>OU611951.1:2500-5002500 GCA_914767545.1 Sesia apiformis | reverse complement strand
TAGATGAATGAATATGCCGCAGTATTGTTTCAAACTCAATAATCAATTTGAACACATTCAATCTTATTGAACCACGTGACTACGTTGCACGTATCCACGGTGGAAATTTCGTTGGGATTAGGGACAAACTAATACTTTTCAGGATGAGTATAAAACAAATTTTAATAAACTTTTAATATGTTTAATAGACAACGGCTTACCACTCGCCTGTCGCCTCCTTTCCTTTAAAAATAGATTAACTGTAACTCTATTAGTGTGTTATAGCTATTGCTTTGATCTTAAAACAATTGCTGTAACACTTATAATACTACATTTTCTAAATTACCAGCTCTAAAATTTTCTAAATTAAAGAAAATCTAAATTTTCTTTAGACTGTTATTTGCTCGTCCTAAAAAGTTGTCGTTTGTCCATTACGTCGATTTCCACCATCGATATGTTAGATCAAATGTACTTGTATATGAAAAGATTTGAGATGCAACACTGGCTTGTGGTCCATCGGTAGCCAGTCATCATTGACCATTCGCACCAACTTTGATTCAAGAATGACGTGCAAATTGCTTATCTCCACTTGTACAAGTGCTGGATCAAAAGATAAGATACTCACATGTGTAAGGAAAGATTCTATGATGCGACACTGGCTGGACATGTCATTGACCATCGCCAGCATGTCATCACTAGCGGCTCGCACCAACGTCGGTCCGAACACGATGGCCAAGTTTCTCGCCTCCATCTTATTGTAGTCGGAGTTAGCGACGACGTTGCGCAGGTGCTGTATCAGGTACTTGAGCGTTTCGTAGTGGGCTTCGGGTAAAGCGTGGACCAGACGACGGAGACCGCGCGCTCTCTCCGGTGAGCGATCGGCAGCTGTAAATTTATATATTTACTAGTGATGCCAGCGACTTCTTCCGCGTGAACTTGTGATTCCTGTGGGAACTCTATCATCGATCTGGATAAAAAGTACCATAAAGGTGAGCCGGCACATAAGCTATAACTGTACCAAGTTTCATTGATGTCTGCCCAGTAGATTTTGCGTGATACACGTTTAGACAGACAAAAATTACAAAAAAAAAATGTTTTGTTACTTATACTTAACACTGCAATCACTTTTTTCGAAAAAAATATTTCATGTGCAGACACGGCTCTGTTACGATTTTATTATATGTATAGAATATGGATTTATTTATTCAACATAACAGAAGGTACATTACAGTTTATGAAAACCAATGCGTACATTGTTTATAACGATTTCTCTAAGAATTCCACAGCAGAATCCGCTCTTTTGAGAAGAAAACATCTATGTTACTACGGCTCGCTAACGAATACAACGTATAGCACGAGACACCGGTGCATTACGTTTGATTATAAATGTTTGATTTATGCAAACGTGCTTATTGGATTTGTAGAGTAGGGGTTGCATTTTTTTATATAAAAAGAAGAGGCTTACGAGTGAAAAATCCATTTAGTGGTAAGAGGACACTGTCGCTCACGGACATCCGCGATACATACCAACATCAGTTCAGAATGCCTTCCCTAATTTGGGAAATTTAGGAATGAATTTGAAGAAAGGCAATCCTTTCCCATTTACCCAATAGAAAATGGGAAGGATCGAGAAATAGGGAGGAATAGGTTAGGTTAGGGTGGGAATGGGTCTGACATATCTCACTCCCTACAAATAAATGTACATTGGGGAAATAAGATAAAGTAGGAAGTGCAGTACATTATACGGTAATTTTCGGCGAGATGTGTATATTGTGAATACTGCATATTTACTATGACATAACGACTAAAAACATAAAGTACCATCAATTTATTTGAAATCATACTATCCAGCTAACGCACCGATCAATCGCACCAGCGAACTCGTCGCTCGGTAATTGGTAATCTACCTAACAACAGGTCCACTTATACCAATGGGTTTAATGCGTTAGCTACAATGGCTAGAACTGAATGATTTTGGGTACATTAGCGCTTTGCTGATTACTACATACAGTACCTACGCTAAATAATATGTTATAGATTCCACATAAAAAGTCTTTAGAATATTAGAAAATAATATATCTTTGTAAATGTTTTGAGCTTGTTTTATTATCAGTAAACTTTAGCTTCACAGATGACGCCTGTACGTAGCTTTTTCAGTAGCCATTTGAATCAGACTGTAGTCAGAAAAAAGTAGTGTCAACTTTAGAGTCATGACTTTATTCAAATACAGAACGATAACTATATGTTTAATCAGGTAATATCTACATTTTGACAAGTTCCGAATAAATGTTTGCTTGTTAAAGGAAACAAAATAAATTATGGTTTCGTTTGAATTTGGAGCCAGATTTGAGATTGTTAACAAAAGAAACTTACCTATAAAGGCAGGGTAAAGTTCTGCGGTGAGTAATGGGTCGGGCAATCGCCTGAGATACGCTTTGAGCAGACTGGAGGCAACGTGCACGTCGGTCCACTTGGGGTCGCCCTCCGGCGGCGGCTCCCCGCGGTCGAGCGCCGCCGCTAGCGCGGCCACGCCCGCCGCGTTGCCCGGCACTCGGTACACGCCCACTGTGCGGAGACCGTATGCCTGCCAGACAATAATTAATAATATCTAATAATAACATTATAATAACTAATATTTGTTTTGCCATTTTCCGGGATTTCATCATATCCCTAGTGAGTCGATCATTAATTTTTTTAACGAGTTCCCTGTGTCGTGGGTTCAGAAAGTAATGTAACCCACTACCAACTGCACCAATTGGTCGTAAATAACTATAAAAACATGTCGATGTAGGTGTTACAAAATTGATGGTTTTCTTAAGAAGAAAATGAATTCCCCTAATTGCCAAATTTGCGGTAACGTTGCGGAAGCGCAATACTTGCTGATGGAGTGTTAATGGAACAAGCCTGAGAGGCTCTGATAGAGACTCTGAACAGGGGCCTTACCACCATCTTTTACAAAACAATATTGTTGCAGGAACGTTTTATTTCAGGCCTAAAATAACATTACTCATATTCGTACCATGACCTCCACCAAAATATTAATGCTTAGTGCTGCGAAAGAACGAATGATTTTAATTATTTGTCTATTCCCTGCTAAAAAACAAAACGAGATAACGCTATATGAACTGTATAACGCTATTTCTTTCATACAACGTTCCAATTTGCACTACAGTAAGCTACGTGACGTCACCAAAACTTCTTAGTAAAATTTTATTACTAATATAAGCTTACATTAAGGACGCCGTGGTACGAAATTGAGAAATAAGGTTAAAATAATACTGCTATAAGGAATTGTGGTAAGGCCCCAGATGTGACGTAGGGATGTTTCAAAAAATTTTGTCTGAGCCAACATCGAAACCTGCATCAGAGAGTCATAGATAAGTTAAAGTTAGTGTAACGTAACGTTACGCTTAACGTAAAATTGACTATTGCAACATAGTTACCTCAACAGCTTGAGCTGGTAACGTAACGGCCCGTGGCACCGAGGGGTGCGCAGGGTCTGTGGGACACCTCTCGAGGGGCGCTCCCAGCCAGCCGCCGCCGGCCGCGGGCGCGGGCGTAGTGGTCGCCGTGCCTCCGTGCATACGTCGCAGCTGCTTTGCCATGCGACCTTTCCATGTCTTATTTTTGGGAGAAGACGGTAGCGTTGGTGTCGGTGGACCTGAAAGGAAAACTTTTAATTGTAATAGAGGCAGTAGCTAGTCCAAGGTCCCTAGTGGTCCCCAAGGTCCCCCTCAGGTGATTATAAAGACGCATGTGCTATGCAGTGAAACATTAGCAGATACGAGGTAGCTATTGGTCTGCGAGTCGTGGCCGGTAATATTTAATGAACTAACATATCACTAGGGCGCATCTATTTACTACGACAAAAGTAATCTGGGTCACAATCATTATCTTCAATCGGGAACAATGACTGTAGTAGGAGGTACACTCCAGATTAACTGTGCTGCAATCAGCTGAAATTACAGGTTCTATTCATGATGTCATATGTCGGACGATTTGTCTTTTGTGAGGCAACAAAATAAGACAATAAAGATCTAAGACTCGTGCACTAACTACATTTTTCTAGTGATCATAAACAGAGTGCGGTGTATATAGCTATTTGACAGCATGCGGTGTATATAGCTATTTGACAGCGTGCGGTGTATATAGCTATTTGACAGCGTGCGGTGTATATAGCTATTTGACAGCATGCGGTGTATATACCTATTTGACAGCGTGCGGTGTATATAGATAGCTATTTGACAGCATGCGGTGTATATAGCTATTTGACAGCATGCGGTGTATAGCTATTTGACAGCATGCGGTGTATATAGCTATTTGACAGCGTGCGGTGTATATAGCTATTTGACAGCATGCGGTGTATATAGCTATTTGACAGCATGTGGTGTATATAATAGTTATTTGTCATTTGAAAGACTGTCATCTTATTCGCAAATCTATGGTATCAATTTAATTATAAGAATTAGGGGGCGGGGTGGTGTTGCGGGAACTGATGTGCCGAAACGTCCTCGTATGGAATCCTATTAAAGACGTTGTTTGCGGCTGACATTGGAGAGACTATTAGTTCATCTCGTTAATACAATATTTGGTTCTCCTTTATGAAATTATTATTTTATGAAGTTACATACCGGTAGGCGACCTATTTCTGCCGATCTTCTTGCTCCTTTGCGGCGGGAGCGGCGACGAGCACTCTGCGACGGGTGCACTCTGTGCGAGGGGCGCAGGTGCAGGTTCTGCGGGCGGGGGCTCCGCGGAATGTCTGCGTAGTGCGGCAAGCCATCTTTGTGCATCTGCTGCGCCTTCCGCCTGCAACAAACACGACCAGCATTATAACGAATACAAGATATTCTTGTAAATGTTCTTTCATCAATTTTCTTTTGGGAAATATTATAAAAGTTCCCACTTTATCACTGGAGAAAAGATGATAGGACGTAAAAGAAAATGTTAGCAAAGTTCTATGTGCAGTCGATTTTAGGTCATTGGGACTGAAACCTAAAAGTAGACGGTGGCTGCCAGATCGATTGTTATCTGAAGTGCGGCGACTGTTGCTTACCACATTTGAAATAAGGTGTTTATCGATTATATCTACTTAGTGACTAGAGTAAGATTTGCATAATCTATGATCAGTATCTTTTTGCTGTGGATGTGAAACAATCGTACCTATCACAGATGACCCTAATTACTCGAACACATAGTTCCGGTAGTTCTCGAAGAATAATGAGTCAGATGTTTATTTCAGTTTTATGTAAATTTTGACCCACTTTATGCACATGTGCACAAATACAAGTAAGACTTTAATGTAAAAACCAGTAAATTCAGTTGCCCATTAAAACAGTAGACCCGGGTAATTCTAACATAAAATAATATAATCATTTTTTAAACACACTAATTAGTTTTTTCGTACTTGTAAGTCAAACAAAAATGTTACCCTCAGAGGCTAAAGCCCTTTTTGGAATTAAATAATAAACTAATATATGAATGAATATAATAGATAATAGTAAGTCAAACAAAAATATACCCTCTTTGGCGTATGTATAATAACCAACACAATTATTTGGCAATTATAATAACAATTTAAACACTTTAATCAGATTTTACGCACATGCTGTGTCCCGATGCCTTATTAAGTAGGTTATTGTCTTTAATCATTGTTTTATAAAACACTTCGCACGTCATATTTTTCAAATTATATTGAGTTAAAAGCAAAGCCCTGACTGAAGATACCGTATATCGGTTTCGTACTTTTGACCACTGAGCTCCCATGATAGTGAAAACTGTTTCTACATTCACGTTCTGGGCTGCAATAGCAAATATATATTGTCAAATATGCAATAACTCCGGTAATCTTGCAACACCTATGGTCTTGAAAATTGTTACCCATAACGTATGAAGCATTACATAAAAAATACGTCTTCCTGTTCTGATATAAAGGTGTTTAGAGCTGTAATTTCGTCAAATAATTTAACATCATTAATTTGTACTTCTTTTCCGTTTAATTAATGAATCGATGTTTGGTCAAAGTCAATCTTTTCGCCCTTCTTTAACACCAACCAACGGAAAACTTTAAAATCATTTAAAGGCTTTATCCACCTGACCAAGTACTTAATGCTAGTTTGATACATATTTATAACGTCTTGCTTGAAAATGTCCTGGTTTTTAGAAGTGCACTTAGCAAGCAATTCTGAATTTAAAGTACATTTAAAGTTTAAATTTTTTTGACATCTCTTAAGAGATGTAAAATTTGATTGTGCTCGTGAACATAGAATTTCATGCGTAGATTGGAGAATTCTCGCGATGTCCAAAACAAATTTGCTTTCTTATTCTATTTCTTGAATTCTCGCCTGAAAAATTTACATCGGGGTGTGCCCGAGAAATAAATATAATTCGCTTAGTTCATTAGAATTGCACTGCACTCATCTAACCAATGGATCAGAACATCATTCAGTATGTCAAGCAACACTACAAAAATATCTGCCACTGACAGCTGTATCGAAAGACCAACCTTTAGAAAGAAAGTATTGAAAGAGTTCAACATGAAAAACTTGCGTTTTTCTGTCTCAATCTTGGAATAAATTGACTTCATCATCCACTTTAACGTCATGGGAGAACTTATGGGCGGAAATCGTAACCACTCCCAGTGCTCACCAAATCAGTCTCAATCCAGAAGTCATAGAACAAGTCGCCACCGAAGTGCCGATTATCGCAGAAAATTTTCACAACTGCTAACATGGACAAGATGAAGAAAACACATTTCAACTAGTGTCAGATGAGGATATTTTTAATGAAGCTTCTACTCCAATGACAGATCAAGACAACGATAATAAAGTTATCGTCGTCTTGATCCTACTCCACTGGTTTCAACAGAAAATGCGATCAACTTATTCAAAGTATGTATGCAATGAGTCGAAGTGAATGGCGGGTCAAGTAATGAACTTCTACTACTCAGAAGGCTGAGAGACAAGCCTTGCATAAGCATAAGCCTCAAAAACAATACTTAATAAACATTTTAGGACAAAAGAAAATTGATGAATTCTTGCATTACACAAATAAATATTGTAGTGTGTATCTAACTATTTACATAGATAGTAAGTACGTAAATGTTCGATTTTTTGTATGTTGCTACGCTATTACATACTTTACTGTAATAAACCTTATGTTTTCTTAATGCGTTGTTTGATTTACGAAGTTACATGAAGAAATAAATACATAAGTACACATTGAATTAATGCTGAGATTTCACCATGTTCAATATTTGTCGGATTACAACATTATTATTATTATTGTGGGGTAGAGGCTCTGGCGAATCACGACAGCCTCGTATCACTGCGACCATTGCTCATCTGTTGTTATCGCCACCGTTTATTATAGTTCGCTGCCAATACCTATGGCTTGCAAATAAAGCAGAATAGTTTTAGCAGCGAGTTGAACCTCTTCCTACTTTAGCAGATGAGCGCCCATATACGTGTATACGTGAATCTGCAGGTTTTGGAAGTCTTTATTCCCATATTGAACTAATGTTTGTTCAGTCTGCAGTGTACCGTAGGGGCATTAATGCCAGTGCAAATGTTGTTTCCGCTTAGAGCGAGTAACTCACAAGATAGTTTCTGCCTGTATCTCTGTATCAGGGTTTTAGCGTGGTTGTTTCCTGGCGTATTTGTCCAGTGAATCATCTTCACATTGCATGGTAAGAATCTCAAGGGCCTGGTACTTTGATATACCGCAGAAAGGCTCTGGTCCAATCTGATGCTTTGACGTTCCAGCCTTTGCAAGTTCGTCGGCAATCTCATTTTGCGACGAAGTCTGAGTGGCCTGAAATCTATCTCAGTATCACCCTGTTCTTTTCACCCAGGGCATTAAGGTTAGCTATGCAGTTCTTAACTAATTGCAAATGAACGAGCGAATTACAAGATACTCCCCTACAAAATTTTCTGAACTATAAGGTTAGGTGGCAGTACTCTATAGTTCGGAAAATTCGTTAATCCGCCACTGCCCTGCAAAACATTTGTCAGATTACAGGTGGTCTACTGTAATATTACTCGTCCTGATGGCTTTAATGTTTCTTGTCTACCTACCTGCAGCAACAGTTCTGCACCGGCGGCGGTTGTGACCCTGACGACGTGTTTTCGCTTGGTGTAGTCGTCGGCCAGGGCTGCGAGCGAGTAACGTACGTCGAGTGCATCTCTGGATCCACTCTCTGCGCCTGAACCAGTTCCACTGACAGCACCGGGGCTCTAAAACAACGAGACAAGGAAAATTAAGTAAAAGTGCCAGGGCTAAAATCTAGGTGATAAATAAATAAATGTGGACGGCAAAACAAGAAATGCAACCAAATTTAAGAGCTTTATTAACTCAAATAAGACTTAAGATGAAGAAGAATGAAGTAAGAAGCGAAATGACGTAAAATTGTAAGATATCTGGCACTCTAGTATTCACGTAAAGATTCCATGATCATTCTAAATATGCAGTGTTAACATACGTAAACGTATTACAAAAAGTATCGAAGCTGGTAATGAGACGATGGTGTCGATCAAGTTACTCGTAAATAGCCATCATAAACGAAGAGTGTAGTTGGTAATAAATATATTAATAAGCACTAAACGACTTTACGATCGGTTTAACACAGATTACAGAACAACTCAACGCTTTAACATCTTCTTAAACACGGATAATTTTTATTGAGCAACTTTGCTTTGATCATCTATCAGTACGCATTTACATTACAAACATGCTTAGTGTCATTATAATCACATTGTTGTTCGGAATGATTCCATAAAGACCTGCAGACAGATCGTGTGAACCCAACGACAGAGCTCACGGAACTAAGATAAACTGTCTTCAGCTTTCACCCCCTAATTACGGGTATTACCTTTCAAAAATGAATAGACGTGAATCAGACAAGTGTTCAAAATGCAACCTCGTGTTTTTGACTGTATTATTTGGTTGAAGGCGGCATTAATCAAATGAGAGTAGCGGCGCGAAGCAAACGGTGTATCAACATTATTAACTGGGCCACTGGGACTGATAAAAAATACATGTCTACGATCATACACAACCTACGCTAATACAGATTAATTGGCACTCTATGTAGGTTTTAAGTAGCTGGAGTATGTTTACTAGCCCGAGGCCGTTTGTAGTTAGAGGAAATCGAAAGTGCAAACTCGGTCGCGTCTTCCGTTGCTTTCTTGTGCCACATCGTTGTTGGTGCCATTCACAGACCTTGGCGAGGGAACTTATTAAGATTGCAATCTCATCCGGCCGTATTTGTGTATCAAGTAACATTAAGTTCATTGTTATTGTCAGGGTTACATTTTTTAAAGTGTTAGGAATTCACACCTACACTCTTCCTACGAAGTTTCGGTACCTTCCGTTTAACCGCTGCTTTTTGTCATGTGTATAAGCAATTTTGTTCATATTGTGCTTACGCTCTCGGTAGCGCTATAAATTTTCTTTATTGTGATAAAATCTAATAACATCTCTGTTTTTTTTTATTGCGCGTCATAATTTTAGACTTGAAAATTGATTTCGATAAGCATCGGCGATATATTCGTCTGACCCAAATATGGTCCGCTGCGTATGTAACACCGAATGTGGATAAAAACTTGTTTGTTTTACTGACGACAACATTTCACGATCGTAACCTATTCACTTCGGCAATTAGCGGGTCAACGTCTCGTCAGAAGTGGCACGGTGACGTAACCCGCGTCTTACGTACGGCACCTTAGGAAGATGCTAACTAACAATTAGTACTTCCGGTAACGAGGTTCATCGGAGCAAATTAGAAGTGGTGCAAGCCGTACTGATAATTTAGAAAGTAAACGAAAGAAATTTGAAACTAGCCAATGCAATTGACCCGGTATCTATAGCATCGCCTTTAGCGACGTCTTGTAATAACATATTGCTTGTGGGTCAATTGGCTATACCTTCCAATGACGATAATTGCGGGCTCGGTTACGACGCCCCCGCGAGCCAACACATGGCGAATTGAACGTCTCTATAACTTTAACCACGTCTCGAGCATGCTCTTAATAGATTAATTGCCGATACGTGATTCAGAAAAAAGGTCAATGTCGGCACTCAATTTTAGAAATTACGTTCGATATCTTTGTTGCAACTAAACGTTTCGGAAGAATGATCTACGATCGGTTCTCAGAGCAATAGTGAATTGAATATTATGCAGATTGTAGCGTTAGTAATGAGTATTAATATATGAGTGTGTTGCATATAGCCGGCTTCTTGATAGCGATAAATAAGTGTATGTATGTGAATGAGCCGATTTGCATAGCTAGTACGTAATTAAAAAAAACATCTGAGTAATTATGCTAATAGTACCTAGTCATATTGCAAAAGACGATCTTATTAATAATCAGTTACATAATTGACTACGGTTTTTTAATTCAGTAAGGAAGTTGATTATAATAAATCAGATTAACATGGCAGTATATATATATGCCTTGTGACTAATTAGAGGAGGTAATTAGTAATTACTTAATTTACAGAGTTCGCACGGATAAGAGTTGAAGAACCATCTCCGATTTCACTCATAGGTGGCTTATTGTCATCTGAGTTATTTGCATTACCAGAACATGATTTTCTACGGATTTTGTCAATCAATATCAGAGATATCTAGCTCCTTATGGAGGTGCTCAGTTTTAGCTCTCATCCACCAAGCCGATGGAATGTTTAGAAGCGGTCTTCTACATTATGTCTGAAGCAGTTACACTTAAGTTTTCCCCAAATAAAAAAAATACAGTTGTAGAAACAATGTATTTGTAAAAAGCTCACCAATATATCTGTGTACCACAACGTCATGACTTGGCCGATGTCCACAAACGTCAGCGGTGGGTACGGCACCACTTGGTCATTGTCACCGAATGATGAAAACCAACTGAATGGTAATGCACTTTAACCTGTCACTGTCACTCTTTAATGAAGAGAAAAATCACAAGTTTAAGCACTTAATTTTCAGTAAGGGCGGGACAAAAACAACACTGTAAATATCCAATAAATCACAGGTGACTTATGGATTATGCGTTCGTTATCACATAATTCACTTGAATTTATTGATTACATCGATACAGTAATCGATTTATTGTTCATTTATGTTTGGCGAGGACCGTAAAAATAAAATTATGCGGAAGTGTGAGTGCAGCGTACACGCGGGCGGGCGGCGCTCGCGCACGTTTGAAGGACTATGGCACTGGCGCTGCGTCGATCTGCGGCTGCGCAGAGAAAGTGCTCCGCGCAGACTCGCCGGCGTCTGCCAAATCGACGTTTTCACGATTCATTAATTAACGGTTTCCCGGAGTCAACCCGCACATTGTCGTTTTTTCTTATTTCCGTTTATTAACGTATGATTTAATGTTTTGATATTAATTGACGTACTCGTGCAATATATGTGTAACATGCAAACACGTATGTATACGTAAGTATATTTAGTTCATTTTCCCTATTTTCATTCTGGTAACAGATAGGTACCTATTTACTAAAAATTTTGTATTTACTTTGAATTGTATCTTCTAAAGAATTTTCTTTTGCCATTATCAGGAAAATTGCTTGCTAGAATTGCTTTATCCTCATCATAAATAGGTGCTTTATTGCTATTGCTTTATTACGGGTATCGCTATTTCATTTCTAACCTATTTGATTATGCCCTAAGTATAAAGTTCGTGTAATGTTAAATAAATAAAAAATATCGAGATAAAAAATTAAATATCTAATTTGTGTCCCCACCTTGTTAAATGCGAAGTATCGTATTATTATTAACATTTCTTAATAAATTACAAATATCGCTCGAAGTTCGAAAAAAAAACTAATATGAAATTTATAACTAATCTGATCTTGCTTGATATTGTGGTTGCTCCGGCGCATCGCGTAGTAATCACGATTGGTTATACTTTTCCCTCGACTTTACATTGTAATTCAGGGTTAACAGCGTTACCTATTCTTTTACATGTATTTATTTTTATAATTACCAACTGCCTGCAGTTGGTTTGCAGTTGATATACCTCACGATGTTTTCTTTCACGGCCGAGCTAACGTTAATTGAAAAATAGGTACATAAGAAGAAACTTAATAGTACGGGTCGGGGTTTGAACTCATGTCGTCACGAATGAGAGTCGAGAATAATCTATCATCGCTCTTACATTTTATAACATTGTATAATTTCTTGCATCCATTGACGTCAAGCGCAAGAAGTTAAAGGTAACGTTGCCAAAGAGTTCTGGGAAATAATAAATCTACCTTCTTTCTGAAACTTCTCAGTCGACACTGTGATTTATTTATGAATTTATTAATAACAATTTAGTATCTATGCCAAAGTCTAGCCGCTGGCCGGTGACAACGTGTTACTTCATTCGAAGATGACAACCCATCCGCTATCGCCGCGTCAGCTTGTCATTGACCTCTTAACAAACATTTTCGCGCTTTCCGTTAACATTGAATCAGAGCGAAATAAATTATCAATAGTTACAATCAAATCTATTTTACTGTCATTGAACTAGCGGATTTGAAATTTGAGGTCAATAAACGCTGCATTAAAATGTCGGAAATCTTCCGCTACGCCATTAAACTAAATCTTTGATAGTGTTCAGAGCGATCGATGTCGAAACGATCAGTGGCTATTATTCATATAAATATAACTTAATGTTATTATTCCGAAATCTTCGGCGACTTTCTGCAAATACGTTTTCCGTAATATTTGCATTTCTAATTTACGTAACTCTTACGGTAACCTCACGATACTTTGAACTGTTGCGTTTGATTGAAAGTGCTTAATATCGTGACTAAGTGAGTAGTAAACAATGAGAACTTAGACGCGATGACTCAACTGTGACGGTTCGGAACTCTTTGCAGTGCAAAAAGGTTCTATTATCAATGACGCCTTACTCGAACATTAAGCAATAAATAAAACTGTTACGTAATTTTTAAGAAAGCCACTTCATATTGCCACTCGTCTTAACAGGCTTATTTTCAATAAGATTGTCATAGATATGAAATCTTCACAAATCATTTAGTTGCGTAAGAGCAAAAAGTTAGATGAATCGACGTGATTTACGTTCGCAGTTTTCATAATATTTAGATTGACTCGTTTTTGCCCGATAATTCAAGACGCTAATCCATCATTAGAGTTTATAGTAGAATGGAGTCTGTGCCAATAGTTTCGCATGATTTATAATTTTAGATTTACGAGTACCTAATCCTATTTCCTGTTGTAGATGACAGCAAACAATAATATGAATTTACATTTAGCTTACAATAAAACATTCCAAGTAGCCACATTTTTTTAATATTCTGGCAGACGACAACTTGTCTGATCAAGAGGAAAATATTTTTTCAAATCTCTTGGTTCGAAAAAAATTTCTACCATTTCCGGAGCAAAGTATTTGGTACTTTGGCAACGGTTGCTACGGACTGAAAGCGAATATTTTTTATGTAAGTAGAGATAAGGGAAACTAGCATTAATTTATTGGTATCGTCATACTATCTACGAGTAAAGTTGAAATTGGGTGGTGGATACAGTAGAGCGGAGATTTAACTGATTTGTTAATAAAAATTCATAACAGCCGGGTCGGTGTTCGTTAGACGCCTCACTGGACTATTAGATATCACAAATTACCGTCGAACGAGGACGTCATAGGTTAAAATTTCAAGAAGAAATAAGGAATAGACGGATATAACTCATATCGTATAATCAATCAACTGGTACTTACCCCGGGATAAGACGATACTTGCATTGCGATCGATTAATTCAAAGTATTCTGACATTTAAATATTTAAGGCCTTTCTCAAAACCTCCTGATACTTTATCAGAAGATGATGAGAAAGGTGGTGAGAAGTTTCCAAGTGAAGTGTTTGTGGTTTTAGGAATAATTTACTCAATGTTAATTCGTTTCGTACGAGTAGAAGGAACTACTCGTATATTGTTAAGGTACGAGTACCACGTTGTTTCCGCTCTACGAGTAGCGCTCTTTACAACTATTACATATATGACTATCGTGTGTAATACTTACTTACTTGTAATAATAGAAACCAGACCCCTTCATTCGCCGATCTCATCCTAGCGATTGGGTATCGGCTAGTTACGTCAGGTGCGCGCGTCAGGTGCGCGCGTCATATACGCAATTTGGGTCATTCGCACATGCATACATATTTTTGCAACCTATTTTCATTCTATTTATAGCGGAAATTGTGAGAATGGTCTGTCTTTTGTTAGCCATTGCATCACAATATAAATCTGCGTTCCTATATGAAATTCTGTTCAAGTTATTCAGCTTCCGAATGTCGTGGAGATATTGTTGCATTGTTGAAAATGTGGACCTGATTAATACTTATTTTCATCCTAATTAGTTCATAATTTACGCAACGTAGTAGGTATTTATGGGGTCATTAGTGTATTTATGGGGTGTCTAATGGTCTATTTTCATTATTTTCAGGTAGGTACCTGAAATACGTAGTGAAACCTATGTAGTACTTAAGGTGCGGAGGTATGTAGGCGCGCTCATCTGAATGGAAAACATCTCAAAAGCTGTTAGAATGCTTCTTACTAATATATTATACAATAGATAAGTAAGTTTATATTTCGGTTGATATGTGTCTTGATAAATAGTATTTTATATGTATGTTGTGTTTTATTTGTGTGTGGTATGTAGCGGCCGTGCGGCGCGCACGCATATTCATGCTTGATTGACAACGATCGCGCGCTTAGTTACCTTTTAACGAGTTCATTAATGAGTATACGAGCTTCGATCAATGCAATGTATGGATGAATTGAAATATGAAAATTAAAAAGTATTGATCACTAGCTATTGTTATTAATAGAAAATTTTCTTTTAAAATTAATTGATGTTTGAATCTATTCATTAGGAGCGATAAAAAATTCCTTTCGTGTGTTCTTTTCGAAGGCTTTGTAGTATAAAATATTGATAGGAACAATGTATACGAGTGTAGCAAGAAATACCTTTACCGACATGTTCGGCATCGCAACAATTGTTAATTTAAATAAATCACCATATTGCGTGTCGAAATCAACATTGAAATAAACATATCAATATCTATTATATTATATTATATTAATATCCGTGAATTACGAAATACTTGTAATCCAATACGCGGTATGATTCAGAGCTTTCAAGTGTAATAAATATGCAATTAGCCGTAGAAAGTAAACAATAATTGGCAATACGACCCACTCGGTGATTGAATGACTCCATCGGCGCGGAAATAAAGTTGGTTGGCCTGGATGTGGCCCGTGGGCGTAATTGTCTTAGGTCTTGTTCGAAGATCGAAAGTTATACGTAACTAGGTGACTAATTTTGTGGTTGCGTTGCGAGTGGTAACTGGCAGTCATGTCACGATTGGTATGAAAAGTTCATCTGATAACATTAGTGCCAGGCGTAGGACAGTGCAGGACATAAACCTCCCTCGGCGTTTTGGTCCAATTGTTTTCTAAACTGTCTTGTCCATTAGGCTAGTCTTTTAAATATACTGCATTAAATTTTAACTGATGCACATAGTGATAAGTAGATAAATACCGTCACATATGCACAAAAAAACAAACAAAAGACTTACAAAATTAAATGATTCTATCGACAGCGCGTTACTCTCTTGAAGAAAAGTCGTTGACTTCTCTTCTGGCATGATACTAGTATTTGATTTATATATACAAATCATAAATAGTTACAAATCATTTTAGCGTTCGTGAACAGTTTATTGAAGTAACTTTAACGTTTATATTATTTGAACCAAGAAAACAATTTTCTCTCAATTGAAACCTGGTAGCTTATTGACTCAGTTGTTATGAGCTGTAAAAGAGTTCATATTCACTACACTTAGTGTATCTAGTGCCTGTACTTCCAAGCTTCTTGTCTATGCACAAAGGTCGTTGACCCCGGCAGCGCGGACGGATGCGCAATGTGCGTATGCGCATAGGCAAGCGATTGTAGGATAAGCGATTGACGGTAAGGGCTGGATACACAGGCCGATTGTTTGATAGCTGGGAACGGCTGGGATTGCCGATGACAAATGTGCTGAATTTATAACGTCTGGTACAATGTTCTTCCGCGTCACCAATAAAACTTTATGCTAACGGTTTGTGAGTGTCTACTGTTTTCAAGATACTACTCTGTACTTCAGTGAGATCGTGAGTTCCGATCCCAATCTCTACCTTTGAATTTCTACTTAATTACATATAGGGTTTAAAGAAAATTACAACGGATACAAACAGTTAGGCGGTGGAGTGACAGGTTATATTTTTTTAAATTCCCGAACAAGAGATGTTTAACGATAAATAATTATTTTCCTTCACCGCCAAAAATATATTTCATTGCTCACCCACGCCTCTGTCAGGTTTGCTGCTAGAAACCTCCGAAGGTGATAAGCATGCCTTTGGATGTATTTTCTTTTGCACCTGTTTTTATTATTTGTGTGTACAATAACATAAAGAATAGTATAAATTCATTACTTCGAGCCAGATTTCGAATTCACAACGTCACAAAAGTTAATTGAGAATATGGTAGATACCTGTAAACTATCATCGCTCATCGCTCAATTAATATGAATAAATATTTGCTATTTACTTTATTTCTTTCAACATTAGTGCCAACCTACAAACATACTTGTACATGTCTTCAACGATTCGCGTTCAATTAATCGAGCATAACCATATGATGCAAGTCAAGTACATACACTCCGAACATACATCGTTAAATTGCACGCCAGACACTCGGTCTGCGCGTACTGCGCACACGGACGATGCAAATCGATTTATTAGTAAATAAAATATATCGATACATGCACCGTGTTCAGAATTTTAATTTGGAGCAAGATTGAAAAATATTCCAATTAAGTTTGGAAATCACTCACGAATTTAAAAAAAACGAAGATTTAGATTTCTTTCGATTTAACTCAAACAAATTTTCGTTTGAGTTAAATCTAAAACATCAAATGATTCAGTACTTCTAAAAATGGTATAAACTTTTCAATAAATCCCAAAAAGTACAACGCCAATATAACAAACATAATAATATATCCGTTGGCTAGACATACTCGTATATTTTGACAACTTTTAGCGAAATCTCCCTTCTAACTACCATTCCTCTCTCTTCCGACACCTGCCGTCGACTGCTTTCAGTAATAGGATTTCAGATGCTGGCAATGAATAAAAATGGTACAAACTATTTTTATCCTACTATTTTATCCGATTTTGTAATTTAAAAATTATGGTGAGTTTAACGTTATATTATAGGTACATCGCTCTGATTGAACAGGTTAGTCCTACAACAGCGTTTGCTGTTGGCTTTACCTAGACGCCTGTAGAGTAAGTTGATAAAGAACTGTAAATGGCTTTGTATTTGTTCAAACGTTCTCTTGGTCAAAACTATAGATACCATCGGTCATGAACTGTTAGTGGCGCAAACGAGCATGAAGTTCGCCAAATGTACGTTCGAGGACATTGAATGGATGAATGCATTTTATTCCAACTTTATGTACACAACACTGTTGCATGTAAGTATGCAATGTTGTAATCTCGATACATATATGTTCGATTCGCAGAAGCGAGACACTCGGTCTGGCGGATCTGCGCCGGCGCACACTGGCGGCCATATGGCTCGATTTATGCGAATGCCTTATTCGCCTCCGCCTCAAATCGTTTGGTAGCTTTATGAGGAACGCCTTTGATGAACCGTCCCGATCTGTTTCACAGTCGTTATTGGACGATTCTAAATCCATTAATCCATTAACTTTGATCTCACTATTAGAAGACAGCTTAAAATAATGATATATATTTTTTTTAATTCTGTAGTCTAATTAATAAGAGTTAAAGTATAAAATTGACGTTTTATAGTAACATACTTTGAATTGACATAAAACCTTCATGGTGTGAGATTTTCGAGTGAAACTTTTTTCACATGATACATATGAGGTTCTTGTTTTAAAAAATGTGCAACATTCGATTTTCTACTTTCAATTGTTTTTTTTATTCAGCTTAGACGGGAAAGATGGATACTTCGAAAATCCGAGTAATCTTTGAATAAGAGTTCCGACGCGGAACTAACGCGGCAGAAACGGCTCGCAATATCAATGCTGCGTTTGGAGAGGAGACTGCTAATGAACGAACCGTGCGTTTTTGGTTTAAACGCTTTCGTAATGGAAACTTCGACTTGAAGAACGAACCACGTGGAAGACCGCCCACACAGGTGAATAACGCTGAATTGAAGGAGATGGTGGAAGCCGATCCGAGTTACACTACCCAGGAATTAGCGGCATGGTTTAACGTTCCCTTACCTACAATATTGACTCATTTGCATCAAATCCACTACCGTTTTTTTCGTGATTTGGACAATTTTCTACGTGGTAAAAAATTTTCTTCCCAAGAAGCAGTACAAAATGCTTTCACACAGTTTGTCGAATCTACATCCCCAGAGTTCTATCGCAAAGGCATAAATGAACTTCCGATTAGATGGCAACAATGTATAGATAATGAGGGTAAATATTTTGATTAAATAAATATGTTACATTTTAGAAAAAAACGAGTTTTAATTTTTCAGTACAAATCGGCAATTTCATACTTTAACCCCTAATATATTATCATAAGTCTAATAAGTGCTACTTTTATAGAACTGTGCCATTTTATATCGTTTACGATGATTTGTTAGAAAGTGTCCGTGTAATATGCAAATCGTATTGATGAGTTTCTACGTATAAAGAACCCTGTAAAAAAACTCATCTATACAAGTTCGGCTGGTCACATGATAAAGGGAGTATAGACAGGTTCTAAACGCGTTTACCTTTTTGACGTTTGGTGTAACCTAACCCAGCCAAAATGTCAAGTAAAATGAAAACAATAAACGATCGCGTTTAAGATTTGTGTAATAGATAAATATATGATGATGAAAAACACAAGGTTTAAGGTAACATAAACGAACAGTTTAAAGACAGCTAGAATTTTATTTTCAGAGAACACAGAGATAATTTGTCATTGAAAACACACTAAAGTTTGGTATGATTGCAAGACATCACAGATTTTTATCACAAGAAAACTCACTTAAGTTTATGTTCAAATGTACTTTACTCAATGCTGAGCTTAAGGCTACCAAAGATAAATAGTTATAGTAGAATCACCCTACTCTTATTGATACGTGAAAGTAGCTTAATGACATCATAATTTAGAGTATATGTAACATATTTGTTATGCTTGTGTAATAATACTAAGATATATTTGGTCGATTAGATTATTATAGCTTTTACATTAATAAATTAATTGCTACCAATTAACTATAAATGGATTTAGAAATTAAGTGATAAACGAACACAATTTGAACAGATTTAAATGTGATTTCAACATTACAGTGATTTCTCAAGGACGATTAAAATAAACATGAAACAAGAACTATGTTTTTGAAATCAATAATAATACAAAAGCTAATGATTATTATTTTTCATTCTGTAGACGTGTTGCAAAGAATTACTATTAGGACTGCTTTACGCACTATCAGATCATCAAATTTTTCGACTGATGATTATGATCCTCAGTTCACCTGCGACAGTCCACCTGTGGATACTGTCGCATGGACACGACACACGCCAACGTGAGTCAAGGATGACAAACATTGGCATGCCTCCGAATGCGTCACCTACCTTTGCAGATTTAGGAGCGGATTTCCTAATCAGATAATAAGAGATAAGAATAGGCAGGATAATGAATAGAGGAGTTGTCTTCATCCTGTTACATTTCCCATCCTCACTCGGGTGAGAAGAGAATAAAGAGAATATTAGGGCAAGGAGTTTCTTTTACCTCATTATATTCTATACTTAATAGAATTGGATGGGATGGGATGGAAAATTGTATGGAAATATAATGGGATGATAGACTATCCCTATTACAACATACTCCCCTACTTGATAGGTTCCATAATTGGCTTTTAAATCGAAGGTCACCTGACATTTATTTATGACTGTAGATAATAGTGATATTTCTGGTATTTCTTTATGGTTGATGGCCATCTATCACCAAGTGTTACTTAACATAATTATCTAAATAACCAAATTATAAAATATATTTATTCACATATAAATGTTAACATTTATACAACAAAACCCGCCGGACATGTCATAGAGAATTATCTCTAATGACCGCTAAATACGCGCGCGCTCGCCTCGCATTCCCTCCTAGGATACGAGGAGTGCCGGCATCCGTTCCTGGAACACTGGGTATCAGTTCGTAGGGAATGGCAGACGGAAAGATGGGAGTATAATCCTAACTGATATATAAAAATGAAACGATGTACGTTTGTTTGTATGAAATGCTTTCACGCATCAAAGGAGGAACAAATCGAGCTGAAATCATGCATGCAAGAAGTTGGTTTGCAATATCTTTTAGTTATTCAGTGGGATAGGCTTGGGAACAACTAAATCATAAATTAATGATAACCGTCGTATCGTATACGTATGGTAAATATTACTGTGAGATCGATCTTGCTATGCGCTTACTTCAACACCAACTTGATAATGTCCCACTGCAGGGCACAAGCTTGTCCTGATAATCAATGGGAAGTAATGCAACACGCACGAGGAGCTATTGTGGATTGGTAGACGCACATGACACGCATCACGTTTTCCTTTTAGTTTTTAAGTATGTATGTGGTTTCCTCACGTTATTTCCTTAGAAATGTTAAATTTGTTTATAAGAGAAATATGCAAACTATAAATGGACCTATAGTGTCGACGCCTAAGTATTGTTTATGATTACATCTATAAATCGCTAAAAATACATATAATATTATCTATACCTATAATAAAAATGGGCCTTTCTGTGAGAAATTTCATTCGATGACACAAATACCTTTTTTCCAATTATATTAAGGGTAAATGGATCGGGCAACGGTTGGCCTTTACTTCTGCATTTATATCTGAACCGGGTTCTATTAAATTAGGAGACCTTGACCCATCTGCTTTCCGAGTTCTATAACAATTGTCCAATAAATCGCATTTCAGGTCAATGTCATAGAATTTATAATATCGTTATGATTGTTGCGAAACGAGCTAAAACTGTGGGGTTAGCAAACACTATGATGAGTTGCCAACGGAGCTAATAAAACGTATGATTATTTGAGTGGCGTTTTGTTTACGATGCCTGGCGTCTTCTTATTGCGTAACGTAAAATTCGTCAAAATGCCGTGCAGTCACTCACATAGATGCCAGGAGCAAATTTTAACGATAATAAAACAAACGATAATAAGACACAAGCGATAACACTTACCTAATTAAAGAATAGTTATAATCTGAGCAAAGGGGTTAGGACTTACTATAACATATAATAAGTAATGATTGCTTAAATTACTACTATTAATACATAAACAAACCTCTGATTTGAACAAACCTCTAGTTAATCTACCTTATAATTTGACTTTATTTCGATTACCCAATTAGAATTTGTTATTATATGTACAATAGGTACTCGTAAAAAATATATACTGTTGAGAATTTTGCAAAAACTATTATTGAAACATCATTTTCTTTTAATAACTGTGAACAATAAACTCGTTCAACATTTACTAGCATTTAAAAACCCATTAGTCTCCTCTCATATCTTTCAAAAGCAAACATCTGCAAATTACTGCGTTACTAAGGTAATTAACTCGAATTTCACTTTCAAGAAACGTCTTCAGTTTTCTAGAGTTATTTATTAACGTTGGCATTAAGTATCGAGAACCTATAGAGTTCGCATATCGTGGTAGTGGATTACATCGGATCAGGAGATATAAAACATATTACCAGGACTCGATGACCAATTTCAATGGACAACGACGTTAATTGATTCACAATTCGACACTCCGACAGTGGTGTTGTCATAAAAGTGTTGAGGAATACAAACTATATTTAAGTTATTATGAAATCATTCGAGGGGCACCTTTGAATGGTAACGAATCGATTATCGAATGTCATGTCGTAACGTCGTCTTTTGAAGTTGACAAATCAGAAAGAGATCGGTTTTTGCTGCTACCACACAATCTTCAAAATAAGCGCCTAAATTACTAAAGAAATTACAATATCAGCTTGTTTTTCGAGGACGTTTGCATGTAAAAGTACAGATATCTGTTTTTGATGCAAACTTTTTCCAAGCATGACAAAGATTACCTATCTACTACGTTATATAGGCCAGTATAATAAGTCCTTTCAAAAATAATAAATTGGGATGGTTTTATTTACTGTCTGCTAGTGTACACTCGTCCAAATTTTGCTGCTTTTCGCGTCGCAGTGATAGCCTATGGGCTCTCGTGAAATCAAGCAATAGCAGTGAAAGTTTAGCACTTTCAGATCTAATGTATAGAAATTACAAATATAAGATTTCACTTCATACAACGAAACTTAGTCTCCCTCATTCTTCAGAACCAATATTATTCTAAAAGCATAGCGATTATAGATAGATTTATGTTTTCATATCACAAGTTTATGGTACAAAACTGTAAAGCCGGTGTTTAATTTCAAAGAACAACCGATTAATAGAAATATATTTATTTAGTTACAATTAAAGAGAAATTGATTTACAGATTATTCTCTTTAAAATGTTAATGAATTTTTAATTCAACAGATCTATAGAATTAATTACAGCTCTGTTGTGAGCCTTAGGTAACTGTTTGAAAAATAATGTCTAATTGGTTCGTCCAAATATGGCGATTCTGAGGCCCATCAGGATCAAATCAGACGGAACGTGTTTGGCGACAATGAAAATAACAATACAATTTCTACCGCAACCGATTCAAGGATAAATACATATTGTCCGTGTACAGTCGACCCCATGTTTTGATTTACTATTTACAATTTTATCGGGTGTTTTGATCTTCAACACAATATAGGCTACGTTATCGGAGTATTAAGTGGACAACATCGGCCAGGTTTAGTTTAATTCGTGGATGATTGTACTTAGGTTGATTTGCAGGTGGATCACGCGTATACGCCGGCGGCATGGCGTCATATCCTCTACTAAATTGGTCAGTATAATTAATAAAAGAATTGCACCTGCGCAAGGCAACACTATGTTCGGTAATGGACGGCAGTTTTGACACATTGTAAATGTTATCGAAGACGAATTGTTTGCGGTAAAATATGTACAGTCGTTATTTGTGTTGAATAGATTGGAAGTGACCTGTTGATTCAATTCGATGATTCATTGAAAATATATTTTTGTTGTCAATTGATAACCTTTCCTGATGCAGTAGTGTTCGAGCATTGGGCTCGATAAATAATTTGTATTGCTTCTTGAGAAATGTATGAGATAAAACGTCCGCACTTCCCATTTACATTCCAATACCCAATACATGATCCATTATCACACGAGGCAACGTCAATCTTCCCCTCAATACAATCGCTCGAATCAGATCGCAAGTCACATTTCGCATCCTTGCGTGCTGTCGACACGTGTCGTAGCTATAGCAACGATCCAACATGGACAGGTCTTATCCAGTTATATTATATGTCTTATCCACCTGTCATCTCTCGCCCATTATGTGCGCAGGATAGACGCGTGACCTCTGTACGTTGGATGCAAGGCCGCGTGACTTTGCAACCTTTCCTTTTGTGCGAGTAATTAGGACGCTTTAGTGGATATATTTGGTATATGAATTACAAAGGGCGTTTGATATTTTTTCCTGCATGTGGAATAGTTTTATTATTTATCTGCACATGGTATTGTGCAATCATCGCAAGCTAATTAGTTTTGAGAGAATAGAGTGAATATTAATAGTTTTTTCAAAAGAGACTTGACAAAGAGACATCAGCAGATACGGGTTTCATTAGGTCAATTGGTATGAGTCAAGTTCAAACTATTTCCCATGATCACCTACGGGTAAGGAAGCTTTGTGCTAGATGGATGCCTCACAATTTGAGCGAAGGTCAAAAACACTGCTGCGTGGAATGGTTGAAAAATGCCCGAAATGCTTGAAAAATTCGACAATGGTCAATCAAGTGCTATTTTTGATATACTAAAAGGTGACGAAAGCTGGATCTATTGCTATGAGCCTGAAACTAATAGGCAATCGGCACAGTAGGTCCTTTCGCAGTCCTTTCCAAGAGTTGCCGACGAAAGTGAAGAAAGAACCGAGTGCGAAAAAGAAAATGATTGCCTCCTTCTTTGGTAGATCGGGTTACTTTGCTACTATAACTTTAAAAAATAAAAGAACAGTAACTGCGGTCTAGTATGTGAACAGCTGCTCGCCTTCTGTTTTGGAAAAAGTCAAAGAACGACGCCCATGAAGCAAAATGATCCTCCATCACGACAATGCTCCAGCTCACTCCGGCAGACAAACGAAGCAACTTTTGAGTACTGTAAATGTAGAGTTAAGGGGTCATCCGTCATACAGTCCCTACCTTGCACCCTGTAATTTTTATTTAGTCTTTAAAATTAAGGATAACTTCAGAGGAATACGTTTTATGTAGGCTGAATGCTTCATACAATGGTTTCACCGCATGAAAAGGTACTTCGAAAAGCAATAAAACAACTTCCGTCTTTCTAACTGGTTCAGTTGAGATTTGAGATTCTAAAATCTTTCACTGTTACACACGTATGCGCATTAAATAAGTCCATATATAAGTGCAATAAATAATGAAAAAGCTGTATTTTTCCAGCCTCTTAGGCTATCGCTTTCCGCCTATTTTTGTTTTGCTGTAGGTCTGCCGATAGAAATAATTTGAGCATCCCTGTTGTATAGCGGATGTATAACGATGAAAGAGGAGATACAATTTGAAAACTGCTTAAAATGAAAAGATGAACATATACAATATTAAGTTGTTTAGAAGCAACTTCGATCGATATAATGTGTCCCAGTGAATACCGAGCACTCGGCTTATCCATATTAGTCGGTGAGAGAGCAAATGAAAATTCTTTCGGTCTGCTTTTTCCCGCGCTAACGAGTCTGGAAATATATCGCATTTCGATTTCGAACGAGTCCATCTTTTCAACTGGTTTTCTACATTCAATTTGTATGCGTAAAGCGCGTCTCGAGAGATTAATTCATTCACCTCGCTTTGTGGCTTTGACGGATAAGATCCATTACCTTCTTAAGTAAAATAATTTCGATAAAACATATAGCCCACTCACTTACAGACAAACAATCTTTCAACTGAATAATTAGCTTAAACCTCTTTTAACTTTGAGCAGTTTTCTAAAGTAAGCACCGCTGAGCATTTTTTAAAATATATGTAGGTATATGGCTCAATAAAATTGAGATAAAATATACATAGAGACATGGTTATATAAAATAGCACTAGTAGTAATTAAAACAATATAAAAAATTACTGTTACAATTTCTATAATTTTCGGAAAAATACAATCTTATAGCTACCTATTAAATTAGGTACATACAGTTCAGTAATCTTTGAATAACACAAAATTACCTATCTATAAACATTCTCCCTTCACACAATAGCGCCTACAAAGTAATAGATTTAGAAGCCTAATAATACAGACGAGTAGGTTCAAGAAAGCTATCCCTTTGTGATGTCAAGAACATCAACATCGAAGCCTTATACTAATCTCTAGTCAATAAATAATTTTGATACGATGACCTCTAAATTTATAGAAAACATTTACAGAAATATTTAAAGGCTAGCCCTTACATTGAAGTATGATGAGGATGCGGATTTCAAAGAACGTGGACTGGACTTAAAATCTTCGTCTTGACCGGGAGTAACCCATGAGGTAATTATATTATTTTTATAAAGGTATACTTTGCGCCAATGGATCGCGAGAACGTTGACCCGACATTATATTCAAAAGGATTTTGAGATTGTGTAAAAGATTGATTATCTTATCATAAAAGCAGTATCTGATAAGTATGGGCTCATTTCTTTTGAGAAAAACTACGAGTAATTTATTAAGGCTCATCGGCCTCAGACCTTTATGCCGTGAGATTTAAGGTAGTTATTATACGTAATCCCTTTTATATGATCGGATACATTTTACAGTCACCATTCAGTTCGTCAAGGTCATCTTCATTAAAGTCTTAATACATTAAATTATTCCAAAGATACACAAATGAAAATAATTACAACATAAAACATCGCTTTGTATAAAAACAAACAATAGGCCATACCTACACTACGTTAAATTCACATCGGAGCTGAATAACATAAAAGAAATTGAATCTCAAAGCATTCGAACATGAGAAAAATCTATAGTAGTAAGGAAACAATTTAATCCATATTTCCTTATCATAAATTATATACCTTTAATTACTATAATTATGACCGGTGCTTTCGATGTTTGTTAGTTTACACGCATGTGCATTTGGCGAGTGTGTAAAGTGTACACGTGCATTACACAAGTGAGCGTAGTTAGCGCGGTTTGGTTCTCAATTATTACGGCCCAGTTGACGTGTATGGCGTAAGCCTTACATGTGTTGCGACCCTAGTGTTATTATTTGTCAAGACTTTGTACATATACTTAAAATTAGTCTCACCCTTCGTAGAACATTTCTTACTTTAGTTCTATAGGATGGCTGTTTCAATGCACCGGTAATCATAGCATAAGACGTCCTAGGTGAAAAGAGACAGGATAAAAGGTGTCGTGCGGTCTTAAGAGTGGAGTAACACAAACCCCAGCTGATAGTCTGTGCCTATTCAATGTCTCTTGCCGCACACTGAGGTACGATAAAGCATAATGACTTAGATATAAATTTTTTTTGCTCATAGCACTTAAGTGACTAAAAAAGGGCTGCGAACATCTTGAAATGTCAATCAACATTTACTTAAACTGTGTCTCTGGACTAGACTAGAAGATTGTGTGTAATCTACCACTACACACGATCTTCTCATCTTCTCATCTAACCATTTCAATAGGGACTTTCTTCAAATTCGCTGTCCACGTGGACTCTTGCTCACCATCTAGCTCCAGCTCCAGCCTCCAGGTTGCTCTCCAGCCACGTGGCTGGAGAGCAACCCACACTACGTTTCCAGGTACGTAGTCATTCGAAAATATGACCAGATATCGTTTTAGCCCTTGATGGTCTGGTACGCCCTTCCTCGCGTTCGTTATTGACGCATTGTACTTTATTAATTCAAACGTCATTCCACAAATATTTGACATGTACAGAAGGCGATGAAACAGAAAATAAAACTTTAATGAAAGTATACTTTTTTATTTCTTACATTTATCTATGAAATTTAAAGGGTAAAATACGCTATTAAATATTGAAAAACTAACTAATACAGTCAAGATTTAACACACTTTGTATCTTGTTTCCTACTTAGCACAATATGTATTGTATAAATAAATGTACCGTGGTGTGCTGAAACAGATACCTAATGCGTTTTAACATATAGTCGTCTATATCACGTGTTAGTGAGTAGCTGTTAACCGCAAGCGTTAGAAATCTTGGACAATGGGCCGACGTGAGTGCAAAATCTGGTCAGATTGTGGTTGATTGCGAGACAGATAGAAGGCAGTGTTGGAGGTAATTTAGAGCTTTAAATGAGGTAATTCACCAGGGTAATTATGCCAGTAAATATGCGAGCTAGTATAGAGTAACTGGGTGATTTATTAACTCAAGAGTGAGAAGGTAACAAAGAGAAGCATTAAATAAATCAACTGGTAGAGCGGACGCAATGAACCAAATCGAAATAATACAATATAACGTTGAGGTTCAATAAGCTTAGTACTGGGTGAAAAACAACAATTTAAGTTCTCTTTGGGTATACATAAGTAATAAAAATCTTTTAAAAAATATATCATAGTAATATATTCGATCCCTGCGTAAAGTATAAAGATATTAGGTCATTAAATTACCATATTTCCAAGGGTCAAGTCGAGATGAACAGATAAGGTCAGCGGGGGACACCTGGGACGTAATATACTCAAAATGCAAATACAAAGCTTGTTGAGATCGCTGATTAACATAACCCATGTTATGCATACAAACTCACAAGATAAAGTTATAAAACGTGTAAAAATATTGAGGGTGATCGCGTTGACTACCAGATGAGACTTGTGATCCTGTCTTGGTGGACCTGCTTTGGTGGAGGGTTTCTAGCTTTAAATAACTTATTTATAACATTTCATTGCTGGGCACAGGTTTCTGTTTTAATCACGTCGAAAGCTGCCTATCTAAATTATTCTACCGGATAATCTTCATGCCTTGCCTTACAGGCAAGAGGCGACGGACGGGATTTTAATTTCAACAAATGTGTTTTTTTATTATTGATTTTTTACAGTGTATTGTTTTTATCACGTCGAAATAATGTTTCTTTCTTCTAATGCCATCAATATTAATACAAGGTTTATCGCTTAAGAATAAGTCATCATATTTCTATTAGTAAATAAATCGTTAGGGCTATTTGGAGAAAGAAATAAGCTTTTGAGAGTACAGACAGTATATTTTACTCATGTATTGATTTTACAATGCAGGGTTTTGTTAGAGAGTAAGAGAATCAAACAAATCGTCGAGTGGACGAGATTATCTCAAGCATACAAATATACTTTATCTGTTAGTTTAGATATTAAGAAAACGTTATACACATGAATTATCTAACCAAAGAGTTATCGGAAACGTGGTAGAGTCTCGAATAGAGTAATAACGTAAGGAAACTTATGTCCTGTCCTAAAACGTTATCTCTGTAGGCAAACTTTGCATTTGCATATCGACATCGGAAACTTGGGTCGTTTGTACCGATTTATCGGGGTATCGATTATTGAACAACGTTATCTCAAGCCGACATCTTTATGATTTTCAAATGTATAAGTTTGTATAAGTTCAATGTATATTTTCAATGTCAAAGTATAAGTTTGCGTATGAAGATGTAAGCGTTCTACGACGTAGTTGATATTTTTTAAAAACTTTACACCTAACTAATAAAAGGAAAGTGTGTCTACGTCATCAATATTTACGAGTAAAATGTTTTAAATCTATAATTCTGTTTATGTAGGTCATATAAAAACGTTTAAATGTTTCTTTGTGAGGACCAAAAATAAAAAGAAAGTTTACGAGAACTTGAACTTGTAATTAATTTTGCATAACAAATGATCATAGCGAATCTTAAAAATTTGTTAGAAGATCAGAGAACATGGCGCGAACATTCACTAGATGTATTTCATAGTAACATTAATAATATCCCACTACGGTGCATTGTTTAAAGTCTGCGCAAAAACTGTGTGCAAGTGAAATCTGTGCAGTGCATTAGCGACCTACGTCATTGTTTTGATATTGAGACAGTCGCTACAAATAATGTCTATGCTTTCACTCTTCATAGATGACATAAATTACCTAGGTTGAAACGTAATATAGTTTAATAAACATAATAAATCTCGGATGATGCTCTGATTAAGGAACAGTTTAGAATTCATCGAGAGGTAAGACACGTGTAATATGGTTGAAACGGTTCACCAACGTGTTGGAAGATGCATTTAGGATGCTGGACTGCAAAGGATGTGAATACAAAGTGAATGTTGGACATTTAGAAGTCAGAATTTAAATAAAGTATTAGGATTGGGATTAGGGAGCATAATAGAATTAGATGAGATGGATGGCGGTTGAATTTTCCTCATCTAATGGATGAGTCTTCGTCATCCTATTACATTTCCCATTCAATGGAATAAGATGGGAAAAGAGTGCAGCATACCGGCAACCGGAATTTTGGTTATATTAAAGATAAAATCAAACTTCTGGTTAGAATTATAAGTTGTATTATTCTATTAAGTTGATTAGTATATCAAAATTGCTTTTATTTTGTAATATATATTCTTTTTATTTAAACGGAAAACCACTCAATTAGTCGAGCTGTTATAGCAGCGAGGCACGTTTCCCTCTGTGTATTAGATAGAATTGATTTTAAGCTAAACTTACTTTTTCTCATTTAGTGTAAATTACTCGTAAATGAAAGGCAACGGATGTAAAATGTTTACGCGAAATGTTTCTGTTAATTAACCGGTCGACGGTCGTATGAAAATAAGCGTTACAGAAAACGAACCTTGACATATTAGTTTTATTAGTGCGTGGGAGACGAAGCTATATTTATATATATAAATAAAGGCGGGTTATAATTAAACAGCTGTTGCTAGGCATTCTGTATGCGTAATTTTAAAATCAACCGTTATTCGACCGTATACCGACCGACGGAATGCATCGTTAATTGTAAATGTCTATGGGAACAATACAAGGAAAACTTTATTTAATGCCACTGGACGGGCCATAGAACACTTTCTTTATACCATTACACTTGTCCTTGTAGACTATGTTTTATTGGATCCATCAAAGATCGTTGTGCAGAGGCAGGAATATACGGTGAGTGACCTCAAAGGTGTATGTATATCCATACATCTTGGACGATTTGCTACCGTGTTTCAGGCAGAAATGTTTGAAATAATCGAATGCGTAAACGAAAACCTGCAATGAGGTTATGCAGTGTACAGCTTTTAAATCGTTTAGGCGTAACAAATTACGTTGTGCTTAGATGTGCCTGGACACTGGCATCAAGGGCAATGAAGCCGCCGACGAATTGGCAAAGGGTGGGTCTGAGGGAGTCTCCATTGGTCCCGAGCCTATATGTGGGATACCAAAAGCAAAACTTCAGTCCACACTATGGGCAATAAACCACAGTAAACATACATGTTAAAAATGATCCCAGGTTTGAAGCATTTGTAGGAGATATGATTTTTTATTAATTCCTATTTTATCTAACTTAACATTAAAATACAGGTTACACGGTTTAAACAGTTAAACAGGTTACAGGTTAAACTAGTTACAACGGATGTCGGTTGGGAAACCACAATCACACATAGGGCTAGTCACAAAAATTAACCACCGAGGTCCTGTCTGTAAGTAAAAATCAAGTTAGGATTTTTTTAACGGGTCACTGCAGACTGAGAAAGCATCTTCACAAAATGTGACTTTCAGAGACATCAGTCTGTAAATTCTGTCATGGATAGTTGGAAATTCCAATTCACATACTCTGTGACTGTCCAGCTTCGGTACCTTAACGAAGCTCTTTTCTGGGAGGCCATCTATTAAGTCCAGATCTGATTAAGGCACTTCTACTTAGGAATATTGTTTAGTTCATGGAACATGTGGGCCTTGGGGGTGAGCTGTAAATTTGAGGGTTCACAATAGATCTTTAAGGTCGCAGTGACGCAGTGGGCCTCATAAGCACTTAAGTAAACCTCACTTAAGTAAATAACAAAATGTTTTAATAGACATTCATTTGAAGGATATCCCCACAGGCAAAGTTTGTTTAATCTGCACAGTTTTTATGCCTGAAATCCATTTTGATACATTTTTATCTAGTCTATGTAGAATATTCCTGTGTGCGGAGGTACTTTTATTGTGGTCACGTGTAGGCGTGGTGCATAATAAAATAATAGGCTAGACATTCTAGAACTTTAATGATGGTATCTTTAATGAAATATCTACCTACTGTGAAATTATTATCTTTACTAAGCTACTCATATGGGGTTCTATGTTTATCCACAATCTTACAATCATCCATAATGAACGTGTACATTGTTTATAAGTAGTAGTATATTCCCATCAATCTTACTGCAGTCTAAAGATGACTCATGGATTAGTTTTTGGCTTCCATACTGGAGGGTGTAGGTTTTGTATTTGATACATGAATTTGGCGACTCACCGTGACCACTATAAACTATTATTGTACTTATGTTTGGTAGCGAATGCGGTTGATAATACGCGTTGCTGTGTGACATGCAATTTAATGTACTCGTAATAATAGTGGACGTGACATTACATAGACTAAGTCATCATAATACCTAAATAACGACACCCTAAAAGTATGGACTGAATAAGAATACCTATAGAAACTGTATAGAATATTATTGGTAAGGTAAGCAGAGTAGTAACTGAATTTATTTAAATAATATTAAATGATAATACATTTTATGATAGTTTGATAATCACTAGTTAACTACGAAAATAACAAACACGAAATGCTTCGTTATGAAACTAATAATTCGTGATATAGCACATCACTAAGTATGTCAAAGGGCCGACTGTGCGCCAAGAATGTATATTCCTCTTAAATCTTAAAACCGAACATAAAGGTACCTCAATAAAGTAAACACCGCTATGACAAACGCTTATTAACTAGCCGTTTAGCAAATTACGTAAACACTCGCCGGCACTTGACTCCCAGCACAGTTGAGCACGGAACCTGTTTGGAGAGATACCAGTTCTGCTGCGAGCAAGGTCCCGGCAGACACCCGGTGACCATCCTGCAATGCCTCAACCCGTTTCATAAAAACAAATTGCAATAAGAACGTTGCACTTTTATGTGCGACAGGGATGGGTAAGTGACGATTTTTGCGATAAAATTATACACTTTTCTATATCGAGAGTGATTTATTTATATCAAAAAATGGAAGACATTATAGAGTTATTAAACACAAGTAGTTCAATATTAATTTAATTTCTTTAATTTTAACCTTTCAAGTCATATTACACAAAGTATGACTTTTTCATAGTATTGCTACTATCTACTACGAAAATAACGCTAGAAATAATCTCAATGAAAACTGTTTGTAATTAATTTTATCATTCTTTATAATAATGTATAATTTTTATTAATTAATTATAATAATTAATTGAGTTTAAGTCTTTTAAGTCAATAGTTAAAATATTTATGTGGCAAAGTTCGTCGTTAGGTCGTATTCACTTACACTCCTTTTCCATAAATTAATAATTCATGCTCAACGTTTGTGAAAAAAGTTATCAACTATGTTATTGCCCAAAAAAAATTGCAAATTATGGGAACATAATGAGCGAAGGGTCACTCACCTCGCTCCAAAATATAATATGGAAATACTCGAAAATATGAATCCAGCAAAACAGAAATTTGAATGCATTCCGAAAAACATAAGCACTTATAATATGTAATCATTAATTCATTCTCTCAGTGGAAGGTTTCCTTACATTATGTATGATATACGAAATATTTCTGAGTTCCGAAAACTCGTAAAGTAAATGACTAAGATTTGTTTATCAATTTTTGAAACTATTCACAGTTTGAGGACGGTAATTACCAAATGGGGTTCCAAGTTCCCACCGTAAATGACTGCATTGTGTTATTAATGAAATGTTAGTAGTACTTTAGCATCTTTCAATTAACCTCTTCTGAGAATCGTGACTCTTCTAACGGAACTTTACGATTTGGCAAAGTTTACAATATAACAGGACACCAATAAATAAATAGCGGTAGTCAATTCTCATACCGAGGTTAGTTTTAATTGTTTATAGTATAAATTCGATATATGAGGACAAATTTTATGATACAGGATAGAGTAGCATTGGGTAGTGGGCCTGGATAAGCTCTGTCAAATGCCGTTGCAATGGAATATAATAAACAGGCTGGGCGTCGAAAATAAATATCCCTTCGTTTTCTTAAGAATCGCAAGTTACTTGTAAGTAACCGTTCATCTCTATATTCTATTATTATTAACTACTACGTTATCTTACTAATTATTGTAGAGTAACAAATTAATTACCCCAATTCTTCTTCTCGTGCCACCAAATTTCAAGCTCAAACACTCAAACAAGTCACGCAAAGTTCAAGTTCAGGTGGCAAAAGTCTCTGCTTTGATTCGGTACAAATTATGGGTTCTCTGACGTCATTCCCAGTTTGACGGAGGCCTTATCGCAGATGGTCATGTGATGTTCGCCTGACGCTCACGGGACGGGCACGCGGTTCCGACGCAAGTGAGAATCAATCATTATAGTGCTTATAGGATTTCTATATTTAGGGAACTATAGAACAAATTGCCCATCGGGTGAACAAATTCTCGAGACGGTTGCATTGAAGAGTTCTTTCTGTTTCTGCTCGATTCGGTGTAAAATGATTTCATAGCTCTTGTAGCGGTCCTGTGTCTAAGAAATTACGGAAGAATAATGTGTTCAAAAAAAAAAACAGAGTTTATTCGTTATGCAATTGTCAATAAACAAACTCAGCAAAACAAATTATCGTTCAATAATTTCGTTTAAAGAGGAGCACTACAAGATTTGTAAGATTAATTCACACTGAAACACTCGCATTCAATTCACTTTGCACTGTAGGCGCTTTCGACGTATATACGAATCAATATCAGAGTTTGTAGCGCTTCATTATTTAGGGATCTATGCAATGGAAACTCATTTTATTGGGTTCACGTGATGATGACATTGAAGAATGTCAGCGAATAACTCTAATTTAAGTATTGACTATAGTATTTTAAATATCTGACTGACATTTCTAGGAAGATTTTCACATCTGATTAACGTCTTTCTGGCTACTCAATCTTCTGCCAACATTTCGTGGTGACACGTCCCATACGTTAGGGGTTCTTAGTAAAGAATACCAGCTTCTCTACAGGATTTATTGTCATATATAAAAAAAAACTATTAAGGTGTTATGAGATATACGCAATGGTCGAATATACAATAATCTACTGACACTGAAGGCTTGTGCGGAGTGCAGGAGCTACGCACTCGCGGAACAAACGATAGATTATAAAAACACAGAATTTGAAGGAATAGAATCGATGGATAATTATTCGAATGATGCAGCGGGATTTCTGAGGGATTTAGAAGCAAGAAGTTTAGTAAGAGACAATACTAGATATTGTTACAATTTAATTTTAATCATACCGTAAGGATCTTACCTAAAAACTAAGGTACATGTTAAAAACTACACACCGATTTACAAGTTGTTTAAAAATTGTATAGAAATGTCATTAAACTTTTACGTCAGTTAAACTTTCTGCCTTTTATAATGTCGAAAAATATAGTATAGACATGCGAATGCTTCTACGATTCTTTTGTTTTGTTTGTAAATGAAAATAAATCACGTGACCTTCTAGCACTATTAATTACGATGTAAATGTTTGTTTGTATCGAGAATTATTTATACGGCAGCATCGACAAACGGAGATGTGAAAGTATAAAAGTAAAAAATAATTATTTGCTGACAGCGTTTATACTTTAAATAAAGAAAAGAACAAAAATAGCAAGCAGAATTAATATGCTATTTATATATAAAGTTAAATGATTTTTGACCTGTATTGTACGTGTTAGTAGCCCTGCCCTATTGGACAGAGAAGCGCTTGACTGATCAAGAACATTTATAAAATTCGAACTATCTAATTATTCCAAAACCTTCGTGTGTATATATTGGTTAATAACGATTTGTTACCTAATATAGCACTGGAAAATCGTGAGTAAAAACCAAATACAAATTTCTTTGCAGCGCACTAATGTGATTACCAACGCCTGCTAAGAAGCGCGCGAAACAATATAGTTTAAGTTAGAGCTAGTTAATTTAAGTTAATGACTCGATTACAAATGAAAAAAAGTTTGTAAACAGGCGAACTTTCGGTTAGCCAATCCTTTCAGATTATTCACCGAATCAAATGAAAATAGATATAATAAAATTTGAAACTGTGTTGCGGTATGTACAGAAGATTTTTTGAGGAATTAGTCGTCTTGTTACCTATTTATTTCCTTTCGCGCATCAATTATATAATATACTTACCGTTTACGTTACGTTATTTCATTCCGTCCCTAGTCGTATAGTCGTAATAGTTATTCCGCTGCTACTGGATAGTTCATTTCATTGCTGTTTCCGGCATGTATAGAGAGGATTACGCGAAGTAATGACTACGCAGTGAGCCAAGTTAATGAGAAACGAAGATTGGTAAAAACATTGTGTTAACGATAAAAGGTACCCGTATCTATGGTTTCATTTAGTAAAGAAAATCCTTGCTCCGTAACACAAAATTCCACTTTCCCTCTTTTCACTAAATATATCATATTAATATAAACATAACTCATTAAAGAACAAATCACAATAAATAAATAAATTGCTAAATAATTAGATAATTTTTAATTAATTATTATTTTAAACAGATTATATAATTAATTCGCGACTACTTATTATCTAATTAATGAACAAGAAAAACATCAACAAAAAAGTATGAATTACAGAATAAAATAATATTAACAACAATAAGTAATTAACAACAGTAAACATATTGCCTGATAATGACAATGAATACAGGCGATATTAAGATTACAAAGGCGATATTTAGTTCAAAGATTGTGAATGACATCAAATAATAAACCTCGGGTGCAACGAAAACGAAACCATATGAAAATAAAGTTCAATCTGTTCATCTGAGTTTAATAGCTTAACAGTTTTAGGATTTAGGTACATTTACATGTTGTCAATTATTTTCTATGTGAAGCTTCATTGAATACTTTACATACACTCACCGCTAAGGTGTGTTTAGGAAGAGGAAGTTCAATATATCTCTAAAGCAAATAATATTATGTCATTAATTATCTAATCTTACCCACGATCCCGTGGAGCCCCAGCGCTTGAGCCTTTTGCCGAAAATCGTTTGGCACTGCGACAGGCAGGACACAGACACCGCAGGTTGTATTTTACCACTGAAGGTGTCACCTCTGTCCAATGTCATTGTATTCAAACTAGTTAGTCACTTGGTGTATTCAAACCGTTCACTGTTTTATTGTATTTGTATTATGTCTATGCACTTGCACATACATAAACTCGAGTACTACGTGGGTCGCAATACACGGTCAGCCCGTTAGCCCGTCAGGCCGCGTGCGATGGCGACGGCGGTCTGGGCGCGAATGCTACCGCACGAATTTTCCCTTGGTTAGTTTTTTCCCGCCCTGCAGCCGCCCGCCCAAACTACGCTCCAATTAGGACACATTTTTTTTTACACGTTTAAATGGAATCTTATTAATGTCGCATCAGTAACACAGTTTGAGTGTTGTTTTTAACATTATTTCATTTCGTATGAAACTTGTTTCGTTCTAAATAGCACATTTTGAAAAGTAAAAATGTCTTGTTTTCAGGTTTTACAAATAAAAGAACTTTTTGATTTGATATTTACTTCTTTTGATTAATAGTATTATAGTTTTCAATGTTGGAAATAATATCTTTCAAATAAATATACTATGTAATATGGTACGAAGAGTTACCATTGTTTTATTAAAGTATGTTTCCAGTAGTACTATTACATGAATGACATAATAACACCATGTTTAAAAAATAATTAATGACATGTGATTGGCCAAATTACAAGGTAGTCAGAACAGTTCGCGGCCTTTTTGAACGTATAACTTTAAGGTGCTATATTTCTGGCAACACTGATCACTGCCGGGAAAGTGATATACCGTTTGAGAGCTGACTTTTTGCAATGGCGGCAAATTAAAATTACATGTTAAGTTTTATCTTTTCGTATTTTTTAACAATTTCAAAATGGAAGTTAATAAGGAGAAAATTAGATACGAGTATGTTATACATTTTTTTTTCGACTATGGTCGATGTTACGATGTTTCTAGTGCTCGAAAAGAAATTTGTAGTGTTTACGGAGAAAATACTTTATCTAAAATAACTGCAAAATAATGGTTCAGTCGAAATCTGTGGTAAATCTGGTAAAGTGCAAAATCTGGTAATTTTGATGTGATGTTCTTCGCTGTGGTCGTCCTATTAAGGTAAATTTTAATGTTATCATTGAAAAAATTGAAACAGATCGATACAATAACAGTCATCCAATTTTCGGAAGAGCTCAGCATTCACCACTCAACAGTTTTGGGTCACCTGCATAAACCGAATTTTGTAAAAAAGATAGATGTTTGGGTGCCGCATAATTTAAATAACAGAAACTTGGTGAATAGATTTTCCATATGCGAGATGTTGCTAAAATGAAATGAAATCGTTCTATTTCTGAAGAGATTGGTAACAGACAATGAGAAGTGGATCACTTACGATAACAATGTTCGATAATGATCTTCGCGAGGTGACCCATCACAAATAGTCCCAAAGTCAGGCCTCGCTCCGAACAAAGTCATGTTATGTGTATGGTGGGATTGGAAAGGCATTGTGTATTACGAGCTTTTTGGCCAAACGATTAATTCTGATGTCTACTGTCAGCAACTAGTAAACTTGAAGAAAAACTCCCAGAATTAATGAATAGAAAAGGTGTAGTTTCCACCACGACAATGCTCGATCGCATACATCTTTGATGACTAAACAAAAAATAATAGACCTTAGCTGGGAAGTTTTAATGCATCTACCATATAGTCAATACATAACACATTCGGATTATCATTAATTCAACTCTTTACAAAATTCTCTAAGTGGAGTAAAATTACATTCAAGAGAAGCCCGTATGAACCATTTAAATATTTTTTTCGCTGAGAAACCCCAAAAAATACCATTACTATTATTATAGACTCAAACCGAATGGTCGGAAAAACACGATGGTATTTATGGTTGTTTGTTACGTAAATTCGGTCATGGTTATGGGCTGGCCAATATGAGAAAGTTTTCGAACGCACCCTGTCCGGAAATAGCATCGCCGTTTACATCCGCCCGATGTCTCTGTGGTAATGCAGGTTATAGTATATAGTACTCGTAATTAAATAGTAAAAAAATATATATTGTGTAATACTCGTAATATCTTTTATCAATAATTCATTATCGTTAGTCATTTTAGAGAACTTAGAATAAATCAGAGATTTTAGAATGAGTCAGAAAACTCAATTGGTCATCGTAGAGAACAAGGCTTTTCTCTAATGTCGCTGTTATAATGATAGGCATAACATAACGGCCTATAACGGCACAGGCATCCCCTAGTAAATCACCAAGGGGTTCTGGGCCCTAATGCACCACGCGGGTGGGTCCATACATGCCACAGATTTTTTTTGTAATTTTGGCGCGTGCAAGTTTTCCCTCATCGCTAAAGTGATGATAATTTTCAAAATCCGTGCAGTAATAGAAACTCAGTGGTAAGGACCGAGAATCTGAACTCATCACTTCACGAATCAAAAAACGAGAATAGATACCCCTAGGCTATTACCACTTTAAGAGAACTTAGTTAATATATTATATTAACTTTTTTAAAGGAAAAGAGTATAGCGGTAAGTGGTAACTGTGGTGGTGATCTTTTAAAGCTTTATTCACAGCTCTCTTCGAAAGTCCCATATCGAAGAAAATGTAAAGTCCTAGGGGCAGTTCGTTCCACAATCTACGGGTTCGCGGTATAGAGCACATTTGTGGAACGCACAGTTCGTGTTTCATGAAATATTGTCGTCGAGGAAATGCGAATGCATTCCTCGACGACAAAAGTACAGTTTCTGTAACAATAAGTACGGTTATAGAAACAATGATATTTGTTACAAATGTATGGCAAAGCTAGAAGCTGAATATTATACTAAAAGGGGATGAGTTTCAAAAGTAGTTGGGTTGACTGATATACAAGGCTGTGGTTTTATACAATACAAAATCAAACACACGCGTGGAAACACGGTAGGGTGGTTCGGCTAATTGCGGCGCGAGCGGCGCGAGCGGCGAAGCGACGCAACCTAATTAATTTGATCTGATAAAAAAGAGCCTTTCGCAAACGAGCCTTCAGCATTTTATTGTGTTTACATCATAATATGCGAAATAAAATTGAAAAATACGAATTTCAACATAAAGGTCGACGAATTTAACCACACAAAGCATGTATTTTATTACAATTTATTTCTATTCTTTTTGTTCCTCCCGTATTCCTTAGGAGTTATGTGGAATTATCGATAAATTACTTCTAATCGTATTTTGTCATTGAAACAACTGATATAAATTCTACACCACGGAGCTGGGATTTCCTTGTAATTCACATATATTTCGTATTCTACGCGTTATCGATATTGATGCAACCGAAAAAAATGAATGTTATCGGAAGCGATCCTAGGATGTTTGATATTAGAGTTTGTGTTTGTATTGTTATCCTCGTGATATCGCCTCAATGGAACAGACGCTTAACGCCTAAGCTGAAAAGGCTAAAATAGATTGTAGTGTAGTTTGATATATAACATCGATATTGATGGCCCTAGTTAAGATTTCATAATTTAGGTCAAGTGTCTACTTAGCTCTGATTTAAATTCATTTTGAGCTGACATGGTAAGATTTTTATGGCTATTCGCAGTTTTGAGTGTCTCACCATCACTGTTCGCAGCTGAACCAGATTTTGACCTTAGTATTTTTTACTATTTAGTATTTTAGTAGACAGGCTACAGATGTACGTGTAAGTTATTATTACAAAAAAGCTTGATTTTATTGCGATTTCATGTTTTTTTTTAGTTTGATAGACTCTTATGGCACTATAGGAGAAAAGAAAACCCACATTAATTTTTTATATAGATAATTAAATTGGTATTTAAGATAATTTGAAGTACTCTACGTGGTGGGACTGTATCGACCTCCGTCCCTCACATGTAGTTGTATTGATGCTACTGAAGAATTGTTTGTTTTTTTTTTCAAACTTTATTTTAAGGTATATACAAGTATTTTAAGTTATTTCCAAAAATAAGCATTTTCTATTTATTTCTGTAAATAGTCACATTAATCCAGAGTAACCTGCGCCTTACGAAGGCGGTGCGGGGGTGCCGGGTGCGGTCAACTATCACGTAACGGTCACGTGGCAGCCACGGGAATGGCACGAGATCAATTTCGATTCAATCTTTATATGGCTTCACTATTGTGATCAACAAATTGTCTTTGGTAAATAACTTATTACTTGCTATAAGTGAGTTCGTAGGAGATTTTCCATTAAAACGGAGAAAAGCTGTACCTAAGTAGAAAGTTGAAGTAATAAAATTATAAACAGACTCGACTGACTGATGACAGTGATGACTGATTGACTGATCTCGACTGATATTGGCATGTATCGCGTATGTCTATGGGCAACAGTATCCACTTACCATCAGGTGGACTGTATGCTCGTTTGCCGCCTAATTTCTATAAAAAAAGTCCTAAAGTAATAAAAATATGAAAATATCATTTACTCCGATTTGATTGTCACATTAACCGCAATGTAACATTTATATGAGATTCAGTTATATGCTAAACTTTAGCTACAAAACATAATCAAAACACATTAAAACTAATATTTTTAAGTGTCAACAGATATGTTGATTAAAGACTTGCTTAAAATAAAGTTTGAATGTTTTATCAGACTGTAATTTATTTACTATTCACACCTCATTATTATAAATTATTATTTTTCAAGGTCGACGTGTACAAGTAATAAATATTACAAAATATTTGTTTGTGGGATCGTAAACAAAATGCAGGCATTTCAATTATTTCAGTGAGGTCGAGGCAATGGCTCGGGTGGGCAGGCGCGGGCGCAAGTGTCTTATTATTTTGTTTACTCATAACTTGTTTCAACTACGCACACAATTTAAACAGTGCAATTTCTCCTCCCATTAAAGTCAAAGATCAGTAAAGATTTTATTGTGTATCGTTGTACATAATTTAAAATTAAATTCTTAAAATAATAAAATATTGTGCAAAACAGAAAATTCACTGACCAAATCACATAAAATATAATATGTCTGAAATTTTGAAGGTGTGATGTGATACCAATTCAAAATTTTCAGACAGATAGGTACACCTGAATTTTTGACGTAGAAATCTCTTTCGTTTTCATGTCTCGTTTTCGCAGGTTTGGCTGAAAAGAAGAGAAACTCTTCTTTTATGTTACGTTCTTCCATAATTTTATGATTTGACCGTTTGGTGTATGGCCGGCTTTAGGCACACCGGCACAACTACATCTCTTCCCTCCCGTGGGTGTCGTGTCGTGGCGACCAAGGGATAACAAAGCGGCTACCACAAGCCCCGAGAAACTACACCACCTCTGAAAAGTGGACTAAAAGTGGATCCACCTGGCCAGAGTGGCATTTTGAAGCCATGCACAGGAAAATATGCATGAGGAGGTCCATGTCCAACAGTGAACGATAAAAGGGCTGGTGATGGTGACTTCCAGAATAATTATCACTTTTGTGTATTTTGTGCACAGTAAAGTACTAAAAATAAATATTTATTCATTGTAAGTTAAATAAGCGCCCATATCGGCCATCACATTCATTGAGCGCATTCGAGGCCGCAGCAGCTCAGCAGGCTGTCAGTAACTACATTATGTATTGAATGATTTATTGAAGACTAGACTTCAGGGCGTAGGCTTAATCCAACCTAGGTGATGGGCCTACATTAGCACTTCGTGTAGGTTCTCGTTCCCAGTTGCATCGCGGATTATATCTTTATGTATATTGTGTTAGTAAATTTTATAGCTTTTATGGCCTGCTACTCCAGCAGCGTATACAGTAGATGGCAATATCAGAAGTTAGCGTATGTTCTCTCAGGCCGATGACACGGATACATTTGTGTGACCGAAAAACGCACACACAATAAAACAACAATACAAATTACGATATGATGTCCCATGGCTACGCCTCGCAATCACGAGGCGGGTCAAACATGTGGACCAAGAACGGATTGGTGGATATTGCAAATTTTTCGTATTCATTTTATTATTAATTGTTCACGACGACCGATGGTCAGCAGTTAGTAGTGTTCGTCCTGTTGCTGGTTCTATCGATCAATCTGTAACGTAGTAGATGAGAAAAACCTCATCGGTGGTTCAGATGAGGTTCTCATTTGTGTTTGTAGCAGCCGTTCGTGTTACAAACAGATTTCTTGGCTGTGCTAATAAATAAAAACAAATGTTTTGTATAAAATGTCTTTGTGTTACGTTAGCTCGACCGTGGCCTCAACAGCAGCAGACAACAAATCAGTCCGCGACAAACTATCCGCTGCGACACGACACACCAATATAAATAAGATTTTTTTTATAATATATTGTATAAACACAATAAATAACACTGACACAAGTTTAACTGCGTTTTTTTTGTTTAAACGGTGCGGGTTATTCTGATATATTCTTTTTCCGGAGTCTATAAAACGGGCGTCAACAGCGAACGACAAATACTTAACGAATATATACTTTTTATTTTTTAATAATGTTATTGCTGCCAAATATTAGTAGTCAATATTATTATTAATATTTATTAACAGCAGTAATATTATCGTCATTACGTATACACCTCTTATAAAAAAAAATCTGACAGCCTTTATTGTCCCATTCCCCTAACTATAACAGGCATTTCCTAGTAAATCACTGTGGGGTTTTCGGGTCATAATCCATCACACGGAGTGCGGATTGGTGGATACGGATACTCTAGACTTTTTTTATTTCTCGAGCAATCCTCACGATGTATTCCCTCACCGCCAAGCTAATGACATCTTCTTAAAAAAAAAAATATTCCTACTTAAAATTAAGTAGCGTTTCTCCAAGCGCTGTTAAATGTTTAGTTTAGACCTGCATTGGTTTTTCTTACTCTTGTTTTGTTTAAATAACTGGAATAATTTTGAATGCCTACACGTGAGCCATCCCCAAAGTTACATGTTAAATGTTTCAGAATGTCTCATAGATTAATTACTAAGGAGATAATATATCAGAGGACTAATGGACTTCGTTATCAAAAGTAAAGGTGTAGTTTTCCTTTTTCTAAAATAAAATACATTTAGATATAAATGAAGCATTTGTCTCGATCCAAATATACTTTAATTTCCTTGGAAAGACCACACGTGGCCTGCCCTTTATAAACTTTCTAAATATATAAGTAAAATATATTTTTCAATATTACTTTTCGTATTTTTTTACATTACAATAGTTTATTATAATGTATACTAGCGAAACGCCCCGCCCCACCCCGCCCCACCCCGCTCCGCCGCGGCTGCGATATGATATTATGATATGATATAATTGTAAAATCATATCTCTGATGGGATATTACAATTATTTATGATAACTATTGCTATAAAAAATAATATAACATATCATATAATATAATGCTTAAATATTTTAGAATAATTAACTAAAGTAATAAAATTTAAACTAATATTTATACATTGTACATATTTATTATAAAGTTTAACAACAATTGGCTATCAAAGTTTCAAGCGTGCTGGCGGCATTAGCCCTTTGCTTAGCAAAGGAGTAATGCTTAAATGATATTAATTCGTTAAACTTATTCCCCCTTTTTTCAAACCCTTTCTCCAAATTCATTCCGAAATCTCTAAAGGTAGACAAGGTATCCGAGGGCGTGACAACGTATGGCATTTTGAACTGATGTTAGCATGTATCGCGGATATCCATCCATGGGCGACAGTATCCATTTACCGTTAGATAAACAGTCTGTTCGTCTGCTACTTTCTTTCTACGAAACAATTCCTTACAGCAATTAATAGCAATTTTAGCGTTAAATCTAGAAAGTGTTCAGATTGCCGATCTCATGCATAAATATCGACTTAAAAATACACTGCAAAGATGACAATGATTATTATACTAAAATCACCTGGAAAATAATGCCATAAATTATACATCAAAATTAGTTGAGAAATTGCCGAGTTTAACGCATACAGACAGACGCTTCTCGGAGACTTCATTTTATACTACATATACACTAATTTTAGTGGTATTCAAGCGTAACATATAGACGTCATTAAAACTTATAAAAAATGTTTATAAAATATGTATGAAAGAAAAAATAGATCTCGTATAAATAAAGTACGTAAATGATGTTGCGTGGGCGGTTATTATGATCCCACTAATATCGTTATGTCATTGCAAATGATAATATTAATAAATCAACATACTACTGACATATGTAAGTATTATGAAACGGTAAATTAAGAAGTTTGTTTAGCACCGGCTTTGTTAATAGATAATTAATGTATTACGAAATAATAATTAAATATACATAAATATAATTTAGAAAAAGTACTTGAGGTCTGGCTAATTTATGTTTCAATATACGACCTATTTATTAAATAAAAACTCAGTACCTAATAAAAATAAACGCCGAAGTTCGAACTCACAAGGTTACGAATGTGATACACATAAAGATTTCTTAGGCTTACATCACCGCTCATTGCGATTAACTCTGATGAGATTATTTGCTAATTCAAAGCAACTTCATCTAGTACATTATCTTTGTATGTCTGGAAAGTTCACCCAAATCTGCCAAGAACTTACTGCGTCATCCATCACACGATGAAAAACATAGAAGTCATTCCCAGAACTCTGCAGGTAGCACACATTACACTTCCCTTACAATGAATGTGTATGATCTACTTTAAAACCCCAAATTTACGAAAATTGAAATTTGTATCTAGACAGCAGGATTCTCACGTCCTCTTAACTTCCTGCTGTTGATACAAATTTCCGTGACAGTACCGTGGATCCGAGGGGAAAGCTTGGCACAGTACGCAGACACAATCAACAAAAATAATAGTCAGTAAAATATTTCATGAAAATGTGTCACTCAACACACGCAACGTCACACACAGTAGCATAACTTCCTGGTATGAGCGTTTTTATCTGCTGCAAGCGCCGCAGTTACAGTATCGGCCAATCGAGTGTTCGCACAAATACAAATTACTTTGCAGGACATTATTAACTTATTCAATAAGTGGTTAGATATCGTCAACCGCAAATATAACAATGCAGAACAAACCTATTCATCCAGTTATTAAGTCATCCAGAAGTATTAATTATTATCCAGTTATTATCATCCAGAAGTATTAATTCTATAGAAGCAACCTTGACAGTATATCTCGCATATGTCTATTCTATAATAAGATATGGCTTAAACTCGTCGAATGCAGTGAGAGTATTCACAGTACAAAAGAAAAGCCTGAGAGCCATATATAACATGCAATGGTCGGAATTCTGTAAAGATGTATTCAAAACGCAGAAATTACTAACCGCACGTTGAATGTATATTTTGAAGTGGCGACGTTAGTTAAACAAAACATAAATCTATTTCACAAAAATTACAACTCAAGCAAGCGTCTAGTAACGCATCTACCATTAAAAATACCAGCTCCGGGGCTTGAACTACGAGTATATAGGAAAAAATGCGTTTTTATGGTGTCATTAATTTATGGTTATATAACTGAATGCCAAAAAAAATTACTGATCTTCCGTGTACTAAGTTTTATTGTGCCCTTCGTAAATGGCTAATCCGAGAGAGCTCTTACTTTGAGTAAGAGTACTCAAAGAGAGAGTAAGAGTAAGTAAGTACTCAAACTTGAGTAAGAAACTCTATTGAGTTTTCTTAGAATATATTCGTGTGGTTTTTATAGGTTAAGGTAGTGAAGATAATAATCTAGTAATGGGTAATGCATGCTTTGCAGCACAAGGTTTCCTTTTTGTCCTTTTTACTTAAAATTTGTGTGCAAAAAACAGCTGTGCAATAACTTGAATGTCATCTGTAGTTTTAAGTCAGTTTCTACTTTACATAGTCTTTTTCAGATTTTCTTACCACCTTCGCTCAGAAGAATTCGAATATGGTGCATACCTGTAACAAATAAAATCATACTATTAGTATATAAATTTTAATACGAAGCATTCACATCGGAATTAATTTTGATGCTAAAACAGAGAATAGATAATAAGTAACTAAATATGATTACGATGCCATTTTGATACGATATATATATTTATATAAATATATATATATATATTACGAAATGCAATGATGCATTCTACGGCTGACTTGGAATGTTACACCGAATAGCTAAGTTACACCGCTGTTATAGAAAACTGCCGTAAAACTTATTACTATGTTTTGAGAGTGAAAGTTGTTCCCCTCTCATATCCCTTTCTGTGGATACGAGATAGATGCATTCAGTTTAATAATAATTACATTATTTAAGATTCAAAGCATTCTAGCGAGCAAACGTCAGAAGGTCACATCCGACGGTGGGTATACGATAAATGAAATCACGGTTGACATTTCGTATCGGCTCCACTCAATTACGCTAGCCCCAAGGGTTGGACCCGCTCCCTTTGAATATAAACTAATTTTTATATTTGTGACGATTGACATTCCACTTCCAATTTAAATAAGCTGATTTTGCGTCAGGGTTTGCGTATGTTGCTATTTTGTTCTTAAGGAATGATAACACATTGTAATGGTGAGCAGACGGACTTCATAAATTGGTAGAGAAATATTATAAATTAATACTCGTACTTGTTGTACAAATCACAGCTCAAGAATCAAGAATGCAATGCAATGACTTCATAATAATTTTAACTTTCTGCGATGTATTTCTTCTTCCGAGTATGCTATAATGTTTATCATAGCGTATAATAAATATTTCGATGTTATTTCCTTTTCATATTTTCCTTTTTGTCATTTATACTTTTACGTTATATTTTTGTCATTGTCATTACTTATTTCATTCTAATTTACTTAGATCAAGAATTTTAGAGAAGGTACTTTTTTTCCGGAATGGCTAAATTCTTGTGACTCTAATGGCCTTTCAAGAGTCACCGGATATGAATAATTTAGGGCGAGCGCAGAAGACGCTCAGCCAGGAGCAAAGACTGTGTGTAGCAACGAGCCTGGCTCTCCTGGCGGTATACCGGCGGAAGGAACGGACCTCGGCTTAGGGCGTTGCTTTGGGAGGGTATCGCGGGATCGTCAGTCGGTGAGAGGAGAGTAGGTACTCAAAAAGATAACCTAATACGAGTACATGTATCCAAAGGTTATCCAAAATATCCGTTCCTTGTGTTTATATTAATACTGTAACATAAAAACTAAAATACATCTCACTGTGTGATATTATATGTATGTTTAGGCACTTGTTCAGTACGAAAAGAATTTTATGAATATTTCTTAATTTATCGTAGATTCAATTACAGTGTGTATTGTCCCGAAAAATTAGTACAAAGATCCCTCGTGTCCGCCGACCGGCCGTCACGCCCCACTTCAAGCCTTCTCGGTATCGCCACGCGCTCGTATCGTGAAGTCGAACTCTCATCTCATACAAAATTATGACCCTTATTGTGTTGTCATTAAGATATACGACAATATTAATGGGCTGTTTAAGTTAAGTGTGCGAGGTGATACCTAGCAAGTCGTAACATATGTAACGCAAGTTTACTGGAGCACACAATTGTCGCAATTATTTCGCGAATGTAGGTTAGGTGTAAAAATGTTCAGTATTTTTTACATTTAGTTCCTTTGATGTTAAGTTTGGAATGTTAAATTGGAGAAATATTTAAGTAACGCTATAGTTTTCCCAGAAATTTAATTGGGGTGAAAACGCAGTTGCGGCACGAATATAAGTATAGATGGAGAAAATTTTAATTTTAATGTCTGGTTGTCAACAAAGAGCAAATATTGTTATGGAGAAGTATATTTTATGTAAATTTTCGAATAAATAATTTTATATATACCTCTTGTATACCTATAAAATATAATTTTCTTGCTAGAATAAGCATTTATTTAGAAATTAATACGAATACCTCACATTTCGTATATCAGTATCTGAAATACTTTCAAGGAGATAGATATAAATATTTCTTTACCAAGCAATATAATATGTCTCGTCACTGAATGCTTTAGTGAGCACATAATAAATTTTAGTAAAAAAATACAATACTAAACTTTAAGGTCTTTTTTAGGCATTTTGGAACCTGGGCCAAGTTTGTCAGTGCGCCAATAAATCACGTTAGTCGAGACGGTACCAACTGATGTATGCGGAGCTAATGTGATCAGGTTATGCAATGAGCGCTGATCGGATCAGGAAGTGTACATTATAGTGTACACTTACTATTTGTAAGCGTAGGTATACGAGCGCAGACCGGCCGCTTTCTAACCACTAAAATAGCCGCAGTTTTCCTAATCTTGTTACGATTTTTTTATTTGTACGAATAGACTTATTGGACTATTTATTTATACGTAACTTGAATAAACGCTGGTTCATATAATATACTATGAAACTTACTTAATGTGTTCAAATTAAACACTTAGTATACAATTTTTAACGTTCATTGCATTATTATTTTTGACTTTTATATATTTTATATGTGATTTTTATATACTACCTTTGTATTGTAAGATATATATAATATACCTACATATAAACTAAAAGTTATGAAGACTGATATAGGAGTACAAATATACTAGTATTAATTTAAATATGTATAACCTTCATAAAATTCGTAAGTACTTGAACTATAAACGGATGGACAGAAATTAAATTTTATGTAGGTACTTATGTAGAGATTGTCTAGATAGAATATACGTATCACAGGTAATTTTTACATTATCACCTGAACTTATAAAGCATCCGTTCTATTTATATGTTTTACTAAAGGCAGATCTATTTCTGAGGCCGTTTCTAAAGCAGTAACATTTTATTACAGCGATTTCTTTTACTATGCCAGTGAGTTACTTTATCTGGTAAACAATAGGCGGGAGTTCAAAGAAATCGCTTAAATTCGAGGAGTGCATTTCACGCCTTGCGACCGTTTGATGGGTGGGTGATAGACGACAGGGTCGACGAGTTATGTAATACATACATCACTTTTAATCCCGGGGGTGTATTGTCACAATGTCAGCGGGCTGAAAAACGACTCTTTCAAAATAATATGTATTTAAAGTAAATGACTGTACAGAATGTACATATAAATAGTGGGCGCTCATTGTGATGACATTTTAACTTAGTTTCGGATTGAAACTGTTTATAGTAAAGCAATTGTATTAAATAAATAATATCAATTTCGGGCTCGAGAAGCATGAAAAAAAACTAATCCTATTAGCCAATTCTTGTGACTTATAGAATAATTAATGAAAAATGTTACTAATGTTACAGCAGGTTTAACGATAGATAAGTATCTATAAAATATATGGAAGACTTGAATGTTCAATAATTGCACCAATACGTTAATTGTTAGTTGATGTTAGGCCACGACACTGCGACATGTATCGAGTCGGTGCAGTGTAAAAAGACTTACTGGATGGATGGCTTTGGTACCAATTCCTAAATACATATATACAGAACCATGTTTCATTTCCCACTAATCGCGCTCACTACAACCACACCCATTCTCCCGTGTGTCTATTTGATGGGTGATAGACGAGGCGTTACGTAATACGTCGTCAATGTTAGATCTATGTTGCGTAAATGTCTAGCCATTGAAACGTATGAAAAGAGAACAATAGATTGCTTTTGAACTTATTTTTGTATTGTGTCGTGTTCCGTTATAATATTTTTATATTAACCTTCCATCGAGTTTCTGAAGACTTTGATCGTGTAAATTGAAAGATAAAATAACGTAAATTATCTTATAAAATTTTGCCAATTTTCAGTAATTGAATGATTGCAGAGGCTGAATTAGAATAAAACTAGGTTAATAAAATTACAAAGTCTAGTGTCGCAATCAAAATTTAGTCCACAGGAGTCGACATAAGAAATGTCTCGATTATTGCGAGTTCTTAGTCGCTGTTACATAAAATATATTACATGTAATAAATATGTAATAAAAGCCACTTCATATGATATATTTTATTGAGGAAACAGAAATAAAAATGAGGTTTGTTTTCACTCAGAGTACTAAAAGTTACCAATAGTAATTCCAGACAGACAATGGCTATCTTTTATAGTTTCTCTAAGAATTTCCTCGTTGCGTGAAGGACAACAGTTTCTTAATACTTAATAGATAATCTGGGAAAGTAACATGGGTTTTAACAATGACTAGGATTTACTAAAATCTCGCATCAATCTGATAGATATGCAGATTACATTAATTACATTGGTTTTGTTCTAATTAGATTTATTAAAATATACCCACATACAATACTCTATTATATTTTCCAATATTTTTACATAAGTATTTTTACTGACCAATAAGTCTAAAAGAGTCATGTGCATAGAATAAAGGTTTTTTTCAAGAGAGAGCTATATACTTTTAAACGATTCAATGAAGCACCTGCTCTTTCATTACCTTTTTCCATAAAAGAAGCGACCGTAAAAGTAATGATCATTTTATAATCATGAATAAGAATTAAAATAATAACAACAATTCCGAGTGCAACAGCTGTGAGACCCCGGAATTTTTGTGTGGTGTTTGTAACAAACAAAAGACCGATGCACTTTCGTATGACGAGGAGGCAGTAAACATGCACTTACGTTTATGGTCCGAGAGAGCAGCTTCAGTTATATTAAACTCGGAACACGTCATAACGCTCGTTTCGGCACTCATTGTCTAAAGCACGTAAAATATCTCTTCCTGGTTTCATGCTTGTCGCTTCTCTGTATCAGAACATGTATCCGAATAGCGAAGGTTCGAAGATTTTCGGCCTTCATGTCAATACGCATGAATCATTATATGCTTCATCGATTTAAAGAGGAACAAAGGTATTTTTAATTCGATAGATTTTTTATTTATTTGTACATCAACAAACCAATACACGAGGTATAAGAACAGGAAACTATAGTGTTTACTCACCTTTGTGAGTAGCTTTCTACTTATTATTATTACTCATCTCATTATACATAAATTTAAATATGATACATAACTACTCGTGTCACAAAAATTAAAAGGATGTAAAAGATATGAAGAATTAGGCAAATAATAGTGTTATGCATGCAGAATGCACTAGCAATTCTTGATCATAAATTAGCATTAATCCCGACTTCTGTAGGCATCACCGGGGATACTTGTAGTGGCAGTCCTAGCAATCATACAGAAATATAAAAACAACCGTTGTCACTAATAGTACCTATATTTACGTTTTTAAATTGACGTTGTGAAATAATGAAAAAGGTGACAAGTACACAAGACGAACAATGTTGCGGTCAGCAACGTCTACACCATGTCCTAATATTTTAGCATTTTTATTTAATCATAATCATTCATTAATTCATATCCTTAATTTTCATTTAATTCAGTATTGTAATATCAATCAATTAACCCAGTTAGTAGAGCTGCTGTTTGCTTTGTAGGGTCTCTATTGCATTCCCGCTCGAATAAACATTTATTTGAAGACGTTTATTCAGAATCATACACATGAATACTTAGTGTGGATCATTAAGTATTGCGTTCTTTATATTTACAAATTCATACTCATAATTTCTAATTACGAGAATATCATAGGTGATAAGTATGATAAGAAAATTTAAAATCCATTTAGAGAACCCTTTCTGTATAATAAACAAAACGGTACACATGAAAGTAAATAAATGGGTCATAAATTGAGGACAAAGCTGGATTAAACGTCGTGAAGTACTGGACATTTTGTCTTTGTGTATTTTTATTCTACTATCAAAGTAACTGGTTAACGCGTATCTCCAGAAATTACTTACAAATTGACTTTTGACAGGCAAATTTACCTAAATAGATGGGAAAATCATCAGTCATTAACATTATTAACTATGTAACAGATATTAAATAGACGGAAGACACGCACCTGTACGGAGTGGAGATGTAAAGCATATTCGTGTTCGTTTTGGCAAATACTCGCCAATTTTCAGTATTCGTACTCGTATTCGCTATTTTCTAAACAAATACTAATCGAATAATAAAACCCAATGTGAATAATTGGTAAAAAAGGTTTTCTACAAAAAATGAATACTTAAAATTCAATGTACATTGGAAAATCAGTAGCGTAGCTGATTTTTTAGTTTAATGTGTTAGTAAGTTATTTTTAGTTTATTTTAAATATAGGTAGGTACCTAACTTTATATTAAACCAAAAAGGTACTTTCTAATTGAACTAAAAAAATACTTATATCTTTAAATTAAACTTTAAATTACCTACTTAGTAATTTTACAAGTGCGTGCGTAGTAGATTTAGACATCTAGAGATGTACCCACTATTCGTAATCGTATTCGTATTCGCGAACAGTGCGGGCAAATTATACGTATTCGTAGCGAATAGTGATTTTTGCTATTCGAAGCATGCTTAGGGAGATTTCGTTATTTTCCGTACGGAAAAATAATTACTTAAAAGTTGTAGTTTCATGAGCCCTATCTAGAGATATAGGTGTCATTTGTATGTCGTAGATCATAATTTGATTTTTTTTTATCCTTGAAAAACCTTAACTACGAACTGAACTGAAATATGAACCCAAAACATATTTTTACTTAATTTTATTTCAACCCGTCAAGATAATATGTGGCCCAGAATATATGCACCCTAGTTGAGATGTAATGATTTTTTTCCACAAATTGCAAATTACGATCTTCGGGATAGACACTGAAAAGATTAACTATTCACTTAAAATGTCTAACAAAGGTAGTTGAGGTCAAGGTTTCCCCGTCCTGCATCCCAGTACATATTTAGTATTACATGCTAATGTTCTAATAATAACTCAAATGTAGTAAAGTTAAAAAATAAACATAATACTAATAGGCCATTGTGTTGACGTTCCATGCAATTAGAGTGTCGTCAACCCGGCGTAGGATATAAGAATAGGTCCGAAGACCATGGAATATACTTCTTGTCTAAGATTAAGTGGCCTTACTACCAGAAATACTTTGACTCCTGGAGTATAACATGTTTATTTAAATATACTATGATGGCGATGACGGGAGACATTTATTTCTGATGTCACCGCTATCTTTGAAAATTGGAATTAAAAAATATATCGTGATTGTGTTTCCACATGTTAACGTTTATCAAATTAGAGTGTTTTAAAAGAGTTTCGCTTAGCTCTGTATTTTCTAATAATAAACGGTTTTAATGGAGACTTTCTTTAAATTACGTATTATATTTTGTATAAACTGATAATATGTGACGTTATCTGAGCGAAGGGACCTTAGTGTTGTTATGAACTCATTGCTTAGGTTAATATTTTTTAACTAAAATTTCGTTGTTTCAACATTATTTTTAAATAGAACACGCTCTACCCATTGATTTCTTAAATAAATCAATAAAAAAAAATGGCAGTTTATAAGAAGTAACGAGGTATCCGTAGGAGTACTGGTTTCAGAAGGGGTTGGGTGCACGCTGCAATCCCATAGTCTGGCCTAGTTACCCCTCTCGCACAGAAGATTACCTTTAAATGTACCACAGTGATTATATCGTAATCACTTGTATTGAAACTATATCTTGATATCTCTGTGATTAGTGATTGCGTATGTTTTTTTTTCGTTTAGTGAAAATAGTACGAGTTTCTAATTAAAATTTAAGTGTAATATACGGATAATGGAACTATCAGCGGTGAATAGAATGAGAGTATCAGATTTCATCGAATGGAATTTATTTACTAACTATAAAAGGGAAACAAATGTAGGTTTATAGTTTTTCAGAAGCGACCGAGAGCGGTTATAAACCGAGCTTGTTGTTCTGTGAAACCGTAAACTCTCGGTTTCCTTACACCAGACGTTATATTATAATGTAATTAAATTACGAATGTATTTTATCTTTTACATTCATGAAGACCAGATTCCTTTAACTTCCTGATATTACAGTACAGGATAAGGCTAGCTGGATAATTAAAAGTTTCGGCGATCTCTCGATGGATAGACTTCTGACGATCGGTTGATCGACATCACTTCACTAGTACGAATATGATATTCGAAACACTAACTTTATCAAGTTTATCATTTAATTTTTAATCAACATTAACATTATAAAACATAATCATAATAATCTCCAAAATCACTGGGCAGATTTTGAGCGATGGAAAAACTGAAAGGCCATTTTAAGTATTAAGTAAGCTAGTATAAAGATAAATTAAATGGATATTGCATATATACCTATATATTGAGTACGGATACCAATTTACGTACTTCATACTGATATAATTTATTTTAATAGTATTTTAATTTATATTAATAGTAGCTTTTGCCTGTGACTTCGCTCGCGTGGACTAAGCAACTGTAAAATATTTTTAACAACTGTAAAAGCACCGATATGATGGATTTACTTCCATCCAGTAGTATTGAGTAATTCTATTAAATGTATTTTTTATTTTCCTCTGTAACTCAACTTCCTTATTATATGAAGATGACATATACTACCAGTATTCCTTCTGGATACTTAGCTATACATTAGTGAAAACTGCTTAGGATTCAGTAGCTTCTAAAGAGCTTTTTTTAAATTACGTCAATGTTTTAAATTTTAATTTAAATTACGTACCCTTTTACTGTTTTATTATATGACTAGATAAATTTTATTTAGTTAAACAACAAGTCTACTTGTCAATTCAACGCTCAATGAATACTCACAAAAAGTGATTAATGAAACAAAAATCTGTATAGAAATAAATCACACTAAAAAAATTAAGAAAACACTTTCACATTTTCATTCATGATTTAGGATTTAGGGGTCATCTGGAAAATAAAGCCAAAGGGTCTCCAAAAAGCTCGGTGTGCTGAACAGAGTGAAGCGGTACTTCACCCCTGGGCAACTCCTAATACTCTACAAAGCTCAGATTAAGCTCCATATGGAGTACTGCTCACATCTCTGGGTCGGCGCACCGAAATATTAATTGGAATCATTTGACTTCATACAACGACGTGCTGTTCGAATTGTCGACGATCCCACTCTCACGGTTTAGAACCCATCAGCATTCGGAGGGACGTTGCGTCGCTCTGTGTCTTCTACCGCCTGTATAATGGGGAATGCTCTGAAGAATTGTTCAATATAATTCCCACCTCGGGTTTCTACAACCGCACCTTCCGTCACAGAAGTGCCATCCATCCGCATTTTCTCGATACGAAGGTGTCGCGTACTGTTCGGTCCAAAAATCATTTTATACGGCGAACCCGTAGGCTGTGGAATGAACTGCCTCAAGAGGTTTTTCCATTAAGCTACGATATGGGGTTCTTTAAAAAAGCTGTGAATAGGATTTTGCAAGGTCGGCGGCACACCCGCATACCCCCTGGTGTTGCAGGTGTCCATGAGCGGCGGTAACACTTACCATCACGTGGGACCGCTTACTCGACCGCCTACTTCACTATAAAAAAAAATTCATTACCAGAGGACAACGAGATTTGAATTGAATGAGACAAAAATAGAAATCTTAAACATTGTTTTGTGACAAAACGTATCTTTTTATGGACTCAGGAATCGTAGGAATTCGGTGCGAATGTTTGGGTTTGAAGTGATAAACACGACATCTCATTCTGGGAAAGTTAAGACATCGTAACTCGCGAGTCAAATCACATTGCTGGAATCGTTTGGACGTTGAAAAATTTAACGCTTTCATCTCGATTCGACCAGGAAACAGCTTATTTACGAGCCTGTCCCTTGGCCATTATGATGAGCCGTACAAAGGGAGGTGAGAAAAATTTATTTATTCGCTTCGACCCTGTTTCTTCTTATTTTTTATTATGCGCGTATTTGAAATTAATGTAGGCCATCTGCCACTTACCTCTGGTTATCATTTTTACGCTTTTATATTGTAAAGAAACACGATGTTCTCGATTCGCATCGTTAATATTACTCAGGAGCCTATGAATAATATTTAACGAACCTGTAAAACTTCAGAAACTCGCGTTCATTGAAGCCGCGCTAAATCACATTCTTAGAAATATAAACATATTTCTGTTACATGAAATCCGTACGACATGTGAGCTCCAATTAACGGTTAAAGACACGACACTATAATTATAAAGAGACGGTGTAAAATAAACAGTGTTTAATTTGGGCCGGCAAATAGTGAATTTATAAATAGAGTGTTGCAAAATACGCGGCCGAGTTATGTCAGAGTCGTGGACGGACATGCGCGCGGACGCACTCACGGCTTCGCTTCGCATTGCAACTGTCATAGAAATAATGCATGAAAAGTCTAGTATGTAAGTGAAACTAAACTGGAAAATCCATTAAGAATAGGTACCACAATTTAATCGACGGTTTATTTCGTTATATTACGTGTCACTTAAAAAATATAACAACACTTCCTTACGTTTTAATCTTGCGTTTGTAAGTGGTATAATTGCAAATGTAATTCTTTATTTTGTTTAATTAATATAAATAAGTACGAAATGTTGTGACGGGATTGAAATGCAAAGTCTATCGTGTTTTAAGGGGACTCGCATCATTCTAATATTTTACGTACGATATGAATGGTAACGGGCCTGGACTTGAACTCACGAATGAAAGTCGGGGACAGATAACCCTAGGCTCTTACTGCTTTTTTCGGATAACTCTAGCTTAAAATTAACTAACACAGTTTAAAATTGTTTTCTTGTAAATATTTTTCTTCATAGAAGGTGTCAGACGAGCAGACAGTCCATTTGGTGGTAAGTGGATACTGTCGCCATTGGGCAACATCAGTCTAGAATGACAAACGTTGGCACTCCCCCGGATGCATGCCTACTTTTGGAGATGTAGGTTTGGATTTAGAAAAAGGGCTGGGAAAATTGGGAAATAAGCTATTGCTACTATGTCCATTACTAGACGTTTAATCGAACATATTATACTTCGGTTACGTGGGAACTTGTTTTTTGAAGTCTGTTCGTTGAGTTACAACATGGCTTTCTTCATAAATTCATTAGAGAGGAAATATCTTTTCACTGAATTTGTGAAGAAGGACAGACAAGGTCGGGCAGGTATTCGTAGGAGACGGTCATCACTAGATGAGCTGTTTGCGTCTGCCATCTTTATTATAAAAAAAAATAGACTACCTAATGGCGTGACTACGGTGACAAGTAAGGGATTTTTTTCATAAGAACCAACAGTTTTGCTACAATTTAATAATCAGCCATTGATTTAAACCACATTTTGGAGTCAATCTTAACACGTAACCGTTCTATTTCGGTCCTCCAAATTCTTTGTGTACACAAATTTGAAGGCGCGGGGTTGCTCATTTGAGCCCTAGTTTCGCAGCAAACAACCGCCCACGACCGTAACATTAAACAGGTAATGATTGTTTGCTTCATTATCTGACAAAGGAACCTTACATGGTTCGGTAGTTCGCGGTCTAAATGCCATGTCTCTCAAATTATTCGCAACTTTACTTTGAATATGACATCCCTTGTGAAACAATATACTTACTTTAACTGGTGACTTCAAATGAGTGAATAAAATTGGATTTTACTCTACTTTAAAATCCTAACTTAAGATAATAAACGCTGAATGTAAGGTAAGTTTATTTCCTGTGGAGATCTCTTCCAGGAGACCCGTGAAATAGAGATACTAATCGGAATAGAAAGGGCGTGAGTAGTGCAAAAATGAAAATAATAATAATACATACACGGATTGTTCTCACCTAATACTCTGCAACATATCAACGAATCGTTAAGTTTCTTTAGAAAAGAATTACTTTCATGGGAAAGATTAACACTTACGACAGTCGTCATGCTGGTGGTCATTTATAAGTTTTAAATCCATATCCCACAGCAGACACACAGATTGATGGCATAAGCAAGGCCTTAGGAAAATTGAGTGACCGTACTTCGTTTAGACTTCCTAAAATCGTCATACATTGTAGGAAGTTTTTATTTTTAACATATTACTAAACATAAATAGAAAAATTATACTAATAGCTTGTATACTAATAGTACATGTAGTCAAATAAATCAGGTGCGTATACTCACTCGTCTGATGTTCATTTTACGATCGTCTGGAAACATGTCTGACTAACTTACAGAGAATAGTACATATCATAAAAATAATTGCATCAAAAGCTTATTGGACATCTTAGCATAACATTTTCATTCTAATTTTAGTCGACTTAAGTAAAATATTCTAACAAAACGGGCCATATATTTTTTGTAACGGAAAAAGGTCGGGTGAAATCGACCCCTAATTGCCATTCAGAATCTTCGGGAACTCTTGGGCTGTCGTTAACTAACACTAACGACAAGAGACAAAAATTTTCTGTTATCAAAGGGGAATTTAAACGAGGAATGCATGACTTTTTGACGAAAACTCGAGAAGTGAAGTCCTCAGTATACCTCAGTCATTCTCAGTCACTTTACTGAGCTACTCCTGACTTACTTCGACGGGACTGGACATTGACAGGATTTGTTTTAGACTTTAAAATTGTTTATTACAAAGAAAACTAAGACACTGGCAGAATGTGCTAATTGCACCATTGCCATATATGAAAAGAAAGAAAAAACTATAATGTTTTTTCTACTTCTACTTTCTACTTTTTTATTATTACTATTTCTATAAGTAATTTCACTGCCCGTTGTTCGTCTGTAAGAGATCACTTTTAGCGATAAGGCCGCCTTTACTTCCGTTTATCTTATGTTAAATGTAATTAGTAAGTTAAGTTTAATGTTAAATGTTAAATGTTATGTTAAATGTTAAATGTTATGTTCTTATGTTAAATGTAATTAGTAATTTCTAGTGAATCAATCAGTCAGCCCTTGAAACTTTTCTCAATAATATACGCGAGTTATACGTCAACGCGTGTATGATACGCTCTCGTAAACAAATGTAAAAAGTGTGGTGCAAGTGCTTGTTTTTGGAGGCGGATTGTCCTAATCCATACCGGATTCGATGTGCTTGTAATTTAAACAAAAATCTCCGATCCAGAACCTTTATAAATACTTTAAAACCAGTGTTAAACTTCAATTGTGATTCAAGATTGTTTCAAGAATACCCTCCAATTAGTGACAAATATGGTAACAACAAAATTCCTAAACTTTACTAGTCAGCTGTTACCTATCAAAGTGGCTGATCATCATACACTAATAGGGTCACCATTTTTTTAAAATTAATACCCCCAAAATTAATAGTATAGAAATAAAATACATTTCTATTTCTCTGCATAATAATAATATATGTCTACCCGCGAAGTTCGACTAACACTTATGTGTTGAGAAGCGACTCCACCGATAACCGATAACCCGGTGTTGAATGTTTTATCGAATTACATTATGGTGGGTCAATGTGGTGGCTGTAAGGGGACTGTCCTGGTCACTCAAAAGAGAATAAAGTGCTCTAACTGTCAGCATTTCTTCCACACTGAATGTGTCAACTACTCTCCGGCGGCACATAGGTCACACTGGAGATGTCCAAATTGTGTTGCTGCTCTTCCAAGACGAGGTGATAACAATAACACACCTGTGCGTGGTACAAAGAATCCGCAGCAACTAACTTCGTGTAGCTCCTTAGCGTTACAAGGTGACGTTGCGGAACAAGTTCTAGAGGCGGACGGCTCCACCTCCACCTCTGAGGTACCAACAGTCAGTATTACACCTTCCTCCCAGAGCGAAACCGAATCTGCTGCCCAGTCGAATCTGCTAAATCAATTCGAAACATTACTGGATGGCAAGTTGAGAGTGATGAAGGATGAAATTATAAATGAACTCAAATCAGCCATAACGACGGAGCTGAAAAGGGAAATCAGCCGTCTTTCTGATAGTGTCAAGCATATGCAGGATGCACACCTCCAATTGCACTCTAACTACGACAAATTGAAAGCTGAGTTCGAAATACTTCAAAGAGGCGCCGCTGAATCCGATAACATGATATCTGACCTTCGCGATCAAATATCGAAACAGCAACAGTGGGCGAGACTCACAAATTTAGAAATCGTTGGCCTTCCGGAAACAGCAGCTGCAACCCCTGTGGATCTTGTCGTAAAGATAGCGAAACACGTAGGGGTCAACATAACCCCAGAGGCTGTAGATTTCGCAAGTCGTGTACAGCCCATGCGTAACCGACCTGGTCACCCGAAAGCAATAGTCGCTAAACTTAAGAATCGTATTATCAAGGATCAGATTCTGTCCGGAATACGTAAAATCAAAGGCATCTCTACGACAGATCTTGGACTGGGCGGACCTCCTCGAAGATTCTTTGTCAACGAGCACCTCACTCCAGAGAATAAGCAATTGTTGAAGGAAGTAAAGTCTCGTGCACGTGACAAGGCTTTCAAATACGTCTGGATTCGCAATTGTAGTATTTTTGTAAGAAGAAACGAAGAATCCCCGGTCGTAACTATAAGATCTTCTAAGGACCTTGATAAATTGATTTAGTTGAGTTGGTTTAGATTGATCTCTTTAACTTTTATTGCACTATTTTAACACATACCACATTACACATACACACATATACAACCACATACATAAATTCATACATAACTCCCTAAGTAACTCCCCATATATCCTTGTCATTAAAATATATTACATATTTTTGAATATCTGATGCCAAAATCCTTGCAACTTTTTTACCAAAATGTACGAGGTCTGCGAACAAAGACAAATATTTTACGACAAAACATTCTATTAAATAACTATGATATTATTCTACTATCTGAAACATGGCTGAACGATAGTATTTACAGGGGTGAAGTCTGTGACAGTAGGTATGATTCTTTCCGCTGTGACCGTAGTGGGTCCACATCTTCCAAGAAAATTGGTGGCGGTGTCATGATCTGTGCTTCGCTTTCTCTTCGTGCACGGGAAAGAGTCGATTGGGCTTGTAGTAATGTCGAGTGTGTTTGGATAACCATTTCTTCACGGTCTTTAAACGCAAAAGCTAATTTGCACATAGGAATCGTCTATATTCCCCCAGATTCTCTTCAACTGACTCGTTTGCAAACCTGGACTTGCACTGTTGCGGCGATTGTGACGTCACACCCGGACGACCATTTTATATTGGTGGGTGACTTTAACCTTGCTCTAATTGACTGGACGCCATCGGGACCTATTTATTTAAAACAGGGTACAATTGATTTGCAAAATACTGCGGTTGATTTTGTCAATACATGTAGCTTAGTGGGTCTCACGCAACATAACACAATAGCAAATGCTAGTAATAATGTTTTAGATCTAATTTTCAGTGACCTCTCGTTGGATATATGTCGTGGTGAACGGGGACTTGTGCAAGAAGATATATATCACCCCCCCTTGCTAATTGACGCGTCTGATGTGATGATACCTACTATTAATCAGAAACCAATTGCTAACTATAATTTTTATAGGGGTGACTACGGAAGGATTAATGCCTATATGGGAAATGTAGACTGGGTGACGACATTAGTGGGCGTATCTATAGATGATTTAGTTAATAAATTTTACTCAAAGGTTAATGAGGTTATTCATCAGCTAATTCCAATTAAAACTAAACAAAAAGATACATTATTTCCTGATTGGTATTCTAAATCTTTAATACATGTTGTACGCGATAAATTTCTTGCTCATCGTCGGTGGAAAAAATATAAAAATCCAAGGGATTACGACGAATTCTCGATTTTACGCGCTAGACAAAAAATGTTACAGCAAAAATGCTACAAAAACCATATTGACAAAATTCAAACCTCATTGAAAAAGAACCCAAAATATTTATGGTCCTATCTAAAAACTTTGCGTAAAAATGATACCGGTTATCCAAATATTATGACACTCGGGAACGAAACATACAATAATATAGATGGAATTTGTTCCGGATTTAATAGTTTCTTTGAAAGCGTGTTCATGAAGTCTGATCCCTCACGTACTAGGGTGAATTTGCCTGATGTTAACCACCCAGATACTATACATGATTTAATTATATCTGAATCTATAGTATATAAATTTCTGATCCAACTAGATCCCAACAAGGGTCCTGGGAGTGACAAAATCCCAGCATTTTTTTATAAAAATTGCGCTTCCAGCCTCGCTAAGCCTCTTTCAATAATATTTAACAAATCAATCAATACTCATCAAGCATTCCCTTCTATTTGGAAAGAAGCTTTAATTGTTCCTATACATAAAAATGGATCTAAAAGTAGAATGGAGCATTATCGTCCCATATCAATCCTTAATGTTCCAGCCAAAGTTTTTGAAAAAATAATTAAGACGAGTGTGTATCCCTTAATAGCTAGGTCAATACCAGATCAACAACATGGTTTCATGAAGGGACGTTCGACGGTAACCAATTTAGCGCTGTTTACAAACTATATTTATCAAAACATGGATGGGGGTCATCAGGTCGATGCGATCTACACGGATTTCGAGAAGGCATTTGATCGAGTGGATCACATTATATTGCTCCAAAAGCTTCATGTTCTTGGAATTCGCGGAAACCTGCATCGATGGTTCTTATCCTACGTCACTAATAGAAGACAGGCGGTTAGGATCGGGAGCTCATGTAGTGATTATGTTCATGTATCCTCAGGAGTTCCACAGGGTTCAATTTTAGGACCTCTTCTCTATAATGCCTACCTTTTCGATATATATACCTGCTTTGAATATTCCAAGTTTCTGATGTTCGCCGATGATAAAAAGATTTATTTAAATATCAAAACGATCAATGACTGCTTATTAATACAAAATGATCTAGATAACCTAGCAAAGTACTATGAAAGAAATAGAATAACTGTGAACGTTAAGAAATGTGTCCAAGTAAGTTTTACACGGAAAACTAAACCTATTTCTTATCAATATAAAATAAACAACACAGTCATTGAATCCGTTAATTCTATTAGGGATCTCGGTGTTCGTTTGGATTCCAAGATGAAATTGGCAGAGCATATTAATTTAATTTGTAATAAAGCATACAAGCAGCTAGGGTTTGTCAAACGTGTCTGTAAACCCTTTAGGGACCTTGACTGCATAAAGGCACTTTATTCCACTTATGTGCGTACTACACTTGAGTATGCTTGTAGCATTTGGTCACCTCAATATTTAACCTATATAGACTCAGTAGAACATGTTCAAAAACAATTTATAAAATTCTTATGTTTTAAAGATAATAAATCAGTTGATTGTTATCTAACTAACTGTAAATTCTTCCATGTTGACCCATTGGAGCTTAGGCGTCGTCAACATGGAATTTTGCTTTTGCGCGCTTTATGGTCAGGCGAAGTCGACTGTCCCCAGCTACTGACCGAAGTGTCCTTACGGGCGCCAACTAGCCGTACTAGGCACACCGAGTTGTTTGATGTTCCTCTGGTCAAAACAAGGTACGCCCAAAATTCAGTCCTTTCTCGCATTCTGCAGAATTACAATACATATTACGCAGACCTTGATATATTTTTATTAAGTAAGAAAAAATTAAAAACGGAAATCATAAAAAAGCATCGAAATCATTATAATACCTCCTGAAACCCATTTCCTCACAAATATTTTAAAGTTCATCTTAATCAAATACACACACACACTACACACCCTCACACTGGGTACAAACTCACACACAACACACACAAACGGACACACCAACGCAAACATTATTAATAATAAAGAATCATCCTTTACTTGCCCACAATCTACTAAATACTGTACTTAATGTCAGTGTAATCTGTATTGGCCATTAGCATTGGCAACATAATTGTTAAACAACATAAGTTACATAAAAGGCTGTAGATTACATAAATAAATAAATAAATAAATAAATAAATAAATAAATAAATAAATAAATAAGTTGAAGCAAGAATGCAATATAGATTTTTTATTAATTCATACATTCATAATACTTCTATAAAGTACTCTAAAATGTAAACTTGTAAGTTGATTCAAGTAAGAATCGACAGAATTCAACCAATTATAATATGTCAAGGAATTATGATCCAAAAGTAAGAACCACTCGCTCACGACAATTCCGGATCAGCCATTGTGTTTAGAAACGAGCACAATCCATCTACAGAAAGTATTGACAGTGGCACGTAATAGGAACCGATTAGATCTAGATCGTCTGTATCGCTGTTTCTATTGTGCTATAAAATTATCTAAAAGTATCGCTCAACTCTGCTCCTTTCAGTTTGTTCGGTTATACAACATGTTTGCTTCAATAATATCTGAGTTCGTATTAGGCGGCAACTTATCTGCGGACGAGGGCAGGCAGCCAAGTGAATTTGTTTTTTGCTTACTCTTTTAGGTTTTCATGAATAAGTAGGTATATAAGAAACTAATGCATGAACGAATTTTTTTTATTACGCTAATATTCTTTATTATCATTTTATAACTAAAATCAATGTTTTAAAGTTAGTATCTATTAATATATATATATATTATAAACCTTATATAATGTTTGTCATATTTCGAATTATCAACCCATTTTTACTGTGCACGGATTATATAAGTGAGGCTAAAATTGTGACACCTATAATTAGCTTCAATAATAATAATAATTCATTTATTTCAGATCATAGTAATTTATCCATAGTAATTGTTAGTAGAAACTTAAAATATGTGTTAGTAAAATATAATAATAATCAGACTAAAATGTTATTATGATTAAGTTTAATTATTTTAAGTTTGTGTATTATGATTAACATTTAGTACAAAATGGTAATAACAATAGCTTATTTGTGCCATTATTTTAGACTCTTAAACATGTAAGATTATACGACTTTATTACGCCTTGTTCCATAATATTATTTATTACAAATAGCTCGTGCTCCAGTTCTCTCAGACTACAGAGCCGTGTCTAATCTTAGAATGAACTCTAATGTACAGAGCATTACGCTTTACTATTCTACATTTATGTCAAGTGTCTTGTGTAAATTGTAGAGGCCTAAAATAAAATAAATCATAGTGCGGTTAAACGGGGAATTTTGTCAGCTTCGCAAGTTAACAAACGGACGCCAGCTAATAAGTAATAATCAAATAAATCGTAAACTTTATTTTAATCTATTAGTTAAATAAATTTATCTGCATTCCCAATTGCATGTATTCCCAAATGCAATGCATTTCCCAATTTATCATATTCCTCCTATGTACTTATATGCTTCGGTATTGAATGAGATATGCCAGAGACCATTCCTATCCCATCCTATCCTACCCCATTTTCCCAACCCTTCCTCCAAATCCATTCCTAATTCTCCAAAGGTAGACAGTACATCCGGGGCCGTGCGAACGTTTGTCATTCTGTTATCCGTACTAATGTTGGCACGTATCGCAAATGTCCGCGAGCGACATGTCCACATACCTCCAGGCAGACTGTTTGCTCGTCTGCCGCCTTTTGTATAAAAAAAAACCTGTTGTACAGACTGAGTCCCCTATAATTCCCTATCGCGAAGACTGATCTATCCAACTGCCACCTGCTTCTAGAACAATGAATAACAGCTGTAAAAAATATCCGCTTTTTTAACCGCGTTATCTCACTGCATTTTCAATGTATAAACGCCAACAAATCATAAACAATTCGTTCTGGTTCACTACTTCATAACTTATTGGCGTAAAATTAGTGTATAAACGCAAAACAAAACGTAAACAGAGCCGCGAAACAGGTCGAATCGCGTTTAACGAGCTTTTTAACGGTCCCGCTTATTTTTGTTTTCATTGGCAGGCGCCCGTTGCGAATCTTTACAGGTTACTTCTGTAACCTGAATTACGTAAATTACGTGATAATTCATTAACGTTACTCATATACGGAACTATAAGGGGGGTAGGGGTTAAAAGTGCACGCTGGAATCCCCAAACAGCTGGGCGCACTCGACTGGCCAAGTTACCACTCTTTCACAGAAGACTAGCATAAAATGTACTTCCCATTTTATCCTATTCCCTCAATGTACGTCGTACATATTATTGTAGTGAGTGGGATATGAGATATGTCCATCACCATCCCATCCTATCCCACCCCATTTTCGCCACCCTTTCTTCAAATCCATTATTCTTAAATCTCTAAAGGTAGGGAGCGCATCCCGAACTGATGTTGACATATATCACGGATGCCTAATGGCGACAGTATCCAGTTATCATCAGGTAATAAGATAAGATAGTTTTATAATAAGCTATAACATTACAAATTTGTATTCGCAGCAAATTGCTATGAGACGGAGACACTATTTTGTTTCGGTAGTAACTAGAGCCAGTCCTACATCCCATCAGGTATTTTCTTTCATCCCATTATTTTTCTTGTTTCTTTCCTATGCTTTCCAATCCTTACTTCTCATTTTGATTTCCAAATCATCAAGGGTAGCCGAATAAACATGCAACATTTGCCATTTTTGACTAATGTTGTCTACCACATTCTATAAAAATAGAAGAAGCTAATTAACAACTAAATCCGTGCAGAATGTTAAAATATTAAATCAAATTGATTAACTTCGAGAATTTAACGATTAAGAAAGTCTCGATTAAGAAAGAAACGATTAAGTCACAAAAGAGCGACAGAGTAAGAAGGGTTTTTAAATGGAATCCTGTTTAACGAAGGTTTATCCTTGTATAGATGGTTACATCATGGAGAATCTACGCTTAGGGCGTCATAAGGCGTTCTAAAAGGTGGATCAATAAATTTAATGGTCTGGAATAGATCTCGTGTGTGGCATTCTGCCCTTCTCGTGCCCGTCTTTCTATTTACGATACGACAATGCTTGTCGGTGGTCGGTCTCTAATTAGGCAAAGGTGCCACGTTATTGGCGTTAGATAATAATTACGTATTTACAATTCTCATGATTAGTTATTCTTCAATTTCTCCTCTTATCTAGATCAGTGATTCTTAAAGTATGGGTCGCGACCCACTGGTGGGTCGCGAGCGAATATTGGATGGGCCCCGAATAAAATAAATCTAATCTAATTTCAAGTATAGTGTTCTGATTTATCTTATTTTTACTTATTAAAAATTTCGATTATCACTGGATACTGGATTTTTTCTTATTTTCTTAATTGTACAACCCTTCACATAACTACGCTACGTAAACGAGAACATGCTGCAGCAGCGACACAATGTTATTTTCATGAACTTTGTCATTTTTTTAGGTGAGTCGCGGTTAGTATAACTTTGGGAATCACTGATCTAGACCATAACGTCTATTTGTTAGACGCGGTAGACGTATGATTTATTTGGGTGATTGTTATCTTCCCTCTGGAGTTAAAGGGTCTGCCTTCACCTAGTTTGCACGTACCAAAGATTATATCGGGGGTAACCTAGACAGTATCATGTGAGGATGCAGACAGGTTGCAAGTAATAAATAAAGATTGCTATCGTTCAACGTAGGCGAACGCACGGATAATTGTTTATTTTGCTCAGCCTTGAGCCGTGCCGCTCCTCCAAAGATAATATTAATATCTTCCGACCACGCGGCTAGTAGTCTAATTAAGGAATAATTGACTAATGTTTATGGCTATCACTGTGATTGGATCACGTTTTGATGAAATGGAATGTTGAGAAACTTATGATTCTTTAATTAATCATACAGAGGAAGAATCACAGGATGTTATCGATACCTTCAATATCGAACCTACATCGAGTTTATTGATTCGTAAAATATCAATCAATGAAAATTGCGTTGTATAATGTGCATCCACTTTCGAGATGATGGTGAGGTTTATATCCAGAGGAGAGACACGATAGACTGATGACAAATTATAATAGTAATTATAAAATACATTGAATTAGCAAAATACTCGTATAGCTTAGTATTCATTAAATAAGCACCGATTAAATTAATTAAATAGAAAAATAATGAAGATTCGGTTAGTTAGGAAAATATCCACTAGAAAATATCCCGTCAGAAAACTTTGAACGAGAAACGAGTTTATCAAAATTTAGTATAAAAAATAAGTCTAAGTCTCTCGCTCTAAGTCTAAGTCTTAATTTTTCTAAGTCACCCTAAGTCTTAATTTTTGGCGAGTTTTAAAAACATGAAATTTTTAAAGTTGAAGTATGCATTTGAGTATGACGAATAACTCCCGCAATAGCGGTGCATTTGAAGAGAAGTGCATTTTCAAAAACATGTTTGAACAGTTTGACTGAAAAATTTAAAGTGGTTAATTTTTCAAATTTTTAAAAGGTGTGAAGGCAAACATATGGTACAAATACAAGTCGTGTCACTATTTAAAGACACTATTATAGATATATAATATATTGAACGCAGGTTGATCTAAAAGTTTCCAGAATCTGATATTTCTAGTTATGATATATGAATAGCTTTATTTGTATTTTAATGTCAAACTCATTGGTATATATCGAAGTGAATTACAGGAATGATGTACCTTTTATGTACAAATATTAATATTTTTTTCAAGTTTAAGTGTCGACACGTTGAGAGAAAATGGATAAAACTGATGTTCACGCCGTCACTAAATAATTCATTGTGAAAAAAATATCTACTAAAGAAATTTTCCAAGAGGTACTAGCTACTATAGGAGTTGATGTTCCATCATATCCCACCGTTGCATTTTGGTGTTCGGAATTTAAATATCGAAGAACCGGGTGGTTCTTCGATGTTTAAATTCCGTAAAAGATCCTTGTATACCACTGATGAAAACGTTAAAAAATTTGAAGAAATTGTAGTTAATGTTTGACTTATGACCATTCGTTTTATAGCTGAGAGTCTAAAGATTTCGTTTGGTAATTCTTGTTATTTGTTCTCTTCTTATTTTGTCAGACAAACTACATTTCAAAAAGGTTTCCGCACGTTGGTTCCGTAAAATATTAACGCACAAAGTGAAAGAAATGCGCATCAAGATTTCATTGAAATAACCTTCTTAATATAATATTTTTCAAATATTTTTTGATTAAACTTATTGCAAATTCATACAAATTTATTTTTATGACGATTTGTAACTATGGACGAAATGTGGGTGCACCATTTTGTCCCAGAAACAAAAAATCAATGCATGACATAGAAAATGCCATATTCACCAACAGTGAAAAAAAATCCCGTTTCTGCGTCGACTGGCAAAGGTATGGGCTCTGTTTTCTGGAACGCTGATGGAATCGTGTTCATTGATTATTTAATTAAAGAGCAGACAATTACCGCTTCATATTATGCCTCATTGATACAAAAACTACACGACGAAATTAAAATGACTTTTCATGAATAACATGAATTAAAATGACTGAATTAAGTGCGCGTGTGACGCCCGCGCGGACGAGTCTGAAGTTGCGCTCGCTGCATCAGTTCGCTCAGATTTGAACTGATGGAAGATCCTACATAATCACCGGTACTTACCCCCAGTGATTTCTATCTTTTTCCGTTATAAAGAACATGTCGTTGGCATTAAATTCGACAACAATGTAGAGGTTATGTCTACGGTAGACGCTTTTTTGAGACCTTTGACATGATTTTTTTTCAAATGGTATAAGGCATCTTGAAACATGTTATTCTAAGTATATTGATTTAGGAAGAGATCACATAGAAAAATAAATAGTAATTTTTAAATATTCTCTTTTATTTCATATTGATTCTCGAAACTTTTTAATTAACCCTCGTATCAACTAAACTTTGTAGAGGGATGTAAATTAAGATAAATCTGAGGTCAATGCCCTTATCGCTTAATCATTTTACGTTATTGTAATGCCAAAAGCAATTACCATGAAAAGCCTTCTTATGGAGGTCGCTGACTCTTGAAACAGTATTGAACAAACAGGCCTGAACATAAAAACTTTATTAATGTCAAATTACTGTAAAGTCTTATCGTGCTCAATGAACTCTGTATTGAGACTTATGATAGTGTTTTGAGTAGGTAGGTATGTTAATAAAGGAGATTGCGTACACTGACTGCAAGAAGTTTGAATATATTTTGAGAAAGAAAAATATTACTTAACTTCAATCAAATTTGGAAATTGTCAAAATACGTTCCTATTGTGCAGAAATTTGTATAATTTAGAGAATATACATTTACATTTACTTCACTGTCCTTATACTAGGACGTTCCGTCACACTATTCTAGAATTTTATGATCATACTTATATAGTAGGTAATTTCCGTTACTCGAGAATAAATTTCTTGCAGGTCGGGAGTTAATCAAATAAATAATATGGCTAACTTTTTACAGGATATTTATGTAATCTGTAATAAATTGATAATAAATAATATATGCAACTTTCTGATGATTAATATATTAATATATAATAGATGTGTGTATATGACATGATATTCGATGTATATGATGTATATATTTTGACATTGTCATTTTGAATTCGGTTTCCACCTTTGTACATATATTTTATGTGAACTTCAGAGTATGAATCTACGGACATTTACATACCACAGTTTCATATTACAAACATTTCCATCTGTTTAACGCAAATGTCCGCGTGTTAAAAAAATGAGCTTTTTTTATTTGTTTATAGTACTGTGACGTCAATAAATTCATTAAATACTTGTTTATTTTTATTTGGTAACATTGTATAAAATGTGTTAACACAAAAAGGGAAATTACTTCCACTGCTGAGAATCGGTTTTTAAGTTAAACTTTTAAGTTTGATTATCTAGAAATTTGATTTATAGTTTACGCACTCATGAAACCTTTTTACTAGGAAGCCCGTATACATATGACATTTTGTTTTGTTGTGTGTATAAAATTGATATTTAACCCATTTCGTCAATGAACAGTTCCTGTAATGTTCAAATGTTATTTCGATGTTCCGCCCCGCGTTTAACACGCTGTCAATGTACAATCAACGCGATGTTAATGCATCGCTATTAGCATACGTACTGACTGCGTAAGGTTGTTCTTATAATATAAAAATCGTGGCGAAATCTTGTGGTTCACGTGTAGAACGATACAATCCAGTACGAACATCGATCCAAACATTCATGAGTGGTTCATGGATGGTTCATCATGGTTATATATCCATGAGTACAAACGGTATATGTCTTCTTCATACCAGAAGTCCCTTGTTTACAGATTAGGCAAAGTTGCAGATAGGTCGCTTGATGGTAAACAATTACGATGGTCGATTGAAATACAATTGTGCTGCCGTCGTTTTTCGATATGAATAAGATGATTCAATCCAGTTAAAACTGCAGATATGGGTATACTAAATACCAAAGATCGTCACGCGAGAGCGTCTGCTGTTGTATGGCTCCGCGAGTAGCATAGACAGTAGTCAAGCCATCAGGTGGGCCATAAAAAGCTAAATGGTTTGAATATACATAATAGTGTTCCAGGGAATTGACACGATATAATATACAATATTGAGTTTCTCTGTAACAAAAGTAACGTTTATTGTTTTTACATTGAATTATTATTTACAATAATGGTGGGTTTGGCACAGTATTATAAAATAAACATCCTACCTGTAACAAAAGAAACGACATTAAAGTCTATTCTTCAATTAATGTCAATCCCTTTCAACAACACACAAATTCTCAATATTAAACTATATTCGCACTCAAGTTTTCTAATCAACAACGCCATCGTCATGTCACCATAGATTACCTATGATGATATACCATAAATTATAGACCATAGATTACCATACATTGATATACAAGATCGACCTTGTATATCGACAGCGCCAGGAATGCGCGGCAAATTCAAATTGAAGAAATAGATTTTCTTTACATATATACAAGATTTACTAAAGAGCAATGAACTGTAACAGTTTCATACATTTCCCCATAGTACTTTATGAAGGCATTGTGCGTACGACGCACTCGCGACATTGATGCGAAATATTACAATGTAGGCGGTACCACGTGATACCCTGGGAGAACAGAGAACTCAATTCATTCAGCATGATGAGTTTTACCAAAAGAAATTGTATTTAGTACAGTTTCAAAACGAGTTTTAGATATGCAATATGTTTGCAAATGAATTAGAAAATTATAACTTAAAAATCAACAATCGTTTTGTTTCGAAATAAAATGGGAAATAAATGTTACGTGAAAGTGTCTATAATCATATCACATCATATTTTAAGTATTAAACTGTATTATTTTTGACTTATTATTATCTTCCTAGTATTAGTCCTGTACCTAAAGCTAAAAACCGCTTGAATGGACAAGAAATTATTAAAAGAATATTGAATGGTTCACAAATAAAATCAAAATTTAGTAGTCGTAGTAACGCATCCCAGATAACGGCAACGCAGTCTCGTAGTTGTAATACATACTTGGAGGTAGGTATGCAATCTCACACGCAGAACATTACTTCAGTGTTGCCGTAATTAAACTGCGCTCAAAGCCCTCGCACGAGCTATATTCGAGCCGAGACCCTTGCTTAGAATATTTCCCCGCCAAAATCTTGTTTTCCTACAAACAGCTATATGTCCCATATTTATCCACACAGAAAATATGTTACTTTTTTTATTGTAAAACATTCACATGGGTTTAAAGGTTTCGCTACACAGTTTGAGCCCAGCCATTACTTCGTGAGTAATGTAGGTCTCCTGCGACGCGCGACACACAGACTTGCTACTGACATGTAATTTCCTAACAATAATTCACTTTTATAATATAGGTTTCTTTGATACCTTTGAGATATTTCTAGAAATTAGAGTATCTACGCTTCAATTACGATCGTAAAATCTCTAAGTAAATTAATAAGTAACAGACTGTTTACTGAAGCTACTGTTACTTTGTTTACTGTTTGAAATACTTTTGTTATCCATGACAGATGGAAATGAAAATGTTTCATAAGAAATCGTATTCGTCTGAAGGTAGACGACCTAGTAGGCCTTTAATTTACGTTTATAGAAACATTTATATGTTTGCATTTATTTTTGTCAATCTTCTATACTTTTACAGTGTCATTTGATCTCAGCGAACTGTATTCGCAAGGAATTCTTAGAAGTAATCATGAACAAAAGATTTCTGGAGGTCAATGACCGGGGATTTTTCATTTTACAGAATACTAGCCTTCGTCAACGACTTTATGTGACCAAATTTTAGTACCATTGAATATATTAGTAATACCTACTACATATTTGATAATAAATAATATACTGTGGGTAGGTAGGTATATTAATTTTTATCAAATGTTGTGTCCGAACCTTTCCCAAATCCTGAAAACATGGATTATGTTCATGGTTCTCAGTTAAGTGACGTATAACGCGTTACGTATTTTTTCTAAAAAAAAATTATTTGACCTTTGTATACAATTTTGTATAGGCAATTTGTATACAATTTTTCATGTCAATGAATTCGGAATCATCAGCGGAATCCATAATTTCAGGCTTCGGGAAAAGTTCCAATACACTTTGTTTGTCTAAACGTTTTTTAAGCATTACTTAAATTGCCTTAAAAATTTTCCTTAGCAATGCTATAGAAAGATCATAAATCGGACAAACGAGAGCTCAAACAAATACAAAACTCCTTTGCAGTTCTTTATTTACATATTTAATAGGCGGTTATGTTGCGCTAACAGCAAATACAACGTTGTAGAACAAACCTGTCCATTTAGTTACGAATACGAGTATTAAGGTCCTTCTATATTAACTTGGTAACGAACAAAAAAAGGATGTAATTAAACAAACTGCCGGTTTGTCAAAGTTAACTTAAAAAAATAACTGATATGATTAGGTAACTATGTGTAAAAATTGTAAGAACATTCAACTTTGCTCCGACCAATGCGATAGTTATGCGAGCCAAGGTTGACAATTTCCAAAATACGCATTTGCAAAATAAACATGCAGTGAAACAGTGTGAAGCAGTGAATTTCTGCAAGGATGTCTCGCCCCGGACTTTTTTCTTAGTTCAAACGCGAAAAAAATAATTACTAAAAAGTAATAACTTTATTGTGTATATTCGATTGTAACTCCGGTAGCGGCTGTGATCGCTGATTAATGATTATCTTGAGTCGATTTTATTACTTCCGAATCACTCAGTACTCGATCCACGTTTAACTGCAGTACCAGTATCAATAATTTTGGCGTATTTCGTTATGTATGGTGTCGTATGGTGTCTGCCGGCTATACAATAGCACCACACCATCTCATCCCGTGGGTGTCGTAAAAGCCGACTAAAGGATAACAAAGCTTGTAAGGGGAGAGTGCACGTTGCATTCCCACAGCCGCTGGGCGCACTCGACTGGCCACATTACCCCTCTCTCACTACCTACTCTCTCTCTACCTTGAAATGTACTGCATTTCCTACTTTATAGTATTTCCCCAATGTACAGGTACGTACGTGTTTCGGTAGTGAGTGAGATATACCAGAGCACATTCCCATCCCATCCTATCCTATCCCTCCCCGTTTTACCAACGCTTTTTCCAAATTCATTCCTTAATCCGCAAAGGTAGGCAGGGCATACGGAGGCCTGCCAACATTTGTCATTCTGGACTGAAGTTGGCATGTACCATGGATATTCATGAGCTACAGTATCCACCTAAAATCAGGTGGACTGTGTGCTGGACTGCCGTCGTTTTTCTATTAAAAAAACACACACAAGAAGCCGCTATCATAAGCGAGGAACTACACCACCTCTTAAAGAGTGGACTCGCCATCCCGCTTGGCCAGCGTGACGTCTTAAGGTCATTCATCCATTATGCACAAGACAATGTGCATGCGGAGGCCAATGTGCAGCAGTGGATACTGAAAGGGCTGCTTGCATGTTCATGTCTATTAAATGGGTCTTAAACGCGTTCCTTTTATTTATTTACTTTTGTTATACAGAGGCGGACTTAATTACCTAAGGCATTCTCTACCAGTCGACCGTGTTGGTTAAAATGAGATAAATTAAAGTAATTTATTATTCTATTTTATTAAATTCAGTTTAATAGTCAATATGTGTGGAAAACGCGAAAATCTTAAAGTTAACTTGGCTATACAATCAATGACGTGATGCTCAAACCATAATGATCTCTATCTCTTACAACGTAACATGCGTTCTCTATAAATAAATCTGCCGCGGCGGGTCCTGCTATTCTGGTTGGGCAATACTATATTTAGCCTCCCATTACTTTTCTGAAACAATATTAACGTGACGTACCGAGTAATTTACTGCGGAGGGAACAAAAGTTTGTTATTAAACGTTGGATGACAGCGGGACGGCCTAATATGGACTATAAATAGATGGGTACATAGAGGTCACGTGATCTAACCTTATAATTATTATTTTATTAATTACTGCTCTCAAATATGGCTACAAAAAAGGTAAATATAAGCCATATTAGACACATGCTAGCTCGATGATAAATTCTGTGGTAGCGAGCCTATCTGCATACGAGTATATCTATTATCTACAGTCGATACGTACAAATGCAGGCTGATGCTATGATGATGTGATTACATTGGTATGATTACATGTTAAAAGCGCATGTTATTCCTCTTTCTGATATTTTTATATTTTGTCATTTTCTTCACACATTAACCTTATACATAATGGGCATAAGCTTTATATGTACTAAGCTCTATAAAATTAATGAAGTAAAACGCGACTATTATTCGAAATTATTCATAAATAACTATGAGCATAACATTCATAACTATAAAATTAAAATCGAAAGTAGAAATAAATATTTTTTAAGTAGAAAAACATTACACACACTTGTGAATTGTTGTAGCATATTTACATGACATTCATTAGGTAATGTAATGACGAAACATGTGATCTTTGTTAACCACGTATAAAGAAAATAAATTTGAATATAACGGTTGTACCAAAAAATTTAATGCTATTTATAGTGTTTGTGAAAGTTTACATGTGGGCGGTAAAGTAAAAAACCGAAAAAAAAAAATATAACGTCGTTCAATTGTTGTGTCTAGATTCTACAGAATTAATTGCCATCTTTTAATTCATTTACACTTCATAAATTTTCCACAATGTTTTGTTATTGTAATACTTCTTTCTGTATTATCTTTCTACATTCTTTTTTAGGAACGGTAATAAAGTAACTTAGGGTCTATTTTTGCTTTATATTCGTTGTTAGGTCGTGGTTCGAACCCCGCCCCGGAACGCATCACTGACCTTTTCAATTGTCTCCACCTCAGTGGTAAAGGAAAACCGGCGTACCCCAAACTTTAAAAAACAATCAGGAGAACGTGTAATATCCATCAATTGGTACAGGGCCTGCATGGTGAGTTATGTCCCGAAACCTGCTTGTGATTGCAAATTCCTACACCTAATTTCTTACAAGGGTACGTACCAGAGTATTTTTTTTTTATAGAAAAAGGGTGGCGGACGAGCATACAGTCCACCCGATGATAAGTGGATACTGTCGTCCATAGACATCCGCGATACACGCCAACATCAATCCAGAATGACAAACGTTGGCACGCCCCCGGATGTGCTGCCTACCTTTGCAGATTAAGGAATGGATTGGGAAAATGGGGAGGAAGAGGATGGGATGGGAATGGGCTCTGGCATATCTCACTCACTACCGAAACACGTAAGTACATTGGGGAAATACGATAAAGTAGGAAATGCAGTACATTTCAAGGTAGTCTTCTGTAAGAGGGGGTGGCCAGTCGATGCGCCCAGCGGCTGTGGGAATGCAGTGTGCACTCTCCCCCTACCCCTGCCTCCTCTATTAAATTATTTTTATTCTTTATTGTATTATTATGGTCGTGATAGCCTAGGGGTGTATCTATACTCGACTCACATTCATGTGATCTTGAGTTCAAATCCATCATGACCCATACCACTGAGTACGGACTAAAATACGGTTTTTTTTTTAAACTACTTCGGTGGTGAGGAAAAACATCGTGAGGAAAACCGTGTGTTACAGAAATAAAAAAAAATAGAGTATGTGATCCACCAATCCGCACCGGGGCCGCGTGGTGGATTAAGGCTAGGGGCGTGGTGTGCCTTATAGTGGGACGTTACAGGCTGATACAAAAAATATAAAAACACTTGTATTAATATGCATTGGTAATTAATACGGTATGTAACTTTAGATAACTATAAGCGATATATTTGGCACGTATCAATACAGATGACACATGACGTTACGTGCGCGGTACGTTAACGTTACGTAAGAGATGTCGTGTGTCGGTTACGTTTCCGCCATGAAGGTGATTGGCGTTGGATTCTTTCACTAACAACAACATAAAATTATAACTACACAACTTCTAATAGACTGGACTCGCGCTAACCTTCTTGGTCAGCGCGACGTCGTTGTAAGTCCAACAGTGGACGTAAGGAGGCCCATGTCCATCATTGGACGATAAAATGGCTGGTTAATGTTACGGTAAGCGTAACCACCCCTTTAGAAATATCAACATCGAGCAGTGAAGAGACACAGGCTGATGGTATGGTATGTAATTAGATCTAACTCTATTTTCTAAATAAATAACATTAATTTGTTGCATGTGATTTTTGTCATCGATCCTTAAAAGGTACTCAAAGGGTCAACGGTACTAATATAAGGTACCTTATAACGACTGTCTTTTCGAAAAAAGCGGTTCGTACCTATTATGAAACCCGAGCGTAGTCAGGGCGGGTTGCTAGTATTTAATTTGAATCAAATTGACTAAAATATATAGACTTTACAGATTTATTGTTCTCTCAATAGTCTACGACGAGTTAACAACCTTACAATTCCAACGGAAACTAATTTACTGGGAAACAATGAAAGTTTTCCTATTGCCAACAAGTCTACAGAGTCTGCTTTCACCTTTATCACGTATTTATAGAACTTGCTTACTTATTTCCAATATGAGACATGGTGATTTAAGGCTGGTTGGTATGTATTCTCTCGTGATTACCGATTCTGAAGGGAGACTTCAATTTAGGAATAGGGTATTTAACCTTTTTAAATAATTGTATAATTAAATAGTTGAAATTACTAAAAACCGGCCCGTGAAATTAAAATGTCTTGAAAAATTACTGTTATGGGGCTTAAAAGTGAAAATTAGAAAAGGACTCAATACTGTGTTAATGACGACACTAACACAATTATAGTGACATTAAATCTACGCGAGTGGCAGAGATAGCGACAGCGACCCACCTCAAATACTCAAAAAGATCATATTTATGTAATTTTCCAATGGATTTAAAGTTTATTTTCTGCTTTAGATAAAGCCTAGAAACATATTAATTTCAAGCACAGTTGACTACGAGAAATAATTTGATAACCTTTAGAATAATAGTTTTAAATAAATAGATTGACGCGATGTTATAGCAGTATTGGAAATACAGTTTGGGAGAGAATAAATTACGTGATAACCGATGGGGTTAGACAAGTCCTTGAATGGAGATCGCGTAACGGGAGATGTATGCGACACCCAGCGCCAGGTCGACAGTAATGGTTGGTAGTCAAGAGTGGAAGATGATGGTGATCTTGGTAGAGATTTATATCTATATAGGAGTGGAGAAACAGTATGATGTTATAATAACCATTTCATGGTAGTGAAATATTTTCTGAACAAACCGCATTATTTTGTTGTATGCGATTTTTGTCATCAGGACTTTTTATTCACTGCGCAGTAGGTCCGTATATTTTGTGGAATTATATATATATATATATGTTTATGATTTAAATGTTGATTTAAAAAAAAAGAATAAATGCCTGGTTTCTATTCTAAATTTTAATCGATTTCAAACCCGATGAGTGTTAATTAATATTTGACTTGTTGTTCAAAGTTTCTATAAGACTATTTATTTGACTTTTTGTGTATGTTTTGCTAGTGTCGCTCCGACTTGTTAATCGGAGCTGTTGTGTAGCTAAAAATATGGTATTTTTATGTAATTTCTTTTTTTTCTTTACTTGCTCTGTTGAATTGCATGGTAGGTACTATGTACCAAATGTATATGCACCATCAGTACATGCATGCATTTTGCATATATTATATACTTATAGGTATCCTTAAGTCTTTATACATGCTTATATTCGTAAGATAATTTTATAATATCTTAGTCTATTTATGTTCAAATTTTTTTTCAGTAATATATTACTTTTTACATTTTCGACTCATTTTTTAATTTATCTTTTTTTTGTTTTATGTTTATTATTATTTATCTTTGTGGTTTAAATCAATAAAATTCACTTATTTAATATTATCAAATTACACCGTCTTCTATTCGATTACCTTCCGCCATGGCATCGTATTTCGTCACACATCATGCATTACAAATCTAAATATTTGGTCATTATTATGTAACATAATGTAATCGTAATTTTGTGTATGGAACAACTATATTTTGTGTGGGTATAGTAAATGGCATTGAAATAACTTAAATACATCAATAGTAATGATTCGTTTCCTAGTAAAATTGATCCTCCACGTTTGACCTAGTTTTGATAAAGAGTAATAGTTGTGTATTTACAGAATGTTCATTAAGTTAACTATTACTTGATATCCTACAATATGTGCTTTTATGTTCGAACATTCCATTATGATTTCCTATAGAAAATACTTATTTAATCACTTGATTATCAAAACACTTGTATATACACATGTATATTGTCAATACACTTGTATCAAAACAGAACATTATACACGTGTAACATTTCGTGTTTATTGGGTGTATCAATCCAGTTAGTGTCGCGCGTCATCTGTCGCTGTTGTGACGTCACGCCGCCCCCGCGGCAGGCAACTTCACGCCCCTTTGTTATTAAGTTAGCGGCTTTCTCTATGCGATTGTGTTTGTTTGTTTTATTGACACGAAGTTAGCAATAATTGGGAACAAAGTTCAAGAGATTCCATTATAATTTATAGTTCGCACTGCACTATGTGAATCGATGAGGCAATGACTGCAAATTTGAACAGGATAACATTTTTAGATTTGAGTTGAAATGGATATTTAAATAAATTTTAAAAATAAGTCTAATTCATATGAAAAACGAAAAAACACCAAAGGAATACGTGGATGTTGATGACCTTTTTACCTGGTATTGAGCATAATGACGGGCGTCAATTTTTATGTTATATTTTTCACTATTTACGTCGCAAAAGCGCGATGTTACCACACGCAGCTAAAACAACCAATAATAATAAGTGTTGATGATCATTTATCAGACATTATTTATTTGTTTACTAGGTTCGGCCTAATTAATCGAAGCCTTCACAGCGGGTCTGTGTTAATATATAATAATGTAACTATGTAAACAAAACAACAAATTAACTAAAGGAGGAACGTAATATATTTTAATGATATTGTCGATTTTACTTTCCTAGATTTTGAGACTTCTGTTGTAAATACTCAAATCGTAAAGCTTATTTTTAAAATAAAAGATTGTCCATACGACAAAAATATATATAAAAAAGGAAACAAATCAATAGCAGTCGTTCTTGATGAGAATGGACAGGGCCTAAAATAAATATAGCCTAAAATTCTTTCGACCACACACTTGGCTGTCCTACAGTAAAGTACGAAATTTAAACAGACACACCAGGCCGTTAGATAATTATTATCTTCTGAAAATATATGTGATTTTGATTTTTTTGTATATGTGTATATATGTAGTACATTTTTAGTATCTATTACCAATCACAGTTGTATTATAATCTCCTTGACTTAATATTGCTTTTCCTAATGATATTCCTTTGAGTACTGAAATTTTAACAGATAAAAAACGGAAAGGATTGGTTTGCTTTTCGTGATTGGCAGATATTGGCAGTAGGTCTTTTAACTACATCACTACAGAACTAGAGACTTTAGATAATTCCATAATTTTCTCACCGAGAAATTTAAAGTAGCATTTACCTGTAAACAAACGAAAAATATACATTAGTAAATAATTTTTCCTTTTTAGACTTTTATATAAATATAAATCAAGAGATTATGAAATCGAGAAACGATTTACGGTGAAAAGTAGCGTAGTTACAATTATTTATTTTCTATCGGTGATAGCCTACGATTAGCCATAAGGTATTTTCTCCCGATGCACATTAGTGAGTGCGTGAATTCGAATCAATAGCTCGGCGGTGAAAAAAAACACCGAGAGGAAACTCGCGTATCTGAGAATTAAAAAAAAATTTGGAGTATGGGTAATATCCATCAATTCGCATTGGGTTCGCGTGGAGGGTTATGACCCGAAATTCCCACAGGCCGATGTGTTGTAGGCTAATATCGTGTGTGGTATCTGCTCAGTTTATTATAAGCACCTTTCCACTCGCAATCTCAATGTCATAACGTTAATTAGTGGAGTGGCGGAGAATTTATAACGAACGATAAAAATAGTTCGCGTTTCGTTTCTGCCTAATAGTGGGAGTTTCCTATTTGTGGTGATATAGGAAATGACTGTTTAGGTGGAAAACACACTGTAATTTATATTTAGAATTTTAGAAATTCGTGAATGTTCTATAATTGATTATTCATTGTGTCAATTATTGTCGATATAGACGCCCAGACTCTGTATACAGTAGGCGCCGAATAATATCAAGCGCTTTAAAAGCTCTAGAAAAATATCGAATCGACTTTGGAAGTTGAACTAAGAGAAAGAGTAATTAAACACAACAATAAAATTACACTCCATAAAATTAACAATATATTTATTTTTCGTCAGTAATTGCCAAATTCTAACTTCGGTAAAAGTCTTACACTTTTGCACAATATCATAAATGCTGGCTGTGTACGTAGTCACGTTAAGTCCTCGGAAAGGGCAGGTGTGCGGTGAGCTTTAGCAGATGTAAATAATCAAATGTGACCAAATTTTTTTTTTCGAGAAAAATTCCATGAACGGCAACGACGTAATGCACTATTACATTACCGGCAAAAACGAATATTTTGTTACTAATTAATTCGGACAATTGGTTTAGCTTTTCGTAAAGAAACTGCCCATGATTTAAAAAGGTGTTTACCATCCCTACCGTTTAATGTTCTTTTTTTAAATTATCATAAAAATAAAAGAAGAGACATTTAATTAATTTGTTTTTAATTTGGTAGCGCTAGTGACGTAGGAAACGTCACTATAGGTTACTAGTCATCCATTTAATAAAAACTATAAATTCCCAATATTGGGAGAGTGCTGAAGACCTTTTTGTAACTATAAATGCCAGCCTGAGCCGGAAAGTTCAGCCCATGACATAATAATCTAATTTCAGAACTGATTAATAACGGAAAAAATAGGTCAGCGGACAAACTGGAGAAAACAAAACAGCCCAGCGGTCGGTCAAAGTAAACAATGGGTGTGCGTGCGGTTATGAAGACAATATGTTTCGGAAAGGGTGACGGGTGCAGTGGGTCGGGCAGAAGCGATTCATCTACAAACACTCGACTTACTTGACAAGCCGGAAAAACAATCCCACTTTTATATTGAGCCGTCTTCACACGAAGATACATACGGTCGCGACACTGTTTCCGTCTTTGTTTGTAAAATATTGAAATTACCATTGAAAGGCTCGGGAAAAGATGGAGGGGATTTAACGCAAATTAAAGTATAAATAAGCAAGAAGAAGTAGATACAGACGTTTTCATAATTCTTATCTTCAATCTTAGCCTGTACTATCTGTATACAAATACCTATTATTATTAGTCAAAGACAAATTATTTACGTGAAATGCAATAGTCGTTTCGTGGCGGTGGGTATAAAATTTAATGTTGTAATGGAAAACGTTTTGTCATCAAGTGCTCTACGATTCATTCACTCCGGAAGTTGTCGAGGAAGTGTAATTTAAAAAGAAAACATATCAAGTTCGTTTACATTTGTTCAACGTTCTGACTCCATTATTATGAAGAGTTGTTCTACTTCAATAAAAGTGGTTTGCGGATATTTAAACAACGCAAAGTGCGTATTTGGGAAATATGTATGAGCATGTTTTAAAAGTTTATTATCATACTCGCAACTAAATAATAACATGAGGATATTAAATTTATGTCTTCTAAATATAGACAAGAGATTTATTTGAAAACGGATTGCAGGAAATCATTTCTAAACATTCGGAAACATCCGCAGTATTTTAACAAATTCTTGCTATTTGTCCCGACAGTTTTAGTACAATTTGTTGCTGTTGTTGATAAGTAGCAACCCTTCAATTTGATTAAGCCTGTAATCGTGCGACGACCCAAAACCGATTTGTTTGGCTGTCACCCTTTTATGAATGACCTTTCCTTTAAACAAGACGGATTGTAGGTCAAGCGTGGTCACGTAAAGTAGGGCTGATGGAAAACTTGCCCTCCGCAATGGAGTTTCGGATGTATCGCAAGTTTACGAGACGACACGAAAAGTATAAAAAAACCAGCCGACATGCAAGGGCTTTGGATGATTGGTTTGGGATATAGGGAATGGAAAAATGTATATGGAATAAGAATTAGGTATAAGTAATAGGTTTTGCGACGATAGAATGTTAGAAATTGAGAAATGTCTCGTATATAGGGAAATAAATATAATTTTTTCTCCTTACTTATTTTAACAATATAACATTTTAAAAAGAAAATAATCAGTACATTTTAATTACGGAGAAAAATATATAAATGAAATGTACACCCAAAACTGTCAACCTCGACCAGAATTAGATAACCAAAAGTTAATCTCTTGCGAAATTGAGTCATCCGTTACAAAATTCACGAGAAAACACGGAATAAATGGGGCGTTGGCGAAAATGTGCCACGTTGTTGTAAGAATTAAAAATGAGGAAGTTAATGAGAATGTCGGTGAAGTGGCGGGAAAGGAATGTGGCCTGATTGGCGTTCGATGTACGGAAAGATACAAGATTAGGGGTAACGTTTGTGTGCAAGCGTTATTTTAATAACAACAACATTAGCATAATATGGTTCAGTTAGGACGCAACACTCAATGTTATTATGGTCTTATTATTCAACGTTCTAATTCTGGTTAATAGACACTTTTATCACTCACTACACACTTTTTATATTGTAACACTAACAAATTGAGACGTAATAGTTTATCTCGACGATCTTATTGCGTGAACCTAATCTTATTTTAATATTTTCGTTGCGGCTTGCCTAATTCTAGTCTCAAATATTTCCTACTGTCTTAATAGTTGTTATTTGACTTTCTTATGACTATAATTAAATTGATTAAAAAATTGCTTCAAATAAGAATATTGAAACGATAGAGTAACCTTAAAACTTTTTTAGTACGCTATAAACTTGTAAACTAAAAATTGTAGATAATTTTATTATCTACAAAAAGTTTTGTCAGATTAAGTGTTTGGAAGATATACTCGTATAAAAAATATTATACACTTTTATCATTTTCAATTTCTGAAAAACGTTTTAAACTCATAGATCCTAATTCCAACAAATCCCAACAAAATTGGGTTTCAAATATAGCATCAAATAACGGATTAATTGTACTGAAATGGAAAATTGTGAAAGATGTGCATTTTCACAAATATTTTTTACTCTAGTGGCCTAGTGCTACAGAGAACAAACTTACAACACATTATAGACAGTAAAAAATCGCAAGTGACACATACAATTGGGACACTGTTTTTCCCGAAGCTACGGCTGTTACTGTCACTTCTAACATTGTTCTTTTTAAGAAGTATATGGTAGTACGTGGGAGAAATCTGGGTGTTTGAACATTCGTTTTAATCCTCACGTTTCATAAGTGTCACTTTCGATTTTTGGTTATCTAAATTAAACTCAAATAAAAAATCTATCAGGGCTTGAAAACCGTTTATTTTACTTTTTCAAAGAAATATTCAAATAACGATACTCAATTTGCGGTTTGATAATTCGTTTCGTTCGAACTCGAATTAAAAACCTGGTTCTGATTCTACTAATAGGGTTATTTATTACATAGAAAATAAAAAAAATGAATAAACAATAAAAATAAGTTATTATTACTAAACTGTGCATCCTTTTCTATTTTTATAATACAAAATATGGGATATAGAATTATTTGGATTTTTAAAGAGCGGTGTTCACAGGTTTTGAAACTGAACGGTAATAGTTGAAGAATGGTTTAGTTTTGGTTTATTTTATAATGATTAGTAGAATACGGTTTTAAATCAAAGTCGAACATTTAATGAAACTGAATCCTGCTTCAAACGTTTACACCTATAAAACAATACTCCGTGCCAGTTTAATTTGTCCAAAATGTAAACAAATATGGCGGCCTAAGGTAACTGACACGGCCTTAAATTAAAGAAATATCTAAACATTTAGCTTTAAATTTAGGGCAAACTTGCATCCGCGATATGGATATGTAAAGAATTATCACCTCACTATTTAATTTAAGGCAGTGTCAGTTACCTCAGGCCACCATGTTTGTTTACATTTTGGATCAATTGGATTGGAACGGAATATAGTCGTGTGATTCGTCGAAGAACAAAATACGGCGTTTTCCTGTATTGTTAACCAATTTCTGTAGAAGCTAAATAACTGGAGGCAAACAACAATGTTAATATTTCGATTGCCAACTATTTGAAATATTTCGCACATTGCAGACTAGTTGAGTGACAGCTTTGCAGTTAATATCAATCGTAGTGACTTGTGAGTTGTGATTCATTACATTCCAGTACCCCTCTCCGTCTCACCCGTGATTGGTAAAGAGGATAATTGTTGTTGACATGTTTAGAAATATCTTTCGATATGATGTTATACTAGCTGTTGTTCCTGGCTTTCTCCGCATTGACTGTCCTGCTTGTTAATCTGTCATGAAAACTACATATATTGCGATTATTGGGCTATGTTCGTAGACATATTTATTTTTTTATAGAAAAAAGGCGGCAGACGAGCATACAATCCACATGATAGTAAGTGGATACTGTCGTCCATAGACATCGGCGATACATGCCAACATCAGTCCAGAATGACAAACGTTGGCACGCCCCCGGATGCGCTGCCTACCTTCGCAGATTAAGGAATGGATTGGGAAAATGGGGAGAGGATGGGATGGGCATGGGCTCTGGCATATCTCACACACTACCGAAATACGTACGTACATCGGGGAAATACGATAAAGTAGGAAAAGTAGTACATTTCAATTTCAGAGAGGGGTAACGTGGCCAGTCGAGTGCGCCCAGCGTTTGTGGGAACGCAGCATGCACCCTCCCATATTTAACTATGGCTGCGTTAATGCGGTTATCGCGATTTGAGAAACTAAATTACCCTGCGACTCTTTTTGTGTTATGAAAACATAATGTTATGTACTGTATGTACCATGTTTAAATTGTTAAAGAGCGTTTTTGCATGTTTTGGAACTTAACCTTGGTAGCGGTGCGTGGAATTGTTGCAAATTTAGATAACAAATGCAGCTACTATTTTTGTTACGTTATAAATAATAGTTATTAATATGAATATAGCAGGTATTAATATTAATTCAACGGTACAGTTGCGATTTTAAATTAGAACAGGATTCAATTATAACGTCAAACAGGTTCGAAAACGACAAAATAAAGATTTAAAAAAATGGCACTTATGAGTAAGACGGTTGGAGTTAATCTAATGACATACTTGTATACATAAGATATACTGGCTACTATTTGTCATTTTCGGGATATAACGTAGACATCGGCTTACTAGATTCCGATGGTAGACTAATCCTGTTTGGTGTCATGTCATGTTGATCCAAATATATTTCGCTCTAGTTATTATCAATATTCCAGTTCTTATTAATCCGTAGTCATTATTAACATTAGCTGAGAAAGTGATTTCATTCGTGTGAATTTTATGATGATCCCAGGCGGAATTTTGTAACGGATTTAAACAGAAGGGAGCCTGTGTTCTTTTCCTTGGTGCAATATTCCAAATAACGATTAATTGCTTCTTTGAGACACGATTGAGTAATAAGCAAACAATAAATCAACAAACAATACACAGATTTAATTGACGGATAACAAACAATCCGGGGGCGTGCCAACGTTTGTCATTCTGGACAGATGTCGATATGTACCGCGGGTGTCCTTGGACGACGGTATCAACTTATCACCAAGTGGACTGTATGCTCGTAAAAGGAGAACACGTAGCGGAACACCCTCGGACCAAGTGAAGCGATAACTTGAAGAAGTTTACAGGTAGTGGCTGGAAGAGAAAAGCGGAAGGAAGATCGTGTGTGGTGACGTCTAGGGAGAGGTCCATAGCCAACAACAGATAGACATAAGTTGATAGTATTATATGATATATACGTGTTACGTGGAATTTTATTATATTTACAAGCAATGAAGTTCAAAAGCGAAAGAAATTCTCTTTCATTTGTAAACTTCACGTATTAACGTGAACAATGAATATCGAAAAATGAAGTAATACGAGAAACAGATGGATAAAACCAGTACTGAAGTCATTCGAGTAGGCCGGTGGTATAGTGTGTAGGGTCTGTGACGGTAATTCTATTTATGTTTTTAGACACGTAACGTTTGTGTCAAAGAAATCAGTAGCTTATTTTTTAAATAACAAAGACGAAAATTCATAGAAACATGGCCCACTTTGCATGCAAGATTTGAAAGGATAGTTTTTAAGTTTACACTGTATGCTCCCACACTAGAATTCACTGTATCGTGAGTAAGACAAAATACCAGTGCGAACAAATGATCTAACCAGGATTCACATCCACGATGTTCATTCACTTCAATAGATAAATATTGTAAACTTAAGTCGTTAGGTATAACTTTACATGCTGGCAAGTTATAAAATTGTCATTAATATTCAACATTAATATGTTTAATTAGTGATACAATTTGTAATTATTTATTGTACGCCTATTAAGGCACAACATAATATAACACCGCAGTTGTTATATATATTATGTTCTTGCAAAATTAATGATTTGATATTTGATTTTTAATGCTTTATTGCTCTTAAGGCGGGACCATATACTTACTATCTGAATTTTAAATGTAATGTTGTAAATACGAGTATATAGCTACGATCCACAATAAAATAATTTGATTTGAAGTATTTGGAAAATTCGTAACAATTTTGTCTAAAACACGTTACACATGTTACGCATATAGTCGTAACTGGGCCGAAGTCAGCCAGTCTTGTTAGGTTACCGATACTGTCAGTCTTGAAGAGGGAAGATTAAGCCATCCAACGTTTCTAGGACAACCCTCGGATTAGAGGATAACCCAAATATTTCCCGTCCCGTAATTATTCTCCGTTCTATTTCCGTCTGTTTATTTCAGACTTGACGGGTTACATTGTTAACGCATTTGCGCGTTTTTGTTGAATATTTATTGTTACTTGTTTGTTGGGGAACAATTTTTGGATGAGATTCGCTTTGAGTTTAGTTTGTACCTATTGACAGCTAACCAATTGACAGGCTTTAAGCAATAACAAATATTTTATATTTTTACATAGGTACCACTTTAAAATAGGTAATATTATACATTCCCGTAACTAATATTTAACAGAAATATTTTAAGATATTTAAATAATAAATATATTCATATCCTATCGCAACTGCTTCACAAAATTTTGTTAACAGCGTGTCTCCTAGGACTCGAAATATTTCTGAAATTTTCAATCCGTATAAATGTTTATATTGCAGAGTTCTAATACGCCTATGCATATAATAAATAATACAACATAACAGTTACATGGAATTATTATTCAATTGCTCATTCATGCATGGAAAACTGCATTACACATTAACAAACAGAGAGGTGATAGCTTAGGAGTATCTATTCTCGACTCACATTCGTGAGGTCTTGAGATCGGTCGACTGTCCATACCACTGAGTTTCTAATTAAGCAGCGGCGAATTAAGGGCTCATGAGGTCTGGGCTATGGTTTGCGTCGAGGCCCTTTTAAGAGGAATCGCAATCGTGAAGGAGATCGCAAGGTAAAAATCCCTTCGAGATTGCAATGAAAAGACACAGTATTTAGAACGGTATAACTTAATATCGATGCAATGGCAAAAGAATGCCTTTTTTGTCATGCCCTAATTTTTAGGGCTAGTACTTGTAAATTACTGTATAAGTACTAGGCAACGCGTCTAGACTCTATGCTCTAGAATCTTACAAATAATGATGCCGAAAAATATAGTCAATAAAATAAACACGGACATGCACTTTTGTACCGTATGGAAGTAGCTTTTTAATATTTTAAAAATAACACAAGCCTGCAGTTTATTGACGTCAAGATCTATATCGTATTTTTCTGGTGATGCGACATTCATTAATCTCTCCAGTTAAAGTTAATTTACTACGCTTAATCTTAATAAATTGTGCTTAGTAATTGAGGACACGAACAAGTGTTAATTAGGGTATAAACAACAGAGTTGGAGCGGGTTAAAGTTTAGGATTGTCGTCTCGCGTTATCTCGCCTCGTGACCTTCGAAAATTCGGAACTTGTTGAAATATTATTAAACATTAAAGGCTCTCCTTTATAAAAGGACACATATACGCTTTATTTATTATCGTTTGTGAGATCTCCTCAGCTGACTTCCTGCCCTTTCGCTTCGCCGATGATCACGACGTAATTTAACGATACGGTTACAAATTGCTACCTTTCATGCACATGAAAAATGCTGATTATTTTTCATTGTGATGTTACAGGAAAGGAAACCATCTCGTTGCTTACGAAAATTATGCAAAACCGCTTTGAAGACATTAAATTTGATATGTTCAGTTGAGAAATGATGGCTTTTGCAATGTTCTTTTCAACCTTATTGCAACGGTTATTATTAAAGAATTTAAAAAGCGCAATCATGTCGCAGTTACGTTGCGCTGCTCTTGCTCCACAAAACACGCCTCCGTTTACCCTATTGTTTTAATAATCCGGTAATAACCTGTTTCGGTAAACAAATTGTAAGTTCGATAACCGCAAACTAATTAATAAAAATTGCGTTAACAACATTAATATCGGCATACGGATCATTAGCCTCGCTCATATAAATCGAGAAGCGTACCTAGTTATTGATAGGCAAAGAATCGATTGCGCATCGATGACCGTGTGGTCGCTTTTTGCTTTTTTTTTGTTGCGTGTGGAAAAAGCAAGTGTGGTATGGGCTCTTTTCTGGCCCTATATGGTTCGGTTTGTTCGATCGCCACACACGTCGTTCGTCGATTGCGAAAAATCGAGACAACACCGCCCTCAAATTAACCAGCCGCTGACAGCGGGACTTAACGACCTGCCTTAACACCGTAGGAAGTGATTCTTGTTTATTTTTATAATTACCGCGACAGGAAGTCGGAACCTGCCGCGACGACTCGAGGCGGCGTGTTTAATCAGCGGGCGCGCCTCACGCGCTCATGAAAATGAAGTAATTTGATAGCCGACGACAGCTGATGGAGTAATCATGCCCGAACTGATAGACGATCGACCTGCATTAAGAACATTGAAGCCTAAGAATTAAGATACTCGTATTTTATTGAGCGCCATTTTAATTAAAAAAAAAAGAAAACCGCTACGGTGTATTAATATAAAGTTACACACTCACAATGTGTTATGTTTGAATAGAGATTGACAGACATAAGAATAAATTCAAGATTCTTCCAAGGTGGTAACGTGGCGTTATGATAACCTGACGTCAGGTGCTTGGCATCACAGCCCGAAGGTGAAGGCCCTACCTGTGACGCAAGTGCCAAAAGACAGACACAATTGTGATCCAACAGCTATTTTAGACGATCACGCGCCACGGAAGGGTTCGTTCCCCCAGCCCTCTATTATTGGTTTTTCTTTGCCAGTAAATCTGTCTTATTTTGCAAATTGACACGATTTATAGCATCAAGTACACTTCGAGGGATCGGCGAACTTTAAGAGACTCGCATGTGAATTTATTAGGAATTTTGTTGGAAATATTGGTGTGTCGAGACAAATAACGTTGACAAGGAGTTTAATTTTTCCGGTCGTTTGTGAAGCGAATCAAGCGACTAATGAGAAGTAAAGAAAGTACGGGAGTGTTGAAGTATGTTCAAGGTCACGCGTATATAAATAACTACTTGCCCCACGGTTGAGAAGGAACGACCAGACTTGTTTCTTAAACTCCATAGTGATATGTCTTTTTTTTTCTGGAACCTAATTATTGTAATGTAGGTTAAGTCTTAAGTATTGTTACCGATTCAGTTAACTAGATAACAACGCGACAATTTTACGCTTGCCCTAACAAGAAAAGTAACGGTCATAAATATAATACCTTATCATTATGTGGAAAAATACTGTTAATAGTTTATGAAAAAATATTAACAATTCTGTGAAAAATTCCCACCACGCACTCAAATTTGACAATGTTATTTTATCACCGTTATTCAACGGTTATTTAGTTATTATTTTATGATATTGCACTTTTTTAGCGGCAAATATTATATTCACATATGATCCACATTCACGTCAATCATTCGGATTATTGAGTTCGCCGCGATTATCTTCCATGAAACTGGATTTCCGTTTAGTTTATTGAATTGTCCGATGAATGAAACATCATTTTAACATTGTTTATTCCGAGAGACGAGTGGTAATAATGGAACACAATTATAACAAAGCGTTTATTTTTACTGAGGTCGTGTACCTACGCCAAAATTCCTTGCACCTGATGAGCTGACATTGGTGCGTTTACGTAGGCATTTAGGAGAACAATGGACGTGTGAGGTTGACTGGGTACCATTGACCTACCCTCATTCATTATATTGATCGCTACTGATTGGTTGCCGACGCCCGCGCTTCTCTCCTTTTTCAGACATTAATCAGACAAAATCGCAAATTCCTCGTCTATCCGCAGACACTTAATTAAACATCTTTGTTCATCAATACCTGTCATATTGGGGCTTATAAATAATGTTTAATTGACGAAAGAACTATTAGAATTTAATGTCCCGTAACGAGAAAAAGGATGCAAATTTTTATTTAGAACCCCCTTTCAATCTTCGGTCTGAATTCATTCATCTTTAAATATTGTTTACTTATTTTTTCAGAATAAATAAAGATTAGCTTCATCATTAATTACATAGGTTTTCAATTATAAAGATGATTGTAATTCATCTGCGCGTGGGTTGTATATCTTGTAATCGGATGCGCGAGTGCAATTCGCGCGGGCGATACGGTAGACGAACATATAAATATTATGCCTATATGGGTGCAAAGTGTGCATTACGTACACAGATGCGCTGTTTAATTATAAACTGACAATTTTAAATTATACTCTAGATAATCCCTGTGACGTTTTCTATGAAATACGCGTTTCTGTTGTTCGTTGACTTTATTTTTTATTAACGGGAGTGTAAATAGATAAAGCTTCGCGCATTTATAAGTTGTGAAGTTAACTTACGTATCAGAGTTATGACGTACGATCTTCTCAACGCAGTGTAATCGAGAATGAGCGCAATTCATCACAGATCGCGTGTGTCAGCTCCATTGGAGCGCGGTCATCGCGCGAATGTACTTTTATTTTAATGTTTATTACAAATTACAACTGTGCGGCGATTTAGTTCAATGTTTACTAAAGTAAATATTAATTAAGTTCTTTTAGCAAATAGATGCATATAACTTTCAAAATATTATGGGCAACAACAACGTTCACAATTGAATCGTTTATTTTTCAAAGGGACTAATTATTCTATTGAATACAACTTTTCAAGAGAAGGTTAAAGCTTCAGACCAGGTCAAAATCAGGAGAAGGTTATTAAATTAAATGATTTGATAACAATTGTTGGAACAAAGTAATAACTTAATATGTTTAAGTGTTTAAAGTAATTTTGAACTCTAGGTGATTAAAAATATTGGCTTTCACAATAGACCCCTTTATACACTAATCAGTGTAATGGAGGAGATGATTGAAACATATTACATAAAATCATAAATTGAATCGTATAATTTAATAGGTGTCGTCACAAATAATAGTTAACTTATATTATTATCGAAATTAGGTATCATTCTGTATCAGAATGACTTTCTATATCTACACCACTTCGCCAGTCTACGAGACCCGTTCCCCGCGGTACAACTGTTATGTCCAACTACTCGTACATAGTTGTATCGCGGGGATTTTTTTTCCCGTGGTACGCTATTATAAAACTCTACGATACTATTATAAAAGTCAGTATGTTTGTGAGGAATGTGACGTTGAACTTTCTTTAAGTCTTGAATCTTTTTATCGTCTACGGAGCATTTTCCACTTGAATAAACTTCTGGCATAGCAGTGTCAGACGTTTATCACAACGTATTTCATACCAAGTTCGCCTTTACTTTAAAAAAATATTACTTACTGAAGCAAAACACGAAAAAAGTACATTTTGAAACAAATGGTCATTAACTCTTTTGAAAAATAGATTTATACTGCGTTCACCAGATTCTACATTCACCAGATATAACAAAAATGGAATTCCACTTTTGCCAGATTTTTTGCGAAGTACCTGCATTTATTTGCATGTAAGAGCATCAAGTATAATACTTCCTTGATTCACTGGCCACTTAAAATGTTAATAAATACAACCTGAAATAATAAGCCTGATAATTACTAAATAATTAACCTTTTCCATCTTTTTTTTCTTTCAATTCCATTGTTGCCAGATTTTCAAAAACATGTCTGGGTTCTGGCGAATGTGGAAGAGACATAACATCTGGCCAAAGTGAAATCTGGTGAACGTGGAAGAAATCGAGAAATAAACGATTTACTCGTAATTTTAATGACAACCGAAGTCCTTGAACGGAGACTACGTATTGGGAAATGTAACATGGGACACCTTCCAGCTAGATGGATTTAAAGAAAGACTCCTGTAGTGGCTGGATGAAGAGTGGAAGCCCGTGTAGGGTGCTTATGTCCACCAGAGTCACGGGCTGTTGATATGAAATGGTATTTTTAAAGACCGATAGCTTAGGATAAGAATATTCATGCTCGTAAAATCACCCGGTGAAAATTGATTTACGCTTATTCTACGATTTACGGTATCCACTTATCGATTCAACAGAAAAAAATAATACGAAAATCTAATCGATTGTAATAGGTCTGTCAGCTTCAGAAACAGTATGCGCATTAACATAATGAAAAATACTTGAAAGTCGGCCAAAAGGTTAATAAATAAGGAGAGAGATAATAGCAATTTTCATAATTTAATCCTGACGTGGAAAGGCTCCGGGGTTAAAATGGTTTACAAATACGCGAGTGTGTGGCCTTGGTGGGACCTGTTTATTGTTGTAACCTGTAACTCATCCAATTGGTACAGTGCGCCAAGGAAAATAGTGTGATTCCCGTATATTATTTATTGCATTTCTAGAACTGAGTCATTGTGTATACTTCGTACATTATGCAAGCTGTCAGATGTCAAATCAAGTTAAACGTGATAGGGTGTCTAGTCTTTAGTGTTCAATCACTATCTTGTACTCGCATGTCATACACGGGTAAGAGGTGTTGTCGATCGGTAACAAATCGGTAAAAAAAAATCGATAACATAATGAACTAAGATATCGAAAAAAAAACAACTCCATAATAGTAAGAAATCTCGTCTAAGCAACTTTTAAGCAAATCCGACTTGTTACTTTTAAGTTTTTCTCCGAAATTTGTTTCTATGTAGTGTAAATTTATTAAATAAGAATACCTACTATCGACATTAAGGCGAGATAATTTAAGAGACATCATTATTTTATTTTCATTTAGTTTATCGTTTTTCTGTAAGAAATATTGTAAAATTCAATACAACAGTAGAGGTCATAATTACGTATTTAGCCGCTAGTCAAAACGCGGTGCGAAGTACCAACTACGTGTGGGTTTCATCGATAAGGAGCCAGCCGCCTTCAGTTGACTGAGTTATCGAATACAAAACCCGAGAGTAGTGCGGGGGTTACTCTTAAGCTACTCTATGTTTGAAGTTACTTCCCTGTAAAACGTTGAACAGAATTTTCATCTCATAAAAAATCACGATTTTAGTATCGTATAAAAGTTACCTTAATGCGGAATATATTACTGCGTTTTTAGGTTATAAACATATATTGCACTTTTGTTAAGATAAATAAAACATCTAAGTTGAGGATTATTCTTAACCTTACCCGAAATCCTTACTCGGTCACGGATTAGGCTAGGAATGGCAATGAATAATTAATTTTGGCTTCGAAAATAACCCTGTTCTTAGCTTAACTAAGATCTTAACTTTACAAAGATAGGCGAGGCGGCCTTTCTTACCTTTAATTCATTATAAGTAGTTTTTATGAATAAAGAAGTAAAGTATCATATCAAATGAACTTTAATTTTACACTAATTAATAACAGTGATTATTCTAATTAAAAATCACAAAACCAATAAATAACAATATTTTTCTTAGTGAAAAAGTTAATGAGAAAGTGGCCACTTGAATGTTCGAGTTTATTAACATTATTCACTTTTCTTTTATCCAGTAGACATAATGAGGTATGGTTTATAACATTTGAGGTAAATTGAGTTCGCAACACTAGACGGCCGGCCTTGCATTGAGCCAATTGCATACAAATGCCGCAGATTTTCGTTAGGTGCTGCCCTTGATTTATATGTATTTGGATCTATCAAGTCACGGTAACCGTAGCGAGCTGGAAGGATTTATATGGATTATTATTCGTATTACGTGTCTTGTTTTTGATGATTATATAAAATTATACGTAATATAACACATGTATTATCCGTTATACGTAGTTATAAGTAACACATACTTATACGTAGCAGGACCCGCACGGCGGATTAAACTCCTCTTAAAGAGGGGGGGAGGCCTGTGCCCTCCAGTGGGACGTTATAGACTGACATCGACCCATAGTATACTAGGATGATATTACTTATGATAAGATAACCAGTTAATATGAACAGATTTTTTCTTTTAGATTTTTGTTCTCATTTACAGAACTTATATTTAATTTTCATTCCTTTAAAACATAATGACATAATTATAATTGTTAATTATAATGTGTATGATTAGTATAGGTCACGTTGTAACAAAAACATATTTTATGAATAAAACTGTTACACTAAAACTTTCAGAAATATTTTTTTCAATTTATTTTTAAATACTCTTTTTTGTAAAGGTAAGAAGGAAAATTGTATCGTATTTTGTGATTTTTATTTAGATTTTGTTCCTTTTTCACACAAGAAAACAATTGGACAGAGGAACCCCGTTTTAAGGAGAAATTGAAAAAAAAAAACACGCCACTCGTTTTGTGATACAATTGAGATTTCGTATGTCACACACGTGTACTACGTTGAAGAATTATTGGTTGAAATGGGTGTATAACAGAATATTACTAAATAACGACAATACTATCACGTAATGTATTTCCTGAATCCTCAGCACTATAATAGGTCGGGGAGAAAGTCTTCTCGTATTTTGTACGTATGAAGTTGTAATCAAATCTCTTTGGTTGTACTATTTGTACCTAGCTGGTTGTAATACCATGAAAAATTGACATTCTAATAAAATATATTTTAGAAAAATTATGTTGCCTGTTTTATTACCTACAATTATTTCTATCTTGTGTTTTTTTACTGTAGGATATACCTCTCTCCTAAGGTCCGCCATCACACATGGTCTTCCGCTCTTCTAGCCTCTTCTAGCAACTTTCTTTAAGCAAATTGTTTAAAATGTTAAATCTAACTTTATTATTAATTAAAATCAAATTAAATAAAAATAAAATCAAAGTATATATGTATGTATGTTACAAAGAGTTAAGGAAATGGGCCCACCGGTGCATCGTGTGAAACGTGGCTAAATACCGTGTAGCGGAGTTACGACATCATTTTGCAAGTAGATGTAAACGATACGGTCCGCTTATATTTTAATTGTTATAATTAATTTAAGTACTTTATATTTTTCTAAATATTAGTAGAATATTCCGGAAATATTTTTCTCTGATATTACAGCTAAGCTTCAACACTACTACACCAAATTAAAAAAAAAATCCGGACCAAATACCCTATGGAAATCTTACTCTATACTAAAGCGCGGTACGGAGCAAAGTTTCCATAGGGTATGGAACAAGCAGCAGGCAACAGCCTGTACTTAGCAAAATAAAATAGTATCGTATACTTAGTCTCTAACAGTTGCTCTAAAAAAATTTAAATAACGCCATACTCAATGGCCCAATGTGTTGCCATACAAGGATTATTCCATAGGATTCTTTGTCGTGAGCCCGTACAAAGCTGAACAAACTACTCAGATCCTAAAATGATTTGAAAAATAATGAAATGGCAACAGAAAAAACTGAGTGAGCAGCAAATCGATGGTAGCAAATTTAAAGATGGGTTCTCTGGTGACATATAAAGAGATAGGAGCCCCGCGTCGACTTGGCCATGTCATTCTTAATAATTTAAAATTATTTACTTAGTTATTAATAAATAGGTTGTTTTCTTGATCATAATTTGCTGTTCATTTACTATTATTTTCTGCTCATAAACTGATGAGATAAATAAATAATTCTGCTTATAAACTAGAAACCAATCCAATCCAAGATTCGAAATCCGAATTAGATCTTTTATAAAGCATGCACGAGCGATACTAACAGGGATTATTAGTTGTCCAGTTGGTTTACTAACTAATCTAATATCTATATGTACTTACAATTTCATTTTTAATTCTAAATATGTTTAACATATTGCAAAAAACAGATCAAATATTTGTAAGAATCACTAAACCGGTAAGTGAGGAAACACATATGGCTAGACAATGAAAATATATATTTTAGTGGGAAACCATAAAATATGTCAACATACGCTACGTGTCCGCTCCGGTAACACGTCGTAAACAGAAAAATACGCCGTAAAATGTACCTCTAAACATATCTTATTATTTTTGGTGTCTTGTCTCTGTTAACATTACCATTATCCTTTGTTAATTTTTTTGTTTGGCATTTTATATGACTCATAGAGATCTACTTGTTAAAATACGAACTGCGTTCATGATTCCTTAAACTTTATAATGATTCATCAGGATAAAATGTATCATCAAATATGGCGTCGGACACGGGCTCGAAAACAGTTGTATGGAATCTCTTGAAACCATTCACACGACGGCGTCGCGTCGTCCAGTCGCGCGACCTGATAGCTGGTCGTTGCAAGTAGCGATACCGTTTGGCCTACATTTATTAATTTAGAACATTGAGGGCCTTTCTCACCACCTCCTGATACTTTATCAGAAGGATTTTTTTTTCTCCTGATAAAGTAAGTGTAAACAATTTTATCGATAAATTATCTGCTAATTAAACCTAGCTGATACTGATTTTCTGATAAAGTATAACTGACTTTCTAACACCTTCTGATAAAGTATCAGGAGGTGATGAAAAAGGCCCGAATTATAACTATGTTAAGTTTTATTAAAATCTGTCAAGTGGTTTATGATCTTGTTTTGGACTTGTATCATTCATACTTGCCATACACAGCAATGACTTTAAATAAATACATATCATGTAAAGGCACGACTTCGTTACGATTATATTACAACTATTGTAATAGAACAGTCCCTTTTTAATATAATTGTAATATTCCAGTTACATTAAAAACATACGGCTTTTAGTTTACCCTGCAATGACTGTATGTATGTACTATGTACGAGATTGAGTTAGAATCAATGAAAAAGATTTAAATAAAGGTTGATAAAAGTTGATAAGAGGTGGTGACCTCTAAAAGAGTGGACTTGCCAACCCGCAAGAGCAGCGTGGCGTTTTAAGGCCATACACCCCTCATGCACGAGTCAATGTGCATGAGGAGGCCCAAGTCCAGCAGTGGACGTTAAAAGGCATGGTTACGGTAAAGGTTGATAATAACTCTTAAATAACAAAACAACAACAGAAAAACAAAGAATAAAAAAGTGACGTTAATGAACGATTAAAGCCTCAGCTGTTCCTCACCGAACAAACTTTCGTTTAAAGGCAAAATAAGTTTGTTTGAATGAATGAGTGAAGAACAAATGAAGACAACCTGCACAACGGGACAGAAGGACAACTAGACAAAAAGAAAGTGGTGTCAGACATACTATGTAATTCTGGAAAAACAGTCATGGTTCTTAAAAACACAATTAATACAACTTAACACCAATAAAGGAGAACGGCGTACACAGAATAAAAACTAACCAATCAATAAGCTACTGAATCAATACCCAATGTAAGCTACTGAATGTGGCGTTATTTATCTATGTACCATCAGATAGGCTGGGTATCCATTGCTATTATACTAGCAGTAGATTAATGGAGAAGAAAGTTGCTAGATATTTCATAGACAGCTTGTCTTTAAAATAGTAATGTTATCTGCATATTAATAAATGTCTCGAAATATAATAGCTACAAGTTCCAAGAACGCCAACCTAAATCTATTTCTCGGGCTGTCTTCCGTGAATGTGCATTAACGAGAATATTGACCCATTCCTGCGCGCGCGCATATGTAACATGCATGCGTATAAGAAATGCGTTTTACTACACAGATAAATGAACGAAAGAATGAAAGCGAAATGTATAGCAGTGTGCTCCTGCAAAGGAGTAATACAATTCGATTTTTGAATTGCCTTAGGTCTCAAATACGGGTTAAGGGCCGTTTTTTCAAAGGGTATTAATTATTTATTGATTCACACTCATGAGGTTGTGAGTTATTCCGGCCCGTATAACTGAGGTTATACGTACGGATTTTACAATTTTATCACTAATAAGAGCAAACCTAGTCATGTAGTGGGACGTGATAGGCTTATATGTTGGATCTAAAGACGCATTAAAATCAACACTCTATAAATAGTTAGAAAATCCGAATTGAACGTAGCGTATGCAGCAACGACCGTAAGAGCTAAATAAAACTCATTTAGATCGCATTAGGTATTAATACACTTACTGAATGATCTATATCTAGAAAACGTTTATTGAATTATCTATACCACAAAATATATAGCCTTCTAATGGCTTCTTGGAGGCTCTAATTTTATTTTATTTAGTTATTTCCATACATTTTAAAATCGCTTTTGCAGCTGTCTCTTTCTACATGTCGTTGATTCAAAGTGCAGTGTTGCTGACCATCGTTCGCGAGGTTTTTGGAGTCACTTTTCAACTCATATGGACTCAAAAGTGTCAGCAACATGTCTATACTCTATGCCTATTCATTAATTAATTCATTGTCTGTTGTATCAATGGCTTCAAGTTAAGTTTAGGAAACTACTAATATTACACAGTCTATAGAGGTTAGAAGTAAATTATATGAACAGTATTTGGAGAGATGACGATTTTAGATATCGAGGAAGACAGGAATGGAGAAAACGGTTTGATCACAGAAATCGCGAGTAGGAAGTGTCGTGTTTGGAAACGTGGATGTTTCACGCAATTTTTCTAAATATTTTACTACATTTTGGAGCATGAAATCATTATATAAAACTTTTAAACAATGTTCAACGATGATTAAACAAGTTTTCGACCAATTAAATTAGTTAGACGTTTCGTAAAACATTGGATGGCGAATCAAATCAAATCATTCATTTGCAATGTGAGTAGCAATAGATGGTGTTCGGGACAACCGATGCGATAATAGTTTTAAGTCTTTGTTTATATAAATTCCATAGTTTTATTATAATTATAGGCCGTTAAGTACAAATAGGTTTAGTTTCACAAAAGCGATAGATGGCGCTATAGCTTATTTAAAAGTCGCTCCGAGATAATATAAATGTGGGCGCGGATGTCCATAGATTCCATTCCGAGCTGTAGTGATATAAGAAAACCAGAAAATAGAAGAAATATTGGCATCCTGAAGAAAAACCAGCATATATAGCAAGCAAGAACCGTACCGGCGACCACATCGTTACATACAGTCAGCTAATAGGAAGCCGGTGCGGTACAGATGGTAAGCACATACAACAGAGTTCAACACATTTGCCAGAATTAGCATGCAAAATAAATATGAAAATTATTATAAACCTTAGTTAATTCAATATAATATGTAATAATGTCAATTAAATATGTAGCAATTAAGTAAATAATTATTAATGTTAAAATGTTATAAATTATGAAATCTAAATTATTAATGCAATTATAAGCTACTATCAATTATCGAAGTACAATTATCTCAGAATCAATATTAATTTGGCGCATCACTAGAGAGAACTTATTTTACTAGTGTTGGTTTCCTCGACTCATGTGCAAGACAATTTTTCCACTCAAATAATCGCTTACCAGCTTTTGGCTGCGAAGATTTCTTTCAACAGTTTCAGCTTGTTTATTTTTTTGTAGTAAAGGGGATGAAGTTAATATAATTAAGTACTTAATATATGAACTGTAAAAAATTTATAGTGGAACGATTTATGGTATGTACTGTGAATAGAGGCCTCTATAAAAGTCTAATGACGCGTGAAAGATATTTTTATGTTTACATTTTAGAGTAGCCAACTGAAAGTAAAATTAACTGTAAATGTATTATTATTATTTTATAGAAAGAAGGTGGCAAACGAGCATACAGTCCACCTGGTGGTAAGTGGATACTGTCGCCCATAGACATCCGCGATACATGCCAACATTAGTGCAAAATGTCAAACTTTGGCACGCCCCAGGATGTGCTGCCCACCTTTATTGATGAAAGAATGGATTTGGAGAAAGGGTTGGAGACGTGGAAAGGGATAGGATGGAACACTACCGAAACACGTACATACATTGGGGAATTTGGTAGCATTCTGTGAGAGAGGGATAACGAGGCCAGTGGAGTGCGCCCAGCGGCTGTTGGATTGTATTATAAAACGCTTACACTGACTGTATAAAACTTTATTAAGACCGGTGCTGACATATGGTTCGGAATCTTGGGTCCTAAATAAAAAAGATGAAAACAGCCTCCGGGTCGAACGAAAGATTCTCCGAAAAATATATGGAGCCGTGAAATGCAGGGACCAACAGCGGAGCTGTGAAATGCGGGGCCAATGGCGCATCCGCTACAAACATAAGCTCTCTGACATGTCTAAGAACCAGACATAGTAAGACATATTAAAGTTGGTCGGATGCGATGGGCTGGACACATTCAGCGCATGGATGAAGAAAGACCGCCAAAAAAAAGTCCTAACCAGCAGACCGGAGGGAAGTCATAACCATGGCAGGCCACGGTTGAAATGGCTGGATGGTGTCGACAGAGATTTCAAAGCGGTTAGAATTACAGATTGGTGGACGAAGGCCATGAACAGAACGATCTGGAAAAACTTGCTGGATCAGGCCAAGGCCCACCCCGGGCTGTAGAGCCAAAAGAGAGATAGACATCTCATCCTCTGTCATCCTCGTCATCTAAATTTTAGCTGTATACATTTTATTGGTGTTTGCTCTGTCTCAGACATAAATACGAACGTAAATGACGTCTCTTTCTCAAAATGCAATTAATAAAGTTCGAAACTTGACTTTATCAAAAATATTTAAAATAAACCAGTCGTCGATAGAAATGTGAGAAAACATAAGATAATGATTATAAAGATAATGAATTATGGTGTCTAATATTATTTTATTTCGAACCGTCTAAAATGGAAACTCAATCTTAATTAAATGAACATCTTATGTTTGTGTTTTATACAAATTGTCATGTGTTACTCCGACTATTAAACTTAGGGAGCGTATTAAGAACATAATTAACGAGCATGCAATACGCTTGTTTACACGTCTCCGGTGTGACATTTATAAGCTTTGGTAAAGGTCGCGCGGGCCTGAAATATATCACTTTCAGATTTACAGCGCATCGCATGGACGTAAATGAGTGACGTATGTACCAGTCTTCTCTGGACTCGTACGACTGGAGGCGGTAGGGTAACTTTATACAAATTCCGGGGCTCAAATTCAGAAACTTTTCTATAAAAAATAATATTTCATATAAGGTTATAGCCCATAACTTATGGGGCTTATTATCCAACATTACTTGTTGTTAACACTTAAGAATGAGTCTTATTATTGTGTTACTAAAGGTTGAATGTATACTAAACAAATATAGTGACATTTTATCAATGTGGCACACAACGCAGAAAAAGGGCTTTCAAAAATGTTATAGCAACAATAAATCTAGAAAGTTAAAAAAAAAAATCTGCTAAATTTGGTATATACATTTAGTTCGTGGAACGAATTAACAAACAACAGTTTTCAATCTAAATCGTACGTGGGCGATATCACGGGCTATAGCTCAGAAAGTTAACTGGGGTTTTATTATTTGGGTCAATATTTTCTAATTTAAAATTTTGTTAATTCAAAATTATCTTTAAGGAGATTCTCAAACATCTGATTTTTAAGATAAAGCCATAAAAATTTTCATTTTTAATTTCAATAAACAAATTAGAAATGACAATAAGAATGTCATTTCTAATAATGTTAGAAGGCTTTTCTCTAATAATGTAAAAAATATTACCAATTATGATTATTTCGACGATAAGTAGAATATTATGTTAATGTTTTGTAGTTAACAGTTTTCAAATAACGCTTATGTTAGCGTACTGCTCATATTTCTACAGTGCCACCATACATCTCGCGTGATCGTACGAGATATCAAGTTGGACGTTTAGTGTGCGTAAACTTTGAGTAGGCGGGGGGGTAATCGGTACTCCTCGTGTAGTCATTGAGGAGGGAGGCAACGGGGAGTCCTTAGGTACGTTTATGAAGACATCTGAATGGTATTGCAAATTTAAATTTGCAATGTCATGTTTGTTTGACATTGCACGACCAATTTAAAATTATCGAAAATGTCCGACACTTGTCGGTGGAGTGTGTCCAGAATCAACCGAAACGGGAGACGTTAGTTAAAGCTCTCAATGGGCATGGTGCAATTTTTCTAACACCCTAATTATTGTGTATTTTTATATAGAGTAGAACAATATAAATATAGCCACACAGAGGCAATGTTAGAAAGATGAGTTATAACATTTTAGTCTTCATTTATTAAAAGTAGCGGGACGTCACAGTAACGGCTGCATGGATAGACTTGTCATTGGTTTTCATGTACTACATACATGTATAAATTTTAGGCAAATTATTGGATTTTTTTTTTATAGAGAAGAGGGCGGGCGAGCAAGCGGTCCCACGTGATGCTAAATGTTACCGCCGCCCCATGGACACCTGCAACGCCAGGGGGGGGGGGGGGGGGTATGCGGGCGCGCCTTGCAAAATCCTATTCACAGCTTTCTTGAAGAACCCCATGTCGTAGTTTTTTCTTGCCCGTACAAATGAAGCAGCAACATTTACTGTGCAGTTTCGTATGCAATATTGTCGTAAATAATCATAAATTCAAGCTCAGAAAGAAATAAAATAAGCCGCAGTCAGTTTACAACAAAGAGCTTATTGTCACATATAGAGGTATGTTTTCGTTCGTTTAGCTCGATTACAGGTGACAGTGAAGTTTATTTTGTTCTGTTTTGCATTTAAAGTTTTTTATACATCACGATAAAAGTAGCAAGCAATCTATACAGCCGCAACTGTGACGTCATCGACTATATTTCAATTTTTCGCTATAATTCCTAGTCCTTTGTCCCATAAAAAATAAAATTCGTACCAAATGTTGCATCTATACTAGTACATATTTTAAATGCGAAAAAGTAACTCACGAAAACTTTGATGAAAGATAGATAGATAAGGTACGGAGATAGATCGAAACCCAGGGACGAACTTAGGGTATTTACCGCGATAACTGAATTCCACGCGGACGAAACCGCGGGCAGAAGCTAGCATGCAATAAATAACGAAAAATTAATAAACAATAAATCATTAAAAAAATTACCCCTCTCCATTTGAACAAAAACGAAAAAGCAAAAAGCAGATTTTAGTTTGTGAACTCTCACTGGGGCTGGGTTCTTTTTATTTTATTGTTGAAGAATGTAAGTTTAGGGTATGATGAAACTGACATGTGCCAAGGCATAAAAGTTCGTTAGAAAGAGAATACCTATTACAAATTTAGACAAGAATATTATACAAAATATTACTACAATTTATAAATATAAACAATTCAATGGACTAACAAGTGTATAAACAAGTCAATTCTATTGTGTCATCGATTAACTCTGAGATTATCTGAAGATAATCTGACAGTTGAGAATCCTTCTACGATATTATTATACTCATAATGACTATGGTGACTATACGTGGTCTCTGACTATGGGCCTCATAAATAAGCTCACTGTCGCACAGCGAGCTATGGAGAGGGCTATGCTCGGGGTTTCCCTACGTGATCGAATCAGGAATGAGGAGATCCGTAGACGAACTAAAGTCACCGACATAGCCTCTCGGGTTAGCAAGCTGAAGTGGCAGTGGGCAGGGCACATAGCTCGAAGAACCGATGGCCGATGGGGCAGAAGGGTTCTCGAATGGAGACCACGTACCGGCGGACGAAGCCGAGGACGTCCATCTGCTAGATGGACAGACGACCTCATAAAGGTTGCGGGCACCCGCTGGATGCAGGTCGCTGCCGATAGGTCTAAATGGCGGACAATGGGGGAGGCCTATGTCCAGCAGTGGACGTCCAAGGGCTAAGATGATGAATGAGTTTTGGGAAAATAGAAATCTCAGTGTTAGGTTAATTTAGTTGACCTCGCAACAATCTTTCCATTTAACACTGTGAGCTTACTTCTTACTATTAGGTAGGACGTCTGTCTTCCTGTCACTTGTATGTATAATTTAATAATCAAACTAATGAATAATGAATTAATGATCCTACCTGTGATTAAAATATTTATTTCCTCCTACCCAAAGGTTGTCTGGGAGAGTTCGATTTTATCGATAAGCCTTTTGTGCACTTCATGTGTTTACAATGTTTGTTATTGTATAATTTTTTTTATGTATAATTATTGTATAATGGTCCGAAAAGTCACTTTCAAAATATACCTAAGACGGAAAACCTTTAAACAAAAATTACGTTATTTCATTGCATTAGATAACATTAGCTATCTAATGCAACAGCCGTTTTCTCACTATCTCCTAGATCTAGTTGGTATATCGTTAGTTCACAGTCGGTTGGTCGCGATACGGGCGCGTGCGCAGGCGCGTGGCGAGGAAGCCAGGTGCGCGGACGGTACCGGGAAACGCATATCTCTCTCACTGATAGCGGGAATGTGACGGGAATATCATAAGTAGTCGGAAAAGTTGGCGGCCTTTTTGAACGTATGACTTTAGCGCGTTATATTTCTGGCAATACTGATCACTGGCACTGGTATATCACTGGTCATATACCGTTTGACACCTGACTTTTTTAGAACGGCGGCAAATTGAAATTATAAGTTAAAAGTCTTATATTTTCATATTTTTAACAATTTTAAAATGGAAGTTAACAAGAAGAAAATTAGATATGTTATACATTTCTTTATCGATAAGGGTATGAATGAATGCTTCTAGTGCTCGAAAAGAGATTTGTAGTGTTTACGGAGAAAACTTTATCCAAAACTACTGCAAAATATGATTCAGTCGATTAAGGTCTGGTAGTTTTGATGTGGATGATTTTCCTCACTGTGGTCGCCCTATTAAGGTAAATTGAAATTGAAATGAAGGTATCATTGAAAAAATGTGTCGATCTGCTTAAATTTTTTCAATGTTTCATTTTTTTTTCAAGCCATCAAATTGCGGAAGAGCTTAGCATTCACCACTCAACAGTTTTGGATCACCTGAATTTTGTAAAAAAGCTAGATGTTTGGGTGCCCCATGATTTAAAAGATAGAAACTGGTGAATAGAATTTCCATATGCGAGATGTTGCACAACGAAATGAAATCGATACATTTCTGAAGAGATTATTAACATGCGATGAGAAGTGGATCACCTACGATAACAATATTCGAAAACGATCTTGATCTAAGCGAGGTGAACAATCACATATAGTCCCAAAGTCAGGCCTCACTCCGAACAAAGTCATGTTATGTGTATGGTGGGACTGGAAAGACATTGTGTATTACGGGCTTTTGCCACATGGCCAAACAAGCACTTGAAGAAAAACGCCCAGATAATAATGAATAGAAAAGGTGTAGTTTTACGACAATGGTCGAGCGCATACATCTTTGATAGCTAAACAAAAATTGATGGACCTTGGCTGGGAAGTTTCAATGCATCCTCCATGCAGTCCAGACAGCACCATGGGATTATCATTTATTTCACTCTTTATAAAATTCTCCAAATGGAGTAAAATTACCTACATACAAGGGAAGCTTGTATATACCATTTAAATCAGTTTTTTGCTCAGAAACCCCAAAAAATTATAGCGATGGGATAATGACTCTGTCAGAAAAATGGCGAATTATAGTCTAATTAAATGGACAATATTCCGTCCAATAGATATTTATGTGATACAAAAAAGTCTTTATTGTTTTCACTAGAAAAAGGCCGCGAACTTATCAGACTACCTAATATTACCACATATCATAACAAGTCACTAGATTATTGTTAAGTAGTAATGGAAAAATAAATACGTCTCAGCGAAATAATGCAAAAGAAATATGTTGGTCAAAACCGAGAGTAGAATCGATTTTATTATTTTTTACAATAGCTTTTTATTTCATATTATTAATAATTAATTATTTAATTTCTAGTAGGTATATCTTTTATTCTACGCGCATCGGCCGCACCACGTATTGGAACTGAAGAGCATGTATTGAATGTATTCTTGTAAACGAGCGGCTCCGCACAAGAAAGATGACAATATATTATGACGTATTTTGTCTTGAAATACAATATGACATAACTGACGAGCTTGACATAGTGTCGTGGAAATATATCTATCGTAGATTCACCTGTGGCTTATCGAATTGAATTTATATGTATTGTATACTTGTATAATTCGAACTTTCGAATACTTGTACTGTCGAAAATATCTTGGTGAAAATATCTTTCAGCCCCATTTTAAAAGTTGAATTAGGTACCCTTAGATATAATTGATCTGCTACTGACCATCGCACATATGTGTGAGAAAATAACGCAATCTAAACTTTATATTAAAGCCGATAAGAAGAAGATTGAAAAGGGGAAACACATACGAATATAAAACTAGAGCGTGTTGTGTGAAAAGTTTCCTATTTTATTGATGCCAAGGTAAGATTGTTCTACCAATTTGTTTCCGAGCTAGGATTGACGTTATAAGGGCTGTTATTTTTGTACAAACATTCATTTATAACCTTTTGTAATTAGCGAAGATTTGTACATAATCATTTTATAATGCCTAGTTTTTGAACAGTCTATTACATGCAAACTTATCTATTTTGCTATGTATGCTATGTACAGTCACGCTGGCACATTAAAGTTTCTATTAACTAATTTATTTGCAAGATACACCAACAGCATTTACACGAAAAAAACTTATAAATTCAAAATACCGCGTGCAAAACTTTAATAGGTACATACAAGTTCAACACAGGCATGCGAGTATGATACAATACGAGCATGATCCAAAAAAAAAAAAATTTAAATGTGGATGTACATAAATCCGATTAAATATGGTTAAATTACAATTTACTATATTATTTAATTAAACAAATGAAAAAAATACAAAACCAAAAGTGCCCGACTACAATTTACGTGAAATTTTGCGTTTAAAATTTGCCAAAGAATCATTAAAGATGTCGATGCCATGCGAATTCAACTCGTTATATGAATTCAGAAGACGATTTAATGGTGAGAATTTACCCAGGTTTGTTTTAGAAGGTAGCGGTACTATATATATATTGTTTTATTTATGAACAAAAACAGGGATGTAAACTTATTATATGTAAATTTTAAGCTTATTGCCACAAACGGACTTTATATTATTTGATTGATGTATATTATTTGAACGCAATAGTGGCCCTGTGGGCTGAAGCTAAGCGCGGCTTCAGATAATTAATACTTAAATCGGCTAATCAAAAAATTATAATTAAAATTGTTTTAAATGGAAAACATTCTATATCACTTACCTGACTGGGATGATGTCTGTACAGGTACAGCTTGGTCCCGTGCAACACCGCCCACACCTGCTTCCACGACCTGTCGCTCGCGCGCTAGAAAAAAAAAAACTATGTAGACTGATATCGAAGTATAAACAAAAATAATACATCATTGTTTGTGTCAATGGCAATACCAACCTTTCCGTTGCAGACCACCATTTTGATCTGTACGTTCCCCTGCACATCTCCCTCCAAAGGTTCCACAGCGTTGTCTGTTGAACTCTCTTCGCCCTTTTTCTCGGAGCTAAAGGGAAATACATATCATTGTATTAGTACTTTTGTCTAGTATTATCTTAAAAATTACGACATCTAAATTAATGAACGTGAAATTTGCAAATATTCTTAACTATTATTCTCATTGCTTTTCTTTTCAATGTTCCTTTCTCTTTTAAAACTTTCGTGGTATAGACTGTTTATTCTTTATAACAACATCGAGGCGATTCCAAAAGTATAATAAATTGGTGAAGTATAAAATATGTATATATGTATATTATGAATATCTTAAATCTTTTAAACAGACATAATATTATATAAACAGACATTAACTTTTTATTATTTGAATATTTAATTATCTCACCCACTTGATTGTCAGGAACAATAGTTTTAGCAGAGTTGAAATGTTTAAAGTTATAGAAACTGGAAAGGTCAATTGTTACAAAAATACAACAATGAAAATTGACCACTTTGTTAATTCTATACTGTTTACTATACTATATATACTGTCCGTAGTTTACTAGGTCACGTTTTCACAAGGAAATTAAATTAACGATGAACTAGCAAACAATAAACATGCTTTGTAACATTCTTAATACATTTAATTTTAGACATATAACAATAATATATCTATCACATCCCTTTTAACAATAAATAGCACATGCATAAATTAAGTTTTCACTAATACTTCATGCAAATGGGAGTTACTGTTTGTCTGGATTATTATGTTGATAAATGTATTAAACGAATTGATAATGCGCTGAATGTCAAGTAACTATTTTATTGTTGATATAATGAAGCTTTTATTGACACACGATGTAACAATTATTTTTCGAATAATAATTATTTTGTCCATTAAAATTGAACTTTATTTTAGTAAAGTGCGCAATTATTACTTTATTAACTAAGCCAAATTCAGTGCAAGACTAACAATTAATAAATTTTATAGTCCAAGATAAAATTTGATATTTTACTCGCGCAAAAATTTAGCTACTTGTGGCGCCATCTAGTTATAAACCATCGCACACATTAAGCGCCATCTAGTGGTGACGTCGTGACGTACCGCGCGGGGAGAGAGGCGTGCGGGTCGAATATGCGAAGCAGCGGCGTTATGTCGTCCGCAAACCGCGGCGGGCGCCACTTGCGGTGCGCACTGCATTTTTATATTACCCAATTATTGTAGTCCAATATACCATACAGGTGCAGAGAACGGAAACTAGCAACAGAGATAGGTAATTGAGATGCCTATAATATATTGGTCCTTTTTATTAAAGGCCCGATTCCTACCAAACGTACGGCACGGCAATAGGGCGTCGCGTCAAAGTAGATAGTGTGTTTTAGTACTGAAATTTTAATGCACATGATTTAAATTTATGTGAGGCGTCAGCGATCATCGACGGCCGATGGTTAAACTTGCAGCATCAAATTAATTTAAACCACGAACGTTGAAAATAAAGTTCACTATTAAAAGAAATGGCCTACTTCACGCACCGCGCTGCTGCCGTTACGTCGCTTTCGAGGGGAACAGCCACTAAGAAGTCTTTAGTGAGACTCGATTAAATGGCTGACTTTAATAATAATTAGTAGAACTTATGACTTTAGCGTGCTATATTTCTGGCAATACTGATCATTGTCGGGAAAGTGATATACCGTTTGAGAGCTGATTTTTTGTAATAGCGGCAAAATTTAAATTACAAGTTAAACGTTTTATCTTTTCATATTTTTTAACAATTTTAAAATGGAAGTTTATAAGGAGTAAATTAGATATGTATTACATTTTTTTTTTCGACAAGGGTATGAATGCTTCTAGTGTTCAAAAAGAGATTTGTGGTGTTTATGGAGAAGATGCTTTATCTAAAACTACTGCGAAAAAATGGTTCAGTCGATTCAGGTCTGGTAATTTGGATGTGAATGATATTCTTCGCTGTAGTCGTCCTATTAAGGGAAAATTGAAATTGAAATGAAGGTATCATTGAAAAAATTTAAGCGGATCGACACATTGCATCGACGCAGTCATCAAATTGCAGATTCACTACTCAACAGTTTTGGATCACCTGCATAAACTGAATTTTGTAAAAAGCTAGATCTTTGGGTGCCGCATGATTTAAACGACAGAACTTAGTGAATAGAATTTCCATATGCGAGATGTTGCTACAATGAAATGAAACCGATACATGTTTGAAGAGATTATTAACATGCGATGAGAAGTAGATCACCTACGATAACAATGTTCGAAAACGGTCTTGGTCTAAGCGAGGTGACCCATCACAAATAGCATCTTCGGATTGTCATTTATTGCGCTCTTCACAAAATTCTCTAAATGGAGTAAAATTAGTTTCAAGAGAAGCTTGTATATACCATTTAAATCAGTTTTTCGCTCAGAAACCCCAAAAAAATTATAGCGATGGGATAATGGCTCTGCCAGAAAAACAGCAAAAGATAATCGAGTTAAATGGACAATATTCCGCTCAATAAATATTTATGTAATACAAAAAAAGTGATTATTATTTTCACTATAAAAAGGCTGCGAACTTTTCCGACAACCTAATATCTCTCTCTCTTCAGTAGCAAGTTGAAAGATCAGCTGAATAGCAACGCATCCATTGACATGTATTTGTTGGCGAACTTTCCTCTCCTGTTTGTCTCAGTTCTTTGCACCCAAAATAAGATAAGTTTTCATTTTTATATACTTATGGCAAGTCGCTATATGCGTATAGTTAGGTGCTCATACCATTGGTTATTTACTAACTACTCAGAATAACTAAGGACATAGTTGACAAGATAATGCAATTTAATACAATATAATGTGTGGAAATAAGATATGGCGTTGTAAACCACCAATGTTGTTAACTGAAAAATAACAATAAAGTTAAGACTAACAGACATATATTCTAACATATATAAATAAAGGAATTACGTAACCATTAGTTTCTGCCATACTTATTCAAACAATCCAAAACACGGAGCAAGGAGTTAAAGAAGGAAATTTCTGTATCAATGAAAAGCATTTCAAAACATTCTAAATTCTAAATTTTAAACAATACCAAAAGAGATATAATTTCAAATGGGGAACGTTTTAAGAAGAGAGACGATATAAATGCTAAGACAAATAGGTGTTTAGACATAATCCCCATCATCATAAAAGAGAGACGCACTTTTAAAACAATAATCAACGACGATTTAATAGATTCTCTATCAGTTTGTTGAGACACATTCTTCGTTGGAAGGGTCTATGAATTTAATTTTCGTTTTTTCGTTACTACTAACATCTTCTAGGATGGAACTGGCAGATGCTAGTGGCTACGTCAACAACTACGTCATGAATTGTATCAGAAATACAAAAAATATAATTGTACCTTCTCAACGCATTATGATCGCCCTCTGGCTCTACGTCACTGTCTAGGTGCAGCCGGTCACCCCACGTGGCTTTCAAGTATGACACTCTTCGCATGGCTCGTTCTTCCTCTGCTGAAACAACATAACTCTTATAGTGAGGAGTTTACATAGGATTAACTTTTTCGCGCGGATTCGCCTGTATGTTCATTCCCATGAAAACTATCTCAGGAAAACTTTAGTTTTGCAGCCATTGAATGGGTTTGAAGTTACAGGAAAGCTCATACTAAATTTTAGCTTTATTTGTCGATCCGTTGATGCGTGAAAGGATTTTATTTAAGCATTGTTTGCTTAAAATGCTTTCCACAAAGAAATAGATAAACAAACTGACTATAGGACTGACTTCTGACTATAGGACATGATTATTCTAGCCCATACCTTGTTTAATATTGAAACACTAATTTGACAATCACAAAATAGCTAAGAAATGTTTCGTTTCCGTATGTTGGCTTCGATATTGTAAACCGCAATGGTAGAGGACTACAGTATTCCAAACTCGTCATATCGATATTGTTCTAAATTGTATACTTTATTATATATAATAATAATGACGTTTCAAAATGAGTTATAGTATGTTTGTTCTCACCTCCAAGTTGAGCATCTTTCTTATGTCTTCTTGTTACCAGATCGTCAGCAAAACCTGCCGAGAAACAACTTCTATGTAATCTCATTTTTTTAACTAAACAAACAAATATTAGTATATTAACATCGAATGTTCACGACGATTAGTCTGCATTAGTAGCACACCTAGAAGCACACACATCGCATTCCATTAGTTGGTGTTTAGTAGAAGACAGGTTAGATCCAAATGGCTCCCTTAGAAACTTCAGAACGATGTACCAATGTGATCAAAGTTGACATCGTTTTGAAGTGTAGCATTAGTAGTTTTATTTTGTTATAGAAATCGAGTAAGATTCTCTTTACAAGAATTCAAATCCAAACTTATGTTCATATTTTTTTAATAATTCTTTTGAAGTTCCGATTTAATCAAAGTCGTTCTAACCAAAGTCATAATCAAAGTTAGTTCAGTGTAGAGTTCTGATTTAATAGTTAACTGTGCTAACGAGAATAAAGAACTCTCAAAAGCTTTCAAGTTTCCGACTTAACGTCATGAAGAACTGCATCATCACAGACTGATTAAGGACGGCAAACAAAATCTTATATCAGTAAAAAATTATCAAGGATTTTACGACAATGTTAATCTTTTTTTTAATTATTCACAGTTTTGATCTAATCAGTCAGTTCTGATCAAAGTCAAAAACAAAGTCAGTCAGAGTTCTGATCTAATCAAAGTAAAGTTCTGATATAATAGTTGACTATGGCAGCGAGATTAAAGAAATCTATAAAGATACTAACTTAACGTTATTAAGAACTGCATCATCAGCATCACTGACTGATTAAGTCGTATGCTAGTAAAAAATTATAAAGGATTTTACGATAGAATGACATCTAGTTATAGATAGATGTACTACAATCTTACTCGACTTCCCCTCGAAAGAACAATGCAGAAGAAGGGAGGGCATTCAATGAGCGAGAGCATTCAGAAAAGACGAGACGTGTCGCTTGGGGACCTGAGTCGGCGGGCGTGCTGGGTGTCGGCGACGGCGAGGCGGGGGTCGTCGCAGCAGAGCTGCCCCCTGACGGCGGCGCCAGGCTCAGCTGCGTGGGCCTCTGGGGGCCCTGAGGACCCTGGGGTCCCTGGAGCCCCTCGCCGTTCACCGCGCCTGGCAGCGACACCCGGTTCATCGCCTCCATTTGCTCCCTGTTCAGTCCCATACGTCTCTTCGCGTGACTGCCATCTTGGGGCGTAACATTGCTATTAAACTCTTTTTTTTTTCATATATGGCAATGGGCATATTCTGCCAGCGTCAAGTTTTCTTCGTATAAACAATTTCAAAGTCTAAAATGTATCCTGTCAACGTCCAGTCCCGTCGTAGTAAGTCAGAAGTCGCTCAGTAAAGTGACAGAAGGTTTATTGAAGGACATAAGAAGACTCCTTGGAAGCACACGAAAAACGCAGGTCATTGATATTCATTGATTTGATTTGCTTTCATTTGATTATTACAAACATTGCGCACAAAAAACAACTTTGAAGTTTAATAAACTATCATTATTAAACCACAATACGCACAATACACAATTTTTACAACAATCAAACAAAAACTCAACTTCACTTCTCGAGTTCCTGCCAAGGAGTTCCTATTTAGTTATGTGCTTAAATAATAGCTGTGCACTGTGCAGTGCCATTTCACCTATATCTAGCATTGCCCGTTACCTAAGATACCTAGATATTGCGTAGCCGTGCTCGAAGCTTCGTGTCTGTTTGTGTGTGACCTTTGCGCTGCGTTTTCGTTGGTCAGCACTTAGCCAATGGTCCATCAAAGAATTAATTGCCTTCGCATACTTATTGGTCGGGGTTTACACCTATCGGGTTTGTGATACTCGTATATGTCGTATGATACCAGAAAAGCAAAGCTCAAAGCTTGGGCTTATTCTGTTATTTTGTTGCAGAAGACAGCATAGGTAAAAGTGTGTATGAATTTTGATAATGAAAACGCAACACAGTATGAATTGAAAGACTGATAATTGAAATTACATATTTTTAAAGTACATTCTTAATTTACAATTATTATCAGACTTTAAACCAACTCATTAAGGGTCCATTTAGCTAGCCAATTTAGTGAGGTGAAAATGCACCCAGTTTGAGAATTATGTGAAAAATTAAAATAGTAAGAAATAAGTAAAACAATGAAATGAAGAAACTTAAGCAGTTTACCTGAGGCATGATGTCTTCTAATGGGTAATCCTTCACTACCGGTGCTATTTGACCTTGTTCGCATTTGAACCTTTTCTGTTTCTGTGAATAATTATCATTTTTAAATAAAACAAAATTTAACATTTTGTTTATATAAGGTTCAAAATTGGTTCGGTTCAAACTTTAATTCAAATGGCTGAATGATTAAAACTCGCTAAGTTATTCATGGTTCGCATTGTGAACATGCAAAAATAAAGTTTGTTACTATTAAATAAACTATTGAAATTGCAAATATTGACTGTTAAGAATCAAAACTATTCCTAATTGCAAGAGTTGCTTTTCAAAGTAATTTTTTTGAATTTCTACTTCAATGTTGGCGTAAAGAAGCGTCAATCGGGGTATTATTAATATTTTAACGAAAGCATAAGTAACATTATATTCGGAAATTAAAAATAAACAAAGAGAATAAACAATATTTATTCTTTTTGTTTCATCCAAAAGCCAAAGTTTGTAGCATGATTAAAAATAATGCAAATTTTTACGAAAATATTTTTGGGTTTTTTCGAATGTCATCAAAATGCACTTGTGCCTTCTTTTTCTTAGGAGGGCAGAATTGGAAACAATGAGTAACTGAGTAAAGCATGTTCTCTACTATACTGCGTGCCATTTAGCATGGCAATAGCGGTGATTACCTCGATTTTCACCCCAAACTAATGTACTCGTGTTTACGATAGTGGAACTTGCCAATGTAATAAGCGAAAATAGCTACAGCCAGCGTATCGTGGTAGCTGCTACCACGATACGTTGGCGATAGCTATTTTCGCTATCGTACGGGGAAACATACGTACGGGGTTACGGGGAACATTGGAAAGTGTCGCTATCGTAAACACGAGTACATTAATTAGTAGGGAGGTTTGAATGTTCGCTATTGCCATGAACTTTAGCCCTGTTTCAAATGACTATGACTACTGACCTACGAATCCTTCTGGAGGCGGGCAGTGCAAGTGTTTACTGCCGGTGATCATGAGCTGGTTGCCGGACAGGCTGCCGCCGAGGGGTATTATCGCGTCATGCTCTAATTCTGAAACAACAGGAAACTTATTATACATACATTTGCAGTCCGAGCTTGAAGTAACTGAGTTCATCTTGACACATTTAGTCATGTATCGTTCTTCCTATACCCTTTAAGCCTTCTCAAAATTCATTCATTGATATAAAATGCCATAAACAAAGAGACCATTACCATCACCCTATGTCTCTCCAGTGCTGGATACAGGCCTCGCCCAGGGCTCGCAACCACACACGATCCTCGATTCTTATCGTCCAACCACCACCGGCGAACTTCTTTAAGTCGTCGGTCCACCTGGCCGGGGGGCTAAACGTTTGTTTGTTCCTGAAGGTATGAAAAGTGATGAACAGGAAGGGCGCTGAAACACTGTATTACGCGTCCATTTTTTGCGAATGTATTTGAACGGCACATTGTGTATCTTGGATTACTTCATATTCTTCATATTCACATTCCATTGTAACCTGCTATACTGCCATTTGCCAATCATATTTAAATTAAAGTTTCTTGGACTTAGCTGTTCTCATAGAGACTGCAATCAATCATCAGAGCAATACGCTCAGTTTGATTCAGGCCTGGTCTGACTGTCGCTGTCTGCACATTTAGATGAATCATTTTTTCATAAAACGAAAAACATTGCATCTCTTCTGATTTCTTTTATAATATAATAAGGTTTAATCGGTGTTACCTTGCTGTGGCTGCACATCCAAAGACCTCGCTTCTCTCCTGTTGGTCCTAGTCTCAAATTCCTTGCGCCTGAGCGCTACACTTGGCTCGAGTCGTGTAGTGGACAGTCTCGCGAGTTCGCTCCTCGCAGTCTCTGTCCTACGCTCGCCACCACCTCGAGCTTCCTCGAGTTGTCTTGTCCGAGCTGTAACGAGCTGTAGCTCAGGAATTGGGTACCTGGAATTATAAGGTTTAACAATCAGTTACTTTTATTTTATATATTCGTACTTTACTTTAAACCTTAAAACTTTAAACCCGTGGAAACCTTAAAGAAACTTGTAGAACATAAGAAAGAATTTATTTTACCTGCCATCTTGATTGCTAGTAGTCGCAGCGTCTTCTCTGAAATCCGTTGATGATCCATTGCTAATTATACCAACATTGTTACTCTGGATACTTGGCGCTGTCTCTTGTATCTTTGACAGAGTTGCCACAAATTGACTCTTGTCCTGTTTCAGCCTGTTTTTATCAATACTGCCGTTTAATTCTCCGTAGCCGCTGTAGGTTCCACTATCGACACTTGCAGAGCAATCTTCTTTCCTTTGCTCTTGATTCTGGACGAGAGAGGGAGGTGGGGATGCAGCGAGGGGAGGAGAGGCGGCAGGCGGAGGCCATGCTGGCTTCTGTAACTTCTGTGGTCTTGCATAGAACTCCTTTTGTTTTATCGGTGGTGGTGCGTCAGGGGTGACCCAACCAGTGGGCTGGCTAGGTCGTCGTAGGAAAGCTTCCTTTTGCTCAAGGCTCTTTCGTATTCGTGATAGGATAATCGAGTCGTCCAATTCTCGACCGGTTAGTGTTGAGTTCGAGTCGAATGATCCGAGACTGTCTTTGCTTTCTGTGACTGAAGACGGGAGTGATGAATCTGATTCTCTTCTGCTGAAATGAGAGAAAGCAGATGAATTAATTTGTATTACCTACTGACTTTTGGAAAGAACATTCATTTGATCTTTGCGAATTATCTGTTTACCATATACAATAAAATGTAATTGTTGTTACAGCTAAACTGACTTTAATTAATGTACCTGTCATGTAAAATATGATGCGGTGCGTTAGCAAACCGTGGCACATCGAATCTGCTTGGCGCTAGCGAGGCCACGCTCGCATACTCCGGGTCTTCCCGCACCCTGGTGGGTGCCTGAGGGGCCGGCAGAGCAGCCCTGGGTCTGCGGTAAACGTCGAATAGTCGCGATTCGTGTTCCGTGATCGGCGCCGGCATCTCCACTGACCGCTGATTTGTTTCTGGGTTATAGGCGGCTTCGCTGAAATACTGAAAGAAAAAAATATGTTAATTTTGATGAACTAATATTTTACTGAAGCGTATGAAAAGATTTTCTTAAAAAACACTATTCACAATAATTTGCCATTAACATATGTATAGCAGGAATCTATATATTGGTTTCGCTCTTACTAGATAGACAGACACCAATGATTAACGGTAAAAGCATAGAGATCATATATGTCGTTGCTAAAAAAAATATTACGGAAGGCTCTGTCTGATGGTAATTGTACTTTCTTCTCTAGCTAAAGTAGCTACTGAGTGCTTGAGCGCCGCGTCGTCATGTCTTTACCCTACATGAGACCTTGGCAGACGACGCAAGTGAATGCCCTAACGTTATACTCGTATTATGCGTTGTTGACCACTAGTACTTCTGTGACCCTTGCTGTCACTATCAAGTAAAAGTATTTGCTTACCCTTTGCAACAAATCGTGGTCTCTCGGCACGACAGTGAGCCTAAGCGTTCTGGGTTCCCTTTGCGCCAGCTGCACTACTCTAGCGTACGGTGCACGTGACCGTCCACACGCCACCGGCTCGCCGTTGACCGCCAGCACGCGGTCACCGGCCCGCAACCCTGCCGCCGCCGCCGGCCCGCCCGGCCGCACGGACCTCACGAAGATCGTGTCCATCGGCGCACCCACCGCGCCCACTGCCAGGTGCCGCGCATCGTCGTATAGCTCCTGAAAATTAATTTGTTAACTTTAGTTGGACGGTGTTTTCTCACTTCAAAATTATTTCTTGGTATATTTCGTCGACGCACTGACTGATGAATTATGTATAGCGTACAATGCCTAAACGTGTCCTCTCATGGTAGGCCTAAGGTCGTGCAGCGAGCTATGGAGAGAAAGCTATTCGGAGTTTCTTTGTGGTATAAAATCCGAATGAAGAGATTCGTCAAAGAACCAAACATGTTACCAACATAGATCATAGTATCAGTATGCTGAAGACACACACAATGGACGGGTCATATTTGCCCCAAGACTGACAGATAAACCGACGATCTGAAAAGGTTCGGTGGGAGCGGCTGGATGAGGAGAACCAAAGATGAGATTCTTCTCATCTTTGGCCGTTCTGGGCTGGATGAGAAGAACGTGTGTGGTGGCGATCCTTGGGAGAGGCCTATACCCAGCAGTAGAAAAACATAGGCATACCGTAGTATGGAATACCATAGAACTTCTTCGGTGATTGCCTAGTCGAGCACCAAATTATAGCTACAACTGTATAGGATTTTTAATAGACAGAAATATGTTTAGTATGTTACCTGCAGCGATTCAGGTGGGTAGACGACTAGATGTCTAAGTGTGAATCCGAACCCGTGCCGTGCGTCGAGCCGCTGGATGACGATGGTGCGAGGTGCGGCACAGAGCGAGGCGGCCGGCGCGGGCGCAGCGGTCTGCGGTGGCAACGCCACTGGTTGCGTGCATGCGACGGGTTGGGGCTAGAAAACAAAAAAGTTATAAAAGTTAAAAAAGACACAGTTATAAAAAGAAATTATATTTAAATAGTTAGATTTTTTTTTTCGGAATGGCTAAATTCTTGTGGCCCTAATGGCCTTTCAAGAGTCACCGGACATGTATAGTTTAGGGCGAGCGCAGAAGGCGTTCAGCCAGGAGCAAAGAGTGTGTGCAGCAATGCGCCTAAGGGCTCCCCCGCCGGTAGACCGGCAGTAGGAACGGACCTCGGTTTAGGGCGTTGCTTTGGAAGGGTACCGCGAGATAGCTAGTCGGTGAGAAGCGCCCAGGCACGTGCTGATACCTGGTGAAAGTGTTGGCTGAAAGCCGGTGTGTGTTCACGGTGTAGCGAGGGTGACGTCCTAGTCTCTGCCGGCGGGGACGGTGTATATGTGTAGTCTGTAAGTGTAGTGTAAGAACCGTATTGGCAGCAGTAATTAGGTCGTCGGGATCGTCTAAGACGTGCCGAGGACGACGACGATGATGGCAACGGGGATGCTCATTCCTATCGGGGATATAGATTAGGCTGTCAACTACTAGGGGGTTGGGATGGTGAGGGACTGTAGACAGTAGATTATAAGGAAAATACGTCCATTTATTTGATTTTCTTGCTACAAATTACAACGGTATATTACAGTGTAAATGACTAACAGAAACAAGTAATCTCTGTATACAGTACCTACTAGGCTAAACTAATTTATACACAAGAACCAGAAGCGACGGTGTCACTACAAGTATTTACGCTAAACTAAAGTCGCGTTTACACAGGATGTTATCACTACGAGTATAAAGAGTTTATTTATTGTCTGTGCTCTGAAAGTGGAATAATTCATTTTCATCTGTCTTATGTTGCTGTTTTGATTAAAAGTGGAAGTAAAAGTAAAAGTTTTGAGTAACATGGAGGTGATATCATTGACTTTTTTTATTATATTTTGAGAGGCAGAAAGAACATATTTAAACCCACGAGTAGATAATAAAATGGGGCAATAGGCGGGCCCTATCTGCCGCAGCACCAACAACCGATTGTAGATGATTTCTTGATTGGAGACCGCATACGGTCAGATAGACGACGACTTGAAGAAGTTTACTGGTAGTGGTTGGATTGTGATGGTGAGTTTTAGGAGAGGAGAGACATAGGCCGATGATGTGATATGATACGGTAGATAATAAAATAGCATTGACTGGGAAAGGATGAAAGTATTAAACAAACATATGACGCCAAGCTTTGGTCGTTGCTACATTCACATATGTATATAGCAAAATCATCTAGTGTAAATTATATTAATTCCTAGTAATGCCTGTGAACGTTTCTAATAAAACTAAACTGGCTACTCGTTACGCTTGATTACAGAGTGCCACTCCCACGCCATGTCACCGCATGCACCCTCGTTTGTGGCTACGGGATTCTCACAGCCACAATGATAAATAATCACGCGACTACAGTTTAAGCACAATAAATAGATGGGTGTGCCCCCATCTGAGGATATACACTTATCATCACAAAAATCGGCCCACCCCCGTTTTTTATGATTTTATTTTATTGTTTCAAAATTAAGTGTCTTTGAACAGTTTTGTTCATTTCTGGGGACAGATAAGATGTTCGACATCTTGTTTACACTACATTTTACTGCACTTGAGGGTACTTATCAAAGTTTTTAACATAAACTCTTCTGAGTGTTGATTTGATTGTTTACGTCGGAACTCGTTCGAGTCGTGTTACCATTATCAAACGAACTTTTAAAGAACTGCTTGTTAATTACTTAAAATTTGTGTTAACTGAGACTGTATTTTTCGTTGATTGTGTTTAAAATAATGGATGCTACTGAAAGTGAGGCGGCGCAAGTTGTGGCTCTGCTGCAACAAGGCTTGAGTCGACGTGTCGTGGCCCGAACATTAAATCTCAGCCGTTCTGCGGTTCGGCGAGTTTACCAAAGGTTTTTAGAGACTGGCCAGTATCGAAGAAGACCAGGATCTGGAAGACACAGGGTCACATCTGAAAGAGACGACCGCTTTATTGTGGTAACATCTCTAAGAAATCGACACCTCTCTGGTGTTGACCTCCAGCGACGCTTACGTGAAGATCGGGGTGTGGCTATAAGTGACAGTACTGTGAGAAGGAGACTCCGTGAGCAGAACATAAGACCACGCAAGCCAGCAACGGGGCCGAAAATGACCACAGCTCATCGACAAGCCAGACTTCAATTTGCGAGAAATCACGTCGACTGGACTATAGACCAATGGAAGTCAGTTCTTTTCTGTGATGAGAGCCGAATGACATTATACGGTTCAGATGGACGGCGTAATGTCATGCGACGACCAGGTGAACGTTTTGCCCAGTGTTGTATACAAGAAACCGTCAGTTATGGTGGAAGCTCTGTAATGTTTTGGGGTGGGATTTCTTTGACGGGACGCAAGGACCTGGTTTTCATAAGGAGGGGCGGCTTAACTGCTGCACGTTACATAACGGAGATTTTGGAAGACCATGTGGTGCCATATGTTGGCTACATCGGAGAAAACTTCGAATTAATGCATGATAATGCACGACCGCACGTAGCGCGCATAGTCACCCAGTATCTAGAAGAGGTTGGCATCCGGGTTATGCAGTGGCCAGCAAGAAGCCCTGACCTTAACCCTATAGAACACATGTGGGACACGCTAAAACAAAAGGTTAGAGCTCGGAATCCAGCCCCCACAACCTTAGAAGACCTGGAAACCGCCATCAAGGAAGAGTGGGACAGAATTCCTCAAGGAGTGGTAAAAGTTTTAATGAGATCTTTAAAACGACGAATGCAAGCTGTCATAAGGGCAAGAGGAGGGAATACAAAGTATTAAATTTAAAGAATTGTCGTCATAATACTTAAGAATAAAAAATTACAACGTGTACAAATTCAACTTATAAATATGGCAAAATCATTGATTTCCAATTTTTAATCAAAGTGGAAAAGTTTTACTCATTTTATTCTTTGTTTTGTGCTAAAATTGTTTAAAATAAACAAATTTAATTAAACGTTTCGATTCTAAAATAATTTGTTTTATTTCACTACACAAAAATGCGATCTCCGTTAAAAATGCAGGTAGGCCGATTTTTGTGATGACTAGTGTAGTTATTATTATAGTATCTACGAAGGAGATATAAAGAAGAACGTTTAGGAATATAATACTAAGATTTTCAATTTCAATGTACCTAGTTTCATATCGACTTCATAAACACGCTTTTAAATAGTGGTTAAAGTGTTATATAGATAGATATACTTTATCGTACACCAAAGACATTAGAGTAATAATACAACTGGCGGCCTTATCGCTAAAGCGATTTCTTCCAGTTACTGATAGGTAATAAACATGCTTTGTATTGTAATAACTATCAGTTAGTGTTATTGTAAATCCGATCGAAACATGTGTCAAAAATAAAATGTGGACAAAACGCGAGTTTAAAAAATTAAATCACATCAAAATCCGTTCAGTAAAATCCAAGTTATAAGAGAACGAACAGACAGGACAGACGATGCGTTTCATAAATATACAGAAGAGATGAAATACAGTGTGAGTCAGTCGCGACTCGCGTATCGCGAGGAAGCCGTAGAATAAAGCGCGTCGAGATATCGAATTACGGAGATTATATCACGGACCGTCTGCCGGTAACCAGATTGCGGGCCACGTTCCCTTCCGGCTTTGTAAGGCTACATGCCGCATTATTTTTTATGGTACTGGTCCTTTCTGGCTTTTCTCATTTTTGTACAAGTGATGCATTGCCGCAAGCAACAATGATAAGGAAATTCTTTTTTCTTGCCTAAAGTATAAAAATGTTTCTGCGTTCTCACATGATTAAAAATACTAAGATAATGGTTTGAAATGGTGAAAACAGTATAAAAAGAGTTAAAATTAAGATTCAGTTAAGATTACAGCGACGGATGCAAAAAAAGTGGACAACAAGCTTTCCAAATAAAATGAAATTTACTTTAGTGATAAAATAAATATAGGTAGATAGATAAAACAAAGCAAGACAGTAACGGACATTGTAAGATATGAAAAACAAAAAAGGTGGTCTTATCTCTTCCAGACAACCTTTGGGTAGAGAGGAAATAAATATTTGAATCACAAGTAGATGAATTAGTAAATGAAATAAAATGAATATATTAAATAAATGGTCGTTAATAAAGCACACTTCGGGTGCTCGAGCTTAGATTGTCTGAAGAAATGGAATCTTCCGTGGATCACTTATAATTTTTCGTATAATAACTAATCCCATCGAATCCTTAAAATTCTAAAACTTAAAATTCCTTATCGAAATGGAATATTTAACGTATTTATTAAAGTAATTTTATGTGCATCGTTAATTAAGGCGTTAATTTCTAAATTTAAGACTTCAAAATTGGCGATTAAAGGGTTATCATTCCATCCTTGTCAATCCGCTTTCCAAATCTTTATTCCTAAGTCTTCAAACAAACATGACACATTTATAAACTGCTTTGTGACTAAAATTGACACGATTCGCAGAAGTCAATGGACGACTGCACCCGTTTACTCTCAGGCGGATTGATCTGCTCATTTCCCACTTATAAAAAGAACACAATAGATAATATGACACTACACTAATACACATAGACCAACCTTCGCAAAACCAATTGGCATTTGCTAATAAGTCTAGAGCAATTTTAATGCATGAATCTACAAACAAACGCGGCACAATTATTAGTAATTTATCAAGGCACAATTCACCGAGGAGAGGTTTACGCGCATAGGGTCACCGGGTTCATGTTGGAAGGCATGTCGGCATGTAAATTTGAAATGAACACATTGTTGTTTGCAGGTAATCCGCCTTGTGTACTACGTTTCTGTAATTTATCGTTGTATGTGCAAACGTATTAACTATTGTACTTATTATTGGTCTTCATATCCATGGGAGTGGCTACCTGATGGTACGTAGAATTCTGGAGTCTCTAGGATACCATAAGTCCGTGTTGTGTATAGTGGACGAGTTACGGAAACATTATCTATCTCTGCATATATACACGAGAACATTTATCTATTTGTTCCCGTTGATCTCCGGAACTTATGGGGCGATTTTTGCGATATTTATAAGTTATCCTGGAAGGTATTAAATTGATTCACTAGTTATGGAAGTATAAGATGCGAGAATACGGCTATATTTAATTTGTATACCAAGAAAATATTGCAATCTTGAAAGATTAGTATGAACAAATAAATAAATTTAGAAATTGAGTTGTAATGTGGTACCCAAAGTCATTTTAGCTGGAAACATCAGTGCCTAACACTCAGTATTTCATGTGTATGCATAAGTTTTTTCCGGTTTTTTGGTAAAAAAAAAAAACACGTAATTTTCAAGGGAAATTATTTTTTTTTTATTCAAAATATTGGCCATCGGCTTCTACGCACTTCGCCCATCTTTCAGGTAAATTATGATACCATTCATATCATATGAACCATTCATTCAAATATCAGGTACCATTCGTCGAGCCATTTTCCAACTTCCTCGAAATTGCTGAAGTGCTGCTCTGCGAGCGCGTGCCCCATTGATGCGAAGAGGTGATAGTCAGATGGCGCCAGGTCTGGGGAGTACGGCGGGTGCGGAAGGATGTCCCATCCAAGGGATTTCAAGGTGTCTTTCACTGGTTTTGCTGTGTGAGGCGGCGCATTGTCGTGTAACAAAATCACTTTGCCATGTCTTCTGGCCCATTCCGGTCGTCTTTCGATTAATGCGTGGTTTAAATTAATCATTTGTTGGCGATAGCGTTGTGTATTAACGGTTTCGCCGGGCTTCAAGAGTTCAACAGTTTTAAAACTTCAAGAGCTGGACCTGGAGAGTCTCCCTCACCCACCATAGTGACCTCACTCCGACAGAATTCGGCTTTTGAAGAATTCATTGATACCCGTCCACGAGACTTTTACAGGAGTGGCGTCAATCAAGTGGCCGTGAGGTGACAAACGTGTGTAGATAGTATGGGTCAATAACAAAAAAAAATGTTTCAGTTTCTCATACAAATCGGTCATTTCCTAGGTAAGCAGCACCTAATATTTAATTTACGAGGCCGTCCTTGCCTTACGGTTACATGTCCATGTTGACATGGCAACAGCTTTGGCATGATTAATGACCGTCTAGTCTAGTATCATAAGCTCATAAAGTAACTTTTATGTCTACGAGACGACCTTAGCTAGTGACCGACCGTCTACCATACCAATGACGTCAGTGCAGATGAAATTGAGTAAATTATTTAATAATTGTAATTTACTTCCGGCAGTGACTGGATAGAAGATTGCTGGTAGTGGCTGTAAGAGAACAGCAGAAGACTACCGTAAAATTTGCAGTAAATTTATCATATTCCCACTTTATCATATTCCCCCAATATACTCACGTGTTTCGGTAGTGAGAGATATGCCAGAGCATATGCTCTGGCATATCTCTGGGTGGGATGGGCAATTGCTTTCACTGTAATTTATGAAAAAAAAAAAGCTTTTCCCTACTTATGTATAAACTTTATGCTATCTGATAGCTATCTCCGGGAAAGTATCAAGCGACAACCCTATAAAATTATACTTTAGTATCCAATCTAGTGAAATCTTGTCCTTTACATATATTTGCTATAAAATTATACACAGTACAGGTCAATTTGTAAGCGTAAGTCGGATAACAGTCGTTAGTAAAACATAAAATGGTAAACAGGTACTGTTAGTTTACTATAAATATGTAATGACGGTAAATGACAATATGTACTGTGGATAATTACGTACATACTACATATATATCCATATATATCTCTGTGACAGTCAATGTTAAGACTATGCATATATATATATGATATATTAGGACATTGTCTGAGAAAAATGACCTTGTTGATAGTTTTCCAGATTCAAAATTTCAAACGAATTCAAAATTTCGTAAACGAAATTTTAAATTAGAAAATCTTATCCAAAGTCAAATAAAGTCATTATATATTATTTTATTTTAAAATAAAAGGTAATTTAAAATACAGGGGCCGCGCCAACATCCCTCGGGTCGAAGTGGAAGAGAGTCGCGCCAGGCTTGTGTCTGAAATCGAAGACTCTTTAGATCTAGTCTCGATTTGGGGTTCTCTGAACCTAGTGGATTTCAACCCCAGTAAGACGCAAGTCTGTGCATTCACCGCTAAAAAAACCCCTTTTGTTATAGCACCTCGCTTTCAGAGCATACCTCTTAAGATCTCGGAGAGTATCGGGATCCTTGGTGTCGACATCTCCAGCAAAGTCGAATTTAGGGGTCATCTGGAAAATAAAGCCAAAATGGCCTCCAAAAAGCTCGGTGTGCTGAACAGAGCGAAGCGGTACTTCACCCCTGGGCAACTCCTAATGCTTTACAAAGCTCAGGTGAGGCCCCACATGGAGTATTGCTCTCCTCTCTGGCCCGGCGCACCGAAATACCAATTGGACCCACTTGACTCCATCCAACGACGTGCTATTCGTATTGTCGACGATCCCACTCTCACTGGCGGTTTATAATCCCTCAGCATTCGGAGAGACGTTGCGTCTCTCTGTGTGTTCTACCGCCTGTACAATGGGGAATGCTCTGAAGAACTGTTTAATGTAACTCCCACCTCGAGTTTCTACAACCGCACCTCCCGTTACAGAAGTGCGGTCCATCCGCATTTCCTCGATACGGAGGTGTCGCACACTGTTCGGTCCAAAAAATATTTTATACCGCGAACCCGTAGGCTGTGGAACGAACTGCCTGAAGAGGTCTTTCCATTAAGCTACGATATGGGGTTCTTCAAGAGAGCTGTGAATAGGATTTTGTAAGTTGGCGGCGCGCCCGCATACCCCCTGGTGTTGCAGGTGTCCATGGGCGGCGGTAACATTTATCATCACGTGGGACCGCTTGCTCGTCCGCCCACTAATCTATAAAAAAAAAAACAGTTGCACTATTTCACGAGTTTGAATACGTTTATATTTTTATTAAATTTTCTTGACTAATCAAAGGCGTCATTGTCAAGTAGTCATTAATACAAAGGGAACAATAGAAAGTCAAAGATTAACATATCAGCTTGATCTCAGCCTTTTTAATGTCCCACTGTAGGACCCCCTAGTAAATTACTAAGGGGTTTCGGGCCATAATGAAGGATTTCAATTCACGAGCTCATGAGTCGACTATTCTCAACTCTAGTAATTCCCGTGCATTATGAAATGACGGCTCCGAATAAACGAAGCGTACACCAGCTAAAGGTCTAACCCCGTGACGTCAAGCGGTTTAACGAATATCACTGCTTCTAATGAGTCTGAACATACACGAGTAATTTAACATAACGAGTAATGCTTGGTAGATGCTTGAGCATCAGATGCTTGATTGAGGGCAGATTGATTGCTACAATTTAAATGGTGTCGCATAGGAGAAGATAAATTATTGTGTTACCTCCCAGAAGCTTCCCGGGTACTCGTATTTTAATGATTGTCATATAAAAGCATAACTCACGATGTTTGTTTATTTTCAAATATATTTTATGTAGTTATATATACAGTATAAATAAAAGTCTTGAGTAGGCATAGCAATTATTACGGTCAACAACAAAAATGTAAAATATTGCGTATTTTTGTTTTGTTATAATAGAAGAGGTGGCAGATGGCCGGGCAGTCCACTAAATGGAAGTGATCATCGCCTCCTATGTACGAGTATATCGAGTACACCTGCAATCTCAACGGGGTACGGGTGCGTTTCCTACCTTACAGAATACTCTTCACAGCCTTAAATATTGTTTTCGAAAGAAAAGAAATTCATAGATACATCATTTCGTAATAACGCTAATAACTGCAACAATTTTTCTGATGTAAAATGGAAATTACCACACTGATGAGTTACCAGAGATAAAGGTGTAAACAAAGTACTTGAGCACGACGTATTAAAACACGATTAAGCATTTTTTTCAAAAACAGACAAAAAATAAAGTTGAGTGGAACCTAAATAAGTCTGTTAGGTTTCGCGTCAATAGATGATGATAGATAGCAATTATCGTCCTATATAAAATACAGGTTTTTCTTTAAACTTGAATCGCCTGATTTCAAACGAGAGCGATCCGATAACATCGCTCCCACAACCATTAACAATCTCAGGTAGAAAACAGTCATAGGCGCGGTTTGTGATTGACGTGTCATAACTGGAAATCTATCAAAGTTTTATAAATTAATTAACTAGTGTTTACATGCAGTTCCGCCTGTTTAAGATCCCATTTCGCCTGAGAAATGATTACAACTGATCATCTCGTCTAAAATTTGCTACATACTAGTATCAAACTAGTAAAACAGACAAACAAACCGACAGAGAATGACACAGATAGAGACATAGAGAAAGTGAATTTTAGAACATTTAAAAGTATGGGTAACATTAATTTAGTTAGGTATTAAAGTAGTATTTGTAATCTTCTAGTCAGGACACGTTGAACTTGTTTGCGGTATTATCACCGCCAATTTTTGAACAAATTATTAACTCGGGGCCTCTTTAGTTAAACAAGTCTAATTAAGAACACGTCTCTATAAATGGACAGGATTAATTCAAAAACTAATAAAAGATTTTAGGCAAAACTTTCACTAACAGGCAAGGCGGTCTTAGCTTCAGTAATCCTTGGAGGCTGAGGAACGATATGACGTCACTAAGAAGCGTATTAAAATGAACCTGTCCATATAAGTACTTGTAACTCAAAAATATGGAAATAAGTGCGATAAAAATATATTAAACAAATAATTATTTATTTATTTCTTAGTGACGTAAATAATTAATATAAACATGAGACAAGTGCCACGGAAACAATTTTTTAACGGCTCATTTCCTTGCACTGATAACTATATTAAACCGTTACGGTCCATTAAAAAAATACAGGCTGTTATTTGTTTACCGCTTTATTACGTGCCTATTAAACAAAGGAAAAAAAGAGAAAAGTGAATGTGAATACAAAATAACCCCGACACTAATGAGAGCATGAATAAACCAACAGAACACAGATTAAGTAGATATCTAGCACAAAATTTATCTGTTGTGTTTGTAATAAATCCCGACAATATTTTAACAAAACAATAGAATATTTAATACTTTCACATTTCAGATAATAATAGTAAATTTTACGAAATCCGGGTTCCTAAACGTGGTGGCGTGTGGTGTCGGCCCGCGGCCGACCGTAGTATACCACCACACCGTCATTTACCGTGGCTGTCGTGAAAGACGGCTAAGGGATAACAAAGCGCTACCATAAGCGCTGAAGAACTACATCACCTCAAAACAAGTGGAATCACCAACCCGCTTGGCCAGCGTGGCGTTTTAAGGCCATTCATCCCTCATGCATGAGACAACGTGCATGAGGAGGGCTATGTCCAGCAGTGGATACATGAAGGGCGGGTTGCATTGCATTTGCATTGCAATATAGGCATCAAAATGAAACGATGCGTGAAAGCATTTCGCGCATTTCAACGGGTAGATACTCGTATACGCGAAAATCTTAAATGTTGTTACGTCAGATTAGCAAAAATAGAAGGGTTAATTGAGGGTGTGATAAGTGACCGTAATTCTCCGCAAACTTCCATGATCAATTTAAAATTAAAATAATGGTGTCATGATGTTATGCATTCCTTCCTACGACCTTCTTTATAATCACCTAAACCACATTATCGTCCTCACATTTTTTTAACAATTCCTCTGTGGCAATGACAATCCCGTTGTCATTACCGACGCCACCGGAATGAGACCTTTCGCGTTTGAAAGTACAGTAATTAATGAAGGTCGATCGTGAAACAATGCGTTTTGTACTTGTATGAGCGATCACACATCAATTGTTCCTGCGTTGATATAGAGGCGAAAATGTAACGAAGCAATATTAGCCATAGTGCCATATTAACGTTAAGTATGAAGGTTAGCTAAGTCAGTGTCCTTATACGGTGTTCGCCACAGACGGGTACGTGTTGGCGACAAGCGGACTGTTGCGACACTATGATGAGCTGTTATAAAAAAAGTGTGACATAAAATGAAAACGGGTTAAGATTTTTTTTTAAAGAGAATTGTCTTGTGAATATGTTGTGGCTTCCTTCGCGATGTTTTTCTCTCTAACAAGGTTAGAGAACAAGGTAGTGATATTCGAAAATCCATACACTAAGTATCGAATTAAGTTTTTTCAGTAAAAAATGTCATACAAGGAACAATTCCATTCTCTGAAACATGTTTGAAAACACACCCTTAATGTACCAGGAAAAGAGTTATTAAATCAAAATGTTACTTACATTAAGTTGGAAAATAGATGAGTGAGAAATACATTTTTATATTATATATTGTGTTTTCAAACAATGCTTACAATTTAACGTAACAAACTGTACGTTAATTGTAAATAAATAATGTTAATTGTAACAATTTAGCGTAACATTATTCTGGGTATGGTTTTATATTTTCACTGAATAGGACAGATAGAATAGTAATGGTTCACCCAATGAGAAATGAGAAATACCCAATGGTGGCCCACCCACCTTATAGTGGCGTGGGCCATTCTTTTAAGTTGTATGATACCAGAGGACTCCTATTTCGTCAACCTCTAGACTTTGTCTAATACTTGCATCACAAAGTCTGACTGCAGTTCTGTCTGAAAAACGAATTGTACGATCTGCTGGGAGACGAAAGATATGAAGGTCGTATCTTGTTGATTTTTCTTGGTATGTTTTTATGTTTCGCTGACTTCGAATTAGTCCAACCATTGCATCGCAGATGCAACATAGCCTTTCACTACAGAATAGTCTGGGAAACTAAAATTGTGATAGTGAAGAAAGGTAAGAGGGTTGGAACACGCTTTACAAGACAAGTTCCCTTGGGCTTTCCTTACAATTTTCTTCGCTATGGCATCTTCATGAAGTCAGATAGATGCGTGCAAATTTATTAGTACTGTAAATGTTACTTTTAAGCAAGTTATTTGAACGTCAGTCACCGTCTATACTCCAAGGCTTCAATTCATTAAAGTATGTATCTAATTAAGAACTAAATGTTTCCTAGACACTAAGAGAGACATTGAAATGTTGTCTGTTTCCCGGTTTTATTTCAATCCGCTAATGCATCGACGATTATGTCAATCGATGTAATTTATTAGCGCTTAGAATCGATAGAATTGACTATCGGAAACTCGAAGCATTGAAAGTAAGTACGCCTCATTAATGGTAAGATAGGATTTTCTGAAACCCGTTTAGTATTTAACTAGTTGTGACCTGTGTATTACAATGATGTCTAATGTAATTATAAATGGAAAACATACGAGGTTGCAATCCGCGGCGACATGTGACATGATTTTAATAAGTGCGTAAGATGTCATGTTGCACTTACCATACGCCTGTGTGTGCAATTTTATTAAAACCTACGTAATTGCTTGTAGTCGCCGCTACTCGGGAGAACTAATGCGTTTTTCGTCTAATTGCAACACAGTCAGAGTGAATGAAATTAGTGGCTTGATGAATAAACTTTGTTAAATATCAATAAATAACAATATTTGATAAATAACAATTATAGCGAGCAAACCTCCTGAAGTAGCCGTTATATTCGTGTATTGATTTCATTAATGCGAACTTACTAACTTACTAAGTCTTCAACCTAACAACAGATTCGAATTAACTTAGACATAATTTCCTCCGTGTAATGTCAATGAATAGTAAAAAAACTTTTGTATGTATATTCGATTATTATTTTATTTATCTTCGTAAATGCACACATCGATCACATCCTTATTAGAATTTTAATTAAAACTAGTTGCATATAGCCATATAGCGTTGTCGATTAACTTTATCTCTCAGCTATCTCATTACTTACTCGTTAGTGAACTTACAGGCTCCAAAGTTATGCATGCGAGTGAGAAAGATTGGAAATACTGGAGTAGTTCTTTAGTGAGATTTAGGTGGCCAATAAACAAAATTATTATGTTATTTATAGTACTTAACAAACGTATATATATATATATATATATATATATATATATATATATATATATAATATATATATATATTATGTCCTGTTAAAGTATAGTTAATTTAATTTAAATCGTCACTAGACCCCTTTTTTATGAAACATGAAATAAGACCTAAATTCTTTAGTACATTTAGTACATTAATATTATTTTTTGTTGATAATATTTTGGTTCATTTATACGAGTAAATGCTCGATTTAACACATTTGTTGGAAATGGCACGATAAGATTGTACTCATTATGAATTATTTTCGTCTAGTAATTTAAATTAATTGTGGCGCTCTCAGCCATGTGCAAAGATAAGTTTGTGAGATTATACTGACCCTACTCACCACATAATTATCGCGGTAGCTCTCGCTAGAAAAACCAATAATTTTACGTCTATATCAACCATCAACTTTCGATTTCCACCAATCCCGTGTCGGTACTACAATTCCACTCTCTCCTGATTGGACGATTATGTGATACTGTTATTATTTACGTGGTAGACCACGATTATTTCGATTATAGACACTCGAGCATGCGTCCGGTAAACCTCAATGTAATAAAAAGTGTATGATCATCACATGGTTTACATGACATACTAGTTACTACACAAGGTAAGAAAATGAGTTTTTAAACACGGTTCCCTTATCCACTTTAGGGTCCAGGAACAGACGCTGACAATTATATATAAAGTATAACGAATACCTCCTTAAGTATTTATTAATCATACAGAGATACATTCGAATAAGTGCATTTATGTATAAATTATAAAGTATTACTATAGAAATGTTGGTACAGTAGCTCCCCTTGGTGAGTTAAGCGTTGGATACACTAGGGGACAAAATGTTCCCAAACGTGACGCGCGACATTGAGTCTACGTGACGCTGCAACGTTGCCCACTGTCCCGCAACGTTCCGCGCAACATTGTGCGGAACATCTACGTGACGGGGGACATGTTGCAAGCTCTCGTCTCGAGTGCGAGCGCACGTGCCGCGCGTCAGTCACGCGTCATTTGTCCCCGAGTGTAGTCGTGTGTGCAACATGCCGCTCAACATGCCAGCAGTGTGGTGTTGCAGCTGATCGAGCTCTACCAGAGTTATGGATTGTTGTGGGACACTTCAAACCGTGACTATAGAAATAAAATAAAGAAAAACGACGCCTGGGAGGATATTGCCGTAAAATTAAAATTACCACGAAAAGAAATTAAATAGAGAACAAAATGCATACCCTCCGCTCACAATTAATTCGTGAAAAAAAAAAAATTCCGCGACATATCGCTCAACAACGACGTGAATGTGCCAGGAACAATGTCGCGGAACATTTTGCTTGCACACACTAGGCAGCTTTTGTAGAAATGTCGCCCGAGGAGGTTGTTAGAGCTGCGTACATACTTATATCGAATAGTTCGCTACCAGTAGTTTTTGATGACGTTATTTTTTTTTTCACGAATTAATTGTGAGCGGAGGGTATGCACTCTGTTCTATGCTTCTATGGGTATGCGCTCTCGAGGCGGAAGCTTGCAACATGTCCCGCGTCACGTAGATGTTCCGCACAATGTTGCGGGACAGTGGGCAACGTTGCAGCGTCACGTAGACTTATGGTAATGTTGCCTGTCATATTTGGGAACATTTTATCCTCTAGTGTATCCAACGCTTTAGAACTACAACATCTACCTAAGAACCCGCTCCAAAATACAATCTAACATTCACAAAAAACCGCATCAAAATCGGTCGAGGGGTAGCAAAAAGTGGTTACAATGGAGTACACAAAAACAAACACACAGTCTCTGACCACAAACGCAAACTCTGTTCCGTCGTGGGTAATAAATTAATAATACACCATGTTGATTAATCAATCGGTATCATATGGTATGTATATTTGCCCAAACTGTTACTGCACGTGTCTTTCTTTTATAGTAAGCCCCTCCTTAAGTGGAGGATGATTTTAGATCAATTTTTTATAGACAATTTCGGTTCGTGAGATCGAGACTCCTGGGTTTCCCTATCTGTGGTCGATACAAAATTACATACGTTAGCTCATTAGCTAACGTATGTAATTTTGTATCTGTGAATGGTATATTTGTCATTACAAAGATACCATTCACAGAGTTTCATGTAGCCCAATTTGCATATCGGTTACAGAAATAGTCAATAGTGCTCGTCTTGGAGCAGCCTAGCAGCAATAATAACTTAGTACGAGGCGGTATAACGTGACACAAGCGAATCAGCAGTGAAACTGCAATTTGGTGAGTGGCGCAAATTATCGATAATGAGCGGCTGGGTAATGAGCGCGCCGGCACACGTGCTGGACGCACGTTATTTGCTGAGCCCACCTCGTTCGGGATAGTGAGAGGCCTGTTAAATGAATGAGGACCTCATTTGCGAGGAGTTTAAAAATCACCATCAAATACGGAGATTAATTTCATATTGCATAAATCTCAGTCAAATATTGAAAACATTTCGTATGAAATAATATTGAGAGCGTTTTGATGCTTTGAGCGAGGTGATGTTGCTGTGCGGTCTCCGGTATTTGAGATCGTCGGGGGGGCGTCACGTCACTAGAAGTTGTAGACGAATATCTTGAATCTTGAATCACTATCACTAATCTTGAATCCAGTTGGATAAGTCCAACTTTAGTCGAGGACGATAGACGCATTCGAGAAAATGCGTAACCTCTTTTTGTCGTCCATACCACAAGATGAAAGTCTTCAAACATTGTGTCCTTCCCGTAATGACGTATGGTGCCGAAACGTGGTCTCTAACGGTAGGCCTGGTTCACAAGTTCAAAGTCCCTCGGTGAACGATGGAAAGAGCTATGCTCGGAGTACCGCTGAGTACTTAAGTTCCGATTTTTTATAATTTCACTAGCTTGGCGATGAAGGAAAACATCGTGAAAAAACCCAATAGAGAAAAAAGTCTAGAGCATGTATAACCGTACTAGACCGCGTGAGGATTATGGTCCGAAATCCCCTAGCTATTTACTAGGGGAGGCCTGTGCACTAGAGTGGGACGTTAGAGGTTGAAATCGAATAATTGGGTGAATACTTAATTATCAAACAGTCTAATTATTGTTTGTATAATATTATGTGATCAAATACTTTAAAATACTAGAGACAAATCCGTAAAATCCAGATAAAGAACAAAGAAGAGGGAAGTTAAGAAAAGGACCGCAATATACATAGAACAAAGACCTCATTCTTCAGTCGTCATTTTAATCAGGCAGGAGTGACAGAGATATCTAGCTTTAAGTATCACATCAACCTCAAATATTTTTAAGATCAGAGAATTAATTTTCAGAGAGTTCGTTCTAATTCTTAGTTTCTAATTATGTTCAATTCCAATTTTATTTTGTTTTAATTCGAATAAGTTATAAAACATATTCATTTCAGAAACAGTTAATTGGTGCGTGACCAAGCCATAAAAGTCACAGTCATCTTCTCATTATCATATACGAATAAGAATAAGAAATTTTCTAAGTTGTTAGTTGTGTCGGTTGCGTGCTGAATTTGAATTGGCAATTTAACCTAGACACATACGATGTTAAAATCGGTTCGTTCGTGGCATAGTTTTCTATAGGTTTCACGTTTTATATGCAGTAGTGTACTAGCGATAAGCACGAATACACGTGGAAATATCCTGTCTATTGAAAATGTGACGCTACATGCGTGTCGGTAAATACCCGTGTACCAATGACACGTGTACATGAACTCTATTGGCTTCCCGTATCAGACTAGTAGGTACCTAAGAAACTTAGCTTGTTCGCGGTAGCTATCATAAGCCGTGAGGTATAAAAGCCCTAAGAGTGAATTCGCCCTCTCGCAATGACGAGTGTGGGGTTTTAAAGATTTTCTAAACCTCTCTCATGTTTACAAGGAGAAGTTCCTGAAGTGGGACTTTATATTCTGATAAGGATATAGATGATACCCGTTCCAAAATTGAGTAAAAAATAAAGGGCCGATTAGTCCAGATGGTCCCCTCTGCTTGGTGCTTCTGTTGGTCAAAAATTTGTTTAAAGATAAATGTTTCATTGGGTCTGGATGGATTGCGTTGGCCTTTATGTCTCTGGACCCAAAACAAACTGAAATTTAATGAGAGCCGATAAATAAGGCGCTAATAATAAAAAAAAGTTTAACTATCATTATATTGGTGTGGTACATGTCAACTTAACTCTTGAACTAGTATCCCAACACTAGTTTAACGAGAAACTAACTCATTTGCCGCTTTTAACGCGAATCGTGTGTTTATTTACACGCAGATAATGTTAAGAGGAGGTAATGTTAAGACTAAATTGCATGCAAGATGCCGACACGCATTTCTTCAGGTCGTAGACCGCGTGACGGCGCGTTACCTCATGCCATTCTACCTCTACAGCCTCTTCTCTGATCGATAGCAGCCTGGTGGTAAAAAACCTTGATATATGTGTTTGAGCAGTTTTGTCAATTCACTGTCATGCCATGAGATTATGTCTCTCCACTGAGAGACTCTAAGCGCTGAACTTGTTAGAGTCGACAGTCCACCCGGCAGGAGAGCGTCCCGGTCTAACCGATCGCTTGCTAATTCACTTGCTTTTATTCATTAATAGTTGTTAATTAATTATTACTCATTATACAGGCATTTTAACAGTGGGGAAAGAAAACAAATATTTATTTAAAATAACTTCTCAATTTCATTGGAAAATAAGGTTGATAGAGCTCAATGATGTTTTAGGTAAGAAGCTATCACTTTCTCTGTTACACTCGAGTGGTTGTAATAATATTACTGCGTTAATGACATCATTAAAGCAGTAGTGCGACACTTTGTAATCTGTGACTTGATAAGTCTTATAACTCGGTAATTTTTCAAGACATTTCACAGATTGATTTATAGTATTTTAAGGTATTTATTTAATTAATTTTATAGTTTAAGCACAGCGAACTTCTACTGCAATTTACTCACAACGAAAATACACTGTCCTTAACTATGTCCTCACTCAGTCAAATAATACAATATTGAATTAATTAATAAATAATTACCTATTTAAAAACGAATACAATACGATGGATTTTTTGAATATATGGATTAAATAATTTATCAAATGATAAGAATAAGCAATTTACTATGTAAATAAATTGCTCTTGTGTGTAAATAATTGTATTTCTCGCTTTACTCGGACAAATTGTATACTCAGAGCAGCCGCACAACTTCTGCACTCGATTGCGGTGATACTTTCATTTTCATTCATTACCATAGATATTGCGACTGTCCACTAATGACCGTTTGCTGTGACTGCCTGCCATTACCGTGACTATGTCGTTGCCAGACAATTTTATGAATCAAATTATTTATAATATTAGGGGTTAAAGTATGAAATTGCCGATTTGTACTGAAAAATTAAAACTCGTTTTTTTCTAAAATGTAACATATTTATTTAATCAAAATATTTACCCTCATTATCTATACATTGTTGCCATCTAATCGGAAGTTCATTTATGCCTTTGCGATAGAACTCTGGGGATGTAGATTCGACAAACTGTGTGAAAGCATTTTGTACTGCCTCTTGGGAAGAAAATTTATTACCACGTAGAAAATTGTCCAAATCACGAAAAAAATGGTAGTCCGTTGGAGCAAGGTCTGGCGAGTATGGAGGATGACGTATGGTTTCTAACTGCAGCTCCTGTAGAGTTACAACGGTTTCTCGTGCAGTGTGAGGTCTTGCGTTATCATGGAGCAATAATGGTGAAGATCGATTCACGAGTCGGGGCTGTTTCACTGCTAGTTTCGCCATCATTGTTCGAAGTTCGGCACAGTGAACATCTGCTGTTATTGCTTGACCAGACCTGAGAAAGCTATAGTGAATAACACCATGAATAGACCACCAAACAGTTACCATTACCTTTTTATTGGTAAGCTTTGCCTTAGGGCACTGTTGCGGCGTTTGACCTGGAGTCAGTCATTGCATTTTTCGCTTTCGGTTATCGTAAAGAATCCACTTTTCGTCACATGTCAGAATTCGATCCAATATTCCTTCATTTCTGTACCGATTCAACAAGGCAACGCAAGTTTCAACACGCGTTTCTTTCTGTAGATCAGTCAAATCATGAGGCACCCATTTTTCATATTTTTTTATCTTATTGATTTGATGCAAATGAGTCAATATTGTAGGTAAGGTAACGTTAAACCATGCCGCTAATTCCTGGGTAGTTTGACTCGGATCGGCTTCCACCATCTCCTTCAATTCAGCGTTATTCACCTGTGTGGGGGCGGTCTTCCACGTGGTTCATTCTTCAAGTCGAAGTTTCCATTACGAAAGCGTTTAAACCAAAAACGCACGGTTCGTTCATTAGCAGTCTCCTCTCCAAACGCAGCATTGATATTGCGAGCCGTTTCTGCCGCGTTGGTTCCGCGTCGGAACTCGTATTCAAAGATTACTCGGATTTTCGAAGTATCCATCTTTCCCGTCTAAGCTGAATAAAAAAAACAATTGAAAGTCGAAAATCGAATGTTGCACATTTTTTAAAACAAGAACCTCATAGGTATGATGTGAAAAAAGTTTCACTCAAAAATCTCACACCATGAAGGTTTTATGTCAATTCAAAGTATCTATTACTATAAAACGTCAATTTCACACTTTAACCCTATTATTAATATCTGTAGATATAAAACCTCGTATTCACTAGGAGACAAATGTAGCAGGACATGTGTCATCTAAAACGTCGAGCGATATCGCTGAGTCCAGCGTGTCCCGTCCTCTCCTGTCACGCGACCACAATCACACAAATTTATATTATTATCATACCATCAGCCTGTCGCCCCACTGCTAGATATAGGTCTCTCCAAAGAACCGCCACCACACACGGTCTTTTGTTCTTCTTATCCAGTCACTACCGGCGACTTTCTTCAAGTCGTCAGTCCATCTGTCTGGAGGGTGTCCAACGCTACGTGGACTCGACGACTCGTCTCCCGAATCAATTGTAGGTCCTGCGGCATAATGTGCTGCCCACTGCCACTTCAACTTGCTGATCCTTTGAACTATTATTATTATTTATGATTTAATTAATTTTTGTTTATTTATTTACCCTTTTTGTAAATTATTACAAAAGGCGGACATAAAGCCTTATAGGATTATCTGCCAGTCAACCTTTTGCCAATGCAGGACAACAGGACATGAAGTGGTGCGGGGTTAAATGAATGTAACAATGTGTAATGTGTGATGTAATGTGGACAACCGCGATACAAGCTAATATCAGTCCAGAATAACAAATTCAGAATTCCAGAAATCTCGGATGTGCCGTTATCTTCGGAATATTAGAAATGGATTTGGAGAAGGGGTTGGGAAGGAAGAACTATAACGGGACGAGGAGTTTTAGTTTCGTGGGTTACACGATTTCTCAATCCTTATAATTATCGTATTATTAATTTAATACATTTCCGCTATATATTTACACTAGATTATTTATTTTGTTTCATGTAGTAGGTATATTTTATATATTTTATTACAATAGAAACTTAATAATACAAATTATACATCGAACGTTGGCGGCATTCTTAAAGATATGATTCAATCTTCCTCGAGTGGATCATTTGCGAAAAACTAACACGGGAATCTTCCATACCACTTAAGCTACGTTAAACGGTAACAGTTAGATTGTGGATAGGTGCTATTGTAAAAACAGCTTCGTCCAGTTTCGTCGCATTTTATCTTTGACCTAAAGAAGTAAAAACGATGTCAACATGAATGGACAGTAGGTATTATTATAAACTAAAAAAAAACAAATCAAAAGTAACTAAGTGACTCAGAGGTGAGTCTGAAATTCTAGAGGAGCAGTGAGAGCAGTTTCGTCAGTGTCAATCACTGTGATTTATGACCATCGTGAATACTTTCTAACCGTCTGAACTAACCGGTGTCTGAACGATATGACTGAATAATGCGGTGGACAAAAGATAATTTTATTACTTGCGGCTAGCGTATTGTATTATTTCTTGCGGCATTATGACTCAACCTGTTGTTGATAACGTTCAACGTTCGTAATGTGAATTGTAATTTGTATATGACAAAACGTTTCGGTATAGAGAGAGCATTATAATACAGATATAGCGCATGATAGTGCAGCAGTCGAAGTTCGCGTTAATTAACACCCTAGGAAATGATTTTATCTTCATCTTTTATATGGAACTATTTCTTCTATTTGTCTGTCTAAACTCTGTTTTCGTTGTTTCTCCTTAAATATATAGTAATGCAAAAGTAGCTTTACAATCGATGGTAAACGTATAAAAGAGTAGTTAAGAGCTGGTTTAATTGGACTAATCTCACCTTTTTACTAAAAACAATTTCAGTTAAAACTGAACCAATTCACAGGCCTTTGATGATCAATGCAACCATAAGCTGTATATCTGTACGGAGTCAAATCATGAATCTTAAGTCAAACTATGTCTAAATCAAACTTTCGAAATACAGAAGAATGTTGAGAATTTCTTGGAGAAATCGAGCACCCTAAGAAATGAAACGGTAATGCGCACATAATAAAAAGACTGAAACTTTTACGCTTCAATCGTATCATGGAGATGAGACTGGTGATGAGAAATATTACTTTCTCCGATTGATCATGCAAGAAAAATGTTACGGAGGTCGAAGACCTGTTCCGAGCAGCAGTCTCCACAGTTAAGATTGTAAACAATGATAGCCATCCTTCAGTAGGAGACGAAACCGAAAAAAATGGAGCTTATTCCATTTTTTTACAAGAATAATAAACAGCCACTAAGGCTTAGTGACTATGCCATAAAAGAACTACGTTGGCTAGTTATGATGTCTTGTCTTACTAACAAATTATCTTCTTTAAGTTGTTACGAACTGTAAATGTAATGATCTGAGTTGTGGCGTTTGCACATAGACATGCGTCGTAAGAGCACAACCACTTAGCCTTCAGTCATAACACTCAAATATATTACACCCACTACATCTTAAAACGCTATTTAGCTAGTCAAGTTGCAGCAATAATGATGGATTCGCAGATAGTCGTGATATCTTTGATATACTGCAGTCATGTATCCACTTCTCGCTTCGTTAGGATTCAGAAATGCACTCATTTCCCAGCAATGAATAACGTGGCGGCAGGGGGGAGGATCACGCGGGAGATATGGTAGGGTTGCCATCTTTAAATGGACATAGTTTTAATGGACATTCATAGTTGGAGGTTTAGTTATTTCCAATTAAATCGCTTGAGATGTAGTTAGTGAAAAAAGCGGAAGATCGTGTGTCGGTACGTAAGCAGTGGATACATAGGGTGATGGTACGATACAGTATGGTATGGTTTGAACAGTGAATTTCAACCCCAGGGTTAAGATTTTTTAAATTATTTTGTTGATTGAATATAACTTTTTTTATTTAACCTTTTATGTTTCAGGCTAATATATAATTCATAATTAATAATACACATAATTATGTACAAACTACTATACTACTCGTGAACTAATTAATTATTTAATTAAAAAGGAACTCAATAAATAACATAATCGTGCATACTAACCTGTGCATTTGGGTTAAAACAAAATAAGCCTTTATTTAGTTACTCTTTAGACAACAATTCTGTCGTTGTAGCAACATAGCATTTTTATAGAGAAAACTAATAGTAAATAATATATGTGACAACCCTAGCAGGGGTGTGTGTTGCGCTTGCGCATCCAGTGTGCTGATTTCAAAAATAGAGCAAGTTGACACACATAAATAATATTAGCGTGATGGTAAATGGCGGAGCGTGACCGTTGACGTCTGGATTTCGTTCGACGGACATACGTTCTGTTACGAGCTGTTAGTGTTGGCCTGATTTCATATATTTTCGTGTTGAGTGGTATAGTATCTCAGTAAAAAAGGTGCAATAATATCATTAGATATATTGACACTAAAAAAAAATTAAATTGTTACTGGACTCGTTCTCCAGCCGAGAACTACTTAATAGCTTTTATTTTAGTTTTGGGAATTCTCAATAAATAAAAACTCGCTAGCTTTAAATGATGTTTCGAAATACGTGGATGACACTGAAAATTTTTAGAATCTTAAAAATTATATCAGATCTAAAGATGAAAGTTGTTTTATTGCATTTCGAAGTGTTCTCCGCGACAATAGATACTCTTTCTCATACGATGAAATCATTGTTTAAAGCATTCAGCCCACCCTTCTTTAGGCATCTCTTCAACAACTGTTTGGAAGGCCGTTACTGCCTCTTCTGCACTCATAAAACGTATTCCTCTGAGTTCATTGTTAATTTTAGGGAATAAATAACAATTACAGGGCGCAAGGTCGGGACTGTATGGCAGATGCCCCATTAACGATACATTTACAGTACTCAAAAATTGCTTCGTTTGTCTGCCGGAGTGAGCTGGGGCATTGTCGTGATGGTGGACTTCGTGGTGACAAGCAGTTGTTCACATACCAGTCCGTAGTTACTGTTCTTTTATTTTCTAAAATTATAGTAGCAAAGTGGCCCGATCTGCCGAAGAAGAAGCCACTCATCTTCTTTTCAGCACTCCGTCCTTTCTTCACTTATGTCGACAACTCTTCGAAAGAAAAGGCCCACTGCGCAGATTGCCTCTCAGTTTCAGGTTCATAGCAGTAGATCCCGTTACTATATCAAAAAGCAGCATTTGATTGACCATTGTCGAATTTTTCAAGCATTTGGAGACACCATTCCACGCGGCAATGATTTGAACTTCGCTCAAATTCTGAAAAATCCATCTAGCACAAAGCTTCCTTACCAGTAGTCGATCGTGGAAAATAGTTTGAACTTGACTCATACCAATACCCAATGACGCCCGTATCTGCTGATGTGTCGTTCGTTTGTCTGCTTCAATCGTGAACCGCACAGTTTTCATGTTTTCCTCCGTCACCGCCGTCACGGGACGCCTTTCTCTAACATCGTCACTGAGGTGAGTACGACCACGTTTAAATTCACTAAACCAGTTATAAACAGTAGCACTGGATGGGGCTTCATCACTAAATTCTAACTTAAGTCTCTAATAACTTTGTTTCTGGTTTAGACCGCAACGAGTCATAAAAAATCAACGACAAAAAGTTCCGCCTGTTAAATTATTTTTTCCGCAAACACTTAATTTTCAAATTCATGGCGTTTGAGAAACAAAGAGTTCCATTTTCAAAATTCAAAATTCAGTAGCCAGTTCTAAGAACTTTTAGTGTGACCTATCGTTACCCTATAACTGCAGGGCATTCTCTTCTCCTTGCTATCACAGGGAGATTTCGGTTATATTCATCGCAGATTCGTAGAAATTACACGTGTCCAAACTTTTTTTTAACTGTCATGCAAGCAGGTTTTCTCACGAGGTTTTCCCTCACCGCCGGTCAATGAAAACTTAAGAAGAACTTGGGTAGTTAAATAGAAATTGGAAATTGGTAGGTACGGGCCGGGATTCAAACTTACAACCTCACGAAAAATCGATAATACATATTATTATCTAGTTTATCATCGAAATAGATGGTGTTTGAATCATTCAAATTAAATCGAATTTAATATAAATTTTCAATGTACTACAAAATTCAAACGGCTGCTAAATTGTACTGCCCTTCTTCAGAAGGTATTCACGAAAAGTTTTAAAAAAAAAAAACAGTGCAGAGAAGGTGCATTTGCAGATTAGAGGTCAATTTGAGTTAAAGAACACGATCAAATTATATTGGTAATGCATAAAAGATTAGAAAAAGGAAATTACAACACAATACAAATTCATTTACTACTTTAGCTATCGAAGCCCGTGTTGACAATGTTTGTCGACGATGAGTAACATCAGTACAGCGAGACGAACGTCTGTCCGTGCGTAACAGCACTTGTAATCAATATCGTCCGCTCGTAAACGTACCCGAAATATCCCGTTCGATTCCCGCGTGCACCGAATAATATTATTGTTGTTGGTGCGTAAAATGTCGTTGCATGTTATTTTCGGATGCACATCAGACGGAACATAGAACTTGTATAATCGTATACACTTTTAAGAAATGAGGCAGACGTACATGCGGTTTATTAGATCAATTATCAATTATCACTGTCATCATTGATGGTCTATTTGATTACTTGAACAAAGAATCGCATTTTACATACCTTATTAAGAAATATTTCAAACAATCCCGCAAACAACAAAGCCAGAAACAGATCTGCTTATTAAAATACTATTATAATTAAAGAGCCCGAAGTACAATATTATCTTGTTACCAAGACCCTTCAACCAAACTATAATTAAAGAAACACGCTGAAAGGTTAATTATCAATTTATTTTCGTATTTAGGTCACTAGTCAAATAGTGACGTTAATATTTAGGGCGTATATCGCGTCAAACGCGTGTCGCGAAGCAGTAGGAAAAACTTGAATGACATTTAGTCTCTACGCAAGAAAAAAATTGATGTAATCTTATATATATAAAACAAAGTTGGGTTAGTTATACCATTTATAACTCAAGAACGGCTGGACCGATTTTAATGATCTCTGATTTGTTGGATTCGTCTCCACACCGAATAGCAGAATAACTATTAAAATATCTGAAAAATTCACGGAAACAAATAAATAGAAAATACTCGAATCGAAATTTAAGCAAAAATGCTTTTTATCCAAAAACAGGTTAAAACTGGGTAAGCGCCATCTGTTGGGCAGCCACAGCAACGCGTGGCCCCGCACAGCTAGTAGTTTCTAAAGTATACTGATAGTTCGTTGTCTATTAAATTTCTTGGTTGCTTCCACGGATTGTAATCGTAAGTGTAAGGAAACATATTAATATCAGACAATGTAAAAAATTATAAGATGACGTTTTGAGAGTATGTAGTTTTGCAAATGGAATTGCATTAATTGAGTATGTCTTCGTGAAAACTACATGCGTAGCACACGACGATATAGTGATAATGCCATTACCACGCCATATTCATAAATGCAGATAAAGCTTTATCGCAGGTTAAAATTCATTATTCGGAATGGTCGTTTAAATGTATACGTATGTTTATCTTATTTTTTTTTTATATTAAAGGTGGCAGACACGCTGTCGGCTCACCTGGTGTTAAATGGTAACTGTCGCCTATAGACGCACTGTAATACTAGGAGGATTACAGACACTGCAAATATCTATTTACAGCTCTCTTGAAAAACCCCATATCGTAATGCAGCAGAAAATCCTCAGGCGGTAGGTCATTTCACAATCCTCGGTATAAAATGTCCAGTAGCTCGAACAATACGCGACCGACCCCTATCAAGAAAATGCTGATGTACAACGTTTCAATGACGGAAGGTGCGGTAATGAAAACTCGAGGTAGGCATTATATTAAAGTTTCTCAGAGCACTTCCCACCGTAAAGCCCATAGAACACATACAGAGAGGCAATATCTTTCCCGACGCTAAGATGTTCTAGATGGTTCGTGAGTATGGATGGGATCGTCGACTATCTGACACTATTTTGAAAAATTTCAACCTGTTTTCTACTACAGAGATCTTTTTTTCTACATTTGTCTCCTTTCACCATTTCTCAACCAATGGTTGTTTGGCAGAAATTACTTCCAGTTATAATCTTTATTGAGTATAGTCTGGAGGTTCCCTTATGTCACATATGTTGTCGTGAGCAATAAAGAGTACATATTTCACAAAACTACATTTTTCGCGTCAAATTATCCCTCAATCCATCACTCGTACGTTGCCGAATACAAATAGTTGTTTATTACACTAATCGCCCACTTACTCCCAATGATTTAATCTTACTTTCATCATGCTCTCCTCACATCCGCAACATAGTTTAATGAATTAATGTCCTACATTAATGTCAAACGGTCCATCCCGAGAGGAATGCGGAATGGCCCTCGCAATTGACATTATCCACTTAGCAGTTTCTGTTGGTCTATTTGACGGTACGGTATAACTTGAGAGATACCAGTGAGTGAGAGGTCCTCATTTTTTTTTATGTACAAAGGCGGCAGACGAGCATACAGTACACCTGATGGTAAGTGGATACTGACTGTCGCCCATAGACATCCACGATACATGCCAACATTAGTCCAAAATGACAAACGTTGGCACGCCCCCGGATATTTGGCACACCTTTGGAGATATAGGAATGGATTTGGAGAAAGTCTTGAGAAAATGAGGAGGGATAGCATGGAAATGGGAATGGAATGTGTTCGGCAATTAAAACAAAACTCTAGGGCACGTGTAATATTCACCAATTGCTCTGGGTCTGCGTGGTGGATTGAAGGCCAAAATGTTCATAAGTGAACGCCAGTAACCGCCATACGACGTTATAACATGATATAAGCTCAGTGACTCAGTGCTCAGTATATAATGATCAGGGACGTTATAAGCTGATATCGAATCAGAAAATAAACAAGTATCATTTCTCAAGCTAGATGCACAGCAAAGTTGAAAGTTTGCGACAACATGAGCGCGTGAGTTCATAAGGTTAACAATTCATTAATCTGTACAGTTAGTTTGTCCGTCTCTTATAAATTGTGGCACACGTCAAGTCTGCGTCTGCGCAGCGTATGTCGCAACATACTCGTGATATAGCAACGTCTGCTGTATGAGTGCTGAGTGTGAGATAGTGAATCGTGCGAAACTAATGTTTATTATTACTACTGCCTAGATATGCGTCCACTTGACTGTAAATAGTATTACGTATTAGAACATTAGCTCTAATTAGCTAGGCAATAATCATGTGAATTGGATATCAAATTAAAGTAGTTAAAATAATTTAATACACACACCCAGGCACAAAATACTTTAGTGTTCATTAAACTTATTACTTCTATTGTATTTCTATAATTTTATGGTTATAAATGGTAAGTTTTATTAAAAATCTGATTAAACGAATAAAGTAACTTTATTGTTATTTAAATGTCACATTAATAGTACGTTAATTATTATTATCACGTAACGAGCCAAGAATCTCTTCGTACGATGAGAATATCGTAGTCTTACCAGACTATAAAGAATTTGGGATAACAATAAAACATTCTCAGCCTGAAACCAAGCGGTTGCGTAAACGCCACGCAACGGGAGAAAGTGACGCACGCGCATTATCCCTTGGACAAAACGACACCTGCGTTCCTATTTCATGTATTTTGTAATATTTAATCTTCTGTCCTAATTGTAAAGTTGATTGTACAATGTCAGATTTTAGAGACATGTGACAGGCGGGTCGTAATTCAGCGCTTAGAAAGCGAAATCCTCCTAGCTGTGCCCTTTGGATCGAACGTAAATAACCGTGCCTAACCATTATCCATCTTTACTCCAGATTTCAGAATCGTGACACTAATTCACATTGTTGGTTCCTGTGATTTATTGCTTGAAGAAGCGGTGATCTATTGGCAAAATGTTTCGTAACAACTCAAGTTTGAAACTATTGCGGAAATGAAAATGTAACTGTTGCTCAGATTTTAAGCTGAGTGTGGGTAAGGTGTAGGAACCTGAAAATGGGTCGGTGTGTACATAATGCGAGAGATTCTTTGTCCATAAGATTATTATAGTTATAGTAGTTATTTACTATGTAATCGGCAATATGCTGTTAGAATTACAAACATGTACCTAAAACATAACACGTATGTAAACTAAACGTACGTAATGAAACAGCTAAATGCTTAGTACACTGGTGCAGATTAAACAGTGTCTACTAAAACAATAGCTTTGTCAGATACTGTTATTAGTATTTACTTGTTGAAAACTGATCTCTATGCGAACTACATAAGGTTCCTACAAACACAATTCCATATCACCAGCCTATGTCTCTCCACTACTGGATATAGGCTCCACCCGCTGTCCGCCACCACACACGATTTTCTGCTATTTTCATCCAGCCACTACTGGCGATTTTACTGGCGACTCTACAAACAGGACTAACACCCGATCAATTTTAAGACTATTTTTCTATGTCATAGACTTATATGTAGATCGAGTGGTTCGAAACTCATCTTTACGCATATTAAAGAAGGTCATATAAAATACGATTTGAATCCGGCCGAATAAATAGATGTTTTTCGGTTTTAGAATTAGTTCAATATAGAAAATACTTAGGTTTATACCCTAGGGCTTAAATTTTTTCTATTATATGATCAGTCAAGCGCGGCTCGATCAAATAGTACCATTAATACAAAGAGAACAATCGAATTGCAAAGGACATACCTATAGGTATGTCCTATAGCTTGATAGGTTTGTTATATTATTAGTATTTACTTTAGTTTTTTTTACGATTTCACTCAGAGTATTTGTAATAAGTGAAATTTACTTGTTTATCTCTAAAACTATCCAACTTTCACAAAGAAAACACAAGGCTCTTAGATTCATCAAATCAATCATACTTAATCAATCAATCACTGTAGATAGACTGACAGACAAAGATTATTAAACTTTACTAGTGTTTATTTTCAGTACACAGGTGTAAATATTTGAATAATAAGCGAAAAATGATATATTTCAATATGTTTTACCTCAATCAAATACGTGTATAAGAGAAGAAAAACACGCAATTTGGCAGCGGATAAAAGAAATTTTAGACCTATCATTGAACGATTCAAACATAAATGTTTCAGTCGTATACAAAACCTTAATATCTATTTGAATATCGGTTAAGAATTAAACGCACTGCTGTGACAATCATTAGCCAGTTTCTTTTCTGTTTTTATTTCGTGTTTTCGGAAGTAATTGCCATTTGTCAGAGCTTGCTTCCCATTCCTTCCTATTTTATCATATTCAATGTCATGTCAATCTATTTAGTATCACTTTTCAGAAGGTAGCAGAAGAGCAGACTGTCTACCTAGTGGTAGGAGGATTGTGTCGCCCATGGATATCCAAGGTACATGCCAACGTAAGTCAAGAATGACATGCGTCGCTTGGAGATAGGAACATGGGTAGGATGGGAAATAATGAGTGTAAATGGATGGGGAGTTACACGATTTGTGACGTGCAACAGGGAAGTTATAGGATGCCTATAATAGAATCATAGGTTATGTTTTACGTCAGGGCGAATATTTGAGGCCTCTAATTGCAAATGCGCTTAATGCTGACCGACAAATAAAACACTCGACATTGCGTGATGCCCATATCTAATCTGCAGATTATATAGGCACAGTACTTCAATAATAAACACATTATAAAAATTGTTTGAGCTTTATTTACTCACATTAATAGTTTCAAGAGTATTATCAAATATTGTAAAAGAAGTATTGTTATGTTTATCCTAAATGATATATCTAATGTTATCGAGTAAGTCAAGTGACGAGGTTCAAATGATTCATAATCACGTACTATATTTTATCCGTTGTTTAGTTTAGATATATAAGGTAGGTGAGGGTAATAACGCCCGTAGTGTAGTAACGCCCACCTTTGAATTTGGCGGTATGGGATGCAACGATGAAATATATGAATGTTTTCTTGAACGCGCCCGAGCGAGGTTAGAAAGAGACAGAAAGCAAATGTTGCCAGCGTCACTCGTTATTGCCAGTCGTTATTGAAATAAATTGTTTTTGTTCTTATAATTAACATTGAATTAAATATAAAATAAAATAAATTAGGTTAGCGTATATACCTAGGACGCACTGAAAGTTTTGCGTACCTGGCCAACCACAAATATCTGAATATGGAATTTGGTAAAATAAAAAAATACGGGTTTTCAAAAATAGAACACAATTTAAATTTGTGGGAAATTGTTGTTCAGTTGTTTTCAATATCAATTTGAAATTGAGAAGTCTCATTCAAAATGGAATTGGAGCGAAAAGATTTTTGAGCCATGATTTTTTACGATTTTAAATGTTCATTAAATGCGAATGAATGTTGTTCTCGACTTCAAAGTGCTTTTGGTCTTGAAGCACCACATGTGAGCACCGTGAGACGTTGGTACGACGAGTTCAAACGAGGGCGTGTTTCACTCAGGAACGAGATTCGGGAAGGCCGTTCATCAACGGCAGTCACCGAAGAGAACGTGGCTACCATCAAGCATCTGATTGAGGAGAACCAACGTATCACTTACGAGGAAATTAGGCGTCACTGGGGATCGGTATGAATCAAATTGAAAAGATCCTGCATGAACATCTAAGGGTCAGGAAGGTTTGTTGTCGATGGATCCCTCGTGAACTCACTACAGAGCAAAAGCGGGCGCGTGTGGTCTGGTGCAAGGATATGCTCCGAAAATTCAACCACGGATGTTCAAATTCCGTCTATAATATCGTGACCGGTGACGAATCTTGGATCTATTGCTATGAGCCAAAAAGAAAGCAACAATCTTGCGAATGGGTCTTCGAAGGAGAGAACATTCCAACCAAATCTCGACAGACGAAAAGTGTTGGAATACAAATGATCGCCTGTTTCTTTTCCAAGTCTGGTCACGTGGACACTGTCCCACTTCAAGAACAAAATACTGTTAATTCGGAATGGTATACAAGGGTTTGTCTGCCAAGTGTTCTGGAAAAAAATCGCGTGAGACGCCCGAAAAGCCATATCATTCTTCATCACGACAACGCGGCTCCTCACACCGCGAAGAAAACAAACGCCTTTTTGTGTTCCCCGAAGTTGATCTTTTTTGTTGTAACTTTATTCTTTTTTCATTAGATTACATGACAACCGTATGTGATTTAATATTTATTTCTTTTTAAATCAACATATGTTTAATTCATAATAAGATATCCTTTATTTGTATGTACGTCTGTATGAGAATGTTGGCATATCTGTAATTTAAATGCATATACAAAAATGATGCTTTGAATCTAGCAATGTCCTGTATGTATTTAGTAGATAAGCCTTAAATAAATATCATTCATCACATCAGAGATGTGTAGTGTACTGTGTATCCCAAACAAAAATGACAAATGTTAGCAAAAACAGAGTTGATTCTTATTTTATTTAAGAATTTTATTTTAATTGCCACCTCAATTTAAAGTAAAGCCTAAGACATATGGATGTTCAAAATGCACGCTGTTTATGGCATCTACAATAAAAAAAAAATCCATATTGCAACACTGAACGTAAATATTATTTATTGTCTTGTTCGACTTATTTACTGTCCATTATAAAGTCGCACTCCGTATTGTAACATATGTTGTATGTTTATTAGAAAACGTAACATAAATAAATCAGTTCTAAGCAGCACCTAGTGACATAAGACAATAAAGTCTACCACTATTTATTAGCAGCTCAGCTCAACTCAGTAAGAACCTCCATGCAACGTGTATAATCGTCCGATTTTTGAGAGATAATGTATTGCGTGAGTCACAAACGTAATAAAAATAGTACTAAATGGCACCGAGCGCGTTACGCAAACCGATGTGGCAACTTGAACTTTTATACGGTCAATGTCGCCGTATATGCGGCGTTAGCATTGACAGATGTTCTCGTTACGTACTCGTATGAGTAGACCACTCTCAGTTTGATCTTTGTGCGCACAGTAATGATCACGTGGTGTTACACCCTAGAGATTGAACACGAAATGAATATAGAGACAAATGTCTTAACTGATTAATTCATAAACGCAGAGTCGAAACTGCTGAAGTTAGAAACATGTGATTCTAACTTCAATGTTTGAAGTTTATAATGTGTTGAAAAGCAGCTTCCTTTTATGACATAATAACTTTTATGACTTAGTAATAATAGATTTCTCGAAATTCAACCTCTAAAGGAATGAAATTCGGTGTCAAAATTTGTATGGAAAAAATATTTAACGGTTCTATTAGCTTGAAACTTAGTCAATATATTCTAAAATACAAATAATTAAACACATGTCTCACCGTTATCAAAATTGTATCAGGATGCTAAAATAAAAGCTGTCAAAATTGGTATGAAATTAATATTCGTGCTGTTTTTGCTATGCGACAATTAAACGCAAATAAATCCATGCGAGGAAAGCCGCGAGCCACAGTTAGTCTTGTTTCATTAAGGCCTGTATTTAAAAGAGCAGCAATAAAATACTAAATGAGAAGCAAATCATTATCATTTAAACAACCTATTTTTGAATAGTTAAAGTAAATCATTTTAAATTAGAAAATCATCATGAAGTCGACTTACGCAGGGGGCTCCTATGTCTTTATTGTCGCCAGAGAACGTAAACGTAACCTTTAAATTTGCTGTCATCGATTTGCTGCTGCCCATTCAGTATGTTCTGCTGCTTATTTAATTATTTCTCTTTCATTATTTCAGGATTATTTCTCGTAGTATTTTACTTAAAGGAACGTTGTTACCAAGAGAAACCAATTTGAAATGTTTCAGAAAAATAATAATGGAAATTAAACAATCCAAAATCAATTCTGAATGGTAAAATCAATTCCACTAACACCTTGAAATGAACTGAGACTTGCTGTTGTCGTTCTGGGTTAATTCGACTCATTGAAATTAAACCGCCCAATACCACAGATTCCGTATACGTTGTCTGTTTGTCCATTGTCTGTACAATTTCATGCACGGTTTACATTTGATCGAGATACCATTTTATAGGCGGACATTCGACTGAACCACAGACGTAAAATTTAATTTCAGTATATACTCGTATGTAAGTTTTGTTGTATCCATCTATAGCAGTATCAATTATATAGTAAATTTTAGTAGCCAGATCTTTATGACGTAATTTATATCATTGAACTTGCACAAACCTCACGTGGTTCTAAGGTCAAGCGCACACGTGCGTCTAGATGCGTGAACTAACACATTTTTTGTTACTTTGTAAATACGTACTTAGTATTCGTATGGCTTCGGATTTGTGTTTCCGCTGCGTAAATGCACACATGGGCGTATTTAATCCTACGCCACTACATTGGTACATTACTGGTAGACTTTGCAGTGATTCACAGATTATACTACATTTATTCAATACATTTATATACAATTATTAGTCTACATTTATTTCACTCAAGAATATCCTTGAAAATGTTATAGTTGTATTCTATTTATATTTATTTATTTATTTCTTAACAGTACTTTACCAAAGTATAAAACTTATAGGAATTCTGTTGTTAGTTAGTTGTTGTAAGTTTTGCAAATAAATATGCAAGGGACTCAAAGCAATCAAAATATTAATTTATATTATGTAATTCAAAATATATAAACAAGCGTATATATACTCTAAAACAAGCGTTTTAGAATAAAATAAAATATTTTGTTGTCCGTCAATAAAAAAATACCTAATATTTATGTGCCTTGCTTTTGTGGCTAAATAATAAATATTTGGTATACACAATTGTGAATCGATTAAGTGCGATATTTAGTACGCAATTGTTAATCGATGAAGTTTAAAACTATCGGACGATTTATCGAAGCACTTGAAATAGCATCTAGCGTCGCTTCAGCTGAAATTTAAAACGTTTGTATGTGTTATCCCTAAGGTTGTTGGCCCCGCACTAAACGGTTCACACTGCGTACAGAGCTGAAACAATTGCGGGAGACAGGCGATTCGTCAGCGTTTTTACTTTTTACCAACAGAGGCGCGACGAGGCATTGCAGAGCTTTATTAAACAAGTTCAGCTTGATTAATGAATAAAGAAATACGCTATGTCACGCTTCACTCACTGCCTTTTGAAAGATAATGATGGTACTAAAAATATGCTGTGTAAAGAGTAAGTAAATGGAGTGTGAAGTCTTTTTACGAGGTAAATATTTAAATTTCGAGTACTGTTCGGTGAATCAGCAGTATTCAGGGGATTGAATTACTAAGTTTACAGTAATAATTATCAAATGCTAGTAACAATTTATTTAATGTTGAGTACTCATGTGCGGTAATGTTTATATATCGTAAACTTGCGTCAAGGAAAATGTAGGATGAAAATTATAACAAATGTATAATAAATAATAAACTTACTGACACGTGGAAACATGGTACAAAAAATATGCGCACGTGGAAATCCTACATGAGTACATAGTACATCCTACATAGTTTCGAGTGTGGGAGAGCCGTCAATCAGCTCGTGGAAATCGCTTCAAGGTCGAATTTGTATTTTTTCTTGTTTCCTCGTTCTGGCGGTGCTCCAACGCAAATGTCTGAGGCCGGACGTTGATTCACGGTAGCTGCTAGAACGCCGTTTCGGTTGTCAATATTAAAATAGCTTTAGGTACAAAAACGGAAATCTAGTCATATCCCTAATATTAAATTGATTATAGACTGTTTAATAATAAAAAAGATGACTAATCTATATGTAGGTAGGTACCTACTATTAAAAATTATATGTATTATAGTAAGAGACAAAAATATACTTGAACGATTTTGAATTTTTTTTCACTTTTAGGAAGCTAAACTTATGCAAATGGAAATATGTCCATTTGCATACACACGTACATAAGACTATGTTTAGGTTCTCTAGGAAACCCGAGCGAAGCTAGGCGCAATCGCTAGTAAAATTATAACTGAATGATTTGGTATTCATAAATAATAGTACAAATTGCACTAACTGAACATTGTTACGTTCCTTCCTAGCACATATTGTATTCATAGCGAAAACACTGGATTCGTGATAACTATTGAAAAACAAATTTCAAGATGTGTGTGTTTTCGCATGGTTTTCAAAGAAAATTTTCCCGTCAATCAACACTCATCATAGTGATCATTCATCAACATGTGTCAGATAAATAAAATGAACATTTTACAATTCGCGACAACGTATGCCATCATAATTTATAAAAGCCTAAAACGTAAGCCTAAAGAATTTATATTTATCTTTGTTCGGACATATCAACATCGATTTAACATTTTCTTAATAAATAATACTGCAATTTTTACACATAAACGAATTGAATAATGAAAAAGGAGCTGTCATTAACATTTTTGTTAAATCGTTGTAGCATTTAAAATTGTAAAAATTCGCCTTTTTAGGTGAAGTCCACTTTCTATCTTTTGCATTTCTTGCATTCTTAGTAACCTTTATACGTATTTGTCGATTTCTGGTGTTTTTACTTCAAGAATAATTAATTTAATTACTCACTAAAAAGTTCCGTACCATCATCTGTCCTTATTTCTTGTTTATTATTTGTTGATTTTTTTTTATAATATTCACATACAAAATACAATACATCTCTAATAGCTATTACAATAAGTTTACTTTTATTAATCCTAAAACGTTTATTAATTGATTATACAATATCAAGATTTACATTAAAATTTAAAAATGATATTAATACTTTTCAAATTATTGTTAATACCGATTAAACATCTTCAAAAGTTAGGAAACTCCAAATCAGCTCGAAGATCTGTGTTATTTCTCTGAATGAAAACTGCTAAGCGGTTTATATAAATATACACAATACCACTTACCATAAGTACCTACTAGTAAGAATGTTGAGGTGAACCACGAGACCATCTGGCGTCAGACGAAAGCCTTCGTGAATATATTGAATATTTATACCGATCACTGATACGAAACCGATACCACCAGATAGATACCTTATTGAGAAAAAAAGAATTCTAATGTCTACATTACGGTTTAGAATTATACGGTTATCTCGACACTTGATTACGTATTAGGTAAATGGTTGCTGGATTCTAAAGAGACTTGTTAGTAATAAACTTGACATAGAAACACGTTACATAAATAACAGAGAATGCGATTGTATCGATACGTAATTCCTTTTGCCAAGTTGCGTTGCTCCAAAAAGGGCAATGACTGGAGAAGGCTTGCTAATTAATTCGTTATGTAGTTCGTTACATAAGTTTGGTTAAGTTCGAACGATTAAAATAAGGTCGATGGATTAGGAATAATTAAGGCCCTTTTCACACGGATCGGTTGTATGGGACATATAGAACTAGACTGATATATTAAGATACGTACATAGATAGGATGACTAAGTAAATTTTGAGATACTCAAATTTCAGAAACAGAACTCATTTGAGCTGTACTATTTTTAAAAACATAATTTATTTGAAATTTGAATACCGAAAGCCATTTATTCAAAACGAAAAAAATAAAAATATTGTAGTCACTTTTATTGCATTTCGCGCGCTTTTCTTTGCAACAATGGAATTCGAACGAGAACATTTTCGTGGAATAATATTATATGATTTTAAAATTGGTTTAACTCAAAGTGAGTGTAAAGTGCCGCCACGAATGAAAACATCGAGGCGGTAAAGAAAATGTTGCACTAAGACCCAAAAAATAACCTATAAACAGATCTTAAGATTTCATCGCCGGTCATTCACGAAATTTTACACCAACACCTTCAAGTCAAGAAGCTTTGGTCGCGCTGGGTTTCTCATTCCCTGACTGCTGAACAAAAACAAGCTCGCGTGACAATTTCTTTAGACGCTCAAAAAACTGTTAATGCCTAATGGTACAGTGAAGTGTGTTTACCAACTGTATTCGATGAGTTAAATCAAAAACGTCCTAAAACAGGTTTGAGGGGAGTTTTCTTGCATCATGACAATGCATCATCTCACAAAGCAAAACTTACCCAAGAGTTTTGAAGACCACAGAGAACCAAGAATTGAGCCACCCTTCTTATAACCCTGATTTAGCTCCACGCGACTTCTTTCTCTTTCCAAAAGTGAAGCTTGGATTCTGTGGCATTCTTTTCGACAGCCTCGCTGAGGACGCTCGGAATGCTTTTATGGCAGCTGTTGAGGACCTCGCTAAAGAAAAGAAATATCTTGGTTTAGACGAATGAATCGCTGTATAGAGACTAATGGAGAGTATTATGAGAAGTTGTAATAAAAAAATTGTGTTGTAACCCAAATATTTCTTTTGTGTCTCAAAATTGACCTAGTCACCCCCACGTATAGAATACGAGTATAAAGATAAAGTATAGAAAAATTATTCGAATATTTTAGTTTCGCGTCGAAATCTGATTGATACTAATTTCTTTAAAACACCAGTTTGTACACGAACCGTGCTCTGTGTTCGATCATAATTATCGGCGAAAAAATCTAAATATCAGATACGAGTTCCATTCATTAGGAATTCTATTCAACTAACAATACAATAACATACGCGTATGTACTAATGTATGCGATTGTGGGTGTAGCCTAAGGAATTAGCAAACTGTTGTGTACTATACATTTGTCTACGAATACATACATAACGTTTGTAAGTTACGTAAGGATGGGTCGATGAACTCCGAACTTGATTCTAGAATCATTTATATTAATCAAAGTTTAAGAGAATTCGCACGCGGCTTCACGCAAGATTACGAGCTCTTGTAATTTATTTGACGAATTAGCGTGTGTTTTTGTTGTCTCTTCGGTGACTTTATTGCTTGAATGCAATAAAAATTTATTTGATTAGTAATTTTATGATCGATGAAATCCAAAGTTAACTTATATCTAGAAGAGGCGTGAATCTTTGATTATTGATGTGTACCAGGAAGGCTCAAGTCAAGAGAGCAGTGGAAGCTATAAAGATAATAATTGATCATACTCATTAAGAATAAATCTAGAAAAAGGTTAATATGTTAATAAAGTGTGTGCTAGCTACACAGAACATGCAGGCCATTATAAACTAACAAAATAACCATATTTCGAGAATGGTGGTTAATTTAAAACACGTGGGCACGATACGAGTTGATCCCACGTTTGCAGATGTCGAAGAAACGATAAAAGGTCAAAGACCGAAATAGCACGCCAACCGAGAGCAGCTAGATAAAAAACTGTATAAGTCAATGGATAATTAAATAATCAAATATTTAAGGAAAATTAAAAAGAAATCCTAAGAAAAAGAACCCTTGTTCTATTAAAAGTTTTTTCTATTAAAATAGCAAAGAGTCCAAGAGATTCAGGCGGCAAATGGTTTTTTGACATTAATTCTCTTATATGTTGATTCATTAAAATTTGAAAGACAATAAAAAAATGTATCGAATGAGGGAACACTTAATATAAATAGGCAAAGAATCGCATCTGTTTGAACTCCTTGTAGTCTAATTATTTTTGAGTATAAATGCAAATCATTCTACTGAGGCCTGTAGAATGAGATTTGATTCATAATGTGGAATTATTTTCATTTAGTTTATATTCATAGACTTAATTATACACGGCTAAGTAATAGGTATAAGTGTATCATAAGTATACCATTAGATGGATATGGATATGAAAAGTTATATTTGTTGACGAAAGTCAGCGACGTTAGAAAAATAAAAAAGATTTCATTATATATATCTTCTGTACGTATAATAAAACAGTAAAAGGGTTGTCTACATTTACTTAAATTAAAAAAATAAATAAAAGTGTCTTTTTAGAAGTTACAGAACCAAAAACAGTAGTTTTTAAGAAAATTGTCTATTTGTGTTTGTTTGAGCATCACGTAAAACTACTGAACGGATTTTGATCGGGTTTTCACTAATGTATAGCTAAGTACCCAGAAGGAAAACTGGTATATGTGTCATCTTCATATGACACAAGGCAGTTTAGTGATAAAGTAAAATAAAAAACTGACTTTTAATAGAATTACTCAATAACAACTGGATGGTTTTCGTCCGTGGAATGCTTTTACAGCTGTTAACTCCACGCGAACGAAGTCGCGGGTAGCTGTACCTATATAATAATCAAATTTGATCAAATCAAATCAATTTGATTATATAATCATCAAAAACAATATAATATACCTATATATGGATAATTTATTTATTGAAGAAGTTAACGTTTATAGACGATACGATCGTTTTTTTTTTAAATACTATCAAATGTCAATCAAAATCCCAACCCTCTCACCATCTCCAAGATTTTTAATTAACATGCGCATACATTAGAGCACGTGTATTAATTGGACAAGTTTAGTGGCAATTACATAAGCGTATCTATCTAGCGGAGACTAGTCAGGCGATTAATGATGGCGGGTTGATACAGCTAAACAGTCAAGCTGTAGCATGCAATTACTCTGAAATCAGTATTGGGGATCAGTCACTTATGAGTGATGAGCAAGCACAATGAAAATATCATGAACGGAAGGAATGTAATGTTGCCTCGTTAGAAGAACTTTCCAGGTTGAAAACTTGAAGATAAACACTTAAAAAGGGTCGCTGACCTCAGTATATTTGCCTAATTAGAGTCTGCGTACCAGCACCCTTCTGATACATGGGGATGTACATGAATTAATGATGGTGGCTACTTATCACCACGGCAGTGGCAAGTTTATCGCCCCTTTATAAAACCTTGCAGTTATTGCAATTAAACAACTTTTAACGGTTTAAATCGCGTATATTTGACATGATTTATATCCCGACGTTTCAAACACTTTGCAGTGGACGTGGTCACGGGGTGACTAATTGATTTTATTTGTCACTTGAGTTATTAAGAAATTATTACTACCGTCTGAAATTTTTTGAACTACCGTCTGAATTTTTTAATCATAACATTCCCTATGCACGCAGTATTCGCTCACGGTGTCCAGAGGTCTTGCAGTATGGCGTTGGCCTTGTGATTTAATTAATTTAATGACTGGATCCCAAGCCGGTGGTACTTGCCAACCATCTTCTCTATTGAAATTTGGGTGTTTCTTAATTTCAATAGCCTCGCGTAACGTTCTTGGCATGTACCGGGTCTCTCTAGCGAGGATTTGTGGATTATCAAATCGAATGTAATGGTTGGGTTTGTCCAGAGCATGTTCACAAACTGCAGACTTGGTCGAGCGTCTGTTCTTCATGTCAGCTATGTGTTCTTTTATCCGGATACCGATGCTCCTCTTTGTTTGCCCAATGTATGATAACCCGCATTCACAATCAAGCTTGTAAACACCTGCATCTTGTAGGGGGATATTGCTCTTGACCGGTCTTAAAAATTGGCTAATCTTCTTGTGCGGCTTGAAGTAAGTTTTAATTGAAGCTCGTCTTAAGATATTGCCAATTTTGTCAGTGATGCCCTTGATGTATGGTAAGATGGCAGGTTGTCGCTCAACTGTAGGAGGCTTGGGGCGGCTTCTGTGACGCATTCGTGGGAGTTTGTGATTGTTGCTTCGCAGTACTTGTTTCACATGCAGAAGCTCTTCCTCGAGGTGGTCAGTGTCACAGATGCCGTGTGCTCTCTGTAACAAAGATTTGCCTACGGTAGTCAACTGACATGGATGGTGATGGGAGTTACCATTGAGATATTTATCTGTATGGGTGGGTTTCCTATACACAGTATGACCAAGAGAGTTGTCAGGATTTCTGATGACTGAAATGTCAAGGAAAGCTAAGGATTTATTGACCTCAGACTCCATAGTAAATTGGATTTTATCATGTAAAGAGTTTAAATGATTTAGGAATGCAGAAACATTATTTTTGGGGAGGACGGCAAAAGTATCGTCTACGTACCGTTTGTAGATCTTCGGCATAGCCACAGCTCTGGTGAAAGCCTTCTCCTCGAAGTCTTCCATGAAAATCATGTCAAATATACGCGGTTTAAACCGTTAAAAGTTGTTTAATTGCAATGTATAGTAATCGCGAAAACCTAAGAAAATACCTTGCAGTTATGTTAACAAATAATAATAGATACCATTACACACAACATATAGAGAATACAAAACGTTTTAATAAGAAGAAGAAAAACAAGTTTATAACGTATAACAGTAACGTATAATAGTAACGTATAAAAACAAGTATCAGTCTTGTTATGATGTGATATTTTTGACATGTTCAGCTTTATGTCCACACATAACAGGTAAACCGATCAGTGTTCTAAACCATAAATCAATAAGAATGTGTCAATTATAAGAAATACTGATGAGATAAGAACAGTATTGTGAAATGTACCTGGTCCGCTGTTCTGTATGGTCTGTCGTAACACATAAAGCCTTACAACAGACACAGAGTGCACAGCTAAAATGCTGCATAAACTAAGGAGAGCGAATCTCAAGGGATTTATTTGCGTGCACTTGGTTCGCGTATGTATATGCACAAAAGTATTAACATTAAAACGGAACTTCTCATCCAAGTGTTTTACTTAAAAAGCGATTCGTGTATCCTGTCGTTTAGGGTTTTACGGTAGGTTCTATATACGAAGTATGTAGGTAATTAATTCATTTAGGTCATATGAATTTGCTATGATACTAGAGCTGAAAACAGTTATTAATTGTAAATAATTCGTTAACGTAACACCAGCAGATATCCATATGACATCCACTGTGGCTCTATACCCTGGGAAACATTACTATGTTCTATATAGGTGTTAAAAAACAAAAGGCTTCGTTAGAAGGTGTGATAATGATAACATCTTCTAACGAACCCTCGGTCGCCTGTGAAGTGTAAGTCGTATAATTGAAATTATTTATTGATTGTATATATTCTAAAAGAATATACCATATCACTAAAGGTAACTTGTCAACCTTGCTCTATCTAATATATTGGAGTACATTTTTTGTTAGATATATTGTTTCTTGAAATATCAATTTACAGTACAGGCTTTTGAAGGGAACGTCAGGGAGTTAATTTCAAATTGGAATATTTAAGGTTAATATAAATTAAGAAAAAGTGTAGATATCAGAGCGGTCACAGGTAAATAAGTTTCGGAAGAGCAGACCCACTTTCGGTTTAGCTCAGTAACTAACGGAACTAACAAAGCAAAATTACTGGATATAACATTTTTTAAGTATTGTCGAATGAGGTTCAAACACTATTGTCACGTTGAAAATATTGCTTGTTCTACGTAGTAGTAATGTCTCGAGCTCTTCCAACCTCCATCGTCAATAGGAGTAAAATTCTTCGATTTCTAAAGAGCCATTTCGCTTAATCATATACGTCATTGCAATCCTTTCAAAGGAAGTGCAAAATAGTAATCTACCAGCTATTGCCTATTATGACTATCGGCAAGTTGCAAGTTTACTTAGCGATTGATAGATACTCGTAGAGTGACAGGCAAACCGGGTGCTCTCTGGTGAAACTGTGTGAGATTATCTCGATCCTGTGATTCGTGTCTGAACTGAACTCATTAACATATGCATATTATGTACTAAAATGGCAATGAAAGTATGTTCTTTTTTAGCCTGACACAACATTCTTGGCTAATATATGTATAAATTAATTGCACACAGGAAGAAAGTAAAATAAATTTATTTATTTGATTACACTATATGTGTAATTCAGTTATTATTATTATAGTTGATAATAAAATTAGAGAGCATGTTACAATTTCTGTTGGTCACAATGTTTTTAAAGAATGTTCTTTAAATATGTAAACTTTACAACTTTTCAACATATTTAAAGGAAAAAAGTCTTTATTAAATACAGTATATTGCACAATATTTCAGAAATCTGTTAAGGATTTATGGATTCAAAAAAAATCAATAAAATTTCAACTTATTATACATAACATTGGAATTTCTTTCGATTTGATGTTTAGCGACTTGACGTGAAATGTCAAATGCAACTCAATAAATTGAGAAGAAATGATGAAGAAATCAAACATAAAAGCTAGATAATAGAAAGCTAATCTTTGGTGTCAGCCGGTGGCCACGAGTGTCATATATTGCAACAAGCCACAAGCTGTAGCGGTTCTGATGGAAAGTACTGAAAAGGACAAAAGACTGTAGCTGCCTTGAATTAAATCCTTTTGGGATGTAAATATGTGTGTTTTTATCTAAACATACCTATCTTGTAAGTACAAAGTAGACTCTCCTGCACGTTTACTGAATAATTTTTTACTAAATTTTCATAATAATTGTTCAGACTTCCCCGTTTTATACACTTACTTATGTCCTAAAACAGATCTTAAACGAGTCTTAAATGCTTATATACCTATTATATTTTACTCGACATTCTACTTATTAATAATTCAGTTGGTGACAACGATCGGAGCAATACGCCAGAAGCTTTCAGTAAGACGAAATAGACAAATATTCGCCTTTTTAGTATATAAATATCTTTTCGATAGTTACACTTAGTCACTATATCATCAAATAAAAGGACTTAAAAGCAGTCACTTTATCGCTTGAAACGTATTACTTAAATCGCGGGATGAAAGTAGGTCGGATACAAGCGTCAGATGTCGTGCCTTTTACCCTAGATGGTGTGACAATTTCCTATCATCAGTGGCACCGTTTATGAAAACAGTGACAACTTTCTTATCGCAGAAAATACATTAAAACACAAAGTATATAAATTGTATTTAGTTTTACTACCAATTAAGTAAAGTAGTTAAAAACTATTACATAAAATATAGTGATTCGTGCGTGGGAGAATATCGACTAAATCTATAATCGAACTGCAGGTACAATTTACAATTCGACTTTCAAAATATAGTAATCGTTTAGTCGATCGTAAATCTTGCCTCAACACTGTTTACTAAACGATGTGTAAAATAATTTTGAACAGCGCTTAAAATATTAGTTGCAATAAGTTAATAAATGTGGAATGTTTATTTTTATTTCGCTTTATTAATTTGCATGATTGATAAAAGCAATGAATACTATGGAATAATTCGGTACTTGACAATTTTTTTGAATTGATTTAAAATGAAAGATTATGTGTGTATATGTTTATAACTTGAAGCGTATATTAAATTGAAGTCAAGGTTTAACATAAAATCGAAGTTTTATAGTCAAATTTCGATTTTCCCGCGAAAACGGCACTCTGTCGTGACGCCATGTTGGTGACGTCATAGTTCTATAAACAAACGATTTTGTATATGTAAGTTGAATCGCTTTACGGGTTTTCTTTCTAATTTTTAAACATCATGAATCCTACATATTATAAGTGCTGTGCAGTCCCTCTGTGTACAAATACTACAATAAGTACACCCACTAAATTATTCATTCATGCGCCAAAACAACCGAAAATTCGAAGAAAGTGGTTGCTACTTGCAAGAAGAAATCTATGTGACATATCGTTGAAATCCATTCTTTACTTTTGTGAAGATCACTTTGATGTAAGTATTATTTGTTTATCTAAGTAGTTTGCATATTATATATACAAAAAAATTTGTTATATGGAAATGTTATTTCGTTGAGATTATAATATTTACCATAGACATTGAGGTTATAATATTGTTGAGGTTATAATATTTGTCAAGAAACAATCATTCAAAGTTATTTCGTAAAGTGCGTTCTAATATTTTTAGCTACCCAACGACATGGAAAATTACACCAGGTACCGTTTGATGGGCTCAGTTAAACAAATCAAAATGAAAGAGGGATGTGTACCCTCAAGGTTCGAATGCCAGCCAGATAGAAGAAAGCGGACAGCTGCAATCACTACGAGGGCTGTTATCATTAAAAGGCAAAGAATAGCATTAGTTGAAGAGGCGTTAAATGATGCTAAAAAAAAAGAGATAACTGATATTGCGACAGGTATGCTTGCGATAATAAATATTTCATAAAAAATGTTCATATTGTATAAAAATTAACACGGTGACACGGTATATTACCTATACAAATATCAATAATATGGTGAATTTACAGATTCACAACAAGTAGAAGGCCAAGTAAGTCCATCTGAAATACAAGGTACCGCAAACCAAATGGAAGAAGACCAGTGTACACAATTTAGCGCAATGCAGTCTACGTAAGTTGATAAATCGATTCAAGTGTCTATATACAAACAATACAGAAGTAAACAAACGCAATCTTATATCAGTACGATGAATATTGCAACTTCACCGTTAAAATCAACATTTACAAACGTCTCTACTTCGCCTTTCAAGAAAATAGATATTTCGACATCAGGTGTTAAAAAGGCATTAAAAAAACTGGTTGCTGAAGAAACGTCAGAAAGTGAAGCTTCTGTTTTTACAGCTTCACTGTCACGAGACGAATTTTCGACATCTATGCAATCTATTGCATCAGAAGAACAGGTCATACATACATGAAGAAGAACAAAAAAAGTTGATACTCCAAAATACTCTACAAAAGATTAAAAGGAAACCTCGCTTTTATATTGGAGTTCCACAAGATTGTTATTTTTTAATTGATATAATACAAACAGAGACAAAAATATCAGAAGAACATATTTTATTGTGTCTAAAAAAATTAGATTAAATACCAAGTTTGAAGAACTAGGAGATGAATTTAGTATGACAATGTCATACGCAAGTAAGATTTTCTATAATAATGTACCGATTATTGCGAACGCTTTGCGTGCATTTATTGTAAAATTAAATAACAGAAGTATAAAAATGAATTTGCCTACTGCATTTAGGCATAAATATCACAATGTCGGATGCATAATAGATTGCCTAGAAAGAGAAATCCAGAAACCTGCAAAAGCCATTAATCAGGCTCTGACATGGTCGGAGTATAAAAAAGCGAACACAGTCAAGTATTTAATAAGCAGTACGCCCGATGGTGTAGTTAACTACATTTCAGAAGGATATGGTGGCAGAATTAGTGACGTACAACTTGTCGAAGATTGCGATTTTCTAGATAGCTTAAATCCAGGGACGTTTATTATTGCTGACAGAGGCTTCAAACACATTGAGCACTTGTTATTAGTAAAAGGACATCATCTGATGAGACCACCAAGTGTCGCTACTGGATCAAAATTAACAAAAGCCGAAGCAAAACAGACGAAAGAAATTGCCAGTTTAAGAATTCATATCGAAAGGGTCATACGTAGGTTACGAGAATTTTCTATACTTAAACTGCACGCAGTTGTAAATATCAACCTAACTCGTTTACTAGATGAAGTGATAATAATAGCATGCGCTCTCATTAATTTGCAAGACAGTATTATAAAAAAATAGCGATATGCAACTTTGTATGAGTTATATATTTATTTTATGTAACAAATATCTACATTCTTTGTCTTCGTTATGTATTTTGGTTTAATGACAGGTGAAATAAAAACAATTTCACTAAAGGTAATAATAATTTTTATTTTTCAATGAACCGATCAAATCCCTTCATATCTGAAAAGAAAATAGTAAAATACATATTAGTATTTTAGTACACGTTATTCTATTTTAGTACTTGTAGATAATAGTGGATAAATATTATTTTTCCAAAAATAAAGTAATATATTCAACATATTATTGACATTTGTTTCATCATAAGAAATCTTGATTATTTGCACTTTTTCATTTTTTTCAAACTCCCAGTGTGCAACACAAAAGTAGCAATTCTTCAATCCTGTGACATACATTTGAATTTGCACTTGACATAGGAACTTTGCAGTAATTCTTGCATTTTTAATATAATTTTTAAAACTTTGTTCACTTGCAGGACATTTTATTTCGATAATGGCATCATGTAATATACCATCTGGCGATCCTGCTATTATGGGATGTTGTTTCGAGATAAATAAACCGCACTTGTCTATCTTGCCAATTTCTTTTTCGACATTTTGTCTTACTTTTTCTTCCAAGAGACGCCCTCTTCTCATTGCTGATGTATCTGGGGTTCGTGCTCCCATGATAGTAGCTATTAAAGACCCATCAAGGGTCTTACAACGGCTAACTTCGTATGCTATTGAAGCCGTTATTCTGCCGTACCTAAAGGCATACCATAATTCATTTTGATGCTGGTCTCTTGTTTTTTCTTCAATCTCTTTTATGCTTTCTTCTGAAAATAGAATGTGTATACTTTCCAGAAAACTTTTGCAATCATTTCCGTCATTATATTGTAAAAATAAATGATGCAGAGAAAGCATTTGCACACCTTTCACTTCGTAATCAGGCAAATGCTTTAATATTTGGCAGTTGTTCACTCGACATCTCTTCGCTTCATTTACAAATTTAGTAAAAACCAAACTTTCTGCTGAAGTGCTTGAACTTTTTTTATTTTTACTTAAATCTTTTGCCTTTACAAATTTGATTGTGCTGCCCACCTGTGCTAATTTAGATTTTTTCCAGTAGCACTGTACAGAGGTACAAGGAGGTTCTTCGCTCCTTCTGTGCATCCACATAAGAAATGCCACCGAATGTTTGCAACCTCCTTGAGAGGCAGCGCAGTCATGACACTGCACACTTAATATACGATCTGCTTTTTCATTCACTATTAAAGTGACTTTATAAGGCTTTGATCGCACTTTGTGTTCGGGACATATTTTACATTTTACTGTGCACAAATTAGTTTTTGTATCCCGATGTAATTGTACATAGCCGACTGCGTCATCACCATATGAATCTCTCGAAGATCTGCAAGAGAAAAAACATTTTTGTTAATGATTGTAACCGAAAAAAACTCGATATATATTTGTGTGAATATAAAGTAACAAACATAACCTCTACGCGTTTACGTCTTTCATTAGCTATGTCACTTGTTAAGTTTCACAAAGAAAATGTAATCTATTGTTTACATAAATAATCCTTTGACATAATAATATGTAATGATTAGTACTTACACTGATGTTTTTACATTTCTAAATTCTGCAGAACAAAAGTCGGAGTTTGTGGCAAAAAAACTTCCCACCATAAGAACGTCGATTTTGGGCAGATTTGCACTGTCTGCTTTTATGTAATCCTTTTCCATAATTGTTGTCCATTATAACACTCTTTTGCAACCACAAAACACCACAAAATTCCTTAAACACCAACAAAATAACTACGAAAAAACACTTGGTACTTTATTAGCGGCGACATGTAAACAAGAACTATGACGTCACGCATCGTGATTGGCGTTCGTAGTCACGTGACAAACAGTTCAAAAACTTTATTTTTATTATTGAATTTCTAAAAAAATATGACTATAAAAAGTCAATAGACCTTGAAATATGACTTTTTAACATCTAATCTATCATTTTGATAAAACCTTATTTTTATCTAAAAATACTGTCAAGTACCGAATTGTAAATACCCTACAGGGAAATTGCATAAATAAAACAATAAACTCAGTGCCATTTAATCGTTACTGAGCTAGATATACTTCTGTATTTAGCAATCGCTAATTGCGCACACCGTAACCTTTTACAAACTGCCATGGAAATTCAATTTGCTTTTAAATAAGATTGTTGTTATCGATATAAGCGTACAGTCTTACGAGTAATTTATCGCATAATGAATCCAACTAGACTGTTATTATTTAAAATCAAAACAGCGTGGAATTTTTTTCGTGCATTATATTATAATACTTATAATCAATTTCGTTGTTAACTGTATGTTTATTTGGCCGCAGTATTTACGTGTGTCGAAACATCAGCCTCGCGGTCGTTTATCAATGGTGGAAATAGAACGTTCGCAATTAGCTGTTTATTATGAGAGTAGCACAGCGGGCGCGAGTAACTGCACAAATTGCCCCGAGAAAAACAACTTTATTCGAGGCAATTACACGATCACACTATGTATAAATGTACGCATAAATTGCGTCTAGACACAGCGAATTAACGAGGCATCGATTAATTATCGATCGATAGTTATCGATAGCGACAGGGTAAAATGGGACGCGCGCCTCACTAATCGTTGCTACAACATAATAAAATGTGGAGCACAATTTTATGGTTCATCGCATGTTTTAGGCCGAGGTCGCACTGGTAGGGCGACGTGACGGCGACGCGATAAACATTTGTACGCATTGCATTGGCGACAAACCAGCGAATCGCGATTACATCGCGTAATGGCTGGCCGCATTGGTTAGGTCAGGCGATGTTCTAGTAGCGATTGATGTCCGCATTGACGCCGCGACTGTAAGGCGGCGGCGACCAACGTCGGGACTCGGGAGCACAGTGCAGTTGTGTTGCGATTAGAAGACGTAACATACGTGTCTTTGAAAATTCCTTCCTTAAACTTAAAAGAGTGTGAGTTCATGAAATAAATCAAGGAAAAAGTAAATACGGAGAATTTCATCATCTTTACTGTGAACTGAGGAAACATTCAGTCAAGTTTTATGATTATATGAGAATGAGTTTAGAAACCTTTCAATATATATTAGAAAATATTTATGCCAGGATTTTAAAACAGGACACCAGCTTCCAAAATGCATAAAATAAGATGAAATGCTGTTTATAACGCTGTTTATAATTTATAACATTTGTACGATCAAACGACAAAATCAAACTAATTTGTTTTCATCGCGTGTCGTCTCTGTCGCAACTCCTCGGGCGAAGTACATCTAGCTCGTTCGCACCGATTGAGCGGCAGTGCGGCCGCTCAAACGTATTCCTATATACTTGATTGTAGATCGCGCCAAAATCGCGGATAGTCGCCGTCGCTTTACGAAAATCAAATGTCGTTTCTGGTCGTAGAACAATTTTATTCAATGCGGACACTTTCGTTAGTTTTAGTAGAATTGAAAATTAGGAACGACATTAACAAATAAATTTCGCACGTCGCTTTGGTGATGCGGCCACCGCCGTGAGTTTATAGTTTGTTTTAACGAAATCGCCGTCGCGTCGCCGTCGCCCTACCAGTGCGGCCTTGGCCTTAGGGTTCATAGAAGTGTTCTAAAATGTTCTCACGTAATACAACCGGGACAATAAAATAAGTATTAGAATATTTTAAGGTTGTAAGATGACACTTGTAATTTACAGTAATTGTACATGCAGTGATATTCATGAATAACACTGCATATACAATATTCATATATGTTATTCATGCAACACTGATACTGATAATCTGTGGCTGAGATAAATACATGTTTATTTATACTTTCTGTACTAAAGTTAGACCTGAGTGTTTGGAAACAAAGTTCTATGCAGACTGCAAAAGTTCCCTAAAATCTCGACTGGGTCTAAGGCAGAGAAATCGTCTTTTCATTTTTATATATGTATCTCTTCACTGCTGCAAATTGTAAATGAGGCCCTATTATAAGTTATAAGCCTAAACCTACACATTTCTCTATTTTCATCCAGACATAATATATAAGTAGCTTTTTTGGAATCACGTTGGAAATTTTTTGGACCATGGATAACTGGAGTACAGACTCTTCACAGACGAGTGTAAGGTCAAGTTTTTTAGTGATGAGTTGATGACAGACGAGTACGCGTGTGGAGAAAAGAAGGGGAACGTTTTTCACAACCATGCAACCACGGAACAGACCGTTTTGGGGTCCCAAGTGTGATGGTATGTGATGTAATAAGCTTGATAGGCAAAATAAAACTGGTAATTCTGGATGGAGGTACCGTAACCGCTGTCAGTTATGTCGAGCGAGTAATCCGATGTTATGTGATCACAAACATTTTCACGAAGAGTGGGAAATGATTTTGTTTTTATGCAAGATAATGCTCGCGCGCATACGGTACGGCCCGTACCACACAAAGATCACTCTCTGGCGCCAATATTACAGTTTTGTCATGGCCAGCGATGAGTCCCGACCTCAATCCATTCGAACATTTATGGGATCAATTGAAAAGATGCCTCAAAAAAAAAATACAGCAGCGTCAACAGTCGACAAGGGCTCATAAACGCTCTAAAAGTCTGTTGGGAGCGAATACCTGATGAAAACGTTAGCCATCTGATTGAAAGTGTACCAGACAGGCTCAGAGACTGCATACGGAGCCGAGGGGGCCCTACACGCTATTAAGCATGATACCTATCAGCAGTTTTTTTAGAAAATGGTTATAACCAAAGTTAACTTTTACTGTTCATTAAGCGATCATTTCCCTAAATACTGTTTTTCATGAATAATTAAAAAAAACTTATACCATTGGTTATGTACCAATTGGTTACAATTTCTGAATCCCTGATTTAAACATGTCTATTCATAAAAACTATATATTATTGCTATATTATTAAATTATTGCGTTAATAATTTATTAAACTATAAAAAATAACCACGAACAATAAATATCCTTCAAAATTAGATTCTACGATTGATACATGACATCACGCCAAATCTCAAAGACGACATATCAACTCCATGGAAATCAATGAGGTTTCTATCTCGTAAAAGCCATTGTACTAAGTTCACTGACACCTCTCTCACACCATGAATCATGAATCATTCCTATCTACTATCTTCTGTGATCCTATTGGGCAAACCGGAATGGACATGATAAAAAACCTAATCAGTTTTAATGATGTTTTTCGGTACTTGCCCTTAGGTTTTTGCGAAATGTTTTTGTAGTAATGTTTCAAGGTTGATTCCGTGACGAGACACACGGTCACGACGTATTTCCGACTAAGTTCCGAGTCTTAAAAACGTCAATTAATTAACTTTGGTTAATTAATTGACGCCCAGCATTATCTTGTAGTTGATTAAGAGACTTTATATTTTTATTGATGTTTTGGACTTTACTAATAATCTTAGAAATATGCTCTCAAATTGTTTTTACCCAGTTTTCTATGTTTTTAACGATATTAGCTTATGTAATGATGAGATATGCTGCTCCCATATTATGAGAACATTTTTTTTTGGGCTAAATTTTAAATGCTAAATTCTTGTGGATTTAATTGCCTTTCAAGAGTCACTGGACATGTATAATTTAGGGCGAAGGCGTTCAGCCACAAGAGCACAAAATGTGTAGGGCAAAATGTGAATTTGTGCAGCAACGAGGCTAACGAGGCTCCCCCGCCGGTAAACCGGCGGAAGGAACGGAGCTCGGCGTTGTTTTGGGAGGTTACCGCGAGATAGCTAGTCGATGAGAGCGCCCAGGCACGTGCCGATACCTGATAAAAGTGTTGGCTGAAGGCCGTGTTGTGTTGACGGTGTAGCGAAGGGGACATCCTCGTCTCCGTCGGCGAGGACGGTGTACATGTGTAGTGTGTGTATGAAGTTTAAAAACCGCATTGGCAGCTTTAATGTGGTTCGTCGGGGTCGTCTAGGACGTGCCGTGGACGACGACGACGGTAACGGGGAGGGACGAATCATGAGCAAAAATAGAAGTAGATATAGTCCACGAAGAAACTGGAATAAGAATGCAATGAATTGCATCATTGAATATAATCCGTCAACTTTGACGATATTCGTCGGTTCGCGAGGGAAGCCGGGGTGTGAGATAGAATGATGCTTTTGAAGAATATATGCTCAAATTTGAAGATACGTATACATATTTTATATCTCGTATTGTTTGCTAGCGTTCATAATTGTCAATCAATACGATACGGCATGCCTCCCCGTACCCATGCGGTCCTGCGCGATATAATGAGTATTACCAAATTCTCGTTGTTCACCAGCGGGGCGGGGATTGTTAGTGGGAACAACGGTATCAAACTCTGCCAACGAGCATCTCGTCCACACGCCACACGCTCGTCGAGCATGTTCGCCAAACATATCTACAATATGTGCTAACCTTAACAATGGGAAGAGCAGTCACGAACGGGCGATGTTCGCCTATGATTACGACTAAACAGCGAGAGGCAGAGGTGTGAAATATCGCGGTCGAACCGCTAAGTGGCCCGTGAAATGTTGGACAAATATGCAACATTCTAGTAAACGAAAGACAAGATGCAACATTCTTTGTAAACTAGAGACATTTTTCGTAAACGAGACCTAATTTGCCAAGTCTTTAAGAAATCGATTGTTCGGAATATTTATATTTTAGTTTAGTTAGTATAACGAATAACCAGAAAATTACATTTTAGAGGCGTGAAATGCTATTGATAACATCAGTCATGGATTTTTTGTTTCTAGTAGATAATGTTATAATAAATAACCTTGAATCAATACGTATTTACGAAATATATCGAAGGGGGTCAACGAACCGTTTAAGAATTCTATATTTCATATTACTCAAATTTGAATAAATATGAAATTATACTAAGTATTTCGTAAAACATTTCATCTCTCTATGTATACGAGCATATAAAGGACATCTGTCTGTCTGTTTGTTCGCGCTAACGGAGGATCTACTGGGCTAAATTAGCTGAGATTTCACTACTGTGCAGTGTGTTTATCCCGGAAGGATACAGGTTGTTTTTTGTCAAAATAGGTTCAGTAGTTAAAAATAGTCGAACAGGGGTCATTAGATCACAGAGTAAGTATGTATATCTAGATGATGATAAGACATCGTAGGAACATACTCGTATAATAAAATCATTAATAATGGATCTAGATTTGGGATTCGGGTCTTAAGAACATACTCGTATAATAAAATCATTAATAATGGATCTAGATTTGGGATTCGGGTCTTAAGTGGGCGAAGCCGCGGGCAAATGTTAGCTAAGTACTTTTGTATTGAAAAACGTTGGCAGACTGTCTGATGGTAAGCGATTATCGTCATCCATCTGCAATGCTGACGTTCATAGTCGGTTTATAAGACAGCCAGGGCATCTGTTAATGTGCCAACATCTGTCATTTTTTAATAATGTTGGCATATATCGCAAATGGCCAATGCTCATAATAACCGCTCCTCGAACTGTGTTATAAATGTGTTATAATTGTGTTGTAACATATTTACATAGGGGGAGTTAGGGGGAGAGTGTATGCTGTATTCCCACAGCCGCTGGGCGCACTCGACTGGCCACGTTACCCCTCTCTCACAGAAGACTACCTTAAAATGTACTGCATTTCCTACCTTATTGTATTTCCCAATGTACGTACGTATTTTGGTAGTGAGTGAACCAGGGCCCATTCTCATCCTATCCCTCCCATTTTCCCAATCCATTCCTTAATCTGCAAAGGTAGGCAGCGCATCCAGGGGCGTGCTAACGTTTGTCATTCTGGACTGATGTTGGCATGTATCGTAGATGTCTATGGACGACAGTATCCACTTACCATCAGGTGGACTGTATGCTCGTCTGTAGCCTTTTTCTATAAAAAAAACATTTTCGTTTTAATTCTAATTCTAATTATTTATTTTTGATTCGTATCTTCTACTCACATAGTTTTTAGTTATTTACTAACTCCAATGTCGTCTTAATTTAATAAATAATAATAATAACACAATTTAGTTCGATATGAATAACTGAAACTGATACAACTTGCTAAACTGTTTGAAAAGCCTCATTTGACAACACATCTTCACTAACTGGCGCCGTTATTACCATATACCACTTGGCAACTGTTTGGCACCATAAAGTCGTATGTTTCTACAGTATATAAATATTGTTTTTTCCATTCTTCGCATATTTCAGACGGACACCGCATTGTTTGCGTCAGTTCCGCAAAACACAAGAGGTATACGACCTCGGGCCGAACTTAGTTTCAAGATTAATTAGTTCAATACCATTTGCGACGTCATCAATCAATGAAGAAATATGATTGGTGGACTATAATAGCTACAGTACAGTCGAAAAATAAAGATGTGTTTTATTTTTTTTACTTTAAATTAAAATACAAGTTTAGGGACATTCTAAGTTCTAAAGTTATCAGCCTATAACATTGCAGGACACAGTCCGCCTATAGTAAATCACTGGAGGTTCGGGCCCTAATCAACCACGCGAGTTCAAATGTTAATTGGTAAATAAACATGTTCCACATTTTTTTATTTAATTCTAGGACATTACAATACTTTCATATTACTCCATATTACACTAAAAAGATTCAGATAACACATTCATTGACATACATTCACGTACACGTTGTTGTGAACTACTGAAACATAGAGAGCGGAGAATAAAGTACAGTCGGAAACAGATTTTCGCAGCGACTGTACTTCTAAACCACTAAATGCATGAATGACATCATACTCTCTTTGTCATGGTGTGTAGTTAATGTAGCATTGGACTAGAAAATATTAGTGAGTGATACTTAGTTCGTACAACCAATAAATTAATTAAAAAATGTGAGTGATAAATTTTTAATTACGTATTTGTTATTTATTGTGAAGCATTCACAATTTTAAGGAATTATCGAAGTAATTTATCCCTTGCAGAAGTAATATATTGTTGGATAGAGCTCGTGAAAATATAAATTTCGTCTACACCTACAATAATCTTTTTTTTTTTTAATTTCTAGATAAATAGCGAACTGTACCTTTTCAACTAGGGTTTAAGATCCGAAAAGGATGTTACAGAAAATTATTGCTTTAACTTGCATCAGAAAATTTATACAAAGGTAAAGTCAAATAAAGTCGAAACATTTAGTGTCTAATGTCAAAACAAAGTTAGTTTTAGAATCCATTCTTCTTAAATTTCTATACTTGAGAAATATTTATGTAATGATATTTTCTAATTACTTGGATCGACACTGATAATCAAAACACAATTGAGTTTCTCTGTGAATAAAAGAATTTATTACGTTATATATTTTTTATAACTACAATATGTTAACATATCTTATAACTAAACTTTACCTGTGAATAAAAGAAACGACATTTAATGTTATTAATCGCAATGTCGATTCTTATTTCTAATATTACAATATTAATATCAGTTTTAATAATTCGTTTACGTTAAACGTCAAAGTATAAACGGCAATCATAGTTTACAAAAATATAAATCTATGTTCGCGGTCCACCATGAAGGCGCTTTGTAACGCGGCAAATTAAAAATTATATTTTTCTTTACATTTATATAGTTGGTTATGAGAGATTTTTTTTGTCGCTGGCTGTACTCATGAACCGCTAAATGGCATGACATCACGCTCTCTTTATGATCGTGTGTAGACAATGGAGCAGCGCGTGCGCATCGGATTTACTACGCTTTGATATGTCCGCTACATGCGAACTATTGCCGGAATACACATAACCAGTATGTGAACTTCATATAAATGAAGCATATGGCGCAACGCATTTCCCAGAGACAATGAATTGCTGCATTTAGTGCGTTCAACAATAAAGACTGTTCATACCGCCAAACGGAAGGTTGTAAAACGAAATAAATACATTCGAAAATGAAACGATATAACGACAGCTGTGAATAGTATTGTATAATAATTGTATAATAAAATTACTTACCGTATTTTCCACTCTATCCTATTCCTCTAATGTATGTTCGTGTTCCGTTAGTGAGTGAGATACCTGATATGATTCCATACCCATCCCATCTTATCCTATTCCTCCCCATTTTCTCAACCCTTTCTCCAAATCCATTTCTAAATCTTCAAAGGTGGATAGCGTATCCGCGGGTGTTCCAAACTTCCAACGTTTATCATTCTGATTTGATATTGGCATGTACCCACTTACCACCATGAGGACTGTTTGCTCGTACGCCACCTTCTTTCTATATAAAAAAAAATAGTAACGGGACAACTATTAGGAGGTCGCATGTCCGGGTTTCTGGGTGCGTGACGCGTATATAGTGCGTTTTTTTGAAGTTAGCTTACCGTTTATCATACTTTTGGGTGTGTATGTGTAGATATTTTTATTTGTATACGGTTCTAGAACATGACACCCGTGAATAAAGAGCTTATTGTTATTGACGGACGTAAGAAAAAGCGGAAAACAAATTTGAGGACCAATAAACACGTTCTTTATTGACATTTAAAGGTGCCAAATGGGGATTGAATGGATTTATATTTATAATTTATATTTCTTGAAAATAAATTAAAATAAATTATTAATTTTTAAAAAAGGTTTTTTATTTCATTATTTACCATAATTTGTAACACATCCACTGATTCATCCACTAACCATTCTTTACTTTAACTCTATAATGATTTACTCCCTGTTCGCTTGCCTTGAGATGTGTTACTGTTTAAAATCATCACAACTATTGAAAATCCCGTGATATCTATAAAAAGATGTATTAAAAGTTAGTGATTAAATGAACATATCTATAATATAGGTACTGTTGTGTATGATATTATAGATAAATACTCGGAAAATTATACTACGCGTTTCATTACTGAATATTATCACGAGGTTTAAAATTAATTCTCACTTCTACAATTCAGAAAGATATGTACACAGTGCATATTGACAGCTAGAGAGATGTACAAGTCTAAATGAACGTTTTCATTCCAACACGTATGTAATTGTGGATACTGCACATTAACTAAAGCGTGCGCCAAGAGCAGGAAGAATTTCAGTCATTGACATGAGGTCAGCCAAGACTGGACCGTAAAGACATTTGTATGAAATCGTCGATCACCGACCAATTTACTAGATCCCTCATATTATAATATTTTTTAGCGGTCTAGTAAAGTGGTCCGTCCAATCTTGACTGATCTCATGGCAACGACCGAAATTCTTCCTGCTTGTGGCGCGCGCTTTACCTGTGATTAAAGTATTGATATCCTCTCTACCCGAAGGTTGTCTGGCAGAGATTACTATTAGCGATTAGACCGCCTTTTGTGCATTTCATATGTTACAATGTCTGTTACTGTCTTGTTTTGTTCTGGTGTGCAATAAAGAGTTTTAGGCATCTATCTATCTACCTACAATATAACTACAACGAATAATTTCAACATGTATCCAATTACCATTTCGTCACACACATTCCCCATAAATTACACTGAACTTTACCTCATAATTACTTTTTATTGTCCGAAAACGAAAGTTGGAGTTAATTCGATATCTATTGTTATGGTAATACTACAATAGGATAAGGTTACAGTAGGCCAACTTAACGTAAAGTAAAATGTAACTCGATAATAGAATGGTATTTCGTTCGTTTTAGTCAAATCGTAATTTATATTGTATGGAATCACTTATTTGTTATTGCATTGCAAATACCAAAATTGGTGTATGATGATCCCATTCGAATCAGAAACTAGCTTGCAAAGTACGTAACTTTGGATTATTGACTTTGTATTATTTTCTTTTTTGTAAAATTCATTTGCCCACCGGGCAGGGCAAGTCGCTCACGAATAAATAAATGAATTTAAACTAGAAAAAAAGGAGAGAAGATCAAACTAAGACTATTTCAAGGACCTGACCTTGAAGTTAGCCTGCGGGAGCACTCTTACAGCAAGGGAGCTCAAAACATTAGCTTTGCATTTTTGCTCTATCTAAGGAGTAGAAATATTTATTACTGGTGCTAAGTTTGAAGTAATTACAGACGATTGTCGGGTGGTTTCGATACGTCCTTACGAATGTGTATTCGTAAGGACATATCGATGTAAACATGTAAACGGACATGTAAATGGACATGTAAACAAATGTTTACTTCACATCCTCGCTGTCGTTGTGTTTACGTGTTTGCTGTTCTCAATCAGGCGTTATATTGACAGCTGACCCACAGTACCTTCGGTATGTTACAGTAATTCGACGTGTAGTGGAACGGGGATAGTAATTATAGTTGAAGCAATTTCGTGTATTGTGTGAGGGCGAGCGACAATAGTAACGCGTCAAGTAATGACAGGCTTGTGGTCAGAGGAGAGTAATTGTGCTGTTGCAACAGAATTTATGGAAAGTGGTATGTATTTTATAATTAAACTTTTAAGCTTCTTATCCGTATTGTTCATAGTACATAGAAGAATCTGCTGTTCATTTGCTTAAATGAAGTTTTGGTCCAACCGAAGAGATAAGCTATCTAAGTAAAAAGCAAATATTTTTTTTATATTTCATTTAATTGTTACATTTATGTTCCAAAAATATTATGAGGAAATACTTTGGTGCTACTATGATGCTTTGCGGGTGCAGTTAAACCCTAGACATTTCGGTTTTGGTTGATAAAACTAATTAAACGTTTCCTCTATGAATCCAATCCTATCAAATTTTTCAACTTTAATATAGGTACGAAATAAAATAGACAATATTTCTCAACTAGCAAATATATATTGGCTATATATTTTGTATCACAAAATAATGATAGTAAATGCATATTAAGGTCAAACCGCACTATAGCGGCGCGGCGCGGCGCTGCAGCGGAGCGGCGCTGCGTGTCAAATATTGTTTCTATTGATTTATATGACCCAAACCGCATTATAACGACGCAGCAGCGGAGCGGCGCGCCGCGACGCGGCAGAGTTGCCTCTGGAGAATATTTTGGCGCGCAGCGCCGCGCTGCGGCGCTGCGCTGCCGCTAGTGCGACATAGCTAGCGGCGGCGGAGAGACGCGGAGCGGCGAATTTCCCAATCAGTTCACGTTCAACCCGCGAGCGAGTGACACAACGCACGATGGACGACGAAAAATTAATTTCTCTTGTAAGTGGTTATCCCGAAATTTATGACTTGCAAAACGAAAACTATATGAATCACGTCATAAAAATCAATATATGGAACGAGATAGGGACATTATTGGGCGTATCTGGTAAGTAAACACATTTTATTTTGATAATTATCTTTAATGGATTTTGCCGGGTTTATAATTGCAAATCTGTTATGAACTTAAAAACACGCGTATCAAACGCGGCTTTAACATAAGTAATTTATTCTTGCCTTTGTAGTCGACATCCTCGCCGAATCATATCTCTTTGCCAAGGCAGTGATCCCACAGCGGAATTAAAGTAATCTTTAAATTTATCCCGAACACCAAAAGCATTGTGTATGAAATTACCGCCCATATGTGGAAGGCCCAGTAACTGTAATTGGCCGGTGGGCTTTGGTTCGTTATTGAAATTAACCGAATCGTCTCTAAGAAAATTGTGTAAGCAGCATGTGGCGAGAATTACGTTATCTACGTTTTCTGGACTTAGATTAATTGTACGATAGTAAAGTCTAAACTTTTGACTCAATATTCCGAATGCATTTTCGGAAACTCTTCGGGCCCGGCTATGCCTGTAGTTATAAATTCTATTGTCTTCATCTCGTATTTGTGTTCCCGGATATGGTCTCATTAGATACGGTTTTAATGGAAAAGCTTCGTCACCGACTATAACATGTGGTAGTTGAAGACTTGTTTCTGGTAATGATTTAGGTCCTGGTACATTCAAAGCATCCGTTTCCAGTCTTTTTGCTAAAGCTGATCGGGAAAATATTCCACCATCACTATTTTTTCCCAGTTCACCAACGTGAACTATTACGAATTTATAATTTGCATCTACCAATGCCAGAATTACTAAAGAAAAATACTTTTTATAATTAAAATATAATGACCCGCTATTTGGGGGAGCCTGTATTTTTATGTGTTTTCCATCCATCGCCGATATGCAGTTGGGGAAATTCCACCTTTGTGAAAATTCTTTCTCGGCATCTTTCCATGTTTCCTCAGTAGGTTCAGGCATAACTATTTTTGACAAGACTTCCCAAATAACTGAACAAGTTGTATGTACTATTTCTTGAACTGTACTATATCCCAAACGGTAACTTTCTGCAATAGTTCTAAATGAATCACCGGTGGCCAAAAACCTGAAACAACAATATAGTGTAAATTTATTTCCAGATACCATATGTAAAGAAAAATGGAAGGGGTTAAGAGATGCCTATCATAGATCTCTTAAAAGACGCAAGTCAAAGAGTGGAGATGGAGCAAAGAAAATAAAAAAGTGGCATTTTGAAAGTCAAATGGAGTTCTTACGTCCTCATTTCCAGGAAAGAATCTCAAAAACTAACATTGAGAATACTATGATAAGTGATGATGATAATCGAGTGTCTGATCTTGAAACAGCCACTTCTCCTTCCTCTGCACCAGTAAATTCACCACGGCCTTCTTCGAGAACAACCTCTACGCCAGATCTCGAAACACCACAGCCTTCTTCGAAAACAATAACATCGACAATACTTAAAAACATGACTGCGAGGAAAAAGAACAAATAACAGTTACCGCAATCTCAAGTAGCCAACGTATTAGAAAAATATTTAAACAGCCGAACAACTTCACCCTCAGTAGAGTCCATAAATCCTATTCATTCCTTTTATAAGGCCATGGCAGATACAGTGGCAACCTTGTCTCCAGATTTACAACTGAAGGTAAAAAACCAAGTATATTCTATCGTATCACAAACAGAATCCGAGAATTTGAGACAGACATCATCTGTATCCACTGAATTCGAACCCTTCACACCGAACATTACCCTTCCACAGCAAGAACAGCCAATGACGATTGTACCCCAGAATGAAAATAAAACAAATGACGAAACGCAGTACATTCTACAGCCATCTCAAAGTATTTTACAACCACAATCACAATTCCGCTTTCGATATTACATAAATCATGACGGCAAGATAACTTATGAAAATTCAAAGTGTAATGAGTACCCAAATTACTGATTTGTCATAAATGTAAGTAACATTTAATCAAAATAAATACATACCTCATTGTCACCATGAGTTTTTCTTCCGCACATATCGCTCTACGGAAACATGTATCTTGCAGTTCAATATGAGTCTTTATAATTTGCAACAATTCATAGAACTTCTCTTTTGACATTCTGAAATAAGTGTGAAATCGACCAGAGTCTTTTAAGAGTCGTGGGAAAAGTGTGTGGTATTCTCCCTCTTCATAACGAGAATTTGGAATATCGTGAATCCATATAGAACGCTTTTTATTTCTTTCGAGATTTTCCGCTTCTTCGCACAATAAAGCCACCACAATAACTTCTTCACTTAATTTGTCCATCTCGTTAGCGAGATAACCAACAACTGAAAAATTCGGTCGCGTGCTGTCGCGCCGCTGCAGTACAGTGCGTTTAGGAAGTGCCGCGCCGCTCCGCTGCAGCGCCGCGCCGCGCCGCTATAGTGCGGTTTGACCTTTAGAGTAATCAAAAGTTATAGGTATATAATAGTGTATTTGTCCCAGCAACTTGTAATGTGTTGCAACGATACAGTTATTATACAATTATAATACTAAATTGTCACGTATGGGAGTTGCAATAACATGAATATATCATTAAATTGCAATATAACTGTGCCCAATCTTGGTTGTATGACGTGTATACTGCAATCACCTTTCATAGGTGAGATTTTGTTAATTTTTGCTTCTTGGATGTGTTAACTAATTTTGTAAATGTCTAATATTGTAATGCTTAATAATTAATAACGTAATATGTACACGCGCAAGTCGGTTTATTGTTTGTTACCTGCAACACATCTCAGAATCACTACAAATATTTGCATACGTGTAGTTCGTGTGATTAAGTAAGAGAACGATAAGAAATCAGTGTGCTGGTGTAGCAGGAGTGCATGGGTGGCCGCCGCCTATACACACCTGCAACACTGACCTAGCATAATCCTATTCAGAGCTCTTTTGAAGAGTCTCGTAACTAAGTGGAAAAACTTCAGCCGGCAGTTCGTCCCACAACTTTCATCGCACCTTTGACAATATCTGTCTAGAGTAATCGACAGTCGCAATAATTAAAAAAAAAACGCTTACATCTATTGTTTATAAAAAAAAAATCTTATCCACACAACATAAAATAAATACTTATTCGAATCTCATTTCCTCTCATTGTCTCGGGTTGTTTGAAAGAGTTTGCACAATTGCAATAAGAGTACTTATTGTTTTCTGTATTTGTAACTATGCGAAGTAGTTATTAATTTATACAACAAAGAAAATTATTACTATTATTATAGATACGAAAATTATAACCTTTTTTTTAAAAACAATGTCACTAGCTCGGCAAGTAGGGGGAAAACATCGTGAGAAAACCCACATTCTCCAGAAATAAAAAAAATAAAATAATCTGGAATCTACCAAACCACACTTGGCTCGCGTGGTGGATTACGCCTCGGAACGCCCTAGTGATTTACAAGGGGAGGCCTGTGTCCTGCAGTGGGACGTTATAGACTGACACAGTACCACCATTATACGAAATAAAACATAACATATAACTTACAAATACATCGCCCTGTCACCCACGATATTGATTAATCGGCGGTAGCAGAAACAAAAAATTATAACAATGTTTATAAAGAAATTTCTGTACTTCATAATATATGACCTAGTTTTTCGAATTACATATCCGTGTCTCAGATTTTCTGAAAAAAATCGCACAATTTGCAATAAAACCTCTTATTGTTTTTGGATCTGTGACTGTGTCATAAATGTAAGTAAATAGTGTACTGTTACATATAATTTACAAGTATACTCCGCTCTATCACCTGCGACAATATCCGCCTAGGGTAATCGGCCGTCCACTCCGCAAAGGAAACGTCCCGTTACGTGTCCCATAGCGCAATCCGCGCGCAATCTGCATACAGCCGTAAATTGAAATTAATTATTGGCAGTCATTAGTACTGAATGGAAACGACCGTTTTACCTCAGACTGCGGCTCGAAATAGATTTTATCGTTGTTTATTACTGGAGTGTGGATAATCTGCGCGTAACTTATACGTAATTTGTTTACAACTGATGCTACATCATTGTATACAGAATGATGGTACATGTGCGAACAATAATTAAATAAGCACTTTTTAAAATAAAATGACTATATGATTGACAGTACATGTACCTGATGATAGTTGAAAAAAATCGGTACTTAAGTAGAAATCTATTCATTCGGACGTTCCAACATCATTTTCTATAGCTTGTTTCCACCTACTGCTTCCTTTACTGCTGCTGTTTAAGTATAAGCCTCCTTTTGTTTGTGACACCTTTTTATTACATATATTTTTGTTCTAAAACGAATTTAAAATAACGCAAAATATGTACAAGATTGTAAAAAAATCAACATTACAGATTGTTTTTGTAACCCGAATTCTCTCCGATCTCCGATGCCTTTTTAATCTTACAAATGTAAAAATAACCTACAGACAAAAAAATAAACTATCTTCGAATCGCTTAGAAACTCATGTTGAAAGAACCAGAAAAAGTAGGGAGAAGACTTCTTAAATAATCGATAAAGAAATTTGATGAATAGATGAAGGACGCAATAAAATCTATATTTAATTTCGCAACAGCGACAAAAACAAGTGTGGGATCGAGGTCGACCCTGACAAGGGCAGCGAGTTTGACAAGTTAGAAATATCCATTAAATAGAAAGTAGTGCTAAGCGTAACATTGTCCCTTGATGAGGTTTCGATTATAGAGCTATTGGTGTTACCAGGTGAAGTTACTAATAGATAGATACATACGCTAAACACGTATCGGAAGCAGTACGTGTAATAGAAATGGAATGCAAAAAATATGGAAAGTGTATGTACTCGTATATCCTTATTTTTATATCACTAGCCAAAGCGACTTTCTGAGTCTTCTTTACTATGATTCCACTTGTCCACGTCTTACGCTGATTCTACTTCTATTGATTTTTTTTATAAGAAGACGGCAGACGAGAGTACGGTCAGTCCACTTGGTGGTAAGTGGACAAGGTGAACATTCGCAGTACATGTCAACTTCAGGACCAGAATTACAAATGTTGGCACGCTATCGAATGCGCTGCCTATCATTGGAGACGTAGGAATGGATTTGGAGAAAGGCTTGAGAAAATGGGGAGGGATAGGATAGGATGGAAGATAGGACAGGGTCGCTTATTGACTAAGTTATTGGCTAAATTTGATCGTTTGAGTAATATTCAGTTTCAAGTACCTTAGAAACTTACTGGTACACATTCATTTATTTGTGTTTACATTTATGGATTTGTATTTAAATGAATTTATTATTGTTATTATTATTAGATTATATGTATGGTATTAGTGCAGTGCCAAGTATTGCCTCCTACCAATTTCTCTCCTCTTCTCGGTTCAGTGATTTTAATGCTCACTTAATTTAATTAATCACTTAATTTAATGATTTTAATCAAGCTCATCCCGAGGCCGTTCTCTAGATCTGTTGCGCAAGCTGCGATATCTTTTGGCCACAGCCACTTCCTCTTTCACATTTAGACAATCATAAACGTATTGCTATAATTAGTCATCAAATTAAAAAAAACATTCGCTTCAGGTTCGTTTTACGGTTCTAAATAGCAACAAAGCGAATACTAAGAATTGAATATAATAGAATCGAATTAAAAATATCGTGGGCGAGTTCATTGCCCCCGCCACGTGGTATAAACAAATAGTTTACATGTATAAAATTAATAAACATCCAGCAGGAACCCCTTGAGTGGTTAAATATAGGACATCGGTTGTTGCTTTGCGCAGACGACGCGGCGCTGTGCGTTTGCACAAATGTTTATACTATGAGCACGGAAGAACATATTTAAAATTCGGTTCTTAACAGTGAAATGTTTATACTTTCATTAAAAGTGCTAATGTTAAATTCCGAAATACACTGTTGCCACTTAGTACGCAAACGCAATTGTGAACTGAATAAATTTGAAAAGCAAGTAGATCTTTCAGTGGTCATACTAGCCGTATAAAAATACAATTATCGTAGTTATCACTTTATATTTTTCAAATATGTACAAGTATTTTGCAATGTCATATTATCTGCTTGTTTTTTACACTTCTCTTCATGCGTACCTCTTAAGCAGCTGTATTAGTTGACAGCCAATCTTGAGAAATTGGCTCTTTTATTTACCTGCAAATAAAGAAAATTAGTTGTTAGTCATAAATCATTAGAGTATAGAACACGAACTACCATCCAGTGCCATGGAGTTTACACCATGTTGTTTGGAGACACTTTTTCATTAGATTTAAGTGATTAATTTCCTATAATATTGCACATTTCTTGGTGATCGTGGGAAAGGTCAATGGGAAAGAGTACGTTATGGTGTCGCGCCGCAAGGTGGACAGGATGGGCTGCGCACTGCTCTGTTTTATGCGCCACATACACTCGCCATACATATTGATCTAAATCTGATTATCTATTTGTTATTATATTTTATTTATATGTAATTAAAGCAACGTTCAGTTATGTCGGTGGTCGTGGGAATAGTTAGTGTTCGACGCAGGAAATCGGACAGGACGTGCCGCGCATCACACCGCTTTAATGCGCCATACACTCGCTGTTATTATTACTCCGACTTAATATTAATTGATTGTTTATTATTACCTATATTTTTATTGAAATATTATTAAAAGTATTAGTGCCTCGGTGGTTGTGAAATGGGGCGGAGTATCAGAGCGTCGCGGCTGGCCGCTGCCGGCGCAGGAAGTCGGACAGGACGCGGTGCGCGCTATACCGCTTTAGGCGCCACATTCTTGATGTTATTGCACTTGGATTATTTATTTCTTGGCGTAATGTCACAAATATTCTATTACTTAGTTAGTTATTTAGTTTATTACCTATTTTTTCGTGTACATTCATCATGGACACTTTAACTACGGTTTCAACGAAATCATTTAATAGACAAAATTCTTTAAGTTATCTTCCTTTGAACAAAAAGCCTTTAACCAACCACACAACGAAGATCGCTAGCCTTGGAAAAGGTCTAAATCCAGCTGTAGAGAAACAGTACTTGATAGGCGAATTGTTTACGTTGAGAAATTTGTTTAAACTAGTAAAGTAATCCACGCAAATTTGAATTGTATTTTCACGTTTTCTTAAAGAAAGCTCTCTTTAAAGTTCAAAGCGCTAAAGGAAGATTTTGACTATATATAAAATATAATCATTACTGCATCCATAAGTAATACACGTGGAATAAATACGTGCAAGCATGTATGTTTTCCATACGGCAGGACTGCTTTGCATGCCAACGCGATTCTACTTCACATCTAACTAATTAAGTGCGAGAAGCGAATAACAGAGTCGTTATTGAACGCTGCAGTTGCATAAACACTTCACACATTGGTTATTTGTATTGACTTATAGTTTTATTACGAATAATGTGTAGATTACTTCAATGTCCTATTTTACTACAAACGATCATTTAACACAGTCTTATTTAGTTAATGTTATCACATTTATGTTATTATCTGAAGTATCATAAAACATATTATCAGACGTCGTATCTGAGGATTAAAATAGATATTAATTTCAATCACCTGCCCAGTATCTGTTGGAAGCGGCACTTACTAGCACACCCACATAAACTTGCATCAACCACCAATCTTAAATCAATGCATTTATGCTCAATTTCGTTCACCACTAACACAAGTGATCACTTTCCTACCTAGTTGAAAACGTTTACACTTAGCAAAAACATTTTTCCTGTAAAAATAGAGTTAATCTGTAGTTTGCGGGTTGCAAAGTTAAGTTTGTCGCCTGAGGCACGATCGCCCATATCTCTCGATCTGGAAGTATACGATGTGAATTCATTAGCAGTCAGTTGGCTGGATGTGTGTAAATAGAACGGAAGCCGAGTGCATAAGTTAGTGTGATAGCTGGGCGATGTTAATAATAGTTTGGCGGTTTCTTTGTTTGGTTTATATATGGATATCATAAAGTCGTCTCACGCGTGCAATTTTCTTGTCATAGTTTTATAAGTACAATTCACAACATTAGAATTATTGAGACTTCTGAAACTGTCTTCTAATATGGTAGGCTGTTAGTTATTATTAGGCTTCCAATTCTACTTCTTTATCTAACATCGTTGAAAAAGGCTTACTACATATTATTATATCCAGCAAGAGAGTCAGTATTATAATTGCACTTTCATTACCGATTTACTGTCAGATGAGCCATATGATCGAATCGATCATGTTATCAAATACGCAGATGTTGAATGATACACTTGTGAACCTAGGACCTAGATGATACACTTTTGAATCTAATTGTCTTTAATTCCGATTCCTGCATACAAAATTTTACATCCTGTATAAATCCCGTTACGGTAAATAATGTACCATTTTCAAAAATGGTAAAACACGTGTTTATTTGCATTGTAGAATATTTATACCAAGTTAATAGGGCCATTCAATATTTTTTCTATACAAATTTTGACTCTCCGTTTCACGACGTTAGGGACTGAATTTCGAGACAAACTTAGTAAGCACTTAAGTCACAAAAGGAAAGTACTACAAAAGAAGCGTCATGCGATCTAATGAAATTCATAACAACACACCTATGGTACTAATTCAACATGTTTCACGCGTCACCGAAGAACAGGAACAGATGGAGAACCATCATTAATTAGATAGAGATTGACTCCTGGAAAAGGTCACGACCCTTATGCATGTGAGATCATGAAACAAGGTATTGTGAAAATTATTTAAATGTGAGAAGGGACAAATTATTATATCTTAAAAAAAAATAATTTACTGCATTTATGGCTAAATTACTATTTGGAGATACGGAAGCCACAGATTGGTATTCTGATCTGATAATAACCAGTTCTCAAGACACACGAAATGAGTAAATTAAAACGTCAGAGGAGTTTATGTCGCGTGTAATATTTGCTCTGACAGTTAAAAAGGTCAGGAAGTTCTTTTAATTTCTCTGAAAGGCCTTTATTATATTTTTTTTATTTATTTAATTCAGACAGGCAATAAGTTCATACTATAAACATCTTATTTAAAATTGTATATTGTTATTACATAAATTCCAAAAACTTTTTACATGTTTTGGACGCTACTCCAAATCTGCTTTTGTTTTACATGGTAAGAGAAACTGGATATATCCAGGATCTCTACCACTGGATATATCCAGTAATGGAGAAACACAAGTTGACTGTATGGTATAGTCAGTTAGACCAGCTCATCATCAACATGCAGAAGTGGCAATGGACAGGTCATATTTGCCGCAGGACCGATCCAAAACATTCTTACCAGTACTCAGCAAATACATAACTATGTATGGGCAATCATTGAAATGTATTCTTTCGTTAATTTAAAGACTGCTGACTCAAATTGTCACGTCTGGGTACTTTACCGGCCTTTTGAGAATGCAACGAAAATGCAGGGAGTAGACCGTGTATTTTTAATGAGGACTTCTAGCCTGGGGGAGGAGGCTCAAGGAGGCTTTGTGTGGACTATCTAACGATAGCTCTTGACAACCGTCTACGTAGACTTTTTACCCTTTTGGGTGAGATAGCGAATAAAGCGGGGTCAACGACCAGACTGTTGCGGTAGACACGGGAAATTATGAAGTCGGGGACGCGACGTAGCCATTTCAAATTGTAATTATATTACTATATATACAACAAAAATTCAGAACCTAATAAGTGTGGTCTTTATTCAGTTTCAATTGTACAAGTTCTATTATCTCGGAATAAGAAACAATACATACAATAAATATAATATATATACATAAGTATTATAAAGAACATGTCTGTTTGTCTCTTAGTTTAACGAACTAATTTTGAGACCGACTAGCTGTTCGAATTCTGCGGTTCTCAATGTGTGTAATGTAAAATTTGTATGAAATTTAATTATTATTAATCTATGCAGACATATAAATATTTAGTATTGAGTAGTACATATTTAGAATTTAAATAACAATTTCTAAACGTCGATTCAACATCACGCCGTCTCTTTCTCCCCTCGGTCTTTCTTTCCCTCTCTCTCTCTCTCTCTCTGCCCCGGCTAGCATTCAAGTACACATTACATTTAGCTCTATAATTAAAATTCGATTGGTCATGCAGTTATAGTTAATAAAGTTTAAAAATATTAGAAAAAGTGTTTTGATTGAAGACCCGCCTTATAAATCTTAGAAACTTAAAAATCACAAGCTCACCCCAATCATAAACAAAATCAAATCAATGCTATTAAAAAGTATGTGAAATTAACGATAATACTAAGTAAAAATGGATACCAGAACCAGTACATGATCCAAATATATTTCAATGAAACGATCTTTAGTCAATATACTCGTACATTAAATAAAATAATATGTATGTAGCTTAGATATATATACCTACTTAGATACGGTTTCGTTATCGTAACAAGATTAGAGGATGAGTTGATTTGCGTCATAGGGAGAGGGAGGCGGGCGCAAGGTCGTTTGAAGACTGTTCGTTTTGCTTCAATACGTAATTTCGTATACCACTGTCTCCATTTATTTAGACTTCATTACACAACTAAGTGACATTACAAAAATGAGCTCTTTAATGCTTTAAAGCAATGTTAAATTGTTAAATATGTCGTAAAATTACTTGCAATTTGTTATGGGAAACGAGCAACACAAGTTTTACATCAGAACGATACAACGATTTAAAGTCCTGAGGAACTAACCAAAACTAAAAGAGTGGGCGTGCCAAACTCCCAGCGTGACGGTTTAAGGCCACACAACCCTCTTGTACAAGACTATGAGCATGAGGAGGGTCATGCCCAGCAGTGGACGATAAAAGGGCTGAGTGTCTTCAGAAGCGATCCTAGAGATGCTTGGTACTTGGATTTGATTTCTCATTATAACTGCAGTTTCACATCAGTATGACAACTGCCTAAAGTTATACTAAATAAAATTATACTAAAAATAAAATATGCTTAATTTGAGCCTGTAGATATTAGAGCGGCTTCCTTTTATCTAAATGGCTTTAAATTGACTTTACCTTGGGTTTTTAAAAACAAATTAAAGCCATACGCGCTTACTAAAAACAATGTACTCGTATTTACACTGGGTGAATTACTGACAGTAATTACTGGGTAAAATGCACGTTCGTAATAAACATAATTGCTGTAAATTACTTAGGAATCCCCTACAAAATTATTTAGATGTGCTATTTTTGTCATACATTTTAAGGTGCAAAAATATTTGTGACATTATATTAAAAATTATCACATAAATTATCTGATATCTAATAAATAAATAATTTTATGGTGATTAATATAACTACACAATGCCAGTAATTTTTAAGGTCAATATTCAATTCAATGCAACAAAATCTACATATTAAGTAACAAGTAAAAATGTTGTGTAACTTTGTAACATGCTACATAACTTTATAGCATGCTGTATGACACATAGTGTTTAAACTAATAATGCTAGAAAACCATGTTAAAAAAGATGAAATATTATACAATGAACTTGAAATAATTAGACAAATGAAATTAATTAGACATAAGAAAAAGTGCATCTTATACCTTTCTATATTTTATTGCCATGACCGATTTTAAAGAACTTTATATTACGTAATAAAATCACTTCCTACACTAGAATCAAAACTATAAAAATAAACACGATTTTTAAATATGTGCAATCAATTAATCACCTATTCTTGTGCGGCGGTCGATAGCGGAGCATTTAACGGCATGTTTTCTGATAAAGTTAATATTGTAATAATGTGAAATACGCTTGGAATAAATCGTTACAGCAATAAATATGGTTATAGCGTAATAAATAAAAATTCTAACTGATAGTTTAGAATTAGTATTTAAGTAGGTTACTATCATCACTCTATGATTGGCGTCAATGGCGAAAAGGTTCATCAAAAACATGTAACCCCATTTTCTTGATGGACATCACGTACCGGGAAACACAGTGTGAGATGCTTTCCATCAAGGGGAACTGGCGTATGTAAAGAGCAGAAGATTTTGGATGCTAGTGAGCCTTGTTATTAAGCAGTCGAAAGACAAAAATTGATGGTATGGTACATCAAATGATGGTGCTCTACAATTGTGTTAACTGATAATGTTAACGAAGACTAATTACACTTTGATCTAAGCCGAAAGGCCCAGAAGCAATAAAAGGTGAATTTTACAACTTTTAATACTGTAGGTTTTGATAATGCTGCTCTCGAAAATGATTTATTTGCCTAATAGATTTCTAAAACTGATTGCATTTCAAGAAAAATCCTGCTTGAATAAGTAACACGGCACTTTTAATAACAAAATGGCATTATAAGATTTTCAGTTAATAAGTCTTAATTTATAAATTTGAAATTTAAATTATATTTGGAATTATATTAAATTATATTTATAATTTGGAATAAACAAAACGAGCCGCGTATAAAATATTCCGCGAATAGGTGCATTATTTTTTTTTAAATTGACAGGATTTTATATGTTACATTAGGCAAAGATAATCTGTTCTAAACAGCCACCTTAGAGATATAAGTAAGAATAATATTGCAAGAATTAAACGCTTCATGCAAAGGTGAAAACATGCGACACTGATGTATCATATACCGGATTCTGCGCGGCACTAGGTCTGATCTTATACCACTTGCGAGTGCATATTAAAGCCACTTACACACTAATAAATTCATGTAATAACACACGCTAAATATCGCCGCCATTACTCACGGCTGTATCGCAGCAGGTGAGGACAAAAAGGAGGAATAATAGTCGAGAAATAATGTAAAGGGCACAAGCGCAGTTGGGAGCCAGTTAGTAGGGAATAAATTGTTGTGCAACGAGAATGGTTTTTTGTTGTACCTTATTAACTGGAATAGAAGTACAGTATCCGGCGATATATGTCACATTGTGAATATAATTTATCTTAATTTAAAGAAGTACGGTATTACATATATGGTATTTAGTCTGCAAACTTTATTTAGGTACCAAAATGTTTGCTGTAGCGTTTTGCTAGCTCCCTAATATTGCATGTGTAGGTAGCACCCTTATAAACTATAGTTGAGCGGCGGTCATCATTGTGTCACTTGTAGTGGATTTACTAAAATATTGAGATAGAAATTATTACACGCACAAAATCTATAGGTTATAGAATACTCACTCCTTCACTACAAAATCCCTACGTGATAGGGTGCAAACCACAGGGTGCAGGGTGCACATGTACAGAGGTCTCGTAGAAATTTATATTTTACATACTACATAGATTATTTTCCTCGACAAAGACTTTCTCGCAGCGGGCATATTACACGAGGGCTATGCATTTTTGAGCCTTTTATTCTGTAGTGTTCTGGACATTTGCAACAACAGTCACATGATGACCCTTCAACTCTTTTACACATAGCTTGGAAGGGTTCTTTCTATAAATAGGGTTGAAAAACTTGAATAGGCAGACCTCTTCATCTAAGGGATGTTGAAAAAAAATTGGCAATGTTTAAATCGATATTCACAGATTATAGTAACAACGAAACGTCGTGAGGTGAGCAATGAAGATATCGTTGAACTGCAGACTTAAATTACCAATTTGAGTGGATACTCACTTTCAGTTGAGATATGATGAGAATCCCTACATAAATCGCGACCGGTGACTCTTAAAAGGCCACAAGGCCATAAGAATTTAGGCCTACACGATGTTGAGGCAATCAAGGTTTTTTAGCCGGTAGGAGTCCGGCACTACCTGGTACCACCTAGACTAGCCTAGCTAGACCAGATGGTACCAGGTGACCATGCAGGGTTTTCCTTGATTGACTTTCCTAATAAAAAAAAATAAAAATATGGTGAGAAATCGTTCCCAAATTTTCAAATTCTTCCGATTTTGGATTGTGATCTCTGTCGGTAGTAAGTGGATTTCTTCGAAATTTTCCTAAAAACAACACAGCAAACAAACTGAAGCGTATCGTAGGTGATTTTGTAGGAATAGGAAAATTTTATGTAAATTTGATAAAGCCCACAAATAAATGAATGTTAATCTATCGACTCTAACCTGATTCTTGAAATAATCTAGTCTAATTTATGGAGATTTAATATAAGTGATTGATTGATGGTCGATTATGTGGGATAACATTTCCCAGAATCCAAGGCATCCTCCTGCGGACTCTCCTGCTTGCGCACTCTGCCGAACAACGGACGGAGTTCTGGCGATGGCGGCACACTAATACCAGCGTACCTAACCATGCAAGTTATTAGGTCTCAAATATTCGAGAACCTTGAGCGAGGTGACGGGCAGCTTCTTCACAGAAACGAAAGGCCTAGAAACCCGCATGCAAGGAGAAGCCTATATATCCAGCAGTGAAGAAATATAGATAATGGTATGGTAATTTATTAATCATCCATCCCTTTCTGTGTCCATAGGGACATGCTTCAGAGAAGTGACTGGTCAATTCTTCGAAGCGATTGAATAAATAGTAAAGTCCGTATCTAAAATCCGTAACGAGCAGCTAGTTTCTACTGTAAAGTAACTGCTTTTTACTTGTCGATAGCCAAGGTGTCGGAGTTGTTTAGGTTAGCCGGGACTTGTATGCATTTCTGGTGCGTATCCATTCGCGATCAGTTTGAAATAGTTGTTGCACCACATTATGATAAATTATTCACAAGTTAACTCGGAACAGACTGATGTGCTCCACATTTGATAATTTACCAGACGTTTAACTTAAAAAGTAGTATTCTGATATCATCTTCGAGCGGGGTTAATTGGGTCATATGATGTTTTTTTTAATAATATAAGATTTATATTAAAGACAATAAAAGTATGCAAATTTAGGATAAAGGTAGGAAGAATTATTATTGTATCGACATAAAATATATACGCACATTTAATTTAAATATTAATTACAACCATTTATTTAAGCTACCGTGACGGTTCACCTATACATACGGACCGAATATATCTTTAAGCATTTGTATATTTAAGCAGACTTATCAGTGCTATACATATAATGTCACTATGCAGGTATCGATTAGACTTTGAGACGGTGGTTAGATATGAATAAAACGCACCATAAAACATGAAATTAAATTGACTACTAAAGATATTTACAGATGTTGGTTTGTATCTTAAGATGTCCCTGCATGACAGTATACATACTCGTTTACCATTAGGAGCACCTGTCTGCTCTTCCTATTAAAAAATAAGATAAAATGCATTACAATTGTTTTAATATTTAACAGCTACGGTGACTAATCGTTTTTATAGAGATGGCAGACAGTCTATCCAGTGGTAAATGTATGCTGTCTGTCACCCATGGGCATCCACAATACTTGCTAACATCAATCACGAATAACAAACTTTGGGCACGTTTCTGGATACGGATTACACCGCCTCCCTACAGACTTATAGGACTGGATTTGGGTTCCCATCCTTCCAGTTCTAGGGACTATAATAATTCCCCATTTTTCGTGAAAGAACATTGGGGTGGGGAAGAAATGTGTAGAGTAAAGAATACAATTAGATAATAGAGTTTCCTCTATATCATTATACACTACTCGATGATATTCTTAGTACTTATTTCACGATCTCTGAGTAAATTTCTGAGTACTTTAACCTAGAATTAAAGTGACCGATAATTGAAACATCACATTCCACTAAGTCCGGGTATCGTTAATCGGTGAAATCGATCAGAGATACTCGGCAGTTTTAATTGCCGAATAGTGATAATTGTTAAGTAAGAAATCGTAACTTTACTCTAAGGTGATGAAATAGGCCCTCGGTTAATTAATAGGCATTATCATTTAATTTTATGGTGATTGTAAGCACTAGGTGGTCTACTTCTTTGGTATATAAATTAACAATTTTTATTCCACGCAATAAACTTATTTTTGTCAATAAACAACAATATACTCTATATTTAGAAGTGCAGTAATTCAGTCCCGTGAATCATTCTGCAACTAATGAGATTTCAATTTTACACGAAAAAGGAGAATACCGCCTTATTATTACAGATGTAAGGTTCTATTTGCAATGGAACTACTAAAGGGAATTATTTTATATGGTAATAAATAATAATGGATCGTCTTCGACCTTGGCGAAGTTAGTCAGCGTCTCGACGCAGTAAATTGTAAATTAATGCCTGTGACAGAGGGGAGATACTCGTATAAAAGGAAAATAAACCATTGCGCACTCCTACAGGAGATTGTCAAGGATACTAATTTTAACTCTTGTAAAAAGGCAGTAATGTCAGCTGTACGTCGAGATAATACGCGGTTAACGTCAATGGAGTATAGAAATTATCGGGGCAGTTATTTTATGTCTGTAGGTACTGTGGTAGCATGCTAAATAAATTGAACAGGGAATAAAGATCAGTCCAGAATCAAAATGGTAGGTAGTCATGATGTACCTACAGCCAAAATAAAAGCGTAACCAAAGTAAAATTGCTCACATGTATATTTTATAACCCATTCCAGTAGTCTACTTTAAAGTAAAAAAGAAAATTATAATAAAGACAGTAGTTTCGGTTGCGATATGCCCTTGGCCTTAAGCACTTGACCATAGTTCAAATAATCGAATACCAGGGAAGAAAAGAATAATTTCAAAAAAAGTATTCCAACGGTTCTCATAAAAGGCCAAGCCTGTACTGAGTAGACCAAAGTCAGCATAGCATATGAAAGAGGTACAATAGATACACAGACGAGGTAGAAGAATATATTAATAAAGCAAATATGTAGGTAAGTTGGAGTTTTCTGAACCTAAAAGCGAATAATAATGGAACTGCACGACAGCATTTCATTTAACATAAGCTATGTCAAGAATTAGATGTTTATAGAGATAACTTTTGCTTTTCATATTTAGAAATTTTTGAAGGGCATGAGCAGGTGCAGTACCAACACGACATCTGACCAGGGGCTCAGAGTTCGCCAAGTGACACACTAAATGTGAAAATGACAGGTGTATTGACGGACCTTGACGCATTTCATTCTTAATCCCCAATATATGGCCGTCATGCAACTCGTCCACGTCAGTACTCATCTAGATACTTACATATTTGGCTATCACCTTCACCTTAACATGATAGCGAATAAGGTTTGTATTAGGTTTCATTCGTAGGCGATCGTTCCATGAAATTAGGAAACTTGTAGATAGGGTTCTTCGCATTGAAGTTTTACCCCGCATTTAAAATGCTGTCCATACTAATGATTAAGGCTTACAGTACGAGTTATATGAGGTTATCTTAAGGGCTTATTTATATATTAAACGGGTCTTAAGCGCGTATGTTTACTTATATTAGCTAAATAAAAATATTATTTTTACAAAATAAAAGAATTGTAAAAGCTTACAATTTATTATTACCATATGCGTAATTAAAAGAAATAATGAAATGTAGAGAGCTTCCGACCTTCTGCAAAAAATCTGTGTTTGAATCATGTGTTCCGCCTTGTTTATCATACGGGTGTCAGATTTGGTCCGTAACAAAATGAAATTAACAAAAACTATTAAGCTCTATTATTATATTAACAAAATGAAGTACCCTAACAAAATGAAATTAACTCTCTATTACTATCAATATAGTATGGAACGGAAGATGATATGTTTGAAAAAAATTAATAAAGTGTTGAATACTAAGATTAAAGAAAGAAATAAATCAGAGATGTTAAGCTAATAATCAGAAAACTTAAGTGGAAATGGGCTAGTCACTCCTGTAGAAGGGACAATAGATGGTCAAGCAGAATAACAAAATGGTATTCAAGGCATGGTGAAAGATCAAAAAGCAGACAAAGGAAAAGATGGAGCGATGAAATCAAAGAAATAGCTGGTGGTACCTGGAGTAGGATTGCTAAGAATAGGAAACAATGAAAAAAAATTGGAGGAGGCCTTCGTCCAAAGGGCGAGCTGACAAATAAGAATTAATATATTCTTTGCAATTGTGTGGTAAATAAATAAATATAAAATACATATATGTCATAATAATAGTAAGAAAAGATATTACTAGAATTTAAGATGAATTTATGATTTAATTAATATATTATAATTTTGTAATGTTGCACATAAAACATTTGTATCATGTAATGTTTAGCAATAAAAAGACTTGATATTTATATATGTATATATTTATTTATATATCTATGCGTAAGTATTTGTTTAATTAATGAAAAACAAATAAAGTCAGCAGGCTGCGCACGCGCCGCGGCTCATTGAAAGGCGCAGGTGATACAGCGCAACAGCAATCTGCGGACTAATTACCCGTTTAATGGCTCAATCGAACCGTAATCACAGTAATTAGGTTTATTGAACCATACAGTTATTACCGATAATGTCGATAATACTGACCAAAGTGAGTCGGATATCCTATTCATTGATAGAATTTAATGTAGATGCTCTAATGGTAGGTTAGGAACGATACGTGATTCTGCAATATCTTTTATATAGCGTTTATTTGGTTTTTTCTTTATATGGAAACATTTTTAAATAGTATTTGATTTTATAGTGTACCATAGACATCTTGGTACCTGGTGTCTTTTGTATAATGTAATGATTCAATACGTTTTCAAGTGCACAATCAATGTTGATATTTTTTAAATTAAAATCTAACTACTAACATAATAATTTAACAGAAACTGAATTATAGTAGTAACTAGTTATAGGAAATAAAAATAAACTGTTTTATACAACAAAAAAACTGATTTCCAAGATGCGCTAAAAAGTTTTTTTAAATAACTATGCTATAAGAAATCTAGGTAGATGTAATTATCGAATTTCTTTCCGTGTTAATGTTTCATTTTCATACTAGTTTTAGTCCTGAAAATGATTGCGTCAAGTTTGTTTTATTTTCACGCTTTTTTCTGATTAAAATAAGCGATAACAGACAAAGATTTTTTAAATTGTCCCTTCTTTGCATGTCCCACGTTTCATTTAACTGACTTTAACACTGTGTCCCGACCTTTAGTAATACTTTTGAATCTTATTTTAACTGATGACTTAATTGTTTTATAGGGGCATTTTTATTCTACGTAATACATTGTGTATTATTACATTAAATTCAAACAAATGAACACGTTTTGTTTGTTGCATTAAACATGTGCCGGGTTGCCGGACGCAACAATGGAATTTCAGTCGAATGGATAAATATTTTGATTACATTTTCAATGCCACAAAATTCTGTGCGTTTACGTTTGATGTTCACTGTGTCGATATGAACGTAGATATGAAAATACTGGTAGGTTCTGAAATTGTCTCAGAAGATTAATGAGGGACGATATTTTATCATTTATAGCGAAAACATATCAATTAGGTCTGCCAATTAAAACAAAACAACATAAAGTATTCTGGTTTCTTACACTGGTATTAATGTCTTAAAGAATAAAGTTAAAATTTTTATATTTTTCATTAATTTTCATTAGTAAAGTTAATTTGCACTATATAGCCTATGTCCATCTGGAATAATGTACCTTTCAAACGGTGAAAGGATTTTTATCAAATAGGTGCAGTGGTTCCGGAGATTACCCTCCACATACACACAAACTCACAAAATTCGCAATTTCTTTATTATATTAGTATAGATAGGTAATATAGTCGAAATTACAAATAGTAGTTTCTATAAATGTAGTCTTTACATATATTATTTGCATATTTATACATCTAGAGCAAAATCTACAGCATAAATTATTTATTTATACAGTTCATTACACAATGCCATACAAAAGGCAAACTTAATGCCTTATTAAGGCATTCGCTACCAGCCAACCTTTAGATTGATCAAAGAAATACAATTTGGAGGTGCATGAAAGGCAATTTAGATGATGTGATGAAATAAATTTTATATATTGTTACATATTGTTGTGTTGTACATTGTTCTATGCGCTTAAATTTCCGCGAAGATAAACCAGTAACCCCATGGATAAGGTGGCATTTAGCACAAATTTCATGATGACTATGACTCAGTCTCTGCTGCTGTGCAGACATAAAGGGCAAGGTCCTACACGATCTGAAATGTCAGCCGTGATCATCTTGTTGAGTAGTTTTTATGTAACAGGTATATTTTTTATCTTTAACATTTTTGTTATAAAGCCGAAATAATAGCAATATGTAGAGAATGATATTGGCCTGATATCAGAAGGTTAATTAAACTATAAATGTGCTCTAACTTATTATATTAGTTAAACACGTGAGTAACTGGACCTCTACTTATTTGGGAGTGCGGGAGAGGACTGGCGGGGCAACCTCCAAGTACAGAGCGCACAAAAACCTCTATAATGATATAGCCCTACTATGAAAGACCAAAACACCGTGTCGTCGTGTGTCGAACACCGAGTAGCTATAAATAAATGTATGTATTTTGTCAATAAACAAAATGTTAATCGGTGAGGAACAGTAGCATCTATATAAAACTAGGCTCATGCACACATACCCAACATTAAATGAGGTCTCATCAGCTTGACATTGATGTACTCGTTTAAAATAGAAAAATCGATTACAGCAAAGACCATTTCTGCGTTGCATCAGTTTCAGTCTATAGAATCACTATATTCGTATACGTATAAATTGACTGCGCAATACACAATACAATCAATATACAGTAGATCAATACTGTTTAAGTATACAATGTACATATTACGGGATGCGCTTGCGCAAGCCTCAACGATTTAACGTGTATGGAATGCCAGCAGTGATTGACGCCAGTTCCAACATGCAGACGGCATTAAAATGATGTACGTGTCGATAACGGGTCAACCTACGAGTATACTTAGAGGTATCTTAAAATAATAATAAGGATAGGTACTGATACGTATTGATACTGAATAATAAGTAACTGAATAAAAGGTCCGAACACACACATGTTCCATGCACGACGCACGCACGCACTTAGGCGCATATACACAAACCCTCACACATCCAACACACATACACACAATGTGTGTGTGTATGTGTGTTAGGATGTGCGAGGGTTTGTGCGAACAAAAACAGACAAAAGTGTACGTGTTTATGTAAACACGCACACTTTTGTCTGTTTTTTGGGGCAACTGGCACCCACTTTTGTCTTTTGTCTGTCATGGGCAATTGGCTCCCTCGATACAGGTTGTCCTAGTGTGGGTGCCAGGGCTTCATTTAATATGTGTTAAATGGCTATAAGCAAAATAATCGATTTATTAATTATTTATTTTGTAATTAGTATTATTATCAATCTATAATGTCTTACTGTAGATACATTTTTTCTTTTAAAATTACGAGATTTCTTGCTATAATAAGGGCTTGATACTAATGGGTTGGATAGCAAAAACTCGTAGACAAAAATTTTAAATTAACACTTATTGAGACATATTTTTCACATGAATGTTATACGGTTTCCTCGCGGTTAATTGGTTAGGTCATAGTTTTTGTTGTATACAAATTGTTTTCATTGAAATTGCGTAGTAAATGAATATTTGAATTTATGTATTACATAGTAAAATATGTACTGGATACATTTATGGGAAAGCATATAATATTTTAGTTTTGAATTTTATTCCACATCGCTCGCTGATCGTTTTTGACTTTTATATCCCAAAGTGCAACCGGATGGCACCGGCTGTTTTTAACAATAAAAACCTTTATGTATATTGAACATAAGTATAAAATCGCATAAATAAAACTTAAAAAACTAAAAAGCTCAGAATCTTGCAAGGTTTTAGCTGGTATAGTCGTCTAGACTCCAGGCAAGCTTCAATTGTGATAAACGTCTTCAATTACAAGCTACGCAAAGTAGAGGTGTGATCTCCATAAAGTGCTGGCATATCATTTCAGAATACATTTATGCGCCTATTAAATTTGTCGTCTTTTTATTGCCGTTTAACCAAATTAACACTCGACTATGTTGCAGAGGATGTCCATAATTCGCACAATCCAGCCTTGACAATCCATCGACATTGTCATGTATCTTATTAATTATAAAATAGAAGTCATAATCGCTTGAAGAAACTACTATATGTAATTTCGACTATATTACCTATCTATACTAATATAATAAAGAGAGAGTGCGAATTTTGTGAGTCTGTGTGTATGTGGAGGGTAATCTCCGGAACCACTGTACCTATTGGAAAAATTCTTTCATCATTTGAAAGGTACATTAGTCCAGATGGATATAGGCTATATATTATGTATATTATATGCAAATTAGCTAAAGTTATGATGATGAACCGAAGCGAAGCGAGGGCGGGCCGCTAGGTAATATATAAAGAGGTAAAATTGTGTGTTTGTATGTTGGGGGTAAAGATCTGGAACTACTGAACCGATTTCAAAAATTCTTTCACAAATAGGAAGCTACATTATCCATGTCTAAAATATAGCCTATACTTTATTATAAAAAAGAAAATTGAAAAAAAAAACTTATAAACCGAAGCGAAGCGAGGGCGGGTCGCTATTACCTATAAACAGAGAAATAATGTCGTCCCATCCTATTGAGATTCTTATGAAATTCCTTATTTTTAACTGTCTTATATCTTTCTGAACTCCGCTTATTTCTTCTGTTTTAAGAAGTTAAGAAATAAGTGAGTATAAAACTATTTTTATGGTGTATGAATCAAGTGTGGCAATTATGTGAACCTTCTATCTCGTAACTTTTGCCTATAAACAATCCACGAAATTTGTAACACCGTCAAATGATTATGGAAACACCATTATCAACATCATCATTATAGTATATGTAAAACATGATTTTACATATACGGATCGGTGAATGCGTAATTGAAACTTCTTGGAGATATTTGAATAAAATTTATACATTACGTAGACTCTGCCAGGCGGATTGACGACTTAAAGAAAGTTGGTAATGGCTGGATGTGAAGAGCAGAAGATCATGTGTAGTGATGACCTTGGCGAAGGTCTATCTATATCCAATAGTGGAGAGAGATAGTTGATGGTATGGTATAATAACAATAAATAAGCATGTGTTTAGATATTTTATAATGTAATTTTTATAATGTTTCTACTATTCTTTTATGAATATAAAATAAAAAAAATATACCGATATCGATATCAGCCTTATAACGTCCCACTGCATTGCATAGACCTCGCCTAGTAAGACACTACGAGGTTTCAGATCATAATCCACCGCGCGGGACCCGTATCAGGTGGATGGTAATAAATAACAATTAATAAGTAAATAAAATAGTAGTCTGTTAAAACTATGCCGTTCTAGATTAATTTCAAAATTGTAAATTTACGTCATATTGTAGGAGGAAGTTCTAGCCATGTAGTAACACTATCACGAGTTGTTAACGCGATCAACGCATTCTGTTCATTAACCCAAATAGGAAGTTTCATAACGTATTGTTTCAACGCTTCTGAATATTTAATATTACAATTACGTGAAAGTGAACTAAAATATCGTACCTTGTTTTACATAATTATACATGAATGTATATTTTTTACGCCGTGGTCTTGTTTCCTGGTAATGTGTGTTGTCTCTGTGATAATTTATAGCGTTATTTTCCAAAGTTGAAATTGAAGTTGTTACTTTAGTTCCAACGCTTGTTTTATTTCAAATATAAGCAATCATTAAAATCACATAAATCAAATGAACTATGGTACACACAATTATCACGTAGTCAATTTGATGGTATTGGGTAGATTACGAAAATTATGTGTTTGGTGTGCGTCATACTATGCACTAAGAGTGCAAAATGTGCACGCGCTGGTGGTAGAAATGAATATGTAAAACATATTTTTAATGCAATAGTATTACATAGTAACAAATGATATTAGTCAATAACGGCATGCTCAATGGACCATGTTACAGTCAATAAAAACTGACTGACACATAAAAACGAACACAAACCACCAACACACAATCTTCTTATGATGCTATCTTCACCATCAAAGGTTGGCGATCATATCGGCATTTTGAACCTTAACACAGCAGCTTTAAACAATGAACGGGTGCTTTTCTTAAACCATTGGCGAAAGTTTTTATGTTCTCTTTCTTTTCAACTGGATCTTCCTTTGAATGATTATACCTGTAGCATCTAATATTTCCGGCTGCGTAGACAGTATAGTACTGCGTACCCGAAAGTTGTGGAATGAACAACCAGATGATGTTTTTCCGTTATGCTACGACATGGGGCTCTTCAAGAGAGCTGTTAACAGTAGTCTGCAAGGCTGACCCACATGCCCCTTATTTAGCAGGTGTCCATAGGCGGTGGTGACCACTTACCACCATATGGCCAGCCTGCTGGTGTGCCATCTATTCTAACAAAAATATGTCCTGTTTCAAGATTTTTTTCTTTTAATTACGTGAAGAATGTGTCTTGTCAGAACCAAATATTTGTCTTAAAGTTGTCTATCATAATGTTGTTCGGTCGGGAATTGAACGTAGAATATTTTACACAGCAAGCAGTTTACACTGTCTATTGTAAAAACAGAGCTGAATGTCCAAAAAGGCTACTACTGGATTAGTCGGTCGTTTGATGTAGGCATCAAACATATCGGCGCCGTTACAAATATTTCCCTACCTGTATCTTTTACACTGCTAAAATATATTTTGATAATAAAATCAATTTAAGAACATCCCTGTAAACGCATAGGTTCCAACGCCAGATAAGTTTCCAGTTTCCAAGGTTCCATTTACACTCCAAGATTCCATTCTATGCTTCCGGATCAACTTTATCATAAATAATCACTACGACGATCAGCACCGCGCATGTACTAACATACTGTTAATAGGAATTCTTCGAGATTGCATCTTTACGTTCCTACTCTTTAAACTGTAACTATCGTTTCCGGTTTTCTTTGAGATTGCATTTGAATTTATAGTCTTGAATTTGCTGTTTATATTACATCTGTTTCTCGAAGATATCTTGATCTATAAAGAGAACTGAATACCTTTGAGCCATTTTTAACCGGTGAACATAAAAAGCATGGAAACATTCCTACCGCTCGATTATAGCGCAACGAAAAGTGTTCCGCGGTGGGCGGGGCTTAAAAACTGTTCCGAGGTGGGCGGAGCATAAAACAAGCGTGCGGAACAATGCGGCTTTAGTTCAGTCGCGACTGCAAGTGAGCAAGGACGATTTACCGATACTGTTTTTCTATTAAAATGCCTTCTTGTGTGGTAAAGTGGTGTAGGAGTCATCCAGATAATCATCCTAAGGATAGTAGGATCACTTTCCACGTGTAAGTACATCCAAGCACGCGGCGTCAATGGCAGAGCTGTTTGCTACTTATTAACAAAAGGACGTAACTATTGTAGTGTACAAGCTAGTAACAACCTCGAATTGTTGCGCGTAAGGTTGATTTTTATGGGGATGATAGTTTAGTGTTGTATTACTTTGGTTCTGTGTGCGTACTTTGTATTTGTGTGAGTTGTAGGGCCGATAATATAATCAACCGTGGCTAGTATGAGAGGACTGCTTCCATGTTTTTTAGGTTCACCGTTTTTAACAGAAAAGGTCCTGTATGTGAATTTAAAAAAAATATTATACATTTATATAATAAGCTGACAGAGCTTTCGAACATTTAAAATGCTATTATCGATGCACCCTTTTGGCATGCTTAGACTTTTCTTTTCCTTTTACTCTACATTGTGATGCCACTTCAGTCAGCTTGGGGAGCGTTAAGACTTTCCAATTTGATGATATCGAGCATCCAGTGGGCTACTATTCAAATCTGCTAAGTAAGGCTGAAGAGAACTACAGCATGACCGAGAGAGAATTTAAGGCTGTGATCACTTTCATCTGTTACCAACCCGTATGAGCTTGAAGTGGTAGGTGTCTCTTAACAATTAAATAAATAAAATACTTCGTTCATCTGGCTAGAAGGGCTATGTGACTTTCACGGTACCTTTTTGCTGTTTGTCACAAAAAAGGTAAACTTAATGCAGTTCAGGTGGTCACCGTCGCTAGTACACATCTGAAATAACTCAGGGAATAAAAATCTATTTACGTTTTTAGAGGTTGATTAAGAATTAAATTAAAAAATATATTATAAAGAAGTCGGCAGACGTATACCTGTCTACTCAGGTCTAACAGGACTGTCTACTCATGATGGTAAGCGTTATAGTCGTTCATAGACATTCTTTTCATATATATATCAACTGTCGCTAAGAATGACCGATGCCAGAATATACCTGGATTTCGCTCAATATCTTTGAATACGGGACTTAGGAGTTAAGTGGTGAGGACAGAGTGGAATAGGCGAAAGAAGAAGAATCATTATTTTAAAGTAAAAAAAAAATTGCGTATGTATGCTATATTTTAGGATATTTTAACGATTTAGAGGACGAATGTAATCAATAAATCCAATTCACTGTACAAAGTTATGCAACATTGCATAGCTGCACAGTAAAAGATGCACAGATCCGGTTCCGATAGTATCTCAAATTCTGCAATCTTTCTGCGGAATAAATGTTGAATAACTGATATTTACCAGTATAAATATGATATCATCATGAATGTCGTGTTTAATACAATCATGTGATGGGTTCTGTTTACAAGAAAGTAATGATTAGACTACTTAGGATATAACAATTACGGGCCCTGTCTTTTGTCTAATTTCTCAAAACAATGCTGAAATCTGAGATCAGAGGATAGAGGCTAGATTACTAGTAAGTTAAGCTTCATTAAGTATCTGGTGTTAGAATAAGGTGAAAGGGTGACCTTAAAACCTTTATATTTAAAAGAAAATGGATTCTATTTCGAAAAGAGAGAGCTGAAAAGCAAGTCATGTTGCATCCCAACGCATCGTCTAGACTAAAAATAACCAGTGAATAGTGCATTTATTGAAACAAGACTTTTTATTAGTGAACTGCGGCTATTCATACGTCTCGCCAGTTGAGAGTTGCACTCGTTTTATTCGGAGCTCATACAAGGCACAATGTACAGAAGGAACTAGTATATAATTTTAAAAAATAAACGAAATTCAGCGCGTACACACTAAGATACATTGATAAGAACTCTGGAACCAACTTCATTAGCATACAACCGACGGGCGAAGTTTGTTCTATAACATTGTATTTGTAATTGGCGACACCTAGCGGCCTACTGAATAAATTGATAATAAGCTGTAAAGAAGTTTGTAAGCGTTTGATCGCTTGATGAGTCAATATTAGCGTAATATATATGTACGAATAATGATTGTTTTTTTTAAATCGGATCTTAAACGTGTATAATTTAAGGCTTCATTTGCCTTTTATTTCTAATTGAATGAAAAGTTCACAAGCTGACTGAAGGGGCGAGTAGTTCACCACGGGGGGGTTGATAAATTGGCGGGTGCGATCAATTTATGAACTATCCTAATGCAGTTTTCATATTAGGGAAAGTTGCAACAAATTACACTGATATTAAATACATACACATTAAATACATAATATAATTTCACACAAGACCCTATTATATAAGCTGCATAAAACGCGAAAATCGAAATAATGAAGATACTGTGTGTAATCTGCATACTGTGTAACTGTTTCCATATACGAGTATGTCGTAGTTATTTTGAGTTGAACAACTAAAAGGGATTCTAACCAGTTATTAAAATGATTGAAAATAGTCCAGCAGAGGCGTGATGAAAACTAATGTGCAGTTGTACGCGAAACTGGAATAGAATACAAAGATAACGTTGCATTTGTATAAAATTGGAATCGTCTTCACCGCGTATGAAATCACGATTTATGAGGGCATAACTAACTTTGTAAGACCAGACCTCGTCCTACCACTTGACAATTACTCATCTTGTGTTAATAATTATTTACGCCGACTTAATGGAGTCACAAGATATATGAGTCTATTTACATATATTATTTTAGTAGTGCCCTAGTTTTACAATGATGTTATGCATTACATCAACATCAACAACAATGATACAATAATAAAGTTTCGTATGGACGGATTAAACAATTAGTTGTAAAACATCTGCGTATATGACTTCTGTGATCTACTGATCTTCAATGTTCAATTGTAATTGCATTTTTTCAGTGGCACAAAATAACTGATAAAAGTTTGTTCGACTTCACAATAATACATTGAAAGTAGCTACATAAAAATATTGCTAAGAAAAATTAGCAACGGAAAAGTGCATTTCTAGAAACAGATATGAAGAATTAAACATATGTATGTATACTGAATATGTAGTCATCTATCCCCTTTTCTCTTCTTTAATAGAGAATGAATGAATTTCCTTAACATCCTCCAAGAAGGGAACGGAAAATGTAACAGCATTAGGAAACTCCTGGTTATACTTCTTATTCCCCTATCCCTTTCAAAACCTTTAAATCATAATTTCCAGTATCTCCAACATTTGTACTGATGCTCTCATGTATCGCGAATGTCCATGTCGCCTGTACCTACTTACCAGCAGGAGGGCTATCTGTTCGTCAGCCATAAACATTACATAAAAAATATGAATTATACTGAGGAGTATTTTAAATATAAATGGCAAAAAGTTCTAAGTATCTAAATCGATTTGTTAGCTCGTAAAAATCGTAGATAAGTTCTAATTCATTCGAAAATGCAAATTCAGGAACGTTTTCGGGAAATATAGAACAATATTTACATATCTAACAGATATTTAAATATTTAATTTAATAAGAGTAGTGAATCACACGCCCCCTACAGACTGTATAAATCTGCTCTGTGATACCAGTCGGACATTAATTGCGTTGAAAATGACTCAATAAAAATACTCTGTGGTGAATTATTTGTGTACACGTATCGTTTTGATCGCCGAATAGTTACGGCTTTTTAATGAATTAACGATCCCATCACGCTTTTCAATTCGTTTCGCTCTATAGTAAAACGGAATTTAGTTATTCTGTTAGAAAAATGATGGAATTATTGTACTGGTTGATCGAGCATTCTCACGATTACATTTCTTTGCGTTCATAAATGGGTTATAAATGTTATAATAGTGAATTTCAAGTTTATTGTAGTCATTGCTGTAACAGAAGGATAGGGTTTGTTTTAGAACGTTGTATTTGCTGTTGGCGCAATTTATTGAGCATGTATGTTGATAACGAGGTGCAAAGGATATACATATTCTATTCTAAAGGTTTATATTATTATATATTATGTTTGTATATTTTATTTATTCTAAATTTTATTTTATATCATGTTGTTCACTTGCACCTACCATACAATCACTATATAGCCCCAAGGTTGGCTGGGAGAAAACGCTTTTTCTCCCACTTTTTGGGAGAAAGTGTAAATAAAATAAAAATAAAATGAAGACCGTGTACCAGGAAAGGTATGACTAGTTTTATTACTATCACCCTGTGTCTTTCCATTGCTACAAATAGGTATATATATCCTAAGACTCAATCATCACCTAAATCGATCTTCGGCTCTGTTCATCCAGCCATTAACGGTGACGTTCCTTAAATTGCCAGTTCACTTGCCAGGGCGTCTCACGCTACATCTCGAGTACTACATACTATATTCCAGTAGATGCACTGTTAAGGCCGCAACGTCATCGAAGGCGACCGAGGAGAAGGACCGCTGGCGCGGGGGAACAACGATTATGACGAGTTAACCGACTGCCGTGAATTACTCAAGAAAAATCAATCGTATAAGACACTCGGTATCATAATATCTAATGTATTGTACAGGCGATTATCAATAAATATCATTCATTGTTCGAGTTCAATTTTTATCTTTTCAATGTACAATCCTATACATGCACTATATTTTAGACTTTCTGAGGTCTCATTTAATTACTGTATGATTCGCATATGAACAGACAAAAACAAGCCACGAGACTTACAAAACAATTTTATTTACCTACTTTTAAACGTATTAAAGGATGTGGGCGCGATTCCAGTCACGTCCTGTTAACCTTGTAAACAGATAGGAAGACTACAATATACATATTTCCATTCTGTATTCGTTATCCTTCCATTTTACAATTGCCTCGGCGACTGTTACGTCTGAGAAGACAGCACGTCAAGAGGACAATTTTTGTTCCATTTCAGTCTTTATGTCTACGCAATAAGATTTAATATATGCGTGTTGAATGTTGATGTCTCCATAGTATATTGCTGTTATATGGTAAAGTACTGAGAAACTCAAAAGTATATCTCTGGTAGTTATTTTCATGTTTATTATGTAACAATATAACACTAATAACGATACGTATAGGTGTTATCGATATGAGCATTGTCAAAAATGTAAAAATGTAAATGCCAGCGACTAATACCCACGCAACCTAATCAATAAGTACCTCAGACAGACGCTTATGAAGCTCCGTAAATATTGCAAAGAGACGGAACCCCAATTTGATTGAAGAACTATTGTAAATCACAAGTAGGTACAATACATTTTATTTGTATGCCTCCTATTTGCTATTTGCTTTATTAACAAATTATCTGTCACTGTTGTGTTCATCTTAATTTGTGCACATATTGGAATATAATATTTTAATTTTTTATTTCGAAACCGATGTACATGCATGTGTAACACTGGTGTACCTTAAACAATAAATAAAAACTCGTCTTCCTTCCGCTATGTCGGGATTTAACAAACTATTTGGAGGTGTGACAATATGATACTGAAGACTAAATGTGCAAAATTTGGACTTCAATAAATCTTAGATTCTTTGAAAAAAAAAGAAAATGGATGATTATAAAGCGCAACAGAAAAACATTGTGGAAAGACCAGAAGTATTTGAATAAAGCTCCGTAAAAAAGAAAAAGAAAATTGCAACCGCCGTCTGCCCTCAACAAAGGCTCCGTTTTATTTCTCCGACTTTTCCGCTAAAATATCTCTGTTAAAGCAGGCATATGGAAATAGTCGTTTTACTTTTTCTGCTCCAACTTTTGAAAAACTGAATTTCACAGAAACAATAATGCGTGCGCAAAAAATGAAACTGTGTTGAATTTGAATCACAAATGTTTTTATGACGAAGTCCATCAAGTATTCAACAGTCGCGTTTCGCAATCAAACGTGCAACGAACTGCATTTTAAAACCATTTATCGTGTTTTTACGTTGTATAATAGCAGTTGTCCGCGACTTTGTCTACATGGAATCAGTTTTCATTAGCGAAATCGTTCTGTTTTGTTATTTTAAAAACCCGCTACTTTTTGGAACAAATTTAGATTAAACCTTTTGAAATAAATATTTTATACAATAGTAAACACTGAAATAGTAAAACGGTGAAAAATAAATGAAATAAATTGTTAAAAACCAAGAAAATCTCAACAGCGCTTCTCGAGATTAGGACGAACAAAATAAAAATACAGACATATATATATACGAGTAGAGTGGTAACGTGGGTTATGATCACTGTTGTGGGTTATGATCATTGTGTTTACTTCCATTAATGGTCGATTCAATGTGATTCACAGGTCAAGTGATTCACAGTTTACGCACTGGTCACACTCGTATTTAGTTTTGACCATTACCCATTGAAAAACTAGTTTTTAAAACAAATAATTTATTTTGTTTTGTGTCCGGCGACTGAGAGGACATCACGTATTCGAATCTGAACACGTGTTGACCATGCCGTGCCGCGTCTTCACACGTGTTGACCATGCCATGCCGCGTCCTCACGCTGTGAATGTCTCACGAATAGCAGAATATATGCATACTTCTAATAAGTAAACAATGGGTTAAACAAATACTCGAATAATTGCATTTTTTGCGGTTCGCAAATAACTTATCTTAGGTGACTAAGGTTTATATTATATGCTCTAAATGAAAAATAAATTGCATCTCAAAGTTATTTTTGCCCTTGGCGTCATTGAAATGCCCATTGAATAAGTTAATAAGGAACTGCACAGAGATTTACAAAGTGAGACTGATGCTTGGTTGGCCAATACTTTAACAGTTATCGTAAGTACTTGTAAGTACGAGTATGTACAAATATTGTTAGTGTATACAGTGTCGTTGTTATTGATAATTCTTTAGAAGTGTATTGAGCTGTTGATTACTTTATTTCACTACCACACCTTAGTTACAGTGTTTTTTTGAAGCGTAATTTCATTAATTTTATTTTAATGTCATTATTAATTCCTGTATTTGTTCACTCTGATGACTGAGAAAGTTTCTACCGTATGTGAAACACTAAACTAAGAAACGTATGTCTCAAAAACATTCAAAAGAAGTGTTATTACTATATTGCAAAGCCTAGCTAGCTCTTGCCTGAAAGAGCTGGTCTTTCCACAATGATTGACTCAAGCTCCAAGGAAGTGGAAATTGGAACATTTTGAACAACAGTTTATGGTATTTTGGCCGACGCGGTGTAGTATGTGTTTCGTCTTTGTTATATCTCTAGACTATTTTATTGAGGTTTATTGAGTGTGGTGTTAATTATTGTTACCATAATTTATCTTAATCATCATTTAATATCTTAATCATTTGAATCCCCTGCAAGTAAAGTTTTAGCCAGTCTTTGTAATAAATGAAATTAAATAATTTAGCCAAGATATATATTATACAATATATGTATATACAACTAAAATTTATACTATCTACAAACTGAATGTTTTGGTGTTGACTTGTTAACTTAAGATTTATGTATAAGTTAGACAGTCAGCCTAAATTGTAAGTACGTAGGTACATAGTCCACGAAATTTTGTAGACAATTTCACGCCCTCGATGTCTACAACCACCACACAAGTACCGACGAATACATAACCATTATCCACTTGTCAAACAGAGCCGAACGGCGCGGAACGTAGAAATTTTACGAGAACGATTAAATGTTAATTCAGCTAGGTTAAGCACTTTTTATGGTAAGCGAAGCGTGAGCGATAACAGCCGGATTTGTTTCAGTTATGTTTCTTTAGTAAAATGATTAAAAACGAATGTAAATTTATTTTCTACGTATAAAGTAGGTATATAAGTACCTAACATATACTATACAATCATTTTTAAAATATATTCTATTTTTTTGCTATACAATTTGGGGACTATTGTTAACCATAACTTAGTGTTCTAGCTAGATCTAAGATCTAATTAGATCATAGACTTAGCGATAATAGTATAGCGACCTTTACTTCAAATTATTTTGGTAATGTGAAATTTGAGATGACAAATAAATTATGAGTATCTAGATATTTATTTTATTTTTACCAACAGGTATAAAAGTAAGCAAAAATAGTTATTTAACAACAATTTAATTAGTAGAAGCACGTGATTTGTACATTTTGTTTATACGAGTACACTGAGGTAAGATTTGCTAGCGATATATTTATAGCGATCTTTCAATCGTAATATCTTGGTAACGTGACACTTTCGGACACGATATCATATAACATTTTTTGTTTGTCTATGCATCCCTATCGGTATACGTAGGTGCCATTGTGCAACGCAGTTGTGAAAGACAATCAAAATGGCGGCTTGGGACTGCCAGTTTCGAACCCCTAGTAAAAAATAACTAGGGCCACGAAGAGAAATCAAATATATATATATTTTTTAACGATAACACCTGTCCCGACAATTTGGGACACGTTAAAGCTTAAAATAAATTAAGCCACGTTGCTACTGGGACAAGAATTCGGGCTGGGGTGGCAATTCTCCACCGCAAATATATCGTTGCAGAACAAAACTATTCATTCAGTTAGAGTGAGGAATATAAACTTTAAAATCACAGTTCACAACCTCAAAAACAGTTTGTGATCATGCGAATTCTCGGTTGGCCTATGCTTTAGATATGTTTCAATGGATTTTTTACTGAGAAGCATGTGAAGTATGGGAAATATTTTTTCTAGGAAGTATAACACCTAAGCTACTTTTTACCTTTATATAACATTTCCTGAGAGTCCCTGAGATTTATTTTAGTGGTTTATTTTTTAATACTGGCACGGGTATGTGCAATGTTAAGTAACAACATAGCAAATCTGAGAGTTTACTCTATTTTTTCATGTACAATACCAAATAATTAGACCCCATTAGGTTCTTAAGTTTGTTAAGGAATTTTAGTAAAGAACCAGTTTGAATGTTGTTTACACTTTGTTTTATTCTTAAATATTTATGGGTTGTTAAATCTGTGTAGGCCAACATCTTAAACGCACTCGCGTTGGTCGATCTTACTTTTAAATGTTTCACATTTAGTTTTAAAGCACTTTAGCGTGTTTACTTTACGCTCAACACCTTAATAGTTTGTATAAGTAAATAATTTACAAGTAAAATTAAAGTGTCGCCTCGTTTACGGCTAGGGGAGAAATTAGCTATTGTCGTGTCCGGTTAATTTATAACTAGGAATAGTCAGATTTGATATTTTCGCGTGGATTTTAAGCGTGAAGTTGGGTTAATTTCTTTTTTTGCAAATACGCTATTTATAACCCAACAGATATTATATTTTGTGGCGAAATGGATACCTCAATAAACGGATGGTTCTTAATTTTATTATTCAATTAAGTCATTAGATGATAACTATGATAAGTTAGATGTCAAATAATATTGTTTATTGTGTTATAAAGTTTTACACTGAAAATGATAATTTTCAGAATAACACAATACGGCCATAGAATATCATTAAGTTCTGTCTAAAATCATTAACTTGAGTAATTAATAAAGAAAATTTTGAAGACTGAAATCTATTACATGCAACACTCGTCAGAAATATAGTCTGACTAACAAGTCTGGATAGCTGTTTTTCAAATATTACGAAAATAGTTTTCAATCAGTTTGCATACGTTAGATTTCAATATCCCTATTAATACCCACATTCAAATAAATGCTTTTTGTAACATGTTTTTCCTTAGCTTGATTCTAATTTGATTGAATCTTCTATCTATTGCAGTTTGCAACTGATTCAACCAAAGAAGACTAAAACATCAGAAAAAAACTAATCTAATCGGTTAATATGTGAATTATACCATACGCATGTATAAACCACGGGCGACGGTAACACCTACCATCACGTGGGACCGCTGGCTCGTCCGCCCACTTATCTATAAAAAAAAACTAACACAATAGCGAGTAAACAAGTGAAAATCACGTAATTTGCTATTGTTACACTTCTTCAATGCCAATTACGGAAGTATTACGAAAAATTTTAAGAGTTGATTACTGGTTTTTTTCTGTTTACGTAACAGAATTGATAAAGGAAACACATGACGAGAAGCAATTAATTTCTAGATGTTTGATGTTGCAGTACGTACATTGATGCTTCATTATAAATTCCTGACTGACTCGAATTCTTTTTTTTTTACTTATTCGTCAAAACTAAAATAGAGGTACTAAATAAAACTAAATAACTAAAATTTGTTAATTTTAATTAGCTAAAAATAATTCACGGTTTTGAAAAGGTTACATTAACCTGTAAGGAACGGAGATATAATTCCTTCATAAATTTACATTCCTTCGTGTCTTTTATTTAACTACTTAATTACTTTTTAGTAGTCTATTTCTACGGGGAAGGGAGAGGAGGAGTGGTTCTTGTAGCTACTTTTTATTTTTTACTAATTATTGTATTTACGGAGTACCTACTGTCTTACACTTAAAAGTGGGAAAGTTTGCAGGGACAGGAGGGGAATTATTCTTGTCTAACAATGTTAATCAAATCCCAATTACTAATAAAAATGTAGAATTAGTTCAAGTCACTTCTCAAATGTGTTTCCCATTATGATAACATCGGTCACAAATATATTACGAAAACATTGGACCATCGGCTAATCGGGAAACAACCGAACGTAATCCACGTCTATGCAATAAAGTATTTCGTAATAAAGTATGCAATTAGAGGTACGATAATTCATAGACGTAGGATGACGCGTCCGGATGTTTCCGGATTAGCCGATGGCCAATGTTTTCGTAATGTATCTGTACGCGGTTGAAGATTGAAGCGGACTTAAGTCTTGGGTTGATGTCATCCCCTTAATACAAAAGATAAATATGCTTACGAAATTTAAGAAACACTGTTTTAAGAAGCGTCTAACAAATCTGATTGATCGAAAATCTGTTGGATCAACTTTGAACATTTTTAAAAGATGTGTTTTTTTGCTGGGATACTCACTATAAACTCACGGATTTATAAGATTGAAACAGAAAATGTTCGTATCTCCTTCTGTTGTTTACAATGTCTTGTTAGAAGTGCTCGGTCACGGTGCAGTAACGTTCAAGTGCACGTAACGTCGGTTGCTCAACGACGTATCTCATTTAATTGGTTGTTAGCTCGAAGTGGCGTGATGTGGCTGCATTGTCGCTGATTTTTTTTTTCGGGTCTTTATAATTTAAACAAGTTTTTAAGCCGTTATTTTAAAATTTATTTTATAGTGGCGCAAGTATCAAGTTTAGTTAGTTTGCGGGGTATACCATAAAAAACCATTGATTTTCTCCCTCGTAACGTTACAAATTATAATAGTCACGGTTAGGAACATATTAATTATACTTGTACAATTAATGTCATCATTGAAAAATTATTAGATATTACGTATTTCGATTTGACCAAAATGTAATAATACGCCCGTATTTATTGCACCCACATTGAAACCAAACCATCTGTCCATTAAAGCGACAGCAACGGAAATGAAAACGTTGCGTATCGAAATTTCGCAAAGTTCAACGACCCTCAGCCCATTCAAAGTAATCGCGTAAATTCTATAGCCATTCAAACGACACCTCTATTCAATCGGTTAAAAACCCGGTACGTGAAAAAAGTAAACTTATTAAAAGGCTTATTCTTAACTCGACATTTTCTTGCAACAGTGGTAAAGTTATCTGTTCGTCAACCTTTTTAAATTTTAGGTTGCGAATTGCGATGTCGACAACAGTGGAAACGCTTTATCAAAATTCGCAAAGTTCACTGACACTTGAGTAGTTTATTGTAACCTCGTAAACAGTATCGCCATTCAAATGAGAGCTTCAATCGATGTAAAACCTGCCACTCTCTACATGTGAAAAATGGTAAAAGGGCAAAAAGAATCCCGAGTCGACAATTTACGAGCGATTTCCAATTTTTAAAATCCGTTTCTTCAACGTGTATGACTTTATTTCTCGGCGTTTTTAAATAAATATAATTGCGTTATTTCAAATTTTAGTTGAAGATTATTTACTTATCTGATAAAAATATATACCTAAGTATTGTCTTTATATCTGTGCTTTATGTAACAAATAATACTTGTGACATTCTATTTATTCCGACGTCTAAAAATGTATTGTAAAAGTTTTATAAGTATGTAATCTTAATCTCGTATCAGCTTATAACGTCCCACTGCAGGGCACAGATCTTCCCTAGTAAATCACTGGGGAATTTCGGGCATCACTGGGGAATCCACCACGCGGGCCCAGTGCGGATTGGTGGATAACATACTCTAGATTTTTTATGGAGCATGCGATAGGCCAGGAATATCAATACTCCACTCACATTGATGTGATCATGAGTTTAAATCCTCGGCCCGTACCACTGGGTTGCTACATATGGTAAGTAGGGTTTTTTTAAAAAATGTAACTAGCTCGGCGGTGAGGGAAAACCTCGTGAGGTTTCCGTCAAAATGTTCTAATCTTAATCACCTTCTTTCAATTTCATACACTGCACAAGTTAGTGTAAAAGTGAGTGTGGTCACTGATCAGTTGCTACTTTTTATTAAATAAAACTAATCAACGAGACGTATCGAGTCCGGAATAAGCCCAGAAAGGTAAAAAATACTTCTTTTGAAAAGTCCCATTAATCACGTGCGTTGAAAAGTTTTTTTGAGATAGGTAGTTGCATCAAACACTTTCACTGTCGTGACAATCATCATAAATCATAAGTCGCATGTCAAAAGACTCTTTTTTTTAAAAAAAAAAAAAGGGTTTGTCGTTCGTGCAGGTAATGTGATGTTATTAGCAATGAATGTCGCGGGGACTCTAGAAATGACTTTGCATTCTAAAGAAGTTTATAAATACTGCATCTGATTAAAAACTAAGTTTTTATGGGATCAGTTAGTATGGATCTTAGAAGTTGTATAGTACACATATTAATACATATTGACGCCAAAAATAAGGAAGCTGCTGTAACAATTGTCGATTGATAATTTTAATTTTGGGTCCATTTATATTCATAGATAAGAAGTTTTATGATTGGATTTAAGTGGCTTTAAGGAGTTATGACATCATCATGATCGCTGCACTAAACAAGTGGGCTGTTTGACATTGTATTTAAGTCAGAGAGTTACTAGAAATACTGCAACCATTGGATGTACCGAATAAATTTAAAACCCATTAAAAGTTACTTTGCACTGTCCATTAATATCCATTTAGTGAACAGCAAAAACAGCATTAACTTAAATAAAAATAGTTGTTACGTGTTGAAGAAGCAGTGGGTAAGCCATATCTATGACATGACCAATAACCGTAGGGGTAGACAAGTGTTCGAATCTCCATTCCGGAAAATGTAGCATCAGACAACCGCCAGACAAGTGGACTGACGCTTTGAAGATAGTCTTCGGGTGTCGCTGAATAGAAACCGCAGAAAACGTGTGGTGGCACGTTTTGGGTGAGGTATATATCCAACTGTTAAGAGACATAATCTGGTGTAACGGTATGAAGTATTGCAGTAAATAGAAAACGATACTAGTTAATGTCGAAAGCACAAACACATACTGGGTTTGTGTCCTTCATAAGTGTCTTTTATTTAGTTGGATATGTTTTACGAGTGTCAAATTTCACCCCCTCATTGATCGTAAATAAATAAACGACAGTTAACATTCTGTCATCGCAGACATACTTGTGTCCTGAATGAATCATCAATCTGTGAGTTTCGGTGATGAATACGAATGAATAAAAATAAAACAAGTGACAATAGTGAGTCACCGAGAATGTTACAAAATCTCACCACACACACCACTGTGTTATTGCCGCAACTGAATGGTACAAGCGCATCAAGCGAATGGTCATTAATTTTATTAACTTATTTGGTCTTTATATCTTTAGCTCATTTTTAACATTGTAACAGTAATCTGTTGTTTTGGTATGACCTACATTTAACATCAATTCAGGTCCTGTGTATTTTGATAAGAACATATTTTTACAAAAAAAAAACATATTCGCTATGTTTCATTGAGTTTATTTAAAAAGTTTTAATCAGAAACAAGTTTTCTATTATAAATGCAGAAATTTATTAAAGCAAACTATTTGGTTCCATAATCAAGAGGTTTCTTACTGTATTGGCTAATTGAGGGTTTGAAGTAATGCAAATTCCTTTTCAGCTTATTATCAATATGTTCAACACAGCGCCAGCCGCAATTACAAAGTTGTAAAACAAACCTGTTAACTCATTTATGAACGCAAAATAAGTTTGTAATCAAAATCATCCTAACTGTTGGTTAGTCAATACCGTAAAAGAAGTAATGGTTTATCGTCAGCCTTTAACTTACACCATAGACCATAGAACTTACAATTTTTGTTTCGTCGGGAAAAATTGTGTCACAAACTTGTCTATATTCCGGGGCGTGTGAAGTAGAACAACGTACCTGCAATGATGAAAATAAAAACTTTAGTATGACACGTTGAGTATAAACTTTGCTTGGGAAGTGTATTTGCAATAGGAGACACTGTACAATGAAGGAATAAGTAAAAGTATTTATTTTTAAATCTAGACAAAATATCCGAGGGCGGTAGTCGAGCACCTAGTAGCATGTGGACTGTCGCTCTGCGATATCAGCGATGTGTTTCAACAAGACAAACGTTGACACACCTCAGATTCGTCGCCTTATCGAGTAGATTTAGAGAAAGGATTGGAAATAAAATTCCATAGGAAATAAAAGAGATGAGGAGTTTTTCTTATTCATCGTTGGAGGTTGATGAGGTGACTGAAGAGTATGACAGTATTACATTACATTCTGTAGTTCTCTAATTACGTCTTATTCTACAAATGCTTGACAGTCGCAATTAACATAACTGTACACGAACATTCATTAGGTATAAATTACGTTGATGTAACTTGTGAAATTGCGTGCTTACCCGAATCTAATTTCAGCTCATACAAGAAATAATTTCGATAAACAATTTTGACCTCAGTGCGCGTTTAAGCTTCAATTATGATGTAATATTATTACCTAGAGTAAAAGTGTTTATGTATCCATTTACAGACCACGTACTTGTAAAATTTCTTACAATTTATTTAGCACATAGATAACGCAAAAATGGACATTAACTTAGTACAAATAACACGTGTAAGATGCTCAACAAACAAATGATTCAACATTGTGGTCAAATGACAAGTTATTTACTCGTATACTCGTATAGCAGACATTTTGTTTAAAGTCAATTTATTTACAAATATTAAGAAGCGCTTGCAATCGGCAAACGTCAAATGACATTTAAGAATATTTACATAGAAAATAATATCCTTAGAAAATAAATATCATTATTATATAATTAATTATATCCCATTTCTATCACTCCACTCGGTTCAATGCTTTTGATGGCATGAACTAGAAAGTAACTAAAATAAATAATCTTACTATATTTTTATTACCTATATCAAGAGAATTCAATCGTCAATTTAGTTTTACTGTAAACTGAACTAACAAAACATTAAATAATGACAAAAATATTCTTATATCCTTGATAACTAGCATATGTGAAACATCGGCTTTATGTAAATGCAACTATTACCTTATATTCCAGACCTGCCTTTATTTGTCTACGTATTTGCGGCCATTAGGGTCTATTTGCAATATTTAAAGTACACAGTGACTTCCTACATCGTAAACTGAGCGGCTCGTACAACAGACAACGTTATTGTACCCGAAAATATTTCTATTTCAGCCTTTATTATTAGCTAGTTAGAGTGTTCATGGATATAGATTGACCTGTTGCAGATCCTAAGATCCTATACAGTTTAACGAGCAAACGAATGAGATTGCAAACAATATTGCTGCGTCTGCGGTTTTATTCTAGCATTTATTGCGGATAGACAGAATATAAAGGTTTATTGAATAAAGCAACGTTCAGAATGCGTTTCGGTATTCATCTGAGTTGTATAAGTCGCACACTTTTAGAACACTGTTTGCAAAATTGGTACGGTACTTGTATTTACTAAAAACTCAATGCTCTTTTGTGTGAATTCGATGTTCAAATAAAGTTATTGATTAGGAAAGGCCCTTATCCAATATGGTCAATATGTGTTGAGCTCAACTTAAGCGGCTGGTCTGGTTTTAAATACTTTTACGAGTGAAACAAAGTTATTTTGGTGATTTTTTTAATAAATAAATTCCTTATTGTATTCCTGTTTTAATTTAACTACTGTTAATACAGAAGTATCAGCATTAATAAATGAATTAGTTGGACCTCTGACTCTCAAGCTAGGTATAAACTTATGCCAACGATCTCATTGGTTAAGTTACACAATTTGAACTATGTTTTGCAACAAATTTTATATGTGCCTGTTCATATATGGTAGTATAATGTAGTGTGATAATACTGATAATGTATGTATGTATGGTACAATACGCACATATTTTCTTATTGGCAGTGCATAACACTCAGTCAATAAATAATCACAACACCTCGATTTGATCATTATTGTCCCAATACTATTCGAGACACTTTGATAGCTGCCAATCTAATTGGCGTTATTGATTTACTATTTATTTGTTTTGACATCTATAATGTAACTATGGTAAAGTAGTATTTGTTTATAGATGTCATACTGATCTTGTCTGTAGTCTATGGTACGCTACTGTGACTTCGTCATGTTTAATAAATTATGTCTGTATTTACGAATCTTTAAATTAATCTGTCCACCTACAGATGAATCCACCAAGAGCCACGACGCTGACGGCGACCATAACATTTCGCTCCGGTCTGAATGGACGCTTCTATAAATATCTTTACAGCGACAGTAAAAATTTAAGTGGTCATGCGGAGTGCTCACGTGGATATCAATAATATGCACGTTTAAAGACATAAAGTCAGTTTATTCAGCTGTTACTGCACATACATAATTACATGTTTGAATTACGAGTACCTATATTCACAATATTTTTAAATACTGAACAAATATGTATATTGAGCTGTAAACTCATATTTCAATAAACTTCAATACTTGAACACATTTCAATAAGTCTAGTCAGTCATAGCAAATTCTATGACGTCATTTCGATATCGACCTATAATCAGTGGCTACTACTACTATATTTACATGACAAGCAAATTCATATACATCGGGAATTCAAATATCATCGCTAAACATTTTCAACAAATGTGTCAAACTGCTTGAGGGAAATAGTTGTAACATTTGTAGATATTTTCAAAAGCATGCAGTACTTAAAACAACAAAATTAATACAAAGAGAAAATGATACATTTTTGGACACGAGACACATAAAAGGCTGAAAAAATTAGAACAAGAGTTTCCTGGTGTGTTTCAAATCGCTAAGAGGAATTTGTTGGTATTTTTGAAAAAGTCTGAATTATTTACAAAAATGCTCCGGTTGTTCAGAATTTACTGTATTTCCTACTTTATCGCATTTCCACAATTCTGCAAAGGTAGGCAGCGTATCCGGGGTATCAGGTGGACTGTGTGCTCGTCTGCCGCCTTTTTCTATAAAAATAATAATAATTTAGAGTCCAATAATAGACTATGAAGCTTTCCTTAAAAATAAAAAACTTGATGAATGGTCAAAGTAGCAAAATATACTCTTTTTAAAATAAAATATAATTAAATACTTATTACCATAAGAAATAAAATATAACTTTCAAACATACTATATATTTTTTTTTCCTAATCTACTATATTTTTATGGGTGCTGCTAGGCTTGAACATACTATATTAGGCCTAAAAATAGTTGGCATCCTGTGCTAAACCTACGCTAACGTGGACGAACCCCGGTCGGTCATTAGTGTTGTTATTGTTTATTTTTGTTCCACTTATGCAATCTTTATTAAGGTACCAATCTACTGTCATTATTACTGTTTACTTAGCATCAAAAACCTAGGCTCGCCACTGCCTATAACGTATCACTGCAGGGCGTAAATTTCCAGTAATGATTACGAAATGGGTTTTCACGAATCATAGTCCCTAATTTAATGCGGACTGATAAATACACATGCCCAGATATTTTTTTTAATTCACAGGCATACGTCTTTTCTTGCGATGTTTTTATTCACCTCTCGAGCTGGTGATAGTTTAAAAATGCGTACTTAAGTAGAAACACAGTGGTACGTACGGTGCGGGGGTTGAACTCACGACTTCACGAACATCAATCGAGAATACTCGCAGTCTATCACCGGTATGACGTCTGTTACCCGTTCATAATTCCACAACAGTTTCAATTTCATACACAGAAATCACAAGGAAAATACATTTTTCCTTCTCACGACGTAATGTCTACAAATAGTTCAAAATGTAATAAATACAAAGAACTATACCAAAATATATTGTCTATCCTTTATCTACGTCTGATTCGTGACGTAACCGATGATTCAACAATACTCGTAGTAAAGCTATTTCAACTGGGATGATAAGATAACATCGACATCAATTTTGGAATACTTTTACCGTCCAGACATCATATTATTATAATTATGAAATGAAATGACATGAAATTATTTATTATATATACACATATATTATTGATTATTATATTATATATACATATCTATATATCATAGAATTTTAGAAAATTAACAATGTCAAAACAACAAAATAATACAGATCTAAACATACATTGTTACTTAACTCATTAAATACCTTATAATTATTATTATTATTTTACCATATTATGTAATAACTCTCACGCTCTCTCTCTTGCTGTTTGCGTGTGTAAGTGCGCGTGCGTGTATGTGTATAAGGGTATAAAAAACTATAAAAACTAACAATATGAAGAATCGTATTAATACTAACAGTTTTAGGCCTTATACTATGTCAATTAGGTTTTTGTTATATAATATTTATTTTTCCATTTTAAAGATAGAATATGAAATTAGTGCTGACATAGCCGACATAAGCTAGAGATAAAACCGAAGGGCTTCGGCTAAACGTTTTCTAAAAATCTTTTTTTTTTTTTATAGGAAGAGGGTCGAGCAAGCGGTCTCACGTGATGGTAAGTGTTACCGCCGCCCATGGACACCTGCAACACCAGGGGGTATGCGGGCGCGCCGACGACCTTGCAAAATCCTATTCACAGCTTTCTTGAAGAACCCCATGTCGTAGTTTAATGGGAAGACCTCTTGAGGCAGTTCATTCCATAAATAATTTTACATTACAGGTAAAATAAATTCCTGGAAAAGTTCTATTTCCCCTAGAACAAACTTATTTTATTTACAGTCATTTCTTACATTTCAAGCGACATTTTGGCTTAAACACGTATGAAAAAGATATGTTAACTAAGACGTATGTAATATCTGAGCGTGCTCGAACGTGTACCTTTTGAGAATCAACGGACCATAATCGTCCACTCGTTCGGTTAACGAAACTCCCACTGTTTTACGCAAGTCGAACACACGTTTGATTTACGCATTCTCGATTATAAATAGAATAACACAGAGTTATCGGTCAATATTTACACCGGCGTCAGCGGATTTCAAAACAAAAGACGAACGCGGTCTAGTTAATGAAGCCGTGACGCGACGCGACTCGTTTTGCCAAAAGTCGATGTTGCTTCGACCTCGTCTCAGACGAAAGATAACATAATGACCATAATGGACGGTGTAATAGAAAACATTGAAGCTCAAATAACACGAATTTAGATGATAAGATCGACCATAAAACATGGAGTATTCTTCTACTGCTGGTAATGAAATGATAAACGAGGCCCATAAAAAATGAAATCAAAAGAAATGTGAGAAATTTGCAACTGAAAAGAAAACGTTTTATCTTGATAATATTGCGCAAAGTTTGGTTACGGTTGGTTTAGGGTGTCCACTAGTTTAGTATTTTAAAGACCTAGACGCCTATGCGCTATATGAAACAAGTTGATGTTGAAAACTATCTTGATCTGTGTTTTGACTATTTTATATATTTATATCGTTTTTATAGTTGGTGTTTGTTTAAAGATGTTTTAGGTGTTTTGTTAAAATTTTCCGCTAACCATGGGACCATGCCTTAGCTGCACTAGTAACTGGTCTACTAAATCATTGTTTGGCAAAAAGAGAGCGCACTCCATTGCAAGTCATTGTACGAATACACAAAAGAATTATTTAATGGGTACGATCTTTGTAGATACAGAACGCACGTATGCATGTAACAAACAAATGGCGGAAGGAAAATTTAAAAAGTTAATTATATACCCTAAGGTATTTTGAAGCTGTTTAGAAGCTGGTATACTAACCATCATTTCAATATGCCATTGTTCTAAATTTGAATTGATTTTTAAACAGGCAAACTAAATTTGTTACGTAGGGCAATCGTGTAGTTTTATACAGTAAAAGGCATTGGGGTCATCATGCAGTTACGCACTTAAAGATTTTATGCAGCAGTAAGTTATTCAGTATAGGTCATATGACTGCAGTCAAAAGACAAAAATCTACATTTGTCGCAGGGTTTGATCATCACACGCAAAGAACACAAAGGACAAAGTAACTAAGTTCCCAAGTCACAAGTGCTCGGTTTTCGTCACCGTGTCGATGTCATCACGACTCACAGAATTGGTTGTTGGTAAACTACTCCTAAGCTATAATAGGATGATAAAAAGGGGCCACTGGAATCGGATTCGTAAAGATTCGGATTCATTTATTTTTACGTTTATTTAAAAAAAAAGCCTCCGTTTGTTACTTGTACCATTGTTTCAGATTTTCTCGATACCAAGATACAACATTGAGCTTACGAAATACCGATACGATCGAACTTTCGAGATGTTTTGATGACGTCGCTGTTTGGACGGACTACAAAAAGCTTTGGTTACGTAAACGCTTTATCACCGACGAGCTTTTTAAACTAGTTCTTGGAAAGCTTTAGAGACAATGGTAGCTAGTAATGTTAGTTGTTAGGAGTGGTGATAGCGGAATTGGAAGTTGGCTTTCTATTTGTTGAATTTAAATTACTGGGGTGTTTGTTAGTTCGGGTAAAGAGCACCATTACTTATTGAAATTACATACTTAAAATCAGTACTTTGCGCAAAACAAACGATTAGCAGGCAAATGAGTACAGAAACTCTTAGTCAACTTTGTATAGAAGAGTGTCTCAAATTAAGAAATCATTAGTAAGTACGTAATCGCACTTGCAACACATGTGACATTGATGTTCGTCAATATTTTTTATACAAATGTGCCTGATAGATCAGAGCAGTTTTCTATTTTGGGTAAATAATTGGGAAAACAATTCAAATAAACCAGTGGCTAAAGAACGAATCAATATCGAGTAACAACGGTTTACATAATTTTCTACTATGTATTTGATAACATGCTCGATGTGCTTACATATAATGTCTATCGGTGGTACGAAACTCGGTGTTTAGAACAGCGTCTACTCATAATCTTTGCGATACCTGGACGTAAGTAACGAGTATGTGTAAGTTAAGTAACATATTTAGTTCATTAGAATTAGCAAACTTAGGCAGCAATGGGCCATGCCACATCTCACATATCGGACAGGCTACATATCGCAGGGCCGACAGCCAATGGAGTAGACAAATCTTTAAATGTAGACCTCGAACTAAGAACGTCCTCCAATCAGATGGCCCGATGAATTGAAGAATGTTGTGCAGTAGTGGCAGAATGAGGATACTGGAAGATTATTTGTAATAGTGAGACTAAGGAAATTTACAACCAGTTTTGTTTAACCATTAAACAGTTTTGTTTATTATATACAGTAGATGTACAAAGGTTTTCGATATTCAGTTGGTGGAAATAATCATGCACGTGATGTTCTTTTCGTGCTTTATTCTCAAACAATTACTAAAATTATAAAGCGGAAACATTGTATTGTATATTTTGTTCCAATTAGTTAAGTAGCAAGTCAAACAGAAAAAGGCGTAACACGTTCATAGTGAAAAGTGATAGTTTGTTCACCGGAGTATACAAAATGATGTTGCGTCATGAAGTCATGAGATTAAACCGGTCGAAGATCACGAATAGGAGCCGGAAGCGAATCCAATGCTTTCTGCCATAAATTCTTAGTAAAAACGTAGTTATGACAGAGATAACATGATCTTCGAAATTACTGTTAAGGCTTGTACAAACAGGTAAAGAAAACGGTAATCTGTTAGATATTGAATCGTACTCTTTACAATACCACTACACTATCTCTTTGTGTCGTGTGTGTCGTGTCGTGGCGAGTAATGGATAACAAAGATGCTACCACAAGCCCTGAGGAACTACACCGTCTCTAAAAGAGTGGACTCGACAACCCGCTTATTCAGCGTGGCGCTTTACGGTCATAAATCCTTTATGCACAAGACAATGTCCAGCAGTGGATATTAAAAGGGCTGGTTACGGTCACTCTTGACCTTCGGCGTTTTGACATATTTTGAAGACTGTTAATTAAAGTGTTTTGAATCCAACGCTGGTAACAGCGTATCATTGGCATCATCTCGGGTATCATTGGCATAAGCCTGTGTTGCATACTCCATAAATAATGTTGTTACTCTTGACTATGATGAGTAATTTGATTAAGTAACTGTCACAGTGTATGTAGGTATGTATCTATATCTTTAATATAGTTCATAAAAATATGTGGGCCGTGACTTGCCTAAAGTGATAAATTCACGTTGGAGTAAAAATAATAATAGAACACTGACAGCTTCTAAATGTTTTTATTGTCTAACCTTAATAATGCGTTTTATAATACAAATAAGAAATGAGTTTCGGACATTTGTGTATGGGTAAGAATGTCCAAATTTCACTATTGCGTGGTACTTATTTGCGCACGCGCCCGGTAGCCGATCGTGAGTCACGCGCATGTTAATAAAAACATGTTAATTGCAATACATTCACACGCCTATCGCGTTGTGTTTAGTAGACGCGTATACTTCGACTTTATCTAACACTGTTTGCGTAGTGACTTATTAAGTTTGCAAAGTCGTAAATTTATTTAACGTTGAGCTGGGTGTAAATGGAGTGAAAGATACTTGTGACGAGTTATACTCGTAGTATTTATTATTAACAAAGTTATTTACTTTTTTCTAGAGAAGATACATTAGAACAAAGTATAATTTGGCTTTTATTCTACCCTATAATTTTTAAAGCCTAACCTAACACATGAACGTTGCGACATTTCGAAAAGCAAAATTATGTATTTTTTTTATAGACTAGTGGGCGGACGAGCAAGCGGTCCCACGTGATGGTAAGTGTTACCGCCGCCCATGGACACCTGCAACACCAGGGGGGCGCGTCACCGACCTTGCAAAAACCTATTCACAGCTCTTTTAAAGAACCCCATATCGTAGCACAATGGAAAGACCTCTTGAGGCAGTTCGTTCCACAGCCTACGGGTTCGCGGTATAAAATAATTTTTGGACCGAACAGTGCGCGACACCTCCGTATCGAGGAAATGCGGATGGACCGCACTTCTGTGACGGGAGGTGCGGTTGTAGAAACCCGAGGTGGGAATTATATTAAACAATTCTTCAGAGCATTCCCCATTGTACAGGCGGTAGAACACACAGAGAGACGCAACGTCTCTCCGAATGCTGAGGGATTCTAAACCGCCCGTGAGAGTGGGATCGTCGACAATACGAGTTAATCGGATTTTAATTTACAATTTGAGTTAATCGGAAAATAATATTTCTCTTAGTAGGAATTAATACTGGAATAGTTGTTCAAAGTTAAAAGAAAATACCTAATATTATTATTGTAAAGAATGAACTTTTCAATTGGTTGCAGACTTTAGGAAAGTTTCGAGCACAACCTATAATAGTATGCTTAAAATCTGAGTCATCCCGGTATTCATTTTCGTGGTGGGTCGTAGCCGTAGCTCAAAATGACGTAAACCTGACGTAACATTACAAATGGTAATAAAAGTAGTTTTCTGGCGTACACGGCAATGTGTGCGTCTTATCTATTAAATAAATGAGTTTTGATAACACTCACTATGGGAGCCAAAGGTTACCGATATCGGCATTACGTCGAGCTAATTCAATTCGTTTTCTAAACGTTTGCCTTATTTGGATAATATCGATAATTATTTAACAGATTTTGTATATTGCGCTTTGGCGTAGAGATAAGTACAGAAGCAGACACTCATTTCTATAAAGTAAAAACATAGTTTTATCGATAGTTCATATAGTGCTGAGGTTCACCTGGCTCTCAAGTGCAACAATAACAACAATATATGTTTAAACACGAAATGCGACATACATCTTTCCTGTACAAAGCTCTTTGTTTTAAAGGGTCAAAACTCGAACTGAGTATCTCTGTGTACATATAACTCAATAATTATGTATAATATAAAATTATGAGTAAGCATATTTTTTATTCAGTTACTCCGGAGCGATACGTGGCTCAAGTCTTTCCCTGTGATGAAGGAGTTTTGGGTCACACTAGCTCACACGGACCGTGGATTGATGGATACTGCCACGCAGGTTTCCGTACGATATTTTCATTTACCGGGAAATTATGCAGTATAGTGCAAGTCAACAATTAATAATTACATGAAGCGGCAATATCAAATCAATGTCGTTTGAAGTAAACGCATTACAACGAACGCTAACATACGAGTTGCGCCTCAAAGGCGGTACTGACACAATGAACCATACCCCACAAACATTAAACGCCACATCTGGCTTTGTTCAAGTTGTACTAAGGATACGTCTAACAAGAAATGGACGAGCTATTGTTGTGTCAAGCGCACGCTGCGAATCGGCCGTAGCTTCGACTATAAATTTGCTCGGGCGCCGGGTTAGGTCGGGGGCACAAACTCTTTACATAATATACGAGTAAAGAACAACGTATGTCTATCTGTTCGTTCACGCTAATCGCATTATCATTGTTATGTAGGGTATTAATTTAGGAAGGTTTTAGTGTTCTAACAAAATAAGCTCAAATTTTAAAAAGACTAACATAACGTACATTAAGTAATCAAAACGATTTATAGCGGAAAATCATGTTCCAAACGAGCAAAGTCGCAGACAAAAGTTAGTTACAATCTAAATAATATAAGTGGGTACGCATGTGACACTTCGACCTCTAAGCAGGAGGAGTAAAACGGAACAATGTGTAGGGCGAGATTTACCAAGCAGCAAGAGAAACCAGTACGTTTATGATCTACAGAGATGATTCATGTGAAAATGTCGATAGAACGTTGTTCATTCATTGTTTGTTTGTGTTGTGAACACGTGACGTTTATCATAGTAATGGTAAGTAGAACGAAATTAGCGATAAGTAGTTCATAAATTGTCTATATAAAGGAAGTATGACTAAAGAGAACAGTATTTTTTTATATAAGACGGGACAGACAGGCGAGCGGCCCATATAATGGTAGCTCACCGCTGCCACGCTGGCCATGGACACCCGCTACACCAGAACAGATGCAGGTGCGTTGCCGATCCTATTTGCCGATAGTTCTCTTGAAGAACCCCATGTCATACATCAATAGAAGATAGTTCATTCCACAACTTTACGAGTTCGTGGTATAAAGTACATTGAGGGCCATACTTGCCCTGGAGATTGACCAACTCTACATAACATTACAATACATAGGCGTTAGAAAACGCACAAAGATGAAAACAGAGATGAGACAGAAAACATCTCTCCGGATGGCGAGGTATTCTAAATCGCCCTGTGAGAATGGGATCGTAGAATGAAATTATTTTATCATAAGTCCATGTTTCTCCACTGTTGATGACACTTCTTTCAAGACTCGTAAATTCAGACTTCATTTGTTTAAATGTCGAAATATTTGAAATATTTTAATGTGAAAACTTTCTTTTAAGTGGACTATATTTTGTTACTAAGCTACCTAACCCGCTATTTTAGCATATCTCCAGACACATCTATCACTCGGTGGATCACCGACGCGCAAGTGTGTGCACGCGACGACCGCACGTCGCGTCGTACGCTCGCGCACGATTTTAGGTCAAGGTAGCACTTGCCAGGACCGCTTAGAAGAGGAGATTATTACAAATTGCACAAAGTGCAGTCACTATGCGCACCATTATACCACTTGTAAGATTAAACTTGCATTTTGAACAAAAACAGAATGGAGGTTTCCTATGTTACAATATCGGCAAAACTACTTTTTCAAGGATATTGCAAAGTAGTGATAGGAAGCGATTTCGCCGGCGTTAGCAGAGAATTAGCTCATATACCTGTATGTAGTATCATATACCTATGAACAACAGCCACATGATAGGGGAGAGTCCAAGGATCCCATCAATGAAAATATGTTCCAAATCAACTCAATGCAATAATCTGCATAACTTAATCGAAGTTTATCATCCTCGTCGATGTTCGTGCCTGTACTTGTACAATGAGATGCTAGAACAATATCAGCGCTGTGGTTGCAAATTTTGCTTCACAGCATCGTGCTGAACCAGACAAAGTGTGTCGTTGTGAATTGCACATATATATTTTTTTGTCGATAACATTTTTATGTTCGTGTGTCGTGTTTTATTTTATTTATTCATTGCATATGTAGGTATTTAACATGTACAAAAGCGGACTTAATGCCTAACGGCATTGTGACAAATAAAACATTTTATTTCCATCTTAATGAGATAACTACGAACCAATAAGCAAAGACGTTTTTAAGTTTTGTTTTTAATGGTAAGTGGACTTACCCCGTGGTATGTGGTATGCTATCCTCTCTAGGTACCTAAATACATATTATATTAAAAAAATATTAATCCCAAATTGTTTTACTGTAGTTAAGATACAGTCAATCGCACGTACTTCATCAGATCATAAGATTGTATTAGCATCAAAATCGTGGGAATGATAATTGAAAATCGTAAGCCATGGGAATGGACAATCGTGATCGCAGTCGATGGTTTTGCAGTTTGAAGGCCGCTTAAGTAGATGAATGACTCTATTGCAGAATGAATCATTATGGATTGCGAATAAGTCGGGAAATAATGAGAAAATATGGAAATACATTTTTGGGATAATCGCTTCTAAAGTCGAATTTCTTATTCGAGTCCGGGATATGACATGTAGAACTGTCAATAAAGTGTCATCTCCGTACAAATTTCACTCTGTTCACAGTTCTACATGTCATATGCCTGACTCGAATAAAAAAATCGACTTTAACAAGTACTCTAATAATCCCTTAACGGTTTACACAAGTTTAGTTCCACATAAGATTTTAAGCTTTTGATATCGTGGTTGAACATAATAATTGTTATGTAAACGGGTTAGTGTGGGCAGGTGAATCAAAAATGAACACGCGGAGGGTAGGTAGATTGGTCTGTTAATAGCAACAACACCTTCACCCGCCTGCGTAGTCTCGCCGCGACCACCTTTCATGTGACTGAACCGAAATATCGGCTATAATAAATAAATAATAAATAATGAGTAGTAACCCTTTATATAACAATTATTAGTTGCTGCACATACACATATTTAGGCAGAGTTCTGACCTCAGACAAACGCAATTATTACGCAAGTTAATAATAACGTTAAAAAAACGTAACGCAAAGACCTTACAAAAGGGGGTAAATCCTTCGTGGGCGTCATTCTTTGACTTTATCCAAAAGAGAAGATAAGCAGCTGTTTACATACCAGTCCGCAGTTATTCGTTTGCCTGTTTCAATCATGATCCGCACAATTTTGATGTTTTCCTGCGTCACCGCCATCGCAGGACGACCTTCTCGAACATCGTCATTGAGGTGGGTACGAGCACGTTTAAATTCACTGCACCATTTATAAACAATGACACTGGATCCTAAATGCAATCTTAAGTATTCCATAACTTTGTTATGGATAGATAGGACTCTATAGAGCGCAACGAAAGTAATAAAAAATCATTGAAAATGTTTTCTTGTTAAATTAATTTAGCAGCAAACACTTAATTTTCAAATTGCCGCCAGAAACAAAAACCAAATGACAGCATTGAAAATTTAATCACGTTTGACAATCAAAGAGTTCCATTTTCAAAATTTGAAATTGTTTTTTTTTCTTCAAACTTTTAATTTGACCTATCGTATATAAACTAAATTTTTTTTTGAAATTCTTTCACGAACCAACGGATGGACGAATTGAGCTGAAATTTTGCATACGCCTCTTTGGGGATCACGAAAAGGACATAATAAGCTACAAAACTAAGATTCCTATGGAATAGAGAGTACGTGGGAGAAATCGCGGGCAAAAGCTAGTAATCTGTATGTTACATTTGGTCTTTACCTTTTTTATGGGAAACACAAAGAGAACAGGTGATAACAACATGTGCAGTCACGGCCTGTGAGTGCTAAGGTGACCATGGTCCGGGACATTCCAACATTCACGGCAGACGATGGGGTGTGCGACCGAGTGTATCCCCTGTTGAAAAGGGGGCCGATACGGTACTGATTGTAAAAAAAGCAGGTTAGCGTCATTTCTTTCCGATAATAATTACTCATGACGAGCAATTAATGATACGAATTTCAATGAATGAATAATTATACTGAATGGTCGAAAACGGAGAAAAGAAGTTGAATTGTTTCTTATTTATGTAAACAAACGTAACATATGTTGACTTGATGAACAGTAAAAGGTGACAGAATTATTTAATTCACATATGTATGCATATTTGTACGTTTTTATAAACTGTCAAGTAAAGACTAAAATATCCTTTATAAAACGCCCATACCCTATCATTCGCATATTCCCCAGGGACAGGAAGGTGAAAGGGGGTCGTGCCTATTGTATACATAGGTGTTTGTTTGCTTGGTGGTATGCTATAATTCAAAAATATGCTAACATTTTTCTGAACGCTTTAAAAAAAGATTGCATCACCGTAACGGCTTAAAACGCTTAGCAGGCATTGCTTAGTTCCATTAACGCCTAAAATTAGACAATACAGAATCCTCAAATGGACATAATGCAGTTAAAGGTTAAAACATATATCCCTCGGGTATTTAGCACCGACACAAAACATCGCATCCATATGTCATGGTTAAAAGATTAGTTATGTCAGTTGCGAATGTTGCGATATAACTTGTTATCTACGTAACGAATGGAATTGAGGATTAGGAATATGCTACATTGATAATACGAAATATGTGAGGTACTGAAAATATTGATAAACAATTCAATGCTATAAGAAGAGATGCTCGTTATCCCAGTAATAACATAGAATTTTTTACAATCAAACCTAGTGTTGTTAATACGAGCGTTGAACGCTGAAGCGCTCAAATTAGTGCTATTGAACCTTGACCGTTTTAGACTCGAGCTTTTAACTGGAAGGTTTCATCAAACAAAAATTTAACGCTGGAAAATTAAAAGTTCATTCATTAGCGCTCACGCGGTGCCCGAGCGTCGAGCCCTCAACGCTCGTTTTTGCTACAATAATCAAACCCAATTAAATAACTACAACCAAATTAAGAATAGTATCTACAAATCGAGTTCCAGATTCTACAAAAAATTCAGAATTATAAAACGCTGACAAATGTACCCGTGAGAGAATGATTTATATCGCAATAAACCGACCGAAGGGAGCAAACTGAGGGAGCATTTTAATCCCAGCTCTTATATCAATAACAATGCTTACAATACGCGTACGTATGAGATTTTTATCCCCCTTTTTTCAACAAAGCATTGCACAAAACAATCGGTCAACGAGCCGGGTCACGCTTTACGGCCGATGACAAAAGATGACGAAATTAATCAACAGTTAGAGGTGATGGCAGAGATGATATGCCATTATTTGTGTCAGCCGCGTCAAAGCTTGGCTTTGTAATAGATATTTCTTAAGCGTTACATAATGGACAGAATTTAGTAATCTATCTCGAAGAACAATGCTTTCAACAGTAATAAGATAACGCACGAAACAAGCGAGTAGACAGAGAAACATAATAAAAAATGAAATATTTAGTAAACTAAAATTGTTACAAGCATCAAAACCAAATATTGCAGTTAAAGTTTCTCAGATGCGAGACCGAGGCGACATGATTAAATAATGGGGCTAAAAATTGCATTTACTTCGGACTATGTAATAAACACATCAGTTCTGGACGACTTTATGCAGTAGGATGCACGCACCACATAATCTACACGTGACCGCCACGCGCGCCCTTTGGGGGACAGAAGGGGGATCGAGTCCCTCGAGCATTGTTACCCTGCGAACTCTTTGTAGGTTAGATTAAGCATGCTGTGTGCACACCCACCCTACTTTCTAGCTCTAAGAATATATGTTATACTTTTTGTTTCAATACAATAAAATCTTAAATCAAAGTAATGTAAGTAAATAGAAGAAATTTCTAATTAACTTATAAGGTAATAAACAGAAGATTCTGATAAGTATAATTTATATTGATAACTACGCAAATGACTAACGACTACGGCTCATGACACTTATAAATCACATTTTTCAGGAAACTAGTGATTAGATAATCCGTATAAACATTGCTTTATATAACACAGTCTAAGCCAAGATATTATTCTGATTTACGCTCATCCCAGCATTGACAGTTCTAAACTCCGTAGGGATTTACACGAAATCATATTGCGTAATAAATGTACGAAAACGAACGTTATCACGTTATAAATTTTGTGCTATTGTGTAATGATAGCCAATAAATTGTCACTGTAACTATAGTTAAAAGGGAGGCATAATGTAAAGGGGTTCCTATTATATACATACAAGTAATAAAGTCTGCAAAATGTATTCAAACTTTGCCATTCTAGACCTTATTGCTAGCTTGTTAAGATGTCCACGGCTATTGTTTGACCCGCTGATCGCACATTGTGTGTTATTTCAGTAAAATCAAATTTAAAGGGGGAAAGGATTGCGGACAGAATGTCGATACTCCAACGAACTTGAAGTCAGTACATCAGCTGTATTCAAAACCATCCTATTCTAGCCCTTATAAGCGTCACGAGAAGCTGCATATAGGTGTATATTGACGTGTTACCGACTATGTATTTTTCGTCTTTCATTTGCATTGGATAGAAAGGGATGAATTTATTTTGTATGCAAAGCTGTATCACCTACTCGTATGTGTATTCATCATATTACGAGTTGATGCAATTGCATAAATTTTGTCGGAAGGGGAATTAAATTCGGAAAGGAAATTCGATTTGTGCGTGATTTGCATCAGAATTGTCAATTTTAAGTGATGTTATTATAAAAAATTAAATCAAATCTTAAAAAATATGTATACTTGAATTGAAAAAATATTGAAAATACGCAGCATGCGTCCTTTTAATGGTTTGATAAAAATCGAAGTCCTACGCTAAAGGTCATAATAAAATTCATTATTGTCAATTTAATAAAAATAATTTCTGGAATAAAATTTTCCGGATTGGTATTGATACATATCAATATTAAATAAAAAAACAAATAAAATACGAGACAAGTAATTAATGATAAGTTACTTATTAGTTTATTATTATTACTCATAATATTATTTGGTGTTGGCAATGTTCATGTTCGGACGAAAAGGTCCAGTTGATTTATACTGCTTTTGTAAATGAAAGCTCATTTCCACAAGGAGAGCTTCTCGAACGCGAAAAGAAAAGAAAATCGGTCAAAAATATGCTTTCCTAGTATAAACAATTGTTACCATCATATGTTCATTGTTAACATCGAGTTTTTATCATCATGTTAAACCATGTGAACAGTTGCAAACGAGGGTATGAAGTTTGGTCGCATACTAGAATCGCATACAATGTTCTCGCCCGAACCGTTCGAGAAACTCTCCTTGTGTAAATGAGCCTTTAGAGTAGAGAAAGGGTAGAAATTACCTTACGCGAGTAGATATTAAATCATTAAATTAAATTAATAAGATGTGGCCATAAGAAAATATCATCCAATTTTGGTTATAAATTTATACCTACATAGTTCTAAAAAATACTTGCTCTTAATTACTCTATATAATTATGCTACTCTACATAACAATAATGATAATTAATGGTTAATTTATATTTATGTCAACTTTAGTTTTTACTCGCGGTTTCGACCGACATTTAATAATGTGGTCATGTTGTTTTTGTTTAATTGTATAGTTGTTATCATTATTTAACGAATGTAATTAATTAATTTAATGAATCTTAAGAATGCTTCACGACTATTTAAGTCTGTTCCAGGATTACCTAATTAATTAGTATTAATAATTTACTTTGTAATATACTTAGCGGTATTTACCTAAGTAAACAACGTTTATTTTAGAGTACGACATCTGTTACAATGTCTCTGTTACATCTGTTGTATCTGTTACAATGTATCGTCTCTTATAATGAATGAACTGGATTCATTCGCGTCATGGAAAAGTAAAGATGAACGTAATTGAATAGATAACGCACCGTGTTCTGATAGTGAAATATTCAATTGTTTATTTTACAACTCGACCGCGGCGCCAGATAAGATAACAGTGTGAAAAATAACAGTGAAAAAACATTGTCACCGGTGCAGTGTGATATGATGGAACGATTGTTTTGAAAACACGCGTGAAACTGTATACAGATTGCTTTAACAATTGTAAGGTCAACACAATAGCGTTATCGATTGTTACTCTTGTGTATACGTGTGTATAATAATGTCTACGCATACAAAATGTCTCGTTTACTTATTATTTGTATAGTCTATACAAATAATGTGTTCAAGTACTGTCTACATTCATATTGTAAGAACGTTTGGTATTTAAAGGCTTGCGCATATTACGGCGGGCCGCACCGCAGCGCATTGCATTGTAAAAAAACTTCTTAATCATTTTCATACATTTTGTATAAACCATCGCATACCACTGAATGGAATTAAGGAATGGATTGGGAAAATGGGGAGGAATAGGATAGGACGGGATGGGAATGGGCTCTGGCATATCTCACTCACTTCCGAAACACATACGTACATTTCAAGGTAGTCTTCTGTAAGAGAGGGATAACGTGACCAGTAGAATACGCCCAGCGGCTGTGGGAATGCAGCGTGCACTCTCCCCCTACAAAACTATTATTTATATTAAATTTGGCAACACTGACCAGGTTAATTCGGGATTAGAGCTCAAAAACTTGTGTTAACGACGGAATGAATAAAAATATAAAAAGCTAGGGTACTTGTATATGTGTATAGATATTAATTTCGATTGTATAGTTGTTTCTCTTTAGTGTCTTATAAATGTATGAATATATCTTAATATCGTTAGGTTTACACTATCTGTTTAATGTCCGTTTATGAGTATGTATTGTGTAACTGATATTAAAATGATCCCTAGTGTGTCTTTTATTACCCTATTAGGATAATTATTGGTGAATAGGGTAAGTAGGGCATGCTAGGGATAAGTTGTGGGCGCTATGGCGTTCGGGAAACAACTGAGCGCTCCGCCACCTGGCGGACGAATATAATATTTATAGTCCTGAAGCGGGGGACGGGGTTACGTAAATATGTCGCGCAAACCGCGCACCCCGTCCACTCGAAACCGAACGTTATAGCGTCATGATCTTATTAGATCCCTCTTAGGCTAGTTTACATCTAAGTTTTATCTAATAAGAATCTTGTAAATGTATAAAAATGTATAACAATGTCTTGTATGAATAAATGATCCCCCGCGGGGTAGCGGGAGGGGTACACATGTAGAAAAGTAGAAGGGGAAGCCAAAATGGAATAAAAGACGAACCATTTTGGGCTTCCGGCATTCCGATCAGCGGCACCACTCCGAACACTACAAACGGTCAACCAAGTGACTAGGACAAGTAGTAGAACAACAAGTACCTCTGCCCCCTGCCCCCGGCTCTGCTGATATTATCGAAGAAAAGGAAATAAGGCGTTATTATTGTACAACATCCCTATATATACAGTCCACATCCCCCGGCGACCTATAAGGTTGTAGGACAATACTGTCCTCGATCTGTTGAAGAGATCGCAGTAGACAAAAGTGTCCTCAATATCGATGGTCCTTCGAGCAGCCGGATAAGAAGAATCAGCGTCCACGGTTCATCAAGTCGCCAAGTCAAGAATTGCACGGCGTTGTTTAAGGAAGAAACAGCGGGAAGAGACGACGCGTCGTACTCGTCCGTGCATACAAGTCTTGATTTACGTCTTGATTTCCACGTCCTGATTTCCACGTCATAAACATCTCAATTTCCACGTCATAAACGTCTCAATTTCCACGTCATAAACGTCTCAATTTCCACGTCATAAACGTCTCAATTTCCACGTCAAAAACTACAAACCGTTGTTTTCACAATGCCGTCAACAACGAGATCACAGAGCCGGACGGAATCGCAGAGCGGAGCACAAACCACTACGGAATCAACATCTGCCACCACGGAGTCCACAGCCACGACTTCCGCTACCACGGGCACAGGCACCACAGCGACAGGGACGACGACCACCAGCGGCGGTACTACTAGCACCGAGGCCACTATGAAGACGACTTCGGCGGCAGCGGACGTCACGATCGTTCCACGAGCCGCAAGCGTCACGGCGAGGTCACACCGCTCTACCGCATCCGCCAAGAAGAAGGAACGTCTGGAGGTCGAACGTACCTTACTACAGCTGCGCCTGCAAGCCAAGGAGCAGGAACTCAGGCTAGCGGAATTAGAATCGGGCTCCGAGGCAGATGATGAAGAAAAGGAAGACAAAGACCAATCGTTCCGGTTAGAAAAATGGTTGAACCGGAACGACGCACCCCCCCCTGTACCCCCGCAGGAGGCGGAGCCTAAGTCTCGCAAGATCTCGCCGATAAAGTATGAAGGAGGACGAGGACGGGGAGCTTACACCGCCAATGATGAAGATGACGGAAATAAGCACCGAGAGCATAGTACGTCTCGGCCCGCACGCCCTACCGCAGACATCGTGGAGCAAATGGCCTCTGCGATCTCCAAGGCGGTGAAGATATCGGCGAGGGAGACACCAAGGTATATAACCGAGCTGCCTACGTTCGACGGACATGGCAGCGCATGGTTGGGGTTCAAGGGCGCGTATGAGGATTCAAGGCGCGCCTTCATGAAGAGCGACAACCTGGCACGGCTAAGAAAGAGCCTAAAGGGTACCGCTATGGAGGCGGTAGCAAGCCTGTTCACCGCCCACCGAGAGCCGGACGAAATTATGGAGGCTCTCGGAAGAAGATTCGGGAGGCCGGATGCACTCGTCGCGTATGAGGCAGAAAACTTGCGATATTTGCGCAAGCTGACCGACGAGCCCCGCGACCTCTGCGTATTCGCCAGTAAGGTGGCCAACGCCGTGGCCACCATACAGGAAATGAAAAGGGAGAACTACCTCTATAGCCCCGAGTTAGTCCGGGCTATAATGGACAAATTCACCCCAATACTGAAGAACAAATGGTACGACTTTGCGAGCGCATGGGAACACGAGGTGCCTACACTAAACCTACTATCGACGTTCCTGAACATAGAAGCCGATAAGTGCAGTGCCTACGCACCACCCGAAATCATTAATCCCATCGCCGTACCTGCAAGAGAAAGGTCCGTACCTGCGAATATAAAAGAAAAAGCAATAAGAAGGAAAACCGAACGTACATACAGCGCCACTACCGACGGAAAGGGGAAGCCCGAATACAGCGCCCCTACCAACGGAAGATGGAAGTATGAACACAGCGCCTCTACCGACGGAAAGGGGAAGCCCCAATACAGCGCCCCTACCAACGGAAGATGGAACTATGAACACAGCGCCTCTACCGACGGAAAAGGCAAGTTTGAATACAGCGCCTCTGCCAACGGAAAGGGGAAACATGATTACAGCGCCACAACCGACGGAAAAATGAAGCTTTGCCCACTATGCAAGGAAGATCACAGCTTGCCTTCGTGCAAACAATTTGCAGACAGCGATATCGACACCCGCTGGGAAATAGCAAAAAGAAATAACATCTGCTTCCGTTGCCTGTCTAGCAACCATCGCCGGGGCAACTGCCGAGTTAAGCCATGTGGGCACAGCGGTTGTGGGATGGCACATCATCGGCTGTTACATCATACGCGTCGGACTCCATCGCCAATAGTGAAGTCAGAAGAGCCCAAAGAAGAAATAATTACGTCTACAACGGAAGTTATCAACAAGGCCACTGCCGCGAATTCAATACCGCATCGACGCCGAGCGTATCTAAAGATAGCACCCGTAGTGCTTGCCGGACCACACGCGAAGGTACATACATACGCGTTGTTCGACGAAGGCAGCACCGTCACCATCATTGAGGATGCTATAGTAGACTCCCTTGGCATCAACGGGCCAGTTGACACGATGTCCATACAGGGCATCAACGGCGGAGAAACAAAACACGAGAAAAGCCGCACTATCGACGTAAAAATACAAGGGCTGCATTCGGACAGCGTGCACACATTGAAAGGCGCACGTACCATCAAACGTCTAAACTTCACATCGCAGACTGTCGGAGAAACGGACCTAGAAGACTGCACACACTTAGATGACGTCAAGGACGAGCTCATCTATAAAAATGCATGCCCTAAGATTCTCATCGGACAGGACAACTGGGAGTTGATCGTCTCCCGTCAGATCCGAGCGGGAAAAAGGAACAAACCAGTAGCATCGCTAACGCTACTGGGATGGGTACTGCATGGATGCCGCACTTCAGTATGTGAACCCGTCACCTTCTGCGGCCACATCAGCGAGAAGCGCGACGAAATGGAGGAGTTAATGAAGAACTTCTTCAAATTGGAGTCACTGGGCATCGAGCCGAGGCAAACAAAGGATGACCCGGAGCAGCGAGCTATCGACATTTTGAGTAAGCAAAGTCGACGGTTACCTGACGGGCGGTTCGAAACCGGACTCCTATGGAAAGAGGATAATGTAAAGATCCCTAACAATTATGGGGATGCTCTCAAACGGCTGCACAACCTAGAAAGAAAACTCGACCGCGACCCGGAGCTTAGGGAGAAATACAAGGAACGTATGACGAACCTGTTAGTATCCGGATACGCCGAGCCTGCGACTACAGCGCCACCTGCAGACAAGACGTGGTACTTGCCACATTTCGCCGTCATCAACCCGGCAAAGGAGAAGATCCGAGTCGTCCACGATGCCGCTGCGAGATCCTTCGGCCGCAGCCTGAATGATATGCTGCTGTCAGGGCCTGATCTACTTCAATCACTGCCCGGAGTCATCATGAGATTCCGTCAACATCCCATTGCAGTGTCAGCGGACATCAAGGAGATGTTTATGCAAGTCAAGATACGACCGGAAGAGCAAGACGCACTACGCTTCCTATGGAGGGGAGACGAAAGAGGCAACACACCACCACGTGAGTACAAGATGACGTCAGTCATATTTGGGGCAACGTCATCACCATGCACAGCGCTGTACATCAAGAATCGCAACGCCACCGAGTTCGCACATGTAAACGAACGCGCCGCCAGAGAAATCCAAACAAACCACTACATGGACGACTTCATAACCAGCTTCCCAGACAAGGAGGAGGCTGCGAGAGTCGTAAAATCGGTCGACGAGATACACCGTCGAGCCGGCTTCCAGTTACGGGGATGGGTGTCCAACAAGAAGTCCGTCGTCAAACAATTTTCGTCGGATCCCGGAACCACGACAGTCACCATAGGCGGGAGCGAGATAGAGAAGACACTCGGCCTCCTTTGGCAGGTAAATGAAGACTGCATCGGCTTCCACATAAATGCTATGAAGACACCACCCGACGTAATAGAAGGTAGACGTCCACCCACCAAGAGGGAAGCACTCAGCGTGATAATGTCGCTGTTCGACCCGCTCGGACTCGTATCGCCGATAACTACTCCGGCGAAACGACTTATGCAAGATACATGGAGTCATGGAACGAGCTGGGACGAACCGCTTCCCGAAGAGCTGCAACCAAGATGGAGCGCGTGGCTTTATACACTACGCGCTCTAGAAGAACTTCGCATTCCCCGCTGCTATGATGTAGAACCGGCCGTAAGAAGAGAACTGCACACTTTCGTAGACGCAAGTGAAGAAGCCTACGCAGCCGCCGTGTACTGGAGATTACAACGAGCCGACGGCACCGTAAGAATATCACTAGCCGCTGCAAAGAGCCGCGTCGCACCGCTCAAGCCCGTCTCTATACCACGACTTGAGCTACAGGCGGCGGTACTCGGAGCACGACTAGCGAAAAACGTCGCGAAAGAGCACGACTTCATGGCCGCAAAACAGGTGTATTGGAGTGATTCACGCACCGCTCTCGCGTGGATCCGAGCCGAACCACGGACGTTCAAAACGTTCGTCGCACATCGCGTCGCCGAGATTGAAGATACTACAAAGAAAAAGGACTGGAGATGGCTGCCGTCACAACTCAACGTAGCCGACGACGCGACACGAGCGACACCCGCGGATTTCAACGAGAATCACCGATGGTTCACCGGCCCGACTTTTCTACTATCACCTGAAGAACAATGGCCGGTCGAGACAAGCACGACAAAGGAACGCACCGGGGAAGAAAGGGAGAGATGCTGCGCAACAACGAACGACATAAAGGGGCACGCACACTTGCCCGATATCACGCGCTTTTCAAAATGGGAGCGCCTGATCCGGGCCACCGCACGCGTACTACAATTCATCGACTTATGTCGGAAAAGGAGACACACCGTGGCAGCAGCGCGTCGCAAAAGGACCATCGCCAACCCGACATCGGACCCGGCATGGTCAAGGACAAAAAGGAGCGACGCAAAGGCGGCAACGGCAAGAGAATCCGCATGCGACCAGCGCAAGTTCGTGCCATTAGAGGCGCATCATCTCATCCAAGCCGAACATCTCTGGACGAAGGCAGCGCAAGAAGACAGCTACGCATGCGAACGCAAACGCATCGAGCGTAGCACCACACCGGCGGGAGACGACAAACTCGCCGGTCTAAGTATTATCATGGGAACGGACGGACTACTAAGACTAAAAGGAAGAATCGCTGCCACAGAAGGGATTAGCGAGGAAACGGCAAATCCAGCTATACTAGACGGCGCACATGACTACACAAAGATGTACATAGATCATGTACATAGGAAGATGCATCATGGGGGCGTCGAGCTAGTGGTGAATGAAATACGACAGCGATTCTGCGTTATGAAAATTCGCCCTACAGTACGGGGCGTTTTAAAGGTATGTATAACATGCAAATTGAAGAAGGCGAAACCAACGAGTCCAGCCACCGGGGATCTGCCGCACGCGCGTGTAGCACATCACGCGCGCCCGTTCACCTTCACCGGGCTCGACTACTTCGGTCCACTCGAAGTAACCGTGGGCCGACACCGAGAAAAAAGGTATGTCGCCCTATTCACCTGCATGACGACAAGGGCCGTCCACTTGGAAGTAGCGGCATCACTCAGCGCAGACTCTGCTATATCTGCGCTGCGAAGATTCATGGGGCGACGCGGCTGCCCAAAGGAGTTGTGGTGCGACAACGCCACCAACTTCAAAGCCGCGGAAAGACAACTCAACGAGGCCGCACTCACTGCGGTCCGAGAAGAGACAACAACGAAGCACATCGCGTGGCGTCACGTTCCCCCCTCCGCCCCCTTCATGGCCGGGGCATGGGAACGCATGGTCCGCACGGTAAAAGAAGGCCTGCGAGCAACGCTACACGAAAAGTACCCGAGCGACGAGACACTCCACACACTGCTCGTCGAAGTAGAAAACACGGTCAACTCCCGTCCACTCACACACGTGGCAGTAACACCAGGGGAACCGGAGGCGCTCACACCCAATCACCTGCTGCTGGGACCCAATTCCCATGTCCCAGCACCGGGCGCCTTCACCGAAGAAGACATAGATGCACGCGCGCATTGGCGGCGCGCCCAGCGGCTAGCCGACACCTTCTGGAGCCGCTGGGTACGAGAGTATCTCCCCCTGCTTCAATACCGGCGGGAGCCCCGCACGATCGGCGAGGCACCACGCGTCGGAGATTTAATCATCGTGTGCGACGCAAATCTACCGAGGAACACATGGCCGCGAGGAAGAGTCATCGCTACGTACCCCGGGCAAGACGGCGAAGTGCGCGTCGTCGACCTACAAACGAGCAACGGACACGTTCTGCGGCGACCCACAAAGAAGATCGTCGTTCTACCGGTTAGGTCGCGAGACGGCGACGGCGGGAGTATGTTAACGACGGAATGAATAAAAATATAAAAAGCTAGGGTACTTGTATATGTGTATAGATATTAATTTCGATTGTATAGTTGTTTCTCTTTAGTGTCTTATAAATGTATGAATATATCTTAATATCGTTAGGTTTACACTATCTGTTTAATGTCCGTTTATGAGTATGTATTGTGTAACTGATATTAAAATGATCCCTAGTGTGTCTTTTATTACCCTATTAGGATAATTATTGGTGAATAGGGTAAGTAGGGCATGCTAGGGATAAGTTGTGGGCGCTATGGCGTTCGGGAAACAACTGAGCGCTCCGCCACCTGGCGGACGAATATAATATTTATAGTCCTGAAGCGGGGGACGGGGTTACGTAAATATGTCGCGCAAACCGCGCACCCCGTCCACTCGAAACCGAACGTTATAGCGTCATGATCTTATTAGATCCCTCTTAGGCTAGTTTACATCTAAGTTTTATCTAATAAGAATCTTGTAAATGTATAAAAATGTATAACAATGTCTTGTATGAATAAATGATCCCCCGCGGGGTAGCGGGAGGGGTACACATGTAGAAAAGTAGAAGGGGAAGCCAAAATGGAATAAAAGACGAACCATTTTGGGCTTCCGGCATTCCGATCAGCGGCACCACTCCGAACACTACAAACGGTCAACCAAGTGACTAGGACAAGTAGTAGAACAACAAGTACCTCTGCCCCCTGCCCCCGGCTCTGCTGATATTATCGAAGAAAAGGAAATAAGGCGTTATTATTGTACAACATCCCTATATATACAGTCCACATCCCCCGGCGACCTATAAGGTTGTAGGACAATACTGTCCTCGATCTGTTGAAGAGATCGCAGTAGACAAAAGTGTCCTCAACAACTTGTATCCAGTACAAAATTTTAACAGTATTATTTAATAATTATTTATAAAAACAAATTGTGGTAACTATATTAATAGTTACCACTAGTAAGTAGTATTGTATTTTACTACAGTATTGTAATTAAGTACGTCATAAATTTCAACTCTCAAACTTATGTATAATTTCATTACGATAAATACGTATACGTATACAAGATATACGTATCTTGTGTGTAGTTTATTTAAGTAGTTTTTGTCTGAACATTCAAGCACTAGATGATATAGTTACATAAGTTGTGTACGTACAACAAAATATTTATTTGAGATTAGGAGCCAAAAAATAACGTTTATAAATATTCAATTTATTTATCCGTTTCTTATAGCGTCACGTTGATACCATTAACCAACTGGATAGACAAGCATTTAGAAAATGCGCGGGCCCACCGCACTTTACAAATGAGTTTCTAATTTTATATTACAAAAGCAGACCAACATATACTCAGTAACAGATTTGTGAATATATGGAATAAGTTACCCAAAGAAATCATTGAATCGCCAACTATGAGATATGGCAGAACTTGTAATACCAGCTAACACAATATATAGGCATACCAGCAGTAATGCTGCTCGCCCATTGCACAATAATAATAATAATAATTTGATTACTCCTGCTTTCCATTAAACTAAAATAATTAAAAAAATACATTGTTTTACTATAGACAGGCATTTTTATAAAAAAAAGCAGGCATTCTGGACATCCTAAATAGGCATCTATCTTTTTTGAAATGGTAACTCTAGGTTCGGGTGAGAATATTGTACACGATTCTTAAGCGATACAATTTTCGCCTACAACTATTCACATAATGATAAAAACTCAATGACAACAGGCATAGCTCAAAGGTTGACTGGGAGATAATGCTTCAAGGCATTAAGTCCGCCTTATGTAATAATTTACAAAAAAATAGTAAATAAATAAATAACAGTGATCAGATGATGATAATAACAGTTGTTTATATTACCTTTTGACTTATATGTTCGAAAAACTTGCGTTCGAGAAACCCTCCTTGTGTAAATGAGTCATCATTAGCCTTTGGTTGCTTACTACTTACATGTCATGTTATGTAATAGCAATTAAACAACTTTGAACGGTTTAAATCGCGTATATTTGACATTATTTATATCCCGACGTTTCGAACACTTTGCAGTGGACGTGGTCACGGGGTGACTAATTGATTTTATTTGTCGTTCAAAGTTGTTTAATTGCTATGTATAGTAATCGCGAAAACCTAAGAAAATATTATGTTATGTAATGTTAAGTCTGCGATGCTATCATTTTTTTTTATAGAAAGAAGGTAGTATAAGTGCAATCAGTCCAATTGGTGACAAGCGGATACTGTCGCATATGGACATCGACATGCCAACATTAGTCAAGAATGACAACGTTGATGAAGTCTTGACTGTATTTGTCAAAATTTTCCAAACTTCCAAACTGTCTTTTTAATAAAGCAAACATTCGATTTTTATATTAGTGATGTAAGTTTGCAAACGAAAACGATAAAATTGTGCACTTCGTCTTCAAAGTAAGTTAAAAATGCCACACATAAAAAGTTTATTCATTTAACTCGAGCAGTATCAAGATTGAACTTCTGCGTTGTCAACATAATATGATATTTACTGCATAATAGAGTTCATTATTTAAAATATGGGAATGCATATTTAGCACTTCCCGCGGGAACGACCCACTACGTGTTAATACGATGCACGACTCCCTGGAGTAATGAATGGAATATTGTAAAATGGTCGTTTAAAATATCGGTGAATATGTTTTTCATTAATTAAGGCCTCAAATTGTTCCTTGACTTCGAACAAATAGCTATATCACTCGTCAATAAATCAAGCATTCATTACGGCAGTAAAGTGGACATAACAATTTGTACTTGTACTCCCGTATCATTTGTAGCCCGCATGTCGGCGGTCGGCGACTTGTGATTCGATGCGAATAATTGAATAAGTCAAATAAGTGGTATTCCATTTAGTCATGTGACTGAAAGACCTTTAAGGGTACAAAGATTACAAAGGATTACACCGTAGCAGGTGTATAGTATTTATTCCCGATTCAACTTGTATGTCATCAAAAATGACGACAATTCATGAATCTATCTTTCAAGTAAGTATTACCTAAGTATCTTAGGTGTTTAGGTATCTTAGGCATAAAAATCTGAATGGTCTTTATAAAAAAAAAAATGTTTGTTTATATTAATTGTTTAAGCTTGCTTTGCTTAGTGTTTTGTTGGTCCAAAAAGTCCTGTTTGCAATACAGGTATGCTGTAGTCGTCTGTGAGAATTATCATCTAAAGAAAAGACTGAGGACAAGCAGGTAAACATACCATCGGTTCTCTAACCGTATAGATCTCGACGTTGAAACCGATTTATAATTTCTGAAGGTTACCACGTTGTTGCATATGTTATTGCAGGTGCGCCTAGAATTCTGAAGAATCCTCATAACGTAATATAGCGAAAAGACTTCACTGGATTATTCGCTCCACAACTTATGAGGACGGGGTATGAAATTATTTTTCGAACTGCACATTCCGCTACAGATTCTTGTCGAGGAAGTGCGGATACATCGCACTTTGGTGACAGCCTAATTGTCGCATAGTTTTAGAAGACATATCCCATTGTAGAGGCGGTAGAACACGAAGAGAACGCAACGCAGTTATTTATTTTGGTTCCTAGATTTCTATGGCTACAGTGCTAACACGGTGTCGCAGTTGAAACGTGGGTCGAGCATGGACCCACAAAAACAAAACACGGTCTATATATCACGTGTCCAGATAGATACAGTGATAAGGCCCATAGTCCGACAGCGTTCGGATTGTGACAAGTTTGGGTCAAGCGAAGATATCTTTACCATCTGATGGCCGTGATTCTGTCGAGGCCAGACATTTGAACTTCGTCTGTATAACCTTAATAATAATACACGTGTATTTTATTGTTGTGGTTAGGCATTAATATGTCTGTGTCTTCTTTTGAATACATCTAGAATATTAATATAAAAAATAATGAAATGAGTAGCAGAAAATACTGAACGGGCAGCAAATGGATGGTAGCAAATTTACAGGTGGGTGAGGCTTGGGTTCTCTCCACAATTGGGCAAGCAAGAAATAGGAGTTCCGCGTCGACTTGGTAAAGGCACTAATTGAGGTTCAAAGAAACTAACTGTATTCACATTGTCACTTACATGAGAACTTAAAAGCTAACAACAAAAGATAAACAATCGTACAAGTCCGTACAAAGTTACAGACTATAAACACAATCAACGTTTAAATTACAGTAACTGAAACTGAAATGTCACTTAGGACAGTAACTGAAAGCATATTATTCAAGAATAGTCTTGAATAATTGCTACTGATTGCTATAGATTGCTTAGTCAATCTAGACTTAAATACGCAGTTCGCTAAAGGGGAAATATGTCTTAAAACAAACGGTAGATTATTATATAATTGTGCGTGATTATTATGTGATTACGTGATCATTTTCTTTCCATAATTAGACCTAAAATTTAAAATTATTTACTTTAGTAACTATAGTTATTTGAGTGCTTTAATTAAGAGTATTTTATTGATGCTCTTTTAAATACAATATTATTGTCAAACAGTTGTCAGATAATTAAAATGACTCTATCTGGCATACTTTATTTAAAGGTAGATTTTTAAGAATTTATGAAATGTACCTGTGTTTTGATGAGGAATCTATTTCATCAAAACACAAGTACATGGGAAAATATATGTCATTCAGTTGGTAGCAATTAGTTCGTATACTTTTTATAGCGGTAAAAGATATTCGTGCTGCATTTTCGAATGACAAATTTCCAAATTTTGCCGATGTCTACCAGTTCAATTGCTCACACTGTGAAGGTTGATTCCCGCTGTGACCGGGAATCAGTGTAGTAGAGTCGCGGTCGCGCGTGACCTCTCGAGCGTGCTTTCACGACCAAGTCAATACTTAGTACTGATTTGAGTGTTGATATCGGTTTATTAATTATTACTTTTAATTTAATTGTTAAAATAAATATGCAAATTTTGTAATGAATGTCGCGAGACATTCAGCGAGAAATAGCGAGAATCGAGCGATTGATTCAGCCAACAATACCACTATTATCTACTAATGGCAATGCTTATTCAATAATTTCACTTAAGATATGAGCTCTGAAGAGTATAATTTAGAAAAAGCAGTCTGACGTATCGTATCTCACCATCTCAACAACGATTATAAATTAATCTTTGGTGTAGTCACGTCTATCTGTGGTCACGCGGGAGTCTGCGATTTTACTCTTGATATGCTATACTCAGTCTAACCACAAATAATATGAAAGCCTTTGCGACCGGTGAGAGTGAAACTATATATAGATACAAATACGTACTTATAGACTAAACAACGTCTGATTATATACATAATAAAATTAAAACAAAAAAAAAATATTTAAATAAGCGCATACTGCCATTCAATTGTTTAAGAAATTAAATTAAAAAAAATGAATGATCATTCAGCACTGAAGAAACTGTTTAGGCATTAAAATATTCTCCCATCACGAATTAAATCAGACTATTATTAAATAGAAAGCGTTAATAACGGCAAGTTCAAAGGACAAGCTAAAGAGCTGAAGGAAACACGGATTATGTCGAACCGAAAACGTTGACTGAGTAACGTTGAACGAATCACGAGCGAGCGTCTGCTAACCGCGTGGTAACCATCAATGTAGACACTTCAAACAAAACTAAATTTTATTCAATGTTGTTTAAAGTTTCATTTCTTTTAAATGTCGAAATATCTTTTAAAATATTTTCGATTACAGAAGCATTCTGCCACAATGTTTATGCAATGTCTCTTTGAATTTATTCTTTGCCAGCGGAAATATAATTTGCATACGTGCACCAGAAAATAGCTAACTCTAGCTGGTAGTAGGAAGTGAGAACATGTCGTTTGCGTTCATTAAAATCTATGAAATATATTTGTTTGAAAGCTGGGAGCAGGAAGTATGTGACACAAATACAAATAACGTTTTAAGACTAGTTTAAATTAGATTAGAATCTATACATTGGTGCAGGAATTAACATTTTCTTACATATTCAGTTTTGTGCTATACATGCAAAATTTGACTTTGTCTTTTTAATATTTCACTCTGCAATTTATGACTCAGTTAAACTATCTGATTAGATTAAGAGATAAACGGCTTGTCGTGGGTCTATAAAAATAAATAATGATAAACCTTGCTTTCACTGTTATTCACATGCATCATACGTGTCTGATTAGGTACCGTTTATCTGAACATATAAATTACATCAATAAAGTATGGAACATTTATTCTAAAACATATTTCGCTTAAAAATGAATAAATTAATAAAAAATTACATGCCCTAACACTAATATGAATCTATAAGGGAACTTTGAAACATATATCGCTAGATATAATCGTAAATTTCAAGACTTACCACCAGAAACGTTTTTAACGAAAGTTAAACAATAAGAAACATAACAAGCAATAAACTGCATTGTCGGATGGGCCGATATGGATATAGCGATAATCAACTAATTAATGCATAATGGATGCACCATAATATTTTACCGTTTCTCTGTCTGCTCCGTGGGCGTGCGATGAGTAATGGAAGAAGTCTTGCTTAGATGTGTCTGTCTTACGAACGGCTGTAAATATGTCGGAGGCGGAGTCAGCATTTGAAACATCAGCGTTGCAAATCAGTTTCGACGATGACAAGTCATACCAAATGATATACCCATTAAAAATGTATTGCGACGAACTGCAGAAAGAAAGAGCGGTACTTTATTAGTAATAATTGTAAAGGGAATATTTTAAAACTCATTCATAGTGCTCCCATTTTCACCACTTTTACAGTATACTCCTATATGGAGTCCTAATAGAGGTGATAGCAATAATTTGTAAGAACCGACATCTTTCATCATTCATAAATTCCTCCCGCTTTGGAATATAAAAAGCAATTTTCACATTCATTCCACATTCATTGCTACGGAGTGTGGAATCCGACTAACGCGGTCTCAGACCCGAGCCGTTTTGCAAAAAGAAATTTTCTCTTTCCCAGTTGAAGTATTCGTGGAAAAATATTAATGTGAAATTAATTAATAGGTTAACTATAAGAGCTATTAGTAAAACTCTGTACGTACCTATATATAGGTTACAAGGTTAACTGAACAAGTATCGGGGGATCTAATTTAGTGCCGCAATGGCTACTGTTCACCTTCATTTGTTAGAAGTCATTCGTCTTGTGAGGCGGGTGCGGGTTGCGACACCTTTCGCCGACAACGCACTAATATGGGGAGGGCCAGCTGTCGTTTCTTCAACAGCGATACCATAAATGTAGGGGCTCACCTGAACCGACCAAGTTTTTTTGTCCTTTGCGAGCAATTTCGCGATCAATATCTTAAAAATGATTGCAAAAAACGAAAGTTTATGGGCATCGTGTATGTTAACTTAGATATTATGTACATCAGTATTTTGAGAGGCTTCATCAAAACAATGTTGTGTACTCGTCTCGCAATATAAGGTAGAGACCTGTTCTTTGTAGTTGCACTCTTTGCTCAATACATTACTTTGCTTCCTTATTAGGTGCTCAAGATAATGAACGCCGTACACGTCTTCCAGAATATTTTATAGAGTCCTGTTCTATCTTGCGACAAAATTGCTGTACTCAGTTGTGAAGACAAGCTTTCCAAATAATGTTTAGTAGTGCTGATAAATGAATGAATCAAGTAAATGAATCTATTTTGTCGCGTATTTCTGTATGAATGAGTTACTACGAGTATGGCGGAAATGATAATGAGCAAGAACAAATTGAACAAACATCGTAGGTTCACAACAAATATCTAATCAGTCTCGCTAATTCGCTCCCGCGTAGTCAATAAATGACATTTATGGGAAATGTATTTTTTTTTTTTTTTTAAACTGTGCTAATATTTATTAAAGTCCTGTGAGTACATTTTGTTATTCGTTTGATCAAGCTAGATTTTGGAACTTTAACTTTTAGTGCTTCAAATGTTAAAAATAAAGAGTTTGTTGAGTTAAATTACAGTCAAAGTTGTTCGTAAAACAGCTACATATTATATTGTAAATTTTTTGGCACAATAGTATTTGTTGGCAGACTTCTCAGCAGCCAATTAGAATAAGAAATAAGCCAAAGGAAGTTCATTGAATTGCATAATTTTATGACTTTTCCTAGGTTCTATCCCGTAATGAATCTAGGGTAACTATAATAATATGAAGTGGCCTACCTTCTCGGAAGCGGTTTAACCGCGTTTAACATACATTCCTTAGCTATGGGGCTGATGTTGCTGGTTACACTAAGTATAGGGATAATGTTATGATTAAATTTACCGTTGAACACCTTGAGTGACGAGCACTAAAATGTCACGACATTAAATATCTAGTTCACACGGTCATGTAATTACAATAATTTAGTTTTTCATACCTTTTAAGAGCATTTGTAAGTTTAAGAACACGTAAAACCGGATTATTAAATAACGACTATAAATCATCAGGCAGATGTATTATTATAATGAAACATGTCCAAGGTGAAGGGATAAAAAAAAATATTTCCAATTTATTTGTGCAACAAAACAAGAAATTCCTTGTTGGACACTTTTTCTCCAATTAGTTATCGAGTAATTGAAATTCTATTTTAACGTATTGGCATCCGAAACTTCATTTATGGTCATCCTTACCTCCTTTTAGGACACATATTCATCGAACCACATTCCGAATGTGACCCGCCAATTACCTACGCGGAATGGAAATACTGAAACGCTTTTTTACCCCATTTCAACCGTTATTCGGCGACTTCGACAATTATCGAAAACCTGTCTCATCGTCCATATAAGGAGCGTCATGTTCCGATTTTCTAGTACCATCGCATCTTTCCTCCTTTTTGACAGTCCCTACACCTGTGACATATTGGTGTCAATGTAACAATAAAATTTAACGTTACATATACTTACTATTAAAGCCACGTATCGTAATCGTCGAAACATCTCGTGAACTGTCGTCCGAATCGTCAAGTTTACCGATACCCGACCTCTTAACCAATATTTGCAGTCATTAAATCTTTGACCAAAACAAATGAGACCCGAAATTTTTTTATGCGTTCGAAAACGAATTAATTGTAAATAATTGCGGTAATCAATTTCTTCGACGCGAATCGTAGATAATTGCTGCTTGGTACGGCGAAACAAAATCTGACCCAAGGTTGTTTACGGATTAACCGAACAAACTGAACATAGGATCAGAAAGTGAAACCAAATCGGTATCTAATTAGTCTGATTTGTCAGACCAGAATAGGTCATCTAGACGAGTCGGGGTAGATTTCTCGCTTCACTTTTTTGGTGACATGGACATGAATAATTAAGTTTGCATTATTTCGGTAGACTGAACGCATTGTTCGGCAGCCGGTGGCCTCATGACACCAATAAACATCCTTGTTCAAATTGTGCACTCCGCATTCGGATTGCTCATTTTCTAGTGTGTCAATACTGATTTACGCATAAAAAGGTGCGACAACAAAAGAAGACATGATTAACATGGAAATCCAAAAGACAAATGTAGTTAGTGAGTAATTAACTTGCGAAACACTGGCCAAGGTTACGGAAACGAGGGACCTAAATACAAGTGTAACGTAAACGGTTCATGGGAACTAATAATAAACACGTAACAATGAGTGTTGCCGAGCGTTTGATGTGAGCGAACGCGTCATACATACTCGTAGTTCGGCCGCCACTCGTAAAACTAATTTCAGTCTGAATAATGAGAGAGCTGGGCCAACTGCACCGTCGAATTAAGAGAATATAGCGTAAAATATAATCAACCAAAATAAACCGAACGGAATGAAACTGCCAATTCCAAAACTGAATCTTTCAAGAAGCTAATGATCGCATTTTTCGAATTTTACGACAGGACACAATAATAAATCTTCGCAAGCGGAAACCACAAAAAGTGTCGCAGATTCTGCGTGCTTTCATTGCTTTCCTCCAGATAGCGGAGTCTTTCATCCACAGACAAGCACCGTTGCTACCGGAGACGTGATTTTAATACGTGAATACGACTATTCGCTGATGTCAAGCGTCAATGTAAAAGTGGATTAAACCTTGGCATCTGTGATGTCCTGGCGGAAGGCCAACCGCGATTGAATGAGTGACGATTCGCAACGAACGCTACGGCAAAAAAAGAGGGTGTAGACGGTCACGTTCGATCTATTTCAGGGAGGTCGAATTGACTGAAGTGGTTCTTGAATCAGTGGTGGCAAAGCACTTCAAGTTTATAGAACTGGAGAATATGCGTCTGTTTTCAATAGTGGTACTTGGCAGACGTTCTGTGGTTCCAAACAAAATTAATAGCGAATGTTGAACGTAAAGGAGGGCACTCTTTCTGTGTGTCAAACGTGACCTGGCAGCTCTTGTTCCGTCACGTACGCGGTCTGCAGTCCAGTCTTTCACTGATAGTTTTATCAATAGATTTTTTTCATATATTCACTACTTAATTTTCGATACAATTCTTGGCCGAGTATAACATTACAGGTTTGTGTTAGAATTTTGGCAGAGGATGGACGTAAATAACCCGACTCAAAGGTATAAAAAGGACAAGGATTAAACATGGACTATACTGTAATTAGTTGACATAGCGAAATAAACAAACAACACGCACATAAAAGATAAGCCTTTATTCCATAATTACGACCTTGAGAAGTACCAGATAACGAGCGTGACGATAATAATACAGCTTAGAAGTTATTATGAGTGACCTTGGTGAAATAGTCACTCGTACTAACAAATATATTGCATTGTTAAATTAGATGACGTATAGGAATTAGTTAACAGAACAACAAGATTAATAATGCAGAAGATACTGCCATTTATTTGTTCAGTCAGTTTTTACGCTTATCTCATAAACACTCATTGAAATAAAACAATATCATCATTCATCACTTATTGTGTTTATTCTATTGTATAATAGGATAAATCTATTGTAAAACAAAATACCTATGAACGCGTTGTTGGTCGCCGGAGCGCTTCTGATTAATTTTCCAGATACCAGATTTAGTAGCAATATGGGTAGCGATCATATGGACCATTAAGAGTTAAGGTACTTGTTATGAGGGGACGAATTCTTTTAACATATCATGAAGAACCAGGGCAAAAGAGGCATAATATAAGAAAAAGCTGTTCAAGGTATTACATAAATTCTATGATGGCACAACTTTTCAGTAGTATTGATAGAGTAGTCATAGTTTTTATTTATGGAACCAACGCAACGTGTAATTTAATGAAGGACAATTTAACGGAGATCACAAACAAAACCGTTGTGAATGACATGCGTAACTAAGATGTGTCCATTGCCAATTATACATGCGCCGAAACAATAGGTCCGTTGTGGTGCCGCATTGACATGACTAATTGTGAGAACGAATCCTCACTTACAAGAATTATGTCAATAACAAGAAGAAATTACAGGTAAAAGACGCACAATGTCTACTCATAATAAATAATTCCTCACATAGGCACTGAAATTAGTGTTGTGAGAGATCGAGTCCTTAAGCCTTCATGTTAAAGACTCGATTCGATTAATTATTTAGGGTTCTAAGCTTCAATTGGACTCTGAGTCTAAGTATAGACGAACACTTCTGTTTCTCGAAACGCAATGGAGCAAAAACTACACAATTTAATACAAGTTTTTAGAAATGCACTCGAAGCTCGAATTTCGGTCGTTACAAAGAAGACTCGTGCTTAATTCGACTCTAGGCTCAGACTCAAATTCAAGCTTTGAGTCCTAATAATCGAGTCGAGTCTTGAAAATTAGGACTTGAGGCCTAGAGTCTTTCACATCACTAACTGAAATATAATTCATCACAATTTCTGATAGACAATGAATAGTAAATAGGAATAGAACGCATAATATTGAATTGCGACGGGCGGAACATTTGAGATAAGCCGGCTTGTTGTTGCAGATAACACGAAACACTCCATTTTCCAGAGAGTTTTATGCAAAAAAAACATGCATTTGCATTATTTTGAAATATAATTTACTCACCTTAGCAGAAGAGATGTTGGCGAACATCCAACTGTGAATGTGGACGCCTCGGCTGTCGCCGAAATTCGTGTTTTGAGTACTTTAGAACAAGAGAGTTTTAAACAACTCTATATAAGAGCGCCGAAAGTAGCACCACAGTACCCACTAACAACTAAGCACAACTAACAATTCACTTTAAAATCCAACCTCAAGTTTAAAAACACAATTGTAAACCAATAGTGGTCTTTCACAGCACGTCAAATATTTACGTAGTCACAGGTGCACGGGCGTAAATAAACGGTTTCGGTTGCCGGCGACACGTGCGTTCTCGGCGGTAAACCGCGAATAACAGTCGTAAAGGCGTGAGAGCGACGCGGAGTAAGACCCCTCCCCAATGACCGCTCCACGCTATGGACAGAGCGAGACTGACTGACGGACGAGCGACATGGCCAAATACTTCAAATAGCCGCATCATGCGAACCCCCTGTCCCAACCCTGATGTCGCTTCAATTTTTATCCAAGAGAAAAAAAAAAAACAAAAGACGCTCATTCGCAACAGACCACTGCACATTTTAGTCATGGAATGCCGCAGCTTTTTATTACACAAGTAATTATTCATGACTTGTAAGGCACCCTGAATTATAAGGTACCTGCATTATAAGGTTGATTACTATTAGTAATCCCCTTAGTTGTTCTCGTGAGATAAGATTATTTATTAACGACACTACATACAATTAAACTAAATTTAAAAATAAAATAAAGAGTAATAATATTCTAAACTCCCAAAAGTGAAAAATAGTCATAGATTCCCGAAAGAAAAGTACTATAAACTGTATCAACATCACTTTACGTACTCATCAACGAGTGCATAATGTAAAGCGATACCGAATTGACTGTCGGTTAGAAAGTGTGCCACATCCTGAAACCAAGTTAATGGGTGGGTAATGACAGACGACGACACCGGTGCCGCTAGGTGCAAGGATCACGTAGAGGCAACGGTACTGAGACTGCGCGACGATACGCACTGGCTTATTTGAATAATCGTCGTGGTCTACTCTACCATGTCAGGCTTAGACCATGTCAGGTTGTGGGGACAATTGGTGGGTTTCTAAGCCGACGATAATTATATCTGGAATAGGGTTGATTGCAATGTTCGAGCAAATTTCTAGACGGTAGAACTTACATTCAAAGTTGGTCAGTGGTTTATTGCAACAAGAGTTTTTATTATCTTTTCTAGACCTCACTTCGTAATTGTTCGAAGTAGCTCCTTGTCTGGTCCTAAAAGATTTACAATTTACTAAGACTGACATTATAACCAATGAACAAGCGATAACGTCTATTACAAAGTTGCAAAGTTGATACAGTATAAAAAGGAATGGAGGAGAGACATCTATTGGAAATCTTATCGTTATAATTATTACTCTTCTATAAAATGACGGAATGTCATAAGCAATCGTTTCACTCGATATTGTTAATCTATATGGACTTAGCGTGGTAGATCTGCTGATAGCAGTTTCATCGCTTGATGAACCTCGGAGAAAATGTAATCGATGCGAGGTACTCTGCCTCGTTACGGATTCCGTACCGCTTGTTCCAATTATAACTTTAATAAACGAACAATTTGAAATGCGAGACGGCTGTTGTCTCATCTATGTATGTCGAATTTTTCTTTACGTTACTATTAAATTGGAAACCCTAATCGTAGAATGATTTGAAAATCATCTTAAATAATATGATATTTCATATTTTTTACGGAACTGCAGTAGAAATCAATTTAAGTTACTTAAACTACAAGAAAAAATACCAATATTCATCAATATTTTATTAAACGAATGCACAGAATATTTCGATTTGAAACAAGGTCATGTACTGCATTAATTTGCATTTTAATGTGGCCACGTTTCAATTATTGAGGAATCACACTCAAATATTGGGGTTCTGTCTACAGCATCTTAGGAAGAATCATAATTAATCCCATTAAGAATGTTAGATAATGACGGCACGATGTGAGGTCCTTATACTCGTAGGTTCGTCGGTGTAGTAGCTCATCCATTCTATCCGTTTATTATGGAATTCATCATATCAGTGATCCGATAATAAAGACTCAAGCATTCTAACTGTGATAAAAGCCGCCTATAGTTTTATTGTTACTGTTTTATAAATTGGTCCGTCATTAACGATAGGTTTGTTTAATTGATCGACAAAGATCCTTTTCAAATACTTCTTATCTGTATCGATTAAAGCGCAACTGAAGAATTTTATTTATTTTTATATTAAAGAAGGCAAAATTCAGAAATTGAGAAATTTACTGCACAAAATAGATGATGGAGGATGAAATGAATTGTTCAATCACTTGCTTTTCGGAAGGACTCGATGGGGTTATATTTCCGCGACTTTCTCTTTCCCATTGTTGTATTTGAGGTGTCGACGCCTGTTGCGATTTATCGGCGAGCAAGCATCGTCCGACAACGACGACACGCCGCAGGAATCGAACCCAGACACTAACAAAGGCATAAACAAGTTTCACTTAGCCCCGAGACCCTGCAGCCGAGTGACTCAGTAAATTAATGAGCGACCAGTTCCAATAGCAAAGATTAAAAAAAAAACTGGTGCATGTAATATTCGTTTACAATACTCCGATAGGATACTAATGAGCAATTTTATTGTACTTTTAATAACGAAAGATATCTGATGGAGATAAAAAATAAGGACCTTAATTTTAATTTGTTGTTTTAACAGGGGTCACGTTAAACTGCATATGTATTTTGTTTTATTTTTAAGCCCGCATATTGACAGACATAACCATCGACCGCTTAATGCAATTATCTACAAATCCTGTCGTATCGTCAATGGCAACAGTGTCTATAGAACAGACAATACCACGGGACTATGTTACATCATTATTTGGCGATAGATTTTCATCAAATGTTACGATGTACAACATTAACTTTTGAACATAGACATACTATTTCTTTATTGTTTAAACCAGTTTCCAAGCTAAAATAAACACTGCTCCTTTAATAAGAACGGAAACAGCGGATGTAAAACTTCGTGCCCTAGTAATGATTGACTACTCCATACTCTCCGCTTCTATTTACCTTTCTATAAATTTCCCCGGTAGCGGTCGCATAAATCCCAATCGGTCTGGTAGTGGTTTATCAAAGCCCGCGTCTACTAGGTTAAGTCGGGGTAAAAAGGAAATAGCCTATCACGTAGCGCTGTGATATTGTCACCAATTAATAGCAGGCTGCGCGCTCGCATTAGGACAGGTTGCTTAAGTAACAAAACTAGTGTTGTATTATTGTGCTCTGAGGACTGAGGATGAACTCGAAAGTAACCTGATCTATAAAATTCTTCAGAGTATCTGTTATGTTATGGATTTTTAATATGAGTATTTGTGTAGTCTCTGAGTAGAACACCTCATTCTTTTGATTAATCGTAATCAAAAACTGATTATAAAAAATTAAGCTCCAGGTAAAAAAATATATTGGCATGATGATACCTCGATGGTCGAATTATGTAACAGACATGGCTTAAGTTTTGACTACCTACTGAGAATCATTCTTGGTAGAAGAAAATGGAGAAGTAGTGAGACATTCAATAGTTAGTGATATTATATGGTGAAATAAACATAATTATAATTAAATTTCAATTATAATTATGTTGGTGTTATATTGCTGGTGTTATAATAATTAATTATAACACCAGAAGTACTGAAATATGCGCAAGTAGACTTGATCTATGAAGTGAGTACTCTGAATTGTGCACAAGTGTACTTATTTAAAATACTATTGTGTGCTTTCGAAAAGAGAATCTGATTACCTCTTTCTTTCATTGAGTTTTCCTAAATTCAATCATTATAAAGAGATAATTAAAACTCACGGGTGAGAGACCCAACACTATGGATGCAGTGGGAGGACATATTGAAGGAACATTTCTCCAACTAATTGGTATTTGCATAAACTAACAACGATCGCATCGTTACGCAGCCAATGGGAAATAGACGCCGGTAATAACTTTAAGGTTACATCCGCGACCTCATAATTTTGTACGAGTACTAAACTATCAGCTTTACTGCTGATTATATTGGGTATGTTCTACATCCCAAAATGAACAGGCCATTTAAGTGTATGTTTGGAAAAATACTACTTCGTTTATGGTCTGGCGTTAGGGCATAAACACACGGAGCAAGCAATGCAAAAGTGATAAAAATGCCAACACATAAGTCGCGTGGAAAACCTTTTTGGACGGATGATTTTCAGTTTAATTTTGTTAAATTTAGTGAGCTGATCCCTCAATTAAATGTATAATTCGTCGAATAGAGGGGACCACGTACCGATGAACGTATTGTGGGATTCTCTCCGACCACGTGGGCTGATTGATTACTTAAAGAAAATTGTTGGATAAAAAGAACAGGCATATATCCGCAGTGGAGGTTTAAATTGCGGATTTCATTTTCTTTAAAAAATATTATGGTGGCTCATGTTAAAAAACTTATTTTATAGTATTTAAACTGATCTTCGATATTCACAAAATTATCTGAGTTATTATAAGGATTAGAATGACGGTTAGATGTGCTGCCGTCTGTACCCAGGAGTGAGTGAGTAACCCTTATTGAATTACTTAATTATATTTTACTAACATAGATTTAAAATTTCTAATAACAATTACTATGGGTTGTATTTTGGTCTGTTATAAATTATAATTATTATTTATATAAGCTTTCAATTGTAACTTGTCAACTGGGTTAGAAATAACTGATCAATGATCATTAAACTTAGTGATGTACTGGTTTCTATATTTTATCAGCTCTGTCCTTTAAAAAGACGAAGACCTTTAATAGGCCTTTAATCTTTGTGTGGTAAAGTTTTAGTTACACTTCCAATTAACCTGTATATTTATATCGGTTTGGTGGTGTTAAATCAAGACTCCGTGCCTCACGACCGACACACTGCACGGACTCGTTGAAACAGCCGCACTCCTGGGTACAGACGGCAGCACATTTACCCGTCATTCTAATCCTTATTACTATGACGTCAACAACCATGTGTCTGGCTGAACATGCGGGTCACCGTACGTTGTTACCGTGAGATACAATATTTAATGTGACATTTACTGAGGAGGTACATGGTGTCCAGGAAATGTTATTGTGTTAAAATAAATATTAATAACATCACGATTCTAATCCCGCGAAAGGGTTCCCGAAGATGATAAGTCAAAATATTTTGCTAACGTCATGGAGTAATCGCATTTTTATTTCTACATTACTTAGATAAATGGCTATAAATGTCAGTTTTGTTCCGATTACAGAAGCTACAAGTTCTATTTTTCTGCTATGTGGTAGATCGTATAGTGCAATAAACATAAAGTTTTAGACGATTCCAGAAGGACTTAGTATCTTTTTTGAAAAAATAGCAGATTATTCACCTTGGTGTAGCCGAGTACCTGTATGGGCACAAATAGCTACATTCGAACATTCCCGTAATGTTTTTGGTGTCCAAAAAGTCTGACTACAAACAAACATTAATCCAATTTATAACTTAGGTAGTAGAGATAATAAGAGTTGTAAATAAATAGTAGAATGTTTAATTAATTATTGATTATTATGATAACAATTATTTGTTGTGTATTATTTACATACAAATTATCTACGTACTTTTGCTGAATGAACAAACTATTGTTTGGGCAAAAAAAAGTATACAGTTTTGACTATATTTTAATAATTATAAGAGACGATCCGATATTTATTTCCACTATTTCATTGAGTGAACTAAAGCTTAGATGAAATAGGGCTGAGTAGTAATAAAAAATAAATAAAAAAAAATCTACGCCACACAGGCGGAGTCGCTGTCAAAATCCATTTTTTGATTTTACATTAAGCCGTAGTCTGGTAACAAAACATATGTATTTGAATAAACGTTAACATCAGTACTGAATTAATGAAAATAATAATAATATTTAAAAATACGCGCAATGACAAACAAGCTTACAGTCAACGACAGCCGTGAGAACTAAGCGACAATATGCATTTGACCTTCAGATACGCTGTATTTGGTCAAAATGTCTACGCGAACGCGTAATCTCCATTCAGAATGTCAACTTACATCAAAGTAATGACTGTATAAATTTTGGACAGAATTAAGAAATACAGAATAGTACAATCGCGAGCGACTTACATTTATAAAGTTTTGTTAGGCAAACGTCGCGATCAAGTTATAAAAGTGCATTTTTACGAAAACGTTTTGTAGTGTCGATGATTTCTAAAATAAAAACATATTACATAAGACGAGATAAACTAAATAGCATAATAATAAGTCTCTTTAATTATTTTAAACTTCGTATATTTTTAGAAGTTACTGATTGAAAATATATTATATTTTTTTGTTCACAATACACAATTTCGTTTATGATTGTACAGTCACATAAAAATGTACATGGAATTGACCACAAAATTGGGTTATAAATATACTCGAATGGTATCAATCTTAAAGGTAAAGTTGAAAAGTAAAATGTATTCACTTTCAGTGGAACAAGATCAAAGCTAATTGCCGTCAACGTTGACACAGTGAGGACAATCGTGCATAATGATGAGACCGGAGTAAATAGCTCGTTAAAATCTACTATATTTAAGGTTTATCCGTTGACTAAAACAGTGGCGTAATTGATAATAATAAGGTATAAGGTAATAAGGTTTACCCTTTGAATAAAGATTTTTTTTTATACAAAGAAGGTGGCAGACGAGCAGACAGCTAACTGACATCAGTCCAGAACAACAAACATTAACCGCTCCTGGATGCGCGCGCACCTTACCTTTGGAGATTTATGAATTTATTTATTTATTTAATAATTTATTGTACACACATAAGATGAAATAAATAGAAAGGAAAGAAAAGAAAAGATGTGAAAAGCATATCTGCTGTGGATAATTCTTCCAGCAGACCTGGAAAAGTGAAATATAGGTGAGAGAGAACGGCAGGCATTTATTTAGAGAAAGTATTGGAGTTGAAGTAAGACATATTTAAGGAGAAATAACAAATACAGACGTTTACATACGTTACAAATACAGAAAACAGATAAAGTCTTAGCCGATCTCCTTTTACATTTCTCACTAGAACGTAAAACCTAAATACTTGTTTGGCGTCAATATCAATAAGTAGTTTCATTATATACATAAAAAAACAAAGATGTTGAAACAATGGAAATAAAAACTAAAATTAATGAAAGATTTAAGATAAAAGTTAGCAGATAATTTTGTCAATTTAAGTAAATACCCGATTTTGTTCTTAAATTTAAATAACGATTAACTAAATAAATCAATAAATTGTGATTTACGGCAAGCCTAAATTCAAAGAAAAGGAAAACATCATAATATGAAGACAATTTCTGGCCCAAAAATAAAATAGGCAAACGATAGATTATCAAATTAGTAGTGAAACAACATACCGCGGGAACAACAGTATTTTGAACACTGATTATTATAAAATTAAGCAATTCTGTCAAAACAATGTCTATTTCAATATACGTTACCACTGCAATAAATGTGAAAGCACCGTACCTGCAACAAGAACAGACGGATTATAATTAAGTTTTTACAGTGTACTGCTGACATGGTTACCTAACACCATAAATTGAACGCAATAGAAAATAACAATAATAAGATAACAGGCCCAGTGAAATATTATTATGGGTGTAACGTCAAGGAGCAACAACGGTTTCTTAACATAGTTGTAACTAGCGTATACAGACATACCATATTATACAGAACTGGTAGAGGAAGGAAAAGCGACAGATAAGGAATGGATTATTATATTTCAGTCACCATACAATACTATTAGCCTGCATCTCTCTACTGACAGATATAGGCATCTTCCAGGGCTCACTTTCAGACACGGCTCTTGTATCCAGAAGATCTTATTCAGAGCTTCTTATTCAGCTACCACCGGCGACCTTCTTCCAGGTTTCCGTTCACCTGGCCGAAGGACGTTCTCACACTGCGTCACTCTATACGTGGCCTCCACGTACTACTCCATACATGTATTAATAACTCTTTTTAAATGTTAATACTGATTACTGATTTTTGCAAATAAAGATTTCCATACAAAATCTTCTTGGACGCGCGTTACTTAATACAATATAAGAAGTTTGCAAGAGTCAAACTTTTTGTCTTCCATAGTTCTTTCCCATTAAGATTATTCAATTATCTATTCTAATGTCTGTTAATTATTATCTATGAAGACCTGAAGATACGAAGAGAACCATTACTTGACTGTCAGGTGATATTCTCGGGGTTTAAAGTGCCCCCCCCCCCCCCCCCCACCCTCCAGTGAAAATAATTGTGTACGTTTTATGAAAGAATGTTTAAGAATGTTATAAATTCTGTATATTGACATGACTTGTTGCTTTTGGCAGAAAAGGGAATAAAAAATCATAAATAATAATCAAGCAATATTTGTGGAGTTTAGTTAATTTATTAAACACAATTCGTTCCTACAATCTACCTATGTTTTTGTTGCTAATTTTATAAAGAAATCCGTGTCCATCGGCTTAATAAATTAATTAAAAACTTAATCAACGTGATGAACACTTCATTACGTTATGTCATTTGTTAAGTAACAGCTCATTTTAAGCCTCAATTCTATGGAAATTATGTTTTAATTAAATATATGAATGACCACAGTTTAATGTGGGCGTTAATAAATGTTACGTAAACAGAAATGGTGACAGGTGAAATTAAAATAAATATTTTCGCAAGATAAATCACACTTTTTATCAGTAATTCAAGAGAACTAGACTCGGAATATAAAGAAGAATATTTATTCAATCCAGATTCCTAATTATCAAAAGAACGCAGCGCATCTGTGGTCGCAGCAACATTCGTTACTGATTGATAATGCGACGCATAGCAATGTGACAGTAACAGTTTACCATCAGTCTTTTTTATAATTTATTTGAACCACATAACAAAAATAATTATACATCACATAGTAATATCTGCCAAACTGCAGAACAGTTTGTCGGCGGAACTGCTCTCTGCTTAAATATATTGTACAATTATATGTATTTATGTATATTATGACAAATGCTGTATTATGTTACAAACAATGTTAATACTTTTGTTTAAGTACTAATGTTACATAAACTTTAATTTATTTTTAACTGTATTTCAAATATTTCTAACAAATATTTTTTTTTTGTAATTTATACTTGAAGACAGCTTTTGACATATTTTTAATTCTTAAATCTAAAGGTAAATTATTTCCAAATTTAGGTACTATATATTTTCGTGTTCTTGTGCCATAATAATTATTAACTCTGGGCACATCCAATTCTTGTTTCTCCCGTTGAGACATCTCAACGGGTTTGTCTGCCATCTCCATCCTGCCGTGTTGATTTTTCATTAATACATATGACTTGGTCGTTATTAGTAAATGTAAGATTTTCTCTTCGAATGTAATTCTTGGATGTCATTATTGTGGTACTGTACTCGGAAGTATATAGGATAAAAATTATTTAACCTTAAAAGTAATAGTAATGTCTTTAACAGTGAAATTTACAGCAATGAATTAATAATGATTGCAAGCACTAGGTTGTGCTGTGTCTTTGTGTTGTGCTGTGTTGAAAGGTATTTTAAGTTGTAGTCCTAGATCTCAATAAAATACTACGATTTCTAATAAATAATGTTGATTTACTTCGATTAGAAATTTCACCTTTCCTAACGTATTTAATAAATATTTTGCTTAAATATCGAAATACCGGAATTCCGATATTATAATATTATGATATCAAAATAATACCGGTATCAGAAAAGGCTCTGATAGTCCATGCTCTAGACTCGTCTGGCCCATCTGGTTTCTATGACAGATGCGACCTATTATTAATTGCTACCGGCGAATTCTTCTGGTCCACTTACTATGAAAGATATTGGTCGTCTGTACCTTTGTGATGTAGATGCTACCAAAAAGAATAATATTTTACTGCGATAAAGTAAATATTATAAATACAGTCATCAACGGGAATTTATGAGTAATATGTTTACGAATAATAAATAGTTTCCGTTAAAATAAAAAAAATCACATACGATTAAATTAATCGTCGTATCCGATATCCTGTCCTTATAGCTTATAAAACAAATAAACTGCAGTAATATCTGTTTTTAATACTCAAAATTATTAAGCGTGTAATAACAATTATTGTGCTGAAGGCTTTTCTTAATTAGGTAATATTTCTCTTGAGTTGCATTTATTTCAGTTTCTTAATTTTTATGTAGGTCATTTATATTAAATATTCAGTTAATGGAGAATGAAGTAATATACGAGTAAATTAAGCGCAATGTTCTTGCATGTTGTATGTGAATGAATGGTGGCTCATTGGGGATATTTTTTAATATTGGTTACTGTCATTTTTTATACTGTTATTTTTTACCCCTCGCGTGTATAGTGAATTTTTGTGTGCAACTGCAGACAGACAAAGACGATTTTCGTCAGGAACTTAACTTTTTTGAGTACTGCCTGTTTTTCTTCAAGATAATTTACTTTTGCAAATAAAAAGATCATGTAGGTAGTTGGTTATTAAAAATACAATTATATGTTTGTATAAAATTAATTATTTCATGGACAAGTGAGAGAACATCGAATGAAATACCGATTGATGACGTTTTTTAATTACATTGTGAAAGCTAAAACTTATTGTGAATCATTGAGCCAACGAAGGTTTTACATATACGCAAATGCGTACCAGTATCATTGTACAGACAGATGTAAGAAAAAAAACACAAAACGACAGCAACAAAGTACCGAGCGACCTTTAAAACGAAAATAGAGGCACTGAATCAAAAGCCGATCTGGATCATTATGCATCCCGAATGCAGAAAGCGAGGACTACAACCAGCGATGATAAATTACGAGCCAACCAACCAACTTACAAATACAGCCAACCAAAATAAAAATGTACTTAACAATAGGAGTGAAGCAAGTTGCGAAGGTGAAAATACACGTTTGTTTGAAGCTGTGTTCAAGCGCCCACGTAGTACTGTCGTAAACAATCTACAGTGCCGGTATGGAGAACAGTTTCAACAATTGACGCATACACGGATTCCAGCTCTATTGTCCCAAGAGACAAGTGATGCGAGCGAGGAAACAGATGTAAATAATGTGGAGTTAAAGATCAAGGCTGTTATGAATATATTATTAAGTGCAGTAATGCATGTAGATGGAAAAGGAAGAGCCAGTGCGTGTCAATTTTTTTTCTATAAAACTTATTTTCGACAAAATATTGAAGATAGCCTGTAAAATTATTCCGGTTTTACTTCCCGATCGATTCATTATAAATCGGTTTTAGCTCCGTTCACTTTAATACCATATTAATCCAATTTCATGAATAATGCTTTATATGGAGGTAAAATTATTTTCATTAAGAGCAAACCAATTCGAGACTTTTTTCCAAGACTGTTTTTTTCTAGAAAAAGAAAAAGTCTTAAACTAAAAGCAACGTTTTTTTGTAAGACTGTGATATAAAACTGCATTATTTAATATTTTCTCCAACTTTATATTTCATATTTCTATTACTTTATCTTTGATTATCAAACTATACATTTAAATGTCACGAATTTATATAAAAACCGAATGCATTCTTTTGAGTTTTAAGAGCGATCATTGTTTTGCTATGGGATTTTTTTAAATCAAACAGCATAAAGTTTAAAGTCTGGTTCAAAAATATTACCAGCAACATTCTACGTCCTTTGTTTGCAAATAAAGTGGACACATACTTTAAATAACAGTGAAATTTTATTTTGCAATGTACCAATACCAAATTAGGGTCCAAGGAATGGGACAATTTGCGGGCTATGTAACTATGCTGTCATTAAATGGAAATTCGGTCTCATTTTATTGTTTAAATCAGCAGCACTAAATACTCAACCAAATTTACACAAGAACAATGTAATAACTTAACTACGAGACTCATTTCGCTGTTTTTTAATGGGCAAGGAATTAATTCTCAATTATATTGAGCAGTTCGTTGAAATATACAATTTACGCTGGGTAATTAATCCGTAAGAATAATTGGGTTTTTATCGACCACATCACCCACTTACCAGAAAGTTTGATCACCAAAATTGTCAATGAAACAGTTATTATGATGATAAAATCTAATAGCGTGATGTACGTTACCAACTCCAATAAAATAAAACTAAGTAATTTATCCTGCACAAATGCGTTTTAATTGGTGAATCAAGCGACAATTGCCTTTTGTGAAATATCCAGTTGCGATATCCAAGTAGTGATAAGCCCACGAGCACGTTCAGGGGTCGCGTGATATGCCAGTGTTGGTGGGGTTACGCGGACGGGAAATCGTCGCCGCCATCGCCGACACAGTTCTTATTGTTTCCGTTAACGACCCACTATTGTGAATTATCACACGCATATTCCGTCCCTGGATTCTTTAACAACAGTAATAAGTAATCTGGTAACTATAGCACGTGGTTGGATCATATTTGTTGTAATCGGCGTGAAAGGAAGCAAGTTAAAAACCGAGCAACGCGAAGGGATTTTAATGGGTGTAACGTGTTTCTCTTGTTCATAATGGACATTGGCTTGCCAGAATGATGGATGGATGTATCACATAAAACCCATTGCTTATTTAACCTCCCAAGATATCTAACTGCTGTTGGAGTAACATTTTCATTTTGTCAGGGAGAGTCAGAAATCTCCTTTCATTCATATAATCTGTGACTGTCCAACTCTTATAGTTTATATTTTGACCTCAGATTTGGTTTAAAGCGCCCGACATTCAAATGTTATGGTAAAACCAGGAATCTTCTATGCCACAATGAATTTTTTGTGACATCAAGCAACCTTCTCTTAATATATACAAAAATAATGCCAGTTGTCTAGTCCAAGATTTGATGAGGGAACAACCTCATTCACAGTTTTAATTCGATCAATAGCAACGTTGCCATAACATTCGCATTCGCAGTTCTCTAAGTTTGAGTACCTCGGAGGATTGACAGCGACAATGATAGCGGCAGCTACTATTCGTATGTTTTATCATCTGCTACACATCTGATGATGTTTTCTGTCACCTATTTAAAGAAATCAGTTATTCGTTCTCATTACTAATAACCTCAATAAAGTCGATAGCTGATAAATTATAGCGCACAAATTCAATTTGGCTTAATTGGAGTGTTTCGTAATCGGCGTGATTGAGATCTCGCGATGTCTTGTGTGGCCAGGCGCCCTATGCCCAAATCAGCGGGGTGATCTCGGCGACACTGACCGTCGGACACGAGAAGTAATTAGCACTCAGACCACACACCGTCCGACGCCCTTAAGTCGAAACACGAGGCGCCTGCGTTTACACGCCAACAATGTTATTTGTGCGGTTGATTTCGGAACTAACAGTCGCGACAAAATTTAACGTCTCTCTGTTTAATGCTTTATCAGCCTATAAGCACTACCCTTGTAACAAGAAAGTTATCGTACAAAGCACCCCACGGCGCGAGTCTAGAGCGAATTGGTGTTCCGTATATCTTCGATAGTAATAATATTTTTATTATCTTTAGGCATGTCTGTTTTATGATAATATTATGCATCGTCGCTATAAGCTAGGGTTATCTGAATAATCTGCGCTTAAGTAAGTAAACAGTTGGGCGATAGTGCGATTCACGTAAGTAATACCACTCCTTATTTACCGAATGCTAACTGTTTACTTTTTGTGCTGGTTTAGTTCAATTGTTGTGTGAGAAATCGTTTTTGTTCCAACCGAAGTGATGGCGTTTGGCAAACGCACAGTTAATTTTGTAGGACTGTAACTTTCATCCTCGCGTAATGACCGACTCTGGGTCGCATGAATCACGAACGCGATGCAAATGTATTGCCTACAACGCAACTTGTCTTGACATCGATATAAAATACCCTGCCGGTGTAACTAACACGGTAACATGACAGGAACAGTACTGGAGGAATTTTATTCCGTTACACAGCGTGTATCGCCACCAATTGGCAGTTTTCGCACTTTGAATAACGTTAATAGTGTCAATTATAGGAAGATATCGCTGATGTAAGAATCGAGTTGTGTACAAATTGCATAATCGGCTCCGAATTTATAAGTGAAAGTGAGGAATCGCTTCGAATGTGTAATACTGGCCTAATGATAGATGGCGTCGAGTCGAGCTCATGCCGTAGAAAGCTTTAATATTATTATTTATGAATGGTCAAAGGCATTGTCCAGACGCTCTGAGTGATTTACAATGACGGCCAAGTAGTTTCAGACAGTTAAATAACTAATTAGACGATTTACTTCCAAACGCCACATCCTAACGACAAATTAATTCTAATTACCGAATCATAAAGTCGATAATCGACTTAAACCCGAATAAGCATCGCTGTGTAGCTTTAGTACCTTTGGTAGACACCACGCGACATCGTGATGTGTTTCGATGATTTCTCACAATGAGACCTGGTCCGTGATTGATGTGCCTTAATCATTGTGAATAGTGTGGTGTTGTAATAGTTGTACCGAGAACAATTTCGCTTATTATTCGATGAATACAAAGAATTAAAATTATACTGTTGATGGCCGTTACTGTTGACAAACAAAGAAAATTATAGGAAAACAACATCAAAAATATTAATAACAATTTATTATTAAATCAATTTACAAATAGACGAAGTTTACTACTAAAATAATGAATATAGAATATTGTTATTATATTTATTTGTTTTAATAAAAGACGGACTCAATGCTAAAAAGTATTTTCTCTCAGCCAACCTTGGGGCTATATTATAATGGTATGGTAGGCGCAAATGAACAACAATATACAAATGAAAATAAAATAAAATATTATATATATTATATTCAAATAAATAATTAATACATAGATATAAATATGTTAATAATACCTTCATCGTGTAAGTCAGTCCGGGTTTCCGTGGCTTCGCGCTGGATAGCCCGTTAGCGCAGGCACGAGCTGAAGTAGCCCTCGTGCTCTCAGGGGGCAACGGCTCCCCCAGTCGTTGGTTACCGTCCTTGACGGCTCCTGCAGGGATCGGTAAATCTCGCCCGTACAAGTAGGGCGTCAGCCTGACTAGACCACGCACAGCTGCGGTGGCCAAATCGGCTCCGGCGTGTGCTGCCGCGAGGAATTCCGCCAGGGCCCAGATGAACACAGCAATCGGCTCTCCGGCTGTTGAATAGGTAGCAGATGGGTGTTGAATTTTCTGCTTGGTGCTGGCGTCTGCTTCGGCGAAGTAATCGCCGGCAACGCTGGTACTGGCGCTGGCGTAGGCGCAACTGCCGGCACACTCGACGACATCGGCGCTCTCATGTTGCTGGAATGTGGGCTGAACCTGCGTAGTGGTTGGAGCTGCTGTTGAGGGCTTGGCACTTGATATAGGCGTGTGCAATATTATGGGCATAATGGCAGGCGTTCTGCGCCTGCGGCTCACTGGGTCGCAGGAACTCTTCCATCGCATATAGACGAAAGAGCTCCTGTGGTGATAGGCGGTTCAGTTGCACGAAAAACATACAGCCCGGACGCCCGCGGCGGGGTGGTAGGGCCCAAACATGGCAGACTGTGTATCCGCGAAACTCCAGCGTATCCTTAATCTCTTCTAGAGAGGTGTCGTGCGGGAGAGCCATCTGGGGCACCTTCGTCGGTAGCTCCTCCTCCGGCGAGTAGTAATACCACGACAATGCAGGTTATTTCTCGCCGAGCTCCGAGAGATAGGCTTGGCATGCACTACATGTATTCCTCCGGTATTCGCGAAATGAAGCGAACACCTGTGCCGAAGGGCCTTGCGTTGGGTGGGTGCCCCAACTGTTGGCGAATGGCTGCGAAGTGGACCGTCCAATTGAGGATTTTTTGTACTATAATTGGAGGATAGTGGCGCGCCAGTCGATGTGATTCGTCGGTGGTCACTTCCTGTTCCACAGGTGAGCGAGGCTACAACTGTGATGACGGCGTGGACTGCGGAGCTGGTCGGGTAGACTGCCAGCAAGCTGCGGCCTAAAAGAGGCATAGGTCGTGGCGTCTCATAGGTGTTCACGTTCCCCATTGCACTCAGATGCTGCCTCTGCTCCTTTACTGTCAGAAGGAGGGGCAGTGTCTCCCACTCCGTGTGGATACAATGTTGGGGTTGCCCTTTCAGCTTAAGTAAAGGCTGTAATGGTGTAGGCGCAACTGAGATGCGGCCTAAAAGAGGCATAGTTCGTGGCGTCTCATACGTGTTCACGTTCCCCATGACACTCAGATGCTGCCTCTGTTCCTTTACTGTCAGAAGGAGAGGGCAGTGTCCCCTACCCCGTGTGGATACAATGTTGGGGTTGCCTTTTCAGTGGAAGGAATAGGCTGTTATGGTGTAGGAGCAACCGAGATCTTAATGAGCGCGCGTGGCACTTGTACATCCAACAGCTGTGCCCTGCATCCAGCAGGAGGGGGAAGTCTGTACTGCAACACAACTTCCCCCTATTCTCATCCCCATGAGAAGAGGGGGGAAGTTATGTTGCAGCACAGACTCCCCCCTCCTGTTGGGTGCAGGGCTCTTCATCGTCGGTATCAGGTGATGGCGGTGATCTTTTGCTGTGGCACGTCCTAACTTCGGCCGCTCGATTTCCTCCGGGAGTGAAAGCATAGTTCCGCCTGGAAGAATGCCGGAGGTGGCAGATGAGGATGAAGTAGTGATCGGATGCGTGCTGATAGACTCGCGAAACTCGGCGAAACGGCTCGAAGAGATCGCGGGCAGTTATGGCCTGCGACGCGTCTCCTGGATTTAAATCCAGGGAGGATACCCCCCCCCCCCCTGTACACCATGACTTCACTGGCCCAGAACTTATTTGAGGGGCACTGGCACTCACACCCTCGGTGCGGGCAGCCCCACCGGGGTAATCTGCTTGTGAAAGCCCGGTGAAGTGCCGTGTTGCAGTGCCGAAGGACGAGGCCGAAGTCTTCAACTCGTTGGACGCAATGCTGGTAACTTTTGCAAACAAAGGCCGAGGAGTGCGCAATATTCGAAGAATAAGTTGGACTTGGTATAGCCTGCTTCAAATAAGATTGCTGCTGTTATACCGGTTGCTACGTCGTCGTTTGCTATGTCCATAGTACGTCAATATCGTATAAATTTTATCCGTGTAGCAATCAAGCTGGCGGCATTACCTCGCTAAAAGCCAAGCCACTGCGCTGTGTGAGGTACTTGTCGGCCCTAAGGGCTTTTGTGTTGTCCAAGAAGTGTTTGACAGGGCCTTAAGTAAGAATGGGTATTAGGATCCCACAGACTCAGTTTTGATACCAAAAGGAACGAAAAAGTATTCGGTGCCAATATGTACCGATGTATTTATGCATATTTCGCCTGTCAGCAATCAATTTGTAAAATAAATACCGTGAATACTGTGGAGTCACTAATAGTCCTAAATGTACCATTTAGGTAGTTGTTATTTAAAGTGATGCAGTACGATGATATGATTATCAGTATTGAAAGAATGTCGGCATTCGGTTTACTACACAATTCAACACTTTCATAACTAACATGCTCCAAAAAAAGTGTAGAATGCCTTCAAAGAAATGTTCTCAACACCATAATTATATTGCCTTTAGATATTTCGAAACTCAACCTTCGGACATTTAATTGCAAAATAATGAGCATTGTTTGAACATTGCGTGTCTAAAGGGCGATTTCGCATCGGATCTAATCATCCGTCCAGTTTAAAAACACCTCAACAATTTAATCGTCTTTCTTATTAAAATTATGAGGTTCAGGAAAAGCCGAGAGATCTTGATAAACCGGTGATGTGGTTGCTATAGGTATTCAAGAAAGAAAAAGTTCGTGTCAAACAAGCCGGAATACAGGTCTCATTAAAGTAATTTGAAAATTGCCGAAATATCATTTTCTAGTTTAAAATAATTAGTGGCTTCTCAATAGCACTACTTATAACTATAACATGACCATAGCTTTAAGTAATAAAAATGCATTATTTTTTTGGCTAGAAAGAGAAATGAAAACGTTCATATGTTCTTTGTATGAAAAACGTTGAAAATACAAAATATAATGTCATTATTAGATGTCAGAAGGATCATAGATGTAGATTTTTTGGGAAATCGTTAAAAAATGTAGCAGGGAGGAGTGATTTAAACCAATTTGATTAAATCATTGATTTAAATCATGGTAAAAAAAGTGTTTTATTTTTTTAATTTAATCACTGAATTAAAAAAAAATCAAGAACGAGGCAAAATTCTATGGATAACAATAGAATATGATATAAATATGAATTAAAAATAAAATAATTCTTTATTTTACGTTAATCAACATATATATGTACTCGTATATCCAAATATGATCCAAATCTCGTATTTCTTTCGTCTTGCAGACATTGTCCAAAACTAGTTTTTATTATTATTGTATTTGTAAACGACCAAAAATATAAAATGACAACAAAATACACCGAACCAGTATTACCACCAGCTGCCCAGCTTAATTTACCCCTTTTAAAACAGAAACTTTGCCTATATAAAAAAATAAAAATAAAAAATATAAAAAAAATATCTGATTAAAATTTAAATTAATTCTGATTTTTATTAACCCTGAAATATAACCAATCCTTCAATCATTCCAAAGTTGAAAGAAGTCGTCCTCGGTAAACTTCAAAAAAAATTCAATGCCAACCAGTGTGTTGTCTGATAGGACTCGTAATGTTCTAAAACTTTTGTTTAAACATTATTTTATGAAATGTTACACAAAGTGTCCAAAGTGTGCCTTGCGCGCCACCAACCAACATTTTTTTTTATAGAGAAGTGGGAAGGACGAGCAAGCGATCCTACGTGATGGTAAGTGTTACCGCCCCCCATGGACACCTGCAATACTGAGGGGCATGCGGGTGCGCCGCAGACCTTGCAAAATCCTATTCACAGCTTTCTTGAAGAACCTCATATTGTAGTTTAATGGAAAGACCTGTTGAGGCAGTTCGTTCCACAGCCAACCAACATTAGATTTTAATGAAGAAAATGCTTTAATTTTTACAAAATTTGCGCTTAAAATAACTAGGCCAATTTTGTTATCTGGGGATAAATAAATGACAGAAGAGTGCTTTCAATCAAAGACCAATCCTATAAAAAATATATTGCTGATTTCTCTATAGTTATTTATAATTAATGCTTAAAATTAAGAGGTCCACAAAATACTTAATATAACAGCAGGTAGTAAGTACCGTAGAAATGCAGTTACGTGTTATATTATGCAATTGTCAAAGTCATAACAATAGTAGGAGATAACATTATCGCCAAAGCTATTTATTTTAATTATTTTGTAAATACAAAGTAAAATGAAGACAATACTGTCATGTAAATATTGTAGGTACTTTTTTATTCTTGTAAATCGAAATAACAACTAATGCAATGACGACATGAATCTCTTACGAAAATAACGAATATGTGGCAAAACTTTATGCAAAAAGTTTTGTTGGCTAGTTAAAAATATTTTGTCCATTAATCTGAGAGATAGAGTTCCGTACACAATTAGATAAACCGCTTTTTTAACCAGTAAGCTTTCTCAAAATTTTCTAGTGTCATTAAAATTATTCACCCCAACCAAAAAGACTATACATTGTACAAGAAGTAAAAACCTCAAATAAATTTATGACAATAAAAAATTAAAAGCGAGTTTTTTTTTAATTATAAGATATATTTTTATATACTTGAACATAATTAAAATAAATCGCTGGTAACAAGGAGAGCTGACCTACGTTTTTTTATAGTAACTTTATATCATAGTAAGAAAAGAGGGAAACATATTATAATTTGGAATGTGTAGAAACGTCCTGTGCTCTTGTTTTTGTAATCATTTACAAAATTCACGGTTAAAATTTATGGTAAGAGTAGTTTAACACTGTCACTAAGTTTTAAGCCATTTTTTTTTTTATATACTAGTGGGCGGACGAGCAAGCGGTCCCAAGTGAGGGTAAGTGTTACCGCCGCCCATGGGCACCTGCAACACCAGGGGGCATGCGGGCGCGCCGCCGACCTTGCAAAATCCTATTCACAGCTCTCTTGAATAATTATGTCTATGTGTGGTGTGTGTGTGGTTGTTGCGTGTTGTTTGAGCAATGTGTAGTGTTAGTGGTTATGTGTATAGATAGGTGTGTGCTTAAATACAGGTTTAAAGTATGTTGTGTGTGTACTTAATTCATTGTGATTGCAGTTTGAGAGAAAGAATTATTTGTTTTTTAAAAGAAGCCATTATAAGACAACAGGGATCTGCGTCTGAGAATTGTTTATTATAAGTACGCTGTAAGCGGCGAGAGAGCGGCGTCATCAAAGAGAGGTAGGTGGGTAGGTAAGGAGGTAGGTAGGTAGGCTGGTGTAGGTTGTCAAACACCGCGAGGGCCTCTCTGTCGTCTCAAATACTAATTATATTTCGTCGATTGATTAAAAAAAATAAAAGTGAGAAAAATAAACAAACAGAGAGAATCAACTCAAAATATTGGCTGTCAATAAAAAAATCCAAAATCCACTTAACACTTTCTACGCGTCGCGTCAATAACCATAAATTGAGTTACATCACTGGATCTGTTAATGTTATCAATGAACTGGCAATTAAAATCTCCGTGGTGTAAACAAAATTAATGTTTCTACTTTCGATGCCAGTTTTCCAATTGCACACCACAATGTTAAGCTGAGAAAATTATTAGTCGGAAGATTAACACGGTGAGGCACGATGTTTTGTATGTACAGAATCGGGAAACGGAAAGAGAGTCCAGTCATTGTTGGAGTGACTGACAGGAATTTGTCGTTAATTATAAGATTTGAAAGTCGATTGGATTCGGTTAAACGTTTTGCCGGTTTTGTTGCAAATAATAAAATCAATTATTATCATTTAGCAATATTCAGCAATTTAGGTCAACGTTAGGACGATTACACAATCGACGTTTCTTGTACTATGGTAAATTACGACGTAGCTTAAACAAAAAATATTTGTGTAAGGAATATCTGAGGATATATTAAAAGTAGTTTAAAAAGTTTAAAAGTTTTTTTAAAAAGATCTCCGACGAGAGGTTCATACGACATGCAAATCACATAAAGCTAATAAATACGTAAACAATAAAGTGTCCCCTCAATTAGGAGAGATCACAACATGGACATGGATATATATTTTTCGATGTTTTTTTGATAGAGAACACGCAAAATGCATTTCTTGTATAACAGTTTTTGAGATATTTTTGTATATGTGTAACAGTATCATAATTGCAGTAATTTGTTTTAGTCACACAATAAAAGCTTAACAGGTAATGTGATCGTGTATGGATGTTTCAGTGGGATATACATATATTATTGTCAGCAGTAGAGGGACAGAAAACGGCATCTATTATACTATTAAATATAACGATTTTGAAAGACAAATCTTTTCACAGCTGTCTGGACTCATTAGTTCGAAATGTAATGAAATCATTGTCAATCAATCATCGTTTATAGTTTCCTAAATGATACTAAAATGGGACATAAACAGTACAAGTATTAAGTTGAAACATATATTAATTTAAGTCTCATTATGCCGTGGAGACGCTTTACGACTATTTAAGAGAAATTAAAAATAGGAAATGATGCATTAATTATTGTTATATTTTCGTATAATGTAACGCAGTTGTCATATTATTGTAACAAAGCAATAATTTGGATAATGTAATTTTTACATATTTTTCCCTTTATTTCTAGTATCGCCATAATTATGATACATCGAATAGTATTAAAATTACTATTCTCTATCTTTAGAAATTATTATCTACTTCAATTTCGATACTACTTCAAACTAAGAGGCTACTGTAAAAAATAAAAATTATCTAGTTAATTGAATAGTTCAATAATGATGCTATTGATTTCGTGCTAGCAACCGCTGATTTACCGCTTCACTCAGACAATAAATATGAATGAATCTGTTAACACTAAGGGTTAGCACATACTGTGGACTTCAGAAAACAATACGGGGTAAGATTCTCGTACTCTACGTACTCTTGCGGCGTGTAAGGAAAATTAGCGAAAATTTTTAAAACCCGGGGTCTCTTTAGAAATCGTGTAACAAGCAGAGAAGATTATTCGATTTCTGGAAGCTGGTGTGGTGGCTAGAACAGCAACCATGTGCATAAACATGTTTGAAAGACTAGGGCCTCTGGTAGAAGCATACAACATTCTTCCAAGAGTACTGCTTGTCAAGAAGGAACTCGAGTAGAGGACATCCTCGAATATACTCGGAAGTCCGAAATCGCTACCAGAAGCATGCAGCAAACGTGGATGACTACCCGACTTCTGCAATGAGTGGGATCGTTCGAATAGGGGTTACGTTCGAGAACCGACTTCCACCCACACAGAATGGTCCCTATAGTCAACTACTTCTCGAGTCTTCCAAAAGATGAAAAAGATGATCGTTAGGGAAAATAAGCGCTCGAGTGCTAATCGTTAGGTTAAGTTAGGTGCTAATCAGACTAGAGTTTAAATTCAAGGGTTTAAGACTATAAACGTTAAATAAAACTTTGGATTAAAACAAAAACTAGTGTTTAACGCCCGAATCTTAAAACTACACTCAGCGCTCGAAATGAAACTACAATCATTTGACAATAACTACAAAAGCATCTTATAAAACTACATTATGTAAGTATTTTTAAGAAATTAATTTTTAAGAATTATTATTTGTGAATTATTATCACAAAACTACTGAAGATGTCTGCTTATCTATTGTCTTATTGCGGATGTCCACGGGCGATAGTGACCACTTACCACCTGATAAACTATCCGCCTGTCTGCCAAATTATTTCTATAAAAAAATGAAAATGCGTAGTACTAAAATAGTGTTTTCTTCAGCCTTTTTAACGTCCCACTGTAACGTGCTTTAACGTTTTTAAGACACAGGCCTTGCACAGTAACCCACTAGGGACTTTCGGGCCATAATTCACCACGCGGACCCAGTTGTGGATTAGTGGATAGTGTGTACAGCACTTTAATTCAGAATCGAAATTAAGCGTGACACGGCCCACACAGCTTGCGCCATGCTTCGTGCAGTTCAGCTACCGGGTTCGATACCCGGCTCGGTTATGTTCTCGCCGTATGTTTTAATTGTCCTCACATTTGTACTTTCACTGTCTATAAATAGCATGGGAAGATTTAGTAGCTGTCTCTGAGTATTTATTGGTGTGAACGGTAGTCAGATCAACGCAGGTTCTACACCGACATTAGCTTATAACGTCCACATGGAGCGTACGGAAGTTTCGGGCCATAACCTACTACGCAGGTCTAGAGCGGAATGGTGGGGATACATATACCATACACATCAGTCTGTCTCTCTATTGTTAGATTAGACCTCTCCCAAAACATTCACATACGATCTTCTATTCTTCTGAACCGACCACCACCGGTGAACTTCTTCAAGTGATCGGTCCACCTATCCGGGGGACGTCTCACACCCCGCTTCCTGGTACAGGGCCTCCAGACGAGGACTTGTCTACCCCATCCACATGTTCGATTTTTTTTTTTAATTTTCAGATTTCCTCCCGAAGTTTTCCTTTACTGCCGAGCTAGTGATAATTTTAAAAGAAATTCAGTGGTACGGACCGAGGATTTAACTCACGAATGAGTCGAAAAAAAAATCTGAGTCATGTGTATCCGGACTGAACTCGCGTGGTGGATTGTGGCCCGAAACCTCCTAGTGATTTACTAGAGGAGGCCTGTGAACTGCAATGAGACGTTATAGGTTGGTATAGATCTACAACGTTGTTTGCGGTCCGTATCACCTAACCACATATTGAAAAAGTTAATAATAAACTGCAAAAAGGAGTTTGTTTAGAGACTGCCGCGCATAATCGATACACAACTTTACATCTGCGCTTGCAGCAAGCGCGCGCCTTCATGCGCTTTGCCAACCAGTCCAATCACCCGTTTGCATCGGCAACCATCAGAATCTATGTAAAATTGATCGCCACCCATTGTTATATTAATTGTACATAAATCTCTATGCTGGATAGTTTTACAATCGAAATGTGACTCAACATTAATGTAATACTAAATATCATTATCTAATATCGATTACGGACCTCCCACACTGTCTATCATACGTCAAACTTGTCTGTTAGTCGGTTTATAAACATGTTCGTTATGCGGTAAAACAGGCCTCACGTAGGTGTTACGATTGTCGATAGAAACCGATATGTCGATACATTAGTCGTAACTTGGTTGTGTTTGGGAAACATCGACAATTTAAATAAAATTAATGATAAGGTACATTACTCTGGACTCGACTGATTTTATTATAATTCCTATTATAATTATATATAATAATTTATTATATTATAATAAATATAAAATTTATTATATTACAATAAAATTATATATTCCATTATAAGATGTTACTACACTAAGGTGAAATTGCAATAACCTTTTATTGTCATAGAATAATATCAAATTCCGTATGACATGCTCAAACTATCGGTGATCTGCAGCAAAAAATTTCGGCAACAAACGATCGATTAGGATACACTGGAGAAAAGACAAGTTTATTGAAGGGCATTTATTGCACATAAGAGTTTGTATAACCCCTTAGTAATGAGAACTTTCACTGAGCGATAAAAAGATTCAAAATCGCAAATCCGGTGAAATAGTAAAAAAATAGGCGGTGGTGTGAAATAATGGATAAATTATCGATAGCGTTCACGTGCCAGACGAAAACGGGGGGCGGCAAATTAATTATTTTTTTGTGTAGTGTATGTCATATAGAACTATTTCCGCGGACTGTTTAAGCGCCCCCGCCATAGACATTCTTTGCGTTTCTGTGTATGTCTAACGGATGATTGGTAGAGAATGCCATAAGGCATTAAGTCCGCCTTTTGTACAATATTTATGTGCAATAAAGTATGAATATATAAATAAATAAAATGTGCGAATATATAAAAAGTTATACTTACTTATGATCTAATGATAATGATCTTTATAATATACTACTACTTACTGTTTATAATTTACATGTAGCAATTACACGTGACAATTATTATTTTGCATATTGTATAAAAATATGCACAATAATAAAAGCCTTCACTACCACTACCATCTCATTAGTGGTCAATACAAATAGAGTGGTCAATCCATGGAACGGATTACCTAAGGAAGTCATATAATCTGATAACATTAATCAATTCAAAAATAGACTCGACCAAAAAATCTCAGTAGTCCCGACACGGGTCAACTTCAACGGGACTACTGGGACCGCGGGGTTTTCATCACTTCTGTCATCATTTTTATAATGTCTAACCATAATGATGTATATGTAAATAATGTTCCATGTATACTTCTGTTGACCATCAGGACCTTCCTCAGTAAACATCATAACCGGTCTGTCGATAGTGAAAGCCTACGTGTGTCCAACACATCGCGAAGCGGAATTCTGGCAGAAATCAGCATACACAATGCGAAATTAATGCAAAAATCGCGGGCAACCGAATTAATGCGGCCGAATTTACTCCAAGAAGCGAAAGTGTGAAATGACCATTATTAATTTAACGTTAAACTGGTTGAATAAAAATAACGATTTAATTATCTCATAAGTGTAACCTGAATTTGGAAATTGATTTTATATTTAATCATTTAACTATAGACAAACAAGATAAGTGAATGCTCGTCTGCGCGGTTGCAGGGCGCGGGAAGGGGGGGGGGGGGGGGGGGGCGCTACGCGGGAGCGTCGCAGAGAGTAGGCGGTCCGGCGATTCCCTGCCACCCGCTCTCCGCCCGCTGCGGTATTGTATTTGTAGGAACTAGGATTGCTGATATATAGCTAATATTGATGAACGCCAACCTATTTAGTCTGCTATGCAAAACTAGGTACCCAGAAAATTTCATTTCAACTAAAGATGCATATAGGAAATGCATTAAAGCGCATACCGATAGTAGGAAAACAAAAAGTATTTTTAATTTTGATAAATTATGAATACATAGTACACGTTGCCGATATAGTTATTGTCTCGCGGTCTGCAAAAGACTTACAGTATACGCCGTAACTTGTAGCATCGCTATGTGTTGGTCTGAAATTGAATACGAGCGTATTCCACTGCATGGTCAAGCGTTGGACCACGTGGAGAAATACATCTACATATTTGAGGCCATTCATCGGATTTGGAGAAGATCGGATGGAGAAACAGTATGATGGAGTCGGATAGGATTTGCTTTAGAAAACTTAAGTTTGTCTTAAACACTAAAATATCAGATGATACAGTGTTAAAACCTAATTAAATACCAGATGATACAGTGTTAAAACCTAATAAAATCTCTGAAAAATCAGGCTCTAGGTTTTGCCGATGACGCATGTATAAGAGACATAAACTTTAAAGGTCAAGATAATGTAAAAGTAACTCAGGCTTTGGAATATGGAATTCTAAATGATATAAATATCTCTCAGCGATAGGATGCGAAATAAAATCAACATTCAACTAACCAAAGTGGCAGACATTGACAAGCGAGTAACTCGACCTAAATAGAAATGTACCGTTTCACGTATGTCATCGAGATGACAAGCAATGGAACAAACGTGTCCTCTTCTGGAGAGACCGACAGGGAAGATGGGTCGCAGGTCCGATGACATGAAGAATTTTGCAGGCCCCTTGTGGACCAGACTTACGATAAATTGTGCAAAGTGGAAAAAATAGGACAAACAATTCCCGGGGTGAATAAAATTGAAGAAACTGCTACTGAAGAAAATCGCGTCACTTTTTACCAAAAATAGAACAATGGACAAAGAGACGGTGAAATTTTACAGAATGTGGTAATTCCATTGTTACGTAATTTGCTGGTCGCATGCTGACGCATCCAAACCAAATCACTGTTATCCTTCACTCGCGCTTTCAGCCGTAGATCAACGCTAAAATATGATCCATCCAATATAGTCGAACGATTAAGACGTCTCTGTGCGATCGCGGAACTCGAAAACAATAAAGATCGAGATAAATGTCTCGATTAAAATAATCGTGCCGACCTTTAGCTGCGCTCGATCCGTCATACGAATATCTCTATATTGATCCCGGAGAAGACGTGTGTCAAAATCCATATAAGGCTGGTTTGTATGGTCGATGACAGAAAAATTACTGGTCTGCGCACACCCCATTGTTAGCACTGAAAGAGATGTATCGAGTGCGATTTAACATAATTCCGATATTGTTGATTATGCTTCCGTCGTACGATTTATGTAGTCGTATTTTTAGTTGCGAACTAAACGTAGTTTTTGAATTATGTCTTTTTATGATTAAAAAAATAGAAGAATATTTCTACTGTCAAATGATATAATGATATAATTGTTTTATACGATCATAGAAAAACTGTCATATTTAATTGATGTTAGAATAGAAAAACAGTATGAGACGTTAGTCTACCTTCAGCGAGATAGCGACGGGCTAACTGAAAACGACGGCTGTAGCTCGGTGGAAATAACGAAAGATCACGTGTGGTGGTGACTGGGTCTTAACAGAAAAAATGTAATAGTGTAGGTTGATAAAAAAAATCTATATTTTTATTACAAAAAATGTATAGGAGCAGCAGCGGAATTTCAGTCAGTTATTTACATGTATTAAATTAGTGAAAATTTATTTCGTAATAGACTCGATTTTATTTTAAGTTACTAAAGTAATCGTCGATGTTTATACATTTATCAAGACATTTGTCAATATCTAGTTATTGGAATTTGTCTAAGAAGTTTTCAAATAGGAAGTAATTAGCCATAAATTAATCAAAAGCCTAATGTCAATGTAATAATGATTATATTTGATAGTTACACGTATCTTATCTACCGTTAAAGATGTAACCGCTAATTTAAATGCTTTCTACTATCTAAAATATTGTCCATTGCTGTAACGTAATGAGTTTAATTTATTAATATTGCAATATTCACTAAAAGCCAGCTTATGCTATGTTTAAGTGAAACGGAACGTTATCTCTTCTAGGGCTATCACCACTATAGAAGATAGAAAGGGAAACTGAGATCAGATAACATCTGAATGTGAAGTGAGGCTAAGGAAATGTAAAATTTATTAGTCAAAAAGTTGTTTGAGAAAATTACACACACATATGAACAGTTAAAGGTCTATGAAAGATAACTTTCCACTATCACTGAAGAGAAAACTCATCGATATAGGAATCCTGCCCATGCTGACCTATGGTGCGCAAAGATGGTCTTTTGTGCACAAATCTCAGAAGGAAAGACGGCACAAAGCTCAGAAATCCAAAGTCATGGTTTACTAAGAGGCAAATGTGTTCGTGATTGGACAGATTGCGTCGTATATTACTGATGTCGTACTGCGCTGTAGTACCCGTATTTTTGATGTCGGTGCTAAGACCGCTATGCTGAAATCCCTTCTGCCGCATGTATCTGAAAATATGGGCGAAAATTGGCACGGAATAAGTGCTACAGAATGGAATAGATACTACAGGTGAACACTGACTTAAGAGGAAAACCGAGTAGAAGTCGGAAGGATGACTTAGACGCACGTGATAAAACATGTGAAGCGCAGCACTAAACTGAACGGTATAACATAAGAGAGGAGAGGCCTTTGACCAACAGTGGGGCACGATTGGAGGCTAAAATATAATTTTCATCCCCCTATCTCGGAAAGAATATTTTTGCTCTTCGATATCTGAGTGCAAAAGCCGTTTTTATCCGCTAGAGGATAAAGTAAATTGAATTTAGAACATCGTGTGCACTAAGTTTGTGAATTCAAAACATCATTAAACCTATTTACTTCTACCTCCATGGTGCCGAATTTATCATAAAAGTATCTTGTGATTGTAAATGTTTTTTTTTTTGCATTTAGTCATTTCCTCGCTGAGGTGGGATGAAAAGTTACGTGTTGCACTCTTGTATAACAAATAACTATTGTTTATTATAAACATTGAACAATAAACATAAATATATTTCAAAAGTAAAATTTGTATTTTTTTAAAAATTATCCTTTTATTTAGTAACTCGGTGGTGGATTAAATCTATAATACCATACCATCAGCCTGTATTTCCCCACTGCTGAATATACCGCCACCGCACACGATCTTCAGCTTTTTTCATACAGCCACTACGCAAGGCAACGTTTCCCGGCATGTGGTCTCCATTCGAGGACTCGTCTCCCCTATCGGGTATCGGTCCTGCGGCATATATGACCTGCCCACTGCCACTTCAGCTTGATGATTCTTTAAGCTATGTCGGCAACTATAGTTCTTGAAGACTTTCGTCTTCAAACGTGGTGGTATAGGCGACAAGAAGCGGTGACCCATTTACCCGAATACTACCCAGCTGAGCTGAAAGCGTCTATCGGCCTCTCGACTGAAACTCGACTAATCTAACTGGATTGACTGTCCAAGATAGATATATTCGTCTCCAGCTTCTAGTGACGTACTGAAGTTCACTGGCTACTTCTGATTGTCACCAAAAATACAGCAAGTCATTGGTTTTTGTTACTTTAAAACTGCTCTCCCTTTAAATTGTGTTTTTGGAGTTATTTATGACAGTATTGCAATAAATGAGCGATAAGTTAAATAAAAACTTATAAATTTGTAACAACCCTGAGGTTAATATTAGGACACGTTTCGATTTAGCGATAGCTGATGAACCTGTCTTTATGTCCATTCTAATGGGACGCACTAGCCACGTGAAAGCGAAAACCACATTTAAGATCAAAAACTTTATACATTACTGCTGTTAACTACTCACTAAAGTAAATGCATGTCTCATATTATTCCTTTTAACATTTTATGGGTCATTTATACGGAAAACCAATCGTCAAAAGGGAAAGCTTAGATAATACAACATTTATTGAAAAAGGCTTAAACCATTTCCTATTTGCGGTTTGAATACTTTATTTTAATGGGTTATTTAAGGTACAAATGTAATGAATATCCATTGGAGTATTACGTGCACTTTCAAGTCTTTTGATTCCCATTTAACTAGTAAGTAACCATTACGTCTATACTAATAGATGTACATAGAATATTTTTTAATAAAAAAGTTATTGATAAGTGTCACAGCATTTTAGTGATTAATAATAATCACTAAAATGGTTGCGTAGGTACTTTGCTGTTCGAGCTAATATTTTCGATATAAAAATATTTTCTCTAAACAGTGAGCTCAATAGGCGTTCGAATAATAACATTTTCTTTTTGCGATTCGAAAACAGCTTACTTTAGGGGCTTTATGTGGTGCTCAGAAATATTAAAAAATAAAATTGCACTATTTTTTTTCGGAATGGCTAGTCTTGTGGCCCTTATGGCCTTTCAAGAGTCACCGGACATGTATAGTTTAGGGCGAGCGCAAAAGGCGTTCAGCCAGGAGCAGAGTTTGTGCAGCAAGGAGGCTAAGGGCTCCCCCGCCGGTAGACCGACAGAAGGAACGGACCTCGGCTTAGGGCGTTGCTTTGGGAGGGTCATTCCTATCGGGCACATTGGTGAGGCTGTCAACTACTAGGGGACTGGGATGGTTGGGACTCTGTCGTAGTAGCGTCGGGCGGAGTAGAAATTGCACTACATTTCACTAGACCGTAGTTCGCCGTGTGGTGTCCGCCGGCTCCACTCCATCTCTTCCTGTGAGTGTCATAAAAGGCGACTAAGGGATAACACAGCCAATAGCGGCTTCTAGTTCTGAGGAACCATACCACCTCTAAAAGAGTAGACTCGCCAATCTGCTTGGCCACCGTGAAATTTGAAGGCCATAATACATCCCTCATGCACAAGACAATGTGCCTGAGGAGGTCTAAGCACAGTGTCATGTTATTACTATGACAAACTGTAATGTTATAACTATGGGCTAACTGAATAAGAAGGTAAACAACTCTAACTAGAAAGGAAAGAGGTAGCTAAATTTGTTCCAATAGCTTGTATAATTAGTAACTAAAAACTAAATGTCCATAAAATAAAAAGTCCGTAAAAGTGTCTCATTTCCTTGTTCTGGAGCACCAAAAACTTACGTTAAGTCAGCAGTAGAGGCGGTGCCCAGCAAGGCGCACGCTCCAAGCGATGAAAAGCGGGCACAACCACCAGCCGGAAGCAACGGCGGTCAGACGGGGCGGTGGAGGCCCGGCACAAGAGGCAGCACCCAGCAGGAGTACTAGCGCCCGAATAGAGACGGACAAGAGCTCCGGTGACCGGCGAGAGTAGTAGGCCAACTCAACGTCGGAGTTTTGCTCATCTGGTTGCGTTTATATTTTTTAAATCGCACTGGAGGTCGAGATGACAGGCGTCCGACTTTCTTCCAACCCTCCAATCTCATCTTCCCCTCCCCTTCACCCCGCGATTCTTTTGTTTTTCATGGCCGCCTAGATTTCTTCTTTCCGCAGCGTGTCCACCTAGATTTTAAACGACGGCATGGCCGCCTAGTTTTAACACGACGGCATGCTCGCCTAGATTCCTCCTCGCCGGCGTGCCCGCCTAGATTACTTTTTCGTTGACGTAGCCTACTAGATTTCTCTTGTCGTCCTCTCAGAATTTAAAATTTTTAACATGTAAGACTGTTTCCAGCCAGTACTATATATTAATGAGAAGAGTAATGTTTCAGTTACAAAGACAAATATAATGAAATACAGATATAAAAATACAGAGGTTATAAAGAATGAGCTATTGGAACAAATGTTACAACAGCAGTTACGATAAGCGGATAAAAAGGTTAGTTACGGTCACTACAACGTTATACTCGTATATGCGGCTGGCGTAACATGCCGCCTACTGAAAGAATTAGTAACGAGCTGCAAAGGGCTTTGTAATTTTTTAAACGAGTGGTTTGTCGATACTTGACGTCTTTCGTTTAAAAACTTCTTGCTGGGTGGTATTTACAGCACAAATAATTAATTTTCATGCAACGATTAAATTAAAAATGGGCAGCAAATCGCAAGTAGAAAATTTAAAGATTGGTTGGGCTTCAGTTCTCTGAGTAATGGATAGTAATGATATTCTTACAATTAAAATTATACACTCTAGTTCAAAAGAACGAGCTATTTAAGAATAGGTTGTTGTGTTGATTATGATTTGCTGCTCAGTTAGTATTTTTTGCTGCTCGTTTCAATACAAGCCGTATGAAATTAGGCTCCAATTATACGCATTAAAGATCGAGAGAACATTCGCGATTCTCAAGGATTGAGTACCTCAAAGTAAGAATCTTTCACTTAAGGTGCTCTCAGACCGACTGCACCGTCTGCAATTGAAATTAAGTACAGCACACAACTAAAAGGCAATCAGCTGTAGTCGCTTGTAGCCAGCTACAATCACTTGCATGCTGCAATGAGCAGCTGCATACATTTGCATTATGTCGAATGCATACTGCATGCAGTTCACGTAATCAACTGCAGAGTGTAGACCGTCTAAAAGCGCCCTTAGATGGACCGTTTATGCCCTATTCCGTAATAAAACAGAGGTTCAGAAATTTAACGCATTTCTAACGGTAAAGTGGTTCAACTCAGGCTATAAAATAAAAAACGCGAACTGGTAAAGAATACGCCGGTAATCTCACATGCGTTAATGTTGAGCCTTTGATTGGTATTCTCAAAAAACAGTATTGAGTGCACTCCAGAAACAGTTATTTATATGTTTTAAAACGTGATTTCAAGAACCCATTTTATTACCATGGTACTTAGAAGGATGTAAAAATGAGTGGTTAATAATATTTATTTACAGATTTTAAAAGATTTTTTTTACAGAATAGATGGCAAACGAGCGACCGGGCCGCATGATGGTAAGTGGCCACCGCCGCCCATCGACACCTGCAACACCAGGGGGCTTGCAGGTGTGCTGCCGACCTTGCAGAATCGTGTTCATAGCTCTCTTGAAGAGCCTCATGTCGTAGAGCAATGGAACAACTTCGGCTGGCAGTTCATTCCACAACTTTCAGATTGGCGGTATAAAATCTCTTTTTGACCGTACTGTACGCGGCGGGTCTATGTCAAGGAAGTGCGGATAAACCGCACGACGATGACAAGCGGTGCGAATGGTAAAAACCCGAATTTTGGCATCAAACTAAACAGCTATTCAGAACATTCCCCAATTATAAAGGCGGTAGAAAACGCTGAGAGACGCAACATTTCTACGAATGCTGAGGGATTGTAAACCACCTCTGAGAGTGGGATCGTCGACAATTCGGATAGCGTGTCGTTGGACGCAGACAAACGGGTCCAGCTGGTAATTCCGTGCAGCGGTCCAGAGGTATGAGTAGTACTCCATGTGAGCTTCATAAAGCGACAAGCTTTGCCCCGGAGAGAAGTACTGCTTCGCTCTATTCAGTAAGTTTTATGTTGCTCTCCAGATGACTCCAAAACTCAACTTTGCTCGAAATATCGACGCCAAGGATGCCAAAATTCTCAAAGATCCTGAGAGGAATATTCTGAAATCGAGGTGCCACGACAAATAGATCTTTCTTAGCGGTGAATGTACAGACTTGTTAAGCTAAGTTTACCTAAAGTCGAGGCTCGGTCTAAGGAGTTCTCGATTTCGGACACAAGCTTTATGCGACTCTAATCCACCTCGCCCTGAAGAATTGTAACATTTGTTCCAATAGCTCACGCTTTATAACCTCTGTATTTTTTATAAACTCTGTATTCTGTATATCATACTGTGTGAATTAATTTATTATATTAACTCTTGTATTTCACTGTTTAATAATATTTTTATAATTTCTATGTATTAACCGGCATTTCTTAGAAGATCTCTCATACTACTTATCTTCTTACTCAAACGCATTACTTATCTCCTTGGCATGAACAAATAGCACCGGCCGAAAACAATAGATGTCGTTTTCAAAGTCAAAGTTTCAAAGTTTTCATAGATGGTCGAAATAAAAGTTCCGGGCCTGTCCCGCGACCCATCTGCCCTAAAACACAGTGCTCCGTAACCGTAAACGCCGTCACACGAGTGCAACTCCGTCGTTCAGTTGGCGCCACTACTTGCGCTGGACTCCTCTTGGTGCTACTTTGGTGCTCTTGCTGGGCGCCTGGCCTCCACCGCCGCTGCTTCCGACTGGCGATAGTGCCACTCTTCGTCGGTCTGGGCGTGCGCCTTGCTGGGCGCCGCCTCTTTTACCGTTCATACGTGAGTTCTATGAATTGAGCTTCGTACTATGCACAATTTTCCGCCACTTATACCTAATCACGGACTCTTTGATATAAATAGTATGTAGGTCTGTCAATTCTGTATTAGGCTATTTTTTAATATGTTTTTGGGAATTATATAAGCTATTGGAACAATAATTGACCTCTTTCCTTCCTAGTAGTTCTTTTGTAGTTATTTGTGTGTGTAACACGACCAGATACTCGGACGGCTCTTATACAATGCTTGTAACCGACTTGTAACAGGTCGTTGATATGCATAAGAAACAGTGTAGGAGAAAGCACAGAGCCTTGCGGGACACTACCATTAATTCACATGGTGTCGGAACGGTAACCGTCAGCATTGACTTTTATGCTCCGTCCAGCCAAAAAACTGGAAACCCATTCGCATAACCCCTTGCGTAACTTTGTGTCAGACCCGGTCAAAAGCCTTCGCGATGTCTAAGCTAATGGCTATAATCTCACCTCTACTCTCAATGGCGACAGCCCATCGGTGTGTAAAGTACAGTAAACGATCGCCAGCTGAGTGATTATGACGGAATCCGTAATAGCGATCGCTTATCAGCTGGCGTTTCTCAAGGTAACCAAGGAGTTGTGCGTTAATGACACATTCCATCATCGTGAAGAGAAGGGAGGCTATCGTTATTGGCCTGTAATTGGCCGGGTCCGTACGGCATGGAACTTACACACCGCGAGATCGTGGGCGGTGTTGCACCCCCATCGTCCAAAGTCGAATTAGAGGCAGAGACAGCCCAGTGATCAGCCTCGTCCTTTGCAATGTGGGCCAGTGTATCATCGGGTTTCCGCAGTGGTGGCAGATCCATGAAAGTATGAAAAAGAGAATAAAATATTCATTGTTTATTTATACGCATTTTACATAAAAAAAAAATCCAACAGCCACTGGGGGCACTCTACTGGCTCCTTTACTCCTCTCTCGCAGAAAACTACCTTGAAATGTAATGCATTTCTCACTATATCCTATTCCCCAATGTACGTACGTGTTTCAGTAGTGAGGGAGATATGCCAGAGCCCTTTTTCTCAAACTCTTTCTCAAAATCAATTCCTACATCTCAAAAGGTAGTCAGTGCATGTTGAAGTTGGACTGATGTTGGCATTAATCGCGGATGTCTATAGGGGACAGTGTGAATATAGAAAAGAATATTGAAAATAAGAAGAAAGACGTACGTCGAAATTACGTTATAAATATCACTAACACGAAACAGAATTCTATTTTTACAGATAAATATCACTTCCTCCTCAGTTTACAACTCAATTTGATGGACGCCTCTTCTCGACTAATATAAGAGTCAACATCTGTCTTATCGTGAATAAGTTTACAACTCCGGGATTTTTAAATAGATTTATATGTGAATTTTATGTTGTGTGATATCGTTGAATGTACGATAAAATTGTTTATTAGTTATCTATCAGTCTGTAGCCGATGGGCCTGCAGTGGGACGTTATAACGTTCCACTGGTGGGCATGAGCCCATTCCTTGCAGTTAGGAGGAGGGTCGGGTCATAATTTTCCACGCGGACCCAGTGCACAAGCTCTAGATTTAATTATAAATCTTTTAATAGTGAATAAAATATCTAAGTGAAAATTCTGTTTGTTGATATGAGTTAGTCTCAAATTATAAGATGGATTTTAATGCGCATTTCATTGTTATCGATAAAAATAAAAACAATACGAATTTTATCGAATAGTTTTGTTTATAATTTATTTACGGATTGTCTACGTAAAACATACACTTCACATAATATGTACTTAGCATACCATACCGTCAGCATATGTCTCTCCCCTGCTGGATACAGGCCTCTCCCAAAGCTCGCCATCACACACGATCCTCGGCTCTTCTCATCCAACTACGACCGGCGAACTTGCACTTATTTTATTTTAATAGAATTGTGAAAAATGTGAAAGAAAATTGTGAAAATATTTTTTTATTTATATATCAACGAGCAGTAATTAAAATACGACAGCGTTCGTAAAAGAAAGTGTCCAAAAAAAAGTTTATCCTAAATTAATGGAGAATTATCCATGGAGGGCATTTGTATAAGGAAAAATATGACAACTACGCACTGAATCCTGTGCAAAAGAAAATTATTTGATCTATATTTATTTAGTTTTAAATAAAGAGAGAGTAATCACATGTCTGAGTTTGTTTCCACTAGTTTTGCTAGTAAATAGTAAATGATCTAAAATTATAACTATAAAATAAGGAAGCGCGAAGTGCGTCAAACGTGACACGGTCGTATCGTAAATCCGACATCAAAGCGGTACTCCCGCGCATGTCGTGTTGTACGCGTACGACATGTGACGTAATGGGGAGAGGTAATAATACGATAAATGAGCTCTTCGTAGCTCTTCGAGTGGGAATCACTCGAGCCAAATATCTTTTCGAATAAGACCTATGTATCTCTACTGTTGGATATTGGCCTCTCCCAAAATTCGCCACCACACAGGATCTTTGGCTCTTCTCATCAAGCCACCGCTGGAGAACTTCTTCAAGTCATCGGTCCGCCTCGATGGAGGACGTCCCACACTGCGCTTTACGGTACGTGTAATAAGTATATTCATAAAATACGTGGAGTAAGTTTAATAAATATGATCTACTAATATCGTGCTTAACTAATGTCATTAGGAGTAGGATGTAGCGTGGGACGACCAGCAGGACTGACCTGTTTAAGTCAATGTTAAGAACAGTCAATGTTATCTGTTTAAGTGATCACTTAAAGAAAGTCATCGATAGTGGCTGGATGATAAGAGCAGAAAACAAAGTGCTTGTCTAGAAGTCTATATTCAACAGTTAAAAGACATGTTGATCCCCATCAATACCACCCCTTGTGTAGCCAAAATTATTATTAGGATGTGACTGTTCTTGGGAGAGGTCCACATCTAATAGTAAGACATACTGAGAGTATGGTAACCAATAAGTTAGTAATTAATAACTCATGTTTGGGAAAGTAATGGATGACACAATTATTAACCATCTTACAAATCCCATTTCCTTAATTTTAAAGCGTTAAATTATCAGGAGTTTTCTAAATTATGGAATAAGAACTGTATGTGTATTTTCATTATACTTCTAATGCCTTTTACAACTCATGCTTCTCAAAATCCAAAGGCAGAGCAGTTACGACTGGCTTACCACTTGCCATCAGATGGACCGTTTGCTCGTTTGCCACAATCTTTCTATAAAAGAAACATGTAGGTGATGCTGTATAGGGCGAGACTTGGTCTGAAACGGACAGAAAGCGGGGTCAGCGCTGTAATGAGCGAAATTTGTCCATTCGGGTGATTTTCTATTCTATGACCTAAAATATCCTAAATCTCCAAACACCGTCATAAGATATTAAGCCGCAATTTTGCGGACTTTCTAAATGATGCACAAACTCATTTGCGGAATGACAAGTGAAACTGCAACTGCCATTTTGCTTTCGCGGGTTGCACAGTGACATTTAGTTTTCGTATCTAGATGAGCCCAGATTATCGCACTTAGCCATCTGTGCAGTACCGGACTGGGTTTTATCTGCTTATTTAATGCCCATCTGTGGTTACTTAACGGTCCTGTATAAGTAGACACGACAGTAGGAATAGCGAGTAAGTTATGATAGTGAAAAAGCGATATGAATGTGATATTTGACTATTAGAAAAATATACAAGAAAGAAAATGTTTTATTTGACCGCAACACAACACACATACAAACTTTAATATCAAACAAAAAAAAAATGTGCGGTCAGGGGACCCCCGTCAGGAACGAGGATCCTCACGTGTTTTTTTTAAACTCCGAATGTAATTCGAAATAAAATCTGTATCGTTCATGTATTTTTTTTTTATTTTGTATCATATTTTCAATGCAAATAATTTAAAATAAGGAATCAAATCAAAAATTTAGGTTATACAACCGGCCACGCACTAGTCTGCACGTCTGTTATTCTGCTTGAGTCTCGCTCTCAATACTCGCACGCGCACACACAGAGAAAGAGAAAGGCGTATGGAGGGGATAAAATCTTACGTGACGTTACATTTTCTCTCGAATCACACCTACCGCAAGCCGCGTAAAGGAACTTCGTTCCAAAAAGAATTAGAACAATAAATTATATATTATAACCTTACCTAGCTAACCCTTGACTGTGTGTCATGCCAACAAAAGGGTTATGTGGCTCAGCATGACGCTGCGGAGCAGAATTTCCAACCACAGCACTGATATATTCTACCAGCACCACATTGATAATATAATTAAATAACTTAAGATAATAACAATCAAAATATCTTAAAATAATATTTAACATAAAGGTTTAGAAGTGTTGTAGGTATATATTTTACAGATGATGTCTAATTAATTTTAATGGGTACGGAAAATTGTTTTTAATAAGGATATATAGAGATAACGAGAGAGTTATTGAAGAAGTTTTAAAACAGTTAAGCATACTCAAGTAGGAGCGGAGACAAACCTAATTAGAAGAACGTAAGTATATCTCTACTAAAGAGTCAATGTATTTTATTTTTTACACAGTGGACAATGTGATTCTAAATAAATATGTTTTTTAAATAAAATTGTTTAATAACAAACTGTTAAATTCTTTTAATAGTATTTTTTGTGAATTAGGGACATTTATTTTGATTGTGAGAAAAGTCACTCGATTCACCAAAGTATTTTTGAAGACGTCGCGTGTCAGTCACGTTGAAGGCATTTTCAGCAGGAAGTACAAATAATTATAGTCTAAATTTTAATATAGGATCGATGATCGACTACCAAGCGGAGGTGATTAGTAGACACGAGGTTAATTCTCAAACATTTTACATAAGACTGACGTTTTATCCCATTTCTTCTTCGCCCACCGTCTGTTTTCCTCGTATCGACCATACTCCCTATTTCCCCATCCTTCTCAATCTGTTTTCTAAATTCTGATTTCTAAACTCTAAAGAAATTTTAGTGTACAAAATGCGCTGATTTTTGTACATGCCAACATTTTTGATCGAGGTTTGCGTGTATCATATAGATGTCATGCCAATCATGTGCGACAGCATTCGCTTATCGGGCGAACTTTCTGATAGTCAGACATTTTCTTTATACAATACAATAAAAGCAATATAATACATTTTAAACGTATGATGTGAATGTCTGTCGGGGATAGTATTATAAGGTATACTGTCTAGTCTTTCTGCTGCCCTCTGTCTATAAAAAAATAATAAAATAAAGCCGTCAGCGGTATGGTTGTCTGTAATTAAGACGTATGATTTAGGCTTCCGACTAAAGTATTAAACCTCCGATCAGTGTAAGATAACCATATTCTTGAAACTCTTATCGAGGTCACAGTAAAGTGGTTGATCATAATCTAAGCGCATTCAATCGATTAGAATCGATTCCATCAGATTTACCGTATTGTCATTTTCGAGATCTACTAATTTAGCTTGGAAATATTAGGTTTTTATGAAATTTAATCTTGGTACTTAAATTACTGTGTAAATAATATGGAAGCAATTTGTTCTGTTCAATTTATTAGAGCAAGAAGAAAGTATATTAATTTGAATTCGCTAGACCTTAAGTACTCTTGAGAATATCTTGGAACTAGTCATTGTCCTCGGTTGATAATAATCATGAAGTGTATTTAATAAAACGCGGACTATTGCAGAATGCTTGTATTTACGAAAAGTGTCATGGATGAAACCAATGTGATGGTAGTACGACAATAAATATACCCACATAACAAATCATAATCCCACGAACTACACAGATTCCTTGGTTTGTCGCAGAGTTATTAGTTAAGGAGCAAACCAACATTCGCACTTACATTTAATACGTGTTAGTTAATATTGATGTAATGTCGATTGAAAATATCATTGGATACAGGCCTTTCACAAGGTTTGCGAACACACATGACGCTTTGCTCATCTCATCCAGTCACTACCGACGAATTTCTTCAAATTGTCGATCTGTCTTGTTGCTCTATCTCACACTAAACTTTTGTTAATGCTCTAAACTATGTGTGTGAAAAGTAGAGATAAGCGACGAGACCCGTTTAGATAGATAAATACGCGTGTGACTTTAGTTCCTTGTCGAATTACTTACAGTAATATTGCTTGTTTCTTACTCATGTTAGCTTTACCATTCATTACTGGATTCGCATACCTGTAACAAAGATACACATAATTATTTAGGGTCAATCAGGGTAACTGGGAAAATGCCTTAATTTATGGTAACTTCTTTATGGTAACAAATCACAACACTTGGCCTTCCGCTCTTCTCAATCAATGCCAACCAGCGGCCTTCTTTATGTCACGGTCCACTTGGTACCCATAATACGTTTTCCATTGCGTTATCTCCACTCGAGGACTTCTTCTTTGTTGATACTAAGACAAATATGACCTACCCATTGCTATTTCAGTATACTGAGTCTTTACACTATGAATACTTTGATTTTGACTTTGGTTCCTTTGCCAATTTCTTCGTATCGGAACCACACATCGATAACTCCGAGTAAAGCTGTATCAATTGCTGAGCGATTTTGAATTTTCGGTCCATGTTTCAGCACCGTACGTGACGAGTGGAAGAACGAATAGCCCCAAACACGTATACTCTCAACTATATTAACAATATATATATATACACATATATATATATATACATATATATATATAACGGCATGGTAAGCAGACAGATATAATAGAGACATATTAAGAGTAATAAGATATAAGAAGAATCGACTGTACATGTATATATGGTTTCGAAATAATATATTTTACTGCATAGTATTTATAAAATCTCTGATACTTCTCAACTTTCAATTTGGATGCTAGTTATCTATTTGTATCCATTGGTGCCCATATTCTTTTAGTAACAACATTATAATAACACTACAAATTATTTGTGCATATGCAGACAAGGGCTATTAAAATAATGTTAGTAAATGTATGTGCTTGGCTTACGCGATTTCAAGCCTACTTCATCACATATCAAACTCTCAAGCAAATGTTAGTGATCATACTTATTACATTCAAGTAGGAAAAGTTGCGTAACAAAAACTGTAAACATCATTTACATTACATTCAAGTAGGAAAAGTTGCGTAACAAAAACTGTAAACATCATTTACGGGTCCATAGAGTGAATATTACTAAGTATAACCCGGAAACTATGGCGTTATTTATAGTTTGACCGGCGCAGGCGCAACCAAACGGTAACCTTTAGCGAAAGATTTAAGATGAGACTTCGTAACGTATTGACTTGGTAAATTTTACGACCAATTCGCAACAGACAAACAAAAAACTTATTTATTGTAACTTGCCACATAAAGTACTTTATTAATCCAGAAGTTTACTTTACATCCGTAGACTGGAATTATGCAAATAATATCACGCTTAACAAAAAGAGGAAGATAATATTTATTCATGTTTCGATTTACGGTTGTTAAATGCGCAGTAAAAAGGGAAAATTGACATAAATGACAAACACATAGCCATTGTGGGGGGAGGGTGCACGGAGCAATCCCACAGCCGCTGGACGCACTAAACTGGTCACGTTACCTCTCTCTCACAGAAGACTGTCTTGAAATGTACTGAATTTCCCAATTTATCCTATTTCCTCAATATACGTACGTGTTTAGGTAGTGAGACATTATGCCAGAGCCCATTTCTATCTCATCCTATCCTACCCTTCCCCGTTTTCTCAACCGCTTTTCCAAATACATTCCTAAATCTCCAAAACTCGGCGGTACACACGGTGTCAGTCTGGACGGGTGGATGTCCATAAGCGACTAATCACCCACTAATCACTATCACTATCACTATCACCCACTACCCACAGTATCCACTAATCACCAGGTGGACTATATTCTCATCTGTCATCTTCTTTCCATAATAAAAATTCAATGACATATATACCTAATTCAGTCATCTGTAAATAAGTTAGTGAACTCCATAGTATTAGTGGTTTCTAAGCACTGCGGCGATTGGCCGGCCGTAAATCAAAGTTCGAACGCGGCGCACGCGCACGCACTTCACCCAGCTTGTAACAGAGTCTTCAGCGCAGTTACGAAGCTCGCCTATTAGGGTTGTGCATACTCGTAAACCATAAATAAATAAAATTTAGGACTCTGATTTGGTACACAAATACCGAACTATTCCGAGGTACAAGTAAGTTTGCAAATTGCGATTTAGAGTTATGTGACGAAAATATTAGAAGGTCTTGAGCATCTTCCCAAAGTATTTTCAAAAAACGGTTCAAAGAACATCTTCTTGAAACAGACATGGGATAGACGAAAATCCATATGTATCACTGCCGGGCGGAGGCTAATCTAATAATATAATTATACTCAAAATCAGTTTCTGTCGCCTGGGCTGGTTAAGTAGGTTATATACAATACGGCCGAGGGCCGCACGAATCATTATTCGGGCTGCATGCGACACGCGGGCCTCAGTTTGACATGCTGCCGCGGTTTGTTGAACAGCAGTGAAATTAATTGATGGAATCATGTATAATCGCATATTGGCGCGGTTTCAAATAGCGCCTTTCCTAGAACACGAATAGGAAAAGAAGGACAACGCCGCAAGGCTGTAAGTTAACACGCAACACGCAAGCAGAGCCACGGGCAAGAGTTAATGGGAGCCAATTTTAATCATTCACTTTGACTTTCCAGCTATATATTATGTGTAACAATTGAAAATGTCGCAAAACAATAAGCGGTCTGGTCAAGCAACTTTCGGGAGGACGAGCGTGGCTCTACCAATTAGTGAATAAGATATATTTTCCAGAAATAGTTTATGCATGTTTGTTACGTAACTAGATAGAAAGAACATTGCTGCCAATATGTTTCATTATTATTAGTATGGAGGAAATGACAATGTTACGTAAACGTTTAATAAAATATTTAGAATAATTCGTTTCGATTCAGAATATTTAATTTAAATTCAAATTTAGTTCAAGACGTCCGAATCCAAAATGACTAATATCCAAAAAAATAATTTGTTAATATTATTAAATTCAGGAGTGTTTGTTGGTTTGTTACGTTTTCACCACTAAACTACTGAAGCAATTTTAATGAAATTTGGCAGTGGTAGCCTGCAATCTCGAGAGGGACATATTTTATTCCGGAAAATTGATTGGTGTTCGAGGGGGATTTAAATACTTTTAATACAAAATCACCTGGAGCTAAGCCACGAGCAGAATTCTCATTAATTTTAGTATACATGATACATTTTAATGCAAACCAGTATATTATAATTTTAAAAATTGATTAAATCCATTGCAATTTATGTAATTTACGAACAAAAGAACGGTACGGTGAGCCCATGTAAATATTGAAGAATCTCGCGTTCAATTCATTCGAAATAACAGACTGTAATAAATAAAGTTCCAAATTTAAATAGAAAAATTAGATTTGTAAGCGAAAATTTCCATGTTTTAGAAATGTCAAATTTAGACTCAACTCTGAAGTGCTCAACATTATCCTTGGCCGATTGTACATAAGTACATACATACATACATCTATTCAATCATTTTTAGTAGCACAGAATTGAAAAGTTGTTCAGAAGTCTGGCCTAGACAATGTCTGAGAATTATATATTTTCACAAACGCACGGTCGAATTGAGATATCAATTTCACGTACGGGTAAATAGCTGTTACTATGTATTATTAAAATATCAATGGCATAGGAGCCTTTCACTCTGATTGTATGCAAACTACTGCATCATTTAAATAAACAGTGTATAAATTTCCCCGGTGACTCGAGGCGAGAATCACCAGCATATAAATAATGCTGGTACTTTATTCGTATGCTGTTCGTTTTGTAAAAAAATAAGTCCCTCAAATACGACGGTGTGTTATAGGCACTTTATTTCTGCTAACAATAAAATTGTCCGTAAATTTATATTCTTCTAGTTGAGCTGCTGACGTTTTCTTAAGATTTATTACATAACGTTCCGACTACAAGTAACTTTTTCACCTCGAATGTTATTTTTGTCGTCTCCTTGTTGTCAATATTAATCGAACTGCATGCTCATTGAATCGAAATAGACTTTACCTTACATTCTTATCGTTCGATTACGACGAAGCTAATCATTAACAAGATATCATTAAAGATCACCATTTCTTAAAATGTATTTTAAAAACTAACAGATCTATTTTCATAAAAACACTAGACTTTCAGAATATAATATTCAATCAACAATGAAAAAGACAAACAAACATTCCACTTGGTATGTGTATAGTAACAATAATATGTAAAGATTTACTCTCACTTGACGAGAAGAGATTTAAGGAGAGGTCTATTGTCTCGCTTTTAGACTTGTCTTATTAAAAGTTTAATAGAATATTAAAATTTGATTGTAACTCGCACTCGTATTGTAAGTGCACTCGCAACGTCTTGCCAATAGATGGCGTTTAGTCATTTATGTTAAGGTCGTCTTTGTTTGCTTGTCAAACCATATAAAATAAGAATGTAACTAAAAAGTAATCATTTCGAATAACATATTTAAAAAAAAATATGTACACTCAGAATGTGCTTCAAGACAGGTCATGAAAGAAAATTAGCAATTTCTCCAGTGAACTAGGTCCTTTTGGAACCGTATCTCTATGCAAAAGTGTAGTCGTCTTTATATTGAGACAGAAAACAACAGTTTTTTTATTAATGCATTCTGAGTTATTTTATATTTAAAATAACAAAATTCAAAATACCCCTGCGTCATCAAGCCATTTTTGATGTGAAAACAAAAACGGGTCGCTGCGGGGCGTAAGACTAGTATAAGCAGTAACGCACACAAATGCGCGAGCGTCTCTGTATTTTATTTCGCTTTTTATTTTAATCCCTGATTGGCATTACATGTGTTTTTAAACACCAATGTTTTATGTGCGCGTCGTGCGCGGATTTTATTGTCCCATAAATATTTATTATGGAGAGTAGTACAACATCATTTCTGGTTAGTTATTTACGGTTTATTGGAAAAACTTGCTGGGACTCTTGTTAGCATACGCACTTCTGTCACAAATGTAAATGTTCCATCAGTTAAGATGTGTCAGTTCAACACTAGGTATAATCTATGCATATAATCGACTATTTAGACAGTCACACTACAGAGGGTCACATCGTTTAACATCATTACATCACCGTCTGATGTGATCTTATCAGGGTCGGACGATCATCTTCCCAAATTTCCAATCACTTTAACCCAGTGACATCTTTTTGTTTCCTTCTACTTTTGGTACCTAAAGATGACATAAATATATTTTAAAATATTCGTCAGACGCAGAAGCCGGTTTTTCGGCGTAGGTGAAGTCATGTTGCAGTACGTCAATCTGATATAATAATTAAAATATTTATTATTAGACAAAACAACCATTAGCTTGTCAGTAAATAATATAAATAATTATAGTTTAAAACTAGTGTTAGTTGCATACATTGATAGGTAGATATATGAATAAGATACTTAATTGGTTTTCTCCCACTTTAAGACATTTACGTATTTCTTTACGTACAACGCGCGCCGTACGGTGCGGTGCGGATGGGAGACTCGCTTCTAGTGGTGCAATGAAATAATAATGAGAAATATGCACTTTTGAGCTTGATAAATGAAATAGTAAGAATTACAAAATTGTTAGGTCAGTCTCTGTCATATCTTGCGTTATTATTAGTGCCTTGTTGTGCAATGTGTGACTTTGGTAATTGGGTTATAAATATATAAAACACATGAGTTGGGGAAATTAAAAGGAAAGTCGTGCAACTGGTTCAAACACTCGATGTGGAAGAAAATTTTATTGCCATAGTATAAAGATAATAACGGTGACAAATAGTTGTTATATGGTCGTTTTTGTTACTTTGCGAAAACAGAAGCGGTTAACAGTATTTTTTAAACTGACAACAAAATAAGGTATTTGATCGATGTAACGCGGTAAGACAACTCCTATCATCTACTCTAAACATTAATATTATATAGCTATTTGCTAAGTAGTGGACAAACTTACTGTACTGGGTTTTGATTTATAGAATAAAGTTTACTTTAATAGGCATTCAATTAATAAAATTGATAAAACTGTTATTAAAACTATCACTGTCGTCGCGAATTTCTTTGCAGTCGTGTAAAATGTCGCGACACCGATTAATAATAAATTTATTTTAAAAAACCCGTTGAAACCGAGTAGCAAATGGTATAGAGATTTCCCTTATTAATTTTATCAGAATCCATTATTTTTATCGTATTAATATTAATCAGTGTTCAAACTATCAAGAGTTTTGAAATGCCACTAGTGGTAATAAGTCAATGTTAAAGCTGTTTTATACACACAGACAAATAGTACTTCGGTATTTTCGCTCAGATTTCTATTACTGCACGAATGAATGAAAATTCTGAATTGTATTCCTGTTTTAACTACTAATTATACTAACATAAGGTATTGAGAAGCAATAGGCGGCCTTATCACTAAAAGCTATCTCGTCCAGGCTACTGTAACCGATTACGGTGAAAGAATAATATGGGTAGTATTGCAATAACTCTTTAGTTATTAATTAGCCCAATTAGTTAGCCTGATTCATCATGGGTCTAGACAGTAAACTAAACACGATAGTCCACCAAGCTAATTTCGCGCCTACATCATCGGAAAATAATTACGTGTGTTTGTATTGATACAGTAAATCGTGTCAAACTTATTTTTTAAAGAAAGAAGGTGGAAGATAGGCGAGCTTATAGTCCATCTAGTCGGTAAGTGAATAATGTCGTTCATAGACATGGCAAACATTAGAATGACAAATATTTTCAATGTATCCAATTCAATGTTTGGATTTACTATATTAGTGTAAAGATAACACGTCTAATTGCGATTCGCAACGTTGATTTACATTTTATTGCCTTCTAAACTAGCTTTAACGAAAGTGACAGCAGTTTTACAGTTCAGCAGCTTCCCTGTGGTGACAGACGTACCGAAAAGGATACACTTAGCATTCCTGATCACGCTTTCACTGTCTGGACGTCGGGGCTCTCGTGGTATTATTGCGTAATACCACAAATGACTCGCAAATATCTCGGTCCGGAGAATTGTTCGAATTCTTTTGGCGAGCAACCCAGATGTAGAACAATTCTAGGAAATGAATGTCTGGGTATAAGTATTGTTTTTTAACTATTTCGTAACTATTTCTCAATCGATCGTTTTTATATTCGGATTGTTGAGCGATGTGTTACGTGTTATTACAAATTGCTATTGTCGATACGTGATGGAATAGACGAGTCCTTGAGGAAGATCGCGTACCGGGAAATGTACGTGCTGGCTGAGATGAGCGGAAGATTGATTGTCGTGGCGTGCCATGAAAGGTCTACAATATCCTTGAAGTGAAGTCAGTGAAGTGAAGTGAATCAACAGTGAAGAGACTGGTGGTAGGTAAGAGTAGTAGTCAGAATAGACAAAGATTGTTAAATAAAAATAAATTGTTAAAAATATTTATAATGTTTATTACTAATGTACCAAATGATTGATTTCATATGAATAATAAAACAATATAAAGAGAGAGAACAATTCTGTGCGGTATGGAGAAGTTATGAAGTCACGACAAACAAACGTATTAAAAGAATTAAATTATACCTTGTAAAATGTAGATGTGTCCAAAATATGCTTATATTAAGTAAAATTATTGACATAGTTCAGACTCGTTTCATGATACGATTGTATAAATAGGCTAAGAATATGCAAATAAGATTTTTTTTAATATTTTGCATAACGTATCTATATCACACAAATTTACATTTTGACATTAACGTTTCTGCGTGCTATAAATACGCATTTTCGTAATTACGTAGTCATTTTAAGATCAATCAAAAGCGCCCTATATTTAAAATCACAAAAGCATATAAAATTACTCAGACTACATAAGTGCTTGCATAAAATTTTAAGTTCAAAAGCGAGGTTCCTCCTTGGCAAGGGCCAACTTTCACTTCGTGTACCATTATTCAAATTGAAATAATATTTCTTTTGTTCCGATAATGCTGGGCCGGGAGATCCGGAATGGCCAAGAGAAGATATGCTATGGATACGGTACTCGTATTTGATAAAATATTGAATTAAAGAGACTGTCGGCAGTCTGTTTCAGATAATTTTATTTCATACGAAAAGTTATGCCTGGTTCAATATTACTCTAACCTCTCACTGTTGGATACAGACCGCCATTAATAATTATGAGGACATTTCAAGCTATAATTTTAGGACAGGCGCGTTTCTTTATGGTGTTTTTCTTCAAGGGGTAGCCAGTGATAATTTAAAAATCCGTATTGAAATAAAAACTCAGTTACACGGTCTGGGTTCCGAATTTACGACCTCGCGAATGAGAGTTAAGAATAGATACCCCTAGGCTATTATTAACACTGATGCATAAACACTAAGGACATTATCCTCTGCGGCGGCATGAATACACGGAAGTCGTTTTTGAAAATAAATTAATACAAATATTGTCAACCATGCAATACAGAAAACATGATGTCCATTATTTTCATTATTTTCACTAAGCTGTAATTACACTATTACAAAAATGGATCAGTCGGTACTGTTTACTATTAGACATAGCCATATTGTTTTACGGTGCGTTTTAATGTTTTACGTTGGATCAATTCAAAATATTATTTTGCTGCATTACACAATTCTACAAGTACATATTTAATAACCAGAATAGTGTTGCAAATGTTCATTGGAAAGTCTATAGACATCCTATTACCCATGGCTTACATAATAATGATAAATTTTAGAAATCCAAGTCTAAGTTTAGATATTTTGATATACCTACATCATAAAGAAAGTTCTTACGGCGTCGTAGCTATCAAACGAATACATCGCAAAAAAGCGGCTGTAACCTAAATACTAGCATTTTCTTAGGTCGCAGTTGTTAGCCTTTTGCGGCCCGTCAGCGAGACATATTGCAGTGTTATCGACATATCAGCATCGCTGCGCGCATGCGCTGACAGCGTTGCACAATGCATTGCAACCTGCTTACAGATGGACAGTTTAGATGGCGAATTATGACTGTGTCACAGGACAGATAGAAATAAGTATTTTTAGCTGGAAGCTAATATTGTAGTATGAAGATTTATTGAAATTTCAGTAAGGCCAGTAATTTCTTTATATTATTCATCTTTTACGACGTGCACCGCCAAGAAGTGAGTGCACCAATCTCTCTATATATCAATGACGATTGTCTTTCCAATGACGTCTTGTAGCGCTCTGTACTGCCATAATTTGCTTACATTCCCTTACTTTTAAACTCTTTTAAGTCTGTACTGATTACAGTATACATTTATACGTATATTTATTATTAAAAGGCTGTGAGACGCTTTTTGACTGATTTTGTCCAATTAACAACAGAGAGCGGGGTTGGCAGTTCAAGTTAGTTTCTAAAGCACGGGTAATTAAATTTTTATAGAGCGATAACTTCCTCGTCAAAATTTTCATTTATATTCAATGTAAAATATTTACAAAGTTGTTATTCAATTACTTTATATGAAATTACTACAGATACTCTAAAAACGCGTAAAGATGTACAGTTCTGGTTGAAAATTGGCAACAAGAAACACTAGCGACGAGAGCGGCGGACACGTAAATTAAGGAAAATTTCACATAATTAGTTTCATTCGCCATCATGATTATTATAATTAAACGTAGCAAATAAATTAATAAAGAAACTCTTGGTTAACTCTCTACCACTAAGCAATGTTTGTACCGCTTTCGAAATGTATGAGAATGTCAAGAGTTGCGGCACGTATTAACTCGCAGAGTATCGATCTCGCAGGTGGTTTTATTACTAATTAATACATTTATAGTATATCCGTAACATATTGTAAGTACGAAAAATATTTCATATTATGAGTCAAGGCGTGGAGCATAACCAAACCAAAACATAGATAGCCACATTAATAAAACATAATATTGCTGAATTCGTATTTCGATACCATGTTGGGAGTAAGCTGATTTATCTCTTACTTAAGCACGCACATACACATAAACCAGAATAAATGTTTATACACCTCGGAGTATTTCCTATACACAAATGCCGTAGCAACAAATCGGCTTAAAAGACCTTTTTAGCTTGAGCTTTTCTAGTGACAATTTTTGTATTTTTTAGGGTTTTTTCAACATGTTAGAAAAACGACACCGACACGATCGTGCCAATTGTTCGAAAGAGTTCGAACTCTTTCATCAATTTTTTCTATGGCCAGGTTGCCTCAACCGCAAACCTTTGTAGAATAAACTTAGTGAGTGAGTGAGATATGCCAGAGAGCCCATTCAAATTCCGTCCTAACCTTTCCCTCCGCGTTTTCCCAACCCTCTCTCCAAATCCTTTCCTAAATCTCAGCATAGGTAGGGAGCGCATCCGGGGGCGTGCCAACGTTTATCATTCTGGACTGATGTTCGCATTGATCTCGGATGTCCATAGGTGACGGTATCTACAGGTATATCTGCTCGTCTGCCATCTTCTTTCTATTTAAAAAATATATATAAAACATATTTACAAAATTAAGAATATCAGTAATTTTCCATATTCATAAGTATGCGTGTGTTATATTGTATAACTTCCGTAAGTGTCCAGACTTATGATAACTGACAGACGTGACAGCTTGTATATTTGTTCACTCACGTTTTTGCGCCGCACCTAATTTAGTTGACATTTGAATTATAAACAAATATTTTGATTTTTACTTCTTACTGCCATCGGAACAGATATGAACACTTTAATTGTTGTCTCTATGGTGATGGATGACACAGTATTATAATAGGTACGTATAGTGAACTGTTTTAGGATAAATGTTTTAATAAATAAACGTGTTAAAGAATAATATGAACGGCAAAGGCGATGCTGCAGTCACCAGAGCCCATCGCATCCGCAACGAAACTCATCCTATCGAAGAGAGAATGAGTGTAAGGAAAGTCTCTTATAATATATACCATATATACTCACCAAATCTTTTCCAAAATCTGTTCTCAAATAACTATGAGGCAACGTATTCCAATTAATTATTTTTTCCAATTAATTTAATCCCTATTCCAACTTATTCCTTATTTCCAAAAGTAGGTAATATTATTCGGAAAGGTGCCGACAACGCGATCATCGACACGATTCCTATATTATCTTATTGTGCGTGCAGTTGAAGGTCGACCTGACAATTTCGTCGTTGCCAATAGGCACCTGCAATATTAATAATTATTAAGTTATCGCGACACTATTGCTTCGGACGTTACATTCCTATCATTCCATTAATGGTTTCCTCACAGATTAACTAATTTCCTCTTCCTTGCTTTACGGAGATAATATAATTTGATATATTCTTAATGATAAAATATTATTAACATTTCATTTGCATACCAAAAATTATTTATATTCAGTTTTATTAATCTGTGGTGTTTATTACTTCGCCATTTCTATTAATTCACTGTAGGAAGGAAGGAAAGTGTATTTTTATCGCAATAGTCTAACCCATCTTTGGTTTAGTTTGATGGCAGTCTGATTGAAAACGAATGCGATGATAATAATTTCAGGAAAAAAAAATTTAAGCGATTAATCAAAGTAAATTAAAATTAAAAAAACGAAACGTGGGTCACGCGGCTAGGACGGTCTTACTAAGAGGGGAGGACAGCAGCGTCTTGTCCATATAAATGTAGGTAGAGCAATTATTTCATAATATGTTACATTATATATCTACCATGAACATGTCCCTACGTTTTGATTTTTTTGATTAGTTCTTTCTTATAGGAGCTATAGGATTCTCCAAAAATCGAAAAATTAAAACGACGTTAAAACGCTGCAAAAAAGATGTCCAGTGTTCAAATTTAACAACTCTCATTTAATAAGACCAAAATGTACCGACAAAGAGAAACTATTCTTTAATGCAAATCAGATAAAAAATTAATATCGATCCTTTTATAACAGAAGAATACGGACCCTCAATTTTCTCGAATTATTATAGGTATTATCAGCTCAAAGTGCAACTGTTCCTTTCTTTCAAAGAAATTTCATCGCTTGCTGCCAAGACAGCAACAAATTGTAAAAATACTATTTTTGAAATCGGCTGCAGCGCAGCTATCCTCCCCTCTTAACATAACTTCAATTTCATCGCTTACTGCCATGACAGCAACAAATTGTAAAAATACTATTTTTGAAATCGGCTGCAGCGCAGCTATCCTCCCCTCTTAACATAACTTCAATTTCATCGCTTGCTGCCATGACAGCAACAAATTGTAAAAATACTATTTTTGAAATCGGCTGCAGCGCAGCTATCCTCCCCTCTTAACATAACTTCAATTTCATCGCTTACTGCCATGACAGCAACAAATTGTAAAAATACTATTTTTGAAATCGGCTGCAGCGCAGCTATCCTCCCCTCTTAACATAACTTCAATTTCATCGCTTGCTGCCATGACAGCAACAAATTGTAAAAATACTATTTTTGAAATCGGCTGCAGCGCAGCTATCCTCCCCTCTTAACATAACTTCAATTTCATCGCTTACTGCCATGACAGCAACAAATTGTAAAAATACTATTTTTGAAATCGGCTGCAGCGCAGCTATCCTCCCCTCTTAACATAACTTCAATTTCATCGCTTGCTGCCAAGACAGCAACAAATTGTAAAAATACTATTTTTGAAATCGGCTGCAGCGCAGCTATCCTCCCCTCTTAACATAACTTCAATTTCATCGCTTGCTGCCAAGACAGCAACAAATTGTAAAAATACTATTTTTGAAATCGGCTGCAGCGCAGCTATCCTCCCCTCTTAACATAATTTCAATTTCATCGCTTGCTGCCAAGACAGCAACAAATTGTAAAAATACTATTTTTGAAATCGGCTGCAGCGCAGCTATCCTGCCCTCTTAACATATCAGTATCTTTAAAAATACTCATACGAGTAAGTACATTTTTCATACACAGACGCGTTTCAATAACTGATGGTAATTTTATGCGCACTCAATTTTGTCTGGGTGGTCGATGTTTAACCCTTTATGAGACCGAAAGCCGACGACAGCCTATACTCGTAAGTAAACCTACATGGAACTGACTTTATCAATATCATAAACGAATTCATCTGTCGTTATCCCCAAAAGAAATGTCATCTTTTCAATTATTGGTCTCTTTTTTGAAACCAAAAAAAAAAGTAGGTGAACGGACTTTCTTCGGAATAAGATCTTTTTGAGCGACGTCTTTAAAATAGCTGTTCTATAGGTAATTAAATCTCTGGCTATAGCCGCTAAACCTCAGCATACGAGTACGTATGTAAGTAATAGAACCCAATAACTGAATAACCAATGTTATATGTGTGTAACAGACAATAAGACACAGTTAACTTTTTTTTAGAAATAGTCTGGTTACTTTCAATTCCAACTAATTAGAAAAATATTTTACATTATATTTTACTCACATACCGGGAAACGTAGCAGCGTACGACGGTCCTACGATCCGGTGAACAAATAGTTTTGTGAAAGTTCTTATTAGTTTCTGGATGAGAAAGAGTGGAAGACGGTGTGGTAGCGACTCTTAAGACAGATTCTGTATGCAGAAGTGCAGAGACAGACTGATGATATGGTTTGGTTAATTCATTTAGCTGCGATTTTCCGAGGAATTCTTATACGTAAATTGTTAATAAATGTTGCGAATTCAATAGGAGAATAAAAATCAGTCTTTAAAACTGTGAGTCACAGTCGGCTACTGCTTCTCGTTCATAACAATTTAACTTCAGAGACGTGCAACCATAATAACTGACACTAAAATTACCTTTATTAAGTGTCCAGATTAAGTTTCTCGATATGCTCCTTTGTCGCCTGCGAGCCTTAACAAATAACTCATGTCCGACTAAATTAGTTGCGAAACAGTTGCGTGAGGTACTTACTTTCCCCGTCCTAAAGGAGATCACGGTAGATCGTGACAATACCTTTTTTAATAGTTTCAACATTATGGATATAATTAGCTGTTTATTGGATAGAATATCGTTTATAATAGAAAGAAAATTAAGAAAGTTATGAAAGAACTTATGAATGAAAGCTAAGAACTTATGAATCAGGCCCATTATTAAATTAACTGGTAGATAATTAATTAGTAATGGATTTGTGGTACCTTCTCGAGAAACTGTGAATTTGGTATATGCTGAAAAAAAATGACAACCCCAATAAATTCAAATGAAAACATATACCGATTTCTCACTCTTCGATTGCGCGGAGAGACAGACTCAGAGAGAAGTGGCGTCTTCTGACTGTTGAAACTAGGACCAACTTCGGGTCACTGAGTCAGTGCAATGTGGTATTATTAACTTAAAGATATGGATGTAGGATATCGACATTTGTAAGACCTAGGACAAAAGACATTCTATTTCGCTATTGCACTTCCGTGTCCTGTTACCAAAGACAATTAATCTATACCTCTACAGTTTCAACTACAGGCAGCACTATGACAATATAAGGAAGTAACTAAACAAAATGTTCTGTATCTGCGTATAGATACATAGCCAATAGTCGCCAGCCAATGGGCCAGGGGGGGGGGGGGGGGGGCAACATGAGAGAGAGGATGAGAGAAATATGAACTGTAGGTACAAATACAATTTTTTTCGAATCTCTAGAGGGGGGCAACTGCCCTCCCCTGACCCCCCCACCCCTTGGCCGACGCCCTTGTACATAGACCATATGGACATACCATACCTATGGAAATAAGATGAAAACGTGAGTGCATAAAATAACGGTTATTAGCAATATTAAATTTAGCAATATTCATTGACATCTGATGTGCCGGCTGTAAGACAGAGTATGTCAGGTATTGAAGTAACATTATTACACCCATTCCTGTATTTATTTATTCATCTCTTACCGTAGATATCGTGTACATAAGATGTATATGAAATGTACTTAGTTGCAGAAATTACTATCGGTGAAATGGCAAAGAGGTATAAATGACAGCCATATTTATAGGTAGGTACATATACCTAATTCACTTCTACGCAACATACTAGTTACATAATTACAATTCGATGTTTATTACATCGAATTTAGGTACGACACAGCAATTCGCATAGAATCATAAAATGTGATTGCGTTCGCTTTCTCTGCCCTATGAGGCTTGGCGACATCATGTCACTCCTATTAAGGGCTGACATATATCGCATATGGAAAACTAACAAAAGGCAAATCCTATAGACATACATGAAGTAGGTACTACTAACATGTGAGAATATTCGAGAAAAGAAAGGTAATAAATACGCCCGGAAGTTTTATTTTTATTTATTTACGGAAAGAAGGTGGCAGACGAGCTGACAGTCCAGCTGATGGTAAGTGGATACTGTCGCGAACATCCCCGATACATGCCAACATCAGTCCAGACTGAGAAACGTTGACACACCTCCGAATGCGTTGCCTACCTTCGGAGATTTAAAGGGTTGGGACGAAGGGTGGGGAAAATGGGGTGGGAAAATGGAGTGGGATAGGATGGGATGGGGATGGGCTCTGACAAATCTCACTCACTACCGAAACGTGTACTTCCATTGGGAAAGTTGGTTGAAATGTGAAATGTAGTACATTTCAAGGTACATTTCTAGGATTTACGTGGCCAATCGAGTGAGCCTAGCGGCTGTAGAATTCAGGGTGCATCCTTCCCCTCCAAAAGTATCTGATTATCAGCCTAATTTTCAGAAATTGCCACTAAGTCACCTGAATATTCGGTTAATTAAAATTAATACAATAATAATAAAATCTCTAATGGCAAATTGAAGAGGACATCGTGTAGACATAAAGGTACACTGACAGAATTATCACTCTAATATATTTTTTTGTGAAATGTGTCTATTTCCATTATTTTAGACAGTAAGTGAGAGTTATACTAAAATTTTAAAATTCTTTCTCCAAATCCTGGTTCTTAAATCTTCAAGGGCAGCTCATCTGAGACGTGTCATAAAAGCTTGTCAATTTTGTCGACACTGCTTTATTAAAAAACAGCATCAATTCACAAATTAGGAAATACTGAAAAATTTTAAAAAATCGATCAAATCCCTAGTAGACACTACAAGGGCAGTGCTAGTCTAAGTGGTCTTCCTCGATTCTCATTCTCATTCTCGACTCAATGGTGAAGGAAAACATCATGAGAAAACCCGCAAGGTCGAGATATTAAAAAAACTGAAGCATGTATATCCAACCATCCGCACTGGATCCATGTGGTGTCTTATGAGTGAAATTTCCTGTGATTATTACGGAAGTCCTGTATGGGGAAGTTATAGATTCATGTCGACAGTAGTATAAGTATCTAATTTGATATCAGGCTTTTAACATCCCACTGCAGGGCACAAGCTTAGATCGTATAAATAACTCAGTAACCAAACGCGACAACGGGAAAGGCAAAAGTAATTAAAATAAATAATAATTATTATATGAAACCGTCACATGTAGACAAAGGAAACGAAATGTATTATATAACAAACAAACAAAACAAATTTAAAAGCAATAGTTTCTAATAGAAGTCCGAAATGAAGGCAGAGCCCAAACCCTGGCCTACTTTTGAGATAAAAATATTCACCGGGACCCAGAATCGAATTTACTAGATACCTACTTTCGATTCACAGAAAATATCGCAGACAGGCCTAGTAAATTCAATGGTATCGTTTTTGGATATTTTTTTAAAATTTATTTATGGAGAAAATACAAAATAAGATATACCTACAATAAATCTAATAAATAAATGAACAAGTAGTCTTAGTCTATCTCCTTATATATGATATAAAAAAGAAATTATATTGCTGGTTTTCGTAAAATACTCGTGTTATTTTACAAATTCGAAGTGTTTGGGATACGTATTTTAAGTACTTATAAAAATTATAAATAAGTTAAAATAATCATTTATAAAATAAGTTTATTTTTGTTTTTATTAGTGAATTAAGGTTAGTGGCTGAATGAGAAGATCATGTGTAGTGACGAACCTTGGGAGAGGCCTATATTCAGCAGTGAAGAGACATAGGCACCATAAAACACAAACCAATAATTCGAAGAACCATTTCAGTTCTCTGATATAAATATGTATACGAGACTTAACACATTGAATTCTTACTAGTAAACCCGCTGTATCGTACATATACAAACATTATTTGTGTGGAACGAAAAAAAATCTGTCATTTCCAATGTACGATAATGTTAATCCTAAACATTTCTGTCAGTTAATAACATTGATAAATGCGAAGTGTACATATAATTCAATGAATAATGTTAGTTTTTTTGTTATAGGAATGAATCAAATTTAGAATTTAGCAAAAAGCCAAACGTGTTTTGGTTCAAAACAGCGAATATTTCGCAACGGAATCAATTGGAAATACAAGTAGAGTTGAAATAATGTGTTTTATCGAACAAAGGCACAGGTTCAGGTTTACGAAACATTTGGTAATAGATTTATAAAGGTCAAATGTATGAGTGTAGTGAACGAAGCGAAAATTCAAGTGCCGACAATGGTGAATGGAACACTATGCAGAATTCTGCAAATTATTTAAAAGTCAATACCTACACAAAAATATTTTATGCAAGTATTTTTTTCCGACGTTCAGTGCAGTCGATGAGTACATATTAGTTATACTAAAAAATATTTTGTTTTGTGCTATCTTGTTTTTCATCTGATAAAATAACGAGATGAATAATGAAACAACCCACATAATAAACAATAGAAATTGTAAAACATTTAAAGTTGTGTTATCGTGGTTGAAAATAATAATTGAGACCGCCTGCCTACTCTACTGCCCACGAATCTGTCTACTCTCAGTTTTGTTGTAGAGTTAACAATGAATATGGGTCTAAAGACACAGTAACTTTGGATTTATTGTAGCGAGAAAGGGCACTCCGAGGTGCATTAATTTGCTTCAGTCTCACAATAAATTATGTGGTTCACGTAAAAACACTTTAATATTTCAAAGCCTACAATCAAGTTGAATGCATTTTACGAAAGGAATCTCTTGGGATAACATCAAACAATATTTACTTCTTCTTCAATGGCTCACCGTAAAAAATCAGACCGGCTACCACGATCTAAACTAAAATATAGGACTAACTAAACAGTCCTATGTGCAGTTAGTCCTATAGTAATTCTGGAACCAACGTGGATCGACAGTACACATTGTCCCATTTACGAAAACCCACTCTTACAAGGCGGATCTGTCAGTTTTGCAGAATCACACCATTTATTATAATTTATCAAAATAGGTAAGTCATGTTTTAGCAAAAAATATATTAGGCAAAAGTTATAAAATTTATAGAGCTTATAAAAATATTATCCAACAACATCGCCTGTATGTTGGCTTTGAATATTTTTGTCTCTTTTTAAGTTAAAACCATTGTAATTTTGAAACTGAACGGTTTTGACCCATCTACGCACTTAATCAAAATAGACCTAAATTATTTTTGAGCAATACATTTTTCTACGAAAATTTATGCGAACAAAAATAGCAACTCCGTAATGCCTCTGTGTCAATTATAATACTTAATATTTAAACCATTGTGTTCATTAATCAAAGGGTTGACGTTCAGCTTTTTGTATCTGTAACGTTTACTATAGTGCGATTTCGTGATCTAAAGATCATGGGCACTGATTATGAGCACGGAAGTCGGTAGAGGCTGTCCATATTGAGAGATAGGTACGTGAGTGTTTTAGTTGAAAGGATATTATAATGATGCATTTGCGATTTTATCGCGCACTTGCACGTGGCTTTGCTTCAGACATCGATCGAGAATTCGTTTTATGTTATCTTGTCTTGTAAAATCAAGTTGAAATAAATGTACGCGATTTCTCGTTTCTCCCTTATCATTGTTTAGCTAGAGCAAAATAATCATATGATGTCTGCACCAATACAGTGTCTACTAGCGCCGTATTTTATTTATGTTACTTAATTATTATTAGGAATGCATTTAAGCGAGCAGAAAATATATAGCAATTTGGTCAATTATAAAATATACCTATGGTAGGAAAAACAATAGGTTGGCAGCAAATTGTTATCAGCTTACAATGTTTTTATTGTCAGCAGAATTTTATTATTTTATGTAGCCATAAATTACGGACGGCAGCTAAAAAAAGAAAATCATGTGTCATCAGATTAAGAGGATCAATATTACTGAAAATAGACATCTATAATGTTAATGTTTAGATACATATTTTTTAATATGTTAATTTTTTAACTATGACCTACAATCAACAAAACAACCTACATATTTTAAAATAACTGAAATAAATTACCCTACTTTATTCTAAGAATGACACCACAAAGTCGAAAGAGACCCGCTTCTCGATAATAAATTATTTGCTGTTACTAAATGTCGTACTGACTAGTCATTTAATTGAGTGAAGTATGTTGTTAATCGACCATTTATCTGCTGGCATAAAAAATATATCGGAGATAGACCGAAGATGTCTCTGGTTGTCGTGTTTTAATCATTATTTTACTCTCTTGTAAAATCATGATTGAATGGTCAATAGTAAATAGTTTGTAAATTATTTGGTTAACATGAGACGATTATAATTAAAGTTTAAAATTAGTAAACACGCCTTACACTAGAGGGCATTTGTGTCGAAGGAAACAGAGGGCGCTGGGGTGATACTAGAGTGGCGCGCTTCCATCAACTTCCATCAACCTCATTACTAGTAACAGTTAATATAAACTAGTGATATGTACCCCCTTGTTTCTTGTTTCTACCCCCTTCTCTGCGACAAATATATCTCATTTTATTACTTACTAGTTATTGACTAGTTGTGGAATTAGTAACAAGAGAACTAGCCTATTTGTAAAACTGTTCTATGGATATAAAGTATGTCAAATAAAGTAGCGATTAGTTGATTTGTTGTAGATTTATTAAGTAACAAACAAATAATTCAACTGTATAATATTAGTTAAGTTCGTTGCGAAGTCTAAGAAAAGAAAACCCAAAACTCACTGAAGCATCCTTGCAAGACTCATTGTCGTTAACTACAACGCTATCGGCACCGAAATGTCACTGGAATTGCCTTTATTCTCTTTTAATTCGTTCAAAACGCGAAATAAAAAAGGCTATAGTTGTTTATAGTCATTGTCCATGTGAACCGCGAATACCGACAATAAACGGTTTTTTTTTTGTTACACCAACAATGGATGCAATAATGGTCAGTGCGGAAAGGTGTTTTATAATGTAATTTAATGTAATTTTAGTATTGCGAATATAACGATGTAATTAAAGTAATATAAATAATGTATTAATAATAATGTTTTTAAAGGATTTTTTATTCTAAAACTGAAATATCTAAAGTGATGATACAAATAATAAAAGCGACAATTCTCAGATAAAATCTCACTTAATAGAATGACCTAAGGTTAAATATTAAATTATTATATCACGAAAATTAACAAAATGAATAATATGAAAAATTACGTCTTATTTAAATAAAATATATTAAAAAAAATACATTAACTAATTTCGAAATAGGATTGATTTATATACGTTAAGATAAGAAAATGTATATAAAACAATTTTTAATTTTCATGGCTCATCCCATTGTCCATTCGACTACAGATCATATGCTATGAGTTTTATTTAACAATACTGTTTTGCTTTTAGTACAAGTATACGAAACTAACAATAATAATAACACACAAATACTCGTAGTAGGCAATAAATCCCCATTAGTTTTTACCAAGAAAGCGTCGGCTGTATTGCCGATTGGAACCAGTTCAGAATCTGAATGCACTTTCTGTTTCGTACAGGTACTCGTATGTAAGTAGAACCTTCTTTTTGTACGTATCCGAGATAGTTTTCTGTGTTTGCTTTGTTCAAGAATAGTTTTAACGAGGTCTGAGACTATTTTAAAGATGCGATAAAGCTGAATACATTGATATATGGGCTTGATACTCTTTTATTTATGCACGGTCAAATTGGTACAGTAGTTTTATTGCGAAAGTATAAACTTTTTTAAAAACTGGTGAGGTCACAAATAATATTTTTTTGTTAGGGTTAATGAAGCTTTAAACTTTTGTTAAAGCATTTTATTTTTAATTATTTAACTTTTCGACAAACAGCAGCTATTCATTAGAACGTGGCATGTCACTAGACGGTGATGTGCCACGGTGGAAATTTCTAAATTTCCCAAGGTAGACAGCGCTTGTCTACCTTTGGAAATTTAGAAACAGAGAAAAAATATTGCGAAGTATTCGAAATATATACTAGATTTGAAAAAAAATCTGTTTCTGAGATATAACTAGTATAACGGTTATTCTCTTTTCCTAACTGAATTAAGTAGACAAATTCAAGATAAATATCCTGAAGTCAGTTAGTACATGGCTCAAAACGAAATCAAGTAATGAACTCAAGAATCATATTACGTTTTTACAATAATTATTTGTACGTAGGTACAAATAATTATTGTAAATGTTGTACGTGTTGTACGCTCTGAATAAAGAAAGAAATGCCTTACAAATTTTACGTAGAGGCTCACAGTTTTTATTATTTCATTAGATGGAATACTTGAAACTCTTATGGGATTTTTGGCGTACGAGCAAGAATTAAAACCATAGTACATTCACCGTAAGCGAATGTCAGAACTGGCTATCAAGTGGCATACGATTTGAACTAATTGGAAAAGTCCAGGTGAGAACGAGGTAGTTTATGGTGATTTAGTAGCGTCTATCACACACATATATGTAAGTACGTCTATGTAAGCAAATCACGCTTACATAAATAAGGTATTTTTATGCTACGTTTTATTTGATATCGAGCGTTTTATGGAATGCCTATGCCTGAAACAGATTATAAAATGTATAGTGCCACATAAATAATCGAGGCTACTATTCTAACATCCTCCGTTATCAGAGGCGATGTCGACAAATCATGCAAGCACTACCAGAGGCCAATAAATCGTTCGACACCGGCGCGACCATTCATCTCGTGGAAACGACAAATTCTCGCGCGTTCCCGTGGTAAGGGATAAATCACGTGATATCGCCTCATGTGACAAACAGCTGCGAATGGACTGAAGAAGCCACTTTTGAAGAGGAACAGAGTGAAGATGTTCATTTATTTGTTTGTTTTGTGGCCATAAACTGAGTATGCCCTGAAATCCTCAGTCCAGATCATATCTAAGTGAAAATTTTATTATATACAGCAATTAGTCTTCTACCTATAACGCAGTTTGTGTTATCAATCAATGTTCGCAAACCGTTACACTTCTTTGTTATATTTAGATTGTTCGCTGGACAATCTAAATATTGTCAGCGAAAATCTGTTAAATTTTTTACTAGTCTTTTAAAATTTGCCAGAGATTGAGCGCGCTTTATGGGTAAAGGTAAGGCATTAATATCAATTCTATAAGGTAATTTTAATGTTCTACGTTTTAACCAGTCCAATTAGCAAAGATCTCGGTCCAGATCTCGCATAAATCGATCAATACACAGATAATAGAAAAGGAAGTGTCGTTTATTTCATAGATTTTGTCTCAGGTGTTCGAGATCGAAATCGGATTGTTTATACAGAATAGATGTAACAGAGAATCAGAGCAGAAGCATAAATTGATTTCTATTTGTCAGGAAATATTGTAAATCAAACTTGGCCTAATTCTGTTCAATAGCCTTATTACAGTCAATTCCTAGTTTGACCCACTTTCTCGAGCATTTTAAGTTTATGATTTTTCAAAAGACAAAAAACAAAGAGAATGCGTCAGTTTATTTTACAAATAAATTTACAATTTTTTACAAGATATATACTCAGATAAGTACCTACAACTAAAATTGATTGGTTAACTTTAGCACGTAATATTTTATTTATTTGAATGGACAGCCTTATCCAATACATAGTATATAATTATAATTAACTAACATTTCACAGCCAATAACAGATTCAATGATAAAATATTAACAAATTTTATAAGACTAGACTTAAAGATATTTCTAAGCTAAATATAAGTGAATAGACATGAATAGAATTTAGCATGTACATACCTCATTGCGGAGAGTTTTAAGAGTATGTATGTAATGTGGTGAGTGTATGTGGGCTCTGACTCTTGATGACTGCAGTTTTGAAGGCCTTGCTAGAAATGCTGTGATGATATATTTATTATTTTATATCACAATCTACCGAATCACACACACACACTCATATACTATTTACCGTTCTTCTCATCCAGCCACTACCGTTAAATTTCTTAAGTGGTCGATTCACCTAGCTGGAGGACATCCCATACCGCACTTCTCAGTGCGTAGCCTTTATTCAAAGAGATGTCTATTCAGCGGGTTGTCTGTCCAGTGAAAAATATGGTGTGCCCTTGCCGACTTGAGCTTGCCGATTGTTTGAGTTATGTCAAACTTTAGTTCTTCGCCAAATTTTATCGCTTCGGATTACAGAAAAGTCGAAACCACGAGTCAGATACTTCAATAGCGAAAAATATTTCTAAAATCCAGTAGTAAAAAAACTTTATAAGTAATATTATTATCATAAATTCTCACTATCGCATAGAAATAAATCATAGGGGTTCTAAATCACTACAATTCCTACGACATCCCAACGAACTTCATACTACATAGGAAACCACAGCGCGCCATGCAGCAGCGCAGCGGACAATGCGCTCATTGTTTCTAATGCGACAGTTATTAATATCTGCCGCCAATGGCCGCGAACCTTAACAACGATGTAGATACGAGTAAACCGGAAAGACTTTTATTTAAATGTAACAGACACACGTAAGTTATAAATTTAAATTAAAGTTACCCTTTTTGTGGGGGGCAGTGCACGATGCATTGTCATAGCCACTGGGCGCACTCGACTGGCCACGTTATCCCTCTCTAACAGAAGACTACCGTGAAATGTAGTGCATTTCCTACTTTATCGTATTTCCTAAATGTACGTACGTGTTGTAATATTTGTTCCAATAGCCCATTCTTTATAACCTCTGTATTTTTATATCTGTATTTCATTATATTTGTCTTTGTATCTGTCATTAATATATATGGTAGTACTGGCTGGTAACAGTCTTATATGTAAAAAAAAATATATTCTGAGAGGACGAAGAAGAAATATAGGCGGCCATGGAAAAAACAAAGGAATCGAGAGGGCCGTGGGAAGAAGGGGGGAGGGGCTAGGTGAAAAAAAGAAAAGTCGGACGCCTGTCATCTCGGCCTCGAGTGCGATTTAAAAAATATAAACGCAACCAGAGTAGCAATATTCCGAGGTTGAGTTGGCCTACTACTCTCGCCGGTCACCGCACCTCTGGTCCGTCTCTTTTTGGGCGCTGGTGCTTCTGCTGGGTGCTGTCTCTTGTGCCGGGCCTCCACCGCCCCGTATGACCGCCAGCCGGAAGCAACGGCGCGCCGTTGCTTCCGGCTGGCGGTTGTGCCCGCTCTTCATCGTTTGGAGCGTGCGCCTTGCTGCTGGGCGCCACCTCTCCTGCCGACTTACCGTGAGTTTTTGGTGCTCCAGAAAAAGGAAATGAGACACTTTTACAGACTTTTATTTTATGGACATTTTTCTAAATTTTGTGTTAGGTTTTTAGTTATTAATTATACAAGCTATGGGAACAAATTTAGCTACCTCTTTCCTTTCTAGTTACAGTTGTTTACCTCCTTATTCAGTTAGCCCATAGTTATAACATTACAGTTTGCATAATATAACATGACAATGTTTCGGAAGTGAGTATGCCAGAGGCCATTCCCATGCCATCATATCCTATCTCTTCGCATTTTCCTAACCCTTTCTGCTAATCCATTTCTTAATCTGCAAAGGTAGGCAGCATTCGGGGGCGTGCCAACGATTGTCATTCTGGACTGATGTTGGCATGTATCGCGGATGTATGGAGGACAGTATCCATTTACCACCATCACGTGGACTGTATGCTCGTCTGTCGCGTTTTTTTATATAAAAAAAAAACATTTGAATTTGAAGTAGATAATGAAAATAAAAAATATACGAGTACAAGCATTTTTTTCACGCGTTTTGCTGAACGCACAGAAATTCCGATATGCCGATACAAAAGAGGATCGGGATTGTTCTCTCTAGTTAAATCTGCTCACTCGTATTTTATGATTATTTCGAGATTCTCTGCTGGTTTCTTATGTATACTGCGTTATAGTCATTTCACTGCACCGCTTTCATGTTCAGTAGCTGACAATTAGAAATGATCTGTTGATTTTCGCAGCCGGTTTATTAAATGTTAGTTTTAATTATTTGAAACGCGTTGAGGGAAGTACAATACAACAATTTATTAGTCAACAGAAGTGAATCTTAGTTGATTTATTCTGATTGATTATTGAAGGTATCTATCGTGTTATGAGTATTTCCTATAACCGAAAATGAATTTATTAAGTATATGGAGATATTTGACCCACATAATGTTAGTTATCTCGGGAGATGCGGGAGATAAAAAATCGATGGACACTTACAAGTCGCCAAAGATATTACACCGAAAAAGATATAACACAAAATGTATTGTATTATTACAGTAGAATTTCAACAAGCACTGTTTCGTCGTAGAAAAAAATCTTTGTAGACACTTAATTATTAACAATTGTTGCCGGCAAAATGCGACCCAGTATTATTAAAAATTTTATTATATTTTCAAAAAATATCTCACATTTATTTCTCACCTTGACACGAAAACATGGTCGTCGAAGATAGGTAGATACCTTGCAATATTGTTGTTCAAAATAAATTGCGTACGTAAGACGCTTAGATAACAATAGAGGCAGGGAAATAGAATCACGTAATAAATTACAAGAGTATGGCAAAAACGAGGGGCTTATGAAATTACTTTTTTGTTGTGAGGAAAAAACGTTTATGTAAGTGCCGTTCGGTTGCTTTGGATTTGTTGCAAACAAAGAAAATTTTTGCAGAAATTTAAATGGACTTCTTGTCCAAAATATCATATTATAAGAATTACCGTAACAGCAAGTGAAAATTATAAAGTACAGTCTCATAAACAGTGGGTTCAGTCTTATGAAGTTTTACAGAAAGAAGGTAGTAGATATAAGGTGGAGATATAGGTGGAGAGGCGATAGTCTAAGGGTATCTATCTATCTATACACGACTCACATTCTTATGATCGTGAGTTTGAATCCTCGGTCCATATTCTACTTTCTACTTAAGTAAGGATTTTTAAAAATTGTCACTTGTTCGACGGTGAGGGAAAGCATCGCAAGGAAACCCGCATGCATCAGAAATAAAAAGGAATCTAGAGTATATGATGCAGCAATGGCACTGGCCTCGCGTGGTGGTGGATTACGCCAAAAGTGATTTACTAGTGGAGACCTGTGCCCCGCAGCAGTGGGACGTTATAGGCTGATAAAAGTACAAGTGATATTTTTTCCGCGCCTTCGTCAATATTATCAGGATTCTCTATAATATTTGTTCGAGCACCATTCGCCTATAGGTGTGTGTTACCGTTGAGGCGGGTCGTTGAATTTTTTTTGACGGTACTGATAATCTGCAGGAAATCGGATTTTCTGGTACTCACCGGAATACTCCATGTAAATATTCCATCCCCAAAACAGGAAGTGGGAAAATAATTACGTCACTCGCTAATTTAGTGATAATCTTAAAAAAGGATGGTGAACATTTAGAAGAGAATTTACAGTTTAGAATTTGTATATAAAAAATATTCAGAAACTTTTGGAATATAGTTTTGTAATTTTGTTTTGTTTTATTACACTATTTCTGTAATAAAATGAGAATTATTTATTTAGGTTCAGCAACTTATGTTACTTCAGGATGATCGTCTATTTTGAGTTTACACAATGTATAGATAGGATAGGACTGTGATAACTTATTTGTGTAATATAAGCGCTTTCATTTTATTTTGTTGTTACATCTGTTCAGAAACTTATGGAATATTGTTGTGTCTACACATTAGGTAAAACTAAGTGTTCAGCGACTTTTGTTGTTGACTGTATCATACCTTATCATCAGCCTCTTCATGTCTCTCCACTGCTGGATATAGGCCTCTCCCAGGGCTCGCCACCACACACGATCCTCGACTCCTCTCATCCAACCAGTACCGGCGAATTTTTTTAAGTCGTCGGTCCACCTGGGGGCGTTCCACACTGCGCTTCCCGGTTCTTAATAGGTACACAGAGTTGCTATTGGGCTCCCTAGGACAAACTTACTTTATTACCTGCCCACCTCCTTTTGTTTCCCGAAATCTTCGAAATATTAGTTCCACGTCGAATCTCCGTAAAGTAAGCCTGGAAAATCAAATTTTAAATGTACTGGATTAAATATGATATTCCTAACTACCTTCAAACTTCGCACTATAAAAACGAATAACTATAGTACGCGACAGCGCGGGAGTGCGGTTTCAAGGAATCTTTTAGCGATAGAAAAACAACGTTAGGTTGGTGGGTACTTATTGACAATTTTATTTTATATTTATTATTGTAAATTGATATACTTAGGTATAAAATATTTTAATTAAGAAGTATCAAAGTACGTAACTAAAGCGATTAAACTCTTACCTCAACCGCACTCCCGTGCTGTCGCGTACTGTAGATTGTCTGATAACCACGTCATCTATCGTTATTAGGTAAGTCCAGTTCTCCAAATTCATTCCTTCATATCCAAAGGTAAGCAGCACATGCGGGGACGTGCCTCCCGATCCATCTGATCGCTCTCCTCGTGGCCATCCTCAATGCTGCCATGAGAAATCATCTCTTTCCAGTCGCCTGGAAAGAAGCCGTCGTCATCGGCATCCCGAAACCGGGCAAACATCGCTCGGATCCCTCTAGCTACAGACCCATTAGCCTATTGAATACAATGGCTAAAATCTACGAAAAAGTCCTCCATTCTCGCCTGCTGAGTTACATTAACTCAAAAAGGCTTCTCATTGACGAGCAGTTCGGCTTTAGAGCCAAGCACTCGTGTGTCCAACAGGTGCACCATATAACGGAGCACATACTCCCGCGTCTCAATCAAAAGAGGCCCTTCCGAACCCTAGCTGTCTTCTTCGACGTAGCGAAGGCCTTCGACAAGGTCTGGCACAACGGTTTAATCTATAAACTGTACCAACTGGAGGTGCCAGAAAGTCTCATTCTCATCATCAGAGACTTCCTTACCGATCGCACTTTTCGCTACAGAGTCGAAGGCACTCTGTCTAGCCCCCGCCCAATCAGAGCTGGAGCCCCACAAGGCTCCGTTCTAGCACCCACGCTCTATTCCCTCTACACTAACGACATCCCCCTCACCCCAGGAATAGAGCTCGCCCCTTTTCGCGGATGACACCGCCCTCTACGCCTCAGATAGGAACCTACGTATGGTATCTCTACGCCTCCAGCGCGCAGTCACCGCCCTAGGTGAGTGGTTTGCGAGGTGGAGGATAGAGATAAACCCGACGAAAAGTGCAGCCATGTGCTTCCCTTTTCCCAGGGCTAACGCTCGTAGGCCTAAGCTGTCCCCTCTCCCGATAACCCTTTTCGGTCAAACAATTCCTCTCGTCAGGAAGACCGAGTATCTCGGAGTCACTCTAGACCAGCTATACTCTAAGTGTGTTCCGCGGAACCCTAGGGTTCCGTGATACCTCTGTCGGGGTTCCGCAAGAATTTAGAAATAAAAAAATCAAAACACCTCTCTCTGGTCGCTCCGCGGCTGTGCGGACTCCGCGGCCGCGCGGAGACAAAACGCTATGAATGTTATTTATTTATTTATTTGTATTTGTATAAGCTTGTGTTACATTAGCTGGTACAATATCTCATAAGTTTGGTCTCAACAATTTTATACTTGTACAACGCGTTCGCTCTAAGTTTGCCGGTCTGTGGAATGCGCGTACCCTCCCCCACGTGACAACAAAACTTATAATGTGTCATAGTTTTACCCAAATATCTAACGTACACAATTTTTATTGTTACAATTAAATAAAAAATTTCGAACGTCATACACTCATACCTATCGCCAGCGGCAAACTTAAAACGAGCGGGTAGTATACTTGTAAGCGCTCAGTCTCTTTGATAAAAGCCGCCTCTGAATTAGACGCTATAGTTGTCAACTAGCGACTTTCGTCTCTAACTTCAAAGGATAAAGTCGATATTGTTTACAACGCTATTTTTAAATTTCTGTTTTTATTTTTGCTTTTTGTTTATCAAAGGTGCCGACTCGAGTATTTTCGAGAATATTTGAGATCGAGTCTAGGACTAAGTATAAAAGCGGCGATCGCGCGTTGGCGTCGTCAGTTGATGATTAGCGTTCGGAGCGATAAGTTACTACCTACTTACAAGCTCGCTAGCGAGAAACTAGTGTTCATTGTTTTACTGCCTGCTGTATTCTGTTGTCTCAGTTTTATACATTTCTTCCCTGTAGGTTCTAAATTTAGTCTCTTATACGCAGTAACGATTGTGCATTATTTAAACCCCACTATCCTGACTTGTAACATTATAAATAAAGAAGAATGGAACGTTGGCTTAAAGGTGTTAAACGTGTTCCAACAACATCTTCTAATGACGCTGAATGTTCAAAAGCAATGCGCGCGGAGAATTTAGCAATCACCGATCCAGAAGATGATGCCACGAGTGCCACGACGTCAAGCTCGACGGTTTCAAAGACGAAAAAAAGGAAGTATGATGAATCTTATATCAGTTTCGGATTTGTTGATTCCAACGGCTCACCTCTCTGCATGCTCTGTAGTAAACTGCTTCCTAATAGTTCCATGGCACCTGCCAAATTGCGTCGACATTTAGAAACCGTACACCCCGAGACTAAAGACAAGAATAAAGAATTTTTTGTTCGCAAAAAAGATCAGTTATTAGAAAGTCAAAAAAATATGATGCATGTAACACAAACTACCAACGAAAAGGCCACGGAGGCATCATACTTAGTTAGCTATCGCATTGCACAAGCAGGTGAAGCGCACACTATCGCTGAGAAATTAATAAAACCATGTGTATTAGACATAACAAAATGTATGCTTGATGAAAAATCTGCAAAGCATCTTTCTACTGTTCCGCTATCAAACGATACTGTTTCACGACGAATCCATGATCTGGCAAGCTACGTCAAACAAGAACTAGTTACACGTCTACAAAATACACGATTCGCTTTGCAAATGGACGAGTCGACTGATGTCGCTGGTTTGGCTATCCTGCTGGTTATTGTGAGATATCCATATAAAAGTTCTTTTGAAGAAGACATGCTTATGTGTTCATCGCTGCTTACAAACACTACCGGGGAAGAAATTTTTAATAAAATAAATATATTTTTTGAAGAACATAATCTCAGTTGGAACAATTGCATTGACATTTGTACAGATGGGGCCAAGGCGATGACAGGTAAAACAGCAGGAGCAGTGTCACGAATGAAAAATAAAGCGCCTAATTGTAGTTCCAGTCATTGTATTCTGCATAGACAAGCACTTGCGATGAAGCAAATGCCGTCTAATCTAAAATTAGTTATGGATGAAGCGGTAAAAATAATTAATTTTATCAAATCACGACCACTACAATCCCGATTGTTCTCATTATTGTGTGAAGATTATGGCAGCAAACATAAAACACTGCTGCTCCATACAGAAGTGCGATGGCTGTCTCGGGGAAAAACTTTAACAAGGCTATTTGAACTTAGAGCCGAGTTACAAATGTTTCTTTCAGCAGATACTTCTTTTAATTTGAAGGACCGTTTGTATGATAAAACTTGGTTGTTCCGATTGTCTTTTATGGCGGATATCTTTCAAAAACTTAACGAATTAAATTTATCGTTGCAAGGTAAACAGACAACAGTGTTTCAGGCCTATAATAAAATAACTGCTTTTAAAAGAAAATTAGATTTTTGGATCATTTGCATTGGTAAGAAAGAAATAGAAAGTTTTACGTTACTCAGTGAGTTTGTTAGCGAAAACGACTCAGAAATGTTTGAAGATAATGTGTTTGAAGAATTGGTCCAATATCTCAGTTCGATGCGCGCATCTTTTGAAAAGTATTTTCCCGAAGAACACAATACAAAAATTAAAGTGAACTCCTGGATTCATAATCCTTTTTTACCCAACTTGGAAAAGCCTGAAAACATGTCAAATGAGATATATGAATCTCTTTTAGAAATGTCATCAGACACAAGTATGGAGTCATTGTTCAAAACGACGCCTCTTAATGATTTTTGGTGCAGAATCCAAGATGAATATGCAATGCTTGGCCAAATGGCTCTGGATATTCTTCTCCCGTTCCCAACTACATATTTGTGCGAAACAGGATTCTCTACCTACGCAGCCACGAAAACAAAATATCGCAATAGACTGGACGCCGAAGCTGATATGAGACTCCAACTTTCTTCCATCAAACCTGATATCAAGCAATTGATGAAAAATAAAAAACAGTTTCATACCTCCCACTAGTTAGATTTTTTCTTTTTTAATGTTTTCTATTATTGTCCTTACCAAGTGGTGAAGTAAATAATAATTAGTAACTGATACATTGTACTTTTATTATGCTGATTAATATAGAATACACTTATAAAAATAATTGTTTTATTGTAGGGTTCCATCAAGTATTTTGCTTCCCAAAAGGGTTCCGTCATTTAAAAAGTTTGAGAACCACTGCTCTAGACCATAGACTGACCTTCAGAGAACACATCAAATCCGTCCGCAACCGAGCCGCCTTTGTGCTCGGTCGCCTCAACCCCCTCGTAGGCGGGAGAAGTAAAATGTCGCTTAGAAATAAGTTGACATTATACAAAACTCTCGTCCGTCCCATTATGACCTATGCTAGCGTTGTGTTCGCACACGCAGCTCCCTCCATCATTGCAATCCTCCAAAGATTGCAAAATAGATTCATGCGCAAGGCCGTGGCCGCACCATGGTACTTGCGCAACGTTGACCTCCACAAGGACTTGGAACTTCCCTCCATCGTCAAATACATAACAGACACTGCCCGACGCTACTATGACGCTATCCCTAACCATCCCAACCCCCTGATTGTCTCTTCCCTCACCTACATACCGGACAGGAGTGCTCCTCCGCGCTATCGTCGCCCGTGGCACATCCTGGACGATCCCGACGACCCGATCACCACTGCCAATGCGGTTCCCACACTGCAACCAAACACAGTACACAGACACCGTCCCCGCCGGCCGAGACGTGGACGTCCCCCTCGTTACACCGTTAACACACACCGGCCCTCAGCCAACACTTTTACTAGGCATCGACACATGCCTGGGCGCTTCTCGCCGACACGCGATCCCGCGGTATCCCTCCAATGCAACGCCCTAAGCCGAGGTCCGTTCCTTCCGCCGGTTTACCGGCGGGGGAGCCCTTAGGCTGTTGCAACACACACTTTTCTCCTGGCTGAGCGCCTTCTGCGCTCGCCCTACATCAACGCGACCGGTGACTCTTGAAAGGCCACTAGGGCCACAAGAACTTAGACATACACGATGTTGAGGCAATCAGGTTTTTAGTCGGTAGGAGTCCGACACTACCTGGCACCACCTAGGCTGGCCCAGCTAGACTAGATGGTGCCAGGTGTCCAAATGCAGGATTTTCCTGATTGTCTCTCCAAACAAAAAAAAAAAAAAAAAAACATGCTGGGACGTGCTAACGTTTGTCATTCGGAACTGAAGCTGGCATATACCGCCGATATCCACCCACGGGCGACCGTATCCATTTACCTCCAAGTAGATCATATGCTCGTTTGACGCCTTTTCCATATAAAAAAATATATCTGCGTTTAGTTTCCTACATGAGTTTCATGTATATTAGCGCGGTCCTTTCCTCCTTCTATAAAATTTCACTGTTCTTTTCTTTTCGTCTACTCATTTCGAATGATTCCGCACCCTTTCTCATCAGCACAGCCAAACCAAATTAGCGCAACGTCCATTCGTAAAACGATCGTGTTCAATTAATCACGACTGAAAACTTTTTAATTCGATTGCCCGCAAATCGTGACCAACATAATAAGGATCTGGCCAGAACTGACGGCACCCTAAACTTTTCCCCCGGAGCTGTTCGGCATCGGTATCAGATGGACGACTTCCGATGCCGCGACCTCGCACCGAGGACGAAATTCGAAAGTACTGAAGACAATACTCCGATAACATCGGTACATTTAATTAACCGATCGCGACACACGGATTTATGGTTCGGAGAGTTCTGTAAATCTTTGGCCTGTAAAATATTTTTTATGGTACATCATATCGCTAAATAACAGCAAATTGGATGAAAGTATTAACACGATGTATGTTATTACATTAAATTTATAATTGTATGCTATTATGTTTGTGTTATTTATTTATATTTTTATGAGTTTTAGGCATATTTTTTAACAAGTACCCTAGAAATGCCGCGGTACCTTTAAGTAGAAAATAGAGAAACAAATCATAGGAAAGTACACGTTCTAATATATTGTACAGCTGTATATATTATATCCATTGGGGTAATCCAAAAAATCCATCTTTGAAGATACACGCGGTCAGTGACATGATTGCTACCATCCAATCATGTTCACTTTTATGTAGCTACGTAGTACGAGTATATTCCCCGTTTCTGATTTGATCATTTAAAATTGATTGTAACTTAAGCTCTACTTAAAAGCAAACGTTGAATTTTGTTTTTCAATGCCTACTTACGTATTTGCGCGCTCATCTCAAACTTAAGTAAGTGATGACAACTCCTTCACTTATCGCTGTTTCGCGTTTCGGAATTTATTTGAGAACACTTGAGTACAACTTAAGTAATGTACTCTTCTCCTTTTTCAATTAATTTTAAATGCTCATATCAGAAACCGGGGGTAATTCATTACTAATATTAGGGGGTAATCTTAATATTCATTACCTCCTACCCGATCTAAAAGATATAACTGGGATAGTAGGCAAAATGAAAAAAAATAACATTGATTAGGAGAACAGTGAATTAATCACGCGCGAAAGAGACAATGTAATTATTATCGATATTATTACAATAATGGCAAAGTAGCTATCCGTTTCCTTAGCTTGTCAACCACACTATCGGTAAGTCTCATGTTACCAATATTGGCGATAAATTAAGAATGAAACGATCACCGATGTTAATTACAGTCTCATACGTGATACCATTGTTATGGCGTAACGACAACGCTTCAAGATATAGCGCGACAAATTTATCCGTGCGTGTAACTGATGACGCCACTATCCGTTTTGATTGTGTTCACAATGAGTTGTTTCACCAAGAAGTCAAAGAAAGAAATAAACGCAATAACATATGTCAAGCTATTTCTGTCCACTGCTTGTTATAGGCTCGCCACCGCACATGATCATCGGCTTCTCGTCATCAATGACTTAAACGATACATAATGTCGGTAAGTTTCGAATAATATCGCACGCACAGATAATGTTGTCGAAGTATAACAAGGTCTGATTTATCGAACCTGGTATTTTCCGGGTGGGTATTGTTCACCGAAATTGGTGCAACATGACGACATAACGTTGAGATTATATTGATAACAATAATAAGAAAATATGGGCACGAAAATTGACGAGGAAGTTTAAAACAAAAGATTATATCCTGGTACATACGAGAGTTAAATAGGTGAGTACATATATTGAGAAACGATATTTGTCAGAACAAATGCAACATTTCAACTGCTCAATAAATATCCCAGCAGTATCTAAGTAAAGTAAGTATTTAAGTATATTACTTCCAATACTGTTATGATTTGGTTTGAAAATCCAACGACTGTACAGACATTTCTTTAAAAACTACACTTACAATAATGAATAACGCACTTTGCTTCATCTTTCACTTTTATACAGCGAAAGATAATGAATGCATTAATTGCACCGCATGGTAGACCTCACGCTCTATAACAATATTTTAAGAAACGTGTAACAGATCTGATTGGTCGAGAATCTGTTAGACTGTTTTAAGGTGTTTGTTTTCAGTGGTAAGGCGACCTATGTTTATTTATCATAACAAGCTTTTCTAATAAAATAATTGGAAGTTGTACAATAATTATTGCTGTGATGCATCCCTTTTGTGTTTCTCTGTATGTCCAACGGATGACTGGTAGAGAATACCATAAGGGATTAAGTTCGCCTTTTGTACAATATTTATATTTATGTACAATATTAAAGTATCAATAAATAAATAAATAAGAAGCTAGTTGTAATATACTCTCCACGACAATATTTAATGTTTACTCCCCATCCTTTACCATTTCTCTAGGCAGGAATGGGGAGGATGTTGCCAATTTTCCCAGTTCAATTTCCTGATTCACTACTGAATTTGGGGGCATTCGGGGAACGTGTCAATATTGTCATGTATCGCGGATGTCTATGGACAATAGTATTCGCTCCCCTTGAGATGGATCGTCTAATCGTCCGCCACCTTCTACCTAAAGTAAACATCCAGATGGAATGTTTTGCATTAATCACGTATTAATACTGCCATAAAATAACGTGTATACCGTTAACTTATAGGAAAAAACAGAGCAAGCGCTCTTTTAAAATTCATATAAAGAATTACCCTCAGACCGAGATACTAATACCGAGATCTATCTAATAAAACGGCAAACTAAATTGACCAAGAACAATAAAAACGGCACCTGTTCAGAACAACACTACTTATCGCAATATCTCGAGATATATCGATTATCGATTACAATCGATTGTCTTCGAGCCATTCTAGCGGTTGGGCGTAACAAGTGGACAGTACTGTGTATTATTGTGCTTGTAATAACGTAAATATCCTTCGAAATTGCCTTTCACTGTGTACTTTAGTTGGGCTCTTGAAATCATAACATAACTATTGAAACAATATCGATTAAATAAAGGGCAGATCAATCTTGACATTACCAGTTATACATTTTATTACAATCGACTGATTTTATATTAGGAATTTCTGGTTCTTGTATGTAGCCAGGTAAGTTGATGACATAAACAAGACAGATTTTTTTTCATATATGATAATGGTGCAATTAGCACATTCTGCCAGTGTCAAGTTTTCTTCTAAAGTCTAAGTCAAGTCTAAAATGTATTCTGTCAATGTCCAGTCCCATCGGAGAAAGTCAGGAGTCACTCAGTAAAGCGATAGTAGGTTTACTGAAGACAGAAGAGGACTCCTTGGAAGCACACGAAAAACGCAGTCCAACGCTTTTATTTGATTATTACATACACCACGCACAAAAAACACCGAAGTTTAATAAACTATCAATATTAAACCGCAAAACGCATAATACACATTTTTTACAATAATCAAAGAAAAACTAAACTTCACTTGTCGAACCAAAAAGTCCAAACAAGACAGATACAAATGGCATGAAAGAGAAGAAGCTTATACCCCGCAGTGTAGGGGGTATGCCAAAGCCCATTCCCATACCATCCTATCCCTCGCAATTTTCCCCATCCATTCCTTAATCTGCAAAGGTAGGTAGCGCATCCGAGTCTATGGTCTATCGATGTCTATGGACGACAGTATCCACTTACTATCAGGTGGACTGTATGCTCGTCTGCCGCCTTTATTCTATAAAACAAGTGGACTAAATAAAAAAAGCTCAGAATGACAACGATATTTCTGAACGCTCAACCATTAACTTCTAGAATTCCATTAACTCTTAACCGGGCACTTACTGTAAGTTCAGTCGACAATGAAAAACGCACTAAGAAATTATTTGCACATATTTCAGTGTGCATAACTACAACTTTCACACTTGTCGATGGCAATTCACGTTTATCATAGTAGGTAGGACGCGTGACAGTTCACGATAAACTTTTATTTATTGCCAAGTACATTAGTTACTTATTTATAGGGCTGTAAAACGGCGCCCACGCATACAGATCTGAGATATTCCAGTGCACTTAGGGACATATGTGCTGGAAAATTTGCACGTTAACGATATTGCTTAGGAATGTTTTGCATGCACGGCAACTAAAGGAACGCACGTACAGGGCCCTATAAAAATTAGACCAATCACGCGACATTAACGATAAGACAGTTTTTTGTATTCTGTTTTATGTTTCTGTGCTACGTTGTGTCTTTATCTGTGATGTGCAATAGTTGATAAAATTAACTATTTAGACTAATTTAGAAAACCAACGACTCATACACCGAAATTATGTATGAGGATACTTTAAAGTACTAATCTTAAGGATATATGACTATATTCTCATCTTACATTCAGAGTAAGATACGACAGGTCAGGGTCGACCCGTACCATTAAGTTTCTGAACTACTTATGTATGGATTTTTCTATATTCACTCGTTCGGCGGTGAAGGAAAAAACATCGTGAGGATAATCCGCATTTTTTTACTATCCCATCCTATCCTATCCCTCCCCATTACCCCAATCCATTCCTCAATTTGCAAAGGTAGACAGCGCATCCGGGGGCGTGCTAACGTTTGTCATTCTGGACTGATCATGTATCACGGATGTCTATGGACGACAGTATCTATTTACCATCAGGTGGACTGTATACTCGTCTGCCGTCTTTTTCTATAAATAAAATATAAATATTTTTTATATATAGGTATATATAAAATTTAAGAAAATGTAGTCTCCGCTAGTTACGCCCCATTAAATTAAATTTGCTTTAAGATTCGTAGGGTGACAACGCCGAAGTATTTGTAGTGAAACATAAACGAAGTGATGTATGTCAATATTTTAATGGAATGTGTCCAGAATGAGTATTTGTGTCGACAAATATTTTTTAGAAGTCAAACTGCTGCAGGTGGGTGGTTGTAATAACATTTTGGCCTATCCTCTAACAGACATGGCCAGGGAACCGTGAAAATCGGGTAAGTTATTTCGGCTATTTCGAAATCTATTAGCTCTATAGTGTAGTAAGTTTGTAAAACTGTAATTGTTTCGTGAATTGTAACAATAAGGTGACATCTTCACATTCATGACTAAGCCTTAATAAAGAAAAAAAATATGAACCAATCTGCACTGAACCCCCTCGATTTCAAGGAGCGACCTTTTATCCAATACACTGCCCTACACATTGCCTTACAGTGGGATGTCAATTGGCTGATAACGACCGATTGTTATCCAACTTAAAAGGAATCAAATGGTCGACGAACGGTATCTATGAAGATTTAGAGAAGGGATGCCATTAAAATTTCATTAGTCAATAAGCAAATTAAGACATTAAATAAAATTTATTCTTCTTCTTCTTCTTTCTCAGCCCTTGGACGTCCACTGCTGGACATAGGCCTCCCCCATTGTCCACCATTTAGACCTATCGGCAGCGACCTGCATCCAGCGGGTGCCCGCAACCTTTATGAGGTCGTCTGTCCATCTAGCAGATGGACGTCCTCGGCTTCGTCCGCCGGTACGTGGTCTCCATTCGAGAACCCCTCTGCCCCATCGGCCATCGGTTCTTCGAGCTATGTGCCCTGCCCACTGCCACTTCAGCTTGCTAACCCGAGAGGCTATGTCGGTGACTTTAGTTCGTCTACGGATCTCCTCATTCCTGATTCGATCACGTAGGGAAACCCCGAGCATAGCCCTCTCCATAGTTCGCTGTGCGACAGTGAGCTTCAGAGACCACGTCTCAGTGCCGTAGGTCATCACTGGCAACACACACTGGTCGAAGACCTTCGTCTTCAAGCACTGAGGTATTTTGGACGAGAAGACGCTGCGTAGCTTCCCGAACGCTGCCCAGCCGAGTTGGATTCGTCGATTGACCTCTTTCTCGAAGTTGGACCTACCTAGTTGGACCGTTTGGCCTAGGTAGACGTACTCGTCAACAAAATTTATTACTAGAAATTAAAGAACTAGTTAGATTACAGACAGAGGCGTGTACTGTCAATTTATTTACCAAATTAATTAATAACCGGAACATGTAAGGAATACCTAATATGGACGATGCACGACGTCTTAGGAAAGGTAGTTGCGATTTCAAAAAAATAGCTATTTTTAAACCGGTATCGATAGGAAATGACGTGACTTGTTTATTATTGCTTAATTAATTAAACTGACGTCGCGTCGTTTGAATACGTAATAAACACATCCGCTTGTTAGATACTTTGTTGCCTCCGCTATCCGCATCCGCTTTGTTGTTGTTAGATCCGCTAATTATCTGCACGATTTTCCGTCAGGAAAGAAGTTGGTACTAAATAAGGATCGTTCCCCACACTTTCTGTAAAAAAAATGCCATTTCCTACTCGTATTTCAAATACAGAAGTAATCATTTATTTATCCTCCTGCAAGTTGGCATAAAACATAGATTTATATTAGTTTTAGATTTACAACCAGTAAAATATCCATTCATACAGCGCGTGACTATCGAAACCGTAGCATGTTTAGCATAAGGGTTATAACTCCGTGCCATTTATTATATACATGCGCATGCACAACAAATTATTAAATATATTTCTTTTCTTTTTATAATTTAATCTTTTATTTATAAGCTTGTTTTCTTTGTACTTTTAATAAATAAGTTGTAATTAATGGATAAGCACACTATTGTCATATTATTGTGGAGGACACTAGCTCCAGTGATACAGGTTTACCTACTTCAGGAGTTGGGGTTTCATATCATGTTATATGTCAACAAAAATCTATTAACAATAAAGATTTTGTTATTATTATTTAGAATGGCAATTGCGGTCATTGCCTCGACTTTCACCCTATACTAATAATGTACTCGTGTTTACACTTGCACATTGTTCCCCGCCTATCGCCAGCGTATTGTGGTAGCAACCACGTTGACATCGAACGTGGCTGCTAACACAATACGATGGCGATAGCAGTTTTCGCTAATTACGGGCAACATTGCAAAGGGTCGCTATCGTACTTTAGAACTTTAACGAGTACTTTAGTAGGAAAGTGTGAATGCTCGCTATTGCCATACTAAATGGCACGAACTATAGTGTGATAACTTAAGCAACTGTCAAATAACGCATGTTTTCAATTAATAGCAGAGGTTGAGAATCCTATAGTACGTGTGTCGTACGGGTTGGGTTTGTTTTAGTAGGAGTTGATTTATTGTATTGCGTTGAATTTGACATCGGCAGTCTCTTCAATCTGTTTGACCGGTGTGGTGTCGGCCAGCTTTAGAATAGCATCACACCATCTCTTGCCGTGGGTGTCGTAAAAGGCGACTAAGGTATAACAAAGCCGCTACCACAAGCCCTGAGGAACTACATCACCTGTAAAAGAGTAGACTCACCAACTCCAAGCGTAGCATTATATCGACATACATTCCTCATCCACAAGACAATGCACTTGAGGAGGCCAGTGTCGACCAGTGGACGAGAAAAATGGGTGCTAACGGATCACTGTACTGTTTTCAATCTAAATTTATGTGGAAAACTTACTAAAATTTCTTATGATTAGATTTAGAAACTTCTGGGATCGCTACACAAAATCGTACGTGATGTGACTACACAGAACGTGATAGCAAAAACTTTTCTCTTCGAGTTCAAATATCAAATGTCGTAAACAATCAATAATCAGGCGTTGACCCCAGATAAGTGGGCAAAGAACGAAACCCGATTCGCAGATAAGAAAGCGGCTTTATCGCATGACAGATAGCGATTGTCTGACATGATATTTCAGCGGCAAAAAGTGGTTAAAGCCTTCCAACGCGAACAAAAGGAGTGAAAGTGTATTAGCAGAATAAGCGCTCGGAGCTGGATCGCACGACAATGATCCAATGTATCTGTCATAGCAATTATGCGTTGAGAGCGATTACAAAATATGTGCGCGCAAAAAACAGAGAGTGAAAACGCAAATTGTCATAGAGAGCGGTGCAAAAAGCGCGGGAACGGCCACAAGCGTTCAAAACCGATGCGCCCGCGCCGCTCATATAAATAGCATGCAAGACGCGTGCTCATGCGTTCATGCCTCATTTGGTAATAAATGTTTTATGACAAACGTTTGGAACAATATTGACTTTCTTTATGTCCGCCTACTCTTTACACACATTATTGAGATATTAACAGCTGATTATTATATTATACGTTTTATTCTATTACAAAATACGTAATGTCTGCGTACAGAGTAGATTATTTGTGATTGGTTCACAGGACAATGAACGATTAGGTCAGTGATATTTATTAATATAAAAATAATATGTTAACATGTAAGTCATTTGGTAGGGGGAGAGTGCATGCTGCATTCCCGCAGCCGCTGGGGCCACTGGACTGGCCACGTTACCCTTCTCTCACAGAAGACTACCTTGAAATGTACTGCATTTCCTACTTTATCGTATTTCCCCAATGTACGTACATGTTTCGGTAGTGAGTGAGATATGTCAGAGCCCACTGCCATCCCATCCTTACCCATTTTCCTAACCCTTTTTCTCAATCCATTTCTTAATCTGCAAAGGTAGGCAGCGCATCTGGGGTCGTGCCAACGTTTGTCATTCTGGACTGATGTTGGCATGTATTGCGGATGTCTATGGACGACAGTATCCACTTACCATCAGGTGGAATATATGCTCGTCTGCCGCCTTTTTCTACAAAAAGAAAGAAAAAATAAGTAATATATCGATATTTGTGAGACCTATGACAAAAGACATTCTGTTTTGATAATTAATGTTGACAACTCATCAATTACAGACAACGAGTATAATATTTACTACGATATTGTCATATTACAGATGAGAACCTATTAGACTGAACCTAACTGCTGTTCTATGGAGACTATAAACATTCTCAAGCACTCTTAAAGTTAGTCGTCAGTAAGCAATACTGTTTGTACTAGAGAATGGAGACGTGAGTTCGCCTCCCGTCAGAAAAAGCACTCACTCAAAACTTACAGCTGATTACATTCACTTTATATTTAAGTGGATATATTTTATATCCACGTATTTAACTACACTCGCTACATGTAAGTAACCTATTCATACTAAGCCTAAAGCAATTGCCAATATATAATCCTGTATAGTGAGCAACACGTTTATCCAAAACTATTTTGATATATTTATACATATATATACATATTTTTTATAGAAAGAAGGCAACAGATGAGCATACAGTTCACATGGTGGTAAGTGGTTACTGTCGCCCAAAATCCAAAAGTCAAATATTAGCACGCCGCGCGCCGCCGAATACGCTGCCTGCCGTTGGACATGTGGGAATGGATTTGGAGAAAGGGTTGGGAAAATGGGATGGGATAGGATTGGATTGGATGGGAATGGGCTCTGGCATATCGCATTCACTACCGAATCACGTCCATAAATTGGGGAATAGGATAAAGTGGCAAATGCAATTCATTTCAAGGTAGTATTCTGTGAGACAGGGGTAACAAGGCCAGTCGACTAGGCCCAGGGGCTGTTGAATTGGAGCGTGCACTCTCCCACTCTCAAAATAAAGACACAATTTTGAAGACATTCCAGAAAAATGCAAAAATTATTATACAATTGTCATTAATTCAAAATCAAGCTAGAAACTAGAAGTTTTGGATAAAACAAAAAGAATAACATTGTATATTCTTTTTACTTATTTTTCATTTCCCAATATGGGTATAGCAAGATAAAACCCTTTATTGCACACCAAATCAAAACAAAACAGTAACAGACATTGTAGACACAAAAGGCACGAAAGGCGGTCTTATCGATAAAGGGATCTCTTACCGCTTACTCTTACTTATGATTAATGTTACTTATGCTTTCGTTAAAAATGTTACCAACCTTTTCTTCTTCTTAGGAGGGCAGAATAGATTTGATGTTGATCACCGTACAGAGGCACAGAGATCCGCACGTTCCGGTAACCTTTGTTCGCACAAAGGTTAAACGGATAACAGTGTTATTTCGGAACGAGTTAATTTAAATAAGTAAAGTTACATTCAATGGCCCACATTATCATTCATGCCCTGTGTTGGGAATCCAGAGACAAACAAAGAATGTGAGCAAGGAATATACTGAGAAATGTGCAGCGACTTATATAAAGCGGTTTCAAAGCGTAGAAGTAGAAATTAAATTTTGTAATTATTATTTGATGTTAAGAAATAAATCAAATCAAATTCATTTATTTGTGGATTGTATATATATAGGAACTCTAAATAAAAAAATATTGTAATATAAAAATAATTGTTAATAAATAATTGTTGTAATATAAAAATAAGGAACAGACATTTGTTATTAAACATCTGTTTACCTGATCGGGAATCGAACACGGGCCTTTTCTATAGTAGACAGAGGCATTACCGACTTTTGATTTGGCTGAATATTTTTTGGTAAGTTCAACGCATGTGGTCAGCTATGAAGAATATTAATTCCCAAAGAGTACGAGCTTTTCTATTTATTCTTTAAGTTCAATGATCGATGCTTACCTGAAACAAACAGAAAATAATTATAAATAACAATGAGTTCACATGGCGTTAAAAATAATAGGACGAGTAAAGGTCAAAGGACAATATGGACATATTAGTACCAGTAAAAAAATCTCACACTAGTGATTTTCCTTTGTATTCTATATGAACCGAGAAATTGTAATTCTCTATCACAGAGAAATTAACCTGTTTAGCAATGACATTTGACCGTTCGATTGTTTGCCTATTGTTTACTGGGATGTATACATCCCTAAAATGTGGAAGGGTTAAAGGTCGGTTCTCACCAAAAGGCAGATCAATTTGATTCAAAGAGCACACAAAATTAATTATAAGTTAAACAAAATGCAAACAGTGCATTCGCGAAATGCAAAATTCCTAATTTTACTCTCAACGTTCTAACATTTCTACTGTGTACCTACTAGATTTTAAGATACAGATTTTTAAACTGGTTTCAGTGACAGTACAATAAATGTAAAAAAAAACATTTGAGAAATAAGACAACTTTATGATGAAATTCACAGAAATACGATTTCCGCGTTTTAAAAATAAATAGTGTTTGACCCAAGAAGTCAATGTAGGTACATATTTAGTTACAACATTTCTCAAAAAGGCGTTCTATTTTTACATGGTCATATACTTGTTTATCAAAATCTCTAACAGTTCTCACTTTCACGTGTCTTGTCAAAATTTTGCAACGTTTTTATTGTATTTTATTACCTAACGAGTGTCCGCTAACGAGTCGACGAAATATGGCTTTTATGTTTACCAAAAGAAAAAAGTACTTTCTTTAAATGATGTCAACCTGTCATTTACGTAGACATGCGGATCTAGGCATTAGGTTTTTGGCCAGAAAGAAATGTTATGATCAAGTGATACTTACAATCATAAGCAAACTCTATTGAACCAAAGACTTAAAAAGTTGATTAAAAGTTGATAAAAGGTTGCATAGGAAGATTAGATCGTATGTCCATTACATGCGAACCGTGATGGGGAGTTATTATCTTACAAATAGAAGAGGATAGGTATTCAATTATATATAGAAAAAGAATACATTTTAGTAGGTCTATAGCAAGAATAGACTGTGATTCAATTTGAATTGAATCACAGTCTAATCACAGTCAAGCTCGATAGTTATGGCATGTCTGTTTCAATACGAACAAAATTAAATATTGACGTCTTTCCTGGATGAAAGTCGCTCTTATATTAAAGGATCAAAATACAAATTATAAATGAGAACCCGCCTGTGTACCATAAGAACAATATTTCAATTGCAAATTACTCAACACAAACTTTATAAAATGTAATATCATTACGCGAAACAAATATCAATATGTTAAACACTTATTTTTCTCATTTAATTTGACCACACTCTACAAGAAGATCGACCGCATCTGCAGTTTTCTTATAGAGCGATAGATTCAATTTAAACCATGTTTATTTTGACTACAAAATTGTGGCTGTTTGACGTAAAAATGTACGTCGATAATAAACGATTTATGAGAAAGCAGTATTGAACATTTCTAAAATTTCTGCGAATTGAAAACTAACATCGCGTTTCAATAAACATTATTCTAAAATATCCCGATTACATATTAAGGATGGTGCGTTTTAGTCATTAGAGTGCGTTTTAGAGATGAAAGTTCAAAATATATAAAGATTGCTGTCACACCCAATCCTTTGGAATTATACAGGAGGTCATTAACAGAAAACTAATTTACATATTATTGTTTTTCAGTGATAGGGATTGATACGATCAGTCTCCCAAATCGTTAATTGAGAGTCTCGCGATAAATTTATATTGATTATAAAACGTATAAAATATAAAACGAACCATCATTATAAAACGAACCGCCGGCAATAGCTAGTTCTGTATATAGTGTATTCTCGGCTTAGTTTCGTGAAGTCGTGAGTTGAACAATTTAAAAATAAGAAATATAAAATCCTTGTATTTTATTGTTTTTAATATTCGCATTTCGTTTTAATGGAACGGGCTATTGAATCAACTGTTATGACACTAGCCCGTACTACTTACAGAGTTTATCCCACATTATCACTAGCTCACAGTTTTTACCGCAATTATTATTATCTTGGCGGTGGATAAAAACATTGTGGGGAAACACGCGTGCCTGAGAATTAACATTTTTTTTAAAAATAGTTGTAAATCTGAGGCATATGTAATATTCACAGCACTGTGATCGCATGGTGGATTGTGACACCAAACCACCTCGATTGCAACTGGAGGTCCGTGTCCTACAGTGAGCCGTTATAGGCTGATATCGAAATAAGGAAATCAATGCATCCATTCAATTTTGATACCACATAACACAAATGAATATCATATACTGTATTACTGTAATAGCTAATTTATTGTTCAACTAAGCAAACATGAAACTTAGACAAAAACGCCCACATCAAACTCAGCTAATCTTAACCTATCGTAAATTGCAATAATGCAATGAAAATTTTACGTTGAATTAATGATAGTCGTGTTAGCCACGCCTGCAACGTTGTAATCAAATCACTACATTGTGTGGCTAATCCGGTGAATATCTTAATGCCGTCAATATTTAGTGCTAAAGAGTAAAACTGCATAGTGACTGGTAAATACATAGGAAACATGACTCAATGATTTCATTATGAAATGGAATCATGTGATGGCTCCATTATGCAATTTTATTATAAAGTAACTTACTTTAAGATACTAAAGAACTAAAAAAAAATTAAATGTGCGGTCAGTGGACCCCTGTCAGGAACGAAGATCCTCACGCATTTTGTTTTAAACTCCGAATGTAATTCGAAATAAAATCTGTATAGTTGATGTATTTTTTTTATTCTGTATCATATTTTCAATGCAAATAATTTAAAATAAGGAATCAAATCAAAAATTTAGGTTATACAACCGGCCACGCACTAGTCTGCACGTCTGTTATTCTGCTTGAGTCTCGCTCTCGATACTCGCACGCACACACACATAGAGAAAGAGAAAGGCGTATGAAGGGAGTAAAAATCTTACGTGACGTTACATTTTCTCTCGAATCACACCTACCGCAAGCCGCGTAAAGGAACTTAGTTCCAATAATTTTAATAATGTTGAGTGTATATTATTATTATAGTAAAAAACTATTATAAGAAAAAGATCGTGTGTGGTGGCGACGTTTGGGAGAGGCCTGTATCTGGATATCATACCATACCGTAAGAAAGGGTAATGTAAGAGGTTTGAGAATTGATTTTTGTTTAACGTAACGTCAAAATACAATTTTGCGTTGAAAAATTTTTTGGTAAAGGATATATTTAGTTTTTTTCGTCCTCCACACACAGACTCTTCTTTGTAAATATTTTGGCCTTCGACCCTTTGGGGCTCAAGCACACTCGATACTTTTAGCAACGGCGATTTAGTCGCTTATTGCGATGCTAAAAGACCGTCTCGTTCATCTGTAGGGTTTGCCTATTGGTCTTTTATATGAACAAACCCGACTGTTCTAATAGGAGACAATGTGTCTTAATTCTGAAGGTTATATTAATTGGCTAGTTCATATGTATTAATCAGTCCACCAGCATGGATGGATTTGCATAGATGTATGGATAACTTTAGTCAATTTACTAACATAGCTTGCATGTCTGTCCTCTAAGATATTAGTATTTTCTGTGCCTGTGCAATCTATATTTTTTAATAACATCCAAAGTTTCGGTTTAGCCTCGGTTCATTCGCAGCCTTTTATTTTTTTATAGAAAGAAGATGGAACACGTGCAGAAAATGCACATAAAAACTATAGTCGTACTTTAAGATTTAGGCAATACATTCCGACATCAGTCAAGAGGAACGGTGGCTTGCCTCCGGATACAACTTCCACCTTTTGAAATTTAGGAGAGTATGTAGAGTATAAGGCATATGCAGAGGGAATGTGGCAATGGTGGGATTCCTTTTTGGGATTATACTGGGATTACATGATGGGATATTTATCGTACTATAAAAATTTATATTTGTAGTATTAATTTATCTAATGTTATACCGTTTCATGCCTAAGTTCCTAAATAAATACAGAGCGTACAATTAGCACATAAATTGAACTGGGAATACACAGCCATTCGATACGGGCGTTCGGATCGCGGAAGAGCGTTCCCGTTGCAATGCTAGCATTACCACAACGCAAGTAAAAACAGTATTGTATCTACATACATACTAACGTCTGGAATATGTCGCACGTACACATGCGTAATGCTAACACGGCTTAGAAGCACTTTTCGAAGAAAAGATAAAGTTTGACCGATAGCCACTTACAAGTAAGATGTTGGCTGATTGGGACCATCTGTCGAACTTTTGTTAATAGACATTTTCACAATTTATCCAAATATGGAAAACCAATTTGGAACCCGGATGCTTCGATCTTTTCAAGTAGAAATATTAAAATACATTTGTACATACTCATAATGATTCGTTTGTAGTATTCTGTAGTAACACTAACTGTTAACCTTGTGTATCTACCTTACATAGTTACACTAATTGGCATTGATAAATACACAATATGTATTATTACTAACGTGCTCCTATGTATTATTACTATAGCTAAATATTTATGGAGTGTGTATTTATGTGTAGGAATGTATACGTCAGTTTTAAATATGTTTTCATTTAAAATGCTTAGTTTAATATTTTCTTAGGTTTTCGCGATTACTATACATTGCAATTAAACAACTTTTAACGGTTTAAATCGCGTATATTTGACATGATTTATATCCCGACGTTTCGAACACTTTGCAGTGGACGTGGTCACGGGGTGACTAATTGATTTTATTTGTCACTTGAGTTATTAAGAAATTATTACTACCGTCTGAAATTTTTTTTTTTTTTTTTTTTTTTGAAAAAAATTTCAGACGGTAGTAATAATTTCTTAATAACTCAAGTGACAAATAAAATCAATTAGTCACCCCGTGACCACGTCCACTGCAAAGTGTTCGAAACGTCGGGATATAAATCATGTCAAATATACGCGATTTAAACCGTTAAAAGTTGTTTAATTGCAATGCTTAGTTTAACTTCTTGGTGTATCGGTAATGTTTTACAATGTTTAAATAATATATCAATTCCATATTTTAACGATATTTTTACTTTTAAAGGAAGAATTAAATTAAGAATCTGTTTTTTACGATTTATATATTTTATGTGATCCACCAATCCACACTGGGGCAGCGTGGTAGATTAGGGCCAGAAACCCCCCAATGATTTACTACGGGAGGCCTGTGTCCACAATAGGGGGATGTTATGGGTGGATACAATATATATTTTATCTAAATATGTCGTAAACGTGCGACAATAACTACTAAGTCCATAGGAAATTATACTCTCTGCTAAGGCCTTATACATTGTAAGTGATATAGGAAAAGAAATATTGTTTTAATGATATAAAATTTCTTGGAAATCTGATTATCTCACTTCTACAACACTTTTATCTGAGGAGATTAAAAGGTAGAGAATGTTACGAAGTTGAAGAGAGTAACTCTTTGTTAACAGTCTTAGATATTTGATTATCGTGAGATAGAAGTGATTCTAAAACACTTGTATCTAAGGAGATTAAAAAGTAGAGAATGTTAAGAAGTTGAAGAGAGTAATTCTTTGTTAATACTCTAAGTATCTCATTTCAACAACACTTCTATCTGAGAAAATTAAGAGGTAGATAATGTTAAGAAGTTAATTCTTTGTTCACTTCTTGCACATCTGATTAACTCATTTATATAACACTCCTATCTAAGGAAATGAAGAGGTAGAGAATGCGAAAAAGGTAATTCTTTGTTGACTTCTTGCATATCTGATTATCTTACTTCTACAATACACCGCTATCAGTTAAAGTAATTAAGAGATACAGAATGTTAGGAGATTAAGCGGACAATTGTAACGTTTATACAAAAATGCAATGCTGTTTCTGCATATACCGTGGCATTACTGGTCACCCAATCGAGTGCCCATTACACGGGCGTCAAGTCAACGCGTGGGTTCCAAAAAGCAAAAAGCCTATAAATTGGCGGGTAACTGCCGCCCGCCATCTTGGATGAGCGTATAATGCCGCCTAAGCCGTCACCGTGAGCCTGAGTTACTGGGTGTCTAATACCAATAATAAAATTGTTTGAAGACCGTAGCACATTTGGTATTATACTGTGCATTCGAAAGGCTCTTAAGATTTCCATGGGTCAAGCTGTTTTAATACCGGTTTTAGCCGTCCTATTAGGTGATAAAAACAAAATATGTGTATTTATTACCAAAAGAATGACTAAATCGTACGCACTATTACAAACTTATTTGCGTTCGTAAAAATTATGGTAACTTTAACATTGAAATTTGTTGCTCTAAAACAATGTTGTATTTGCGGTTGGCACCATCTAGCAGCAAATTAAATATGTTGGTAACGAAGTTTGTAGGAGTTTTTATATTTTGCCAATATTACATTAGTATGTAATGATTATTTTATGTCCGTGTTTTTACATGATTGTAAGTTTGTATTAGACAGGGAAAATATACGCTGCAATCCCACAGCCGCTGGGCGCACGTGACTGGCCAATTTACCCCTCTCTCATAGAAGACTACCGTAAAATGTACTGCATTTCCCACTAATTCCCCAATGTACTTACATAGGTATTTTGGTAGTGAGTGAGATATACCAGAGTCAATTCCCATCCTATCCTATGCCTACCCATTTTCCCAACACTCTTCAAATCCATTCCCAAATCTCCAAAGGTAAGCAGCATATCCGGTGATGTGTCAACGTTCTGGACTAATACATAGGGTGACTAGGTAAATTTTGTGATACTCAAATTTCAGAAACAGATTTTTGAGGACCTCGCACCGTCACGTACAACAATATTTAGATGATTTTCTCAATTTAAACAAGGAAAACTTTGCTTGAAAGATGATGAGAGAAGTGGCCGTCCTGCGACTTCTGTAACGACTGAAAACACCGAGGCGGTAAAGAAAATGTTGCACGAAGACCCAAAAAATACCTACAAACAGATAGAGGAGATTCTTAAGATTTCATCGGCGGTTATTCATGAAATTTTATACCAACACCATCAAGAAAAGAAGCTTTGTTCGCGTTGGGTTCCTCCAATTACTGACTGCTGAACAAAAACAAGCTCGCATGACATGGCGCAGGGTAATGATTATAAAATTGGAAAATAGAGAGGGCCGTAATATATTTAATACTATTACTGGAGACGATAGTTGGATCTATCAGTATGACTCACTAACTAAGCGGCAATCAACGGTTTGGGTGTTTCCAGACGAAGAGCCTCCCAGGAAGGCCAAGTGTGGGCTAAAAACTGGTGGCAACATTCTTCTCGCGGGTGGCCATTTAGCCACAATTTCTTTAGACGCTCAAAAAACAGTTAATGCATAATATTACAGTTAAGTGACATTCTTTTTGACAGCTCTAAGGACGCTCGGAATACTTTTATGGCAGCTATTGAGGACCTCGCTAAAGAAAAGTATCGCCAGTGCTTTAAATCTTGGTTTAGACGAATTCGATCGCCGTATGGAGACTAATGGAGATTAATTTGAAAAGTTGTAATAAAAATTTATGTTGTAACTCAAATATTTTTTTGTATCTCAAAATTTACCTAGTCACCCACGTTTAGGCATTGTATCGCGGATGGGCGACAGTACCCACTAACGACTAGGTGTAATGTATGGTCGTCTGCCACCTTCTTCCCATAAAAAAGTACATCTGTGCTTCAAGTAAATTTGGAAGCGTACGCTGTATAATTTTCCATTACATGGATATGCATAACATTAAGCGATGCTGGGCTAACTAACAATATTCTCGCGCTAATAACACCGCCTGTGTTAGAGATTAGAGGTTGTAGGTTGTGTGCTTACATAACGAAGGTAACTAACAAGCACTTGGGAGATAAAAATTTGGCAATGAGATTTTCAATTTATTAAACACAATGAAGGAAAAGTGGTCGTTACTCGCGTGAAGGAATTTCAATTATTTTTAGTAGTTACACCACTTAAACCTAAATTGCGATAAATTCAAATAATTGTTTATCACGATTATTTATATATATATGTAAAGAAAAATATATTTTTCTTTATTTTTAATTTTAATTTGCCGCGCTACAAAGCGCCTTCATGGTGGACCGCGATCATAGATTTATATTTTTGTAAACTATGATTGACGTTTATACTTTGACGTTTAACGTGAACAAATTATTAAAACTGATATTAATATTGTAATATTAGAAATAAGAATCGACATTGCGATTAATAACATTAAATGTCGTTTCTTTTATTTACAGGTAAAGTTTAGTTATAAGGCATGTTAACATATTGTAATTATAAAAAATATATGTAACGTAATAAATACTTTTATTTACAGAGAAACTCAATTGTGTTTTGATTATCAGTGTCGATCCAATTAATTAGAAAATATCATTACATATATATATATATATATTGAAAAATCCGTTCGAACTGTATGGGTCGGGATTCGAGGGGCTTCCTTTAATGTGCCTTTCTGTTCAACCCAAAGGGTGGCTGGTAAAAAGTGTTTCAAGTCATTAAGCTCGCGTTTTGTACGATTAAGAGCAATAAAATTTTATTTATTAAAAAAGTTACGGGTATAGTAGAGTACGTAGCCCTGACTATTATCGCCGTTCTATTTAATAATTAGGAATAAATAATCTGGTTTACTTAATATATTCAAATCTAAACAATAAAGAGAAACGTTAGCCTTTAGAAATCTACATAAACTCCTGGAACCATTAAGTGGTATGGCGACGTTAAACGGCGACAATGGAATAAGTTGTAAAATTAAACCAATGGATGTGTAGGGAGGGGCGTGGGTCGATAAGATCGTGTCGATAATGGTCGTCATTTAGACGCGATCGACGGCGAATATCCTCGTTTGTCCTGCGTTAATATGTTAATATAGGGGTCTGGTCACGACTTCGAAGGCACGTTGCGAAGAGCTCGCTCAATTTTGTTTACGACTACCTACCAGTGACTTCACTTGCTCCTGACTTATCATCAGGTCTGTAACTGTTTGATAATTTTTGTTAAAGTTATTAGTAGCAAGAATAAGAGTAAAACGCCTCGAAAGAGACAGCCATTCTTATTTACATAACGTGAACATACATACACAATGACAAACGTTGGCACGTTCCCGGATGTGCTGCCTATCTTTGGAGATGTAGGAATGGATTCGGAGAAAGGGTTGGAAAAATGAGAGGAATAGGATGGGGTGAAATGGGAGTGGGTTCTGGCATATGTCACTCACTACCGAAACACGTATGTACACATGCCGACCGAAAGTAATACACATCGACTATGATCGGCTAGCTCGGTTTTGTAGCCGAGTTGGCCGATAGTCTCTTTCTAAAGGTCGATGTGTATTACTTTCGGCCGGTACATTGAGGAGTAGGATAAAGTAGGAAATGCAGTACATTTCAAAGTAGTCTTCTGTGAGAGAGTGCCAGTCGAGTGCGCCAGCGGCTGTTGGATTGCAGCATGCATCTTCCCCCCAACAAATTTGTATCTAGACATGTTCTGTGTTACAATAGCAAATGTTCATTATTCCACTTAAATTAAAATTTATAGTAGATATAATATGTGAAATGTGTTTAAGATATTTCTACCACGTTTTTAAATAAATTTGGAAAGATTGCTACTCACGATTCCACTCACCACTCACTGATTGCCGTGAGATTCCACTCACGATGAAGTAGACTGTATGCTAGTCTGCCACCTTCTTTCTATAAAAAAGGTTCATCATGTTTTTATCATCATCATCAGTCTACTTCATCGTGAGTGGATATTGTCGCCCGTGGACATCAGCGATACATGTCACGATAAAAAAAATAATGCTAACTCATTTAAAGCTCTACTAGTTAGAAAGAGAAACGATTTTAAGCAATCGTTATATTTACATAGGGATTGTAAGTAAGGGCGTAGAACATCACTACAAACAACGATAAAATATACCGTTACTATGTAACGGTCAGTGATATCGTTTTCACTTTTATCGACACAATCGATCGATTTTAAATCGATACAGGTGATTCACTAGAGATAAAATCTGTATGCCAATAATCGACCGTGACTACAATACTGCTTTACGGTTAATGACTCAATCAAGTTTAGAGCTTTGAGCTTAGAAAGTGGTCTGGTGCCTGTCTGCGTCGCCAATACTTTTATGCAACGAATTAAAAGCGAGTCACCTTTTGTTATGTAAGCATGCAATTAAATGCCGCTGTGACATTATTGCGAGGAAATAATAACTCCGTACTTTCTCGATTTGTCTGGTAATCCTTTAAAAAGGCATGTCATTACCTCATTAGTTGTGTAATATACAAAATGACTTCATGAAAATTAGTTTAAGATGAAAATGAACTCATATTTATTTTATTCGACGTCGAATTAAATAAATATGGTAAACATTCATGTTAAGACCCATTTAAATACATAAATACGTGTGGAAAACGCGAAAATCTCAAATGAAAATGAACTCAGTAGGTACAGGATGTATCATCTTTTAGAACAGGTATGGATTTTGTTCATGATTCTAATTTAACTATTGACATTCAATATTATGTGTTTTTTTTTGCAAAATATTAATTTTTTTCGTATTTAGAAAATATGTATGAAAAACGGCAAAAATTTAATACGAGTATTTAATCTATACATATAATAAAATTGTAACAGATTCGTGTCTGTACATGAAATATTTTTTGATTGCATTGTATTGCATCATTGCAACGAAGGTTAAAGAATTCAAAACAGATATTTTTAGACGTCTGTCGATCTGAATGCGCATCACGCAAAAACTACTGGGCGGAATCTAATGACACTTGGCACAGTTATAGATTATCAGCTGCGTTAATATTTCAGGTCCATTTTATCCCGATCAGTTAAAGAGTTCCCAAGGGAATCGCTAAAGTTCACGGGAACTTTAGTTCATTGGTACCGCTAGTTTTAAATGAAAATGAAGCTATAAAATGTTCATGAAAATTAACTCTGAATCATACACGGAATTCATGGTTCCTTCTGATATACAACGGTTACTCCCATTATTGGGAAAATTGGGGAAATAGGACAAAATTGGAATGCATTACAATTTACAGTCTTCTGTGAGAGGGGTAACGTGATCAGTCGAGTACGCCCAGCGGATGTGGGATTGTAGCGTGCTCTCTCTCCTTGTTCAACATTAATTAACTTCTGACGACATGGATAATTAACTAAGAGATTATATAAAACAAAAATCTATAACAAGAAGTAAGGGAGACAGAAAGAGAGAATATTGTAATATTCTGGTCTAAAGGGACTACTTCGAAATCGAGAAAATTGCGACCATTCTACCACAACTCCAGTCAATAGATATTACCGATGCGATAAGCTTATATTGCAAAGATTTCCCGCAATAATCGATAAATAACACACAATTAATTATCACCTTCTACGTATTCGATGTATCGAGTAAGGACAGCATCAACAATCAAGTCGATCCGCAAAGTCGATACCAGGTTTTTATCACTTGTAAGTTAACACTACCATAGATTAGCACCTAAACGGAAATGTTAGTTAATTAATAACACATAAGATATATGAAATAGAAATTATAAAAACATGTTCCGATAAAAGCGACTGATAAGGACTCGATCACATCTATAGCGGAGAGACACTTGCCTTTGATCTAATTTTCAATTTATCGAATTTTTATAAAGCTCCATTATAAATTGCTTAGTGAAGAAAAATCGATAAACATTTTGTTTAGTAGCTTCATTAAAGAAACACTTCATTAAAATTCCATCTTATTATTTTTTAATTATTAAGGAAGGGACGAGAAAACCTCGTAGAAATAGTAGAATATAAAACTTATTATGATACCAGAATAATCGTCGTAAAATTTATTCCAAGATCAATTTGCATACATCGAATTTTGCTAAGTAGATTCGATCCTTTTAATGATAAATATTACGGAGTATCATTTTAGCCTGTACCTCCCCACCGGTGGTTATAGGCCTCTCCTGCTACACACACCACCACGGTAATGAGGTGACAAATAATAATTTAATTAATAATGAGAGATAATGAATGTGTAATTGAGAAATGTATTTTTTTTAGGTTTATTAACATGAACTGCAATTTCTGCTATTTACGTCGTAAACAAAAAATACGTTTTATTTTTTCTGTTTTCGTAACATTCCATAAAAGTACAAACGTCATAACGCAAATAAGTTACGTTAACGTGTGACTCGTGTGACACTATCAATCGTGTTTCATGTTACGAGTATTTATCGGCATGTTTCCATTTTAGTCAAACACGTTGCAGTTATTTACACGTTTTACTGCTCACCAACTTATTACTAACTCACTAACAAACTGCTATTGGATTTATATAAGAGTGGTCCCGACAAAAATGTACGGACTTCTAGAAACGTTACTCTTGTTTGCCAAGTCTGAACGATTACTAATTCATTTCAATAAAATTTGCAATTATTACACGAGTAACGTTTATATGAATACATCTGAATACATTTGTTTGTTTATAATCTATTGATCCATAATTTCTAGTAATAATAATAAGTTGAAAATATATTGAATTAAATTAAACTGAAAAAAGTAAGTTAGTCAGTAGTTTGCATGTAACACTATACAGTCTAATAAGAAAATGTTGAGAGCACACAGTCCTTCCTAGATTCCTAAATACCGCACAGTAGGTACCTATCAATCGATACATTAAAATACATTAATATTAAACCCAACAGACAAGGGGGCGGTAGACAAATACATGGTGTATAAAATAACACGGCCTTTGCTGTGAGTACCGTGGTCACTGATGTGGATTTAACTGAAAATCAGCGTCGCAGATTACGCTGCGATATATTAATAATATATTAACCAGCTAATTAAGTTGGTGCAATTGCCTTTTATGTTATTCTGTATATGTTGTAATCAATAAGAACATTTTCTTCGTTTTAAAACACTTGTACTAGGTCGTATGCTATTTGTAGTGTATTATGTCGCTATACAAGTAGAACTGCTCAAACATATCAAAGTTCAATTTGATAGACAAGCGATAAGTCAAAGGCAATTTGTGCGTCCTATTACACACGTACTTACAATGCATGTTATGGTAGCGTTAAACTCAGAAATTCCGTTAACGTCGACACTATCCAAAACTTGAAATAAAATGTTCCTGTTAACCACCCCGCAGGTATTGGGGTGGCCTAGAGAAACATTTGATTATTCCTCACCTCAAGTTAGTCCCCCTAGGGTGGACAACAGGAATGCGAAAATAAAATGTTCCTCTTGATCACCCTAAAAGAGCTGTAGGGTGGCCAAGAGATACATACATGGCCACCTTACATGGACTCTGTCCAGATAATTAACTTGAAACTGCTTTTATTTTACTTTTTATCAATTTCTCCATTCAGCATTACAAATCCAATGGTAAGAACTTTTTCCAATAACTTCAGGCATAGAAAACAGCAGATGACGCGTAGGTATTATATTCATTAACTAGTTTACGTCAGCATTTACGTCTCCTGTACTTTACCGTGGACGTGTACAAGACAGAGATCTCGTGCTTTCTACGCATGCGCGTGGGCGCAACAACTGCTGCGCTTTAATTAATGCAACTGCACACAAACGCATCGGTGCGGATCGGTGAAACCAGCCAGAATCGTAAAATGATACAAATAAACATGAAAACGCGTGAGAATGTCATAGACTAAGAATAATGGACGTGGTAAAGTATTCGTATAATGTTGGATTATATTTACAATAGCAGTGCTCGCGACTTCGTACACGTAGAGATTATGGTACGTTTGGTCAGCTTGATTTCCGTGGCAACTCTAGGATTGATCTGGATAAAAAATACAATAAATATTGACCCGGCATATAAGCTATAACTACGCCGAATTTAATTAAAATCCGCGCAGTGGACTTTGCGTGACGCGCGTTCAGAGAGACATAATAATTTTAAAAATTGTTTTTTGAGCTCTGTATCACTCGTACAGTTTTCAAATTAATATTGTAATTATTAAATGTAGAGGCTCAGCTTTGTATCATTATATGAAATGTATACAATATTTGAGAAAAAAAAAAGACATTAATATGGCGAAATCAAAAAATTTTTTTTTTAGATTTAGATATTTTTTATATTAAATTTAACCAAAGTCTATAAGTCCATATCGACAATAAAGTTCCTTTGCACAAATTAGTCACAAATTAAATCACAAATTAGTAGTCCACTTACAAAAGTCGCTAGTTTGTCAAAACCAAACTACATAAAATGGAAAAAAAACTGTAAAACTGTAAGTATTGAATTATCTATGAATGCTAAAAATATTATATCATTGGCAGGGTAGTCTATGGTTACATGTTCAGGAATTAAATAAAAATATTTTATTTTTCTAGCGTCTTCTTATCAGTGATTGAAATTCCCGTGTAAGCTTAATCCAGTAAAAAAAAAGTCAAATAGCGGTGTTTGTAAGTGTACTACTCCAATTACCTTGCGTATGATCGCGTGATCGGTCAACAGTCGGCGCCTAAGTCAGCTCTTACTATAAGTTTTAATATTGTTCTTTGTTGTGTTGTTTTGCTAATACGTAACCAAATGGGGTTGAAATTATTATAATCCAATAAAAAGTAGAACCGGTTTGACTAGATCCTAAGGTTAACTAATTAATCAAATAGTACGTAATTAGTATAACAGGCTTTCCAAGTACCTGGGTATTAATATAGTCTATTGATATTACCGTGTACTAATTTTATGACATACAAACGTGTGATTCTACTGTTTCAATTACCGTCATTGCGGGAAATTCTTCGATCAAATGATTCGGCCGTATGGTGGCGGCCGGCTTGAAAATAGCACGACCCCATAGGTGTTGTAAAAGGCGACAAAGGGATGACAAAGCCTGAGGAACTATACATCTAAATGAGTGGACTCGCCAAAGCGCTTGGCCAGACAGCGTGGCGTTTTAAGGTCATACATTCCTCATGCACACGACAATGTGCATGTCCAACAGTGGACGATAGAAAGCCTAGTTACGGATACAGTATCTTGTGTACTTTAGTATACTGTTCTTAACTATTCCGTGACTAGGGGACTTTTTGGCGGGAACTCTAGAAGTGACGTTGAGTTTTTGTTTGATTAATTATAAAAGTTGTGTATTTTACGTTGATGGTTTAATAAGTGACAGTTTTATTAAACTTCAAAGTATTTTTTGTGTGCTTCCAAGGAGTATCTTCTGTTCTCAGTAAACCTACTATCAATTTACTCATTACTGAGAGACTCCTGACTTACTTCAACGCCGACGGCACTGGATATCCGTTTTAAACTTAGAAATTGTTAATTACGAAGAAAACTTGACACTGACAGAATGAGCTAACTGCACCATTACCATATAAAAAAAACAGTTATTCTGTGACTAAAGGTTTTCTTTCGTCTGTATGAAGTCAAAACCCAGTCGATCTTGACTTCAGAAAGACGAAATACGACATAATCAGTGGGCACCGATGCCTTATCCAATCCGTGTAACATCTACGTAACCCAGAGGCTCGCTTTCTAGGCGATATGATTTAACTGTAGTTCGCATCGCCTGTGGATATGCTGTCTAGTTAGCCAGATGTTATGTTAATTCCTGAGTGAATTAGGATCTGTTATCTGGCCGCGGGTGATGAGGTGATGTAAGTGCATCATTTTGCGAATTCATTTATTGTTATTACATCTATATCTTTATTGGCATTTCATTTCTCGTGGGAAATCGTTTTTAATCATATGAAACCGGCTATATAAAAAATTGCTTTGATAAAAGTATACCCCAAAACCTGCCAAAATAATTAAACAACGCATGGCAGCATACGTTGTCGCACTTAAAATTAATTTCGATATCAACCTTTAAACGTCACACCGGTGGCTACAGACCTCCCCTTATAATCAAAGCGAGGGTTTGAGACATAATCCACTACGCGAGCCCAGTGCGGGTTGGTGATGAACCTAGGATATTTTTTTTAATCTTGGGCATGCGGATTTGCTCATGATAATTTCTTTCAGCACCGAGTGATAATTTTAGAATCTGTACTTAGTACTTAAATTCCGGCCCGTACACTGAGTTTTTACTTAAAAACTTAGTGTACGGGCCGGAGTTTGACTTAAGACATCACGAATGGGGATCGACAATAGATTTTGGGCTAACAGCGCTCTCAAATCCATTTAAACCATCGACACTAAAAACTGTATATCCCTAACCTATATCCGGTGTATGAATACTCCAATGTTTTCACTGTACAAGAGCTTCATTTACAAGTACTAATGACATTGATGGGCAATCAAATTATAATAGGTCCTGCATTGCCTGCATCGGCGTTTATACTCGTATACATGAATTACCTGAAAATCATTGATAAGTATCACTATTATATTTTAGCTTCTGACCCTGGACTGATTGGATAACTTTGTTAATAAACAGTTGTTAATTTTGTTAATAAACAGAGTTTTGTTTTGCTCTGAATTACTCATCTATTTCTCGACCTTAGAGCAGCCATACGAGTTACACATTGGTAACGACAGTACCAATAGTACTGTCGAAATTAAGTTATTTTATTTATCAAATGTGTTTTATAAATTGATGAAAATTCTTTAAAGAAATGTTATTATATATATTTGCTTCGAACTTTGTATCCTGAAAAGAAGATGTTTATGTAAGGTCGAAATCAATTCATCGTTATAATTTTGGTGTATTATGCTTTAGGATTTAAGTTAACACGGGCGACGACAACGTATTGCTACGAAAACTGAACTGCTTGCTTTGTTCAGAGTTGTTATATGTTGTTCCGGCAGATGGCGGTAGATGTATTGGGTGAGCGAGTCGATCGTGTTCAGGAAGTAAATATTAATTAAGAATGAAAACATTTAAAGGCAATTCTAACCATAGTTAAAATTAGATGTGAAAATACGTAATGAAAATACTCAATATTTTCATTCAAAGTACTTATTGTTGATATCAATTTATACGAGTAACGTCTCATATTACAGGCAACCGAATCTTAGTACAGGTTTTTCTAGTTTAATTAAGGTTGTGATACTTAAGTTGTACCTACCCTACTGGCCAAACTGGAATTTTTAACTGCGAAAAATGTTTGAATGAAGTTTCTAATCTACTGTATATATATTATAATAATAAATAAATAACACCACACTTATTGGCCCACGCTAGAACTCCCTGTGTCGTGGATCCAGACAATTATGCAAGGACGACCGCCCAAACCCGAACAATCTTTAAACAAATGAATGTCAGGTCGGGAGTCATAATCCACCAAGCGCGCTCAATACGGATTGGTAGATACACACGGTCCTGATTTGTTTTTAATTCTCCAATTTGCGGCTTCCTCAACATGATTTCCTTCACCGGCGAGCTAGTGATAATTTTTAAAATCCGTACTTCCGTAGGAACTCAATGGTACGGGCCGATGATTTGAACTGACAACTTCACGAATGAGAGTCGATAATACGTACCCAAGGCTTTTAAAAATTACCTTAGTGGAAGTACTAACAATACAAGTAAATACAAACTAATAGACAGGTTAATAGGCTAAATTATAGGCCTATCAGACTATATGACGTTTAATTGTTATCAATTGTATTAGTGGCCTTTTGGGCTCAGTTGTGTTTGACTGATCAATGCAGCTAAATACTATACAAATTATATTAGAAGAGACTAAACAATTTCTTAGTTGCAGAACATTACTAAACCGTTTATTAAATAGGCACCTAGGTATCATTAATTAGTAATTTTAAAATCGAAATAGTGAAAGCATTGTTTCGGTTCTACTGACCCAAGTACAGGAAGGCACAATACAGACTGTGGGAAGAGTGTAGGTGGCGTGGGTAGGCAATGCATAATTACCTAAACCAAGTTAACCAGACCTGCCTCTTTCCTCTACAATCTTGATAAAGCAGACCCAAAGATGGGAAGACCTAAGGAAATGCAGAGGCCAAGTTAAGTTGGTAGTTATGTGCGACAAAAGACCAATAATTTATCGAAATTAATCTGTGTTATCATGAAACTTACTATTTCATATTTTATAAAAAAAAATGAGGAATAAAAAAACCGCTCAAATTCAGCTATTTTTCGTACGTTTTGGAAAAAATTAAAGTTTCATGAGTGCTATCAAATAAAATACTTGTATTGATTGGCTTTGAATTATCACTTTCTAGATTTTTTCAAAACTTAAATCATAATTTTAGAACTACTGACTGACCCAACTTGGTCCACTTAACATCGGTCAAAAATGAAAATCGTAGCAGATTTATTGCAAACATTAGGAGTCATTGGGAACAATTGGGAAGGATGGCCATAGAAAGTATATTGAAATTCTATCTATATAATATATATATTGATATAGTATATTGATTTCAAGAATACGATTATAACTAATACTAGGATTCCCTGGGTCCAGAGATACATACAAACACTATCCAGTCCCGAACAAATATTTGTCTTCAAACAAATGAATGGGCTAATCGGTTATCAATTAGAACCAAAAGCTACATAAGTTACATAACACAAGAAACCATTTAAAATTAACCACACACGTTATACGTTATACATAACCACTAACGCTATAAATTTCTAAACACACAACCGCACACATACCACACATAGTCATAGTTAATCTGTATTAATTGTTTTTTTTATAATATTAGTTCGTAATAATTAATCCTAAAACTTAGTAACATACTCTTAGTATGTACATAGTTAACATACATAGTAGTTAAACTATTCTTTCCATAAATTATAAACCGTGAACTTGGTAAATGAATAAAAATAAAACATACAACCATTTTTCATAAGATGAATATACTAAAGTTTCTTACAGTAATTACAGTAATTCTTACAGTATGAATATACAGTGTCATCGAACTATTAGTTTCTTTTATGTGTACAAATTAACGCTCCGCTAAGTAATAACAACAACCAAACAAGCCAAGCAAACATTCACACGTCAAGTGTTACAAAATTCGCCAGCAAACAGAACAAGTTATTGATTTATCAACTCAAACATTGACGCATAGTATTACGTTGTTGTCGAGACGTGGATTAGGCGTTGTATAATCGCACGATGCCCTGCAGAGATAACTCGATACAATCGAGACAACAATACTAGACCACGCGCCTCATGGGCGCTTGCCAGCACGCTTGTTTTTTTTTATATAGATAAGAGGGCGGACGAGCAAGTAGTCCCACGTGATGGTAAGTGTTACCGCCGCTCATGGACAACTGCAACACCGGGGGGTATGCGGACGCAACACCGACCTTGCAAAATCCTATTCACAGCTTTCTTGAAGAACCCCATGTCGTAGCTTAATGGGAAGACCTCTTGAGGCAGTTCGTTCCACACGTGCTGTTCCACAAAGGAACAGCACGTCGTTGGATGGAGTCAAATGGGTCTAATTGTTTGTTGCCGGCACTGACATCAAATCGATATATAGCATAATCATTCGCATCAAAAATAAATTAGCACACCCCCGGATGCGTTGCCTACCATTGGAGATTTAGTAATGGATTTGGAGAAAGGATTGGGACAATGGAAAGGGCCTATCCCTGGATATGATGGAATGGGAATGGACTTTGGTTACATAACTTCCATATTATAGGGCAAAATACCACGATGTCCTGGAAATAACTTGATGCAGTCGAAAGTAAAAACACCCACTAAACAAACAAACACACAAAAAAAAATCAAATATGGATGTTTGTATCATTATCTATAACCCGTACTAATATTGGCACAGAATATATTAGTTTTTATATTTGTTCTGGTCAAAAGCGAGCCAAAGGCCAAAAGCCATAGCCTTTGATTGGTCAAAGTCATCTCTGACTTTGGTCCATTGAGGGTTGGAGAATGTTATCGACTTGGAAATCTCGAGCACATAAGTAGCTTTAAACTTAATGTGACGATAGAAAAGCTCAATAGAAAAATTTGACCACACGATCTTACCGGTCCCGTGAATCAAGCGAAGTCACCCTTCATGATTATCATTTTCAGCTTTTTTGTTTTACCTTCTGTGCGGTATAAGCCCCATGTCTTCTTTGAGGAAAGAGTTTTAATTTGATCGTAGGAGAGGATCACTGATGAATTTTTGTATACTACATTCAGGCTTCAGGAAGACCTTCAATAGGAATTCCTATTCTGCGTTCACACCTCCCAAGGGTCTACTAACTATAGCGGTATTCGTGTACATAGGCCAACGTGAGTGTAAACAGGCGTGGCGTGTTACGACTATTTTCTCTGTATGAATGACACCAAACGAGGTGCCTTAACTGAATTATTGATGTCTATCAGAAATAACAATACATAATATCTCTGAAAACAATAACGGTGTATATTGTTGTGTTGTATAATAGCACGATGACATACTATGTAGATTATCCAACAGTGACCGATAACATCAAGACACGAGCGTATCGTGGGTGTTTTCAACGAATCCAAATTAACTATTGAATTGATACTTAGTACAATCAATGCCTACAATCGAAAATAAAGTCATGTTAACTTTAGCATATTATCAAACAAATGCAGTAAACTCAATTGCATATTGAATAACATATTATAGTAACTATGATTATCATAGTTACTATAATATGTTATTCAATCGTAGACATTTTCGTCTTCAATCGTACGACTTTGACATCGTAGACGCGAATTCTAAGTTAATACCAAAAAGTATAAAGATGAAAAGGAACCAAATCCCAGAATCATTTTTGGCTTTCATACATCATCAGTTCGATATTTCTAGACTATTAAAACTGAAGATGGAATGAATGTGTGTGTGTGAACCTTTCACAATTAGGCAATTTCTATAAGTGTTCTATGGTTCTTTGTTAGGCCAATTTAGATTCTACAATGATTTCAAAACTAGTTTATTTAACTAGTAAGAGGAATGAGTTCATGTCAACAAACCTGAGGTTCGCCTTTAAATGTCGATACGCAAATGCTAGGAATTGTGAAAGTAGTGCTTTAGTGATTAGTTTGTCATAACAATTATGATCTGAATTGATCTGATCACTTAATAATTACGCTTTGCCTAAAACTACATTTAACGACAGGTACAAATATTGATATTGACTAATGAACACCTCTTAGGAAGTTATGCAAACTTGGAAAAACTTACACGGGGTTTATAATGGTGACACGTGATACACGTATCACATACCTGAAACAAGTAAATATTAATTAGTATCAATTTATTTTCAGAGAAAAATCACTACTTATCTTGATCAATCTTCAACGTCCCACTGCAGTAAACAGGCATCCTGTAGATCACTAGAGGACTATAATTTTGAGCCTTAACGCGGTCTTGCAGATTCAGTGATGCCTCTGATGTATATTTTTAATTCTCACGTATGCGGGATTCCTAAGTCTTGATGATTACCTATCAATCGTATGCCCATTTTGAATGGAAACAGTACGAAGAGATTAAGTACATGGAATTAACAATTGTTTTACAAAAAGAAGGTCATCTGTTGGCACACGTGGAACATGATATACTTGTAATGTATTAACATTAATACTTGATAAATTAAGCGTTATATCAATTAATAAAGTAAATATTATAGGAAATGTTACAAATTAATTTGTATTGCCTTAGATTTACTGTTTCTATATTCTCAATAATAGTCTTCGTATGTGAAATGGAGGGCAAGGTCAAATGACCTCAAAGTGAAAAGTTAGTAATGGCAGTTCCTAATATCGATTCTCGAACAGGAGGTGGGTTTCGCACGGTTTCAAGCTCAAAGCGCAAGGTCGCACGAAGGATGCCCGTGGAAAGGTTAAGTTCAAGGCACACTGCGAGGTTAGCTTATGTGCGTATTGATTTTTCAGGTGGCTCTTAACTACGCAATAGAGCAAGTTTTCTAGAATTCGCGGGAGATAATTATATATGCATATTATATATGCAACCTGTAGCAGATGAGCGACAATTATGTCGCTCATCTGCTACAGGTTGCAATATGTTACAATCGAACGGTTACGAAGTAAGTCAAAGTAAGAACAAGTTTAAATAAGTGTAATAGCTATCCGATTTGTCTAGTTTTCTATGTATGTATAAATTTCCCAAATAAAGATTTGGCATTGACGAAATACCAATTAATTTTACAAGTTTTTTGTATAGAAATAAAATGGCAGAGAAGCAGATAATTCACCTGTATCTACATTATCTACTGTCGTGATAAGTGGGTCCTGTGTGATGAACGTCCGCAATATATGTCAACATCAATGAAGAGTGATAAATATAAGCGCGCCCCCGGATAGAGCTTTTGGGAGATGTAGTAGTGGATTTAGAAAAAGATTGAGAAGGATGGGGAATAGAAAGCACAAAGGGAGAAACCCCATCCCATCAAATTCTCCATTTCTCCTTTTCCTGTTACAATACGATATATGAAAAGTTAGGGTGGATGAGATAGAAATTGGACTATTTTCATTATCGCAATATTCCCTCTACAAGATGAGACGGGATACGATGAGATGGAATGTTTATACAAATGTATAAACGTAGTTATTATTTACAACAAAATACACGCGTTTTAAATTTAACTTCGGCATAATTACGGCACGCAAACCGTACCACATTAAATTATTACACAGAATTGTTAATTCCATTTGCATTAGCTGATGTCAGGGTTAAGATCGTCAAGGTCAAGTAAAATAGAGCAGGGATGGGCCGAGTTGTTAATGGAAGCGGGTTAATATAGATAGGCGGTCTGTCTGAAGCCCACTTTTTGGCGGGAGATGTTTTTATGGCAACTTTTATTAGTGTACGGTAGACCATAAAAGGGACATGAATTTAATATCCGAATGTGTTTTTCTTTTCAATGTTAAGTTAATATAAAGTTAATATACCAAAAAGTTAACAGAACTGGGATCATAAATAACACGACCGACATTATGAGCAGATACTGTACATTCATTTATACACCATGTTAAAAACAATATACATTAATTTATTGATTTTAATTGTAATATCGCTTTGTGCAAAAAGCTCGCCTTCCGTCAGTCACAATCAGCTGCTATTTTGTTAAGATTAATTGCAGCGAATAATCGATTTGTTTGAGGTGGTGAGGCATCGATGTGATCGCAAGTCTTTGATGTGCGAATCGTAACGAAAACCCGCGTCGTGTCAATAATATTTGACACTCCTCAGTATTGTTTTATGCCAAAGAATACTTCGACGCGTTTGTTTAAATAAAAATAAGTAAAGTAAATATTTTTATAGCGCAAAAATATTACTTTGTCATGAAATAAGAAATACTTTTGTTTCGTTAAGACAAAAGTAAATAAGTACTAAGTAAATAAGTAGTTTTTTTTTTGTGTAAAACATATAAAATGCAATCTAAAATATAATGTTATAAAATTACCCACAAGTAAATGAAATACGCACACTAAGAAAAGAATTTATGCATTTCAAAATCATTCTTCTCGTTCTTAGAATATTGCAGTTATTCGCGACAGGCGTGAGTTCGTGATACGTGTATTCGTGTCAAATCCGTTCGTTCCAGTCAATGCGGTCCGCGGGCACCTTAATCTCTTCATTACACATTTACAACAGACTTGCTGGGTTACAGTATAAACATTTTTTAAACATTGAACCTTACAAACTGCCTATATGAATGACGTGATGAACAATAAATATCCGATCATGTACTTGAAACGTTTTAAACGAGAAAATTCATATGAATGATAAATTATCAGTTGTTTTGAAACTCACGGCGATGACGGCATGGAGTGTTAACCGATAAGGTATGTAAAGGAGCGGGTAATGAATATCTTATTATGTTCATTATGGTTAACGCTATATAAGTCAAAAGTAGTTATTGAGAAATTGGCCGGTATTGCAAACATATTAACATATTGCATTAAAAAAATGTACGAGGGCGGAGTGATAAGTCTGGTAAAAATCTATTTTGGAATAAAATTATCGCAAATTGCATGAAACCTCCTTGTTCACAACTCTTTTGAAGGACTAAATTAAAATTTTCAGCCAGTACCGCCCGTTAGTTTTTTTTTGACAGCCATTAAATAAAAACAATTAAACGCATTTTCGCAAAGATGGAGAAAAGTGAATTTCGTGTGTTGATTAAACATTATTTTTTGCGCAAAAAAACTATTACGGAAACGAAACAAAGACTTGATAAATATTATGGGGACTCTGCTCCGTCGTTTAAAATGATTCATAAATGGTTTACGGATTTTCGGTGTGGTCGTACAAGCACAATTGATGCTGAACTCCCAGGACGCCCAGTTGAGGTCACTACTTCAGAGATGATCGCTAAAATCCATGACATAGTGTTGAACGACCGAAGAGTAAAAGTGAGCGAGATAGTCGAGATAGTAGGCATCTCAGACGAACGTGTGCGCAATATCTTACACCAACATTTAAATATGAAGAAGCTCTCCGCGCGATGGGTGCCGCGTTTACTGACTGTTGATCAAAAACGCATGCGAGTTACCACTTCGAAGGCAGGTTTGGCGTTGTTTCAACGGGATAAAACTTAATTTTTGCATCGTTTTATAACGGTAGACGAAACATGGATCCACCACCATACACCAGAAACCAAGCAACAATCGAAACAGTGGATTGCTACGGGTGAACCAGCTCCGAAGAAGGCCAAAGCAGTTTTATCGGCCAATAAAGTGATGGCTACAGTATTTTGAGATGCACGTGGGGTAATCCATATTGACTACCTAGAGAAGGGTAAAACGATTAATGGCGAATATTATGCCAATTTATGGGACCAATTTAACAAAATTTTACCTGACAAACGACCGCATTTGGCTAAGAAGAAAATCCTCTTCCACCAAGACAACGCACGAGTGCACACCTGCGCGATTGCCATGGCCAAAATCCATGAGTTGCGATATGAGTTGCTATCTAACCCACCATATTCGCCAGATTTAGCCCCTTGCGACTATTTTCTGTTTCCGAATTTAAAAAAATGGCTCGGTGGGAGAAGATTTAGCTCCAACGAGGAGATCATGCACGAATCCAATGCCTATTTCGAAGGGTTGCCTAAGTCGTATTTTATGGAAGGGATCAAAAAGCTAGAGAAACGCTGGATGAAGTGCATTGAGTTAGAAGGAAACTACGTTGAAAAATAAATCATAATTTTTAAATAAAGTTGACTCCTTGTTTCATTTTTACCAGACTTATCACTCCGCCCTCGTACATATATGTATATCGTATGTACTGCATACGTGCATAAACCTAATAAAATGGTGGGCAAAAATACCTCCACAAATAAAACTGTAGAGAGAAAAGGAATAAAACAATCGGCATACGGATTGCGTATTGTTGTTACGACTCGTGGAGCACAAATAAAAACAGAAATACGGACATGGTAATACGGTATGCGAAAAAAATTCGGCAATACATTCAGTTGAAATGCTCGAAACAATGGGCGATGCAAATTGTGCGCACGCGGCGCTTTATTTATTATGAGGGCAGAAAAAAGACGCAAAATTTTTAATTGAATGCGCCATAATGGGTAAGAAGCATAAGCTTTTTAAGGCGCGTTCGCCATTGTGTGCAATATTAAAATGCGACCAGGAAAGGTTGAGCTGCCCTGAAAATAATATTAATAGGGGAAATTTTTGTCCTAATTTTTTTGGAATTATTTTATTTTTGAAATTTTATTCTCATTTTTACGAAGGGATACATTTACAACTTTACAATTTACATTACAATTTTACATTTACATTATCGAAAAAAAAGATATATTTTTGTTCAATGTAAAAAATAATACGAATGCCTGTATAAGAAGACAGAGCAAAGAAAACCAAGGGGCAGACCTGTGTGGAAATAGACAAAAACTGTGTAAATAGAGAATTATCTTGGCAAGAAAAGTAAACAAACTGGAAAAGAGGCAAAGGACTGAAAAGAAAGAAGGAAGAGAGAAGTTCGGGAGGGAAACTGGTGTATATGTCATCTTGATATTGTATCAGGAAGTTAAGTTTTAGAGAAAAGGGACTTTTAATAGGATTACTAAAAAAACTAGCCTCTGGATTTTAACACGAGATTTCTACTGAGCAATTAACACAAAAGTCAGTTTTTAGTTCCAATTCCTTGCAGGTGAACAGCGGGACATATTAGGACACAAATGATCCCGAGTTGCACTAAAACCCGTTCCCGTGAATATTATTTAAAATCATTAGGAACCCGTTCAGTTCAAGTCGGAAATCTCCAGTTCATTTGACTTGCCAATGCTTAACCAAGAGTAACCTTTGTTATAAACCTTTCACTATTCGAGACAAAGCCATAAAGCATTGTTTATGCATACAGATGCCGTAATAATTCAAACTATTAGTCGAAATTCGTGTTCTCGGGCCGCCCGGTGAAAGTAGCCCGCTACCGGGCTTTGCTACTCCCGGTCGAAGTCATAAGCGACTGGCAGAAAGATTTTGTTTAATTTGAACAAACGTATGATAAGCGAATAACTATATTATACCTGAATATTTGCGATATAAATGACGCACATTTAAATGTCCGAAAATGTGTTGCCTACTTTTGGGGATTTATATTAGTAATATGGCAATTCTTACTCAGTGCCGAAATAGTTGGTATTTTTCACGGGAGAGTCTTTCTGAGAGGGAGGGGTACTGTGACCTGTATAGGTGCAGGTATTTCTTGACTTCCCACTTAGGTACAATCGCATACATATTTTTAAGAATAATCAAAATCTCACAATATATCCGCTATTGTTTTGTCACGAACGTAGAAAATGTAGAATATTTTGGAAATTGATAAACTCCTTAAATGACAGACACGGTTGTGAATTATTTTCAATATGAAGCTCAATTTGATCCGGCTAATGGTCACTCACGTGAGCAATTTGAAATCAATTTGAATTAAACAAAAACAAATTTTTATCAATTCATTTTTTCTACACAATGTCAAACATTGTCTATGAGAAAAAATAAGTGAAAAATTAATTCAAAAGCGTCAGATTAAAAGTCTAATTTTATTGTCTATAAAGTATAGGCACCGCTACCTATGGCCTATTTTCAAATAATACTTCACATGTTCATGGATGTATCATGTGACTTGCACCAAGGATCAACAGGCGCGTGCTACGCTAGCACTGCGGATGCTTATCGCCTATTTATTACAGCATTAACTTGTAAAAAGCCTATAATTTCGCTACTCTGTGGCACGGTGAAAAATGTCCCTAGGGCTGCACGCACAGATTCGCCTCGTGTGGGTAATCAACCAGATTATCTATAAAATTGCCGTATCAGCTCCCGATAAGTCTGTGGGTAACAGGTGGGGAGATGTTATCGTGGAAAGCTGATTGTGTACGATAAATACAGTAAATTCTTGAAATTATAATGAAGCTGTCCCTAAGCGATAACTGTGGTGCTTGTTGAATTAATACAAAATGGAAAGTGGACTAAAGGCTAGAAATTGAAATCTTAAGTTATATAATTTATTTGATTAGGGATTTGAATTATTTAGGTATTTGGATTCAGTGAACGATAAACATATATCATCCGGTTAATAATATCTACTAGTATTAATTTCGGCACGTGTTTTAATTTCTCCGTGGAGTTATTTCTTCAACAGAAATTATTAAGTACCTACGTATCTAAACATAAATAAACTAAAATAAACAATAATTAAACAATACAAAAGTACTGCAATTATGAGTAGGATTAACGCCATTTCGCATATACTGTTGCTATTATTTAACTATTAGTGATACGAGATAATGGGTCATTAATTGCGCATTTTACCCTCATAAATCTAGCCCACTGAAAGAAAGCTAGGTCCTAACAAGTAGGCCATAAATCTGTCAGGCGAACCTTCGGTGAGACTAGTCTGTCTGTACTAATGTGGAGAGACGGGCTAGAACAGTTAATATAGTTGGAGTCTAGAGTCGAACGGATATGAATCACAGCGCGATGAAAGGCCGTGGGTGCCCACGAGACTTCCTGGCCCACCCACGGGAGGACGAGGAGCCTTGAAGGTGTCAATGTTTAGAGGTAATTCGATATTAGGTTATAATGTTGTTCCAAATGCCCGGATTGTTTTTCTATTTATTCGTCTGATAGATGACGTGTAGTGACGTACTTACGCAGATACTAGTATTTCCATAAATATAGAACAAACTTAATGAATACAACAGTCCTAAGTTTGCGTTTTATAAAAACAGGAGAGAAATATATTGTAATAACTCTAATCACTTCTTATGACAATTGTTTTGTTTATCACTTGGGTTTCTAGTATGTGTATTTATACATGCAGGATCGCTCCTGTTCCTCGGACAGTATGAATTAAACCGCTGAATATCTTCTAACATTTTATTAATTTTTAATTTATTTTACAATCTTGATTTAATATTGTAATTAATTTTACAATCCGTCTGAGAGCTCCTCGTGGGCAGAAGTGCGACGGGGTCCACTCTTTTAGAGGAGGTGTAGCTCTCCAGCGCTTGTGGTAGCGGTTTTGTTATCCCTTAGTCGCCTTCTAAAACGGAAAGTTTTAAAACTTTTAAAAGGAAGAGATGAGGTTGTGCTATTCTACAGCCGGTCGACAGCACACAACTAAATTATAATACATACGTAAACTCATTGATTAATTTGAGGTACGATGTCAATTGAATGTAATTACGTATTATAAAATATAAGTAAAAAACTGGAAACAATAACAAAAACATACAATATTAAAGACAAAACTTTGCAGAAACATCCATATTTTTGATAAATAAACTGCACATCCACCCTTTACCTTCTCACTGGTCGGCAAACCATCGACATAGGAACAATAGACACGCCTACGCTAGCCTGCTGCGCTCGCATCCATTACAGCATGTGATAGGCAACCATTCAGATTAATGTTAGTAGCTGAACGTAAGTAAATATTGATATTGCTGGAATGGAAGATAAACAATAATGGAAACAAAACATGCGAGATAAAATACCCACATAATGGTAAATTGTCGTAGATACATACGTATGGATTCAGGCACATGGCCGTCATTGTAAGACTATCAAGATTGTAAGATTTGTTTTAATAGCCATAACCTTCGAAAGAAAACTAAAGAAATCTTTCTAAAACAGAAGTCACCTTAGAACAAATAGATCTGCATAATGCTACTTTGGTAGAAGTTTTATACCTTTTATCATTCTGGACTCAAATGGGCACGTACCGGGTATGTCCACGCGCGACAGTATCCACTTACCACCAGGTGGACTGTATGCTCATCTGCAGTCTTCTTTCTCACTCTCACAGTGAAAAAAAATCTCAGAGAAAAAAAAATATCACGTAACGTGAATGACAGGCCTCTAGTTTATCTTTTTTTTATAGAATAGATGGCAGTATAGATTATAGAATAAATATAATAAATAAATATTTCAGATAAAGCCGAAAAGCAGTGAGTAAACGAAAAACCTATACCTAATGTTAATAAAGATAATGACAATAAAAGTATAATAATACGAGAATAAATCTCCGAAAATTAACACATACGAGTAATTAAGATGTTTTAGCCCTTAAAACTTAGTAGTTTAATTATTCCATTCAACCTTCGCCACGTTCTTATTAAATTTCCCAGCGAACTTTCATAAGTTTCACTCAGAATACATTCACTTAGCAGAAGATTACCATCGAGGGCATTGGAAAGGGAACTCGGAGAGATAGGGTCAGTGTTCAGTTCCCCAAGTGCAGTGTTAAGTCTTGAAAAGGCGAACAGCTGAGATAAGAAAAAGCACCGAGCGATACGCTGCGCGCGCATTTCCTTAAGAGAAGATTTATCTTGCTTAAACCTTCGAGTGGTTTCGACGAACACGAAACAAGTGGATGGGACCGTTGCGGGTGAGTTTGTTGTAGCGCAAGTTACTAGAACCGTGGAGAAGATTCCAAGGACGATTACTATATTATGTGTTATTTACCTACATGATTCCACTCTATCTTAGAGCAAATTAGTGATAACTTACTGAAAGACTGATTCTTGATGTTGCTAAACGTGAATTTTATATATAAGTAATTAGAGATATAGCTTGTTGTTTCTATGAATTTTGGAAAATTTAGTTGTCCGCCCAGTTGGATTGTTCTCCAGTAATAATCTGGTCACATGTCACACTTTTACAAATCATAAATAATTAATCAAAGATTAATCTTTGATAGCGTGCTCATTTTCGTAAATTATTATCCAAAGGTCAGTGTTTTTCACATATTAAAGTTATTTTGCTTGATATTAAAGACGCAACACCATCTATTCATTTTATTTCTATTGGTCGAAGGTTCAAGTTGGAGGTTATGAGACTGTCTGAGGGAAATGTTTTATTTGTTGCACCCGCAAATACTCTGAAAGTTTTATGTTTCCTTAAATAATATTTTATTTAAGGATATAAAATATTGCTATATAAATGAATGATCGCTAAAATTAATTTGCTTAAAAAGTTGTGATTTTGACAATATGTTATTATTATTTATTAGACGTGTAGGGGAACTGAAATCATGAACTGAATCGGGAGCTTCAGGTGATTTCAGGTTTTAGACTTTGAGAAAGGTTCTGACCTCTACTGTATATGATATTACCCCTTTTCTCCTTAAATTCGCTGTTTTTAAATTTTGCTTGCAACGAAGTCTTAAGAAGAAGGTATTGAATATAATTTCAATTCATAGGCTTAGTAAAATATGGGCAAAATCAAATTACAGTTTTAATTTTTCATCCGATACTTCAAGGAATCCTCACAAAAACTTGAGCATATCGGATCCCTAATGTCGGAAATGTCAAGTGGAATGAAAAGAAGCGAAAGGAATGTCTTATGAAAGCGGAATACATAAATACTGGTGTTGTAAAAAATGCCTTTAACATGAACAGTTCCTTCTAACCGCAATCAAAATGTGTATAAACCGTCGTCTTCCTCCGTCGGCAGTAGGAACTTTGTAAGTAGTGTTCCGACTGCTCGCCGGCCACTTACTGCTGTGCTTGATGAAAGCAGACACTAAACAGAATGAAGGAATCAGTAGTTCATCTCGCGCTTCATGCACACCGTTATAAACGAGCAATACGCATAGCATTAAACCAGGTGTCACTACCGTCTACTAGCTGTTGATTTGTAGCTGATCGTCAGTGCAATAAAAATTTATAAATGCTCCTAAAAAAACTCATTGGTACAAAGTCTTCTAAAAAAGAAGATACTGGCATCTGGCTGGCTTAATTAATTTCATATGTTAACATATTGAATTGAAAGACAGTGTCAGAACTAAAGATGTTCCTTTAATCGCCGTTACTGATGTCACATGTTTCTTTCTTTCAAAAATATACCCAATCCAATGTGTGCGGCATGCTCCTGCATTATCTAGCATATTCCTTCGTGTTTCTTTGTCAACAATTGTAACAAAAAAAAAACAATAAGTTGTAGTTATTTATTTATTCTTTATTGAACAAAATGACAAAAGGCGAACTTAATACTTGCTTATAAGCATTATATCCTAGTCAATCTTTGGGCTATGCAGAGATGGCGCGGTAGGTACCATAACAGATAGGAATAAGTAAAGCTATAGTAAATAGTGACGCATATTAATTAAATACCATAATATAAATACATACATAAAGTTATCATTATTCTCAAGCGTGGTGTTTCATCTGATAATCCATCCATCTATTTAGTCAACCTTGTTCAAAAACTCTGTGCATGTCACTGAATACAATGATTTTGTTATTAGGAACCCGCGCTCCGGCGGCATTTAACAAATTAATTAAATATGACTTACTGCATCATCCATTTATGGTGGCAGCCATTTGCAATCATTTGCATGAGGAAGTCCGATAATGCATAGTGCATGTTCAGATAGTGGTGAACGGGGGTGGTCACGATATTTAACAAGCTAATGTAAAACATGTGTATCTCGACTTTCACGTTTCAATGCTAAGGTAAGTACAACTGCTCTGTTAGTTAAGTTTTGGTCATTAATTTATAACTATACTTCAGTATCGAGTGCACGACTGAACTTTAGTATAATTGTTCATAATCTAGTGTAGAAATAGTTTTTTGTAAGTTCTCTCATGAAATAGTTAAGCATACGAGTATCTTTCTTTTAAACGGATATCTATCAAATCGTTAAGCGCAAGCAAATAGTAGCAAATCCAATAATATTCAATTTTACTAATTTTAGAATATATGAATAGATAATAGGCTACATGACTACAGGGCACAGGTTTCAGGCCACAATCCACCACACGGATCCAGTACAGATTGCTGTATGCTCATACTTATTTTAATATTGGATAACCAATATCATACTCCTTACGAAATTGACATTAAATGTCAATTTCGTAAGGAGTTTGTTACAAAATACCAAAATCCGACCATTAATTTAGTGTTACAAATCGAACACTTACAAAGTAATATCTGATTTGCATATTCGAATCGAAGCCAATATCAAATGTGCCAATAAATCGTATATTACACAAAATATTACATACATAAAATCGGTAGCAGCAACGGTGTCGACTTCATAACAATTTATGGCTCCATTTTAAAGCTTAGCGTACGAGTCGCGGGTTGCATATAAAACAATAGATTCCAGACTACTAGAGCGAGGTACCGTTGCCAGAAAAAAGACGCAACGAAAACCGAATTTATAAATCGGGTGGGTTAACGAGATACAATCCTTTTAAATGGCAAACTGCCGGCAGAGAACGGTAAGAAGATAATTCGATTTATTCCCAAAGTCGATTAAAAGACTACTGGGTTTACGATCGATTTAAATCCACTTATTACTTTAACATGACACTTGAAAATTGAAAAGAGAATGTGAAACTGGTAGTGATCATGATTCACACATTAAAATTAACAGTAAATCAATTGAGGCATTAAAGTTTTAATGTTTCCTACAAATTACAGTGAGTTGAATTCGTAAAGAGATGAAATGAACTCGTCACCTCATTATTTGAAGTTAATACGCACGTTTATGGTTGGTATTAATGGCTAATGATATGAAAGCGATATTATGTCCGGATGTTTAACGACTAGGTCTGTAGTTTGGTAACTGTTTACTAAGCGATATAGAAACGCACGTTGATAAGAATTTTCTAAGAAGCACAGGTGGATGCAATTTTTATTAAAACATGTGTTCTGTTTGTGTGGTATCGAAGATAATAAATAGTCTTGTCATCATCTGTCATCCATCAGACTGAGTCTTTTTGCTAAATATGTCAATTTTGTAATTGCCAAAGATACCGATTGTAGAGAATAAATTAAATAAGAAAATAAAGTAGAGGTATAGAGAGCTGCGTTTTATTATTTATATAATCAATTTGTGATCAGATAATACGTACAAGTATATTTTATCATGAACCACAAACAATCTTTTTCAAGCGATCACTTATATTCACTGTCTAAGATATAAATGCCTCTACGCTATATCAAAATTTTAATTTTCTAACGGTCTCTAATATATCTGAGCACGTAATATCCTCTTATTAATGTTCATGTAGATGGACCATCAATACGCCCGCCACTTGCTAAGGAAATGACGTAACAACTTAAACACTTGTCCGACTACAATTTCCTTCTTATCTTATGATAAAGATAGTTTTTGCATACTCCGTGTCCGTCATTAGATAATGTACCCATAAAAGAAAATTGCAGGCACTTCCACTCCCACGTGCAAGCCAACACTTCCTTTAACGGTGAGCAACTCATGTATACCGGGGGGCACTGTTTCAACAACATTTATTTTACCAATAAATATACGGGCATTGATTTTACCATGATTTATCGGCAACCATGCGACGTATTAAAAGATATGGAGATACAAGATCACGATCGTAGTTGACTGCAAAATCAATACAGCGAAGGGATCGTGCACAAAGTGGGCGTTTAACCTCTGACCGAGGGCGTGTGGCGGCGCGGGCGCACACGGCGCGTCAAACCATCCATCATGCGCTCTATCTGTGGCAAATTAACCCACTACAGACGCCACTGACGCTAACCGACCACGATAGATGGCTCCCCTCCATCATACTCCGGCGGCATTTGAAGGGTCATTTGGTTCAGTCGGTTGCAACTCGAGGTACCCAAATGCGACGTTAACAAATTGACCAGCTCGGGGATCGTCACGGTTTCCAATTTACTTTCTTCCGCGAGTTGAATATTGCTGACCTCGTCGACCGTCATAGGAATCGTGAAATCGCGCTCATGGGAAGCGTTATTTGAATGTCGATGTTCGCGTTCTTTGATTTATTCATATCTTTAAAACGTGGATTTCCTTTGTATGGCACTGTAAATGGAACATTGCGGGAGTCCAAATTAAGCATACTGAGTGTTTCATTACGTGAACTAGCCACATATTTCTTCGAAGCTGAACTCATTAAGCATGTGACTTTAAGGTACCCACTATCTAGTGTACTTTCAGTTTTACATGCTACATTTGAATGAACTTTATCATAATCTCAATTGTAATTTCGCTTTACTGTATTGAAATCAGTGAGTTTAGTTATGTACCTATTATAATTAAACTCATGTGCCTTGTGATGTAGTCAGGCTTTAAAATAGCACCAGGCGATCTCTTCCTATGGATGTCGTAAAAAGCGACTAATGAATGACAAAACCGTTGCCATAACCTTGAGAAACTACATCAATTCAAAAAGAGTGGATTTGTCAATTCGTTATGTCAGTGCGGCGTTTTAAGGCCATACCATTCCATGCACGAGACAACGTGAATGAGCAGGCCTGTGTCCAACGGTGGACGAAAAAAGGGTTAGTTACCCGGAATATTACCATACATAAGTTAGTAGTTTCTTCTAGTTAGTAGTTCTTACGGGGCTTAATGAAAAGTGAATGGCAGTGTACGGTATACTAAAGTGGTGAAGCAAGCCCCGATGCCAACGTCACATTGTGACGCTTAGATGCGTAACTTTAACTTTAAAACTTAACTTTAACTTTACATTGAAAGAAATTTGCCTCGCGTCCGTAACAAGCTCGACTTGTTGATTGGGTTTCCGTTTAAATTAAAACCATTCATATTATAACAAATAAATGCAATTTTGATAAAACAAATCGACGAAAGAACAAGACAACTTGTAATTTTAACGATAAGTCTGATTATATTATCATTAATATACCCTAACACTGTATCTGGTAACCAGAAACCAGAACTTATTGAAGTTAGATGAAAATTTCTCTCAGTGTAGGTATTAAAAGCTGAGCCAATCAAAGACGCCACAGCAAAAACGGTTAATCGCTATATCTCGCAAATCTAGCATCACAATCAGCCCACAGGCGACCGCACAATTTACTGCGGGTAATATCTGTAATGCATAGCGACATCTGACGTCCAATAATGAAGAAATCTATTAGACCTGTCTGGACCCTCAGGGCTTCGATGCTTGAGGATACTGAGACACTGATCCTGTTAATATCTGTAAACTTTTCATCGAATTGAACCAAATGCTAGGTAACACGCTATTGGTCGGCGCTCACGTAGCTAATAATAATAGGATAGTTGACTGTACCTGTATATCTACAGGTCGTAACGCGTAACATTTTACCTTTTTATTTCACTCAAGGTTTTGGCTGGGTTACACCAACCATGATCACGAGCTGACTCAGCTCAGACCACGGTTGAACTGACTCAGCACAGAACGAACCAAACCCAGCCGAAACGTCGAGGGAAATAATAAAGGTGAAAAAGTACGCGTTAGGGCCTGTTTAATGTGTAAAAAATATGACAATCTCAAAACTTAACAATGTTTATGGCTTATTCAAATACTAAAAAATAAATATAGTTTAAAAAAAAAATCGTTTCAAGTTTAGGTAGGTCTCCTTCCAAATTCCTAATTACGATTTTTTTTTATAACGGTAATATCTGAGGTAAGGAGATATAACTATCTCATCTCTGCTACGCACGTTTAATTCGGTCTTATTCCAATTTGTGATTTCTTATTTCCAGTAATTTCCGTTCATATTAGGTACTTTATCGGCAGTTTACCAGCAAGTATGACTGATGTAAACACCAGATATGGATAAAATCGATTTATAAAGTCCGTTGCGACATCGAGATACACTTGATCGATCTCGTTCGAGTCGTAGTATCGACTTAAACTAATGTGCTGGTAAATCGAAGCGGGTGACCTAATTTTCATAAAGTTGGCTCAAAAATGCCGAGAATAATCTGTAAGAAAATCTTTATAATTAACCTCAATACAATAATTATTTTCGTGGCAATAAATTGCGTAGAATAACGAGGGCGGTCACTCATTTTGTATTTTTTTACTAATATAAATGTGAAATACGAATTCTAGTGTAAATACGAACATATTTAAGGTACGGATTTCAGATAACTCCTTTCTCCATTGTTTAACACTGTAATTCGTGTGAATTCAAAATGTAAAGAAATGTCAACGTCATCTTACCTTTCTTAGATAATCTTACTATTGTAATAGATATTTTATACTCTTCATAGTATAAGGAGCCAACGCGAGCGCATAGAATGGCGTTAATTCCCAATATTAAATTAAATCGGCACATTAGAAATGCATCACATGACATCTTCTACTTCCAGCGGCACATAGGATGACGAACCGCCTTTAGGAACGACTTTGACAAGCTTAACGTCATTACATCAAAAGATACTTATACAGTGTCTATTATATTTGATACTCTACGAGGCTTCTACCCCACGAAGAAAATAATTATCTCTGTGTGGTCCGGTCCGTATGACGCAGAACCGATTTTTATAAAAAGATTTATTAATAGTGACCACCAACATAGAATAAAGAAAATAATTGCACATGCCCGACCAATTATACCATGAAGGGCGTTACTGCTACCGAAAATATGTATCCTATAAACGCGTTTTCACTAGCAATAATGTTGCTTACTTTTCAACCTCGAAGATCATCATAAACTGCTCTTAAATCACACTTTGGTTCTACGTGTTTCCGTGTCGTAAAATAATCGTCGAGTGTAACGTGAATTTATTCAGCGACAATATTATGAATTTATTACAGTAACACCCACTCTTTAGTTGCATCAAGGCAATTTTGAAGAGATGATTCATATTTAAGGCTCCGTTAAACAGAAGACAAAACTAGCAGTTCAGTGCAGTTTTGTAAACAATAATGTTGTCTGAACTACGTCCAAAAGACATCTATTCATTCAAGCAGGTTGGTTTCAGTTTCCAACTTTCAGGGGAATTGGACCGATGATACACCTATTATAGATTCTGCTAAATAAATGTATTTATAACCAGTAAGTACAGAATCGTTATGTAAAGCAATCGGAACACTGCTCCGACGCTATGCGATATAAACTGGTGTTTCAAGAATCGGGTATTTCGAGAATTTGGTATTTTGCGAACAAAGGGTCTTGGCACTATAACATGGTATACCATCAGTCTCTGCCTCTCCAAGGTTCGCCATCACACATGATTCATCAAGTCGTCGGTGATGAAAACACGCATAATTTCAGTTTCATATTAATCTATGGGTACTATGGTATCCTAGCTGTCCGGTCTACTTGTCTCTACCAGAATATTATTTATTCTAGCTTGCCACTAAATCTATTAAACTGCTATCCCAACTGGAAGTTGGAGAGTTAAATAAACATCAACCGAGTCTAAGCGGAACGATTTGCAAAACCACTGAATAGGGTACTAGAAAGCAACACTTGCAATATTTCATGGTGTCGGATCCATTTATTAATATAGCCGCTTATAGGTCATCGGAGAGAGCGTTGGCATCCGTTCGGGCAGCAGTGAAAATGCAGTAAATCATAAGATGGACGCGCTCCGATTATTCCGGGAACAATGATTAAGTACTTTAAGCGTTTTATTGGACGCAAATGCTAGGAAAATGATGTTCGCGAACACACTTCGTTTTTCACAAAACTGGGATGAGAATACTGTCGTCCTAAGAAGAAAGGGTATAGTTATATTTTTCACAAAACTCGAAGTTTCAAGCTTGGTTTTAAATTATAATAATTTTACCAATTTTTTTACATTTCTCTAGAATGCCATCAATAAGCAATTGCGTCTTTTTTCTAAGAAGGACAGAATATGTTAGTAAACTGTTTTCACATGCAATGACATGTAAAAGAACGTAGTCAACGCCTCTCGCTAGAAAGAGGCATTGAAGGCATTTTTATATATGACAAGATATAGTCTAATGACAACACCAGATGTGGGAACGGTAAAGAACCCGATCGCAGTGATCGATCAATTGGTCCACTCGTTTGGTAGCAATTTATATGAAAGGGTAACAGCAATACAAGTTGTTCCTTTTATGTCAAAAAGATAACACGAGACAATTCAGAAACACTAACGTGATTGGAACAGTTTAGGATAAGGGTAAGATTATTGAAAAATCGATCGCATTCTTTTGTGTTATTCAGTACTAGTTTCTTTATTAGGTACCTACCATCAGTAACTAAATAAAAATCATGACATTTTAAAACCTAGTAAGTATCGACAACGTGACAAAAACCCAAATTGAACAAGGCTATTAAATTTACAATGTTCAAGATACGATCTTTACATGGTAAAAAAAATCAATGTTCTCGTCGATTTTATTTATTACAAATACAGCACGCCCAATAAATTGGTAACGTATAGCAAGGACAGTAACGAGCATGTTCGATACAACGCAAATTATGTACACTGTACTTAATCATCCTATTATTACTGCAACGATTCAGTGTCCTTTCAAAATCGCTAATTTAATCAGATAACTACGTATTATGATCTCACGGAGACATAATGGGTGGGTGCGTATGCTAATGTGGCAGGTGAAAAAATACAATCTTAATAGCGACTAATGGAATAGCCGAATAAAAATAAGATAAAAATATTTCTGTCAAAAATCATTTAGATAGCCTTACTATATAAATAACTATTTAGTTACTCAATAAATAAGTACGTTTAGATAATTCAGGAGGTATGTTACATTCGTAAGTTCGAGAATGTACCTTTTTACATTTTTTTTTTTTTTATAGAGAAGAGGGCGGACGAGCAAGCGGTCTCACATTTAGTTTGATCGTAATTTCCATACCATCAACCTGTCTCTCCTCCTCTGCTGTATATAGCCGGGAACGACAATCGATGGGGTAGACACTCAAAGAGTGGAAATATTGTACTGGGGAACGCAGACCCTCCTCGACTAGGTGGATCGATAATTTAAAGAAGTTCGTCGGTAATAGCTCGATGAGAAGAGGGGACGATTGTGCGAGATTGAGAGTCCCGTGAGAGCTGAATATTCAACCATTATGGAGAATTCTCATCGTTTTGTTACAAATAGCTACCCACATACTTTAAATTTATACATGTTTTGATTGATGCCATAAACCAAATGGCTATATTTTATGACATTCGCTAAGTGAAAAATATATTCTATAAGAAGATATTCAAATAGGCGAGACCTTGGAAAATAGCATAGACATAATGTACATAAAAAGTAGGATGCATGAAATCATGATCATGTCGGACAAAACGGTTCAAAATGGTTGTTGCCGTATCAGTATCAGATCGGTAAAAATCACACGTGATTATAATAAATATTGAGGAAGTTAATTATGTGTGTGAGCTCGTGTACCGGAAGATATAATAGCGACGATCGACGGTAACCTGATGATTTTCACTCGTACGCCACTCATGTAATTATTCCTATAATGTTTAATATTAATAATTAATTTTTATGTCCTTAAAATTATACCTCCCATTGGCGGCGTCGTGTTGATGTCGTAACAAATATTTTAAAGATATACTCACATTCATATGATCAAGGAGAGTGGAAAACGTCTTCGAATCTGGTTATAATCCTAACTAAGACAATATAATTAGAAACAAAGACAAAAACTGAACAAACAAAAAAGACAAAGTTGTAACAAAGACGATATAATTATTACTATCGTGAAAGTATGTTGTCTCTGAAAATGTCTTTGTTGTCATTTCACCACTCACCACGAGAATACAAAATTCACGATAGTGATACTAGCAGCTAAAATACTTGTACATACAATTGTTATTTCTTTCTCGCGGCTTCGTTGAAGATTTATTGTATAAAATCGTAATTACTCGACCGATTGTGATTAAAATATACATTAAACCTTCACAGCCAAAGACTTCATGTAGCTATTGAAATCGGTTCAGTAGATTGTGAAATCAGCCACGAAAATATAGGCAGATATTTATAAAATGTAAAAGGTTGAAGATCCTAGCATCTTTGCATAATACAGGGTTACATTTTTTCATTGACGTACGTACAATGATCTTTCTGATGACGTAATCAGATTCGCCCGAAAACAGACGTCCATCGTAACAAAAGTCGATGAAATGGAATGGAATGTTTTACGTTTCCAATGAATAGATTCCAAGAAGTGACGCGCATGTCTTCAAATTTGTTCAAGGCAGCAAGGAAGACGATTTGCCTACCGATGAAAGTTTGATTGCCAACATATTTGCATAATCGAATAACGAACATTAATCACTGGGTTTCCTGCCCACTGACTCGGAAGTATCCTATAAGCTGTCGTCTCCAATTAATGAGATATGAGCAATGACATTTAGTACATTTCATAAGCGTTAGCGACTAATTATTATATTAAAATTTCAGTTAAAATTTAATTTTTATACGGATGCGCAAACGGACGGACAAACATGACGACATTATACTCGAACAAATTCCATAGTCTTTTTGAAACCTTAAAAAGGAGTTAATTACCGTTTACTATTGGTATCACTACCGCTACTTGATACCTCTTTTAGTACTTAGTAGTTAGTTTTCGCTGAACGAAACGACGTGAGTATTGCGTATTCGTTCGCGGGTCGCCTAGCTGAAATACATTATTACCATGATAGGGCCCTTATTAAAAATACAAAGACTCCACATGCGGCTCCAGACTCAAGCGTGAACTTCGCTCCCCGAGAACGCCTCTCTACAGTTACAAAGCCCAGCCGCGCCGGTCTAGGATGCCGTAGATTTCATCCTAGTAAAAGAGAAGAGTCGTCGACGTCGCGATCAGAATAAGCTCAGATGTTGCAGGAACGGTACCGCGTTCCTGTCACATCAACACGTTTCAAGGCTGCAGTGCAGGTAGGTATCTATCTGTCTTAACTCGCCTGGATGACAATACAACGCCGGAAGACATCAAGCGGCACATCCAAGAGAGACTCCAGGGTCGGACCAGGGACGAAACGGTGAAAGCGGAGCTGCGGCAGATAGAGTCCAATTATAGGTCTAGTAACATTAAAACCTATAAGCTTCGGGTTGCTTAGTAGTACATCAGAAGCTGTTGCTTCTGATGTAACACTACCCGTTGAAACACTACCCGTTTCAACGCTTTAGGGAAGCAAGACCGAGCAAAAATAAAATCCGTATTAGTAGTTATAGTCAATAGTTTACTTTATTATAGTATTCTAGGTTAAAGTATATATTGTACGGGTCTTAAGTTGCATGAAATAAATAAATGAAACCTCACAAATATTATATCTTTCACTCAGTCTTTATAATTATATTAAACCACCATTCTTAACTAAGACAAAAGTTTAATCACATGCTGTTTCGAAATGTTAATCATCGTGCGGGTGAAACATTGATCAAATGAACTTATAATAAATATATATAAATATGATCGATAAATCTCACCATCGCTACCGCTACCTCTTATGTTTTATCCCATAGCTCCACGTAACCTGACAACTAATATTTGTTGATGATCGTGCTGTAGTCGTCTCGATTGTTTCGTATGTGAACATTTTGTAATTACATTGACGTGTATGTTTAAATTTGAATGAGGCCATCACTCATATAAGAATATATATTAGAATGCGGAGTTGTACGAGGAATTGTATGTGTAGCAGGTATATGATTAATGATTTAGGGTTTTTGGTTAATTAATATATTACGTATTACTCGTGTATTTTTATCTTATCTCTTCGCAGAGATAAAAGGAACGGACCTAAAACCAAGTGCTTTTGTGAATTATATTAAAAATGAAAAAAGTTTCCTTACTATCCCGTCTGTATTTAGTAAAACGGATTTTTAGTTTCGAGACACATTACTACATTACATTACGGGGCCTTGTCATTGAGATTTGACTTTTATAGACTTTTATGACTATATTTATATTTTGTGAACCATATACCATCAGCTTGTGGTGTGCTAGTATTGAAGATATGGCTAACCCAAGGTTCGCCACTGTCATCATCTAACCGATTCTAACCAATAACCTGTTATTGGTTATTTTAAATTGTCAGTAAAGTGGTGAAAAGGTGACCCGACAAGTCTAAACATATAACTATTGTTATTTTTCTTATTGTAGCATTAGCCAGGATCAAGGGTCCATAAATACTAAGTATATATCTCCTTAAGGACTGTCACATAACGTACAAAGTTATTTCGTTTAGGATGCTAAATAAGAAATGCTTGCAAGCACGCTTACTTACTTAGGAAGAGTTAGGAAAATGAGAACATGAATGAAATGAAATTCTCTTACATTTTGTTTCCACACATAGATATCGTAGGATGAGTTATCAAAATAATTTACGATTCGGCGCGGTCTATCGCTCTATGACGTGGGCGTCGCGACCGTTTAATGTCAAGTCTGTGGTCATGGTTCGAAGAGTAAACTGGGTAGACACACTGCATACATTAATGTTGCTATGATTGCAATTATACTGATACGTATATAAAATATATCAAAGGAATTATAGCTAGTTATTTTTGATCATGCTCTCGGCTCCGTTACGTGATTTTGCTACTTTTTGTGAAATATTATTTTTTGCAAACAAAGGACATCATTTAGTTTGGACTATGTATATTTTGTTAGAACTTGTTAGTCTAAGCATTTATTATTACGACACCAAAGCTACTGTAATGCTCTGTATTGGTATTTGAGTTTGAAAATCTGAAATTCCCACAATTCAATGATGAATTAATAACCAATGATCAAACAAATTATGAAAGAATTTTCAAAATAGTAATATCTTGCCAGAACATGTCATTTGTTCTTCTTGTTAATTCACACTTTTATTTTCATCGAAAAGGTATGAAAATCCAACTCAAATAACAATACAGAGAATTAATTACCACAATTTTACCACACACCACAGAACATATTATTCCTTTTGTTTGACCGGCACTTTCAGGTTTTGCAACAATGTATGACGGTCCTTTAGTTAAAATGATTAAAAGATTTAAAAATATATCTCCATTGTGACTGTAATAACTAGACATATATTGCAGTGAACGTCTAAATTAGAGGGATCATCGTAATGTGAAACCTTGTGACGCAACCAAGCTTACGATCCGCAATGCAGACGCTCGTCCACTGCCAGCGAGGCTAATTAAATAGAGTGGTTCGCTGGTTGATATTGATGACAGTATCATATGTGATAATATGAATGGAATAATATTGAAACATTGTAAGATATTTGGCAACAAAAATTCATTTCCACTTTATAAATGCAACTATCATCTTTTCTCGTATGTTAAAGACGCTTTTCACAAAATACACGGTAATTTAAATTTATCCCATTGTATATTAGTCATTATTAACAATCCCAGTTCTAAATTCTGATTCCTAAATTCATAAAGGTGAGCTGCGAATCTACGCATGTGCCGACATATGCAATTTTTGACTGATGCTCGCATGTATCGCGGATATTCATGGGCGACTGTAGTCACTTTTCACCAGATTTACTGTCAGCTCGTCTGTCACCTTGGTTCAATAAAAAAATAGCACATGTCAAAATAAAAATGGAAAAATGAAAAACTTCTTATTCCTATCTGTCGATCGATATCAGCTTGTAACAACCCACCTGCAGGCTTTCCCTTGCAATCACAAGGGAGGTTCATTATCCACCATGCGAACTCGAAGCAAATTGGTGGATTGGCCTGCATTTTGGACTGGAAAACAAACTTTATAAAGAGGCCGATCCCATTATGCAACTCGATCACACACAGAACCGATAATTCGATTCTAACTCCGTACGATTTCTGATTCAATTGTGATTGCAAATTATCGATTGTAATAATAGAGTATGATTGAATGGATATCGTAATCAATATTAATTAATTGCTTTTGTATGTGCTAGGTACTTACGATTAAATTGGAATCAATTTCTAGTCTTACATAAATAATTGGAGGTACTGGTGTTATATTATCAAATTATCAATTAAATTACAGTAATTATATTACAGTTACAACATAAAATTTTGTAAGTACATATCCTATCTTATCAGAGGTGGTTATCCATTTGGATTCCCTTTCACTTCGACCCAATGGGATCTTTTGTGTTTCCCTAACCTTATCTTCCTCCCCTAGACTCTTGCTCCCCGAATATTATATCCACATACTTCAGGACATCCGGAAATTGTAGAAGCCTGTAGTTTTCTGGCTCTGGATTATGGTTGCCTAGAAGACTCATTCTGCATCTGGCCACACCGTCTCATTAAACAAAAGATACGTCGTCATGGACTTTTCCTCCTCCATTTTAGATGGAGGAATAATTGAACTGTATATAATGTCTGTATATAAACTGTAATATAATTGAACTCCATAATTGAAGTCCATTTTAGTGTGATTAGTCATTGGCATGTTCGGTTTCCATACATCAGACAGTACTAGTCAATGTAAGGCCCTCTTCGCTTCAAACTCTATCTCAATATGCAGTGGCGTTGTTTTGAAAGCTCCCGTGATTGTCATGCAAGCTGTTCGTTGTAGCGTCTGTTTACATGTTTCCATTTTCGTCCTGGGCCACCAGACAATGCTTCCGTAGGTTAACATCGGTCGCACCATCATGGTATATATCCACCTTAGGGGAAAGCCGTCAGTCACGTTTTGGCACAAGCTCTTCTACATATACATATCCTTCTCTTCTATTCAGTTCCTTTAAGATTTGAGTTCGCTACCAGGCACTACAGGAGAGGCGAAAGAACTCCTCGCTGTGGACAGCCTCTTGTAGTTAACGCTGTAATTGTATCGCCTAGCAGCGCCGCCTGAATTATTCTACTTTTAAGCATGTTGTCCAGCCATTTACATATGGTTAGATTAATGCCGTGCTCTCTTGCCGATGAATGTATCGCCTGAAAGGTTGTGCGGTTAAAAGCTCCTTCTATATCGAGAAAGGTGTTTAAACAGATTTCTTTGTGTTCCAGTGCTGCCTGTGCCTTCCTCATTAGGTGGTGCAAGGCAGTCTCCGTAGAGTTGCCAGATTACTAGGCACACTGGAGTTTACGGAGTTTTTGTAAGTACATATAAACCTAGTATATATTTTGCTGGTAGGTAAAAAAAAATATCGTGTGGAAATGCCACAAATAAATAATCTGTAAAGTAAAGTAAAATAATCTAAGGAATAATAATAATATATAATATATGTGGCAAATCTTGAGAGAGGCATATATCAACAGCGGAGTCAAAGGTTGATGGTATGATAAGAATGGTATAAGTAATAACCACTAATCCGCACTGGGCCGCGTGGTGGTCCGAAACTCACTCGTGATTTCAGGGAGCTCTACTTTATATACATATTAAATACTATACTATCGAACAGTCTCTCTCCACTGCTGGTTATTGCTTATGGATATCTCCCAAGGGCCGCCACCTCCATTTGTATTACAAATATATTAAATACTAGCGACCCGCCCTCGCTTCGCTTCCGTTTATAAGATTTTTTTTCAAAATTTCAAAATAATATATAGCCTATGTGTTATGTATGAGCTATATTATTGAAAAGTTTCATTAAAATCCATTGAGTAGTTTTTGCGTGAAAGAGTAACAAACATCCATACATCCATCCTCACAAACTTTCGCGTTTATAATATTAATAGGATAGGATTATTATTACTTCTAAATCAAGTCTCTACCTTTTACAACCATCATTACGCGATCTCAATTTCCAAGTCATTTGTAGATTTCTAAGTTTTCAATTATAGCTGTGCCTTTCCCCTGCATTATGGGAAACGTAATAAAGGCGAAAAACCATCAGATCTGCGCCTGCGCAGCTTATTGGAGTCCCTTTCTCGTGTGTTGAATGCTTTGAGTTATTTATACTTTGTCTATACTTATCATTAAGAGAGCAGAATGTTGGCAAATCGTCCTTTCACATCGAGTAAAAGTATCCTTTCCTTAAAGTAATTTCACTGTCCGTTGATTGCCAGGAAGAGATTACTTTTAGCAACAAGGCGGCCTTTTGCTTCTGTAATGTTTAATGTGATTAATTAGTTAAAACAGGAAGGCAATAAAGAATTTTTATTCATTTATACCCATGTACATTTTCCTATGAGTCACGAGTCACCTTCACCTAACAAATGTTACCCGCGTCCGTAGGAGTTACAGAGCTTAAGACCTTCTAGGTCTTTCCCGAGTGTTAAACGAGCAATAACATTACGCCGAATATCGGGACTGACCGACCATCTGGTTTGCCAGGGAGCTTATCACAAATAGTGCTAAATAACCCAAAAAAGTCTGGGCTTCCCAGCTAACAATGGCTAGCGTGTCATATTTAAGATCTTCCTATAAATCCCCTCTTGATAACAAGGGGAGGCCTGTGTCCAGCAGCTAAAATTTCTAGACTGGTATTGATTAAGAAAAATGGAGGATCCAACAAGGACAGTAGTTATTGGAATGATCCAAGGGGATAGAAATTCAAAGCTCATATTTTTCCCTACACCATCTCTGAGTATGACGCTGAGTAAGGTTTTTTCTGAGAGAAAGCGGTAGATTAAGAAGGTTATGTCTATTGTCTCTTAACAAGCACATTAGTTATTGACGATACGTATTCATTTAATTTAAGATTAACACTATATGTAATAAACATGAGTCATTCCTCATATTAATCCTATTTAATTCGATGACGGCCATCAATAAACTTTCACACAAACACCCGACTGGCCAGTGATGTCTCAATAGTGATTGATGTGTGAATACGTCTCTGGTTAATTGTAATGTAGCTTGTCATTTACGCTTTCATAGCAACATTGTTGTAGACATTTACAAGCTTCATAGAAAATTGTTAAGACATTTTAAAATGTTTATACAGTGTTCACTCGTGAGTCGTAAGGTCTTATATGCCGCTGAAGCAATGAAGTGACGAAGGTGCAAGAGCTCCGATCAGTCAGGTGAAATGGCATCGAAAAGAATGAAAACATAACACCGTTTAATATAGTGTATCGGCCAATCGAGCGTTCGCATAAATACAAATTCCTTTGTAACTCATTATCAATTTATTCCATAAGCGGTTAGGTAGGGCTAACTGCAAATATAAATTTGTAGAACAAACCTATTCATTCTGTTAGAGTAAGGAATATAAATCTCAAAATCACGTCAATAACGCGTTTACAAACGCAAGAAAAAAATCAATTTTGAAGATTGGAGCCATAGTACGAAATAGCAGCAAACTCTATAAGTTATAGCTAATTTGGCGATAAAGGAAAACCATTCGCAAGAAAAATCTCATGTCCTAATGTAGAGAAAAGAAATGAGTAAGCATGTATAATATTCATCAATCCGCATTATACAAGAAACAAAATAAAGTCACTAATACAAATTAGTTCCGCTATTGTTCTCTGTTCATGTTATGTCCGATTAATTAGAGAAAATCCATATTGTATAACGTCTCGATTTCTAAGAGCATATTAGCATATCACTTCTCCCATAAAAGAATTCTCCTCGATTCATAACAGTTTCACTTTGTATATCTTTGTAAGGCATTGTGTTGAGGAACTTAAGACGTATAGCAAAACACAATATTTGCATAATCAGAATGGATTCATTATCGAATGTGTTGTCCATTTATGAATACGGTACGTCAATGTGAAATAATAATCTCCAGTTACCCCCGCATGACGCTAATATAAACAATATTACCAACATTATGTAGGTGTGTAATATTCACCAATTCGATAATAATTCAATAAATATTAACGTTCAATTAAGTCTTCAGAATTTGTATAGACATGCTTAGTTTAGAAGTCACATACCTATGTATAAATCAGAGAAACCCTATCTTTTGGGGGATTCATATGCAGCCTAACAATGCACAAATCTAGCAGTCTAGGTCTTCTTTACGAGTGCCATATTGCTGTGCGTTTCCGTACAGTAGCCGACAAATATTTTCTATACTGGTTTAACACATGAATTTATTAGAGATATACAAGTGCGTTGGACGCACGAAATAAGACTGGAGTTGCCTCCAATCACGGACAGTGACGCTCTACCATGAATTGTTGACAATACAAAACACCGTGCACGCTCTGCACCGTCAACATTACGTCCCTACTCAATAAGACTCAATAAAGTGTCGGCGACATTATTTGTCTGCTCACACGCAAGTAAAAACCACAGTTATAAATATTTACATAAATCTACTGAAAATGGCAGTGTAATGAAAACGCGCACTTTCAACTGCCTGTCAGCTGTTAGTCAGGGCGTAAGCGCGTGGGAGGAGATTGTGCGTTGACGTTGGAAAGTGCTCGCCTAATAGTGTTCATTTACACCCGGCAAACTGGTGGTGTCCCATCACGTGGGACTGCTTGCTCGTCCGCCCATAGTCTATAAAAAAAAATGGTGAACTTTTGTTTCTGCATCCTACTGTCTGTAACGCCTTTAACGATAAAGAAAGGGTGATAATGAGATGCAAATAAGTTATTTGCATACCATAATTATCCTTTCCTTACCCACATAAATCCTATCACGAAATTAGTCCAATTTATGTTGTTATTATAACACTTATCAAAGCATACTGTACATCAGCTATACTCTAAGTGTGTTCCGCGGAACCCTAGGGTTCCGTGATACCTCTGTCGGGGTTCCGCAAGAATTTAGAAATAAAAAAATCAAAACACCTCTCTCTGGTCGCTCCGCGGCTGTGCGGACTCCGCGGCCGCGCGGAGACAAAACGCTATGAATGTTATTTATTTATTTATTTGTATTTGTATAAGCTTGTGTTACATTAGCTGGTACAATATCTCATAAGTTTGGTCTCAACAATTTTATACTTGTACAACGCGTTCGCTCTAAGTTTGCCGGTCTGTGGAATGCGCGTACCCTCCCCCACGTGACAACAAAACTTATAATGTGTCATAGTTTTACCCAAATATCTAACGTACACAATTTTTATTGTTACAATTAAATAAAAAATTTCGAACGTCATACACTCATACCTATCGCCAGCGGCAAACTTAAAACGAGCGGGTAGTATACTTGTAAGCGCTCAGTCTCTTTGATAAAAGCCGCCTCTGAATTAGACGCTATAGTTGTCAACTAGCGACTTTCGTCTCTAACTTCAAAGGATAAAGTCGATATTGTTTACAACGCTATTTTTAAATTTCTGTTTTTATTTTTGCTTTTTGTTTATCAAAGGTGCCGACTCGAGTATTTTCGAGAATATTTGAGATCGAGTCTAGGACTAAGTATAAAAGCGGCGATCGCGCGTTGGCGTCGTCAGTTGATGATTAGCGTTCGGAGCGATAAGTTACTACCTACTTACAAGCTCGCTAGCGAGAAACTAGTGTTCATTGTTTTACTGCCTGCTGTATTCTGTTGTCTCAGTTTTATACATTTCTTCCCTGTAGGTTCTAAATTTAGTCTCTTATACGCAGTAACGATTGTGCATTATTTAAACCCCACTATCCTGACTTGTAACATTATAAATAAAGAAGAATGGAACGTTGGCTTAAAGGTGTTAAACGTGTTCCAACAACATCTTCTAATGACGCTGAATGTTCAAAAGCAATGCGCGCGGAGAATTTAGCAATCACCGATCCAGAAGATGATGCCACGACGTCAAGCTCGACGGTTTCAAAGACGAAAAAAAGGAAGTATGATGAATCTTATATCAGTTTCGGATTTGTTGATTCCAACGGCTCACCTCTCTGCATGCTCTGTAGTAAACTGCTTCCTAATAGTTCCATGGCACCTGCCAAATTGCGTCGACATTTAGAAACCGTACACCCCGAGACTAAAGACAAGAATAAAGAATTTTTTGTTCGCAAAAAAGATCAGTTATTAGAAAGTCAAAAAAATATGATGCATGTAACACAAACTACCAACGAAAAGGCCACGGAGGCATCATACTTAGTTAGCTATCGCATTGCACAAGCAGGTGAAGCGCACACTATCGCTGAGAAATTAATAAAACCATGTGTATTAGACATAACAAAATGTATGCTTGATGAAAAATCTGCAAAGCATCTTTCTACTGTTCCGCTATCAAACGATACTGTTTCACGACGAATCCATGATCTGGCAAGCTACGTCAAACAAGAACTAGTTACACGTCTACAAAATACACGATTCGCTTTGCAAATGGACGAGTCGACTGATGTCGCTGAAACCAGCGATAGCCTGATAGCCAAACGGCTATCCTGCTGGTTATTGTGAGATATCCATATAAAAGTTCTTTTGAAGAAGACATGCTTATGTGTTCATCGCTGCTTACAAACACTACCGGGGAAGAAATTTTTAATAAAATAAATATATTTTTTGAAGAACATAATCTCAGTTGGAACAATTGCATTGACATTTGTACAGATGGGGCCAAGGCGATGACAGGTAAAACAGCAGGAGCAGTGTCACGAATGAAAAATAAAGCGCCTAATTGTAGTTCCAGTCATTGTATTCTGCATAGACAAGCACTTGCGATGAAGCAAATGCCGTCTAATCTAAAATTAGTTATGGATGAAGCGGTAAAAATAATTAATTTTATCAAATCACGACCACTACAATCCCGATTGTTCTCATTATTGTGTGAAGATTATGGCAGCAAACATAAAACACTGCTGCTCCATACAGAAGTGCGATGGCTGTCTCGGGGAAAAACTTTAACAAGGCTATTTGAACTTAGAGCCGAGTTACAAATGTTTCTTTCAGCAGATACTTCTTTTAATTTGAAGGACCGTTTGTATGATAAAACTTGGTTGTTCCGATTGTCTTTTATGGCGGATATCTTTCAAAAACTTAACGAATTAAATTTATCGTTGCAAGGTAAACAGACAACAGTGTTTCAGGCCTATAATAAAATAACTGCTTTTAAAAGAAAATTAGATTTTTGGATCATTTGCATTGGTAAGAAAGAAATAGAAAGTTTTACGTTACTCAGTGAGTTTGTTAGCGAAAACGACTCAGAAATGTTTGAAGATAATGTGTTTGAAGAATTGGTCCAATATCTCAGTTCGATGCGCGCATCTTTTGAAAAGTATTTTCCCGAAGAACACAATACAAAAATTAAAGTGAACTCCTGGATTCATAATCCTTTTTTACCCAACTTGGAAAAGCCTGAAAACATGTCAAATGAGATATATGAATCTCTTTTAGAAATGTCATCAGACACAAGTATGGAGTCATTGTTCAAAACGACGCCTCTTAATGATTTTTGGTGCAGAATCCAAGATGAATATGCAATGCTTGGCCAAATGGCTCTGGATATTCTTCTCCCGTTCCCAACTACATATTTGTGCGAAACAGGATTCTCTACCTACGCAGCCACGAAAACAAAATATCGCAATAGACTGGACGCCGAAGCTGATATGAGACTCCAACTTTCTTCCATCAAACCTGATATCAAGCAATTGATGAAAAATAAAAAACAGTTTCATACCTCCCACTAGTTAGATTTTTTCTTTTTTAATGTTTTCTATTATTGTCCTTACCAAGTGGTGAAGTAAATAATAATTAGTAACTGATACATTGTACTTTTATTATGCTGATTAATATAGAATACACTTATAAAAATAATTGTTTTATTGTAGGGTTCCATCAAGTATTTTGCTTCCCAAAAGGGTTCCGTCATTTAAAAAGTTTGAGAACCACTGCTGTACATAATTGATTTTACTCGAGCAGCCTATAGGTGCGGTACATGAAACTACCCTACAACGCCCTCCGAGTACAGACAACACCTTCGGGATGCTTTTGGGGCTGCCACGACACTGCAGCGCGTTAGGCATGTTTGCGGAATCGCGCACTGACGGCATTCATGCCATAATGCGTAACAAGGTCGCCTCACTTCTCTATTGTGTACGTGGCAGCGACCACTGCATTCTGAGGGTGATAGCGACCCGGTTAGACTGCTCTATTCTACAACACTGGGTGGGTTTAGTCACCGGTAACATTAAATAAATCTCTTTTGTTTTGTACCTGCCTAGAGGATTCCTTATAGACAGATATAAGATAGATTTAATTAATCTTATCTGATTCAATTTAATTTGGTTTAATTTAATTTAGTTAATTTTGTTTTAATTTAATTTTGGTTAAATTAATTGATGTGTATATAAAAAAATGCTAGTTTACTTATTTCTTAAAAATTATTTTGATGTAACATTTTTAATATGGAATGTTTTTCTGAAATAAAAAGTTTAATTATTATAAATGAAAAAACGAAGTATGTTTTTGAATAAAAGTATACTTTTGATTAAATGTACAGTTAACTCAGCTCCATTTTCCATACCTGCACAGAATTAGAGCTCTTATGGTGATAACACGAAAATAGGCTTCACCTATAATATCTATTGAACATCGATAGGAAACAATCTACGGAAGCAAAGTTTATAAACAATTAAAAGTGTAATGAAAGTGACAGTTAGACCGACAACTTGAAGAAGTTTGTCGGTAATGGTTAGATGAGAAGAGAGGAAAAGTGTCTAGTGGCGAGCCTTGGGAGAGGCCTATATGCGGCAGCGAGGAGACAATGGCTGGTGGCATCATGGCAAGGTAACAAGTGCAACTAAGTTATCAAAATTGAAATGTTTAAATCATTTAGAAAATGGTAATTCTACTTTCAATAACAGCCAGTCAATATTTTCTATAGTGACGACTATTTGTTTTTTTATCATCGTTACAGTTAACAATAGGTACTAACTAGACCCCACGTCAATATTAAAATACCCACTTAGAACGTGTGTAAATACTTAAGTAGACACTTTAAAGAATCTCGCGTGTAGTAACCCCATTAACTGTGAAAAACGATCCGGTTTACTGGCGCTGAGACTTTTAATGCTTTTAATACTTTTTAGCGGCAGTATACTATGACCAATAGTAGCCAGTAATCCCAGTATCCTGTTACTAAATATTGGGTTTCCTGAAGGCTTCCAGCAAGACTTTTTGACGTACCAGAAAGAGTTTAAATTACTTTACCAAAGTGAAATGAAATTTCTTTAAAAGCAGATTATATTCTTAACTTCTTTCATGTTCATAATATCGTTGAAGCTTATAATAAGGACGTCTTTAAAATGTAACGGATCTGCTTTCTGAAATTAGCCTGTAATTATTTAGTTCGCATAATTTATCTGCATCACCACATTTACAATCATCATCTGGGTACATTTACAAAATACCAACTACAAAAACCGACGTGGAAAACCCGCAAAACATTCATAGAAAACCATGATTTACGTAAACATTGCACCGCCTTGACAGTACAAAAGTAACCCTTGAGCTTTTACCTTTAACATCTATGCAACAATAAAGGGCCCGGACTGCGCACGCGCACGTGGCAGGTGATAATAATGAGTTGGTCACTGAGCAGTAAATCAGGGGCGCCCGCGGCCCCCGCCACGCCTCCCGCACTTTCAGCGAAAGCGACAACCCTACAGAGGGCGATACTAATAATATATGTTATGTAACCATAGGTTTAGTTGAAATGATAATTTCATGAAATACCAGGAAGGTAATGTCAAGTTGTTATCTCAATGTGGCTAATAAATACACAATTTTGAAGGCTTATTAATATCATACATTGATTATTTATTATTATGTACTCCATTTCCCACTTTAACCTAGTGTTTCGGTAGTGAGTGAGATATGCCAGATCCCATTTTCATCCTATTCTATCCTATTCCTTCCAATTTTGCCAACATTTTCTACAAATTCATTCCTACGAGTACATCTCCAAAGGTAAGCAGCGCACTTTGGGCGTGCCAACGTTTGTCATTTCGGACTGAAGTAGGCTTGTACCACTAGGCGAAATGTATGCTCATCTGCGACCTTCTTCCATTTATTGCCGTTGCCGACGTTATTTGCTCCAATACCATGTCAGTTAATGCTGGTTTCCAGTAAAGTTCTGTGCTCTTTCCAACTCTCTTTCTTCTGCATATCAACGACCTGTTACAAGTTTGTAACATGCGTTCCTATGCATCTGCAGTACTGTGACAGTCGTCTAACAGTACTGGGAAAACTTTGTACAAAGGCCGTGCAAATATCTCTCGGGCCGAGGTGGAAGGCTTGTGTCCGAAATCGAGAACTCTTTAGACCGAGTCTTGACTGGGGGTAATCTTAATTTGGTCCAATTTAACTTCCGTAGGACAGTCTGGCCCATTCACCGCTAAGAAGAGTCGAGTTTCGAAGTCATATGGAGAGCAAGATAAAACTTGCCAGTACTTTATCACCCCGGTTTTTCACTTTTTCACTCCGGGACAAAGCTTGTCGCTTTATAAAGCTAAAATTAGACCCCACATGGTGTACTACTGCTCACACCTTTGGGTCGGTGCACCGAAATACCAGCTGGACCCTTTTGACTCCGTCCAACGACGTGCTGTCTGAATTGTCGACGATCCCAGTCCCACAGGTGATCTAGAAGTGCTCAACATCCGAAGAAATGTTGCGTTTCTCGCCTATCGTTTATATAATGGGGAATGTTCTGTAGAATTGTTAAATTTGATGCCAACTTCGGGTTTTTACCATCGCACTGCACGTTATCGTCGTGCGGTTCATCCGCACTTCCTTGACATAGTCGCTGGGTACAGTGCGATCACAAAGAAACTTTATGGCGCGAACCTGAATGTTGTGGATTGTGGAATGAACAGCCAGCCGAGGTTTTTCCATTATGCAACGATATGAGGCTCTTCAAGAGAGCTGTGAACAGGATTCTGCAAGGTCGGCAGCACACCCACGAACTCCCTGGTGTTGCAGGTGTCCACGGGAAAATCGGTGCCGGCGATTTTTTTAGATAATAGGTAGCATCTAAGAAAATCGCCGGCAGTTGGAGGATGTTCTTTACTTCGTTTCCCAACATGAAAATTCCGCTGGAAATATCATACCGTACCAATGCAATGCTCCACTCCAGCAATGCAAGCTCTACTCTGGATATAATCATTAATGTATTAATTAATCATTCTCACGTTGATTTTGCGACGCTGGCATTTTTTCCTTGATTCGTCACATTCACTCCCTGCACTCAATCGTCAACGATTCGCTGTGACCGTAGTGCCCGAGATAAGCACAGAGAGAAATCTCGAACAAAATTTGCCTATAAAACATGTTTATATACTCGTATGTTACCGTTTGAATGGATGATTTTTGTTTAACGAATAAATTCTTCTTGTTTTCAAGAAGAAAATTAGTCTGTAGTGCCGAGCTGCCGAGCAAACTGCCGAGCAGTAGTTCTAACGGAAGCTCATCTTAATCGTATCTCGTCTATAATTCTGACTTTTTAGGCATAAATGCAGGTGACAGACGAGCAGATCGTTTGCTTGGCGCTAATGGTATCTACCCTTGTTGACTTTCATCACAAACGATGATCCGTAAATACACGTCCTTAAATGCGCTGTCTACCTGAAGTTAAAAATTAGGGTTGGAGAAAGAATTGTGAAGAATGAGGTAGTAGATATAATTAAATAAAAATGATCTCATAATACCCCGTATACGATAGGATAAATTAAATCAACCACATATCTATTTCTTCCTTAGTTTCCTGAAATTATGGGCACTCCAGCGATAACGCTCACAGTCGTCAGCCGAGAATCCGACCGACAAATTATTGCAAGGGGAATTGCAAAAGATCTCGATGCACTTTCTATTGCGCCCGCTTATTGGGCGGAGGTAATAAGCTATTTTTCAATTGCTCGCTTGCGATTCGGTGCCTTTCTCGAATTGCTTTCTTGGTGGTGAAATGGAGATACTGCCTTATTCACTGTTGAGTTTTTCGTATATACGCAGAAAGATATACTAACACGGCTATTGTATAATACGAATAAACTAACGTTTATGCAGATTAGCTAGTTGGTGGTACTGCAATCTGCCACGCGAAAGGTCCCGAGATTGATTCCCGATTGAAAAATTACGTACTTGTTGATTTCCCATTGTTTCCAACCCTTTTCTAGTTAGGCCCGCGGTGCATCCGGGAAGATGCAATCTTATTTTGGATTAATGAGGGCTTGTATCGCGGATGCCCATCGGAGACACGTGTACATTTACCACATTGTCAGTCGTCTGCCAAATTTTCTCCATGAAAAATATATTTGTTCAGGCAGAGCGGTGATAGCCTAAGGGTACTATTCTCGACTCATATGGAATACGAGCTGGGTTTTTTTTGACACAGAGAATCCGAGTGTGAGCCATTGACGTTACGTCAGGTTTGTATCTATGGCATTAACATTCCTTAACATCTAATTTACATTCCAAAACCTATTCAATCATAACTGGAGGACTAGTGAGTGTCATTTACACATACAAGGAAACAAAGTAGTTCGGCAGTTTAGCCGCATTGTTAAATGGATTAAGCAGGAAAATTTTATCAGGATGAAAATTAATATAAAACATAAAAAGGCCTTTCTCACAATCTCCTGAAACTTTATCAAAAGGTAACATAAAGTCAATTATACTTTATCAGAAAGTCAGAATCAGCCAGATTTAATTGGCAGATAACTTATCTATTAGATTAACAGTTGTTTTATAAAGACGTGGTGAGAAATACCTTTAGCGTCTAAAATCAGTCATATTGTGACAAATCTTTTTCTAATAAAGCGAATAGCATAGTTAAAACATAACGTAACGATCTTCATCTCTTTGCTACCGCATGACGGACCACCAGTGGTCGATCGTCGATAAAACCCACAACTAAATACGTAGGCGTGTCCGTTGTTCCGTGTAACAATTAATAGGTTAATGTACCACTAATGGCGACATGCCGTCATGACAAACATCGATACAGCGACTAACTATCGAGTACGCAACAATCGAGTGCAACACCTACGCGACTACGGGCGGTCGCTGCGTCGAACGTTTATTAATACGCTCTATTTGAATCTATTAAATCGATATTATGTCAATTTAGTATACTGGCTGTGTAATATTTCTTCGTGCATGAAGACAGCGACAAACTTTAATGTATTTACTTTTACTTTGATTCGTTCTTGGCATCCCATATCATTTCTTTTGTTTTATTTAGTAGGTTTAGTAACGATTGTTATGAACCGATTCATTAGTTGAAATTGAAAGTTATTATATTTAACAGACAACGAGAATTAAATCTATTTATATCCACCTATACGCTAATTGATCCCCATGACCTAAAAATCGACCTTTGACACTTTCACATAATTCCACGTGAACAGTACATGAAAATCTGTAGAGATAGGTTATTTTCATCTAACCTGTGAATTGATGTGGAATAAATTGGAATGTGTCAAAGGTTTAGAGTCATTGGCACAGACCTTGATCTAAGAACTTAAAAATAAACGTAGAAACAATATGACATGAAGTCAATTTTAGCAGTTATATTTGAGATTTTTTGAATTGTTTGTCACGCAAATATGTAGTTACAGAGATGAACATATTTCTCGACATAAAAAATATCGGTATACATACCACTGCTGGATATCCGTCACTCCCAAACCTCGCCATCACATACGATCTTCCACAGTTCTCATCTAGCCATCTAGGGAAACAAACAGTGGGACTCGCCAGTCCGCTTGGCCAGCGCGGCGTTTTCAGGCGATAAATCCCTCATGCAATGTGCATTAGAAGGGCCGTGTCCAGCAGTGGACGTTGTAAGGGCTGGTTACACTTTACGATTTACGTAATATCTGACTGAAGTACATTCTTTACACGATTTATTCAAGTTGTCGGTCCACTTGGCTGTAGAGTGGAACGACAATGTTGCGTTGCGAAAGTACAAGTACCCAGACAATTGTAATCGCGGCATTAAATCACTACAATACAGCTTTATAATTGGCTCCTGTAAGCAGTAAGCCCTATTAATTGGCAGCACGAGATTTTCTCGATTCTCGATTGCAAAGCGCAATTACGCTCTAATGAAAGCGAGAAATTGTCTTCAATGAAGACCGACGGTTACAGGTGTGTTGCGTATATTATACAATAATTAGTAGTATAAGAGGAGGTAGTGAATCAGCTTAATGTAAAGCGCGGGACATAACTCGAAGACGTGGCATCTCTTGTTTTTATTTTAATTTTGTTACAGAAGTTAATTTTGTTACGCGACTATTATAACTCAATAAAAACTATACTATATTATATTATGTTTTTAACACTACATATTGTATATCTTTCAAACGATACTAAAATTAGCAATACTCAACAGAGATAACAAGATATGTTGAAAGAATATTTTAGGACTATTTGCAGTTACCGCTAGGATAAACCATTTTTATTATATATCTACCGCATAATCTACACGTCTATAGGACTGTTTATCTGTTTGTGTGCATGATTAGGCACTTCACCAAGTGAGTGAGTATGTTTTCTGACGTGATGCTAATCGTTCGGTTAATCATCTGTAACCTACATTGAAAAACTTGACTGAGAATATGGTCGCTTGAATTGACATGGACTTGTGGGCATGTGGCGTCGGATGGCTTTGCAATAGCACCTTTCCATAGATGTTGTAAAACACGACTAAGGGAAACAAACAGTGGGACTTGCCAATCCGCTTGGCCAGCGCGGCGTTTTCAGGCGATAAATCCCTCATGCAATGTGCATTAGAAGGGCCGTGTCCAGCAGTAGACGTTGTAAGGGCTGGTTACACTTTACGATTCACGTAGTATCTGACTGAAGTACATTCTTTACACGACTTATCTAAATGCAAATTGCTGTCATTTCTATACTTGCTATGCATGCCTCGTATAAATCTGACCAACTCTCCGCAGTTCACAGAGAAGCTAGTACATTATGCTGATGTTTAATTAGCTGGACACGAGGCTGTTAATTAGGGGCTTACCATCCTGAATGACGGCTAGACGCTGTTTCTACGTCTGACTTGCGTCTCGAAAGTGCAGCCGGTTTCACTTGTTTGATTAAGTAATATTAATTAGTAGTGTAGAACCGACAATATGACTGTGTTTGGAACAGAAAGTAATGCGACTATACCCTTTATTCGCAAAGTATAAAGTATCAATATTAACTATTACTTCGAATTCGATTAGTCCAGTCGATAGTGCTGAAACCAGCTGTTCTGGTTGTGGGTTCGATTCCTGATGGGATGTTCATTTGTTTAAAGACAATGATTGTTTGGATCTGGGTGGTGTGTTTGTTTTTGTATGTATCTCTCGACAGATAATTAGAGGATAGATATCAGCCTATAATAACCCATTGCAAGAGCATAGGCCTTGTAATGCTTCTCCTGTGTTTCGGGTTTTAATCACAACAAACGGCCCAGCGAGGATATTACACATGCCGCCATTGACATAGTATAAGTCAATACATGCAGCAGATTTTTTTAAAATTCGTTAGTACTTAAGAGAATTTACACATGCTAACGATGTTTTCTTCACAGTCGAATTAGTGTAGGATCTAATGTATGTCTATCTGCTCTCTATCTATCTGCAATTTCTCCTTAAATAAACAAATAGAAATTAAGTAAAATAAATAAGTATACTCTTAATGTCATTGCTCCCTTCTTATTGACTTATACTTCTTATACTTCGTGTTCCGAATTACTTCTCCCGGATAAAGAATAATGTGTAAACATAAAGCACGAGTATGTACAAGTGCGCAATTCAATAACTAATTTAATAATCAATGTACAAACTCAATTTCACAGAAGTAGCTACTCTAGACAAAAACATTATGACGTGCATAAATCAGCCACTGAGTTCAAACTCAGCTTCAGCTCTTTGTTGTAAATAGGAAATGGACAGAGAAAACAATAAACGTCGATAATTGAATTTCTCCCAGTTGTACGACTGAACTTACGACAGATCTTTAGAAAGCATGGCAGTTTCGTTAAATTTCACAATTACCTACAGTTACAGACACTGTTTAAATGTATAACTTGAAATACCAATAATCTTACATACCAGTCGGTAGTCGGTACAAATGGCCCTGTAATTGTACCGGTAACTAAAGTCTTATCGCTAAAGTGATTTCTTCCTGGCAATCTTTGGGTGGTAAGAAATATGAATTCGAATAGAGGTAGATGGTGCAATAAAAGAAATAAAAATATGTCGTCATACAAACATACACATACTAATAGGAGATAGATATCATACAATACAGTACAGTAAATTATGTACAGTTAATCATTTTGGATTTATAATATTTATTTTTGTAGTTACAAACACCTGTGTGTTTATAAGTATTTTCACCGGGATACTGTAAGCGGGGGCAGTATTTTTATCTTATTTAAACATCTCAAAAGGTAGTAAGCGCATCCCAGGGCGTGCCAGCGTTTGTCGTTCTGTACTAAAGTTGGCAAGTATCCGGATGACTATGGGCGACAGTATCTATCTACTTACCACAAGGTGGACTGTATGCTCGTCTGCCGCCTTCTTACTATAAATAAGTTTCCATCTGTAGCCTGGACTATAAGTCTCTCTTCCAGCCGTCTCTTTGTATTTCTCTGCTCTTTGTGTCATAGTCAGTAACACACACACACACACACAGAGAGAGAGAATGAGAGATACAGAGAGAGAGAGAGAGAGAGAGAGATCCAGTGAAATCAAGCCTTTTCATATCTCGATAATGTTTAATTAAAACTTGTCATCAAACTTGTCATTACATTATACACATATTCAGTCTTTTTTGTAGTCTTCATCTTTTATAGATAACAGATGCACGGTACGACATAATCACAAAATACGATAACCGGTAATAAAACCGATATTAATATCTTTATAAATATACCGATATTAATACTTGTAAACGTAAATATATATTATTTCTTTTAGTTCTTGAATGCCGATTACAGACGATACCAATACATAACGCTAACAGTTTTCAAACGGGACCAGTACATAAGAAAATGCCAGTAATTATCAAAATTAATGGTTTTTTATATCAATTTTAAGCCCTATTTAAATGTGCATACCATTTACTATCACACAAACAATCGAACAGCTATAAAACCAAGACAAACGATCTCTCTCCATCCGCAGCTGATTGCCTGTCGAATGCAAAACGTATAGACGTCCATTCTATCAAGAGCAGACCAATGTGGGACAAGTCATTAACTCCGGCCCTAAAGTGGGTCGAAGCGTAAACGGAATGTCCGAGTGATTTAATGGGAACTAAAAAGGGCTCATTAATCGCGATGAGATTGAGATACGTCTACTTTAAAGTAACGAGAATATATATGCATCTAAGCATAGATATCTACACATATTATCTAAGAGTAAAAAATTAATTAAAATCCGGTGCTACTTTTTTATAATATAAATAACTCCAAATGGTCCATAGTAGAATTCGTGGGGGCATGTGACGAACAAGACGAACATAAGGACGAATGTAAACTATGTAGATCACGAATTGCCTCAATAAACATTCTTTGACATTTCCTCCCATACTCATAAACGCTATTCAAATTTAATTACTTAATAAATTTCTTAACCTTTTCTAAAAAGTATGTCATTAAACTGATAAGTGACAAAGAATTTTATACTGTAATTAAGTTTAAACAGTGTTTACAAGTAGAGTCCCTAGATTTTTATTGTCCTCTTATATGCATGCCCACAAATATAAAGCTTGACAACCAAATAAATGGCACCGCGATAAACATTAACTGATAATAACTTTACTATGTAAATAAAATGGCTGTCACATTTGACGAGTTTATTATTCGCCATGGTGCCCTACTGAACCGAATTGGTATCCCTAAAGTTAAGTAAGGCAGTAAAGTAATCTGGAACGTCATGTAGTGTGACGACCAAGTTTCGAGCGTGCGACAAGCGACGGGCGGAAAACGAGTCTTAAACATGTAAATATTACATATATTATAGAAATATCACACTACATAGACATTATATATAGACTATTATTATCATCATTAACTATTATTATCATTAAATACTAATAATGTCTGTGAAATACTTTTTTAAATTTATTTATTCTTTATTGCACAAAGTGACAAAAGGTGGACTTATTAGAAGCATTATCTCCCACTCAACCCTTGGGGCTATGCAGAGATTGATATTAATATTACATGGACATTATTAAGTTACATTTACATACGTGTGTAGACCGGGTTGTTAAAAAATTATTATAATTAATATATTATTTTTAAGTGACAACTAACAAGACATTACGAAATTTCTCCGAGTGTTATTAATTTGTAGTCCAAAATGGCCAAGGCCACTGGGCGCATCACTTACAATCTGAAGAAGACTGAAGACGTTCTTAATCTGGGCCACATAATTTTGTATTGTAAATCGGGTCTAAATGTGTACAAAATATACAATATATGTAAACAAATGTAAAATGTGTATAATATAAAACATGTACAAAACGCGAGATCCTAAAAAGTTACACGTAATAACACAAACTTTTTAGATTTTCAAGTTTTCTACTCATTCTATGTTGTATGGTCAAAGTGAGAACTATCAGTAAAGTATTTAAGAATATTTTTGTTGGTGAATCCTCGGAATATCTTATAAAACAAACAATTAAATACCTCTCTCTCATAGTTTCTAACTTCGACCACACATTATTAATCGACCATAGTGGTCAAAATCGCAGTTTCAGGCCAAGGTCCAACCCCGCCCCGTCTCGGCACTTCATTTCCCACGCGGTCTGAAGGCACCCTTAAACTGGGCCGCGCAAGTTTGCACCGTTTAGTTTTATTGCGACAAATGGACGTGTTTAACCAGATTTCGCACTTAACCTTCTAACTGTAATTTCATTGGTTGTTTTGTTTTAAAAGTTTTCTTTCAAGTGTGCTGTATTATACTCGTATGGACTTTGTTCATCATAACACGATGGTTGATTAATTACGTTCTGTAACTGTATTCCTAAATAAGGACCTTATTCCGAAATAATAAATAACAGTATTCAAAACTATAGAGATGTCGGTACATATCATATCAATTTCAGGAGATATCAATTCCACAAGAAATGGTAGCTTGTTCTTCTTACCAAACTATGATAACAAGTATAGGCTGAGGGTATGGTATGCCTATATCATTAGCCTGTGTCTTTCCACTGTTAGATATAGACCTTTCCCAAGGCTCGCCACCACGTACGACTTTCCATTCATCCTCTAACAGTAAACTTTTTCAAATTGTCTGACCAGAGGGAGTCCCATACTGTGGTTTCTGGTACAAGGACTTGTCTACTTTATCGTACTCCATCGGTTGTCGGTCCTGCGGCAGACATGGCCTGTTCATTGGCACTTCAGCTTATTAATTCTGTATTGTATGTCAGAAACTTTCTTCTTTTATAGACTTTTATTCATTTATTTATTATTATATTTAACTTCTTTTATTTTATTTATTGTTTTATATTGGCAGTGGCGCAATTCGCTAGTGTCAAGTATTCTTCGTAACTATCAACTCATCATTGTCCAGTTTTGTCGAAGTAAGTTAGGAGTCGTTTAGTAAAGTAAATGGTGGGCTTATTGAGGACAGAAGAATTAGATTGGGAGAACATGAAAGAGGCAGTCTTATGCTTTTATCTGATTGTCACAAACATTACGTACAAACGTTAGGCTCTTTGAAGTTTAATAAACTATAACTATTAAACCACAAAACCAATTTTTATAATAAGCAAACATAAATTCGACTTCACTTCTTTAGTTCCCGTCAAAAAGTCAAAAAACTCTCTTTGTCGGATTTCTACGTTTGTACTTCTTAGCATAATATAAAGGTCATCAACGGCACGAATGAGGATATTCTGCGGTTACCAGTTACCCAAATCATATGCAGATTACACGGATTTCGCGTGGCGCCACTAGAACAATGTGTCATTGTGTTCACTGACTCACGTGGGTATCGCTTTCGTATCGATACCTCGATTATGCTGTATCATCGAGTGATAATCGTCATCATACATATACATATGTGGTTCGTGAAGAAAGTAGGTACCACCCACGGGCCGTAAACAATTGAAAGTGTTTTTCGAGTAAACAATGACTTGCAATTGGTTGTATGAGGAAAATGTTATGAAACAAAACATTAAGGGCCACTAAACAATGGACGGACGGGGTACAACGCATGCCGAAAAAGGAAAAATTAAATACACAAAGTAGAAAAAATCTTCCTCGAGAAATGGTGTAAAAAGACGAAGAAGACTTACTATACTATATATGTAATACTATAAGTTAAAACAAAATATAAGCATAATAATAATACTTAGGATCGCTTAAGATAAAATTAATTCTTTCAGGTTGCATCACTGTCATGTAGAATTTATGTGTCCTGTTTCCAATGACAAAGTGCCTCTCCATATGAAATGGTGTCGTTTCAGTGGAACAACTCCTTAAAATGGGGAGGGATAGGATGGGAATGGGCTCTGGCATATCTCACTCACTACCTAAACATGTACGTACATGGGCAAATACGATGAACTAGGAAATGCAGTACATTTCAAGGTAGTCACTCTTCTGTGAGAGAGGGGTAAACCTGGCCAGTGGAGTACGCCCAGCGGCTGTGGGAATGCAGCATCACACCACTATCACCATAACAGTCTAAAATATCTTACAGTAACCACGTAAAGGGGAAAACCTTAATTGTGATATTATCTAATAAACATTCGGTTTTTTCAGCTTTATCTTAAAAATCATGATTCTATTTAAAATATTAAAGCTTAAATAAAATATTAACCAACACCAATAAATTCATATTGACAATAAGGTCCTTTCGATCATATAAGGTGACATATGATGTGCAACTTTAATAGATCCTGTAACGTCGACATAGAGAAGAAATTAGGACAAACATGTTACGCTTGATGTAGTCTTTTATACACACTGTAATAGAAAACAAGAAAAAAACTTGCAAATAGTTCATCGCTCTCTAATAATTTGATGTAAGTGTAGTAACTTTATATAAACTCGCACAATTTTTTCGTTTTCTCAACGAGTTTAGTGTACCGGATGACCGTTACAAATGAAACCGGCTACCATATTACACGATCCGCTCGTAGCTGTTGATCTGGTAAATATTGCGGTTTGTACAAAATACACCGAGATAAATGCGTTTATGTCGACTTGTTGTTCCAGAAGATTATGTTTATTATTTACAAAAGCAAATAATAATTACTGTTTGAAGTCGTCAACTTTCGGGAAAAAATAAATATGAGCAGCAGATATTTTACTATCTACTCTAAAAATTATTGTTTAGTATGGGAATACACTAATGTAGCACGTGTGAGTGAAGACAGACATCAAAAAGCATAAACAGATATTATCACATCACATCGCTGTATGTAAAAACTACAACTAACCTGAATATCTCTCCTCGGCTGCGGGAGCCACATGGCCGGAACTGGAGCGGGCATGCGTGTCGGAGGCGGAGCGACTGACCTATGCATCGGTACAGGCGGTGGCGGCAGCAACATCGGTCTCGGTCCTTGCACTATTGTGACAGAGGGCATCAGGTGCGGGGGTCGTCGCTCCATCTGCCTCTCCACAATCGCGAGGTGTTCGGACGGCCGAATCAATCGCGGCGGCGCCGGTAACCGAGCGATGCGGTTATCCGGTATTGGACTACGTATCGCGACTGCGTTATCTGGAACCAGATTCCGTATCGCAACCATGTTGTCGGGAATGTGCGCGCTTCGGATCGCGGCTGCGTTATCCGGGACGTGGCTCCGGATTGCAACCATATTATCCGGGACGGGACTTCGTATCGAAACGACATTGTCCGGTACTGGACTCCGAATTGCGACAGCGTTGTCCGGTACATGGGTCCGAGGGCGAGGCTCCGGGGGGCGCACGCTTTGTCGCGGCGGGGGCGCTGGTGCGCGCCGGACGCGCCCCGCCTCCGTTTCGTCCGTCATCGGTGCGCGCCAATCTGTTGTCAAAAGAAAAACATTTTTGAAATACAAAATTTCCATATTACCTACCCATTTTTAATACAAAAAAGGTGGCAGACGAACATAAAGTCCGCCTGATGGTAAGTTGATACTGTCGTCCATAGGCATCCGCGACGATACATGCCAACATCAGTACGGAATGACAAACGTTGGCACGCCCCCGGATGCCTACCTTTGCAGATTAAGGACTGGAATGGCAAAATAGAGACGGATAGGGAATGGGCTCCGGCATATTTCACTCACTACCGAAACACATTGGGGAAATACGATAAAGTAGAAAATGCACTACATTTCCAGGTAGTCTTCTGTGCGAGAGAGTTAATACGCTCAGTCGAGTGCGCCCAGTGGCTGTGGGAATGCAGCTGTGGAATCGCAATTCCTCAATAACTGAGTGATGATTAAGTAGTGCCTAATTGTCGGATCGGGCCTAGAATGTTTTTACATACGAGTATAGTGACTATTTGTGAGGATTTCTGATCAGTTGTGTGTTGTAAGCAAAATTTTCTTTTTGTGTTGTTTAGAATTGAATTACTGTATATTCTTCATTAAAAATTAAATAAATAAATATCAAATCGTTTTTGATCAAGTCACACGTGACTACTATTTCTGAACATAGGATAAACACTTTGAAACATGTTCATAAACAATCAAGTGTGAAATATTTTTATTACCATAGAGTAATAAAAGAAAGTAGGTACGGCATCTTGTTTATTGCCACGATAATTATTTTGAAAAAACAATTTCTTAGCTCGATTACCCAATTTGTACGATCCATCATGCGACTAGACAAACGTTTGAGAAGAATACAAATGATTAAAAAAATGGTTCCCTCCTAGCACAAATAAATCAATGAGGTGAAATCTATTCGTCGATATGTGTCGATATTCATTCTTATAATAGTGGTTTGCAAAAAAATAGCAATTAAGAACTTTGATCTGATCTCTCAACTGTCTTAATTTTTCTAGGTAAAAACATCAAATCTTACGTTTCTTCAGAGATTGTACCGGAAAACTTGTTAACGCGATTTACTTGCTACGTTCCTATCATTTTCTTAACATAATATGGAGTTCTCGAAGGTTCACCGCAATTGACAACTAGAGACAACAAAAACAAAGATGTATCACGCGATGCTTCATATCAATTTAGTGAGGAAATTACGGTAATGTAAAGAACTTCCCGTTTATTTCTTATTCGTAAAGAAAACTACATTTGGCGCATTAAACTACACTACTCGTATATAAAAATAAAAAAGCAATCATATACGATAAGTAATAATAATATGTATTTTCTGTTTAGAAAGAAGCCGGCAGACGAGCAAATGGTCTACCTGGTGGTTTGTGGATGCTGTCGCCTAAGGAAGTCCAGAATACATGGCAACAAACGTTGGCATTCCCCTGTTGCGCCAACTTGGGAGTCGATTAAGCAAAGGGAATTATTAGGAAAAGAGGATGGGAACAATAAATTATTTCAAGTAACGCGTTCTATTTAAATAGATGTGTAGATTTTCAATCCATTAACATTTTTATGTACTACGTAATAATAATATGACAGTCGTTTTTATTCACTTATTTTATCTTATTGTAGCTACTGTTTAGTATACAAATAAAAACTATAATCTTACATAACGCTTTGAAGCATTGTTTAATTAATCTTCTGGTCAATATTTGGATTTTGCAAAAATGTCGAGGTAAGTGCAAGAATAAGACGCATTATTTAATAAATTATAAAAATATTGATTCCCACAAAATGTACTATCACGCCATCTACCTGAAAAGCGCGGAACTTGGTAGGCTGTTAGTGCACTCAATGACACGCAGTTGAGTAGAGAACGGCGTGCGTGTATTCGCTTAGCGTCGCAAAGTCTGCGCCTGCGCTGCGCGGCTACTGTTGCAAATTACGTGTATTTTAGTTTGTTCGTTTATTATTTAGTGTCAATTAACCCTTCAATATAGTCTGTTGATTCCAATTGTAAATTTTGAGTCGGGGTCTAATGCTCCCAAAAACAACAAAGACCTGTCAACCGGTCAACAAAGACCGGTTTCTCGCAATTTCTTGTTAACTAAAAGATATCTCAAGAAATCTCATCTCATCCCCCCCGTTAATTTAAAGCCTCCTGGAAGAAACATCCATATGCATTTATTAGTGTTTATGAATAAAACATGAGTAAGTTGCTCTTGTTATACAACGGGTTCCTGTATTTATGACGCCGTTGTATAAATAATAGGATTTCCTTAAAATAACCAACTGAATTGGAATATTAGTTATTTTCATAATATTTACACATCAATTTCGACTGCGAAATTATAAAAAAAAATACCTTTGTAACACTCGCTGTATTCTTAAAACTTTTCAACACATTTTAATAAAATAGATAGGTACATTAAAATCTCTCGGCTAAATAAAATCTGCACAATTGTAAAAAGTGTTAAAGGTAAATATTCGATCAGAAATCGATTGAAACAGGAAAAGAATGTATATATTTACAAATGTATCTTAAAATATGTTTAGTAAATGCTTTTTTTTACTGCCGAAAAACATTTAACTAAATAAGCATTAACCTTATAACTAAGTCGACTAAAAAAGTATCCAATAACCTTCCGAGATTGTTTAATCTCGCTAATCTTAATGTTTATAACTTATAACAGTGACAACCGCTACAAAATCGCGCCAGTAGATTCCGAGGTTAGCGGGGATAAACAGATAGACAGACGTCCTTTATTATTACGAGTACGTATAGATTATCTTATCACTCGTATTTGCAAGGTATATTAGATGAATGAATATGTAAGACATAGGTAGATAGTAAAAGTTGTGAATAAAACTCTCGGGAGTGTTTGTTATTATATTCAATTATTTCTTATGCTTATGTGTATAATAAATAAAATAAATTAATTAAAGTAAATAAACTGGTTAGAAAATGATTAGAATATATATTTATATTGTTTTTAAAGGCTAGTCACTAGTAGGTACTATAAAATATGTAAACTTGACAATCTATATCTTAAATTGTTTGTATAATAGAATTCATAAAGTATGTGTTTCTAGTTGTATCAACACCTTGATATTTTCTTCGTAATGATTCTAAAAACTGTATACTACACGCCAAACTTGATAAATTACAAATACTTTAATTTATAGGCCCATTTACCTCATCTATATTATCTATTATATTAAGCCTATCTATTCTATCTATATCTATTAAGCCTATTGCCATAAATCGCCACAGAAGTCGGTTTAAATCACAGGACGTTGTTAATTTTCACGTCAAATAAAATTAATTCTCCAGTTTGAACCACTTTGAAAAGGAAACGGCGGGAGTAAATTGAGGCAAACCTTCCCGTATTTGTATATTGAATTTATCAATTAAGCTTTCCGCTGTGGCTGCTTAATTGCCGTAACCTGTATTAATATTCGAACACACAGACGCTCTGCGTTACATCGTAGTGTAGTTACTCATAAAATATGCATGTATACTCCGTGAACTGTGTATCTTTTGGAAAACAGCGCCTCCGATGCGTGCACGTGGCTGACTTTTCCGTAATCATACCGCATCATCATAAGTGTCAAATCATCCGTATCGATCATCATCGCATCATCCGTAATCATCATAAGTGTCAAATGATATTTTCGTCTAATATCACTATTACGCTACGAACTTTTGACCTCATAATTATTTTTGTTAAATTGAATATATGTGTCTTTAAATTAATTTTTATTCATGTCAAGCGATAAATTTAATGAATGATAAACTTATGAAAGTTATGACACTTATTATGACCAACAATATTAATATTCTGTAATTAAATAGAATAGTAACAATAAAAATAGTTTGATTTTAATAACATCACGAAAACATAAGTCGCTCAACAACCGATGAAAAGAGACGATTGAACTCTCTTTTGCAGAACAAAATCCGAAAAGAGTGAATTCGACGGAAAACTTAAAGTCGTCAAGATAATTTAAAAATCAGCAGGTTGAAGTGGCAGTTGTTAGTATGCCGTTGAAAAGGTCCGCGGTAAGAGTTGGAATAGAAGAGCGGAAGATTGTGCGATGACAAGCCCACCAAGGTTTAAACCCTTTATTATTCACCAGTGGAGAGACAGGCTGATGATAATATGATACCACATACCATACTATACCACCAACCAGTGTCTAACCACTGCTGGATATAGGCCTGCTCGTTTCATCCAGCCACCACCGACTTTCTTCAAGTTATCAGTCCATCCATTTCTCTGCTGATTTGTTCTCCATTCCCCATGGAACTCCATACGTGTCCTCAATTCGTTTTCGCATATAATAATACAGAAATAAAGTTCTTACAACAATATTCGTACATACCTTTTGAAAACGTAAATAAACCTTGTAAAGTTCAGTGACAGGACCGCTAACAAAGGCTTTTACTCACAACCTGTCTTTACACCAGCAAACATTGTAACCAGTAATTTAATTGTCGATAACGGAAACCAATTTACACAAACACCAACCAACAATTATAAAGAGCAGACTGTATTTATAACGGACAATATAAAATTTATGTGTGCATTGCGCGTCATCGCCATGACAACACTGTTGCGACGCTGTTTTTCCCTCCAAAATGAACGCATGCGCGTTATTACGTTTACGTTACAATTTCCATTTGCTGATTAGTAATCGGATTTTTACTTTATCCATCAGACATTAGGTACATTTTGATTACGGAAGAAAAGCTTGCTAAGTCGCTAGCATGTCTTTCCCCACGCAACTGATTCGGTTGTGATAAGCCTGCGGTAGCAATTTCCCTAACGTTATACTTACAGGTATACTTTGGCAAATGCACAAGGGAAATGCGTCTCATTTCCTTTTTTTAACAAGATTTTTTCCAACACGATGATCTAAATGTTAATTTCTTGTAAAAAAGTTGACTCTCTATCCATGGAAGTCATAAAAAAGTAATCCTTTTAAAGCATAAAATAAAAATTAATGTCGTTATTATAATTCCTGGTGCTTCTGGATAACGGCAGATCAAAGACTTCGTAAGGCTTTTCTATGAATTTTGATGAGGTATATACAAGTCGTTTTAAGAAACGAGGACGAACCGGAGGGAGGATCCGTTGAAGCAATGTACAGGACTTCCTTGTGAAATCGATTTTCTAATGAATCTAATTACGTTTTTAAAACTAAGAACAGGTGAATTAACTAGTCACTTATTACAAAAATCTCGAAATAGACTGTTAGGACGCTTGTCATGCGAAACGTTAAGGCCCGCTTTGAATACAATTACGCATAAATTCTCATGATTTAAAAATGTTCTTGTTATTTCTTAACATTGTAAATTTTCTAAGTCTGTTTTCAGATAAAGAACTTTTAAACAAACAATTACGCTTTGTAATTGGACTATATTCACTCTATACATAGGTAACACTGAAAGTTTCCGGAACTGGTCACTTACATAAACAATATTTAAAAAGTAATTACAATATTTGACAATGGAACTCTTTGGCTGTAGAATAAAGTTTGTTTCATTTGTTTTTTTATTGTGGCGTCATTTTAAAAATTGCGTGTTTGCATTGCGATGGATTTAACTAGTGAAAATTTTCGCTGTATGATTTTCTACGATTTTAAATGTAATTTGACTCAGCAGAGCCTCGCTCGGCTTCTAACTGCTTTTGGCGATGAAGCACCAAGCAAGACGACAATTTATAGCTAGTTTGCAGAATTCAAGCGCGCTCGTGTCAATTTTAGTGACGAATTTCGTGAAGGTCGCCTGTCCACCGATATTTTTGTTGTTGTTGACAGCAACAACAAAAACATCGATGCTGTGCGCCATATGATCGAAACTGATAGGCATGTGACATACCATGAGATTCGGGTATCCTTAGGCATAGGCATGAATCAGATATAATCAATCTTTGGCTTTGGCTGTGCACAAACATTTGGCTGTGCGACAGCTGTGCTCGCGGTGAATCCCACACAATTTGACTGAGGCTCAAAAAACAGAACGTGTGGCCCTCGTACTAGTAACTTTATTATTAACTGCAAATAAAAAATATAGACAATGACTTAATTATACTAAAATTCCATGTTATCTAAAATTGTCTTATAAAAAATAAAAACTAGAAAAATCTGACTCGATCATTAAACTTTAAATCTGTCTAGAACATATTTTCTAATTAAGTCGAAATAAACCCATCCATTATCAGAAGAAAATCATAGTATACCTAATAAAACGTGTATAGAATTCAAGTCACGGGCAATTATCGCTTGCGCATCGCATCGTAGACGGACATTAGTGAGGGTCGCTCGGACCACCCTAGACGTGTACGTGGGGCGAATAACCCATCAGCGGCCGAAGGGTTGATACTTTCAATATAATATTAAACGTCTGACGGTACATTTCTAAAGTACGAAAAAACATCCTATCAAGCTGTATCCTTTAATGGTTTATCTTTTGTATTATATGCCTTAGTTTTTGAAGAATTGCTCGACTAGTCTAGAAGTTTCAACAATATATGTATTATGTTACTAAAAGTAACTTATGTACATATAGTTATATCACACAGAAAAAAAATACAGAATAATCTATTCCAAATGAACATCTAAATAAAAAGAATCGATCGTTTTACGATTGTAGTTTCTCTATTCAGTTTTAATTACTGTGTAGAGAAATTTTAATGTTCGTTTTTTGTAATAGGCCCCGTCTCACTCATTGTCAGGCGGTATTTAAACATTCAACAGAATAGTTTGTTATTCAGAAAATAATTTCCACTGGCAGTTTTTCATACGAAATTAAGACAGACACAATAAACATGCACACGTGCAATGTATGCACAATAAATATGCATGCATTTTACTTTCGACGGTAATACAGAGTACCCACTCAACGCACATCACCGATTTCGCTCAGTGAAATCGATGCCTACACGGATAAGCACACGTTTCGGTGCGACAAGGTATAAGATGTCACATGGCGAATATTAAGAACTCCATCCGCGCGACGGATGTTGCGATAAGAATGTCGTGACCTCGTGTTCGGTGCAACCGTTTCACAAATGGTGCGAGCGTCACAGGGTTTGAAGTCATTCAAAACACACCATTTTGGTTTTATATGATTGTTGTCCGTGCTCATATTGTAACAAAATTAATCAATCGCATATTATTTATTTATTTTACAACAGAAGTGTGGTCCACCAGCAGCTTTATTTCATCAACTTCTATTTCATTTTAATAGTAGCTACCAACTTAAAGTACAAGAATTTCAAGGACTTCACGCCGATAAATCTGTATTTTATCTACTATCCGCATTGATACAAGTTACACCAATTTTATAACGGTTTTGCGAAAGCGTGCCACAGCGTAGAGATGCAAGGACAGTTTCACTAAAGCTGCATAATTTATTGATCTCTGCAAGGGCATAAACATGTCATAATAAAATCTTAAGAGCCATAAATTAATTGGTTAAACGAGGGTTCGTTAGCATACATCCGTAAATCCCAACGCTGTAAGTTGTACCTCCACAGATTGGGATTGATCTGGTTATGAAGACCAATCGCATAGGATTAACCGTTGGGGCGTGAAAATTGTCGTCGCCAGATAGCATCGTGTCGATCGATGACTTCTGCGATACGATGCGAACCGGAAACGAAACGGCCAACCTTAATACTCGCTTTCTCCGGGAGATAAAAATTTTATGTCCTCGCTGACATGCCACGTAGAAGGATAAGTAAGGCAAGAGAAATTTGGCAACGTTTTGTTCGTGATGCAACTCGAAATCACTAGATTCGCATAAGTATATTCATGCAATAAGAGGTAGATTTTATTATTGGAATGGTGCGGAATTGAACGCCTTTCTCTCGCTAACAAATGAGTCTGGATGAAGTCAGGTAGACTTATTTATTCAAATCCGATGTCGGTCGATGCCAGTCACGTCTGCTTCGCCGTTCGTAGTTGAGGCACGAACCTGAGGTGTTGCTGATCTGTGATCTGGCGACGTGTTACACTAGTTATTATGTGCATAGACCAGTGGTTCTCAAACTTTTTAAATGACGGAACCCTTTTGGGAAGCAAAATACTTGATGGAACCCTACAATAAAACAATTATTTTTATAAGTGTATTCTATATTAATCAGCATAATAAAAGTACAATGTATCAGTTACTAATTATTATTTACTTCACCACTTGGTAAGGACAATAATAGAAAACATTAAAAAAGAAAAAATCTAACTAGTGGGAGGTATGAAACTGTTTTTTATTTTTCATCAATTGCTTGATATCAGGTTTGATGGAAGAAAGTTGGAGTCTCATATCAGCTTCGGCGTCCAGTCTATTGCGATATTTTGTTTTCGTGGCTGCGTAGGTAGAGAATCCTGTTTCGCACAAATATGTAGTTGGGAACGGGAGAAGAATATCCAGAGCCATTTGGCCAAGCATTGCATATTCATCTTGGATTCTGCACCAAAAATCATTAAGAGGCGTCGTTTTGAACAATGACTCCATACTTGTGTCTGATGACATTTCTAAAAGAGATTCATATATCTCATTTGACATGTTTTCAGGCTTTTCCAAGTTGGGTAAAAAAGGATTATGAATCCAGGAGTTCACTTTAATTTTTGTATTGTGTTCTTCGGGAAAATACTTTTCAAAAGATGCGCGCATCGAACTGAGATATTGGACCAATTCTTCAAACACATTATCTTCAAACATTTCTGAGTCGTTTTCGCTAACAAACTCACTGAGTAACGTAAAACTTTCTATTTCTTTCTTACCAATGCAAATGATCCAAAAATCTAATTTTCTTTTAAAAGCAGTTATTTTATTATAGGCCTGAAACACTGTTGTCTGTTTACCTTGCAACGATAAATTTAATTCGTTAAGTTTTTGAAAGATATCCGCCATAAAAGACAATCGGAACAACCAAGTTTTATCATACAAACGGTCCTTCAAATTAAAAGAAGTATCTGCTGAAAGAAACATTTGTAACTCGGCTCTAAGTTCAAATAGCCTTGTTAAAGTTTTTCCCCGAGACAGCCATCGCACTTCTGTATGGAGCAGCAGTGTTTTATGTTTGCTGCCATAATCTTCACACAATAATGAGAACAATCGGGATTGTAGTGGTCGTGATTTGATAAAATTAATTATTTTTACCGCTTCATCCATAACTAATTTTAGATTAGACGGCATTTGCTTCATCGCAAGTGCTTGTCTATGCAGAATACAATGACTGGAACTACAATTAGGCGCTTTATTTTTCATTCGTGACACTGCTCCTGCTGTTTTACCTGTCATCGCCTTGGCCCCATCTGTACAAATGTCAATGCAATTGTTCCAACTGAGATTATGTTCTTCAAAAAATATATTTATTTTATTAAAAATTTCTTCCCCGGTAGTGTTTGTAAGCAGCGATGAACACATAAGCATGTCTTCTTCAAAAGAACTTTTATATGGATATCTCACAATAACCAGCAGGATAGCCGTTTGGCTATCAGGCTATCGCTGGTTTCAGCGACATCAGTCGACTCGTCCATTTGCAAAGCGAATCGTGTATTTTGTAGACGTGTAACTAGTTCTTGTTTGACGTAGCTTGCCAGATCATGGATTCGTCGTGAAACAGTATCGTTTGATAGCGGAACAGTAGAAAGATGCTTTGCAGATTTTTCATCAAGCATACATTTTGTTATGTCTAATACACATGGTTTTATTAATTTCTCAGCGATAGTGTGCGCTTCACCTGCTTGTGCAATGCGATAGCTAACTAAGTATGATGCCTCCGTGGCCTTTTCGTTGGTAGTTTGTGTTACATGCATCATATTTTTTTGACTTTCTAATAACTGATCTTTTTTGCGAACAAAAAATTCTTTATTCTTGTCTTTAGTCTCGGGGTGTACGGTTTCTAAATGTCGACGCAATTTGGCAGGTGCCATGGAACTATTAGGAAGCAGTTTACTACAGAGCATGCAGAGAGGTGAGCCGTTGGAATCAACAAATCCGAAACTGATATAAGATTCATCATACTTCCTTTTTTTCGTCTTTGAAACCGTCGAGCTTGACGTCGTGGCATCATCTTCTGGATCGGTGATTGCTAAATTCTCCGCGCGCATTGCTTTTGAACATTCAGCGTCATTAGAAGATGTTGTTGGAACACGTTTAACACCTTTAAGCCAACGTTCCATTCTTCTTTATTTATAATGTTACAAGTCAGGATAGTGGGGTTTAAATAATGCACAATCGTTACTGCGTATAAGAGACTAAATTTAGAACCTACAGGGAAGAAATGTATAAAACTGAGACAACAGAATACAGCAGGCAGTAAAACAATGAACACTAGTTTCTCGCTAGCGAGCTTGTAAGTAGGTAGTAACTTATCGCTCCGAACGCTAATCATCAACTGACGACGCCAACGCGCGATCGCCGCTTTTATACTTAGTCCTAGACTCGATCTCAAATATTCTCGAAAATACTCGAGTCGGCACCTTTGATAAACAAAAAGCAAAAATAAAAACAGAAATTTAAAAATAGCGTTGTAAACAATATCGACTTTATCCTTTGAAGTTAGAGACGAAAGTCGCTAGTTGACAACTATAGCGTCTAATTCAGAGGCGGCTTTTATCAAAGAGACTGAGCGCTTACAAGTATACTACCCGCTCGTTTTAAGTTTGCCGCTGGCGATAGGTATGAGTGTATGACGTTCGAAATTTTTTATTTAATTGTAACAATAAAAATTGTGTACGTTAGATATTTGGGTAAAACTATGACACATTATAAGTTTTGTTGTCACGTGGGGGAGGGTACGCGCATTCCACAGACCGGCAAACTTAGAGCGAACGCGTTGTACAAGTATAAAATTGTTGAGACCAAACTTATGAGATATTGTACCAGCTAATGTAACACAAGCTTATACAAATACAAATAAATAAATAAATAACATTCATAGCGTTTTGTCTCCGCGCGGCCGCGGAGTCCGCACAGCCGCGGAGCGACCAGAGAGAGGTGTTTTGATTTTTTTATTTCTAAATTCTTGCGGAACCCCGACAGAGGTATCACGGAACCCTAGGGTTCCGCGGAACACACTTAGAGTATAGCTGGCATAGACAATTTATACGCACCATATTAGCTTTAATAAGCTGGAGTTATGACGTTGGTTTACGTGAGTTATGATTATTGTAGGCAGGTCAATAAAGAGTTAAGGTACAGATTAGCATGATATGCAATTATAAAACGTAACGTAACTGTCCTTTTATCGTCCACTGGTAGGCACGGGTCTCCTCGTGTCTTGCGGATGAGGGATGTGCGAGTATGGCCTTAAATAGTTACGCTGGCCAAGCAAGCGGGTTGGTAAGTTCACTTTTTTAGAGGTGGTATTCTCAGGACTTTACTCATGTATACCTTAGTCACCTTTACGACACCCCACGGGAAGAGATGAGGTGGGGGCTATTTTAAAGCCGGCAGACACCACCCGGTCCACGTAATTTATAAAATTCTAATATTTCATGAGTGATTTCTATTGAACTAATATATATTTTTTCATTACATTAAGAGTATTAGCTGGCGGTGGCTGCGAACGCCCGTGCACAATTAAGATTTGGAGAAATGAGATGACAATTTATAATTGGAAAGCATTGATCAACCGAACGCTGGCTCGATTAAAAACTTTTTGTGATTTAGTAAATTATTGTAGTTATTATTGTGATATTAACATTCATATTCGTTGCTCTAACTAAAATAACTGGTTTGTACTACAACGTTGTGTTTGCGGTTGGTGCCACCTAGCCGTCCATTGAATAAATTGATAATGAACTGCAAAGAAGTTTGTATTCATTCGATTTATTGACGAATACTAGATGGAAGCGGGAGCCATTTAGTAATAAAGCCAATATTTCCTTCAGAATACTATTATTATATTTCTGTTCATTAATTGACCCTAGAGAAATATGCAGGTGAAACTCGGACTCTTTGCATTTTGCGTGGACATCATTAATATCTCTTGGTTTATATCCTTACATAAAGTAGGCAAATCTTACCCATACCACTTACTCATTCAAGAAATTAGAAAACCGATAATTTATCGTCCATACCACGTTTAAACGCCAGTAAGTAGCCATTAAGTTATTTCAAATCACAATTCAAAACGCTTGGATTCACACAGTTCTTACGAAATCAGTATCCCATAATATTAGAAGGCGATCGACACCTGAACCGCAGGCGCAACTATTGAAGGTATTGATGAGCTGAGTGGTGAATGATTGCTAAAGTTCAGTCACGAGCGAGAATAATTTGCAAGTTTTGACATTTGATTGTGTACATTCGGCTACGTGTATTTATAAATAACGTTACTCAACAGTCTATACCGGGTTTCTCTATATCGTAAGGGGAGGAAAAGGAATATAAACTAGTGAGATTCTGAATATATTTCAGTTTATAGGTCAGTTCATCGTCGAATGAACTTGCGGAATCTTGCAGACGGAGTGAAAAATTAAATCACCAGGTCGTTAATTTGGGATTATTCATATTAATATCGAGTTTGTTCGGGAGAAATACCGTAAGCGATAAAATTTGAAATAAACAAATTACAATTACAAAAAGTTCTACTTGAGGGATGTGTTTAACTGAAAACTTGTAGAAGACATAGGCCATTAGGATTTTTTGTATATTTAGTGAGTCATTTTTTGTATTTGTTGTGCTCCAAGGATGGATAAAGGCCTTCTTTCTTCTTTATAATCATAGGTATAGAAAGACGTACTAAGATGTAGGAATATATCTGACATACGTCATGTACGAGTATATGGGGTTAAATGTTATATAAGTAAGAAAGCTTTGCAAATGCAACTATTTATCATTGCAAACAAAACCCGTAATCAATCACCACCCACATGTCAACGTCTGTCAACTGTTACTTTAAGAAATTATTCAATTATTCATATTTTATTGTAATTAAATTACTTATTAATAATTAATTATTTACTACAAATTATTTCATATTTTATTGAGATACAATGTCGCCAACTGTACCTTACCAAAGACCCAATACCTGTTGAGAGTAACACGTCTTATTGTTTGGCATAAATTGCAGATACATTGTGGTGTGTTTTGCAACACATTTGTTTAATCATATTGTTTACGGAATTTGCAGGTCAAAACCCTCTACGTTGTTAAAGGTTTAAGTTAGTAACTGCTCGCGACTTAATCCGTGAAATAATAATATTTATCTCACTGATTACCTGGTGACTTAGTTCCGAAAATCAGTTATTTCGTTAAAAATAAAAGTCCTAGGGATAAAAAATGGGCATGGACAGGTAGGTAGGTATATTTCTCGGGGATCGAAATTTTGGGGGTTGAATATGGACTAACTCCATATCTCGTGAAAGTATCTTCCCGATATACTTTCAAGAGACTGTTTAAAGAACTCATTACTGATACAGGCATTGTGTAGTAATTTTTTGTTTGGTATATTTACGATATATGTAAGTATGTATATAATATTATTTTACATATATATTTTAGTGTAATTTATGTAGGTATTTATATTATTATTAGATTATTTCTTAAGGTTTTAGTTTACAAAACATCAGTGTATGTACGACGCGAACGAAGCCGGGGGCAAAAGTTTTATTTATACCAATAGGTATATGTAGGTGTACGTTAGATTTATATTTTAATATTGATGGTTTGTGTAATATTCATTACATTTGTTTACTGTCCCTACCACTTCATATCCTGCAAAGTTCAAAGATTGAACTGACTGGAAGGTAATGTTGCAAGGCATTAAATTCGCTTTTATAATAAAATACAAAAAAGAATCGATACGTGCAAAAATCTAAAAACACATACTTTTATAATCATATTATAACAGTTCATGGTAGGCTGCCAGTTCATTCCACAACTTTCGTGTTGGCGGAATAAAGTACCCTTTTGACCGCACTGTATGCAGCGACTCTATGTCAAGGAAGTACGGATGAACCGCACGACGATGACGAGCAGTGCGATGGTAAAAAACCCGAAGTTGGCATCAATCCTTATCATATAAATATATATGACAAGTATATATATATATATATAGGCGGTAAAAACGTAGAAAAATGAAACATCTCTTCGGATGCTGAGCGCTTCTAGACCATCTATGAGAGTGCGATCGTCGACAATTCGGACAGCACGTCGTTGGACAGACTCAAAAGGGTCCAGGCTGGTATTTCTGTGCACCGGTCCAGAGGTGTGAGCAGGTCTAACGCGTTTTCCAGCCAAAGTTTGATGGCGGATTTGTTACGAAAAACGCGAAAGGACGGCACAGCCTATGTACCAGTCAAGTTTCGGGAGCAAGAAAAAGACTTTTTAAAAACTAAAACTAATATATTGGAGACAAGCGGCAGAGCTTGATTCCAGTATTCATGTATAAAACAAATGTTCACACCGTCTATCATTAACTACAATTTATTTCCCTTTTTTGACATTTTCATCAGGGCATCCCGGAGCGGTCTTCACATTTGCAGGTGGTTCTTCGACGTTTAAATTCTGAATACCAAAATGCAACTATAGAATATAATGGGGCATCATCTCCTAAAGCAGCAAGTAGTATTGACAAATTTCTGTAGTAGACATTTTTTCAAAATAATAACATTTAATTACGGCGCGAGCTTCAGTTTATCCATTTTTCTCTCAACGTTCGACACACAAACTTGAAAAGGTTATTACAATTTATAGATATAAAGTATAATTCTACAATTCACGTCGAGATATACCAATGAGTTGAACGTTAAAAGAGAAATAAAACTATCCTTATATCATAACTAGAAATATCGGATTCTGGAAACTTATTAATCGAGCCTCAGGATTTGTCATTGTGTTTTTGTTATCCCTTTGTTTCGTTTTGTTTGTTGTCGCCTTTTAAGGTACCAAGGGAAACCCAGGGGATATGGGATGGTGTTATTCTAGAGCCGACGACACTACATGGCAAATGAACTACGTACGTTTTTAAAATACTTCATTAAATAAAATACTTCAATTCCGAATACTACAATGAAAATGGAAGACAAGTACCTAAGTTCAATTAGTACAGACAAGCGGACAGACGTCGTGTTTTATAATACATTTAAAGGTTTAACACAAATTTATCGCGATCGCAATTGTTACAAGCCAGTTGTTACTTTACCGTATTTTAAAAGCACTTTCAATCCAGTTTGAAATGAACAGATTTCCATCTTTATTACAGCTTTATTTGGAATTTATTTCCTGTTTTATAACTATAGTTGTTTTCAATTATCATTTATCATTATCACAGATTAGTTAATAATACTTGTATATTATACTGGTTTTCAGGACTTGGTTATTTTATTATTTGCAATTTATTATCATTAGTCATAGGATAAATAAACAATCCTCTGATGGAATAGATCAATCCTTCAACTAAAACTACGATACTGAGGCCAGAATATAATATAACGATTTGAAAAGTCCCCTAGTCCAACTGGTGAGTGCAAATTTAACACCTAGGTAAGTTGTAGTCGCGCTGAACGAAAATTAATAGAACCAAAAAACATGTTTGAGTTTACCGTTTCCAAAGTAATTAAAGTTATGCATTTAATTTAGTTATGCATATACATTTAATCATAAGTTTTGTTTTGCGTATAATCTTATGTGATATAAATTATTATGTAATAAGCATAAAAATGTAATGTCCGATTTAAAAGTCTCCTTTACTGTTTTTAATTTGAGCAGCTGAGCTGTAGAGAAACAGCTTGATGATATGGTATTATTTTAAAATTCCTCAGCTAACCGTGCCAGTTAGCAAGGTTTAGTGATTGGGTAAGACAAGTTACCCAGTTAGAAATGCCAATGGGGTCTTTTATCTTTCTGTTACAATTAGATTAACACTACCGTCGGCAAGACATTGGTTCCGTACTGAAAACACCAACCAAATCATCAGATTCTAATTCCATAAAAATATACTATATTCCATATACCTACAGCGATGGTATAAATGCCAACTGACACAAGGGACATAACACTAATTATAAAAACGAGAATATTTTTAAAAAAACGTTTTGAAAATGTTTTTGAGCTATTGTTTCGACCTTGAGGGACTTAAAGGGAAGGGAAAGGGATTTAAGCTGGTAACAATAACATAATAATGATAAAAAATAATTCTAAACCCTCATAAAAGCTACGTAGGATTGAAAAAAAAATTTTCTTTGCATAATTTTAATAGTAATGATTTGTCCTTTACGTTTATTGACATTAAATCATCGATATATTACTATTGTTGTATGATGTTTTGTTTTCTGTTACTATAACGTACCAAATGTAGCTTAGTTCTGTGAACTCTTGAAGCATGATTTTTAATGTCCGTCAGGAACTTGAAATTTTTATGGCTCTATATGACCGCTCTTAGTTTTTAGGAAAAGCTTTTAGTTTTAGCATATGGACCCTGCAATTCATGGTAGGCTCCTGGGGTTCAACAGGGTTTTAAGCCCCATCGCGGCGGTTTTCTCGTCTTTATCTTTAGTACTTTGGTCATTACCAGTGATTTTTCATAAGTAAGTTATTCTACAACTATTTTTGTAGTTTAAACAACAAGTCATTTCAAACTTTACATTTATATTTGTTCCTACCAATCTTGTCTTTGTGTTCTGTCTGCAATCGGCCTGCATACATTTGCTCGGCATCATATTAAAATTGCAAATAGCCGTGTAGTTGAAATGTGCAACAGCCCTCCTTTGTTTGGAGTTTATCCCTAGCAAAGGGTCACTTTCGTCGGCTTTTTGATGTCAAAATGAAAGGGGTTTATTGTAAGTCTGATAAATTACTGCATTTAGAATCATAGTTGTTTGGTTTTAGACGGAGTAAAATAGCGATTATTTCAAATTTGTCTATGTCAAATGATGTGGGTTCCATTATTGCAATAATTACAGTGATTTTTCTGTTGTTTGATATTTTTAGGGAACTAACAAAAGGAAATATAAGTAGATAGATAAACTTTATATTTTACACTAACACATTTGTATAAAGATAATTTATGTAAGTAGGTAACAAAAGTCAAAGTGATCTCTTCTAGGCAACTTTTGGGAGGTAAGGAGAAACTAGATAAAAATATAAAATAAACATCAAATATATATTATGTTTTAATCTCAGAAAGTTAAAATCGTACACTTTTCCATTTTTTCGTTAATTTTCTTTGAAATCTTCGACGTCATTATTGTAGCGATAATACTTTCTAGGAAGTAATCTTATCTTTGCACTGACCTCACTCCTCACGTACTGTGTATTTGAAACTTATCAAACATTTACTGCCTCTTCTAACCCAATAGTGAAGTAAGGTGGAAGGTATCTCACGTTCGGAAACCATCGTGTAATTTCGGCGGGAGTCGAGCGCAGGCTCACCGTTATAGTAATAACCAGCTGAGTCGCGAAACAATTATCCCAGAGACGTTGCACAACGGGATATCTAGTGCCTAGTACGTGAGAGCACGGGACCTTTATATGGAGATGAGATAGCGTTCATCATAACGCTTCTTGCAAATGAATCCATTAAAAGAGCTATTACGACATCGCACCAAGTTTTAGTTTATTCGAGTGAACGACGAGGGTTGGCAAAACTGTTTATGATTTGTAATTGCTTAACACGGTTATATGTCATTAATATTATACACACACGCACATGTATATACATATATATTGTATACATTGCTACATAATTCAATCGTTTTGCACTACTTACATATATAATTTTTATTTTTTGGTTCTAAGATTGCTTGGAAGAAATCGCCTTAGTGATAAAGTCGCCTATTGTATTGTCATTAAAATATGTATATGTGCACATATATATAAATATATTTAAATATATGTTTATATCATATATAAACAACAAGTCAATAAAAGTCTTTACTGCGAAGCAACAAAGTTATATTTATATATTTTGTCTGAAATTTGATGATGTATCAGTGTGCATTCACTTTTCTGTAAGGTTGATCTAAAAGAACAATAACGCACACTGAAGCTAAATCTATGTATCGTCGATCGTGTTTCATACTCCCTAACCTTCCTCATACCATATCAAGTTGGAACAAAACGTAATAGTCTAATCTGGAGCAACTTTGATCGATGGTCGCCTTGTGCAGCATCGAGTCAACTAATCGATTGTAATCGCAATTCGCTGCATGTAGACGTCGATCGAGTTATCTGATGAGAATGATGGGCTGGTCTAATGAAGCCGTAAGCCAAGACCGCCCCCTTAACGAGCGATCATTAGCGGACGATCTGATTGGAATGACTTTAAACCTTTGTGGCAGATGGAAAATATAGTTATCCAAATTCTAAAACAGTTACGGGAGGCATTTTCGAGATAGCAGAATTTAATTGCAAACAGCGATCGATATTTAACTTTCGAATAATTTCGAGAAAAGTGTACACTATACAGGTTTTGTACTAAGTTTAATCATCATCATCATCATCATTTCAGCCCTTGGACGTCCACTGCTGGACATAGGCCTCCCCCATTGTCCGCCATTTAGACCTATCGGCAGCGACCTGCATCCAGCGGGTGCCCGCAACCTTTATGAGGTCGTCTGTCCATCTAGCAGATGGACGTCCTCGGCCTCGTCTGCCGGTGCGTGGTCTCCACTCGAGAACCCTTCTGCCCCATCGGCAATCGGTTCTTCGAGCTATGTGCCCTGCCCACTGCCACTTCAGCTTGCTAACCCGAGAGGCTATGTCGGTGACTTTAGTTCGTCTACGGATCTCCTCATTCCTGATTCGATCACGTAGGGAAACCCCGAGCATAGCCCTCTCCATAGCTCGTTGTGCGACAGTGAGCTTATTTATGAGGCCCATAGTCAGAGACCACGTCTCGGTGCCGTAGGTGATCACTGGCAACACACACTGGTCACTAAGTTTAATACGATAAACCAAGTTGTTGTTTTGTTTTTTACACAATAGATCATTCAACAACTTTCGGATTTGCGGTATAAAGTGTCTTTTTGACTGCACTGTACGCAGCGACTCTATGTCAAGGATGTGTGAATAACGGTCTCTATTGTGGTCCACCAGCACACACGACCTTCCCCTTTTTTTCATGCAGTCGCAACAATATTACTGGCTGCAATTTACTGGCCGGATGGTGTACTATGCTACAGTAAGGAACCGGTTAACCATTAGCAATTTCTTAATATACCTAATATAGCCATCAGATTCTACATCACAATGTCGCGGCAAAACGATGATTAAATATAATTTCAAATATCCCCCTCACACGATCCGGTACATTTATCTACGTTTGTGCAGACATCTTGAAAAACGGCTTTATCATAAGGCCCTTATCATATCCCAAGTGATTCTCGAACAATGATACGCTTCACCCACGCCCCTATAACTCCAGGCCTCCCCCGTACCGATGTAAATACTTCACAACCTCCACAGAGTTAGACTTAATAAGGCATACACGTCAGATCGATTTATGACTCTTGTTCTGTGGCGTTCTTTGCATAGACTATACATAATTATCAGGAAAAAAGAATTTTCATGTTAAAGAGAATGTCTTATACAGAGCATGTTATTAGAAACAACTAAGGTTTAACTTCTAGGTAACACATTTAGAACAATTAGAATAGTTAACTAACATACAAAGTAACGGTAAATACTAGAACTACTGCATAACCATATGTTGATGATTTCCAATATTTTATCCAATGCTATTTATAAAGTTATCTGATACAAAATGGTTAATATATTTTTTAATTTTTCCAAGGCTGAAAATCAACTTCACGTGATATATTAGTTTTTTGATTAAATACGAATACGATGAATTGACTGACTAGAAGTCATTGTCCTATGACATTAGGATAAACTACACCTGAGATTCCCAAAGTTATATGCTCTATGGTCCTCTTTATAGAAAACTGTTGAAATGAACAAACGGGAACTATAACTCTCATTTTATGTGTTTATATTGTATGAAAAAGTTCTTTGAATACTTCAACTAGACATCTTGTCGTGAACAATTAGCACCTTTAACCACTATCTGTATTTCGTGCGTTCATAAGAAAAAACACAAACAATATAATTTTACATTCCACTATAATGACCAATTTTCCATAATTGTCTCGTTTTACCTTCTTTTTCTTTAAGCTTTTACCGCCTCCCTATTTTCATTCTCAACTCAACCCAATTGCAATTGAGGATACTACCGCCCCTTAGATGTTTTATTCGCCCCCTGGGGGGCGGTATCACCCAGTTTGAGAAACACTGAACTAGGCCATAATTTCAAAAGTAGATTGTTTCTCATTCAGCACAAATGGCAATCGACTCAAATAAGCGGTCGTTGACTCGTCGTGCCTATTGCCAATGTTAATGTTTGCCGACAACGGCAATGCGTAATTATTACGGCTTGTTTGTGTATCAGCGGATGAGCACTGCCTTTTACAACTCATTTTACACTTGTTAATAAGTTTGTAGGATGTATGTGTAATTAGGAATAGATATAATTAATATATTCTTTATATTTATAGTGAGTGTTAGAAAATGTGAATTAATTAATTGTAGTTTGCATTTGTGAATAATTGTTAACGTAAAAATCTTTGGCCGGAGAGTTATCCTCCGACCGGGAGGACCGCGGATTTGGAGGTAGTGGATGGATGAGAAAAGCGGAAAATAATGTGTTGTGGTGAACTTTGAAACCCAAGAGGTTAATGGTATATGATATGGTAAGCAAGCCTGGACGTTCGTCGGAAATTACGCGTAATGACTGAGGTATAAAAGTGGCAGTCGACACTGCAGGAGATAAAAGCAGAAATATAGTATAGTTGTTAACACTCTAAAGAGCCCAAAACTAGTCCATATCAGTATTACCTACAAAAATATCCAAACAAAATTCATCGCAAATTCATTCTAATCTTTAACTGATAACCATATTTAAGTACTACGCCGTGGCGTCGACTTGATTCTCTCCAATAAGGATCTATATCCATGTTGGCCTGTGCCTTTCCCAATGCTCGCCGCCACACACGACCTTCGGCTTTTCTCATCTTCCCCACCGGCGAACTTCAAGTCGCGTCGGTCCACCTGCCCGGAGTGCGTACTTGGTTTGCATTGGAAGACTCATCTAACACATTTGTTGTTGATCCGGCAGGAAATTTGTCAGGGGGAGAGTGCACACTGCAATCCAACAGCCGCTGGGCGCGCTCGACTGCCCACTTTACCCCCCTCTCACAGAAGACTACCTTGAAATGTACTGCATTTCCCACTTTATCTTATGTCCCTAATGTACGTACGTGTTTCGGTAGTGAGTGAAATGTGCCAGAGCCCATTCCCAGCCTATTCTTCCCCATTTCTCCAACCATTTCTTCAAATCCATTCCTATATCTCCAAAGATAGGCAGCGCAGCGCATCCGGGGTCGTGCCAACGTTTGTCATTTTGGACTAATGTTGGCATGTATCCGGGATATCTATGGCCGAAAGTATCCACTTAGCATCAGGTGGACTGCATGCTCGTCTGACGCCTTCATCCACAAAAAATATAATATATGATCTACCTATTACCCATTTTAATAGGTTTAATTGCGAATATTGGTATTATAATTCCTTTGTAGTATTATTTTATCTGTTTTCTAAAGTCAGTAGTTTCATAAACAAATACTTCACATTAAATCCTTAAATATCACAATGACATCACTTGTAATAAACTCGTAAAAATCCACTCGAGTGATATCACTGAGAAACGAGCCGACACCCACACCGACCGCTTCCATGTTGGGGCAAGTGGGGTGAGTCACCCGAAACTTGGCACATCGACTGCACTTGCACAAATGCATTGTATCTGGGTTAATAAATAACAAGAAGAGGCAATGACACAACAGATATACTGCAACTCCGACTACAGTTTTGTAAGCAGCTTAGTCTTTCGGCTCTAGAACTATACTCGTCCACGTGTTTCGCTGTCTTCTTAAAATCCATTACAACTGCTATTGTTAATACTGCTCTGCTACTATTAAAAATTCAGTATGAGGGTGACAGAAACCGCTCATTCTTTGAATAAATACACGTGTACTAAAAATCCTTTCAAACATTTTTCTTTCCTCTTTTAAAGGGTTTTTTACAGAATAATTCATGATGAAAGACTAACGACTGAATAGATGATTTTCAGAGTCTAATTCTCAATGGTTAGAGAACCTCTATGTAGTCTATATTAAAGTTTAGTTTTCAACCAAAGAAGTGTGCTAAGAAACTTCTATTTATGCGGCCCTAATAAGTTAGTTTTTACTTTTTAATTAAACTAGCTTTTGCTATGTAATTCACCCGCGTGGATTTTGCATTAAAAGTAATTGGGTCCCATGAAAAAAAATCAATCAATTTTCCAGAATAAAAAGTACAATTTTATATGTCCTTCTCCGGATTTCAGACTACCTCAATAGTAAATTTCATTGAAATCCGTTGAGTAGTTTAGTCATAAAGATGTAAGGAAGAGACCATCACACAATTTTTTGGATTTACAATACCAGTGTGGTTATAAATGCATATGAAAGTGAAAACACTTTAATTTTAATAATAACGGTGTTAATTAAATGCGTATTTCTAGTTCATTTATATCCACGTATTGTGCAAAGTAAGGGATGCACCTATTCAATGAGGGTGTTACCCTAACGAAGGGGTGTCAAGTCCTTAGCAACATAACTCAGCCCCTGAACATCGCAGATAAACTATTCATCGAAGCTAATTTATATGAAGAGGGGGGGGGGGGGGGACGACGTCTAATTATATATTAACGTTTTGTTTGTAGTTTTGAACGGCATAGTTAACGTACTTACAACATAACTTTTTAAACTTTTGCGTTTTGGTTTATATTGTAAATCGGGTCTGAATGCATAAAATTTCGACACGGGTTCACCAGGCGTGGTCACGAATTGACTCAACTATAATTTTAACCAAAACAAAAACATTTAATTTTAAGCATTAAGTTTATATAAAACGTACTTACACGTTTGATTTCACTTATTTTGATTCTATTATAATAAGAAACTATAGAGGTACAAGTAAAAACAAACTTAGGTTTGTTTTTACTTGTACTACATTTTTTTCATATGAAAGGAGGTGGACACTGGACTGGCAGGCGGTCCACGTAAATGGCCACCGCTGCCCATGGACACATGCAACACCACATGGTATGCGGGTACGCCGCCGATCTTGCAAAATCCTATTCAAAGGCTTCCCATATCCCCCACCCCATATCCTAGCGTAATGAAAATACCTCTTGAGGCAGTTCATACCACAGCCTACGGGTTCGCGGTATAAAACGGTTTTTGGACCGCCTAGTATTCGACACTTCCATATCTGTGACGGGAAGAATATAGATTTTTTTTCTCCCGGCAAAGATCGATACAGAGCGTGCGAAGGAGAGATGCGCGGAGTTCCGACGAGCTATAAAAGTATGCTATAAGCAAGAAAGAATCAGAATAGACTGTCAAATGGTACACGAGTCGGTTAGGCCCAGATGTCTTCTTTATATGGTTACATTGTTCGTCAGTTTTTTTAATAGGACAACAATGGCAGACGAATAGGCGATCCACTTAGTTACTACTATTGCCGCTTATGGACACCCGCGATACATTCCAACTTCAGTCCCTGGCACACACCTGAAGGCGTCGTATACCTTTGGAGATTTAGAAAAAAGGATTGGGATGGATGTAGAATAGAGTACGTAATAGAGAGAATAGAGACTTCTCCTCATCCTATTTCCTTGCAGGAATAGGATAGGATGCAGAGTAAACAGTATGATGAGACAATGTGTTTTGTTTTATTATTTGGAGAACAAACTGTATTAGTATTCATGTAGACAACAGAAGAAATTAGCATAAGGGACATACAGACTAAACCTTAATCGTTTTCACTGAGAATTACTTTACTAAGAAGTAATGATGTGAAGTGACAAATATAAAAAAAGGAAATAAGGTTAGTAAAAAAACATAAAAGAGAACACACTTTATCCTTAAGGTGCTTAAAAGTCTTTTATATTATTAAGTAATATTTAAAAATGCGGTTCTAGGCAAATATTTACTTTTGAACTGAAGAATAGACTTATTAAATACTGGGACCAGATTTTTTTGTAAGCATTGCAAATTCTTCGAAGCGAATCTCGAGCACCGTTATCCTCATACTTTGTACTTCATAGAATCAGATGGAATGGAATAAGAAGTAGGAAGTATAATGTGATGATATTTTTAGAATCAGAACGCGAATTTAAGTTCACATTAAATAAAATTAAAGTTGTAAACAATATAACGTGATAAAATACCATTTTTGTATTTTTACGATGGACGTAGTCCAAATTTTGGACTTAATTATAGGGTTCACGCAGAGGGCAGTCAATTAGCTGATGTTTTAATTAATATTTAAATTGAAAAGTGTAATTATGACTACTAAATTGAGTGCTTACGTCAAACTCGAGTTAGATATAAAAGGGATTATGAATTTTATTGCGTCCCTTTGAAATGTGGGCACTGAGTTAGAAAGAAGAGCAGAAGTTGCGGTTTTCCAAAGAAAGTACCATAAAGATGTATTAGTAAATAACTGTCGAAGTCTACCCCACAAACCATTATATTTAGTTCAATAAATGGTGTGAAACGAACGCTCTTTCGAACGTCTCGATCTCGTATATCACAGAAAGAAAGGTCTTACGAAAAATCTTCGCGTCAGCGTAAATGAATTCCGGCGAATATCGAAGAATGAATCATGAACTGAAGGCCCGAACTGTGAAATCTGAGTATGGATTGAATTCAGCGTCGATACGAGTCCACATGTGTAATTTAGACTGTTATTGTAACTAAAAGTAAAGTAGACACAGCTTGTTCTATAAACTTGTAAGGTATATTTACAGTTGGCGTTACGTAGCCGTCTATTGAATAAGTTGATAATGAGCTGCAAATCAGTTAGTATTTGTTTCAATACTCAATTACCCAATATCATGCATAGAATCACAAATGCATATCTGAATTACAATACTAAGCCCAGCTTCAAAAGAAGAAGACATTAGAGCAACTAAAGCTTTTCAACGATTATAAACTTTTATTTGTGGTTCACATTTAACTTTACGATTAAACGTATTTTTGAGCTTCGGGTCACTTGCCGCCTATTTAATAACCAATTATATGGCTGTTAAAAGATTTGTAACTGCCTGAACACTTGGTTTGTCAATATTCTTATTAAAAATCTTACAGTCTTATTACAAATCTAGAATTTTCTATTACAAAGACAGCTAAGAAGTGGCATAATGAAACTTACTCGATTGCGGGTGATTTGTCATAATGTGATTGACAGCGCCTCATAAAATAGCATAAGCCACTTCGTAATACACATTTTGAAAGGACTCCGGACCTCTTTGACTCGTTGAAAACATGTGTCATTTCTCACTATTCTCGCTTCTAACTATTTCTATATAGTTCGGACTATTTCTAGCTTATGGTTTGAATTTTCCCTTGAAGGATGTGATCTTTAAGGTTAACAAAAATTCTAAATCTATCTGTCATTCTTGTGAATGAGCACACATTATTTCTGTTATCCCTACAATATTAATGTATGTATATGTTGTATACATGTATTCGTATAATAATATATGTTTAATATGTAATATTGGTAATATAGAAACAGTGTTTGTAAGTAGTTCATGTGGGTACGCATCATGTCTGCCCATTTTATTGCTTATCTATCGCTCTCCCGGGTTTGTTGGTAGAAATCTACTACTGGGTAGAATCTGGTAGAATCGATAAGAACACCCTTTGTACGTACATATTTTCTTTTGTAACTTATATTGTCTTATCAGAGGTGGCCATCCACTTAGATTCCCAATCACTACGACCCGATGTGATCTTTTGTGTTCGCCTAACCATAGCTTCTACTCTTACTCTCCGAATATAATATCATATACTTAAGAATACCCAGCAGTCGTAGAAGCCTTGTAGTCTTCTGGCTCCGGATTATGGTTGCCTCATGAAGCCTCAAAAGATGCGTCGTGGAGTCTTCCCCCTCGTTGCAAGCTCTGCATATGTTATCATCTGCTAACTTCATTTTGCGGAGGAAGCTTTTTGTACTGAAGTGGCCTGTGAATACTCCAGTGAGTTGCCGAAGCTGTGTTTTGCCGAAAGATAAAATTTTCTTTGTCCAGCCTGGTTTTATGTCTTTGAGGAAATTTTTTGCGTGCTTTAAGCCTTTTAGAGCTTCGCATTACTATTGGGCGTTTTGTAGGGCTTGCTGTATAATAAATACCTTATTTATTGTTCCTAATGTAAGAACTATGAAGAGTTCCGGTCCAATGAATTTGGTCTCTGATCCCTTTTTTGCTAGTTCATCTGATTTTTCATTGCCTTTAACACCCTCATGTCCCGGGACCTAAATAAGGTTCACCCTATTGCGTTTACCTAAATTGTTAAGGTATTTAACGCAATTGAGCACTAACCTGGAATCGATTTTAAATTAAATGAGCGCCTGTAGAGCAGTTTGACTGTCACTGAGAATATATAAAGTCTTATTGTTGGGAAGTCTACCTACTCATTACCTCCCTAGCGCAAGTAATGATTGCATAATATGTCTTTGTTTGAAAGACCGTCGCATATTGTCCCATACTTTGACTGATTTTAGTTTGATCGTTATATATTTCTGCTCCTGTACCGGACTTCATTTTCAATCCGTCCGTGTACCATATTTGACTATTACTTGTTGGTCGTTCTAGTTCTTTCTTCCATTCTTCTCAGGATGGAATCCACAATTTAAAGTTTCTATTGAAGATATGTATATGAAGGAAGTTGTTTATCGCTTCCCATTTGCATCATCCTATCGAGTTCCTTATTGAACTTCATTTCAGTGTGATTAGTGATTGGCATGTTCAGTTTCCATAGACCAGATAGTTCTAGTCTATGTAAGAAGTCTATCACAATATGCAGAGGTGTAACGTCTAATAAGACTTCGATAGCTGCCGTGGGCGTTGTTTTGAACGCTCCTGTGATTGTCACGCAATCTGTTCTTTTGTAACTATTTTTTTATCATTTATGTGTACAATAAATTGTACAAATAAATAAATAAAAATCTATGGCTTCTACATTTCAAATTTAACTAATCAGAACCACGATAGTTTCCGCTTAATTATTAAAACCAAAAAATTAGCCAATAGATGGAGCAGGAAATTGTCTTATGATATTTATCTCCGAGGTCACCTCCGATGGCAAAACAAGGATTTGTTAGTTTGACCGATGGGGAAATAAGTAGCTGTTGGAATATGATTGATAGTTTCTTGTAATTAAAAATTTAACAACTATGCAGTTGCTAAAGGTGTAATTGTTTACCATTGATTTGATATTTTGATTTATAATAGATTTATAATAAATTGAAAACATTTCTTTTATTTAATATTATGAAAGTAAGAAAAAAAATTAAGGAAAATCATTCAAAAACCTACAAAGAAGTAATAATGGTGTAAGAGAAATTCTCACTCCATTATATTTCCCATCCAATCCAGGTTAGACCAACCATAGTCAGGAGGACTTAGTGGTCACAATTACGCGTCTAAGACCGCGTTTAACAGATAATTAATAGAGTTTTATTGTATGAAAAACGTGAAAATCTAGAAGTTAAATAGCAGGTTTTGTAAGGCGAAGTAATTCCATTTAACTTCCATTTCTTAGGATGAAATCGGGAATTATGCGAGCAAAGCCGGTGGTAAAGGCTAACTTAAAACCATTCCATTTCCTTGTGTATGTACACATCACATTGCATCAAATCACGACTCCTTGTGGTCGGTTTAAGCGTGTAGTTGAGATGGGAGAATCTTGCTAGTTGCGGTCATCAGGCAACATCGAACGACTACCTACTTATATTACGGAAATCTACATTATTGTTGTTTTTGTAAAACCTAAAACCAGTTTTCCGGGTTGAAATTTATTGATGTTTTTTTTAATTATATTTACACAATAAAAAAGTTCAGTTCGTCATATAAAAATATGCGCATCGATGGGGATTTTTGTATGGACAATTAAATTTTCAATTTCTATAGTTTCCCTCAAATATATTTAATTATCGATTCGAAATCACCCCTTGAAAGGATGTCCGCTAATTTATAGAGACTTGACTTATAAACCACAATGATATGCGTTTAAAGTAATAACCGCAGCTAGAGAATTTTATTTTATTTTTTAATTGTTTGGCACTGGCCGATATTCATCTTTCTTTACTATGTATTGTTATTCTTTTTTAACACGTCTCTCTACTGCGATCCATGGCCTGTCCATGAAATCAATTAAGTATTTTTAAAGTTATTAATATCCAAAAGTTCCTGCAATATAGTCTTTAATTCATTATAATATTATCAGAATAAAGGTCAGATAAATTATGTAATTACATAGCATCGATTTGAGAATACATACTAGATATGTTATACAAGCACTCCAGGGCCTCAAGCTCCTCATCTGCTTCACACCCCCGACAAGTTGCCAACCAGGATTCTTTAATAAGAACGTATGATGTGTCATCTAGTTTATTCGCATATCGATGTTGCAGAGTAACCTAATACAAAAATAACGCCTCCTAAAGCCTTATTAAAGTCGCCGAATCTTCATTCCATCAAAATACCTTAGTGAATTCGCTCTTGATCACAGAAAGGATCACATCTCGGTTTTCTCTAGGCCGGGTCCTAATTGGGCCAAATTGCCGGTGGCGTTCCGACCCTATCGATTTCATTTATCTATAACCTGAGAAACGGTGATCGCTATGATTACTAACCTGCGCGTTCAACACCCGTACTGAAGACCTTTGATGGTCGATGCGGGAGAAATTGGTTTATGATACTTACCTAAGTTGCAAGAACGAAATAAAGTTTCCTATCTATACCACAAGAACTGGCAGTACATATTTCGAGTCATATCACGAGCAAACGCATAATTTTAAAGTTTACGAACCAAATAAATACTCGAAAACGATTTCATCCGTAACTGGGAACGCAAGAAAACTTTTGCCTAACAATTTATACGATACCAATAGTACTAAGCAAAACGACACAAAATAGCTATTTTCAACAACGAACTCCGACACTAGGTTTTCGGTGAAATTTGTCACCGTGCGACACAGTGCACAGTCGTGCCTAAATTTAAAAAGCAATATCATACGGTTGACGTCACAAAGGCATGCCGAAACCATCCGCAAACATGGTGTAAGAAATAAATAAAAATACGAGCTTTTTACGCTTTACTTGAGCGACATGTAAGAGCAATTTACTGCGAACACGCGCAGTCACGCATGCCTTAGATTGTGAGAGGAAGCGGGATGAATGTTTATTCCATTCTCAGATTTCTAATATCACTGTTTTTAATAACCGACTAACTAAGTTGAATCTATATCTATCTGTTGTTAAAAGGGCCCTGTGCTCTAGATTCGATTCCTGACCCGATCAACATTTATTAAAAAAAATGTTTAAGACAAACCTATGTTTGAGTACTAAGCCAAAATTATTCGGCTCAGTATTTTTGTCTTTGCCTGTGTCTCCAATACACACGACACAGTAAAATGTAGTGTAGACAAATGAGTATAGCCTTAATAGAGAGTATTTTTATGATGATAGCTAAATAAATATTTATATCAGGAGGTAGATGAAAGAAACGATTCTCGATTTTTAGGTAGAAACTATATCCTCATCGCTATCTTCTAGCATATATCATCAATTTCAGTGTGGCGTTAGATTTTATCAGTCACTACTAAACACCTTAAAAGCCATTTCACGTTTTAAGCGAAAAATACAAGTTTTCAAGCTCTTCTAGTTTCAGTAAAAAAAAAATGCATACATGCACACCACTACTTATTTACAAATGCTTTACGTTTTTTATTTTTATTTGTTTTAGGAACATTTCGTCATTGATGGAAGTAGAATAATTGATTTCCAATATTTTTGGGGTAAATTATTATCTAAAGAAGCACACGAAGAAAATTTCGGCTTATCCAAAGTATCAAAACTATTTTTCCATAGTTACGCTATAGAGACGGGAAGTAGTATGAAGTAGCATGAAGTATCGCCAGTCGCGTTGCGTTGTAATTACCTAAACTTGCTTTAGTCATTTTTATGAAATTTGTGAATGTCATTTTGTGTCATTCTCTCAAATCTTACATAATTGAACTAAATTTAAAGGTGGGTGAGTCATTTACTTCCTTAAAAATATATATTTAAAGCTATATAGGCAGAGCAAAAGCCGCGAGAATATTTATAGCTGTTTTAGTTTCATTTTTATATGAAAAACGAATATCGAATTTTTGGAGTTACGTTCATTTGGTTCTGAGGCGACAATAATAAACAAACAAAAAAAATGAGAATAGATCCGAATAAAAAAATGTCACCGCAACAGCCGCAAGTGAAGCGATTTCTCTTGTACCAAATTAGAGAAGACATACACACGGTTTAGGTTACAGATCAAAGCGGTAAATAAGTATGTATTCAATAGTCAACGCGGGAAACGACTTCATCTATCAATCACAAATGTCTCGTTAGCAGATATTTACGTCTGCTTGTTATTCAAACGCCATTTTTTATTATTTGCACCACATATCGGTACGGACCGGTTTCCAGAATGTCAGCACTAATGTTAAATTGAGGAAACTCTAATAATTGAATGACTCTATATTTCGCCGTCAGTTTGTACATTACATGCAATTGTAATTTTGTGTTACAACACTTTAAATTGGTTGTTATACGAGCAGTTTAAACAGAATTTTATAACAATGGTATCTAGTTTCATTTTACGAAGGTGCACTGATATTTCGCTGACGCATATTTGACGGCCGAGTAGCAAGTAATGGTGTTCCCGCCTACTGTACAACGTTCTCGTTTGGATAATCATTTGTTTAAAGGCAAATGTAGTTGTTCATCTTTGTATACGTCTCTGGACTCATTATATAGAGAATCGTAGTGTGGGCCATCGAGTGTGGCGTATTGAGGAAAAAATATGGCAACTAATTATCACTGTATTTTTAGTCTTATGTACGGGTACTTAACTTAACTACCATGTTTAATTTTAATATGAACAATGATTTAATAGAAATTTAAAAGGAATATGTTAAAACTTCTTCAAATCGCTAGATTTATTCATACACTAATTTGTATCCACCTTTCACGCATCGAATAAGACAAATTAGAGTAAACAACAAATAATATGTAAATGGCTCATAGCAACATTAGATTCATTCGACATCTACTCATAGGCGGCGGCTATCATCCGTATCGAATAAATCGATATCTCATCGATGATATTAAATCGATCATTGTTCAGACCTAAATTCACTTAGGATTTATTGAATAGGTCCATAAAAAGATATAGCTTTCTCGACGGCTTTAACAATCGTTATAGCTGTTAGGGGTAGGTACATTTATGACGCTTCTAAATGAAATTTAAAAAAAATACCGTAGAGTGCGTTATCCTGTCAAAGATCTCTTTATTTTTGATTAAACACTTTTACTCGCCTAGTTATAGAACATTAAATCGAATAATTAATAATCAGATAGTAATTAATATGTCGTATATTGCCAGTAAAGATATAAATAATAAGATTTCTGGATTCCTTCCGTCTGTAATTTCAATTTTGTAGTGATATCTTTTTCTTTATTTCACTAAAGAGATGTCAATACTAAAATATAATATCTTTATACTGTTATGATTCATTACATTATACCCCCATTTATTAAAATGCTTATAAACTGTCATCCATCATAATCACAAAGAAATAATTTACATTTTCATCATAATTTCAGATTAAATAGACCAAAAAAAAAAGTTATTTTGTGGCCTCGCACACCATTAAATGTAGCACCGACCATTTGTTGGAAACTGATATCATCGCGCCGATAAAAAGAAAGAGAACGGAACGTTTGTTCCCGTTACTTCCCACTAATTTGGCTACTACTGGTGGACATCGAGACAGAAAATATTTCACATTACCGCTGATCATTTCACCAGTAAAGGCAACTGAAATATCTTCACAAAAACCTCACGTAAGAGAATACTATGCTGAATTCAAAATCTTACGAATATCCATTTTGTCATTCTAAAATAATCTAAATGATGCTGCGTCTCTTTTTGTGTTATGCTAATAGAAAAGGACGCAACAATTAATTAAATTGTCAAAAAGCTATTATTCGCACCTTTTGGAACGCAGCCTCCATTTAATTTTTTTTTCTCTATAAAAAAAACACTATCCACTTTATTATTATTATTATTTATCTGTATTCAATATGTAATTCTTCGTTATAAAATTGATATTTACATCCGTGGTGCACTTTCTTAGAAATAAAATGTGATCAGTTTTATAATAGTGTAATAAATTAATGAAAACGTTAAAAATACGAGCCGTCCTTGAGTTCTGTAAGGAAATTGGAAAAGTAACAACTGCTTTCCCAGTGTTCACCAGTTGTCAAACTTGTAGGGGCCCTACAAGACTAAGCCGAACTGAGAACGGAAGCCACATTAATCATAGCGAATAATTCTGCGTCTATTGCCACGCATGGATGGGTTATTATATTAAATAACAATATTAAATTGTAAAGTTACGGTAGATTGAACGCGAATTAATATTTGTTAGTTTTTTAATGGATATTTTTCTCAGAAGGTGGTTATTCATACTACGCATATTTAGGGTTCAGTCAATGAAGGAATTTTTAGATATTTTTCTGATTGCTGGATAGACTGTAAGTTATATAACTTTTCAATCTGCTTGTATTGTTGTACTATACGCAAAAGTTCACAGATAGAATCTTTAAGTATTTAGAAAGAAAGAAAGAAAATATATTTATTCGTTATCACAACACAACAATTACGCATAACTATACATTAAATAAAGATATACAATATCTAATATATTTTGTGTCGCGACAACAAAATGGAACTGGCTCTGCAAAAGCTCCAGATAATCCAGGGCACTGATAGAGAGACTATTGATTAGTCGAATCAAACCCTGATAGCGGGGGTCTCCATTCCTTCCGAATGTTACAATCCATTATTCGTAGAACCATTGAGAATTGAAACTGTTGACAGCGTAGTGAAGATAGGTGTACCATATCCAACAGAGACGACTGACAAGCTCAAACAGCCAGGATTTCCTATAGAATCTAGTATAATGTCGGATAACATCTTATAGAATTGGCAGCAGATTCGCTGTTTAACAAAGGTACAAAGAACGTTCAGAAATATCCTTTAAATCGCAATCTATGGTATAATACGAAATCAGAGTTCCATGAAACCGTACACAAAGGAACGACACGAATACTAATATTATAACAAGTACAACAAAGATTTTTGTTTACATCTCCAACTCCATAAAAGAAGGTAACAAAAACTGACAAATCGCCAGTCACATTCAATGCTCATAACAATAATGACTATCATTACAGAGTCACGATGGTTGCCTTCTATAACACCATGGTTACTCCCAACTTGGTGGATGACATCATTGGACAAAAACAAGGGAAAAATATGAGGATGTATAATAAAGATTTGCTTGAGGCGTTCGTTAATTGCTTTACAATGTGATATTGTGCTTCCTACATATCGTGTTCGATTCAAATAGCTCGAGTCGAATTAACTCCTTTGAAGATCCCAATGTTGCAGGTAGGAGTTACACACATTTCCAACAGAGACAACTATGAAGGTCGTTTTGCAATTCTAAGATTCGTGGTTTACTAACAATATAAACACGTTCAGAAATCAGTCTAAAGTACAAACAGTCCACTGTTCAACACTTTTAATGAAAATAGAAGGTACTGAGTAAAAGACTACTTGGAATCCACTGCAAATAAATATCTACAAGACAAGGCTTTTTATATAGATATAGATAGGCTTTTTTTATGGACGAAGGCGGCAGACGCGGATACAGTCCACCTGATGGTAAGTGGATAATGTCGCCCATAGATATCAGCGATACATGTCAACGTTAGTTCAAAATGATAAACGACAAATTGACAAAATGCGCGCCCCCGGATGCGCTGCCTACCTTTGGAGATACAGGAATGAATTTGGAGAAAGGGTTGGGAAAATGGGGAGGGATAGGATGGGAATGGGCTCTGGCGGTAGAGAGTGAGACGTCACTCACTACCGAAACACGTACGTAAATTAGGGAAATAGGATAAAGTGGGAAATACAGTACATTTCAAGGTAGTCTTCTGTGAGAGAGGGGAAACGAGACCAGTCGAGCGCGCCCAGTGGCTGTTGGAATGCAACGTGCCCTCTCCCCCACAAAAATACTGTCCCCTGTTAAGACTTCCAAATGTCATAATTTTAGGGAAGGAGTTCAACTGCGTAAAATTGAAGAACACTACTACATAAAAAATCTGTAAAAGTGGACACAATCTATATAATAAATAATTTAAGATATTTCTTATATAGAGCTGTACCATTAACTTTTTACTTATTTTGTATTTTCATATTTATGTATTTTTTAATTGTGTCAAGCGCGACCTTCAATGAAAGCATTCAGGAATCTATCTAGGAACTGGGGAGGTTCAATATATCCATATGCATGTTTATCGATAACTTTTGTGGATAAAACCAGAGATGGGGTCTTCTAAAAAAGATTTTGTGAGTCGGAAATTTACAATGAGGATCATAATCTATCAACGAAAGATCATTCGCCGAGACGTGATTCCAGTCACTGCAGAAAAAGAGCAAAATAGCAAAGAGGGTATGGAACCATATTCCCTTTTCTTAGATCATCCATGAATAAAAAAACAATATGTTCTTAGTATAGGATTCGAAATTGAGCATAGCTAAGTGTAGGCTATACGAAATGTCATCGACCTCTAGAAAAACTGCTGCACGAAAGCCCAACTGTTATTTACGAGTAGACGATTCGCCACACACCGGATAGTAAACACCTTTGTGTAGGAGATGACGCAGATACGTATCAACCACTTTATTGTTGAATCGTTAAATAACTAACGAACTTCAATTACGAACGTGATAAACGCTTTTTGTTATGCTTTGTAAATAATGCCTTTGAAAATATCACTATCTGCGAGTATTTCTGAAGCTTTGACTTGTTTGAAATTTGTTTTTTTTGCGTTTACAACACTAACATCAAATTTTACCATGTGTTGTCTGCTTTATCTTCACTACAGCTGGGAGAGGGAGGATGCACGGTGTAATCCCACAACCGCTGGGTGCACTCGACTGGCCACGTTAATCCTCTGTACTGTACGCGTTTCGGTAGGGAGTGAGATATACCAGAGTCCATTAGCTTCGCATCCTATCCTATCTCACCACATTATTCCAATCCATTACTAAATTTCGAAAGATAGGCAGCGCATCCGATGGCGTGGCAACGTTTGTCTTTCTGAGCTGATGTCGACCTGTATCGCAGCTGTCCATAGGCGACAACATCGACTTACCACTAGGTAGACCCGATCGTCTGCCACCTTCTTTCTGTAAAAAAACTCTTAGAACTCCCGAAAGAGTTATGGTAAACGTTCAAAAAATTAAAAACTAATTAAGCCACAGACAGCCATTGGGCCCACATTTAGATTTCCTGTATCGTGGATACAAAGACGAACACACTGCCCATATCTGTAACAAACAAATACTAGCCACAAAATCAAATATTTGTCCGATGGAGAATGAAATCCAGATTCTCTTGTATAACAGGCAGGATATCGCCAATTTGGTATACCAGTGCAACATTCTTCAACAACAGTCTTCTGATATTGTTCGGTGTGGAGCGAAGAGATACACTTTTTTATATACCTATATAAAACCTATATTTCCACTATTTTCCATGAGTACCAATGGATTTAATGAACCCTACGCATTTACTCTTTAGCCGCCATCACCGGAAGGGCGGTAACAGAAAAGATGTTAACAACGCAACAACCTAATTTTCATGTTGCAAACAATCTCTTTAGTGAATAACACCCAAAAGAAATAAATTCGATAAGGAATGAATCGATTTACTAAAATCGATTTTGGTTTACTGAAATCGATTTTAGTTCACAAAAATCGGTATTTTTATCAGCAATAAAAAGAGACACGGTAATCAAAAAATAGATAAACGTTTATTAAATGAAATGAACACATCGAAATTGTTCTATGATTTCGTAATCGATGATTAATATGTAAAGAATCGTATTATGAATCAATAAATTTGATGATTAAAACCATGCAAGGTATCAAAATATCGATTCCGTCAAAACAAAATTATAAAATAATGGCCGATGACAACATTACTTCATATAATTATTGTAAATTGCACTGAAAAAGGTAAATGACCGGTAAGCAAATAAAATTCAACAGGTAAAGAAGCGTGTACATACAAAGTGCTAATTTTATCACCTGTTACTTGCACTTAAGTGCTGAATGACTTTGATTCAATTGGTGCATTCGTGTTAACTGAAACTGGTTGGAGACAAATGTAAACATTTATACTGGTTATTCAGCTACGAATGTTACGATCGACGTCGATATCTTCAACTCACGGGGCCCTAGTGCGCATTTAGGTATTTTTTAAGGAAATGGGTTTTATTTCAAGTAGTTAGACCATGCGATATAAACATGAAATAAGTTAGTGATATAATATTAAGGCTATTTTACAAATGGCCTTTAAAGATAAGCGAAACAAAAAGAAAACACAACCATACAATGTACAACCTACTATAGTCGATAGTTCATAAAATCAAGCTCTTATTGCTATTGAAATAAGGTCAGCCATACAATCGCGTTCGATTTTTTTTATTTAATTATTATTTATCACTTCGCTATTATGAACTGGACCAACAAAAGCCTACCATAAGTGTAACGAGTAACAAAATGATTTGCATAAAAACTTAATGAGCTCTGACATTAATAAGTGATCTTTTTGTTCGAGTTTCGTCACCGCTTATGAACGTATTACGTAGTGTGTCTGTTATGATAAATCGGAATAAATAATATTACTGTACCTACAAAGTATAGGGGCGAGATGCGTATAGTAAGTATAGTGGCGAGATGCGTATAGTGAGCAGTGGAGAGACTCCGGCTGATGGTATGGTAACTACGAGAACCGAGATTATGTTCCGTACCTTGTCCTGCAAATTAATATTAATTTATTCACTTGTCGTTAGCGCATAAGTATCACCACTCGGGCACTATGTTAGGACTTGTTATTGGTAGCGTTTTTTTCTTTCCTCTCTTTGAACTTTTTTCGCTGTCAGACGCCTGTCAATGTAATTTGGTTTATTAATGTAAAGAAAAAATAGTTAATTGTTGATATTTGCTGATGTATGTGTACGAATGGGAAGGTGGGAGTTACTGATCTTGAGGACGAGGCACTTTGTATAATTATGACAAAACTTCACTTCAGGTAAGCTGTCAGTCTTTTGACCGCACTGTATGCAGGGACTCTATGTCAAGGAAGTGTGGATGAACCGCACGATGATGAACGGTGCGACGGTAAAAACCCGAAGTTGGTATCAAATTGAACAGCTCTTCAGAATATTCCCCATTATAAAGGCGGTAGAAAACTCAGAATGTACGGATGCTGAGCGACTCTAAACCACCTGTGAGAGTGGAATCATCGACACAATTCGGATAGCGCTTCGTTGGATGGAGTCAAGAGGGCCAACTGGTACTTCGTTGCACTGGCCACGAGGTGTGAGCAGTATACGTGGAAAGTATACGTATGTACGAACACGTATACTTTACAATTCCCATTCAGGTTCGGTTAATGCGAGTGAAGCAACAGGCAATAGCCAGTCTCTAACATGGTAATAATCAATGAACTCTTCAAACATCACGTATTAATTAAATCAATCCCAAGAAATCAATCGTAGTGTGTACGGAGACCGTACTCTAAAATCAGACACTTGATACAAGCGATAATATATCTTATTGTTCATTAATAAGTCGCACTATAACATCAGTTAGTTGTATGAACGCAATGTGCTGTCAATATCTATGCTCCCACCCTTTCTTCCCACGGTACATGCAGCATAAACATACTCAGACAACTACTAGGAATTATTGCATGATTTGAAGACATTAAATCAGAGATTAAAATTTTACAAAGCGTTATTCTTATCTCACTACTTTAACGATGTAAAGGTCATAGAGTATTCAGTCATCAAAGCGCATAATATGAGACACACAACCTCATATTCTATGATTGATTATAAATGATTACGTATCTATAGCCCAGGTAAATAATAAATAAATATCAAAAATTTAATTTTACACGGTGTTTTATAAGTCGTTGAAGCGCAATTTTACAATATAAACCAGAATTATTTTTAAAACTACTATTTATAGGGATGCTTTTATACGATATAGGTACTTATTTAGAAGCGTAGCGTTCCGAGTAGCCCTTTGAAAACTCTATAACTGTAACGATCTCAATAAAAAATACTGGACTCATTCCTTTTACCACCCAGGACCCAGCCTACAGATTTGTATGTACTAACCGCCATACATATACCAGTACATGTATATGTTAAAAAAAAGAAATACGAATATTAATAATTTGCTTCATTATTCGTGAATATGAATACCAATAGTACCTAACCTATTTTACGTACGCACTTGCAAAATTAGTAAGTATTTTTTAGTTCAAAAATGGGGAACAGGAATACTAATATTTCAAACATGGCGAGTAATCGCTATAATAAATACGAATATTCGGAATATCGTTAATATACTGTAAAGTACTGCGCCGGCCACCTGACATTAGAAAAGCCTCTAGCAAGCACTCATTTAAAACGATGCACATTACTTTTTGATGGTACAGTGAAATACTTTCGATTTATCTCTCACCTCTTCACTACTTTCCATTTCTTCTCTGTCTGCATCTCTTTCCTTATATAGATAGGTACGGTACCATATCATACCATCAGCCTATGTCTCTGTGGAGAGACATAAGCTGATGGTATGATGGTATGAGAGGCCTATATCCAGCAGTGGTGCTGGATATAGGCCTCTCCCAAGGCTCGCCACCACACACGATCCTCGGCTCTTCTCATCCAACAACCACTTGCGAACCTCTTCAAGTCGTCGTTCCTCCTGGCCAGAGGGCACCGGTGGAGGACCACCGGTGCGCGGCCACCATTAGAGAACTCGTCTACCTGATTGGTTATCGCTCCTGCGGCAAGTATGACTTGCCCATTGCTACTTCAACATGCCGATTCCACGAGCTACGTCGGTGAATAGTTCTTTGCCGAACTAATTTGGCTTTCTTTGGCTTTCTTTCCTAATTCTTCTAATAGGTGCTTTATTACGCACCCCTCTTATGACTTGTCTGCCCAAACGTTGACTGACAGAGAATATGATAAGGTTAATGCCTATTGTACATAATTTTAGTGCAATAAAAAAAAAACATAAAATACATATCATGTTACCTCTAACAAGACAAGTAAATAAATGAAATTTTCACGCTATTACAGTTTCATAGTAACATCCGCAGCATCGGCCTTCAAAATGATTGTAGTCACGCAAAAATAGCCACTATGACTATTACAAAAGTCATTAACAGCTTGCATGTACACACTGGACGTTTAATAAACGCATGCTTTTTGACTGTTTAGAAAACGCGCCCTTAGTTTCTAGACAATCGTAGTAAGTAGATGGATAATTTTAAATAAAACTTAACTTTTTTTGGCATAGCGTTAAAATTACCCGTTGTACGGGTATAGTAGGTTGTACTCACTGTCCGCAAAAATATGATGTAGTTACTTGAGAGGCTAATATTAGGCAGCGGGAGATATGTAAGCAAACGGCGTCCTCAGTGCCACCTAATATGTACAAAACACGCGCTCGCGTAAACCGCCCTACGTGTACCTCCTCTTAACACGAACAGCACATATCCGGCGTAACGTAACGATCTATTAATATTGCTATGCAGGCCATCAATCACTGCGCCTGAAGCAATAGTTCGTAGTCTAATTAAAAACAAATTACGCCGAAACAAAGGCCCTTTGCGGTCGTATGTTGAAAGGTTACAGACAAAATGCATTTCAATAAATATATAAAACTTTTAAGAAATAATAAAACATGAATTAACTTTCTTATTACCACATAATATTATATACAGTAAATACACAATAATAATGTTATTTGGTGACAATGTGACTGTAGTTCAGCGAATGCTGGACGTACACTGAACCAGCATTAGTTTTCTGTGGTTTACTATTACATCAGATCTTCATATATTAATAAAATATTAAAAACACGTCAAAATATGCGGATTTGGTTATATCCTATAAATTATAGAACGACAGACAGTCAACTGTATGTCCTTGCAGTTCATACATTAAGACGAAGCGATAGAAGCGGAACACCTGCCACATTGATACAGAAGTACGCGAAAAAGAATGGCGTCACTTTACACTGCACCGGTGTCTGTGTTTCGTCGGTGAGTGAGCTGTCCTTTCATTTCCTCCTTCCCTTCCTTCTGTCTTCCCCATCCCCTTTTTACCCTTTCTAACGATTATTCTCCCGATCTCTTTAGCGAAGTTCGCCCGGTGGTAAGTTCAAACTATCAGCTTGTCTCCGCAAATGGTCATTTTTAGAAAAAATAAGTTTCAAGCCGTAATAATTATTTTACAACAAAACTTACATAATGACATAAAACTATGTCATTTGTATGCACATTTCAGTTATTCATTTCATTAATCTTCGCCGATCTAGGGCACCCCAATTACCTGAAACAAAAAAGGAATTCAAATTAAATATGACACGTGATGTCATTAGCATGTCTATATCGTAACCGAAACCAGCCTTTTTTGACGTCCACTGCTGGATATGCGCATTGTCTTGTGCATGAGAGATGTTTCGCCTTAAAACGTCACGCTGGCCAAGCGGGTTGGCGAGTCCACTCTTTTAGAGGTGGTGTATATCCATATCCTCAGGGCTTGCAGTAGAAGTTTTGTTATCCCTTACTCGCCTTTTACAACACTCACTGGAAGATAATCCATTAATGCTAACATATTAAACATGCGTTCTTAGAACATTGATAAAGACACCTATAGCGGATGATCTGGCGCCGCGCCTTTTTGCTGACGCCATGTCGCAATGCTCTACCCATACCGAGAGGACGGCCAACCGGCATTAAAATACATATAATTAGTTATATATCGTATTAAAATAAATATATCGTAGCAGGCGGACCATCGCCGATATAGTTCATAATTCAACTTTATAAAAAAAAGGTTTTAAAAAAGCTCCCAATATCTACCGAGATTTATGTATTTATTTATGATGTAAATATCTGGTTATTTTTGGAATACCGTAAAGCTAATTTCGACCAGGAGGTTCCAGTGTGCTGCCTTTCTGGCTGCAGCATCAGGTTAAAGTTATCAGATTATTGTATTGTCATCGGTTTTATATATATGTGTAAAATTTCAAGGCATAAATACTGCAAGTGAAAGTGGGTTAAAATTGACTTGCAAGATTTGATGTAAACAAACTAACAAACATGTGAAGATAAATAAAAGCTTGTAAAAAAACTCTATTATTTATTTTATTATTAAGATCTCATACTGTACATATGTTGCAATAAATATTTTGAGTTTGATATTTAATAGGTTTTGCGAACGGAGTTCTCGCTTTTTTACTTTTACGGGTATAGTCCGGTTAAAATACCAGTTAATTAAAATTTGTGAAAAGTTGTTTTGCTCTGGTAACATAGTACACCACAATGGTACACTTAATACGATAGGTGATCTGTCAACCAATTTGTCACCGTTTGTATATTATAAAAAATAGAGATGGATTGAAATTCGTTTCACATTCGGTAATGGTGAAATTCGTTAGCTTTTACCGGTTCGGTACGGTTCATGTGCAAATAAAAATTCGATTTATGTGCAAATGAAAATTCGGTTCATGTGAGGACCATCTAACAGGCTACTAACAGCGTACAGTAATTATATTACTAGTTTATATGATATAAATAAAATTATTAGCAATTATTTCCTTCCCGTCCATTATTGTAATTGACAAGTAACAAGTCGCCAATTTTATTCAATGTTAAATGGAACGATATTATTGTAATCGGTAATAGTGATTTGCGTCAATTATCTTATGATTTATGATGTCGAAACAGAAGGCCGGTGATACGGAAATGGTAAGACAAAAAGTTAATGGGCTTCTGAATTCGTGACCAAACACTCTACAATTACTTATGGTACATTAGGTCGGAAGTTCTACATACTCGTACATAAAGGACGGTCTTATTCTCTGTCCATCTTATTCGATGGTGCTACTTTTGCACGAATATGCACGGGTATTACTTCGAAAAGTTTTAGGATACTTATAACTACAATCTATCAAAATCAGGTCAACAGTTTTCAGATTAACAATTTCTAGTCAAATTCAAATTTATTGGGCAGAATTGGGTTCTAGGCGAATGAAGCCGTGAACAAAAGTTGGTATTATTAGATCCCACCGTAATATTAATGTGAAACTACTACGTGACTAAATTCGGTCAAAAACAGTGTGCGTGCGTGTAAAGCAAAGGTTAGTTCGAAAATCCACACCGACCAAGTACTGATTTAAAAGGCATAAAGTCTGTCTAAAACTAATAAATTATTATAATAAATTAATTAAAATAATAAAGAGGGTTGCTTGGACTCAAAAAGCTCAAAAGTAGCGAGCGTCATTGCGACATATAAGACTTATTGTAACCCTTCTGGATTACAACTGATCCTCAAGAGTAAGACCCACGTGTTTTATGTATCGTATGATTTTTATTCGTTGGGATAATGTTTTAATCAAGTCTTGAACCAGGAGTTACCTCTTCCGAAAAAAAACAGCAAAAAATTAATAATTAGGCGAACAGTTCTTTTCTCGATGCAATAGCCACGAGTAATATGGCATATCAGGCGGTAGCTACATTCCTTCATACAAATAAACAAAAACACCAATTCCAGCAGCCTTTACTCGCGCGTAATTCAATGTTTCCGTTAAACTTAGAATTTTAGAAGTCATTGCAGTTGCAACAACTTTACTTAACTCTACAGAGAGACAGTAGTGTCAAAGGAACTGTAATCACAGACAGATCAGACAGGGCGCCACTAGTTAACGATAACTGGATAAGCTTGAACTTGAACATTTCCAATATTAACTAGAATGGCAACTCGATATCGACCATAATTATCGAACTAACAATACAGGCAATCAGTCAGACAAAAAGCGGACAACAACAAACTGTTGTTTGGTAACAAACAACAATTGCCGTCGATTCTGGGGCATTCCATCACGTCCCCCTCGGGCGAGTTCGGCTTGACAGGGAAATGACGCGAGCAAATACTCTCCAAGCGTTTGGCCACTAAATTACAGCTGATGTATAAATTATAGCGATTTTAGTAATCAGATCGATTTCAGTAATAAATAACCGAGCGAGCACGTTGTTAAAGTCAGTTTTTACGCAGATTTTTCTTTTCAAGCAGTTTGCATAAGTATTTTATTCTGTAGTGTTAAACGTACCGCTAGTCTAATGCCGTAAAACTTCATATAAAAAACAGTAGACGTGAACACTTTTGCAAACGATAGAAACATACACTAGGTTCACAGTATTGGTACAGTTTGTATATACATATGTCCAAATATACAAAAAATCTCGTTACAAAAGCACAAAGAAGTGTCCGTAATATGCAATTCAATTTTATTGCAAGACGAAAGAATACAACTTTGAACTCAGTCAATGATGTTGCATTCGGAATTCAAAGAGGTTAAATTAAACATAATATTTATGCCTCATTGTTCAAACTTGTCTGTCTGTTCCTTATCAAATTTAGTGTTTATTTTATTTACGAGTACCATCATCACCGTCAAAATAACAAAGATATAATAATTAAGTGTCTTCACAGTTTATTTGGGTATCTCTTGAACTTTACAGTATAATTAATAAAGCTAGAAGCTATTTATAAAATATTTTTATTTTAACAGCATCATGACATGACATTAATAATATAATAAATTCTTTAAATGATTTTGTTGTAATCGTAAAAAGTATGTGATTACCGTACCCAGCGTCCTCATGAACATGTCTTGTACACGAGGAATGTATGGTCTTAAGTTTAAGCGAGTTGGTGAGTCCACTCTTTTTGAGGTAGTTCAGGGCTCGTGGTGGCGAGTTTGTTATCCCTTTGTTGATTTTTACGACGCCCACGAGAAGACATGGGTTTGGTGGTGGTGCTATTCTAAAGACTACACAGTATGTTATTAAATAATAAACGGTATATTTACCTATTTACCACTTTCGATGGGATGGTGAAAAAACACAACCCTAATAACCTTTTTAAATTCACTCCTAAACATCTGCAAGTAGACTCAGAAGACGTACCGGTATTAGTTTATTAATTTTCTATATTTACCTACACTCGGTATAGGGCTGAAACCTGTGAGATTATAAAGCTATAATAAAACTCTTCCATAAAGGTATAAAAATCCGTCACACCGTATCACGACTCCACAGTTGGGTTGGGATAGCGGTAATTAAAGGATATTCAAAGTGTGAGATCGCGTGAGAACACTACACTACACATTCATTCCGCCCGTGTAACCTTGACTTCTTGCTTAAAAACAGAACGTATCTACTGGGCGTAGGAGTTATCGATATAAAATAATTAAAAAAAATAGTATTTATACTTTTAAAAATAGTAGTATACCTTTTAGAGCGGTGATTGCGGTGATAGGGGTATACTCGACTCCCATTCGTGTGATGGTGAGTTCCAAACCTCGGCCCGTACTATTGAGTTTCTACTTAAGTACAGATTTTTTAAAATTGTCACTAACTCGGCGGTGAGGGAAAATATCGTGAGGAAACCAATCCAGAATCAAAAAAAAATATGGAGTATGTGATCCACCAATCCAAGGTATACAAGGTTACTGGGCCCACGTGGTGTATTACGGTCCGAAACCCCCCAGTGATTTACTAGGGGAGGCGTGTACCCTGCAGTGGGATGTTTTAGGCTGATATTGCATTACATATCTACTTTTACAGTTTAAAATACAACTATCTTTTCGCGCGACTTCGTTCGCGTTGTTTACACGAATAGTAGACTATGTGTTAATCCGGATTATAGGTTATAGATACCTATTTGTCAAGTTTCAACGAAATTGGTTGAGCCGTTTCAACGTGATTGAATAACAAACATTTAAAGTTTTGCATTTATCATATTAGTGGGATAGTATAGTAAAAGTTCATTACAGCATCTAACTCTGTTGGATATAAATAGAGTGAGTGACACGTGAGAAAATTCATATCGCCCGAGTAACCTTGACCTTTTGATACATAGCTTATGTGGACCATGTTGATGGGCGTGGTGATGTTTGGTGGCCCTTTTTATAGAATAGATGGAAGACGAGCGGGCGGGCCACATGATGGTAAGTGGTGACCGCCGTCCGTGGACACCTGCAATACCAGGGGGCTTTTTCAATATTAAGTAATGTAGGTATAGAAAGAAATGAAACTGATTATCGGTTCTATTGAATAATCTCATCTATGCATTGAAACGATACTATTACTATCGCTTACTACCGCATTACTTAGGTAAGAATCATTTTATGCACGAGTGACATAAAGTATTGGTAAAGTTACTTATGCTTTTGTTTTAATTGTATGTATCTCATTAGATCGTATTAAGTTTGTATTATATTAGATACAATGTTTCTAATTAGTTTTAATTACTATTTTTAGCGACACTTATTCGTAGTCATTACATTAGATACAAGTCTCTTTCCTTTCACATGCTCTTAAATTACTATTGTATATATACTTCTTAGCTGTTTTCGCAATTAGTCGAGCCTATACTCCATACATATCCGGACTCCTGCTCTGTCTATTATTGTTTATTGAATATGTATGTATAATACTGATGATTGTTAAAGCAAATCGTTAAAGCATTAATCGTTCAAGCATGTCTGTAACAACCTGTTGGCGGCTATCTTTTTGAAGAAAATTCAGTTCCTTCGGAACAAGCCGTGTCGCGACGCGTTTCACACTTAAAACATCAACCAAAATGGTGCGAACGGATTCGTGACACATGTGAACTTCCTAAGCTATATATCTTAAAATAGCGCAATGATTTACCATCACCATGTCCTTCACCTTCTTGAATTTTTTTTCAGTCGAAAACGTTGAAGGTCGACCAGAACGAGGCAAGTCTTCAACCACTTCTCGGCCTTCTTTGAATGCTTTGTACCACTCATATGCTCTTGTTATAGATAAAGTCGACTCACAGTAGGCCTTCTCTAACATTTTCAATTATTGTTGATGACAAGAAATATTGTTGGCAACACAAAATTTGAGGCAAATTCTTTGTTCGATTCGTTCGCATTCGATTCGCAAAGTAAACTCGAGGTCCTTTTCAAAATATAAAAAGTATTAAATATAAAAATTTTCAAACAACTTGATAGATCGCGCCAAAACTTAACATGATAATTAGCTATAATAGTGCCAACCTAACAGCAATACATTGCTTTTAGGTTTTTACGCAGGAATTCTTTTTTCAAAATTCCCCTTAGTTATTTGACAGTATGTACATAAGAATGTATGTACTGAAACATCATTTTTGTAATCTGTGTTCTTGCAAAATAAATGATTATAAATTAATTTAAATTATGACTATTGCATACATGAAACTCAGTAAAAATCTGAGAAAAATGGATCAAATGAACATGTTCTCTATTGGTATCGATAAAATATTGTCTATCGATATTTCAACAAGCGCTGCATTTTGACAGCACTAAGGGCGAGTAACGCCTCAAAAAGCCCTCGACAGCTCCAGATGTAAATCGCCGAAACGTTATGAAACAGCCCATAACTGGAGTACTGGTCGCTGACATCAGAGTAAAGGTAATGAAAAAAAAATACATTTTTAAATTAAGAACAAAAAGTTCACGGTTCGGTTAAGTATGGAGGTTACGCGCAAAAATGCTTTTTGTTTTGGTATCTCAACTTTCCAGTCGTTGACTACTGTTTTTTGGGCATTTGAACTAGAAACTCAAACATAAAAGTGCAAACTGAAATAACAGTGTGCCGTTAAATTTTACACACAATACACCTACATGAAACAATCATAATGTTAACTAAATACATGCCAGTGGAAAAGGATCTCTCAGCTAAGGCCAATGACACTATTAATAACATTAATAAAGTTATAATTATTGTTATGGGCGTACATCGTACTTCTTTATATTTTTTAATTGCTCCAGGAACATTCTTATAAATGTGTGATAAATAAAACAATGCACGTTTGTTGTCAAACGTTGAACTTTAGTTTTCCAATTAAGACATTAAATCTTTGTATTAGTAGGTACTTTATTTCACTTTTTATTACACATTGTAAAAATTGTGTTACAAAATTACTGCAAATTTGAATTATTTATATACATTTGAAAATTACTGGGATATGTATTTTGAGTGAATACAATAATGTCATGTTGCTTCATTCTGGTTTGAAACGGTTGTATCTCACAGCATAAATAATAACAATGAGACAATTGTGTAAGTAACCTTATCACACCAAAGACAATGACCATCACGTTTGCATTTTTACATAATACACAGAGGTACGTATCTAATTTAATAACTTAAAGTTTTTAACTCTCATTAAATAAATAAACATTCTCGAGATTCTAAAAGAAAATTCCTACACTATACATACCAGTGAAGTCTGAAAGTTTCCGGCCTGAAAAAGGACACTCAAGTTCATGAAACTATTTTTATTTTTCTATATAGCATTTCCATCCCAGTATAAAAATAGTCAGAAGTTTTGTCTTCAGAATTCGCATTCAGTTCGCATATATTGGATATGTATGTATAGTATAGGAATTGTGCCGTGTAGTATTTTTATTTTTCAATAAAGGTCTCCGTCTATTTTAACACACTTTTCCGATCGTTTAATTAGCATTTCCATCCCAGTATAAAAATAGTCAGAAGTTTTGTCTTCAGAATTCGCATTCAGTTCGCATATATTGGATATGTATGTATAGTATAGGAATTGTGCCGTGTAGTATTTTTATTTTTCAATAAAGGTCTCCGTCTATTTTAACACACTTTTCCGATCGTTTAATTAGCATTTCCATCCCAGTATAAAAATAGTCAGAAGTTATGTCTTCAGAATTTCGCATTCAGTTGGCATATATTGGACATGTACCTACTCGTATGTATAGTGTAGGAATTGTGCCGTGTGGTGTCGGTCCGCTATGGAGTAGCACTGCCGGATCTCTTCCTGTGGGTGTCGTAAAAGGCGAATACGGGATAACAAAGCGACTACCACAAGCCCTGAGGAACTACACCACATCTAAAAGAGTGGACACGCCAACTCGCTTGGCCAGTGCAGCGTGCCGATTTGAGGCGTTACATCCCTCATGCACGAAACAATGTGCATGACGAGGCCCGTGTCCAGCAGTGGATACTGGAAGGGCTGGTTGCATTGCATACATACATATTTAAACATACAAACCAGTATAATAAAAAATGGTTAAAAATCAAAGTATTAGCTACAAACATTTTTAAAGAGTCATCGTTATGTATACGAATGATATCGACATATTCCAAAACTACAGTTTTTCAATTGATTGATGTTTGACTCTCGTTGATGTGTGAACGGATCGATCACACAAAAGTCATTTGACAATGTTAATGTTAATGTAACTTAGCATGGTTATAGTTTAAGTTTAACAGTAACATTTAGTTTAACAGTCAATAAGATATATATTTTTATTATTTATACATACAGCAGCAGTGAATACATAAAATAGACTAACAAATAACAATTAAAATAAGTATGTTTCTCAACATCTTCTGTAAGTATAAAATGTGGTTTGGTGAGTTTTTTTTATTATAATGCACAAAAAACAGCGCGTATATAGACCGATAATAAAATGTACTTTCATACTTGAAAGTACATGTCCAGATAAGGAAGAAAAAGAAAATAAAGGAAACACTTAAGCAATACAGTTATAATTAATTTTATTGCTGCATTTTCAAGAATTTTATGCCATTTACTGGACATTCGATCGATCGTTAACACTATATTTTCTTCACACAATTTCGTAAATGCTTATTCAATATATCCACTGCGAGTTGCAATTTTAAAAAACTTCATCAAAAGTTTACTTTCTCCCTATTAAATTCTCTATAATGTCAGTCAGATATATCACCGAAGAAACGTTTAATTATTTTATTTTACAACCAATATTTCGTGGGCAATTACAATTGACCAAAACGAAAGCGTAAGTGTACAATTTAAATGGTAAGTAATTTTATTACACAATGTAATAAAAATATATTCACGATAAAGATATGTGTACATCGTACAAGTAGTAAAACAGTATATAAAACATTACGCACTACATGCGTGTAATGTCGGCCGGCTTAGCACCACCACTCCAACTCTTTCCGTAGGTGTTGTAAAACGCGACTAAAGGATAACAAAACCGCTACCACAAGTCCTGAGGAACTACAACACCCTCCCCGTTATCGTCGTCCTCGTCGTCAGCACGTCCTAGATGACCCCGACGATCCAATCACGGTTCTTACACTACACAAAAGATACCACCTCTAAAATAGTGGACTTGCCAACCTGCTTCGACAGCGTGCCGTTTTAAGGCCACATATTACTCGTGCATATAGGAAATATCTTTATCAAATTATGTAAAATCGAATGCGAAGTTATAAACTGAGTTCTGTTGAAGTATAATATTTTTGTATAACTGCTCTCGATTTTTTGCTTTTCGGTTCAGCATCAACACAAAAAACTAATTTGTTTTATTTTTGTCAACTTTTTATGATCCAATCAGAATCGCAGAAACCCACCAATACCAAATAGGATTGCGGCCTGAACATTTATATTTATATGTTCGAATAGCATGAAAAAACTGCATGTTATAGTAAAAATATAAAAAAACCGAAAGTACCGAAATAGTATGTAATAAACCTTAAAAATAACTCAGTGTCGTGCCAAGTATATGAAATGTAATGAGCTCACTTGGTCGTAAGTTTCTTTTACTCGTTTATCGATAGTCAATTCGATGTTACATCAAGTCAAGATAAGAGGGCGATAATTTTATTGAATTTAAACACGTTATCTGTCGACGATAGCACGCCGTAACGTCTTATCGTTTTACAAAACGTGTTTGCTGTGTTATAAAACTGTATTTGCTGAACGATTTCTCGAAAACAGACATGGCGAGAATACTGATGTTTAACCACAGAGATGGGTATAATGCTTATGCATTATATGTGCACTTATGTGCTTTGTGCGGTATTTAATGAAATGAGCGGTAGTTGTAGGCGTACCGGAAAGCGCAGTGTGGGATGCGCTTCGGCCAGGTGAACCAACGCGACGACTTGAATAAGTTCGCCAGTGGTGGCTGGATGAGAGGACTAGATCGAGTGTGATGGGGAGTCTTGGGAGAGACCTACATTTAGCAGTGCAGAAATATAGGCTGATGGTATATCTATGGTGGAGATAACGACTAGAATTTCGAGCAGGGCGCATTTTTTAACGAATTGTAATTAAATTTGACAGAAAAATAGTTTGGGTCTATATTTCGGTTAAGTATAAAGATGAGCCAAATTACTGTAGTAGTTCGTGTGTACATCTATACTAATAAAATCTTAACAGTGTCTATACATGAAATATTTAAAAACTAATTGTTGCAGTGTACCTACTCTACGAAACAACCATTTTTAGATATTTTCCCCGTCTATTTGTCTGTCTGTCTGAACGTGCATCACACAAAAACTACCCGACAGATTTTAATGAAACTTGGTATAGTTATAGCTTATGACTTGGGTTAACATTTAGGGTACATTTTATCCCGATCCGTTACAGAGTTCCCACGGGAATTACTCACTGGTCTGGTAACGGTACTCATACGATATTCTAGTTTAAATTCCATCGAGTGGGAAATGCATTAGTGAATTCTCCCATTCCATTATATTCCTTACTCCCCATTTAATACAATCCCATTGATCGGACAGTATGATGGCATAAGGAATGTCATTCATCCTATTGTAACACTTATATGCCCCATCTCATCTCATTGATTAAAATCGATAATCGTTTAAAGGAATTTATTTTTACTGCTATACTCTTTACTCCCCTCCAGAAAGGACTGAGAGGATGACGGAAATTCTAGATCCACGCAATCCTTTTTCCTAAATCCCCTCCCCTAATATCTCAATTCTATTGATTACCTTCTAAATCTCTAAAGGCAACCCTTTCGTAGACGTGCCAACGTTCGTTATTCTTGATGAAGTTGTTGTTGTTGAATTTGATAACACGAACATCGTAACCATTCTATTGAAATTTATCCTGTATTAATATATATTATTAATCTCACAGTCTACCTACTCGGCTTTTATTGTTATTTACAAAACATTACTCCTCTTTTATTTATCCGCAAAGTATTAACAACCCTTGTAATCACAATTAAAGACATTGTTGTTTGATTCTGAACAACCTTCATTGAATTTTAACCCGATTTTAATAAGTTTTGACGTTACAAATGTCGAGGGCAACAGTTTAAAAAGTATAAGTACAGGTACATATTGTGCAAATATTGTGTTAAATGAAAAAATACAGTTTCAATGAATTCGGTTTCGATGGATTTGAAAGGCCATAGTTGCAAGGTGTATTGCAAAAAAATCTTTACAATGTACATATATTACTGATGTAATTAATATATTCGGTAGATGGTAATAAAGGTCAAAATAATATGAAATTCTATTAACTCATATTGAAAATTTAATAGAATGATTTAGCTATTATCCGGTTCGATATTATGTGCGTGTTAATAAGATGTAACACTTGCTTATATAAAATACTATTTATTTGTACCCAGTATCAAATTTGCTTTAAAGCTATTTCTTTTGTGATACAATTATTATAAAAATGCCTTCGCACTCTTAACAATAACACAACTGAATTATCTATATATTTCAAATGCTATTTCGAAAGACAGTTTCTTAAATAAAAAAATAAAAAATTTAGACGCCTTAAATTGAGACAATCATATCACAGTAAGATAATACCACTACGAATGGGTTAAGGTATACAAATAAAATAACGTATACGTTGTCTATTTATAAGCTAACAAATAACGTGTATAGCATTAAGAAAAGCAGAAGTACTATTATTGTACGCAAAAACACCCCTACCACATATACTCAGATAAAACTCACGTATCCACACCGGTGTGGTTAACATCGGCACGTTAATAGCGCTCAACAATAGCCACTATAGACTGTCGGCTCTTGCCCGACCTTGCGGGCTCGATCACGAACTCGCACACCTGCATTCTGGTGCAACTATGCGTTCTCGAGTCTATAATAAAGTCAAACTTCCCAGATTTGGATGACAATGCCAAACAATGTATAAAGATTTGCCCAACTAACAAACAGCTATTGGACAGTAAAGCATGTATCATTTTATTGTCGTATTATTATTTATTATACGCAACAAAATGTTTATCGATAACCCGTGGAAAACTGGTCGATTTTTTTATTTCAATTATTTTAGAACATCATTACTTTATTGATACCATTTCTTCGTAGTAGAATGCATCTGCCTGTGCCTTGCTAAGCCTTGCCTTGCTAAACTGGGTACCTACTGGCTGGGGTATCCTACTGGATGCGATAATATCACTCCGAAAATGTAAAATGGTCGAAACACGTTATTGAAAAAAAAAATCAATAATTTATATCATATTATTTCTAAATTATTCACATCTGCGTACATGAGTGTTTTGGATGGAGTATAATCTGACACGGTCATTTCAGTAAGTATTCTAAATAACTTGTAACATAAAATGACGATACAAATAAGTCTATGCATTTTTATTACAAATTAGTTGCATCTGCAACATTGTTCGCACGAAATTTGTGTTCCTAGTTAGTTCATTGTTTCAATAACATTATCTAGTCGTTATTTAGTCGGACTGACCGCGTTGCACCACTCTAACAAAAATCTTCGATGAGTTTTAAGCATATCTCAAAACACACATTTAGGAAAAGAAGGTTAGAATTCGTTTACGATCCCAATCCTATTCGATCTCCTACATTAATTCATTTCACCTCATTCCATTCTATCCCATCCCACTCCAACCCACCTTATTCAATACATAATCTCATCCTACCTAACCAGCTAACAATTATTATGAATATAAAAATATGAATAAGTATAGTCGTCGATAACCCAAATTCTTAAAATACATATTATGGTTAAACTCGATGCAACAAGTTATAAGTTTTTAAGGATCTTTACAATAATAATTATGTTCATTAAGTAATTATAATAATTATGATCATTTATAGTTCGTGGGCAAAAATTCGTATACCAGTACTTCATTATATTAAAAAAAAAGTGTAACAAATGGTTAGGGTATATCACCACATGATAAAGCCCTTTGTGACCATTCCGTGTCTGAGGAAGGATGCGAGGCGAATTCCAAGGTTCGATTTAGGCTTGCGATCGTTATTGCTGATGCTTAAACAAGATAAATATTATTCATCTATGAATGAATTTCATATTGAGACCCGATCTTTGATTTTTATATTACGAAAATACGTGAAAGTGGAACGCTGTCTGACTTTTATTGTTCATTGTTTTTTCGATATACTCGTAGGATTATTGCGTTTGGTTCGTTATTAAATCATAAAAGTAGGGCGCTAATATTCGAAGAACCAATAATGAAAGAAATCCGTTTTTGACTTAATTAACAGATATTTTTTTTAGCATATACATACATATTTAAGTTCTAATACTAAAATCCGACTACTAAATAAGTTTCAATAAAATTTTAGGTTCTTTAGAAAAAAATATAGCGTATACCAGCGAAATTATTTCGCTGGCGTATACATTATAGCGTAATCGCACGTCTACAAGCTGAGATAGAATTTTCAACTTACGTGTGACGGAATATGTAAAAAGCCTTTTAAAACTTAAAACTTATATGAAACTTTTATGAAGTCGGGTTTTAGTTTTAATTTAATTTTTATTATCATATTGAAGATATTAGATGTTATTAGGTTCATTAGATTAGAACACAGAAAGCAAAGCGTTTGGAATATATTTGTCCCGAGGCTACAGACTCAGATATTTATCTGTCGCTCCAGTTTTTCTGCTTATCATAATACAAACAAATAGTTCAATGTGATCTTTGATAAATTGCTTCTGGCCTCAGGGCAACTTACTATGGTATTTAAACTAACACAACTCGATATGTACGTTCGTTTGTTTTAATTAGTCCATATGCAAATTGTAAAAGTATAATTATGCAAATATCTACATTTTTATATTTATAAGAGATCGTCTGTCTATCCGATTTACTCGTTTATTTGCGCAAATTTCAGGAAGAACCCATCCAATATTGTTGCGATTTTATATATTGATGAGATTTTTTCATTAATATACATTGTACGTAGTTCAGCATCATTGGCTTTGGTAGACAATTATTATGTATTATAGTGTATTATTCTAAGGTTCGATTTAGGCTTGCGATCGTTATAGCTGATACTTAAACAAGATAAATATTATTCATCGATGAATGAATTTCATATTGAGACCGGATCTTTGATTTTCATATTACGAAAATACGTGAAAGTACGTGAATTTTTTAATCTCTTTATTATCTCTGCTTGTTTTCAGACGAATCTAAGGACTGAAAGAAATTGTCGATAAATTCCAGGGATGCCGCCTTTCGGCCAGATGGACCGACGACTTGCAAGAAGTTCGCCTTTGTTGGTGGGATGAGAAAAGTCGAAGATCGTGTTGTGGCAAGCTTTGGTAGAGGCCGACATATATCCAGCATTGGGCATATTGGCTAATGGTATTGTATATTATGTTAATTAATAGTTAATTAATTAACTATTAAGAACTCTGTGAAAGCATGATTAAATTTAACTACGAGCAACGATCAATGCAAATACTAGTCTACTAATAAATATACTCGTTGTCTATTTCATATTATATTTAATACGATATCGATCGAAATTATATACCATACTTGACATTGACCCCAGGGTCTCTGGTAAAACGATTGGAATACAGTGCATGTGTATTACATTGACTATTGCGAAAACTGTGAAATCGCAATCATGATTAAAATTAACTGCGAGTAACGTCAAACACAGACTAGTCCATTAAAAATACACTCGTATCTGCTTCATCTCTTAATGCAATATCGATCGCAATCAGATGCCAAACTTGACATTGACCCCGGGGTCGTTCGTAACGTTAAGCTAAGTATTGTGAAAATTGTGAAACCGTAAACATTGTTAAAATTAACTAGTGACGACAAATGAAAAGACTAGTCGAAAGTTCGTGTTTGTTTCACCTCATACTAAATGCAATGTTGATCGGAACCACATGTCAAACTCGACATTGACCCCGGGTTGCTTGTAAAATGATTGCAATACGGTGCATGTATTAACTATTGCGAAATTGCAATCAACATTTACTCAAATGTCAATGTTAATCGTGATATGCAATACGCATGCGTATGGTGATTCAATATCAAAATTATAAAGGCATACAATAAAAAGGTATTTAATTGAATTCAAGCATATTTCAAGGTGAGACTTCAAAAACTTAAATGTTTTTAATTGAAATCATACTGATGAGTTTACAAGAAGAGAGTTATTTACTGATTAGCTGTCGTTCTATTTTTTAAGTTATTTATATTTGAAAATTGTTCAATGAATGATTCTCAATGTTTCTTATTCAACAAATCTATTAATAGAGCTCCTTCCACTAACGTGATTAAAAATGGCAAATTACTAACTAAACACGAATCCAAGAAAGGACTCCGCTCTGACAAATCAGGCTTCAGCGACCGAAAGTCGTGACTAAGAAGATTAATTAAAGTCATAAAATATGAACAGTAAAAAAGTTTACATTTAATCAAAGACTCTTTAATAAAGAGTTATTTATAACATGCAGTCGATAAATAAGATTATAAACAGACCGTGATAAAAGTGAATAAAATGTTTTACTGGCAGTTGATACTGATAGGACCAAAATATGTATTAACATAATCGTATTTGTATTTTTGAAACATCAGTTGTTGAGTCACAACAATCAATCTTGATATCCGTCTTCATATTGATTTACTCACCTGTGTAGATTTTGTACAGAGACTCCAGCAATCCTTGCATCATTTTGATTGATTTCTTGATTTGTTGACTTCACTCGATAGAAACCACTTTAAACATTGCTTCATTACTTGTCCGTAATGAATATGTACACTACAGAATTAAAATATCATTATCAATATCACAAAAACAAGTTGTAGCATTTAGAGAACCGACATCAGTTTTCTATGAACCAAAGCAAGAAACGATCGAAAATGAGATAGTGCATTGAAAATAATACATGACTAGAAATGACTATAAGTTTTTGAGGTGAACGAACCTAGTCTATGGATGGACAGTGCGGTGGCCAAATTGAAGTAACGGTAAAGAGCAACGGATAGTTATCATCAATCAGATTTGCGTAACTATCTGTTAGCAATTACTGCAGTGGACCAACTAACTGGATATGTGGAACATAATGCAGCAGCATTAACGGTTACGAACAATCAAATAAAAGAAACAATCGAGAGAATGAAACTAAAGGAGGCGTCGATAAAATGACGCCTACGGGAAAGGCAAATGAAGTAGTTTAAACAAAATGAGACTAAAGCGTTCATTTACATAATAATACCATAAGAGACAACGAAAATAATGTAAATCACAAGGTTGATTATGTAACGTCCAACAGAATAATAATAGAAACAAAACTGACCAAGACCCAACTTTGCATGACGTATGGACGTTATGAGTAAAATAATGTTTAAAGGTGGGCGAAGAGTCAGTAGTTATAAATTGCTGAAATTGTTTTGGGTAACACAGTCTTCGACTGTTAGTATAACGATATCAGTGAGCAAAATTATCTGAAGCATTTGAAGAATCAATGTGAATTCTCTGAAACATTATTGAAATCACACATGACTTTTCAATCTAATAACAATTACGCGTACAGTTAGATTGGCTGTTACCATGCTGTTACTTACCTTATAAGTGTAGTAACTTATAGACTGTTACAAGGCGTGTAAACATATACTGCCTCCGTAATTGACCTCATTTGAAACACGATACGCGATGCTAGCTACAAAATCTAACATTAACTCTAATATGAACCACCTAAGTACCCATTTAATGTATTTAGGAGACGAAATCATCAGTTACAAGTAGTTTGAGTAAGTTAAGTGTCTTGTTGCGTCTTCTAATTATATTTGTCATTACTAAGTAAATTCATTACGCCTCCACTCCATCCATCAGTTTATAGAATGTAATAGGACAAAATTATTCACCAAACAATCCTTCTTTTAGCTACAAAGCGGGTCGTGCCGGATAAAACAATTTGCTGCTATATCGCCCACATTAACTTCATACATGCAGCCCAGGAGCAAAACGTCAATACTAATGTATCTAAAACACATAAGATACTTCCTTTCCATTTGATCGAGTCACAGACATGATATCAGGCTACACAATGCAAACATAATCTGATTACCCATGATCTGATTACCCATGTATTATTTTAATCGACGCCGATATTCCACAGTCGACTTACTGTTTTAAAAATCATATACCTACTGTAGATTAAAATTGAGTAACTGTCAATCCGAACATAATGCTTTAAAGTACAAAGACTTAAAACTTGCAAGTGTACTGAGATAATACAAAATTAAAACTTTTTGTTACAAATTTAACACAATAGACAAACTCGCAAAAACCATTTATTATTATTATGCTCTTGGCACAAATATCTGGAAACGTCAAATATTTAACGGGCATTTCCAAAAACCATTTATCATATGCAATAAATAAATATATACTCAAAAAACAAAATTCACAATTATTATAGAATAGAACGCAAAATCGTAACTATTTGTTTGTTTACTAATTATGTTTTCCTGGGCATAGTGAAGGATTTTAAAACGGTTTAGAAACAAAGAATTTGAGTACCGCAATAATTAACTAAGTGGTAAATGGTCAAAACGCAACCTAGAAAGTGAACCTTCAAGTGTATTTGTTTTTTAGACATTAGAATGATTAATAATATACATTTTTAACGTTAAAGGTCATATCACAGTTGGAATAAAGCAATATTCGTAACAAAAGAGTAAAGACATTGAAAAAACAAATAAAGCTGTCACAGTAAACAAACAAAACAGTCATTTTCGGTTAAAAATAATACTTGTCGTATTAAATCACAAGCTTTGTGTGGTGGGTATTTAAATTAGGAAAGAAAATTTTAAAAAATACGATGAAGTCATGTCGGTATAACTAACGGAGAAGCCTTCGGGGAATTATTAACAAAACAAAAAGCCATTTAAAAACAGAAATTAAAACAATCGGTTCTTTTCACACACAATACTTCGCATACAGCTTTTAAAAATAGACGGTGCCAATAAGAGTGTAGATAAATGAAGACACTAATGAGACGTGTTGTCGTGAATGTAAAGTAAAATTAGCTACACGGGAATCCGTTGTGAAATCAATGGTGATAATAATGCGTACACTTGATAATGAAAAAGTAAAACCATCATGCATGAAATGTCTTTACGTTACGGTTCATTGATAATCCTTTTGTGTCAAATGTAAGATATTGTGGCTCTATATTCTTTACTTTTATTGATCTTTGAAATCAATGACTAGGGTATATTTATGTGGATGCAATAATAAATTTTATCTAGAAGACAAGCGTTACTGACATACTTGGCCGTCTCGGTGCATATGTGGACGTAGTCTCTTTAGTAAGGAACTAATGCGAGATAAAATTAGATTTTGAATGCATTGCACTTGGTCTTTGGCGAGGTACAGAAAACTGTGTTTAGACATAATAAATATTACTTAAATTACATATTTCAGTAGTATCTCATTAATTTAAACAGAGTACATTTTTGACTACCTACAGCCACTTCAGTTAGAATGGGACTCAACAACTTATAAAGAAAATCGCAAATGTTGCGGATGATAATACATTTCTTCTACAAATTGAAAGTGACACGTCTGCGCTCAATCAGACAAGCAACATAACAAAGATCTCAACAGCAGTTGCACAAACCAAAGTGAACTTTAAATTAAAGGACGTAACAATCCAGTTCGGCTTCAATAAGTTAGGTGTATAAGGTAATTTCTTTTGAAAACAAGAATACATTTCCAAATTCACCGACTGTTTGTTCCAGAAACTTTGAGATGACAGATTTTGGAAATCACCAAATAGCACAGTCACAAGAAACACACGCGACGATTTTTATTTTATGCGTATTCACAACCGCTCACAGAAGGTGCTAAAAACTTGAAACTACAACTAAGGCATCATGATGTTGATGTTGGAGATCGCAAGAGTCGATCATGTTGGGCGTTCATTTTGGATCGCGCGCCCGCGCCGTCCGCGGTCTGCCGCACCGCGGCCGCCACTGACAAACCAGGATTATTTATAAATTCACGCAGACAAGGGGTCGTAGAATTTCGCACGACGTCGTGGTATGCCAAGTTAGTGCAGCAGGACGTGCCGGAACCCAATTTGTGGTCCATAATACTAATGTATCTAGCAGAAACCCTTGACTTTAATGTTAGAAACAATTCATCGCTCAGACCTTCCGATTGCTGCAGTAGTGGTTACACGTGTCAATCATCCAACTGATAAAACATTACCGACAGTTAGACTACTTATCCGAGATCCCGATGGGCGGAGGGTCAATTTAGCTGCAGCCGAGTCACGTACTTTATGTCTACCACGAAGCCAACAGCTTCGTGGTAGACAATAAAGTACGAGTAAATATGTATGTATGTAATTGTTGGTCACTGAAATTCGAACGTGGTCTTATAAACATTTCACTTCATGAGACAATGGTGAAACTGCAGATAAAACCACCTAACGATATTTGAGAGACTGTAGTTCCATGAAATCCTGGTGCAAAGTTCAAGTGATCTCAGGTTTCCGGGTGCACAAACAGGTGGAATTCACGGAATACTCTCTTTTGACCATGGCCGTGTCGCCCACCTGAACAGGTGTTCTCAGATCGTTTTGGCGGTTGTTATGACACTGAGTTCGACACGTGGGCGACATATTGAAATAACGATGTTAAATAGCAAATTAGAGATGGAAAACTAATTTATTACCAATTTGTTGCAACTGAAGACTTTATTGATGTTAAACATTGACGAGAAATTGACTGTTACGAAAGTTAGATTAAGGTAAAACTATAAGGTAGAAATAAGAAAAATCAGGTTGGTCATAAATTTTCGTTGCATTTTAACAACCGTGATAAAATCGTTAATCAACATTATCGTTTGTAATTTATTATTGGCGCTTTCGCTGAAATATTTTAGCTCAGAAATATTGTTATAATGAATCAAACGCTAGTAGACTACAAAAGAGTCAACGTTTGGCACCGATGTCCGCAATTCATAGTTTCTTGACAAATGACAGCTAAAATTAAAGTAACGAGTATACTATTTTCATAACTAAGAATGCGGTCAGAGCTATTTTATAATGCAACTGTCTGGGTCGAGGCAGGTAACTGCAGAAAAGTTGTTATTTTAATTGAATAAATTATTGCTAAAATGTGGATAGTTTACCAAGTGTCTGGATGAGCAGAGTGAAAGATCATATGTAGCAAAAAATTACAAGCCTTGGAAGAGGAATTATATCCAGCAGTGGATTATCGGCTGATGTTAAATTATAGGGTGGAGTAGAAACAAACTAGCTTCTCAAGCTAACTGCATTACCGTGTATTATTCAAAAGGCACCAGTTTTGCCGCAGACGAGAACATCGGCGGTTAGGATTAGATATATAAAAAAGTAAAAACAAGCATATTTTTATAACAGCGTTGGGTATTTATAACAAACGTATTTACGCATTTTAAAATAGATGTGTAACACTAAACTGCTTGCACCGGATTAAGACATATTTTGCACATAATATAATATATATTATTACATTCGCGAGTCAATGATCTCACAATTATATGAAAAACTGTGAGCCATGTACAACTGACATATATTTTGTCTTGTTACATGTTGACCTTCAGTTCAACGAAAGATAATTCAAGAAACGACAACATTCCTTACATGATGACATATAGTAATCCGTCTACAACGTTTGACAGACATTCGAAAGAATGCTTCTCCGCTGTAATAACCGGCTGACAGACAGACTGAAATGACACCTAGTCTATTTGTAAGTGGGTGGTTAAAACGTTTGGTTCAGTAAATAAGATAAAGAACAGTAAGGTAACATAGGGTTATTACGACATTACCCAACGGTTACTACAAATTAGAACGCAATAGTTCTCACTAGTGTCCTAATATTCTGAAGTTATTAGATGTTTTTTTTTATTTAATAAACTTTTTTGCGCATTATCGTACAAAAGCTGAGCTTAACGCATTCACCATTCATGTCGTGCATAGCCCAAAGGTTGACTAGGAGATAATGCTGTAAGGCATTATAAATCCGGCTTTTGTAACAATTTACAAAAACGAGTAAATAAATAAATAAAATAAATGCCTTAAGGCGTTCTCTAGCAGCTAACCTTTGCGTTAAACGGAGATATACATTGGGAGTTTTATGGTTATTCTGTCAATTATCGAGCAAGCATACTACGTTATCATGGTGGCACGGACGCGCGGCGAAGAAAGTTGATTCGGTGATTTCTCGCTCCGATTTTGAACTTGAAATACACACGAAAAGTTTAGCGCTGTTTGTGTGCTGTTGCTGTTTTTAATGTATGTTTTTGCGTAAGCCAAGATATTTTTTGGACATTTGTAAGTAAGCTTACTGTTATATCGTGGTTCGTGCTCAGTTTGAAACAGCTGTCGACTGTGACGCGTGTTGTATTGTAAGCTTTATTGCCCGTAAACCATTGTTTAACATTTTTAATTCGATCGAGATAAAACAATAAAACAAGCGCGAGGATAAGCAATTTTTGATATCTATTGAATGGCGTAATAATATCCGATGAAATCAATTCTCGAAACCTTACGAATTGATAAATAATTGTAGATATAACATATTCTTTTTATCTATTTTCTTCTCTTCTATGGTTCACTGCTTGTCCCTCTGACTAGGCGAGCACTAACGCTGGGCAGGCAAGGGTAAGCACTTATTCTCCTCTGCCGCCGCCGTACATCGTAATCCCATCTGCATACGGGTGCGAGGGTCTTGGCTGAATCGCCCGGACCGCGAGGAAGAGAAATCCTCTATAAAAAAAAACCACCGACTGGGGAGTGCAACAGTCGCTGGTGGCCAGCCCCGGGATGCCGCCCGGCCTGCTGGTGGTATTAGGGTTACCCAGGCACAAGGGACACTGCCTGGGTGGATGAAGCATTTCCCCCATTGGCCAGCAAATCTATTGATCGGGGAATGCACTAGCGGGCCGCTACCGCTGGGATCGCGGACTAATGCGAAAAGCGCTCCCGCAACCCCAGCCACAAGGTGGCGAGGCGGAACACCGTGGGGGTTTTAGCTGATAAGAGTTCGGCATAACTTCTTCGCCTGTCCCTGGGCGGAGAGTATCCATGAAGATTTCCTCACGTAAAAAAAGGTTTTGTGTTCTCAACCCTCATTTTGTGCGATTGTGAGTTCGAAATCTCGGCCCGTACCAATGCGTTTCTAATTACGGATTCTTAAAAATTATTACAAGTTGGCATGTTTCCGAATTGAAAAAAAAATTGGAGTATGTGTATACACCAATCTACACTGGGGCCGCGTGCTGGGTTATGGCCAGAAACTTCATAGTGATTTACTAGGGAAGGCTTGTACTCTGCAGTGGGACGTTAAAAAAAGCTGAATAACCAAAATAACCTTTCTTCCAAAACGGTTGGCTTTAATAATCTTAACACATTGTAAATAAATAACACTACTCAATGGCCCACACTAGGATTCAGAGACACACAAACACACACCCAGACCCGCACAAACATTTGTCAAACACAAACGCACAAATGAATGTCCGACCGGGAGTCGAACCTGGATCCTTTTGCACAACAAGAAGGATCACTACAAACTGCGCCAATCGATCGTCGTCAGATGACGATTACTTGATGGAGTTCGTATTTGTTTCTGTATATATAGATACCTACATAATAAACTTACATAAAATTACCTGAGTAGATTAAATGTTCTCTTCTGATATAACTTGTTATTTTCGAAACTATCAAATAAACATTACTACATCACCGAACAGAAGGATATCATGTCGACTGATAGTTTGTTTAACGTACAAAGGTACTGAAGCCCACGGCGTAAAAATAAAAATGTTTATTTACCGAACCTACGCTGAAATACAAATAACATGTGTTGTAGACTGTGTATTTTTAATTTGTACATTTCAATATTTTTATTCTATCTATAATTAATAAAATTCCATAAAATGGACTCGATTTGGAAACACTTTTCTGTAAGTGTTATATGTATAACTACTTATAATCGTGTTGCAACATTGCTTTGAAGGTATAAAATTTATTATACCCTTATTAATTGATATATAATCGTTAACTATTCAATGGATCATAATTAATATTCGCTAAATAACACATTCCTGAAGAAAAATAATTAAAAAATTAAAATATTAGTAAGAAAGAATTTATTTTATTCGAATTAATTTTAAATAAAATAATGTTATTACAATTCGATTATAATTTTTTTTTTAGTACCAACTGGATTGGGACACCTATCCAAATACCCATCAAATTATATGACTTTCGATTGTTCTATTTTGTTTTAGTGGCCCTGTTAGGCCCAGTCCTAATTGGTCCTATTAACTGGTCAAAATTATTTGTTACATTGTAAATTTTACGCATATGTAAAAATCGTAAATAAATATTTGGTACACATACCATACTCTCAGCCTATGTCTGTCCACTGCTGGATATAGGCATCTGCCAAGACTCGCCATCACACACAATCCTCGGTTCTTCTCATTCAACCACGGGTAGACGAGTCCGTGAGTGGAGGCCATGTACCGGGAAGCGCAGTAGGTATGGGACGCGGAGACCACGTGGACCGACGACTTAAACTAGTATGACAAAACATTTTGTTTACTTACTTCTGTTATGTTTTGTAGAAGTTTACTTAATACCTTAAAACATTGTCTGTCACTCAACCGCTCACGTCAATTAAATTTAAGCAAGTGTAGCACAAATTTTTCAGTAATTTTCAGTGAGAATTAGCACCGTGCGCCGCCAGCCGGATTTTCGTGTTCAATACTTTTGGGCGGTCACTAGATTTCGGACGCTTTTACACTGGTTCTTGTATAGTGTTTTGATACAAAAGTAAATTAATCGAATTTGTGCAGGACGGATACAGTTACTGAGAACAATTGAGCGCAAGCGCGAACATCCATCGGCCGCTTCCTGCGATGATCTCACGCGAATTTGTTGCAATCGCACTGTTTATAGCACGTACCTTATTTGGGTCGAGTAAATTGAGTTACTTGTAGTCTGAATACCATTAAAATATCATTTATGTACGAAGTATCTTATTACTAAAACAGATTCGAAAGATTAGCAACTTTAACTAACTCCGATATGGTCTAGTGGCTAGGATACCTGGCTCTCACCCAGGAGGCTCGGGTTCGATTCCCGGTATCGGAAATCCCTTTTTTGTTTTATTAATGGCATCGGAAAACTTTTTTTTGTTTTATTAATATTTATATTGTATTATATAAGAACTTGTTTAAATATATAGATGTAATAAATAAAAGAGTTGGTGAAATATTTTTATTTTCAACATGTTAATTTTTTTTTTATAGAGAGGAGGGCGGACGAGCAAGCGGTCTTACGTGATGGTAAGTGTTAATTGGTTTTATCCTTTGACTACATCGCGCGACTAAGCTGCGGACATAGAACTACGCCATTGTAGTAGTAATTCCATTATATTTCCCGTTCCAATTTCCTACAAAATATTCCAATTCCCACTAAACATTCAACACCAAGGAGATTACAATTAGAGCAGTTGCCCCCTCTAGAGATTCGAAATTACATTTCGTTAATTTTTTAATTATTTTTATAATTTTTCTTGTATTAAAAAGGTTTTAATAAACATATGGGGCAGAAGGGTTCTCGAATGGAGACCACGTACCGGCGGACGAAGCCGAGGACGTCCATCTGCTAGATGGACAGACGACCTCATAAAGGTTGCGGGCACCCGCTGGATACAGGTCGCTGCCGATAGGTCTAAATGGCGGACAATGGGGGAGGCCTATGTCCAGCAGTGGACGTCCAAGGGCTGAGAAGAAGAAGAAGAAGAAGAATAAACATATTTCTACGAAAAGTTAAATCATTGTACCTATTTGTACCTACAATTCATATTTCTCCCATCCTCTCTCTCATCTTGAAGGCCCATTGGCTGGCGACAGCCTTAGGCCTGCCCACTGTCACATCCGCTTGCTAGTTCATAAAAGAGTGGTAAATTAAATATGTAGCATTTCAAAGTAAAATTTAAAATCTATCTTATTAAGTAAATAGTTTGTCAATTCTGCGGTAATGAAGCCGATATACTTAAATCTGGAGCGCCTGACGGTAAACTGTCATTTTCGCCCATAGACTGTCTGTTGTTTCTATCAATAACAAAATATTTTACCTCTAGTAATTTTCAAAATAAACGGCTGAATTAAGTACCTGAAAAATAATAAAATGTATGTAAAGATTAAGGAAAAATTGGCCTATAATAAAATAAAATAGTCTAACTGAACGTAAATTTTGATTAAATTACTAACTAAAGCATGTTTACTATTTAATATGGAGAAGTGCGATGTCAGTTCCAGGGCATTGCTAGTCAACACAATTATTTCATAAAAAAATATTTTTAACCTGCTCAAACATCGCGCTTCACTTGCATAAAAAACGGGAGCCCTCATCGGAGCCGTTAGAAAATTTCGGTTATGAAGATGCTTTGAAAACGATAAAAGTACATTGAATATTTAGTCGACTTCTATTGACGTAAGATAATGTAAAAGGAGTAGTGTATTACAAAGCAGTGAAAAATCTCCCACAGTTCAGCATAGCGCTCCAAGCACTAAGCCGTCTGACACACAAACTCGTCTACTTTTATCACACTATGTCAAAGATAACAAAATGTAATTAGGTAAAATAAATAAAGATTTATGTTTATTTCGAGCTAGCCGAATCAACTATTTGTTATGTGAAGATATTGCATCTTTAGCAAACTGCATCTTTAACCATTAAAATTTCCTGACTGGAAACGCTTAAACCAACTTTGTGCTACTCTTACTGACACTGCATTAGGTCCATAAACGGCACAAATTTTTTTTCGCGGCTTGTGTCGCATTTTTCCCTTTTTTGTAATAAAACTTTAAAATGTATCGAATTTCTTCGTTAGATTCACTCATTTTCTTGGACAGAAAAACAATTTAAAAATGGCGGGAAGCAGTTTTTTTACTTTATTTCCTTTTTTTAAATGTTACCTTTTTAATGGTATCATAACCAGCCAGGTACAAATAGTTCAATCAAAGATATTGGATCACAACTTCATACATACAAAATACGAAAAGACCTTCTTCCCGACCTATATTATATCTATATTAATATAATAAAGAGAGTGCGAATTTTGTGAGTTTGTGTGTATGTGGAGGGTAATCTCCGGAACCACTGCACCTATTTGAAAAATTCTTTCACCATTTGAAAGGTACATTATTCCAGATGGACATAGGCTATATATTATGTGCAAAGAAATTGCCGGGCGTGCAACGTATGTCGGGCACAGCTAGTATTTATATATTTTAATTAAAACTGGTTACGAAGCAAAGAGAAAAGATCTAAGCATTGAAGCGAGACACTTGCAACAGGCGACGTTTTTTGCGTTTTTACGCAAGTCATGAAGTGTTTATTATCTCTGATGTTTCGCAGTTTTAATAAACACATAGCAAATTCTTAAAAGGAATCTAAAACGAGCAGCCTTTTTTGTCAATTAAGGTAATTTTTACAAGTTTTTTTTTAATTATTAGTAAAGTTCATAGTAAGTGAAGCAATGGTTAAAGCGAGTGATTGTATGATTATAACATTTTCAGTTCTTAAATATGGTTTTCGGGCTTTAATTTTACAACAATATTACTACAATATTATAATTACCCTAATAGGGAAAATCACGAAGTAGTGTGGGCACGCATCTATGACGGCCATACAAAGCGGTAGACTGTAAGTATCAGTGAATTTTTTGTTTTATAGGTAGAAGGCGGCGGACACGCATACAGTTAAATAGATAGATACTATAATCCACGGACCTCCGTGGTACATGCCAACTTCAGGTGTTCCAAAATTGAAACATTTTGGAACATCTGGAGTAATTTAATTTTTATACGATGTGAATTAAAAAACTTATTGGAGTTGTGTTTTTCACACCCCATTCCTTATTTTTAGTCCGGATCTTAAAATATTTCAGTTGATGGATATCAAATAATGATATCGTATAATAACATTGCATTTGTCGTTGCCGCCAATTGGATAAGTTTGTAATGAGCTGTAAACAATTCATATCGAAACATTGAGCAAGATCAAATATTGAATAAGCAGCAAATCGACGGCAGTAAATTGAAAGATGGGTTTAAGTTCTCTGGTGACAATATAGAACTGGGAGTCCGGCGGACGTCGCCTTTATATTCATAATAATTTAAAATTATTTATTTCAGCTATCCAAAAATAATTTGCTGCCCCTTTAGTATTTATTGCTGTTCGTTATACAAGCCATTTGTATCTATCTATCTGCGCATTTTGAAACAAGATGGTTTCTAAAAAGTAAATAAAATTTAATTACAATATCGCTTATCCGGTCGATATTTATTGTGCAAAAGATCCCGGATTTTATTCCAGGTTAATTAAATATATTTTTTTGTTTTACCTACTTGGACCAAATAACTATAGCGGAAAACACCTCGTCAAGTTTCGAAGTAATAAACCGCCTTGGTACAAACTTAGAATCCTAGTCCAAATTTGGAAATAGCATAAAACCGGCATGAATCTTGTACTTACTTTCAAGAAATGGTCTACTCTATTCTGGATTATTTTTGGCTATAGGCTACATAAAATTATCGTTGTTCTCTTTAAAGGATAGTACAATGCAACAGTACAACCTTTTCGATGTACTTGAGCCATTGTTCTCTGTTGCCTAACGAAATCCACCTGAATATCTCGATTCATATACGAATTGATAGTAACATGTATCGATAGACACCGACACGAGAACAATCGGGCGGTGGTGGTAAACATTGATCATTCGAGTATGTAAACCATGTCGCAAAGGTTATTAGGTGTATCGGTTTTTCGGTGTTTTCGGTCGCTGAAGAGTTGACAAATATAGGCCAGTTAAGAGAGAGTAAAAAGTAAGGTTTTGTGACACAATTATATACAGGCAATGAGCAATGTGATCATTTGTGATGTGTGCGATAGAACTTTTCTGTAGATTAAGAGTTTCATAAATTCGACAACGGTATTCATGTCGAAAATAGTTTAAACAATGGTCAAAGTTGCAAAATGATGTTTTTTTCCTTATAACTCGAAAACAATTAATTTTATGACAATACTCTAATGAAAGAAGTTGTAGATAATAAAAAACCTACAAAATGAGGGTTCGGATGATCAAGTGCGTGTTGCCCAACGACCCAATGACTCACAAAAATAATAGATTATTGCAAAATTGGCAATTAATTTATAACGGTTTTTTTCCATTTTGCGGAGCAACAAATTATCGAACTTCATCGTTCGACCCCACATTTTGTAGGTTTTTTTATTGTCTAGAACTTCTCTCATTAGATTATTGTCATAAAATTAATAGTTTTCGAGTTATAAGGAAAATATATTATTTTGAAACTTTGTGCATGGTTTAAACTATGTTTGTCATTAATGCCGTTGCCGAATTTTTGAAATTCTTAATCTACGGAAATAATCCTATAGGACTACATTGTTCATTATATGCATATAATTGTCACGTAAAAATCCTTATTGACTAGCCTAATAGCTAAATTGTCTGGATTGTTCGAAAAACCAAAATTTCTCAGGAATTCTACACATTTATGGATCAGAACATTGAAATCTCGAATCCTGTCTATATTTTTCATTTATATAAGAAACTATAACTTTATCGTACAAAAGGTGAGTTTAATGTCTTAAGGCATTCTCTACTAGCTAACCTTTGGAATGGGAGATATATTGGGAAGTGCGACGAGAGATATAAATTTGAGATGAAAGCTCCGTAACCGTAACCGAACCTATCTGATATCGGAATTAAAACAATATTCGAAACTGAATCCGAAATAAAAGATTCGGATGTTATCTATATCTATACTAATATATAAAGAGGTAAAATTGTGTGTTTGTTTGTGGATATGTTAGGGGGTAATCTAAGGAACTACTGAACCAATTTCAAAAATTCTTTCACAAATAGGAAGCTACATTATCCTTGTCTAATATAGGCTATATTTTATTTTGAAATTTTGAAAAAAATAATGAAAAAATAAAACTTATAAACGGAAGCGAAGAGAGGGCAGGTCGCTAGTTACAAATAATTTTATTCATTGCCGTTAGGGCGGAGTTTAAACTAGGCGAGTTTTGACAACTAATTGCTGCTTGCATTTGATTTGATAAAGTTTTCGTTCGTTCTCTATGAGACTAAAGTTACAATTATTCCTTATTTGGTTTTATTTCTTTGCCTTTAGTTAGTAATACATTTCTTATAGTTCATTAAAAACATATCGGTAACCGAAACCACATCCGAAACTATAGCCGAAATAATTTAATATCCGTATCTGTAACCGAAACCGGTAAAAGTCCGTATTTTATCCGTATTCGGATGCGAAATATCATAGCCATAACAACCCTACTATAAATATATAACACAAACGACAACAGTGTATGTTTCTCAAACAATGCATGCATAAATATACGTAAAATAATAGGTCGGGGAGAGTCTTTTCGTATTTTGTATGTATGAAGTTGTGATCCAATATCTTTGATTGAACTGTTTGTACCTGGCTGGTTATGATACCATTAAAAAAGGTAATTTTAAAAAAAGAATAAAAAATAAAACACTGTTTCCCGCCATTTTTCAACTGTTTTTCTGTTCAAGAAAATGAATGAATCTAACGAAGAAATTCGATACATTTTAAAGTTATATTACAAAAAAAAGGAAAAATGCGACACAAGCCGCGAAAAAAAATTGTGCCGTTTATGGACCTAATGCAATGTCAGTAAGAGTAGCACAAAGTTGGTTTAAGCGTTTTTAGTCAGGAAATCTTAATGTTAAAAATGCAGTTCTCTCCTGTCGCCCTGTTACCGATAAAGTTGATGCCATTTGTGAAAAAGTGCAGCAAGATCGGCATATAAGTAGTTATGAGTTAGTTAGTTATGAGTTATGTTCGTTCATTATGAGCTTTTACCGCAGCGCAAAACCATCGATTTGGATCTCTACTGCCAACAGTTGATGAGACTAAAGCAAGAAATTGAGAAAAAACGCCCGGAATTGATCAACAGAAAGGGTGTAGTCTTTCATCATGACAACGCCAGACCACACACATCTTTGGCCACTCAGCAAAAATTAAGAGAGCTTGGTTGGGAAGTGTTGATGTACCCACCATATAGCCCTGACCTTGCGCCTTCAGATTTCCACTTGTTTCGGTCTGTTCAGAATTCTTTAGGTAGTGTAAGGTTAACATCAAGAGAGGACTGTCAAAACTACTTATCGCAATTTTTTGACCAAAAATCCCAATATTTCTACAGCAACGGGATCATGTCACTACGTACAAGATGGCAACAAGTTATGGAACAAAACGGCACATATATTAATATAATATAATAAATATAATTAATTACAATTAATAAAATGTAATTAAACTTTTAAAAAATTTGTCTAGAATTTGTATATAAAATACGAAGAAACTTTTTCCCCGACCTTATATACAAGTCTATCTATGTAAACTAAAACAGGACTGTGTAAAAGATTCCAATTTTTAGAGAGGTCTTTCACCCACCGCTTAGTCATATATCAGTTATTTATAAATACTATTTATATTTATGTTTGCAAACATATATAAATATACATATTATACTGGAAAATTTATATCCCCTTTTGATTTGCCCGTGGTCTGGTAGAAAATCTTTTCTCCCGAATCGAATTCTAATTTTAAAAACATGTGAGCCATAAATAGCGTTTCAATTATCCAGCCACATCCAAACTCCTAAGACGTAATTATTAATTACCGTCGATCGTAAAAAAGTAGATAAGTTCTGTGCCTTATATTATTTGTACCGTCACTTCATATAATCTGTTTATATATCATATATCATAAATCGTGTAGAACATTGTAAGTTACAGTGGCAAATAAGAAGGTATAAGAAGACTATTTTTAAATAAGGCGATAGTTATTATGGCTTTGATAATTTGCTGCTTACAATGCTTCTTTTTTCTTCTTACATTACACTCAACAGACCAACCTATTCTATCGAGCAGATGATAAGGGCTAGAATGGAATAATTTCAGATACATTAAAGAGTTGTCAACTGCATCAATCCGATGCCGATTATTTCAATAACATTGTCACTATTCATTTGAACCTATCTATGGTTTGATTCACAAACGCATCTTGATATTTTGTCAAAGACAAAAGTGTTCCATAAAATCGTAAGTTGCTAATACCGGTATGTTGGGCCAGCGATATAGTGTCATTTAATGTAAAACCGATAGGGTGTTTTTATCTTTGACAGCCATTATAGTTACAAGGTTGAAGCGAACGTATACCTACAATAAAATGTAATAATAACTTTGCTACTATCGACCTTCAGCTATTCAACAAACTCATTCTGATATTGCTTAGAAATTAACAAGGCGATTTCTACTGGTAAACGTGAAGTAAGTCGATAAAGATCGCGATATTACACAACAGAAGGAACGCGCGCACGACATGCGTTACCAGGCGAACACATTTTATAGAGAACACAATTATTTTTTCATTGTTTATTAAACGTACCATAGACTTTGGCTGTGTGGTGTCGACCGGCTTTAGAATAGGCCCACCCCACCCCGTCTCATCCCGTGGGTATCGTTAAAGTTCTTCCTTTTTGTAGAAGAAGTATCAGATGAGTAGATGACGAAACTTATAAGTATTCATCGCCGCCCATGGACAGTCTGCAACAGCTGCGGTTTCGCTGCAGAACTTACAAAACCCTAACCACAGCTTTCTTAAAAAACCCCATGTCGCGGACCTAATCACTGTTGCGTGTAGAATAACCGATTAAACTTAATTTCACGCTTCACGTTTCTCTATCGTTCCATACATGAACCCACCAACTCATGAGATATTATTAATTTTGTTTAATACATATTAATAAAATTTCATTAATCTCTACAGAACCAGTTTAGCGCATTAAAGTTATCACTCGTCGGTGTGAAAGGTCACCGGCTGGTCAGTTTGCAAACTTCCATTTCTCTCCATTTAGGGACAGGCGGGAGTGACCACACCCCAGAACGCGTTCACTTGGTTTCGTAGTACCATTAATCATAATAAAAATAGCCTATAGCGTAATTTATATTAATATATTTTTGACAGATAGATAGACTACATAATAGTGAAATATCCCAAATGGGTTCCTAAAACCACCAAGGTTTTAGCAAAGACTTAGGGCTTTCAGCGGGATTCTGCAAGATCGGCAGTGCACTACCTAAAGCAGATAACCGAAAGATAACCTGTGTTTTTATTTATTTTCTCTTAAGGCATCTACCGCTTTTACAAAATACAAATTAATTCAACTCTTCTGTTCTTTGATATAAATACATATATTTGGTTCACGCCTAATATATTTATGTTTGTGCCATCCGGCTAGATCTCGCACTGTTCTTATCCGCATTATCTATAATTCATTAACAGACTGGAGTCGTTAACAATTTTTTTACGAATGGAAGAATATAAACGCAAATATGTGAAACAGAATGTGCGCTAGTTAAAATTGAACTGTTCCATGCACGCCCACACCATCATTTGCATTTATACACTAACAGGCTCTTAATGAAGCGTAATTATATTTCAACACATACAAACATTGTATGCTTTAATGGAAACTTGTTTGCTAGCGAATTTTAACTGACTGGTATGATGTTATCATGTTTCAATACATAGGTATAATGTGAAATTGTATTCGCATGCAAATGTATCATTCGAATGAAACTTCGGTGTTCTATTCCACTTTTAAAGCACATTTAGGTATATTAATTATTATTCCATGGTCATTAGAATATGAACTGTTTAAAACTATCTAATTTTTCAGCAGGGTAAACACGGCTTCCAATTTTTATAAAAAATGCGTAAATATAAAGATATTTATTATAAATCAATGCACTATAATATCCAAATATGTGTTTCGTTTGCATAAATTTCTAGAACATACGACAACATATTAATGTAAGTAATAAATAAATTCAAATTCTTTATTTGCACAATGGGAGTAGGTACCTACAACTGTTCCCAATGTGAGTACAATAAGTAAACAAGTCTCTCGCTTGCCACAACATAGTTTTTCATTCTTCTCAATCAGCATCTACCGAACAATAGTCATCGAGTAATTTAAAATAAAATGTAAAAAATATATAATTCATTACATATGTGTTTAGGGAAGGTCTTACGAAGGTGGCTTCCTAAAATCCTCTCTCATCACAAGGTCCGCCTTAACAGAGCGATTGCTAGAAAAACTTACTAGAAAGGCACAAAAATTCACAAAAATCTCATAAATTCCGCTTAAAAATTCACAAGCAAATAAAAATCTGACGTCTCATTAGTCCCAATTGAGGTCAACTAAGTGCGTTCAATTCGTCCCAGTTGCGATCCGCAATGAGCGTTACACGTGGGCGAGTGTACCGTAGGAAAAAATCCACAGAAAAATCAACTAACTGTACCCAGACCAGTTTAAATGGCACCACTTAGTATTAAAAACAGGAATACTAAGTAAACACGCGGCCATATTTAATTCCGTTCAGAAGTATTCAAACGGTTTAAACAACTGTCATTTAAGATATCGCCAATTCTTTAAATTGTCGCGAATTTTCGTCACATATAGGTATATACAAGAATCCGGTATATAAGCACAGGCATATATTAGATATACTAGCGATAATTCACAAAAACGTTGAATTATATTACTTTATAAGACTTTGAATAAGTCTAGTATGACAAAATGTCATGCTATATGTACTTTCTTTTTAAGCGTTTATCTAGTTTGTTTGAGATGTAAGTACATATATCTTTTTGGTTCTTAACAAGTAGATAATATACCTACTATATTTTCGGCCAGAACGAATAAGTGACTCACATTCACGGTTCATTCAATAATATGATATTTGTGTATCTACTTAGAAGACTGTTTAGCACATCCCGAGAGATCATTTATGAATAACTAAAATACAATTGAATAGAGTATTATTTGAAAAAATACTTGAATAAGTATTGTACTTAACAACAAGATGTGTTAAAGTTAACATGTTCATGTAAATGGATCGCAGGTTATATTTGGCTTAATCTGGCTACGTCATATCAAATACTTTAGGTACTTATCGTATTGCATATCTAATAACAAAATTATTATTTATCATATCATGCTATCAGCCTATACCTTAAGGTGTAGGGGGCCTAACCACCCAAGCCAGCTTCACTTTCAAGCGGCGCTTTCCGCTGGATAATGGACACAGCTCTGAAGATCATTCACAAGCATTCTAGTCACTAAGATAGAAATACGCAAGACTGGTAACAGTCAACTTACAAGGGACCAATCACCATCTGCCCATTGTATTCATTTATGTATTTACGAGTATTAATAGGCACACCGACAATGAGCACACAATGTCGAAACGTTATTTACTATAATAATATGATAGCGCGGCACTTCAAGCATGCACAGCATTTTCCCATCGCTAGTGACATTTTGATAAAATAAGACATTTTGATTGAGGTGTAAACTGCCCACCTCCAATATTGTAGACCTTAAGTACCTATTAGCTACAGTGTTGTCCCAGGTCTTGAATTTAAAATGAATTTGTGAGCGAGACTAAGCTGAAATGGTAGCTTAGTAGCAATCGAGCGTAGAGCTGTCAACGTTTAAACTAAGCGAAGCAGGAAAGCGGACCACCCTGTGCGGGCGTCGAACCCGAAACCTGCCCGATCAAATATACTATTCCCGGAGCAAACTCCGACGATTTACGTTCCATTTGCCATAGTGAAGCCACAATGTAGAATGAAATCGGTGTGGAAACTTTGAACCCTTCTGAGTAATCAAGATGGAAACCGGCGACACTACTGCTCCTATGAATTTGAATCTGCTTAGTGTACGAATGCAGCGACAAATGTTGCGCGACACTCTATGGAGCTACGTGTCGTCGAAGCGACCGGCTACTCTTCGTAGTAGTCTGTCGCCGTTGTTGTCGTAGCCTTCGGAAACATACCTTTAAATGAGAGCGCAACGCTGACAGCGTCGGAGCGTCGACGCTCCGACGAAAGCGTCGGAATCATCTATAACCATGTCTAACGAGATAAGCTACTCTTTCCATATTAATGAACGTTGCATCTATGGGCATGATGAAGCGAATTTCGTGTATTATTTCCGTTTATTTACTTCAGTTGAACATTGTGCACTGTAGCAATGTTCCTCTGTAAACTGTGACAACATCGAGGGCTTGTGAGGCAATCGTGGCCGCAGCCAAACGAGTCCGCGTCGACTGTAACACAAAACAAACCTAGTGTTTGAATAAAAACGTTCCGCCATTTTACAATACAATAAAAGTCTACATCAAAGCGCTAAAACGACTTTACCTCGGCGGTAACAACGATTCCAGTACGCGCTGTTATTTACTTTCAACAAATACATTACTTGAATTTAATATTTTGTTACCTCAAGCCCAAAAACATGTTATTTTATAAATTATACGAAATATCAAGATGGTATGCGACAAATGTTTTGGCTTAGTGATCATGCTGTCATTATTAAAAGATAATTTTACATTTACCTAAGATGTAACTCTGAGCCCGACCCCAAAACAGGCGAAGGCACTCACATTTCTCGGCTCTCCTTTAATATACATGAACCACTCAAAATTTCTCGTAAATTGCACGGCGATGTCAAAAATGAAGTCATTTTGGTGGCATTATTCTTAAAACGTTTCTCGATAAAAAATTAATCATTGTGCCGAATAAAATAATAAGGAGTCGATAAATGGGCCACGGACGGCCGCAGTCCGCAGAGAACACCGACTGCTGAATGTGTACAAGGTAGGTAGGCATCAAGTCGATATATAAACGAGTACTTTACTTAAAGAGAGATGATTACTTTGAAGTGAGCCTTTGCGGTTAAAAACAATGCGGTCCTAAGTTTTCTTAAAATTTAATTACATAGATCACAAGAGTTTAAAGTAAATATGTTGGGCCTCCTGGAACCTGTGATCTACTTAATTTTAAAGACAGATTCAAATGAAATGTTCAGAGGCATTATTTGAGTACTCAATTCTTCTCTAAAATAATAACAATTAATATTTAATAAAGTAGAAAAATAAAGTAGAGGTACAAATCCAACAGTAAAGAAATACAAGCTAATTGTAGGTATATGGGCTTATACAAGAAGCTTAAAACAATGCTACTTGTGAAGTTGTCAATATCTAATTCGATCCATTTCCTTTAATATCATACCATTTCCTCCCGACCCTCGCCAACACCTTAGTTGCTGATAGAAACGTAATAAACTTTGTTTAAGTTTTTTGAGTAATTTTAATAAAAATTAAAAATAAGTGTTGGTAAATAATACCAGAAAAATATTTTTGCTGATCAATAAAACAGTTCGATCGCAAAATACAACTCTTCGAAAATCGAGAATTGAGCAACCAGCAATATAAGTAAATTGATTCCGCTAATTTCTTAGCAATCTTGTCCGACCACGTGAATTAACAGGGTATAAGTATTTAGAATGAAAAAAAAAGAAAAGATGGTAACCAGAAGCGAAGTACTTTATTGTTTCCTTATCTCAAGTGTCAAGCAAATATACAAGAGAAAAATATAGTACAATTTTACAGTTTATAATAAGATTTTTATTGCACACATATTTATATATTAAGCGGGGCATTAACGGAGTTTTTACAGTTGTTTATGTGGTATAGAACTGTTTAGTATCTATAATCATTAGTATTTCATCATCATCCTAGCCTATTCCGGATTCTAATTGTTAAGGATAACTTCTTTGTGACGTGTTTGTTGTCATATGAAATGGTCTTCAAACTTTCTCAAACTGTTGCTCCTACTACATCATTGTATGTAATTAATACAACCAAAATGAGACATGTATTGCCCCAAAAATCCCGTTGTAAGTATATAAACCGCGGAGCCTTGAAATCGATCCAACCGCAGCATAGGTATTCATGTCAACCTACTTGTATGATAGGTATTATTTTCGCCTTTACACTATTAATTTTAAAATATAATGACTCTTATTAACAGCGTCGTATTAGAGGAACACATGATTGAATGAATGGTGACATGTCGATGATTGGCTCGATCTGCCAACATCATCAGAAAACCAATTTACGTTTCTCGAATGTAGCTTTAACCTGATTTATTACTTCTCTGAATTAATCTGCAATAACTTAATTTAGTAAAATAAGGACCACGGATATTAATAAATTAAATATGAAGAAGTTTCCTAGTATAAGAAAAGCTATGTTATTTTATTATACACTGTAACTATTACTTTATAGGTGAATACGTCGGCGATTGATTCACCGGTACCTAATTGCGATCTCTGGTGAAAAAAAACGGTCCTCACAATTGTCCTCGGTGCAATCAATGCCCTAGTACTCGCTGAAAATAGGGTCAAATATTTTGAAAATGTAGAAACTCAGGCAAGACCTGTAAACAATCAACAATCAAGTAGTTATCAAGGAGATTTTTCTCGTAACAACATATATGGAATTACGAGGAAAAGATGTTTATCATAAATTCAAAGTACATACTGCTCAAGTCAAGGTCGGCCATGAGCCTAGTTTCCTCAAAGATCAAACTTCGAAACAGTCATTTAAACTTGCCTGACCTTTTCTCTATCTGTAGTCATAGTATATGTATAGTTACTATTATACATATTATCAGGTAGCACTTAGTAATACTCGCACATCTAATATAAGTACATATTACATTTGAATAATTATTTATCAACTATGTATATAAAACGCAACGTTTGTCTGTCCTGTCTGTCTGCTTACTGCTAACTTGGTTTGTACTAAACGGATTTTAATGCGATTTTCAATATCTCAGATTTTTTCTTATGGAAGAAAGTAAAAGACAAGATGTCAATGTATGTATGTACTACGTGAGTGGGGCGGGGCCATGGGCAACAGGTTCTATATACACAAAGCAAAAGAAAAAAAATCTAATCTATTGTTAGACACAGACACAGACTTTCGATTTTGTTAATTATATCCATTTAAACCGCAAATAAAATCAAAGTCCATTCATTTGCAAACTCAAGTGGGGCGGAGAATTCATGGTTTATGCATAAACCTAGCGAAATGTAGGTCATGCTGCAATATTATATGTAGTTCTCTTTTTTAAGAATCCTAAGCATAATAAATTATAAATAGAAAAGTATTAATTATTCGTGTTTTTACTTTAATTTGATTCCAATACCAAAATAACTGTTTAGTACAACTTTCTGCAACAAAATAACTTATTACATCCAAAGAGCAACTATTAATTAACACATATTTAAATAACAGAAAAACGTAAGTAGTTTTTGTGGTTACTTTCTAAAGTAATCATAATAACAATCATCATGTTTATTTGCTATAATGTTAAGTAGTTATAATGTATATCCATAAAACATGCATATTTACAGTTAGATGATTCATATGCAGTTATAGCCTCTTCAAGTTTAGACATACAAATAAAAAACATTAATCCTGTGATAGATAAATAAAGTGATTTACGAGTAAATACAGCACCAACTTAAATATTGAATGTACAGACATAAAAATGTGATAGGTGCGTATTTAAAAACAATTAATAATAATTTATATCAAATTCATCGATTAATAATATTTTTTTTTATATACATATTTTTATATTAATAGTTAATAAGAGAAGTTACACTTCTCAATTCCAATCCTTCTAAATACATACAGCGCATCGGAGTCAGTACCAACTTTTGCCATTCTTAACCAATGTTAGTATGTATAGCGAATCTTTACGGGTATTATAACTGACAGTATTCTGGTAGAATGTCTGCCTGTTTGCCACCTTCCTTCTATAAAAACGTTAAAAACAAGTGCAGACTCGTGCTAATCAATCCATATACACTTATTGTTGTACTTAATGTGTGTACCCTTCATAGATCTATATTCGAATCTATTTAATCTATGAACTCAATACAATAACCGACATTCGAAGGTCACCTTGAGATGTCTGTGGTCAGTGGCGGGTCGGCCATCTAACATAATATATTTTGATTTTGTGACTACGATAGAAGAGTCGGGTGCGTGGGTGTCACCTCGGTGCACCTAAACACGCGCTGGTCGTAGCGAAAGTGAATTTAATGACTCAAATTACGCACATTAGTAGATACTTAGATGTCTTTAAGTTACATACGGTTGATTATATAATACCTATATCGAATTTTACTAATTGTACTACATTTTAAGTGGAGTAAGTAATAAATGAAGATCATTCATGCACACCTGCACATATGGGAATAAAACATACATACAAAAAGGAGTGCGTCTTTTGTATGTATAGAGGCGTGTATTTGTTTTGTAACTATTTTTATCATTCGTGTGTACACTATAGTATTTTATATATAATATATTAATACATAATATTCATAAACTTTGTACTTAAATCATTTCAAATCAAATATCTGTCAAACACGCACAAACAAGAAAATATTAGTTATTTAAAAAGTAAAACGACGCATGATTCATTAATACAATTTTTATTAAAGTAAAAATACAATATTACAGATACAAAATAAAAAATGTTTAATCTTCAGCTCACATGAACAATTTTGCAGCTCACATCAAATAAAGTAGGTAGGTATTTATAATACAAAACCTTAGAAAGTATTCACAACAATCTCAACTCTAACCAATTGGATTAACTCAAAAATATCTTAAATAGGAACAAAACTTTCTTTCATTTGATACGGGAAGGGCTCCATGCATCAATTAGCATTAAATACGTTTTAAGTATGAATTATTACTTTTCGATAGGACGTAAAGTCATCGAACTCTAAAAATAGATGACAATAGGTACCATCCGCTCTACAGAGGATCCGACACCAATGTTAACCGGTCTCTAAAAGTGGCTAATAATAACGTCTCGTTTGAGTTAGTGTTATTGTACTCATAATCGATCAAACGCCTTTGTGAATGCATTGAAGTACTGGATAACGTGCTGTTTTGTATCGGCCAAGATTGAACATAGTTTTGAGGGGTTATAAAAGCATTTATTCTTAATAAATTTGACTTAAAAGAATTTAGTAACTAATCTTCAAAATCTAAAAGAGAATTCAGTAAAAAAAATATGTAGAATGAAAATTAATATTTTTCAATTTCAAACAGTTCTTTAATTTCATGTTCATTAAGGTTGTCTTTCGCTAAATTTCACACTAGTGTCATCAACAAGGGAATCATCCTACGGACTCCAAACAGATTATTTTCATTTGCAATTATAGTTTAGATTTCTGAAAGTGAAAAAATGTTCAATATTGATCCAGTAATTGTAAAATTTACCTCTAAAATGTAAAGAAACAACCAAAAAATTGAACTAGTTAATTATCTTACAATATTTAGTCATATTACCATGTTTACAATTACAATGACATTGTATCTTCACCGTGTCATGTTTATCACGGTACAGACAACATACATCATCATTGGAACTTGTCTGTGTACCTTTACCAATATATTCGGTGCTTTTACACGCCGTTAGCGGTCGTGATAGTGCCTTAATTGAGCTTTTAACGTTGACACAAAGAATAATGAAAGATACGATAGGTATCGGTTTCGGGCTGGCCGCCCTACTTCGGAACGAAACGAATTGATATGACCGAGCGTATGGATATACGACCAATAGACGGAAGTTTCGTATTAATTGAAAAGTGTAGGTTGTGAAATAGTTGAGATATATTGATTGTCTAAACGCTGAGTGCTATGTTATTCAAATTATTATATAGACAGTTATCTTTTGTTTTTCGAAGTAGTCTTCAATTTTATTAACGATTAGCTATACTGATGTGTAATAAACAGCATTTTTTTAATTATTTAATATTTAATTATTAAGTATGGTCAATAATTGTTGTCAATTGTATCTGTCCAATTATTAAGTACACTTGTACTTAATAAGTAGACGGATGAAATTGACAACTGTTTATTATTCAAAATGTATCATCATACTACACTCCTTCCAAAAATTGTGAGACAAAAGATGACCATTTCTATTAATGTATATATATTAGGCATTTTTTTAATGAACCATACCGACATTACTGGCACAGTATGTATGTAATGTATCACTTGGTCTGTACATATTAAAGATGACGTTTACTTATTTTGTATTATTCACTCCATAAAAATAAATAGCTAGGCTTGTCCATTCCTGTCTAACTCAAGTCTTTCTTATCTACCCGCAGTTGAAGGTAAAACGGGTTATTCGTTAACATTCCACATTGTTTTTTGTATGGAAAAAGGTCATACAAAAGTTAGAAAACTGCCAAATATGAAGGTGAATTCATATTTGCGTTTGGCCTTCGTAACATAGCGTATGTGGTTAGAAGATGTCATAAGAAATACTACAGCTGCCACGGTCTCATAATAACCGTCCCCCATTTTCTAATTGGATTATCAAATTAGCCATCAAAATAATGCTTTTAATAAAAATAAAATATTTCTAACGCTATAATAATAATTTGACATACTATAATGTCATAATAATATAATAATACTTTTGACAGAATATTACATTTTTCTCTTAATTAAGGAACTCTTCTGCAAGCTTAACAACTTCGCTTCTACAAAATTATTTTGTGCAATAGCTTATTTTGCAATATCATTACAGCTGAAAATTCGCGACATAGATATAGGTACAGAGATATTACGAAAACATTGGTCATCGGCTAATCCAGAAACACCCGAACCACGACATCCACGTCTATGCAATAAAGTATCTCGTAATAAAGTATGCAATTAGAGGTACGGTAATTCATAGCGTGAATGACGTGCTCGGGTATTTCCGGATTAGCCAATGGCCAATGTTTCGTAATGTATCTGTACCTATATTTACGGTAGTCAAAGAACAACTGATTAATGATGAAATTAAAGTGACAGAAATCACACAATACGTAACAGTAAAGAATGTATAAATAAAATCAGTTGTATAACCGAATGTAGCTACATTAGGAATAAAAATTCCAGTACACACAAGCGCATGCATTATCTACGTCCAAAGGTATGGTAACGACGCAACACAGCGATAACTCACGAGCGGAACTATCGGCTGAGTTGGCAGCGGTGGAAATCTTGGATTTAATAGTGAATATTGCATTGCATTGTAAAACGAACCCTTGTGCAGATATGACATCTTGATGATAACTAGTGCAATTTTCGTAAATAATGATAACATCTTAATTTAATATCAAATCACGTAACATTTCATAAGAAGCGTTTCACCCAAAAAATTAATTATTTGAAATATCACGAACATCTCTTAGAAAACCTGTTTAATTTTCAAAACTACTCCACCAATCTTAATGAACAGAATAAAACCTTTGAGAAAAAGGACCTTACACTAATGATAAAACTACAAATAAATTGGACCCGTAGGTCCGAAGATAAGTTCAAATAAACAGATAGACATCGCGCTGTAATTTAATTTATTGTGTTGAGATTAAACAAGAAATGTTAACAGACATTAAATAATAAATAATATTAAAAGCGTTTATATTGCTAATTCTTTCAGTAAATCACGAATGACTTACAAGATACCTATCATAATACTGAGATTTAAAGGTCAGGATAGTTTAATTACGTTTAAACTTCCAAAGTGTATTGTAAATACATTTACAAAAGCAAATGCCCTTGGAAGTAATATCTCATTAAATACAATCATATCGATTACTGTGTAAAATCGTTAAATCAATATAAGGCGTCTTCAGTAATCGTTGGCCATAATAAAAAGCAACGAATATCTATAATTGCGTTTAACGCTCTGTAGTGTATAGAGTAAAACGTTTATAGTAATAAGGATCGAAGGGTATTACCCGTAGTATCTAGGGTTGCAAACCGTATTATAAACGTAACAGATATTGCCTTCCATTGCATTCCAGCCACTTAACGTAGAATTGCTTCAAGTCATAGTTTCACGTGGCCGGAAGGCGTTCCACACTGCGTTCCACCCATAGGTGGTCTTCAATCAAGGATTTGTCTGCCCCATCGGTCCTCAGCACTGCGACAGATATGATCTGTCCATTGTCACTTCAACGTACTAATTCTATGAGCTATTCGGTAAGCGAATATCTTTGAACTAATAATATGCCGAAAAATACACAAAACCCAAAAAATATATATTTTAATAACAAAACGTAGCATTATATTATGTCAACTAACGCAGAATCATAAACGGAATCTATGGTTTTCAGTTTGCTTACACGCTAGTACACATATTTCAGATATTCATGTAAAGATGGAATATATTTATTGAAAATATATTAAAATGATATTATATGAAAATATATGATTTATACTTTTATAGGGAGAATTCTCTAAAAATGTTTTTATTGGTGAATGCTCTCGTAGATTGATTGAATGTAAAATTCTAAATCTCCCGGAAAAAAGTTGGCAACCCTAGTACGAGTATTATCACAGTAAAGCTGCTAGGCCATGGCAATCGGGCACCGCATGCATTATCGCCTCAAAGTCAGAGTAAGATGCGCGTGAGTCGACCTATTTGTACACTGCTTTATCACGATTTTAATACATGACTGGCTTCAATCATGCATGCGTGAATTGAATGTTATTGATTAAAGTTGTCATCCTTGACGAAAATCATATAGAGTAAATAGTAAATACATGGTGTATTCCTGTGGTACTGCAAATATTGTAAGTAAATACCCATGCGACGTAAAATGGGCTGGTATACTTTTTATGGTATACTTATGGGAAACAGACATCCCACCTAATGTTAAGTGGCTTATCGCGGCTTATTCACAAGATATTTACGTAATTCCGGAGTGCTTTGGTCTGCCAAAAATTTGTATAGTGGGGTCAGGTCTGGTTCACTCTACATTTTATGTACGACAATATGCATATAGAAGTCAACCCTGCGCAGGATTAGCGATACTTATTTTAATAAAGTCAGTCTAAATAACCGACGATTTGCCCACTCTCCGCTGAAATATGAGCGTTCTCCACTGAGTTTTAGATTCAATTTAGCTCATGCAAAATAACGATTCGTTTTGCTAGGCATACCTTTGTGGTATTTGGAATGTGCTTCTACTTCTTCTAGCCTTCTATACCTAAGTGCGATTCGGGTTAGTATCCAAAATTCGATGTAGGGGTAGATGTAGTGAATTGGATCAGTCCTAGGCTACGTACGCACTTGCGGCTAACGCTTTTGCGGCCAGCCGCAAAAGCGGTAAAAGGCCGCGAGGCAAAAGGCGGTTAGCCGCAAGTGCCTATGAAGCCTTACCCTCAAACCGACGTTGTTGGATTTTGAGTAATTCTTCTCAAGTTTATAAATAACTACTCTTTAGATTCTATTGATTAACTTAGCAAAATACGTATATGGAAGTTTTATTTAAATGTTTCATTAGGCAATTTCTAGTCGAACAAATAATGATAGATGTTTATTTAAAAGTAAATGTTTGCTTGGGATGTGGAGGGTTTTTGTTCGACATTGTTTGTATTGTATATCTGGATCCATGACTGAATACTAGTGTGGTATTATAATTTCTGTCAAATTCTTAGTGTCATAAAACCTTTAAATGCCTTTATTACAACGTTAATGCTTATTTTTGTTATAGATTGAAGGCGGCAGACGAGTAGAGACATTCCGCAGGGTTGTAATTATTATACTCAATACTTTATTGCATTCCACAATGTGTTTAGAAATTGATGAACTTAAACTATGAGAACACTGAGGACCTTGTAGGGCATAGCAACTAGGAGGGAGGAGGACTAGAGTAGAGGAGCAATTTGGATGTTATCGCCTATGATATCCGCGATACATGGCACCACCCGTGTAGAATGCAAACCTAACGTGCCAATGCGCTGCAAACCCCGATACGCTGTTTACCTTTAGGCCATTTAGGAATGAATTTGGAGAAAGTATTGGGAAAATGTGGAGGAATACAATGGGATGGGAATGAGCTCTGGCGCTCACCCATTCCCATCCACTCACTACCGAAACATGTACGTACATTGGGAGAATAGTATAAAGTGGGAAATATTGTACATTTTACGATTTCTGTGAGAGAGGGGTAACTTGGCTAGTGGAGTGCGCCCAGGACTTGTGAAATTGCAGCGTGCAACTGATGTTCTTTTTTTCCGACATAAAATTATTTACCAACGAGTACATTGTTCAAGATTTCAAAATGGAATCCTCAAATTCAAATTCAAGTTCCAAAATGCAAACTTTTAAGATAATGATGTAACATTTACTGACGCTTGATAATGAAAGTAAGTTTTACAACGCGCTTGCTGTAACATCGGTCGGATCGCTATCACTTCGCCGATCACGACATGGTAACCTAAAGCATATTTTTCTTCATGAAATCAATTGACTCAAACAGTCACGTGTTCCTCGATATTTTATGCTGTAGATATAGTAAAGGTGTCGTTCAAAGGACGCTACGGTAGCAAGTTTATCCATTATGTTTGATGCACGTGCATGTTCGTGCATACTGTCAACAGATAATAATTAAGGTCGTGGGGTCCATGCTAATGCGGAGTACAGTAGAGATACAGGCAGTCAGGAACCTCAACAATTTTGGAAGTAGTCATCTAACTCGATGGAAGTACTGATTGTGTTCCTTCGATGGATAGGTAAATTCGCCGCACTACTTGAGCCATTAAGTTTCCATGAAGTGATTTAGGATTATGTTTGCTAACCACGCACAGTTTTTGTTTTACTTGTTAATATTATGTTATAGTTGAAATAAATAATAATAATAATAATAAATAATGCTCAAAAATCATTGTTTGTTACAAACAAACTAGTTCTCATTGCAATACAAGTGTTATTAAGGCACTGGCCAATCGAGAGTTCGCACGATTACAAACATTTTTTGGCGTTTGTAAACGCGTTATTAGGGTGATTTTGATATTCTTTGCTCTAACTGTATGAAAAGGTTTATTCTATGTTATCCGGTGCCGTTTCGTGGCGCTTGTGAAACTGATACCTTGTAATTCCTCACATACTTTTATTAAGGTCTCGTACTTGATGATATTCTCGTACCTGACGCAAAAATAAAATAAAAATAAATAAAATTAAGTTATGTTAACAGCGTGATGCTTATTTTGGGTGTTTGTCTAAAGATTACTTACTGTTTCTTATACTTATAGTGGTATAATGCAGTCTTTCAATATTCATGGCAAGCGGGACGCGGGTCATATGGTTAGATATGCACTGGCGCCTGATAGTAATGAATTGGATTGTCCCTAGATATAAATTACTGATTAATTATTTATTTTAAGTAAGATAATTAACGCTAGCTGACAGATAACATTTGCATTCCTGAAATCCGTTTTTACTTTCTTTAACTGCTTTGGGAGAAATACTGGTGAAAATAATTTAAATGGCACGTCTCTTACAGATATGCCGGGTCAGTGAATGTTATAATAAAAGAAGAAGAAGACGTGCAGTAAATCTTCTAGATTCTATTTAAGAAGCACTTTATATCGCAACATAAAGCCTTAGAAATGAAAAGCATTGCAATGTGCGCTGCAGATCTCGAAAGGCTCGGGTTACATACATTGCTTGCTTTCAAAATAAACTTAATGCTACCAGTCTTCATAAGGGACTGTGGTCTTAATTACTCCATAAATCCGAAAATAGTCAAGTATAATCACGGTTAAATGCTGTAAATCACGACAACGTGGTCTCAGCTAACTTGGAGGGCCAAATATTAAAGCGTGTGTCAGAGCTAACGGGAAAACATTTGCTTAACAAGCCTTTTATAGGAGCCCGTCGTCTGACCGCACATCGTAATGTCCATAACGCTCATCTTGTTGATACATCACACTTAAGAGTGTTGACAATGTCCATTCGTTGTAGTAATTTTAGTAAAGTAGAAGTTTATGGTTTTTTCTAAGTTTACGGCTTTCTACTTAGGTTGATTTTTATTAAAAACCTCATGAACATCCGCGATATAATGAGATGACAGACTTATCTCATTATACTCTCACTCGACACGATGGGATGGGATGAAATGGGCAGTGGGCTTTTGGTAAATCTCACTCACTCAAGTCGTACACTTTACAGCAGTCTTCTCTGAGACTGGAAGGCAGTTAAGTTTTAATTAGTTTGGTTGCAGAACCGAACACTAAAAACAACCCGTAAATGTCCAGCGTACCTAAGAAACCTTTTAGTGACTTCCTGATCCAGTCAATTACTCTACATTCGCACTTCCTTATTGGAACATAAGTTACAGACAGGATTCATTATTTACCCGTATCTTGACAATAACGCCACTCCATACAATAGAACAGGTTTTATTTATTGGAAACAATATTAGCAAGCAACGGTGTATAACTGTTACCAGGCCACCTATTATCATAAATTAAATTCGTGTAAGTTAGCCTGAATTATACTGGAAATTCAAGATTAATAATAATGTAGGATATTAACTTCCACAAAATTATCGAGTTAACGACAGTGTTATAACCATAAAGCTAAGAAGGCAATTCTTTAATAATCAAATCATCAACATGTATAAAAAAAATATTGCATAGGAGCAAAAACCATATTACACAACCATAACAAAAATTCGTTGAATCGACCATGATTCATCGAAATAAATTGATTTGATCGGCGCTATCAATTTACTGCGTTCGTTTCACAAAAACAGTCCACAAAAGGTTTCGGCTGAAGTCGCAAAATGATTCAACGGTCACTCGATAGGGATCGCGGTGAGCGGCTTCGTGTTGCAGTTCATCCGGTGTATGTTACACCATTACAAATCGTCGATATGACGTTCGCATCGTGTAATGCAAATAATAATCTCTAGAAAGAATCTGTGAAATCTGAACAAACTGCGATGTAAAAATCCTGCCATGTGTGTTGAATAAACATAAGTGCACAAACGCATCAATATTAGGGAAGTTAGTCGTCATTACTTCGGCGCCAAGGGTCCAATAAAGACTTGTTATGCTAAATTTTAGTGGAGCATTGCACTACATTGGTGTGCAGTACAATAATTATTAGAGTTCGATGAACTTGCATGCTAACAAAGGGAACTAGGTGCTAAAATTTATCCACCTACGAGCTATTAAACCGGGAAGTGCAGAATTCAGGTTCCGTAAGGTACCGAACAGTTTATAAATATTATTTGCTCGTTAGATTAGTGTTAGTCATTGAAAACATCGAGTGATTTTTTTAAGAATCATGTGTTAATTTTCATAATTCACACTCCACCTTATCTTATTCAATGTGACCTTCAAGACGAAACAAGCGTTCTTTTTTAGCTTTCTCTTTTATAAATTTTAAATTAACAACACGTTATTAGATACTTCAGTACGTTTACCCCAATGATGGAGTATTTTTTTCTTTTTGCGTAAATTTGCCGCCTATATTGGCAATTCAAGATTATATTTGCATAACAAATCGTCTGGTTATTACGGTAGGTACCACTTAAACACTATAAAAGTATGTTGACTTACGGTCCTTTTAAGTATTTCTCGTGAAACGAGCCCGTCCGAATTTCCTCAAGCCTTATATAATATTCCTCCTCCGAGTAGCTATGAAACGTCATGTGGTAAAACGCATCGGCATTCAAGTGTCAGGCGTAGTATTGTCCAAAACTAGTCGGCCCTGTTCCCGACTCGCTTTTTGTCCAGATACGTGAGACTCTGCGGCGCGTCTTAACGAGCATCAAACCAGTTCCACATTTCATCGCGTCATGCCAAATCTGGTAGTAAATACTTCAACACTCTGTTTATTCTCACGAGTTTTTCCTTAGCGATTTAAACATCTACGTCCGCTTTAGGAACTATTCGACATAAATATAAAATTCCTCAACGAATCCTCCACGTGTATCCTTATTATTTGTATTATCATATTGTAATTATATACTTTCACTTGTCTGTTAATGTCACCGATGCCATAGTAATTTGTATGGAGCGAGAAACAGACTGCAAGAGACCGTAAGCCAAAATTATTCACTTTATAATACCACAGGCGGTTAACAAAAAAAGATCACACTAGACTTTCCTTTCACCTTATTCTTGGAACGTAACTCGCTAATTGCTAAGTTCATCGGCTCGGGTTACATAGTCATAACCTGATTTACAAACTGCTATTGAAATCAATATCATAGATCATCAACAAACAGCTCCTCTTTTTGTTTTCGGATTGATGCAGTAATGAGCAGACCATGTCAATTTCTCGAAGTCTTGTGATCATGATGCGTCACCCTTTGCTGTGACTCAATTTATCAGTGTCGTTGTGTCGCTTCTGACACGTATCAGGTCTCTTACAATAAGTATCAACATTTAAGCCGGAAGTTTCCAGACCATGCTTCTTTATTAAGCTCAGTTCGTGATTAATCTGCAATCGTAGTGTCCATTTTGTCACATAAGTTCAACCAGATTGCGCAATGAAGACTTAAGTGATAGGGAGTTGACTTTTCGGTGGATAATCACTTGCGAAATATCGATAAGCTACTAGTTACAACTTTTACGGTACCTTAGTAAATGAATGGTTTAAAACTTAATTACTCTAGTGGTACTGGTTAAAACGGAAATCTCTGCAGCATTTTAATGAGTTGCATCCGTACTTGTCGCAAATGTCGCCGAGTTAAATGGCTCTTTAAATAACTTAGGCTCATTTAAAGATTGCTAGAGGTTAGTCTGAGCAGGAACACACGATGAAATAATTGAACACACAATAAATACACGAACGATTTTCTAGTTTCACTTAAGTTCAGTTAAGTGACTCTTAAAGGAAAAACAGATGTTGAAATTTGTTTGATGGCCCAGCTTCGAAAGGTCAAAAGGGCGTGCGAGGTTTTTGAACATTAGTTTTAATGGCACTGAAGTCGAACAAGATTTAGGTACTCCGACGACTATTCAAACGAGACACGTTCTTTCAAGAATTGCAATTGATTGATCGTGTATAATAAATTATACTGCAATCATAGTTACGCGACGGACGGAACATAGGAAACATTTGAGTTCACGAAGAAGGTCTTGGTGAAATATGTATAACGAAAAAAAGACTAGAGAAAAAAAATTGCGGTTACGTTATAAAGTAAACAACATGCCCGGTATGTTTAGTAAATCACGTGTTTAGAAACACTAAGCGCCGAACAATAGGCAAGAAAAAAGCACTCTGAGTTTACCTATTTACAGTATTGATATATTTTTCTCATTTACAACTACAAGATATCTGTGCATTGATTTTAAAATCCGCATGTGCAGAGTTAATGAATAATTTTATTGTGAATACGTAATAACTCTGTAATAGTATGGAAAAAGGAGATGAGTTACGAAAATTAACAAATAAATGCGGCGAACATATATATATATGTCTGTTTTTTTACCAGTAAGTAAAAATAGATTGGCAATTTTTTTTGACTAAATTCGGGATTCGATTTATACACTAAGTAAGTATTGTTAGTAACTAATTCGAATAACTCATTGTTTAACTTTCGTGACTCGTCTCCTTTTCCCGTACTACCGCAGAATTTATATGTACGCTAGATACATAACATTATCACTTAGTAAGTAATTGCGATTGCGATTAGTAATTAAATAAAAATGGTAATTTTATATGATTAGTGACAGACAGTGACAAACTCTGCGTGACACTCATACAGTAAATAAAGTTGTTATTGTTATAAGTATACCTGTATATTGTTTTGTTTATGAGTATTTACTGGAGCACATGCTTTTATAAAGTTTTTTACTTCAGGCAGAACCTCGTGAAACAAATAAATACTATGAAATATTTTGGTAAATATTAGTTTTCTTTTCTACATTTTTACACAGATCTCTCTGTGCCACATAAAGACGGCGCTTTTACAATATACAAAAGTCTGTGGATGACAAAACTGGTGAAACGAAAAACGTACTGGACTAATAGGAATATCTCAAAAAGTAACAGCGTGTAATACCCACGTGCAGGGCCGTCTTTACCAGGGGGTGCAAGGGGTGCGGTGCACCCTGGGCGCTCACCTTTTAAAGGTAATGAAAAAATATAACGCTATAGTAAACAATTACACAATAGGATATTTGACTGTCATAGGATACACAATAGGATATTTGACTGTCATAGGATACACAATAGGATATTTGACTGTCATAGGATACACAATAGGATGTTTGACTGTCTTAGGATACACTCCCGCACCCCGGCGCAGAATAGACTTAAGACGGCCCTGCCCACGTGTAATGTAATACAGCGTAACAATACCCACTACAACACATAAAACCAGAGACAGTCATTTTTAAATTCTTTCTATATTCTGAACTCAGAATATAGTTATTTTATTTATTATGATGAGCCATACCCTTGATTTATGTTTATTTCAATTTTAATTATTTAGGGATTATTGCACAGATTACGCTATTGCAATTAATTAGAATCAATTAATTAGAAGAGTCCATTAAAAAATTGACTCTTGAATATTAATTTTAGCTTCCAATACTCGTAATAAACAATGTGTCTTGTAGACGCCGTGATTTACCTATCATGGTTGCGAAGGAAAGTCTATCAGTATCAAGTGCCCTGTAAAGTTGTGGTTAAAAACCACGTATATTATAGATGTGACGTCATGTAACCACCGTCCAAATAAACGTATAGAGTGGCTTTTATCTCCTTGATAACGTGAGTGGGGTAGAGAGCACAGGTTTTAGTGGCGCAACACTTTGGCAAGCCTGATAATGTTGGGCATGGAAAACAGGTCGATAATCAATATATCCCGTTAGAGTGCATGTTGGACAGCGTGTGAGTTACACACTCGATGCTGTGTTAACTTTCTACATTGCGTAACATAGTTTACTTGGAGTCAGTTTTCAACCCCCGACCAGTGCGCATGAATGGAACAAGATTTTAATTTTCCATGCCACTTTTCTCTTTATGTTTTAGATAGATGATATAATGTGAAACAATGAAAAATTCAAGTAAACGTGGAGGAAAGGAAAGAAATAACGTTTCTGTAGTTGGCGGATTATAATCTTTTCTTCTAAAAAAGGAGGAGGGAAAATAGGAATCAAAATTCGTGCGGCAGAAAAATCAATTTCAGTTATTTACAAATCAACAGTGTCAATAGTCAACATTGAAATCTGTGGTATTCAAGAATCTTCAATATCTCAGAGTAAGTCATTGAAGAATAAGTAGCAACTCCAAGTAATCTATACTTGGCGTAGCAGATTGCAGTTATGTTTACGTAAAACTAAAGGGTAAACTGATAAGCAATTCAGTCAAGGTAAAACTGTTTGCAATATGGCTAACTTTATACAGACAACATTTGTTTAAAAACACCCTCTACTTTTCTAAAGCAAACATTGTTTGTAGTAAACACGTCACCCATTATGCTAAATAAATGTGTTCATACAAAACAGTAACATATGTATGTGCATATTGATAGGTTTATTTACAAGAGGCTCGACAAAGGTTTTGGCAACATTAAAAACATTTTTCTCGGGAGATGGAAATGTCTTAATTTATACCTCATATTACACTACACGCGACGTAATGTAATTTAAGTTCATAACTATTCATTCCTTATGTATGATTAACCGGGGCCAAATCCAAGTCCTTGAATATGATCCTCGCAGGCGTACCATTTAGGTCAATTTTTTGAAATGATATAAATTTAGAGTAAAATCGAGAGAGCTTTTAAAACATGGTGTCGGCCGGCTTTAGCATAGCACCAACCCATCTCTTCCAATGGGTGTCGTAAAAGGCGATTTGTACCACTCACTACCTCTGAAAGAGCGGACTCGCCATCCCGCACGAGACAATGGATGAAGTGGCCCATGTGGAGTGGATGCTTAAAAGGCTGGTTACGGTTAGTAATAACATTAGTGTTTTAAGTTCTCCTGATTATGTTTCTAATGTTTTAACTTAAAATATTATTCTTAAAAGTAGGTTAATATTCTTAAATAAGTTAATAAGCTATGGCTAGGTTAGTCAAAGAACCTTTCGCGTAAAAATATATTTCAAAAACTATTTAGGCAATCTATTGACTGCAGCTTGAAAATTATATCTATCTATCTATTAATTGTGTTCCCATTTTATAAACTTTTTAATCTTTTCTCAATGTTTTCTAATTTTCTTTTCTAATCCGTTAACGTCACCAGCCCTTTTAGTAGCCACATGGATTTCCTCATGCACATTGTCGTGCATGAGGGATGTATGACGTTAAAACGCTACGCTGGTCAAGCGGGTGTAGAGATGGTGTAGTTCATCAAGGTTTATGGTACCTACCGGTTTTATTATCACTTAGTAGTGGCCTTTGACGACATTCACGGGCTGGTGCTATTCTAAGCCAGTCAAGACCACGCGACTAATATTTTCTGTTAAATCCCAATAGATATATTCCCCTTTTTAAATATTGTGTGATGCAGATTTTATTATTGTTTACCGATTAGTAATTTATTGCTTGATCTTGGTCTCTATCCAATATCCCCTTTTACGCAACATAATACCTACTTGATAACACGTTACCATTTAGATATATATTGTCTTATGTTGTAACGATAAACAAATATATATATACCTAACATGCAATTAGTGTAGCCGGTAAATATCCGCGATTCTGTTTCTGGCACATATGGCGTCAACATTCGTCAGCAAACACACACAAAAAGTCCGGATAATCAAAGGCGCGTCCTTTATGTTGTTTTAGTTTTGTTCTTATAAACTCCGCTGAGGTTGCATTCCCGGCGCGGGCGCATGCTCGAGGCCTGTTGCGCGGGAACGTTTAGCGCCAACTGCTTCACTCACTTGTCCTTATTCTAAGATCACTTCATAATTTTATATCCCATGATTTCTAAGTAAACATTGAATTAGTTTTATGAATACCAGTGTAATTGCCCGTACTCTTTTAATGTTACTACAGTAACTCGATTATATTTTCTTGGAACAGGTTAAAATGGATCATAACCGCCGGTCTAACATTCATGATTCTTAGAATAGAACATTATAAATCAACAACTTTGTTGTGTAAAGTTTCTACTTGCAGTTTTTATTTAAAAGTTATTGTTGTACCGGTTAGAAACTGTCAAGTCTCGTATCACTTTATTTACCTACACACATTTGTAAGTTATATCACAACAAAATGTAGGACATAAGATAAATAAACACTTCGTACTATCAGCGAAGATAAAGTAACTGTCAGAAGGATGTCTTACTAACCTGATAGTTCGGCGCAGTCACTCAAAATCCAAGCTGCATTTTAACCTCAAAAAGCACTTCAAACACGGTCACGATGCTGGAAGGTCGCGGTTATGTTATGTTACATAATATCACAAGCTTTAACACCGGTAATTGCATGGGATTTACTAAAAACAATACACGACCGAGGATACTGTTAAATACTGTTATCATAAACACACGAATGCACAGTTCATTGCACGTTTATTTCTTAACAAACGCCGCGAGTATTCGATAAATAATCCATCAGATCGCATATTTGTAGTGTTCTCTGAATAAAATAAGCACCAATGAGAACTCGATGTCATAAGTTGTATGCAATTTACGATAAAACATGTCACAGACGTGCAGTGCACTTCGTCAGACACGACGAATATGGCGGATGAATTTAAACTACGCTTGCGCTGAACGCCACTGGCCAGGTACAAAAACATTAACAGTGGTTGTGCCATCTATCGGATAATGGTAGAACTATTTAGTTTCAATATATAGGAAACATACTGAACTCCTTAAAAGTTTTACTAATCTGTTAGTAGATGGCTTTAATAGTTTTGGAAACAATAATGGAGCATAAATACAATAGCTGGCATTGGTATATTAATTAAATTTTTTTTTTATGTGTATGACTTTGTAATCTGTTGTGGTTTGATGTGTTCTGAAGGATTACGTTTTAAAACTTCTAATAATGATATCTGCATCGATAAACTAATTTACTTGATCTCACTCAACCAATTCAAGGAATACTTACTTAGGAATCAAATCTGTGATTGTTTAGGATTTTTTTACACACTGAGAGTTAAGTATGTGACTGTATTTTGGCTGTTGTATAACCTCAAACAAGCATCAACAAAGGCTTCACATTTTTATGTTCGGGTTTGGGAGTGTGCTCGCTCATAACCTGCCTTTTGATCCTTGTGATGGGTAGGTATAATTTTTACCTGGAATTTTTACATACCAGGCATACCAACTCTAAATTAATATCTAAAAAAAGAAGAATAGCAAACAAAACAGTTTAGCTAATAATTTTCTTTAATCAGCCTTAAAAATTAAAACCACACAACTTCCAATCATAATATTCAACACGATTACAAACTAAACAATATGGGGATAAAATATGAAAATTAACCTACAAAATACAATTTTATTTCTTTCTAGTTCGATGTCTCAAAGCCAGTAATGCTAACAGATGGAATACATGATATAAAATTACTAAGGCCAGCACATCAGTCCATAAACGACTGCTCTCGAAGTCATACTGGCTTAGTACTTCCTCTCCTGTACTGAAACATGGTGTACCGGGGCTGTTGTCGACGCAAGCTGAAAAAAATGGCAGGTTGTTTAGAAATGTCCGCGGCGAAAGGTATAAATTAAGATCGTCTAGGAATGTAAGAAATAAAAGAATGGTTGGTTAGAACCACGCCTGTTTATTTTTCACTTTAGCTATGGTTAGCAGCAAACTGTAAAAAATCTGCAAAACACATTCGATAAAGATAATATAAATCTGTACGAGGTGAGCACTACAATTTTTTTACGTTCCTAAACGAGGTAGGTATTGATAGTGACTTTTACGTTTATATCGTATCACTAACTAAATGAACAGGTTTGTTGAAATGTTGTATTTGCGGTTGTATTTACAACATAATACTGAGGTATGCTACATTTTTGAATACTAAATTCAAAAGCTGTAACTTTATTGGTTCTCGGGATATAACAAGTTATAACAATTCAAAAATTGGTAATTATGGCACTGACTAATTGACTTATTGAGAATTGACTTATCATAATTCTAAGGTACTTCCAGAAAACATAGAGACTTCAAATATCGTAGAGAAATTTGGTACTTAATAGAAACCCACTTATTTTAAACTTTGTATAGTAAGTGAGGATACCTACTGTTTGAAAGGTCTCAAAAAGCATTTTCTAACAAAAATATTGTTAGATGTATAGCTATTCGTTATAATACAAAAACTTGAACTAAAGACCTTTTGTACCGTAGAACCCCACAACAAAACAGTCGTCGATAATTTGTGGCAGATGTCGTTTACTTCGTTATTATAGTTACCTTACTTAATTACCTACTCTAAATCTTTTCCAAAACTTGTAGGTATATTAGAATAAAAATAATTGAATACATTTATTTCTACTTAATTAATAAAATTATTTATTAATATCTTATTTGTATAGACTTGAATTTGCACACATGGTTATAAATTAATGCATTATATTAATTGCCTGTACACTCCCGGACACCTGAATCGATCCACCCTGCATTTTCAGTTTTGATGGACTGAAGCTTAAAAAAATGTTTGATGGATAAAAAAGTTTTTATGCAGTTTTGAAGCTGACATAGGTACTAACCATCATTTCAGTATGCCGAATTCGGAGTATCTACTAAAAAAAATAGTTTAGGTGTAACAAATCGTGTGTCCGCTTTTCTCATGGGGAAGACGTGTATTGGATTTTTGAAGAAAACAATGGTTTAATTAAAAAAATCGTTCATTCGGTAACTTGTATTGCCTCTAAGACTGTTTACGACGGCCGTCTTGCGGTTTGTCATGGAGTCAATCAGCGTCACTATGACGTATTGTGGAATGTTCTCCCATTCTTCTTCGATGCCATTATTCAGCTCCTGCAAGGTCAGTGGAGCTGGGTGGTAAGCTCGAACACGTCTCTTAAGCTCATCCCATAAATTCTCTATGGGATTCATATCTGGGCTTCTTGCTGACCATTTCATGACTGTGATATCGACGTTATGAAGGTATTCCCTGACGATTCCTGCAGTGTGCGCTCTTGCATTATTATCATGTATAAAAATGAAATTTTGGCCAGCTAACCATATGCTGGCATCACATGAATCTCTAGGCATTGACAAATGTAACGGTCGCCATTTAGTGGCGGCAGCCGTGGTCCCGTCACAACCTGAAGTCCAGTTTTGCCTTCCGCGGAAAGCCCTTCCCAGACTGTCTATGACCCCCGCGCAATAACTCACTTTCTCATCAATACAGCACTGCACAAAACGAACTCCCTATCTTCGGTACATCTTCCTCCTTCCATCATTACCATACAGCATAATCTTGGATTCATCAGTGAAGAGTACCTCCTACCTGGCTCCATTGACGTTGAGTCCAATACAAATGTTCGCGAGCAAACTGAAGGGGCGCCATTCGGTGAGCTCGTGTCAGTTTGGGCCCATTGACTGGCTTGTGGTTTTTTATCACGTTCTTCCAGTCTCCCTTCTAACAGTTTGAACGCTAACAGCCACTCCACTGAGGTCAATTGACGATTTCGTAAGCTGGTCGTGAAGATAAACCGATCTTGTCCTTACCATCCATAAACCATCCATAAGATAAACCATCCAGGATTCCTTATTCCTTATTCCTTCCTTATTTTTTTTCAAAACAAAGAACTGACTCGACTTTTCCGCTATGGTTCAAATTCGTGAATTCAAAATTTGGAACAATAGCACACCAAAATGAAGGTGAATATGCCAGATTCAAATCTGCACAAAAACTTTTTCTTTGACCTAACATTATTTTTATGTTTCAGGACTTTATAAATAAAAATGCAAGGTGTCTCGATTCAGGTGTCCGGGAGTTTATGTTATTGCTTTACAATATAACATAGCAACACACACGAAAACAAGAAGAAAGTTAGAAGAAATCAATCAATAGTCGTTAGCAGAGTCTACATTACAAAGCTGCCTAAAATCATTTCAATCTAGTTAGACCTTACTTATTAGTACCTATTATACGAAGGAACTTTTTCTTTTTAAAATTTTTTCAAATTTATATATTGATTGGATAAAAGAACTACATCAAAATTGAAAAAACTTTATATTTTTTACTTTGTAGTGTTGTGAAAGTAATTCTTTTGTTAATAAAATTTTGTTAAATAGGGTTTCCCTTTTACGAAACTTCAAAAACAATGTTTTTGGAATTCATTTGATTTTTTTTTCTGTAACGAATACCAGTGGCTATTTCTAAACTTTTTGAATACGTTTTCGATAACAACTAAGAAATCATTTGTTTTGTCTTTTGTGAATTTGTTTTTCATTTTACCTGACTAGACCCTTTTTGTTTGGGATACCCTAAAGTGGCGCCATACCTGCTCTCGGTAATGAATAAAAATGAATGGGGAACAGATGGTCGAAAGAAGATAATGTGTTTGGGTGAAGTGTGAAAGGATTAAAAAAATAATATTAACAACGGATATTTATTAAGCACCCTTTTACTAGAAAAAAGTAAAGTACCTAATCGTTAATATAACGATTCGTAAGATTGCAGAATCTTTTTGCCGCAGAACTTGCCACTTGTGAAATTAGTTGTAAATAATTAGAAGAATTATAAAAAAAGTAAAAAATAAAACTCACTAATATTTTGTACACCATCCCACTGGAGTATACTCATTGCTTCATTTGAGTACATAAGCCACGATAAGTGACGTATCCAGGATATGTATTTTGGTATTGAACTGAAAATTTAAAACTGAGAATGCATACACGAGGATTTTATTAAGAAATTTACTATAAATACAATACTAGTTATGTAAGTAACAAGCTTGAATGGAACAAAAGTAACGTAGAGATAAGACCTTAAAATGTAAGGTTTGAATCAATTATACCTCAATTTGACAAATAGTCCCGAAGTGATCATAAGTGCGTAGTCAAAGGGCACGAGGTACGCAATGGCGATCGGCATAGAGCCAAATGTGCACGAGAAAAATGACCCTGAAAATAATTATAAAATCTGTTAAACATTCTGAAGACAAAGACGTTTACAGAACCTTTTATAATTTATATCATTGTACTCTACGATGCCACAGACTGGTAATGGAGGACAAGATTAGCCGCTAGAATTCCGATTCTCAATACTGAAAGACTGACCATGAATATAAGCTCTGTTAGCAAGAAAAAATAATTTTAAATCAATAACACACGATTATTACCGTATTGTACCAATATTATTGTCACAGACAACAATCGTCATTCAAAAAGAGTATTGAACTTTCTACCTAACAGGTATAGGATGTAACTCTACAATATTGTAGAGTTACAATATGTACATGACTCTACAATATGTAATGACTATTGGTCACTAATATTGTAACATTCCAGTCCGTGTCTTTCCATTGCTAAATACAGGATTATAAAGGACTGTCACCACACACTATGATCGGCTCATTAAATCGACTGCTACGAATGTTTACATTATTGATCGAAATATGACCAGAGTACACTAGGACTAAGTACGTACGTTTCTCCGAACACATTTTTCACTGGAAAATTCTCCCATTTGTTCGAGATGACCTTAAATTGTAATTCGTTAAAATTTAATAATTATGGTAGGAGGCGAATATTTACCACAAGCAACAGCGACGTTAAGCACCAATATAGCCAAGAAGACGGTGAAACAGAATGCATACAGCGTAGGACGCAACCCAGCTATCCAGTATACCACCAGAGTAAATATTGCTGGATCTATCACCAGCCCCGGGAACTGCAATAGACATTAGAGTACTCATTGGTTTTTAATAAAGCTGATGGATGGCAGTTTTTGTAAGATTGCGTCTTACAAAAACCGCTGTAAGTATTTTGAAAACTGGTTTAATTTTATTTTAAAACTAAAAAACACTAAAAAAATTCTAGACTTATATTTACCTTACACAAATTTAATAATTCGTTGAGTAATATTAGAGTTTATCACGAATAGTTTTGTTTCGTGATTTGTTTCGACGCAGAAAAGTTTTGCGGAATTTATTTATAATTGTGTAAAAATGACAAAAAATACTAACCAATGCAATTATCCTAGCAACATAATAAATTGGCGTGGAGTATAACCCCGCCTTCAGTTCCCTGCTGAATAGAGGGAACTCTTCGGGGAACGTGTGCAACACCGAGTACATTGGGCCGAAGGTATTCTCCGCGATGATGATAAATATAGCGCCTTGGACATCCTGCACGCCTGCTTGGGTTAGGTGGGCCATATCGAGGAAGCACAGCCCTGCTGTTAAAGCTATTGCCTAAAATTAAATATATTATTTTTATAATATTAGCTCACAATAAAATTGCACAAAAAAAAATTCGTAACTCGTCTCGCATAGATATAAAAATAAATTTAAAAAAATATTCATATAGTCCTTTTCGATATAGATCCAAATAAACAGACAAACATTATACATATGTTAAATATATAAAAATATTCTTACCAATTTCTGCACGATACGTAAAAGTTGTACCCTTGGATCTCTGACGATAATAAGTAAATATCTATACACGAGCCAAACAATCTTTGTGTAGAAGAAGGGGGCCTTGAAACTGCTTTGATTTTCTTTTTTGTATTCCTGAAAGCGAAATCAATGATTGTCGTTAGTGTCATCGCTAGTATAATTAAACAATTATTTTAAAGAGCAGGTTGATTTAACGTCCTACAGCCATAAACCAGCCCTTTTAGCCATTTTAGCCTTCTAGAATATCTGTAATTGAACTTTTACTGAAATTTTATAAAACAAAGGTAGATACATGCCTTATACAAACTACTCGAGTATTGGTGTGAAATAAAAATGCAAAATTATAGATGGACCGATGATATAAAGAAAGTGTCCGATAGCGATTCAGTAAAAAGAGCGACAAACTGAGTCTTGTGGTGTGCCTTGGGAGTTGGGAGAGGCCTCACTCTACGTTTAAATAAAACAGGTTGATGGTAAATAATCATAAAAAGTGATCTATCTACGCTACATAGGGTGACTAGTAAATTTTGAAATACTCAAATTTCAAATACCAATTTCAACTCATTTGAGCTGTACCATTTTTAAAACATCATTTATTTGAAATTCGAATTCCGAAAACCATTTAGTCAAAACGAAAGAAACATAAATGTTTATTGCATTTTTTATTGCATTACGCTTTTCTTTACTACAATGAAAATACGAATTCGAACGAGAACATTTTCGTGATTTTATACGATTTTAAAATGGTTAAAATGAGAGTGAGTGTAAAGATAGATTAGTATCAGCTTTTGGGGACCGGACCTCGCACATTCCCCTGCAACAATTTTTAGATGGTATTCTCAATTTTTCTTGGAATTCTAAACAAGGAAAATTTTTCTTGGAAGATGATGACAGAAGTGGCCGTCCTGCGACTTCTGTAACGACTGAAAACATCGAGGCGGTAAAGGAAATGTAGCGCAAAGACCCAATAACTACCTACAAACAGATAGAGGAGACTCTTAAGTTTTCATTGTCCGTCATTCATGAAATTTTACACCAACACTTTCAAGTCAAGAAGCTTTGTTCGCGTTGGGTTCCTCATTCACTAACTGCTGAACAAAAACAAGCTCGCGTGATATGGTGCAGGGAAATGATTGGAAAATGAAGAGGGACGCAATATATTTAATATATTTATTACTGGAGATGAGAGGTGGATCCAATATGACCAATATCCAATATCCAGTATGATCCAATAACTATACGGTAATCAACGGTCTACGTGTTTCCAGACAAAAAGCCTCCCAGGAAGGTCAAACGTGGGCGCAGTGTAGGCAAAAAAATGGTTTCAACATTCTGCTCTGCGGGTGGGTATTTAGCCACAATTTCTTTAGGTTAATGCCCAATGGTACAGTGAACTGTGTTTACCAACTGTATTCGATGTATTAAATCAAAATTGTCCTAATACAGGTTTGAGAGGACTTTTCTTGCATCACGACAATGCATCATCTCATAAAGCAATACTTACCCAAGAGTTTTTTAAGACCACAGAGATCTAAGAAGCCCTTATAGCCCTGATTTCGCTCCATTCGAATTCTTTCTCTTTCCAAAAGTGAAGTTTGGACTCCGTGACATTCTTTTCGATAGCCCTGAGGACGCTCGGAATGCTTTTATGGCAGCTGTTAAGGACCTCGCTAAAGAAGAGTATTGCCTGTAGTTAAACCTTGGTTTAGACGAATGAATCGCTGTATATAGACTAATGGAGAGTATTTTGAGAAGTTGTAATAAAAAATTGTCTTATAACCCAAATATTTTTTTTATATCTCAAAATTTAGCTAGTCACCCACGTACTTAAGGAAATTGCTAATAAAAGATAATCCAGCAACCTGTAAGAATTGGTATGTACAGTCATTAAAACATAGCAACTGATCAATCATACAATCAATATCAATCAGTATACAGCACAATAGACTTGACCAATTTGCTAGGCTCTTGAGATTGACTAGGATTAATTGTTAGGTCATGTAAAGTGTGTTAATTCCCCACAAACAGTCAGGGTTTCACTTCTTGCTAATTAACAAATTGTTAACAAATTGGCACATGAGTTTATATAGGATTTAATAAAATTAGGACTATTTAACACTGTGTACTTACTTTTTTAAACTACTTACTTTTTTTTCGGATACTTTAACTATATATAGTATATACTTAGATATGTCGTTTCTTTCGGTTACTTTCGATAGAAAAGAAGATGATAAAGAATTACGACAAAATTAAATGTTAACGGAGTGGTTTCATTGGGAACAACCTAACTCCAATTAATAACGACAAATGTGACAAAAAATATTCTCGATGTCAATAAAAATGCTAGAAATTTTGTAGATACATCCTGTTAAAAGAAGCTAAAGCCACAGACCGCGAACCAATTGGCCTTTAAGGTCCGTGCCACGGATTAACAAACGATAGACATAAATACGTCGGAGGCAATGAAAGTTATTAGAATCTCAAAAATGAAATCAGATATAAAGATTAAAGTTGTTTTATTGCTTTGTGAGTGAGATATTCTCCGTGACAATGGATACACTTTTTCATGCGATGAACCCATTGTGTAAAGGCCACCCTACTTTAGGCACCTTTTCAACAACCGTTTGGAAGGCCGTTCTGCCTCTTCTGCATTCGTAAAAAGTATTCCTCTGAGAGTATTCTTAATGTTAACGATGACGCCTGAAATTAGCAACATAAGACGTATTTGTAAATATAGTTTTTAATGCCCTGTTATTATTAAGAATTTGTATATATATATATATTTGTGTGTAGTATGTGTTTTAAGAATAAAGATAACGACGGAAATTAAATATAACTCCGAAGGAAGACGGGAGTTGTAGAACTCAGAATGTAAACGTCAATATTATTGTTATTGTCCTTGTCTAAAATAGTCTGTCCTTATCATGTGCTATCTCGCTCCCACGTATGTATTAAATAAAGACAGTCTGAGGCGCCCCCAGTCGGTCGATACACGAATCCTCTCGCTTCCGTAGAAGCTAGTTGAGGCACTTAGATCCGAAATATAAGTAGGACCGGTTTGAGTGCGATCACTGGCAACTGGGAATTCAACTTGACAACTTGGCAACTGGACTTCAATGAATATTGGAAACTAAACATTGGAACATTAAACAATAAATCACTGCAGCTCTCACTACTTGGAAACCGCGCTCTCAAGAACAGTGTCTTAACGCCTGCTTCTGCACATCTTGATCGGCACCTCAGAGACATCCGACTGTATATTCGTGTACCGACAGTACGAGCAAGCTCCTCGGGCGTAGTTTTAACTGCGACCCGAATCGAGTATTATTTCACCACCCATCGCCTGTACACTCACCATCCCTGGTATACGCAACACTTAATATTAGGAAATAAATAAAATCCACAGGGCGGAAGGTCGGGACTGTATGGCAGAAAACCCATTAACTTTACATTTACAGTACTCAAAAATTGCTTCGCTTGTCTGCCGGAGTGAGCTGGGGCATTGTCGTGATGGAGGATCATTCTGCTTCCTGGGCGTCGTTCTTTGACTTTTTCCAAAACAGAAGGCAAGCAGCTGTTCACATACCAGTTCGCAGTTACCGTTCTTTTTATTTCCAAAGTTATAGTAGCGAAGTGGCTCGATATGCCAAAGAAGGAAGCAATCATCTTCTTTTCAACACTCCATCTTTTCTTCACTTTCGTCGGCAACTCTTTAAAAGAAAAGACCCTCTGCACAGAGTGCCTCTTTGTTTCAGACTCATAGCAGTAGATCCAACTTTCTTCACCTGTTACTATATCAAAAACGGCATTTGATTGACCATTGTCGAATTTTTCAAGCATTTGGAGACACCGGTAATGTTTTTGAGCTTCGTTCAAATTGTGAGGAGTCCACATAGCACAAAGCTTCCTTACCCGTAAGTGATCGTGTAAAATAGTTTGAATTTGACTTATACCAATACCTAATGATGCCCGTATCTGCTGATATGTCGTTCGTTTGTCTGATTCAATCATGAGCCCCACAGTTTTGATGTGTTCCGCCGTCACCGCCGTCGCAGCCGTCGTCAAAAGAGCACTTTTTGTCAGTTTCCTAAATAGTCCATATTGTATAATAATGTGTATTAAATATATAGGTATGTTATATGTATAGTATTTATTATTTAGGTAATATGTATTGTATATGTATATAAATATATGCTTATGTATTTTATTAATATTATTGTAATATTAAATTATAACACAAATTTTCCTTACGTACCACGCCTACCTTTCTGTCTTGACCTATATTTTAGTTTCCCAAGTCTGCTGGATGAAATCTCCGCAGGAGATTTGCCTTTTCTACAACTTTTATTTTTCTTAATTTTTATTTGTTTCATGTTATGTGTGTACAATAAATTGTTAAATAAATAAATGCTAACTCAAGTCTTTCATAACTTCGTGTCTGGTTTAGACCGCAACGAAAGTCATAAAAAATCATTGAACGAAAGTATTCTCTTGTTAAATTCATTTATCCGCAAACACCTAATTTTCAAATTGCCATTAGAAATAAAAAAAACAAATAACAGCTTTGAAATGGCGTTTGACAAGCAGAGTTCCACTTTCAAAACTTGGATTTTATTTTTTTATCGTATTGTATAGTAGCCAGTTCTAAAAACCTTTAGTTTGACCTATCGTAAGTATTAAACTTACAAAACACTCTTTTTTGTGTTGAAGGTTAAGATATTACATATTTTTATAATTATTTTATTATAGTTATTTATATAAACAACATGTAATATAGAACAAGCAGAACACATAACTGCCAATAAATTGCTTTCCTCCGACTACATAAACAGTTCACTAATGAAGACTGTAGACAGTTATTAAGAAAATACATGAAATATTTCTCAGCGAATTTATCGAGTTAGAAGTGTCCCTCTACTGAGAAAACGTTTCGGAATCGGTTCCATATCGGATAAACATTTCTTTAAAGTGTTTGTTTGGGATCTGGGTAGTTTGTACTCATCTACGAGTATATGTCTCTGCACCTACTGATATCTTAGTGGGGAGTACTGGAAGTGACATTTATTACTCCTTGCCTCCTTGCAATATTAGTAATTACCTCTAAATCCTCATGATTCATCAAATGAAACTCCAAATGTATCTCCATGTCCAGTTCCTTAGCAGCATCACTAACCGCGAACCTGTCACAGACACTCTTGATGGCCTGCCGCGAGGCTGCCTCTGACCCAGGGGTAATGGCCAAAACTTTGATGAAGTAGTCTGTAGGGTTGTAAGTGATCGGGCAGTGGTAGCCAAGACTGTAGATAAAGATGAAAGAGAATGAGCGATGAAATACTTAGTTCAATTGAAAGACTTTTGTTCAATTGGATCAATGAAATATTTTAGAAGATTTTTTGCTTCAGAAAATAAGATATACATATTTACAAAATTGTCTGTTGTTGAATTTATAGCGCTAAACAGACGTTGTTATGGGCTATAAAAACTATTCTTTATTTTTGAGAATAATTCTGATGTAGTAATTTTAATATAAACTGTCGAATAATTTACAAAGTAAAGTCGAGTTTAATAACTTATATTTTTTTTAATACCTTATAAAATTCTCAATACTTTTAAAAATAAACAATAATTACGACCCAGCCGAACCCAGTTGGTAGCGCCCCTGCCTGCTGTGCATTAAATCCCGGATTCGATTACCGGTCGGACAATCATTTGTTTAAAGACAGGCATTTGTTCGGGTCTGGGTGTGTCTCTGGAGCCACGAATGCCACGACACAGGGAATCCTAGTGTGAATACATTGAATGTGGCGTTATTTAATACAATAAAAGTCAATCTGTGAGTATAAGTCAATACTGAGAAAAATATTGTCAATTTTGTCAATTTGAGGTGGAGAGTGCACGCTGCAATCCAACAGCCGCTAGGCGCGCTCGACTGGACACGTTACCCCTCTCTCACAGAAGACTACCTTGAAATGTACTGCATTTCTCACTTTATCTTATTTCCCTAATGTAAGTAAGTGTTTCGGTAGTGAGTGAGATGTGCCAGAGCCCATTCCCATCCTATCCCTTCCAATTTTCCCAACCCTTTCTCCAAATCCATTCCTATATCTGCAAAGGTAGGCAGCGCATCCGGGGGCGTGTCAACATTTGTCATTTTGGACTAATGTTGGCATGTATAGCGGATGTCTATGGGCGACAGTATCCGCTTACCATCAGGTGGACTGTATGCTCGTCTGCCGCCTATGTTCATAAAAAAAATTGAGAAAGTAAGTTACTAATTTCACTGACATTGTTTGTTAGGTTCCCAAGCACTCAGGATGTTCTATTAAGGTCAGTGAAGTCTAGATCATTTAAATGCACTTAGAACTCAATTGCATTCGATCTCTAGTGGATTTGATCTACAATGTAGTCAATTAATTTGTATAGTCAATGAATGTGTGTGTAGATTAGTAGTAGTTACCTATATTCACTTGTTACTTTATTTTTGTAAATCTTACTGGCGAATTGAATTCTTGTTTTGGTTTTCTAAAAACATTTTTTGCCTAATCTGACCAACATAAACCGATTTTTATGAGAATACATACGCTATAACTTTCCGGGATACGACATAGATCTTATACATACGACAGAACCGCAAAAGGTCGCCATTCCGATACATTCCAAGATTAGGGCGAACTTTGCAGATCTTGTTTACGTCAGATTATAACCAATCTCTTTTTTATGCTAACTTTATCTTATAATCATAGCGTACGTTACTTAGATACCTTTCAAAAAAATCCAACGTGCCTGAAGGGCTACCAGCATACGCCACCCTCCCTTCAGCCAGGAACACCAACTTGTCGAACATGGCCACCAGCTCAGAAGACGGCTGGTGTATGGTGCATATGACAGTCTTGCCCTGAGCAGCGCTCGCTCGGAGGACCGTTATCAGCTTCTGCGCTGAGAACGAGTCGAGGCCTGTCGTTGGTTCATCACAGAATAGCAACCCAGGGTCTGTTAACAGCTGAACAAAGTAAGTAAGTAGTTCAATTATTTTTCGCTGTACCTACATATTTAAATTTAACGCAAGTTTTTACCCAAGGGTCTTCCACATATTATGTGAAATATTATGCCAAAAAATATTGAGTACCAGAAACATTTTAAATTAAACTATCAACAATCGTGAAAACCGTAAAATTGACTTACGGGTTTCTACGGTTCGACTCTACGTTTCTACGGTACGATTCTTCATAACAAAGAAATGTCATGGTTTATTTAAGTAGAAGAAGAGATTTCTCTGGGAAATTGTTTCACTTACAATAAAGGGAGTAAATGTTCAAATACATTACGTGTTTCTTACGTTATTTCTTACGTAGGGGTTATGAAGATTTATACTTATTGCACAATAAACGAAACCAAAAATACAATTGCCGAAGAAATACAAGAATACACAACAGAGAACAAACATTCTCACCTCAGTAGCAAAAGTCAGTCTTTTTCGTTCGCCTCCAGACAAAGTCTTCCGTCCATCAAGTCCTCCAATACGGGTACGTCGGGAGCCGTACAGGACCAGCTGTCTCATCAGCTGGTTGACTCGTCTCTTACGAGCTATGGCCAAGGTTCGACGGTCCATGCGAAGACGGGCCTAGGAATACACTTTAATTACACAATTTACGTAACTTATCCTATCTTGCAAGATATCCAATTGTCACAAGAACAAGGAATAGATTTTCCCTTCCCATCGTAGTACTTTTAAAACGTGATGTAACTTTCCTTGATCTCAGGTTTGCAAAGTCTAAAACGCTTCGAGTAGGGTGTTTTTATTATAAGCTCGATATTAACTCTGACGTACGCTGACTCATGCTGTACCTCTAGTATGTTACTTACGCATCGATGCTGACAAGTATATATGCACCACATTTGGTAAAGATTATCACATCTGCATAAATGGGTGAACTGTGTATTGGGTAGAAGTAGGAGTCTATTAAAAACACAAAATATTAATTAAATTAATGATATTTAAATTTACTTATTACCTACCATGATAGTCAAATGCTCCATAACTGTCAAATTCTCAACGAAAAGCTCGTCCTGGTGCATATATCCACTCTCCTTGTGCATAAAGTCGCCCACAGGACGCCCATTCATCGCAATCTCACCGTCTACCACTGTGCCCACTGCCGACAATGTATCATATATATATATATATATATATATATATATATTTAACTGCTCCCTTGAAGCAATTTGTCCGCAAAGGACATTCGGCTTCTTTTGTCTTCGTGGATGATTGAACTTATAAGCCAGATGAAATCAGATCTGTCACATTAGTTAGCGTCAAAAATATTTTTTTATGCAACGTGCAATGTCAAAATGACTATCTTTTTGACATTGTGCCCCTGATGCTATAGAAGATTTACTGCTGCCCATGTCACAAATATTCTACTGATCTTTGAATGTTAAACCATAACTCGAGTTTATGTATATTTTATTATGCTCGTATCTACTCGTATCTACACTTGTAATCGGAAAACTAGTTCGTCTATAAGATCTTAGCTTCATTCCAGAAAACATTACAGTTTGGCTACCTTGAAATACCCTAAGCTTTACCCTTTTTCACACATAAATTAATTTGAAAAAAGGACAAAAGGAAAAGCCCTTTTTAAAAATTGATGTTGCAACCTGAATTTTGTCTCGAGCGTGATAGAGGGAGTGTTTTAACCGCAAATTAACATGGCCGCTCAGCGTGAGTACTTTTCTCCGAGTGTTACCACTACTTACCACTATCCCAAGCTTACAATCTTGCATGCGCATTTGCGGGACATCGTTTTGATAAACGCAATAGTTTAAAAACTTCACAAATAGCGATGTCCTTATACGTTCTCATCAGTACCAAACCATCCAGTTAAAATTCTAAATGTATGAATTAATTGATACGTTGACAATTGGCATGTATCTCAGATGTCCTTTAGCGACAATATCTGCTAACAGTGCATATTGTCCATTGCCGACAATATTTGCTCACAGTGCATATTGTCCATTGCCGACAACATCTGCTTACAGTGCATATTGTCCATTAGCGACAATATGCACTGTGTGCTCGTCTGCCTCCTATAAAATACTCTCTATTAAAAATGTTATACCAGAATCGTTTGTCCAAATTGCTTTTCCTAATCTACAAAAATCACCGATGGTCACTGCTGTCACTAAAAATAACTCACCAGGACTTCGATGTGCCAAAATAGACATAAGTGTAGTTTTACCGGCACCACTGCAAAAAAATAAGTTACAATAAATATACATATTTTTTTATTTTGTTGTCTAAAATCAAATGCACCTGTCGTAGGCCTATAACCAGCAGTAGGCAGTGAGTATTATGAAGAATCTAGACCGAAGTGTATATTAACCAGTACGAGTATTTATCTACAGATCATCGATCAACCAAAATACAAGATATAGTAAGTTAATATATCACAGTAATGTGAAGTTTTGAGGGACACAAATTTGCGATTTCTCTATAATGTCGTATATTCCGAGTGTGAGGCGAAGCAACGATTTGAAAAAGTTTGCTATTAGTGGCGCAATGAAAAGAACCGAAGGTCATTCATAGTGGCGAGTCTTAAACGAGGCCTATATTCAGTGGGTATTAGACTGATGGTATGCTATGTTCAGTAATGAGAGAAATACTTGTATGTGCTCGAGTTTTCGTAGTACCTATACTTTCATCAATATACCATCTTAACTATTTTATACTATCTAATTTATACTATCTACTATTTTATACTATTGTATTGTATTGTATCAGCCGTTAATGTCACTAGGACCATAATCTACTACGCGGATTATGGTCCGCGGCTTCAATTTTTTTTCTGGAACATGCGGATTTCCTCGCGTTGTTTTCCTCTCACCGCCGAGCTAGTGACATTTTAAAAAATCCGTACATAAGTAGAAGTGGTACGGGCCGAGGATTTGAACGCACGATCACATGAATGTGAGTCGAATATAGATACCCCTAAGGCTATTACCGCTCATTTAAATTATACTGAACATAATCTGGTGTTTCCCCGTATCATTTACCAGATTTTCACCTACGAGTAGATCTCAGTCTACGCAAACCGTGTAATATGAAACGGGTGTTAAAATGTTGGACAATTTCACACCAGTAGCTTTCAATATTTATATAGCTAGTGGTTGTATCTGAAATCTATGTGTTGTGCCTAAACTAGTCTAAGGACACGTATTTATATGATGACAATGAGTTGTATAATCCACGTGAGAGGTTCCGGGGCAATTCGTAATCTGAAAATTATTTCTATATAAACAAATGTTTATTTGTACAGTAGAATGTTTCAATCAGTCTTTGTGTGTGCCTTTTCTTGAATACAGAGAATCCTTGTATGGACCGGGTATTTGTTGTTACGAGTATTTATATGTATCTTCTGCTTACGTAATCCCAAAAAAGGAAAATACAACACTGAAGGTTTGTTTACTTAGCACTTGAGTAAAGAAGTTTTACACAATTATATATTACAGGCTTTGTTAAAACAAGGTGTATAGACTATAAACAGAACTTAAGCCACTTATAAATAAGAGACAACAACTTACCTAGGACCCATTAATGCGACTAGTGTGCCAGGTTTAGCGATACCGCTCACTGTTAACAACAAAATAAAACCATATAATAATAAGTATATGAGTGAAAATGAAAAATTCTTGGAAACGGATTAAAGCAATACAACTTCACAATGTGTATGCACACAATGTACAGGTTGTAACCGAACCAGTGTTCGCTGATATGTATCAATTGATATTTATATTGATATATATTAATTGATATTTATCATCAAAACTAGTCAGCAGTATCATCAACGACCGGTCTCGAATGAATTTTTCCTACCTTCGGCCTGATGCAATCAAAGATACGTAATCGATTAGGAAACGAGAAAGCCCATAAGTGGATCCATATCTTCAAGACTTTGAACCAGTCCCAAAAAAGAATTCATGGTACTCCAACATATTGTACAATATGGACTGGGTTTGGGAGCCCAATTCCAATGCCGACATAGAAGAAATAGATGAGGTTGAGTAGAGTCCCAAAGTCAACTGAACTGGAAGCCAGAAGATGATGTCCCTCTTATGGACCAGAGCCTGCGACCTGACTCTGAAGTTTTAAATGATTATACCGACATAAATAAAAATTATGATGACTGCCACTGCCAATGATCCAACAATAAAGATTATTATTATATTAGACTGATTATTAATCTCAAAGACTCTAATTTCTTTTACTCCTATGATTTGTTTTGTTTTATAATTAATAAATATATTAATCAAATTCAAAGTTACATTTAACAATTTTGACACATTAAAACCACTTATGAAATGAAATTCGCGTGTTTTTTATATGCAGATATATCGGATATATATCAAATATCGCATATATATCAAATATCCTATATAGGATCATTTCTATAGTAATTTCTTCTCCAGACCTTCACTTTATATGAGTCTCCCGGAAATATATCAAATATCGGTTATTTTGATATTTATTATAAATATCAGATTTTTAGGAAGCTTGAACGGCACCTCGCCCGAAATCTAAAACCATGGATCCCATTCATAATGATAAGTTCCATTATCTTTGAAAATTTTACATAATATTCTTTTTAAAGTTTTTATGAAAATTAACACACTTTACATAGTTGCTAAATGCAAAGTTCAAAAAAAATATATCTAAGAAAAATGCGTGACATTATAAAATGTTAAGGAGTCGCTGCGTACAGTGCGGACATCAAGACAAGATATAAACCGCGAACCCGTGAAATCAACTGCTACTAACTGAGGTTTTTGCCGCTATGCTACTACATGGGGCTCTTCAAGAGAGCTGTGAACAGAATTCTGCAAGGTCTGCCCGCATCCCCCCTGGTGTTTCAGGTGTCTATGGACGGTGGCGACCACTTATCATCATGTTACACAAAAAAATGTGTAAAGTAACACACAATCATAAGCAACATTCTTCATGCCTTCAGACTTCGGTAAAGGTTTGTTTACAGCCTGTATATTTCCCACTATCATCAAATAACACCATCACTAACTATTACAGCGCATTATTAATGACTAGCCATAGAATTATATGAATTTGCACATGCAAAATGCATATTTCTAGGCCTTGTCACTCTATTGCAAATTTCTATGATTTTTCGTTTATAGTGCGTAAATTCGACATAAAACCTCATTTTCGGAAAAGATACGAAACAAGTTAGACACCATTCTTATTCAAAATCCGGGTCTTGACGCAATTAAATAAGTAAATGCGTACATTAATGCCACAGATCATAGCTTGCCTGACTTTATTTCTGCAGACATGGTACCAAATTTAAAATTTTGCTTTGTCAAGTCGGTCGAGATGGAGCGGTCATTTTCGGCCTACAAATTAATTCTAACTGACAAACGTTCCAAGTTTAAAATTTAGAGAAGTGTATTGTAGTGTATTATCTTAAAAATTGTAATTGATTGTGTAAATTTTTGTCAGAGTTTTTATTTTGTGCAATAAAAAAACGATCTCACATCGAGTTGTATCTTTTCCGATAGTGCATATAATGCATATCTAGACCTTTCGTGCATATTTGCACGTATATTTTGACACTTTGATAGTGCATATAATCATGTATTAATGACTGATGTAATCATTTCACTATTTAACCACAGCCAAGCCTTACCACTGTTGACGAGTCTCTTTAGCCTGCCGTTCCTAAGTTTCACGTGGACGCTAAGGTCTCTCCACACAAGTGTACAGGGCTGCGGAGGCTGAGGGTGGACAGCTCCCAGCACCTCCTCCACTTCAGGGAACAGCGAGTCACACTTTGTGCGAGTAACACTATTGTCCTCGTATATTACGTCAGCTGTCAGCTCCTGCATTAAACGAATATAAGAAAACATAGAACATCTAAAACATCCCCCATATAAATTTAAGATAATTATCAGATGAAGGTTCCATCATTTCTCCTTTCACATCGTAAGTTATACATACTTTTAGTTAAATTTCGTATTTTTATGCTGTAATATTTTTTTCAATGCAATGATGTAAGATGCCTTACTTTAATCTGTCTTTCGCCAGGTACAGGTCACTCAACGAGACGTGAGCTTTGGGTTTGAGTGAATGCACACCGATAGTGTACATTGCGAACCATTTCGACAATCGAATTGGACAATTCGGTACCCACTTACACAGATGCATAGCTCATGTCTCGTTGCGAGGACTATATGGATTTATGTAAAGAGTATCCGGTTAAGCATATATGGGCCCTTCGGAGACTACAATGAACACAATAGGTAGATAGCGATAGGTAGATAGGGTAAATTAACTAATAATAGCTAAAGTAAAGTAATAAAGTAAGTAAGTAAATAAAAATGAATGTAAAGTAAGGCCTGATTCAGTAAATTACTCGTATATAAATAAAAATTATGTTATGGTCAAAGACCAAAGTGTAATGTTCCCTCGAAATAACTGGCTAAATTTAGGATTGACCAATAACTTTAGTGAAAATCCGAAATATATATACCTACCTTAGTTACGTCCATTAACTGCATTTTATGTCAATCCTTAGAGGTATAATCGACAAGATGAACAAAGTTCGGGGTTAGCAATACTCATACAATAGTGAGTAACATTTGTGGAGCTTTTTCTTTGTTTCCTCATTTAATGCCCTGATAATAATAAAATATGTGAACTTTTCGTGCAAATAAGCTGTATATTTATGTAACAAATAAAAAAAAATAAAGAGTTAATCCGTGATTAGCACAAACAGACGTTGTTCTTTATATAATATCTAGAGATCTGTATACTTTCATTCATCCACTTACATATTTAATTAAATGACAAGTTTCTCATTAAAACGAGTTTTAATAATACAAAACTAGATTTTTGTTACTTCAAATAATATGAAACTGGTTTGTGTACATTAAAAAACTTTCTTATGTTAAATATATTTTTTATTGTTAATACAAGTCTGAAAACATATACATATTCCGTTCACGATTCTGAATTAATTGATATCACAATTTTACATAGTTTTTTTCCAAAAACTCATATTCTGATTTTATATTTCATACCTTACGTGGGAAACTACTGTTCCCAATTTTTTTATTACATTTTTTTCAAAGCTTGCATCTTTTTGCAACAATTTTGAATACAAGTTTTCCACTCTTCCTCGGGTAGCTCTTTTACAGCATTTTGGAACGTAGCCAGCGCATCTTCCGGCGCTGAAAACTGCTTCCCTTTTAGTTGCGATTTAACTTAAAAAAGGTGCCAAGTCGGGACTGTAAGGAAGATGGTCTAAAACTTTAACCAGGATACTGTCTAAAAAGTCCATTGTATTAAGCGCTGGGTGAGCGGGCGCGTCGTGGTGCAGCAGCAGTCTGCGGAGACCTGTGTTTAGACAGTTGTTACCCACTGCAGTAAAAGCGTTTAGCAAGCACGTGGCCACGTACTATTCTGCGTTAATGCTGCTTTGGTTTCGTAAAGGTACGTACAGGTATCAGATAGCCAGTTAAAGTGAATAACTTGCGATTAAAAAAATTCCAGCGCTTCTTGCTCTTTTCACTTTGGTAGGCGTTGGCTCACTTTAAAACAGCCAAACAGTAGATTGACGTTTAATTTGTGGATCATACTGGCAGATCCAAGATTCACGTCATAAACGCGCCGAGACAACCCTGCTTCAAATTTTGTTATCATATCACGGCACCACTTTACACGAATTTTTTTATTAGCCTTGGTGAGGTTGTACGGCACCCAGCGCGTGATACAATCCTCCTGTCTCGTAGATGCCCATGTAATTTATTTCATACACACTTCCCGATCGAATCTACAATCTCTCCTCAATCTCCTCGTATGTAATTCACCTGTTTTCAGAAATTAAATTTTTTACTGCGACCACGATTTCTATCGTAACAGCCGTTAAAGGGAGACCGCTTCTTTAGCCGTTAGTCAAACTTCATCGATCACGCATAAATTCATTGTACCAACGAAATTCTGGAATTTTGAATTGTTTGGTTTTTATGTTATAGATAGTTATGTTATACATCTAAACCAGCTTATGTTCCATAGATAAAAACTTTGTCACAAAAATTCCTGAGTAGCCCGGTAGTACATACTTTATACCTATATAATTTGAATGTTTAGACGTAAAATATATTTTTTTAATTATTTTTTACAAGATTACACCGCCGCAATTTTGAAACTACTGAAAACTTAATAGAATACAGATACTACAAATTTACTAAATAAATATTGATACGATATACATATTTAGAGAAAATAATTAATTTTAAACAACGCAGAACCATGAACAGTCAGTCTTCGGGAATACTGACTCGCCTTGCATAATTGTTGTACGTGTTTGCGAAGATTTTCGAGCGTATAGTGTACCTACCCAGTATTAACATCCTAATCAAAAAACAAACCGCCAACAAACTGTCATCAGTTTGGCGAAAATATATGTATACCTACTATTTAAGTTTGTTTTGAATAAAATTAAAAAAAAAAAATCATTACGGATCTCCAGCATGGCTTCGCCAAAGGCAAGTCTACAGTCAGTAATCTCCTGTCATTACAGATATCACACAGTTTTAGAACGAAAAGATTTTAGAAGGTCGTCCTATGAGTCACTGTCGTCCCGTGCTTATATGATACACACTGCCCCAACAACACAGAAAGAGCCATACGTAACGTAGAGCCTACGTAAACGTTTAAGAGCCATTTCACGTTTTAAGCGAAAAATACAAGTTTTCGAGCTCTTCTATAGGTGAAATGAAAGTTACTTTACTTTTCTGAGTATTTCTGAGTATTTTAAATAACTCATTTCTTTGTATTGACATTTAATGTAATACATTTCGAAATATTTCTTTATTTATCCTGTAGTACTCAATCATGTTTTAGCAAAAATGCGCGTAGTAAGAACTTCAGAGCCGTGCTTCTTACACTAAAATTCATCAATTCAACAAGATAAGGTACAATTATATGTAGTATATAATTCTACTGACACATAGTGTACTAATATTTCGGTAAATTAACACAAATCACGAGAAAAAATAAAATAATGTGCGTCAATTTCGACGTAAAATATCTGGCATTTAACTGCAATTTTTTATCATTTATTAACACGTTGACTGCCAACTACGAGATAACTCGTAGATTGCGTTCTTTGCTAGGACGCCGACTACGAGTTATCTCGTACTATGTTTACTTACCATTTTCGCGCAGCTACGATTAAACTCGTAGCATATCAGTGCTAATATGGATAGATGGCTTCTGGGAAGAGAACAAAAAATCAATGCTGGCTACATGAACAGAAATTTTATTAATAAATAAACAGAAAATATAATTATAGAAAATTTATTCAAAATCAAGAAGTAAAAGAATATTTTTATTGTTTGTGAAACTTTTTAAAACAATCTTCCACACAAAGGGCTGGCTTCTCTTCACAGGTCGGACAAAAATAACGCGTTTCTCGGCGTTTTTTTGCTTGGGTACATATACGACATGGCTTTGTCGGACGTTGTTTTTTTTCGGTAGGTGGCAGACTCTCTAAATAATGAAGCTCTTGCAATCTCATCTTTTTCGAAACTGGTTGAATCTCTTCTCCAATCAACGCGACGACGAATTCTTCTCTAAACTTTATCAGTTTTATTTTAGAAGAAGTTACTTTTTGAAAAATTTTGTGCGCATTGTGTATATATATCTCTATAATATGTAGTGAAACCTTTTTAGGCCATCTAATAGTCTTTCTTAGAGATGTGTAGTACGACAGCATTTGATCTGATCGGTCAATTCCAGACATTCCTTTATTGTAATCTCGAATTATATTCGGTTTCATAGAAAGTTTTCCATTGCGATTGGACACCTCTACCATTTCAACAACATGCATGTTTGAATGAACATGCATGTGGATCTCGTTTGTCCTTCCATTTGCACACAGTAACAGGTCCATTTTGCTGCCAAATACACTCTCCTTTTTTGAGTTTACGATGTACTACATCTCTGGGGTTTCCCTTTCTGTTATTTCGTAGAGTTCCACACACGTAAGTTTTTCTTGTATTTAGTAATTTAGTTAGAGTAACAGAATTATAAAAATTGTCCATATAAAGCGTGTATCCCTTATCGAGATAGTCCTCGAGTAAATGTAACACAACATCAGTAGTGTGACCTAAATTATGGTCAGTTTCCTCTGATTTTCCGCTGTAAATTTTGATTTTCATTACAAGACCGTCGGACTCACATAGTTCGTACAGTTTGACACCGTATTTGTGTTTTTTATTTTTTATGTACTGGCGGAAATGCAATCTTCCACGCCACAGCATCATGGATTCGTCAATACAAATATTTTTATCTGGTACATAGTTTTCACGCATAATATTGTTGAAATGAGTTAGAATTGGTCTCACCTTGTATAACCTGTCGGCAGATGGTATTGTGTTATCAACCAAATGAAAATAACGAAGTAACAACTGGAATCGATTTCGACTCATATTTGAGCGCCAAAACATTACATTATATAGCTTGCTTGTGCTCCAGTAATGTTCAATTGATGGGAAGGAACAAGGCCCCATTTGTAACAAAAGTCCAATAAACACTTTCATCTCTGCAGCACTGACGTCTATCCACTTTGATACCCTGTTAGATTTTTTTATTGCTGTGCGTTTTGCAATTTCTTGCGCAGCATATAAATTAGTTTGTTCGACCAGTAATGCAAGAAACTCTTCCGAAAAAAATAAGTCCACCAGCGTTTGCACTGTAAAATTTGACGTATCCAATTTCAAACCAACATTTTCTTGGAAAATAAATAGTTCAGGATTTTGTTGAATGTCTGTCCACAAATTATCATTCGGATTTGATGTTGTTGCTTGGGGTTCATCATCATTATCATCGGGATCGGGAACAACTTCATCTTCAGGTTCGGAGACGACTTCATCGTCACTATCACTTGAATTCTCAGAAGGTTCATAATCGCTACTGTCGTTACCATCCTCGCCGAAAATCACGTCAAATTCTGAATCACTTAGATTAGCGTAGTACTCAAGTTCATTTTCAGTCATTGGTCTTTTCTTATCCATATTGGTTTCTTGATAATTTATAACAATAATTATAAAACAACACACTCAAGAAAGACGTAAATGTGAAACACTCTACAATATCTGATATACTACTGACGAATATGGACGCATATATCTGATTCAGCTTTAGCGAAGCGACAGGTCTAAACGTGTCTGAGTACGAATTAACTCGTAATTGGCTTCCGCGAAGAGATTTCTGTTACATAAGCCAACTACGAGATAATTCGTAAGACCTTTTTTTTTAAAAAAATACATTTTCTATGCTTTTTGATGATTACTATGTAATATAATTAGAGTTTTTAATAATATAAAATGATTAAATGAAATTGGCTTTTTAGACCGGAATTCTGAAAATTGCCGTGGCAGCCAACGTGTTAAAGAATTTTTTTAATTATACTTTGAATAAAATCAATTTTGTACCTAATTAAAAGGAAAACATAAGTATTTTTATAAATTATAATTTATTATATATATTTTCTAATATCACAAAATTGCTCTAATATATTCGGGGATTTTCGCGTCGGCCATTAGTATGGCGCGAGCGCTCATCGAGATAATATTTATGTCAGTTTCACCGCGCTCGGATCACACGCGTTTACGAAACATTATACAAGGATTACGTCTTGATCAATTGAGTTTTTTTGTTTTGTTTAGTTGACATACTAAAATATTATAGTGGTTGGTATTATTTGGTTTACGAAGTCTTTATATTTTTTGTTTTTTTGCACATCTATACTAATATAATAAAGAGGTAACATTGTGTGTTTGTAGGTATGTTGGCGGTATACTCTGGAACTACCCTACCGATTTCAAAAATTCTTTCACAAAAATGAAACTACATTATCCGTGTCTAATATAGGCTAAATTTTATTTACAAATTTTGAAAATAAATTGAAAAAGAAAACTCATAAATCGAAGCGAAGCGAGTGTTGAGCTAGTGTTTGATATTTTTTAAAATATTGCGTAATAGTATTTAATGGGGAGAAAAGATGGAAAGGTAATCTCTGGAACTACCCAACCGATTTCAAAAATTCTTTCACAAAAATGAAACTACATTATCCGTGTCTAACATAGGCTTAATTTTTTTTGTTAAATTTAAAAAAAAAATTGAAAAAGAAAACTCATAAACCGAAGCGAAGCGAGTGTTGAGCTAGTGTTTGATATTTTTTAAAATATTGCGTAATAGTATTTAATGGGGAGAAAAGATGGAAATGGAAAATGGTAAAACAAAGGCAGATCAAAAATGCTTTTTAGCAATTTCGGAATTAACACACTTTCTTAATTTTTTTTAAGAGTTTATGAGTCAAAGTTTGATATTTGATGGGTATTTTAAACTATATTTATTAAAAACTTTTTTTTCTACGCTAATAGTTTGGTATTGTATTGTATTGTATTGTACAGATAGACAATTTGCGCCCGTTTATTATAAGATTTCAAAGTCTTTTTTCTCGTAAAACATCGTAGATAATAGTATAAGATTATATATTTGTAAAAAGCTCATTTTATGGAGATTTTATTACCACCATAAATTTTTAATTTCATTATTTAGTATAATATACATATAGAAATTAAAACAACAAAATGAAGAAATATTCAAAGTCTTCAACTTTATCGATACTTTTGACAGTTACCTACACTTCCGCACGCTTTAATTTTTGTGTGTAAATGTAGCTTAGATGTTCATTAGAAACATTAAATTAGGTGCCAAAAGGTGCCTATTCGGAAATTATTCGTATGAATGTGATTAGAGTCTGGACACCAAATACCGCTATCTGTTGCGGTTTCAACATTTATCGTTTTCTATCAACATTTTGCGAATTGTTTATCAATTATTCATTAAAATTTAGTTGTCTTATCACTTTTTTGCGTGTGAAAATAATAATTTAAAATAATTTACATTACCCAAATATACCTATATAAAGAGACGAAATAAATTTATTTTCATAATACAATTTGTCAGCGGTAATTGGACAAACGTGTGATTGTTACCACAATTTCATAATTTCAAATAATTTAAAAATGTCGACTTTTAACTGCAATAGGCGTGAATCAATAACTTCTTATATTGAAGGAGGGAAAACTGTGGAAGCATTATCAACATTTTTAAAACAAAATCAAGTATCTGAAGACAATTTATGTTCCGTATTAAGCGATATCCAAAGACATATTCCTTCGTTTAATAGACGTTGGAAAGAAGCGAGACGCAAAAAAGATGTATTTTAATATATTAGTAAGAAGTATTAGTGTATTAGTATTAGTAAGTAAGAATAGTAGTTGGCTGGATTCTGAATATTGCGTAACCATACCGACCCCGGAGAATGAAATAACTGACTCTTCACCTTTAACTTCTACTGGGAAACGAGGAAGACCATGTGTAGCGCATGGAGACTCTTCCGAATCCAGCAAAAAAAGAAAAACTATGATTGGTACTACATGCCATCTTCAGTTCACAAAATATTAATACACGGAGAGAGTGTTATAAAACATTTTGAGGTGCTACCTATCGGGCAGCTTTCGGAAGATGCACAAGAAGCCCGAAACAAGGATTATAAAAAAAATCGTTTGCATCATGCTTGGAAATGCTCACGAGCTGCTACTAATGAGGATGTGTTTCATACTCTTCTAAATACATCTGATCCATATATAACAAGTTTAAGAAAACCTTATGTGAAAATGTGAAGAAAATTGACGAAGACACCCTACACTTGTTGAAAGTAAACGAATTTATTTCAGATCCCGAAGTCATAGAAATACAGTAGGTATACTCACTTGTGATTAACGTGAATTTGCCTCTGTGTACTAACTAAGACTAACTAACAACTAAGAAGAATTATGTAATTAAAACAATTAAATGTTTGTCCAATTACCGCTAAAAATTGATTTTATTAGAATAAATTTATTACCACTCGGATGCAAAATTGATTAAATATACATATACCTAAATGTATATATGTCGAGTGAATTGTTGTTTGAGATGCTTATTTTCACACGCCAAATATTAAAACCACTGAAATAGTCATAAAAATTTACAAAATACATGTCATCGAAATCTATAGGTAATAGATACTCACTTTAATTTTTGGGGTTTATTCTTCTATTCTAATGTTTTTTTATAATATGTTAGTCTAATATTTAGTTAAGAATCAAATTATAGATTGTATTTTGAAATTAAATAAAAAATAAACATATTAAACCCATATTTTTTACTTATTTGAATTTTAATAATGTTAATTTTAACATAATTAAATTAAAATATATGTATTTAAAGCATAATACATTCATTTATACTTGTGCAAAATTTCAAGAGTTTATCTTTAGAAACCAAAAAGTTATTGATTTTTGATCCGAAACAGACCGAAATTTTCCATAGTGCAGTGGCGGCGGCAGTGTAGCAATTAAAATGTTGAATAGGAAGTATATATAATTTGGCTAGTACCTATTGGTTATGAAGTTGAAAAGAAATAACTTTATTTTAATAACTAATGATGGAGACGTATTTATACTGGTATTTATCTATTTAAACGGGTCTTAACCGGGTCTTTAATGTTTATCTTATTTATTTTACTCGACCTTTCGATTGGGTTACACCAACCATTCTACAGTCAGCTCGTGACCATGGTATGTTATGGTATAAATATGTGTGAAAAACGTGAAAATCACAAATGTTGTATTTATAACTATTTATAACCTTACCATAAATATTTATAAATAATAACTTACATAGGAATTGTCGGCCAATGAACAGTTAGATGTGTAATTCGTAGACGGGTTCCTAGATGAACTTTTTCTTGACAAAGCTCCGTAGTCACGCTCAGGCTTACTCATTTTCTAACACACAAACTATCCGTTTTTAGAGAAGAGTAGGAAAAGTTCGCGCTAACACGTGTGTAATGAAGTTTTAGCGGTGAAACTCAGTGCGCGGCTGCCTATGCACGCGGCGATGGTCAATTGTTAATTGACACTCTGTGCGTTAGAGCAGGATAGATTATATGATAGAAAAAGAAAGATGCAGTTTTGTCAGTATAACTTCAAGTGGAAATTCAATACTGAAGTCGGATAACGGGTTTAAGAAATATCAATGTTTCCAAACATTGGTCTATGAATTTGTTACGAGAAAACAGATATTTCATCGAGCTGTATTACACCATGTCCAAAGTGAAACGACATCAAAAGAGGGAATTTTAATTTTGGTAAATAAGAGCTTTAACTAAAGTAAGTATATATACTTATTGTACGTAACTCATGAAAATAACAAGCTTTGTAAAAAATGGTCAGGTTCTGAATATTGACTATCTAGTTCACTTTAAAAACTAGTGCTTTGATTTCTTTCAGTCATGTATCAATTAATCACGTGTTTTTAGGGCTCGAAGTGCTCCATAAAACTATTAAATAATTTGCTTCAAAACACAGCTTGCACCTAGTTCGCTACAACAATTTGTGGATCTTAGCCTATTCGATACTTAAACCTCAGTTCATCAACTCTTGATCAACGGTCTAACGATTTTTTGTTAGAGAAGTGAACCTATAATAAAAATTTAGGGATTTTTATTATGCAGTCTGGTTTCCTGGCGGAATATCTCCTCCGGCCAATAGTTGGCACCGAGGAAGACCTTCTGATGCATCGCAGACACTCGAAGCGTATAGGTCTCGTAACTACAAAATCTATTCTTTAACTTCAAGAGCTGCAGTTTCACCTCCAATTCGGTGAAGCCATTTTATTCCAAAATAATAGATTCCCTGTAATACTCGTAATTTTACTTCTTTGCTCTATTAGGTAAGTAGTAGATATTTACTGTTATGTGAATTAGGCTTAAATCCCCACCTAATTCCATATGAACGGTAACACCCCAAATAGCTCGCCGATTGGGTGTACGGGAAACAAAGTGACAGCTCCGTTGTTAGGTTTCGGCTTTCTTGTAATACAGACGGGAACGCGACACCGCCCTGTGACGGGTCACTGGGCAATGGCGGCTTTGGACTAGATTACCCGGGGGCCTATTATTAGTTCTTATTGCTAGGCACCTTATTCCGTGAAATGAACTGGCTTGGAAATTTCGTATTATGAATCCATTATAAACATTCTTAGTAGAGCTCTATACACTATATTTATTTATACACTAGATTGTAATCACATGAATTTAAACCAAATAAATTCAATTATTTTAATTTCATAAGACGAAATAAGGCAAGGCTGCTTAGAGCTGTAAATAGACTTGCTTTAAACTTTTCAAAAGTTCAAAACAGGCCTCCTATGTACCGCGTTTTATTCGCTACCGGCGGCGGTCGGTCTGTAAGATAAAAGATAAAACTGTTCATAACAGGCCTGTAAGATTCGTAAAGGCCTGTAGGTAAAAATGTTGCTTCCCTAAACACATTTTTATAGAAACACAAATTGTAAAGAGGTACGATTCAATAATTTCTTTAGAATTAAATAATAGTAAATGCCTTACTTTTTACTTATTTAGTACCACTTCTAACCAAAGTAACATAATCAACGCGTGTCAGATTGTACGTATGTATGATAAATGATAATTCACATTCTCTCAGAAATAAATCTAATAGAAATGATAATTGAAAACTCCGCACTTAAGTAGGAAAACAGCAGAAACCCAGTGGTACAAGTCAGGATCCTAACTCATGACCTCAGGAACGTGAGTAATATACATATCACCAAATTTTAATCAGTTTTGTGATTCCAAATTGATTCCAAAGTCTCTACAATAATAATGATTCTTTACACAGAATGAACGGACTTAGTAGGTATCAACGATTCCGCGTAAAAATAAAAAATGATATTTTGGTGTAAATAATTTTATTATAATACGAGTACAGCTCATTTTTTAGAAGTAACGCACAGTCTTACATACATAGCCTTACGCTATACCTACTTACGTACTACATTCAGTTACATTCGCTATTACTTATTCAGATATTGAAAGCCATCTGTTGAAATTCAAAAGTCATTGCGAAATCGTTAACCGAACTAAAAAGATTAAAAAAAAATTAAATGTGCGGTCAGGGGACCCCCCTCCACCCCCGTCAGGAACAAAGATCCTCACGCATTTTTTTTTAAACTCCGAATGTAATTCGAAATAAAATCTGTATAGTTCATGTATTTTTTTTTATTTTGTATCATATTTTCAATGCAAATAATTTAAAATAAGGAATCAAATCAAAAATTTAGGTTATACAACCGGCCACGCACTAGTCTGCACGTCTGTTATTCTGCTTGAGTCTCGCTCTCGATACTCGCACGCACACACACGCAGTGAAAGAGAAAGGCGTATGGAGGGGATAGAAATCTTACGTGACGTTATATTTTCTCTCGAATCACACTTACCGCAAGCCGCGTAAAGGAACTTCGTTCCAAAAAATTGAACTTATGAATTATATATTCCCTTTTCTTCACCCACGCTTTGGTCAATTTGCCACTTTCAAAGTACATATGCGTTTAATATTATTATTAATTAGTCAACTTATAATTCAATATTTCGTAATATAATATAATATAATAATCTCCATAATAATCCATAGATATTTGTACAACATTTCGATGAAATAATAGCATCGTTTTCATCTGAATATTGGAAAATGGCAATGGGAGTAACATAAGTAGGCTCAAAGTTTCGCTTTTAACACGCGGAAGAATTATCTTGTATTGAATAAAAAGTATCTCAGAAACGTACTGTGTATTTATTGTATATTATATACATATAGCATACATTAACTATTATCGATTCAAAATCTTATTTTAAATATAGTGCTAATGATCTACAATATCCGGTGACGTCATTTGACGCGGCGTACGCGCAGCACCAGCGCGAAGTAAGCGAGCAGGCGAAACCCGATGAACAGGAGCACCATGTTCACGATGTCCATTGTAAAATCGTCCTAATATTGATAATAAAAATGTGTTAAATCATGTAGAAAAAAATAAAGACTATAGGTACGATGAGCGTTCAATATACCACAGAATTTCTTTTGTGAAAACCAATCAATCACTTTTATTTTATGACTTTTTAAAATTCGCACCACGTACAATACACTCGCACCGATTTACATATGCGAGTATTTAGATGTGTAGATCTTTGATCAACAGTTGTTGATGAAAGGTGTGTGCACCGTTGCCGTTCGTAGTAGCATGTAATGAGAAGCACAAAGTAAGAAAGTCAGAGACTTCAGATGAGTTATTACAGAGTTCAGAAAAAGTTATAAAACAAAAATATACAGTTTTAATAATAGAAATTCAGTGGTAAGAGGTTACAAATATTTTTATTTAACCCAGTATAAGAATATCGTTTTTATATCTTAAATGTCCATGAAAATAGGAGCTCTAAACATAAAACAATACCTCGGAGAAGCTGAGCGTTTCCAGCACGAGGTGTCCGGAGGCGGGGCAGGTGAAGTTCTCGCGCGTGCACTGGATGGCGTCAACGCCGGCCCACTGATTTATGAGCAGTGCCTCGTTGCCGTACCGGAACCACGACAAGTACGAGATCCAGCCAAGATACGGCGGGACAGATCTAAACGAACAATTTAAATAAATATATCATGCCATACCTGATGGTATATTTCTTATGGTATGTTTTTGTGTCTATGTTTCATTACTTCTGGATATAGGCCTCCCCGAAGATTCACCACAATACACGATCTTCCGCTATTCATTCTCCATCGACTGACTTCTGGAAGCAGTCGGACCACGTGGTCAAAGGACGTTCCACTGTGTTTACCGGTACGTGGTCTCCATTGAGAAGGCTACACGTGTGTGTAATTAAAGTTTAAGACGTTTGAAATAATAATATGTTACACTAATTCAAAGAATTAGAATATTCTAAAGTTTTTGATACTATTGTATTGATGTAGGCCAAAATAAAACAAAAACACCAAGTTTTTTGTTACCTAAATACATTTTTTGAATCAGGAGCTAAAATCTAGACGTTACCATATTTTTTAAATTATACTTTTTATTTTGAAACATAAAACAATTAGGTATACAACAAATACTTATAAATTACTTATATAAATGTTTAACAATTTACATATATTCACATATTGATCAAAAAAACAATATGAAATCAATCAAGTACAGTTCAATCAAGTACAGCACATAGTCGAAGCTGAGCAACTATTGCTCGTGGCGTTTTTTTTTCCAGTTGGGTATCTGATGTCGTCTCAGTTTCAAATATAGGAAGTTTGTCAGTTTTAGTTTGTCAACAGCTACACCAAATATTGCTTAATGTCAGATATTTCGTATCTAAGTAGAACTTACCCAGAATTGAGGAAAAATCCACCAAAGAGCATGAACGGAATGATGATGGGCGGGCCGACGGACGCAGCCATGCTGACGCTGCTGCTTGCACATGATATCAGGTAACCTGCGTATTAAGTACCATCTTAGGTCTAATTTATTCAAACTCTAGTGTAATTACACTATTCGTATATTCATTCACTCTCGGTCCAATCTCTTCTTAAGATTAAGTAAAATATTGTTATACAAGAAACACAAAATATATTCATACTATTATTATGAATTGATATTAGTCTGTTACGTCCCACTGCAGGGCACAGATCTGTCTTTTTAATCGCAAGGGGATTTTGGACCATAATACTACATCACGTGGGCTTAATACGGAATGGAATATGCTCTATTCCTCATTAAACTCGCATTAAGCATTATACTATATTGCGTCAGGATATTTTATGCGAATATTATATACTTGGATTTTTTGTGCTAAATCGATCGATAGCTTTTTGAGTAAACCTATAAAATGACACCAAAATCTAAGAGAGTTACTTTTAGTTACTAACTTCTTTGAATATGACCTTATGCATAAACGCAAAGGCCAGAGTAGTGATCGCGTTCAGCATTCTTTCTGAGAATCACCGATTTTGTCATAAGGAGTCAATTACAAGCTTAATACAGTCATCTCGATTGTATTGACTCATATTTATTCACGATTGTATTGTATTGTCTCATATCGATGTATTGCCAATATTACCGACAGTTTTGTCGTTTGGCGGCACTTTGAAGCAACGATGTAAGAGTTACTCTATAGCGATGAACTGGATTGTCGGAATGTCAATACTCTGATGAACATAGAATTTTCCTTATTTACATACTTGACCACAAATTATTTAATTTAAAGGTAAATAATATGTAAATAATGTGGAAAGTTACGACACCTGTCAAACGGTGATACCGTTTCGACATTCAACAAGATTTTGTTTGTTGCTCAATCATGTTTTGATGTGTTAAGACTCATATTTTAAACAAGGAGAGTTTCTCGAACGCGTGCAGGAAAGAAAACCGGTCAAGAATATGGTAACTTACGTATGTTGTTTATACAAATGTTATCGTCATGTGATCAGAGATCACTGAATCATCGAGATTTTATCAACATGTGAACAGTTGCAGACGAAAATAGTATGAACTTATGAAATTTGGTCACATACGAGAATCGTATACAATATTCACGCCCGTATAATTAGAGAAACTCTCCTTGTGTAAATAAGCCTTAAAACTTATTTACATCAGGTCCTCGGGAAAGTTTTTATAAATATTGTATGTGCTTTAATCCTGAGTATTATTCACTTTCGTGTGTTACATCTGTGTCAGTCTATAACGGTGTCAACACATCGGGAATGATTATATTATATCCCCAAGGGATACGTCACGCGCGCTCAATACAGATTGATGGACATTGCAGATATTACCTATTTTTTTTAATTCTCTTGCACCAGATTGAATGCAAAAATCAAGCACGAAACAGAGCTTGATTCCTGACTTCGCCAATAGATTAAGTACTAGTAAGATTAGATTTACTAAAATCTATGTATATGTTGTTATATATTTTAATAAATTTAGAAATGTTCCAAAATACTATTTGGTACTAAAGAATCCTATTAAAAATTTTATGTTAAAAGACTTATTAAAAATTTCTGTCTACGTCCTTGAACAATACAGGAAGGCTATGCGACAAACCGAAAAGGTGTCGATTTAGGTATATCTTATTTGAGAACTTGTGGTTATGAGACTTATGAGATACACTCGTAGGTCCTAGAAATCTGACACGAAAATTTAACTTTAGAAAAATACCATTTTTCTAAAGTTAAGTTAAGTTAAGATAAAAATAGACCTTATCGCTATGTTTTGTGTTTATGTTCAGAAAATATCAAATTTATCAATAATTAATTTAAATATTTAACTTAATATCAATATCTTTCAATAAACGCATAAATAACAAATTGAGTTACAATTTACAAATTATTTTAATACATATTTTTGATAATTTGCATATCATCAATCTAGTTTAACTTGCGATTAAAAAGAATGCAAGCTGAACTAAGTAATAAGAAATATGTTTTTAAAGTGTTATTTTTAACTGTCATTTTTAACTTTGCTCTACGTTAATGTTTATTCCTTGATATTATTAAAACAGAATAATACACTTTGATCGATGACAATGAGTGACTTACCAAACGAAGTAGCAACATTAGTAATTAAGGCAGCCAAGCCAGAAGCGATGAAGAACCTCTCCGGCGCCGGGTTAAGGCCAATCATGTAGTAGGCCACTGTGGTGAACACGAGCGGTATAGTAGCGAACACGGGCGCCTCCGCTAACGTCTTCGAAAGGAAGTACACGTCGGCCCGATACATCCCAGAGTGATGCTCTCGGATGAAGATGGGTAACTCTGAGCAGAATACCTGTGCGAAAAATAGGAACTCTGTACCATACCATTAGCCTGTACCTCATCTCTGTTGGATATGCTGGGATTGGGAGAAGCCTATGCTTTTCCCAATACCACTACATTATTCTCATTACAAAGTCGAGTCAACAAAATCAGAAGAGGTCAAATGTTAATTTTAAGAGTCAAATAAAATTATCTTATTGCTTACATTGATGACAGCAAAGATATTTTGGAAGGTCATATTTGTGAGGAACATGAAAATGGCGCCGTTGATATTCATCACTCCATCTTGATCCAGGTGTTGTCCAAAATATATTACGCCGATCAAAATGGATACCATCTGGAACAAATTACGGTATTGAATACATTATTTAATACTTGGTACCTAATAACAGTAATAACTTTAACGAAACTTTAATCAACAATCAACCCTTAGCACTTCAATATTGGATATTTGCAACCTAAGACTTTGTGATCTCAGAAATCAATAGAAACATTTTAAATATTAATTGAAAGGACGATACTACAGCCCAAAAACTGCAGGGCGCGGCCGAGTGGCCGAATTGCCCCAACCTGCAGTACCGACACTGTCAAGACTAGGCCCCATTTCTAATTATTCTCTCATTCCCTTATTTCGTTGCTCGTCATCTCATTCCATCCCGTCAAGTAGGTAATATAATACGATGAGGAAAATCTTTCAATCCATTATACTCTCTACACCCCACCACCATATAGTCCCACCTCATTCTATCGAGTGGAGAGTTTCGAAATCCACTTCCAAAGTTCCAAAGTATCCAAAGGTCCGCCACCTTTTATAATATAGCGGATCCACTTACCATCAGGTGGACTGTCCGTCACACTTTGTTTCTGTCACAACCATAAGTCATAAATGTCACAATCTACTGGTTGTCGCAGAAAGAAAGAAATTTTATATGAAGATCATCGACAAATTATACAACGCTACACTGCCCCAAACTAACGTTATATTTTAAAGGTACAGATTAGGTACATACGATAGTCTGCAAGAAGCGCACTTTGATCAACATGGGCTCCTTGGTGACGGAGAGCCAGGACCTCCACAGCACGGCCCGGAACTGCGCCCACCAGGATACCTTGTAGGGGGACCTGCGGGGACGTATGGTGGCCGCGCCGGCCCACGCTGCTTCTTCCCAGCCCGCTGACACTTTACGCTAAGTTGGAAAAAACACATTGGAAATATATTTGACAAATCAAGCACGGATTAACTCAATAGGACCACTAATGCAAAAGAAATCAAGCTATATGACCTTCAGCCATTAGTTGCTTTATTGAAAGACAAGACTTGAAAGGTGAAAGATATAATTGTCCAAGCCCCACTTGTCTGGTCAAACAATGCAGACATTGTCTTTGACACAAACCTTTATTGATCGATTGATATCAGCCTATAGTGTAAGTAGGAGATAAGCCTCCCTTCGTAAAAGGGGTTTTGGTTCATATTCCACGCGGCTTGTTGGTTTGTTGTTTGAGGTGTGTTGGATGTTACATATAACTTCACAGACTTCTTCTTCAATAAATTCTTTACATTTAAGCGGGAATAGCTGAAAAATCAGTAATATGTAAATAAAACTCAGTGCTTCGGGCTGAGTTCGAGCTCAGAATCTCACGAACAGGCACTCCTAGACTACCCGCTTGCTAAACCCGTTGTACAAGAATAACGTCAAATAAAATTATGAATTATTATTGTATCTACGAGATATTGTTTACTTCCAAGTTTTCAGTGGTAATCTATACAGAATTCTTCTTCCAATCATTTTTGCACAATGTAAAATGACATTGAATTTGTATATTGACTCCAATAATAAAGGTAAAAAGTGTACCTCATAAAACATAGCATTTTCAGCTTCCGCAGCAACCTTACACCCTAGTTCCGATTTGGCGAAGGCCGTGCACACGGTGTCTATGGTATGATGGGTGGCTTCCTCCCGGCCCGGCACGCCCGCCAGCAGCTGGATGAAGTGGTCGGCTGGGTTGTAGTTAGCTGGACACGCTGCTCCTAATCTAAGAGAGAAAATGATATACCAAAACAATCTTCAGAATAATATTCATATGACTTTTTTAAAAATACTATTATTAAAAATTTTAAAACTGACCAACGTAATTAAAATCATGTTATTTTGATTATTTATTTTACAAAAAAAGTATAGCATCTGCAAGAGGCTCTTGTTCAACAATAAGTAAACTGCTTGCAAGACCTACGTCCCTTTAGAGTTGAAGCATGGAAAGCACTAACTTGAAGGAAAAGAACATTCAATGTTTTAGTACTAACCATTATAGGGATATTATTGTCTATATTGCCTTTTTATATCAATGTCAAATACCAGTTATGAATAGGTAAATAAGAAAATAACGTTATACCTAATTGGAATTTTCCTTGTCATTAACGAAAATGAAAATTTTATTTTAACACGTTACAAAACTATATTTTGTATAGCAACCGAATGACTAATAAATAATTCCATATAATTTAACTTACTTTGCAATTAAACAACTTTTAACGGTTTAAATCGCGTATATTTGACATGATTTATATCCCGACGTTTCGAACACTTTGCAGTGGACGTGGTCACGGGGTGACTAATTGATTTTATTTGTCACTTGAGTTATTAAGAAATTATTACTACCGTCTGAAATTTTTTGAACTACCGTCTGAAATTTTTTTAATCATAACATTCCCTATGCACGCAGTATTCGCTCACGGTGTCCAGAGGTCTTGCAGTATGGCGTTGGCCTTGTGATTTAATTAATTTAATGACTGGATCCCAAGCTGGTGGTACTTGCCAACCATCTTCTCTATTGAAATTTGGGTGTTTCTTAATTTCAATAGCCTCGCGTAACATTCTTGGCATGTACCGGGTCTCTCTAGCGAGGATTTGTGGATTATCAAATCGAATGTAATGGTTGGGTTTGTCCAGAGCATGTTCACAAACTGCAGACTTGGTCGAGCGTCTGTTCTTCATGTCAGCTATGTGTTCTTTTATCCGGATACCGATGCTCCTCTTTGTTTGCCCAATGTATGATAACCCGCATTCACAATCAAGCTTGTAAACACCTGCATCTTGTAGGGGGATATTGCTCTTGACCGGTCTTAAAAATTGGCTAATCTTCTTGTGCGGCTTGAAGTAAGTTTTAATTGAAGCTCGTCTTAAGATATTGCCAATTTTGTCAGTGATGCCCTTGATGTATGGTAAGATGGCAGGTTGTCGCTCAACTGTAGGAGGCTTGGGGCGGCTTCTGTGACGCATTCGTGGGAGTTTGTGATTGTTGCTTCGCAGTACTTGTTTCACATGCAGAAGCTCTTCCTCGAGGTGGTCAGTGTCACAGATGCCGTGTGCTCTCTGTAACAAAGATTTGCCTACGGTAGTCAACTGACATGGATGGTGATGGGAGTTACCATTGAGATATTTATCTGTATGGGTGGGTTTCCTATACACAGTATGACCAAGAGAGTTGTCAGGATTTCTGATGACTGAAATGTCAAGGAAAGCCAAGGATTTATTGACCTCAGACTCCATAGTAAATTGGATTTTATCATGTAACGAGTTTAAATGATTTAGGAATGCAGAAACATTATTTTTGGGGAGGACGGCAAAAGTATCGTCTACGTACCGTTTGTAGATCTTCGGCATAGCCACAGCTCTGGTGAAAGCCTTCTCCTCGAAGTCTTCCATGAAAATATCGGCGACAACGGGGGAGACTGGAGAGCCCATTGCTACACCATCGATCTGTATGTAGAATTTATTATCCCAGAATAGGTAGCCAGATGTTAGGCAGTGTTCTAGTAGTTCTGCATATTCTATGGGTAGGTCGTGCTCAGTTAGTTTTCTCTTGACAATTTCAATGCAATCATGTACAGGTAAGCATGTAAATAATGATTGTACATCAAAGCTGACCATTATTTCATCATCAGTCAATTGCAGATGTTTGATTTGGCTGACAAAATGGTAAGAATCCTTGACATGCGCACTCGTTTGACCACGAAGTGGAGACAGTATTTTAGCAAGATGTTGAGCTAGTTTGTATGTCGGCGAGTCAATTTGGCTTACAATTGGGCGCAAAGGGACGTCATTTTTGTGTATTTTCGGTAATCCATACAGTTTTGGTGGTTTCACACACGAAGGTACCAGTGCCGTGACGTCTAAACCAAGTGTGTCGGAGTGTTTACTAATTATTTCTTTAGTTTTAGTTACGAAGCAACAATCACAAACTCCCACGAATGCGTCACAGAAGCCGCCCCAAGCCTCCTACAGTTGAGCGACAACCTGCCATCTTACCATACATCAAGGGCATCACTGACAAAATTGGCAATATCTTAAGACGAGCTTCAATTAAAACTTACTTCAAGCCGCACAAGAAGATTAGCCAATTTTTAAGACCGGTCAAGAGCAATATCCCCCTACAAGATGCAGGTGTTTACAAGCTTGATTGTGAATGCGGGTTATCATACATTGGGCAAACAAAGAGGAGCATCGGTATCCGGATAAAAGAACACATAGCTGACATGAAGAACAGACGCTCGACCAAGTCTGCAGTTTGTGAACATGCTCTGGACAAACCCAACCATTACATTCGATTTGATAATCCACAAATCCTCGCTAGAGAGACCCGGTACATGCCAAGAATGTTACGCGAGGCTATTGAAATTAAGAAACACCCAAATTTCAATAGAGAAGATGGTTGGCAAGTACCACCAGCTTGGGATCCAGTCATTAAATTAATTAAATCACAAGGCCAACGCCATACTGCAAGACCTCTGGACACCGTGAGCGAATACTGCGTGCATAGGGAATGTTATGATTAAAAAATTTCAGACGGTAGTTCAAAAAATTTCAGACGGTAGTAATAATTTCTTAATAACTCAAGTGACAAATAAAATCAATTAGTCACCCCGTGACCACGTCCACTGCAAAGTGTTCGAAACGTCGGGATATAAATCATGTCAAATATACGCGATTTAAACCGTTAAAAGTTGTTTAATTGCAATGTATAGTAATCGCGAAAACCTAAGAAAATATTAATTTAACTTACTCCTTAAAAAATTCTGTAGCCTGATCAGGTGACCCAAGGAAGGCGACCCGACCGTCGGCCATGATGAGCAGCTTATCAAACATGGCGTATAATTCCGAGGACGGCTGATGGATTGTGCATACAACTGTCTTGCCTTTTTGGGCTAGACCTTTAAGTACCTGAGTGGAATAAAAGAATGTTTGTATACGTTTAAATGCTCTGAGATTTTTGCGGAATAAAATCCGTAACGAAGATATTCGCCAAAGAACTAATGTCACCGACGTAGATCGTGGAATCGGCAAGAAGTGGCAGTGGGCAAGTCAAGTGGGACCGATAACCGATGGAGTAGATGTGTCCTCGAATGAAGGCCACGTACCGGGAAGCGTAGGTTGGGACTTCCAGGTGGGCCGAACGACTTAAAGAAATTCGCCGGTACAGATTGGATGAGCAGAGCCGAGGATCGTGTGTGGTAGAGAGCCTGGAGAGAGGCCTATATTCAGCAGTAGAGGGACATAGGCGATGGTACACATTAAATTTTCTATAGAAGTGTAGTAAATGTTGAAAGTCTGTTAAATTACTTACCTGTAAAACATTCTGTGCCATAAAAGAATCGAGCCCTGAAGTTGGTTCATCACAAAACATGAGAGGCGGATTTGTAAGCACCTCGCTGGCGAAAGACAGTCTCTTCATTTCCCCTCCCGATATGCCCTTTAGCCGGCCCGGGATTCCGATCACTGTGTTTTGACATTTTGAGAGTGCCAACTACGACAGAAATAAGATGTAGTCCAAAAAAGACTAATATGCTAACGAAAACTATATTGTTTTCGCTTATGGCGATTGTTTGAAAATTATTTATACAGAAATCAGTTAAATTTTAAAATATATTTTAAAAATACCTCTGAAATGACTTCCTGAACTCTGCGCATTCGTTGTGCATAAGGAATGTGTCGATCCATTCTTACTAGAGCCTAGATAGGAGACAGAAAATTAAGTTTAATACGAATATTTATTAGAGCTATTTTAACAGGAACAATTAGTAGTTTTTTTTACCTGAAAAACAAGGTGCTCCCTCACAGTCAAAGTGCCAATAAACAAATCTTGCTGTTGAACATATGCGGATAGCGCTGCTAACGCATCAGGAGTCGCTGGCTGACCGTTCAGCGCCCTTGTGCCACTTGCCACCACTCCGCTCGGGGTGCGGAAGGTCAAGGCGTTCAGCAGTGTGGTCTTGCCGGCCCCTGATGACCCCATTATGGCGAGCAGCTCGCCAGGGTAAGCTGCGCCGTTTACTGAAGAAAATTTCAGTGATTAGATGAATTCACTATGCAATGCAATGCAACCAGTCCCTTCAGTATTCGCTGCTGGACATCTTCTTTTACGGTCTATATGGATTAATTTATGTCAAAATTTAAAAGACCCCTAACAGTGTGCTAATTATGTAAGAAATTTCTAGTAAAGTAAAGTAACCCTTTTCTCAAGAACATTCCCTCGGTCTCGGTGATACAAGTCATAAGACGATATAAACATCCAAAAGCAAACTCAGCAGAGTTCGGAAGCTAATGAATTTAAGCGTCTCTTACCACTCTTGACCAATTGTTTCCTCTGTTGGAACATGCGGTTAGACGAGGTTCTCCAGAAGGTCCAGAACCTTCTCCTCGATCTGGACTCTGTGGCGAAGGCGTTCACATCTGCCCACGTATATGTGACCTTCTCTACTGTGGCCATGGTCCCGTAGTTGCGGGGTACGTTGAGGGAAACCTCGCCAGCGCTGTCTTGAGAGTTCGGACTGGGTGTGTTGCCATTCTAATAAAAGAGTTATCGATTTATTATTGCTATTAATGGTACAAAGAAATGGATGAGTTACCTGCTGGAATTGTATAGATATCGTGGAGCAGGTATATAATATGGTTTTGATAGAAATAAATTAGATTATAATATTAAAAAATAAAATGTCCTATAAAATATAAAGCGGTACCATCTTCATTGTTCAGATCACAAATCTTCAGCTGGAAAGTAGTTATAAGATTTCTCTTTTTTAATACAATTTTCAGAAAATGTAATTTTATTTAGGTACCTACCTAGATATAAGACCACAGATAGGCTTATAGCATAGCTTATATATTAGGTAAGCTACAGTGCCTTTAGGCACGTAATAATTACTTATACTATGTACAATAAAAAAAATCAACCTGCGTATATCGACGCCGAATATTATATTACCGTATATTGACAGATCTCCGCTCTGTCATTGACTGTATATTGACAGACCTCACGAGGAGATTTCGAGTGCAGTAAGATTCAGGTCATAGGGTGTACTACTATTCAGACCCGATTGGTAAATTTTATGTAGAAAAGTAAAGTCGATTCACAAAAACAAACAAACATCAAAAATGAAGGCAAGAGTTATGAAGAGACCTGAAGAGTTATGACAAAATACAGTTTGTTTATCGCTTCGACATTATATCCTTTTTCAGAGGAATTGTTGCGGAAACGATACCTAATTAGGACCTAGCCCATGGATTCGTTTGCAAGGAACTGTATTGTAATCGCTTTAAATGTGGAACCAGAAGTACGTTTATTTACGTAATGATAGCCTAAATATAGTTATGATTATCTTTTATTTTTAAATATAGTAATGAAGGTATATGTTTTTTTATCTATAGGTACTAGGTTATCTGGGTATTACTATAATGAGAGACGGTGTGTTTTTTTGTTTATTTATACTTAAGAGGAAGACTCAAAAACTACCAGACCGATTTTGATTTTTTTAACTTTTAGGAAGTTACAATTAGTGCAGACCGACATAGGCGGACATGTTTTGGTTCCTTATGATATTACAATATTTATAAACCATAAATCTAATTTTATTTCAAAAAGACTGGTCCTTGCATTTTGTATTACCTGAGCGAAGTTAGTATATAATAAATAAATAAAAAAAAATGTGACACCTACTACGACAAAATGTTAAAATGACAAAATGCTTACTACGTTACATGCAAGAGATATAAAAAGAGATCTGTTTTAGCGATCAAACAGTCTTTTGATTCTGTATGTATTACGTTCAATGTAACCAGTAAAATTACATTGTAAAATGTAAAAGTAAAATTGTAAAATTATTACATGAATACAATAAACAGGATTAAATAATTCTCTATTCATTCGGCGGTAGAAAAGAGGATATTCTTGGTCCTCTTCCTATTTGAATAAAGATCGAGCTGTGACTAGGATTGAATGAACCAAATACCTTAAGACTCAGAATATCTAATTATATCTAAATACTTGGTTAAAATTTGATGACATTTTAAATGTACGTGACTTTAAACAACATACTTTGAGGAAACGTATAATTGAAATGTCTCTGTTTTTTGTGTGCTAATTATCGGGTTCTACTGCGCTGATTTTGTTGCGGTATTCATGAGCTTAACAAGCTATTAATTGTTTTGTTAATACGTGCTTGAATGCAGATTTTGTGCGATTACTCAGTATCAATTTACGGAATCTATGTTTCACGGAAGGAGGAACTACCAATAGTGGGGTGTCGATTACCGGAAAACCGGTATTAATTCCACCTCAGGACAACCGGTAGCAGTGATGTAACACCTGCTACCGCGGTCATTGCTGAGTGTCAAATTTGTCACTACTGTGGCTTTAGGGTTAATGGCTAATCGATATAATGCGTTTAGCCCTTATACATTAAGCTAACCTACAACGTCGCAGCCTATAATGTCACATTGCAGAACACAAGCTATCCTTTGGGTCCACAATGCAGACTAGGGAATGCAAAAACCGGTCCAAATCAAAAACCGGTTTTGTTTCAGTTTCGACATATAAAACCGGTTAACCAGATTTGTAACCGAATCATAATCAACTGCGCCAATCGGACGCCTAATGAAACATAGAAATGCCTTGATGTTTCATGTTGCCTGAACATGTCGATAAACATAAAAATGAAGTGTTTAATTAAACGAGTGAAAGGTAATGATGTCAATGAGGAAAGGCTCCATCAATTTCAATACCTAACAGCTGTCACCTAGGTACAATTGCTAAAGAGTTACAATTGCTAGTACTTTTACTGGACTTTACTTACTATATTTTATGTTTCGAACCGGTAAATTGCATTAGATAATTTGATATTCCGAACTGATAAGCAAATTATTCTGAATTTTTAGATCGGTCGTTGGACTAGTGACCAATAAACAAACAAAATGTACAAATACCTATTTAGGTATTCCCCATACATAGTTATCATGAATGTCTTAAAAACAGTAGGTATATTTATGAAATGATTCTTTAGAATTTAAATTCTATTAATACGTCTATCAACTCAGACCGAGATTTTCCATTCGATCAACATAGATAGGTTGGTAAAACTTTTTTTTGTAGATATAAATGGTATAATGATAGAATTAAGAAATTACGTCTTGAACACTTTTGAAAACAACCAAGATAAGTGTCAAAAATAACTTATTTTAACGTAATTGAATGCTAGATTTATGATGCAAAGTTTATGATGAAAACGTTTTGTATGAAATAAAAAAACAATTTAACGGATTTAGGTACTTTTTCGATACACAGGACAATGAGACAAACATACCTATTATACTGCAGGAAATTACTGATTCCACCGAATTGAAGACATGCATATTGAATATGCACTATTACTTACGTAGTAGACAGTTATCTTACAATTACTCAATCTACCTTACATTCTCGTTGTGAAAGTATACAATATCCTACACAATCATCGTTATAGACATCTAATAATTATGAGAGTTAACAAGTTTAGTTGTCGAATCGATTTGGTTTGATATCTTGCCTATAACGTCCCATTGCAGAGCACAGGTCTCCCCTCGTAAATCACTCGGAAGTTTCGGGTCAAAATCCACCACACGGGCTTAGTACAGATTGGTGAATACACATGCTCCAGAGTTTACAACATTCTGGTTTCCTCACGACGTTTTCCTCTAACGGGGTTCAAGTGATAATTTCTAAAAATCACAAGGACATGAACACACGACTTCACAAATGACAGTCGAGAATAGAGGCGATAATCGCTCTTATATTTGTCACATGCCATTCTTATGAGTTTACAGCTACCGGGTCAGTCGAACAGGCAAATTATCTTGCAGATAATTGTATTGAAATATATCATAGTATTTCTTCAGTAAGAACCTCATACCATTCCTCATTATTTTTCAACTCTTTACCTCATTGTACAATTTTCCATTCCTTTTCCAAATCGTAATCACTAAATCCCTAAAGGTAGGCGCATCTGCAGACATTCTGATGTTCGTAATTTTTGACTGATGTTTGCATTGAATACACATGCCTATAAGCGACAATAGTAACCGCTTACCATTAATTAGGTGATATCTATTATCTTTTTTTTTAAGTATCTTTCCTTGCATCTTTGCGCGGTACCCATGCGTACATGGCCATATACGAATATATCTAAAGGTTCACTTAATTTCATAAACGATTAAAGGTCATGAAACTCTGATAAAGAAAAGTATGAAATTAAAAGTATCATAAAACAAAGCCAAAGTAAACATGTTAAAGCTACTAGTTACCAATATTATCTTATCACAAAATGAAATCATCGTTATGAAAATGAGATGCCCATTTGAAGACAACTCGACAGCCGCTTTAATTGGAGTGGAATTAATTACCAAAACTTGTGTAACCGGTGCATCTAGCTAGACACTTCAAAACAAACAAGCCACATAATGCGAGCAGTTTAAAAATTGGTTATGATCGGCTTATTGCTCACTGATGGTGTATCGATAAACAATAGTATATTTTCGTTATATATGAATGTAAAATTTCTATATATCTAATATAAAGGCTTGTTTTGTTTTTGTTCGCTTTAATCACGGAACCTGGCCAGGGTTGTTGCAGTTCACTGTTTTCTGAGATCCGTAGTTTGGGGAATGTTATAAGTATATTTTACAAAAATCCGTCCAGACAAAAACCTAGCGGGTTTTTAAGACAAGATAAAATTTAAGATTTCTCGAGTGTTATGAGTTTTTCTATTGTGACTTACATCTCTATACTTTTAAAATCGTTTTTTCACCAACGTCGGCAGTGTGTTATTTATGATAGATAATTCAATGGCAAGTAAATGCCGGGAATTAAACAATCGAGCACACGCATCTGACCACACAATGTGAAAACCGACCAATTCCTGAAGCTCGAAACTATGAATCCATGGTTTCGTTTGTTTTTGAGTTAATTAACGTGAACATATTACGATAATTTTTGGCAAAAAATCTATGTCTAAAGTATCGCAAAAATTTTGACATATTTTCTAATTACAAAGCCTAAATCTTTATATTTATAAAAAAGACGTAGGTAATATTTAATGTCAATTAAAGCATAATCTTGAGCAGAATCCATAGTTACAGGCTTCGGGAATTATCTAATACACCTCGTATAGGTAGGTATATTTATTATTGACGACGAATATTGCAAAAATGACTACTAAAGCAAATATTTTACTATTATATCCTACCTGAGATGTGGTATACGCGACGCGTTGATGCTCAGCTGACGAAGAAACCAATGGTTCCTGCTCCTCACTTCCAGCTGTCATATTGAATAAAAAAAACACAATTTTTTCTAAAACATGTTCTATTTACCAATAAATAAATTTCAAATTATGAATCTTTGGAAATGCGACACAAAGCGCGCACGGGCGTCGATGCCACACAGCGTTATGCGGCCGTTACTACTACATAAATATTTTGTTGATCAACTTCAAACTTAGACGTAGCAACGCTGAAATGTTTCCTCTCCTGTCTCATTGTTAAAGCCTTCTTTTGTTTGAATTAAGCCTGATGTGTAACGCACATATGAATAAGAATGTAGTGCAACTTGGTAAATAAGTAGTGATAAGGCCATATTTATCTATTAACTAAGTAAATAATGGCAAGCAGTTTGACAAAATTAGTGTGGTGACGCTTAGTACAAGATTTAACACAATAAATACAGATTTTAATGTCATGTTTTGGCTCATAGTTTTAATAACAACACCTTAGTGTGATGACCGTGATCTGATGCTGCAGCCAGGAAGGCCAGCACACTGTGGAACACCTCAACGGAGAACAGTAGACATGTGGTGTTTGGGCTCGTAGTTTTAATGACAATACCTTAGTGTCATAACCTTAACCCGATGCTGTAGATAGGAAGGCCAGCACACTGTGGAACTCAACGGCGAACAGTAGACACGTCGTATTTGAGCTCGTTTTGATAGGCTCGTAGAGATTTTGCAAATTAAAACACTAAAAAGGAGTAAATAGATTAAACGTAAAAAAACTGATCATTATATTGAATAACTCGTACACACCATCACAATAGGGCGCACACACACGCACGGCACACACAAACGGACACACCAATGCAAGTACAAATCAACATGTATTATTAATAAAAAATAATACATGTTGCAGACAATCTATTAAATCTATATAATATAAAAATGAATGTTGGTATATCTGATGTTAATAGACTTCGACACCGTTTGACCGATCACCATGAAAGTTGGCACATATATGTATTTTTTCATGGAGGTTTTTATGCTATCTACTTTGTTGTAACTCACCACTAAATGGCGCTGCAGCACATCAACATCTACACCGTTCAACTGATTGCAAAGATCATATCAACGTCAAAACAGAATAATTTGTGATTTTATATACAGAGGTAAATAAATATACTCAGGCAGGACAACGTCTGCCGGGTTTTGCTAGTATTGCATATAATGTCAGTGTAATCTGTATTTGGCCATTAGCACTAGCAATATATTTGTTAAATAAGTTACATAAAATGCTGTAGATTACATAAATAAATAAATAAATTCGAGAAGTGATGTTGAGTTTTCATTTAATTGTAATGTACGTTTTCTGGTTTAATAGTAATAGTTTATTAAACTTCAAAGTGTTTTTTTGTGAGTAAAGTTTGTGATAATCAAATAAAAGCATCGGACTGCGGTTTTCGTGTGCTTCGACGGAGTCCTCTTCTGTCCTCAGAAAATCACTATCACTTTACTGAGCGACTTCCAACTTACTTCAACAGGACTAGATGTTTGACAGGATACGTTTTAGACTTTAAAATCGTATTCCGAAAAAAACTTGACACTGACTGAATGTGCTAATTACACCATTGCCATAAAATGAAGAGATTTGTAATTTGAACTGATTGTATTCTAATTAAATTGGTACGAAAATTTCACGATAAGCTTTTAAATAAATATTAACAAATAATACTAATGACTTGTGTTTATTTTAGTTTTTTTTACGTTTAATACAAAATCAACAAGAGTTTTGATTACTTTATAAAAACTATTTTACTGTGAAAATAATTGCCTCTAGCTAGAGGGCGCTATTTGAAGAAAAATTAATCGTTTATTAATTAAAGGAGGGAAAAGAATTTGAAATAATAAAAATGACAATCCATATGTAAATGTTTATTTAAGAAAAATCATATCTGAGATAGCAAATAATTAATTAATCTGTAAATTATTTATACAATATTAAATGAATATGTTTTACAGTTCTTTCGTTACTCGTATGATTGCAAAATGACACATGAAAAAGGAACTATTGTACGTAAACTGAGATGTTTAATAATGTTTCTTAATTAATATGCCTTAGCATTATGGCTAACATATTCCTTTTATATGTATATATAAAACTTACATACTATCTCACAATGACCGTTAACATACATTTATTCATTCAATAATATTTGGTGATTTACATATTATAATAGAGATGGATACCTTTCAAATAATTGCATTCCCTTTCAACAATCATTGACCCACAGGTAGAGCATTCCTCTACAAATTATTTGTAACTACGGAACACAATTTAAACATTAAAATAAATCAATAATAAGCATTCAGATATATCTTTATAACAATAAATAAAACTGTATTATTTACATTGCACAAATGAAACTCGCGTATCTAAACGTATTTTAAATGTATAAAACTAGTAATAGTATATCAGATACTTTATTTAGCACTAAGTAGGAAGCATTATAGGTTAGGTATACGGATAATTCAGTAAGTAGATTCATCTCGACTGTGGATTGAATTTAGTACTTCATATGGCAAGGCGGCAATTATATAATAAAACGTTCTAGCTTATAACGTTAGCAGATATAGTTTTTGCAACTCATGAACGCGCGTCTGTTTTGGTTGTACTGGTGAAAAACCGTACGCTTTAATGTCCCTCAAAATATACCTTTAAATACATTGACGCATTTACTTTTCCCGTATACATTACAAGCAATACATTGTATAAAGCAAGGTTGACGCGCGTTTTAGTTGCAGGAACTATACCAATTGCAAGCGATATGCTTGCAACAAGCTTTTCGTCATACGAGACTACAATTTGATAATAGTAGTGTCGATGTATAATATTTGTTTCTCTAATTATACTCGTATTGTATACAGCATATCCGAGCACTAGGAACTCCATAAACCTATCCGTGTGATTGGCTGTTTATGAATGCCCTATATCTTTAATCAATGTATACACAGTAATCTACTAATTCATTCCTGTATATAGAATAACGTTTATACATAAAGTTGACTACACTGTCGTTTCAAACACTACTCTAGTCTTTATGGTATAGTATTACAGTCTATAATGGCATATACTTGGACTGTACTATTAATTAACTATTGTTCGTTATAACTACTGTCATATTATTGCTTATATTAAGTGTTTAAGTATATAAGTGTAATAAGGCTAATCTTACGGTGGCTATTTCAAAAAAGTTTACTAAAATAATGAAGTATGTATGTATACGGGATAACTGTTTGTGGAAGCTATTTACTACGGAAGTACGAGTATATTGATTGATACTGTTGTATTAAATTATAGCTTTACATATGTTTATAAACGTTTAAAAGACATATTTAAATGAATTCTAATAAAAAATAAATAAATATTCATTGTAATGTTAATATCAGTATATATATACCGGTATTCATATCTGTAAAAGTACAATACCTGCTCCTAACGTTACCGGTACTCACATGAGTCCGGTACGTCTGTACCTAAATGCAAAAATTATCGGTATTTATGGTACCTACTAGTTTCAATGCCTAAATAAAACAAACGTAAAGTAAATATGTCTAGTGAACATTATCATAAACAGGATAAATATATAGTTTAATATAAGTGACTATTTGAATAAATGGTTAATCTAATTAGATTGATAAATTCATAAGAATCGCCGTTATTAATCCTTCTCTAGATACTAGATCTGTTATGTTAAATTTGTTTAAAACAAACATGAAACTGATTGTTAAATGGACACATTACTTATATGTCACCCTTTTTATAATGACCGTAAATACTTTAAACCGTCAACCTGCATAATAATATAACATATATGTTTTTAATATATATACATACCGATCAAATATATTTTAAACTACGCAGCCGAAATGATAGATAAATAAGGCTCTAGAATGACATGAATCAAGTGGTGCCAACGACTTCGTACGCGTGAACTTTAGCGTGATTCCCGTGGGAACTCTATAATGGACCGGGATAAAATGTAGGTACCCAAGTGATAAGCTGTAATCATTATTAATATAGCAAGTTTCGTTAAATTCTGTCCAGTGGTTTTTACCTGATGCGCGTTCAGCCAGACAGACAAAAATTCCAAAAATTGTCGTTGTAGACTCGCACTCGTTACTCGCGTATCACTCGTACTTTATATTTCAATCACTTTTTTTCCAAATATATTTCATGTACAGACACGGCTCTGTTACGATTTTATTATATGTATAGATTTTAGTGATACGCAAGTCAGCGACAAATATGTTTTTATGAACACATTGAAACAATTTTCTTTGAAATATCTGTATGATAGTATGCTGCATTGGATTATCGCTTTGCGTATGTCTTCGCGTCAACAGGCAACTAACTTTAGAAATGATATAATACACAAATAAGTGTATGCATTACTATCAAATTAGATTAATCAATATGTTGAAAATACTAACAAAATGCAATAATATATAACAGTGTTCTAAAATGTATAATAGGTATGTTTATATTGTGGACAAAATGTCACCACGTAATTTGTAACATGTGCACTTTCTGCACTATTTGACATTATTGTTGTTTATTATGTATTATAATATTTACTAACATTTAATGAATCAGTCTACAATTAATGAAACTTGTTGGCACTGTACTGTACTGAACTGTTGCTATTGTGACCTGCACGCAATCCTGGCTATTCATCTGTATATCCTACGAAATACGATTAACCAATCGAACGTTGATATAATTACAAAGTTTTCGCGTTCGTGAACATCTCATTACGGTGACCTAATACGATTACTTATTACGATTATATTTGTTGTTCTACCTGGTTTCTATAACAACAAGTTCTACAACGTTGTGTTTGCGGTTAGTACCACCTACCCGCGTATTGAAAAAGTTAATAAAGTTGCAAAGGAGTTTATATTTATCCATACGCTCGGATGACCAATATCATGTTCTAACACAGACTAGGAAATATTTTTACTCATCAGAGCATAAATGGAATTTATTCACCGTATATATGACGTGTCGTGACCCAATAAAACTTGATCTAACCGTCTAACTTGAAACCACAACCCACAAATATGTTATCGCATTACCAATGCATTGCACAGAACTGGAATTAATTTATTGCTATAATTAACGAGTGTTACAGTTAGAGATCGATAACTATTGATACCGAGACGAGATAGTTTGGATACAAGAAATATTGTATCCAAATAATATTTTTGGTACCATCATCTCCGTGGTATTCCACATAGAATTCATTTTCAGTAGATTAACTGGCATTATGTAAGTCAACCAATATTTTCTATATAGTAATTGAAAAAAGAAGAAAAATGAATCTAATGTTAGTTATTTTAATTTGCGAATGTCATGTATTAAATCTATTGATGCAGTATGATATGTTGAACAATACTATTTTACAAACCTGTTTATACTTTGATATTTTCGTTACTATCGAGGAGTTACCTTTCTGCTATTGTTTATTAAAAAATATAAGAATAAAAAAACATTAAAAAAAATCCAACAATCGTGGTAGATTTATACCTTAACATGACAATTATTATTAATGTTTAAACTAATGGATAAATGTCCACTGTTTATTTATAAAATACAACTGTAATGCGATAAATGAACTGAAAACGCGGTAGTAAATTTAAAAAGATATTACGGCAACAGTTCACTTTTGAGTTTAAAGTCCATTTAAAATAATTTTCTTGTACCAACTAAAGAAAAAAGTAGAATAATTGACACAAAATCTTTAGCCAAATGTAATAAAACCGCTGAACTAGGCACGACTGTAGTGTAGTAACAACTTAAGCGTAATTTTATCATAAGGCATATTCATCGTTCAAATATTTATCAATCGACACTATTTTGTATATTTTTACTAGAGCGTTTCAACAAGTGCTTATTTTAATTTACTATTTTTAGCTATCCAGTTTCTCCTATCAATTATCTAGCGTGTACCAAACAGAGATTGCGAGATAAAAAAAAACTAACATCAAAACCGAGATGATTAAGGGCGCCCCTCTACTAGAGTGAGTGCTAGAAAACTTAAGAAACAAACCTAAAAGAATTGCCAACGTTTCTTTTTTAATTGTTACACCCACTTTAGTGGACGAGTGCCCTATTTCCTTTAACAAATTTAGTACACGATACCATGAGGTAGCTGTTATTTAAAAAAAAAACTTAAAAGCAACGTCGCTCCTAAATGATACCTAACGTTACACGATGATATAATACTGCTAAATCTATGATATATCCCATCCATATCGATACAAATTCATCCGGTGATCATTAAAAAAGCTAATATGTGCAAGAACCACGCGGTTGCTACTTATATCTACGTTTTCATGAGAGCATTATTCACCTAAAGTTAGATGAGTGATATACATGAGGCGTGTAGTACAGGGGGGCCACGATTCCCGACGGCCTTTATCGTCTCGCTTCCTTTAACTATACACTTCTCAACACACATCCCTTAGATTACCTACAATACACGTGACTACTAGATCTAAACGAGCGAGCTCGAAAAACAATCTCAATTTAGATCCAAATCCTTAACCTAACCGTAAAAATTAAGATTTTAACATTCACATTGATCTAGGCGACATTATCGGTCAGTGATTATCAAACCGCACCACGTAGGTTTCGACCGATGACACCAAATACAAATAAGTTGAAACTTTAAAAATACATTCTACTTTTAAAAGAAAATCTTTGAATTCCTAACAAAATAAAATATTTCCAACTAATCTGCGCAAACAACGCGTTATATCACAGCCTGATCGGCCAACGCTCCTCGTGGCGCCCTCTGTACTTGAATTAATGTCAAACGCAAATTTCCCTTATAAATATAACTAACGTACTAATATATCCCTTGGACCTGTTAGTTGAATTTTGTATCTAGGTTATTCTCAGGTCCCAAGGAATGCGTGAGACTAAGTTTTGCGATATTCGTTCATAATGAAATTATTCAAGATGTATAAAAAGGAAATTTAAGATAGGTATAACTAAATTAATATTTATTTCCACTATAATCTCTGAACGCATGCTATTTTTATAAGTGCGCGATATATTATGCACCGTTTGTTCATTTCTTACTATAGCCGCGAAACGCACAAAGGATATGGCAACAACAATATTATTATTATTAACATACATTTTGTCTCTTGTTTCACGGAACATCATGTATCATAAGTATATATTGCGCAATAAATGTTATTTTGAAACATATACAATACATATCATTCCCATTATTTTTTTTTTGTTAAAGGGGGTTTAGATTCGATTGAAAAATTAAATCAATATCAAAAGTCATATTCCGACGATTATGGTCTTCCACTCAACCAATTGATTAAATTTTGTAATGTAGCAGCTGACTTGGGCTGAGTTCCAAAATAATAATAAAAAAAATGTACATATTGAGATTGACAAAAAGCGAACTTCACACGTTCTAGAACTCAACTTTGATTCACGAAACGTTTTAATTACATAACCTAAATTAAGTTTATGATTCGCGCCACATTCGTATATTTAATATTTATTCAAGGTAATATTTCGGTGCACGAGATATTTCTCAAGAGGGTTTATATGGCCGACAAAGAAGAAACAAAATACCAAATCAAATCTGTTCTCTAAAGTTAGTCTAATTTATACATTAATTAATGCCTAAAATATGCGATTATGAAACCTGTTAGCAATAACGCAAGGTTTCAATGTACCTTTGATACAGACTTGCGACATTCTACACCTGATCCTAACTAGACTAATTAGTTTTAGAACTTCCAGCGTACTTACGAATCGCATGCAATCAAAATGTACCTTTTTAAGATATATGATACGACATATTGATTGCATCTTCATCCTCGTATTCCATTTAAACTTAGTCAAATTAACAATGTACATACACTTTAAAATTTGACTAAAAATGTCAATGTAAAATTGTCAATTTAACATTGTATAATATGCACATTGTTAAATTGACTACGTTTCAAGTGTGTTTTAATTCATAATAATTGAAATTAGTAATATCAAAATTTTTAAATTACTATTCTCATGATCTACGGCGCAGTCTTAAGGCTCTTTAACATGACGTAGAGTAACGCAACGAATTTGAAAAAAAACAAGCTAAAATCAACTTTAATTACATATTATACAGTTTTAAATTTGATATAAGTTGATTCTGGCAATGATAATTCATATTGGAGTTCAAAACATTTATCTAATTTTAAATTATGCAAAGTTCATTTCGATTTTAAAAATCAGCTGCGCTGCAATAATCACTGTCAGGAAGAGTTCTTAAAGGGTTACCGTTTACATACAGCTTTGATGAATTTTACAAAAAGTATAGTAATTTGTTTCTGCACAAGCAAACGATAATACTGTACGCTGGATCTATGAAAATGATGAGCAATTTCGTGTTCGATTCGTTTGAAAGAACAGATAGTAATAAAGTTTCAAATATAAATTGACAAGTTCGATTACAAAGCGAAAATATGAATTTAGAAATGTCAAATTTACACTCAACATTGAAGTTCTCAACATTATCATTGGTGGATTGTATCTACTTTTCCTTCACATAGTCTGGGTGACAAATGCATTTCAAAACTGCACAAATAATGACATATTTCGAGTTTACACGCATGTGTCTTCAGTATTCTACTTCAATAGAACTACTTTGAATCGTACATTTCAAAATTTGATGCAGACAATCAAAATATACTTGACTATAAAAGTATATGACAATTTATATGGCATGCTACACACATCGATAAATGCAATTCGACATTTCGGATCTGCATTAATTACGGTACAACAAAACCGAACACCGAACTCACTACACATATTCGGTTATAGCCGGGCAGCAAAAGTGACGATAAGAGAGGTCGAAAATAAAATAAAAAAATAATGTCATTGATATTGCAATATGTCCAGTGTAAAAGAATATCGTAGGGTTAAGAGCAAATTCTTAAAGGCATGTTAAATATTTTCGGTGAATAATAGTTTTGTGAAAAAACATGACTTCAATCACCATTATCTTAAAAAAATTATACATCGTCATGAACAGTGATGATTAATGGCCCGTAATTACGACTAATAACGTGTAGAGACGATTAATGGCGAGTAGTGGTCATTAATGGCGAGTAGTGACAATTAATGACGAGTAGTGACAATTAATGGCGAGTAGTGACGATTAATGGTGAGTAGTGACGATTGATGGCGAGCTGTTAACGAGTATTAAATATTAATGATTATTAACGATTAATGGCGAATAGAGACGATTAATGGCGAATAGAGACGATTAATAGCGATTATTGCTAAATAATCGGAATTAGTGACAATTCACATCGATTAGTGCAGATTGATAGCGTGATCAGTGCTGATTAAAGCCTTCATTTTCTCGTATGTTTACACACACATATTTGACGTGTGTTATTCGCGGCCGTACCTATTAATAGTAATTAGTCTCTAATAATTAGTACCGATTAATAGCGAATATTGCCGTTCAAGAAAGATAAGCGTTGTTTAATGGTGATTAGTGGAGCCTTTATTTTTAAATATTTATACATATTGTAAGCTCATTCTATATTGGTCGGTCATGCTGATTAATGGTCATTAGTACCAATTAATAATTGTGACTATTGCAACAAGAGAGACCACGAGGCAGGCCACGAAAGAAATGGATCAAGTGTGTAGAGGAAGATCTAAGGAGCATGAGAAGACTAACATTCTAAGAGGGAGTACAAAAATAGAAACGAATAGAGTAAGATTGTGGGGGAAGTCAAAACGAACAACGGGTTGGTACCAATTAATGGCGATCGGAATCGTCATTCTCTTGAATGCTTATACACATATATTCGATTTCTGAAACCCCCGAGGGTCGTGCCGATTAATGATGGTTAGTATCCATTAATAGTTAGTGCATTTTGTTGAATGCTTATTATAGACACATATGTGATTCCTCCTTGCCCGGTGGTGCCAATTAATGACTATATAAAGCATTGGTCAACCGAGCATTAGCACGAATACAATTTTTTTTGCGTTCGTAAACGAGTTAATTACGGTGGTTTTAAAGTTCAGTTTCGTTGCTCTGAACTGAATGAATATGTTTACTCCACAACATTATATTTGCGGTTGGTAACCGCTTATTATTGAAATAGATAACGAGCTGCAAAGGAATTTGTATTTGTGCGAACGCTCGATTGGCCGATAAATTAAACTTCTGTTTCCTCGATTGTTTATATACATATTATATTGTATTTTTTTCGCCCGGCCATAACGATTAATAACGATAATTATAATTATCGATTATTGGCGACCAGTACCGATTAATGATGAATTAATGGTGATTTAGTCTTTTGTTTTATACCCTCAATTAAGTGCATGAGTGGTCGTGCTTATGCGTTACTAAATATTTGAAATCAATGTTACTAATCTCTTCAGACGAAGCGCTTCGTATAATTATGACAGAACTCCAATTATGGAAGTATGTTTAATCATCAATTGTATACAATTGTGTATAACTAGTCCAAGCGCCAAATTTGATATTTTTGTTTTTTTGCACCATGCGACTCCATTTGAAAAAAAAACTATTGGAGGCTACAAACCTTACACTATAAGTTTACACTATACCTTAACTATACCTTACACTAGTAAGGTTTGTAGCCTTCAAAAGTTTTTTTTTACTTACATTTTACACGATATTTTAGTAGTAATACAAGCGCCCTGTAAAATAATCTAGTACAAACACATATAAAAAATCTTTCCTGTAAAATTTCATTTTTGTCAAGCTTTAATAATGTCGATTATTGCCGATTAATGTTGATAAGTGTCGGAATAGACTTCATATGTACCACCCCGTATTCTACAAGCGGACAAGATCCTGTGAGTGTATCCGGCAGCTTACCCGTAGGGCCCCTAGAGGGTCTGCGGCGTGAAGGGCGCGCGCGGGCGGCGCGTGCGCACCGGTCACTGTCAGTTGTTGCGGTCAAAGTTGTGGAACGCCCAGTTGAACGACGTCGTCCACGCATTCTTCACAGCCTCGATGAATTTTAAACGGAAGTGCTCTATTGCCTTCTCTTCTGATAGATCCATTACCTGTAGTAAAAAAAATGTGATTTAAAAATCTTGATAAAGTATGTTTTTGAGAAGTTTGATTTGAAAGAAAGTTCACATTAAGCTATTTTATTGCGTATTAAAAAAAGGTCGATAGCTGATTTCATTTTCCCAGTCGGTTGGAAGTGGAAGTGTTTTATAAGTGCACAATAAATTATGAAATAAAATAGATAAAATCTGACGAAATTTTTCATACCTACATATTTTCTAAATACAAATTAAATTTCAATTTCTACAAAGTACTTAATATTATATGTTAATTAACTTCAAATCATGAGTAGAATCAATAGTTTCAGAATTTACTCTTGATTTACGCTTCCGAAGTTTCGGACGTTCGAAGGAAGTGCGAACTCTGCTTATAGCAGAGGTCGGAAGCAGAGGTATCTAAGTAGTGTGATATATGTACTTACAATAATATCATAGAGCAAAACAATAATATGGATAGTCCTCAAATCCCGGGATTTCAGTTTAAAGCGTATTAAAAATCCGATATTTAGATCAGATAGAATTGTAGGTTAATGTTTGTAAATATAAAAACTGAAACTGAATGTTAACGCGTGTAAATCATTAATATATGAAGTATTATTGAATAATTTTGTATCGATACAACCCTAAAAACCATCACGGTACCTTAAGATAGTAAATAAATATACTATTGGCAATAAATTACGGTTCCCGGGATTATTATTCACAAATCCCAGAAATGACCATGTTAATATCAACATTTCGTTGCAAGTACATAAATCACACTACCTAATTCCGACCTCTAGTTATAAGTTATAACCCTACTCTGACTTTCCTTCGTTCGAAGCTCTATATATCGGGTATTCCCAATTATTTAAAAGATGATATATTGTTATCGTGAAATTTGATGTTTGATCCCTAAATATCTCTTGTCAAAATCTATATTTCGGTCGTTGTTTCGTGCAATCGGAGTCGTTTCAAATGTCAAATGAATTACGTTTGGGCCAATAAATCGTAGTGAACGATTTCGTGATAGAAATATACCAAAATATCAGGCGAAAGTTCGTTTGACGTGTTTTCGGGGTAAACCCGCAGGCTTCGGGTAAAGGTTTGGAGCTTGTATTAAAAACATTGAGTTTACTCAACTCAATGTTTTTAATACAGTAATACTGACGAGTGTTTCGCGTAAGTACTGCAGGTCCTTCTCGGAGCTGAGCTCAGGCAGCCCCGTCGAGATCATCATCGAGAACAGCGACAGGATCAGGTGCCCGTGCTTGCGGAGGATTTTGAATGCCTGTAACAACATACATTTATTAAATTATAATGACTAAAATAAGCCTTTATTGAGGCTCCGAGAGGGAGGATGCACTTTGAAACCCCACAGCTGTTAAACTGCAGCCAACTGGGTGACTTACTCCAAACTCATAGATCAATTGTCACTTCGACACTTATGAAATGTCGATGTGAACATTTCAAAGAAGAGGTAAGGCGATTGGGTGCATCCATTAAACACTCGAAATAATAAAGCAGTTCATTCTATCTCGGGAGAGCAAAGCTTCGAGCACACCCAGATTATATCTTCGATTTTTATAAAAAGTCAATAAAATTGTTTGACGAGCTTAACGACCACAGCATTACACACGAAATGTACGGGAACATCGCGTTCGGTATAAAGAATTAGATTTTTTACGAATCGAAATTTCTAATGCAGGCGGCTCTGGGTTTCAAAACGAACGTTACGAATACTTTCCGCAAGGAAAATAAACGAATGTATGCATAGTGAAGACTTTTTAGATTTCGTGCATTTGGGTGCTTAGATTTGGAAAACATATTCCATTTTCGAATACGGAACACATATATATGCGGACGGCCTTATATTCAGTGGTGTAGGTGCAGAAACACAAATATAAGTTCAAATTACATAGACCTGAACAAACATTCAGGTTAAAAAAGTGTACCTTTTATACAGCAAGCAGAAAAACTATCAGCTAGGTTAATCGGTCGTAAACTATAAGCAAATATTTAAATTATGCCATAACTAAATTTTACACTATGTACTAACCGTCTCACAGTGTTCCCTGAAGATCTTGAAGTCTAGAGGTTCATTGACCCCCGAGCCCCTCTGGCCCTTATTGATGACGTGTATGAAGTCATGTGTAAGCACGAATGGGACCCTCTCGCGTTTAAAGCCGAACTTCTGCTTGAAATGACCCAGGAAGTGACCGAAGTCTATGTGGAATAGCTGTAACAATACATGGTACATATATATTATTGTAACAATAAGGTAATTTTTTTTTTTTACATTTGGGGTTTATTTTTACTTAGATAAACTCTTTATTGTGTAAATTTTATTGTTTTTGATTGCAAAATGACAATTTAAATAACACGAAAGTACAACAGATGGCCTTATCGCTAAAGGGATTTCTTCCAGGCAACCTTTGGGTGGTAAGGAAGAAAATACATAACAAATAAAAGTAGATAGTGCAATTTATAATAAAGCCAATATATAACTGAAATCAATTATTTTAGACATATACATGTGGAATAGGAGATCTCAATGGCGCGAAATTTAAACTGATTAATTACGTTGGCAGTAGTGAATGAATGGCGTGTGATTGGTTAGAAGGATAGTGAAGTCAGGTAAAGTACGAAAGCGAGATGAGTATTGTGATTGGTTTGAATGTCATCACGTTTGCATGTTGCATGTATTGTAATATGAAAGTAGAGGATGAATGAAAATAATAAGATTGAGAATGTACGTAAAAATGAAGATAAAAATAAGTCATTGCGAAGTTAATAACAAACAAAATATAAGAAGTATAAAAGTTTATAATACGAGGGTAGGCTGAAAAGTAATGCACACATGCTTGTAGAACACGAACAACATAACCTACAGAAGCGCGCATGGTGGCATTCGGAAGTCACAATCCCCCCTATACGCATGCCCAATTTGAAGGCGTTGCGTTCACCAGTTCGTTTTGAGCAGCGAAAGTATGTAGACGTGTTCTAGTGCTATGTCAACGCGAGTTAAACAGCGCGCTGTTATCAAATTTTTAACTGTTGAAAATGTGACTCCTACTGAGATTCATAGCCGTTTAAAGGCTGTTTATGGTGACGATACTGTTGATAGATCTACTGTAAATCGATGGGTATTAAAATTTCGTGGTTGCGAGCCTGGAAAAGCCATAATTGTTGATGAAACACGCAGCGGACGTCCGATCACTGCCACAGACGATAAACATCGCCAACTCGTCGACGATTTGATTCAAAATGACCGGCGAATCAATCAAAAGCGTATCGCGAACCATACTGGAATATCCAAGGAACGTGTGAGCTTCATTATTGAACAATTGGGATACCGTAAAATCTGTGCACGATGGGTACCACGCCGTCTCACAGACGAGAACAAACAGCGTCGATTGGAATGCTGCGAGCAACTTTTGCAGCGCTACCGTGACGAAGGAGACGACTTTCTTTTGAATATTGTAACGGGGGACGAGTCATGGGTCCATCATTATGACCCGGAAGAGAAAAGACAGAGCGCTGAATATCGACATCTGGGATCTCCTCAGACGAAAAAGTTCAAAACACAACCATCCGCCAAAAAAAGGATGCTCACCGAGTTTATGTGACCGATTATCTGGAACGAGGGGCAACGGTAAATTCTTCTAAGTACATAGAGACTCTAAAACATCTCCGACGCCGAGTTTGTCGGGTTAGAGGCAGCCTGGCGCCAATAATCTTGCAACATGACAACGCTCGTCCACACACCTCGCGCGCAACCGAAGAGGCACTGCGAAACCTGAAGTTTGAACCGATTCCACACCCTCCTTACTCCCCCGATCTCGTGCCTTGCGATTTTTATTTTTTTCCTCTACTCAAGAGAGACCTCAAGGGTAATCATTACACCTCGGACGATGAGGTGAAGGCAGCTGTAGCGTCCTGGATTCGAGAGAAGTCGGAAGCATTCTTCAGTGACGGGATGAAAAAACTTGTTACACTCATCCGGCCCCCGGCACATTGGACGAAGAGGCTAAAGTAGAAAAGCAGTAAGTGGAGAATGCAGTATAAATTTGACGGTAGTATTCTGTCAGGGATAATAAATCCGCTACCATGAGCGCTGAGAAACTACACAACTTCTAAAAGAGTGGACTCGCCAACCCGTTGTCTCATGTACAAGATAAAGTGCATGAGGACGCCTGTATCCAGCCACTGCTGGATACACTCACACTGGCTACTCGTAAATACACTGACACTCACAGAATCGAATCGTAACCTTTTATAGGACTATAAAAGGTTACGGTTGGATTCTGTGAGTGCCAGGTCACAATCCAGTCGAGTGCGTCCAGCGGCTGTGGGATTGCAACCTCCATCGACACTTCTTCCAAAATGTTCTGTGCAAAAGAAGACAGGCAATAGGCTGAAACAGAATATGAAACGAGTCAAACTAACCTGTCCACTCTTCTTGACCATAATATTGTCAGGATGTCGGTCCGCAATCCCAAGTACGTACGTGGCGACGCAATACCCCGCGCAGCTCATAGTGAACTCTTCCACCGCTCGGTTGAACGAAGTCTCCGTCGGGTTCTGTAGCCTTAGCCATTCTGTGCAACAGTCAAATGGAACTAGTTAATTTACGACAACAACATTAAAATTGTGGTGGGACATGAAAATATAGATACACCTTCTTGCAGTGCCATGCAAATATTATAAAAGACAAAATGTAATAATATGAACTTTATTTCAAAAACTAACATTGTAATCATTAAGAGATCGTTAAGTAATATGTTACCTAAAAATTCTTCTTTAGATAATTCGGTAATTTCTACATTATGATGTTAAACCCTATCAAAGGCATAATCAAACTGTATATTTAATAAGTTGTACTTCTAAAATAAATGCATTTACAATAGTTATTTTACAATCAAGGTTTGAATACAGCTTCAAATCTATCGATATTTTTAAATTAAATTCGTTATTTATATTGATTTCAATCGAACAAAATGATCGGGAACAAATTTATTATTTATTCACTTGACATTCCGGTTAGATAACACTAACGTTGGTAACAAGAGGACAAAACGGAATGGTAGGTAGTCCTTATAGATAGCTAAGAGCTGTTTATTCAACTACTTCACTCTTTATAACGCGGGAAGTTGCGGCATTCTTATAATATTAGATGGTCGGATAAGTTCGCGGCCTTTTTATAGTGAAAATAATAAAGACTTTTTTATATTACATAAATATTTATTGAACGGAATATTATCCTTTTAATTCGACTATCTTTCGCCATTTTACTTTTGAATGTAATTTTTACACCATTTATAGATTTTTGTAAAGAGCGGAGTAAATGATAATTATAATCAGAAGGTGCTGTCTGAACTATATGGAGGATGCATTAAAACTTTCCAGCCAAGGTCCATCAATTTTTGTTTAGTTATCAAAGTTGTATGCGGTCGAGCATTGTCGTGATGGAAAACTACACCTTTTCTATTCATTTGTGGTGGTCGAGTTGTACTCGTGCGCCCGAGCGCCGATACCAGCGAACGATCGGCTTGTTCCGTCGCGCCTCGGACGCGGCTCGGTTTTCCCGAGCTTGCCAGTCAGAAAACCACCTTCACGCCGATAGGCCGCGCACGCTAGACTCCGCTCCGACACACGCGTTCCGCCATCTTGTAGTCACGTAATAATTTATCTATAATACAAGTTGTAATATATCGGGAGAATAAACGCATTCCTAGAATATATGTGGACTCATTTATGCAACCTCCGCACCACATATAAATGGTGACACCGACGTGAGTAACTACATTAATAGTGGCCGAAACGAATATCAAATTTAAAGTGCCGGACAAACAGTGACGCCATCTTAGCTACCGCCATCACTAATAGCTATCAACATCAAGACATCAAGTTTAAAAGACAATGGCAACTCCCATGCCACTGCAGGTACACCACTTGTCAGCGCCGTCTACATCGACCAACGAGATCAACGAGATCAACGAGCTAAGGCAAAACATCGCTGAATTGACACGGCAGGTCGCCGTGCTTTCGGCGTCCGCTCGCTCACGCTCCAGTTCGCGAGGGCGTTCGTTTGGTTGGCGCCGCCGGAGCCGCAGTCGATCCAGCAACAACACTCAAGGATATTGTTGGTACCATCAAAAGTTCCAGGCAAGAGCGACAAAGTGCCGTGCACCGTGCAAATTCACGGAAAACGCCAAAGGCAGTCATTGATGGCGGCTGAAGATGACTGTCACATTACCGCACGCTGCTTGTTCGTTAGTGATCGTAAAACCAAAGTGAACTATTTAATAGATACCGGTTCCGATCTATGTGTTTACCCTTATAAATATTGTAAAAACATGTGTCTGAAAAAAAATGAATACCAACTTTATGCGGCTAACGACTCAGTAATAAACACTTATGGTTGGTTAAACCTTACTTTAGACTTTGGACTGCGCCGCGCGTTTCACTGGCGATTTGTGGTAGCCGAAGTCACTAAACCTATAATTGGTATTGATTTTTTAACCCATTATAATTTACTTGTGGACGTTAAAAACCAACGTTTAGTAGACAATTGCACGTCATTGCAGACAAATGGTAAATTCACTAACTCTCCGATTTCGGAAATTAAAACTATACCCACCACAGGTACGTCTCGTTATCACAGACTCCTCTCGCAATTCCCTGATGTCACAAGGCCTTCGGGTCAACCCACTCTTCGGCAGGTCAAACACCAAACGCTTCATTACATCAGGACAACCCCAGGTCCTCCCGTGTACAGTCGGCCACGCAGGCTGGCACCTGAACGATTGGGTACTGCCACGCGCGAATTTGAGAACATGGTAAGACTAGGAATTGCTCGCAGATCAGACAGCCCATGGGCTGCTCCACTCCACATGGTACCAAAAAAGGATGGCACGATCAGACCATGCGGTGACTATAGAGGTCTGAACGCGAGAACCATACCCGACCGCTATCCAGTGCGACACATAGCTGATTTTTCCCATAACCTCCATGGATGTACAGTGTTCAGCAAAATCGATTTAGTACGTGCGTATAATTTAATTCCTGTAAATCCCGATGACATACCCAAAACCGCGATCACGACGCCGTTTGGGCTATTTGAATTTCCTTTTATGAGTTTTGGGCTGAGAAATGCAGCACAATCCTTTCAAAGGTTCATGGATGAAATCCTCCGCGGTCTAGACTTTGTTTTCCCATATATAGACGATATTTTGGTAGCATCACGCGACCACAATGACCATGAATCCCATGTCCGCCAAGTTCTGGAACGTCTACAAGAACAGGGAGCTGTAGTTAATACATCTAAAAGTATATTTGGTGTCAAACAAGTCGAATTTCTCGGTTATTTAGTAACCACTGAGGGAACGCGTCCGACTTCAGAGAGGGTCAGTGCCACCCAGAATTTCACACAGCCGAAGAACCTAAAAGAACTGAGAAGATTTCTTGGTATGATTAACTTTTATAGAAGATACTTACCAAACGCCGCTACAGTCCAAGCTCCGTTGAACGAACTCCTTTCTGGAACCAACGTGAAATCTAACACTCCTATCATCTGGACTGAACAACTGGAAAAAGCATTTAATAAATGTAAAGATGACCTGGGTGCCGCCACTCTCCTCGCACACCCTGATCCATCAGCTGAGCTTGTGCTTGTCACAGATGCATCCGATGTTGCAATGGGCGCTGCCCTGCAGCAAAAAATCAATGGCCATTGCCAACCGCTAGCATTCTTCTCGAAAAAACTGTCCCCAGCCCAACGGAAGTACAGCCCTTTCGATAGAGAATTATTAGCCATTTATGAAGCCATTAAATATTTCCGTTTCATGGTCGAATTAAAGCCTTTCACGATCTGGACTGATCATAAGCCAATCGTAGCAGCTTTTCAAAAAGTTTCAGACAAATGCTCGCCACGCGAGTTTCGATACATGGACTTTGTGTCTCAGTTCACTACTAATGTACGGCATATTCCTGGGAATCACAATACTGTAGCAGATGCCTTATCGCGAATTGAAGCTGTCGCTAGTGGATTACAGCTGGAGAAACTCGCCTCTTCGCAAGAGAAAGATACCGAACTGCAACGTTTGCTTTGCTCTAACAGTTCGCTGGATTTACAGAAAATAAATATTTCTAATTCCAGGAACCATACGGTATATTGCGACGTCTCTGGTCCGTCACCCCGCCTGTATTTGACGCCTGAATTTCGCAAGCAAGCTTTCGACTCCGTCCACGGCCTCAGCCATCCAGGTGCGAAGCCCACCATTCGATTGATGACAGAGAGGTATGTTTGGCCTAGTATACGAAAAGATTGCCGAGAGTGGACGAAAACCTGTACTGCTTGTCAACGAGCAAAGGTGACCAGACACACACGAGCACCTGTGCATGATTTCGCACTTCCTTCCTCAAGATTCGAGCACGTGCACGTCGATATCATTGGACCACTGGCATTTTCTAACGGATATCGTTATTGCCTGACGGCGGTAGACCGTTTCACACGCTGGCCCGAAGTTTTTCCGCTAGCTGATATCAAGGCTGAAACGGTAGCACTAGCATTCATGAGTTGGATAGCACGCTTTGGCTGTCCTAAAAGAATAACAACCGACAGAGGACGCCAGTTCGAATCACATTTGTTTAAAGAGCTATCCAAGCTAACCGGCTCCAAGCATCTAGCGACTACTGCTTACCACCCTGCCGCTAACGGTTTAGTGGAGAGATTCCACCGACAATTGAAGTCCGCTATCATGTGTCACGACAACAGTGATTGGTACGAGGTATTACCACTAGTACTGCTCGGGATCCGCAGTGCCTGGAAGGAAGATTTATCATCCACCTCCGCAGAATTGCTGTACGGAGAGAACCTACACTTACCTGGTGATCTGTTTCTACCGTCCTCTCCTGAAATCACCGACTACGGCGATTTCTTGTCTCGTCTCAGGAACCACATCCGCAATCTGAAACCGACGCCTGCTATTCGCCATGGCACGCCTAAAACATTCATTCATCGAGACCTAACTAACGCCACAGCTGTTTTCATAAGGCAAGATTTTGTGCGTAAACCACTACAACCGCCGTATGCTGGACCATTTAAAGTTATAGAGCGTTCAGAAAAAACCTTCAAGATAGACATGAGAGGCAAGACCGTTACCGTCTCTATAGACCGCCTAAAACCGGCTTATACACTCGCTGAGCCCGAACATCTCACGTCAGGAGATTTGAAGGTGTCGAAGTCCTCACCTACCGAAGCACCTGCCTACGTCACTCGGTCAGGCAGGAGGGTTAGGTTTGCTCGAGATACGGCCTACTCATATTCGACCTAAAGGTCTCCGGAGGGGCTGATGTGGTGGTCGAGTTGTACTCGTGCGCCCGAGCGCCGATACCAGCGAACGATCGGCTTGTTCCGTCGCGCCTCGGACGCGGCTCGGTTTTCCCGAGCTTGCCAGTCAGAAAACCACCTTCACGCCGATAGGCCGCGCACGCTAGACTCCGCTCCGACACACGCGTTCCGCCATCTTGTAGTCACGTAATAATTTATCTATAATACAAGTTGTAATATATCGGGAGAATAAACGCATTCCTAGAATATATGTGGACTCATTTATGCAACCTCCGCACCACACATTAATTCTAGACGCTTTTCTTCAAGTGGTTGTTTCAATTTTACTAATTGTTGACAGTAGACATCAGAATTGCCATCAGTGGCAAAACCCGGCTTAAATTTAACCCGGCGAAATAAAGTGATGTTGTGTGTATGGTGGAACTGGAAAGGTATCGTTCATTATGAGCTTTTACCGCTAGGGGAAGCTATTGATTCTGACCTCTACCGCCAGCAACTGATGAGATTAAAGTAAGCAATAGAGACAAAACGGCCTGAGCTGATAAACAGAGAGAGTGTGATCTTTCACCATGATAACGCCAGACTACACACATCTTTAGCCACTCAGCAAAAATTGAGGGAGCTTGGGTGGGAAGTGTTGATGCATCCACCGTATAGCCCTGACCTTGCCCCTTCAGATTTCCAGCTATTTCGGTCACTTTAGAACACTTTAAGTAGCGTAAGGTTGACATCAAGAGAGGACTGTCAAAACTACTTGTCACAATTTTTTGGCCAAACATACCAATATTTTCGACAGCAATGGGATCATGACACTATCCACAAGATGGCAACAAGTTATCGATCAAAACGGCAATATTTATTAAACAAGACAAATAAATGTTATTAAACTTTAAAAAAAGTTTTCAATTTCTATAGAAAAATACGAAGAAACTTTCTCCGACCTTAGTAGTAGCGTTTATAAAGTAGCGTCAGACTTCGAAATTTTAGGAATGGATTAGAAAGATTGGTGAATACAAATCAGGATGAAGAGTTATCCTCATCTCATTACACTCCTCATTTTTCCCAGCACACTTACGGTAAACACAGGCCTTGGAAATGGTGGAAGCGGCGTTGAAAAGCGCCCTCTGCTTCTGTATGTTGGCGACGGTCTCAGCGTCGTCCACTACCTCGATCATGCCGACCGCGTACTCCATCGAAATGCAGTTGTATGGATTCAGTCTGAAAAGTACAAGTAAGCTCCGGATAAATAGACTATTCTAAAACCGTTCTAAGATATAGAATCTTACATTGAATGGTGCAAACTGCATAAGGTCCTATAAAATATGACTCGGGCTAATTGTAAGACCGAGAAACGTCTATTTATAAGACCAGAAGTGGTGGTGAAGCGATCAATTCAAAGATGGAATTATTAAATTTCATTTCTAATTAAATTAAAATAATTTTGCATTAAAAATGACTCAATTACTTAAATTCAAATGTAACTTTTTTATACGTGGATAAAAAAGTCGAGCGAAGTGCCATTTTCAACCATATGTTAAGAAGTAAAAGTTAAGTGCAAATTTATTGAATTGGTTGCTTCGTGCACTGCACTATCAACTGTACTAATGATTGGCTGGTTGATCCAGAGGGCAAAGGCGTTTTTTAAAATTGATGTGGAAATGTGTCACAGATATACAATGTCAAGGTAAGTACATTATTCACTCATACTAAGGACGACAATATTCACTTACTGTTGAGGACACTTTTGTCTACTGCGATCTCTTCAACAGATCGAGGACAGTATTGTCCTACAACCTTATAGGTCGCCGGGGGATGTGGACTGTATATATAGGGATGTTAAACAATAATAACGCCTTATTTCCTTTTCTTCGATAATATCAGCAGAGCCGGGGGTAGGGGGCACAGGTACTTATTGTTCTACTACTTGTCCTAGTCACTTGGTTGACCGTTTGTAGTGTTCGGAGTGGTGCCGCTGATCGGAATGCCGGAAGCCCAAAATGGTTCGTCTTTTATTCCATTTTGGCTTCCCCTTCTACTTTTCTACATGTGTACCCCTCCCGCTACCCCGCGGGGGATCATTTATTCATAATACACAGTTATACATTATACACATTCTTATAGGATTCTTATAAGATACTTAATGGATGTAAATTAACCTAAGAGGGATCTAATAAGATCATGACGCTATAACGTTCGGTTTCGAGTGGACGGGGTGCGCGGTTTGCGCGACATATTTACGTAACCCCGTCCCCCGCTTCAGGACTATAAATATTATATTCGTCCGCCAGGTGGCGGAGCGCTCAGTTGTTTCCCGAACGCCATAGCGCCCACAACTTATCCCTAGCATGCCCTACTTACCCTATTCACCAATAATTATCCTAATAGGGTAATAAAAGACACACTAGGGATCATTTTAATATCAGTTACACAATACATACTCATAAACGGACATTAAACAGATAGTGTAAACCTAATGATATTAAGATATATTCATACATTTATAAGACACTAAAGAGAAACAACTATACAATCGAAACTATTATCTATACATATGCAAGTACCCTAGCTTTTTACATTTTCATTTATTCCGTCGTTAACATACTCCCGCCGTCGCCGTCTCACGACCTAACCGGTAGAACGACGATCTTCTTTGTGGGTCGCCGCAGAACGTGTCCGTTGCTCGTTTGTAGGTCGACGACGCGCACTTCGCCGTCTTGCCTGGGGTACGTAGCGATGACTCTTCCTCGCGGCCATGTGTTCCTCGGTAGATTTGCGTCGCACACGATGATCAAATCTCCGACGCGGGGTGCCTCGCCGATCGTGCGGGGCTCCCGCCGGTATTGAAGCAGGGGGAGATACTCTTGTACCCAGCGGCTCCAGAAGGTGTTGGCTAGCCGCTGGGCGCGCCGCCAACGCGCGCGTGCATCTATGTTTTCTTCGGTGAAGGCGCCCGGTGCTGGGACATGTAAATTGGGCCCCAGCAGCAGGTGATTGGGTGTGAGCGCCTCCGGTTCCCCTGGTGTCACTGCCACGTGTGTGAGTGGACGGGAGTTGACTGTATTTTTACCTTGACGAGTAACGTGTGGAGTGTCTCGTTGCTTGGGTACCTCTTGTGTAGCGTTGCTCGTAGGTCTTCTTTCACCGTTTGAACTATACGTTCCCGGGCCCCGGCCATGAAGGGGGCGGAGGGGGGGAACGTGCCGCCACGTGATGTGTTTCGCAGTTGCCTCTTCTTCTTGGACCGTGGTGAGTGTGGCCTCGTTGAAGTTGTCTCTTCGCGGCTTTGAGTTGGTGGCGTTTGTTGCACCACAACTCCTTTGGGCAGCCGCGCTGCCCCATTAATCTTTAGTGCGGCGAGCTTGTCCTCTCCCGCCGGTGAAGCGCTACGCTTTATGAGATGGTGCGCCTTTGCTGGCACGAACTCGCGTTTGCCGCGCGCGGGCCTTCTTGCCGTTGCCGCCTTTGCGTCGCCTTTTGTCGTGTCTGTCTTTGCGCAGCACCGTAGTGCGGCGAGCTTGTCCTCTCCCGCCGGTGTAGCGCTACGCTTTATGAGATGGTGCGCCTTTACTGGCACGAACTTGCGTTTGCCGCGTGCGGGCCTTCTTGCCGCCTTTGCGTCGCCTTTCGTCGTGTCTGTCTTTGCGCAGCACCCTTTTGGTCGTTTCTTCCTAGGCGAACGTTTCTTTAACGTGCCTGTTACGACCGGCGTTACGACTCTCGTAGCTTCCTCCTTTTCTGGGAAGCCGGTTGTGAAGTCGTACATGTAGCGTTCTCTTTGTACCTTTTCAGCGGCGTGTTTGTGCTCTCTCCGCAGGAGTCCGGTGTCGAACCGCCCGTCAGGTAGCCGTTGACTGCGCTTATTCCGAAGGTCGATGGCGTGCTGCTTTGGGTCATTTCTTTTCCTTGGTTCGATGCCTCGTGACTCCAACTTGAAGTTCTTCTTTTCTTTCATCTTGTCGCACTTCTGGGTGATATATCCGCAGAAGGTGACGGATTCACATACTGAAGGGCGGCATCCGTGTAGCACCCATCCTAGCAACGTTAGTGATGCTACCGGTTTGTCCCGCTTCCCTGCTCGGATCTGACGTGAGACGATCAGCTCCCAATTGTCCTGTCCAATGAGAATCTTAGGGCAGGCATCTCTGTAGGTGAGCTCGTCTTTGATGTCGTCCAAGTGTGTACAATCTTCCAGGTCCGTTTCTCCGATGGTCTGCGATGTGAATTTGAGACGTTTGACCGTGCGTGCGCCTTTTAACTTGTGCACGCTGTCCGAGTGTAGCCCTTGTATATGTACGTCGATAGTGCGGCTATTCTCATGTGTCATTTCTCCGCCGTTGATGCCTTGTATTGACATCGTGTCAACCGGCCCGTTGATGCCTAGGGAGTCGGCTATAGCTTCCTCGATGATGGTGACGGTGCTGCCTTCGTCGAACAACGCGTACGTATGTACCTTTGCGTGTGGTCCGGCAAGCACTACGGGTGCTATCTTCAAATAGGCTCGGCGTTGACGCGGCGATGAGTTCGCTGCGGTGACCTTATTTGTCACTTCCGTTATCGACGTGACAATTTCTTCCTGCGGCTCTTCTGTAGTCTCTGTTGGCGGTAGACTTTGACGTGTACGATGCAGCAGCCAATGATGTGACATCTCACAACCGCTGTGCCCACATGGCTTAACTTGGCAGTTGTCCCGGCGATGGTCGCTACACAGGCAACGGAAGCAGAGGTTGTTCCTTTTTGCGATCTCCCAGCGGGTATCGAGATCGCTGTCTGCAAATTGTTTGCACGAAGGTAAGCTGTGATCTTTCTTGCATAGTGGGCAAAGCTTCATTTTTCCGTCGGTTGTGGCGCTGTAATCATGTTTCCTTTTTACGTCGGCAGAGGCGCTGTATCCAAGCTTCCCTTTTCCGTTGGCAGAGGCGCTGTATAGGAGCTTCCCTCTTTCGTTGGTAGGGGCGCTGTATTGGAGCTTCCCTTTTCCGTTGGTAGTGGCGCTGTATGTACGTTCCGTCCTTTTCATTGCCCTTTCTCTTACATTCGCAGATACGTCCCTTTCTCTTATATTTGCAGGTTCGGTGATGGGAATGATGCATTCAGGTGGTGCGTAGGCACTGCACTTATCGGCTTCTATGTTCAGGAACGTCGATAGTAGGTTTAGTGTAGGCACCTCGTATTCCCATGCGCTTGCGAAGTCGTACCATTTGCTCTTCAGTATCGGGGTGAATTTGTCCATTATAGCCCGGACTAACTCGGGGCTATAGAGGTAGTTCTCCCTCTTCAGTTCCTGTATGGTGGCCACGGCGTTGGCCACCTTACTGGCGAATACGCAGAGGTCGCGGGGCTCGTCGGTCAGCTTGCGCAAATATCGCAACTTTTCTGCCTCATACGCGACGAGTGCATCCGGCCTCCCGAATCTTCTTCCGAGAGCCTCCATAATTTCGTCCGGCTCTCGGTGGGCGGTGAACAGGCTTGCTACCGCCTCCATAGCGGTACCCTTTAGGCTCTTTCTTAGCCGTGCCAGGTTGTCGCTCTTCATGAAGGCGCGCCTTGAATCCTCATACGCGCCCTTGAACCCCAACCATGCGCTGCCATGTCCGTCGAACGTAGGCAGCTCGGTTATATACCTTGGTGTCTCCCTCGCCGATATCTTCACCGCCTTGGAGATCGCAGAGGCCATTTGCTCCACGATGTCTGCGGTAGGGCGTGCGGGCCGAGACGTACTATGCTCTCGGTGCTTATTTCCGTCATCTTCATCATTGGCGGTGTAAGCTCACCGTCCTCGTCCTCCTTCATACTTTATCGGCGAGATCTTGCGAGACTTAGGCTCCGCCTCCTGCGGGGGTACAGGGGGGGGTGCGTCGTTCCGGTTCAACCATTTTTCTAACCGGAACGATTGGTCTTTGTCTTCCTTTTCTTCATCATCTGCCTCGGAGCCCGATTCTAATTCCGCTAGCCTGAGTTCCTGCTCCTTGGCTTGCAGGCGCAGCTGTAGTAAGGTACGTTCGACCTCCAGACGTTCCTTCTTCTTGGCGGATGCGGTAGAGCGGTGTGACCTTGCCGTGACGCTTGCGGCTCGTGGAACGATCGTGACGTCCGCTGCCGCCGAAGTCGTCTTCATAGTGGCCTCGGTGCTAGTAGTACCGCCGCTGGTGGTCGTCGTCCCTGTCGCTGTGGTGCCTGTGCCCGTGGTAGCGGAAGTCGTGGCTGTGGACTCCGTGGTGGCAGATGTTGATTCCGTAGTGGTTTGTGCTCCGCTCTGCGATCCCGTCCGGCTCTGTGATCTCGTTGTTGACGGCATTGTGAAAACAACGGTTTTAGTTTTTGACGTGGAAATTGAGACGTTTATGACGTGGAAATTGAGACGTTTATGACGTGGAAATTGAGACGTTTATGACGTGGAAATTGAGATGTTTAAGACGTGGAAATCAGGACGTGGAAATCAAGACTTGTATGCACGGACGAGTACGACGCGTCGTCTCTTCCCGCTGTTTCTTCCTTAAACAACGCCGTGCAATTCTTGACTCGGCGACTCGATGAACCGTGGACGCTGATTCTTCTTATCCGGCTGCTCGAAGGACCATTGATGTTGAGGACACTTTTGTCTACTGCGATCTCTTCAACAGATCGAGGACAGTATTGTCCTACAACCTTATAGGTCGCCGGGGGATGTGGACTGTATATATAGGGATGTTAAACAATAATAACGCCTTATTTCCTTTTCTTCGATAATATCAGCAGAGCCGGGGGTAGGGGGCAGAGGTACTTGTTGTTCTACTACTTGTCCTAGTCACTTGGTTGACCGTTTGTAGTGTTCGGAGTGGTGCCGCTGATCGGAATGCCGGAAGCCCAAAATGGTTCGTCTTTTATTCCATTTTGGCTTCCCCTTCTACTTTTCTACATGTGTACCCCTCCCGCTACCCCGCGGGGGATCATTTATTCATAATACACAGTTATACATTATACACATTCTTATAGGATTCTTATAAGATACTTAATGGATGTAAATTAACCTAAGAGGGATCTAATAAGATCATGACGCTATAACGTTCGGTTTCGAGTGGACGGGGTGCGCGGTTTGCGCGACATATTTACGTAACCCCGTCCCCCGCTTCAGGACTATAAATATTATATTCGTCCGCCAGGTGGCGGAGCGCTCAGTTGTTTCCCGAACGCCATAGCGCCCACAACTTATCCCTAGCATGCCCTACTTACCCTATTCACCAATAATTATCCTAATAGGGTAATAAAAGACACACTAGGGATCATTTTAATATCAGTTACACAATACATACTCATAAACGGACATTAAACAGATAGTGTAAACCTAATGATATTAAGATATATTCATACATTTATAAGACACTAAAGAGAAACAACTATACAATCGAAACTATTATCTATACATATGCAAGTACCCTAGCTTTTTACATTTTCATTTATTCCGTCGTTAACACTTACCATCGTTGAATATGATGTTATAACATCTAAATAATATATGAATTGCCATAATTATATATAGGTTACATCGATAACCAAATATTTTTTAAACTGCGTTATAATATGTGACATTATCTTATTGTCGGTTCTAGTTACCACATATTCAGACTCTAGTAAAATCTTTAAAAAAAAAACAGATGTTAGAGTATGTTTCTACTTATAAAGGATATTAAAGGCTCGCGCATATTACGGCGGACCGCACCGCGGCGTATAACATTGCAAAAATCACCCTTAATAATTTTTATACATTATATATGTATGAATAAACCATTGCACATTTCAGGCGGGCCTCATCGCGTCGCAGCGCAGCGCACTGGCGGATAGCTCGCCAGCTGTATTTAAACGCCTTAATATGCGTTGACGGACGTAATTCGAGTTATTCGCTGTGCGATGACGTCACGAATTGAATGTCAACAGCTGATTTAAATTATTGCGGTGTGCTGCAGCCCACCGCGTCTGTAATGTGCGTTGTCGCAGTTTTGCAGTGCGACGCGCGCCTTGAAATATCGAAATTTTAAGTGGGTCAATAAGTCCATTAGAAAATAAGTTCCTTTTGCTCAGGTAGTGTTAGATATGATTACAAATTGTATTAAAGCTTTACAAGGCAAAATTTGTTACATTAGCGTACGATGTACGATTATGATGAGCTTACCTAAAGTCATATCCAGCGTTCTTCCACAGTCGGTCCATTATTCTCAGCATTTGCAGAGTGAACATATCCTGTCGGAGATCATCGCCGATCTTCAAGATGATGCGTATGTCCGACCCGGTTGGGTCCACGTTCTCGAACTCCAACATGAGAGGACGCATTTTGCTGTCCATTACGCGACAACGTTCTGGCCTGTACGTAAATGTAGCACTTTATAATTACGACTACTTAAGTAGGGGTTAGATATATATTTATGTATATTCGGTGGCTTTAGGAACACATATAATAACTCTAAACGTCCAAGCGATAACATGGTAAGTAATTTGACCATTATACTCGTTACCAAAGGAAAAATCACATTTTAGAAACTTAACCCCGTTAGACCAATTTTTTGCATGTACATTTAGCTGCTCTAGTCTAGACTTTTAAGACCAAATGAAAATACAACACAGTTTGAAACTGGATTTAGTATAAAAACGCCGATTTTGGAATTATTATAAATATCCCGCCACAAACATATAAAATGATCTTATTATGAACTACAAACAACGATCATCTGAAAATTTTAAATTTGTGTTATTATAAAACTTATAAATCTAACTCTTGTTTAGTTACTTATTGCCATAAGTATCTATAAAGACATTTCTTTTTCAGTCTTTTTAATGTCCCACTGCGTGTCCTGGCACAGACTTCCCTAAATCACTATGTGGTTTCGTGCCATAATCTACCACCCGAGTACGGATTGGTGGACATATATGCTACTGATTTCTTTTAAATTCTAGAACATGCGAGCTAGTGATATTTATTTCTTTTTAATTTGTACTTAAGTTGAAACTCAGTGATACAGCCCGAGGATTTGAACTTAATGAGAGTCGACATTAGCCATCTCTAAAACATATTAACCAGATATCTACTTTACGGCGAAATTTCCTTCCACGTCTTCTCTAAAAACGTTGAAATTCAAAAATAACCGAAACTAAACTGGTAACACTTCGAATAGAGTTAAAAGTGTGACTTACTTGATCTTTCTGCAAATAAAACTAGGATTGAGCGGCGACACGAAGTCACAGAGTGTCTCTATACAGTGCTGTTCTTGTAGCAGTTGTTGCAGAACTGTCCGCGCACGGGTTATATTTGTTACCTCCCGCCGCTTTATACTTTGACCCACCCCTGTCAAGTAGATAAAATCAATAAATCCATTATCTATACACATAAAAACATAACAGAGCCGTCTCTGTACATGAAATATTTTTTGAAAAAAGTGAGTGAAGTATAAAGTACGAATGACATAGAGCCCAGAACAAGTTATTGGAATTTTTGTCCGTTTGTCTGTCTGAACGCGCATCACGCACAAACCACTGGATGGATTTTTATGAAACTTAGCACAGTTACTTAGTTATAAGTTATAACTTCCTTACATTTGAGTTTGTCGAGGCAAGTGATCTGGCGCATGAGGCTGCTGATATGGTCCTGGCAGCCGCGGCAGTACGCCTCCAGCACCAAGCCGAACCGAATCGACACCGCCGGCACATGCATTTCAGACCTATGAACAATGCAGTTACAAATCAATGTACATAATGAACTATGTTAGCTGGAATATGGTCGACGGTAGATAACGATGCTACTTCCTACAGTCGATTAGATGACGGCCAGTCTTCAGTTCTAATGAAGTCGGGAATATTCCTTTCTAACCACGCCTGTGTTGAGCAAGCCTTATGACTCGGTGCTGAGTCTTGATAAAAGGATCATTCTTGGTTATCAGTTAAGAAATGACCAGTACATCTTTAGGACCAGCAGGTCCTAAATCATCTTTTAAAATACGTGACATGGTTCTGGGTGTTAAATTCATCTCTCTAGATAAAATCTTTTGCTTCTGGAGGGGATTTCTTCGGATTCTCTTTTTCACAGCTTTAATCGTCTGTTTAGTACGAATAGTGTATGGCCAGCCAGAACTTTTTATAGTACGCAAAGATTCGACTAATACCAAACTGATGGAAACACTAAAACACTAAAGTGGAAACACCTTTTGTTTTAAAAATTGCATTTGGCTCCATGCCTACTTTGTGTAATGCAATTACAGCAATACGGTTTTCGTTATCACTCCACTCCATTTTAATATTAGTATATTTAATAATGATTGGCTCCAAACTGAGAAAAATCATTTATTTTAGCGTGAGAATCACAGATTTCAAATTCAAATGTTTTTTTTTCTTTATTGTAACGGTATTTAAGGTCAGACTAAGTATATATATAGAAAGAAGGCGGCAGACGAGCATACAGTCTACCTGTTGGTAAGTGGATCCTGTCGGCCATGGACATCCACGGCACATGCCAACATCGTCCAGAATGACAAACGGTTCCCCCCGGATGCGCTGCTTACCTTTCGAATGTAGGAATGGATTTCGAGAAAGGGTTGGGAAAATGGGAAGGGATAGGACAGGGTGGGATGGGAATGGACTCTGGCATATCTCACTCACAGACGAAACACGTACGTACATTAGGGAATAGGATAGTGGGAACTGGACAAATTATCCCATTTTCACACAAGACTGAGCACGTTACCCGTCTCTCACAGAAGGCTACCTTGAAATGTACTGCATTTCCTACTTTATCCTATTTTCCCAATAATAACAGATAATATATTATCTGTATGTCAGACCCCATTCCGTTACATACTTTTTTTTAATTAGTAGTGTTTAAGCTTTATATTTGGCAATGAAAAACTGAATAGTCAAAAAATTTAATTTTTCACAATAACTTTTCTTACGCCAATTAACTCAAACTTCAAATTCAAATTTCAAAATGGAATTCATGGTTTAGGCTTTGGGACTATACACTGTGCGAATAAGCCGTTTTATAACACTTATGAAATTTATGCATTTTCATACAATAAAATAATTAACAAACATTGTACATACCTTAAGAGCCAAAACAGGTAGTGTCCGATGGTCATATTGTTAAATGATCTCTCCAATAGGAACCGTGCCAAGTCACACTTGAGGTATGACTCGTGCTTCAGTGCTTGAACCAATTGTAATAGATACAGAAGTAGATCTTCATCACTGTAAACAAATAGTATATATTACTCATAAAGCGGATTACCTTTATTGTAAACTTTATTAAACTAGTAAACTACTTGATTCTGTCCCTCGTTAGAGAAATAGTCACATATTGGATGACACTCGAGAAAAATGCAATTGTTAAATTTTCACTAGGTAATTTAAAATCAAGCTAGAGACGTGAGTTTTGGATAAAACAAGAAGAATAAGTATGTATTGTCTTTTCTTCCTGGGAAGGCAGTATAATATTCTGGATCAAAGATCACAACGGTAGCTTTCTTAATATATTATCTGTATTTGTATAAGCAACATCTTTCTATTTTTTTGTGTTAATTTTTAATACTACAGGTCCGATTTTGTTGTTATTTACGTTGCTACTAGACTGTCGTTAGGTTGTTATGCATTATCTGTACATTACCATATTCTTAGTTGCTCACAAACTTTCAACTGCAAACTGTGAACATGGCGAGTAAGAGAAAATCTTTGTGTCTTAACGAAAAGGTTTTATTAATACGCGCAATAGAGGTAGGAGAAAAGATAAGTGATGTTGGAAGACGCTTTGGATTCAGTCGCTCTAAAAACGCAAAAAAACTCGCACTCGCACAAAAAACGTCAGACGAAGATAACAGACTATACGCAATAAGCATTGTTATTTGTATCACTATTAATGTTTGTTGTTTGTAAATGTTATATATACTTTATTAGTAAATAATATTATAATAGTAAAATAATATTGTTTTTTCTTCTCTCCATTTAACGACATCTCTCAATAACGCCATAAAATGCGCAGTTCCTTCAGTGACAAAATACAGTTTACACTGTATTTTGTAAACTACAAATATTTGGGTTGATCGATAATTTCATAGAAATACAATGATTCTGCTTTAAGATATAAGACTAAAATATGATTTATTCGGTCAACGATCGGTAGGTGTTTTGCACTTTTTTATGAAAGACGTCTAATGATTGAAGGATAATGATTTTGAAACAATTACAATCAATCGAGTAGTTGGGAACAGTTTAATAAAACATTTATAATAAATATTTAACGTCGCCGACGTCACCTAACGTCAATCAACATGGTGCAAAAGTTACGTTCCGTTTTGGTTTAGCTTCCGGTGATTCTTAAAAGGCCACTAGGGCCATAACAATTTAGCCATTCCGAAAAAAAAAACAGTTTTGATTTAAAAGTTCACATCTATATTTACCGAGAGAATGTTTTCAATTATTCCTATTGCCAAGATTGAGTTATAGATACTTACCTAAGTCCTGCAAGACAACTAACAGCAAACCGTCTAACAGCAACATCTGCATAAGCATAGTCGAGTAACTCCAGTGCAGATTCCACGGGTAGAGTGGGCCAGCCGACCAGCATACGGACCACACTGGCCACTTCGGCCCGCTCCCCCCACTCCACGCACGAGAGTAACTTCGGTAGCAGTTGTGGTGCTTCGGTGCGGAAGTATTGTCTGTACAATAGTGACAGTTTTATTATATTATATTATACTATATACGTTGTAGCATGGTGCGGATAACAGCTGTCAGTATCACACAACTAGAGAGGTGACAGTGTTCAATCGAGTTTTAAAAATGTCAATAACGATTCTAGAGCAAAAATCTTGATGAGAAATTTAATTTAAAATTTCATTAATACGAAGCATTTTCATATTTTATGATCAACATTACAATATTACCAACCGGAAAATTGGTCCAAGGTCGTAAATAAAACAATGACTGGGACTATTATGTTATGGGAACTATTATGTCTGATTGGGACGGTGATATCCATATCGATAACATCGTGGATTTGCCGTTTATATAATATCGCTATCAGAATCAGGCGGTGAATTCAGTGACAATTCAGATGTATCTCTGCCTCTGGTAAAGGTTGTGAATCCTTAAATGAATAAATTTTATACATGAATATTTAAGTAAATTCTATTGTTTTATTTAACACTAGCTGTTTAAGGATGAAAATTAAATGACGTACAAATGTACGTTACTTTCCCTATAATAAGTATCGACATATCCATCGTGGCATTATGTCCCATCACTAAATTAGTCTGTGATGTTACGTTACACGCATAACACATTGCTTCACTTTTCTTGCATTTTTAATTTATTTGTTGATAATAACATTGCAATAGGTTAAATTTCTTTGATTTACTACAGTTAATAAGGATTAAATATTTTACGCCGCTGATATTTAGGCTGCAGCTGAAATATTACGCCATGTTCTTAGATCGCAGCAACTTTCACGAGTGAAATGGAACGGTTCGTCAAATGTCATCCGCACCATACTACCGCGTAAATAGTATAGGGCTTCATTTTGGTCTAACGTAAAAGATTCGTTGTCTATAACGCGTGATTATGATAACCGTAACCAGCTCATTTATCTTCCACTGCTGGACATAGGCCTCCTCATGCATATAGTCTCGTGCATGAGGGATGTATTGCCTTAAAACGTCACACTGCACAAGCGGGTTGACGAGTCCACTCATTTAGAGATGGTGTACTACACCTCAGAGCTTTGTTATCCTTTAGTCGCCTTTTACAACACCCGGGTAAGAGATCGTGTGATATTATTCTAAAGCCGGCCGATTCCACACGGGAAATGGTAGTTATAATATTTACTCGAAAGTAATAATAATAATCATGTAGGTATTTAGTTGGCTCCAAAAGTTTAACACTCAAGCGCTGTAAAAGCCAATGTTATGTGGATGTTGTAATCACGTTAAATATTAATGTGGCTCCTTAGCACCGTATTTAATCTCATATGTAGCGATGAGCAGCGTTGACCAATAAAACTTCCCTGTTATCATTAATTATGCTTAGATTACAAATAAATGGATACCAAAATGACCAAAGTATTTACTGTACTGCGGAAAACATAATGGCGACAGATTGCGTTTTTGTTTTGTGCTGTGGCCTAACTACTAACAACCATCTATTTATTTATATACCTTATTGTACACACAAATGTTAAAAATAGTACAATATAAAAATTGTACACACAATGATAAATGATAAAAAAGAAGATACATAAAGGAGGCGTGTTTGTCCATTTCTTTGTTTTATTTGTTTATCGTCTTCTCTTACTGCTGCCCGACGTCCATGGCGACGTGATGGCTCCACTGAAAACCAATACTGTGGTTCACTGCAGCTTATGTTGATGTGGAGTTCATTTCCGGCATCGGAATACACATCGGCACGATTATACTTCCTACTGTACTGCAGCACTTATTCTGTGTGTATTTCCATCTTGTTTTCTCTTTATTTTTGATGTTACTAATTATTGTGTGTGGTGTTGTCCGGAATAAAGGTTTGTCTGTTGTCTATTGTCAAAAATATAAACATTTCATTATATGCAGGCAAGCGTTAGAAAAGGCAAGACACGTACTAAAATTGTGTTGAAAACTAATGTAAATTGTAAACAATTGCCGGCAAATTTATTTTATTTAAAAAAAAGGCATATGGATATACAATTTACCCCAAGAAATACAAATTAAGAAAGCCAACTGAGGGAACTTGCTTGGTCTAGAAATACATGTACAATTGTATTTGTATCAGCCTACAACGTCCCACTGGACTGCACAGGCCTCCCCACTGGAATCACTGGGGGGATTTCGGGCCATAGTCCACCACGCGGGCCCAGTGTGTATTTGTGGATATTTATCAATTTTATTTTATTTCTCGAGCATGCAGATTTCTTCACTATGTTTTCCCTCACCGCCAAATAGTGACATCTTTTTAAAATATTCGTACTTGAGTAAAAACTCAGTGGTACGGGCCGAAGATTTGAACTCACGACTACACGGATGCGAGTCGAGTATAGGATACACCAAGGTACCGCTCCAGGCTATCACACAAGTATAAAATAAATCAATAATACTGCATTTTTTATATTTGCTATGTAAGAAATACCAGATAAATAATTTCCAACAGTGTACAACATTCTCACCTCGAGGCCCATATATCCTTCTTCTCCTGCTCGTGTATCTCGTAGCCGGGGTCCCGCTCGGCGGTGGCGCGCAGCTGCCCGTAGTTCCTGCTGAGCCGCGCAATGCAGTCCGGCGAACCGTTCTCTATGCACGCCGCGTACTCTTTCACTATTTCAGCGTCGGGGAATAATATTGGGTGGGGGCACTCGTAACTGTTAAAAGAATTAAATGAAGTACAATACTGAGTGTCCTTGAGGATTCCCTGTGTCGTGGGGTCCAGGTCCAGCGTGTGAGATTTTAATTAAATAAAACAACACTACAACAGCCTACACTAGGACACTGTGGTACGACACGGGGAATTCATTTATTATTTATTTATTTTATTATTATTATGATTTATTTTATTATATTATTTATGAGGCTACTCGATAGCGAGCAGGTCTCGCCTTACCGTCTGCAGGATGCCCATTCCCATGGTTTGCGAAGTAAAATCATAGTCCCTATCTCGTCTCCATACCAGGTACCGGTCGTTAAATAATTCACTATTAGATATGCTATCAACAAGCCACGATTATGTGAGAGATATTACATCGTAAGCATTCAAGTAGAAATTGCGAAGAAACGTACTTGTTTTTGTACGCAAGCCGCGTACATTCTGATAGCATACCTCAAGTGACGTAACTGTCAAAGTAAACTACAAATGCATACCACATCTGAACACCAAACAATGTATTACACAATAAGCACGCAATAGATATAGACAAATAACTAAATGTGTAAAATATAAGTAAGGTAAAACCATAAAAATTGTCTAGCACGCAATTGTGCGTCTGATTAACAAAAATGAGAGTATAATACTGATAACTAATCCACACAAACTCAATCACAATCTAGATATAAGTTATTGAATTAATAGTGTAAAAATAAAACAATAAATACAGTTAAAATATACAATAGATTCGTCAATACAAATTAGAGGGGTAATTCACATACGTACATTAATGACGAAGTATAATTATTTATCCAAATAGTTGTATTAAATATAGGTGTGTATTTGCAAAAAACACCTTGTTACTACAGCAATAGTTTACTGACATGAAAAACCAAAGAGAACTTAAAGCATATATACCTGTGCACTCATAGCATCGTGAACAAAAGAAAGCCCCAACAAAGACAACGATTCTCAAACTGCACTGACGTTTATGAATTATTTCAAAACTTAAAATTGAATGTTAAAATGTTTTACTGAAATAAATGTTATTAAATAATTTTCGATAAGTCCCTTTCTGATCTTATATACAAGATAGGGGATGTAGCATCTCGTCTCGTCATAATTTTGCAGTGCTTTATCCACACGTATTGAAAACCCTTCTCCTTCGTAACAGTTTTGGTCCTAGTAAGCAGGTTCTTATTATGGGTAGTTAGGTGGTCATTTATGAAAATTCTGTGATCGCCCCGTAATGCCAACATAGCAGACGTTAAAACAGACTGTTTCGATGTAATTCTTGCAGCAGCAGCAAAATCCTCCTTGACGAAACTGTTGTTAAAATACGCAATGATGGGTTTAGTTTCAGCATTACGAGACGGTATCCTGGCGATGTGTTTATCTGCTGTTTTGCAATTGGGTATTGAATTTTTGCACCAGTAGTACAGATGAGATCCAACAGACTAGCTTTTTGATTGAGGAATCCTTTTTAACTCAATGTTATTCATGCGTAATCACTGATACCTATTATTGAGATCATTTCAATTTTCTCGACTTTTTCGATAAGCGAAGTTACTCTTTCTTGGCTTTGTTCTACTTTCATTAGCCTGTCTCCGATGTTGTCAATCTTATTGAAGGATTCCTTTAAGGCGCTGTTTGTCTCATTTACTGTAGCTTTCAACCCTGCAAACTCTTAATTGAGCCCCTTAAGGTCCTGGATAAGAGTCTGAAGTGCCAATTGAAGCGACAGCAATTTGATTTCATTCAGTATTTTTGTGGACGACATCTCTGTGGGGTCTCCCACAGTGGAAGTGGAAGTCTTGGGTGCACGCGTTACAGTGCGCTCCCTCCGCTAAATTATCACCACAGTCACCGCATGGGTACATGACTACGAGCTCGACTTAAAGAATAACGAAACTGAGATTTTTTGGCAAAATACGAGTCAAGGTTGATGAATATGGACCGATAATATGTGTGTTCGCCAATAGGCCCGCGACGCGAATAAATAATAGCCAACATAACGGACAACTATGATTAAAATGACAAATGAACTAAATGGACAATATAGAACTGAAATGGCAATTAAGAACTAAACGGACAATTATGAACTGATAGAACAATTATAACTGAAATGATAAATATGAGCTGAGCTGAAATTATGGTTGGAATAATAATTATGACAGAACAATTATGATTAAAATGTCAATTATAACTAAAATATCATTATAAACTTAAAGGTCAATTATGTCTTAATGAGAATTATGTACTGAAAGGACAATCATAAATGACTGCAATTATACTTAATTGTGATAATTATGTTTGAAATAAATATTACAATTATGACTGAAATGACAAATATGAAATGAAAGAACAATTATGGAATTAGGAAAATTAGAAAAATAGCGCTCGTTTTAACAACATTGTTGCATGTCGCAACAAGAGAAATGTATTTTTTGTCTAATATAATTATTTATGGAAAATAAGATTTAATATATATTCAATGGCTGTCTGTCCAAACGTCCAAACGCCCGTGAACGGCCGCCTTTTTATAAATTGTCCGTCACCGTCGTTGGGCAGTGCGAGGATATAGAAAAGAGTCTGCAACAAAACACTAGTGAAGCATCTTCAACTTACTTGGAAAATCTAACTTGCAACGCAGCACAGGAGTCTATGTTAGGGTTTGAGACGACTGTTCCCAAAGGATGAAGCAATAAGTCGTCCCCTTGGGTTTCGTCCGCGACGTGCGTCCACATGAAGAGCGTCACGCCATCGGTTCGTAACTGTTCCTTGTAGTCAAATATCATTGTGTTCGCCCACGCTAATTTGTAATACTGGACAAACAATTCAGATTATAACTTTTTAGATTTTTGCGTTTTACACATATACATATTTATACAATGAATCATTGTTAACATGTTCACAATTCCATGAACCACATGTGGTTCACACGGTTTGGGGTTCTTTCATAATCTCTTTCGTTGAATGTATAAGTAAAAATGTGGAGCAAGTTTAGCTTGTGGGTAAGAATTTAAACAACGGAAAAACGAAAAAAGCGGTATAAAAAAAATAATAGTTTTAATTTTAGAGGTACTAACTAAAAGTAAAATGGTTTTAGGTGACAAACTTAAATTTATACGAAAAATGTATTAACTAGAATGAATCTGAAGCAAATTACATCACAGAATTTTCTTCCTTTGGAACATTCTGTAAACACTTATTTGAGAAAGAACTTGTCTTGCATTCAAAGCTTGATCTGTATTCTTTATACAGCCATCAGTGATCAGTGATGTTTCCTTATTATTTAGATATCATGTTTACGAAAAATTTTATTCAAAAAAATTTCGTGATTGGAGTAAAAATTGGAAATTAAAATCTTCGTGACCTTGGAGACTTGAATTATCAGAACTATGGTCAGAAATATTTAGCAACTAATTATTCATGCGGATCCACTCACAAATCCATGACCCATATATATTTGTTTCATGGGAAAACAAATGTTTTCCCTACTAAAATGATACTCATAACATTCGCTCTAAGACAGATGCTAAATCAACGAAAACGCTTATGGGACTGTTAGACTTACATATTTTTATTATTGTATGGGGACTGTGAACGTGTTATATAGTTGTGTAATAGACTGCTATGATTGTGTATCAATTTTGCATTTACCTACCTATGTCATTAAAATTGCATTTTAATAATAATTTTAATTTTTGTCACGACGCCAATCAGCACAAGCACTATAAATGTTCCAACATAACTAACTAAACAAACGTCTTTCACCTTCAGGCTTTAACTATGATACGATATAACGACATTTCACGTTACCTACCTTATTAGAATCTTTGCCGCGTTTCCCTCGCTTATTTCTATTATTACTGATCTCGTAAATGACGAAACACAGTCTAGCCATGCGCGGCATATTGTTCACTTTTATGGGAAAGTTCAGCTCTTCGTCCCACTGTGCAACTCCTTCCTGTGAGACGGCAGCTACGCCCGTTTTCTGGTTCTCGCATAAAGGCTTGCCGCCGTGAAAAATGCCCGCTTGACAAACAACCTGAAAACATTCCAACAATTTCGTTAATAATTGGCAAGAATTTATACTATTCAAAAAACTATTTCAAATTTAGAATTTTAGGGAATCATCCTAATAATCTGAACTTTAGATCGAAGCTAAGATTAATATTAAAGTTATGATAATACTAAAGATCCGTTTTGAACATCACCAAGTAAAATGGCATAATTCAGTTAGTTTCCTCCTCTAGTGGTGTCTATACAGTAAGATCTAGATAAATGAATGATGCTTAGAACATTCTTTGCTTAAACTTAACTCTATGCAGACTGCATAAGATACGATAGGTCAAACTAAAAGTTCTTAGAACTGTACAATACGATAGAAAAAAATTAAAACCGAATTTTGAAAATGGAACTCTTTGCTTGTCAAACGCCATTAAATTTTCAAAGCTGTCACCTATTTTTTATTTCTTACGGCAATTTGAAATTTAAGTGTTTGCGGAAAAAATAATTTAACAAGAGAACACTTTCGTTGCGATCTAAACCAGAAACAAAGTAATGAAAGACTTAAGTTATCATTTAGTGCTACTGTTTATAATTGGTTCAGTGAATTTAAACGTGGTCGTAGCTCCTCAGTGACGATGTTAAAGAAAGGCGTCCTGCAACGGTGGTGACGGAGGAAAACATCAAAACTATGCGGCTCATGATTGAAGCAGACAAACGAACGACATATCAGCAGATACGGGCATCATTAGGTTTTGATATGAATGAAGTTCAAACTATTTTACACGATCACCTACGGGTAAGGAAACTTTGTGCTAGATGGATTCCTCTCAATTTCAGAGAAGTTCAAAAACACTGCCGCGTGGAATGGTGTCTCCAAATTATTAAAAAAATTCGACAATGGTCAATCAAATGCTATTTTTGATGTAGTAACAGGTGATGAAAGCTGGGTCTACTGCTATGAACCTAAAACTAAGCGCAATGGGTCTTTCATTACGCAGAGTTGTCGACGAAAATGAAGAAAGGACGGAGTGTTGAAAAGATGACTGTCCCCTTCTTTGGTAGATCACTATAACTTTAGAAAATAATAGAACAATAACTGCAAACTGGTATGTGAATAGCGGCTTGCCTTCTGTTCAAAGTCAAAGTGGAAAAGGAAAGGAATGGCTAGGAAAAGTCAATGAACGACGCCCACGAAGCAGAATGATCCCCCATCTATGGTTAGCTCACTCCGCCAGTCAAACGAAGCAATTTTTGAGTACTGTAAATGTAAAATTAATGGGTCATGCGCCATACAGTCCCGACTTTGCGCCCTGTGATATTTATTTATTCCCTAAAATTAAGGATAAACTCAGAGGAATATGTTTTATGAATACAGAAGAGGCAGTGACGGCCTTCCAAACGGCTGTTGAAGAGGTGCCTAAAGAAGGGTGAGCTGAATGCTTCACACAATGATATCATCGCATGAAAAAGTGAATCAATTGTCGCGGAGAATCTTTCGATAAGCAATATAACAACTTCCCATCTTTATAACTGATTTCATTTTTGAGATTCTAAAAACTTTCAGTATCACCCACGTACATATCGGATTCTTAGATGATAACAAAGGCAACAAGATATTGTATTACACTTAGAAGCTGAATCCAATACAGATGATGATCCAATAATGATGAATTACAGTATTAATCAACAGCAAGTGAAATTAATTCGTGCAGTGGATTATGACCCGAAACCTCCTTGGGAATTTTATAGAAAGACTGTGCCCTGCAGTGGGACCTTAAAGGCTAATATAAATATTAAAGATCACATTTAGTTCTTTCTTGTTCACCATCACTGACTGAATATACGAGATTTCCTTCACCCTCCTCTGTCCTATGCTAGTCTTATCCATATTCTTCCTTCTATCCTCTCTATGTTGTAAATCTACCTTGGACTAATTACTCTATTTCTTCTCAGCCACCACTCGTAATCAAGGTTTTATCTACCCGTCGTCTGATATGCCGATATTCCGAGTCTTAATTCAACAACACAATTTTAGGTTCTGATTTCGATCATACCGATTACAATGAAGTATTATTACCTCTACTTGTTGTCCCGGATCTACATTCAACCCGCTGACATTTTGCACTGTACATGAGTAATTTTTGTCCACGTTCCATGCAGACTCTTTGCCGTTCTTTCGTTTCATCGTGTTAGAATGTTCTGACGTCAGACGCCCTCTTTCTTGCAAGCAGTAATGATTGACGTCTCGGCCGACTAAAAGAAATAAAGATTTTTTAATTTCTGATGCAAGACGGAATTATAGTAGCAATTTCTCAGTCATTGGAAAAAATTCAAAATAATTGAAATACCTGGGTAACGGAAAAGTCACAATAAAATATGTCGAACATATAGGAGAGTTAGTAATACGATTCAATCATTGTTTCAAATATACATTTTTGTTGCACAGGTAGCGGTTTACATTTCTACATGATTTCTACATACACACCATCATAGACAAAAAAGTAACATGAGAGTTAAAGAAATAAACTCACCTGACAGTGGTAGTTTGTCAACACTAACAGTCATGACCTGGGGAACGCCGTCTTTCGCCAGCGTCTCCTGAATGTATAGGAACTGTATTAACGGCACCGTGTCTCCGAGCAGATACTCTTCCCGCCCGCAAACTTTTAAAACATAACTTCGCCAATGCTCTCCGCGCATGTTGAGGGAATTTGCTTTCTTTCGTAGAATGTTCTCGATGTGCTGCTGCGGCGTTCTGCTGACTGGTACATTCGACGTAAATGAGATCTGCGGGAACAATCAATGAGTGTATAAAAGTCTAAACATAACAAAATGGCGGACGACGACGCGTGCTTGGGTCTTAGTGGCTACACGTTCACATTGCCACCGAATATATGTTAAGAATAAATGGGACAAAGTTTGCCTATTGTAGAAGCAATCAGTGCATTGTCTGTGTTCGCAGACTGTATTGTGGGCTGCTTGCATCCGCAAGCAGTCGGGCGAGCTCCCGACATATCTGATTTTTAAAACTATATCGCAAATAGTTTTAAAATTGTAATTGTAAACGCCAATTGTAAACACAGCATAAGGTCCTCGTCAACATTTGCAATTGCAATGTAATTTTCAATGTGTAGATACGTCGCGCTCTGACCCGAATTCGACGCTGCCGCCGTTAAATTTATACGAAATCTTGATACGAACCATGATAGATCCTCAATCATGAAAACAAAACGCTTTCATCATACACTTCCATTACAGAATTACAAACGTATTTATTAAATTTCAACCTATACGACCTTCATAAAAGAACGCAAAATCCTATTTTTTATAATTGACAAAAATGACAGCCACTATATAATTGTCAAATGTGTATAAATAACTTCCATTCGAATATTCGTTTCATTTCAAATTTCATTCAATAAAAGAATACGTTACTATAATGCTGAAATCACATTTCAATTTGACGGGGGGTGAAGGAGACGAGGAGGAAGAGGAACATAAACCTGAGGAAGAACATGTGCCGGATACGGTTCATGAGGAGCAAATATTTTTCTCTGAAAGGGTACTCAAAAAGTCCGAAGTGAGCGTTAGGCTCGGCGTGCTTGGGAAGACTGCTGAAGGGGATGGGTGTGTAAATAAGCTAGTTTACTACTGAGACCAGATTAGATCACACAAAAACAGCTTTACACAAGTGACAATATTGCATTCTGTAATTTGCACTTCTGTAAATTTGTTTACTTAATTCACGTGTTGTTTGCATTGTCATAGACGCGAAAAGGTCTAATAATCTTATCTTACAATTAAACCTTTAATACTTAACGATCTGCCAACTGAACTCCAGAACAAGAACACCAGTAAAGACAAAATTAATAAAATCCGTAGTAAGTTTAAGTGTTATTTAATTAACGTAGGTAAGTAACAAGAACGACTCGCCACTTATATATAAACCTTGAGGGTTCCTGTAGGGGACTTACAAACAAAACTGTAAATGTTTCTTTTGGCCATAGAAATAAATGAGAAAAGAACTTACAAACATCTAAAACTAGTATGTAAGATTTTAAACGTATCCTAGTTGTAGAAAATAATTGATATATAAAGGTATATTACTCACGATTTTTTAAATATAATAATATTAATTTACGTTTACATAAAATCGAAAATCATAAACGCATATTAGAGCTATTGATTTTAAGATTTTTTATTTTCCAGATACACCTATTTGAAGGCAACGTTAATTGGAATGTCCCTTACCGACATCAAAGCTATAAAATGTTTCCAGCATCTACAATTTGTTGATGTCTCGAACAACTACCTGACATTAACAAGTCTCCAAGCTGTTACAGAACTACCGTTTTTAGTTCTGATACATGCCGACAAGAACTTGTTAAACTCGGCGAATCTAAACAAAATGAAGTATTTGCAAGTGATAATAATGAATAGCAATACCATAACATCAGTACATGACGTTTTTCAGCCTGAATTAAGCACTTTAGAAGTTGGGCATAACAGTATACGCAAACTTTTCTTTGAGAATAAAATGCCTAATATTAAATGCCTTGATTTTCGATACAACATGATTGAAGATATACATGATTTGGATTTTCCTAATTTGGACAGTTTATACTTGGCTGGAAATAAAATTAAGAGTTTAGTGGGATTGGAGAGATTGGTGAATTTGAGAATTTTGCACGTACGCAACAACCCAATAAAGTTGTTGAACGGTTTCGATGCCGTCCACACGAAGTTGCAATACGTTAATCTGCGCAACTGTAAGGTTACAACTTTGAAACAAATCAAGAAACTTCAAGTAAGATCTTATGATTCTTTCATATCTTTTCATGGCCATCGTGGTAGTAAAAATATTTACAAAATGCGTTTTATATACGCTCGATATTAAGAAAAACCAGCATTCTAATTATTACATTCAACATCCAACAGCGCATACTAATTATACGCCATTAACTTTAAAAGCTATGCAAAAATTACATTACGCAATGCAACCTCATTGCATCAAGGATCATAATGAAAGGTCCATGACATTACTGGAGTTATAACTTATTACTTATTAGTTAAACTTTATTTAAGATTAGATTTAGGAGGAAATAAAAAATAACTAATATAAAAATATTTTATAGACAACCGAATAGGCAGTTACATATCGACGCTAATATTTAATATCAATTATATCTTTCAGACGCTATCCGCGTTAGAAATACTTATTGTAAAGGGGTGTCCATATATGGGTGGAACGGGGGAAGAGGATACGGGTGCTGTACAGGAAGAAGAGGACCCTGAAATTAGGATCGAGATACTGGCCGCTTTGCAGCGACTCAAGAGGATCAATAAAGGCTTTGTCACTCCTGAAGAGAGGTAAATACTAGGTGTTTACTTATGAAATGACCGATTTGTATAGGAAACTGAAAAAAATATTTTTGTTATAAAAATATTTATTATGTTAGTCGAAATAATGACGCATATTATCTACACACTTTCGCCACCTCACGGGCAGTTGATTGATGCCACTTCTGTAAGTCTCGTGGTATCAATGAATTCTTCAAAAGCCCTAATCACACTTCAGAATCAAATTTTTTTTCTTGCAAAGTTGTCCAAATAACGAAAGAAATGGAAATCAGTCCGGGCAAAGTCCGGTGAGTATGGTGGGTGAGGGAGAGTCTCCAGGTCCAGCTCTTGAAGTTTTAAAACTGTCGTATGAGAAGTGTGAGGGCGGGCATTGTCACGAAGAAGAAGTGGAGATGAACGATGAACCAAACTTGGTTGCTTTGTTGTCAGCTTTTCTATCATCGTCTGCAGCCTTTTACAGTACACATCTGCATCAATCGTTTGACCGGCTCGCAAAAAACTCTAATGGACAAGACCACCAAACTGATACCAGTAGCTTTTTCTTAGTATCTTGCGTTTTGGACATTGTTGGGCTGCAACTCCTGGATCCAGCCACTGATGCGAACCTTTGTAGTTATCGTACAGGATCCATTTCTCATCAAGTCACGATGCGATTCAAAATTCCTTTGTTTTTGTGACGGTTCAATAACACAGTGCACATTTTGTCACGTTATTGGCGCTGACGTGTAATTCATCGTTATTAACCTTAGTCATAGGCCATCCGTGGGGCACATCCTAAGATCGAAATTTCCAGAACAGAAGCGTTCAAACCATCAACGCGCGGTGCAGTAAACTATTGATATTGATTGCTATTGATATTGTAAGTTGTCTGACTTGCTTTGGTTTGGTGCCGTGACGAAAATCATATTAAAAAATAGCAAGAATTTTCAATTTACCCTTTTATTTTCAAGACAATCACATGAACAAAATTTAGGTACAGATAAACAAATGAAATACTGATTTTGAAATATGAACATCGTAGCTATTAGATGCATTTAGTTTCATTTTTAAATTCGAATTAGAACAAAAGATATCGGAACTTAAAGTCGCCAGTAATAAAATCGGTCATTTCATAGGTAAGCACCTAATTAATATAAACAGTTTCTATAAGTTGACAAAAGTTACCTATTTATTGATAAATGCATTTTTATATTCCTAGTGTTAACAAAAATTCGGCGCCGTAGCATCGTCACATATTAATCATAGCATTATCTGCTACGTAACTCAATCAGGCTTAGCTGAAAAATAGTTCAGCAAAGACTGGATGCGGTTTTTTTATATACGAAGTGGCAGGCGGCCCACGAGTTGGTAAATGATCACCGCCGCCCATGGATACCTGCAACACCAGAGGGAACTGGGTGTGCTGCCGACCTTGTAGAGTCCATTCACAGGGTCCTATATCGTGACACAGTGGAAAACCTCAGTAGGCAGCTCGTTCCGTACCTTTTGGGTTCGTGGCACAAAGTGTCTTGTAGACCGCAGTAATTCTTTGTCAAGGAAGTGCGGATGAACCGCCTTACGGTGAGAAGATGTGTGATGATAAAAATCCAAAGTTGGCACCAAATTGAACCGCTCTCAGAGTTATGAGCAATTGCCGCAAAAGCTGCAAAAGCTCAGTTGAAACGTAGTATGAAAATGCTATACGACGCAGTTTTGTTTGCAGCTTCATTCGTCGACCGCCATGAATAGAGTTAAACATTAGCTAATCGAGCCGTCTCACGATTACAACCTTTTTACGTTCGTAAACGAGTTATGATACTATAGCCATAAAGCGACAACACCTTTGTTGTATTCTTTTCTAAAAAATATATATAAATTATAGTAATATTTTCTATGTTATTTAAGGAAAAATAAAGTTCAACTAAACATTGTAAACATAATTCATACTAACGAATTTTTAGTATAGTTCACATTAACAATTAAATTATCATTTTAAATTCATTGTTGTAAATAATAAAATTCTTAATTACTCTAATTAATTGAACAGGTTTCTTTAAGAACGTTGTATTTGCCATTGGCACCACCAAGCCGCCTATTCAATAATTTGATAATCAGATTCAAAGAACTTTGTACAAGGCGTATTCGAAAAGTAAGGGCCGTTTCGTCATAAAAAAAATTTTAATCATATGAAATAGGTTTTATTAGCACATTTAGTTTACTACAAATCTACTTCACTTTTCCACATAATCGCCGTTCACTTCCAAGCATTTTTCGTACCGCTGCACCAGCTTCCTTAACCCCTCTGCATAGAAGCTCACCGCCTGCGAGTTGAACCAGTTTTCAACGGCGTTCTTAATTTCCTTGTCGTTTTCAAAGCGTTGTCCACCGAGCCATTTTTGTAGACCAGCGAGAGTAGACAGTAGTGCGTCCAAGATGAGGAAATTCATCAGCCAGGGCACTAATCGTCAACCGACGATCAGATCGCAGTTTTTGGTCCACCAGAGAAACAATTTCATCGGTTTGCATACTGGGCCTACCACTCCGCTCTTCGTCATGAACATTTGTTCGTCCAGTTTTGAAATCACGACACCATTGTCTAACCTTTCCTTCATTCATTACAGTAGGTCCATAAACTAGGCATAACTCTCGATGAATTTCAGCAGCTGAAGATCCTTTTGCACACAAAAATCTTATTACAGCGCGAACTTCACAGCTGGCGGGAGCAACGATTATCGCGGACATTGTTTACTGTACGCACAGATAGGCAAATGACTACTGAATCAAAACAACACCTGAAATAGCTGCACGAGTAGTGCACGTACAGATATGCACAAGTTTAAACGTGTTACGACTTGTCGATTTTGAAATATAAGCGAACGGCCCTTACTTTTCGAATACGCCTCGTATATATGTGAACACTCGATTGGCCATGGAAATCATTGATCAGATGTGAGAGATAACTATTACATTATTTTATTGTAAATTCTTAAACTATTACATAACCACCACGTAGACCTTTATGACCAGAGCCGGCTTTACCTATGGTGCAGGGTGTGCGGCGCACACGGGCGCAGGGTTTTAGGGGGCGCTCTCAAAGACCCTGCGCCCGTGTTCGCGCGCCTACTAGAGGGCGCCAGGGTATTGATTGCACCCGGGCGCTACATGGGCTAGAGCCGGCGCTGTTTATGACCTAGAGGATTACAGCAAATTCTAAACTAATTCACTAATTCTAAGCAAACTAATTCTAAAATAAATTATAAAGTAAATAATAAAATGTACAATATAGTGCAAAAGGATTAAATAAATAAATAAATAAAGCTAATGTTAAGTTGCATTCTACCAACTATGCCACTCGCAGACCTCTGTGGTTAATAAAATAACTCAAGGGAAAGTCAAAAGAAGCTTCTTCTTGTCTAGGATGCTTTGTATGTATAAATGTTACTCTATATCTGTCTGTACAGAACTGAAGCCAAAGATTTGATGATGCAGTGGCTTGAGGAAGGAGAGAAAGATGAAGAGGAAGGGGAAGAGGAACAAGTGCCCGAAGAGCAATCCATTGATTAATATAAGGAGTAATATCCGTCTTCATTTGCATATATGAAATAAGAAAATAAAGACGGCTTTCTGTTATCTTTCATTTGTTTATTGCCACTACACACCAATGAACCACATCATATGAATTACGTATTTTTCAAATAATTTATGTAACTTGTGCCTTGCAGAGGAACGTTGAAAAGGCTGACATCATCATTAGAAAAGATATTATAATTTTAGGGCGGGTTATTTAATTACTTTGAGGTAGTAAATTATATTTATTAAATTATAAATAAATTATATTAATTTATATTTACTACCTCAAAATAATTAAATAACCCGCCCTAAAATTATAATATCTTTCCTAATGATGTCAGCCTTTTCAACGTTCCTCTGCAAGGCACAGGCTTCACCTAATAAATAGCTAGGTGTTTTCGGGCTGTAATTAAACAGGTGCGCCCAGTACGGGATCGGTGGATACACATGCTGCACCCTTTTTTATGTTCTGGAATATGTGGATTTTCTCGCGATGTTTCCTTCATCGTAGAGCTTGTGATAAATTTTAAAAACCCGAACCTAAATTCAAACTGTGGTATACAGGCCGAGAATTTGAACTCATGAATAATTAATTATACGCTATAGTTAGGCCGTCGACAGATTACTGGTTTGACAGTTCATGAACAGTTGGTTGAGAATTTTCAACATTAATACTCGCTCTCAAAACAAATTTCACGCGAAAATGACAGAGTTAGGCAATTTTACACTAAATGTAGATGATTGGGTCCGTAAATATTCTTAATAACTAAGTGATGCGCTGTTACAATGTTACGTCGTGGTCACTTTTGTCTTTTAAAGATAGTGATGTAGTTCGAGGATACTGAATACCAATATCGGATATTTGTAAAGTGGTGTGAGTAAAATGTTAGATAGCAGTATATGAATTTACTAATTCGATTACTTTTGTTTGATTTGATTATTAAGCTAAGACAGAACTAATGGGGTAATTTACGATTAAGATTAAGATGACTGGGATGATTATGACCGCAATATTAGGATTGATTCCACAATTGACAATTAAATATTTATTCAAGTAACGCCGACGACAGCGATAGCGACGACGATAGCAGTATTTCACGTGATTCTGCTTCAGAATAGTTTAAAATACTCGAATAAAACATTTTTTTAATCACAATGGCATTTTTTTTAATTTCCGTATTCCCTATTCTATCACATCGACGAAAGTATTATCATTATCTGTTAATAAAAGTATTTAATGTTACTGCTATGATTGTCTATAGTCACATCACTAGTTGCATTAATCTAACATATGTCAAATCTGTTGACGGCCTAACTTTAACCACAAAGTGTGTGAGCGAGAATAATTTTATAACCATAGCCACCTTCATTGTAAGTGAGAAAGTCAGAAGCAACTGTCAAATTTAAAACTTAAATAGTAGTCCTAGAGTAATACAAATATGTATTAGGGATACAGGATAGCTTTTTATTTTTCTTGGTGTTAAAATAAAAACAACTTAATAGAAAGATATGTACGTTATTGAGTGATTGATATACAGGATTCCGGTTTTATAAACTTCCCGGCTTTTTGAAGAAAAAACTTGATAAAATTGATGGTTCATATTTGTAAGGGACTTTTTGCTTAATATGTTCTATTGATCGAAATTTTCGACGTTGGTTGGGAGGTTATACTCACCAGACATTGCACCCTCCGACTACACATATTTCGGTTACTGGAACATTATTTAAGGAAAAAGACCCTAAGAGGCGTGAACCATGTTAAAATTACCTTAGATCAATGTTTTTCTTCAAAAAGCCAGGATTTTTATAATACCGGAATATTTACTCTTCCTGGGAGATGGCAGTGTCCTAGTTCTTTATAAAACTAGATATTACTCAATTAAGTCGGTACTTGTAGAATTGCGTTGATTTTTATCTTTCAGATGTTTGTAAGTTTTATTTATGAAAAAGACAATTATCTACTGGTAACTATCATATTATATAAAATAACTTCTGATATCCCCAATATATGTAGGGTCAGGTGGGGTAATTGCAATAGCGGGGTAAATGTAATAATGTAGTAAAGTAAATGTGTTGATAGCTTTGTGTCATGACTGGTGCTGCCAACTCTGATAAGTGTTACATACTTTTTGGACTATACGTTAACCAACTTACCGAAACTATGTGACCATAGACTAGCGAGTGATATTTCATTTTTTGAGCGACGTCCGTGGAACGTGTTACGCAAATTATAACTTTACTTTTAATTGGACTATATCTTGAAGAGAAATGTAAGTTTTTGAAATTATTTGTTTTAGTGTGAATATATTGTGTATTAGTATTGGTCTTAATATCTATTTTAGCATAATTGCTGCAGGACATTAGGGCATGGCCGCTATTACATTTGCCCCTTGAAATTAGTGGTTTGGGGCAAATGCATTAACATGGCTTGGGGAAAATGTAATATTTTATCACATTTCCCCATTTTTATTTATTTGTTTCAGATAGTGCGAAATTATGTCAAAAAAAGCTCCGGGACCCAATTATTCAGAAGATAAGTTACAAAGTGAATGGATGGAAGAGGAACCCATTGAGTCAGACAATGAAAATAATAAAGAAAAGCGATCATCTGTGAATAAAAATCAAGTATAGCCAATGGATTGTACAACATCTAAAGATAATAAAGAAAATGAGATGGAGGACGTGGAACTGCAGAACCTTAACATCAACAAATGGGTAATTGTTAAATTTGCTCTGAAAACAGGATTTAAGTATTACGTAGGCGTTGTGGAGGACAATTGTTGGGAGGTAAAGTTTGTACGGCGCAAGGGAAGTGCATTTGTATGGCTTATAATAGAGGATATTGATTATATCACTGCTGAATCCATTGTTAAGATATTGCCTAATCCTGAAATAACGAAGTGCGGAATAATTTTGTTTGATTTTAAGTTTAGAAATATGATTATATAATAAGGAATAGTTTGCCTGATTTTAGAATAAAAGTTTAGTCTGTAAGGAAAAGTTCATAGCTCTGTAAGTTTTTCACGGATCTCATTGAAATAAAAACCAAAGGTTAATTCCATTTGCGTATTTTATTGCTATTGTCCCAGATTTAAAGCTATCTAAACTACTAAGAAATTGAATGTATTATCACATTTGCCCCTGAACACTGGGTAAATGTAATAGGTAACCTTTGGTACTTAAATTTGGATGTTTTTCCTGTTCACATAGTAATTTATAATTAAATAATTACTTATAACAATAGCTTAATACATGCTAAATGTACACAGTAAATATGAATCCTAAATTATAATAAAATAAATAATGGTATAAGATATAATAAGTCGGTCTAGCTATGGTACTCGCATTTACCCCACCTGACCGTATAACAGTGGCTTTTTGTGTTTATTTCAAATCATGCTATGCACTCTGCACTCATATTGTACCTACTTATTTTGCTTCAACAACATGCAGAGATACCTGTAAGAGTTCGATTCACAGCCTATACAAGATAAGGCTAATGGATGTGTCATTACCACCCATGCACAAACATGCAAACAAGGCATTGAGCACTTATAGGTACAATACATCAATTACTTTGTCCCCTCTGTTTCTTAACATTTGATCATTGGTAATTATCTACATAATTTATAGCTCACAGATTTATAGCTCCCACCCTTTTCAAAGAGGTCTTTCCATTAAGCTACATGGGGTTCTTCAAGAGAGCTGTGAATAGGATTTTGCAAGGTCGGCGGCGCGCCCGCATACCCCCTGGTGTTGCAGGTGTCCATGGCCGGCGGTAACACTTACCATCACGTGGGACCGCTTGCTCGTCCGCCCACGAGTCTATAATAATAAAAAAAAGCATCATTTTGCTACTTTATTGGAGCTTATTAAATGATATTATTTTTATAATATTCTCAGAAGCTACTGTTATTATATTAGCAAAAAATAATATTTTAGGCAAATAAGGAAGTGCACGTAATACTTATCAGAATAAATTCCTATGAGGATAAAATTATGTTGTTAGTCATCACTTAGTGTCACAAACCAAACTGCTAGAAAAACATATACATATATCAAAATAATATAGGAAGAACTGTTATTACATTAAGTATTAGACTGATTAAGGCATTTTCATAAAAATAATGTATATGACAAAAACTAGAACAACATATGAGGTAATCCTGTAATATATTTTTATTTTCATGAAATAATCTGTCAAATAAAGATGGCAAATATTTTTATAACATATCTAATATACTATCTTTGATTGACTGATTGATTATAGATATATAATGGTACAAATATTATTAGAAATTTACAATATAAGAAAATATACAATGTGAAAAAGGGTATATATATATATATATTGTGACATTATCTGAGAAACAAGAGCTTATTGTCAGTTCTGGTTTTGGGAACATTTGAATTCAGTGTTATATTAAATAAAACTATGCGAGGTCGGCAGCGCACCGGCAAGCCTGCTGGTGTTGCAGGTGTCCATGGGTGGCAGTGACCACTAACCATCATGTGGGCTGGGCGGTCTGCCATCTATTCTATAAAAAAATGACGACTTATTGAGAGATTCCAAAGAATTTACAAAGATTTCGAAAAAATTGATCTATATAATGGATTGAATTGATAAGAAATTTTGGCACAAAAATAGTTTGTGTCTGTTATACAGTTTGTACAGTACAATGGTAGTAAAGGTAGTGGTATAAGATAATAGATATTTTTAGATCTACCCACATCTTCCCCTTTTAAAAAAATAAAAACACAATCTTATATGGTACACTAAGCTAAGAGCTTCCCAATAAATTAATAATTAATAATAATAATTAACAATTGTAGAGTGTGTAGGCTTATATTAATAATGTCAGTTTTAATGGATATACATTATTTTTCATATAAAAAATACATGCCATCATGTTAGGTACAATGAAACACCAAGATCGAGATGACAACAAAGTTTATTTATAAAGGTGGTAGTACAAAAGAATACTTTAAGATCTACCCACAACACTGTCTATATCTTAGTTAAGTTTATAGATAGAATATTAATCAGATCAGTAGTTGTAAAATTAAGGTTCAACTTGTTCAAAATTTCAACACCAATATACAACTGTTGAACATAAATAAGAAAGTCACACACTCAATGGCCTACACTAGGATTCACTGTGTTGTGGGTTCAGACATATACAGAGACAAACATACCACCCAGACCAGACCAAACTTGTGTCTTAAAAAGTGTCAGCTTTGTGTAGTCTAATGATGACATTGGCATTTATATTTCATCTCACTTTGTTGTCACTGGATGATGTCGGAAGCTTAAACAAATTAATGTGCAACTAGGAATCGAACCTGAGACCTTTTGAACCACACCACACGGGGTCACTGGGCTAATCAGTTGTCATGAATAAAAAATATCAAAATCAACCTTGTCCTTTTTAAATTTATGCAAAAGAAATTAACTTACCTCTGTATTAGCAACTCTAGTGACCAGTATAAAGCACAGGTTGTTCAAATGGCTGAGCAGTGTGGTGGGCACATTGGGATTGTCAGCTAGCCTCGGTGGACATTGATATCTGAGTTTTGCTAATGGTGTACTTTGTGTCCTTTTAATCAAGCTCTCCTCGGCTATAATCCGCATTTGTGCCCGAAAGTCATTCACCTCTGAACTTCTTAGATTATCAAATTCATTTAAACCTGGAATTGAGTTAGCAATTACTATTGTAGAAAAATATCAATATTTGTTTAATTATCTATTCAAAATCATTTATTTTTGGAAGGGTAGAGTGCATACTGCAATCATAAAACCCCATTGGGCATGCCTGAGTGGATGAGTTACTGAGTTGCATGACCTCACAGAAAACTGCCATAAAATATATCATGCACATATTTCAGTCGTGAGTGAGGTACCATCTTGTACCATCAAATACACAGTATAAAGGGTTAAAAGAAACTCCTTATTCATTACCTCCATCCTTTCCTACTGTATTTTCAAATCTCTAAATGTCATTTGCCAATCTCCACTAATAAATCTCTAAAGGAAGGTAGATGCATCCAAGGACATACCAACATTTGTCATTCCGGACTTAACATGTATTATGCATTTGCATGGGCAACCGTGTTCACTTAGCACCCGGTGAACTGTCTGCTTGTCTATTATCTTCTTTTCATAAAAAAACACTATAAAAGCAAGTATAGGTATTCCAAAACTAAAATTGGATCACTCTTTATCAAATAGTTGTTTTTCTCTTTTTATCCATCAGGATAGTATTAAACCTACTGCAAAATACAGACCTTGCCTGCTAAATACAAGGGATTTTTAGGTCAAAGTTCACCACTATGGCCCAATATAATTTGATCAGATATTTTTATATATCACCACAAGCATAGTATTGTATATATCATGGTAATCTTATTTTAAGGCTATGTCTTTTATGCTTTTAAAAAAGTTATAAAGTAAGTGTTTTATATTAGGTCCCAATTGTAAGAGTAGATTTAAATGGTTTGTTTTATTTACCTTTTCCAATTAAATGGCTAATGTGTGTGTTTAATAGTTGTTCCCCTGGCCTCTCAGATCTCTCCACTATCATAAGAACCCCACATACGGGTCTTATGTCACGGATTCGCTTGTTCTCATCATTGACCTGTTCTGGCACTGCCAGCGAATTGATGAATTGGAACACATATCCAGACATCTCATGGAGCATACCAAAGAGAGGACATTTTGCTGCATTATCCCATAGTTCCTAGCAAAGAAAGAAATTTTGAATTCATATCTATAGCACTTTAATTAAAGAAATATAGAATACTTGTTTATTTGTATGCTAAAAATATGCTAGATTTTCTGATCTCAAATTACAATAATATAATAACATGTAACCTAATATAATTAAATTAAAGTACAAGTCATCTTTATGTAAAAGAATAATTATCCAACCCACATGGTGGAAACTAGTGCAGACACCTGTAAACAATGTGATCTACTTTCTAAAAAAATCATATCTATCTGCATACACATTACTTAACACCTCAACCTACTTATGGAGTGTTGGCGTAAGGCGTGAGTCACGCGGCACGCCGAATGAACACCCTACATCTGCGTACTAACCTCTTTGATATCTTGGAGGGTGGCATCCCAGCTTGCAATCAAAGGAATGTAAACAGAATTTGGCATAAGGCATGTCAACTCCACGCTGTCGGTCGGCGATGTCGTCCAGTAGTCCCAGGTGTAGGGACAACTCGGCACAGGAACCATTGTTTTGATAGTTTTGTCTGGCAGATCACACAAACAACCCTACGACATTTTAACACCTTTGACTGATAACTTGCCCGCACGGCGACCGGCCCGCTGTCACTAACTGAAAATATTATGAACCGCACATTAGTCATTGTTATTGAAACCGCCGCGAAGTTGAATCATAGCATTTCCTGGTATTTTATGAGGGACAAATCGCCATTAGAAAAGAAACTGTTGATGATAATAATACGCAAACAATATTGAAAAACAACTGAAGCACGTAGAACTTTTATGTACCTCCATTTATAACTTTTACATAATTTATGAATAACATAAAAAACAAATAAACTACTCAAATATATTTTTTTGGAAATTGTAAATAAAGATTACGTGCAACAAACTCGGTAGGTATGTGTAAGTAATTTGTTTATGGTATAGCATACTTTTTTAAATTTAAAATCAAATGAAATGGATTTGTTCTAAATTAGTAATTACTAAACGCAGATATTAAAATTCATTGACAATTCAGTTATAATTTTATTTATTAAAATATATAGTTTTTATATTTATGTACTTTACATCGATATGGAAATAAAGTATCAAATCTCGATGATATTTTACGTCATCTACTAATATAATTTATCAGTTATTTTTCATATATGGCAATGGTCTAGCTCCAGCACATCAGCCACTCACCGGATATGTATTGGTATAAGGCGAGCGCATAAAGGCGTACAGACAGGAGCAAAAAGTATATGTAGCAACGAGCATACGGGCTCCCCCGCCAGTAAACTGGCGGAAGGAGCGGACCTCGGCTTAAGGCGTTGCTTTGGAAGGGTAGCGCAGGACTGTGAGTCGGTGAGAAGCGCCCAGGCACTTGCCGATACATAATAAAAGTGTTGGCTGAAAGCCGGTGTGTGATGATAGTGTAGCGAGGGTGACGTCCTCGCCCTCTGCCGGCGGGGCGGTGTTTATGTGTAGCCTATGAGTATAGTGTAAGAACCGCATTGGTAGCAGTAATTGGATAGTCGGAGTCGTCTAGAACGTGCCGAGGACGACGACGATGTCGGTAACAGGCATTCCTGTCGGAGACATAGGTTAGGCTGGCAGCTACTGGGGGGTTGAGATGGTATTTGAAGATGGAGATAAGTTCCAAGTCCTTGTGGAGGTCGACATTGCGAGAGTATCATGAGACAGCCACGGCCCCACGCACGAACCTTTTTTCGAGAATAATTCAAAACAATAACTTTAGATATAGTTAAACTATAAATATAAACTATAGTTAAAATAGCTAATATACCTACCTACATACATGTGTGTACATGCGTACATGTAAGTGTGTTCGGGTTTTTGTGATAAAATAGTGTTTTACGAGTTTCATGAGCAACCGCAGCGTCGGTCGGACTGGGATTAAAGGGACCATGGAAGCAGAGTCGCCGATTCCGTGGGTAATCGGGGGCTTCAGCACCCATGAGAAGTAAATAGTGGGTGCGGAGCACCCATGACCATAGACATCAAAACTAATTAGGAATCGGCTTTAAGCGTTATATACCTCTACCACATCAGCCACCGCGCGGCAAGACGTGTAATTTATTATTGATAATGAAATTGTTTGACGCTTCAATCACAAAACATTTTTTTTTCTCCTTTGTTCACGATACATTATTAGTGGAGGAGGATGGATGTACCACTAGGCTGATTAGACTTTATTTATTCATTTGGAGAAATGTGTCCGTGACAAGAGCGAGTCGTGCCAGTCTTTTAAAAGTAAGTAGGTACATACCTACACGTAGTTTACGTAGGTACCGGGACAGAGCGGGAACTATAGGAAACTGGAACAACGGGGTCTAAAATATGAAATGCAAGGAAAAAATAAATTTCTGACCCATTTATACAGACAAGCGAATTAGTTCAGGGAATTCACCCCTAATAATTTAGCATATTACACAAGAGTATTCTCCGAAATGGGGGGAACTTATAAGAATCAATAACATACAATCGAGGTTTTCCCCAAAACCTGTAACAAATGAAAAGGGTTGCATGAAATGCATACATGCAGAAGTGAACAATCTATACTAATAATTACAATAAAAAAAGAGTGCAAATTTTGTGAGTTTGTACGTATGTGGAGGGTAATCTCCGGAACCACTGCACCTATTTTAAAAATTCTTTTACCATTTGAAAGGTACATTATTCCAGATGGACATAGGCTATATATTATGTGCAAAAAATTGCCGGGCATGCAACGCATGCTGGGCGCAGCTAGTATAATATACAATGGGAAATTTCCGGCACGGACTAAATATTATTAAACGCAGAAAAGGACAACACGCGTCATTGTTGCCTGCTAAAGTATTTTATTTACCCATGGTATTGAAGATATTATTGCGCAACGAGGTCAAATAGTTTAGTGATTACTTTGATGTGAAATAATGAAACAAGCTTTCATCCGTTTCTGACTCTGAGACCCGAACTTTTCTTAAGCGATTTGTTGGTTTGCTATATGTATGGAATATTTTCAGAGTAGCCAGAGCCAAGCTGAGGTCCGCGCATGGCTATAATAGGGCCCGGGGAGCAAACGCTTCCCTGACTCTATGGCCAATCCGACGCTGCAACCGTAGGTTTGTGGGGAAAACACACATGAGTAGCTTCATCATCATCATCATCATTTCAGCCCTTGGACGTCCACTGCTGGACATAGGCCTCCCCCATTGTCCGCCATTTAGACCTATCGGCAGCGACCTGCATCCATGAGTAGCTTACTATACATTAATTCTTCATGCCGATACTCCATTTCATCCGCACGAAACTGGTTCGACTAGTCGTTAGTAAATTAATAATTATTTAAACCAGCGATAGCAAGATCAATGGTCGCATCGTCCCACATTTGTAAGTTTCATAACATTTTAAACCATAGACTGCACAGTATAATTTAGAACCTTTCATTACATTGTTTTAAATAAAACTGAACGCACTATAACCTCAATTATGACAGCTCAACTTGACGTTTGTCTCGTGATAATATCTGTTAACCAAATCCAGTTAAAAATGAAATATTTTTTCTAAACTTGTTGCGTTAGATAAAATGTTTGAGCATTCACTAAAAGTACCAAGACATTACAAGATAGCTGCTAACATTTTAAAAAAAGTTTCGACCGAGGGCGGTAGTGTTAAAACATTATTATACGACGATAAACTTCGTCACTTTGTAAGTATACAAAGATTTCATTTTAAAGCATGTATTTAAACCTTGTATAAAATATAAATCAAATGATTCTAATAAAATGCTAATTTGCAGAGGACGAATGTGCTATATGCACTTATAACCGAAACAATCAAACATGCAGCAGATATAGATAAAATATTTGAAAATTGTAACATATTCAAGAACGAGCCACGTTTAGATCCATGGCTAGCGAAAGTCCTCACAGCAGAATTACTCTTTGGCAAAAAATCACTGCCAGGCAAAAGCAAACCTGAACAAACCATATTGTCTTACAAATCCCAGTTTAATAGTTACACTGCTGATCATCAAGATGAATTGAAGACTGAAGGTAATATTTTTTATTTCTTTTTTCAGATCTAATATCATCATAAAATAATATCCACAATGGCAGATGTATCTAGTGAGGGTCCATTAATACCTCAACAAACAAAACTAGCTGTTTTAGCATTGGCCAGTCTCTTTCTGTACAGTGTTGCCATGTTTACACTACCATTTATTGCATTTTTTGGTGTTCACCACATTTTAACCGACTACTACCCTGTTGAACCATTTACTCGGACAGCCTGGTCAGTTATATCTGCAGTGGTTGTTGTAAATTTGATTATTTGTGTTTATGCTTATAAAGCATACCATGAAAAAGAATATGATGAAGAAGGCAACGAAATAGACCAGCATTCATACAAACCATTACAGCCAGTTGAGACTGAGAAGAGCAGTTTGAATTTAAAACAGGATTGAGACTGCACAACATTCCAATTTATGTCCAGTATTATATTATCTTTATACAGGAAGGGTTTCTGGAAAATGTTATAAAAAATTGTATAAATTATATAAACTGTGAATTTGAGACCCAGTGAACAACCGATCTAAATCAAATCTGACTGACCTAGATTTAAATTTTTTATATAAAAACAAATGTTCCACTTGTACTTACTAACAAACTTTAAATAGTTGGAAAATCCAGAACCTTAATAAATAAAAAATACAAATAATATTAATACATAAGTTATTTATTGTTTCAAACTATAATTACAAAATGTTACATGATATCAACATCATTTTTATCCTTATTTAGTATGTTCTAGTACCCAAAGATTTACCCTCTAAATACCCACCAGTAATCATTATACTATAGCTATAATATGTTTATGTAATTACATTATAATCAAATAATATTATCATCATTATATATATAATTTTGATAACCACTTAACACAGTTGGTAGTCCTGTGTTTGATTTCTTGTCTTTGTCTGTGTCTCTGGATGCACGACATAGGGAATCCTAGTGTGGACCATTGAGTGTGATGTTATTTATTATTATTAAAGAAAATATAAATACATGGATTTATATTGTTATAACTGGATCAAAGTTATGCAACATTAATGTTGTTCAATGAGAAAATAATAGAAATAGAACACACAATAGAAGGCAAGGTGAGAAGAATTAAAAAGTAGGTGAAAATAATATCACAGCATTTCTATTTACTATATGCATTTTCCAGGGAACTTTTCTTGTTTATAATATTTTTTTTATTTAAGTTTAAAATTTTTGTGCATGTTTTTAGGCTTTGATACCAAAATACTTAAATATTTATGGCTTGTATAAGATAGTAATATAATAAATGCAACAACTTATTTGTATTTGTTTCATTAAATAACCTAATAGAATAAAATCCAATTGGGATTCAGAATATGTTTTGATATTATGAAAAAATCTTCATATCTCCAAACTGATCTGATATGTAACCATTTTTTTAATCAATTAATAAATTATTATAATTATAAATTATTACTAAATTTGTTATGTTTTTACATTGATTTATTTGAAGTTTATTTATTTTCTGATGACTATAAAATGTGTTAGTACAAGCGGCGGTCAAAAAGTTTCAGCCACATTGTGTTATTAACCTCTGAGATATCGCCGAGTAAGCAATTCAATCTGGAAGAAATAATCAAGAATGGAGGACATTTAATATTGCACAGTCATTAAATTCCTTAGACTAGAAAAAGCCCTCAGACTATTTTAGAAGAGATGTCGGCAGTTTACAGGGACTCTTGCGAGGAAACTGCCCGAAAAGTCGCAAAACTTATACTGGAGGATGCCAATCTGAAAAAGAAACAACTTGCATAAATGGTTCTAGTATCAGACACAACCATTTTGAATATCCTCGCATGACCATCTTAGAATAACAAAGGTCAGCGCAAGATGTGTGTCCAGAATACTCATGCTGCCCCAGAAACAACAGCACGTAGAGTGCGCTCGCGAGTTTTAGACCTGTGTACTGATAACAACGACCAAGTCATGGGCAGGATTGTTACTGGAGATGAAACTTATGTTCATCACAATGAGCTTGAGTCTAAGCAAGACTCAATACAATGGCATTTTGATAATGATGAAGAGGTGAAGACAACAATTTCGGCCTATTTTGAAAGGAAGGATATAAAAAAAATAGATAATATAAATAAGATAATGAACGTAGTAAAAAAATGTATTTCGGTCAATGTGAGGGAGGGCGATCTCTCATTTTGCGAACTTTTCGACCGCCCCTCTTACATTTAAACTTGTATGTTACTAAAATAAATTCTTACAGGCATTGAGATATTCCGAGTACAACTTGCTCGAAATCATTTCCAGATAGCCATCGATGCTGCCGCATAACAGTCAGACATACATAGGGTGACTAGGTAAATTTTGAGATATTCAAATTTCAGAAAGAGAACTCATTTGAGCGGTACCCTTTTTAAAACATAATTTATTTGAAATTCGAATTCCGAAAGCCAGTTAGTCAAAACGAAAAAAAATAAAATGTATTCACTTTTTTATTCATTTCGCGCGCTTTTCTTTGCAACAATGGAATTCGAACGAGAACATTTTCGTGCAATGATGTTATACGATTTTAAAGTTACTTTAAATGAAAGTGAGCTTAGAGATGGATGGGCCTCTATCTTATATGTATAAAAATGGATGTTGATATATCTGATGTTAATAGACTTCGACACCGTTTGACCGATCACCATGAAAGTTGGCACATATATATATGTATTTTTTCATGGAGAAGGTTTTTATGCTATCGACTTTGTTGTAACTCGCCACTAGATGGCGCTGCAACACATCAACTTCTATACCGTTCAACCGATCGCCATGAAAATTGGTATACATAGGTATTTGAGCACGGAGATTGTAACTCGTCACTAGATGGCGCTGCAGCACATCAACTTCTATAGCAGTCTGCGGGGTTTTGCTAGTCAAATATATTAGAGATCGGGGTCGTGGCACTTTTAGCTTAATGTTCATAGAAAGCGTATGAGCGTAAAGGACAGCAACATAAAATTGGGAAATAATTACATTAGCAGCAGAAATAATGAAAGTGGCAGTAAATTTAAAGGTGGCTTAGTTTAGCTTCTCTGGTGACAATAAAGATGTACACTCCGTCGACTTTGTTGACATTCTTACTGATTAAAAATTGTTTATTTCAGCTGTTCAAAACTAGTTTGTTTAGTTCAGTTATTTTTGCTGTTCGTTTAAATACAAGATAATAAAAATTAATCCATACCTATAAATATACTATACTTTAACAACATATAAAAAAGGCAGCTTACAAAAACGCTCGGTGCTTTAAAAAAGAGTAGCTAACAACATTTTAGGGGACTAAAAATGCATTTTTAGTCCCTTAAAATTCATTTTTAGTCCCTTAAAATTCATTTTTACAGACAATGTTACTATCGGTGGTTATTATCTGTATGTTAGACCCAATTCCCACCGAACCAAATTTTACTCCAACGTAAACCGTCACTAGCCCTTTCAGTATCTACTGCTGTACATGGGCCACCTCATGCATATTATTTTGTGTATGGAGTATGCATGGCTTTTAAACGCCACGCTGGCCAAGCATGCGTTAGGGGTGTGAACCCCTAACGGTAGTATTCACAACCATGAATTAAGAAAAAAAAATACACAAAAGATAGACATGAATAAGTAACGTTTGCAAACGAGTAAAAACCATTCTCGGCCTCGTTTATTGTCCTCCCACTATTGATTACTTCTTCCAGCTGGAATCGATTCTCATCTCACTTACGTCAGAGCATGAGCATCACGTAATTATGGGTGACTTCAATACTGCTCTTAGAGATATTCCTACATCACGTCAACTACGAACAATCATGAACTCATCGTAACATAGGCACAACTGATTCATGGATTGACCTCATTCTCGTATCTTCAATTGACCATGTCTCAAGCTTTTTGACAGTTGAGTTCACGGTTTTTCAAGACACGATTTACTATTTCTGTCTTACAATAGTAAACCTCCGAAATTAAAGCCTGTTGTCATGCACCTGCGTAGTTTCCCACTGGTCCCACCTATGACTGGTCCCACTTACTCAACAGCTCAAGTGATAGTGACAAAGTAGCACTTAACTCATTTGCACTAACTTGGCCATCATTTGATGCCAACTTCGGGTTTTTACCATTGCACCGCTCGTCATCGTCGTGCGGTTCATCCGCACTTCCTCGACACAGAGTCGCTGGTGACATTTTTGACACAGGCTAGCTGGCAGGAAAGGTGGGTTGGCGAGAGCAAGGGTAGAGAGTAGAGTGGGTAGAGAGCTGGCATTGTATATGTTTCTGGGCAGAAATTTATATTTGTCAATAACTTCTTCTAGTAACTTAAAAAATACACCTACTTCTTTCTCATTAAAAGCTATAGCTCTGTTTAATTTCTAACCGACAAAGTATTTCTTTTTAAATCCTTTTACCTAATCCTTCCCTCCACATTCAAATTTTGTGTTGAAATTGTGCTTTATGGTATTTTTTTGTGCAAATTAATATGCCATCTTTTCAATTTGTAATGAGGTACATCCATAACAATATTATTCCTAAGTATTTTATTTGTGAGGCCTTATCCTCCTCTTGTTCCCTGGTGAAGACTGTATTCCTTCCTAATTATGGTGTGTCGCAATTTTTATTTCTTATTCTCCCTTAAGAATTGAAAATGGGATAAAGGGCGCAGGTGCTGCTTTTCTTATAGACTTGCCATTTTGAATAAGCTCAAAGGGCCTATTTAAAGCACTCTGACTCTGCTACACTCTTTTTCTTTCGATCTAGTTCTCTTTGACATCCTACAACAAAAATATTTAATAAAAAGGTAAAATAGAAAAGAAAACCAAATGTACAAATTTATGTTAGATGAGTAGAAAAGCAGCGGGTAATACCGGTCAGCGTGACCGGCGTTACCCGACCACCTGACATGAAAATAACATAGCTGTTTACAAACTCATAAAAAAACATGAAAACAGGATACACAGATGTGTAGGGGTGTAATAGAGAAACGAAAATCAAAATCATCAAATTCAGATATGCGAATAAATAAATACTTACTTCTTATTTAAGCAGATCGAATAACACCTGTTTTGCACGTGTGCGTTCTTGTTTTACTTGTAGTTTAGTTATTAGTGTAGTGACCGCTATTGCCACCTGACCGGCATTATCTGCTTTTACCCTATATTCTGTGGAAGAACACACACATTATTTTGTTCCTTCTATCCTTAGTTATTTATTTAATATAAATATGTATATTCATTGACATGTCGTTTTGTTTTATCGCCAACATTGTTGGGCTAGATTGTTGTCGGTGTTGTGTAACCAGTGTAACATTAGGTGAAAGCAATGACAGCGTGGGGGTCGTGAGCTTGAAACGCTGCCCGTACCACTGAGTTTCCACTTTCCCGAACATTTGTCTTTAAACATATTGACGGATACAGTACCGAACAGTCGAGCATTCGCACAAATACAACCTTCTTTGTAGCTCATTAAGCGGTTAGATAGCGCCAACCGCAAATATAACGTAGAACAAACCTATTCATTCAGTCGGAGCAACGATAATGTACTTTAAATTTACCTTTAATAACTCGTTTATGATAGCAAACAAATGTAGGTATCTAATCGTGCGAACGCTCGGTTGATCAATGCTTTAAATAATTTGATTTTGAAAAATGTTTGTCCAATCTCTAATCGTACTCAATTGCACTTAAACTATTGGTGATCATTATATTCCTTCCCAGTTATCCGGAGACCGCGTTACGTTCGCGTCAACACCAACCTTCTAACTACATCGGACGCGATCAGATTCTTCCAAGAGGAGGGGTATCGCTTCGTGAGATGCACGTCAGGCTCATACAATGATTACTTGAATCAAATACAAGATCTGACTGAAGATGACTTCACACAAGACTATCATGTCAAGACTGTGTTCGTATTCTCACCGGGAACAAAGTTACACGAGCATGAGCTGTATTTGGAGAACAAGATCATATTGCAGGATAAGGTTTGTTTATCTGAACTACTACTATTTACTTGTTTGTTGTAAACACAAAGACTTATTTAATACAGTGTTAGTAAAAAAATCAACGATTTATTTAATAATCTTGTATTTAACATACATCTTCACAACCAACCATATAAGGCATAATTATCTTTTTTATAGAACAGATGACAGTCGGATGTGCCATCCACATAATGGGAGGTAGTCACCGCCGTCCATGGATACCTGCAACGTCAGAGGAGGACGCGGGTGCACTGCCGAGCTTGCAGAATCCTATTCACATCTCCTTTGAAGAATTCTGTGTTGTAGCCTCGTGATACCTAATTATCTCTACGATACGCCGTGATTCCACTTTAAAACGACCTTCTTCTTCTTTTCAGCCCTTGGACGTCCACTGCTGGACATAGGCCTCCCCCAACGACCGACAACGACCGACCGAACGACTATACTATATCTTATTGTAACGATATATTCTTATTGTATCTTATAAAACGACCGACATTGACTATATCTTATTGTAAAGAGAACTTCCCTTTGGAAAACTGACAACCTTACAGACTTGACATTGCATCCACATCGCCTCTAATATCGCAGGCGTCATGTACATCGCCATCTTACCCCCTTTTTTTTATTTTCTATAAAATAAAAATTCGTTCATAAAAATCTTTGTATATGTTTCATAGATTGTACTAAATTCTTTTACATTTTCTTATCAGGCTACGGCCATGGCAGTCCACTTACTGGCTCCACCGTCGGGAAGTACTGTACTAGACATGTGTGCAGCGCCGGGCATGAAGACCACACAACTTGCTGCTTACATGAAGAACGAGGTAAACAAGTTCATCTAAGCATTATATTTCTTCATTTTTCTGCTTACTAACATATATTTGTTATAAGTTTGTACCTCTGTCGGAGGGCTGTAGAATAGCATCACTCCATCTCTTAGCTCTGAGGAACTATATCACTTCTAAAAGAGTGGACTTCTAAAGAGCGGGTTCCCCCGCTTGGCCAGCGTGTCGTTTTAAGACCATACAACCCTCATGCACAAGCCATGTCTAGCAGTGGTAAAAAAGGGCTGGTTACAGTATGTTTGCATTGCTAGATATATGCTTCTCCCAAGAACAGTCATCACACACGATCTTCAGCTCTTCTTGTCTAACCCCACAGTACCATAAAACAATAATTTCAAACAAATGTATTATTTATCGTCAACACCTTCAATATGGATATTTTACGCCTTTTATGTTGCAGGGTAAAATATATGCTGTTGAGAGGGACGAAAAGCGCTATCAAACTCTCTGTGATTTCGTAGAGAAAACTGGTTCAAAATGCGTGGAACCGATCCATAAAGACGCTTTAGAAATAAGGAGAGGCGATTACGACGACGTGGAGTATATCCTACTCGATCCTAGCTGTTCTGGATCAGGTGAAAACCTTTCTTTTTGTTTTGATATTATATCAGCCCTCTAGTGGTGGTCTCTAGTGGTTTAGAAGCAATTGAACACATTTCTGACTGTTCTGACTTTAAACTTGTACAATAAAATTCGACTTCTTATACAAAGTGATTCTAATCAGAAGATTTCAGTGGTCTTTCTTTCAATTCTTAGTTTTTTCGAAAATTCTCTAAACAGTCGTTACGACTCCTTTTTGAGGCATCTCTTAAAAGGATGTTCTTTTATTTATGGGGACCTTGTCTTTCCAAATCTCTCCGGCAGGAAAATGCTTTTGTCTAATTAACATTTCAATTTTTCATAGGTATGGAACTTTGCGTACACAATTACATAGAAGCTAGCAGACTAGCGAAACTCACATCTCTACAGGAGAAATTCCTGAAACACGCGATGAACGCCTTTCCTAAAGTCAAGCGTATAGTCTACAGCACTTGCTCTCTGTTTCCCGAAGAGAATGAAAGAGTCGTTACGAATGTCGTTAAGACCTCAAGAACTAAATGGCGGGTACAAGATATAAAGGAGTTATTAAAAGGTCAGTGGAACAACTTTGGTTCTGGTATGTATGGAAGCATGGGCCCAAGATGTATGTATGCGAAACATGATACAGATTTCACGACTGGATTCTTCCTGGCGATGTTAGATAGGGACCAAAAAGATTTAGAAAAACGTCGACATATAGAGAATAATCCCGTTGAAGAAAAACCTATGAAAGATAAATCCAAAACGAAAAGAAACAACGAAGAAGTTAATAAAGCTAATGAAAATATTAATAAAACGGACAAGGAAAGTAAATATGAAAGTGAAGTGGCACAGGAATGCCGGGAAGGTACTGAAGTTGTTAAAAAGAAGAAAAATAAGAAGAAAAAAGATAAAAATTTAGACGAAAATGAATTAAATGAACATATATCAGAAAGTCGAGAAGAGCCTAACGTTGAAGTTATCAAAAAGAAAAAGAAGAAGAATAGAAATGAAGAAATTTTTGAAAATAATGATTCAGCTTTACATAATACCTCCGCAGATACAGAGTCTGTTGTAAGTCTTGAACATAAAAAGAAAAAGAGACAACGGGAAGTGAATGTAGATAATGAAGAACATTTAGCACAAAATTCGATTAAAGACCTTCAGACAGATGCCGATGTACCTTATAAAAAGAAGAAAAAGAAGTCTAAAACGTCAACAGAAGATCTTAATAATTCGCAAGTGGAGACTGACAATGTTAGTAATGATATTAACAGAAAGAAAAAGAAGAAAAAACGTGACAAAGAAACTGCATACATTGAGGCATGAAGCAAACAATATTTTGGTCACCCTTTTTCGATATCTGAATCGATGAATTTACAATAAGGAAGAATGTACACACACGTGAAGCAAGAAATACAACAAATACTTATATTCAATCTTCTGTCTGAACGGCCACTCTTCTCTCTAAAGGGTCCAAATCCAAAATGTGCACGAATGGAATCTTCCTCAGTATAGATTACGCTGTAAGTACATTCCTTTATTGTGTAGACCTATTAAATAAGAGTAGGTATGTACTTTTGTAGCAAATAAACAGTCGGTCATTAATTACTTTTGTTTTATTCAATAACCAAACTTAACCCAAATAAAGGTTTAGATGAAAGTAAGTAAATACCGGGTAAGAAAATACTGTGCAGAAATAAAACGGTTGAATGATTAGCACTGTGCCGATAAATCTGTAGCGTTATGTAGGGCAAACATCATAAACGACACTTATTTCGTCTAGCCGCTTTCTAAGAAGTAGGAGCCTAGCTTAAAAACCACCACAACTTTACCGCTACTTCATTTCAAATTAAACTGTATTTAGATTATAATAAGGTATAGGTTGCAAGTGCTCAATGATTTGTAATTTTGATCGTATACACGCTATTTTGTCACGAACTCGAGTGTGTCCCTATTTTTTTCCTACGTGAATGGTATGTACGATTGGTTTGGCACAAAATGAGTGCGAATTAATTATATGGTTTACTTATGGGCTACTTATTTTCATACTTTCTAGGGCAATCTTGAACTTCCAAGATTTTTTTTATTACCCATGAATAGGGTAGGCTCTTGACTGTTAAAATATACATACAGTACCAGCAGGCTATGTCTCTCATGTCTATCTCTCCACTGCTCGATATAGGCATCTCTCGCGGCTCGCCACTACACACAATCTTCGCCTCTTATGCAATCACCGCCGTCGAACTTTTTCAACGCGTCGTCAGAGCACCTGGCTGGAGGACCTTCCACACTGCGCTTCCCGATACGGTATACCTACAATAATAAATATTAGAAAATTATCACTAAAGATAGATACCAGAATAATCCATGGAATCAAAATTAAAATAAGTATATTGAGAAATGACGTAAGATAAATAAATTACAAATAAGAGAATTGTAATATATAAATATATAAGCAATGACGTCACTGTTCTAGTATCATTGTAGTATTGTCAGACCTATATAGGGTCTGACAAATTACGTTCCGCGCGGCTGAAATTAAAAAGTGTTGTGAAAATGAATGCTGAACGTTGAAATGCTCGAGCTCTAAGTTAGCGCTAATGAACCCTAACCGTTAGTCTCTAGAAGATGTTTAAGACCATTAAACGTTGAAAACTTAAACTAAAACCCTCGCAAGCGTTCAATTCGTCTTAAATATGCATTAGCTCACTCGATACTCGAGCACTAAGCGCCCAGCGCTCATTTTTAAAACTAAATAATATGATAATAATAATGGCAAATGAAAATTGAGAATGGAAAATTGCAATTCGTCATTATCGATTTTAGTCTCCCGCGCGTCGTCCACAGGGCTTGTTCTTTAGGTCGAAATTTCCAGAATGGAAACAATCAAACCAAAAACGCACCGTGCGCGTGCGTCCGTTTGCAGTGTTTGATCCGTAGATAGGTACATATCGTGGATATTGCGTGTCATCTGTGCTGCGTAGCAAAAAGGAACTCATGGAACTCAATGGTAGCAAATCGTGGGACCGCTTGCTCGTCCGCCCACTAATCTATATAAAAAAAAATCCACTACGGAACTCATATTCGAAACTAACGCGATTTTTTAATAATTCCATGATCGCTAACACAACGATACATAATCAAAAAGGATGTTTGACGAAAAAACAAATGAATAACTGATTTTGAAAAAAAATGTCATAGCTCTAAATTGAAATTAATTTGAATTTAGAATTCCAAGCCAAACTCAAGATAAAGTGGCCACTATGAACAAACGGAAATTTCATAGGTAAGATGATTTTTTTCTCAGAAATATCCCTGAAAAATGAATTGCCTTCATCTATAAAGCAATAGACAGATACTTTTCTTACATATTTAACTAAAAGCTGTCGTCTAATATAAAATTCATAGAAAGCTATTCAGAATTTATCCATAATCTGATAAATTATGAAAATAAGAGTAGTATAACTTTTTTTTATTACTTTCCTCGGCCTTGAGGTAATAAGGGGCACAAACAGCGATACAAATGCCCATAACTTACCATAACCTACATATAAGTTTACATATGGGTTACTAAATATTATTTAGGGTACCTATTAATGTTAATGTATTACTGACTGGCTGTTCCCCGCGATTTCGTTCGCGTGTTCTTCAAGTACTAATTCAGAAACCTTCGCGGCTTCGGGGCATCTCACCAAAGTTTCATCGCAATCGGGTGAATGCTATCTATCTACAGGAACGCATACGAGACAAAGAAAGAAACATTCATTTTTATATTTTAGGTATATAGATTAGATATTTTTTAGACTATATGATTAAATATTTTATGAAACATTTTTAGAACGGTATTTTGGAAGTAAATTTATGCCATTATAGGTTCAATCTCAGGAGAAAGCTATTTACTGTGTGTTTTCGATACCGTTCCTGTGTAGGTACCTACCGTATAACGATGTATTTACCGAAACCCCTTAGTAATTACAAGGAGAGACATCCTTGTAGGCACGACCGGTGACTCTTGAAAGGCCACTAGGGCCACAAGAATTTAGCCATTCCGAAAAAAAAAAAACATCCTTGCAGTGAGGCGTTATAGGCTGATATCGATACTTACTAATCAGACAAAACCAATTTTAAATTAAAAAAATATAAGTTCTAAACATTCAGCCAAAACTTAAACAGTCGTGGTTGCCTAGCGACACGAGTTCGGTCTACAGTCACTAGGCGGGCAACGTAGATGGGCGGTCCTATCTCTAATTTCCACGTCAACCAATCAGCGACCGGAAACACGATGTTATGACAAGTGTCACCGCCACTCAGTACAAGTCTATAAAAGCTCCGTCATAATACCTAATTTGAGATTTATACCTATGATGGAAAGTTAAAAATTGCTTGCAGGAGGTAATATCAGTGAACTTCTGTTATTGGCTGCCTCAAATTGATGACACCACCTCTATTAGTCCTTGACAAATTGCTAGGTATTGTCATTAGAATAAATAATATTATTTATTATTCTTATGGCATAGTCTACCCATCGAAATGTAGCGCGAGAGAAGAACGGCAAACTGAAAAATGTGTATTAATTCGTAATCGACAAAATGATCTTGATATTTTCAAATTTTTGAAACTAACTTTTCCAATTCAGAGTCCAATTCCAACCCATATTATTCCGTAGTTTACACCTAATCCGTAACCGCCAATCGACCCTCTTATAGTCTCCTGCTTCCTCGGAATGTGTGGCCTTACAACAGCATGCTGGCCATGCGGGTTGGCGAGTCCACTCTTTCAGAGATGGTGTAGTTTGTCAGGGCTTGCGGTAACGACTTTGTTATCCCTTAGTTGCATTTTACGACACTCACGCTGGCCTCCCTGCTGCACAGGACGTGGTGTACTGCTAACGGTATCCAGACTTGTCTGTAAAGTATGACTCATTCCTCCTGCAACACTGGGTGGAAGTCATGCTCGGCAGAATTACCTAGAATTCCTTTTTCTTTTGTAATTGACCACATCTATGATGTATTTGTAACTTGAATAAAGATTTATTTATTAAGGTACAGTCTGCAACACGCTAATGTACCCAAAATCATTCGATTCTAGTACTTATTACTAGTGTAATAAAGTACCGATAGATATATCTACAATGATCTGCTGCTGACTGTACCTCTTTCAAAAGCATGACGTTATTCAGGAAAGTTAATTGGAAACAAACATCTTATTTTACGTGCCACCTATATAGACTGTTTACGAAATTAACATTTTTATTAACACAAGTCATCGTTCCTAATTAAAACTCAAGACAAATTTCGTGTAGGTAATACCATTTTAGGTCAAATAAAAATGATTCGACATTTTCGCGTTTTTCACACATATTTATCTATTCAAGACTTAAGATTTAAGACTATTCAAGTCTTATCTTAAGGCCCGTTAAAATATATAAAAAAATAGATTCATTTTTTATTTACTTTATTGTATTTCTATTAAAAGTAGATACAAGCGTTTAAAAAACCCTAAGTGTCATATTTGATAAATAAAATAAATCGGTAAATCATTGCATTCGAGTATTTTTAAAACATATTAAATGTGTTCCTATTAAAATTAGTTAATTATTATAAAAAAGTATTACTAGGATTACTTTACATGCTACGCGCGTAGACGGTCTACGAAAGCGTAGCTCATGCATCATACCTACTCGTAAACAAATTGAAATCGCTATACGGGTATCTGTGGACGTAAATCATGTCGTTAAGTTAATATTATGACACGATAATATTTGCGATTACATTTTAGGCCAAGTACAAAACAATAACATTTTTTTTACGTATTCATTATGTATGGGGCGTAGTTACATGATTAAATCTGCGATCTTATAACAGTTGGATTTGAAAGTAGCGACACGAGAGTTTTGGAGCTTTAATTAAATTGCTACTGTACCGTTGGAATATTTGTCATATGTTTTTGTATTATAATGAGTTTATTTGTTATTTCAGTCTGTAAGTGGCGTCGCGTCGCGTGTTTCATATCATCTTATCTCTTTCTGTTCTACCTTTTAAATTATACAGCCTATGCGGGGTAATATTTTAGGTAAAAAACCCTGTACCTAGATCAGAGATGACATAATTATCTACAAACGCAATTATCGGCTGACCCGAACCAGTAGCTTTAAAGAAACTAAATAATCCTTTACATTTAGATGTAAAGGATAGTGCCTTACGTGGTCGGCATTGCAGTCTGTTGTTGGAAGTACTGATGGACAGTGGGAACCACTTACCATCGTACGGGTCACGTGTCCGTCGACCCCCTCTCCTGTGAATAAATACATGTACATTTTTATTTATTATTTAGTTTTACTAAATCTACTAGTGGTGCTGCTATTCATTCGATAAGTTCCACATTTGTTTCCCACAATAACCGCTGTAGTTTTAATAAAGATATCCTTGTATAGTTATTTATTTGTTATTTTGTTGTACGCATAAATGATAAAAATAATTAGAAAAGAAAATACATTTTTATTTATTATTTAGTTTTACTAAATCTACTAGTGGTGCTGCTATTCATTCGATAAGTTCCACATTTGTTTCCCACAATAACCGCTGTAGTTTTAATAAAGATATCCTTATATAGTTATTTATTTGTTATTTTGTTGTACGCATAAATGATAAAAATAATTAGAAAAGAAAATACATACAAAAGGCATGCTTATCCCTCAAGGAGATTTCTACCAGCAAACCTGGGAGAGCGATAGGTGAAGAATGAAATGGGCAAACATAGTGCGTACCTAAATACACTAGAATCACACTACTTTTATAATACGATTATTACACACTAATAGAAGAATATATCATTATACGAATACACACAATCATATATAAACTAATATATACACACATACATAATATTTTAAATATAACAGAGATAATGTGTGCTCATTCACATGAGAGTGACAGTGGTGCTTTAGGCGAGAGTTATACGAGTTATATACTCGTACTTATGAGACGTTTTATAATGAAGAGTTTTTATAACTAAATACAATATTTCATTTATCTTCGTACACAAGCTGCACCGTACTCTAATTAAAAGATTAGATACAAAATTTAATTTTAGTGGGAAGCTCCTTATTTCATATGAGGGTTTGGTATTCCAATGGAAAGGATACCTGTTGAGCCATTTTAATTATTGTTTTTAAGGCTTATTCTAATTCGACAGTGCGGAGAGGTCCTGATAATTTACAATTATTTCTACCATCATTTTTTATAAATAGTAATAGGTACTTAACTGAAGTTCTATTGAATCTCACTTTATTGATTATCATCAAATAAAAAGAAAAACAATGTTTTATTTTAAATTCCAAAAAATGCAATGAATCTACGAGGATCCATACAGATAGTATAAGTTACTTATTAATTATTCTTTAATTACGAGAACAGTCGATAAAAAATCTGATGATTTACCCAGATACTTTACCCAGATGATTTTTATCGACCATAAACCAATTTTCTTTTAGGTAGTAAACATTTAGTAAATATAATTCAGTAAATAGCTAAATACATATGTATCTTTTACTTTCTCTAGATTAAATGAAAGTGCCCAGGTAGAGGTATACCTACCTACGCACAATTTAAACAATTATTTGACATTATAGCTTAAAACAATTACAGTTTAGTTTATTTTTTGCTTACTTTGCTCAGGTTCCACTTACGACAAATCACGCGAAAGTTAAATATCTAATCGTTTATGTAAATCGTGAAAGCTAAAACGACACGCTTATTTATGCATTGAAATGGTTATAAAACAACAAGCACCTAACGGCTTTGTCTAAACTTGAATCTCGGATTTTCGTTAATTTATAAACGCAATAATCTTTTTTTAATAGATACCTATCAATCTTATTTTACTGTTGAGTAAAAAGATTTAAATAATCTTAAGTCAAAAACAAATCAATTTTCATTCACAAACTTTTATTAATTTTCACCTGGTCTTTAGTCCTTTTAAATAGGTACTCAAAAAGTTTTGCATTAGTTATACTATTCAATGAAAATTATCTAAAAATAAAATCTTACTAGGTTGGTATTTTATTGTTTTCATTTCTTTAAATAATAATACAAGATGATTATTAATATTAATTAATAATGTTAAGATTAATCAATAGAAAAGAAAAACGTCTTTACTCATAAGAAAATTTCAAATTATACTCGCCGTTTAATACTGTAACCTTTAAATACTAAGTTTTAGTATAATGGATTATAATAATAATTGACACAATAATTGAGTTGGCGTGAAAACTATAAGGCAGACTAACATGATTAATAAATAGACCTATAGGACCGCACGCTGCATTCTCACGGCCGCTGGGCGTACTCGACTGGCCACGTTATCCCTCTCTCACAGAAGACTACCTTAAAATGTACTGCATTTCCTACTTTATCGTATATCCCCAATGTATGTACCTACGTGTTTCGGTATTGAGTGAGGGTGTCATCCTATCCCTCTCCATTTTCTCAATCCATTCCTCAATCTGCAAAGGGGTAGGCAGCGCATCCGGGGCGTGCCAACGTTTGTCATTCTGGACTGATGTTGGCATGTGTCACGTATGTCTATGGATGATAGTATCCACTTACCACCAGGTGGACTGTATGCTCGTCTGCCTAAAAAAAATCCTTATCAACACAATTAGGTTCTTTTGTAAAAAAAATACTAATATAATTACTTTTGGCAACACTATGCATAGAACGAATGGAATAAATAGAATGGAAATAATTAGGTTTAATAGCAAAGTAATGACTGTAGCTTTAAATACAATTAGGCGCAATTAGGTACTGCATTAAATTTTCAAGAGGCCTAAATACTTCTAAAATTTACATTTTAATCAAATTGGTTTTATAAGTTTCCGAGATTGATCTTAGAGTAGTAAAATTCTACACAAAGGAAATACACAAGTTCACATTATACGAGTTTGTATATGAGCTTATAACGTCCTAGTGCAGAGCAGAGGCCTCTTCTAGAAAATCACTAGTTGATTACGAGCCATAATCCACTAAACAGGCCCTGTGTAGATTAGTATAAATATAGGTGTAAAATAAAATCTAGAACATCCGTATTCACGCATGCTTTAGATTTTATTATTATTATTATTTTTTATTATGAGAAAACCCGTATTTTCTCACGATGTTTTCCCTCACCACCGAACTGGCGATAAATTTAAAAATCCCTACTTAACTATAAACTCTAGGATTTGAACTCATGATCTCACGAATGTACTCCTAGGCTATCACCGCTCATACCAATATATTATGTACAATTGTACATAATAGACAAAGAAAATGTATTTGATCTTTATTTGATTCAATCGATCAACAAAGACTAAAGTCGGATTTCACAATTAGAACTGGATAATTGGAACTCATAAAAACAGTGCCAAACATTCTCTAGCCTGGTGATAAAGTACAGCCTTAGCCTACATAGACACGCCAGCTACATGCCTCGTTGACCGGTGGGCGCGCGGTGTGAGTTTAACTGGTACTACCGCCTTAATATTTAAGTTTTTTTTTTATATAGAAAAAGGCGGCAAACGAGCCTATAGTCCAAAAAGTAAGTAAGTAATTTTAACAATAATAAAATCAAAAGTTAGCTATGAGTTAATGCTTTTAAAATTCGTCTTAAGTCACATCGTGTGATGTGACTAAAGAGCCCCTTTTGTTGTAGCACCTCGCTTTCAGAGCACGCCTCTTAAGATATTAGAGAGTATCGGGATTCGTGGTTACGACTTTACCAGCAAAGTCGAATTTAGGTGTCATCTGGAAAATAAAATCAAAATGGCCTTCAAAAAGCTCGGTGTGCTGAACAGAGCGAAGCGGTACTTCAAACCTGGGCAACTCCTTATGCTATATAAAGCTCAGGTGAGGCTGGAGTACTGCTCTCATCTCTGGGCCGGCGCACCGAAATACCAATTGGACCCATTTGACTCCATCCAACGACGTGCTGTTCGTATTGTCGACGATCCCACTCTCACGGGCGGTTTAGAATCCCTCAGCATTCGGAGAGACGTTGCGTCTCTCTGTGTGTTCTACCGCCTGTACAATTGGGAATGCTCTGAAGAATTGTTTAACATAATTCCCACCTCGGGTTTATACAACTGCACCTCCTGTCACAGAAGTGTCATGCATACGCATTTCCTCGATACGTAGGTGTCGCGCACTGTTCGGTCCAAAACACATTTTACACCCGTAGGCCGTGGAACAACTCAAGAAGTCTTTCTATTACGCTACGAATATGGGGTACTTCAAGAAAGCTGTGAATGGGATTTTGCAAGGTCAGTGGAGTACTCACATACCTCCTGGGTTGCAGATGTCCGTCCGTTACCATCCCGTTACCACAATTTACCATCCCGTGGGACCGCTTGCTCGTCCGCCTACTGCTTCCCTATAAAAAATAAAATAAAATAAATTATAAATAAATAAGTAAAGGGAATCCAATCGCTTTCATACACCTGTTACATTCAATAAGAACCAGGAACCTGAACTGATTTTCACTTTGTCTAGCACAGATTCAAAGTAATTTTATCTTTGTATGTGGAGCCACGCTGCAGCGAATTTCAGTGTTGGTAGTTTGTTGAGTTTTTTTTTATTAGTTACCATTCCACACGAAGTTAAATTTATGATATTAAAGATAGCTTTAGGCTTAATAAATGTCAAATTTTAAATCCAAAGAATTTAATCATATTATATTAAACGATTAAAAAATAAATCAGAAACTCGATTAACCATTTCGGCATTTTGTGTTTTAACCATTTCGGCGTGTGTTTTTAACCAAGATGCCGAAATGGTAAAAACACAAAATAATATCTAATTAATTCCATAATATTCTTGGCTACAAATTCTACGGGACGTAGTACTACGAAAGTAGCGCTACGAACGCAGAGGTATGCTACGAAAATTACGTGTCAAATGGTTTGAATAAAATTAATTTATAGTTTGATAATTGCTTGTTGGCCTTCTATATGACATTATTAACGCATAATAATTAAATTTTATGTTGAATATCAAATTTAATAAGTACAAATACAACATAAAAGATGTTAAAATTAGGGCAACTGGTCGACTGCTCTAACGCACTCGGGTGCGCTGGCCGCCACCCCGCCACGTTGCCGGCCATTGGAAACGGCCCTCACTCAGTTCCGTTCACAAAACATAACCGGACGACTACACATTCTTCAGTAAAACATCCTCTAACATAACACTAAACTAAACAAACACTAGACGTCTAATTAACCCAGGTTTCTGAACGGGATTTTCCAGCATAAGTTTCCAAAGTGTGTCAGCTACTGCCTTGTTGTATAAAAGCGTCCGGAAACGGCGAACGGTGACTTATTGCGCGGGAGCCACGACGTCGGATTGGCGCCAACACGGTTCTTTTACACTTCGCGACATCTGAAATTCAGTTACAAAGTACGATATCTCAATTGGTTCTCCTTAGTGGTTTGTGGACTGTGTATGATGACTTGGACTGTATAAGTTCCTTAAATGACCGAAGAAGCGATGGCAACGGCGGCCCTAGTAAGTTAATTACTTTATATACAATACTACCTACGTATTACTCATTTTTTGCAAACGTCAGTTTCTAAAGTAATATTTACGAGTAGCAAGTAAAAAAATATTTAGAAAATTTATCTAATAGATAAATATAATAATGAAAAATTTGCTTACTTAATCTTTGAGTACGCTTTTCCAGATTCTAGTAGGACTAGGAGACAATAACAGGATCTTTACTAACCCATCCCATTACTAATCGAAATATTTTAAATATTTTTATTCGAAACCATAACAAACGCAATGTTTGTTAAGTACGGGAATGGGTACTGTATAAAATATTTTTCCTCTGGATGATAAGCAAATTAGTAACACTACATAATGTAAACATACATAATGTAAACGTACATAATGTACATAATATTATAATTACATTACTGTATACTATTATGGTGTTATTAAACCATATAGTTAGTCATGAAAAACTTAGTTGTATTTTCTTTATAAATTACTCTTGCATGATTAATCTGATTCATTTCCAAAGAAAAATGAAAGTTGTATGAGTGCATGTCAACTTTCTATAACTAGTGATTCATTAGTTTTGAAACTTCACATGTTTATGAAGTCCACTTAAGTCCAGTGATTCATATAAAAGTAAAAATCGTGACTAGAATTACTTAGTCATGCGGCAAGGGTCCTTCGTTAGCACTTATCATTAGAACCATCTAGCGATGACTCGAACCTTAGTAGAGGATAAATAATTCGCAAATTATGACGTTTATCTATGACTTACCAAAATTAGGGACATACTCGTAAATATCACGAATGCTACTCAATATTTATAGAGTTATCTAGATGTCTAGACAAACAATTGTTTAGAAAATTCAATACCGTCTTCAAGTAGCAATCAATCATGCCACGTGGCCGGCATGAATCGTCAGTTTCATGAATGGACTACCCTATAACAGTATAGACCACTGTCTCTATTAGTTGATTGGAAGTAACTTAGGTGAGTGTCTGGGGGGCGAGCGGCCAGTCACCGGGCGGGTCGTCGCGAGTGATGTCGCGTCGGCCGCATCCTAGACCGCGCCTACATTCGCGTGTGCGTCCACAGGCTGCGCCAGAACCGGTTCCGGTGGTGGAGCCCCCGCCGGCGACGGAGCCCGACCCTCATCCGCCGTCCGATGAAGAGCGAGAGCCGGGCGACTGGCGCGCGTCTCGCCCCGCTTCGCCCCCTCAACGCCCCGACGACATCTCTGAAGGTTCCGAAGCAACAACTCGCCCGATTAGAGCTGAACCAGCCAGCCGCTATGCAAACCTCAACTTCTGGAAGGCCAGGCGCGTTACCTTCTACCGCAATGGCGACCCTTTCCACCCTGGCGTCGAGTTCCGATTCAAGCCGGGTAGAGACCTGGTATCTATGGATGCGTTGCTGGACAGACTGTCTGAGAGGCTGGAGCTACCGAGAGGCGCGAGATTTATCTTTGGCATGGACGGTGATCGCAAGTACAGGCTGGAGGAACTTGAAGATGGTGCTTCTTACGTCGTGTCTTCCTACAAAACATTCAAGGTGAGTTTATAAGTACCTATCGCAATTTACTCGAATAAAAAGCTTTAGACTATAAATAGACATCACTGCAACTAGAACACGTAGGTAAGTCCCAGATTAGAAACATGCATACTCGTATTTAAGTTTGGGCCCAAAGAAAGTTAGTTTCTTTTTAATATGCATATCGTTTTAAGAATTATTGTTGAGAATTATAAATGCTGAGCGCGATTTATTCCTTTTTAAGTAGGTACAGATTCATTACGAAGACATTGGCCATCGGCTAATCCGGAAACACCGGAACGCGTCATCCACATCTGTGAATTACCGTACCTCTAACTGCATACTTTACTACGATATACTTTATTAATTGAATCTTCCGGACTACTTGGCCGAGGTCTTCTGGAATCTCTTCTCTTTCTTCCAAACGTTTCGTCAACAACTGCAGTTGACATCTTCAGTGGCGACTGCGTTCACTTTCGGAGAGATGTTATCTCTTCGGCTTCGGCTTCGGCTCGAGTTGCGCTCGAGAAGCCGAAGAAATAACATCTCTCCGCTCTGTGTTTGCTCTTGTGTAGAATATTTATTCCAGAAGATTATAAAGTATCTTTCATTAAAATCGGATCAGTAATATAAAAAATAGTACATGTTTCGTAAGGCGAGGTAATTCAAGACAGTTTTCCGATCGAAATTATGTTTTAAGCGAAAAGCAAAAGCTAGAGTATTGTATGTTTGAAAAGAAAATTGAATAATACCCAGTAATTTGAGATTATCTTCTTACCCAGCTTATCTTGATAACGTAAATACCTCGCTGCAAACGTAGGAAAAAACATATACACATATAGCATTGGCCAATTAAGCGTTCAACAAATGCAAACTCCTTTGCAGATCATTATCATCAACATATTTAATAGACGGTTAGGTTGTGCCAATCGCAAATGCAAAGTTGTAGAACAAACCTATACTTTCAGTTAGAGCAACAAATATAAACGTAAAAGTCATAATATTTATCCGTTTACGAATGCTGAAATATTTGTATTCGTGTTAACGCTGGGTTGGTCAAGCTACACATTGAATTAGTTCTCTTCACAAATGTTTGCGGTTCGCACCCAAGAGTATGAATACACGTACAGTGTACGTACGTGAAACGTGAAACGCACCTACAGATGTATGAAATAGCCCCAGTATGTAATATCAAACGTTGGCGCTCACCTCGTAACTTCTTTCTATAACAGAGATAATTAGTTTTTTATGTGTGATTTTTTTTATGTAATCTAAAACTTTTGATAAAATTTAAAATCAACTCATAAAATCTGTCGAAAGTTTAAAGAAGATTTAAACTTCAGAGACCAAGTTACTGCTGTAATTGTTGAAATACCTATAGCTCTTACTCAAATATCAATCTTAATTAGGGTATGACGACTGAAATCAAAAACGGTAACTACACGTGTCTCGATTAGAACCCAAATATCACGTCACGTTTAAGACGGGGCCACGGCCTTGCAAGATGTGGGTCGCAGGATAACGGCCACGCACTCAGAAATTTGCATGTTGATTATATATGTATAACCAATTTTTGGTTTACTTTGTTTTATTTCATCGATAGGCGGTGCTAATTGCAAGTAAATTGCTTTTCGAATGAATACCAGCAATTGTTTTTGTAACTACAATCATGAAATTCAGATTCTAATTAGGAGATTTGATTTCGTAAATATTTGTTGCACGTAAATAAATATATACGACCATTTGCACGCACTTGTTTTTCATTAAAAGCGCTTGATTACTCTGCTTTGCTTTTATTCACTAGGTAAATGAAAGATACCGTAATTAAGGCTTTAAATAAAAAGACAAGAATCGGTGTAACGACGTTACTTTAGATGCCTTGTAGCATTTGACGCTTGAAGCTTGTAGCATTTGAAATCAAATTGAACTTTCAATAGTAAATGTTCTATCAATATCCGCTCATACGGACTGAATATAAAAACAAATGAATAAATAAATGAAGGTCATTCTATTCTACCATATTGATCTAATCACAAAATTAAAAAAAAACACAAGAATAAAGAAACAGGAATCAATGTAACATGTCATTGTCAATTGGTAAATTTCGAAAAAGGAACGTGTTATATTTATTCATTTATTATCGGTAATGGCCGCCATCGTATATTCTCACGTTGACATTTAATTTTCATTGATATAGCGTGTTCCTATAGTATGTATATTAAGGGCGTAATGTATCTACCTTCTTCTACTATACCCATAATTATGTTCAGTCTGTGTTTCTGGGCTCTCCACTGTTGGATATGTCTCTCCCAAGGCTTGCGACCATAAAATAACTTCTGACTACATACTTAGGTACTTCCGAAAAAAGGGAACCATTATTTAGTAAAATAAAATGTCAGAATACTATTCTGAAAATTTGGAACAATTGTAGCTTTGCCGTCACCTAGGTAAAAAAAATTGCACTTATATTAGTATTCAAAATATGTGCTAGATTTTTGTATGAATGTTATGAGTTATTTACAAGTAGGTAATGTGATGCAGTTGTAATTAATGTAAATAAGTTATAATGCAGGTGTTTTAATGTATAAATCATAGCCCACAGTTGAGCGAAGGTCTTACCTCTCGTATTCACTTCTGTCTAGTACAATACCTTGTCATTTCGTGAGATGCGGAGCTGTCTCTTCATCTTCTCCTGTTAGTTTTTTCTTTTGTTGGACTCATTCGGTTGCAATATTAAACAACTTCTTTACATTTACTAAAAAATATAAAATATAAAATTCATATGAATTGAAAAGCAGTGATTCTATTTTGTATTTGACAGTTTACGTTAGTCCTATCTAACTTTTCTTAGAAAAAACAACAAATTAAAATTTGATAAACTCTTTTCCTTTACCTCAATTTAAAAAAAAACTATATTTACCTTTTTACATATGTACGTAATTAAATATTTATTTCCTCTTATTTACATTTGAAAGGCGGTTCATAATGAAATCTCAATCATAAAATGTGTTCTACTTTAACACACAACAGAGCGGTTAGCGACAACACGTACCGAGGGCAACGCGCCACCTTGCACTTTATATGCACACCGGGCAACGTGCGATTACAACAAGACGTTGTAACTCCAACGACCCAGTAATAAAATGAACATTTCTATTTTATTCGCTTTTTTATCAAAAAGGGGAAGAAATTATATGTATAAATTATGCTCTTTACTGCCCATTCCTTCCTATCTAAAAAGGAATAGTAAGTGTAATGTGATGAAAGAATACTCTCATCCCGCCTCTCTTATCTCTATCATTTCCAACCCTTCTCCCAAATTCCCTTCTAAATCTCGAAAAGCAGGCGGTGTAGTCAGAAAGTGTGCCGTTTGTTGTTCTTGACTGGCGTTAGCAAGTGTCTAGGAAGAATAATATTCACTTCCCACCAAATGGACTTTCTACTCGTTTCCCACCTACTATTTATCTACCTATGGGGCCACGAGGGAGAGTAGACACGAATTTCTTTCTTTCAAGAAACTGTCAGTGTACAGGTCAACTGTCAGGGCAAAGTTTGGGTATCTCTTATGCGAATTGTCCTATACAGAACTCCGACTTGGTCAAATTTCATGTGGATATAGGTTAACCTCTTCTTCCCTGTAGCATCCACTTGTGACGATGACGATTTTAGCCCTTTCCAGATGCACGCGGCAGACGTGTCCAGCTGAGTGTCATTTCATTACATCAGTAAAATGGGTTTTCGAGCGCAGTTCTTATACCCAGTATGCTACGCTCCATCGATCGTTAACAATTCTTGAGTTTCAATTACTGAACTTCAATCACCATATTTGGGCACCATACGTTGAATGATACACATGTCGATTAGCTTATGCTTCGGTGATATTTGAATGTTACTCTTCATAAGCAGCTTTCCTTCATACACCAGTTTAAATAAAACAAATAATTCAACTATAGTTTATGATACACTAGTTGTTATGGTTTGCTTAAATAAAACTGAAATAACCTGTAAGTTAGGGGATCTAAGAAACGCATTGGATTTTTTTTATAGACAAGAGGACGGACAAGCAAGCGGCCCCACGTGATGGTAAGTGTTACCGCCGCCCATGGACACCTGCAACGCCAGGAGGTATTCGGGCGCGCCGCCGACCTTGCAAAATCCTATTCACAGCTTTCTTGAAGAAAGCAATTACTTCATCAAATCCGTTTAACAGTTTCAAAGGTAAGCTCGATTAAATAAAATGTTGTTTTTATATACAGCGGTTTAACCTACTTTTGAAAAATAATAAAGCAGTTTATTTGCATTGGAAAGCAATCTATCAAACATGGGCGACAACCTTCACTACCATTTTATAAAAACACGAAAAATATTTCTCTTTTAATCTGAACCGTCACGATTTTGAAACGAAAGGCTTGATAAATAAGGAAGTCATAAATAAACCTGATAAGGGCTGAAGACATAGTAAAAATCTTTCTAGAAATCTAGAAAAACTGAAAACCCATCCATCTAAGTTCGTACTTAAGAATTAATTCCTACTCAAGTAGTCTTGTGGCAAAAAAGTAAACTGTCATCAGCATTATCGATAAGGGTTGAATAAATGAATAGTAAATAGCAATAGTCGGTCATTGTTGGCCCTGGTTGAGTCATTATGTATGTAAGAAAACTCTGCTTTATGCTGTATAGTTTTCGTTACTCACGCGACTACAAAGTAAGGGTACGACCATAGTGTAGGCGAGATATAGCGGAAGTGGGCTTTATCAACTTAATTCCAATGATAAAAGTCAAAACTAATGTATTAGAAATGAAAATAATGGATTTATAAAAGCAGGTCTTTCGTTGTGCACCGTTATTTATTTTCTTCGGAATTTTTCCAAGAAGACCGCTGCGCTATTGAAATTTAAGTAACATTTTACACTAAAATTTCTCTAAAATGTATTTGAGAAACCGTAAAACCAAATTCTACATTTGTAATGCACTCTCTGAAACCGATGTCGTAACAGATTTAAAAACGTTTACAACGATCAAACAGAAAACTATCCAACTTTCAAAACAGAAAACTATCATTGACTATCTATTATTATTGCATTTTAGATATAAAAAGGTGCGTCTATTATACACATTACAGCGTATTTTAAATTGAGATAAAAACTTTGAAAATTGTACTTTATGTTTGCTGTGTATATTTGAAAGAAGTGTATTCGAAATACGACATGGTAGGACACTATTTCACATATGTGAGTATCAGAAATACTCTAAACAAATACCAAAAGTACTCATAAACTAAACATGACATTACAAATACAATTAAGACATTTAATTTAAGTACACATTTGAGGTATACTTTCAAATATTTATAATTATGTAAATTAATAGGCTAGGATAAAGAATGAAAAAAAACGTGTCTTGTCTACGTGTCTTGAAACCAGATGTAGTATTCTAAATTACCGACGCAATTTTTGAAATTCGAACCATAGGAGCACCATCACATTCGCTCATTTCATCGCCACATTTAAAACTCCAGAATCCTATAGGTACATCTCTACCAAACGCGCCATACCTTTTCCGCAGTAATATATTTTTCTTCGAGATGTCTATCACAAATTGCGGCGTAAATAATTAAATTTCCTTACCAAATAGATTTGATTTTAATTTGTTCTATTTTTTCTCTGTATTCGTGGATAAGAATAAAGGAAACACTTTGTCTGACGGTGAGTCTTAGAAGGAATGACATTATTATTTCGTACTGCAGAAGAATAAGACGGATACAGAAGGTCTGTACACTGTAGTGAGAAGTTAAAAAATGATACAGTAATCGTAACATATTCATAATACAGCATACTTCTAGATTACTACTAATATGCTGCAAAACACAGCACATTTTCCGACGACGCAGCAGTCTAGCGAGCTACAAATACAGTTTTGCAGCTCGTAGCACGTAGCTATATCGTAGCACATCAAGTGCTACGATAGACTACAGTATACCCAACAGTGTGTGACACTACACTATACCCAGTACGCGTGTATACAAACGTAATTATCGAAGTAAACATGAAATATTTTCAAGCCTTCTTACATTTTACGAGTAGTTTCCACTGCCCTTTCGATAACCAATGACACTGCATAACTGAGCCCGTTTTATGTCACTATAGGTTAAACTTTATTAGACTTTACTTCAATTACTTATAAATTCTTTATTACATGAGCCATTTCAAGTAAGTCTCGGAAGTGTTCATATCGCTAATACAAAAATGCGGCGTCTTAACGACTAGGGCGAGGTTCTGTACAGTCACGTTAGAAATTACTAAAATTGAATATAAATAACACTTTGTTGATACTAACTCTATTCAATCGCTGATTGCATCTCTGTGCGGCATGTTGTAAACCGTTTGTGTATTCCCTCTTATTTACTTATTTTTCAATACGAATTTATGACCTATTAGTACGGCATTCAGTACCACTCTCTGCAGTACTGATCACAGGTTCTGTTTACGAACCATGAAACAATTGTATAAATATGCTTAGTTTGTGTTATATTAGAAAGCATGACACAAAAAATTCTCTTGCGGACAATTAAGTGTAGTGTTATTATGTGATTCATTTTTAATTTTACGCATAAATTACTTAAAATTGTGCCTTGTGTTAATTATAAAAATCAATGTTCGGGAAAAGTTTGCATTTAAATTAACATGTCATTTCAACAAACATAAAAGATAGACGACAACCATAAAAAAAAACATTTATTTTAAGTTTTAGTATCTTTAACTTATATAAACTGTTATTGAAATGTGGTGACTTAGGAGTATCTATAATAATCACGATTCACTTTCATGTTATGAGTTCGAAACCTGGCCATACTGTTAAATTTCTACTTAAGTGTATGCATTTTTTCAATTATTGTATCACTAGCTCGGCGGTAAAATAGATATAGCGAAGTCATATCCGTGATTTTAAAAACTACAGCATGTGTAATATCCACTACCTGTGTCCGAGTTACGGATTATGTCCACAAAACCCCTCGTGATTGCAGGAGCAGGTCTGGCTGATAATGATATTGATGCTGCAATGTATTGTATAAATTCAAGTAAATTCATATCTACAAGTATGTTCAAACTACTTGCGCTAATGTAGTCCGTTCCGCCCCCCTTGCCATATTGTTCTCTTAAGCAAACAAATACTAAGATAAAGTTGGTATTTGTCAAATTCATCTATATCTTTTAGCCTTTAGACAGTTGTAATGACTTTATGACGTTCACGAAAGAAACAATTCATTATTTTTAATAATAAAATCACATGCGATTTTCGGTTTCCTAGTCTAATTAATGACTAATATTTTGTCCTAAATATAGTGCAAGCCATATTTTTAATAACGAACATGAGCTATGTTATTGCTGCCCATGTTATTACTGTGTGATTACTAAGACTGTAATTTAGTATATGTATATGCTATTAATTGTAAATCTCTTATAATAGAATAAAAATAAACTAAAATTTTACGTAATCGATTGTACGCTATAGTGTTTGCAAGGGAAATGCAAAAATTGCAGTTTTCTTCCGCCGAACATCGTTCGTGTTTCACACGATTATGTAGAATGTATTTTGATGTGAAGTTCGCTGTCGAAAGTAGGGATATAGGTCAACTGTTTTCGACAAATTGTACATTGTAACCGAACCTTTTCAATTTGCATATATTTTAGTGTAATGCGTGTTAAGGAAATATTTTTACATCTTAAGTGTTTTATAGCAATGCCACGAATCGTAGGTAAATATAGAAATAATGGTTCAAGTTTTGGACATTTGGATGGATTGGACTATTTATTGACGATAACAGTGCAAAGGGAAAATCGTGTGACTTTGGTGAGTACAATATTCATGTATTCTAATTTATTTTTCATATTTTCAACATATGAACCCGATTATTTATAGCAAAAATGAACCCAGTGAGTAAACTGTTAGGACTTTTAGGTAGGTAAAGACAATTTTTAAATTACTTACAGAAACAGTAAACGATAAACATTTCTCGCGAAGTTAATGTTAGCTTTAAACACCCTTGATTAAAATGAAATGAAAGTTGTTAATTGAGGTTGTAACGCCAATTTTTCATAAATAAATCATTATTCTTGAAGTTCATGCCGAATCTCAATTGAACTCAAGAATTAGGTAGGTATGCTTTTTCCATGTGCGAAAATCATGAGGTCAACTTTATGAGCGCGTGTATATTAGAAATTAGAACAAATTCTTGACTTTGGTATACATAAACTCAATTCATCAAGCTTCATTAAACATACCTGAAACATTTCCCTCTTAATTACAATGCCTGAACAATTGGATCAAGGTCCTTCCGACGAATATTTTCGTCAGTATTTAACATAATGCGTAGCCCCGAAACTCCCAAATTAGCCGTTATCGGTTCGCGTGCGTACTGAATCGTGACCAGCTGGTCATTTCTGTAATAATTGTTTCACATAAGACCATAAAATGTTCTTAATTGTGCGAAGTCGGGAATCGGGCGATGTATATCGGCTTATGGCAATATAACATTTTGTAATGGTTGCGTGGAGAGTGACCTTGACACCCCGCACCCCGCCGTAGCTTTCCTCAACCGCCGTATTAAATTTCGAATAGTCTGCCACATCCAACCGTACTATGCGGATAGCTCCGACCACATAACTTGAAACCTTACTTAAACGAAATTGGAGTTCTTCTCGCTTGTCAGTGAAGTGACTTAAACTGCCCCGCGATGCATCGGAAAGGCATTGTTTTGCTGCACATTAGTCAGCTGTTAGTTGCAAGAGTGTTGTCTAGTACCTCGTATGGTGCCTGAGCATACCGACGTGTTGAGGTTCCAAGCGTAACCTTTCGTTATTCGAGTTTGAATGTCAACAAAAATTAAAAATTTATTCTCTCAGTGGAAATCTAAACTGCATGTATATTAATTACTCTATGCATAAACAACAGTTTAAAAAGTCATTTCTTTCGTGTAATAGTTATTTACTGTAGAAAGTTTAAATAATCCCATTATGTTCACTCTACCAAAGAGGTGGTAAACTCTTTTTAAAATTGTATCTTATTAAACTTGCAAATTTTTAAACGATTTTGTGTTTTGTGAAATAGTTGTTTTAAAATTCTAATTGTTTATACCATAAAATCTAACAAATAATTAACAATTAACGCATTGTGAGCATCCAAAGAAAACGATATCAGGGTTATTTACTTCATCAAACACGTAAATAATTGTGAAAGTTGTGATTCTTAATTAATTTCAAAATGTTTTTTAAGTAAATTTATAGTAGATTCCCTAATTAGCTGATTCTTGAAATTCGGTTTTTTATCCGCTCCGTCCAAAACATAGTGTGAGAATAAAACATCAAACCCCTTTTATATAACTTCATTAGCAATCTTTCGTGACGAGGTGGGTACTTGTGCCGGCGACTTGCGTGCAAAGTGCTAAAGATCCGATCTGTGCTGTTGACAACGTCCACCGCACGTCCACGGCAACCCACTTTGCCGTTAATTAGCAAAAATTACCTGCCTCACCGTGACGTGTTATAAATTATAATTCATAATTATAACGCGTGTGTGATGGTGATAGACGACATGACTAAGTTGCGTAAGATAGTACCAAGGACTGGACAATTACAAGTTACAATACCAAGCAATACGTGCACAAATCTTTCAATGGCAACTTAATTATAAAAGAAAATTTTACCGGCTTCACTTAATCATTTCCCATTCGTCATCGGTATAGGTAGGTACTAGAGATTATAGTAAATTTCTCCTACAATAAGCGACAGCTTCTGTTCTGTGGCGCGTTTTAATGTTTTGAGTATCTGCATATTAGTGTATCGTTATGCGAATCTTCGACGAATGTGTGCAAATTAATTATAAAAGAAACTTTATACACTTAACTCATTCATATCCCATTCGTCATCAGAATAGGTATTTACTAGAAATTATAATAATTTTTACCAACAATTGATAGCTTTTGTTGTGTGACGCGGTTTATAATGTGTGTTTATTACATTTTCATACTGAGTAATTTGAAACGGTAATAGTGTAGGAGCTTCTATTTTCAATGTGCATTCACGAGGTAATGAGTTCTGCACAAATCATTGAGTTTCTATATAACTACTGATTTTTCAATTATCACTGGCTCAGCGATAAAGGAAAATATCCTGAGGTGTTTTCAGGACATATTAATTGAATCTTCCGGGCTCCAAGAACGGGCTACGAGCTACAGTTTTCAACACACTTTCCTTTTTCTTCGTGCGCTCGAAAAGTGAGACTTTTCGTCATGTTTATATGTTTACGTAATGTGACATGTTTACACATTAGTTCATACATTTACACACCTAATGGTTGGTGGCGTATGTCCCAAAACCCACTCGTAATTGCAGAGAGGTCTGTGCCCCCAGTGTGACATTATAGGCTGATATCAGATCGGATAAGGCGCTAACTTTATTTTGAAAATAGCGGAAAAATTTCAGTCCAAAATAGAGAGATTTGTTAAAAAAATTCAACAAACTTTAGTACCTATTTAAATTCATTGCGCTTCATAATTAAATATGATCAATTAATTACATAAAAAACATAAATATGTCAATAATTGTCAAGATTTTTTATTAAGGCCGTAACAACAGACAGAGTCGCGCAATTCCAAAACACAAATCACGTATCTTGCAACATTACGGTATGTTCATGCTAATTTATGTGTGTGCGATTGCAAACCGGACAGACGTCACGGCACTGTTACCATCTGAGCGAGCGACGTTAACTGCACGCCGACACGAAGACACGTGTACCGTATGCATTCACCCTTACCAGTGGCTAGGTACTTGAACTTGACTGCGGGTGGTGAACGCAAGTGACATTTAAAATTTTTACTAATTACCTCGTAAAAAGCATCTACATTGGACCAGTTTTTTGGTCTGATACGAATTGAAAATCAGTGTCGTAATTTTCTGTAGGCGGCAACAACGTTATATGAATTAGGAACTTTCTTCGAATTCATTGTACTTTGAACATATATAGGTAGTACAGTAGTATATATATATATATATATATATAGTTATATACAATAAACTTATGAGTTATTACTTAGTTTAATATTCTCTAACAACAAATGATTGTATTGAATTCATTGTATTGCGTAGTTTGTTTAGGAAACGATATAAAATATATTTTACTAGCGACCCGCTCTCGCTTCGCTTCAGTTTATAAGTTTCTTTTTGGATTTTTTTTTTCAGGATATCAAAATTAAATATAGCCCATATTAGACACGGATAATGTAGCTTCCTATTTGTGAAAGAGTTTTTGAAATCGGTTCAGTAGTTCCAGAGATTACCCCCAACATACCCACAAACAAACACAATTGTACCTCTTTATATATTAGTATAGATATAGATTTCAAATATAATAAAATTGTAACAGAGCCGTATTTACATATGAAATCTTTTTTGAAAAAAATCGTTTTTGTGTACTTACTCTATGAACGACACAGAAATCAACACAAACGTTTTTAGAATTTTTGTCTGTCTGTCTGTCTAAACGTGCATCACTCAAAATCTACGGGACAGATTTTAACAAAGCTTGGTATAGCTATAGCTCTTATGCCGAGTTAACATTTAAGGTACTTCCTATCCAGATAGATTATAGAGTTCCCTTGTGGGAACTCTATCTTGTGGGTTCACGCGAATGAAGGCGCAGGCGCCGCGAGTGTTTAATGAATTCCCCACATTCTGAATATCTTAGATATAAGAGTTTAATAAATTTTGTATATTTGCAACAAGTATAATCGTTACTTACCAAAGCAATACCATGGGCCTACCCAATTAATAAATATACCCATGGGCACTTTATTGAACTAGTAATAAAGATGAAAAACGTATAATTTTGAATATATTAACTGTAAGACCTCAACAACATTTTGAACTATCTTTATCAGAATGTGGATTCATTCCGTAGCCTATGTACTACTTTTAAATATTAGTCAGTTTTCGAATAACTGTATGCTGCTTCAAACTTAATGTCCAAATTTTATAATCGAACTAGAGTGAGGACAATCCATATATTATCATAACTAACCAATAACTACGTAATTTGGTGCGTGACTTATCATAACTACCATAATATAATTTATTCGTAAGTTTCAAAGTGAAGTAAAAAAATAATAATACAATAAATCTTAAACTCTTAACCAATCTTAAAATATATTGTAAACAAAAGTGTACACAAAAAGTGCAGAGACAACATAAATAAATCAAATCAAATAATTTCATTTTGGTCCATAGGTTATAAAGTAAATATTTATTAGTAAGTAAATAAAATACAATTTACTGTAAGTAAAGACAGTTTCAAACGAAGATCAAAACAATAAGAACAAAGAACAAAACAAAAGGCAAAGTGTGGCGCTCAAGCCGTGACCGCTGGCTCGACGCAGCTGAACACTCCATGGTGGACAGTGACGAAGACTCGCCATTCATCGTCATATCTCTGCCAGTTTCCGTGCCTGAACCGCCTGTGAGTGCACTTTCATTGTTATTTGACATTTAATCTTCTAGAAGTTCAATGTACTGCTAGTCAATAATGATCACTATTCTATAGTCACTTTAGGATGATCTGCGACGTGTAATTCAAAAGAAATTACTGGTTGGTTATTATTTGTAAATTTCCAATCATTGCAAAATGTGGGAAATGTGCAATAGTATTGTAGCGTAAATGTAACGCTACGCTTTTACTACGAAGTATTGTGCTACGAATGCTACGAAGCTACGCGCTACTAACGGATAGTTAGACTTGAAGTTGTGTGAAAAAAATACATTGTTTTATTATTCTCTACCATTTTACATGAATTTTACTTAGCATTAGTTAATAAAGACATTTTTTTAACTATCACGTTATCATATAACCCTCTAATCTTCATTACATAGCATTAACTTAAATTATACTTCGTCTTAAATATGTAAACAATAATTTCCACGTGCAATAAAGATGAATGATCAATTACATATTGATTAATCAATAATTAATGCATATAAATTGCTGTGTAAATATTCGTATAGTGACTTAAACTATTGGATTAAACGGCCATTTATTAAAAGAATAAATAACTGACGACTGAAGTGAAAGACGTGACAACAGCGGCGCAGTCGCATCAACATCATAATTAGAGGTAAATATCAAGCTTAATTATAAAGTAAAATGCTTTTAAATTAAAACCCTTATTAATACAGATAATCCTGATCACATAAGTAATTTTGTCGAACGCTGTACCCTAACAAACTCTGATTTGAACTGTCTTCAGGTCAAGACACACCCTTGTGTGAAGTTATACATGCAATCATCAATCGCACGGTGTAATAACTAAAAAAAATCACTGTAAATAATGTTTAATAAATATTCAAATGTCTTGCGTGTAGCTAGTTGGCATATAATGGCATATGTAGCCAGTATAGTATAAAGCAACAGAGCGTTAAGATAGGGTAATGCCACCGTATATAGGTTAATGTATACGTTAATTGTATTCCATTTAAATTTGTACGCTGTGTTTTGTACTAGAGGCAAGAGCTGACGATATTTCTCACCTATAAAAGAACATATAGAACATTATAACTTTAATTATATGCATACCGTAATCAGCTCTTTTATCGTCCTCTTCTGCAAATGGGCCTCCCCATGTATACGACAATGTGCATGAGAAATATGGCTTCACAACGCCACGCTGGCGAAGCAGGTTGGTGAGTTCACTCGTTTAGAGGTTGTGTAGTTCCTCGGGGCTCATGGTAGCGGCTTTGTTATCTCTTAATCGCTCTTTACGAAGCCCACGGGACGACACTCATTCTTATTTTGGATATGTGATCTAATTTGAAAGGTGGCTTTATAATCAAAATTATTCCAAGAAGGCCTGTACCCCGCGGTGGGAAATTATAGATTTTAACAAAATTGCTTTTTAAAAATGGCATTGTAATTTGTGATACGAATCAGGATCATTACAGGTAGTTGAGATTACCGTAAACGGTGCTTAGTTTTGCATGGAAATTATAGGTGTGTATGTATGTACTCATATTTACAAATTTTACGTCCACTTCCTCGTGATTACACCAAAAATTTCTCAGTAAATGACAAAATGGCCAACATTTTCAGACGTATTAATTTCACAAACACCGCAGTCCACTTGTTATGCAGCAATTTGAGACGTGACCTCGGCGTTTTATATTCCTTGCCACATGTGCGATGAGTGGACGAAACGTATATAGAGACCAAACAATGTAGACCCCTATAGAAACACTTTGACACCCCTACATCGCGTGAGCCTACAACTTTCGCGGGGGGATGGGAAAGTCGACCCGCCTTGTTACGATTTCGTAATTGCACGCACAGACTATGCGATAAGTCGCGTCCTTGACTAACGGTCAGTACCACCGGCCAAGGACTTAGGAATAATTTGGTAAAAGAAATAGAAAGCCTTTTTGTTTACTGCCAGTGGTAGATCGGTCGCCGAGCGTGTCGCCTGTCGTTCTTTTATCGACATTAGCGCAAGATTTCGCGAATAAGAATTCGGTATTACTCTAAAAGTGCAGAGGATTTGAGAATTACAGTTATGGTTAGTGGTTTTAAGTTTTCGTTCATACTTCTTTTACACATTAAATATTCTAGAGATTTTTCTAATTATATAAACAAATAAAGTTACATTTGTTTTCAAACGGGTGATAGATATGAATTGATATTTAATATTAAGGAAATAATTAATAATTAATAATAATAATTAAGGAATATATCAATGAATAGTTGTTGTTGGTCTTTATCGTACCTACTTATAATAAATTGTTACAATAAAACTTTACAGTATTACAATAAGTACAAAAGCGGACTTATTCCTAGAAGGAATCTCTTCCAGTCAACCTGAAAATAACCGAGAGGAGTTATGTTATTAAAAAGTAGGCGACAACATATAATATATAAAACATTCATTCAAAAAATATCAATGTCGTATAAAAATTATTAAAATTACATTGATATAAAAAATTCCATAACTTTTAGTATTGTGTATATAATAACACACCACTCGTAGTTTCATTTGAAATCTGGTTGTGGCACAAGTAAACCAGGTCAAAAGTTGTTACCTATTACAAAAAAAAATCACACGTGAGGCAGCAGGCGGAATTCCCTCGTAAACCTGTAAAATTCTTGAATAAATCCGCTTGAAATGACGGTAGCTCACGTGTCTGGCACACATTCAGGTGCCATAATGAAATGAAAGAAAAAAATACACACTTATAACTTGACAAATTTAGTCCCTACACCCTGTAAATATCACTAATACTTTGCATAATTTCAATTCATAGTATACCAACGCGATTAAAAGGAACAGACTGCAGACTTTAATTATAAATAAAGTAATGCAGGCGTGGGACCTTCCGAAAAAATACGAAAATCTATACGAAAAGATTCGATATATACTTAGATATACTTTTGCAGGTATTTCTAGATTTTCCTAGAAGATAAACGTACTCAAATAATATTAGTTATTTTGTGCTAATTCATTTTATTTACGGAGCTTACAACAGATTAAGATTTATCATAATGCAACTGCATTAGTTTCGGTAGAATAATTTTTGACATCAATTTACCGTGTGTTTGGTTACTCATAATTTAGTAATAGACACCCAGAGAAAAATAGAATAACATTTACAAAATGACACCGTAGCCGCGCACCGTCATCAAAACCGCAATAAGTTTAAAACTACTTAATAATTACATTAAAATTATATTTTTAAACTAGAATGTGCCTGAATTTTACAAATGCTTATTTTAATTGCATAAGTCTGTTCTTAAATCTATCAAAAAGGCTCCAGATGACCTCTAATGTTGTGGGTATTTATAGAATAATTACTGAAAATGCAGCTCTTTGTATGCATGTCAGTGAAATTTCAGCCGCGTTTCAGCCTTTGTTTTCGTTTGCACATACATCAAACAAAATCGCGATCGGTGTCAGGGGCGCGGGGCGTTGCAACCTTAAGCGCCGATTACTTTCGGAAACAATAAACATAAATGCACTTTTGCTACGGTAATTTGGCATTTTCGAAAACGTATGGTTGATGGTGTGTGTATATGTAATTTTCAGACCCCCTACTATCAAAATTTAGCCATCATATTAATCGTAGGCCTAAAATAACTAGTATCACAATTTTGTGTAAAATAAAACAGACTTTTAAAACAATCATTTAGTTATTATCCTACAGATAAATAAATATAATCAAATAACAACTTATGCTACAACTAAAAATGTGCAGTTATATATCAATTATATAAGGTCGGGGAAAAAGTTTCTTCGTATTTTACATACAAATTAAAGACATTTTTTTAAAAAGATTAATTATAATTTAATACATTTAATTATAATATCTATATGTGCCGTTTTGTTCTATAACTTGTTGCCAACTTTTTGGGATTTTTGGTCAAAAAATTGCGACAAGTGGTTTTGACAGTCCTCTCTTGATGTTAACCTTACACTACCTAAAGAATTCTGAAGAGACCGAAATAAGTGGAAATCTGAGGGCACAAGCTATGTGGAGGGTGCAACAACACTTCCCAACCAAGCTCTCTTAATTTTTGCTGAGTGGCCAAAGATGTGTGTAGTCTGGCGTTATCATGATGAAAGACTACACCCTTTCTGTTGATCAATTCTGGGCGTTTTTTCTCAATTTCTTGCTTTAGTCTCATCAGCTGTTGGCAGTAGAGATCCGAATCGATGGTTTTGCCCGGCGGTAAAAGCTCATAATGAACGATGCTCTTCCAATCCCACCATACACACAACACCACCTTATTGCACGTTAATCCGGGTTTCGCCACAGTCTGTGGAGCTTGGCCACACTTAGACCATGATCTTTTCCGCACGTTCTTGTCGTAAGTGATCCACTTCTCATCACCAGTGATCAATATTTTCAAAAATGGTTCAGTTCCATTGCATTTCAATAGAGAATCGCAAACGAGTACACGGTTCATTAGGTTTCCTTCGGTGAGCTCGTGTAGTACCCAAATATCGAGCTTTTTGGTGAATCCAGACTTTTTAAAATGAGTCAAAACTGTTCTGTAGTCAATGCCCAGTTCATCAGAAATGTCGCAACTACTTATATGCCAATCTTGCTGCACTTTTTCACAAATAGCATCAACTTTATCGGTAACAGGGCGACCGGAGCGAACTGCATCTTTAACATTAAAATTTCCTGACTGAAAACGCTTAAACCAACTTTGTGCTACTCTTACTGACACTGCATTAGGTCCATAAACGGCACAAATTGTTTACGCGGCTTGTGTCGCATTTTTCCCTTTTTTGTAATAAAACTTTAAAATGTATCGAATTTCTTCGTTAGATTCACTCATTTTCTTGGACAGAAAAACAATTAAAAATGGCGGGAAACAGTTTTTTTATTTTTCTATTTGTTTTTTTTAAATGTTACCTTTTTAATGGTATCATAACCAGCCAAGTACAAGCAGTTCAATCAAAGATATTGGATCACTTCATACATACAAAATACGAAAAGATTTTCTCCCGAAAAGACGAAAAGACCTATTAGTTAAAAACTCAAACGAAATGGATATAATAAATTCTAATTTGAGAGTAAAAAATGTTGGGGAAAATGCACGCTGCAATCCAACAGCCGCTGGGCGCACTCGACTGGCCATGTTACCCTTCTCTCACAGAAGACTACCTTGAAATGTACTGCATTTCCCACTTTATCTTATTTTCCTAATACGTGTTTCGGTAGTGAGTGAGATGTGCCAGAGCCCATTCCCATCCTATCCCTCCCCATTTCCCCAATTCTAATTCTGCAAAGAGAGGCAGCGCATCCGGGGGCATGCCAACGTTTGTCATTTTGGACTAATGTAGGCATGTATCACGGATATCTATGGGCTACAGTATCCACTTACCATCAGGTGGACTGTATGCTCGTCTGCCAAATTCTTCCATAAAAAAAAAATGTTGGGAAGAACCAAAAAATAATTATTTAATTACATGAAAAAATCTTTACTTAACAACTACGGTCGCGCACGTCACTGGTATCGCTTGCTGTTAATTTTTAACCAAATCTTCACGTATTTACTTGTAGAATATCTATTTCGTCTAATGACGTTATGGTACTTAATGTAAAACTTTTTATTCTCGATTTCGTTTTCTTCTGTGAACAATTTTATTTTCTATGCTTAGGCGGCAAGCTACGGCAAAAAGAACGGCATGTGGTACGGCGGGACGACGACCGGCACGAGCGGATGGTCGCGCACCGGCACCAGGAAACAATCGGTGGCGGAGTCCGACGCGCCCCCGCCGGGTGGAGGTGGCGGCAAGCCCACCAGCGGCCGCGTCATCAGGATCATCAATAACATGGATCATTCTATACAGGTAACATTATGTTGCATCCTAACATTTAGCTAGACTAAAGTAAATTAAAATTTAGCAAGTAGTCTGCCTACAACACAACCTCTGGATCATTTGCACCTGGAAATATTACAAATAGTTACAGTTATACTGTGATATAAATATACATATCTGTAGCCGAGAGGTAAGGAAGGTCGGAGGGAATTTTTACCATTAAAACTCGAATTACTTTAGGGTTCGATATATTTAAAACCATTGCTTATAGTATTTATTTCTTTTAACATTTAATAAAGCAGCCCCTTCGAAATCCACAACTATAAAAAACTAAATTAAAAAAAAACTGTATTTTTAATAAAAAGAGACAAGAAGAAAAGAATTTATAAAAGTGTGGGTCAGAGTCCAACTAAAAATATGTAATTTCATATAAGTCACATATTTCCTTCTAAAACTTTGGGAAACATATAAAGAAGCATCACTGTGAACAGTTACCACCACCCGAATGTTATCTTCGAGAAATTCCAGTATTTGTTGCTCAATTAGTAGAATTATTCCTTCTAAATTGTACCTATTGCTAGTTACCTTGTTAGGAAAAACATATATCTTACATATTATTACGTACATTTTCATCGTTTACAGTCTTGTATAAAAGTTACTCGTAATTATACCGCTTGGTCGTTAGCCACCACCAAATAACCGCAATGTAAAAATTGACCCTCTTACAAAATATTACAATTAATTCCAACGTCGTAGTATGTAACTAGGCTATGACAAATTAAAATACATTTAATCGACCCTGTATGAGTAGAGTGTTTTCTTTATCATGAGGCCATTAATCATACGTTCAAATTCATTCCGCCGATTTGCGGTGGGTATAATGAAACGTTTTCGATGCGACCTTGGTGATTAAACACTGGTTTCTGGGATTTCAATCGGCGGAGAATGAAACGCTTTTGGTTTCGAGGATATGTTAATATTTACTAAAGATTTAGTTTAGTTGTTGCTCATTTATTTAAAACCTGGACTTATATATATATGATTGTTTACGCGGTTATTAGTCTTCGTTAACACTTTTATTTGACTTGAGATTCAAAGAAAACAAAAGCGAGAATCAGTAGAAATGAAGACAATTTAGCGATGACCTGGCGTAAGTTTTAATTTTAATATGTGCCTAAAATGACGGCTTCGGAAGTAACGTCCATAACAGGAAATAAATGGGCTAATGCCATTATAATGATAATGAAAATTACAATTAATTTTACAGAAGAACCCTTTACATAACTTCATATTTTCTTTTTTTGTACGTTCTTTCTACCTTTCACCGTTCATTTACCTTCGCACTGAAGGTATTATTAAATGATCCTAATGTATTTGTTGGTAAACATTACTTATTTTTTGTATTTTATATTGAAACTTTCATTAGGTATATCATTTTTTGTAACAGTGCCGTGTCTTGTTGAACTTACGTACAACACAACCGTTCGAAGAAGTCCTTGAAGATTTGGGCCAAGTTCTAAAAATGAGTGGCGCGAAACGAATGTACACAATAACTGGACAAGAGGTAAGAATGAGTTCAAGGACTAATGAGGTACTTGTATAGAGTTACTATGGTCCTTCGAACTGGATAGTAATCTGAAGGTGTGCACAAATTAGGTAACTCTGTGTAATATAACATCCAGAGTATGGATGTTTGTGTATAATGTAGTACCTATTCGCGCTATTTCGTTTTCGACGCGCTGACATTCCAAGAGTCACATGAGTAAATAATACGGGTTTTAACTCATATGGCTAGGAAATCAGTAAGCAATTGTTCATGTTACCTGCACATGTTATGCGATAAAGGAAACGAGTAGTTGTCGAGTGACGTCCACGAGAATTGTATGCTTCAAATAAATTTTCGGTTAAACCAGAACATTCGGTACTTGGTCTTCAGTTCGATAAACTGTCTATTATTAAAAAACTCTCCATGATGTGTTACAAATTGTTGTTCTGGTTTATACGCACCTTGAAAGTAGAAGCTGTGGGACGCAACTCGCAACTCAATATAGAGATAATAAAACTTTATATTTATTTTATTTATTTATTTACACTTCACTGCAAAATATCGTACAAAAGGCGAGCTTAATGCCTTAATAAGGCATTCTCTAAGAGCCAACCTTTGGGTTGATCAGAGAAGTTCAGTTAGGAGGTGCATGAAAGATACAATTTAGATGGTGTGGTAAAATAAATATAATACATATACGTACATACAATCTTATATACATACATATTGTACACATAATAATAAATATAATACATATAAGATATACATAATCAATAAATACATTATATAAACTATATTATATATATAAAAACAAGTATTTGAGCACGGAGAATATTTTGGAGTTATCGACTTTGTTGTAACTCGCCACTAGATGGCGCTGCAGCATATCAACTAGATTACATAAAGATTCTAGATTACGTAAAGATCATCCATTTTTATATATACAGAGGTAAATAAATATACACAGGCAGGACAACGTCTGCCGGATGCAGCTAGTTAAATATATAGGTGCATAAGTTATATTAAGAGAAACAAAAAATAACCATGTTAAACTTTTAATCATGTTTAACAATGTTAACCATGACAAAAGTAAAATAAAAATGAAAGAAAAGATAATGCAAAAGGAGCCGGTTTATATCAGTAAACTATCAGCATTAAATGTAGTATATCTTATTGTGATGAAGCTACTAAGTATACTATATTTTTTTCTAACAACAGATATTAAATAGTTAAAGAAATTTTAACCGCAATTAGACTAAAATGCTATCACGTCAATGGCGAGTGCTGTAGCCCTTTAGGGGTAATTTAACAGAATAATCGTTGTGGTCTCGATCAACAACGGCTAATAAAGTAATAACACAATAATAACCTATCCGGTTTTAAAACAAATATTTCAAACACAGGTGAGAAGTTTCTCCCAGCTTCGAAACGACTTCGCTGATGTAGAAACCTTCTACTTGGGAACCGTAATGGTGGCACCAGCTTTGAGCCCTGGAGTGAGCGCTCCGCTGCCTGTCGAATCACCCATGAGGAGGTAATTTATGGATTCAGATATACGAAATATTTGCGTTTGATTAAATTATTGTTTTCATACTTATATCGCATACCTGAAAGTATAGGTATGTAACTAAGCTCTGACAAATATTTATCTCAAGAAATTTTCCCGCTGCTCCATTACGACAGTTCATCACTAAATAATTACATGAATGCTGCCGTGAAATATACTAACGTGTTTCAGGAATATATAATAGTTGTTAGAGCATTTCACTTAGGTACCTCTCCGTCCCATTCAAGCCCTTTCCGTTATGTCCTATAAGGTAGAGAGAAATCCCACCTAATTTCTCAAAAGTCAACATTGCCTTTAGTAATATGCCAACGTTGGACGTCTTAATGACATATTATGTATATACAGAGTGAATCAAACGATTGGGCCCTTGAGGGGTAGTATAAATCGATAGTTTTATCAAAAAAATATAATTCTGTTACAAAACTAACAGAGGTATCTAATATCTAAATAATTATGTACCTATCTACTTAACTAATTCGACTCTTCGATGTGTGACTCTTCGACTCTCATCATGTGTTACTTTTCGTATGGTGTTATGATGAATGTTTAAAATAACATTTCAAACTTCATTTTTAACTCCTCCACAGACTTATTTTGACAAAATAATGTTCAATTTCACGATCTTGTTTTAGCTTAATACATAATGTTTATTAGAGAGTTTGATTTTGTAAATTACTAAATACAGGGTAATTTTTTCACATTGTCGGTTCGGTTCCCGGCTCACACAAGCGACTTTTCAAAAATCCACGAATGCAGTTGTTCTTATCTTTAAAAATTAAATATAGTTTCCTTTGAGTAAAACTTGCTATATTTAATATTTATGGTCCTTTCCCTCGGGGGCCCATTCGTTATACGACACATATCCAAGGCAAAATCGTTTACCACCAAGAGAACACTGCTTGTTTACCACCTTATGTAAACAAAAAAAGATTTTTGCAATGCCGATGAAACACCCGCATTTACTTTGGTATTTTATGTAATGTGGCATATGTCTGTTCAAGCCATTTCCACTAAAATCCTGCAATACTGCGTTATGTTTGTAGGTCTCGATCGCGAGGCAATGTAGCGGCAGCACCGGCGACGTCAGAAGACAACCGCGGGCGCCGCGCTCGGAGCAAAAGTCGACCGCGGGTTCTCTACGCTCCTGAGGGAGAAATTGTTCGCAATTCAGGTATTATCCCATATCATCCCGCTTCCCACATTTCATATTCTTCTATTCCCTATTCTTTTCAATACAAAATTCTCGAAATAATAATTTGTGAATCCCCAAGGTAGGCAATGCACAGAGCCGGCTCTAGCCCATGTAGCGCCCGGGTGCAATCAAAACCCTGGCGCCCTCTAGTAGGCGCGCGAACACGGGCGCAGGGTCTTTGAGAGCGCCCCCTATAACCCTGCGCCCGTGTGCACCGCACACCCTGCACCATAGATAAATCCGGCACTGGCAATGCATTTACGAATGTGTCAGCGTTCTTCGTAATAGTGAACGATTTCCTTCTTTGCCATCTCTTTCTAATACTTTATTTTTAGACAGTTTTACTTACATTCTATTACAATCGGGAATATTATTGGGAATAAATTTATATTTTATATTTAATCTGATTTAATGAATAATATCCCAAATCACAATTTTTAAAACTTTTCACTTGCTCGGTGCTGAGGGAAAACATCATGAGGAAACTCATTCTTCAGAAATAAAAAAAAATCTGGAGTATGTGATCCACCAATCGATGGGTCCAATTGATGGATTATGGCTCCAAACCCCTTAGTGATTTACTAGGGGAGGCTTGTGCCCTGCAGTGGGACGTTATAGAGTGATACAAGTAGGTACATCCCAAACAACGTAGCAGTTACAAAGAACCAAACAAGACCCAATTGTATAGACCGACTCCTCTTTGTAATGGTTACATATCTCTAACTTTATTTGCAAAAGTAATGATTGATTGTTTAAAACGCATTGATAGTTTTATATTTCATTGTTGAATTGATTGTTTACCACTGAACCAATTGTTTTAAACAGATTGTTGTTTGAAACAGATTACACCCTTTTGGAAGTGTTGAAAGAAGAGCCAATACGCGTGACAATAAGGGGCTTGCGGCGCACCTTTTACCCGCCCATACACCACGCCCCGATCGACAACGCGCCCCCAGAAAAGAAGTTACAACTTGACTGGGTGTAAGTAACTACGTTCAATGTAAAAATTATATACAGTTCAATTTAAAACGATTTTTCTATATCTTTTTGGGACGAAATTAATTGATGTCACATTTCGATTTAGGTAAATTTGTAGATGAGCTAAATCTATTCAATAGATCCTAAATTGTAACATGAAACTTTAAAAAAATATAGCCAACTAGCAGGTACCCATACTACATGTTGTTGGATGGAGCTCACAAAGCTCTACCTGCATTATTATATAGAAAAATAGCGTAATCTACATTTTCAACTGGCGCGTACCCTTGTATTTATTAAAAATCTCTCAAACTATTAAAAGAATTCACGAAACTGATTTCCATTAGTATAATTGTCTGAAATCCATGTGTCAATGTACTACGTAAGTAATTGAAACACAATCTAGTTACTCGAAATTTACTCATGCCTACAAATATTTACATTACACAAATGCGTAAAGCGGGAATAAAATACTCATGCGTGCTTACTTACTGATGTAGGATGCATTTTGTAGCTGGTAGTGTCCTACATTGCACTACACGTACAATTTCACGTAAAGACTTACGCACTGTGGTTTTTATATCAATTTGCTTATTTAATTAAAAACATATTTCTTGCAATAGCTACGGGTACCGCGGTGCAGATTCTCGGCGAAACTTGTGGGTGCTACCGACTGGAGAGTTGCTGTATTATGTTGCCGCCGTCGCTGTCATGTACGACCGCGACGAGGAATCTCAGAGACATTATACTGGACATACTGAAGATATACAGTGGTGAGTGAAATTTATTAAAATGTTTGAGTACCTACAATTTGTGATTGTTATTAATATTAGATATTCACACGTTAATATTTGTCAGTACTGGATAAATGAATGAATATTGCATGGTACCTATATAATGAATTTTGAACAGTGGCTACTGTCGACACTGTACAACGAGCGGCCCGGGGACCTTATCACCAATACACTCACTAGAATTCAGTTACAGAAAAAAATAGATAAATATTTCTACAGTGTTGAATCGCGAGATCCCAGAGTGAATAGTTATATATTAAATATATATGCGTAACAGGTATACAATATACTATAGATTCATATTGTAGATATATTATTGATTAAAATACACAAAAAAAAAAAGTATTTTAGTAACCGAGGGCATTGTCCGTTCAATATCCGTTCCGTTCAAGGTACATTTTTCAAGGTAGAAAGGATTAGTATGTTTTAATAAATAAAAATATATTTCAAAATAATAATCATGACCCATTCAACTGGTATGAGGCTGATTTTTTTGTCTATAAAGCAAAATATTTCGTAAAGCTAATGGTGGATTACAATCACTTAGCATTACAATTAATAGGTGTTTGAGTATTTGTGTTGTTACTCTATGTGTTGAGTATTTGTATTGTAACTCTATATGCTGAGTATTTGTATGGTAAACTTAGCACGACGTGAAAAAGATTATCTTCCACTAGACACATTATGATCTTCTATAAATATAGTATGGAGCTCCATCCATCTCGCGAGCTGGTAGCGAGCGGGCAGCGCGGCGGCCGCGGGCGGCGCGCGCAAGCTCACGTCCGCATTTGGAGCACCGACACGTTGCAGACCCTTCATGTGTTCGGCATGGCCGAGTTTGAAGCGGGCGTGTCGGCTGTCGCTTTCTCACAATTGGTGAGTCAATACGAGGAAAGGTTTATTTATTTTTAAAAAGAAGACTGTATATGAGCATAGATACCATCTGTCCCCCATTGAAATCCGCGATACATACCAATATCAGTCTAGAACAACAAACGGTTTGGAGAAAGGGTTGGGAAAGTAGGATAGGATGGAATGGGAATGGACTCTGACATATCTCACTCACTACCGAAACCGGTGCGTATATTGGGGAAATAGGTATAATAAAATAGGAAATAGTATATTTTACAATAATCTTCTGTAAGATCGGGGTAAAGGGGCCAGTCGAGTGCGCCCGACGGCTGTGAGATTTTAACGTGCACCCCCCCCACCCCCCCCCTCGCAACTAACTTCTATTTGTCGAACGAGATATTAAGTGCAAATCATCATAAGGAGTTCGAAGCCATCGTTGGCTACTCGTCTATTCGGCATAGAAAAGTTTAAGTTGGAGTATTAAGCCAGCGCGGGGCCCGTAGCAAATTCTATCAAGAGGCCCTTGGTTTGCTTTAGGTTCTTAAATTCTTTGTTAATTTTTTATTACGCTAAGACAGGCTTGGGTGCGCGGGGCCCCCCAATGCACGGGGCCCATAGCATCTGCTACTCTTGCTACGTGTCTAATCCGGCACTGGGTGTAGCATTCTCACAGCTGATTAAAGAATTTACGAAAATATCTAATTATCTTTCGCCCACTTATGAATTATCAGACATAGGCTGGTGGTATAATATGATACAATAAGAATAGCATGGACATATTGGAAACCAGTAACCGGAGCAATCCAATGAAGTCCATCAATGTTTGCTTCAGAATGGCGGCAGCTACGTTTTGGCGGTGGACGCGGGACGTGAGAGCATCCTTTCCGTGTGGCAGTGGCAATGGGGGCATCTCCTTGGAAAAGTTGCGGTAAGACTGCCCATATTTTGTCTAAAGTTCTTAAATAAGTGCTTTGAGAAGTACTAGAATTTAGGAATAATTAAGTATAATTAGCTATAATTTAGGAATATCAGAACTATAGGAATGCGCCTAATCGGAATAAGTGAACCTTTAATTGGGTTCTATTATGTCCAAGTATTTTTGTTTATTCTCAGCATGGACAAAACAGCAAAGGAGAGACGATGTATGTTTGTCACAATAAGGCCTTTGAATAAACAGACACAGTAATCGGTGTAATAATGTTCAAAGCTTCATAAAGCTTGTTTTACAGCCGGTACGTCATTCTGTGCGCCGCGGGAGGTCTGGCACTTCAGTGATGTATTTTGAATGCGCCAATTTCAATAAAATTTTGCCAATAGCTGTATGCACTCTCGTTGGCATCTTACTTAATTAAATATGGCCTACACATGGATTCTACCTATACGAAAACTAGATAAGTCTGTCTTGTCTATATTAAACTCTTGACGTGAGTTCAAATCGCAAACTACACTTCAAAGTTCTCTAAAAAATATTGCTGTTTAGTCACAAGACTATAATTATGATTATTATTAAGCTGTAATATGGACAAAGCTGGGGGAGTTAACTATCCATAAGTTAACATCGACTAAGCCGTTAACCTTGAATGAACTCAAGGTCCGTTGACACATTAAGATAGTTGCAACTCGATAACAAAGAAACGTATTCGTGTCACTATCGTGAATTATGACTTCATTACTATTTGAAGTGTCTTAATTCTATGTCTAGAAACAGTGAGTTTATATATGACTAGTTTTAATATGTGCTACACTGGTACAAGATTATGTGAAAAATTAGATAGATGTGGGTTTGGATTTGACATCAAACAAAACAAATATTTTTTAAAAAATCGGTTCTAAAGAAATTTCCATCTGCGGTATATTACTATCAGTTTACAATCCTTTACTCGTTCATATATTTAATGCAAAGAACAGCAATTGTGTGTTATTTTTTTAACTCTTGGAAATACATATTTTTAAAAAACCTACCCAAAATAATGAAGTTCATAAATCAGACATTGGACGCAAGTTCAACACTCCCTGGCAAATGACACGCCCCCTACTACGCCGCGCCGCTACAACGACTATGAACGCGCTACGTTGCTACGACCAAGTTACGAGCTACGAGCATACGACACTACGTCAACAATTTTTGATTACAATTTATAATGACCCTTACGCTATTGTAAATATAGATTATATTTATTTGTACTCGCAATTGTTTGTCCACGCGGTTTGCGGTAAAGCGTTGCTTAGTAACACCCGAATGCGGCGTATTCATATGATCTTGATAGAAATAAAAAATAATAATTGTGATTTATTTATATAGCAGCTTCTAATATGCGGCTATTATTTATTTATGTTTCGCTTTTATTATGTGTGTTAATAGAATCATGCTAATCGTCTCGTTGTATAATACAAAACATAAGAAAGAGATTTCAATATGAAAAAATAACGAATATAACTTTACAATTATTTTAATAACTACATATTTCTCATGCAAAAATTTCTCACGTGAGATGTCTCATTTAGTATTCAAACGTCAAAATAGTATCGCCATGCGTATAATTTGTCGCTTGACTGAACGGTCTCTTCGATAAAAGTTTCATGCAGAAAATTATACTTATGACTTATTGCGACATTTCTAGCACTTTTATTTTTAATACCTACTTATAACGTAAGTGGTATAATCTTGATATACTACAGGTAATGGAGAGAAGTTTTCAAGCTTAATAAAGACTAGTAATTGCCCCGAATTCACTCGCCGTACAGTAGCTTTAGCGTATAGTAAACGTATTTAAACAACCTACACATTATTAGACTGTCCAGTTAACACAACGGTTGGAAATCTGTTTGGGCATCACGTCAATTAGAAGACTGCTCTTAATCGTTTTACAAATAACCGTAGACACTCAAATCAGGCACAAGTAGCTCAGTTATTTGACCTCATAATCTATACATATAATAATAGTAAATAAAGCAAGGTAGTTTATAAGCCTTTGTCTTTCTTGGAATTTTTATGTTTTTGTAAAAGATCATAACATAATAGATCCACCATTAAACATTGGCAAATGTTCCAATAAAATCGGAAGAGCAGTTTCAGAGACTACTTCGAATATGTCATCTATGCTTCGAAATATAAATTGCTTATTTATTAGTAATAGTATAGTAATATAAAAAAATACTTACCTATCGGAAAGTTACGAGTAGCATAGGTGATGGTAGGCTACATGCATATACGAGTAATAAGCCTTTAAGTCTACTTATCGACCATATTGTCTAACTATGGTTGTTATTTACTTTAAAGCTTCTAAACACAGTCAAAACAACGTCGTGTCTAAACATTGTCTAAGCGGGGAATGGACCCTTATACACTTGTCTTGGCACTTTGCCAACTGCGCCAAAGGAGGCTAGTATTTCACGAATTACTCTTTAAGTTGCGTCCGGAGTGGGCGCGGGAGCGGAAGTCGCAGAGTCGCGATCCGCCGTTTTCATAACGTGTCCGCAGTTAAAGCGATTCTCACCGTAGAAGAGTCTGTTTTGTGCATAAGTGGCTGAAAGCTTTAGAATCTTAAAAATGAAATCAGATATAAAGATGGAAGTTGTGTTATAGTTTTCGAAGTATTTTCCGCGACAATGATAACCATTGTGTGAAGCATTCAGCCCACCTTCTTTAGGCACCTCTTCAACAGCCGTTTAGAACGCCGTTACTGCCTTTTCTGCATTCATAAAACGTATTCCTATGAGTTTTTCATTAATTTTAGGGTATAAATAAAAATCATAAGATCGGGACTGTATGACGGATGATCCATTAACTCTACATTTACCGTACTAAAAAATTGCTTCGTTTGTCTGGCGGAGTGAACTAAGGCATTATCGTGATGGAGGATCGTTTTGCTTCGTGGGCGCCCTTCTTTGATTTTTCTAAAACAGAAAGCAAGCGGCTACATACCAGTCCGCATATACTGTTATTTTATTTTCTAAAATTATAGTAGCAAAGTGGTCCGACTTGCCAAAGAATAATGCAATCATCTTCTTTTCAGCACTTTGGTCTGCCGACCGAAAGGACTCTTCGAAAGGAAAGACCCATTGCCCAGATTGCCTCTTAGTTTCAGACTCATAGCAGAGATACAGCTTTAATCATATGTTACTATACCAAAAACAGCATTTGATTGACCATTGTGGATTTTAGCATGCATTTGGAGACACCATTCCACGCGGCAGTGTTTTTGAGCTTCGCCCAAATTGTGAGAAATCCATCTAGCACTAAGCCTCCTTACCCGTAGGTGATCGTGTAAAGTAGTTTGAACTTGACTCATACCAATACTTAATGATGCCCGTATCTGCTGATATGTCGTTCGTTCGTCTGCTTCAATCATGAGCCGCACAGTTTTGATGTTTTTCACCGTCACCGCCGTCGCAGGACGCCCTTGTACAAAATCGTCACCGAGGTGGGTACGACCACGTTTATATTCACTGAACCAGTTATAAACAACGGCACTGGATGGGTCTTCATCACTAAATGCTAATTTAAGTTTTTCATAACTTTATTTCTGGTTTAGGCCGCATCGAAAATTATAACAAATTACTGAACGAAATTATCTCTTGATAAGTTCATTTTTCCGCAAACACTTAATTTAAAAATTGGCGCCAGAAATAAAAACAAATGACAGCTTTCAAAATTTAATGGCGTTTCACAAGCAAAGAGATCCATTTTAAAAATTCGAATTTACTTTTTTTCTATCGTATTGTGGAGTAGCCAGTTCTAAGAATTTTTAATTTGACCTATCGTAGAATGCCTGACTCAAAATTTGATTTAGAAGAAGTTGTACTTGAAAGTAGTGCATTTTTACTTGGGATATTGACACTCGAGAAAGGTCAATACTATAGAGAAAGTACAAACATGCACTAACTCGCAGCGGAAGTTGCAAACTGACTTGAATTCCACTCGAAACTAATGCGTAGGAATTTACTCCCAGCCCCGCTGTCAGACCGACCACACCTCAGCCAATATATTTGTTTGAAAAATACACAGTGACTCCGCTGTCCCGCCCCGCGCCCACTCCGGACGCAGCCTTTCGTTTTTTTTGAAATTCACGTATCATCAAATTAACGAATCAAGCTAAAATTTTGCATGGGATCACGGAAAGGACATATGCTACAAAATTAAGGTTGCCGTGGGATAGGGAGTACGCGACCGAAGCCAAGGACAAACGCTAGTACCTAAGTTTAATTATATTACTAAATATTATAGCTATTTTTCTCAACTTGTTTCAGACTCTGCAAGAAGAGTTGACCGGTGCAGCATTCCATCCTTTGGACGATAACCTTCTCATCACACATGGCAAAGGACATTTAACATTTTGGAACCGAAGAAAGGACGGTTTCTTTGAAAGAACAGACATAGTAAAACCAGTGCGTATTTATTTTGAATCACATTTTCATCATAATATTTTAACTTCTGCCCTCCGAAATACGAACACTTACTTTGCTCGCCAATTATCTTTTGTTTTTGCAATCATCCGTGTCTTTATCACACATCTAATATTTTTGCTGTCTTTATCTTTTCAAAGTATTTCTATTAAAACTATATAAACAAAACATCTTAACTCTGTGGCCAAAACATTCATTCATAGCTGTTTAGAAAGAATCGGTAATTAATGGTTATAAAATAACATTGAAACAGTTGTTAAAATCTTAGGCTGTAACAATAGGTACCTAATTATGTTCTTGTTTTCAGCCCTCCCGCACGCATGTTACGGCACTGCAATTTGAACAGGACGGCGACGTTGTGACTGCTGACAGTGATGGATTCATTACCATCTACAGTGTTGACAGCGATGGGGCTTACTTTGTGCGCATGGAGTTTGAGGTATATTACCTATGTGATAAGGTTCCGTTTTACTTGAAGACTGTTTTAAAGGTTTATAAGCGTTTGAAATTAAAAATATTTTATATAACTTTTTTAGGCCCACATAAAAGGCATTAGCTCCCTGGTAATGTTGTCAGAAGGAACTTTAATATCTGGTGGTGAAAAAGACAGGAAAATTGCAGCATGGGATTCATTGCAAAATTACAAACGAATTACAGATACAAAGGTTTGTTAATTATTTATTTAGTAAATCTTTAGTGTTAGAGGCCCCCTAGATGATCAACTATATTACGCAATTTTACGGATTGCGCAATATTTCTGATCGTTTAGAGAATGTATTGAAACTCGTTTGGGTGCAAGGCACGATTTAATAACGTGCAATGACATTATTGTTCAATTTTACTGTACCTAGGTCTAGGAGCCGCCTAAGTTTTACTGTTGTAATATTAATTTATAAAAATTACAGTTGCCCGAGTCGGCTGGTGGGGTGCGCAGTATTTATCCCCAACGGCCTGGTAGAAACGATGGCAACTTATACGTTGGTACAACTCGAAATAATATTATGGAAGGCTCTCTTCAAAGGCGGTTCAATCAGGTGCTCTATTCGATTCCATGATAATTTCATTGGTAAGATATCTTGATATTAAAAAATACTGAAGAATATTTTTTCTGTAGGTGGTATTCGGTCATCACAAGCAGCTTGTGGGCTTGGCTGTCCACCCTGACGACGAAATGTTCGCAACTGCTGGACACGACAAAAACATAGCTCTATGGAGAGGCCATAAATTGGTATTTGCTACTCAGGTTAGTTCATACAAAATGCGACCTCAAATTTTCATTTAAAAATGTAACCTACTCAGTTAATACTTTAAACATAAAGTGTTTAAGTTAAATCTACTAACTATAACTTCCTGGTTTAACATGAGAGAATGTCATTTTTTAAAACCACCTCGGAAGCCATATTACTATATTACATATTAGGTATATCTAAATAAGTAATGCACATTCCCAAAAAAACCTTAATACAATCACACTGCCGGGCACGCGGGACCAGCTGGCAGGTCGATTGAGAGTTAGTCGCGTGATGCAGTGAAAACACCTTCAAACTATCATATAAGTATCGACTTACATTATTATGTAATTATTAAAGCTACTAAAAAAACATCGCGGGTCGCTATGACCGAGCGACACCTAAATATACAAATATTGTTCATTTCTTGTTTTAAAATTATCAATATTGCACAGGTGGGATACGAATGCGTGTCGCTGGCGTGGCATCCTAGCGGTGGCGCTTTGGCAGCAGGCAGCACAGAAGGACACTTGGTTGTTCTGAACGCTGATGCCGGCGCCCATGTCGCAACTCTCCGAGTTTGCGGCTCACCCCTTAGCTGCTTGCATTATAATTCTGGTAAGATATTCTTCATATAGTACTTCTCCACTGTTGTAGTTTAGGGGCCATCTCCTTTTAATTTGCGTGGCCTCTAGCTCTTCTACGCGATTTATTCTCTGAACTTTCTGGCAGTGCGGTGTCGGCGGACTTTAGAATAGCACCACCCCATCACTTCCCGTGGATGTCGTAAAAAGCAACTAAAGAATAACACAGCTGCTACAACAAGCCCTGAGGAACTACACAATCTCTGAAAGAGTGGTCTCGCCATCCCTCCTTGCAAGCGTGGCGTTTTATCGTCCATCACGCACTAGACAATGTGCATAAGGAGACCTATCTCCAGGAGTACGCAATAAAAAGGATGGTTATGATTACGATTACTAGCATTGACTACATCACTACATACCAATACGATTATATCATTATTTACTTACTTTAGACACGACCGCGTATCGTTGGTCTAACTAAAGTAAGCCACCTTGCTCGAAGCCACGTTCACTATGACTTTCTACCGAGCCATGGTTTATTTCTTGGCTTAATTTAAAGATGACAGCGCATCGGATGTTTTAAAGAATTTATTTTTTCAAGGAAAGTGTAATTTGAATCCAAGACAGGACCTTGATGTTTTCTTTTACTTTTCAGCTGGGGATACCCTTGCAATTGGATCTCAGAACGGCAGTATTTACTTGTTCCGCGTGTCCCGCGACGGTTTCTCGTATAAGAAATCGAACAAAATTCGCGGTGCTCAACCTCTCGTCCAACTTGACTGGAGTCTCGACGGGAATTATTTACAAACCGTCACAGCTGACTACGACTTAGCTTTCTGTGAGTACATCAGAATGAGTAACTGATGTGAAATATTCGTCAAACGAACGTTCACATGATTACACGCTTTTTGCGTTCCCTAACGTATTTTTATGGTAACATAACGTTTATATTAATTGGTTTAACTGAAAGAACAGATTCATTCTAAAACATCTGTTTGCAGTAGATGCCACATAGCTATCTATCTATTGTACAAGTTGATAATGTGTACAAAAGGAGTGTGTATATTCCCCAATGTTCGATTAGCCGTTTATGTATTTATAAACGAAAATGGGTAATTTTAACTACCTTTGCCGATTTTTGCAATTTAAGTATCTTTATCATCGTTTTCAGGGGACATAAAGGCTCTGTCTCCAGAAAAGAGTCCAATAGCTATGAAAGATGTGAAGTGGTCTACATACAACTCTACTGTTGGATTCCTTGTATCAGGTTTATGACTTTGTTATTATTGTAATAAGGAATTTAGTTGTTAAGATTATTTAATAACTATTTAATAAAACGGTTAATTTAATGACACCTACTAGAAATCAATCCGTGAAATCAAACTTAAAATATCTTAGAAACAAACAGGGGAAAGACTTAGAATCACAAGTCAGAAAAAGACCGCCCTAAGGATTAATGATGTCATTCATCTATATTGTCATTACAACCATGCATGAGTGACAAAGACAACAATAGCTCCCCATAAAATCACGTGCTTCATGATAGTGTTTCGCAAATGAATCTTTAAGATATTTTTAAAAACATATGACTTTTATTTTATTTTTTACTAGTCAAATAATCCATAAGACATAATAATTGCAGACTACAGTCTCCAGAGACACTACACTACAGTCTGTACTACTCTACAGAGTACCCTATTACATAGTACCTAATTGTATCACCCAAGTAACTCTTCGCCCGATCGGGCCGCTAATACAAAATAAGACATTACTAATATCGTATAGCTTGATGGGCGCAATAATTAAAATATTTGAATGTTACAGGAATGTGGAACAATCGTTTTTATCCAATGACGTCTCTGATATCTACTGCGAGTCGTTCGGTCGCACACGACTTGCTAATAAGCGGCGACTCCGATGGATACTTGCGTCTGTTCAGGTAATTTATATACGATATCTACGAGTATATACGTATTTATAAAATTATATACTAGCGTTTGCCCGAGGCTTACCTGCTGTAACTATACGTTATAACACTTTTCTCAATTTGTTAATTATTTTTTTAAGAATCTGTTGTAAAACGACGCCTTTATAATACGAGGAATGTATCTATTTACTCGTCAAACATGTTTCAAGATCCAACAGTTTCAATTATAAGTCCGTCAGTCATAAGTGAGTTAGCTAATAAGTCAGTCAAGAAAAACACTTTTCTGTATAATCTTTAGAGAAGATTGTTGTAAGACGTATAAATGCATTTCGGGAATGAATGAATTTACTAAAGCCCATCTCTCATCCTATCCCATTGATTGGAAAGTAATAATGATATGAGAGAAATCGCTTATCCCATTATATTCCCTATCCCATCCAATCGCATCGAGTGGAGAATATGATAGGATAATCCCCTATTCCCCATTCGATCCCATTTCAGCTAATCCCTTAATAATAGGACGATGCATTCGGGGGCGTGCCAACGTTTATTATTAGCTTTGTTCGCGGTAAGGATTCGGAACTGATTCTGGACTAGTACTGAACTAATTTGGAATCGTAGTAGAGCGCATGCTCGGTTATAAACCGATTCGTGATTTTTATTTCCGCGAACGATTTCGGAACCAAACTGCGTACGATCTACTGTCATCGGCAGTGTTACCAACTCTCAAAAATATTTATCCCTAAAGCTTAAGTCAAAAACCCCCAAAATCGCCCCAATTACTTAGAAATCCCCCTAAAAAAATATATAATAAAAGAAAAAATATAAATTACAAAAATGCAATGAAATTTCTTTACCTTTTAAATCTGGATCTGTTTCCCAAATCTACGTGTACTTCTGACTGTACATTTTTTTATTTTTAGTTTCTTTAGGCATCATTAACAAATTGCTTGTCGGCACAGCAGTACAACAACAAAATCGAATTAAACAAGTAAACAATAATCAACGTACATATGTATTTCCAGTAAGCATAGGCACAATAACCACCAGTCACCACAGAGTAGTTGTAATATATTTGTACTAGATGTCGTTAAGTCGCTAGGTCAACAAATAAATATGATTAGCTATTATAGTTTGGATTGTCCCAGGGCCTATACTTTCACATAATATATGAAAAATATATATTCAAAAAAATATATGAAGAGTCAAAAAATCCCTAAAAATACCCCTAAAAATATAAAACCCCTAAAAAAACCCATCCCACTTATTTACCCCCTAAATTTGGGGGGAAAACCCCTAAGTTGGCAAGTATTTAAGTGGACCCACCAAAACAGATTACTCTTATTAGAGTATTATATAAACTTATTTATATAAACAACAAACAAAACTAACCATATTTTATTTAACCCTTAATAAAATTTATATTTTATTTAACTATTTAACCAGTTTATTAGTTTCTAATCAACTGAATATAGCCGCAGCATGTATGTCAAATGTCGTTAGGTAAAAACTGCGCATGTCTGGAACTACGGATTCTTGCCAAAGTTATAGAACTGATAGAACTGATTCTGAACCGATCCTGAATCGAGTTCGACGGTTCCGCGAACACAGAACTGTAACTAGAAATTCTGAACTGTGTGTTCTGCGAACGGCATTATTTGAACTATATGCGTATAGTTCCGAATCAGTTCTGTATCCTTACCGCGAACGAAGCTATTATTGACTGATATTAGCTTGTACCTATGGTATACATATATCGCTGATGTCCATGGGTAACAGCAGGTATCCACTTACCATCAAGTGAAATGCCGTCACTGCATTTAACTGCCACCTTCTACCTATAAAAAAACAAAAACAAAAACAACAGTCGTAATAACATTCGTGATGTTTGCAGATATCCATGCGCCAGTCCACGTGCGGAGTACAACGAGATGAAAGTGTATACTGGAGCAGTTTACTCGGCCCGCTTCTTGTTCAACGACAGGTGCGTGGTGAGTGCGGGTGGATCGGACGCAGCGTTATTACTGTGGGAGCTGGTCGACGACTAGCGTCGGGCAGCGCCGGGGTTGCCGCCGCCCGCGCTCGTGCTCGCGCCCCCCACACCCTCGCCGTCACCCCCCGCGCTGCTCTCCAACACCACCTTCCGAGTTCTCGACCTCGATGAACTCGATTGATAAATATTAACTTCAATGGAATTAAAATAAAGTGAATTGAAGTTAAGCTAATTACTTCAATGGAATTGAAGTTAATTAATTACGAATACTTGAAGAGAATTGAAGTGAAGTTAATTACTTCAACTGAATTGAAGTGAAGGTAATTACTTAGATGGAATTGAAGGTAATTGTTTCAATGGAATTGAAGTTAAGATAATTATGTAGATGGAATTAAATTTAATTGCATCAATGAAATGGAAGTGAAGTTAATGAATTTATTTACTTCAATGAGGTTGACGTGAAGATAATTAGTAGGTACTTCAATGGAATTGAAGCTAATTACTTTGGAATATAAACTTTCCAAACTGAACTTCTTTTGACCTGGCGCACCTTTTCGCCTTTTCGAAATATATAGGTATATTTAATCCAGTTTTTGACACTGTTTCTTGAAAACGACACGATGTAGACCTATATCATAATATTGTGTGACATTATCTGAATAAAAGAACCTAATTATCGGTAGCGACTTAAAATTTCGTTGCTTCAATATTATTTTTAAATAGAAACATGATGTAACATTTGGTTCTAAAGATATAGATAGCAACGTGTTAAATCTTAAGATTTTTTATAAAAAAAAATCTCAGATAATGGCAGATATAAACCGTTATGACCAATGAGACAGATTTAAATTAAGGAGAAGTAATTAATCAAGGATTTATAGAAATTATAAAAAAAAACTATTTAAAAGTAGATTTACATTATTCACTGCCATTCTTACTTTGCATAAGTTCTTATATTATGTAGATATAAATATATATACATATATATATTGAAAGTATCACGCTTTCGTTAATTATATCATAAATATAGTGTGAAGTAGGTATGTGACCTTCCAGTCTGATGCTGGAAGGTGGTTGAGGGACTTGGAAACTTATAATGGTGCTGAAACAGAAAAACCTTACATTATTATATGGAGTGAAATGTTATTTTATGACTAAATAATTTAGTTAAAATAGCGCGCTTAAAAAGTGAAAAGAAAAAATCGCATCACAATGTTTTAAAAATCTAAAATATTAACTATTTAACATATCAAAACTTATTTCGTTAAACTGAATCATTCTGATTTGAAAATATATTTTAGATCATGTATAAGCAACACTATGAAAATATAAAGTAGGTACGTACCGTAGCACAATTTTTAGACATTAAATTGTTATTTATTGTAGTCATAATTGAGGACTTCCGAAATGTGGCAGGCCACATTCGTAATTAATGAAAATTTTGTATTATTTTCACAATAAATAACACCCATAACTATCTTAAGTGTTCAATTGTATGATCACACAACTTCACACAACTTATAAAGGAAAGGTAATGATAAGCCAAAATTTAAAAAGTTCAAATGTTAACATCGCTATTTAGCTATCAAAAATCGTTAACATTTAATGTACATTGCTTGTTTCAACAACAAAATTACTTGATATGAATTGAAAACAAATTATGTATATGAAATATGATAAAACATCTTTGATAGTGTAGATAAATGATTTTCACATAGCACTTCTTACACTTAAAATTTCGTTTATCATTACACAGTAACACAGTAATATTTTACACATTTCTATGTAGTTGTAGTTGTCAAAACTTAGATGATACAATGATGAATTGATACATACTACTTAAAATGTTACGGACTTTTGTATAAAACCATTGATATTAAGAGTTCTTCAGCAGTTGGTACAATAATTTGCTATTTACCTAAAGATTATACCTAAAAACTTGTACTAAAACTCGCATTTATACCAACCTAACAAGCCACATTAGGTCCACGTGCTATATTGAAAGGAAATGGCCCTTTGATTATAAGCTTGTGACTTGCACTGGCGTGGTATTAATTGATATCAGAATACCAAAAGACGAAAAAAGTGTGTTGTACTCGTAATTCAAAGATTTAAATAAAAAGGATATGAATCAATTTTGGGAACATGAAAAATACTTTGAAGAATACTTTGTCGTGTTACCCTGGTAGATCTAATTAAAAGAGGGTAATCAACTTCTACTAGAGTGGAAAGAGGTAAGGTTTGTTTCAATAGCTCTTTATAATTTAAAGAAAACAATTTACAAATTACAATTTACCTATTACAAAATTAAAGAGGAGAACTAGCAAAGTAGAGTCTGTAAATGTCTGTTACCAAATTCACGAGCACTAAAAACTAACGAACGGTGTAAGAGAGGCGGCGCTTAGCAGGGCGCACGCCCGGAGTGATGCAGAGCGGGCACTGCCGCCGACTGGAAACAGCAGCGGTCGGACGGGGCGATGGCGGCCAGGCGCAAGAAGCGGCGTCCAGGTAGAGCACCAGCGCCCAAAGAGCGACGAACCAGAGCTGCGGCGGCCGGTGAGAGTAGTGACCTAGATGTGATGTCCAGGATAGCTGTCCCCCGGAACAGGCGACTTTTTATAAAACGTCTTCACTGGTCGCTCTCCAAACAAAAACTATCTGCGCAGCGCCTTAGATTTTCACTCTTGTTTTTCTTTGACAGAATTCTTAGATTTATCCCTTTTTTGAATTTCAGATTTTTATCATCTCGTAGTTTCCAGCCAATGCTATTCTTCGTGTAGATGGGTAATTTGTTACAGACGTTATAAATATTGAATTAGAATACAGATATCAAAATACATAGTAAAAATACACAGTACGAAATTGAGATATTGCAACAAATGTTACAACTTAATGAAAACTACTTTGTTCCTCACCTACTTTGCAGTAGATATGTGTGGTTCATTTCGACCATATAGCCTGCGTAGGTTAATACATATTAATGTACTATTTAGGTATGTACTTGTATAATTATGGGCTAATCTTCATTATATTCACTTCATACCTCAGTGATTAATAATGTTCAATAGTTCAAAAATTTGTTTTAAAAATAAAGTTATACACCTTGTAAGCTTGTTTTATTCACTATCGTTATATACCTACTTACAACAGTTTATTAAAAAAACTGACATATTCAAAGAATTTTCTTTGTTTTAATGCAAAATATAATAAAACAAAAAATAATGAATAAAATTAATGAACAAGAGACTAGTAAGGAAATTTTTAACAACGTCATGATAAAAGCTAATCTTGATAATCTAATAATATAATGATAATCATGATAATCTTAGTTATGACTCATCATAACTAAGATAAAGGCCTTTATCATCGAATATAATTTCTATCAACTAATAACATTCACGCTCAAGTTTGTTATTCAAGTTATACTAACAACTAACCTATTTACATAATGTGCACAGTTTTTTTTTTTAATTTGCCACTTTTCTGAAAAAGCTGCATAGAGTAGGTACTGAAAGAAGACATTAACTGTTGTAATGGTATCACTAGTCTCTGTAAGGGATATTAAGTATAAAAAATGTCAGTCCAAAAGAAAAACACATATAGAGCGAAATGATATTGTGGCCTGGCATGTCAATTATTTGAGAACAATGAAGCATTTGAGAGAAATGGGAAAACCAATCGTATATTTAGATGAAACTTATATTTATACTACGCGTGAAGTTAACATGTGTTGGCAAGGTCTGGTGGGCCTGATGTACCTAGTGTGTCTAAATCAATTTCTCCTGGTAATAGATCAATTCATAGTGCATACTGGCACCAGGAATACATTTGTTAGAATTTATTTACTTTCATAAAAAAACAAAGTATTTTAGCAAGTTTTTGGGGTGTAAGAGGCTCACCTACCATCTTTGAAGCCTAAGCCAACCTCAACTGCTAGTGGTGCACCCTGCTGTTAACTAACGAGGCAATGGCGTTCCCTTTTTGCGGTGGGAGGGTTACTCCGTCGGCATAGCTACCACCCTTCCGTCGGAGTTCGCCGCCATAATGGTGCCCTATTAGCCGCGAGGCCCGCATTGTGTTCCGGCGGTGAACGAAAGAAGCCGTCCCGAGAGAGAGATTGTTGCGTGTGGAAAGGAGGACCAGCGGTTGCGGGGAATTACAGACGCGCATGGGCGTGGCATGGTGGCGCGGGGATCAGGGAGACCCGGTGAAACGGTTGTCCGCTGACCGCCCGCGGGTTGTTGGGGGCCCGAGCCCGGGGACCTTACTTTAATCTCCACCCCAGGAGGCTGCCCCGCCGCATGCGAAAAATCCCTTGGGGTAGCAGTTGTGCCGGAGGAGACCGGAGTGGAACCCGACTGCTGCCCCGGGGGGGGGGGGGGGGACCGGGGGCCCTTCCATACCCCGTGCCAGCAAGTCACACAACCTTTGTGACCTGATTTTTTCTCTTCTCCGTGCTTTGTCCTTTGATCCACATGCGACCATCTCTCTCTCCGTCCCCCCTTTTTTTCTTCTTCTTCTTTTCCCTATTCACACTCACTATGATGGCCAAGAAAAAGAAAATGCACAAGGTTTACTCAGCGGCCCATCCCATAAGTTCCACACTACAAGTGGACTTTTGCAATATCAGAGGGATACATAGTAACATCGACGCCGTCAACTACCACCTTGAGACGGCAAAGCCGGCCTTGCTTTTCTTGACGGAGACACCGATATCCTGCCCGGCCGATACATCATATCTTCATTACCCCGGTTACAAACTGGAGCACTGTTTTGTGCGACGTGCTGGGGTATGCATGTACGTCCGGGAGGATGTTTGTTGCCGCCGCCTCAGCCATTTTGAAGACGGGGACCTGTCGATCCTCTGGGCGCGTATTGACTACGGATGTTCCACTAAAGTCTACGCTTGCCTTTACAGGTCCCATAGCGGTGATACGGAGACGACTCGGTTTTTTGAGCGTCTACAAGAGACGACTGAGAGCGTGCTCGAGCAGTTTCCTTGCGCGGAAGTGGTGATCCTCGGTGATTTCAACGCTCACCACGAAGAGTGGTTGGGATCCCGAACTACCGACCGCGCAGGGAGAGCAGCCTACAACTTTGCCCTGGCCTATGGTTTCTCGCAGTTGTTATCCTCACCCACGAGGATACCTGATATCGAGAGCCATACTCCCTCCTTACTGGACCTCCTGCTGACTACCCGGCCGAATGACTACAATGTTGTTGTTGATGCTCCGTTAGGATCATCAGACCATTGTATCGTTCGAACTGCTGTGCCAGCTAAACAATCTGCGCCGACCTATTCTCAGGGAACGCGCAACGTCTGGCACTACAAGTCTGCAGATTGGGATGGGTTGCGCGAATTTTACGCTTCTTATCCCTGGGGGCAGCTCTGTTTCTCGTCGGGTGATCTGGATACCTGTGCAGACTCCGTTGCCGACGTGGTGTTGCAGGGCATGGAATATTATATTCCTTGTTCCGTGATACCCGTAGGCGGACGGAGCCAACCTTGGTTTAATCAGTCCTGTAGAGAGGTCCGCCGTAATAAGCGGGCTGCATACAGGGCCTGGGCCAAAGCGCAGGTGTCTGAAGATCCGAATATCACCGACTTGAGGAAGAAATTTAACGCTGCCTCGAGGTGTAGTAAGAGGATCACTGTCGGGGAAGAAATGAGCACATCCGCAGAATTGGCAATCGACTAGCAAGCTATCCTTCTGGAAGTCGGACTTTCTGGTCGCTCGCTAAGGCTGCCGAGGGTAACTTCTGTCAGTCGTCACTTCCACCACTGCGGAAACTCGATGGCTCACTGGCCCATGAGGCGAAGGAGAAAGCCGATCTCCTGGGCAGTCTCTTCGCCTCAAACTCGACTCTGGACGATAGAGGTGCCTCACCACCGTCCACCTCGAGGTGCACAAGCTCCATGCCAGAAATCTGCTTCACCCAGCCTGAAGTCCGGCGAGCTCTAGCATCTTTTGATATCCGAAAGTCGAGTGGGCCAGATGGTATTCCTGCGGTGGTGCTCAAATTTTGCGCTCCCGAGTTGTCTCCGGTACTTACGCGACTCTTTAGGCTCTCATATTCCACTAAAAGCTTCCCGTCAGCATGGAAGGTAGCTCATGTTCACCCTTTGCCTAAAAAGGGTAACCGCACCGACCCAGCCAACTACAGGCCAATAGCGATCACCTCCCTCCTCTCCAAAGTGATGGAGCGTGTTATAAACACACAGCTCCTTGGGTACCTAGAGGATCACCAGCTGATTAGCTATCGTCAATATGGATTTCGTCATAATCGCTCGGCTAGTGATCTTTTAGCGTATTTGACACATCGCTGGGCTGACGCCATTGAGAGTAGAGGCGAGGCTCTGGCTGTAAGCCTAGACATTGCGAAAGCTTTCGACCGGGTATGGCACAAATCGCTGCTTTCCAAGTTACCATCTTTCGGGATACCCGAGGGACTATGCGAATGGGTTGCCAGTTTCCTGACTGGACGGAGCATCAGAGTCGTTATCGATGGTAACTGCTCCGACACCATGTCTATTAACGCTGGCGTCCCGCAAGGCTCCGTGCTGTCTCCAACTCTGTTCCTTCTGCATATCAACGACCTGTTACAAATTGGTGACATACGTTGCTATGCGGAAGACAGCACTGGAGACGCCTTGTACAGGGGCCGCGCCAACATCCCTCGAGTCGGAGTGGTAGAGAATCGCGCTAGGCTTGTGTCTGAAATCGAAGACTCCCTAAATCTAGTCTCGATTTGGGGTTCCCTGAACCTAGTGGATTTCAACCCCAATAAGACGCAAGTCTGTGCATTCACCGCTAAAAAAAACCCCTTTGTCGTAGCACCTCGCTTTCAGAGCATACCTCTTAAGATCTCGGAGAGTATTGGGATCCTTGGTGTTTCCATTTCCAGCAAAGTCGAATTTAGGGGTCATCTGGAAAGTAAGGCCAAAATGGCCTCCAAAAAGCTCGGTGTGCTGAACAGAGCGAAGCGGTACTTCACCCCTGGGCAACTCCTAATGCTTTACAAAGCTCATTTGAGGCCCCATATGGAGTATTGCTCACATCTCTGGGCCGGCGCACCGAAATACCAATTGGACCCATTTGACTCCATCCAACGACGTGCTGTTCGTGTTGTCAACGATCCCACTCTCACGGGCAGTTTAGAACCCCTCGGCGTTCGGAGAGACGTTGCATCTCTCTGTGTGTTCTACCGCCTGTACAATGGGGAATGCTCTGAAGAATTGTTTAATATAATTCCCACCTCGGGTTTCTACAACCGCACCTCCCGTCACAGAAGTGCTGTCCATCTGCATTTCCTCGATACGGAAGTGTCGCGTACTGTTCGGTCCAAAAATTATTTTATATCGCCAACTCGTAGGCTGTGGAACAAACTGCCTCAAGAGGTCTTCCCATTAAACTACGACATGGGGTTCTTCAAGAAAGCTGTGAATAGGATTTTGCTAGGTCGGCGGCGCGCCCACATACCCCCTGGTGTTGCAGGTGTCCATGGGCGGCGGTAACACTTACCATCACGTGAGACCGCTTGCTCGTCCGCCCTCTTATGTATAAAAAAAAAAAAAAAACATCATATGAATTGTGAGAACTTTACTAAGTGGATATCAGAAAAACAAACCAAACCAAAACCTACCTCAACCATCTGTGATTGTGCTAGATAATGCATCCTATCACAGTGTACTCTTAAATAACCCTTCCAATATCAACGACAGAAAAGACTGAAAATCTATTAGAGATTAACGGAATATCATATCTAAATAAATGCAATTAAGGCTGATCTATTGAGTTTAATAAAAAGGAACAAAGGAGAATCCGTTTGAATAATTCAATTGCTCGAGGCATACAGTCATAGTGTCGTCCGGTTATTTCCATAAGCAAGAATTCTCAATAAACGTAACAGATTCAAACACGTCAAGTTCAGAATATGATACTTTTTTGAGGAGTGGCAGCTCCATAGCTATCTAGCTTTTTTTTTTACATGGGGAAATCCATCATGAGATACCCCCCCGCCTACACCTTGGCAGGAGAGTATGCTGGACTCGTTCCGACTAAAACCCCACGACTACTCTCTTTCCACTGAATGCCGAGGTCACGAGTACGCTTTCACAGTCTTCCGCAACCCCAGCGGTGGCGGCCCGGCACTACGGGCCTCGGATTGAGGTTCGCCGACACGTGGGGAAATAAACGCCGTCCACCCAGGCAGTGCCCCTGTATCTGGGTAACCCCAATTTCACTGGGATGTCCACGCCATCCCAGGACCAACCACCCTTTTCTCCACCGTGCACTCTGCCTATACAGAGGGACACACAGAGACAATCCCTGTTTCTCCGGGGTACCTGCCGCCCATGCAGCGAGACTCGCGGAGACCGTACGTGTTTCTTTGAATGCCCCCAACTTCTAAGCGACACGCAGAGAAACCTAAAGGGGAACACCGTCCACCCAGGCAGAGCCCCTGTACCTGGGTAATGCTACCACCGCTGGAATGCCAAGAGGCATCCCAAGGTTGACCACCTTGTTCTCCGCTGTGCCCTCGGAACTCGAGAGACACGCGAGACCGTCCCTATCTCTCCATACGCCCCCCACAACTGGGGCACACAAAGAAACGCCATCCTCTTGAAGGCGAGAGACCAGACTGATATCGGTACTAACCAATCTGGGTTCCGCCTCCCTACCTTTCACCGCTGGAATGCCGAGAGGCATCCCAGGGTCGACCACCTTGTTCTCCGCTGTGCCCTCCGCTCATACAGAGGGACACGCGGAGACCGTCCTTCTTTCTCCATGCGCCCCCAACAGCTAGGGCACACAGAGAAACGCCACCTTCTTGGAGGTGAGAGACCAGATTGGCAGTAAACAAACCAGTCTGGGCCCCCGCCTCCTCACCTTTTGCCAGGATATTAGCCAACAGCCACCAAGATCTCCCAAGAAAGGAAAAGCCGCTGACTGTTGCCCAGGGTGCACCGTCCCGGATCTGTCGTTGACCCATCGTTCTCTGCGGATACCCATTCTCTTCGTTCTCGGAATCGTTCTCTGGATACCCATCGTATCCAGAGGGACAAATAGACCAACGACAGACCGGGCACACGAGGAGGTTCCCCCGGCCACGCCATCCCATTGAATTGAATATTTAGATTCTGACTTTGATTATATGGTTATGATTAAGGCCTGAAGGCCTGAAGCGTAAGTACTTATTTTTATAGACTTTTTTAAATTAATTATATTTTTTGTAGAATAATATTTTAGTATAAATATTATAATAAAATATTATTATTGCTGGTAGGAGTACGCTATAGATCTACAGGCAAAAATGATAATTTAATCATAAATACTAGGTATTACTTTTGAACCATTTTTGATTATTAAGATCAGTCGACCTTTAATGATAAGACAGTGTTGTCGTTGTCAACAATAAAACGGTAATTACAACCCTGCCGCGCGTTAAAATCCTATGACGTGCGACAGTACTCTTTCCACACAGACTTTATCGAGTAGATTCTCGTGAGCGCTCGCTAGGGCTTTCTGCTATACTCACGATTGTCTCTTGACTGCAGTTTGACGTGACATTTTGGTAAAATCTTCAAATGTCAAACTTCTTCCTCGAGATTATTTTAGTACCATATTCCTGTTTGTCATTTTTATAAAAATTTAGACAAACAAATGACAAAACCAAGACCTTGCGGCTGTAAGGGCTGCAGAACGTGCTTAATATGTGAGACTCAATATGGTGCACACAGCTTAAAACTGCAATTAGAGCTTGACAAAGATAAAGGTTATGTGTATTGCCCATTTTGCAACAAAGCATGGAAAGGCTGGGACATGAACTTGCATAAACAGCACCCTAACCATGAAGGTGAGGCCATAGACTATCCTGGAGTGTACATACAACTCGATTTTATATCAGAAAAAGAAGAAGAATTACTTATGAAAAACATTGATGAAATGCCATGGGATATTTCTCAAAGCGGCCGTCGTAAGCAAAACTTTGGGCCGAAAACTAATTTTAAAAGAAAGAAAGTCGTTCTTGGTAATTTTGACGGCTTTCCAGAGTTCTCCAAATACCTTCAAGACGGTTTTTTGAGAGTAGATTTGTTAAAAGGATATGAGGTGATAGAACAGTGTTCGTTGGAGTATGATCCTAGTAAAGGAGCATCGATTGACCCTCACATTGATGACTGTTGGATATGGGGAGAAAGAATAGTGACAGTAAATTGTTTGTCAGACTCTGTCTTGACTATGACACCTTACCATGGTGACAGTAATAAATACAATCTGAATTGTGCTGAAGAATATCCTCCAGTTGTTAACCCAGATGGTACTATTGGTACTAATTATGAAACAATGGAGTCTTCATTTGAAGCAAGTAAACCTTTTTCAGATATGGATGTAATAGTTAGAATACCAATGCCCAGGTAAATTCTTTTATCATATTTTTATTAATTTTAAATATTATTTAACAATAGAGGTACATGATAATAAAAATCCTAAGTGATACTAAGAGATTTTATAAAAAGGAAAGTCGAGACAAAATTTTAACCAATAAATTTATTTGTTACCATTGTGATTCAGGTTTAATTATTTAATTTTTAGTGGCTAAATATAATTTCTGCATGTGTTAAAATAATCTTATCAGTACATATTTTACTTAATATTATAATTAAACAAATCCTTGAAATTCTACACATGTAGTCTAATACTAAATTATAAATTGTTTTTTAGAATAAGAGTGTAGTTTAGTATAATAGAATTCTAATATACTGAATTAGAGTAGTAATAAAATATTCTAATTTTCTTTTTAGAATTCTGTCCACCTATATTCCCATTCCCTTTGATTCAACCTTTAAGAATATATAATCATAAATCAAGGTTGATTATAAATTAGTAAAGAATTTCTAAAAAAATACTTTTCAACTTTGTAGGAGGTCATTACTAGTACTTTATGGGGAACCAAGATACCACTGGGAGCATTGTGTACTCAGAGAAGACATCACATCAAGGAGAGTATGTCTAGCTTACAGAGAGTTCACACCACCATATATGCAGAATGGACCCCATCATGACATAGGGGATGAAATAAGGAAGAAAGCTAAACATTTCTGGCATCATAACAACAGATTTAGTTCCAAACAGGATATTAAAACTTTATAAGTTTCACCTCCATTATGCCGGAGCACATTATCGTGCACTCATTTGGTGCTTTTACAGGATATTAAGATGGCTAATCTTTAATTGCTTTTGATAATTGGCATCATCAGTTAACTTGGATGTGTAGAAATTTTTTGTGTATTTATTTTGGAGAATGTTTTTAACATAGATAAGTAGTTCAGAAAGTGGAAAAAAGCCACGAGCAGATTTATGCAACTGATCAAACTCTGTGAGTGGAAGACTTATAAAATTCCAGCAAAGATGAGTTTGATATTTATCTTTAAAAATATCACTGCAATACAAATTAATTATTTCCATTTGAAGTTCTGAAGAGAGGGTTTCTAGGCCTCGACCCTTAGGACTTTGTGAAACAGTCAGTGTGGGCCTCAGGCCAACTCTTTGGAGACCCCTGGTCTAGAGGTGTCTATTTTTGACTTCCACTCATGGGATCATGAGTTTATACCCCAAACTCTATCCCTTGAGTTTCTATTTAAGTATCGATTTTTCAGTTATCACTTACACAGCAGTGAAGAAAAACAGCAATACGAAATTTGTGGCCAGAGAGTTTAAAAAATTGTAAAGAAATATAATATTAGTGTGTTATATATGTATATATAAGATTTTAAACTTTTGTTTTCGTGGTTGAACATAATAATTGTTATGTAATCGGCTATAATAAATAAATAATAAATCTTGAGTAAACTGTTTATATAACAATTATTTGTTATATATATATTTAGTGTCATAAATATATTAGTGTTAATGTGTTAAATAACGTAGGTGGCTCTCTCGAAGATACTAAAATAAATTCTTTTGCTTCGAAACATAGTAGGTACATTTGGTAACATATTTCTATCCCTATGAGTATTACTATATGAATAGTAAATAATATAAGTGTTATTATTTATTTTTATACCCCAACCACAAAGCTAAGAGGCTGTAGCCGGAGATTTGACATTATGTCCCACAACTGCTGTATATACAATAGGGATGTTTCAGTACATTTATAAAAGATGCTCCCATTTTCAGTAGGTTTGGGATCTTAAACGTAGTGCCTGCACATGGTGGCATCAGGTTGTGTAGTCAGCTTTCAATTCGCCCGACAGCTCTGGTCTCGTGACTGCGTGTGACATATTTAAGTGACCCATACAACTTCTAATTTGAGGTACTTGTCTGTGTGTTCTATGCATTAGTCACAATAACATTTTAAACAGTATTTATGGTGATGTAATTATTTTGGCATTCTAAGTCATAAATTATTTCATGTATTTTTATATTCAACAATATAATATAAAAAAACTAAATTATCGACCATTTTTTTTTAATGGAATTGAAACTATTCCAAACATATTTTACAATTACAAATACCCATAATTTACAATTTGTTTTAACCGATTACAATTTAACATAATGGGATATATTGTAAAATTATTGAGGACAAATTAAAACACATCTTTTTAGAATAATAATTTTATTATTAGTTTCGTCAACCTTTTGCTAGTTTTCTTATTTATATACTAAATATTGAAAGGCAACAACATATAAAAAAGATATACTATTTTTGTTATGTAAATGGTATGTACTAAAAATGAATATAACGATCCCGCAGAGCAAAAAGTAATTAAGTAACAAAATCCTAGTTTAGAGATATCCGTAATAATTTTTAAAAAAATAAAAAATCATAACATTTTTCATTTTCGTTTTTTTTAAACTTTTAAAGTAATAGGATGGCATTTCTGGAATCGTTTATACAATAGTATAAATGTTTCCGGAAAAGCTTTATTTTTGGAGAAATTAAGAAAATATCACTTCAAACTTTTCGCTCCTAAGAATTTCATCTTTTCTGTGCAGTGTGTGACCATTCAATCATACAGAAATAATATTCAAAAGATTTTGATGATTATTTATTTTACATGCAGGGCAGTATTTGAGTTTGATATAATTCTAAAAGTCATCAAAATGTCTTAGTTAATTTTCAATTTGTTAAATTTGTGAATGCGTTGTTATTTAAAGTTACTGATTGTTCGCACGAATTGTGAAGGTTTCGTTCGCTATGAATTGATTGTTTACAAATAAAATATTGTATAGATTGACCTACGATGATGAAGGAAATAAAAACTAATTAAAATACTTTAACTGCTCTTTTACTTATAATATAATTGCTAGTATGTATGCTTCTTGAGTAGTTTTTAATATTTATAACTCTGAAACTCTAAACGTGCTGTCTTTTAATCTCCCTCTGAAGTCCAACGCTATGTCATTGAAGTCCTTCGATAATGAATGTATTTAAAATGAAAGACCAAAACATAGAGAGAAGAAAAGCTGATTAACATAGGCTCAAAAAGTCCTTTTTAAGTGTCATTTAATGACTTTTCGCTCTACAGGGTCGATATGTAACAGATGTACCATTACATCATCATATATATATTTGGAGTACAAAATTTGAATAAAGCGTAGTCATACTCACTGGCAATAATATGGGTGTATAATTTTTTATATTCTCATAACAACAAATAAACTCAAAATGAAAGAATAATATATATCGACCCCCTACAGCGAAAAGTCATTAAGTGACACTTTGGGTGAAAACTACTTTTTGAGCCTACGTTAATCAGCTTTTTCCCTCTATTTATTGGTCTTACTTTCATTTTAATTATGCTTATAGTTTCCGAGTTACAAAAATTGAAAACTAGTCAAGAAGTAGTTAAAACGTAGTTAAAATATTTTAAAATGCTCAATATCTGCATGGAAAAGGTAATTAATTAACAAATTCCTTGACATTTTTAAGAGTTAAAAACAACTAAGTGATATTTTCTCCAAAAATAAAGCTTTTCCGGAAACATTTATACTATGTGTAAAAGATTCCAGAAATATAGAAATATAGTTTTTAAAACTTAACGCCGGTATCTCTTAACTAAGATTTTATTACTTAATGACTTTTCGCTCTGTGGGGTCCATATTTACAATATCGAAGTTAGAACCATTACGCACTCCATCAATAAAACACATTCTCCACAGCAGACGAGTAACGAGTTGGCAATCAACTATATAGTAACTTGTCAGCAACAAGTGTCGGATTAATACCATTTCTGTTGTTATCTAAAGCATACGACCCGTCTAGTCACCAAGGGAAATAGCTCAGATAAGCAAATGCTCGATAATTTTATCACGGAGTGGAGAGACTCAAGTTAATGAGAACATTGCAAGTGAGTACTCCCACTCGAGCACTTTCTTTCAACGACTAAAGGAGTCTGCTCAGCGACAGAAAATTTCTATTATGTATTACACATAGTGTTTGCTAGATAGCCAAGTCGTTGCTAGTTGATCCTAAACTCGTTACTGGTTTGTCCTTCTGGCACAAGTACCTTGTGTACCTAGGTCGGTAGCACATCTGTGCCGCGACACTACAACTGAGAAATTACTTAAGTTTACATGACATACACTTCTGTGTGTACTAATGTAATGTTTTTCAATAAAATTGTAAACGAACATATTATAGCGTTTACGTCAAGTGCCTTTTCTGTATAAAGAATCGAGCAGCGTCTCTGGCGGACTTTTTAAAAATTGTAAAATTTTAATCCTTGAATTCTTCCTGCTAGAGCCTCTGATGTCAACGTGCTGTGGTTTTCGGTAACGAATATCAAATTGTTTCTCAATTTCCCAACGGAGACGTATTACAGGCCTAAATATTATGAATGTTACTCGCTTTACACATGACTGGATCCAATATAATCAATATCAACGTGGTTTTGTTCTTTCTTCTGTGCCTCTTCCGTCTCGCGAGCCAGGATAATCTGTTCTCGAGCGTTCCAAGACATCATTGCTTGCTCACTCTTCAACTTGCGGATGCTACGGGCCAAGAGTAGTGCAAAGGTTATTCCTAGCACCTGAAACGAAATTGGTAGTTGAAATTTAAGCAAATTTTTTAGAAATACTTTTGGTCGTCTTAGAAAATATGATATTACCTACTATTACTCTTCCTATATCATTTTCTAAAGTTCGCTATTCCCTAATGACCCATTTAGACCATTCAGTAATGAAGCTACTTACTCTGCTAGTGTCTCTGGTCTCGCACACGTTAGTGTGACCCGATTATGTTAGTGTGGTCATTTATTTTGCAAGACTAAGTAGGTAACAGAATATGAAATTACAATCTAAATATCTCCCGCCGCTTATGTTCTTATGTTCCGCCTCAATAGGCGTGCAAAATTGATTTTATATTCAAACTATTAAGAATATTAAGACTAATTCAATATTAATTCAACACAAAGGTTCATAATAAGTACCTATTAATATCTGTTGTTCATAATAATTATTATTAATATCTATTGGAATTACAAGTAACTACTAATTGTATGTTGCCTTCGTTGGACGACTTGAACGAGTTTGCGGGTAAAGACTGGATGAGAAAAACGGAAGAGCGTGCGTAGTGGCGAGCCTGGGGAGAGCTTATCTATGTCCAGTAGTGGAGAGACATGGGCTGATGATATCGTATAGTAACTGTATTTTGGGATGAAATGATACAGCCGCTCTTTATTTTGCAAAATTACTTATTTGCGTTTTCCCTCAAGTAGAGATACGAGTGAATCATATTCACTTTATAGCAACAACCAACTATAATAAAGATAGATAACTAACCTGTACAAATAATACAGACACTCCTAAAACTCCAAGGACTGTGGCATTCTGCTTAACCACGCTCACAAGAGCATCTTTGCAACCAGTTGACCGTAAGTTAGAGCAGAACGGTAGTGAATCTCCCGTCACGGCGCAGCAGGACTCTGGAAGGAAAACTGCGACTTCTTCTCCATCGATATTTTTTGGGACCGAAACCAAACTTGATTGATTGTTGAACTCCACGCCCACGTAGTCTAGGTAAGAATCACCGCCACAGCAATTTAACTAAGGAGAAATGGTCGACTTATTAACTTCCTTTACGACATTTTTGGGTTTATGAAGAATTTTTATTCGACTTGCTTTATATCTTTATTTATATTATCCATATTATTATTTTATCCACGTTAGTTCAAATTAATAATATTTATCCTTATTAATTAAATCAAATCAAACTACAATTAAACTTGAATGCCTAAATAACATATTGACTTACAAAACCCAACAATTAAGTCTGAGAAGAAGAAGGTATCAAAATCAATTAGGATACAGCCATCAGCTTCGTAGGTAGGTACTACGTTGTAGGCGGGACATTTCAGGAATGTTCGTCATTCTTGAGTATCAACCGGAGGCATGTATCGCATATGTTCAAAAGGTAACAGTATTTGCTCATCGCTAGGTTACTGTCTCTGCTCGTCTACCACTCACTTTCTTTCTATAAAAATATAGAGTAACCGCTTCATGAAAAGCTGATTTATACCCTGTATATATACACACAGTGCTTATAATAATTAATGATCAGATTAGTAATAGATTTTATTTCAAAACTTCTCAACCCATCTTAAAACGTGTTGCCTTTTATCTCTACATTTCGGTTCGATTTTATAGATAAAAATTATAGTTTAAAAATTGGATTACCTAACTAAGCTGTAGGTAAATATCCCTTAGTCACAATCAAAACAATTTCGAAATCATTGGTTAACTCGTACCTATGGTATGGGTATGTGATACTAGCTGTGCCAGCGACTTCGTTCGCGTGAACTTGTGATTCCCGTGGGAACTTCATAATTAATCTAGATAAAAATTCCCCTAAATGTTAACCCAGCATATAAGTCATCACTATGCCAAATTTCATTAAAATCCGTCCAGCTGATTTTGCGTCATGCGCGTTTAGACAGACTGGCCAACAAAAAATTTCAAAAAATATTACATGTACAGACATGGCTCTGCTACGATATTATTACACTATGTATAATTAGATTATTTATCTGAAAAAAGGGGACCTTATTGTGGGTTATAACTCAGTACTACTACTACTTTTATTACTTTTACTATAAAGTACTACTTACTTTTACTTTTATAGTCTTAGTAAAATCTTAAAAAGTAAACATATTTTTTATTGCTTCATCATAAAATTCAGATATTAGAGCATGTTTCTATTTAGGTACCTATACATAATCTCGAAGCAATGAAATTTTAACTTAGAAAATCTTAACTAAAATCAATAAGTTTCAATTAACACCGAAAATAAGTTTTATTTGTTCAATTAACGTAGTCGATTACTTACAGAAATTTGCATTGCGTCGATTTCTTTCTCGATTTCTGGATCTGTACCGTAGTCCTGCACTGGTATGTATATGTATCTCATTATTGTATCATTGTCCGTCGTGAACAACAATATGACGATCACCAACTTTATGATCAGAAGCACCATCAAAATAGATGCATACTAAAATAAAATATTTTTTTAATGAGAATAATGAATTGTCAGAATGTTTGTAAAACCGTTAAAGCTGTCATGTTTGTTACACAGTTTATTTACCATACAACAAATTATGTTGTACAAAGTAATAAGTAAATAAATTAAAAGTATAATAAATTGAAAGTAAATAAGGCGCCAACTACACGAACGAGTTTCTAGCGGCGATAATCCCGCCATGCTATCAGAGTCATAGATAAGTTAGAGTTAAGTAGGGATAAGAATTAAGAAGTATTAAGAAAACCATTATAACCTTCAGGTTACCATGAGGCTGACATGCATAAAAGTGTAAAAGCCCCTAAATAAAATAAAGAGAAAAAAACTATATAAGCTAACGCTGACCAATATCCACACGGCAATATTAGTGGCACGGTGAGATTATTGCCGCAAAAGACTCGTTCATGTAGTTGGCGCCTTATACAAAAGTTGCAAAGTAATTACAATATGATGTTTTACATCCCAACAAATTATGTTTTTCGGAGCAAGGGCCGTGTAATGTTGGCCATCTTTAGAATATCACAACCTCATTTCTCATCTCTTCCCATGGCTGTCGTAGGTGTAAATCGACTAAGTGATAACAAAGCCTCTGCCACAAGCTCTGAGAAACTATACCTACCACCTTTAAAAGAGTGGTGTCATCATGTGGTGACACCATATATAAACCCATCATATAGGATCACACCATGTAAAGACCCATCATAATAACATGATCACGCCATGTAAAAACCCACCATAATAAAATGATCACTCCATGTATAAACCCATCATAGTTACATGATGACATCATGTATAAACACATCATCATAACATGATCAAACCATTTATGAACCCATCATAACATGATCAAACCATGTATAAACCCATCATAACATGATCATACCATGTATAAACCCATCATAATAACATGATCAAACCATGTATAAACCCATCATAATAACATGATCAAACCATGTATAAACCCATCATAATAACATAATCATATCGTGTATAAACCCATCATATTAACATGATCATAAATGTTAAGTCACCCCGTGACCACGTCCACTGCAAAGTGTTCGAAACGTCGGGATATAAATCATGTTAAATATACGCGATTTAAACCGTTAAAAGTTGTTTAATTGCAATAAATGTTAAGGTTTGCCAAAACAGCGAAAACAAGACAAACGAATAGCCCGTGAGACCGATATGTAAACTGTTCTTTACATTGTACGAGTATAACACAATCGATCAATTCATTGCTTAGTCACTGTCTTGCATCATATTAGGTAGGTATGTGATATCTTTACCTACTTAATTAATCTGATAGAATTCACTTTTTATTTGGTAGAAAGTATAGGTATACCATTGACATGTATAGGTATACCATTATTTTTGGCGTTATCTACATTTACATGACGCTATCTTATCTGAATATTGATACAGGTAGACAGGCTGAAATAACTCTTTGTGTTTACTAATGAATAAATTTGCTCGCGACTTTCTCAATATTCACATAATTTCTCGTATAAAATTATCGCTCAGTTCCAAGTCCAAACATGTAAAGTAGTAAGAAACTACCAGTAATATCAAATCCTTTATAACTGTAGTACCTGACAACGCACGCCGAGTGAGTTAAGCGGGGAGGGGAAATTGTGTATTACACGGTAATGGTAATTCGAAAATATATCTGAAGATATCTTCAATCTGTCTACTATAACAATTGAAACAGTCACAGAACAACAATAACAATACAAAAAGAAAGAAATTTTTAAACACCGCACGATGCGTATTTGGAAATGCTTCTAATATGTAGAATCTCGATAATTTTGAGATGCGGGAAGGCTTTCGATTGTTATTCCAAGAAATAAGTACAAGAGGATTCATTCAATTTCCCGCATCTCAGCAGTAGTTATCAGGGTTCCGAATATTGGAAGAATTTCCATATACCTACGCATCCGCATGGACGTTAGGTACCTACTTGAAGACAGAGTAGGTATATTTTTTTTATCTTATATCTGTGTTATGTATCTTTATATCTTATACTTATTTATATTTGTGTCATAATTTATGATAAATACATATGAATTATTCGTTCAAATAAGTAAATGTGTTCCTATAGGTAACCCTGTCCAAGGGCATAGTCAGGATTTTATCCAGGGTGGGGTGAAGCAAACATTTTTTTAATAATTTAAATAGAGATAGTGTAATGCACAAAGTCTGTTACATTCTCCCTATGCCACGGGAGAAGCGCCCCAACCTGCCCCACCGTGGCTACGTCCATGACCCCGTCCATAACACCAAGATCCAAGTTTGTGGAATGTTATTACTTACTACTGTCGCTGGCATATTTTTCAGTTTGGTTTTATCATCGATACGAAAATGAATACACCTATCGATGAGTTATATAGAAAACTCCAGTAGTCCTGAGTAATTTCTTAACAAACACACGTGCTGAACTCTCCAAAAAGCAATATTATTCCAATGTGTAAAGATATGAAAAGTATTATCCATCATCGGACTGGTATGTTTTGTGCGCGACTTTGTTCGCGTGGTCAAGATAATTTATTACCATTGATAGCCTTTGTGTTAATCCAAATTCAGCCGATTCGACGTGATAAAGTAGCAAAACTAGCAAACATTCAAATTTTCTTATTTATAATGTTAGTGAGAAAACCACTTCAGTCCCTTTACATTTGAAAATCGTTTTAAAACCTTATTAGTCACTGGTACCTACTTACAATATTGACCATGCAAGTGCTCTTCTTCAAACTGCCAAAGAACCCATAGGACGTGATAACTAGCATCATGAATCCAAGCAGGACCGTCATAACTGAAGGCGTGAACAACCTTCCACTCTTGGCACTCTCGTAGAAGAACGAGAAGTTGTGATAATGCGAGTAGACTGAAATGCCGAGGACTATCATAAGCCCTCCAATTATCTGTAACGTGATAAATAGAAAGTGTAAGCGGACACAATGGAGAAGTTCACTTGGTTTAGAACTAGCGATTTTTGCTTATTTATTTACATTAAAGTATACGCTAAAATATTATAGATAACGTATCCGCTTACTATCAGGTAGACTGTATGCTCGTCTGCCGCCTTTTTTCCATAAAAAAAATGTGTGGAAAATTTCAAAGTTTCAAACGCGTTACTCGCGATGATGACGTCACAATATATACAATAGACCTTACTTTACAATCTTTAAAAGAACTTTTGCTATTTTGCGTGTTTTAGAAATAGAAATGTTTAGACCATCGATTTGAGAGTAGACAATTGTATGGTTTCTTACACTATTCAACGATATATCGTTTGTATGTGTAAATATATCGTGAATAGGTTGCTCGGTCAACATCCAACTTTAAAAATCTATTACTTCGCCATTTTTAAAGATATCTATCGTATTAACATTTTTACGACATTATTTATATTTTTTTAGGTAATAAATAAAAAAATGATGAAATTTCCATTATCACACCGGTATGGTGTGATAATGGAAATCTAAGTCTCTACTGTAGGGTTGCCATTTGTCCCGATACGTTGGGACATGTCACAAGTGGGACAAGTGGTGTCCCGACGTCCCGACGAGCTGTAAAATGTCCCGACAAATACAAATATCAATAAATTTATTTTAAATTTACAACCCGACTAACAGAATACGGCGTGAACGAAGCGCGTATCGGGCGAGAACGGGATCATTGGACTCTTTGAGCAAACTTAATTCCTTAATGTATCCAGATTCGAAAATAGCAGCCAAACAATCCACGGCCAGGACGAAAACACTTATCATTAAGCATATTTTGGCACCTTATTCTCTATCTCAGTATATTTCGAATTTGGAATCTGTCTCATTTTATGGAATCAGCACCGATGCAAGCAACCACAATGCAGAAAAACTATTTCCGATATAATTTAACCCTTTGACGTTAAAGAAGTATAAAAACAAAATTACTGAGACTGCAAGGTTTATCGGATGAAACTTCAGATACTATATCTAGCCGACATACGACCATACGACTAAGCAATAAATAAATGATATTTATTTTGCACATTTTAATTGACAGTAAACAAAAGTATACTTACAATATACATCGTTGTTATGGTTAACAACAGAAATCGTATTGATTTCATGTCGTATTCCGTCTGCGACTTAGTCAACTTCATTTTATTGAATATTAATTAACCACAAATGAGGATCAAAAGTAACGTAGCCGAATTCAAACTGAGCTCTAAGTCAGATAATGTGTCCGTCGGTATATTCCATTATCAGTGATATCAGCCGCTTTATATCAGTGATTATGTAGATCTGTACACAGGTACCTACTGCGTATTATTTTAGTGGTAAACAGAGACCTAATGGAAACTTAAGTAGGTACCTACTTTCTCTTACGACTTTTTCTATATTTTTGATGTTTCTATAGAATTTTACATATAACAATACTTTCCTTTTACTTCAGACAGTTGGTCCATAAAATATTAGTAGAGGTACTTTATATAGTAATTAAATATAAGTATGTAGGTACGCATCTGTGTACTTTTGTACAACGCTAAAAAATATTATTAAAAGACTATAACGTCCCACTGTCCTAGTAATCACGAAGGGTTTTTCAGTCCATAAATCAACAGGTGATCACAGTGTGAATTGGTGGATACACATTCACTACTTTTTTTAACTCTCGAGCATGTACTTTAATACTGACTGAATACTTTATTGAATTAAATTCGTACTTTAATAAAAACTCACTGGTACGAGCCCAGTTTGAACTCAAAAGCTTAAGAATGAGAGTCAAGAATAGATAGATACAAATGGGGTATACCGCTTGCGACATAACACAAAACTTAAATTCCATAAAATTGTATGTCAATTCCATTTTTGTGTTTTCAGGCTTAGTTGTTAGTTTTTATTAATATTTTATTTTTCCCCGCCTACGCTGGTAATCCTTTTTTTGAATTATACAATAATTTATACAGTGAACATCTCAATAGACACGAATTCAATAGCTTTTGGGTGTAGAGACGTTACTACCAATCCCGAACAAACAATTATTGTATGTGAGACCGACATGACAATCGCTACGAGATCTTCCTTACAGTAGGCAACTGCATCACCAACAGGCAGCAGGCATTACAGATTTACCTAATAGATCGTCGTAAAGCCATATATTTCAATTAAGTTCAACCTAGTCCCCTAGGTATCAATCGAGGTGTGATAGGTAAATAAAACAATCTTCCATAAAAATAATGGTTTTATAAAACTACAATAATACAATTTGGTAGTATTTTTAATATATTATAATTTTGATCTCTGATATAATATTTCCATTAAAAAATAATGAGTAAAAATGATTTTCGACATTCTAGACTGTGATTGTACGCGAGGAATCCACTTAATTACAACTTATCTGATTATTCATTTTGTAACCACTTTTCCTAGATTCATAGGCATAAAAGATCTATAGTGGACATGAGAAAACAACAATTGACAAACAAGAATCGCACAAATAACTAAATGCTTTTTCTAATCCCTGTGATGAAGGTGCGCTCGACTTTTTTGGACATTAAAAAATAATTACTTATCACACAGTATACATTTATATACAATACATAAGTAGACATAATAATTATGTTAGGCTTGAGTCTGTCCGTGGAACGGGACGTAAACAACGGGCTTCTTGTCTTCAGGAGTTAGTGACGTGTAGCTATTGATCACGCGTTCCTGGATTTCCCATTTTCGGCGTTCACGCTCCGTCTTCGCTTTTCGAATGGCGCCGGCGAGGGAGAAAGAGAACGCGATGCCGATAATCTGGAAGAAAAGTGATTTTAATCCTTGAAGACCACTCACAACTTAAGCTTATTTCATACCAAGTTGTGATGCAATTTTCCGTATGAATTACCTTTACAACTCAACTCATACCTAAATGTGTATAAATCATAATATTAGAAATATCGAAGAAAAATATCTTTTGCATTACTTTCATAATTTGGTAATAATATCAATAGTTATTTAAGTAAACCTAATCATTTTCACTTTCATTAGTTTGATTAGGTTTACTTTAATTTTGTTTTGTCTCCTTTAAAATGGCAAAATCAAGTTAAATTTGTAGGTCATTAGTTCTTTGTACCTACTTTAAAAAATGTAGCAACCCTAAGCAGACATTTTTTATTGCAGTTATACCTATCTAATGTTCTCTTAAAAGTTAAATACGAACCTGAATAAAAGCAATAGTCATGGCTCCAGCGCCAAGGAGCCCAGCGCTCTGGTACACCAAGTACCAGACCTTCGGCAGACAACCGTTAGCGTACATCATAACACAGACTTCAACACTTGTTTCGTTCACTGTATCGATGCGAGTCTCCGCACAGCAAGAGTTTGGCACGGTCATGTTGATGACTAATAACCCTGACATGTCTTCTGGGGGTTGGACAAGTTGCCAGTCAGCATACGTGTCGATACCGCAGCAGCCCAGCTGAAATCAAGAAGAAATGTATTATGATTACTTTTGTAATCAGTTAACTATGCCCCTAGTGTAAGTTTTCATTCTTTTACAAACACCGTTTACGGCTATTATTTCGCTGTATAAACATTTTAAATTTCTCAATACATCTGTTAAAGATGCTTCTTAAATTTTCTATACAAAAAGAAAGACGTAAATACGATTCCTAGAATAGTAAAGTTTACGAATGATATAACATACAATCTGTTTCACTCAGATTTGCTGCTGGCATTGTGAGGTCACTCAATTAAACAATAAAAAGTCAACAAAACTAACTGAAAAATATTACAAATAAAAAACAGGCAGACGTCAAAATACACGCGATCACAATGACGTTGAAGACTCTACTAAGAGGGCGACACAGCGGTGCGGCATGTGGTTGGGGAGAGGAACTATATTCCGCGCACCGGCAAACTTGAATAGAACGTATTGTACACTTGATTCTGTATTAGTTCTTCGTAGACAAGCTACGACAACCCTATCATAGGCATTGTAGCAAACAGTGTCGTAGCTTATACTACTATATCTATACCACTCTAAGAAAATACTCGGAGTTTATTTTGACATATATCTTTGAGCAATCTTATAATCATAGATCGTATAATTTTTGAGTTAATTTAAATAAATAATCATAAATTTCAAGTCATAGCCATTAATTATATTCAAAATATGAGATTTTATGCTAAACGATAATTTGAGGCTTTTTGATATCTACGGTTTGGCAATATTTATGTACCTTAAAGAGGTCACTGTGAAGTTTAAAATCGAATGGTTTTTTGGGTACCTACTGCTGTGTTATGTTGCAGGTTGTAAATTATTCAAAAAGATTTTTTTTAGAAATATATGTAGGTAACTCTATTGTATAATATCTAAATATAAATTATAGTTGACAAGTAGATATTTATCTAACATAATTCAAATAATATATGGAGAAATAATATGTATGGTCTTTCCTAGCGCATCGCGTATCACTCCGGAACGTCTACTTAGAAACCGACAATCAAGAAACAAACCTGTTACTTACCCTGCTTTGAATAAAGTCGTAAGCACCTTGGACCTCAGGGTTCTCGTAGTAATAGGGCAACGATTCCCTTAGATTGTTGTCAACCATACTCGCGACCTGGGATCGAAGGCTGTACGCTGCGATGGCAGCGGCCACCTCTAGGATGAGCACAACGCTGAGAATTACTGCGAACTGACACAAAGCCCTCAGATTAAAATATACCTAATGATTGCAAAGTTAGCGGTGGCGGTTTTGGTGATGGCGATGGGAATAATCCAAATCCGAATGTATGTCTTCAAAAACTACAATTTTTTGAAGTGAACAATCAGTCAGTCTATTAAACAGATGGGACATTTATTTAAAATACAGTTAGTTATAGGACACTACAGTTACAAAGGAAAAGACAATAACATAGATATTTAAACACATGACAGCAGAGAAATTTTAGTAAAGTGAAAAGAAAAAGAGATGATTCAATAGCGTCGTCTGCTGTTCGTGTGTCATAGGAATGGGCGTCCAGCTTTGTACCTGAGATGACACACAGCGCTAATTTTCAGCTGGAACCCGTGTTGAAATCGGTTACCACACATGTTCTTTTGCTCTTCTCATACAGTCTCTACCGGCGACTTTTTTCAAGTCATTAGTCCACCGAAGCACTTCCCACGCGCGCCTGCAGCCTACTTCACGGTTATGAAAAAAGTTTATATGAAACTGAAATTAACAACATATTGCTTAGAAATAGAGTATTCTGAGAGTACCAGGGTGCTAGTTTTCAGGCCACAGTCACTTTATAATCACCACAAGGCTTATCTGCTCTTTTCGAGCCTAATGTGAATGTTGATAATAGGTACGTGTCTAAATCTTCTTACCGCTACCCATTAATTGAGGTATGTACTTGCCTTTATTCCTCTGGTTCCTCACATATTTACGTATCATTGACATAATACACCTGGTACTGTGCATGTTAGTTAACACGATACAATACGAAATTGTTAAAGATCCTTAATCATAGTGGCATGCCGTTATAGGTACATCCAACATTAAGGTAGGTATTACGTTAAAATACATTAGGTATTATTTTAAAATATTAACGTTAGGTACTCATATTAATTATTTATGGAACATATACGAGTATAATAGAGAATAGGAACTTAAAATATGTGTAAAAAGATACAATGTAAAAATAAATTACATATGCGTAGTCAAAAAAGCCTTGAACGAATTAGCCCATTCGTATATAAGAGAACACTGCATTGAGAGGAAATGAGAGCATTAGCATATCTACTTGTGACAACATTTGCGATGAATATTCCGAAGCGTGTCGGTTTTTGGAGCCTATCAAAAGTAAAGTCAATCGTAATTCGTGAGGCTCTCGCGGTTGTGATCAACTCTGACATGAACGCGATAGAAACATGTATATGAGCTGTCCATGCGCTCATATAGGTATTGTACCTATTGTATACACATTTTGAAAATAATTTTTAAAACAACGTTTACATAAGAGAATACAGTCAGATGTCTTTATAGTGGCCTCGTGGAGTCCTGCAGACAACTTTGAAAAAGGAAGTAGCAACTAAGATAAATAACACACTCGTATAGTGCAAATATTTAGCAGAGCAATGATACGAAAACGAAACCGTCGCGGACACGAAGGTATCCTTTCCGTATACATAAGTACTCTTACAGTATCTAACCTGTAACTTACATACGAGTATGTATACCACATTCACAAAAGCAAGGATTTATTTACATATTTCCATAGAAGCCTTAGTTTCGACTTACAATATTAACTAAGCAGGTGCTCTCCTTCAGAGCGCCAATGCAGCCGAACAGCGACACGAATAGCATCATGACGCCAATGACGATGATGAACGCAGCCGGCGAGAAGTAATGGTCTTCCAGGAAGAGCGACACATCGTGGTAGATTGCGTAGATCGTCGTCCCCACTGAGATGATTAGAGCCGAGGTTATCTGAAAATGATGTATTTTTACTGACAATGTGTCTGAAAATTGCCGTGTAATATAGGCCGGCTTTACAATACCACCAACGACCCCATCCATCTCTTACCGTGGGTGCTGTAAATGGCCACTAAGGGATAAAAAAGCGGCTACCACAGACCCTAAGGAACTACACCACCTCTAAAAGAGTGGACTCGCCAACCCGCTTTGCCAGCGTGACGTTTTAAGGCCATTCATCCTTCATGCACGATACAATATGCGTGAGGAGCAGGCCCATTTACAGCAGTGGATACAGAAAGGGCTGGTTGCGGTTACGGATGTATTTTTAATGAGTTCCAAATACCGACTGTCAGGATATAGTGCAGAACAAATAACAGTGGTGTCTTTCAGTTGATAACTTATAAGAATGACTCTTCGAGTCGCTGAACCAACAGAGTACTTATTATTAATATTAGTTTTCTTTTTAAAATTTTTAATGGCTCGTAAATAATGGCGTACTAAACAAGCATTGAAAAAAATAAGATTTTTTTGAGCCTCCCAAATAACTCACATAAGTTAGCTAATGGCCGCCACACACGATCAGTCAAAACTGTCAGGTTTCACAGAACAGTTTAAACTGACAGTTAAAACTGACCGTGTCCGCCACACACGGTCAGTTTTAACATTTTTTTTCATACAAACTTTGATACTTTTTCTAATCATTTGGGGGTTCAATTTCGAGAAATCCCTCCTTAATGAGTGTTTATGTCATAAATGGAAGCTACTGTCAAAATTTCATGTTTCTAGCGTTAGCGGTTTCGACTCGGCGTTAATGAGTCAGTCAGTCTATACGTATATGATATTTGGTAGGTATACATTTTTGATTTTCTGTTCGGATTATTTTGTAGCTAACATGTTGCGGGATAATTTATTAGCTGTTATTTATTTTATTTGCTGGGATAGTTATTAAGTTAGTCATTTTAATTGAATGCAGTATTTTGTTAATCGATCATGTATCTGCTGCCTTAAAAATTATATCTCTTAAAAAATTGCCAAATAACCGCAAATGGTTTTTACAATTGTTCGAAACCTTGATTGTTAATAGCATTGGACTGATACTTGTATTTATATTGTGGTAGTACAACAGATATTCTCGTACCTACAGTGAAGAGGGAAACTGTCAAAGTTAAACTGGGTTTCCGACAACAACGATTTTATCCAGGGTGGAACAAAGCTAACAATTTTACCTCGGGTCCCCACAGCACAAAGCAATTTTTTATTTGTAATTTAAAGATAGTGTAATGCAGAATGTCTGTTACTTATTCTTCCCTATGTCAGGGGAGGGTGCCAGCGCAGCTACGTGCCCCACTGTAGCTACGTCCGTGGTTTCAAACTAGACTTGCTGGTAACGTAACTTCTTTTAATTAGTAAGACGAATTTATTTCATCCTTCTCGTGTGACAAATAGGTTCCTACCCCACTACTCCCTAGTAAAGCTTACTCGTATCTACGTTGAACCTACGCTAACATAGACAAACTGCAGGCGTTCGCTAGTGTGGTTTTTAGTCTTGACATTTTTATAGAAATCCCAACCCTTCCCGAAGCCTGAAACTATGTTTTCTGCTCATGAGGTAATTGACCTATAACGTTACGTATTTTTTTTGTACAAATATAAATTTTCTGGACTTTGTATTTAGCAAATTCCTATGAAAAATTTGGCAAATACTCAAGAAAAATTCGGTCGGACGCACTGTATACCTACCTACCTACGTATACACCGCCTCTACTGTTTACTTACCTACTCAAGAACTGAAATATATACTTCTCGTATGAATGACTTCTTGCTTGACATTTGGTGAAACATCCTAGATCGACCTATTATGGTCATTCATTAACGCGTTACGTATGAAAAAATCCATACTTATAAAAAATTCATGCAAACTGCGTCGTCCTTGCCAGCGGCAATCAATATACAGTCGGATATGTTGCGCCACACTATAAATGTAGCGTATCACTCTTGTCACCAATTGGTTTATTACTTAACAAAACCATCTTATATCAAAATATATCTTAATAAGGAATAACAAAGACAAACTTGTCTTACAGATTTCACAGTAAAGTTTGTACAACTTAAAATGTAAAATATACATTTCAGTATTTCCCCTAGACCCCTGCAGTGGTCTGCATGCATTCCAATGAAGTAACTATCAATTAGTTTCCATCTAAGTATGGTTTAGTATTTCTGTTATCAACTTATCACATCTTACGAATATTTCATACTCGTATAAATATAAATTACCAACAAAATTTTGCCCGTGAATTTACTTGCTTAAATTTCGATTTCGTTCTCAGAAGAAACTTTCTAAGAAACCTTATTATATTTTTGATATTATTAATGTCAATAACAATATTAAGATTAATTGTTAACCGAGTTACTCGATACGGCAGGGTTATGTGTTACAAATAGGGGTGCACCCGCACACTTATAATGAATGACCTAAAATTATCTATTTTTTTATCTAATAACTTATAGGTACTTTTTTCAGGGAGTTCCCTTACAAAGTCATTACAGTACCTACTAGTTAATCGAGCGTTCGTAAAGGTACAAAGTTCTTTACAGGTCATTATCGTTTTTTCGGTAGACAACAATGCACCTATCGGTAACCGCAAATACAACGTTGTGGAACACAGTAACACAGTAATAAAGTCACAGTAATAACTCGTTAACGAATACAAAAAAGGTTAATGGCGGCTTTAATTAACGTTAAAGAACGTTAAAGGTTAATTAACGTTCTGTTGGCCAATCCTGGCAGACAGCCCACGAGATGCCAAGTTGACACCGCCGTCCATGGACATCCGCAATACCAGGGAGTATGTAAATGCGCTGCAGACCTTGCAGAATCCTATTAACATCCCTTTTGAAGAGCCCTATGTCGTCACTAAGTGAATGTACTCCTCAGCTGACAGTTCGTCTCACAACATTCGGGTTTGCGACATAAAGTGTTTTGAAGACCGCATTGTACGCAATGATTCTTTCTCGAGAAATGTGAGGACAGGAAATGTGGTTATGTCAGAGAGCATGATTGTTAACAAACTACGCAACAGTTTGGCGAAATGTGTCAATCATGTAACTAACCTATACATTTTTTTGGAAGAAATAAATTAAAAAATCGATTAGGTGCAGCCATCGGAACCTTGGATACCTCAATGAATTAATTATTAAAGCAGTTGCAGTGCAGATAATATATTACTAAGTGTATAGTAAAAAGAACTGATAATGCAACTGCTATAGATAGCTTTAGTCAGCGGGGCACACTAGAACTCTGTGGCACGGGCATGGGTTCCGCCACATCCAGTCATAAAGATGAAAACAATTTACCCAAACTTGGAAAAAAAAGTTTAAGCAAAGTTTTTTTTTATCGGGAATGGAACCCGGGACCTCTTGGTCAATAGACGAGGCAGACTGGAATAATTGGTTTTCTAAGTGTTATTGGCTATAAATATGTTTTTTAATAATAATAGTTACGATCAACATAACGTTTATAACTATTATACTACCTATTATCCCAGTTGGTATTACTACTTAAAGCCTGCCTACTTAAAAGATGCCGGGTTCGGTTCTAGGTACGACATTCATTTGTTTAAAAATAAAGGTTTGTTCGGATCTGCATGGTGTCTTCGTCTTTGTGTGTCTCTAAACCCACGACACACGGTGGATCATTGAATGTGACGTTATAAAAGACATTATTTAGGTATTACAATTAATTTGATAAATAATACAAAATTTAATGTTGAATAAAACAAATAAATTGTACTAGATGATGACAAAGACGTTATCAAAATCACTTTAAAAAATCCTTTCAATTGTTTTATTAATAAAAATATGTTACAATACGACCACAAAGCCTTGGCTGATAACATCATGTTTTAGCGATAACTAATCAGGGGATTTTAAAAGTACATTATTAATGGGCTAACATAAATAATCGATTATATTATCGAGAACAGTATGTTGACAATGCATGTGTCACAGTTTGCAGGACGCTTTTACTTTCAACAAGCTTTAGGGCTAGTGTAGCTGCTAATAAATCTCCGTTCCTCAGTTCTGTTCCGGCACCTACCGAGAGTTTGAGACCCAGGAACTATTGCGTATACCCATTAAAAACATATTTAAAAAAAATGTTTTCGTAATACAAAACAACAACAAGCAATTGGTTATAAATAACCAATCGGTTGATATGTCATTTTAATAACTATGGTTACAATCACTATTATGAAATGATCATAGAGTCGCATTACAATTACCTATTTACCTATTACATCATTTTGGTACTGTTTTCATCATTGTTTAAATTAAGAAAATCCCGACGAATCGGAATGATAAAGAAAAAATATTGCAGTTTCCTTAACATCCACGACATATAATAAACAATCATAAATAATGTATTTTTATGAACATAAAAAACAAGTATTATTTATAGATCTTAGACAAAATTTAATCAAATTTAACGTAGATTGCTTGTTTTGTGGATGAATTTACTCAATAAAAAACCGCAATGTATATAGAATACTTATAAGATCAAGATATAATAGTTGCGGACATTCCGCGAAAATGAGTGTACCTTACCTACCATGTGACTTGTGGACACAATGGCGCAACACAATTTACCTATCTAATGTTAAAGAAAAGCGAACTTACCACGAAAATAGCTGTTACACACAAAAGCATATACTTTATGCACTTCATTCCAACTTCTAGATTGTTCTGCCCCATTTTGCGAACTTATTCACAGTACGCGAAACGAACTAACACTGAACGAAAAATATGTAGTTTTCAGCTCGCTTATCGCTACTGATAACGATACACGTCAGTCTTTACCAGGATAGGTGCCTTTTCTAAGCGATAATTCCTTCCGCTGTTGAAAAGAGATATAAATAGCGTTTCGTTTCACTTTATGGAAAATTGGCGCAATTTAACTTGTAAGGTTTCAGGCGTTGTTCACAAGTGACTGCCGCTATGATATTGAAAAAGTTTGTTTTGTTGAAAAAGTGTTTTCTTTAAGGATTGATTGATTACTCATTAACAATCTATGAGGTTTTAAAAAACTCTTGTAATAAAGAAAATCGATTGTAAATATCTCATAGTTAAGTAACTGCTACTTCTTGATTTTTTTTTTCCAAATGTTAACAAGTAAAGCTGGGAATCGAACACGACCGGATTTCACCTCGACCTTGGTGGTATCGAGACTATGAGTGTACCTTCGACATTATTATAGCAAGCCTGGGGAAAACCCTACGACTTTTGTACGTCAACTAGGCCTGTTTTGGTTACAAGGAGTTCGTAAGGATTTTGAAAGGCATGGCTCATTTCAGTTCAGTTGTATTGGTAAAAGTTTTAAAATCTCATAACTCTTTCAATGTTCCTTTTTGTGGGCAGATAGGCCGAAGACATACGAAAACATATCGATCTGATTGGAGATTTTCAAAGGTTCTGGTCCACATAATATTTGACTCGTGTTTCGAATAGCTAATGTTACAATCCGCAGAAGGCTGTGACGGGTAAATCTAACAGTAAGTTACTTGCCATTCAGGTGGTATTGTAGGACTACGTATTTCTTACATCTGTACCTATTCATATAAATTGTCGTAGGTAGGTAATTCGTAATCGTCGCAGGTGGGTAATTCCTAATCGTCGTAGGTAGGTAATTCGTAATCGTCGTAGGTGGGTAATTCGTAATCGTCGTAGGTGGGTAATTCGTAATCGTCGTAGGTAGGTAATTCGTAATCGTCGTAGGTAGATAATTCGTAATCGTCGTAGGTGGGTAATACGTAATCGTCGTAGGTGGGTAATTCGTAATCGTCGTAGGTGGGTAATTCATAATCGTCGTAGGTAGGTAATTCTTAACCTTCGTAGGTAAGTAATTCGTAATACTCTCATGATCATTAGCTTCTATCAGTTGTCAATTTGTCTACTTTCTACCAGTGATAACGTTAAGTACTAAGATATAAGAAAGTAGATTTTGTTAAAACCTTATCAAAATCAGTGTTTTTCAAAGAAAAATTGTAATTAACGAAAATCGTCTGTTTGTTTTTTTCGATTATATTCAATACTTTAGTAGAGTTGTCGTGGACTGGTCTCTATCGATACATCGACAACATCGCACGATTATGTAAGCACTTTTAGTTATTTAACTGCCACGTATGATATAGCACTGCTAAATGTTATTGTAAACGTACGTAACGTTTGTCTGTATTTGGTATGTTTATGTCTCAAGTTCTTGACGTTAATTAGCTACGGCATTGACCTTGAAATGAGGATATGAACTATAGGATATTATTGGTTATTATGTTATTAACTACATTTTATTGTGTTACAATGATAATAAATATATTATTGTAGTAAACAGAATGTTGTTTTTATTAGGAAATTTATGCTCTTATCACGATGTTGGGTAGATTGGTTGGAAAGAAGAAGCAGAAACTCGTGTAAGATGCGAGCCCTAAAAGAGGACTATCTATCTAGCAATGGCGACACAGGCCGCCATTTTGTGTCACTTTGTTATAACAGAGGTACTGCTTCCCGAGGCTTTCCGTTTGTGTTACGGCGAGTTCTTCAAGGAAGCCGTGACCAGAATTCCTCAATATCGATAGAAACTGTTTTTACTCACGTGTCATCTTCAAAAATTAGACTACTGAAAAAATGTTGGGTTGCATTTTTTTAAATCCGTACATAGGTAGAAATTTAGTGGTAGGGGCCGAGGATTTGAACTGACGATCACATTAATGTAGGTCGAGTAAACAGATACCCCTCTAGGCTATTATACCCCCCAGGTTAGGCGATGTCGTCAATAATGCTGTTTTTTCATTATGCTGCCCTATAACTCCATTTTTTCAATAGGTAGATATATTCGTACTTTGACGTTGATATCATTGATTGATTTCCAGTAGGTGGGTACCTAAATTATTTTTTACTCATGTGGTAATGGTTTGTTAAAAAGAAAGCAATTTTATATACTTAAAATTATATTTTATTATAATTACTTCAAGGGAGCTCCATTACCTACATAACGAATAATATTCTAAGAAAAAAATGCATTGCATTAATTTTGTGCATTTTGCCTTATACCTACTTAATAAATAAATAAGTTATTACCACTTTATTCATATTAATCACAACACAACATTTCAAAAAAGCAATATTTCTTAAAAAAATCGTGTCCCAATACGTAAGTAGATATACTCCTGCTTTTAGATGATATTTTTGTGACACAGGGTAAGCATCCGACAAGACCGCAACATGCTGTTGATTGAAACCATTGATTTCTATGGATATTGACCTTGCTCTTCCCTGGCTATCTTCGCCATCCACAAAGCACCTGCCACCGCTAACGCCTGAAAATATACACAGGTAAACTTTTTATTTTCTAAAAAGTTATCAAGCTAACGTCAATTCGGTCCTTATCGTGAGAATTTACGGGAAAAATCTGCTGGAGTTGCAACGTCAGCATAGCTAATCGATCCTCGGCAAACCATCCAATCACTGTTATACCATCAGCCCGTGTCTCTCTCCACTGCTTGTCGCTTGATACACACGATCTTTCGCTCTTTTTATCCAGCAAAATTTTAGAAACAAGTGATTTGAGGCCTTGCAAAGTTGTCAAATATGAATCTAATGGCTCATTTACACAAGGAGAGTTTCTCGAACATCGGTCAAAAGCTATTAATAATCAACTGTTAGGATCTGTTACTATGAGTTTTTATCATCATGCGAACAGTTGTAGGTGAGAATTGTATGTATTGTAGTTTGGTCACATTTTCTTCATCTTTTGGTATCCTATCCTAATCGTCGCATCCTAGCGGAGGTTGGCGATCAGCATGGCTGTTCTCACACGAGAGACTGCTACTCGGAACAAAGACCTAGTGCACATCCCGAACCATTCTATTAGATTTCTGAGCCAAGATGTCCGTCTTCTGCCAGGTTTGCGGCCAGCTTGGTCACATACGAGAACCGTATTCAATAGTCTCGCCCGAACCGTTCGAGAAACTCTCATGTGTAAATGAGCCTGTGTAAGTGTTAAGGCTGTTATTTAAATGAGCAGCAAAAATACTAAATGAGCAGGAAATCATGATCAACAAAGCAAACTATTTTTAAATAACTGAAGTAAATAATTTTAAATTACTAATATAAGAATAGCAGCAGGAAGTCGGCGTATATCGACGTCGAAAAGCAATCGTTATCGATTTGCTATTCATCCAGTTTTGATGGTGCCCATTTTAATTATTTATTGTAAAAAATCAACGACACCAGCGCTCTTTGTCCATGGCGGAAAGTAACACTCACGTTGATATAACACTCTCGTACAATTTAGTTAGACATTAATAAAAAATTAAATACTTAATACTGAAAATATACATAGATTTAAAAAATATATTAATGTAATTAGTTATCAAAATTCAAAACGCCGAACTCTACCTAAATACCTACTCGCCGGACGCTTCGCTGACGCCTTCTAAACTAGGAAAGATCTGGGGAAAACCAGTACCTACGAATGGCGGCCGTAGTAAAGAGTCTTGTGCGGTCGACGATCTCGATAACATCGACATCGCCATCATATATATATGTATACACACACACACACACACACACACACACACACACACACACACACACACACACACACACACACACACATATATATATATATATATATATATATATATATATATATATATATATATATATTTATATATATATATATATATATATACTTTATCTAATCGTTTAACAAACAATAAAATAATCAATGTACATATAGGTAATCTATGACATTAATCTTTTTGAGTAAATATGTTATTTATAATGGAAGGGCTGTTTACTGTCTAGCCGCTATTAGAAAATACAGCTTCAAGATTTCAATATTTTTTTATTTAAGTATATTTTTATGTGAGAAAACAGACACTCGCAAAAATATTAATCCATCATACAAATAAATTTAAAGAGAGCCAAAATACATAACTTTAATTAAAGTTATAAAGAATCATGTAAGATTTTACAGCTAGCAGAACATAGGAAGTGGGTAAAATTATGTAAAGTATCGGCTAATCCAGCGTTCGCACAAATACAAACTAAGTTGCAGCTCATTATCAACTTGTTGATTAAGGGGTTATATAGCGACAACCGCAAACATAACGTTGTAGAAAAACCTATCCGTTCAGTTAGCTGTTAGAGCAATGAAAGTGAACTTTAAAATCAACGTAATAATTCGTTTACGATCGAAAAAATCTTTGTAATCTTTTGTAATCTAATCGGTTGGCCAATGATTTATAATTCCCACATCAATCAATACTTTCATTCAATTTAAGAAAGCGATTATCTTTCAAAAAAGAAAATATTACCTGCATCAGCACCATGAATACTCCAGTAGCGCCAATAGCAGCAGCATGCGACCTCACCCAGTTACCGAAGGCCTGCGAGCACCCGGTGGTATAGGCATTGTCACCACTGCACTCGAAGATCGCGACGGTCCCGTACACGTGGCTGCAGCAGCTCACTGGCACACCGTCGGTGTTGACAAGCATCCAATCGCTGGCGTTGGTCACACCGCAACATGTGAACTGGAATGATTAAAATTTGTGCGAATGTGAGATGGAAATCTGAAAACGTTTAAAGGAGGTTGGCAATTTCAACGTGTAACAATTTTCATACACACTGTTCAAACCTCAGGGAACGAAATTCCGAATAGCCATAACAGTTTAAATGAACGAACACAGATTGTTAGAACAAAAATAAATAATAATAAAGATAGATAACCACAAAGTGTAATGGCGTGCTGCAGCGATCCTCTTCGCTAACGACTGAGGAGCCACGATAAACAATAAACTAATGTTTGAACAATTGATGCAGTTTATAAAACCATTCATACTTCTCTGCAATTGCTAATTAAAAGGGCTTCGAGCACCATAAATCTGGTGGACCCCTGCCTTGGCCAGTTATTGAAAACAAAAAATTCCAAATATTTGATAGGAACTTCTCATAAATGTTCGGGTATGGAAGACTATAGTGAATTGTACTAATACTAACAGATCTGGACAGTGAGTGAGAGTGGCCAGAGTTAGGCCTATCTCTCATCAATTTTCCTTCATCTCCTTGTACTCGTATTCCTTAAGTATTTCCTATCCTTTTCAAACCCTTTTCACAGTCCTGGTTCCTATCCTCAAAGATAGACAGCACATCTGCGGACGTGCTAACGTTTAATCATTTCTGATCGATATAGGCATGTATCACAAATGTTCATGAGCAACAGGACAGTATTCACTTATCATCAGGCTGACTGCATTCCTCGTATGCCTTAAGAATTCTAAAAAACTACAAAATATCATCAAATTACACGAATACTACTGTCGACGTCCCTAGCAACTATCCCTAGGAAACCACAATACTTGGAAATAACTAATCGCAATTGTTCAAATGAAAAGGCAACAGCCTAACACCCGAGCGAAGCCAGTCCGGCTCGACAGTACTATAAATATACACTTACATCACTTTGCACTTCATCCCAAAGTTTAGTGACCTCGTAACTGGCATTGCCATACAGTGGCATTGTGTTCCTCAGCTGCTGCTCCACCAGGGCTATCGTGTTACTCCTTAATGCGTACCCCGCAATACACGCGGACAGTTGGAAAATGAACATCAACACCATGCTGCCGGCAAACTGAAAGGTGCAGATGCAATATATGTATAAGTATACACATACACGTGCGTACACGACAGATAGATTAATAAACCTTTGCATTCGATATCGATCGATGTCAGCCAATAATATTCCATTGCAGGACACAAGCCACCTTTAGTAAATCCCTAAATGTTTTCCGGTCATAATTTATAATACACCAGTTCCGATTGTAATACACCATCTTCATAAGTCATCATAAATTCCAATGTATTTCTCTTTATTTTAATAATATAATAGAAACCTATATTGGTTAAATTGTTAGTAAACTGGTTTGATTTGGGATATATAATAATTTTCTAGACCAACTCTTTGGTTTCTTACAAATATAAAATAATTACTCATTTTCGTAATCAGCGCTTTTATCGTCCACTGCGTATATTCTTCTACTCATACAGAGTAAACTTTAAAGATTGTTTAAAAACTATTTTTTTTAATTATTATATTTACATTGCAATTTGTAAATTTACATTACATACTACATTTACATTACATTGCAATGTAGTTTACATTGCTGGTTTTCCATGCCGTAGATATTAATCTATGGCATGGAAAACCGGCAATGTAAACTACGAGCTAATTTTTGCTAGAATTTAGATATACCGTGTTTATTTGTGCGTCTGTATGTCTCTTGACGACAAATGGAAAGGAATAATAGGAAAATGGCGACAGCCTAACTTACAGTCCAGTCGCTCATAGACATCCGCGGTATCTACATGCCAACATCAGTCCAGAATGACAAACGTTAGCACGCCCCCGGATGCGCTGCCTACCTTTGCAGATTAAGGAATGGATTGGGAGATAGGGTTGGGAAAATGGGGAGGGATAGGATAGGATGGGATGGGAATGGGCTCTAGCATATTCACTCACTACCGAAACACGTAAGTACATTGGGGAAATACGATAAGTAGGAAATGCAGTACATTTTGAGGCAGCCTTCTGTGAGAGAGGATTAACGAGGTCAGTCGAGTGCACCCAGCGGCTGTTGGATTGCAGAGTGCACGCTCCCCCTACTAAAGTGATTGTTAGTTCAGTGGTTTAAAATAAACCAATAAAAATATATTCTTTTTAAAGATTCCACTAAAGTCTCAATATCTGTGAAATTAGAATCGACAATAAGGTCTTTTTTCACAGATAACGTTACATTAAGTAGATTTATCTAGATAAGGAGATATAAAGGGAAAATCGTCCCTGAAAAGCAACTCATGAGAACTACCTACGTATTTTAGCATTAGGTAGGTACTCTCGATTCTATTTTATTAATTGGAACTCTACGTGTTAAGTGTATATTGTTACAGGTTTTTCAAAAGACTCCATAATTATAATGATTATATATACATAAATCCGTACTTAACGAAAGTTAAATAACGCATATTTTATTATTGCATTTCTATTTTGTTAATAGACATATATGTAGGTACCTACCACACACAACGTAATTACATTGAGTATTTATTCTATATTGGCACCTGTCTTTCTTCACCGTGATTATTTCGTGTAAACGAGTCTATTCATTTAGTGATTACCTGATAACTAACTCGTATTTCAGTCAAAAGTGCATCCGGCTGTAAGTTAGCAATATTTTGCTGCCGAAATAAGAACTCTCAAAGAGGTATCTTACATGTGCACTTTAGTATATTCACTAGACTATTGTTAAAATTTATCATTATCCTAAAAAGTAGCCATTCCTATGGCGCGCATATTTGTAATTGACATTTAGTCTACGACGCAAATAGAGCGCCCGGTAGCACACATATTCTAATTCAGACAGCAAATTAATAACAATATAAAACGCACTTACCGCTATATTCATGTAGTAGTTCTCTGTAAATGCGCCATAGAATCCGAAAAAGGCGATGAGGAATATAATAACTCCCGTAGCGATACAGAAAGCTGGGAGGGAGAAAAATCTATCCGACAAAAACTCATGGTATCCATTGTATGCCTTCTGTACCGAACTGCCGACGGATAAGATTATAATACCCGTGATCTGCAAACAATTTCCTTTTAACACTAAACGAAACTAATAAGTGATAATACGCTTGAATGTTATTAAAACGAATATGCACACACTTACCAGGAAAAGAAAATTGACACACACTAGCGTGTATTTAACTGTTGTAAATATTTTAGATAACATTTTCGCTTATAATTAAACGCGCACCGCAGTCACTGTTACAGTTACAATTGTAACCGAGCTATAGTTTTAGGATCGGATATTTTTATCAGTAAATTAGATAAGCAAAACAAGCAGATTTATCTCGCGAGGCTCCTGACGCACGTTTCGCTCAATACAGCCTTCACCTGTTATCAAGTTTTCAGTGAATCATTACGGGTTCCAATTGATGAAATATTGCTTCCAATCTTCGTATTTCTTTGTTTTGAAGTCAAACACGTGGAAAGGTCATGTTCGTTATCTGTAATTTACACTTAAACACTGACTGTAGATAAAACTTCTCAGAGTAGGTACCCAAGATCAAGAATAACATTAGCTAAAGTAATTTTTTTGTTTTATTTATTCTGTTAAAATATTCGTACCACCTCGAACACTAACTAGTTAAAGTGTGACTGTTTTGGTAGGTTCTGCATACGTTTTACGATAAGGACAAACTATTACCATTGTTATCAACGTGTCTTAACTTTGACTACATTACTTTAAGAATACATAATTCCAGTAATTATTTAGTAGGTACACAATTCTTGTGAAACCCATCTAAATCCTACATTGTTAACTATAAAGTTGCAAATCTACGTGTATGATTCGTAAAAAACAACATATAATTTTAATATGTAATAGATTACGATAATTATAAATTTTTAATAAATAGTAAAGTAAAACATTAATATAGATTACATAAATGACATTTTTTAATTCCATGGAATAACATCATTCATTACATACAGCTTTGAACTATAAATCTAATTTCATATATTTGTCATTATTTCCATATTTATTTTTTGACCAGTCAGGTCGCACAAAAGAGAATAATTAAATCAAGGTTCATAAATTACAAATTGATACGATGAATAATAATTTAAAAAATCCCTATTGTAAAAAAAAATTGCGATCATTTTTCCGTTTTCGGTACATTTCCGTATTATTATTATACCAGTGATATAATATTTTTAGTGAGATTATTCTACAGTATATATGTAGTATATATCTGTACAAAATCTATTTCATATCGAAACGGATGTCTTCTGTATGTCCTTACGATTCCAATTCCACCTCTTCGAACTTTGACCTCCACGCCAACCAGCCGGCTACTGCTGTTATCAATACCTGAAAAAATTTACGAGTTTATCACTACGCAGCAAAGTTTCAGATATGTCTGTTCGTATATACGTCATACTTGAAACACACACTTGTCATACACAAAGAATAATTTCCCTAAAAATCGAGTTCTCAGCGAACAAAGCCGCGGGCAGGAGAAGGAGCGAAAACTAAAAAAAAACCCAGTGGTAGGTACATCGAAAATTACGATTATTTTCTGAGCTTTTTTAACGTCCCATTGCAGGACGCAGGAGTCCCCTATTATCACTAGAGGGTTTCGGGCTACAATTCACTCGCAAGCCCAGTGCAAATTGGTAGACATAAGTGGTCCAGAGTTTTTTTTTAATTTTGGATCAATGATACAAACCGAGAGGATTTGAACTCACGTCCTCACGAATGAGAGTTGAATAAAGACATCCCTAGGCTATCACTGCTAACGTCAGCAGAATATCATCAACAAATTAATGTATACCTGTAAACAAGTAGCCACGAGAGTGGATACTGCGATGACATACGCGTTGTACCCCAGCCATTCTCCAAGCGCGCTGGCGCAGCCCGTCGCATACGCACTCCCCAGTGAACACTCGAAAGGAGATACCGTTCCGTAGTCGATATGGCAGCAGCTCACGGGGATACGGTTGGACACCCAGTCGAATCTACCAGCGACACCGCAGCACTCGAACTGTGGAAAGAGACCATAGATTAATAGTACCTACTTTAAAGGCGGGAGAGTACAAGCTGAAATCCTATAGCCGCTGGGCGCAGTCTAGCCAAATTACTTTTCGAATAATATTATACAAAAAAACACAACACACCAGCTGTGGTCCACCCGTGGTCATTAATACACAAAAGAACAATTGAAGGTATTGAACTTCAATTCAATTAATAGACTTGATGTTTATTGGTTTGAGATTGGGTAATCAGTAAGTGGCAGTAAGTAGGTATTAAAAATTGTCCATGCAACAAAGATTTAGCGCAGATAAGTACCAGTAATTAAGTGATAAGCTGTGTTTGTCTGCTTATATGAGATGCACGCCACTGCATTGATTACATTACAGATGCCCGTTTAGCCAAATTGATAGTGCCCCTACATCTTGTGCATAACGTTCCTGCTTCGTCAACAAACACCTACAATGATCAATACTTACATAAAACGATGTTGAACTTAACTACGACTCATTACACGTGTTCATTTTGTAAAGGAAGTCAAAAGAATTCATACAGAATTTTTAAACGGCCCAACTTTTTTGTAGGGACAGAGTGTACGCTGCATTCTCGCAACCTGCTGGGCGCACTCGCTTGGCCACGTTACCCCTCTATTACAGAAGACTACCTTGAAATGTGCTGAATTTCCTACTTTATCGTATTTCCCCATTGTACGTGTTTCGGTAGTGAGTGAGATATGCCAGAGTCCATTTCTATTCCATCCTATCCGCCCCATTTTCACAACCCTTTCTCCCAATCCATTCCTTAATCCGCAAACGTAGTCAGCGCATCCGGGGACGTGCCAGCGTTTGTCATTCTGGACTGTAGTTGGCATGTATCGCGGATGTCCATGGGATACAGTATCCATTTACCATCAGGTGGACTGTATGCTCGTCTGTCACCTTTTTTCTAAAAAAAAAAACAAGACTGCAAGTTGTACTATAATTTATGACTTGATAACCAACTCTTACACATGGTGTACATATACTCATATATGCTCCAAGCCATAAATAAGTGTGGGAGGACATTTACAACTTTTGACGACATATTTTATGCTAGACCCTCATTGGTGAATGCATTTGTTTTAAAATATATGCAAGTGGCAAAATCTTTACTGTCATTATCTGAGAAAATGAACCATAGGTATTATCCGCTCTACTTTGCCAAATATTGGGACTGTGAGCAGTGAAATCTTAAAACCATCCGCCAACTCATTTTTCTACGTCTTTTTTCTGACGTAATATAAATAATAGTAATATTTGTATAAATGCATCAAACATAACGTTGATGCAGCAATAACTTCTACGTTATCCGTCCAGACTGTGATCACGCCGACGCGCGCGAACGTGTGAACAGCCGCTCGTGTAAGCAAGTTTCTCCCCGAACGTTTCGCCGAGACGCTCGGACATATGATAATGGACATAATGAGACATTAGATATTAGAGGACGTTCTTTATTTAAACAATATCTTAAAACAAAGAAATTTTTTGTTCGTTGTTTAAGATGTTATTACCGACTACCGACAATAAGGTCCTTTTGCTCAGATAACGTCACATCTATACCTATACGCATGTTTGGGCGCGACATTAAAATATAACTTACTTCCATCTGTACATCATCCCATATTTTGGCGATGTCCCGTCTAGTCTCGTAGAGCTGTATGGTCTGCAACATGGGCGATCTGATCTCTGTTGCGGCATCGCTTCTCAAGCTATATCCGACTATTACAATCGAAATTTGGAACACGAGGATTACCAGTAGCAACACTACGTACTGAAAGTATCGTTACAATTTAATTTGAATTGCATTAATCCGGTGTTTCACATATCTACAATAAATCAGTAAAATCAATTATAAAGTTGGAGTATTCCTAAAAAATAGCTCTGGAGCAGCGCTTGCTAGACTAAGAGCAGTTACACAATAGGAGTTAGGGTATTGGCTTCAGGTAATTCCTTCAGCAAACTTGGGGTCTTACCTGAAACCCAATATTCTTCGCCTGACGATTAGCCTCCGTTCCTGTGATGTTGACCAACTAGGACACCATGACCTCTCCTGCCTCTCTAGCGCACGCCGCTTCTCACGCCACGCCACAGTTAATGACACCTTACGTCGTTCTCATGTCACCGTCAACGTACCGGCTTTATTAGAGCCCAACGTAATCGTACGGGACGATGGCAAGAGTTCTGACGGCATGTCATTGGTTCCGTGGAATATGGGCCGACACGTAGTGTGGGATGCTACTTGCTTGATCTAGCTCCATCTCATCTCCACGGAACCTGAGAGAAGGCTGTAGCGGCGGAGGCGACAGAGAGGCGTGACCATTAAATACAGGGATATCGGCCCCGAATATATTTTTATTAGATTCGGTGCCGAGACCCTCGGACCAAGGGGTCTTAGTGCGCACTTATTTTTTAAGGACTTTAATCCTAGGGCTGGCCAATACCGCGCACAACGCATTAGCCTAACAATTCAGCGACGTAATGCCGATAAGTTTAGCAATTCAACGGAGTAGTGTCCGTTGAATTGCTAAACTTATGCGCTGAGCTAGGAGCTATTACCGGCCCTGGGGTCACCGGTGGTGTCGACCAGGCTCTTCGCTATATCTTTAAAAAGATTATACGCACTGGGGCCCCACGGGCCTATGGTTTCGACACCAAAAATACAGTCGTCATCCAACAGTTCGGCTTTAGAGCCAATCACTCTTATGTCCAACAGGTGCACCGAATAACGGAGCACATCCTCACAGGTCTCAACTAAAGGAGACTCTTCAAGGCACTAGCTGTGGACCACAAAAATTTATCATTTCCGCAAAAAAACCTCCAGAGCTCCATTTGCGTCCGGACCCGACCCACCGGAATGAGCACTTCCACGTCTTCGATAGCATACGACCGACAACTCCATCCGGCCCGCTGAGTTTCGTACTTGTCGTCAACGCCTATATTTATGGGCCTTGCGCTTTTCAGCCACTTCTGTGGCAGCACTAGTTTTTTTCACGGTCCCCTGGAGATAGGAAGAAGCCAGCGTATCTACACAAGTTGCGTCCCACACTAGGGGTTGCCCTATACTCCACCGAATCAGGGACATCCTATCCGATCTCTTGCCATCTTAACGCACGATACCGTTCGACTCTAGAATAGCCGGTACGTTAACGGAAGCAAGAGACAGACGTAGGATGTCATTTAAGCTGGAGTGACGAGAGGAGCAATATATTAATTTAGTTATTATATTTTATACTTTGCTTAGACTGTTAGAACTGACGCAACTTGATGAATAATTACGAGTAGGGGAGAACGGGGTAAACAGAGCTAGCGGGTAATGGGAGCTACTACAATTTACACACACAGGAACGTACAAGTTGCGCCGAAATGACACGAACGGCTTCGGGAACCTTCGATTATGCAACGTGATCGCCGCTGGCCAGCTCAGTAGCACGCGTATAGCAGTGACGAGAAGAAGTTAGTTTTGTGAGTCATCCTTGTAAAAAATATCAAATCTCGTAACCAAAGTAAGTACCTGAACTTTTATCATTCTGTTGTGTTTTGTGTTTATTAAATGCCTTATTTCATAAATTTTACGATATAAGTGGAAGATAGATGATTTAGCAAAGTTTGTTTATGTTAGTTTTATTAATTCGAGATGTTCAACATTCGGGTAATGGGAGCTAGAAGCGCTCCCATTACCCCGCCATGGCTACTATTACCCCTTTCGAAAAACGTAATTCTAATCTAATGAAACATGCTTTATTTTATTTTTTAGATGCCAAGAACTAGACAGCGAACGACATCAAAGGCCAGTTGGACCTCGGCTTCGTTAGAGAGTGCAATAGAAACTATTACGAAAGGAAGGAATATCAGTTAATAAAGCGGCACAGCTATTTAAAATACCCTATAGCACGCTCAAGAAACGGTTCAGGTTAGCAAATAGTGATGTTATTACTTACAGTCGTTCTCCGCTGCTTGGGAGAAAACCTGTGATCACTAGGTAACAGGAACATACCATTGTTAACCATATCATTGATATGTCTAATATGTTTTATGGTTTAACCGGCAGTCAACTGCGTAAAATATGCTATAATATGGCTGTGAATATTGGTGTTGAAAAAATATTTAACACTGAAAAAAAAATTGCTGGAAAAGATTGGTTGTTTAGGTTCATGAGCCGACACCCTGAGCTCAGTATTAGAAAGCCAGAAGCGACTAGCATTAATAGATCGTAACTCTGTTCTACCTTCAGAAACAATAGCTACAGTTACTTTACAATCATTGACATCCTCTCAAAAGCCCCTGCAAATGCCTACTACCACGTCACAAAATACCAGCAACCAACCATCACAATATTCTCCACAGCCATCTACAAGCTTTGCTGATATCTTAAATGTTGTAAGTCCTCGTCCACAAATATTAAAAAACTCTGCAAAGACTAATAGAAACAAGCAGCATTCAGAAGTTTTGACTGGTACCCCCATGAAGAAAATTTTCGAGGAGAAGAGAGAAAAAAAGAACAAAAAGGAAAATAGACCGAAGAAAATCCAAAAAAATAAATCTAAGAATATTAAATTAAAGACTAAGAATAAATCATTTAAAAAAAACATAAAGAAGGCAACCAGAAATTTGTTCCAAGACAACACAACTGAGGAATCATCTGTTGATGAAAATAATATGTGTGATGATGATTCTGAATACTCAGAGGAGGAAAATTAATGCATCATATGTAACGATGTTGGTAAAAATAAAGAGCTATGGTACCGTTGCAGAGCCTGTGGAAAATGGGCCCATTCCGAGTGTTCGGGTTGCGATGACCCCATAGATTATATTTGCAATTTTTGTTTAGATCCCTAGAGTACCCTATGTTGTATATTTAACTTTTAGAAAAGCTTTATTTTTGTTGATTATTATGTTCTGTTGATTACTTTATAACTGTGATTTGTTTAAGTTCCTATTACGTGAACTAAAGTAAGTTTCATTTTGTTTAGTATTAAGTGATGGCTCTCATTACACACATGGAGGTTTTTTGGCTCTCGTTACCCGATGTGTGGGGTAATGCGAGCGAAACTAATACATATTTATAAAAAAAAGTCATTTTCACTAACTAAGAGTTAGTTTTTAAATTTTTTTTTAGCAATTACTGAAAGGCAGATAAATAAAAGACTAATTAGTGTCTAATAAAATGAATGATTACAACATAAACTCGTATTTTTTTTAACTTTTCCTTACATGGCTCCAATTCCCCCACTCTCCCCTACTTAGACCTAAAGACCTGTACCAGGGCCGTCTTAAGTCTATTCTGCGCCGGGGTGCGGGAGTGTATCCTAAGACAGTCAAACATCCTATTGTGTATCCTATGACAGTCAAATATCCTATTGTGTATCCTATGACAGTCAAATATCCTATTGTGTATCCTATGACAGTCAAATATCCTATTGTGTAATTGTTTACTATAGCGTTATATTTTTTCATTACCTTTAAAAGGTGAGCGCCCGGGGTGCACCGCACCCCTTGCACCCCCTGGTAAAGACGGCCCTGACCTGTACTTTGACACCACAATATCTTATTCTTAAAGATGTTACATTTTCACCCATAAACTAATTATGATTATAATAATGAAACTAATTTCGCTAAATACCAACTTGACAGCGTTACTAAAAGATCCAGCAGTTTAGTTCGAGTAAATTAGAAGATTTCGAACTAATTTATAACACTGCAAGAATTTTATTTACACTGCATTGACGCCTGCATATTAAAATTGCAAAATTAGACAAATCATGATCATTATCTGTATAACAATAAACCAAATAATACTGACCCCAGCTATGAAATAGAATTGTTCAGAAATGGCTCCATAGAATCCCAGAGCTGCTGTTAAGATTATAATAACCCCCGTAGCGATGACAAATCCAGCCAATGAGAAGAAACGGTTCGTCATGAAAACATCATATTCATTGAAAATAACTAGAACTACTATTCCCACAATAAGAAGAAGAATGCCAGTGAGCTGCAACATAAAAGAACACCAAAAGACCTATAATTGTGTATAAATAAACTAATCATTTTGATGATCCCAACAATAGTTATGATATTGCATAGATGTAGCGGTGGCTAGATGACAAGAGGACAAAATCGGGTGCAGTGGCGGGACTACCACCAAATAGGAAGGATTCAGAAGTGTAGAAAAACAGAATAAGGTAAGATACGGTGGTAATGAAGTTCCATAAAATGTCACAGATTAGTTAATTCACCGTCACTAGACCTTTTTTCGTCCACTGCTGGACATAGGCCTTCTCACTTTGGACATTGTCCTGTGCATGAAATATCTATGGCCTTAAGACCTTCAAACACCACGCTGGCGAAGCTGGTTGACTAGTCCACTCTTTTAGAGGTGGTGCAGTGCATCAGGTCTTGTGGTAGCTGATTTATTATCCCTTAATCGCCTTTTATGACACCCATGGAAAGAGATGCTATTCTAAAACCGGCCAACACCGTTACACCACATAACCCAGTTAATTAATTACTGAAACACTAAGAACACAATCCTAAGACATTTTCTAGGTACCAACTTGAAAAAACTTACAAAATAAACTTGAATTAAACAACTTCACGAAACAAATATGAAAACTACGAAAAAAAAAAATTCTTGCTGTAATTTTAGAAATTTCAATAGAAATTTAGAAAATAGATTGAGCATAGGTACACATTGCGTCTGCCTCCAGTCGAAATGGTTAACTTAACTCGAATTGATATCTTAAACAACTGCTAACTTTCAAAGCCAGCTTACCAAAAACACACCGTTCACTGCCGCCAAAGTATACCGTACTGATTTAAACAACTTTGGAACTTTAATTTTAAACATTTTAAAATCTTATGAAACTACTTATATAGGTACTGAAAGAGATAGGTAACTCAACTGAAAAATCGAGATGATTTATCGATCTATAAACTTCGTAGGCCATATCTGGAATTATCTTGACACGCTGATCTAATCTTGTTCAAACATATCAAAAAATTTAAAATAAACCAAGTTGATACAGACAGATCTTGCACGAAAACATTGGCCATCGAGAATATTTAGATATTGGGGTATTAATACCCCCAATAATTTTTTTTCAATAGATAATAAATTTTATTTATATATATACCTGGCTGGTTGTAATACCATTAAAAGTTAAATTCTGAGGGGGAGAGTGCACGCTGCAATCCAACAGCCGCCGGGCGCACTCGATTGGCTACGTTACCCCTCTCTCACAGAAGACCTTGAAATGTACTGAAATGCATTTCCCACCTTTATCTTATTTCCCTAATGTATGTACGTGTTTCGGTAGTGAGTGAGATATGCCAGAGCCCATTCCCATCCTATCCATCCCCATTTTCCCAACCCTTTCTCCAAATCCATTCCTATATCTCCAAAAGTAGGCAGTGCATCCGGGGGCGTGCCAACGTTTGTCATTTTGGACTAATGTTGACATGTCTATGGGCGACAGTATCCACTTACCATCAGGTGGACTGTATGCTCGTCTGCCGCCTTCGTCCATATATTATACCGCGAATCCGTAGGCTCTTTCCATTAAACTACGATATGGGGTTCTTCAAGAAAGCTGTGAATGGGATTTGGCAAGGTCGGCGGCGCACCCGCGTACCGCCTGGTGTTGCAAGTGTCCATGGGCGGCGGTAACACTTACCATCACGTGGGACCACCTACCTGTCTATATAAAAAAAAGTAGAGATTCTAAAAAAAATATTTTTTCGCCCTATTCCAATGTTTCTCAGTATGTAAAAATGTGTGAAAGTAACGAAGAAATTAAAGTAAGTAATTAAAGTGGTCAAATCATGGACAGGCTCCACAAACAGTGGCAAAACCCGGTTTAACACGAAACAAGGTGATGTTGTGTGTATGGTGGGATTGGAAAGGTATCGTTCATTATGAGCTTTTACCACCGAGGGAAACTATTGATTCTGACCTCTACTGCCAGCATGCAATTGAGACAAAACGGCCTGAGCCGATAAACAGAAAAGGTATGATCTTTCACCATGATAACGCCAGACCACACACATCTTTAGCCACTCAGCAAAATTGAGAGTTTGTCTGTGAAGTGTTGATGCATCCACCGTATAGTTTTGACCTTGCCCCCTCAGATTTCCACCTGTTTCGATCACTTCAGAACTCTTTAAGTACCTAGCGTAAGTACTGTCAAAACTACTTATCGCAATGTTTTAGCCAATTCTACCCAGAAATCCCAGAATTTCTACAGCAATGGGATCATGACACTATCTACAAGATGGCAACAAGTTGTCGATCAAAACAGTACATATTTATTATAAGTACCTAAATGTAATTAAACTTTTAAAAAAATGCCTTTAATGTCTATAGAAAATACAAAGAAACTTTCTCCCCGACCTAATATTTGCTTTCATCAACTGTTACCGACCTCATTTTAATTACCGTTTTATATTTGATTTTCAAAAAGATATTGATGTGATGGATGTCAAAATCCTTCGCTAAGGCCTTAAAAAGCCACATTAGTATCCACTACAGTTAACTATAAGAGTCTCTTTCATTAAGATGCCGAAGAATTTTTGTCTGTCTGTTTGTTTGTTCGAACACGGTAATCTCCAAAACTAAGGAACGGATTTTCATGGGGTTTCCACAGGTTAATTAAGCTTAGCTTAGCGCTTCGAATAGGTTTTGCTTCATCGAAATCGGCTGATGGGAAGAAAAGATGCTGTATACAAAGCTTTATAAATCAAACTAAAATTCCACGTGTACGAAGACGCAGGCACAGCTAATACATAAATGAGAACTAAGTAGAAAACATTTACGATTATCTAGCAATATATAGTGCAATAAAAAATAACAGCTCCAAATATTTCTCTGGCCTGACTCATGACATATTCATAAAGTTTTGTTTTTATATCGTAATAAAGTATGCAATTAGAGGTACGGTAATTCATAGAGGTGGATGACGGGTGTGTTTCCAGATTAGCCGATGCCTAATGTTTTCGTAATGTATCTGTTCATGTGTAGCTAACCAACACATAGAAGGCTTCCGTCCAGGTGGGTCGATACCTAACATTTATTATTTTAGAGCTCTTACTTAATGGACGTAACTGTTTGTATTTGTCAGTAATTTACACGGCATCCGCAACCATAAGCGAATTTAGAAAAGTGAAAACAAAATGGAGTCGGCTCGCCTGAATGGTTTCTTCACAATTAGAAATTTCTCATAAACAGTTTTTAAATCTTAAGAACAAAATTGTATCAAATATAATTAGCTATCTAGGATTTAAACGAATATCAAAACAAAAAGTACCTACCTATCAAGAAAAATTCCATAAAACTTGTAATATTTCAATGGAAAATTTCACTAAGTTCAGAACTAGTGGATTTTTACGTATTTAAATGAAAATATATCATAAAATATTACTTAAAGTGAAAACATTTTTGAATAGTACTTACGCTGGAAAATGACCAGAGATACAGCTAGAAATATTGTCTTCTGAGAGTAGGTATTACAGAAACTGCTAAATATAAAAATATTTATACTTGCAACCCTTTTCTAAGATATGGTTAAATTTTTGTTTATAAAATGGCAAGACCTCTATCTGCTATTTGCGTTCGAATCACCTTATCGCGTAGTGTCCTGTCTCGTTTGTTTTATCTCTTTTATTCTTAAAGTTTTGGCGGTAATATTTTGTTTTTATTTAGTTTAATAGGTTTTGCATAAGAAATATTAATATAAACTTTTATAGACAGGCGATTAGTTAGAAAATTTTACTGTACTTTTGTTCTTCCGTGACTCACCAGCCAGTCTCAACATAAAATCAATGTTACTTTTACAGTGTTGCGAAGGGGAAAACATATTGACATCGTATTTTTGTTCCAGATTGAAAGCTTTTATAATCAGATTTGAAGAAATCAACATATAATAATGGCTCTCGGAAGCGGAATTTCGTGTGTGAAGTACCTGCTTTTTTGTTTCAATCTTTTATTTGCGGTAAGTTTTGTTTTTATCTCTAGAACGATGCAATAATTGCTTTTCTTCTCAACTACAATTTACGTATCCACTACGCAAACGCAGCAGTTAGTGGATACTTTTTATATACATAATTCTAACATTCATCCATCTCGTCCACCTATTTTATACCTCCAAACTAGAAGATCCATGTTTTTTTTACTAGCCATAATACCAGCCCAAACATCTCTCTTGTATTTACGAAAAAAAAATAAAAATTTCCAAAAAATATGCTCAAGAAGAGCATTATGCAAATATTTTTTAAATTTTCAAAAATCATTGAACAGTTTGTTTACAAAAAGAGACAAGAAGTGACATCATTATAGAAATCTCAAGTTTGCCTAAATAATAATAAATTGCTCTATTAATAATATTATTATTAATAAATTGCTTCAATAAATTCCTAAGTTTGCTATAGATATTGCAGTATGTTATCATAAATCCAACCACTTATCTTGAACTGCTGTGAACAATAATGATTCACTCATTAGTTCCATTAAATAAATCGAACTCATGATAATGATTGCACAACAGTATTTATATATTTTTTCTATCATTTTACTACATTTGATTATTAATTTTAAATCCTATTTAGTACATAAAATGCCAATCTGTTTTCTTTATTGTTATAGTGTAACAATAACAACTGCTACAGTATGTTCAATATGTGATAAAACTGATAAAAGTAATAGTAAACTTTTTACATTCTTTTGTAGATATTAGTTAATTGTTATTATCAATTCAGTCTCACACTTCAGTGAAAATAATGTTGCGGGCATGCTCTATATATTTCTTGATTTAAACATTAATGCAAACTAAATTATAGATCCAAATTTAAGAGAATTTACATTTTTTTATATATTTTCTTCTTCTTTTGCAGTTATTTTTATACTAAACGAAGTTTAAATTAGTAAATAGGTCCACTAAGGTATTTCCATTTCTTTATTTTCTCGATGACAGTTCTAATTTGATAGTTGTAGTGTTGTGACCAAATAAGTAATGATATCGATCGCATATATTTATTATATTTTGAACAAAGACAAATACAACACAAACATTCAAATATATTTTTTCAAGGTGTGAACACTCAATGGCCCACCGCCATTTTGTGTTTGTTTTAATCTGTCACTCGCAACAAGACGGTCGTGCTAGTCACTACATTTCTGTTCGCTGAGTTTTTTCACATTATCCATACGTTACGTTGTGTATTTTGTGTTCCTCCGTGTTGATTGCTGCCCAGCTGTCAAATATCAAAATGCTGAAAGGATCTGTTCTGAAAAGGCAGGCGAGAGAACTGGTGATCAAGGTTAGTAATTACTTTGAAGCAGAGTATCAAAATAGTGGCCCGCTATTACCACTGTCGCAAGTGCGAGAGCGTGTTGCGGCCGCATTAGGAATTAGTGGACCTACTATTTCAAAAATTACTACCGAAGCTTACGGTACAAGCGGCATGCAGGAAAATAAGCTTCGTACGCCGAAGAAAAAACGCCAACCACGTCGTGTGACATCGGTTGACAACTTCGACGCTGACGCTATTCGCCGTCATATATATGACTATTACTTGCGCAAAGAAATTCCAACACTTAAAAAACTTGTTGTTTCTTTACGTGAATGTGGTTTGTTCCATGGCCAAAAATCGTCATTAAGCTTGGTTTTGAAATAAATTGGATTTTGTTATAAAAAATCGGACAAACGTAAAATATTGATGGAGCGTCACGACGTTGCTATGGCTCGCTGCGAATTTTTGAGCGAAGCCAAAAAGATATCAGATTGGTCAAATGTTATTTTCACTGACGAGACTTGGTTAAATGCAAACCACACAGTATCTAAGAACTGGACTGACGACACCGTCGCTTCCACTAGTTCAGTGCCAATGGGAAAAGGTGAACGCCTCATCATATGCCATGCAGGGTCTACGAAAGGATTCATGTCAGATGCTTTACTGGCCTTTAAATCCAAGAAAACAGTGGACTACCACGAAGAAATGAACGCGGAGATTTACGAAGGATGGTTTAAAGAAATGGTGCAATCTCTGGAAGAACCGTCGATAATTATTATGGACAACGCTACATATCACTCCAGACAAATTGATAAAATGCCGACGCAGGCCAATAAAAAACAAGAGATAATTGACTGGCTCCAACGTCATGGCGAAAATGTGGATAATACTTTATCAAAAGTATAATTAGTGAATATTTTAAAATCGAAAAAAAGCCTCCCTAAAAGATAAGTTATCGACGAAATAGCTGCCGAATGTGGTCATTGGGTTCTTCGACTTCCGCCGTATCATTGCCAGTACAATGCTATAGAACTAATATGGGCACAAATCAAAGGACACGCCGCTCGAAACAATACCCATCCCCCTTTTACGGCAAACAAGATGTTAGATTTATTAAAAAATGCATGTGCGGAAGTAACTGCCGAAAACTGGGAAAAAATAATTGTGAGAAGAACCCAAAACATTATAGCGTCGGATTGGGAAATTCATGTGGCATTCGATAATATAGAAGTACAGGAACTTATAATAAATGTTGGGGAGAACTCATCGAGTGACAGTGACGATTCATCAGATTTTGATTAAAATAAATAAATAAAGATTACCTGTCATTATAATTATTTCGTTTCATTGTCGAGTACCTACCTATACCTACTTATTTTACAACAGCTTCGAAAATTTTAAAGAAGTTGGCATTATCAATCAAGAATTAACACGTGTAACATCTTGTAATGAAATATAATATTAGTTAATAAATTTGTACAAAAGTATTCGGCAGTAGTTTAGTTTCTTACATTTTGTAAAAAAATATCGGATCTGTTATCGTGTTACGTTTATCGATAACTACATCCCTAAAATTGCTTTCTGGCTGACGTGACTTTGTTAATGAAATATGACGTCTTGGTACCTAATTTTTGTTCGGAGTTTCAGGCGTTGACGCTAGAACAAAGTTATATCGACCACTGTGTGTCAGCTGTCATCGAGAAAATAAAGAAATGAAACTTGTATAGTAGAATTACTAGTGGACCTATTTACTAATTTAAACTATGTATTGAACAATTTTAGAACATAGTATCATTTGTATGTTTCATAAGTTCCCTTACTTCGAGATAAGTAATGCAATAAAAAGTGACAGTTTTGCTAGACAAATGCCTAATTTATCTGACTAATTTAAGTTTTACCATACAATGTTATGAAAAGAAATTTCATTTGAAATGTAACTAAAAACTCAAAACTATATTTCTTTGTTGATGCTGTGATATGAAAGTCAAAGTTAATAAGCCAAGATTTCTATCAGTATCATGAACAAAGCAATGGTAGATTTTCTGAAAAAAATAACAATTGGATGATACAATGATCTTGATATGATTTGCAACAGATAGCTATTACACATAAATATATATACCCTCTTATCAACTTCTTCATTATTAGTTGGTATCTGTATTATTATCTATGTGTAATAGTGGTTCAATTACTTCGACTGATTAAATTAAATTAATTAGTCAGACTTTTAAAGAGGCGAAATGGAAATAATTATAGGCGAATGGAATAATAATAATAGGTATAGATAATGTAGTATCCTATAAACAGAATTTGGGCTAGATACTTTTACTCAAAAACATACTAAATACATTGAATATACAAAGTATAATGTATACTGGTTCATTGTGGTTCACTAAAATAAAAATACTATTTTGACAAATTACATAAATAATCCCAAAAAATAGGTCCGAGATAATTATTATAGCTCACTTGTAGATCAAATCGTTGTAGTGTGTGCATCCGTTCATTGATTGGCATAGAAAATCACAGTCAGCAGAAAAAAAGGAGGTTTAACAACAAACGTAAGTTAGGAATAACCTTGAATCTCTGTAACCTCAATACCAGACTATTGAATTTGTAAAGCATTAGTAGCATGTTAAATCACAGTGTAGATACATTTTTCACAATGCACTATCGAACAAAAGTATTTTTATATTCCATACTTATACACACATTGTGAGCTAAATACTTATACATGGATACCTATGTATATCCTCAGTAAACATGTACATGGATATTAGTAAACAATATTAAAGCAATTTTTTCATAAATTTGTGACACAATACTATATGTTTTGTGTTTATTGTATATAAGCCATACATGCCTGATAAGAATATTCACAGAAATCAACTTGAGACTAGAATTTCTTATTTCATCATGAGACTGTATTTAATGAATTACCGATGCTGATTAGTTAGTATCCGGTCTTGGCCTTACAACTCAGATTCCCGTCATTTATAATTGTCTATAATGCAAGGACATCGAGTCCCCAAATCTACTTATACAAGGAGTTAAAAATAATGCTAAAATCCTTGACGATAGCCTCAATTCAGACTTATACTATGTCCTAAATAATTATAATGAACCAACAACATATTGGGATTAGAACTGAGCTGATTATGTAGGTATTGAAATTAATTAACAAACTTTCATCCAAAGAATAACGTAGAAACAGTAAACACGTGAATAGTATAAAGAATTGACCACCATTTTGCAGACTAAGGCTCAATCTAAGGCCTAAGACTAAGGCCGCGGAACGGAAGCCTCGTTGCGCGCGAATTCGTAAGAATACGATGGAAGTCCTTCGAATTCGACGTAAGTCGTGCGAATGCTTCCGAAGAATTCGATGGAATGCTTGAAGAAGGTACGCGACTGCGCTGAAATCTGCTGTTCAGTTGTGTCTTGATCTGCACACAGACATAATAAGTACGGTGGACTTGGATCTGGTTTTCATTTTGCTTATATGTGAAGCAGAAGAAGATGAAGAAGAGAAAAGAATGCGCTCTGATTTCGCGCGCATTCCGACGGTAGCTGCACTTAACTGCGGGCGATCAGTTATTTGCCTCTTTGTACGTTAAACAATGTACATAAAATTCATTAAGTAATGTGCACAAAATTCTATTCCGACGAATTCCGCGGAGGTGTGAATTTAGCCTTAGCAGATCAATTGAACCTAAAAATGGGTATGCCATTTGACCGGGCAATACCAGTCAAACCTCTTAACTAATTTTGATATCTCGATATATGACTGACTGCTATAGATGATCCGTTGAAGGTAGCACAACACAATAAGAGGGGCCAGAAAAAAGTGAACAATGCTTTTGCTCAGCCATACTGTAAAACCTATACTTTCAGCATCTGTCGTCCAGGCGTCTATAAGTATTTTTAGGCCGAAATTATACTATGATTATGACATTACACAAGAGCTCTAAGTTTATAAGCATAGATTATAAAAATTGTACATTTTTTTCAGATCACAGGTCTGATCATCCTTATAGCGGGCGCTAAGGCCGAGATCAGCTCCCATCCATACATAAACTTAACAGATGAGAACTTCTACACGTCCGGTCCAGTGGTGCTGATCATTGTAGGAGTGATCGTCTTTATCGTCGCCTTCTTTGGGTGCTGCGGCGCAGTGAAGGAGAATCACTGCATGATTGTAACGGTAAGTGATAAAACTTTACAAGACCATAACATAGAATATGGTATATCAAAGAAGAGAAGACAACGCACGTTTGCTATACTGATATTTGCTGTAGAAACAATGCGCTTGTGGGATTGTTCAGAGACATTATGCGGGCGGCCTCTGAGAGGCTCAATCTTTGAAAAACGGCGGATTAAACGTGTGCGCTACTGTTTTCTATCTACTGTCGTTGAATCAAAGTGTATTTAATATCACTCTAGTCTCTGGTTTGCGTCCATTAAAACTACAGGTCCTCAACTGACATGAATACTTTAGTATCACCGACCTAACCACAACATAGCTTCAAGTCTGTATTTTATCGGACTAATAGTAAGTGAATCTTGAGTTCTGCCAGGTAACACAACAATAATTTTGTGGTCAATCGTCTACTATAATTAACGACATTCATCCTACACCAACTCGTTTAAAGTTTTTGTACACCGAACTTTAAGAATATACATACTTGTTGCTTTTTGGCAATCCTAATGTGATACCACAGAGGGAAAACAGTTATTTGTAAAATAACGCTTGAGAAATACTGTTAGTCATTTTTCATTAATACACGTGTTTTATCAATGTATGTATTTGAATTTTTGAGTGGACAGTATAGCATTAACATTAACAATCCTGGTTCTACTAACAGCCTGTAAATGTATTACAGTTCCCATTATACTGAGAAGATTTTTATTACCCATTAATGGCATGTGAATAAGGCGTCAGCTATAATACCTACAATAGTAACAGTAAGGGATTGCACTTGCGGGAATGATATCATTATTAACCTTACTCATACTTAACTAATACTTAAAGTACGTTGGGAATGAACCTTGACCGCGCTGGGCCAATTCCTATGCAGCGTGAATCATCCTTTATCTTGTAATTAATCACTGGATTTATAATTGTGTGTCAAATAAAACCAATTTTGCTACAATTAGAAATTAATAATATATTGCTATAATAAAAAAATAATAATGTTAACTGTAATCAAAAATTTATAATGTTAGCACAAATTCAATGTGCATTGTTAGTTTTTGCTACGACGACGCTGACAACAGAAAAAGAGACTTATTTGATTATATTCTAATTTAGTAGAAAGTATTTTAATGAAATAACCTATCAGTATTTAATCACCTTGTTTATAAATTGTTTTTACCTAAACTAAGTAATCTGAGAATGTCTGTGGAAGTCACAGTATTCGACCTTGCCTTGTTTACGTTTTTTTTCAGCATTCATATCAAACTTACCTAAGTATATAAAATTCTATTAATATTTAGCATTTTATTTGGCTTTGTCACTAATTTAACACGTACGTAAATCTAATGTGTAAAATAGTTTGAACTTGACTCATAGCAATACCTAATGATGCCCGTATCTGCTGATATGTCGTTCGTTTGTCTGCTTCAATCATGAGCCGCACAGTTTTGATGTTTTCTTCCGTCACTGCCATCGCTTAAGTCTCAACTTTCATGATTTTGTTTCTAGTTTAAACCGCAACGAAACTCATAAAAAATCATATGACTATGGCCCAAAACCTCTTTGTAACTATAAAGTAGCAAGACGTGCGCTCTGCTATGGAACGCTATAGGCTGATATCGATGTCTAGAAAGATATCAAATATATCAGAACTAGTCAAATGCGCAGTAAATCATGTGTGCCACCACTCCAACGTTATCTGTGACCATTATCGTTGGAGCATGACTAACTCTCATACACAGGTTTTGTATAGCATTTGTATGCATGTAATGGAAATACACTCAACAACTATATGTCCACATAAGATCATAAAATAGCACAAAGCCAGGATAGCGCTTCCCGCTGGGGTATACCACAAAAGTAATTATATCTATGCGATATTATTCTTGTTCTTAAAGTGGTAGGAATCTTAACAGTACTATCATTTAATCGCGTCTAAATATTATTCATTTTATTACCGGCTATGATACGATAGGTCAAACAAAAAGTTTTTAGAACTGGCTATTGTATAATACGATAGAAACAAATTCGAATTTTGAAAATGGAACTCTGCTTATCAAACGCCATTAAATTTTCAAAGCTGTCATTTGTTTTTATTTATGCGGTCTAAACCAGTAACAAAGTTATGCAAGACTTAAGTTAGCATTTAGTGATGAAGCGCCATCCAGTGCCACTGTTTATAAACACCTGTATCATACCGTACCATCAGAGTGTTTTTGTAATGTTAGATATTAATATCCTTTCATTTCATTTTTTTCTCGTAAAATTGCACTTGTATATTTAGATGGCACACAAGATAACAATGCTTCAAGCATCAAATCATAGCACAAATTACGAACGGTTTCCTTCATAACGAACTCGCGATCTCTGACAGGTGCACTTGGTTGGGGCGTCATAAAAACAGATTATAGTTATCTTCAACATTGAAATATTATGCTGAAATTCTCCCAAAATATATCATGAAATCATAACAAAATAATTTACAATTTAGCTTCAATTGGTCAAATAGTGTTGACAAAGCTGCGACCTCTGACACGCGCGGCTGGCGTCTCCGAGCTAAATGGACATTTCCTTTCTATTTAATGCATAGTTACGACGACCAATTGTTACATTAGAGCAGTTCCTCTTTTATTTCATCGCTTTGATTAGTTTAGAAATTATAAGGTTTAAATTTCTTTATTCTCATTAAGACAATTATTACCACTTACATAACAACTTACAGCTATAATACATAAAGTTAATAACAGTCCATTGAACAGAGCAAGAAGAAAATGAACAAATCAATACTTTAATGTTGGTATGAGCTCGTAAATAAACTATTTAATTATATTTGGTTCTTTTATTTATTTACTATACTCCTGTCTGTCTGTTTGTTTTCCGATAAGATGGGGATAATATTGGGATATCTATAACGTAAATATTGTTAGAGATCTGAATCATTCATTTTAGAAGAGAGTAGTCTTGAACGATATATTTGGATAGTCGAGGCTTGATGACACAAAATGCTTCGACATTTTGGATATCTGAGGGTTTGCTCCCTTAAAAGTAATCATTTTCTTATCATAATTAATTCGAATCTTCAGCAAAGTCTTCAGGCTTACGCGTCGAGTTACGCAGTTGTACGTTTGATTTTGCTTTGATAGACAAATTTCTGAATGTATTGTTTTATCTAATGCGTGAGCATACAATACAAACTATACAATTGTTTAATGTATAACTGCTAACATTTGTTATTTGAAAATCATTTAATGGGCCATGTTTTAATAATTAAAATATAAATCTTCTTTAATGCTGCTCTTCCCAATAAGCTTAAATTATTCGCTAAATCCCACTTTCAGTTTCGTATTTATATCCCAATAGTGGATTAAAATAGCGCTCTATTCGAAAATCAAGGAACTGTACAAACATTTTATCAGCCTCGCATGAGTAAGTTTCGGATGCCATATCCGCGTATTGATATGTAGACAAAACAGCGTTATGCATGCGTATTGCACTGCTATTTGTAACCAAGGAGATTATTTAACCAAGGGTCATGTCTTGGTACTTGTATTCATCAGCACTAATCAGACAACAAACTCTTAATTGGCATGTTCTCCGCGTTGTTTGCTCCATTACCCTCATCAGTCTTATGTCTCGTGTTGTATATTTTAACTTAATATTTATGCCTGTGCGAACCACATCAAACTGTATAATATAAGGTCGGGAAAAAGTTTCTTCGTATTTTATATACAAATTCAAAACATTTTTTTTTTAAAGTTTAATTATTTTTAATTATAATATATATGTGCCGTTTTGTTCTATAACTTGTTGCCATCTTGTAGGTAGTGACATGATCCCGTTGCTGTAGAAATTTTGGGATTTTTGATCAAAAAATTGCCACAAGTAGTTTTGACAGTCCTCTCTTGATGTTAACCTTACACTACCTAAAGAATTCTGAAGAGACCGAAATAAGTGGAAATCTGAGGGCGCAAGGTCAGGGCTATATGGTGGGTGCATCAACACTTCCCAACGAAGCTCTCTCAATTTTTGCTGAGTGGCCAAAGATGTGTGTGGTCTGGCGTTATCATGATGAAAGACTACACCCTCTCTATTGATCAATTGCGGGCGTTTTTCTCGCTTGCTTTAGTCTCATCAGCTGTTGGCAGTAGAGATCCGAATCGATGGTTTTGCCCGGCGGTAAAAGCTCATAATGAACGATGCTCTTCCAATCCCACCATACACACAACATCACCTTATTGCGCGTTAATCCGGGTTTCGCAGGTCAAGCTTCACAGTCTGTGAAGCTTGACCGCACTTAGACCATGATCTTTTCCGCACGTTCTTGTCGTAAGTGATCCACTTCTCATCACCAGTGATCAATCTTTTCAAAAATGGTTCTGTTTCTTTGCGTTTTAATAGAGAATCACAAACGAGTACACGGTTCATTAGATTTCTTTCAGTCAGCTCGTGTGGTACCTAAATATCGAACTTTTCTGTGAATCCAGACCTTTTCAAATGAGTCAAAACTGTTTTGTGGTCAATGCCCAGTTCATCTGCAATTTCGTAACTACTTATATGCCGATCTTGCTGCACTTTTTCAGAAATGGCATCAACTTTATCGCTAACAGGGCGACCGGAGCGAACTGCATCTTTAACATTAAGATTTCCTGACTGAAAACGCTTAAACCAACTTTGTGCTACTTACTCTTACTGACACTGCATTAGATCCATAAACAGCACAATTTTTTTTCGCGGCTTGAGTCGTATTTTTCTTTAAAATGTAAAACTTTAAAATGTATCGAATTTCTTCGTTAGATTCACTCATATTCTTGGATAGAAAAACAATTGAAAAATGGCGGGAAGTAGTTTCTTATTTTTTTATTTCTTTTTCTTAAATGTTACCTTTTTAATGGTATTATAACCAGCCAGGTTCAATCAAAGATATTGGATCACAACTTCATACATACAAAATACGAAAAGACTTTCTCCCGACTTAATAAAATATAATCTACTTAATAAAAATCTAACACTGTCTAACTGACACAACACACAGCCTAAACCGGTGGATCTAGAAGCAAGAAATTTTACACAGGAGTTCCTTATACAACGTAGATGTATATAACCCGACTGCTGCCACCAGGGGGGGGACCGGGGGCCCTTCCGTACCCCGCGCCAGCAAGTCACACGACCTTTATGACCTAGTTTTTCTCTACTCTGTCCTTTGTCCTTTGATCCACATGCAACCATCTCCCACTCCGTCCCTACTTTTTTTTTCCCTATTCACATTTTAGCTGTGAATAGAATATTGCAAGGTCGGCGGCGCGACCGCATACCCCCTGGTGTTGCAGGTGTCTATGGGCGGCGGTAACACTTACCATCACGTGGGACCGCTTACTCAGCCGCCCACTAGTCTATAAAAAAAAAAGAAAAACAGATGAGCACTAAGAAGGGATTTTTGAAAATTCATCCCCTAAAGTTCCTGAGATGTTGCCGATGAGATTTCTCATCGGGCACACGGCTAGTAATATATATTCTCATATCCATGATACAGGACAACGCCTGTTTGTTCGTACATTGTCCCTAGTACCAATCTGCAATCAGTCGTATAATTATGAGCAGATGTGATTTAAGATCTTAATGCACAGAGCTTACATCAACATATTCATCAATATTTCGATTAACATATATTATATATCTGTTGATCGAAGCTACAACAGATACAACTGTAATTGTTGGTCGACGGCACAGAGCGATAATATTCCGTCTTTATTTCTAGTTAGCTTACTGTTAACTAGCAACATCTATGAAATCTCGTTTCTTTAGAACGAAGTCTTTTGTAATTCAGTGTATCCAGTTAAATTGCTCAGTTATTAAGATGATTTTTCAGTCAAACCTGATAGGAACTGCTAAAGGATAAAGCGTTCTTCGTGCTTTTGACTTGAAGGAGATTGTTGACTTCCAAATTTGTGTTATACTAGGGTGCATTACTTAATTACTTTTTGGCCTGTTATATTGTATTGTTTATACCAATTTCTAAATTAGTACAGGATACCTGTATCTTCTTGCTGTTTTTACTCTTTATTTTTAATATATTAAATTTATTATTAACTTTATTTATATATATTAATTATTAAAAATAAAGAGTGAAAACAGCAAGAAGATAGTATTCTTATATTACTAAAGTTAATTATAAGTTTTGGATGTAGTATATTTTTTTATTCAAAATTAAGACTAGAATCGCGTTCCAAAGGGCATGGCCGCTGACAAATAATACCAATAGTTGGTCGATAAATGGGTACAACAATAATTACAAAGCCAATGCCATTACATGTATTGTTCTTGAAAGATGCCAAGAACAATACATGGACATGACTGGGCAATTGGCACAGTCGATTTCACACTGGATTCTATAAATTCAATGACTTATTATCTTCTGCGGTACACTTGTTAACTTTTATTTATTAACAATATCATTCTGCTCATAATAACAAATCTTCGAGTTCAAAGTGGGTTAATAACCGCATTCAAAATATAAATAATGGATTGTCTGATAAAACGTCAATAACTTCGCAACAAATGCACCACAAAGTAGTGTTATCGTTGTTTGTAAGATGTTTTAGTTCATCTGATGGAATTTGAAAAAAGTGTAAATATATCAACAGTGGGTTGGTGTTATTTTATCAGTAATTTCCATTGCTGTTACGATGATAATGCTATTTCATATTAATTACAATATCAAATTACGAACTACTTAGATTATTAAAATAACATTTCGTCAAAAATATTAATATTTAAGTAAGATTCGCCTATGAACGTCTGCGATACAAATCAATGTCAATAAAAAATACGTGTGTCATTGGTGATTTATACCGTTAGCCAGCTCTCCACTGATGGATACAGGCTCGTGCTGGCCGCTGCTGATGTGTTGGATATACCATACCACGTATCATCAGCCTGATCTCCGCCTCTACCAAGGCTCAAGTGATGGAGCTCACACACAGCTTTCGCACAACTGTGTGTTAGACTTTGGTTGTAAAATACGAGTACACCATGATCCGCACACGATCTTCTCTCTGTTTCCAATCAGTCACTATCGATGATTTTTTTCACGTAGTCAACCTGTTCGGTGTGCGCCCCGCGCTGTATGGGATTATCTTTAGGACTCAAAAGTACAAATTAAAACAGGTATAGGTATACAAAAAGATAAGGAGTATTGTTGACGACGGCCCAACACACCGGCCGGTCGGCCTATCGTATACTAAATCGAAGACGCGCGAGTGCACCTTACGGTAGGTCACGTCCGGACGCAACTGAAGCTCAGTAGGGTTCTCTTGTAAAAATGAAACTCTTTCCACGATTGTATTTTCGGCCCAGATTGGCCTTTCTTATATTTACAAATCATGTTACACAACTAGAGGCGTTATAGCCGAGCGTATCGGCCCTTTCGACCAATAACACGCTACCCGAGTTTTTGGGTTGGGCAAGTCACGCTAAATCCCATGTGACATACGCTATTTTGCTTCCCCTCGTAGTAAGCGCCCATACCTTTCGTTCCAGGGCCTCGTGATGTCCTGTGTGCTTACGCGACCCAATTCTCACGTGCGTTAGGTCACGTAGATACTATACATATTCATATTTACAATTTTATTAAACTTGCTCTATACATACCTACTAAACATACGACAATAGACGACAAATTATATATACTATATACGTAAATTATTATTTATGAATAATTTACGTATATAGTATATATATATATATAATTTGGACTTGGACACATTACACAAATCACACTCACTATTATTTCGGGCTGTCCGCAACAAGTATAAAGTAGTGAAGGGAGGAAAACGGGACGAGGGATGAGCTCTCACTCAGTATCTAAACGCATTGCTATATACGTATTTCATAACAAATCCCTGTGATGGCTTAACTCGACCAAAACGTACTCCATGACTGTAAAAACTATCATCATTTGTTGTTCTCCCGCAGTTCTCGATATTTCTACTGCTAATCTTCGTGGCCGAGCTGGCCGTGGGCATCGCGGCCTATGTGAAGTACCAGGATCTAGAAAACTCTATCATGCGCCATCTCAACGGCACCATAAAGCAGTACAACAACGACACGGATATAAAGCGCACCTTCGACATCGTGCAGACTGATGTGAGTACAGACATTCTTGTTTTAAGGCTTGTTTATTTTATTTCATAGCGTCAGCGTCACAAAATTGGCGCTTCTGATGATCTAGATTGTATTGTAAAGACAAAATACCTAGGTATAAAAAACAAAACTTCAGTCAGGTCCATGAGTTACTGATAAGAACATGAGTTCATACACGTTCTGATATTAGCCTAAAGTAAATCATTGAGAGGGAGGGATTTGGGGCCACAATCCACCGTGCCGGATACACATACTTCAGATTTTATTATTTCTCGAGCATGCGCGCGTTTCCTCATGATGTTTTCCCTCAACGTCGAGCTAGTGACATTATTTTTAATCAGTACTTAAGTAGAAATTCAGTGGTATGATTTGAACTCCGATCACACGAATGTGAGTCGAATATAGATAGATACCCCTAGGCTATCACTGCTAATACACGTACTTTACTACAAATGACCTATTTCTAGTTCCAATGCTGCGGAATCAACAACCCCATGGATTGGCCTAACAACGGCCTTGAGTTTCCTGACACCTGCTGCACCGCCCGCGAGATTAGAAACGATAATTTGGAAAACTGCACCCCGAGTTCTACCACCTTCCACCACAATGGGTGTCTCGCTAAACTGGTCGCTTACTTCAAAGATATCACCATGGTGCTGGGAGGCGTTGGACTGGGCATTGCTATAGTACAGGTAAAAACAATGGTTGACCTCAGATTTCTAATAGTCTTCCACTACGGCAGATGTCTCGGTAAACTGGTTGTGCACTTCGAGGATAAATATGGTGGTGGGAGACGTTACACTGAGTATTGCTATAAGTACAGGTAAAAAAAAACAGCAGGTCAGCTCTGATTTCTAATAGTTTTCACAATACTCGTAGGTGTCTCGATAAACTGGTCGTTACTTCAAGCAAATATATCGCTATAGTACTGGGAGGCGTTGGACTGGGCATTGCTCTAAGTGCAGTTGAGCTCGCTTACACTACGACAAGTGTCTCGATAAACTGGTCTCTATAGTACAGGTAAAACAACGGTCGACTTCTGATTTCTAATAGCCTTCCACTACGGCAGCTGTTTCAATAAACTGGTTGTGCACTTCAAGGATATGACATGGTGCTGGGAGACGTTGAAGTTGAACTCTTATTCTAATTATTTTCACTACGACAAGTGGCTCGTTAAACTGGTCATTATACCACGACGGTATTTAAAAGAGCTGACGACCGTGTGTGTCGGCGGTCCTTGGGAGAGGCCTATATCCAGCAGTGGAGAGACAGGCTGATGGTATGGTATTTAAAAGATTGTTCAGGGGAATAATTATTGTAGTACTGATAAGACATAACGGGAAAATCTGAACTGTGCTGTCTATCAGATTTTTCATTAACTACTTAAATTAGTCATTCGTCAGCATCAACATTGCTGTCATAAAAATATAGTAAACTGATGAGTTTACTACACATGCGTTTTAGTTTAAAGTACCGCTTCTGTCTAAATTCCTTACAGTGAATTTCCTAAATCGAATTAGGCGTTTTAGAGAACGTACGGTCGATAATAAGAAAGTAATCAGATTATAATTATTAACTGCGGTCGTTACTGTCGGATACAAATTGTAATAAAACACCCAACGCTCATGTGCACTTGAAATACTGTCACAACAATTATATTTTATATCGAAACCGTACTATCAATGATGGTCCGATATGTTTATATAAAAATTACGCCGCTCACGACTCATATTTTCAAACTAGCATTTTTTAAACATACTGCCCCACTGATAGCCTATTTTTGGTCTGTAACCACCATTGGTCATCCTTCGCAAAAAACGTCATAGATTATCTCGCTACCGTTAGGTTTACTATAGCTTCTGTGTCCATGGAACACATTGATAAGTTATTCTTGCCATCTATTTGGATACATGTGTATCACTAGTGTAATAATATATTAAAAATTAAAACACCCTTATTGAATCTTCTAAGTACATTATAGACTAGTGTTAGTTTGTTTAAGACTTATAACGTCACACAGGGAACCACCACTGGTGTTAAGATCTCAGCACGCGCAATATCTGGCAAACTAGAATCGACAATAAAGTCCTTTTTACATAATTGTATAATATGATAATTTTAAACAATTTCTTGTTAATTTCAGCTCCTGGGCGTGATCTTCGCTTGTTGCCTCGCTCGCTCCATCCGCAGCCAGTACGAAACTGTGTAAACTGACGAACAATTATGTTACTGTAAATGTGCGAACTGCTACGAATGTAGACATTCACAAAACACGATGGTGAATGGTTGAAATTATTTTATATAGATTTTCATTTTATGACGACTGTTGACACTTACCATGTTCATAGATGAAATTCTCATTTACGTTTAGGTCAGTACAGCAAACTTGTATTTTAGAATATATTTTTGGATCTTTTTTTATTTTTGTATAATAATACAATATATGAGTGTATTGTCTTATATCGATGCATAATACACAGCAATATATTCAATAACAAACGTGTATGCAACATGACATGCGGTAAGTCATGTTACGCCATAATATGCACGGGTTATTGGTTACATTTATCAGGTGTGAAGAAACATACTTTTCATTGTAAGATTGCTTAGTCTCTGAAGAGATTTTTAACAAAATCTTTAAATTTTTCACTAGCGCTGTAAACTTTCACTGATAAACTTCGACAATCAACAATTTCGTACATTCACAGTAACATACACATTTATACGTGTTTATCTTAGGAATTGTTTTATCTCTTTGGAACTTTGTAATGTTTTGTGATCATTATTGAATACCTAAGTTAAAACTTCAGTGTCTGTATATTTAGAGATAATTTATTTTGTTATGAAATGCCATTTCGTTTTGGAATATATGTATTTTTCATATTCTAGCTTTTTCTAAAAGATGCTATATAATATCGAAACGTGCTTTTTACGATCGTTTTATGTAATATGGAATGGCTTTTCTTTGGATTTGTTTAATATTTTAGCTTTTTCTAACAGATATCTATACAAGGTCGGAATGTAATTTTTGCGATTGAAGCTCGATGTAAAAGACACTTTCATAAAGTCAAATTTCGAATTAAGATTAAACCGTTTATAAAGACAGACAATTCGATGATTTAGGGAGATTGTTTTACATTGATCCGATCTGAAATAATTTATCAGACAGGCTCAAAATAACGGTCTTTGTAATTGACACTTTCTTTAGATAAAATTAATTCAATATAAGTAAAATCAATATAACGTCTGATAGAGAGCACAATCGCCCTTATCATAGAGAATTTAGGGCAAAGATGTAGGTAGACGTTAGCTTATTGGAGACACAGTGCACAGATTTTTTAAACTTTTTCACATTTTCAAAATGGGTGTGCTCAGTGTAGAAGACTGATTTTTCAAATAGAAGTGGTTACAAATGCCAAATTTCATTCCATACCATCAGAGGCCCTAGTATGAGTTTTTCTAGTTTACAAATGTTAGTTATCGCATACCTATTATTTTTCTTATAATGTTTGAAATACGTCCACTAGAAACCAAAAACAACAGCCAAACGAAAAAACTTACTGGGTCATAGTTTCTTATTATCTTTCAATGTCTGCTGTAATATCTTTATTGTAGACGTTGTAATTATTATGAATTCTTCATGTCATGTTAGTCAAGTAGAATGGTGCACTTGAATTTTTTTATATGTAATAGAGTATAGGATAAGTATAGCATTCAGTGTAATTTTTTAATGTGTATAAGGAATATTTATAATAAAATCTTGATTATCTACATCAATATTTAATTCAATAATAGGTACAAACACCGTCGAATACAATGAAACAGCGATCAGTGTCCTAATTACACACGTTTTATTTTTTCCTATTCTTATACCATGATACAAATCGTAACAAAAGATGATTATTAGAAGTTGTAATTCGTGAACGAGTTACGAGGAACATCAGTCGCGTCATGTACAGTAAGCAACAGGTTAATGTACCCAAAACCTTAGTCCTTATTACTAGGATACAAGGTACCGTTAACTTGTTGCCGACTGTACCGCTGTTTACAAGCAACGCACCTCACTACTAAACAAAAATCACAATATATCCAGTCCCAAATACACGAGTACTGTATTCCTCTCTACGCTGGCGCTACATACGTTGCAGTCGATGACATCGACACTTGGCAAAAATTCTTCAATTCACGTCAATTGCAAATCTCGGTGAACAATCGTTCACGGTACATTTATGAAATCCATGTCTCTATTATTATCTGTCGATCGCTAATGTTTATTTTCATGCAGTTCGTGTCAAAATGTACATACATTTTGTAGGCTATATTGACAGCGTGGAAGAAGATACTACAGGCTGAGACGGGCGGAAGGTCCCGCTGCAGATCAACATTATAGGGTAGTCGTGAATATCGATCGACTAACTAGTTTTAAACGAATAATGGTTACTAGGTATATGTCTAGATTACTGCAAAATTTTTCGAGGTATAAAAATGTCTAGTAGATAAAAGTTTTTATGTTTTAGTGCCGGAAATTATATCAATAATTCTACGGCTATTAAAGAAAAGTGAAATATGGTATTTATAAAATAAAAAAAACGATATTATTAATGGAAAAATTAACATACAAAAAAATTAGCAATAGATTTTTTGTTCCCTGGCGATGGAGAGTGAAAAAATTCATTTTTAGTTCCAAATGTAGCAAAAAAAAAAAAAAATACCTCAGGAACTGCGATAGGGGATTTTACTTTGGAGATGGAACCTTTAAATCTAGTCCGTCGCCCTTCTATTAATATACAGTATCTATCTAGATCTGGGATCGGATATTGAAACCAACAACAACGTCGTTCTTTATGGCTCGGTTCGTTGTAATTTATGGCTTTATGCCAAATAAGAAGCAAGAAACCTATGTAAGGTTTTTGAATTTTTGAAAGTAACAAATGGAGTACATTTGATATAGTACTCTGACACATCTCACTCGCTACTGAAACACGTACGTACATTGCGAAAATACGATAAAGTAGGAAATCCTTTTCTCCAATTTGATATAGGAAATCTTGATACAAAACTTTCACTAGCAAACTGGTATACATATGTATGTATAAATCATCACTAGGAAATCAGTCACTCATAGGACGTTCGATATTCATTGTGACATTTTTCTACTAAGATATTTTTATACTTAACATTTTTCTAATTAGACGTAAATATTATTACACATCGGAAATTTTTATACCTCATTATTCGTTTAAGACAATAGTCGCATAAACCATATTGACTCCGTCCGGCAACTATTACAGATTATTTTACTCGATCGATCGACTGCAACCTAGGTTGACTGTAAGGTTGACTTACTGTGTGTCGCGAGCATCTGAATCTCACAGCACCAGTTTCACATCCAATGATATCAAATTCATAATTTTTCGAAATACCCACTTTTATTCATTACGGTATCACCAAAACATCCATATACTCGCGACGCGCGTTTCCGCTAATGTTACATTTAAAACTAGGGTTAAAACATACATTAACTAGACAATAAAGTAACTTACACGCTATTAACTGTTTATATTCTAAAAGGATTTTTTAAGATATTGTTGCAGTAATGTCAGACTGGAGCGGAGGCCAAGGTTTATATGTTTTGGCACGTTACTTAGTGCTTAAAATACATATTGCAGATGCATTCGCACATCGATCATACACACGCATAAACTAGTTATAAAATTAATCTCCCAGATTTGAAACAGATGCAATGATATGTTTCTTTGTAAATGAAATATAAAAAAACCAATATATTTCGAAGTTTTCTACGTATTGTCAAATCACTGACGAGCGAACGCGATCTGTGCAAAAGTTACAGCTATGTTTAAGCATGAATGGGATAATTCGCAGATTAGCAAGCTAATCTAAAAAAATGCTAAAGATAGTATATTTCCCAGAATTTTACTTCAGTGAAAATTTCCATTTTCGTTGGATTTCCGTGGATTGCATCAGAAATGAAGATTATTATTAGTATATTTTATACATTATTAGTCTTTGTCGTACCTTAGTCTGCTAATACGCGAATTATCCGCTTTGCAGCTATTAACAGTCACATATATAGGTTTCAAGCTCACTTCTATAAAAATAAATAATTTTATACATATAATAATACCTGACATAACCTACTTCACATTAAGTTCATTTTAAATCGCACTGGCAATTTTGCATAATTGCTAAATTCTGAATTGCACAATAAACAAAAACGAATCAACAATAAATAATAATAAGGGCCAAAACTTCGTGTTATAGGGAAATACGTATTTAACATACTTTGTCTATCTAATAAAATGGGCCGAATAAGGAACATGTAAGGAAGAATATGAGGAAGGGAAATGTAAGGAACGGCCGAATAAGGAATAAGGCTGTATGGATTTCTATGTCATACAAATAAAACATTATAAGTTCGATAAATAAAAAGAACCCACGTCATTTAAAATTTGACAACTTAAAGGCTCTCCCAGTATTTTATAATTCTATCAATAATACAAAAGATTATAAACTTTAAAACGTCGTACGCCTCTTAAGTATGGCTGTTTTTAGATTTCAATATGAAAGGTTTTAAAATCCTTTATTTTATTAATAATAAAATATTTATTATAAAATAATATAAGGGATTTTAAAGTGGTTTATAGAATATCGGGAATTCTCTAAATTATGTCGTACGGTACGTTATACAATAATTAGAGTATAATTTTGTATACTTGAAATATTATGTTAAATAGAAATCAGTTGAAAACATTTTTTTACAACACATTCAATTAGGGTACTTTTACGTCTCATTAATTCCAAATGATTAATAGTAAAAATTAATAGACGGTCCATAATTATCTAAAGAAGTCTCATCGGTATATCTCGGTTTTAGTTGACAAATCTCGTTTTTACATAGAGTTATTAAAACTACTAGACTTCACTTATATGAAGATACAATTTTACATATTGTGACGTAAGTGGCCAAATATCGCGTGTTGAATGTGGCAGAAAAATTATATTAAATCTCTTTGCATTAAATCAAAGCATGGGCAGTAATATAAGATAATTTTACTTAAAAATAGAACAACGTTTATTGACATGTCTTGTCTTGTCGAACTGTTTGTTATCAGTTATCAATTTTGTATTAATAAAATGTATTTAATAATAGATATTTAATAGATTTCCTTATCGACCTCATCCTAGCTACTTTCCTTTATCAGTGTTGCAGTTCGTTATCTATTTTACTGTTTTCCTATTATAATAATAAAATTGACGAGGACTTTATTTCTCAATAAAGATGAATATAGGAAACTAATATTGTTCTGTTGTATAATAAATAAATACTTACATTATGATGGCTTCAACTAAAACCAATATAAAAAGTGGTAAACCGCTTGTTGCAGTCTCGTTAAATTGTAATTAACGTGTATAAACTTGTAGAGAAGCTGCTTTATTTAAAAAAAAATTGAAAATTATTATCAGAACACAAACACAAAGAGTTGCTGAAGCAACGGGGATTTCAAGAAAAAATGTAATGAGAATTTTAAAAGAAAATGACGAAAAGCGCATTGACGAGCCGGCAAAAATAAGAACCCAAGAAACACCAAGCAAGAAATATCGTTTGAAGCTAGATGATTTCGGTTATAGTGTAATACGGCGAATGACATATGATTTTTAGGAGATGGACAGATTCAACCAATAAACGTTTGAAACAACCCATTTCCAAAGGTCTAAGATTTATAATTATTCACGCCGGTAACGAAAGGGGGTTGGTTTTGTACCCGGTGTTTTTTTATTACACCAAGCGGCAGACGCTGACACAAGTATATGAATTAGGAGAAATATGAGAGGTGGTTACGAAAGCAATTGATACCTAAGTTACGGCAAGATAGTGTCGTGATTGATAACGCTTGTTACCATAATAAACTTGTAGAGAAACCACCTAATTCTAATATCATAAAAGGCGAAATGGTGGCGTGGCCACAAAGGTATCATATTCCCTTTACTACAGATGCCAAGAAGGCTGAACTGAAGAAGATAATAAAACGTCACAAAGGAAACTGTCCCCAATTTAATGTTGATAAAGTTTCTCAAGAATATGGACACACCGCAATTCGTTTGCCACCATATCATCCGGATTTTAATCCGATCGAAAACATCTGGGCGCAATTAAAGGGATATGTTGCCTCTAGAAACATAGAAATGAATAAAACCACTGTGAAGAAGCTCTTAATAGAAAAAAATAGATATTATGGGGTCGAAAGAATGGACGAAAGTGTAATCACACCATTAAATGTGAAGAAGAAAATCTCGACATATTTAGTGAGAGGTTTATTTATGTTTCCAATTCAGACAGTGAAAGTGACTGTCGTTGATTCTGAGATTAATACATAATTTTATAATCTTCCCAAGGTGACTGGCTGGATTCGTAAATGTAAGTAACAACTCTGTATATTCATAAGTCTACTATTAACAAACTACTATCAGGGTGTAGAGGTGTCATCACATTAGATGACTTACATTATTTCTTCCAAATTATCAGGTGATGCTTGACATTCTATTAAAAGGCAGCAATGTACTTTGTAAATTTGTTATAGTGGCACTTCCGAACTGCTTCGATAAAATTCGAGATATGCCGAATGGACTTCTTTAGATAATTGTATTTTACCTGCAATTTATACATTTAAAAAATAGAAACGTGTAAAAAACGGACAATGTGATTTATTCTCAATAGTGCAATTTTGTCTCGCAAATCCTGACACACTTATGCAATAACAGCTTGTTTGAGATCATCCCATTTCGAAAAAATTGACTCAATTTACCGGTTATATCTACACTAACGATTTAAAGGCATCATCAAATAAATATGAATCGCGCGACGCATACTGATCGAGATTTGTAGAAGGAAACACAACTTTAAAGTTAATACTTATGTCAATGTACTTGAAAGTTTACTTTGCGGTAATATGAAACTCCAAATGTTGCACTTTACAATGTAAAATCTATTATTTCTTAGTTCATTTGATAGACTTGATCCATATCACCATGTACCTTGACTTCATTATACCTTGAATTCATAAACACAGTTAATTACAGAGATATTAAAACAAAATCTGGAATATTCTTCGTCGAGATGGAGTAATATTATCCAAAAGTTATTCGATATTATAAAAATAAAATGTCATTAACTCACATTTTTGTCTTTAAAGTTATTTTCCCTGTAATGTCATAAAGTAATATATTATATTATAATGATCATAACATTCAGTGATCATTATATTTCAGGGAAGCGATCACCGTGTAAAGGGGGACTTCTGATTCATGTCAAGTTAAAAAGATAACCAGTAAATATATACGAGCATCATACACTTGCTCCCAATACTTTAATTCTTTCTACTTGTTTTATAATACAGAAAAACGAAGACACCTCGACATAGGTTAAAGTCAAAAACAAAGAAAATGCAACACAAAGACCACTCCCGAAGAATAAACAAAGTGTCTCAAATACATTATTTTGAAAATTGATCAAGCTAACATTTTCTGACTTTACAACGTTCATTATATAAAATTGCAAAGCAAGTCATTCCATAGGGTAAGTTGGATTGAGTGAGAACCGATCCATATTAGACCTCGTTTCTACAGATAAAACAACTGAAATTTTAACTTCACTCATGACTGGTCAAATCCATACAAGTGGAAAAAAAAATGTCAGAAGTTTTATTGGAATAGGACATACAGTCACTTGGTTTAAGGCCTAAAAAGTATTTATTTTAGAAAAATAGAATTTGCACTATTTTTCTAGTGATGACGATACTGACATTATGTATTTATAAAGTTATAAATCAAGTATACATATATACAATACATATATGTGTTACAACCGACGCTATAAATCGATTTATTGACGAATACGTGTCATCAGACTCGTTTGATTAGGGCTCCGTTCTAAAACGTGCGATAATCACTCTTGACAACCAGAATTTGGTGCTTTTTTTATCTTCATAAAACAAAAATATGTAGACGCAGTATAATTTAAGATTGTCAAACAACGATAATGGCAAGTTTTAGGACACAGCAACAATATAATTATGATAAGTGAAGGCATAATACATTTATTTACTAATTAAAAAAAATATATAATTGTAACACTGCATTTGTTCTCTATTATGCGATCTGAAATTATCTATTTGATGAAGCCTTTAAATACAAAACCTAATATTTTCAGACTGAAATCATACTGAACAACAAATTATTCCTGACCTAATAAATATTAGGTATAACTATACATTCCAAACCATCTCAAGCACAATTGCAACTAAATAGTAAATAAGCCATATAAACAAAGTGCACATTTTGGGGCGTATCTTTTACTCCTAAATTACAACCTGGATACATTGGGCCCTGAAAACACCAAATAACTTGACAATTTTTTTGTGTATGACAAACAATTTGATTGGGTCTACCTCTGTTTGACATGTTTGTCAAATAAGAATCTGTTCAAAAACAGAAAATCGCTCTTTGATAATCTGATTGACAGTAAATCTTTTTCTATGTTTACAATACGGAAAGAGATATGACATGAATTAGATTATCGAGTGAATTTCGCAATATTTGAAACAACACCACATGACGAGATATCAAAACTGAAGTTATGTTGGACACAATTAGACTACACTTGACTACGGTGTATGTTGCAAATGTGCAGTCTAAAGGTGCATATTATATACGTTTGTACAGACCTACACACATAACTTTGCCGATGAAGGATGTCGTTGCTATCGACGACAGTATTACTATAATAAACATTTTACTCAATTTATGGGTAAAGATCATTGATATTTTAAGCAAGGTGTTACGTTCAATACTTTATGAATTCCTGAATTTAATTATTTAATTAAATTATTTCCTAAATTTTAATTCGAAATTTAGTTCCTAAATTGACCACCGGCAAAGTTACGTGTGTAGGTAGGTCTATACCCTTGCTGTTAAACACGCACTATGTACCATGTAAAATTTGGCAGATTTTTAAATGTTTACAGGGCTATTGTACATTGCCATTACCACACAAAATGTTCATAGTGGTTGATAGTTGGGGAGTGTAAGCTTATATTTAGGTAATCAGGATGGAGTGGGAACAGAGCTGTGTTGAGTATGAGGGTGCGAGTAGTTCGCGGCGTGCGGCGGCAGAGCGATCATGTCGCGTAGCGCTTGGTCCAGAGGCGCGCGATGCGATCGTGCTCCTCTCTGTTCTGGAGATACTGCGTCGCGATGCTACCTACTAATGGATCCGCTGCAATGAACATATTTTTTTTTTACAGAAAGAAAATGGCCGACGAGCAGAGAGTTCATCTGGTGATAAATGGATACTGTCGCCCTGCAGAACATGCCAACATCAGCCCAGAATGACAAATGTTTAAAAATTTAGGAATGGTTACATAAAGGGCGTATGTCACCAACCACCGAAACACATGCCATACTGAATTTTTCCGGAATGAATAAGAAAAAAATACAATGAATGGCTAAAAATAAATTTATTGTTTCTCAAAATATTCTCCTAAGCGTACACTTTTTCATATGAATAAACCAATTTCCATAATATTTATTCCACTTCACTGTGGTGACCTCGGAAACATGTTTATCATACTCTTCGACAGCGTCTTCTGGCGATGAAAATCGTTAACCGCCTAATTGGAAACTTTTTGGAAATTAATTAATTAAAATTAATTTTTGGAAACAAAAAGTCATAAGGTGCCATGTCGGGACTGTATGGAGGATGGCTCACGAATTCTACGTTTCTCGCCTTCAAAAAGTAGTTTGTCTGTTTAGCCATGAGAGCTGGCATTGTCATGGTGCAAGATTATGCGGCGTTTATGGTTGTTTCAGCATTCACGGTACGACGATTCTCCAAACAACAGTAGGTACATGTTCAGTTTTTATAAAAAAAAAAAAAAAAAGAAGCAATCATCTGCTTCGCGGCACTTTGCACACGCGCCACTTTGGTGGGGTTCGCCCATCTTGTAGACACAAATGGTCGATAGCTGCTTTGTTTCGGGGTCGTAGCTGTAAATCCATGTTTAGTCACCTGTTACTATGTTCCACATCAAATTTGACGCCCCTTCGTTGAATGTGATAAGCATGGGATTGTACCAAGGGACGCGTTCCGTTTTTTGAGCCTCAGTCAAATTGTGTGGGATCCACCACGAGCACAGCTTTCGCACAGCCAAATGTTTGTGTAAGATGGATTGTATCTGACTCATGCCTATGCCTAAGGATACCTGAATCTCATGTAGATCACATGCCTGTCTGTTTCGATCATATGGCGCACAGCATTGATGTTTTTGTTGTTGACAGCGGTGGACGGGCGACCTTCACGAAATTCGTCACTGAGATTGACACGACCGCGCTGGAATTCTGCAAACCAGCTATAAATTGTCGTCTTGCTTGGTGCTTCATCGCCAAAAGCAGTTTGAAGCCGAGCGAGGCTCTGTCGAGCTTAAACTTAACACTTAAAATGGTAGAAAATCATACAGTTAAATCCATGGTAATGCAGACACGCCATTTTTAAAATGAGACCACAATGAAAAAAACAAATGACTGTTAGATGAAACAAACTTTATTTTACAGCCAAAGAGTTCCATTTTCAAATGTTGTAATTACTTTTTAAATATAGTTTATGAAGTGGCCAGTTCCGTAAATTTTCAGTGTGAACGTAAGTAGAACATTTGGCACAAAACCCGTTTAATCAACAGCATGGACCGTGACTAAGCGCTGACCTTTAAATATTGATTTTTTTTAAAACCTCTGTAGGAACAGTCTGGCCAAGAATTGTGATCCGCATTAGAGCTATCGACATACGACTTGTCATTATAATAGGTCTTACTTCTTCTCTATATTTATCATTTTTTTAAATATATTTGATTCTTTGTAATCTGATATTCAATTTTTCAATTATTAGTTGTCAATTATTTTCAGTCCTTTTCCATTTGAAACCTAAATCTTTTATAATTCGCTTAGGATTCGCTTCACAAATCCTCGGAAATTTAGGTCATTCTGTAATTTATAGTGGAGTGTAGGCTTTCTCGGCCGGTGTCCATATTAATTGAATCTTCCGGGCTACTTGGCCGAGGTCTTCTGGAATCTCTTCTCTTTTTTCAATTCAAGGAAGATTCAATTAACATTCTGTAATTTACTTCACAGTTCCCCTATAGTAAGCAACTCTTTTCTCAGTGATATGAAAATTTGGATAGCCTTTTTTATAACACCCTTATCAGTTATCCACGCCTGTTCTGGGTATTTGTTTATGCCTTTTGTTTTTACCAGGAGTTCGAAAAACTGTGATAAATTCGGAATATCTTGCACCTTTTACAATTTGTCTCGCAGTGTGGCCTCAGAAGTATGTATTGCCGCTGCGGCCCGTTTCATACATTGTTTTAAACTAATTACCTCGTCAATTATCAAATAAATTAATTATCAGCCTCTCATTTTATAAAACAATATCGATTTAACGCGACATGACCACTTTTTAAAATACCCACTTAGCAAAATGTCCAGTTCTCAAAAAGACCACTTACCATAATGTCCAATTCTTTTCTAAGAACTGGACATTATGGTAAGTGGTATGAATGACCACTTCTCAAAAGGACCACTGGTTGTACTATTAGCACAAGTTCATTACTCTTGGATTATATTAATAAAAAGCTGGTGTTGTTAAAAATCAGTTACAACCTTTATGTTTACAACAATGCAACATTTAAATTAGTTTCCTCTTAGTAAATAAGTCTTATTCTTAAATACTTTTTCTCACTTTTACTTTAAAATCGAAAATTAATATAAATTACTTTTTTTTTAAATTGTAAAATGTATTTAAAATTTAAAACATCTCCCTATTTTCTACTTTCTACGTTATTTTCTTTAGTTCCCGATCAAAGTGTACATCAGATTTTCGTCTATTATTTTTTAAGAGAAAGAATATGTCTCTCTTGACCTTATGTTCAAATTTTTTATTCCTTCCAAAGCTTATGAATAAATGACAAGAAACTGCACTTTTTAGGAATTATGCATTCAAACGACGATTACCCTCAAATTACCCCCCCCCCCCCCCCCTACCCTCAAAAGGGTTGGTTGTCCTATGTCTCCGATGAGCACAAGACAAGATTTCCGGATCGGTTTGCAAAACCATTTACCTTCAAAATATTTTTTAAATCTTTCCAATTTCTCTGTTATTGCATTACATTCAAAATTTATTTACTAAACTTTTTAAATATTGCATTGTTGTAAACATATTAAGAAAGATTTTAGCTGATTTTTAACAACACCAGCTTTTTATTAATATAATCCAAAAGCAACGAACTTGTGTTAACGGTACAACCCGTGGTCTTTTTGAGAAGTGGTCATTCTGAGACCTGGATATTATTCTAAGTGGGTATTCTGAGAAGTGGTCATGATGTATGTAATAGAACAATATACGTTGTAAAGCATTTTTATTTCTTTTCTATGCAAAACAATCTTGCAATATTCCTAATTAACATAAACTTTTGTGTGTGACTGTACTTTGGGAGCGAACGAAACTTCGAAGCAACGCGGGAAGCAAAGGTCGCACTGACATGTGACGCGCCTCACCTCGTACCATAAAATAGATCAATAAATCACTTACTGCGCAGGTTGACCGTTAGCGCTCTTTTTACGTGAAACGATGTATACATCGGAGAATGTGACCCAACCATAAAAAAACCAAGATACAGTGATAAATGTCCTATTAAGGTAAATGTTGACGTTATAATTGAAAAAATTGAAGTAGATCGACAAATAAGCAGTAATCAAATTGCAGAAGAGCTTAGCATTCAACCATTCAACAGTTTTGGATCACCTGCATAAAGTGAATTTTGTAAAAAGCTAGATGTTTGGATGTTGCATGATTTAAATGATAGAAACTTGATGAACAAAATTTCCATATGTGAGATGTTGCTAAAATGAAATTAATCCTTTTCTGAAGAAATTGGCGTGTATTACGTTGAGAAATGGATCACTTACAATAACAATGTAGGAAAATGATCTTGGTCTAAGTGAGGTTAGGCATCACAAATAGTCCAAAAGCCAAGCCTCACTCCAAACAAAATCATATGTGTATGGTGGGACTGGAAAAGCATTATGTATTATGAGCTTTTGCCACATGGCCAAACCATTAATTCTGATGTCTACTGTCACCAATTAGTAAAATTGAAACAAGCACTTGAAGAAAACCAACCAGAATTATAGAATAGAAAAGGTATAATTATCCATCACCACAATACTCGAATGCATATATCTTTGAGGACTAAACAAAAACTGATGGACCTTGGCTGGGAAGTTTTAATGCATCCTCCACACAGTCCAGACATAGCACCTTCAGATTATCATTTATTCCACTCTTTACAAAATTCTCTAAATGGAGTAAAATTACATTCAAGAGAAGCCTGTACAAACCATTTAAATCAGTTTTTCGCTCCCCCCCAAAAATTTTATAGTGATGGGATAATAATGGCTCTGCCAGAATAATGGTGAAAGATAGTCAAATTAAATAGACAATATTTCGTTCAATATACATATATTTATGTAATACAAAAAAATCTTTTATTATTTTCACAAAAAAAAGGCTGTGAACTTATCAGACTACCCCTAATATTTATAATACTTCATTTAAAAAAAGAAAGAACTCAATTTGATAATTAATAAATATTCCTTTATTCTGTATTCCAAAACATGCAAAATTAACTATTTGAAGCATAATATTTCTTATTTTATACAATAAATATAGAAAAATATGCACTGTAATTAAATTGACAAATAGTAAATTTCACACATTTTTAGACATGTAAAAATGTCAATATTTACCTGGATTGCAATCAGTGAGCAATGAGCAGATTGACAGCAGTACTTTTGATATTGTCAATGCAGGGGACCAATTATCCTTGAGTATGTCTAGGCATATCACTCCTTGGCTGTTGATGTTACAATGGTATATCCTAGTTCGGAATGTCACCTGGAAAATATTAACACAATGAATTAGACATAACTATATGCTGTGTAATTTTTTTGGACAAAATAAGTATCAGATAAGAAGGTAGTTCAGGGTAAATTTTGAGGGATCTTTAATTTTGCATATGATTGTGGTTTGCCCACAAAAGAATACTAAAGCATTTAATATTTTATCACACAAAATTAGGATGAAACTTCATAAATTTTAGTTTTGTACAAAGATTTTTATAACCATTCTATAAACATCTAAAAATAAATATGTATTGAAAAAGGTAATTTCAACTAAATAGTAAATTAATTAAGAAATATTTGCTGCATGAGGTATAATAATGACAATCAATGAGGGAGACAAGTTCTTGAATGCACGAGAAGAGCCAAAGACAAGCAGAATATGTCTTAAATCTGCCTATTTGTATGTGATATATTACTGATGCCTTCACACCTAAATGAGATCAAATGGGACAGAATATTGAATATTATGAAGAAAAATGGCTCAAGATCGAAGGCCATAGAAGATTGCAGAGGAAGCCTATACCAAGAAGTAAACTAATCATTAGAATAGTGATGCAGATGTCTAATAGAATTTTGTATTGTGCATGTTTTAGAAAGTCAAAGTTTATCTCACCAATAAGAAATACATCATCATGTAACTACATGAAATAATGTATTTCTACATGAAAAAACAAAGCTAATTTAGACAGCCAGAGTCAATGTGTGTAATGAAAGATAATTTATAATGGAGCTCCTTGTAAACACAGATTAAGAGCACTTGTGTATTTTCTTAGTATGTATTATTATTACTCTTTCATTTAGTATATTCTAATCTGAATTTTATAAATCTTGCAATGTTAAAAACATTTCAACACATATTAAGCTTATATCACAAGTTGTTGTCAAACTGCTAAAAAGTTACCTTAGGAGGTTTAAATGGATATTCTGGTGAGAAGTGAATATCGAGGAAGAAGACTCCACCCTCATATACTGAGCCAGGTGGACCCAGGATGGTAGACACCCATTCATAAAGGTTATCTCCTTTTGGTCCAGCACTGCAATTCGGTGGAGGGTCCAATGTGATTTCGGCTAACTCCTTCTGGATCCTTTTTGCAGATGTACCAAGTGCCTTCGACATCTTGGGATTTGGTTTATTTTCTTTAGATTCTGGTTTGTTATCAGCTACTGCTCCACTAGAGCCTGCGCCACCTCTGCCTCGTCCTGTGCCACTTCCTGAAGAACCAGATGCACCGGACATCTAAAAAACCATTATAATTCATTGCAAAAAGCTAAGCTTGTTAATAAGCTAATTAATGAATGTTCATGACTGAATCAATCAGAATTTATTGTGTTAAAGTGAGAAAGCATGCAGATAAATGTGAAATTAATGTCGTCACTCATAAGAAATTGCATCAAATGTGGGTATGAAGTATCATAATTATTATATTTAGATACTTTTTGAACAAAAAGGGTTGGTTTGCCAAATATTTGCAAAATAACTGTTTAGCTATGGCAAAATAAAAGTATCAAAAAGTACATTGATGGTCCAATCACTACTAAAACAAATTATAAAAGCAAATTAAACAATTGGATACTATTACACAAGATATCGTCAAATTTTTTGCAAGCAAGATCTCAAGAAGTTTGGAACAAAGACATCACTATACTCTACATCTAAGACATAAAACGATAGCAATCTGACAAAAAATGAAAACACAGGCCTAATGACTTCTAAGAAAGAACCCAAATGAAAGTAACGATGAGATAATACATTGAAAAATGATTTATTTGTTTGTACCTTACGAATAACAGTCGGCCATCTTGTGGGCTAGCGTTATCCGAAAATTACAATTTTTTTTCATTCACCAGTCACCCAGTTCAAAGAAAAGACGTTTCCCGTAACACAACAGATAGGATACAAAATACTCATCCAGATTATGTACAATTGGTGTTAGGCTAGAAATGGATATTCTTGATGCTCCACTCTGCAAGCGCAAACGGGGGACTGTTACTTTCCCACAGATTGAAAGTCAATGTGTATTTCTAGTAATTGAACTGTACCTTGTTGAAAATTATTCAGGTAGTTTGCGGTATTCCCACAGTTTTCTTTCAAAGGTTCAATACACTTCTACAACATTTCATCCATTTGTCCATCGCCCTCACCAACACAAACAACCAAGGAATGCACACAGGTTCAAAAAAAGAGAAGAAACTGTTACTAAAAAGGATTTTACTAGATATTTATTCTACTCCACTTATAGATTGCAAAATTTAAAATATAAAGGAATATTTATGAATTATTACTCAATTTTAGAAGGGTAAAATATTGGAGAAAATTAAGATGCACAACCAGTTTCGGACATGTTTTTATAAAGGAACCGGCGGCGAGTTGCCATGTTTAATTTTTACATATTGTTATTTAAATTATTTCGCTTAATTGTATTATATAATATGATAATAACTAGTGCAATGCTATCTAGAATTAGACTATTTATATGGTTTATAGTACATAATAATTTTTTAAATATTTAAGATACCTATCTCTTGATTCAAGTACAATCCATAAACCGGACCCGGACATGTATACAGATATGTACAATTAAATGTACATTTTTTTTCAGATATATTTGTAAACTAAAAAGAGCAGCCACGTACGTTTCACAAATATTTATGGATCATTCGATCACAATAAATGTAGTTTACAATACTTTTTATAATAATCAAACAAAACTTAAATTTAAACCACATGTGTAGGAGGTACTTGTACTTTGCAAATACTTGTACAAATATTTCGTTTTTGCTCTATGTTGATTAGGTAGGAAGTATTCGACTCAATACGAACTCGTACTTCATACGAACAATACATGGACGTTCCGTTCCTGATATAAATATTAGGTATAAGTCCCGGAACGAGTTGAATGTGAATGTTGAATAAAGGAATGTGACCGTTTTATGTCACTTGTTTTTAGTGTTGTACTACAATGATCTTAGTGAAAGATAGGTATCTCGATATTGGTAAAAGTCGATATTTTTAATTTAAAAATCGCGATTAAAAATAAAACACACGACTATGTAATTATAAAAAAACACTTATTTTTTACTATTTTTATTTACTTTCATTATTTATTTATTTATTATCTATCACACATTAGATAATATAGTAAGTAGGTATACATCATTTTTAGTTTTAAATAGTAAGTTTTAAGTAAATATTAAATAGTACTTAATATTTAGTTTTGAAAAATAAAGTTACTAAAAACAAAAAAAAAATTACTAATTGAGAGAAATATAAAAAAAAACAATATTACAATAACATTAATATACTACGCATTATATTATTAATAATAATAAAAAATAACTTAAAAGTACTAAAAAACACAAAAGACTATATTGTTTTGAATAAATATTAGTCACTACAATCATCGCTTGTAACACCTGGATGCAGACAAGTCAGAATCAGGTTTGGTCGCTCATTTTAACAAGTAAGTATAGTAAAAAACTACCCAACACGTGTTATATCGATGACGCAAGAGAAACAATAAAAAGCGAGCAAGCGCATCACTTAACTAGCCGGCACAAGTGCGGCGAGACAGCTGTGCTCGTGTCCCCACACCTCACACCGCGTGCGCATTTAGCTCATTTCGGGACAGTAGATTTTTATTCATTTCACGACCGGCAAACTATACAAAAAGTAAAGGTAAAATATATTAGTGTGCGTACTGTGTAGGTATTTATGTTTATTTGGTATCATCAATTAATTTTCTTGGTTTGTTGTTTAGGTACATATTTTAATTACATAGCATACAAACAATCGTGTGAATCTTATGAATGTGTGATGAAAAGGTAAAAATTCGTATAGAATAAATTAGAATAAAAGAAATCTGAGGCATGCCTATCCGTACTAGTACGGATAGTACGACTAGTACAGGCCTAGGCCCGTGTACTGGTTTATGGCTAGGCCAAGTGGAGATAAGTGAAAATAATAAATAGTGTGTGTCGCGGGTCACGCACGGTGCTACTCCAACAGTCAAGTTCAAGGTCAAAGTGCACTAGACAAACAGTTAGTTTGTTTAAAATTAAGTCTTAACTTCTTTGCAATAAGTCATACTTTAGTAGAAGAAGTGTATTCTTTTCGTGTATTCTTTAGTAGTAGTGTATTCTTTTCGTGGATCTCATCAGAAAAAACTCGAACGACATTTTTGTTTTTTCGGATAGACTTTTTATTGAAATTGTTGTAATATATGTAGAAATTTACATCATTTATTATTTATCATACTTACGTATAATCCTTTAAGTCCCTTTACTATCACAACTCTTACTGATTTTACACATCTGTTTCCTTATACATACAGACATGAAAGGTTTGTTATTTTTCTTTGACTTAAGAATATCATCAAATAACGCCACCTAAGATGCAATAATTCGTCCAGTCATACATCACGACGATAATGTACGACCTCATTGCTGTCACTAACTAATGTTCAAGTAGTGTCCTAGATGGCGGTGACGGTAGTGCTAAATGAATTTGAAACTAATGTTATAAGTTATAATAACTAATGTTATTATTTCTAATGGATGGATATTTTATGAAATACCTAATACTCGACGCCTTGGATTAGGTACGGACTAGTATTGAAAAATACCTAATCCACATACCTAATCCAATATTTATGCCTCACTCCTACATGGAACACCTAGATTGACACACCTCTAGTTATTTGACATTAAATGTAATATAATAGTTTGTCAAATGATCAATCAATTAGCAGATCCAGTGAAATTTTATAGAAATATATATTTCTGCCATTAAAAGTTAATTATAAAAGTTTCTAATTTGCTTTATAGTGATTTTAGAAATCTAAAATTTTACATTCTGTCTGTCTTTAGCGGAGAGTAAGGTTATTTTGCTTAACATTAGTTTTTATAATGTGGTAAGCTTCCTTTTTAGCAGAGATTTAGTTTTTCTTGGTGGTAGTTTATTTATTTGGTTACTTGGTTATTTATTTACTTGGTACCTTCGTGTTTCTCAATTATTTAAAATTGCCTATAAGATCTTTAAAAGCTATGAGAAACGACTCCTCCGGTTATCCATCCGATCCGTCTCCAGTTTTTACTAATCTAACACAAAAAATAAATATGTGTATTTCAATAGGCCCATTAAACGAGCAAATGACGACAATGCTACTCTTAATTTGGAAAAAAACAACCAATCATTTCTATCTATATCAATTGAAAATGTCTATACCCACTTATGCAAACAGATTGAATCCAGGTTATATAGCTGGCCCTACACTTATCACAATTAAAGTAGAAGAAATAATTAAATGAGCACCAGAAAATAAGGAATGGATAGTGAAAACAAAGTGCCATCTTATGCAGTTAGAATATATTTTGTATTGTCTCTTTGTTTCAGGTGCCAGTGTTATTGGCCAATCTCTCCTGAAAGTTGAAGCACTTATTAATAATAACAAGATCCAACCAATCAATCTCCTACAGACTGTTTTTGCACTACTTTGACATTGGTGGAATTATTGTGCAATACAATACTATAATACAAATAGTCATTAAATTAATATCTTGTTCTATATATCTTGTATATAGGAAGTAAAATTAAATACTTTACTTAATTTAAATCAATACTCTAGCTTACAATACTACAAAATGGGGAAGAGGCAACATCAAAAAGATAAGATGTATGTATTGATTATACTGTGAATACTATAGATTGCAATGTTTCTTATGATTATGTTAACAATTTTCACTATTTTAGGTATTTAACATATACGGAGTGGACCACTCTTTATGGTGGTAAGAGATCCGGAACAATGAAGGAAGAAGACACTACATTTAAAAGGCTTCCTTATGACCACTGTTGCTTATGTCTACAGCCCTTTGATGATCCATACTGTGACGCAGATGGAAATATTTATGAATTACAAGCTGTAATAGAATTTGTTAAGAAGTTTAAAGTGAACCCTGTTACTGGGAAGGTAATAAAATTACTGATTTTTCTTTATAAGTTCCTCAAATGCATGATTGTCCTTTTGTCATTATTTTACTTACTAATTTTAGCCAAAAGTCTATTTCTAGCCAAAAATATTTCATTTCCATATTATTCTCATTTTAGAAATTGGACATTAAAACTCTAACAAAGATGAACTTCTTTAAAAATGCCCAAGAGGACTACCATTGCCCAGTACTGTTCAAACCGTTCACTAAAAATTCCCACATTGTTGCAATACATACAACAGGCAATGTTTATTCCTATGAAGCTGTGGAACAACTCAATATCAAAGGAAAAAACTATAAAGATCTCATCAATGATACACCCTTTGTTAGAAACGACATTATTACTATACAAGACCCAAATAATTTGGATAAATTCAATATCTCAAAGTTTCATCATGTTAAAAATAACTTGAGGGTTGAAACTGAAGGTAAGTAATCTTGCAAAATTTAGCTAAAGGATAAAGCCATTATTTGACGTAACTCTGCAGCTATAAAAACAAGTGTGTGGTAAGAAAGCTGTAAACAGGTTTCTGCGAAGTTGGTAACACATCTCATGATGTTGCAGGTTTCCATGAGTGACGGTGACCATTTACTATCTTGTGAGCCGCCTGTCCATCTGCCTCCTCAACTAAATATAATATTTAAAAATACACTCCTGCACACCTGATTCGAGCCACCCTGCATTTTTATGTATAAAGGCCTGAAACAAAAATAATCGTAGGTCAAAGAAAAACTTATGCAGTTTTGAAGCCATATTCATCATACCTTTGGTTTGCTATACGTGCCTAGGTGCTTGCCACTGCTCTAAGCCCTAAGCCGAAGTCCGTTCCATCCACCGCTCTACTGACGGATGGATGGTGATGGAAGCCCTTAGCCTCGTTGCTGCAAACACTTTTTGCTCCTGGATGAGTGCCTTCTGTGCTCACTCTAAACCATACATATCCGGTGTCTCTAAAGGTCATTAGGGCTGAGCCACAAAAATTTAGCCATTCCGAAAAGTAAAAAAAGATCTTCATTGATTCCATGCCAAACCGCGTGACGGCCGTCGTAAACGCTCTTAGAGGCAATACGAGTTACAAGTTAGGTAAATCTTCAAAATCCAATACAAGTCTTCCCCATGAGAAAGGCGGACATAAGATTTGTTACATTTAAACTAATTTTTATCAGTACTCTGAATTCAAATTTGGAACAATGGCATACTGAAATATGGTTAGTATGCTCGCTTCAAAACTGCATAAAAACTTTTTGATTAAACAAACAATTTTTTGAAGTTTCAGATCATCAAAACTGAAACTGCAGTGCACTGTAACGATTCAGATGTCCAGGAGTGTAGTAAATTTTACTGACTAAGAAAAGCCTTGAGTTGCATGAGAAAATTCCATAAAATTTCGATAAGATTCATAACACCATTTATAATTTTTTATCATCTTTTTTAATAGTTATTAATTGACACACTCCTGATGTTAAGTGGATACAGTCAGAGTTCTATACATATAAGCCCCTACAACAGTATCAAGGATTTCAAATTAATTCAGTACCTAATAAAAAATAAAATTAAAAATAAATTAATTTACATAATTTTAAAATTAAAGTATGGAAATATAACAAAAAAATCTCATTTTTCACAAATATGTATCTATTAGATTAGTGATGGTCTGAATGTGGATTGTGCCGAATGTCGAGTGCCGCCAAATATTCGGTTAAAACATGTGCCGAGTCTGAAATTCGGCCGAACTTCGCTTGAATTTATACAGTATTTATTTTGGCCTAACTTCTGTTGAATTTATACAGTAGCAAATAGATGCCATATTTATTATTGTTTAATGAAAATAAATATAACTAACACTGACCATATGAAAAATGTTGATTGTTAACCAATCACATTGACTTATTGGCGGGAACTCGTAAGAGGCGCAGTTAAATTTTGTTTGACTGTTGTTAAAATTGTGTATTGTGCATTTTGTGATTTAATAGTGATAGTTTAATAAACAACAAAAAATAATTTAATGAAAAAATTGTAGAAATTGTGTATTATAGGATTTGTGGTTTGATAGTGATAGTTGATTTAACTTCAAAGTGCCTAGTGTATAAAGTTTGTGTTAATTAAATAAAAGCGTGAGACTGCATTTTTCGTGGTCTTTTTAAAGAGTCCTCTTCTGTCCTCAGTAAACCTACTATCACTTTACTGACTGCCTCTTGACTTATTTTGATGGGACTAGACATTGACAAAATAGGTTTTAGGCTTTAAAATTATTTATTGCGAAAACACATATAACACATGACACAAGGATCATACACAGGATCATCCTCATATGACACAAGGAATAGTTAAAAAATATTTTACAGCTGCTTAGTATGCGCGAGCAAAGTCGCGAGTAGCAGCTAGTAATAATACTTCAAATCGTAATAACAAATCGTTAACTAGATAATTAATCATTGTAGAATACGTCATTTTTTCTGGCAGAATACAGGGTAGGCAGGCTAACAGTCCAAAGTCGGATTATTTATTATATTTAAACAGAGTGAAATTTGTACGGAGATGACACTTTATTGACAGTTCTACATGTCATATCCCTTACAATGACTCGAATAAGTAATCCGACTATAGTCACTAATGTTAGTTCATGCTACTGAATGTTTGGCACGTGAACCGAATTTTAGGCTCATGAACCGAAATTCGGCCGAATGCCGGGGTTCGGTAAAAACTCACGAATGTCGGCTTTACCGAACGTGAAACGAATTTCGGTCCATCTCTAGTATCTATTAAACACTTGATTGAGACTTCTTAATAATTTGTTTTCACTTATTTCATTTGACGTTTTCAGTCGGCTAGGTGGTCGGTGGAAACTTTACACTAACCATAGTCATGCGCTGACATTGGTTGGTATTTACTGAAACGCTGGTAAACTTCATGTTTAATAGATATATTCCACCAAGGATACCAATCATAAAACAACTTATATAAAAACTTACATTTTATTTACAGAGGAAATTGCAATGAAGAAAGATCCTCATGCAAGACTGAAAACTGTGTCTGCTGAAACTAAAGAAATTCTTCAAGAGTTGGAGAGAGAATATAAAACTCCAGAAACAAAGGAGACTAAAAAGGAGGTATGTGGGAATTCATAAAGAACATTCCACTTGATATTGCATTCTATAAACGAGTTGACATTAACTTCTATTATCTTATAACTGTCATACTGCTTAGACCTGATGCAGATTGATAAATAGATAGATGAAACTCTTTATTGCATACAAAAAACACACACACAAAGTTGTAAACACACAATGCACAAAAGGCTTTCTTATCGCTAAAATTGATCTCTGCCTTAGAAAGTGATCCTTTGTTTAGAGAGAAAATAAATATTTAGATCACAATTAAATTGTGATTGTGTACAGTATACATAATACGGTAATATATAATATTGATATATTTGTATATACATCATAAGTCTTTATACCATATACATTGTAGTACTGTCACATCAAGCCTGTAAGACTATATAATACTTCAATACGAAAAATGCCGTACTGCGGTTGTAGCAGTAATACCATGTAATATATGGCAGATATCAACTGCCATACAATTAACACTTGTGCTTCAATATTCTTTAGTTAAAATTGTTCAAAGTGCATTTCAGTGAAAAAAAATATTGTTGTCGTGAAGAGTGGAATTCAGTGCGTTTCATGTTGTTATCTCCGGGCAACATTAACTTTTAAGTGCTAAAAACAGTAAATAATCGCAAGTAATGATAGTTTAAATAAAATAAAATTAAAAAAAAACATTGAAATGATGTCATAACACAATAATCTTTATTGAAAACAATTTGAAATGATGTCCTATCACAATAATCTTTGTATCATTCTATGTCGCTCGAACTGGACTAATCTTTCAAAATTGGTTGGAAATTTGCATCGTCTTTGAACGGATCCCTTAGAGATGCTTCAGGAATAGAAACTTCTTCTAAAAGACGCTGACTAAGGCGATTTCTGTTAGAATCACTGTTCTGTAAGAATAAAATACTGGTATAAATAGTGTCAAATGATTTCGAATTTCGAATCAAAACAAATTTATCACAATTTATACAACACTTACTATGATGATTTAAACTCTGTACGAGATGCACATCATCCTAACAACACCTAATAAGATCATTCACTTCTAACCCTGACCCCGCACAGCGCGTCACTAGTTCAAAATTGGAATGCACTTGTATGAGCTAGTCAACTGTCATAGCCGTAGTCTGTGTCAGTGGCTTTTTGTATATATTCACAAAACAGCAAATACATTCGCACAAATAAACTTTATACTATAACAGTGTTTAATTTAAATCTCATCCTATTTAAATTTTAATTTAATCCTATAAAGTTTATAGGATGACGGTAGCTACTTGAAAATGCATTGTACATATAAATACAACAGTATACATATAAATGTTTTATATGACCAACTTATAGATATCCAACTGCTAAGGCTGCAGCTTTTCTATTCATGTGTTTAAAATTCTACTGCTATATCCATTCTGCTATATTTTATTTCGGGGTTCAAATTTACTTTTGTGACCATACTGTCCGTGTAAACGTGTAAACAAACTATTATTAAACCACAAAACGTCAATACACAATTTTTACAATTAATGAAACCGTCAATTCGACTCCATTTAAAAGTCGACCAATACTTTAGTTGCTTGGTGTTGATAAATTTTGATCTCCATCAATATCTATCTAATTACAGGTAGCAGACAAGTTCAACGCGGCTCACTATTCAACTGGCATGGTAGCTGCGAGCTTCACGTCCACCGCCATGGTGCCAGAGACGGTCCACGAGGCCGCCATTATATGCGAGGATGAGGTCAAATACGAGAGGGTTAAGAAGAAAGGTGTGTTCGCTATAGTACCATACCATCAGCGTGTGTCTCTTCACTACTGGATAAATCCTCTCCCCATAGACCCCATTTGTAGTCACTCCCAATTAACCTAAGTAAATAATGTACCTACCGACGCAAACCTTTCTTTTTTCGTTCCCGCAAAAGTCACGGGCAACAGCTAGTTAAATAATATCATAACGTTATGATATTATTAGCTTTGATATGATTAGCAAAGAATGCTTTGCTAATCATATCAAAGAAAGGAGCCTGAAGCACTGCATTTCATGTGATAATTCATTTACAGCATGTGTAGGCCTTCCAAGGAACTTTTTCTAAATGTTCCATAACCAGCGCCCTTTTATCATCCACTGCTGAACATGCACATTGTCTTGTGCATGAAGGCTGTATGCTCTTAAAATAGCACATTGTCTAAGTGGGTTGAAAAGTCCACTCTTTTAGAGATGGTGTAGTTCCTCAGGGCTTGTGGTAGCAGTTTTGTTCATCCCTTCGTCGCCTCTTACATTCATGCTAAGATGGAGTGATGCTATTCTAAAGCTGGCCGACAGCATACAAGCTGGCCAAGCATGTTTCTACATATTACTGAGGTAGAATCTGCACTACTTGGTTTGTGCACTTATTATGGATACAGTAATAGCACCAACTTTGTAACACCAACTAAATAACCTAAAAATCGGCATCATCCATAGACCTGCAGGACAATTTCCTCTGTGGTTTTCATTTTTTCCTTCACTGCATTCGAACTTATCTTGATAAATGCTTTTTAAACAGGGTATGTGCGGTTGATAACGAACCTGGGACCACTTAACTTAGAGCTGTACTGTGACGTCACACCCAAGGCTTGTGACAACTTCATAAAGCTTTGCAACAATGGGTACTACAATGGGACCAAGTTTCATAGATCGATACGGAATTTTATGGTGAGTTTTTTTTGTTACATAGATTTAGAAACATTTTAGAAACCTCTATTAAGAATTTTTGATTTTATTTTATTGCATAAGGGTAATTCCATGTAAAGGGTAAAACACTTAAAAATAAAAAAAAGACTCATTAGAACATTAAAACTTTACTGAACAGTATCTGAACAGTAGGCCAATAGCCATCACCTCCCTCCTCTCCGAGGTGATGAAGCGTGTTATAAACACACAGCTCCCTGTGTACCTAGAGGATCACCGGCTGATTAGCTACCGTCAATATAGATTTCGCCATAATCGCTCGACTGGTGACCTTTTAGCGTATTTTACACACCGCTTGGCTGACGCCATTGAGAATAGAGACGAGGCTCTAGCTGTTGGCCTAGACATTGTAAAAGCTTTTAACCAGGTATAACACAAATCGCTACTTTCCAAACTACCACCTTTCGACATTTCCGGGGGATTATGCAAATGGTTGCCAGCTTCCCGACTAAACGGAGCTTCAGAGTCATTATCGATGGTAGCTGCTCCGACACCATGTGCTGCTGCATTAATATGCTGGCGACCCGCGAGGCTTCGTGCCATCCCCTATTTTTTCTATTCTGGTGGTAAGTGGACACTGTCGCCCATGAACATCCGCGGTACATGACGACGTCAGTCCAGAATGACAAACGTTTTCACGTCCCCGAATGCGCTGCCTGCCTTTGGATGATGTAGGAATGGATTTGGAGAAAGGGTTCATAATAAAGAGTTAGGTATCTCAACCATTCTTTTAAATAATTTAAATATTTCACAGATACAAGGCGGAGACCCGACAGGCACAGGTCTAGGTGGTGAATCTATATGGAAGAAGCCGTTTGAGGATGAGATCAGACCAAACCTGCACCACACTGGGCGAGGAGTGCTCTCCATGGCCAATTCTGGACCTAACACTAATGGCTCCCAGTTGTAAGTTCTTTTCTTTTGGACTAGTCTTTTTTTTATAGGAACTCAAACTCATTTATTGAGAACATACACATGTTCAGTACGAAGATCTTAACATAAGGTACAGTTAGACATAAAATGACACCAGGCGGGGCACAGCAATTGAGAAGGTGACAGATAGACCGAGGTTTAATTAAATTTATGATTAAAGTATTATCGTAAATTATAATACTTTATAATACCTTTTTTTTTCTTTATGAGAAGAAGGCGGCAGACGAATTAACAGTCCACCTGATGATAAGTGGATACTGTCACCCATGGACATCCGCGATACATGCCCATATCAGTCCAGAATGACAAACGTTAGGGTTCCCCCGTATGCGCTGCCTACCTTTGGAGATTTATAGGACTGGATTTGAAGGAAGAGTTGGAAAAATGGGGAGGGATAGACTATTCTATCCCAGCCTATGATGGGACAGATAGGAATGGGCTCTGGCATATCTCACTCACTACAGAAACATGTACTTTCATTGAGGAAGTAGGATAAAGTGGGAAGGGATATGAGAGGATGGGATGTATATGGTATAGCCCTGATATATCTCACCACCGAAACACTTCTATACATTGGGGGAATAGGGTAAAGTGTGAAGTTGCATTTTACAGTAGTGTTCTAGGAGTATGGGGTATTGTGACTAGTCGACTGCCCCCAGCATCTGTGCTATTGCACCGTTCACTCCATCCTAAAATTGGTAAATTTGATTGAAATTGATAACGTTTGCTAGTATTACATAAAACCGCCAATCATTTTCTTTTCTCCATATCTTCTTTTCCATTTTTGCAGCTTCATAACATTTCGTTCATGTAAACAACTAGACGGTAAACACACGATATTCGGCAAGTTGGTAGGTGGCCTTGACACACTCACCGCTATGGAACAGGTCGAGGTGGACAACAGGGACAGGCCAATTGAGGACATCGTCATTGAAGCAGGACAGGTGTTTGTGGACCCCTTCACGGAAGCCGAAGAACAGGTGAGTTCACTTATGCGGATACAACTTCTGAAATAGGCATCCCTATTCCTGGCGGGGACATAGTGATAAATTTGAATTCTGACTAAACTGGTAAAAAGTGAATAATAATTAATCATAGATTAGCCTATTCTAGTAGAGACATCAAGATGTTTAAAGGGTAAACCAATAAATTCTGCTTTTTTACCACTAATTTCGACTAATTACCACTATTTACCAAAAGTGAAGTGTGCTTTTGCTAAACGATTTGGATTCTATATACATCGTTACATTTACAATAAGATTGTTAAAGTGTGTAACGTCAAGCTGTTGAACAATAGACAAGCAAAATGGGTTATTTCAAACTGGTTGTTTCAACAAAACTACAATGAGATTGAAAGTCTACTGGAAGCAATTCAATAAAAATAATATTTGTTTCTATATTTGTACATTATACATAATATGTTTTATAATACATAATAATGTGTTCTATGCTGTATCAATATTGCTGATTCTTTTCTCATGGGTCCACGTCACAAGCCTTGCTTAGTGTGAGATCTATAGGCAAACTTCAGTTTAAATAAGTACAGTATACAATAGTTATTATCTTTATACAAGCAAGCAATGTACTGTAACTTGAGTTGTTTCAAATAAATTGATTTTTATTGATTGATAAATAATTTGCCTGTCTAGTTAAAATTCAAATCCAATCACTATGTCTCTGCCAGGAATAGGGACGGCTGTAATAATGTAGTTGTTATAGTCGGTTAAGATTTTCTAACTTAAAATTTCGTTGTTTCAAGATCTTTTTTAAGTAGAAATATGCTCTGCAATCTGATTTTTATAAAAAAATAATAGATTTTTTTTAAAGAATTCACTATTATTTATTAATATCTCAAAAACTATAAGACAATTAGGTCTTTTTTATCCACGACGGAACAGAGATGGTATCTGCATTTGGGGTAAGAAAATGTATGTGTTTGTGTACTGTACCTACTTGTTACCTGTTTTCTCGGAAACCGCTGGACCAATTTTGAAGTGATTGTAAACGTTTAATCGTACCTTGGAGCATGTTTGAGGATGGGTGTTGTGGTCCTAACTCAACAAGGGGTGCTGCTGTACCAAGTTAAAAGTTATAATCCTTTATAACTTTTAAACCAATGTACTTATACGAATGAGTCTGTCTGAAGTGAATAGTTAAAAACGTGTATATTGTACACATAACTGTCAGCATCTGATGCTGAAACTGAAGGTGGGTAAGGGAACTCCTTGAAATTTGGCGGTACGATGTTTGGTTCAATGAACAATTCTAATACATAGAGGAGAATGATGCTGTATCCCACAGCCGTCTGGGTGCGTCAAACTGGTCATATTATGACATTTCAACAGAAGATTGATAGGTACAAACGTGGTTATAATTTCAAAACTAATGCATTTGTTCGAATGCGTAAAATTTTTGTTGTTACAACAATAGTTATGGATATATAACCGTCAGCGTCAGGTGCTGGAGCCTAATGTGAATAAGGGAACTCCTTGGAATTTGACAGTCGACTTTTTGAATTTTTGACAATGAACAGTTCGATTTTTTGTTCGATGAACAGTTCGATTTTTTGTTCGATGAACAGTTCTAGTAGAAAAGGGAGGACGACCCTGTATGTTACAGTAGACTGGGCGTGTCGGACTGGCCTCACTCACAGAAGTCCACTATGTATAAACGTGTTCGGAAGTGAGTGAAAGTTGTGTGAAAGAAAATTGAGTTCCTTCCTTTACCATCTCATGCCCTCCCGTCTCGTTTCTCTCCACCAGTGGATTGAGGAAATCAAACTGGGCCAGGTGATATGAGATATCCCATTCCCCATCCTTCCCAATCATCTTTCCAAATCGTTATTCTTAATTCCGAAAGGTAGAAAGAGCACATCTGCGAAGTGTCAACTTTTGTCATTTTTGACTGATCTGGACGTGTAGCGCAATGAATAGCGTAACATAAAGATCACGCGCGCGGTACTTGGGAATTATATTCAACACAATGAGATACGGCGTTGCCTTCATCACATTATAGCACCTGACAGCAGCGTTGCCAACTCTACGTATTTTAGGCCTTTCTCGCAAACCTACGAACTTCAGTTCCAGAATCTACGTACTTTCTATCAAATATTCAAATTAGCAAAATAACATTAAGCTGATTATACAAGTTCCATTTCTTTATTTTCTCGATGACAGCTGACACACAGTGGTCGATATAACTTTGTTCTAGCGTCAACGCCTAAAACTCCGAACAAAAATTAGGCACCAAGACGTCATATTTCATTAACAAGGTCACGTCAGCCAGAAAGCAATTTTAGGGATGTAGTTATCGATAAACGTAACACGATAACAGATCCGATATTTTTTTACAAAATGTAAGAAACTAAACTACTGCCGGATACTTTTGTACAAATTTATTAACTAATATTATATTTCATTACAAGATGTTACACGTGTTAATTCTTGATTGATAATGCCAACTTCTTTAAAATTTTCGAAGCTGTTGTAAAATAAGTAGGTATAGGTAGGTACTCGACAATGAAACGAAATAATTATAATGACAGGTAATCTTTATTTATTTATTTTAATCAAAATCTGGTGAATCGTCACTGTCACTCGATGAGCTCTCCCCAACATTTATTATAAGTTCCTGTACTTCTATATTATCGAATGCCACAAGAATTTCCCAATCCGACGCTATAATGTTTTGGGTTCTTCTCACAATTTTTTCCCAGTTTTCGGCAGTCACTTCCGCACATGCATTTTTTAATAAATCTAACATCTTGTTTGCCGTAAAGGGGGGATGGGTATTGTTTCGAGCGGCGTGTCCTCTTCGTGGTAGTCCATTGTTTTCTTGGATTTAAAGGCCAGTAAAGCATCTGACATGAATCCTTTCGTAGACCCTGCATGGCATATGATGAGGCGTTCACCTTTTCCCATTGGCACTGAACTAGTGGAAGCGACGGTGTCGTCAGTCCAGTTCTTAGATACTGTGTGGTTTGCATTTAACCAAGTCTCGTCAGTGAAAATAACATTTGACCAATCTGATATCTTTTTGGCTTCGCTCAAAAATTCGCAGCGAGCCATAGCAACGTCGTGACGCTCCATCAATATTTTACGTTTGTCCGATTTTTTATAACAAAATCTAATTTTTTTCAAAACCAAGCTTAATGACGATTTTTGGCCATGGAACAAACCACATTCACGTAAAGAAACAACAAGTTTTTTAAGTGTTGGAATTTCTTTGCGCAAGTAATAGTCATATATATGACGGCGAATAGCGTCAGCGTCGAAGTTGTCAACCGATGTCACACGACGTGGTTGGCGTTTTTTCTTCGGCGTACGAAGCTTATTTTCCTGCATGCCGCTTGTACCGTAAGCTTCGGTAGTAATTTTTGAAACAGTAGGTCCACTAATTCCTAATGCGGCCGCAACACGCTCTCGCACTTGCGACAGTGGTAATAGCGGGCCACCATTTTGATACTCTGCTTCAAAGTAATTACGAACCTTGATCACCAGTTCTCTCGCCTGCCTTTTCAGAACAGATCCTTTCGGCATTTTGATATTTGACAGCTGGGCAGCAATCAACACGGAGGAACACAAAATACACAACGTAACGTATGGATAATGTGAAAAAACTCAGCGAACAGAAATGTAGTGACTAGCACGACCGTCTTGTTGCGAGTGACAGATTAAAACAAACACTAAATGGCGGTGGGCCATTGAGTGTTCCCACCTTGAAAAAATATATTTGAATGTTTTTGTTGTATTTGTCTTTGTTCAAAATATAATAAATATATGCGATCGATATCATTACTTATTTGGTCACAACACTACAACTATCAAATTAGAACTGTCATCGAGAAAATAAAGAAATGGAAATACCTTAGGCTGAATGGGATCATTTCCTTTTCCTTAGAGAAAAAAGTTTATAAACGGTCCGTTTCATTCTACTTTCGCTAACGCCCGCTATACACTTCATTCATTTTAAAAACAAAGTGCCACTGAACACATAATAAAAAAAAATAAAAAAGACGATTCCTCTTTAATGTTTCCTAAACTGGCCCAATTTGCAAAAAAAATATTAACATTACCACATACTAGTGCAAATGTCGAGCGTGTTTCTGCAATCAATTTAATGAAAACTAAAATTAGAAATAAAGTTTCCACGGAAACTTACGAAAAGTGGTTTAAAAAAAAGGCGAACTTACACAGAAACATATTAAATATTTTAATAAATATATGTATAAATTCAAGGAACAATTTTAATGATAAGTGAAATAAAATTCATTATATATTTCTAACATTAGTTTTATTCAGTTTTATCCTCTTCATCTCGCTTAATAAAAAGTACGTAGATCTACGAACTTTTCATATGTAATTTTTACTAATTCTACCTAATTTTCTAGTCTGGCCTACGTCTTGCCTACGTCTTTTCCAAAATTCGAGTTGGCTACACTGCCTGACAGATGAAATGAGATTGGATAGGATAAGCATCCAACTAGTCAGTTAAACGTGTCCAGTTTAACTAACTTCTGTTTGTCGATAATGTTAATTTGTATCATTAATAAATAGGTATTTACTTATTATTATATATTCCTAACTAAAAAGCTGAAAATAAAAATTTTCATAATACCCCCTCCGTTTTACCAAAATCTTTATCTTTTTCGAAGATTGTCAAACAATTATAAGATTATTACTAATATGCTCCTTGCTAAAAATATAAAGTCCAACTTTCCAGTCAGTTATCAATGTTACCACTTAGGTATTTATTTAAAATATATAACTATATTTATTTTTAAATACTAAAACTGCACCCGCATTCTGTTTAATCTAGTGGTTAACTGGTAGATCATGCCGAGATAGACATTAAGTCCGTCTATTGTACATGTCAAATATTTTGCGATGAAGTTTAAATAAATAAATAGCTTATAAATTAATATTTGGCAATCACCAGTTACAAACATTTCTTACAGTTACCCCAAGTAAGATGTCCTTTAAAAAGGTTTTATTGCATTTTGTAACTAATTTCTAATACATTACTCTAATTGTAATGTAAGATTTCTACTTCATTCTTATTATCTTAAAAATAAAATATTGTGAAAATGATAACCAAATTATTCCCTTTCATATGTCAACAGCTAGCAGCAGAAAGGGCAGAAGAATTGAAGAGACAAGCAGAAGCACAAGGTTCTGGTGTCAAATCCAAAAAGGGTTCCCAGCAACCCCTCAAAATATTCCGTAATGGAGTCGGCAAATATTTGAACTTGCAGGAATTATTGACCACAAACATACCAGCAAAAACTGAAGTACCATCGAAAAAAGTCAGAAAAGAAGGAAAATATGGCTTCGGAAGTTTTGATTCCTGGTGAAAATACTTTTCAATGTGTAAATAGTGTAACTGTAAATAATAAAACTTCTAAATTACTTGGATATTTTATTTATCTTACTGTAAATATAATACACATACTACAATACTGACAATAGTAATTTGTAAGTACTTAGTTTTAAATTCTTATTACACAATCATAAATTCATATATTTTTAAAATATGCATTTTTATACTCTAAGGTCAAGGCCTTTTTTATACTTATATGCCACCACACAAAATATACTAAATTCAAAGCCTGTACCATAATATGATAGTTCTAAATAAACTTGCATAATACATTATACTATATAAATTTATTAGAAAATTAGTATGACATATTCATAAAGTTCTTGCAATAAAGAGCGCGCATCTGCCTTGCTTGTAGTGGTGAATGCCCATATGTGTAAAAGTGGTTGTCTATTTTTTTAGTTTACTTTAGGTGGCGCCACCTCAGGCCCTCATTATTCTCACTAATATACAAAAATGAAAGGCTATAGACTATATTTCTTCCTGGAAAAAGAAACCGTTCCTGCGAGATAAATGAAAATAATTTCTTCCCAGAAAAGAAACATATCCTGTGGCGTAAGTGAAAACCTGCAGGTATCATATTTAATTATTCATTATAACTAAATCACATCCAAAATCGGCTTATTAGGCTGGCTAGATTAAGACATAAAATACAACAGAAAGCTGATGGCCATATGTATCATTGATTCGGCCCACAGTTTGACGATCCTTTACAATATACCTTAGAACACATTGATGCAAAAGTTACTTTTCACATATATAGATGTTATCCACAAGCAAGGTTTATCATTCATTCATCAGGCACACATTCATTGCAATAAGTATTATATAAATTTATAATTTTATTAAAGTGTTTAATTTGAATCATCAACAGCCTAATATTTTTGCCACTAATTCGACCTTTGTGTAACTTTAAAATAAACATTTATAAAATTTACCTAATAACTTATATAACAACAAACCTCAAAGTCACCAACACTTAAGAATAATAAACTACTGATTAAATTTAGTTTGCTTTGATCAAAAAATATTTATGTTTATACACTTGGGCACAAGTACATCATTCAACAAGCAAATAAACGTACAAGATCAATTTAAACCTGGCATACTCAAACTGTGTATGTGTGGGCCACTTTTCTCAATATTGAGAATCACACTAACACTTTAAAATGGGTGGAAGAGGTTGACTGCCACTAAGTAAAATATTAAAACTGTTAACTGGTTACTTTTCTAGAGAATTAGTTCACTTCCATTAATTTGCATTTATGATGCCCTGTTACTTTTCATTTACAAGTAAAAAATGATTTTTTGTAATATTTGCAATATTCAATATTACTTAACAATTTATTAATCAAAGTAAAAATGAGGCTTTTGCAGTATTTGCACTATTTTTAATATTACCCTATTATAAATAAACATTTATTTTTAATATTATCCCATTACTTATAACTCTTTCATTGATTTGTAGAGCTTTGGTTGCGATTACATGATATGAGCCAGTCCGGTAACAAATTTATAAAATACTGATAAATTTTGTAAAATATCTATATATGGCCTGAGAAATAAAATGATTGAGTATGACTGATTTAAACTACATTTGACACAAGTTCTTAATATCTTTGTTGCACAGGCACTTAAATACAAAACAACTTGATATCCTCAAATTGAACACAATGTGACTATAATACTATGTACAATTAATTGTAGTTCTGTCGTCGCCGGGCCGTCCTTTGCTTGTCAAATCTCATCTCCATTTCTTCTAGAACCTTAGGAGTGTACCGAACAACGAGTTTCACAGATCCCACTGCTTGTTTTAGCAATTCTACGGCTTTCTCGTGGTTCTCGCCCTCGACTGAAACGCCATTAACTGAAAGCAGCTGATCGCCCCTCTTCAAACCCCCATGACGGTCGGCAACACCCCCGGGAATGATCCTTGATATGTAAATGGGCGAGTTCTGTTCCTTACCACCCATCACATTAAATCCTAAGCCCTCTTCTGTCTTTGGAAGCTCCACAACACGAGGATGAGCGTGTCCTTCGGCCGCGGCGAAGGCTGCAACGGTGGCTTTCGCCGTGGCTGAAGCCCTAATATCAGCTGATCCCTGAATGTCAACAGTTTCGTACACATGTTCGTAAACTTCTCGGACAGCGTTCAGGAAATCACTTTGCAACACCTTCTGCAGCGCAGCCAGTTTCGTAGCAGGTACTTCACCACTCTGCTGAAGTTTTTCAAGCAATTCTATAGCTCTCTTTATGTCTCTCGCTAAAGTTAACTGTTCCCCGGAACTACTCATGTTCTTTTTTAGGCTTATTCTATTTAATGTCGAAAAAAATACGGAGCAGAAGGAATAGGGGCGTTAGAAAACACGAAAGGGAAATATGGTGTCATGAATAGATCGATAGTGCATGCGTTCGCAAATCTAATCATATAAAGACATTACAGACAGAATATTTACGAAAATATAACGACTAAAATAATATGACGATTTGTAATTCCCTAACAATAATAACAAGTCCTTATGAATAAGAATTTTAATTTATTCCTTGAAAATAGAAATGAAAATGAGCAAAATGGTATGAGGTTTTCGAACGTCAACTTTTGACTTTTAATTTGTGTACATTGGTACTACGAGTAGGCAGAAAATTTGAGCATGAACTCTTCCAGATTGGGGCGTTGTCTATTTCACGCAAAACATTTTTATTCCGTAATCGAATATTTAAGAAAATATGTTTATGAGATATACGAGTTGCAAAATTATAATAATCAAATGTCAGATGTTTGTTGTTCTTTTAATGTATATTTTGACGTACTTTTGTTCGACACAACGGATAAATTCATTTTCCTCGATTAATATGTAAATTCACATTATCGTGTAACGAAATATAAATTGTGCTAGTGCTTGCTACCGATTTTTTTTCGATCGTTGATGATCGATTATTTAAAGTAATATAATCGCAGAACTAAAGAATACTAGATCTAGATCGGTTCGATCAGATGTGCACACTTATGTGTTTCAATAGAAAGACAAATATATGGCCTATGGCATTATCTACGGTATGCTAAACATGTCTTTTGTTAACTGTTATATTATCTTCTTAACCTTGTTAACCTTCAACATACTCGGTAAAAAAGAGAAACCAATTTATAAAAAAAATGAACACAGATCTAACGACGCCATGGATGGAGAGAAGACTAAACTCCTACATTGAAGCGTAAGTTACGAGAGAATATACAAAGTATATAATGCACCTACCAAGGTTTCGATAACATCAGAAGATGAATCTAGCATCAAGAAAAGAAGATATTGCGCGTTTTGTTCGTGGCAAATTAGAAGGGAAAACCCAGACGAAGTGCAAAAAATGTAAAAAAGCCTTCGGTGGGAAACATAAAAGTATCCACTTGCCAAGACTGCATAAAGTTCCTAATGAAGACTATAATTATTGATTTGTTTGAATTTTTCGGTGTATTTTATTCTATTTTTAATTGTAAAAACAGTTAAGTCACTTAATAAGTATAGTTTATGATAAGAAATATAATTTTGTTTTCTAGGTTCATTTTCTCAAGATGATTATATTTTTTGTTAGGCAATTGTTTAATAAAATAAAAAAAAATATCAAATTCTTTGCTGTTTCATTGCTTATACATAGTTCAGTAAACATAAATAACATTAAAAATAAAATTATAATGCAATAACGTTAAGAAGGCGTTCAAATTAGTTGTGAATCATATTGACCTCACATTATGCTAATAATAGTATAAAATATGATTATGTAAAATAATATAGAATATCTAGGGTTAATAATAATAATATAGAAATCCATCCATGTTCACATTATATGACAAAATAACAGGTGTGCCAACCAAATATGACAGCTTGACACTTGTTATAGGTTGAAATTTCTTACATTTTATTTGCAGTGTTTTTAATTCCTATTTTCCTGCTTTAAATTAATAAATGTACGCGTCGACAAATGTGCCCTTAAAAACAACTCCAGTGAAAGTGTTTTAGTGTAGTTCCGACGCAGTATAGTGGGACAATACAAAAATTCGCCATGGATGATTTGGGTGAGTTTGACAATGTTATCATAACCCGTTTGACTTGATTTTATCAATGACGTGTGATTCAAAATATCCTGCGGTGTCTTTTCTACCATTGTAATATTGTCCTGTTTAGACATACATATTTGAAATTAGGTAGGAATGAGATGAAGTGCATATGATTATTGAATAACCTTTTCAATGTTTATTTACATTTGATAGAATGCATCAAAACAACTACAGAGGGTAAAAACTTTATGATTTACTTATGATAATAAGCATTCAAATTTGTTACTATATTTTTTTAATTATTCTGTTTATTCATTTAAATACCATTTTAATCATTGATATTTCTTTATTTATGTATACAAATAAAAGTATCTGCAACTACTTCCTTTTAACACAAGAGGTTTTTGGGTCGGTCAGTGTTGCTTGGTGATAGTTGTATGGTGCTCTAATTGTATGTGTTTAGTTACTCTGATAAAGTATTTTCTTAATAAACTGGAATAACCACTATATCTTATATCATATCTATACTGTATAATTTGATGCACAGAAAACAAATTGAATAAATGCAATATTTATTCAATATAACTTATTTTGTGTGTATTACCCTTTTTGTAATGTTTTATGTCTTTTTGACCTGTGAATTAAATGTCAAACTTTAATGAATCCCCAAGGGGATATAAAATACAAGTGCATATAAAGGCTTATTAATAAAACATAAGTATAAATTTTGTAGCTTTATAAAACGTTAACAATACCCTTCATCACCCACCATTCAGATCAGTTTGTCTGTTAGCAAAGGCCTCCTCCAGAGTCCTCCACAGTCTCCTTATCTTGACCCTTTGTTGTCTGTATTGCCCCCACTGTTGTCTTCAGGAAAGTCCATCTTTGGGACAGTATACTGTACTCACTGGCCCCTGTCCAAAAGAACCTAGATTAATTTTCCAATCAGACAAACATTTGCTTAAATACAAGTGTTTGGGTCCAGGTTGTTTATATTCATTCCTGGACCCATGGCACAGGTAATCCTAAAATTTCAACTATTCAAATCTGATGTGTAACATATGTATTTTTTATAGGAACACAGATTCACATGAGGTATCCTACCTATACCAGACATCACTGATATTGTCAGGATATTGATATTGTCACTGACAGGATATTGTCCATGACATCTATTTACCTGTAGTACTACTATGGTCTTTTTTAAAACCAGATTTAATGTCTGGTAAAATGTTCTTTTCCAGAAACTCAACCATTTGCGAGTATACCATCTTTTTCATCTTCCACTGTTAGGGTGCAGATCTTTAAGCTGTAATGCGTTAGGATTTTTAGGCAATGGATGAACAGTTTTCCAAATATCCAAAAATGTGGAAGTGACAATAGAAGTATTAATAAAATAATAGTGTTAATAGCTATAGTTTAATATATTAATAGCTATATAGTGTTAATATATTAATAAAATAGCATTTAAAGTGTGAATTTTAATGACCTTGCAGTTATTAAATCATATCAAGACTTTATGATCAACACCTTCAGCTTTTGATTTAAGGCTACTGATGATTTTTGCAACATCACACTGACTGACAGGCTTTAGAGTAAAAAATTCACTACCATAATGATGTAATTTGTAATAGGTCAAACTGGATAAATTTTCGCACTTATTGCATCATAAATTTAATTTTGTCTGTTATCCATGGAGAAGTGTTATCTTTTATTAAGCTGGTTCTAATATGAGCATAACAATCGTAAATCAACAAGGAATTAATATTAAAGTATTCTACCATTTTATTTACATTGTTGAGTGAAGCAATGCTATCCCAATGAATCAATTTGACATTTTTAGTGTAATTATCCTGTGGTATCCTTTTGAGTGGTCTATATTTTACTGTTGTAGGAGGAGATTTTCTTCCCTTACAATTAAATTAAGTTATAATAAATGCATGATTACTAAGTGTAAGTAAAAGGTCAACCGTAAAACTATGCACTTTAACATCAGAGCAAAGAAGGACAATAGACAATAAGCGTCAGGGTATCTTCGGTAAAATGTGTTGGGGTGGATCAGTTGATTTAAGTCAAAACAATTTAGAAAAATATTAAATTTACGCACTTTAGTATCATTTGATTATGGCAAATTTATATTAAAATCACCTAATAAAATTATCTTATTGCATTGTGCTAGAGAACTAACTTTGTTAACAAAGTTAGTGATAGCATCGAAAACAAATCCAAATCAAGCCAGGGCAGATGGTATGCAGTCCCAATGGCAAGCTTAATCAAGTTAATATTTACAATCAGCCACATTTGTTCAACTGACTTCTGCAACGCAACTGATGGATGAGGATATGTACGAGCATTTATACCGCGTTTTATATAAAAACTAACTCTACCTCCCCATCCACCGAAAACATCGGCCGGGCGCGGGATGTATCGTAGTCGTAACCGACACAACCGCCGTCGGAATGACGGGCGCACTGCCCGCGCACCCGCTCGCAAATATGGAGTATTAATAAAGAATGGAGTAAGAAGTTGTAAAATGTTTTTAAAGCTGTGTTTAAGGATATAAATATATGAACTATGAAATATTGAGTTTGCCGTAGTTTTAAAGAAAAGTTAAAATACATCGCATTTACTACATAATCTACACATTTTCCTTTTAGTTCAGAAATTGTATCCTCAAGTCTCCGTGTTCTCCGTGGCCTGCTCTTCAATTTTTTGTTCAAGATTGGAGACCCTATCCAAGGCAGTTAATCGGCTACAGCATGTTTGCAAGCACGATCTGAAACCGATAATCTCATTCCTAGTCTATAAGCTCAGCTCTAGTCCCACTAAGCTCATCTCGAAGCTGTCTAATTTCAAGACTCAGATCTACAATTAGGGAGGAAACACCGGATGTTGTGTTATCCACCAGGTCCTGGGGCGTACCGGCTTTAGGGCTCTCGGGGGTATTCCTACTAGCATGAACACCAAGCGTCTTTTCAGGCGTTATATCCTCTTGGCAGTCTTCCTTTACAATCTGGACACATCCAGGCTGGAGGAACCTCAGCCCCCTGCGGTCTTTCCCTCTATATTTAATTAGTACTTAGTCCCGCTAGATGGCGCGACTGATAAAGGTTGCGACACAATATGTAGTTTAACTAATGATAAGCGCCAAGGCATTTGTAGATTTATTAAAACGAAGTTGAAAACACGGTAGGTAATCAACTAATCACAGATGATGCTGGTAGTTTTATTAAAGTAAACAGCTATTGTGTTTTTCTTGTAAGGGCGAAACACTTTTAGCATTAATGTTTAAAACATAATATTAGTGTGGATCATAAAGTATTTTAATTATAAATTTAATATTAATATCTGTGTGGTCGGGTGTTCACTAAATTACGTTTATTCACTGATTTTGTAAAATACGACACTTTGTATCTGCATAACACTTAAAACAATACCGTGGTAATGATTACTTCAATAATATGTTACAATTCTTATACTTTACTAATCGCGTATTAAATTTTTAAAGCTATTAGCTTTAACTTGCAATCACCGCCACTGACGTCGCACATCAACCCTCAATGAAATGAAATATCAAATGAACTAATACCAAAGTTAACTTTAAAACATGTCATGTACACAAGTATTGTAGTCTCGCTACTAAAATTATAGCATGAAATGAATTCAACTAAAAACCTTATTGGTACAGAAGTTAGAACCTTTTCTGAACTTTGAAACGGTGCTGTAACTAGGAAGTGTTGGCGCTTTGTCTGTACACTGGCGACTTTTAATTTGCTAACAGCCTCTAGACAACACTCTTTTTTAATCACTTACTCCCAAATGATGGCTATGAATGAATTTTCATTTATAGACTGTTGGCAAAGTGACAAATCCGATAACAATTTACACTTTAATTTCTATGATATTACTGTTGAAAATAATTAATTATACTTCAGAACGGCGACACTAGCATTTAGCAGCAGACCAGCGATTGCTCGCTTACGCTAGTTGTTGGCACCGCACCACTACCAGCCGACTGTGAGCGATCATGGATTACTAAAGAGAATTTCTGTGCACAGTTCCCCGGGGTCGTATAAATAGAAATTTCTCTGTCTTAGGTTTGAAAAGTTAAAACGAGACTCTGAAGTATTATTTAATTTTTAGATTTTTTTCAAATTTTAATAGTTATCATTCATTAGCTCTGCGGCGAAGGAAAAATTGTGAGGAAACCCACATGCTCCAGAATTAAAAAGTCTAGGGCATTTGTACGGCCCGAAATCCCATAGTGGTTTACCAGGGCAGCCCTATGAGCTGTAGTAGGACGCTATAGGCTGATATCGTATGCAGCTTCATATTAGATAGTTTGAAACCACTCGATCTGAATGTAAGATAAAATAAACTTAGTAACCTGTAGACATTTGTAAGACCATTCTTTGCTTACTTTTGAACCATACCATTGGAAACTCACTTCTATGCAGACTGCATAAGGTGCTGTAAAACACGAGTCATATATTTATCTGACATATATTTATCAGATATTTTTTTATCAGATATTTATCATCATATATTTATCTTGTCATATAGTCATATATTTATTATTATTATATATTTATCATATATTTGTCATAAATTATAACTGTACTCTTACCGAGACTCTCCGAGGCGCCACTGGTGGCGCCACCCGCTTGCGCAATTTTTGCTTTAGGCCGCCACTCTAGGTACGAATTAGCTCCTATGAAGTTGTCCGATTACAGAACACCACATTTTAATGATTTGAACTATATGTAGTTTCGTACATTCTGTTTAAGAAAATATTACTCATGAACTCGTGACAAATCTTGACAATTTGCACCAAAACAATAATTTCAGTTCGTCTGTCTATTGTTCAGCACAAGCATAGCTAGGCATAGCTCTCGACCATGGCCTGGCCTTAATTTACTCTTATTAGCTAGGGGAAGGTTATTGCGGCAATATTAATAACATTCCACTCCACTCCACGTCAACGCCCCAACGACCAGAAACCCTTGATAGCTCCCTGCGAATATGATTAATGACGCCCATCAAAGCCGTTACCCTACTTTGTAATCGTGTAAAAAGGTGTAAGGAAATGAAACGCACTGTATTATGACTAGATTTTTTGGTAGTAAACGCATCAACTTACTGTCCCTAAATAGCTCATTTATTATTACATTAAATATTGTCGTGAGTAAAAGTCTGTGAGATTAGATTTCTATACAGAACTGTGAAGGTTAGGTGACCTAGTATAAGTTTTTCTCATCGCAAAAGCTATCGCAGACGCGTCAATTTATATTCTGTACCTATAGGTATTTTAAGTTCTTCGATATGGCTGTTACCTTTGTCTCGCCACTGCTGGATTACGAGGGTGAATCAAAAAATTCTTAGAATCGTCATTATAACACAAAGAAATTCAAATAAAAACATTTTACTTCTCTACATAATGTCGATGCATTTAGTATTACGGTTTTCTAATTTCCTTATTGCTTCCGAAAAAAAATCGTTTTCTTGAGTCTCAAAAAACTTCTCTGCGGCAGCCATAACCGCGCCATCATCAACAAATTTTGTTTCACGGATATGTTGCTTTAATTTTGGAAATTAAGGTGAAATGTGAAATTAAAGGCTGTCCGGTGATTATGGTGGGTGAGAATTTCGAAGCCAGCAAGGATTGCCGAGACTGCAACTTCGGATTGATGAGCTGGAGCATTATCGTGGCGCCCAATGACAATTTTCCTCGACCGCTTTTCTTTAATCACTTCACGCACTTTTGGCATCAAATCTGCATAACAGGCACCTGTTATCGACTTTCCTTTCGGCATGTAGCTAATAAAAAGGATTCCTTCAAAATTCCAGAACACAGACATAACTTTGCCTGCAGTCGGATAAACTCGAATTTTTTTCATGAATGGAGAAGATGGCCGTTTCCAAGACATGCTTTGTTTCTTCGTTTCAGGTTCAAAATGATGGACCCACGTTTCATCCGTGGTTACAAAACGACGATAAATTTTATCAGGATCATGCTGAAAGTTTTATTAACTTGCGTTTCTAAGAACTTTTTGATTCATCCTCGTAGGCCTCTCCCAAAACTTGCCACCACATCTTAGGCTCTTCTCATCCAGTCACTAGCCGCGAACTCCTACAAGTCTTCGCATCGTCTGGCTGGGGGCATCTCACGTTGCTATTCCTCGACGTTGCCGTAACATATTGAAAGCAAATCCTAGGCGTTAATTTCAACTCCGGTCCACCACTGAGTTTCTACTAAGTACAGTCGGCGGTGAAGGAAAGCATAGCAAGGAAACTTAAATACCCGAGAATTAAAAGAAAATCTGGGTGATTCTTAACAACCACCAGTCTACGCTGCGTTGTGGATTATAAATTATAACCTAAAACTCCGTCATGAATGCACAGGTTAATGTCGAATATGTGCGCTAGAAGTGGTGCTTGATTCCTTATAAAAATGCTTGACGTAAATTGACAGTAGCGTGATATTAAACGTGATAGTTTCGTGTCTAAGTTTACGAAAACCGATTTATTTGCTTTTCTCCAAAATATGGCTAGGTCAAAAGTATACCTGTGCAACTTCTCCAACTGCTCCCCTCCCAAAAAATCTTATAACATCATTAAATTCCATAGAAGAATAAAAAATATGGCTCTGGTGGTCTACACGGCTTTTTGTTTTTGCCAGGCATTTTTGGCTTTTTATGTCGCGATGTCTGTCAGTGTAGGTCGACCGTAATATTCGAGTAACTTAGGAGTATATACTGAGTTTAAAAACCAAATGTATCGTCTTCTTCGCTTGCTATTTATAATTCTGAATAGTTTTTATTATTGATCCCAAAGCAACGCTGCTCAAGACAACTCTTGTCAAGAACATGCAAATGAATTGCGTTTTGGTGACGCGATGGTGTAGAATTGTAGAATCCCGCAGTTGCATTTCTCTTTGACCACTTCGTTATACAAGCACTAGGACACACTCGGTCTTTTCGAATACTTAGAGATTCTAGACCTTAGAGTGAAACCGGCGATAATTCGAACAGCCGATAGACGAAATCAAATAGGTCCAGCTGATATTTTGATGTACCGTATTTGTAATTCAATAGAATTAGTGTCATATAATGTACTACAATGGAAATGCCGTGCAAACATGTTTTAGTCGCTTGCTCTTGTCTCAGCACTTGAGGACTGGTCAGTCATGGTCATTCCTAAAGCTGAGCACATGTTATGAATAATGTTATATATGTATATACTTTTTATAAAACTCGAACGATGTATAGTACTCTTTCATTTCACATTGCTGTTAAATGCAAATGGAAGTTGTTTAAAAAGTATCTATGTACATATTTACATATCTGAATTTACAGTTAAGAAGGTAATATCCATCAATCAATCGATTTATCGTAGCTGTCGCTCACCATTCAGCATTCTTCGCTGACAAACAACAGTACTAACATGCCAATCCAGCACGCCCCATCCGAAAGCGTGTTTGCTTTAATGAGTGCTACTGTATTTTTAGAAACAACATGCAATGGACGTGAGAGGTCATTTATCATTGCCCATTTGAAACGACAGGGTTGGTGATTCAGAATGAAAATTAATTTATCATGCGTCGATTGATGTTTCAATTTCAGATTGGAGTCTGTCTGAATCTGTCGATTGAATTGACTTATGATAGAAGCATTTTCTAATAAGTAATTATTTATTTGAATAAGCTGATGTTCAGTTCGGTTTGAGCGAGATCTAAAATCGGACTATTATCATTAAGAGCTCTAACAAAACCCTTTATAATTTGGAAACCACTGAACAGATTTTGATAAAAAAACGCTTCCGAAAAAGTATAGTGATAATAACTTCGATATACCGTTTTTTTTTACTGTTTTTATGCATACATAACAGTCCTTTGTCCAACGCAGGCACATTCTACGTTTGTTAATTCCATAAACTTAGATTGAAAAGACTGCCGAAGTCGGCACAGAGTAAATAAAATATATGTTAGAATACTAGCCTACTTTATTCATACGATTAATAATAATAATTAAACAATAACTATGATATGTGTCTTTTCTTTATATATGTTTAATTTCAGATTAGTTTACATCACTGTCCAAAGCTCCTTTTCATCTGATTTCACGTTGAAACTTATTTGGAAAAAAACTATTAAACACCCTTACTTTAGTGTGTCGTAATTGAAATTGTCTTTATTTCTCTCAATTTTTACATACCAGATTTTGAGTGAGCCCTGAGTCTCAAATTAGATTAATAATCTGTATCTTGAATGTACGTGACAGTGCGTGCCTAAAACATATAAGCCTTATAATATAGCTAAAACATAAGCCTCTCTGTAAGATATGATATGATAAAACTCCCGCTCTCTCCGACTAACTAAAGAATTTATTTGCTTTTGACTCTTCCTCCCCTGTGATGAACATGGGAGGGGTTTAATTTATGATCGTACCCTTTGTTAATCTTGTAAATCAAAAGCTATGGTCTCTCCGTACACACAAACACCACCTCCATCACTGAACACGTGTCATTGCCACGCACGATCCACTGCTACGCTTAATTTCATGCCCACTCCCTTTTCGGGTTAATTATCTTAATTAAAAGCGGCCGTGGTCCGTTAAACCTGATGTAATAAATGATGCCACACCTTCCTCATACTCGTAATAGCGCATATAATTTGGTTTAAAATAAACAGAGGTTTCGCCACTTCGCATTGTTCAAATTCTGTGGTACAGATGGAACGTACTACTTTGTATGGAAAAGATTACACAAATCCAAGACTTAGTAAAGGCGAATCATCTGAATTATAGACAGATTCCTGTGCGTAAACATAGCACTCAAAAATTGCTTGGCAGATAAAAGCAGGTAAGATGGTTTGTAATTTACTATTCATTCTTGGTTCATTCGGCCGTGTGGTGTCGGCTGGCATTAGACTAGCACCTACGGGCTACGACTACGGAGTAACAAAGTCGGTACCACAAGCGTTGAAGAACTACACCACCTCTAAAAGAGAGGACTCGCAGACCCGCTTGGCCAGCGTGACGTTTTGTTCATGACGAGGCCCGTTTATTAACAAGTTTTTTATAACTCCACGCTCAATGGCCGACACTAGGATTCCCTGTGTCATGGGTCCAGACAAACATACAAAGACGAACACAACACGTGAACACGTGTAGTGGACGATAAAAGGGCTGGTTTCGGTTACAATGAATACACGAATTCGCCCGCCGATCGGCCTATTATTACATACAAACAAAAGTAATGAGTTAGACTGTTAAGTGTTAGATTAAGGTTATGTATTTATTTTGTGTTTACTACAAAGGTCCTATAATGTTTGACTGACCAATAAGCGTTCCTTCTGAAATTACTTAATCGTTTTAATTTTACTACTATACGCTTTGAAAGCAAGTGAATGGTATATTGCTTAATAGGTACCTATGTAAACCTATTGTAAACCTAAATCTATGCTGAAATCCATAATTAATAAGAAAATTTGAACGAAATTTTTGGTTGTGTTTCTATACGCACAGAATCTGGAGCAGCAGTTTGGAGAACTTTTAGATTTTGTTTGTTACCCCGTCCCGCAAAAAATGTCTCAACATGTTAAATTTCAACACTGTTTTAAAAAAATTGCTAGCTGTACGAGCTACAATACATATAATTTCACTACATTAATGAAGAGGGTTTTACAAAAATGCTACTGATATCCTAATCCAATCCAATGCGATTGGATTTTAATCCAATGCCACTGAGGCGAAACCGCAGGCTTCTATTACAAGGGTATAAGCGTTCTCCATGTCGGATTAGCCCAATTTTGATAAGGCGCGTGGTTATATCATTTGGTGACGTCACCACCACGTCACGGTCCCCATTTTCCAATGGTTCCCGTTCCCTTCTGGCAGTTGTACGCGTTAGCCGTTTAGAAACGTACGTAAAAAGAAAATAAAAACATCTTTTTACGGTCAAAGAAAGCTGGTGAAAAGAAAGGAAACTTTCAAGCGGCATTCGTTTTAAACGAACGGTTGTGACGATGAATGGTTACTTTAGGAATTACGGAAAATATGTTAATGAATCTTGCTTACTTCCTACAAGTTTTGTAAATAAATATTATTTAAAGGATTTTCATATTTAGCAGTCAGAAATGTTACTTTTGCGTGTATTTTTTACTTTGCTTTTACTTTGCGTGTTGTAATATTTGTGTAAACAGAAGCTTTTCTAAATATAGTGATTTTAAAGGATTTTCATATTTAGCAGTCAGAAATGTTACTTTTGCGTGTTGTAATATTTGTGTAAACAGAAGCTTTTCTAAATATAGTGATTTTAAAGGATTTTCATATTTAGCAGTCAGAAATGTTACTTTTGCGTGTATTTTTTACTTTGCGTGTTGTAATATTTGTGTAAACAGAAGCTTTTCTAAATATAGTGATTTTAAAGAATTTTCATATTTAGCAGTCAGAAATGTTACTTTTGCGTGTATTTTTTACTTTGCGTGTTGTAATATTTGTGTAAACAGAAGCTTTTCTAAATATAGTGATTTTAAAGGATTTTCGTATTTAGCAGTCAGAAATGTTATTTTTGCGTGTATTTGTGAAACATATACGAAAGTTTGATGAAGTTTGAAATTTTGTTCGAAAAAAAGGCTTTAAAAAGCATATTGTCAACTTTTACAAATCTTTTGAAAAGTTGATTCTGTTAAATTTCAAATCGATTGGTAAGTTTTTCATCGATGATTTTGTTGGTATTAGTTATTAGGTTGGTATTAGTTGGTATTAATATTAGTTGGTATCGATATGGTATTAGACTTGCAATATTCTACCTCTTCTCTATAAAAATAATAATAATAATAATTGGGAATTCTTGTTTCAGTGAACAGTACTCGTATATTGAGCTGGAGCTGTCATTGTAAAGTTCTAGTTATAAATAGAGTAATCATGACGATGTAAACATTTCAAAGCAGACTATTGATGTGGTATTCTGTTTCACCCTTGGCAGACATCATTATTAGTATTGGCGTTATTTCAAAGTCTTTGCCCTCGTGTAGTAGACGTAATACTATTGAAGTTCAAAACATTAGTTAACAGTACGACATCGTAATGTGGCTTAAGCTCTTTAACCCTAAACTCAAGACTCAGAACTTAAGCAAGCATATATTCGTTTTACGTATTCGAAAATCGAATTCATTTTCGAAATCGAAGCACCTGAATGCACAAAATCTATACAAAAAGTCAGATTTCCACTTGTTTCGGTCTCTTCAGAATTCTTTAGGTAGTGTAAAGTTAACATCAAGAGAGGACTATCAAAACTACTTGGCGCAATTTTATGACCAAAAATCCCAAAATTTCTATAGCAACGTGATCATGTCTCCACCTACAAGATGGCAACAAGTTATAAAACGAAACGGCAGATATATATTATAATTAAATGTAATTAAACTTTAAAAAAAAATGTCTTGAATTTGTATATAAAATACGAAGAAACTTTTTCCCCGAACTTATATAATGTATTTGTACATAGGTCACACTGAAAATTTCCGGAACTGGCCACTTACATAAACAATATTTAAAAAGTAATTACAATATTTGAAAACGAAACTCTGTGGCTGTAAAATAAAGTTTGTTTCGTCTAACAGTAATTTGTTTTTTCATTGTGGCATCATTTTAAAAATTGCGTGTCTGCATTACGATGGATTTAACTCGTGAAAATTTTCGCTGTATGATTTTCTACGATTTTAAGTGTAATTTAACAGCTCAGCAGAGCCTCGCTAGGCATCAAACTGCTTTTGGCGATGATGCTCTAAGCAAGACGACAATTTATAGCTGGTTTGCAAAATTCAAGCGCGGTCGTGTCAATCTCAGTGACAAATTTCATGAAGGTCGCCCGTCCACCGCTGTCAACAACAAAAACGTCGATGCTGTGCGCCATATGATCGAAACAGACAGGCATGTGATCTACATGAGATTCGGGCATCCTTAGGCATAGGCATTAGTCAGATACAATCAATCTTACACAAACATTTGGCTGTGCGAAAGCTGTGCTCGCGGGGATCCCACACAATTTGACTGAGGCTCAAAAAACGTAACGCGTCACTTGGTGTAATGCCATGCTTACCAGATTCAAAGAAGGGGCGTTAAATTTGGTGTGAAATATAGTCACAGGTGACTAAACATGGATTTACAGCTACGACCCCGAAACAAAGCTGCAATCGACTATTTGGATCTTTCAAGATGAGTCGAACCCCACCAAGTGGTGCGTGTGCAAAGTGCCGCGAAGCAGATGATCGCTTCTTTTTTTAGAAAAACTGGACTCGTGGCTACTGTTGCTTTGAAGAATCGTCGTACCGTAAATGATGATTGGTACACGATCATTTGCTTGCTGTAAGTAATTGACGAACTCCGTAAAAACAACCATAAACGCCACATAATCTTGCAAATGCCAGCTCTCACACGGCCAAAAAGACAACGACTTTTTGAAGGCGAAAAACGTAGAACTCATGAGCCATCCTCCATACAATCCGGACTTGTGACATCTTCTGGTTTCCAAAAATTAAGACCAATTACGCGGTCAACGCCAGAAGAGGCTGTCGAAGTGTGAAAAACATGTTTCCGAGGTCACCACAGAGGAGTAGAATAAATGTTATGGAAATTAATTAATTCATAATAAAAAGTGTATTGACGCTCACGGTGAATATTTTGAGAAACAATAAATTTATTTTTGGCCATTCATTGTAATTTTTTCTTATTCATTCCGGAAACTTTCAGTGTCGCCCTCGTAAGTTGCCTACTATTCCATCACTTTATCATATTTATTTGAACTTGAAGATCTTTCTGTTGCAAAAAAATATGCGGAGTCGAGTACTTTCGACCCTAGCCATATTTGTACAGTGTTTGCTCAGAGTGAGCTAGAACCGGGCTCCCAGAGTACCACTCAAATATTTACTTCCTTATTAGAGCTTAGGTCCGGAAACAATGGAACAGTTAGGCTGATCGTAAAACGGACAGATCGTAAAGTGCAATTTGCTGTTTTAATGGAGTTGCGCATGTAACGTTACTAAAAGCGAGTTTGTAACAAGGGTGTCGGGGGATAAAGTACGAAAATGGGAGCGCATTACTTCTCATGTACGATCTCTACATTTTTAGAGACGGACCTTGAGAAAGAGTCCGCTCAGAAATACTTTGATACAAATGATGATAATGTTTTGATATACAGGCCCGCACTAATTGGCCTTCTTGCACATTATATAACACGTACGCATATTTTCACTTTTTATTCATTTTAATTGTAACAGTTAATTTTATTAGAATATCTGTCATGTCTGTAGCGTAGCAAATATTGGCTGTTATTTACATTAGTTTATTGATTAATGGGCAGTAACAAGTTATTTTTTCACCTAATGCTGAATAAAGAATCTCTCGAGTATTAATAAACGTTTAGTCATCATAAATTCATAACATAACGTTGTGTTACGACGGAGTTATTAATGACGAAATCATAGTTCCAGTAGCAACTAAAATGTTAATTAATTGAATTTATAAGAAGCCATTCGGCCAAACGGTAGATCAAAGCAAGAGCTGTCACTTTTCCCTCTAACGACTATCGTAAACTTGAGGAGAATTGTGATGGAGTGAAAATAATGAGACGGAAGTTGCGTCAGGAGACACTCGAAACTATCGTATTGCGAGCGGATGCGGTTGGGCGCGGTGCGATTTTTCGGGAACCAAAAACTAAATTAGAAATTTACCGCCAGGGAATGCGTGATTGATCACCTTTCTCGCGTGTTCCGTCAACTCGACATCTCCAGAACGAAACTAGGAATTCTCCCTCAAGAGTGATTGCTTTATTGTCGTCCGTTTAGTTTTCTTATTACTCCCTTTGATCCAACTTCTACATTTGGAATCTGTTTTGACGGGTCGTTAAAAATCGCATTTGTCTTAGAATATCGTAAATTACTCAATCCTATACGACACCGTATAAGTGTAAAGGAGAGTTCCAATGAAATAACTCAGAAATGTGAATTATGATGTCAGGACGTCCGCTGAGTTATGTCCTCGGCTAGCCGTGGTATGTTCTTCTTCCATAAATCTACCTTCGGATGTCGGAACAATCGTTCGATTTTGACGAATGCACTTGATTTGTAACCGTGTTCGTATATAAATAATCTCCAGCAGTTGAGGCTGGAGTGGCGTGCGCTGGCGCCGGTAGCGTGCGACGCTCTACGTTAGTTGTGACTGAGACGCGTTGACGAATAGTACTCGGTACACCTATAGCATCGCGACCTCGCCCCGTGACATCGCGTTATCACTTATCACCTCACTTATCGACAACCGAAAAAAAAACATTCGATATGATAATAACTGATGTCCTAGAGTTCTTATACCGATAATACTTAAATATGGCATGTCCTTAAGGCGGTTCAAACTCTTGAGACAGTAGTACGCACCAACAGTAGCGTTTAGCTCGGAATTGCAATTGTTTATGAATTTTCGCGTCACGTAGGACGCTGTTGACTTCGATACGGTGTAGGCTGTGATTATGGTGCGTAGTGCCTAGTGTCGTTTCCGTGGGTGTTTTATTTCTAAAATACAGCTTCACGATTGGTCGAAGATGGATCGGACAATGTATGGCAAGGTGCTGCCAGGCACTTATTATCCGTTCCGCTGCGCGATGAAGGAGAACGGAATATCGCCGGGCTGTAAGTATCTTTTTATATATTTTATTTAGTATTAATCGGACATTAATCGGTGCAGTGAATCCTGTAGCTGTCATCGTCCTCGTGGGTTTGTTTACAATCGCTGCGAGAGTACCAACAGTGCGTGTTTTCGATACAAATGATCGCACACGTACTCGTACGTGCCTTTTCGTTTAGGTATCCTTCCGGTCCATTTATTTTTATAAGGTGCGCCCGAGTGCGTTGCAACATCGTACTTTCATTGCGTATTTATTTACTGTTCGATGGGTTCACTTGTTAGTGTAGAAATGTAAATGTGCCTCTCTTTTGTAATTCTCGCGATGGTTGCCAGCCGTTATTTTTGGAGTGTTTGGTTGCGTGTGTCGTCTCTTGATGTGTCAACACATTTAAAATATTCAGATGATCTACTCGTACCTCTCCTGGGTGATGATGAACAATATAATCCATCCAAAGCTTGAAAATACTTACTGTATTCAGTGCGGTTAATTGGGTGTTAGGTGATGTCATCACAATTGTTGTTCAGCAGGTTAATTCGGTTCCATTAGCATCAGTTAGACGGGTTTGCGGTTTTGTTCTGTTCTTCTTTTATGACGCCATTGGTTATTCCTGGAAGATCTCGTGGGTGGCGTCAGTAATATTCCGACTTTTACTGTCCCATTAACTGTTACAGTCTATTTTGAAAATTAAATTAACGTAAACTGTTGACGAAATGTTTGCGTCCTAAGTCTAATAAAGTATTCATCATGTGTTGTGTTACATTTGTCACACAGATGTTCTGAACGTGAATTGTATATTTGTAATACTGTTTGTAACAACTGTCCTCCTCACCTTGAGGTCAGCACTAATAATGTTTATATTGGTACTCCCGGTTTTTTCACGTGTTTATTGTCACATTGTCATGTGTTACAGATGTACTGTAATAACAGAGAACGTCTAGGCCACTGTCTAGAGCATTTCAAACAGGATATATAGCTATCTTAGTTAACTAGTAATTGAATTTTTCCTTGACCTAATGAATCCTGATCTAATAATTCCGATAATAATCGACAAGTTCCAAAGGATTACCTTTTATACGCGTAAAAAGTTTTGTTTTCTCTGTTTAATGTGAGCAAATATGATCTCATTTCTTTCCACACTTGTATTCTTCGTCTTTTATTAAATTAAGATCAACTCATTATCAACATAAAACCGTCATTTTCATTGAGATTTAATAGGTTCATCTGATGGTTGGTATATAATTGAATGCAACCTGCATCCCGTAGGCAGTATTGCACCGAATTTATACGTTTTAATGCACTCGCAAAGCCTTGCTAAATTGTCTCTGCGTTTCCTCCCACGTCCGTATCGCCAGCACGTTTTGTTGTTTTACTGATTCTTTCTCTTCAATTATGACATAAATAGCTTGGTTTCCTTTCAGTTTTTGATTAATTTTAAAATTTTACTTTTGCATAGTCGGTTTTTAATACGTTTAAATTTCATTAATTTTCTTGTCTTAATTAAAATCAGGATATTATAAAAACATTCTAATGAATCTGAGTTATATTTTTTTGTTATATTATAAAAATCGCAAATAATCTAGTAATTAATTAATTAATCGCAATGCATCCAATTATTTTCGTGTATTTTGAATGCTCAGGTTGTATACATGTATTTTGTATGTACATGTATGTAATTTATCTCATTACTTCATGCAATAGCATTGTAACAAAATAATACAAGGTGACGGTAATAAAGCGAATCGTAGTTAAACGTATGCGCAGTGCGTACCTAGGAATACAATGCAAATGAAACGGCTGATCGCAATTGACACAAATTAGCGCTGGTGACAGTCATGACCCTGGTTAATTTGAACAATTAACGTCTAAATAGTTTATCAAAGAATTAAATACTTCTAAAATTTTCTAACTATTGCTTGAGGCTATATTTCGAAGTAATTGAACTAAAAAAGGATACATATAACGAATAACAAACGTTATGTATCATCATTATACCGTTATTGTTGATAATAATGCTGTTATTAAAACACCTCATTTTGTCAAAACCTTTGTCGACAATTTTAACAACGGAATAACTGATCAATCACTAATAAAACTCACGGAACTTGTTGGAAAGACATCCATAAGTAGTGAGACACAGACATGTTGACGGTACGGTTACGAATACGATTACCCCAAATTTCAAAAATATTTTATATTTTGCAGAAGGTACTCTGATATAATTTTGAAGTTGAACTGTATATTTATAATAATTGTTAACAATAGAACCTAATTGTAACATACACCTTATATACATGTTCAGACATTTTGCTAACTGCACCTGCAATTATCGTACTTTCACAACAGTAAAGAGACATTTAAAAGACACAAAAATAAACTTAAATGCGTAATTGTTTGGTCCATGAATAAATGCAATAGCGTGACGGCATACTATGTCATACAACGTAATCTCAATTGATGGAAGTACCGACCTTGACATATGGTTATGATCGCGAATATAGCGCGAAAGAATAAAATTAAGAAAATGCTTTTAAACGGAAAACCAGTTCTCAATGAACGCCGTGAGTTTAAGTGAGACTCGTTTATAACGAATTAAAAACATCGATAGGCTTTTTAATTAATATATTTAGCATCGATATACTTACTAAACTCCGGCCGCTGACAGAATGCGTTCCTGATGTCTGTCGGTTGGTCATGACTGGTGATGGGCAATAAGTAACATTATTATTTACATTTTTAAACCGACCCAAGTAAAGAGTAACATAAGTTTCAATACTTCTTTGTCTGGCGTCTAATTTCTGAATGTAACTAGCGCAAAGAAAATAAAAATGCGATAGTAATATTCGGAAATATATTTAATATAAAATACAACAATAAAAGTATTTTCAAAAATAGTTGCGACTGGGTTCAAACAAATTTAATTCGCTTGAGGAGGTGCTGTCTTCGTGATCATCTTCGCCTACGTGTACAATAATATTATTATCAATCATAGTATCAATTCAGATATCTCGGTCAAAGTTTTTGAAAATAATATTTTTCGTTTTTCGACTACCTTAGCCCAGTCATCTTATCAATGAAAACGACATTATCTCAGTTGTCGATCGTTTTCGCGGCCCTTAAAAAAGATATTCTTTTTAAAATTATATTATATCGTTCTAAAAGAACTCTTCTTTTGTCTGTTTTTTTATATTGAAAACCAATATCTTTTACAATTTTGGATACAGCAGTTTTACCTCCCTTAAACAAATCAGTTTAAAACAAATCCCATAAACATCCGTTATTGTTGGATAGGGCTTATATAAAATTATAACTTTTATTTAAGTATTTTTCTTCTAAAATATAGGGAAAATGGAGACTTAAAAATGCCTCGTAAACCGCTTTCGAACGATGCAGTTCGATGTAAACTTGATTCGATTTTAAATCGACCCTTTGGAGGTTGTCTACATATTGATCTCGCGTTTCGGATTCTTGTCTTTGACCATGCGATTTAAGGGACTAGTTATACGAGTAAAAGTATTAATATTGTTATTGTATCGTAATACGAATTTTAAACATTTCGGTACTTATCAATTAACAGCTACTAAACAAGGTTATTTCTATAAACATTTGGTACTTGCGTACAGTTTTACTCGTATTCCCACTGATCTGTACTAAGCATTGCGTTTGTGCTTATTTCTACTAAGCAACAACTACTGATTTGAGCAGTATTATTATTTTTTACATGTGTATTTATTTTTATAATAAACATTTGTTTATTGTGAAAATAGAACTTTGTTAATTTTTTTAAAATATTGGAAACGTATATTTTTGCATCATACTGCAGCGCCATTACATGCTTTTGTTGGAGAGTATGAACTTCAAGAGAACTATTTTATACTTTATCTATTGTATATCTTCATTTGTTTAATTAGCTTGTCAATAATGCACAAAATTACAGATTCATTTTTTCCTCTTAACAGTTTTTTCAATAATCTCCAATGTGAATTTTCTCACAATTATGCTAATAAAAATAGCAACAAATTCTAATCCTAACTAATATGTTAGAATGTCCTAACGAATGTTTGTTTGTTACCTAATTATTGGAATAAATGAAAAATTATGAAATTATTATGAAAAATTGGTATCAAAAGCATACAAACTTAGTTATTGGGATGGATTAATAAATTTTACACAGGACAGTTTTCATCCCGGTAATTCGCGCGAAGTCGCGAACAACATCTGGTACCAGTATATTTGCGTTAGATCAATAACATCACAAATAAATAGACGATGTACTATAAACCAACCTGGCTGTGTACCTTATGCCGAACATACATATTATGTCATTTATAGATCATTACGTCATACAAGGCGATGTGGCGATTGCCAGCTGGGAATTTAATTATTATAATTTTAATATTTATGTTAATTTGATATCAAGTGTTCACATTGGTATACTAAATATGGTGTGAGACTATTATCAATGAATCCATTGGTCCGATAGCACAATACATTCGATGTTCTCGTGTCTAATTTTTTTAATTCAATAGTCGATGATCGAATTAATGTTAAAACATCAACTTAATGTCCTTATTTTTTTTTCAATAATCGTAGTGACAATGAGTTATCTAATATTTATCATACTCAGGTCCGTAGTTAGGATTTGTGCGATCTCTTTTTTGATGTAACAGCTACGAAAATTCAAAACACAACGAAATTCATCGTGCTTCTGACGCGAATATAACCACTTTTCAATGTTAGTGTTTAATACTTCTTACAGTTTTATTTTATACTAGCTGTTCCCGGCCACGCTTTGCTGTGGCTGCCCAACAGATGGCGCTTACCCTGTTTTTGAGTAATAAACATGTGTTTACCTTGTGATAGGTATATAAAAACACGCGCGTATTCGAATGCAACGTTGTGTCAAAATTTCAAAGGAATCGGTGAAGAACTTTCGGAAATTTAACATTTTGAAGAAGGGACGTTAAACTCCTGGCAATGGATCTGCATGTACTATGTATTAACCTATGTATAACATTCAACTGAGGCATACATAAACTTTGCAATAGGTTCCATGTATAGCCGGTATCACACTAACTTACTGAAAACCATAATTCTTATTAGTTCATTACCATTCATTCATTATAATTATAGTTCATTCTATTATTACTAAAAGTGTTCTTTTATCTACTGTACCAAATCAGTGTGGGTTTGTAACCGTCTAAGACTTACAAGTTCTATGAAAATGCAATAATCTAGAGAGGTCATTGTCCAATATTAAAACATATTGGCTCCTTAATAAAACATGTTCCGTTATTGACCATGATGTCCATAACAGTGATAAATGTATCAACTGAAACGGCCTCAGATGAGTCACTCGGCTCCGCGGAAGGTCGCAGAAAGCCACCATCTCTATATAAGGACCTCCATTACCCGCTTGTTCTCGTGGTCGTTGGTTATGAGTAAACTGGCGATTTGCGCTACCTTGATCTGAAGGGAACTGCTATTGAAACGCAAGTGCAAGGGTTTTCCGATTTTGCAGAGATCACAGATTTCGTATTTGAGAAAAATTACTGCCCCTCGACTAAAGGTGACTACAGACCTCAAGAAATTCCAATGGGATATAACGAAATTTGTGGATAAACTTAAGACCGCATTTTTTAACCAAACGGAATGAAAATCACCAAAATAATTTGTTATTATATAACGGTAAAGTTTATAGATGGACCAAATTGGTTCAGTAATTCCAAAATTACGACTTCTTAAACTTTAAAAAAGCTATAATATAAGCTTTAAAAAAGCTACCTGACAATAAAGTCATTTGTTGTCATAATTTTTTTTTTCTATTTCGCTATTTAGCAAATTTGTATGAACAATTTAGTAAAAACTACAATAAAAATACTTTTTTGCAAAATATTTTTGAAATTTTCATGTCAGTGAACTCCGAAGCATTAACGGAATCCATTTTTTGAGTCTTTGGGAAACATTTGGGGGTCTTTGGACGGACACGGCCTAAAGGTTGCCTAAAGGTTGCTTTAACGATAGGGCCTACCTTTTATCTACCTATTTATTTAAACTTTTGTATCACTCACTGTATCCTTTGTTGTGCAATAAAGTGTAGGTACTTACATTACATGATATTTATAGTACATAAGTATACTTTACTATCGTAAATAACGCCTCCAATTGACGTGTAATGTCCATATTACACGAGTTTTAGTGAACTAATTACTACAGAAATTAAGTTTAAATTTTGGTTACACAAATAAGAACTAGCTAAATGCATTATTTTCATTAACATTTGTGTTGGCCGCTTAGATTGTGCCTTCACCGCTATTTGTTTGAAACTATTCGTCATTGTTACTTGTTTTTTTTTCATAAAGCACGGTTTAGGTGACCATATGGCGCTAAGGACAAATCTTTTCCTTGATACGTCATTCTATATAAAACAGAACTAGGCCGTTCTGCGAAATTATAGCGTAGTTGATATATTTTATGGCTTATTTGATAATTACAGAAGATTTTCTATATAAAACAGAACTAGGCCATTCTGCGAAATTATAGCGTAGTTGATATATTTTATGGCTTATTTGATAATTACAGAAGATTTATTTATTTCCGAATGTAGATTCAAACTACTTAATAATAAGCCCAGTCATATTATCCAAAAAAACAAGCAATCTCAAAAAATCCCAGTTAGCTGAATTTTGGCACAAACCTTTGTAACAAAGTGTTCAAAACAACACCAAAAATCGACATTGATATTGCGTGTGCGTTTTGAAATATTGAAGGTCAGTAGTCAAGGTCAAGGACAAAAAAGGTTTGTTCTACAAAAAAAAAAATATAGAATAATTTTGTAATAACTATTGTATTGTATTAAGTAAATTTTGTAAAGCGAGATTTTCACGACAAATTGTATTTCGTGACCATTGGACCCTGAATATCTCAAATCGCACACGTGATATTAATGTCGATTTTTGATATGTTGTTTAGAACACTATTGCGAAGGCGTATGCCAAAATTCACCTAACTGGGGTTTTTTGAGAACATGAAACCTACAATATCTGGCCTATGACGTTATTAAACTGTGAGCACAATTTGTTGACGGATAGGCTCTTATTTTTTATAATTTCCTTAATACGGTATCAGAAGCTGGGTCCATCGGCATGCAATACTCGGCAATCAACTTTTACCGTGATACATTGATGGCGGGAGTATTGCTGTCCACTTCGCCAGTGGTCTCATTGGATTAAAAATCAGAAAGGGAGATGAGAAAACACATTGCACATGTAAATGAGTGGCCACAGTGACGGCGACAGCCTCGAGTTTAATACACTCATACCTAGAGGAACAGATCAACCTATTCCCATCGGTATCTTTAAACGCTAGAATTAGTGGTGGGTCATCGAGACTTCTCGGAGTGTTTTAACTCACTTAATCCTGCTCTGCTTGCGGATCCGACTCCTCATAGTTACTCCTTAACTCTTTTCATTCACCTACTTAATCACCTTCCGAGAGCGTTTCATTCCCTTTCCCTAACGGTTTTTGCATAAGCTCCATCATTGCATCTCGAGTTTGAGCCCTCGATAAGTGCCGATGCTCGATTACACTCAATCATGATTGGCGCCGGAATCTGAATGAATACAATTCGATGGAACAATTAAGGGATTCTGCTCCGCTCGCGGATTGAACTCTTTTGATTCGTTAACTCCGGAGTTACCCATCACTAACTAGAATCGTTTGATTTTGGGCACTTTAGCGTGTTGCTGACTGTATATAGACAGTATGTATATGAATACATACGGCGGGCCCGTACAAACAGCTTCTTTTTAGCATTGTATCGGAAATTTGCAAATTTGTAAGTCAAGAATTTTAAAATTGGTTACATTAATTAAAATCAGAACACTAATTTCTATCTATTAATTGTGCTAATAGAAACACTATTCTGTATCTAGTCCAACACAATGTTATTATTTGGGTATTAATTAGTACGTCTGAGTTGCTGGTAGTTGAACACGAGGTATGCAAATTAGTTACTGATCTAATGAGTCATGGTGACCCTTTTAGCTTCGTAAATGGATAGTCGTTCCTCATTCCGTATTTACTTTGTCGAATGGACCTTATTGTCGGTTCTAGTTTCTTTTAAGCGCGCGCCAAGCACAGAGTTCCACCAAAGTAGGTGTTGGCTCCACGGAGGTAGCCGCAATCATAATGGCCGCTTGAATGTTTAAATATTGGAATATTAGTAAAATCTGAAACAGAAGTGTCTATGTAATTTAGTTTATTGCTTTGTCTTTAAAATCAGATCTTAAAACAAGTTTCTATTTAAACAGAATCTTGAAACAACGAAAGTTAGAAAAACTTTAAGTCAAAAGTCCGACAGATGATGTCACAAATACTTGTTTGTTTGTTGTCGTTAATTCTAAAATCCTTACTGTTTATATTATAGGAATTAAAAGGGATTATTGTAGAAGACGCTAGTATTCTGTTTAGCATTTTTGTCACGTTTAGTTCGTCTATTCGTTACTTAATTACGTATAATAAATAAAATTGATTCAACTTTCTCGATCTGCTTTACTTTCCAGAAAATCATTGCTATAAATTGTTTTAAAACGTTCTTTTCGCGCATTTTACAATGTCATTAAATTGGTTTTTATAATCGTTATGTTTATACAAATATGTAGTTCTCTCTGCGCATAAATTACGAGCTATAAAGAAGAGATTTTACCATACGAAACTTACATTTCATAAATATAGTACTTATTACCGATTATTGCATTATTATAATCTTTACAAAGTAATTAGAAGACCGCTGTGAAATTTACCAGCGCATTACAAGAAAGTGAAAATCGCCAGAGCGCCTTTCCCATCCCATCTTATACAATAGGAATTATAACGGAATAAGGGAAATCTTTCATCTCACTATATCCCTACTATGGAGACACCATCCCCTCGTGAGACGGGATTATTAATGGAAAGAGGCGAGTCTCTCATCCCATCGAGTAAAGGGTTTAATTGGACATAGAAAACCCGTTATCCCATTACCTATTCTCTCTACTAACCACATCCCGACTCTATCCCAAAAAGATTTCCAAATAGGTAGGCGGCATACTTAACCGATGATGGCATGTATCACGCATTTATTTTATTTTAGGCAGTACAAAACAGAAGGCTGTATGTATGTACAATATATGTTTATTTATATGGTATTTAATTAACATGCGTCTTTATTAATTATAGGTTTACTTAATCTTACCTACCATTGCACCTACCGCGCCATCTCTGCATAGCCCAAAGGTTGACTGGGATATAATTAAGGTGCTTCTAATAATGATAGGTATAATTAATGATAGGTTGCTTCTAAGCATTAAGTCCGCCTTTTATCACTTTGTGGAATAAAAAATAAATAATATAAAAGGACAACAAAATAATACACAATAAATCATTTAACAAAAAGAGCCCCCCCCCCCCCCCCCCCCTTAAATGACTACTGACATCAAGCCCAGATAACAATTTTACCAGTGATAGACTAAAAAAGATATAATCTAGGAAACAAATAGGATATAAAATAGGAAACATGCAGAATTATATCTTATATTATATTATAAGAAAATATGCATAATGCATATTGAAATGTACTGCATTTCCCATTTTACTAATTCCCTAATCCTAATTCCCCAATGTACGTACGTATTTCTGTAGCGAGTGAGATACTTCTCCATTTTCCCCAACCCTTCCTCCAAATCCATTCCTTTAAATCTCCAAAGATAGGCAGCGCATCCGGGGTCGTGCCAACGTTTGTCATTCTCGACTGATGTTGGCATGTATCGCGGATGCCCATGTAACAGTATCCACTTATTACCACCAGGAGAAATGTCTGCTAGGTACCTTCATTTTATATATAAAAAGGCCGCTTTTCGTGTTACTTACTTAAGTTGTCATTTCGCAGCAAGTGTCAGTGTACAATAAAGAGTTTATCTGTCTACCTTTAATTTTTGTATCTTCTGTATGTTATTCTGTATCTTTGTAATAAAATATATTCTAATTGTATTGTATTGCTTTATCTTTCCTTTTCTTTCATCTTTCCTTGTGTTAGGCAAGGTTTGGTGTATAAATGGCACGGTGCCATAGACACACGGCGACACGGTGCATAACGATATGGATAGTCCGGGTCACCGGTACGGCTCCAACTGAAAATCAGCATCACAGTTCACTCTGTGACGTATGCTGAGTTGATGCCGATTGGCACAACATTCAATATTCTTTTTGTTTTCAATTGGCATTTCATTTCATATATTGTTGTCAATAAAATAATTTTCTTTCTTTATATTTTTCTTTTCATCGCCGTGTTTTGGAATTTTTAATACCAATTAAAAGAATACAAATATTATAACTTCCGTACGATGTCTTCAATAAAATATTTTCTGTTATCGTTTCTATTTCATTTTATCGCAAAGTATTTAAAATTCGAATAGAAAAGTTTAAAAATATAAGAGGAAAATATAGGTCGGTCAGTGGCATCAGAAACATTTCTCTTACATGTAGCGATTTATTGTCACATAGTGGCTCCGTTCCAATCGGATTTTAATTTGTGGCTATTTATAAAGATATCCTTAACTATCTACCTACCATCCATATTAATCCATCCATACCAATAATGAATCCATACTACCTATCCATATTAATAATGAAGTTATTAAGTTAAGCTTGCTGTGTGGTGTCGGTCGACTTTAGCACCAACTCATCTCTTCTTGTGGATGCCGTTCATGAACCGGCAAAAGGTTCATGAACTCTGTTTACCCATCAACCTTTTCTTTAGCTAGCAGTCAAGGGAAAGTGTGTGAAAAGTGTAAACAAAACATCAACATGCAATGATCGTCATGCAATCACTCAGTAGCGGAAAATGCTAATGACGATTGTCATGGTATATCATAGACGTAATCATAAAATCAAACAATGACGGAAAAGAAATTTCATCAAGATGATGATGTTGATGAGTAGTCATTAAACATGAAGGAAATGCATTTTTACCTTCAACTTCCCAAGCAACGATTAATGAAGAAACAGGTCACACTCAAGGAATATGAATCCAAACAAATCCAAATAGAAAGTTGTGCTTAATCGGCTGATAGTTAAATGTTTATTACTCAATTACTCGTTTGGAATTTAATCGATTTGATAAAATGTTGCTCCATAGATTTCCAAACCCTGTTTTCTGTATCATATAATTATAACAAATCATCGAGATAAAAATCCGATATATATGTGACCAACTAATTATCTGGCCGTGTGGTGTCGGTCGCCTTTGGAATAGCATCACCACATCTCGTTCCGCGGGTGTCGTGTCGTGTCGTGACTAAGGGATCAACAAAGCCGCTACCACAAGCTCTGAGGAACTACACCACCTCTGAAAGAGTCGATTCACCAACCCGCTTAGCCTGCGTGGCATTTTAAGGGCACACGTCCCTCATGTACAAGACAATGTACATGCGGAGGTCCATATCCACTAAGAACAATGAGGGAAGTACGAGTACTACTCCATTTTTTACTTTAAATTACTCATTTTCTTTTTTTCATCATATGAACTCTTTGAATGATATTTTCGTGCTATACAAATTATACACCATTAATTTCCAATTTGCTTAATACGCTTTCACGATTCATCCCCATGACCCTGGCCTGCTGGTTATCCGTAGCACGCGAGCGTCCAATATTATCATTAGTTTATATGACAGCTTGGCTATTTTGCTGAGACCTTGATTTCGCTTGTTGGTCAAGGTCTAAAAGACAGACCGTTTAATAGAGTAAATAAATACTGATCAAACTACCGTTTATCGTTTATGAAAAATAAATAATATTCGCATCTCAACTAGGAGTCTACTATAGTATTTGTATTTCTTCATTACCTATTGGCATTATTTTTTCTTGTTTCATGATCACGGATTTGTTTCTGTGTTGCGTATGAAGTTTTACTTTAAGTTTTAAGCGTATGAAGGCAAATAAATGCTAGTTACGTCCAGTAAAATTAAAAATCAGTACCTAGTAAAGTTCTCTCCCCTTGCGTCCACTGTGAAAATTGCAAAAGAGCTAAGAATTGCTGCACTACATTGTGCCCTGTTTAATTTTTTTTCCCTCAGTCTAATGTAATGAAACGAGAGTCTGACAAATGAAACGGATTCCAACAACATGCGAATTAAAAAAAAATCTTTTATAAAACTATGAAACTGAAACAAGTGAATTCAGAAAGAAATACAACTTAAAAGTTTTTAAATATGGCGCTCTTTTTTAGAAGCACGTTCATTTTGCCAGATTTTAATGAATTAATGGCAATATAATTGTTGTCAAACTCCAGTGCCGAGTACTTAGATTGGGATGTGTGGGATCACACGTGTAGACTAAATCTAAGTTCCAACATCTAAATTTGCTTGAGATACATGATTTACCTCAAGAAATTGTGTTTCGGTAACTCTGTGAACGGCCTCATTAGTCCTCGCTCTGAAGCCAAATAATTTTCCACTGCAACCTTTATTTCTGTCTCCACTTATTATTAGATGTGTAAAAACATACTTTATCATCATTTTTCGGTCACTGCGGCCCTCGCACAATATTTCTCGCCGAAACACTTGTTTGTTCAGGAAGTTTATGATGAGTCATATAGGTCATAATAATTCTATTTATTTTAGTTGCTTTTAAAATATGCTAAAAGTATTTTATTAATGCTCTTAGAATTAAATTGCCAACAGCCTTTACAGCGTCATAGTAACCCTTTTAATTTTATGCTTCTATAATATTTTGATAGTACATAATAATTTCATCTTCTAATTTTTTAGTACGCTTTTTTTTATAATTATTTTGCGCCATCTATGATTTGCGTCTAGTATTAATGATACTTATTTCCCACAACGCAACTCTTGCGATGGTGTGTGTACACATCGTAATATGCTTACAAACAAGTTCCACGCTTACACGATAGATGGCACTGTCATTGACATCATACTTTTCGCGCGTTTTGCTCTGCTCCTTTGATTGATAATATATTTGAAGATTCAACGTCAATGATTTGTTATTTTATTATTAAATTTTTGTACACAAAATAATCGTACAAAAATAAGTTTTTTTCTTTACAATAGTTAGAATTACTCTGTTAGTTGTTGTTCGTAGTACTCTGTTCGTTTTATTACTTTTGTTCCTAATGTGTAATAGAAATAATAACATATTTTTTTATCTTAAAACAAACGAATCGAAATATGTTGTCAATTATCCCTCTTAATAATTACCCTGATTTTTGCCCTCGGATTCTATCCGGTTCGGTCCGATCTTATCGATTGCATAATTTCCCGCCCTTCGCCGGTCATTATCACTGCACTGCGGTGACGTCAGAGTGCAACGACCGTTGCAACGCGTCGCCCGGCCGCCCACGCCCTGACAAGCACCAGTATTACTCGCAGAAAGCTCGCAAAATAGTCCTTGAAACTCGCATACGGAATATTAGAGGCTTTATTAGTGACTAACTGTGTGAAAACACAAAATAATTCGGTGACTTTATTTATCGTTTCACAAATCCTGCAAGTTTCCAGTATAGCTGTTAGAAATATTAATGAAAAGTGTTTTCGTAACTTAAGAAAATAAATAGTTAATTTGTATTGTAAACTGGTTGTGTTGTAAATTGGTAGTAGTGAATTGATAGCGGAGGTAGAAAACTCTTCATAGGAACTTGCACTCTAGTTTATTGGTTGAAACCGCTCTTTTACGTCTTTTTGAATTCGTCATCATCATTGGCGAACATTACCACCCACTCCCGGGTATCCACTGCCACTTCTTTCACTCACGCCACCCCCGTCAGCCATGTGTTTTTCTCATACATTGCCTCTCTTTTTGCCCTCTTTGCTTCTAAAGCCTGTTTAATAATAAAGTCTAGGAAAAAAACTGGTATTCTGTATTGAGAACCTTTCAGATTAGAAGAAAAAGCTGATATTGTGCGTGTAACCGAAGCGATGAGGCCAGTATTTAGCTATATGTTCGTGTCCGCGATGTAAAAGTGTGTTCTTAAAAACCTGCCAATCGCCAGGGTAATGAAAAAATCTCATTGTTGATATTATAATACTTGGTACTAAATTTATTATGCGACAATATTTTTTAACAGAAATTAAAATATAAATTGGAAATATGGGTAAGTAACTACTTGTCATTGTAAAAAACTCTAGTATGAAAATTAATATAAATTAAACACCGTGTCGTCGTGTGTCGAATACTGTGTCGCTACAGTTATTTTATTTTTAAGAAAGATTACAGACTCGCTAAAAATGTTGTTGAAGCAATATAACAAGAAAGAACAATTAGTAGTCATGCCATTTAAACAGGGTTCGTAAAAATCCGATATTTATAGTAAATATCAAAATATCCGATATATTATATCATGTATATATTGTATCATGTAATTTCGGGACAAACAAATAAAACAGAACAATAACTTGGGATACGTTGCGCGGAAACATATATATAGTATACCCTTTAAGAACAAAGGATTACAAAACGCCATTCCTTTTTCAAGTATTACACTTAATTTATTTCTTGCTTCCCAAACGTTACTTTATGCAACAAGTATCTTTGTCATTACTTACAATATGCAACTTACTTTGTCATTATGCAACAATGACAAAACAGTTCTTTCAATATGCACTGAAACATAAAGACAAATCCAACAACACCTTACTTGTCTAAATCGGTCCAGCCGGGACAGCTCAAGAGTGGAATTTTTAATATATGCGAGTACAAACACAGCTACAAACATACAACAGACCCCCGAAAACAGCCACTTCAGCGTAATCGGGTAAATTACTTTGTAATTTACCCGATTACTATAATCATTATTACTTTACTATAATTATTATGTACTATAAATCATCAATCAGATCATAAATTTACCTTGTACCTTGTAATTTAGAGAAAATATTTCAATGTAACCTGGTAACACTAACCGATTTGGTTGAGGTTTTGTGTTCCAATTCATTAGTAAATAATAAAAACGAAAAATATATTACAAATAGTAAAATATCAATAAAAACGAATAAAAATAAAATAATAATAAACGAATAAAAATAAAATAATAATAAACGAATAAAAATCTATGAAACGAAACTCTGGCTTCCTTTATCTGTTTTTAGGTTTTTCTGGCACTTTGAAAAATATTATGTAACACACACGTGATGCACAATCTGTACGACGATCTGTTTCACACTGATTCGATTTTCGAATTTGTATTTCTATTCGCTTTGTTGGCCGCACTCCTGTGTTCCGCGCGTGTTATCTGCCTTTTTCTTCTAATCTGAGCTCTACCTACTAAACTAACTTTCCAACATTTCCGAATTACTATAAATTGACATTCTTTATTTACTTCCATATTCAAAAATTTAGCATTTATTAAACTTCTATAAAAATTATACTTCAGAAAATTTTAATTATTCTTGTATTTGCTATGTAATTTTTAATCACACATAACTGTGTACTTGTACCTACTATAGTATATAATATTTATTTGACTTTGAAGCTGATTCACTGAGATATGCTTGTTTACATCAAGTTTCTCACAATTAGTGAAGTACACATTCGTTTCATAGCGCTCTCGCAGCTCAAACTAACGATAGTATAGCCACTACATACATCGATTGCCGGTATCCCGACTTACCAATACAAAATATATGGCGGCTGGACGCATTCCTGTGGAAACATTCCTGAATATTCGCTCAGTTCTACTATAATCTCCGAAGAGACCAGTGTTCATACATTTGGACTGTTTCTCTAGTGTCTACTACAAAAACCCCGCATAGCACCAATGAGTGGTAAGTAGCGTTTATGAGGTCATAATGCAAATTAGATTAATCGCTTTCAACACAAGTATAGGGTTTTAGTGGGCCTCAATTTTATGGTTTTATCAAAATAGATAATCATGCGTGATCTCTAAATTGTATAAAGGTTTGTTCACATGTCTTATTTAGGGATATGAATGAATCTTGATGTCATGTAGCATCTCGTAGGTGTGTACGTGAAAGCGTGATTCAGACGAACAAGAGAAACATAGTGACTACAAGTGAAATTCTGTTTGTCTTGCCTTTGTATGTCTAGAGGCATAGCATGTGACAGCAGGATCAATTAGTTTAATTAATCGCTGAATGGTACAGTTTTGTTTTTGTTATGGTTTTGTTTGAGTTGTAGTTGTTTAATTATTTTTACACCTGCCTTAAAATGCATCATATTTAACTGTTTTTAATTTTCTTGCGGAAAACGTGAATAAATCTTTTAATACATAATGCATACATACTTTTAAACTTTTAATTAAATTAATACAGCCTCTTACAAGTAAGGGGTCATCCATAAATTACGTCACACGTTAAGGGGGAGGGAGGGGGTCAACAAAGTGTGACAGGGGGGGGGGGGGACGAGTCATAAGCTTCGTGACGTCACATGTATAAATCTAAAGTATAAAACTAAACTTCAACTGTAACGAAAAACTTTAAAATATTACAACTCTATCAATATTATTGTAATGTTGTTTTAATTTAATAATTTCCAAATTTGAATTGCTTTGAATTTTCTTAATATCAGAGTGTGATATTAAGAAGAACATTATTTAATTTGCTCGAATTCTATTGGTAACGTCAATGTCAGGTATAATGTCAGCCGTAAAATGATCATTCTCATTCTTGATATTTTGGCTCCTATACTAGCACAATTTCTTTATGATTTTGTCTGTTCCGACGTTTTCCATCGGCGTCGGCATGGAAAGTTGAAAAAAATTATGCCATTGCCAAAGAAAGCAAACCCCTGTTTCTTTTTCAAGTATCGTCCTATTTCAATTTTACCTTTTTTATCCAAAGTATTCAAACGTCTTGTCCATCAGCAACTAAGTAGTTTCCTTAACAAACACAATATCCTCAATCCCCACCAATCCCGCTTCCGTCCTGACCACAGTAGAGTTACATCACTTGTAAAGACTTCAGTAATGTCTTTAATACTGTTGATTATGACCTATTACCTGGTGTATTACGTTCTCTTAATATATCTATACCGGTAATTGATTGGTTTCATAGTTACTTGTATGGACTTCGGCAACGCATACAAATTCAAAATAAAATTTCTATCTGGTGCAACACCAGTGCGGGCGTCCCTCAAGGTGGCGTGTTGTCTCCGCTCCTATTTGCCATTTTCATCAATTCTATAACTCACAGCTTTCCTCTTCCTACCACCTATATGCAGACAATCTCCATATCTACACGCAAGTCCACAGTTGATAATATCAACCAAGCCGTCTCCATTATTAATGCGGACTTGCAACTATCGCAGAATGGAGTGATTCATACGGCTTAACCGTTAATCCATCAAAAACTCAGGCGATTATTATTGGTAGCCGAACGTTAACCTCCAGAATTAAATGGGAACATGTTTTGCATGTTGTCCTTAATGGTGTAAAAGTTCCGAACAGCAGCGAAGTTAAGAACTTGGGTGTACTTTTAGACAGTGCGATGTCCTGGGACCCTCAAATAACAGGTATGTTAAGATTGCTTCGTAATTTTTTACCCCGGACCACCAAGATTGTGTTAGCGCAAAGTTTACTTCTACCTATACTTGAATATGGCCATGTGTGCTACTTTGGTTTGACAGAAGCACAACTTAATAAAGTTAAGCGTCTTCAGAATTTCTGCATACGGTTAGTATTTGGACTGCGCAAATATGACCATATTACTCAATTTCGCCAGCAACTCAAGTGGCTTCCAATTCATCGTCGTCGAGATGCTCATACACTCTCCTCCTCTACATTATACTGTTTAAACCGTTGACACCCGCATACCTTAAAGAAATTTTTAACTATCTTTCTTCACATCCTTTCAATCTGCCATCTTCAGATTATCTTCTCCTTAAAGTTCCTGAGTTCTTCTACTTTCTAGTCCCATTCATTTACAGTCAAAGCGTTTCACTTATGGAATACATTACCTTTAACTATAAAGCGCGCTCAATCTCTGGCTAGTTTTAAAAGACTCGTGAAAGAACACTACCTCGCAGATTAAGAGTTCTCTTACTCCCAAATTATTTATTTTCCTTTATCATTCTGTATGTATATATGTATGTATGCATGTATATGTATTAATGCGTGTAGGTATCTATATATTTCTGTATGAATGTATATACAGACATTATTTCCTTATTGCACCATCTACTTCTATTTCGTCTACTGACTTCTCTTCACCACTCAAAGATTGTCTGGAAGAAATCGCTCTAGCGATAAGGCCGCCGGTTGTACTTCTAATAACTTGTACTTTGTATTACTCCGTATGTTTTTAGTGTACAATAAAGTGTAGGAAAACTACACTTCTTAGTAAGAAAACAAACAAGGAGCTAAAACCAATATTATGTTCTTGTTTCCTAATGTTATGGCGTTTCTTAACAATAAAATATATTGTCCGTGTCGGAGTTTCCTTTGTGCGGCTCATGAGCAGTATATCAGTCAAGTTGAACTATATGGTAGGCCCGCTGTGACCACTGTCTCTCCAAATAGGGTGCGCGTACTTAGGAGAAAACATAATTATTAAACGTTTTCTCGTCATTAATAAAATTACATATATATAAAAGGTTTGACGAAGGGACTAGAATCATAGACTTCCTTCGTCTGTGTAAGTAGAAAATACGTAATAAACAAATTCGCGGCGACATGAAAAATGTACTAAAGAAATTACGTCAGTTGCAAAAGTCATTAAATAATGATGTTGGTAAAATGTGTCATTGTAAATACTAGAAAACACTAAGGGCGGAATAAATAAACGTCACTAAGCTTTTTTAGACTTAGTCCGAGTTGTTATGCAGATTTCATAACATTCCACAAATACGATCCGGACTATTTTTTTTTTCAGAATGTCAAACGTTGTCACTCCTCCGGATGCACTGCCCCGTTTGGAGATTTAGGAATGGATTTGGAGAAAGGGTTGGGAAAATGGAGTTGGATAGGATAGGAAGGCAATGGACTATTGCATATCTCATTCAATATCGAAACACCGCAATGTATGTACGTACGTATATATTGGGGGATAAAATAAAGTAGGAAATATATTTTAGAGTAATCTTAAGTGAGCAAGGGGTAACTTGGCCAGTCGAGCGCGCCCAGCTGTGGAATTTCATGTGCGGGTTCCTAAATCTAAGAAGAAATCGTATATTTCTCCGGACCAAAATCAGAAGTCCTAAGCTCAATAAGACCTCATTATCATCATCAGCGTGTTTCTACCCACTGCTGAGTATAAGCCTCCCTTCGTTTATGCCTGCCACCCTCTTCGGTCCTGCGCTGTTCAAAACCATATCCCTCCCGCAACTCTCTTCACATCATCGGCCCACCGGACCTCGCCGCCGGACGACCAACGCTTCGTTTACCTACCTACTTCCGATAATTTCGATCTCCATAAAACTCATTAATGTCTTTAGCAACTTGTACTCTCAATTAAAATTACAGAACCTGTCATTTCCGTACGGGTGTCTCCAAGACAAGATCCGCTTTCCTACGCCACCTGTACCTGTTTAGGCTGTGTATACGACCGCTAATGAGATGATAACGGTGTTCTTGAGCCAAATTAACAATTAATTCTAATTACCAGCCCGATAACCTGTGGGGGGCATTCTAATATGGCCACACCGCTGTTTACGGATGTACGTTGGGAACAATTTGTACTGACTCACTTAATTAGTGAAAAAACATCGTTACGGTAACTTCACGACTCTGTTCAAAGAAATGTTGTAAGGAATTCGATTTAACACCACGCTATGTTAAGTTAATGTCTCGTGAGCACTGAACACCACGCTCTATGCGGAATTAATCTCGTGTACACCGAACACTTCGCTTTGTGTTAAGTTAGTCTCATTTACACTGAATTACTCTGTAAAATCTCGCCCTGAAATATGTACTTAGTGTGACCAATTCATAAATTCCCACATTTAATTTAGATCGGAGTGAAAAATATACCCGTAACAATGTTCCAGTTTAAATCACTGGATACATTTTTGGAATCAGTATTTATTTCTGCTCCTTAGTGTGCCATCTCCGAATGGAGGTTGAAAATCATTATAGCGATCTGACTGTCTCTAGGAACAAGGATCTAATACTGTTATTGTCTACTACTCATATTTTATTGTTTTTAATTAACAGTTAAATTATTACATTAAATTGGCACTAACTACACGTTTATTCCGTTCGGCGTCAAAGCTCTAGGGTCGTGGGGACTCAATGTGTTGAATAAGACACAGCGAAGCACCCAATGGTCACCACTGATGACGTCAAAGTCTGTAATCATAAGGTTGATAAACTCGCATGAAAACGGGGTAATGTTTCCAGTATGCTGGGTACCTTGTCATAAGGATGCAGTCTTTAATGTATTATTATATACAAATATTATATTATTATGGCGATTATCTTAAAAAATAAATAATAATTGTGTATTACAATAACAACAAAAAAAATATTCATATGAATCGGAAAACGGTTGCAATTTTAATAAAAACTAATACCTACTTTGTTATGAGAGCAATAAAATATAAATCATATTTTTATGTACATAATTGAGGATGCGCTTTAGATCTAATTGAGGGTATTAACTACTTATGTCTAAATTATAACGTCACATCCCGTCCATATTACAATAATTATTATGGACACCTAATGGCCGTGTGGTTTGTCTCTCATGCTGATACTAGTTTTGGGCATGGGAACGCAGGTGTGGCTGGCACACTTTCCTTATCATGTTTCTATACATAACTTCAGGTATGTGGACAGGTAATTAGAAGGTAAAGAGTGTATTATTGATGGCATTAAAAGATACTTTTTAATTTCTATTTCCCACAGTTCGGGTTCACAGCTCTAAATTAATAGTGGTACTCGTATTACGTGTTATACATAGTATTGTTCTTATTAGAGATTCGATTATTCGAAATGTATTAGAGAGGGAGATTCGAGATACTTCTCAAACATACGATTTTTTGCCACTACTTGTCGATCAGTTTCTATGGTCATATCTACATTTCACATTTTTAATTAGGTTTACAAATAATTAATAATGTAAGCGCACAAACTTAAGGGTGTTTTCTTAATCATCGAAATTAAATTTGGCACAAAAATTTGGAGCTGTTCGATTTAATCGATTCTGTAGTTCCAAAATTACGACGGTTTAAAATTTTCAATTAATCTAAATAATGCAATAATTAAAATAAAAGAAACCTTACAATAAGGAAATAATAATAATATAAAAAAATCCTAATTGTAAATACAAACAATATGTTGTTGGATTGTACTCGTGTAACTACAAGTTTTGTTTAAGTCACCGATCTAATATATCTGCTACCGCTAGATATACAGAGCATGCGAGAGAGATAAACCAAAGCGCGTTCACCATAAGCGAGAAAAAAGTCAGCAGGAATAATAAATGTCAAATGAGATACAATTTCAGTGACTGTATCACCTCGACACCCTGTCAAACGGACTGGTCCGATTATTTAGAGTATCATGTGCTCATTTATTAGTTTATAAGGAAAATAACATAATGAACTATAAAGATATCATGTTATGTGTATGATTGCAAAGTTACAGGTGTAACAATCCAAAGAAATACAGTTTTCACAGGTAAATATAAAATAGGACACTAAACTCTTCATTCATATTTTTCGTTAATTTAGTTACACTGTGCCAATCAAATCAATTTCTAATAAAGAATATCTATAACTTTTTCTATTTTTATAATAATTTGAAAGATTGGGTTGTAAATAAACATTATATAAATAAATATGTGAAAATTATACTTTGTTTACACAAATAACCCTTAACAATATTTGTCGATAAGATTTATCGAAAAAAATGTTTCGGTGTATAATTGGAGCACTCTAAAGCTTATTTTATTAAACAAATAATGAAAACTATTTTTAATGATAAAAATTTTTTACGTATTTTACGTACGTACGTATTTTTTTTTACGAACGAAATATTTTTAAAGCGTGAAACGTCATCATTTTATCCTCGAAGTGAACATACACGAAAATTGTTATTGTTCTAGACTATTTTATTTTAAATTTTCACATAATGTACATCCAGTAATTCAATATAAATGTATAATGAATAAATAAATAATTTGTTTTATTTTTACCTAATGGCAATTTCATTTATCGATATCGAAACTTGTCGAATATTTCATTTACGTACGCCAACAGACATTATCTTTATCACAAATCTCACACACACTAGAATATGAGACTTTTGATACCTATCGCGGTGACAGTTGACATTGTACGTCTAGTATGTAAGTCTATGGTTTAAACGTCTTTTCTTCCATCAGCGATTTTTGGATACGTATTAAAAGTTCTAAGATTTCCTTTAAATGCTGAAACTTGAACATGTTGATTTTCTGCGCCTCATAGAATTCTTCTGACATCTACGATTCACCTCTAGAGTCTCCTTTACTTATAGTTCTTGTTCTAGTTTCCCAGTATAAAACAGGGACGAGTCATTTAAAACAATTATCAAGTTATCATGATAAAAATCAAGTTATTTTTTTTATTTTAATCAATGATTAAAGTCAAGAAGGGCAAAATTCACTGGATTACAATAGAAAATGATACAAACAATAATTAAAAATAAAGTAATTCTATATCTTACGTTAATCAACATATGTATAATCAATTAATCATATCCGAAACTAGTTTTATTTGTATTTGTAAACAACCAAAAAAACAAAATGACAACAAAATACACAGATTTTACTCGGTGACACTAACAGTTGACGCGAAAACTGATTAAAATAAAAAATCGTGATTCTATCAACCCTGGTATAAAACCATTACCAAACTTGAATCGGACTATTTAAGATTCATTGGAGTCCGTGAAAACCGCTATCATTGAACGTTATAGTCCATTGTTCGAATCAAGCTTCGTTTATGTAAATACGAGCTTTACAAATAGCGGTGTAGTTAAAAACGTTAATAAATCACAAACAATTGTCCATAAATTGTGGACTGTATCGCCACAATAATTAACGTATGCTGACAATGAAACGAAGGACGCCAATTTGAGGAGATCCGTTGTCGTGTACTAATTGTCGCTCTACTCCGAGGCCGCAATTAAGAACTTGTTCCTTTTCAATTTGGTGGAGTTAACAGAAGTGAATCAGTCAAAAAGTGTTACCGCGGTTTGTATGCACGTAGTATATATTTATTACAATTCAAAGATAAAGTTTCCGTCGCGCGCAATAATAGTTTTTCTTGCATTTTTTGCCTTTGTTGTTTTTAAACAGACTATCTACACACAGTAGCCGACGAAGTACCCGATCTTGAATGGCACATATTTTACGAAGTTATGTAATACATATATCTAATATTTATGTAATACATATACCTGTAATTTAAAAGTTATCTATACTTTTATTATAAGTCTAACTGGCGAAATTTTTTAATTATTTTAATTTTATTATTCAGCACTATGGTACGGACTTTTATATTCATTATGTACATATTTCTCAAATTCTCCCGTTTTATTCGTAACATTATTATAGTGAATAAACATTTAAGATTTTGCGTATATTTTTTTATGACGAACAATTTTAATTTTGCTCTTACTATTACCCTTTTCTGCAAATAAATAAATAATTAATTATGATGTTATAATTATTATTATGAAGAATATTTGTATATTTTATAACTATTATATTATATAATTGAATTAGTTTCACGCTAATAACAATAACACTAATTACATTAAATAACAATGAAAGCGTTCTACAATTACGAAAATGATTGTCTCTTTCTTTCTGCCATACTTATACATCGTATATGCTATATAGCTATATATTTACGACGTGCTATATACAGGATGTGTCGGAACCTTTCTCGAAGTCTGAAGCCATGGATACTGCTTCATGATTGTAAGTTAATTAAGATATACTGTACATTTCCCGTGTTCCAATGTATGGAAATGAGATTAATCTTGTGATCAAAGCGGACAATACAAATGAAGTAACCTCTACATATCTCTATTAACTATAGAGACTGTTAACATATCTATTAACTATATAACTATATCTGACTATCAATCGTCAATTTAAGTAACATACCACTTTGGAAATATACTTTCATGACTTACTGCACTTTAGGAATAAATGATAATATGGTGAAATAAACTAATAACTGATTAGTTCCATAAATTTTTATGATACGTTAAATAACTTGAACGAACTTACGATTAGACCCTTTTAGACTAATTGACTTTTGAAGAAAGTTGAATATAAATTGTTTGATTTGTTTAATAAAATTGGTTGGTCTCTCGGCTTTTTTTCCTAATTTGTCATTTACTTAAGAGATTTGTGTTTCCACCGATATTACCTTAATACATTGGTGTCGACTTGAAACGTACTCTACATACGTTTCACTTCTCATAACTTAATGATTCTATTTAAACCCTACAATTTGTATGCCCAAAAATTGTTACTTTAATAACACAAGCTACCAAAAATAGTGCGCGCCCACATAAGTTGACCCGGAACCTAAAATACTAATACATAATTAAGTGTGCAATAATTACGTTATGTTTTTTTTTTAACAATCAACGATGGGAACGATAATGACTATGATTATTCCTCCGCGCTCGACCGGGCATGAATTGGGCATTGACCACACGATTGGTCACGGTTTGTTCTTCGTTAGCGAACTTTTGTTGTCAAGAGAATTTGTCTAACACCTTCTACTGGTAATTTTTTATCTGCACACGTATAGCGCGCTATTTTCTCGCATATTAGGTATCGGTCATGTTAGCGACATTCCTCGGACCGTGTCCTGCATTCCCATCCGCGGCATTTCCGCGAACGGCTCGGATCCGCTACCGTCCATCGCCATCCCCGCATACTGGTCACCGGCACATTACTTGCCGATACGTTTATCGCCCACACGGCCCGATTAGCAGCACAATTCCACACAAGACATACCGATGATCATTAGAAACCGTCCCACAGAAGGTTGCGTGTTGCGCCTAGAGACCGCGACCGACTCTTGTCAGTCGCAGCGACGACATCCATCCGACCACGCCGCTGCATGCGCGCGCGGATGAACCATTGACAAACTATCTTAGTTTTGACAGTTCGATCGAATGGACACGTTCAGATATAAAGCGTAATTTTCGAAGGTATTTTTGCGGTCGTCGCGAATCGGTTTTTGCGGTCCGCGTAAGTGAATCGAATTTCGCAATTTGTGTTCCTTAGTGCGTTTACACTGTGTGCTGGCGACTAGCTGATTTGATGGCCCTATGTTTCTGTCGGAACAAAGCAGTAATTAGAGCGTGAATGTAAAAATAACTGCACCCACTTGCGATGATGCGCGTGCGGCAACAATAGTTTTATAAACGCGGTGTTGGTTTGTTCCGAACGTCCTCGCAGCATTTAGTTCCTTTATACTCTATTCATATTTTCTTCTTATAATCATACATGACGCTAATAATTCATTTCTAGTCTGCTGCCAAAGCTGACATTTATCGTCTATTTTTTTGTATAACAGCGCCTCTGTGATGAAACGTTTGGCGTCACAAAATGTCAACAGTCAATCAAAAGTACATGAAGCGAACTATTCGGCCGCCTCGAGGCATCAGTGTTTATTGCCTATAAATTAAATAGGGGTATAACAGCGACCAGCTACGATTGAACTATGAACGTTTTGGATCTGTAAAGGCTGTCGACTGTAAGACATTTCTGGAAAAGGACGCGACTCGCGAGGCCTTTAAAAACTTGTGCTGTTCTAACCAGACAGTCTGAACAATTCATCTATAATTTCCTTACTCCTGACGAATAAACCTAGTATTATTGTTTTTTTTTGTATGAGACTTCATAATCCAAATTCATTATTATACTTTCTTGCTTCCACTTTATTGTTCTTATCACGAACAATTGCGAAGATTGTTTTAATACTATCTGCTGTTAATATTAAATGCCTGGCCTTCTCGGCGTGCTGTGAATTTTGACGTATATCATGTCAGTCCATGTAGGCTGACAGGCATGCATTATTTATAAAGGCTGGACAATCTAGGTATTTACATATTTGTTATCCTTATCACTACGGGTACCACGAGTAGTAATTTTGAATAAATTCAACTTTAATAGACAGCATACATACGAGTATATAGGAGTAGTTGCTTATTTTTGTTAACATTTATTAATGATATTTAATCAGTACTAGACTTTTGTTTCTCATGTTAGTACTATTCCGAACTCTACTTCTAATCTATAGAATCAGTACAACATCAGTTAGTTTTACTACTTTTAGCAGCCATCTACTTCGTTCGTTTTCTATCAAACTATCGAGGAGGCTACTATCTTTGAATTGAATCTTTGAATGCCCTAGACTATCTACTACCTTCCCATTAGGCAACATTTTTTTTATATAACAGTTGGCAGAAACATGTCTTGCTCCTGCTCATCTTCACTACGAGTAGATATAGCCCTGAGTTCATGCGTTATAATTATTTATAAATAAATATTCCTATTTATACCTTCTATATAAGTCTTATCTGTCATGCGTATCATAAACAATAGTTTGTTACTTAATAGTCGGTTCTTTGTAAATTAATGACAATAAATATTTTAGTTCATTAATCCGAGGAGGCGGTTGTTGCACTGAATGTAATATATCATGTCAACACACTTTAACTGAAAAGAATAAAATGTATGATTTATCGCTCAGTGTCCATTATTTGATACGTATTGTTGATCTTGTATTCAATTCTCATAGCAGCGGTAGGCGGATAATCTCATCATCATCATCATCCCATAAGAATAAGAACAATTAATTATGCATTATTATTATGAGTATTCATTTATGAATTATGAACGAAGAATAAGAAAAAATAATATAATTAATATTCGCTTAGGTTTCTATTCTCATGGAGTACAAAAGTTTTGTATTTTGAAATAATTTTCATGTATTTTTTTTAAATTGAAAAGTTCCAATCGCTTATTAAATTTTTCGCAATTTAAAGGCGAATTCTTTATCCGTACGTCATTTTGTCCTACTTTCAATGTAATAAAAACTACTGAAGCGATACGTCTAAATTAGTAATCTTTAAAAGTAATTGATCTCATTTTAAAGAATAATACGTTTGTTAAATTTGATCCCACTAAACGCTCTGCTAACATGTTGATAGGACTAATCACGTAGAGAATTTGTGAACAATGCGCTACATACAAGCTTCTAAAAGCTTAGTGAGAGACCAAAGTCTCTCACTCTGTAATATTAACGAACTATTAGTATTAGTATTGTAAGTATTAGTAAGCAAAACTAATACTTTAGTAATTTGTGCAAATAAAACACCTATAAGTATCTCACGTTACAATGTACGGCCTTCGCTCGTGTCCCGCCCACACGGATGGGCGCCGCCCACGATGTGTGGACAAAGAACAATGATGTCTTAAATTAAGAATCGACATTGATTTGATTTAATCAGTGTTATTGTTTTGAAGTAATCAATATTATTGAGTATATTTATAACAAACACAGGATGTCAAAGGTTTTTTTTATATAGAGATCACCCGCAACTTTGCTTGCGTGACATTGTATCGATTCTAAGAGAACATAGTATTTACCGAACAGTAAAATAATTTTCTTAGCTTCTAAAACCTAAATGACTTCAATGACTAACGACTTCATTTTTCTTTTCTCTTCTTTCTTGTGACTTCTCTTAATGACTTCTTCATATGATTAAAATATTTGCTTTAACAAAGTCTTTTTGTCATTGCCTACGTTAAATGTTAACCTGTTTCTGAATTCATTAGCGACTGCCCTGGCTTCATTCAGGTGGCATAACGATTTCCTAGGGAATCCAAACATAGCATATATCCATCTCTATTAATACCTCTAGTAGTACCTACACCTATTCCTACATATTCCTATTCCTACATTTCCTACAGTCACAATATTGCGAGTAGATTTATTAATGTTTAGTTAAATTCCGAAATAGAAAATAACTTTTAGTTGTAAGTACTTTGGAACAATATTCATTGCTAATAGTTAAGTATAGTTAAGAGCTTTGTTCACGTAATTATGGTCACGTAATAAAAATAAATACACCTAATAATGGGCAAAATCTTTCCCGTCTCTTTGCGTTCGACCCACTTTATAAATTGACGAGTATTTACGTGTTCAGAACGTAAATAAACGGGAATTAGTTTGCCTATTATTAGGTGTATTTATTTTTAATACTCAAGGTGCGGTGTTACTGGAGTATAAAAAATAAATACCTACTTACTACTAACTTAACGTAAATATAGATATGTATCTTTAGTTCCGATTCTGTTTCGTTCAAAATCTGTGATTTTAACCTGTTCCGTAAAGGTTAATGTGATTAACGTGGCGACCACGTGAGTTTCTCTAGTATGTACTCATTCTAGGGCGGCGCGGCGCCCGCCCACGTATTGTATTAAACAGATTTGCGTCTTACATAACGCGCGGAGGTGTCGGCTATTCGGTTTAACGTATTTCTCATTATTTATCTATAGCGTTTCTCCGTTAATTTTTTTGCTATAACCGCATGGCGGGCGCTGTAATCTAAGTCAAGAGGTTAATGAAGTTCGTGATCAATTGCGAAATACGGCGGCGGAAGTGACCACCTGACGGGAATAGCACGTCGCGTAACGTCGCCAGCTCCACAGTGTGACCGCGCTATCACCGGCGTCGCTCGCGCCGCAGATAACCCCCACATCTCACACAAAAATAATCAGTCTTCTCCCAGCCACGGCGCCACCTCGACTGCCCGCGAATTTGACCCGCTCCGCCTTTTATACCCTACAGTTGAGGGATGGCGTCCGTGCGCACGCGCTCTGCATCCCCTAAATCCGTCTCGTTCTCCCCCGTGCTCGAGCGGAAGTACAGTGCTGACCGCGGTCCGTCGAGTCCTCCCGAACTCAGTTCCAGGGATTGGAGGAGATATTTTACCGATTTCAGTGCATACCTCGGTAAGTGGAGAAATTTGGAAATGGTGTAATTGAGAAATGAGTCACGTATCTTTTATTGTGCGGCCTTGCGCTATATCGGTTGCGTGTTAGTGGAGCGTTCGACCACCGTAAACAAACCTTGCGCAATCGCAGCTAATGGTCCTGTTGAGCTTTTTGTTTCGTTTCATTCTTGAATAGATCTATTGACTTAGTAAAATTCATGTTTCATTCTGTAAACACATGTGTATTTAAAGTATTAAGATTCATATTATCAAGAGCATCTTCTAATGTATTAATAGAAGCTATAAAGTCTGCCAATGTGTATTTTTGAGGGGTCATTATAATCTTTGAGCCGTCATTAACGTCTTTCAACAAGCCCTTGAAACATCAGAGCGTGCCTTGTCTGTCAGCTGATCTTTTAAACTAATTAACTTTAAAAGCAATATTTTCAAATATACTCCGAGCTATATTTAAAGTAAGCATTATCAAATAATTTATGATCTTTAACAACGTAGCTTGTTGTGCCCACCCTTCTCATTCTTTAGTTTAAAATTGTTTTTAATCGTAATAATTTATATGAAGAGACTTTTTATTGTTAATAAATTGATTCGTATAAGATTTGTATCACTTTAATATTGGTACGTGTGTACAAAATGCTGAAGACAATTCCACCAATCCCCATTGGGTCTGCGCCGTAATCTTCTTATTTTTCAGTCCATATTTACTTGACATAGGTCTTTTCAAAGGTCTTTCCAAATGTTCTGTCATTCGCCTTACCCATCCATCCGCAAACCACCACCATGTGCAGCACATTGATCAAACCAGGGGACGTCCCATGCTGCGGTTACGAATATGTGGTCTCCACTCGAGCAATCGTTTGCTTCAGCGGTGTGCGATTCTGCGACAAATCTGACTGTCCCATTGCCATTTCAGTTTACTCAATTTACGGTTCCTTTGCAGTACGGAATGAAATGTCTCGGTCCTGTTGTTTGTGGGATGTTATAGTCTGATACAATATCTATATTCAGCATACGTGTTGTTCATAGACAATGACAAACCAATCGAAATTGAAGTCGTCTGCATATCGCGTGACCAGTGACCACGATGACACCACCCGCTATCAACCTCCGATAACCTTGCGGTTGCCGCAAAATGTACCGAAACCGCTTCTCAGTGTTTACTATTACAATCTAATTACATATGATCTGAATATAAATATTACTGTATTTGTTATCAAGGTTTAAAGTGTAGGTGTAGTACTTTTAGTCGAGTCCAGTCAATGAAGATTAAAAATCGTCAAAAGTTCTTAATCCTCAAGATATACGATTTTTAAGGATTTTTTTTAAATGTTTACTTATTATTTATTATTCGAAACCAGAAATATTATAGTGGGAGACAGAAAAAACTTTGGACACATTTTTTTTTAATTTACATGATTCATTTTTATTTCTAATTTTCAACGAGAAAATATTACTCGGGGGTTTTTGGCGTTGCTGATGGCTGGGGGTACATATGTACCTACATACGTATATTAATAGGTACATATTTTGTCCAGCTGCACTGTCTGTCGAGGTAGTAAAAAAAGTTATCCACTTTTATTTTTGGAGGCTAACGTTATGAATCGTTTAAATATAATATAGTATAATATACAAAATCTATATATACATACATATAGAAATAATAAAATATAGATACATATTTATATAATAAACATATACAACCACTAGACCTGTGATGATGACGTGTGATGAAAGTATAATGTGTCCGGAGCATCCGCTTAAAACTATTCGTGTTCGAAGCCTTTCTAATGGTTTCACTGGATATTTTGTAACTTTTCTGCAATTCCCTTATTGATGCAATTGGCTTGGTGTATTATGGGTAACGCGAGCGTATCGCTTCAGCTGCTAGAGAGATAAGTAAGTGAAGATACTCATGAGGCCGTTCACAAAAAGATGTAGAGCCTGCATGAGGGCAGGCGGCAGACAATTTGAGCATCTTCTGTAATTTTCATAATAAATGTTTTATAACTTTTTGATTCTCAATTTTGTTTAGTCCTTCACATGGCTTGATGAATAAATTATGACATAAATCAATTTAGTACGCATTGGTCATGAAAATAAAAAATGTATTTAATTGAAATTTCTAATTGGGTAAGCATAGCTCCTTTGATTTTTAATAGCAATATCATTATTTCGGAAAGAGGAAACCGCTTTACCATTTTAGAATCACCATTAATACATAGATAGACATTGTTCTAAAATAGTTTGCCACTCTTGGTTTGCTACATGTTTTTTTGGTAACTTTAGGTCAAATTAGTAGACGAAGGTTGTACCTAAACTTGATACAAACGTAAACTTTTCGAACATATCATAATAGTAAATGAAAATTACTGATTTACATGTAACAGAACAACTCTTCGAGAATAATAAACAAATAGTAAACACAAATTGTAGCTACAGTAGGGGAGAGTGTGTATGGAAGAGCCAGTTTTATAAAGTCTGAAAAAAAATAGGCTTAGACTGATTGTTTTTAAATAAAAATACTTTTTATTATAATATTTTTAATAGTAATGCTCATAAAATTAAAAAAAATACAGGTAAAAATGCTAGAAACCAGTAATATAGCTAATTAAAAAAAAATGGGAAATCGGCTCTTTCAAGACCACCTGTCAATGAAAGAGCTACCGTGACTAATGAAAGGGCCGGGTTCTACATCATAGAAAAAAGCTTGTTTTTCAATCATTAAAATCTGTTAATAAACTCTTAAAAATCAAATCAAAATTAAACTTAAGTAATTATATGAAAATCACAACTGTTGATCAGTCTCAAATAACAATCTTACATAAATCTTAATCAAAAGTAATACTTTTATAATAATCAGTCTCAAATAACGTCAAAGCTCTAAAATTATAATTATTAAAAACATATTTTGCAGAAGAAATTAATAGCTCCTCTGATACCACAAGACTCATGTGCCCACGCTCCACATATCTTGCACAGGTACCATTCTTCTTTGCTCTAAGAATAGTCTCCATTACACACAATGCAACTATTTTTATCTTGCTGTAAACTAATAATCCGTTTTTTTAATTCTGATAAATTAATTTCCTCATCTGAGCTTGTTAATGATGTCTCATCATGCAAAGACATGTTAGCACTAGTGTCACTGGAATCATCCTGTTTTTTGGAATTTAGTTTTCTTATACATATTTTGTTTAGTTGTCATTTTCTTAATAATGGTTTTTCTAGTTTTATTTTTAGATTCTTTTTCTTCTATTTTATTTTTTTCGGGAGTATCCGTGATTATAGCTGATGTCATTTTACGATTGTTAGATTTTAAAGTCTTTCTGGGTCCTGATTTTAGAAAAGGTCTTACAACTTCGGGGCTAGCAACTTGTGGAAGTGATGTCGATGGCTGTAATTTTCTGGCAATGGGATATTTTGTATCAAACAGTCTTTTTGAATGGGTTCGACATTCTGACCTCTATGAGCTTCTGAAGGGTCAATATGTGAAGTACTGCACTCTGGTGTTGTCGGTCTCAAATTTTCTGACGTAGAATTATCTAAAGAAGCTGGATTAGGTCTGTCGGTCACGTATGATGCAAGAAAGTCATCCATCATCAGAAAATGTGTTGGAATTTAAAGGATAAATGCCAGTTTTAATAAATCCTCGAGTAACATTTTGCAAACTAAAAGCTGCTAAATAAGCATCTCTAGCAAACTGCGCAACTTGGTAAATGGTGACAGTTTTACCTGGATTCGAAAGCATCCACTCATTCATAGCTATTCGATATCTGGTTTTAAATGGCCCATACACCGTGACGTCCAAAGGTTGCAGTGTGGGGGAAAAGTCAACATTTTGATAAAATTTTGTCTAGCAAATTCTATCACACGGAGATTAACATGGGAGGCATGATTATCCAATAAAAGCAATGCTGGATTTTCTTCTGATGGTTTAACATGACTTACAAAATGTTCCATGGTCTTCATAAAATTATTTTCAGTCATCCACCCTGAAACATGGGCCAAACCCAATGTTCCAGAAGGCCCATTATTCAACATGTGGTCCTTATAATTTACTCGTGGGAAAATAAACACGGGGGGTATAGTGCTACCTGCGGCATTAATAAAAAAAAGAGTCGTCACGAGCGTACCACGTTCGGCTGAAGTAACCTGTCCAATTTGTTTTGATCCTTTTTCAGCGATTATTCTAGGAGGAGCTGAAACGGTACTGCATCCTGTTTCGTCTGTATTAAAAATCATGTGTGGTGGAAAATTATACTTTTCGTAAGCTGGTCAGCTTTTCAAAGAATGTGTCAACATTGGTCTTGTTAAAACTTGTCGCTCTAAACAAAGAAGCGCTCTCAGGTTTTCTGACTGACAAATCTTTGTGTCTTTTCATGAAGCCTCTGAGCCATTCCACGGATGCAATTTTATCAATGTACCATTTTGCTGGACAAATAGCACTCGCCTCTGCACACTGAAAAGCTAATTCTCTTGTTTGTTTTTTCGTCAAACCGTGGCACATTTTAGAAGCAGTTTTTAGATATGAAACCAATAAGTCTTCTTGAACTTTAGAAAATATACGTTTGTTACCTATATTTGGGCGATGCACATACTCCTCCTCAGAATTCTTAGCCTTCTTGATAATTTTCGCCAAATAAGCTCTTGATACTCGTACCGAATGCTAAGGCCGTTTTGTTTATGGATTGATTTTCTGCAATCACTTCTCTTACAGCCGTTTCTATTACTGCAGTAGTAGGCCTTTGCTGTTTTTTTGTTGCTGATGCTTGCGAAGACATGTTTTTTTAGTCTGAAAAATTAACAGTATTAAATAGGTATCAGACAAACGGCAAAAATCAATTAAAAGTATGCATAATATTGAAAGAGCCGGCTGTTTCAAAGCATCGAAAGTCGGCTCTTTCAAAAGATTGTGTGTTTAAAAATGTAATCTCAAACCAAAGCTACGTCGTCAAATCATTATAACAATAATATTAGCGCAAAACAATGCCAAATATATACGTAACAATACAAGATATTCATTTTATCAATCTATGCTATATTCTTCTTGTAAAAAAAACTTAATTAAACATAAAAAAAAACTTACATTTTGGTTTCAAAATTTTCAATGCGGTCCGCCGTTTGATTTCGTAGAACTACCAAATGTCCGTGGATGACGGCTATCCAGTGTTGCCATATAAAGACTACAAATTAATTATGGTAAGATTTTAGTAAGTGGGAGAAAGTAGCATCGGCTCTTTCAATCACACTCTCCCCTACGCAAATTATTGACCAAAACTGTCAATTTTTCAAAAAATAAAATATGGCCTATATCTCGATAAGCTTACTATTAACACAATCAAATCAAATTGTTGTCATCCGATAGGTCATGAGCTGGCCCATCGATAGTTTCAAGCGTGCTTGGCCAGCTCGGCTCACTGGGCAACCTGTATAAGTTTTATTATTACTATTTAAACAATATGTATAAATAACTATGGCCCAATGTTACAATGTTTCTGATTTTGAATAATTGATAATAACAAACATTTAAAAAAACAGCATCCAAGTCGGTTCTGTTACGTTACCTTCGTTTTATGTCGAATTTTAAATTATTATCATAAGCCTGTATTGTCCCACTAAGCAAAGGCCTACATTTCAAAAGCGTGGAGATCCGATGACACGTGGTTTTAATTATCTACCTCACCTTTCGGTACAATTAAGCTAAAAAAGAGATTCCTCTAGACTAGATTATCACTGCTCAACACGTCTATAATTATTGTGCTCCTTTTCTTTGCTACCAATCTCAGACATAGTAAAAATCCTAGTAGGTTTTCTTTATAAATTCGTCTGTCACGAGTATAACTAACTACTACACATACTCGTAATGTCACTGAGTTTTACAACGCGATGCGTTAGAATCATTCTATTGCCGATTGCACGTTAACTCATGAATCATAGTGACTGTTAGAAGACAACTTGCTTGTCTTTTTTTACTGTCTTAGATGAGGAACGAGGCATTGCCTTATCGAACTCTTAGTTTTTCTACGTAACTCATTGACAGTTTGTCTAGTGATAACGATTAATTGTATGTCGAAGTCTCAAGCGATACCGGTCTATTCTCTTAACATAGTTTGTCTGTGTCAAGTCTATTGTTTTTACATTGATACATTAAAGTCAGCCGTTGACATACTCGTAGATATACTTATAGCTACGTTTATGTTTTTCTAATCTGATCTAGTTTGATCATTAAGCGATTATGACTGTTATTACCATTATAGCTATAGCTATTATGATCTAAGCCTTGAACTTTTATTGTCTTGTTTTGTATTAATGACTATTGGGGCAGGAATCGCTTAATGAATGGATGTTATTTAGATGTTTGTGCTTGAAATTCACATTTGTTTGATCACACTCGTATTATTTTTAGTTAATTTTTTCTTTCCTTCTATGGAAATGGTACAATTAACACATTCTGCCAGTGCCAAGTTTTCTTCGTAATAAACAATTTCAAAGTCTAAAACATATCCCGTCAATGTCGAGTGCGGTCCATCCGCATTTCCTCGATACGGAGGTGTCGCGCACTGTTCGGTCCAAAAACTATTTTATACCGCGAACCCGTAGGCTGTGGAACGAACTGCCTCAAGAGGTCTTTCCATTGAGCTACGATATGGGGTTCTTCAAGAGAGCTGTGAATAGGATTTTACAAGGTCGGCGGCGCGCCCGTATACCCCCTGGTGTTGCAGGTGCCCAGGGCCGTCTTAAGTCTATTCTGCGCCGGGGTGCGGGAGTGTATCCTAAGACAGTCAAACATCCTATTGTGTATCCTATGACAGTCAAATATCCTATTGTGTATCCTATGACAGTCAAATATCCTATTGTGTATCCTATGACAGTCAAATATCCTATTGTGTAATTGTTTACTATAGCGTTATATTTTTTCATTACCTTTAAAAGGTGAGCGCCCGGGGTGCACCGCACCCCTTGCACCCCCTGGTAAAGACGGCCCTGCAGGTGCCCATGGGCGGCGGTAACACTTACCATAACGTGGGACCGCTTGCTCGTCCGCCCACTAATCAATAAAAAAAAAGTCCCGCGTAAAAGTAAGTCAATGGTAGATCAGTAAAGTGATAGTAGGTTTAGTGAGAACAGAAGAGGACTTCTTGGAAGCCCACGAAAAACGCAGTCCTACGCTTTTAGTTGATTATCACAAACATTACGCACAAAAAACACTTTGATGTTTAATAAACTATCACTATTAAACCACAAAACGCACAATACACAATGTTTATATCAATCAAACAAAAACTCAACTTCACTTCTCGAGTTCCCCACAAAACGTCCTATTTTTAGTTTACTGATAGATTATAAATTAAATTACTAAACGTCCGTAGGCATACCGTAACCGCCCCGTTTATCCACCACTGTTGTTCAACACATTGTTCTTCAGATTTGTTCTTCACAATGTTCAGAACCTTCTCATGCGCATTGTCTTCTGCGGGATGTATGGAGTTAAAACACCACACTGGTCAAGTGCTTTGGCGATTCCACTCTTTTAGAGGCGGTGTAAGAGAGGAACTCCTCAGGGCTTGAGGGAGGCCGCTTTAGTCGCTTTTGCGACACTCACGGGAAGAGATGTGGTGGCATTATTCTACAGTCGACAGACACCACATGTCCAATGAAAAGCATATTTACTTATGATTATGTACTTTTGCTCTATGCACACATATATAGGTAGTTGTTTTACTTGCATTTAATCTCTCATACATAAGTATTATAATAATGTGCGTGTAAAGTACCATTTATGTATGGAATTTGATTTGACAATTGAGCAAGAAATACGTACAAGTTAACAGTTCCATACATTGATCAAAGCATTTCTCATAGCGTCACGTCTCTAATTTCGTCGTTATTCAGAACGACGGAATTATGTTATTTACTTGTATTCAACAGATAAGAAATCCCACATCAGATCCACGGTCAGTGTAACGTTGCTAACGAATATTCATCAGGCGCTGTTCAGCATCTTGTTTATCATAATAAAATAAATATAGTACGACGTTTATAGGTTTAATGTATTGCTTTTGTTATTTATGTTTCAAGGTGATTTAGTATGTAACATTCATCCTCGGAAAATTGCTAATGGAGTCATAACCGTGACCTATTATTTTGTTCATAGATCCTAAATTATTATGTTATGTATAATATAGTACCTAATAATAGATTAAACATACCTTTGAAAATAATTTTAACAACATGAAAACGCACAATATACAATATTATGTTCACGTGGCACCAGAGCTGGCAGTTCGGATGGGTTTGGTACCCGAGCCCTTCCGATAAGTGAGGGAACAGATAGATAACGCTTCTCTTTCTGGTCAGGAATACTTGAGGTCACTGTACCCGACCGAGTCACTGTTCCCGACATGACCCTACTTTACCTGGGTGTTCCGGATCAGTTCGCCATATATCACACTAGTAGTACTAGGGCAAAACCAGCACGAAACGCCAGCAATAGCAGGTACCAAATACTAACTCAAGAACGAAACGAGATAAAATTCTTATCCTTTATTAAGTACTTTTATGTACCTACTCTTTTATAGCGGTTACCTATCCATTGAACATAGCAGTTAATATTTATAATTTTCTCCTACTCCATAACTGTCTGGACAGAAAGAATAAGAAACAGAACAATATAAGTGAAAGAATGAGATGCAGAGAGAGTAAACACTAAGCGGAGACAAATTCCGTAAGACACGCGTCATCGGATGACGCCTGTCTCATTATCAAAGCAGCGTCACCGCGTTCATTGATGAAGTTATACCTTTAAGCGCATTCAGCGCTTTACTTAAGAATTACGCGACCTCTTTGGAGACCCTGAACTTATGTTGCAGCCTTGTTGTCCTTATTATTATGTGGTTGGTGTAGACCATTTTGTTAGAAATACAAGTGAAACAGACACTTTTAATGTACTTGACGCGAATTGAATTTAACTATTTATAAGTTCAGTTTATATTTGTAAAACCGTGACATAGAAAAACAAACACGACTGGAGTAATGGATCTATCAGCGCTTGAGCAATGGTAAACTAGTACAGCAAATATTTATGTGAACAATGTGTGCGCGATTTTTGCGATGAAGCGGCTCGCTGGAGGTGAATCAGTATTGCATTAGGCCATAAGAGAGTCGCCCGCGCCTCCTTGTTGCCTTGTTCAAAGGCAAATTTAAATTTAGAATCCCTTCCTCCGCCCTTGGGATGTGACTTGGGTTTTTTATTTTTTTTATGGCTATCTTCGCGAATTCTCATATCCAGTTTTGTGAGCACCGTTCCAAGTGTTAGTAGAAAGAACCTAATTGGAGGTAACATGTCACATTATTCAGTGAACGATGATGTCTACGGAGTTATATTGAAAACTCACGACAACTTGAAGCCGCAGACGAGATATGAAGAGGTCTATGAAGCTGTCGATGATTTAGGTATTGTTTCATTGACAATTCTATTTTGTGATCGTTATAAATAATCAGGTGTGTACAATTGGCTACTTCAGTTAGAACGGCAGCTTAGGATTTAGGATTGGATTTTTATTCAAAATAGTAATAATCGTAAGCTGGCGTATATATTATAAAACAGCTATAAGCCCTGCTCTATATAATCATTTTCGTAGCAACTTAACCTTGCTTAAAAATTAAAAAGTTCGAACTGTTTTTCTTTAAAATTGCTTTAAAAGCAATATCCTCGTGACTGTCATTTTGCATGTCGCAAGTATTACCTATTCTAAGGAAAAATAATCATTAAATACCGCCATTAGTAGTGTTTGTTTCCCGCTTTTGTGTTAACATAAAGGTAATCATGGCCCAGCTAGGAGATCAGCAAATGTTCTGCTCACCCTCGACATAGAGAGTATTTATCTTCTAGTGATTAGAAGATATAACGAAGAACGACTAGTGACTTATATGGAGTACAATCTAGTCTATCTATAGATCGATCATTAAATGGAACGAAATAAAAGTTCATTGTTGTAAGTAGATGGGACGAAACCATTAAAGTTAAATGCGACCCGTGCACTGAAAGAGTCCTTTGTTGTATCTTTTAAACAGATTCGGTTATCTCTGTTGACTGTCTACCTATAAACAGTTGACTCAGTTGACTGATCTCAGTGATCTCCTAAGATTTTATGAATGTAATACATCTTCACGTTTTTGTCTGATTCCTAGTGGATTTTTATCAGTATTCGACTGTCAAGCGGTCCGTTGAAGATTTTATCCATTTTTCAATATCCATTTTTTTTTTTAATTCGAACTCGAAATTGTCGTGCATTTGTCGTGTTAGAATTCCAAATTCTAACGTGTTTGTAGTTTTGAAATAGTTTGAGCACGTCCCCTTAGTGAGCGCCCTATCTTCAGGACGCGTATTCGGGAACATGCTAACGTTTGTAATTCTAGACCGAGGTTGGAATATGTCTCGGATGGTCTATGGGTGACAGTATCCACGTACCATCAGGTGAACTCTCTGTTCATCAGTCATTTAATTTCATAAAATGATGAATCGGCCATCGCCCCATTTCAAACACCGATGTTGGGTGCCTTAAAGATCTCCAAGTGGGTGGCATAGCTAACGGTATCTGCCTGACTGTACAAATGCATTCTATACGTATGACCGTTTTCACAGTCAGACAAATGACAAAAAGATTTAACAGGTTTTGTTAAAATCGACGAGTTATTTTAGAGAGTAGTTTTTGGTTTGTCTTTGGGCTCTTTTCCGCAATTAATCACTCAAAGCGGCCATCTTGTGTGAGAGTATTTCCTCGAGTGTAGCCTCTGCTTAAGCCACATTACTAGAGGTAGTTACTAAAGTAAGATTATTACTCAAAGGAGGTCAAGGGGGATATTCTTTAAAAGGAGTAACCTTTAACCCCTCTCTTTGACCTTTCTTTAACATGTGGCATTAAAGATAACTGTTACCAAAAAAATAAAATTATTGCTTTAATATAGTTGTGAGTGATTCAACACCGTTTTAACTGCAACAGAGTTTCGGCCGACTGTTCACTTCAAAGGTTTCCATTTACGATTTGAATTTGTCAACAATTTTAGAACTATTTTACTTAATGGAAGTTCTCAGTGATTTATTATGATGAGTGATTTAAACACCTTTTATTTTTTAAACATCTTTTCCAATAAAGCGCACTGCATTCTGGTTGGATAAATAAAATTTGAAATCGATTACAATTATTATCGCGTACCTGCTATCCCCTATTATTGCAGGTGTCCATGGGCAGTGGTGACCACTTGCCATCAGGCGACTATTTAAGAAAACTAAAATGAAACCTACACTATATTGTTAATGTTTATAGATAGACATAGGGCTGCCACCTTCGGAATATCTTAGACACGGAGATTGAAAAAATAAAAACGAAATAAGCGAAACAGGAAATTAGTTGTAAATTTTTAATTTAAAGTTATAGGTATTTTAATTTATAACCTATAATATATTCTCGATGAAATAATATTTAATTACGAACAATAATTAACACAAGATAATCTTATACTGTGTCTTTGATACACGGGACGATGCTTTAAATTATTCCTTTGCATTTGTCACAACAATAATCTTTAAATAGTACTTAAATTTAAACCAGTATTAATATTTACTAGAGCCAGTTTGAAAATTAGACTTCTCATTTTTCTGAGATTTTCAATGCTCGATTTTCAATTTTTTCGCGTAGCCTGGAGATTTACGTCATTAACCCGTAATAGCCCGGAACAAGCATCCTTCAAACTCGGAGACTTCGGGTCAATCCCGGAGAGGTGGCAGCTAGGGCAGCCCTACTTGGACACCATTAATTGGTAACTATGTGTGTGGCTCATTGCAGACAATTAAAGTACCCTCGATTTACTTGAGCGTGATGTCATTGGATCAACTTTATTTATAAACAGTGTAAATATTCTTATCAACGCTGTCTTGGTTACTGACATATAAATTACACAATAATGCCTTGTATTTGCAGTAATAATGACATTCATCTGTATTTACACGCCAAATATATTTTTCCTCTTTTATTTTTTGACTCCGTTTTTGGGATTCATAAAACAGTAATTATGAACTTTATTTAATTAAGTTAATAAAACATATTGTTTTAGAATGTTGTGGGGATCTGTAAACGTCAATAATTAAAAATATAGGGTAGGTTACTTACTGGCTTCCTTAACTCCATGTGGAAATATAAACTTACAATACAAACTCTCATGAGAACTTAATTATGAAGAAGTTTTGATGATAAATTCATAACCCAACCTCACACTGGGTTAGGAACTCTGCAATGTAACTCATTAGTCATTAGCATTACTTACCCAACCAAATTTGCGCGATCACAAACTTCTTTGCGCTCGTAAACAAGTTATTGTAATGTTAATTTGCGTGACTGCAACAGAATGAACAGGTTTGTTATACAACCTTGTATTTGCTGTTGGCGACATACAGCATCCTATTAAATAAGTTGTTAATGAGATACAAAGGAGTTTGTGTTTGTTCGAACGTTCGAGTTTGTGTTTCAATTGGCCAACACTAGAGAATCGTATCAAGCAGTGAGTTCAATTTCAACACTAATCAAAATAATCAAATTAGTTTTTACGATAAGCCTCCCGTAAGATTATGTTACGACAAAATAATATCTAAGTAGGTCCATATCCTCTCAAAACAAAAGGAAAAGAGCATCGTTAATATGTTATCTACCTTAATAAAGTTATCTATCTCCCCATTTCAGATGCCCTTCTCGCCGACCTCCAGAACTCGATCAACCCGGGAGCCCGGGTGGGCAGCCCGGGCGGCCGGACCGGCTCACCGGGAGGCAGAACCAGTTCTCCAGGAAGGACCACCTCACCCAGCGGCAGGGGGTCACCCGGCCGACTGAGTTCCCCCGGAGGCAGTCTCGGCTCACCAACGTCGACGGGCTATGGATCAATAAATGGGTCCAGAAATATCACTTCGGATTATACTAAGCCCGCTTCGGTGAGTACTAAGAAAAACTGGTGGTTAAATCCTGCTATGGTAACGCGTTTTTATACTCTCAATTTTACGATTCTGTATTATATAAGGGGTTCGTTGTGTTGAATTTCATAATCGAGAATTTGATACCAAATAAACCAGCATAGATCTCCTATCTTCTATTTAAATCCTGAGGAAAAATTGAACAATTCAACATCATATTTGACATAGCTATATAGGTAATATATACTCGATAAGCCAACAATTTCATCCCTGCTAATCCATTAGTAACACCAGTTCATATTCAATCAATATGATATTTCTTATTTGCATGTGCAATTCTTTCGTTCCAAATTTTAGACAACAGAAAATTTAGACCAATTTTGTCTGAACGCGTTTCAGTTTCATTTTGTCTGAATTATTGTAATAATACTAGCAAAATACCATTTTCCAGTATAAAGTAAATGCCATTAAAATCCTACCGAAATATCCTTTAAATCAGGATAGTAGCTCTCGAATTCAACAAAATGTGCGCAAAATAAACAAATCTAATCGTGAATAATGACAGCGATAAAATGTGTAAACATAATATAACACGAACACAACGTGAGCAGAGGATAATGTGATGAACTCAATTTGCGTTGAAAATTAGTCATCGTACGTGATCGGTTGGGGTTTGTTTTGACCAATTGTGTGTATTAGAAACTGCTTAGCAAGCAGTATGTGTAGCAGAAATATTAGATGTGTGGTGAAAGACTTATTTACTCTCTACTTTTATACTCGTATTGTAGAAATATTCACCCTTCTTTCTAAAACCTTACTAAAATCACAAGTAAAATGTATCAAAAACTAAACAGTAATTTTGTATTGCGCTGAAGCCGTTATATAGGAGGAGAGTGAGGGGGAGAGTGCACGCTGCAATCCAACAGCCGCTGGGCGCACTCGACTGGCCACGTTACCCCTCTCTCACAGAAGACTACCTTGAAATGTACTGCATTTCCCACTTAATCTTATTTCCCTAATGTACGTACGTGTTTCGGTAGTGAGTGAGATGTGCCAGAGCCCATTCCCATTATATCCCTCCCCATTTCCCCAACCCTTTCTCCAAATCCAGTCCTATATCTAAAGGTAGGCAGCGCATCCGGGGGCGTGCCAACGTTTGTCATTTTGGACTAATGTTGGCATGTATCACGGATGTCTATGGGCTACAGTATCCACTTACCATCAGGTGGACTGTATGCTCGTCTGCCGCCTTCGTCCATAAAAAAAAAAAAAAAAGTTTCCAGCAATTTACTTTGTAGCAAAACAAATTAAATTTGTTGATAATAATTTAGTCATTAAAAATGAATTCCTAATATTTGCATGTCAGAAATGACGTGAATTGGCACTAAATTTTGCTAACATTCGCTAATATGTACCTACTCACATTTGTGCAAATAAATTATTTATTGATTGATTACGAGTTATTTGTTTAAAACCTTTTTAAATGATAATAAAATCCCAACGTTTCGAACACTTTGCAGTGGACGTGGTCACGGGGTGACTAATTGACCACGTCCACTGCAAAGTGTTCGAAACGTCGGGATATAAATAATGTTAAATATACGCGATTTAAACCGTTCAAAGTTGTTTAATTGCTGTGTAGTAATCGCGAAAACCTAAGAAAATATTATATCTTGTTTTAGTTTAATAGCTCAGACAGGAGAGCCTTTAATACTATAGCCTTGTCAAATCCTGTGGTACTTAAGTACGATTCAACCCTTAAAAGCTCCTTTTGAAGTTAACCATAAAGCTTTTAAAGCTTAACCATTCAGAGCTCAAGTAGGTATCATTGAAAGGTCGGCCCCTATCGATTCTATGCAAATTTTCTCAAAATTACTTTATAGTTAACATGCAATGCCAATATTTTTGTTATTTATACATGCTCGTAAAAACATAGTCTATATTTCTTAGAAAACAATATGTTTACATCACCGCACCACATGGCTATAATCTTAACCAATAAATGAGTCACTTCGTTTTCTAATACAAATATAAAACCAGTATTTGTACAAGTTACGAAGACTTTTTTGTTTATGTAATTCTAATTTTCATAAATGTAGGCAAAAAAATATTCTTTAATTGATTTAATAGATACATTTTTTTTATTGCAGAGGCTCATTATCAATCAAGTAATTTCTCATGAGACTTTTGTCCTTTGTAGGAGTTGTAATAAAGAAGATCATGCAGATAAATTGCTTAGAATGGTTGGTGTACAAGGCGTACTGACTATTCATGAAAATATTTCATTTTGCTCAATTAGACAAAAAAAAACATTTTTAGTATATTACTTCAATAGTTGCATCTAGTTAATACCGCCATCTAGTTTCAATATATTGAATTCTATTGTCAAAAGAAAATTTGAAAAGCTTCCAAGTAATTCTACAGATGTCGCTGATCGTCTAGGTTGCACTGCCGCTAGACTAGTTTTTCGTAGAAATATATGTACATAAAAAATGTTGTATTCAATAATTAGGACATATAAAATTCGAAGAGACGAATGACCCATAAATTATATTTCAATAATAGTTTGTCACTTTCACAAATTCATCCCCTCATACAATCCCATTTCTGTTTACTTTTTTCATTCTATCGTTCATCAATCCTAATTGCATTACCACTGATTTTTTTTATGGAAATGATAGACGTACGTTCCATCAATTGTATGTGGGTGCGGTGCGACTTCGTGACTATTCACAACTTGAAAAGCTCTATGTAATAGCTTAATGGAAAAATTTTAGTTGGCAGTTCAGTCCACAACTTCAGAGTTCGCGGCATAAAATGATTTGAAGACCGTATTGCACACAGCAGGGAAGTACTAACTAATATGAACAGCGCTGCGGTGACCGGAGGTGTACGATGGTCAAAACCCAAAGTAGCGTATTATCTTAGAATATTCCTAGTTAGTAGAACGAACTGCCTACTGAGGGTTTTGACTTAGTTACGACATGGAGCTCTTCTAAAGGGCTGTGGATAGGATTCTGCAAGGTCGACAGTGCACCTGCACTGTCACTGTCCCTCGCTGTTACAGGTGTCCTCGAGTGACGAGCAACGGTGATCGCTGGTCATCTCGTGAGTCGCTCGTTCGTCTGTCACCTCTTCTATACAAAAACCGAGGTCACGTGTGAGAAGTAACTCCTGCGGTCGTGGTTAACAGTTACCTCCCCTTGGATAATTGCATAAATAAACTGTGATAAAAATCATAACATTTGATCACATATGTAACAAATGTTTGATTACAAAGTCAATAACAAATGAGAACGAAATGCCATAATCGATATGTTTGTGACTGAATTAACTATGACAATTGACTCGTCCTTGAGCTCTTTATTGATAGTTCAGTTTACTCGGGTTGGACGAGTTGCGTATAAAAAATATAATTAGGTACCTACTTCATTCAATATAATGTTATTTTACAGTGTCATATCAACTGCTAATGAGATGAGGGTTGAAGTTTAATTTCAGTAGCACTTGCCATGTCACTTGTGTTTAGTAATAACTATTTTTCTTTATGTTTATAAATTATTTTAGGATTTCTAGGATTGAATACCGCTCAGAATCATTACAACTCCAGTTTCAACTTCCTGTGAAGTAATAATCTACGTTTAGTTTCTTCAAACGAGAAATAATCCATCACAGCGTATCATCATAGAGCATAATAATTGTATCTATTGTGATAGATTAAATTATTATGCTAATGCATAATGTATTTACATTTTTATTGATTTTTTTTCATTGTTCATATGGAAATAATAATTGTACGAATCAATATGAGCCTATAACATTTTACTGCAGGGCACTGGCGTCCCCTATTATAGGAAGGTTCGGGCCAAAATTCACCACGCGGGCTCGCTGCGGATTGGATTGTACTATGATTAAAACGATCGATGAGAAATATGTAGCAGATGTTTGTTATAGTTGGTTAGGTGGTTACTTTATTCTTACGATTAAAATTTTATAATCTGCTATTTATTCTGAAATATTTGAATATTTTCGTATCAATATCTTTGAATGTTTACTATTTATGTAAAGCGTAAATAAAGAAATATTTACTGATAAATGGTAATTGATGTTAATGTTATATTATTATACAAACAGGTGTGTTTTCTTTGTTAACGCGTAATTAATATAAAGGAAAAATTAAAGAGAAATATATCACAAATAATACGATACAATTTAAATTAGGTTATTAGGACAATTCCTAAGTTAAACTAAGCTAACTGGCGATTATAAATCATTTAATAGTATATTTAATATGATTTATCTGTTTGTTCCCAGCCCACGTACCAGAATACCAGCTCCGTTCACGAGAAAGTGATACCAGTGAAGTATACTGGCAGCCAAGGCAGCTATGGTGGACATACGCCGGGATACAGCACCGGCCAGTCCGCGGGCTATGGGAGGACTACAGGTGGACGCGGGAACTTATCGGAGCTGGACACGTTGCTGGACGACCTGAGCAACGCGCGATACGGAAACTATGCTGACAAGTCATACAATGACAGAACTGGTGAGTGATATAATCATCTTTATGGAGCTGTTTATACACCTAATTGATAATAGCTTTTGTGGTCATACGTTTGGCTACAGTATGGGATCACAGAATACATAATGGAGCTTACGTATCGGTTCACGAGCTATGGTAGGACTACTGACGCGCGCGGGAAGATATCGGAGGTAGCACCTTGCTTGGGCAATAATGGGCAATGAGACAAGCACATGATAATAATCCTAATTTTAGAAACTTAAATAAAACTTAAAATAAATAACTTCGGAAGTTGATACGAAAGCAAGACATTTTTCTATTTCGTCTAGATCGGTGATCGATCACCGTTCATGTGATAGCCTATGGGTATATATTCTCGAATCTCATTCACGAGGCCGTGAGTTTAAAATCTCTGCTCGTACCACGGAGTTTCTTACTTTTAAATTATCACTAGCTCGGCGATGAAGGAAAACATCGTGCAGAAACCCACATCCTCGACAATTAAAACAAGTTAGAGCATGTGTATTTAATTTAAAAGAACTAGAGCACGGGCGCAAGAGGTAGATTATAGCCCAAGAGTCGCTAAGAGAGGGCGGGCATATGCCCTGCAGTAGGACGTTATAGGCTGCTATCGAATCGATTGACATCAATTTCCTCACATTCAACGGCATCGCTTCAGCGGGCGTTATTACATATTAATTGTATAAAATATCAATTGCGCGATTGATTTTTCTTGTATGAACGTTATACTCTTATTTACATATTCATATTATCTATACTATTTTATCTAAATTAATTATTACACCTGACACCATATCATCTAAACACATCTTCAATTTATTCTAGTTTGATTAATCTCTGTACGTCTGTTCGTCTTGGCCTGCTCATAATTTATGATCACTGATATTAATTGCCCAATGCGGAGCTATAAATCTAATATTAGTGGGTGAGATAATCGTAACAAATATATATCCATTTGAACTACGTTACAGTTATCAAAGGCTGTTAGAAATGTATTACGTCATTTATATAGTAATCACAGCAATTTATTTTGGTATATTTCTCTGTATTATTACTACAGCAGTTAACAGCCCAAATTTTCGTTTCATCCCAAAATGTGATTTACTAGAACTAGAAGAAGGGCATGACCAAACTACAAAAGTATTAATAAAATTCAAAACCTCTACTCTACGTTTATTCTTGATATTTGAGCCAAATAGATTGTCCAAATATACTATAAAGCAGGGGTGGCCAACAGTCGATCGCGATCGACCAGTCGATCGCCGAAGGCAAGAGTGGTCGATCGCGAAAGGAAAGGATGAAAACTTCTCATTATTTTTTTGCTACCTATTGATATTAATTTGACTATTATTTTATTGATATTACTGAAAGGCTAACTAATTATTGTTTTATTCATCTCACTAAAAAACAATTAAGTCGATCGCAAGAGGTCAGATTGTTTTTAAGTAGAACACTGTTCGAAACAAGTTGGCCACCCCCGCTATAAAGCTTCAAGCCAAGCATTCCATCATTGCCTTGGGACATTGATAAACAGACATGTACTTTTACCAAATTTTTAATATTCAAAGATAATAATAATTAATGATTTATACATAGCTATAGGTTTGAAAAGATGTTGAAAAAGCTATGCTTTCTATATGTTATAATGTAGATCACTATAACTTATCGTGCAGCCGTACAATATTGTAAAGTCTTTTTTTTATTGTAAGAAGGCGGCAGACGAGCATACAATCCACCTGATGGTAAGTGGATACTGTCGTCCATAAACATCCGCGATACATGCCAAAATCAGTCCACAATGACAAACGTTAGCACGCCCCCGTATGCACTGCCTACCTTTTGAGATGTAGCAATTGATTTGGAGAAAGGGTTGGGAAAATGGGGAAGGGATGGGAATGGGCTCTGGCTATCTCACTCACTACCGAAACACATACGTACATTGAGGAATAGGATATAGTACGAAATGCAATACATTTCAAGTTTTATATACAGATAAATTAATTAGCAACATTAAAAAAAACTTTTCTAAATCTAACATAAGTTATGTTACATTTAGAATATAACAGTTTTTTTACACTACACAATTTCATAAATTTAGTCACAGTTTACTATTCTAGAAATTCGTTGCTATTATAATAAGATTTGGTTACAAGCATTTCAACAGTTTCTTTTTAAATACAATTTCAACCTATTGTATAATTTAGTAGCTGTCACAAATATACTTTACTATAATGAGCAGTTTTCGAGATATGGATCGAAAAAATGTCATGTTTATTCCTATTCATTCTGGAATACTTATTTTCACGAATTTTAAAATATTTCACATTTTGTTTTACAACAATAGAAGTTTCATAAATACAAAGAGCGGGAAGAATAAGTATACATTTTTTTTTGTAATTTAAATACCATAGAGGCATAAACTGAATTTCCCCAGTGAAGTATACCATAGCGTAGATTAAAAGCCGCTTACCCATGATATGCGCATATTCCTGCTTCCCTTGATTGCGTACTGTGAAATTTTTCTAAGTGCAAATATGTATTTACTAATTATTTTGCATAAATAGTCTGTATGTGGCTTCCAGTTAACATGGCCATCTATGATCATGCCAAAAAAATCTCACTAATTTGTTCCACTTCATTATTATTATATTAGATAGTATTAGGTCCGTACCTATGACATTGCCGTTTTATATGGAAAAATTAAATAATATATTGAATTAATCGAAGTATTGTCCATTGTTATTAATGCACCTTTGCCATTTTAATGGAAGTTGATTGATGCTACTGCTATAGAACTCCCGAGGACGGGAATCGATGAATTCTCTGAAGGCGTTTTTCACTACCTCATCGGAGTTGAATTTTTTTCCCTGTAAAAAGGTATCCAAATTAAAAAAAATGGAAATCAGTAGGTGCAAGGTCTGGCGAGTACGGTGGGCGACGGAGAGTTTCCAATCGAAGCTCTTGTAACTTTGAGTCTGTCGTGCAGTTTGTTGGCGAGCGTTATCATGCAGAAGTAGTGGACCTTTCACTTTCCGAGCTTCTTTAATTTCCCAATTTGGCGCAAATTAATCAATATCATTTAGTCACTTACGCTGAAGACTGCCGCTAACTCAGACTTGGTTTAAAGTTTAATTATCAACTTTAGTCTCCAGTCGTCGACGGGGCTTGTTGTTGAGGTGAAAATTTCCAGAACGGAAGCGATCAATAAAATCAAACACGCACCGTGCGTACGTTTGCGGTGTTTAGTTATTTTTTTAGCAATGGCTAAATTCTCGTGGCCCTAATGGCCCGTCAAGAGTCACCGGGAGGCGGTGTTTAATCCGTACACATCGCTGATATTGAGTGCCGTCTATGCTGTGTTGCTGCCACAACGGAACTCATATTCTAAAAAAACGTTTTTTTTTTTTTACTTTTCCATGGTCTCAAAAACGATATCTAAACAAAAAGTCGTTTGACGGAAAAACAAACAAAAAACTGATTTTGAAAAAGAATATCATAGCTTTAAATTGAAGTTAATTTGAATTGTGAATTCTAACCCAAACGCAAGATAACTAAGTTCAAAGTGGCCATTATGAACAAACGACAATTTCATAGGTATGCCCCTAAGAATATTCTGGAGTCGTGAATTGGGCAAATAGAATTGCATGCTTTTAGTTTTGTCAGTAGTTTATTGTGAGTAAACCATTCTATAACTTGTTTTAGAGCAATGTTAATAGTATCTTCATATGTATTCCATTAATTTTTGACTTTCAATTAATAATGTTGAATCATCAGCAAAGGTACCATTGGATGTTTGACATTTCTTGAGGGGTCATTAACATATATTAAGAATGGAAGTGGTTCTAGGATACTTTCTTGTGCGTAGCATAGATTCTGCATTAATTTCATTTTTAGTTTTTTTTTATCGTGAAGCTGGCAAACGGACACGGCGTCCACGTGATGGTAAGTGGCTACCGCTGCACATGGACATTATTAGTATTCATTATTAATGTAAGTTATTTCAGTAAATTGTTTTCTGTCATTTGGATATGACCTCATAAGATCGTGAGCAAGTCCCCTTATTCCATAATTATATAATTTGTTTAGTAGTCTTGCGTGGCAGACAAAGTATAGCATCTCATGCATGTCCATAAAAATAGACTTGACAGCTTGTTTATTTTTTAGACATGCCCAGACTGTACCTACTCATCAGCTCAGGGATGTGGACTTATTTTTCCTGAAGCCATTTTGTTCTTCCGCTATTAATTTATTTTTTTATATATATTTATAGACTCAAATACATATAACTCTTTCAATATCTTAGCAATTATAGCGCAATGATACGATAGTTTTATCTTTGTCACTTTGCTTATAAAGTGGTTTTATTTTGGTTACCTTAAGTTTATCTGTGTAAACTCCTTGTGCAATCGATAAGTTAATTATATGTGAAAGAGGTTCGATAAGAACTGTTGAACAATGTTTAATACCTTTGGTGCAAATGCCACCATAATGAAGGTTCACTGTTCGTGTTTGTTATATATCTAATTATTTTATTAATTTCTTCGAATGTGGTCGGGTTTAAGAAAATAGATTCCAAAGTTATATCTAACTTAGTAATCGGTGGGTCTATTTGTTTATGAAAATTACTATGGGTTTTAACCATGTCAATATATGAATTATTAAATGCATTGGCTATACGAATTGGATTTTTCAAAATATTTTTGTTATATCTACTTTGAGTTATATCTACTACGTTGGTTATGTGCACTTCTGTTAATAATTTACCATGTTGCTTTGCTTTTGTTAATAGATTTATCTATGCGTTTCGTGTTTTGTAATCGATTAGAAGTAATTATAACTTTTCTAAAAAATTTGCCGTATTTTTTATACAATTCTAAATACATTATTATTTCTAGAATTTTTGTAACGGCTACTGTAGTGCAATATAGTCTTTTGGATTTGTTTGATTTTATCTAAGTACTACCTTTAGTCTACCACTTCGATGATTGTTTTGTATTAATATTAAAGTTTTCTTTATTGGAAAATATATTTCGTAGAAAAGTTTTATGGAATTATAGAAGAATTCATCATAACAGGAATTGACATTTTGTGCTTCATAAACATTCGAAAATCATTAGATTTTCAGACATTTTTTAAATTGATTTAAATTATGAATACAGTAATCCCCCTTTTTTAACATTCCAATATTAAAAATGATTGTTTTTCTTTATAGGACTTTTCACTATAAATAAATATCTCTACTTCTAATTTTAAAGAACATTTAACTGAATATTAGAACTGCATGTATTTTCCATTCTGCACGTGTGAAACATAAGATCTGTACTATTATATCATAAAATTCACACCGATCTGGACATTTTTATTGCTCCAAAAATCAATATTCTGAAACCTATTTATTTATTTACTAGCGTCGCAACCGGCACCGTTTACATATTAAAACCCACACGAAAACGTCTCTTGGTTGGATATTATGATGAATGCTCTGTTTACACTGATGGTAACAAATCGCCAAATGTTAGTGTTGGCAAGGTCGAAACCTCTTGCCCCCGCCCCTCTCGTCCAGAAACTACAGAAATAGATTTGTACCGACTGTTTTAAATTGTTTGATTTCCGAACTAATGCGCTTACAATGTTTGCATACGAATATTTCCTTTGAAGATTCTCTTCAAACAGCATATGTACTCAATATTTTCTAAAATATTTTAGTTATAAAATCTGTGTCGTTTCTATTCGACGTCATTACCTTGATTTCTTTTAAAATTGTTGCTGTTATTTTGCGCTGACACGATGACATATTTCACGTTATCCGAGTTTCATAATATTGTTGAAGCTGTAGGAAGTACGCATCGCCAAGACTATGAGCTAAATCCGTTACAAAGCGCCAATTAACTTTAATATTTTTGTTTTTACCTCTAACCGAAACTAATACGCATCAAAGCAATATGTATCAAAATAACTAATGTAAATAGTTCAATGTACTGAATTTTACAGAAAAATAAGAAGTTTATTAAACTCCATAAGATTATTTAGTAATAAAGTCCTTGACATTTACTATGATTAGTGTTCGAACAACCTCTTTTAGATCCTCTTGAAATGACTTCTTGCCAGTTGCTAACAGACCTCAAACCATCAACAACGATTTTTATATTTCAACATGATCATCATCGAACGAGATATGCACTATATCTTCGTTACACTAATCTTTTGGTATGGTCTCTTTAACGACATCTGGCACCCGACCGATACTAAAATTTAGCGATTTGACTTTGAATCCCAACAGCGATATAACAAAGGAATGGTTGCCATTTTAAAACGACATTCATTAAATCTGAATTGCATTGTACGAGTTTAAATGTTTTGAATGAGTATATCAAGGACAATATGAAAGAATATAATTCATTTTGTATCTATAAAAATGAAAAAATGAAAATAAATCTATAAAGATGAAGACCAAAGAAGGGATCGATAATATTTGAAAAGACTGAAAAAAATTCTGATTGTAGAAAAATAAAGTAAATACTAAAGCAGAAATATTGGTTATGAAGAGGAAATATTAAATATGAATATAATATACGGAAATATATTATATTAAAGGTTATAAAAGAGAAAATATTGGTTATACTAAAAAAGAAATTTGGTTATGTTGGTGTTGTAATTAACTCACGATCTAAAATAACAAAATTCACGGTTAAATAACAAATTCTAGAAAGAGACACTAAATAGTCACACTTTAATGCAAAACAATTTATTTCCTGAATTATACAATAATAATTTCATTTCCTTGCCTGTCACTACGGAAAGTGAAATCTAGACGAAGAATTCCCAGGTGTCCGCGCGTCTGTTATACACATTTCCTCCGCTAATCCCTTCAAAACACCGAGCACGTGTTTACATTGTTGAGCACAATCTCCACAGTGGCACGCACTTGGCATTTGCGTCGACACTGTCCAGTGTCCATTACTGTTCTCTTCAAAGTCAAAGTATTTAAATTTAATACATTTGGACAGTGCTCTAATTTCAGTTTAAATTATGTAGCTGACAACTATGAACCAGATGTTGAGTTTATTTAGCAATTTCCTTGTATCGTTTATGTCTTATTTAATAGATTTTTTTATTTACTTCAGAAAACAAAAGTGTATTTTAATTGTTCCCTAAGTGTTGATCACACTTTTATTTATTTAAATAAATAAGCCAAATCTCTGGATTCGAAATTGTCCAATATCCATAACTATTCTCTTCAAAGACCTAATTCTAATACATTAAAGACTGTGAACAATGTTCTATAACAATCATGAACCTGTATGAAATGTATTTATTCTTTATTTGTCACGTTCATTTGTTATCAACAAAATATTCCTTAAGACAATATCGGATCCTTTCACTTGGTTCCTTCACTTTGTATTATTATAAACATTTCAATGATGCACTATTTCATTTATATTATTAATAAAATAATGTGAATTAACTGACAATCGTGAACCAGATGCGGACTTTAATGTTACGCAATTTACTGTTGTCTCCTATGTTTCATACGATAGTACTAAAAATAATTTAATACTAATACTAAACGTAGTACTAAAGATATCTGTAGCTTCATACTAAAGATAATTAACTTCAGTTGCTTTAGTTTCGTTATGATAATTTCTGTTCTAATTTCTGTCTCGTTCTTGGCATTGACGCGTCCCCATAAAATGGTCTATTTTCTATTATCTAAGTGTTTTCAAAGTCTGTCATATAATATTTATCTATAATGCTTCTAGACAGTGTTTCAATTTATATTTTCCGTTTAAATTACGGAGGTGACAACCAGGTGTTGTATGTACATATGATGATAATTTGATAAGTTTGGCTCTTGTATAGTTTGGAGGAATATATGTCTTGCAAGTCTCTTGGCGATTTTTAATGATCTATTTCTTTTTGACTTTATGTTTCATCTTCTAAATTTATGTGGAAATATTTATAATTTAATGTAACGAACAAGGGCACTATGTTCCGGCTTTCATTTGTGTTCTAGTATCTACAATATACATATATGGCTACTGCATTGTGAATAATGTTTACGTTGGTCACAGTTTTTGACATAAATATTAATTATTTTTATTAAACACTGTTATTCTACTGTTAACAAAGTCGAAAGTGGGAAACATTTTGGAAGCATTTTATAACCAATTAGTTCCTTATTTAGAAACATAGCTTACTTCATTGATTACTATACTTTGTATTAAAGCACGACATCGACACATATTTGATTTATCTTAGAAATGGCAACCAAATTGTAAGATTACGTTAAATATTACATTGTAATTCATTGTTTTTTTTCGTAGATGGATACGCACGTACCAATGGCGCCACGAGTCCGGCGTCTTCCCGGCCCACCGTGGACTCCCTCCTCGACCAACTCAGCACCGATATGCACAATGGGTGAGTTCTACGAATTATCGCTTTTAGAAAATATGCATACAACTAGTCATACTTGGAGGATGAACAAATTTCTGTAAATTCGAGAATTCATTCACGACATATTCCATAATGCTGAAACATTTATAGAAGAACTGAAGATAATGGATGATGACGGGCATAAAAGAAGTCTAACTAGCAGTGGAGAGATATAGTACAGTATAACTAGTCTTTCAAACTTCACGATCATTCATCATTAGAATTAGAAATCATCATTCATCAAACATTAGAATCTTCTCTCTCCACTGCTGGAGATAGGCTGCTGAAAACAATATGTGACTCTCCACTTTTGGAGCTAATACATATCTCTCTATTGTTCGATATAGATCTCCCGCAAGACTTGCCACCACACACGGTCTTCCGATTTTTTCATCCAGCCACTACCGGCGACTTTCTTTAAACCATCGATCCACCTGACGTGAGCGCTTCTCACGCTACGTTTCTTACTAACCGAATACTGTAAACATGGTCCAAAATATCTAACAGGTATATTTACCTACATCAAGTATTGCGTGAGTGTAAAATTAACTAAAGTGAAGTTGAGATTGCTTTGATGTGTTAAGTGGCGGGTATATAAACGAGTGCGGTTTGCGGTTGAAAACAATAGCTGATCAATCACTTCTTCTTCGGTTGGATAGCAGTATCAGTCGTCGTTTCAAGCGCGGCGACTATTTTGCCAATGGCACGTCACGGGTAAATTGATTTCAAGTAAATATGGAGTCGCTCAGAAAAGCGATAGTACGTTTACTGGTGACAGTTGGACTCCTTGGAAGGACACGAAAAACGCAGTCTTATGCTTTTATTTGATTATCACAGACATGATACTTTGAACTTTAATAAACTATCACTATCAAACCACAAAGTCCATACCATTTTTATAGTAGTCAAATAAAAAATCAAAAATCGATTGATCACTTACACTGAAAAAATATAGTGCTGACAGCGTTAACGTTCACTACTTTATCTAGATAACCATAACCGGTCCTTTATCGTCCATTGCTGGAAATGGGTCTCCTCACACATGTCTTATGCATGAGGGATGTATGGCCTTAAAAACACTACGCTAGCCGAAGCTAGGTTGACGTGTCCACTCTTTTAGTCCCCTTACTCGGCTTTTACGGCACCCATTTACCATTTACCCATTTAGGAAGAGATGGGGTGGTGATGTTCTAAAGCCGGCCCACACCACACGGTCAGTATATATTTATGTAGCTATAAATCGTAAATCGAAAATAAATTACATATATCTTGTAAGATTTTCGCGTTTTGTAGGTATAATTATATTTTAAACGAGTCTTACGCATATGTTTACCCGTTACCTGAAATTTCGGCTGGATACCACGAGCATATTGGCTCATAAATAAACATAGTTACATATGCGTACAACACCCGTTTATTATAATATACGAGTTAAAATAAACTCATGAAATCTACACATATAGTGGACATTGTTTGTCTGCCTGTCGGACAATCTTTCGGTTTGTTCGCGTTAAATCTTGGGATTAATCTTGTTAAATTAAATTAATCTTGTTGTTAATCTACTCAGTCGATTTTGTTTCGTTTTCGCTGATGTGAAGCGTGTTTATTCCAGAAGTTACTGATTTGAAAATCATTTCCCACGCGGCCAATACCGTGGGCAAATTCATTTAAAAAATCTCGGAATACGTTGTGATGTTTTTATGTGAAGTGCCTAACCGCCGAAATATTGTAATACTCCATAGTCAAAGAAAATGTACACATTACCTATAGACGTTGCCAAGATTTCGCCTTTAAAAAAAAATCTAACGTTCGCAGCAAAAAAAATAACGTAATTTAAGCCAACAAACTTTTATAAAACATAAGTTTTTTCTTGTTTTATTACATAGAACAGTTTTTAAACAACTATAACAGTAGTACACTTTTGTTTTAGATTATACACACAATTCAGTTATGAAATCTATAACATAGATCAAGTAGACTTTTCTATCTCTAAATATTAAACAATCTTGGAACATCCGTGTATTAAAATAATTTCAAGTAAATGAATAAAAGTTTCGGCGCCATCACAATCAACGCACACACAAATCATGCATCGGGTTAAGTCATAAAGCCTATTTTCGCGTGTCCAGTTCGTCCGCGCCGACAGCGGGGCCGTGTGAAATCGTGTATTTTTGTAGCGCACGCAAATAACCGCGACTACATCATCGGGAATACGTTATACGCCGGTTTTGTTGTAATAATTCTAAAGGTGGTTTACCACTTGAGTACACGTGCACGCTCAGGAACAAACCTAAGCTGTATGGGATAAACAGAGCCATACAGGGCAACCCTAACATTACTCGTAAGTGGTAAGGTAGACACGAAGCGACATATCGGGTAATCGAGTTAATATCTTCCCATATAAATTAACATGGGTTAAATTAAGTTTATTGTACGCCTTAGATAAAAACGTAACACAGAAACAAAAATGGTAACATAAAATAGTAGCATAAAAATTGTATGGGTACAAGAAACGGTCTTATCGATCTTTTAATAGCGGTCTTTTCCAGACAAACTTTGGGTTGGGAGAGTTGAAGAGAAATTACTGCTGAAGAGAAGAGATTGGTATAAGCTAACAGTTTAAAGGAAGGAGTACCACTTTCCTCGACTCGCTGAGTTGTCAAGCTCACCACTGTTTGTCTAACCACCTATAAGTATTCAATCTTATTTAAAATTAAATATTTGGTATATTTCGAAGAAATATTATCTACTGAAGACATCACGACCATAAATTCCACTATACATACTCGGTATCTCCATTATTAACCAGCGGTTTACACTACTCAAACTTAGAAATTTCACTTCAAAAGTGTATACAATTATACATCTCTTTGGGATTCCTCTTGACAATGTTTTTATTTTTTTATTGGCATTTATTTATTTAAAGATAATATACATAATACGAGAACCGGTGTTTTCAATGTGGTATATGAGTGCCGTGTGGTGTCGTCGGCCGGCTAGAGTGGTAACATCCCGTCTCTTTCCGTGAGTATCGTAAAAGGCGACTAAGGTATAACAAAGTGGCTACCACAAGCCCTGAGGAACTACACCACCTCTGAACGAGTGGACTCTCCAACCTTCTTGGCCAGCAGGGCGTTTCAAGGCCTTACATGCCCCATGCAGGAGATAATGTCCATGAGGAGGCCCATGTCCAACAGTGGACCTGAAAGAGCCGGTTGCATACATAATAATAATATGAACATGACACCGACTTCCTTGGTACAGGTTATCCCATAATGTCATTTGCTTGTGACCCCACACTAGGCTGAACTTGCACCCTGGACATCCTCGAAACATGTTTTATTTTGTTGAATTACCTACTACTGTACCAGGGTTTACAAATTAAGTATCCACTACATTGCAGAAAACCATCAGCGACAGAAATTTAGCATATAAATCATTTTCTGTAACAATAGGCATTAATTAGTCTGTGAGTGAATTCAAAATTATACTCACAACATAGAAACATCGCTGGTGTAGAAAGATTTGCGCGGATGCGTGTTTGACACGTTCCACGAGTAAGGGACAAATGAATGTTAAATTTTAATGATAAGTTTAGATACGTATTTTATCACTGTCCTCATGAGAATTCATAAACTGTTGAGAAATTATTTAACTTAAATACGATCCATGTTCTATATTTGCTGTTATATTTAATAGAAAGAGTTCATTGTAGTTTCTTTTTACCACTGCCTAAATAATGATCAATCTCAGTAATTGGATATGGCCAGATAGATCTAAAATTCTAGATTTCTTTTTCTAGATCTAATTTCCCACTGAATTTGTAAATGTTATTTTAGTTTCCGGTTGAAGTATCTACATTTTTCATATCTATCTGTCAGTGCTCGGGTCGGTAAAATTTTCAAAAGAATACTTGTATGTCAATATATATATAGCGGAAACACAAATTAAAGTTTTGAGACGACGTGGAACTATAAAATAGACGAGTCCTCGAATGAAGGCCACGTACCGGGAAGCGCAGTGTGTGATGTACTCCGGCCAGGTGGACAAGAAATTCGCTGAAGGTCAACAGCCGAGGATCGTGTGTGGTGGCGAGCCTTGGGAGAGGCCTATATCCAGCAGTAGAGTGACATATGCTGATGGTATGGTATGGTTGAAATATAAAAACTTGTAATAATTCTTTCAACAAAGTTTGAGGTTCAATTTGTTTGAAGTAAGGCTATCGGTAAACACATAAATTCACTATTACATTATTATGAAAAAGTTTAGTATTTAATTTTGTAATAATTATGAAAAATATGTCTAAAAGGGCGCCCCTTTTCACGGTCACACGTTGGCGGTGATTTATGTTTTCCGTTATACACGCAATAGATATATGTATAGATATGTGTATTTTTAAATTTTGACCGATATTCTCGTATTACTCTAGTAATAATAGATACAGGTAGTTATTTTATTTTATATACAGGGTCGGTTGACAAATTAACGAACTTGCGTCAATGATCCATACTTCCTATTATTAAAATTTGGCTTGAAGGACAATTTTTTATAAGACTATTGATTACCTACAAAATGAAGCATCATACATATAAACACATAGAATAAGTATGTTTTTACAATTGTCTAAAATAAAGTTATCTTATAAAGCGTTCGTACAATTACAAACATGATTTGCGTCCGTAAGCTAGTTTTTTTTTACATGAAACTACAGCATACACACAGTATAAAAATTATTACGGTGATGTTACAAGTTTATATTCGTTGCTCTAAGTCTAAACTTTTAAGTGAATATATAGATTTGTTATTAGAATATATATAATAGTTATACGTTATATTTGCGGTCGGCGACATCTAACAGCTTATTTAAGTTAATAATGAGCTGCAAAATAGTTTGTATTTTACGAACGCCTTGAATGGCCGGTGCCTGTAAAGATTTGGAAAGCCAATCATAAATTGAGTATTATAGAAATTGTCTTTTTTTAACGAGGACCGAGTACCTAGCTCAGTTGTTGGGGTTCCTGCGTGATGTGCAGAAGATCTCGAATTCAGTTCCCTGTCAGATAATCATTTGTTTATTTTATTATTATTTAATTTTTAAAATGATTTGAAATAATACTTATTTTTGCATGATTTACTGTCGCGACCACAAATCACAATTCGATGTTGCAATCGATAAATAAAGTCAGCGTCGTTTAAATAATTGACTTTGGCACCACTCGCGAGTTGCAACTGCCACGCGATCCGCCCCTAATTAGTATTTATGCGTTAAATGGCCACCGACACCTGTCGCTGCTTTCCCGCCAAAACATAACCTATATTATTATATTATATAGCATTGGTTAACCGAGCGTTCGCACGATTACAAACTTTTTAGGTTCGTAAACAAGTTATTGCAGTGATTCTAAAGTCCATTAAGGGTGTAGATTGTTGGCCTGAGATCTCGATTTCGAGCGACCGTAGCGCCAAAGTTTAATGTAACATCCGACGGGGCGGATGAATGACCTAGAGAGCGCGATTTTCAAAATGTTTTGCAACAAACGTTCCACGTTGAGAAATTGTTATTGAACTTGAATATTTACAGCATAACAATAACGTTGAATTTTTGGAAACTAGCTGTTGATTCTTTTTAATAGATTAATAAGAGTAGTTGAGACACAATTTTTATGTTTTTCTATCATTTGACATCTGACATTTTTGTATTCTACTTACCTAAAATTCCAACTATTTATTTATTTGTAATTTCACTACCAAAATTTATTCTAATTCGTAAAATATTCATTCAATAAAATAATTGCAAATTCAGTAGGAAGTGTGTTTATCTCTACGCAAGGAAATGTGCCTATTGCGTAAACTCAAATACTTACTTTTTGTTTACGATCACCTCGTCGATATCTAAAAAAAATCCTAGGGTTTTAAAAAAAATGTCAATAAATGAAACACAAGTATAAAAATGATTTATTTACTACACAATAACAAATATGAGTCGCCATTACTCGCTATCTCAAAAGCGTGCTAGGGTTGTACAAAAATTAGTAAATAATTCATTTATTTACTAATTTTAACAGAAGTTTGTAAATTATTAATATACTAATTAAAAGTATGTAATTAAACAATAACGAAATATGAGTTCAAAATTCTAATGGTTTTTCATTCGATTACGGATCAAGTTCTGATTTCTGCTAATTTGATGATAAAATCAATGGCTATCACAAAACCTATCAGAATGAAAACGTTACCAGCTGCCCGATTCACGTAAGTAATAAAAACCGTAGCGCAGTGACGTCACTTCGTTTTTTGCAAATTTAGCCCTTTTAACCGACTTAAAAAAAGGAGAATTCTCAATTCGCTGTATTTTTGAACCAATTTTTATGATTCTTTACACCAGGTAACTCAGAAATTGTATAGTAATTGAGCTATTGGAAGATTTATGACAATCCAAGACTAGATAAGTAAGTGCGTTTAAAACAGAAAACCAAAAGGCGATTTCTAAGTTCCTAAGTTAAAACGACTTTTGGACTGGCGTGTTTACGTGAATCGACTGGCTGGGTAGTTAAGTTACCTGTATCTTTCAAAATCATTAGGCGTTCTTCTCTTTCATAACACGTAAAGCTCTTTCTTTCCTCTCTTTCATAGCCTCTATGATACTGGGCGCGTCACGAATGGGCATGCTTCGTGACTGCCGAGGATCAACTAATTCTGGAAGTAGGCAATCGTAATAAAACCTAACTAATTTCATCTCCATTTTCTCCTCCCAAAATTTGTCGTCCTTTTCTATAATATAAACTTTCATAGGTACAGTAGCACCAAACCAGATGCCAAGCATGCAAACGTTTCTTTTAGTAATATGTACCTGTCCCTGAATTTGGAAATACCAGTTATGATTTTTATTTATGACATAACCCTTGGAAGCCTTGTCCTTAACCCAAAAGGTATGTTTGGCCATTGCTTCATCAAGAGTCATGCCAGCTAAAGAATGTGGGCACTTAATTTCAATTAAACCGTTTGCATAAATGCCATCTGGTGTAGTACCAAGAAATTCATATTGATCGTCGACGAACAAACCGCAACCTTGTATACTAATATTCTCTTGAATTTCTAACTGTTTAATTGCGGTTTCTTCGTTTTCGATACCGTACCGTACAGCAGGCAAACTGGAGATATTACTACCATAAACGATTTTACGAACAAGAACAGCACAACTTGTGCTCTCTCGTTTTTTACAAACTTCCCCGAACGATGATGAGGTTAGTAATTTTCTCCTTGTACTCATCCACTCAGAACTACTTCTTTGCAAATGGGTCGACCTTTCAAGCTCCTCTCTTTCAGCACAAGACAACTTTAAATCGGCTAAAAAAGATGACTTGGCTTTCTCATATAATTCTGGACTCAGATCAGGTTTTTCGCAGTTTGGTCCATAGTGAGCGTCTTTCGATACAGCGCTGTGGCTCTTTTTCAATCTTAATTTAGGTTTAGCAATTAAACGGATTCTACGATTACAATTTTCCACTTTCGCGATCAAAGGATTAGGACTAGATTTAAATATTACTTCATGAGTTTTACTATGAATCGATCCTGTATTAAAAGACACAACAGCAGCTGCGCATCGGCCCGCATAAGAACCACGGGAAGAATAATTTACACGCTTACCCCCTACTAATTTGGCAATCACTGCGTTAAAACTTTCAACTATATTACTTGTACAATTATGAATTAAACTTCTAGAATGATATGACAGTCTTTTACTTAAAATGTGTACCGCGTCCATTAATCCGCATCCAACAATTGCTGGAAGCAACCCAACAGGTTCTATTCGACGAGTATCAGGTCTACAGAAATACTCCTTGCAATATTGGTGATTACCAAATACGTGTTGTGGACCATTTAGGATATCTTCACTAAGATTTTTTATTTTTTCTTCGAGTGACTGATTTTGATCGCCCCAATATTTAATAGCGCATTTTACACCCGTTCTTAAACGCAAATACCTTTCTTTTAGGAATTTCCGCAATTCGCAAGGATACTTAGTGTCTTTCGACAGTTTCTCCAAGCTATTGCAGTAGTTTCGTAAAAGATGATTTTTGCATTCAATTTTCTCTACTGTTAAATTACCGTACGGTCGCGAATCTAATATTTTTTTATAAGTACTGGAATCGCCGTCTGCTACAAATTTATTATAAATTACACCGTGATCAACAATGGAACGTTTAAACCCCTCAACTATTATGGTCGATTCCATACCGGTAGATGATCCCGAATAATTCTTGAAACAACGGTGTTCCGAGGGCTGACTGTCGTTCTTTGCGGCTCGTGCACAAACTACGCAGTATTTATTTTTAACTCCAAAAAACAATACTTTATTAGTTTTAATGCCAATTATCGCAGCTGCGCCGTACAAGGCGGAAAAATTCTTACCATAAGATCTCTTGCTCCAACAACCGTCAACAGCAACAGATATTAATGGTGTACCATTTTTATCAACACTACCTATAGACACTGCGTACTCCGCTTCTTCCTTGACAGCTTCTGCCATGGAATGTGCTGCTGTCTTTTCCCACCAATCGCAAACCGTATTATTAATTTCATTGTATAATGAAGGTGACATGATTGGTAGGGCTACTGCGGCAGTTAATGTTTTTAACTGATAGTAGCTCCCACCAGATGATATGATACCAGATACAATTTGATGATTCACTTCCATTCTATCTTCTTTCTTTTCAATCAAACACACAGTAAATTTCATACTACACATACTACATTTCATGATGAGTTTTGAGTCCAGACCAACTTTTACTTCACCTATTATACTGAGGTAACTTAACTTACAATCCATTGGACCGTGGTCCCCTATGGCCTGAAGAGCTTTAAAAAAAAAAGAAACGTCTACAACTCTACGCCCAACTTCCATTTCATCCACCTTTCCCTCTTGGTCGTTTTCAATAACTAGTTCCTGTAAAGAAAGATAATGGCTTGATTTTTTTTATAAAAAATAATTAAAAATTTAAAAAAATGCAAAAGAATTAATACAATATTAGGTTCCTGATGAATAGAAATTATAATTTCTTTACGCATTAGGTATTGTTTTTTTATGACGTCACCTATTTGAACGTAAATTTTCTTTTGAGAAAGTAATTGAGAAGTATTTCGGTACTAAGGTGTTTGTCTCTCGATGAAAATAATAAATATTGCAAGAAAAATCTATAGGTAGGTATTGAGATTTTGTCTTCGCCCATCACTAACTAAGTAGTTTGTTTATTTATGTAACAAGTCTACAAGAATTACGTATAACAACTTACCTCTATACAGCGCGTAGCATTGTTGCTCAGAGTCTCGGCCCCAAGGTTTTCTTTATTTTCAATACTGGAAATATTATTCATCAATATTATCCACTTTTTATTTATTTTGTACAACCCTAAGCCAGACGCTAGGCGCCTCGCGTCTGTTTGGCGGTATAGGTATGTCGACAAAGTTGCGCTGTCGCCTACCTACTTCCACAATTTGATATTTAGACAATACTAGCCGACCCGGCGAACTCCCTATCGCCTTTTTTTTTTTTAAAAATCCTATTATTTTGATATTACATACAGATACTTCAATTTTATTTATCAGTATAGATATAGATAATACAAACCAATATTTACATGTTATTGTAGGTATATGTCTGAATCGGGCGATCTAAATCATATGACATATTGTATTAGCTTTGTAATGTACCCTGTTCAAATGCGATAATAAATAAGTAGGGAGGAACTTACATTTTATTCCGAGATCTTTTGGCTTTCATATTTTTATAATGCGTACAAAACTTTCTTTTCCCTGGCATGCCACTCAAATTCAATCAGTCTTGCGAAAAAAATAGCCTATGTTACTCAGTGATAATGTAGCTTTCGAATGATAAAAGAATTATTAAAATCAGTCCAGTACTTTTTGAGTTTATTCGTTACATACAAAAATCCAAATCTTTCCTCTTTATAATACCTATTAGTGTAGATATTGTATTTTTTACGATTTATATCTAGTTCCATCATGGTTTTCTTTCAGACATTCATTATATCGATACTTTCTACTAACTGAAAATAAATTAATTATAAAAATGTTATACTTACAGTTTTTTACAAAAAACACAAATTCACAATACGTAATTCTGCTGTCTGCAGCCGACAAGCGTGGTGTCGCGTTCACTTACAGAAAGGAACTGCCGCTGCAGACCACCGAGATTGCACGAATGAAACGAACGTTTTATCCCATACATTTGTGTATGAAAAATTTACCTTAAAATATATCTAGATTTTAGGGCTTTAAAAGAGGAAGTCTTTGTTTGTAAAGGTATAAAAAGAAGTATACAGCTATACTTATTGGTTTCTTCAGTGTTCAAAAAGTGTTTCTTTTTATCAATTTGTGTTGATTTATGGGGTTAAATCTGAAAAATACGAAGTCATGTTTTTGCATTTTTACTCAATTTTGTGCGTTTGTTGACGTTTATTATATAACAACTATTAGGTTTAAGAGTTTAATATAAGCATGAACATACTTATTGGTCTTTGATTGTAATATATACAAATTATCATTGATATCAATCATATGTACAATAAATAGGTTAAATATGAAAAATCGTAACACTCTTTTCGGTGATTTTCACGATCTACACCCTTAACTCTGCTCTAACTGAATGAATAAGTTTGTACTACAACGTTATGTTTGCCATTGAAGCTGTCTAACCGCTTATTGAATACGTTGATAATGAGCTGCAATTGAGTATCTACTTGTGCGATAATTTACAACACATTCATTACAAGCGAACACTAATTTGTAGTGCACATTATTTATTAATCCTAAAGCAGATACGTTTTGGAAGGACAATGAAGTTGTAAATAAGCACCACGTGACCGCGCCTGATGCCAGCTCCGCGATATGCGTCTTAACTTAGTTATAACTCAACATGTTATACAGTCCTCGCTGACAGCTACACTGAATTTGGAACGAATATACAAATATACATGTATCTGTGTAGGCACCTGTTTGCCAAGTCAAGGGATAACTCAAGGCATATTAATCACATAGCACATTTGAGCCGTAACCAGCAATTTTAGTATCCACTACTGGACATGGGCATCGTCATGCACATTGTATTGCGCATGAGGGATGTATGACCTTAACACGCTACCCTGGCCAAGTGGGTTGTCTAGACCGCTCTCTTATAGTCGGTGTAGTTCCTCAACGCTTATGATAGAGACTTTGTTACCTATCTCTTAGTCGCCTTTTACGACACCCACAAGAAAAGATGGGGTAATGCTATTCTAAATACAACTGACCACGGGCGTCGCAAAGGGGGGGGGGGGGGGGGGGGGCAGGGGAGGGCAGTTGATAGCTGGACCGGCTGGACAGATACTATGCCAAACAGACGCACGTGACAAAAACCTGATTGGGCGCATCATTATACCAGGCTACTCGGAAAGTTTTGCGACAAGGAGTTTTTATCTATGGAACACTGACTGGTTTTGATGTCAATTAAAACTATGACTATCTATAACATAAAAACAAAACATTCCAAATTAAAAATTTCCCTCCAGATTTTTTACGTGCGGAATCAATATATCGTGTCTCATTAAAAATAGATATTCGGCTTTAACATTTTCGCGCTATGATTTTAAATCGTACAATCTGGATACAATACTAGTACCTACAATACAATACAGCTATACAATTGTAAAAAAGGTTGCGGGCTCCCGCTGGATGCAGGTCGCTGCCGATAGGTCTAAATGGCGGACAATGGGGGAGGCCTATGTCCAGCAGTGGACGTCCAAGGGCTGAAATGATGATGATGATACAATTGTAATTAATATCTGCAGTTTGGCAGATATTACTATGGGATATATTGTATAATTATTGTTATGTGGTTTAAAATAAAAAAAATAACGTTTACGACATTGTCACAGATGATGAATCTTGGATCTACCAGTATGATCCAGAAACTAAGCGTCAATCTACTGTTTGGATGTTTCAAAGTGAGCCAACGCCTACCAAAGGAAAATTTTTAATCGCATGTTTTTTCACTTTATCTGGCTATCTGTTCCTTTACGAAACGAAAGCAATATTAACGCAGAATGGTATGTAGCCACATGCTTGTCAAACGTTTTTACTGCAGTGAGTAACAACCGTCCAAACAGGTCTCCGCGGACCGCTGCTTGCACCACGACAACGCAATAATAATATCGTCCTCACACCCGCTCAATCAGCGCTTAAAACAAAAGACTTGGATAGTACCTCGGTTAAAGTTTTAGGCCATCCTCCTTACTTACACTCCCGACTTGGCACCTTGTGCCTTTTTTAATTCTCAAAATGAAATGCCAACTAAAAGAGAAGCAGTTTTCGTCGCCGAAAGACGCGCCGCGCTGGCTATATTCGAAGAGGCTATAAGAAGGTACCCGGGGAAGACTGGAGAAATGTTCTCAAAATTGATTCAGGCGCATGAAACTTTGTATAGATGCAAGTTGAGAGTACTTTGAAAAAATGTAAGAAAAAATGGGTAACTGTAGAGCATTTTTAATCTTTTTCGCAAAACTTTCTGAATTGCCCACGTACAGTGCCTAACATATTACAGACACAATAATCATATTAGAGTTGGCCACTTTGAACTTAGTTATCTTGCGTTTGGTTTGGAATTCAAAATTTAAACTAATTTAAATTTAAAGCTATTACATTCTTTTTCAAAATCAGTTATTTATTTGTTTTTCCGTCAAACGACTTTTTGCTTTGATATCGTTGTGTTTGCGACCATGGAAAAGTTAAAAATTCGCGTTATTTTCGAATATGAGTTCCGTCGCGGCAGCAACGCAGTACAGAGGGCACGCAATATCAACGATGTGTACGGACCAAACACCGCAAAAGAACGCACGGGGCGTTTTAGGTTTGATGGTTTCCGTTCTGGAAATTTCGAGCTCAAGATCGAGCCCCGTGGAAGACTGGAAACTAAAGTCGATAATGACGAATTAAAAGTAATAGTGGAAGCGGATTCATCTCAAACCACGACGGAGTTAGCAGCAGCCTTCGGCGTAAGTGACAAAACGAAATTGATTAATTTACGTGAAATCGGGAAAGTGAAGAAGCATGGAAAGTGGGTACTGTATGAGCTTAATGAAAGTCAGCTGCAAACACGCGTCGAAGCCTGCCTTACTTAGCTGAACCAGCACAAAAATTAAGGGATTCTGAATCGTATTGTCACTTGTGATGAGAAGTGGACCTATCGATCCTGTATGATAATTGTAAACGTTCGTCACAATGCTTGAAACCAGGAGACACAGTCAAACAATATCCCAAACGTAAACTGAATCAAAAGAAGCTCATGGTGACTGTAAGGTAGTCTTGTACCGGTATTATCCACTACAGCTTCATGAGATCTGACACAACAATTAATGTAGATGTGTACTGCGAAGAACTGCAAACGATAATGGACAGCTCGCTATCAAACAACCGAGTCTGGTCAATCGCTCTAGTCCACTGTTTCTCCATGATAACGCTCGCCCACATTGCACGACAGACAGTCTCAAAGTCTGTAGCTTCGACTGGAAACTCCGTCACCCACCGTACTCGCCAGACCTTAGCCCCTTTCCTCCGATTTCCATTATTTTCGGAATTTGGATAACTTTTTACAGGGGAAAAAATTCAACTCCGATGAGACACAGAAAAACGCCTTCAGAGAATTCATCAATTCCCGTCCCCAGAAGTTGTATAGCAGAGGCATCAATCAACTTCCATTCAAATGGCAAAAGTGCATTGATAATAATGGACAATCAACTAATTAAATATATAATTCTCATACAAAAGAAAAAACAATTTATACAAATAGGTCTTTTTTTCAGATAAGTAATTAATGTCTCATATGAACAGTTTCATTTATAGATCGTCTTTTCTTGCTTCTATTTACCATGGTTCATTTCCTTTATAAGTTAATCACACGCGCAGCTTGTACTAAAAAATCAAACTTCTCCCAAAAACTTATATGACCTCCATATCTAGCAAAGATTAATAAGTAAACCCTTGTTGCCAGTCGGTCATCAACGTCCCCGGTGCCTCCATCATCAGGCGGAACTCTCCCACGTCCCGGTACCAAGCAGATCACAGTGACAGTGCAAGAAACTATCGTGGAACCGGCTCAGGCCCAGCAGCAACCGCCGACAACAACCAATGTCGTCCGTCATCACCACCACGCCTCCAGTGCGACGAAGGAGCTGGACGATTTAATGGCATCGCTCTCAGACTTCAAGGTAAGATTTAATGCTATGGTTAACAATTATATGCTGAAGATGCTGGAGTCATAAATGACTGTGACAGTAAAAGAGACAGTGGTGGATCCAGAATAAGTGCAGCAGCAATTACTGAATACAATCAGCGTTTGGCCACTCATCTAAGGAGTAACGTCAATTCCGTCATGTTGTTAGGACATTGTTTTTTGGTTAATTATGTTGATTTAGAGCATTGACTTCCTATGTATTACTAGACGAGCAGTTCTAAAGAAAAACTTTGTCACAACGCGGGTACTACCGTGCAGGAAGTACCCGGAGGTGCAGGAAGATGCAGTGATTAACCGAACGCTCACGCAGATGCGACACGAAACAATCTTTGCCAATTTCCATTTTATCTTTGAGAGTAAACTTTTTGATCTCTAAAGTTTGCGTATTTGTAGTGAAATGATATATGTAAGTATTGCAATGTGAATTTAACTTTCACCTACATAATAATAAGACCAGTCTAAAAGTAAAATACTAATGTAATAAAAATTGCAGCTATTACAAGACATATACGCACGTACACACTATTGTTTTTATTTTTATATTATATACATGCATATGAGATGATAGTTTTTACAAAATATACATTTAATTCATGTAATTCAAAACATTTTTCAGTAGCAGTTTTTTCATCGTAAACTAAATTGTAAAAACGAAAACTGCTCCACTTCATCATCATAGTAGAGAAAGGCGATATCGATATACGTACAAGTATATTGGCAGCGCGCCGATACACTGATCGTAAAATTGAACGTAGTGAAACTACGTCCATCGCTCACATTTTAAGTTTTGATTATTATTTGTTACTAGGCCATCACTACATTCGTAATGATGTAAGTAAATTATATATGTACTTATTATGAAATGCTATGCCCTCGGAAGACTTCTTTGTCCTTCGAGAATATTTTTTGCAATGTCGAAGCATGCAATTCATCATTTTCATAAATTCTATCCGTTAACCAATATCTAAACTGTCAACATAATCAACTATCTGCAAACATTTATTTTCTACCTACTTCCATTGTTTGGAAACCGTCTCTTCTGTATGAGTGTTTCTTATATTCTATGTCAATCTGATTGGTGGTAGTCACTCTCGCTACTAGCTCTTCATGACTAAAGTAAGCGAGAATAACATATTAAATTGGCTTACGAATTACTTAAATTTACGACAATATAGTGTATAATAACAACCTTAATTATCTCCTACATTAAACTAAATATACAGTATTTTGTCGATTGCAGCGCAGCATTTAATGTGAATTTGATGTATTACAAAACAAAGCATTTCTTCTCTCGCTTGCGCGCGATCGACTAAAGGAATTGTGGACAATTGACCGTGACGTAATGGGCAATTTTTTAGTATGTGCTGTATGGCGTGTCTAGTAGAATACATAGAAGTCATTGATTTAGAGGAACCATTGTAAACCTGGAAGGAAACCTGGTTGCCTGGAAGAGATCGCCTTAGCGATAAGGTCGCCTATTGTATTCTGTCATTTATTATTTGTGCACTTGTAATAACTGTTTGTATGCAATAAAGAATTGTATTATCATTATAAAATTCATATTATATTTAGTTACTTTCCTATTTGTTGCCTATAGATAGTGATGGTTTAGTGACAAGTAATAAATAAAACATAAATTGTGAGCGATGGACGTAGTTTGACTACGTTCGATTTTACGATCGTATCGGAGCGCTGACAATATACTTGTACGCATATCGATATCGCTTATATCTACTGTGAAGGGAAACAGATTTTGTTTTTATAACTTAGTTTACGATGAAAAAACTGCTACTGAAAAACGTTGTGATTCACATGAATTTTATTTAGGGAAAGTTTACTTCACGAGTTGCATTGCAAAAACAAATTCTGAAATTAATGACTGCAGAATATTTTAGACTTTTCATTAGTCGCATCATGTTTCACTGTGTTTAATAAGAAAAGCAAATTTATAGTTGTTTCTAAAGCATACACTCAGAAACGAGTGCATTAGTTACTAAGATTTGTATACAATATTTTCTGTTGCAAGGCTACTGGTAACATACGACAGCGGATTACATCCAAGGTCAGTCGGGCCTGCCAAAAGATACGTGACCTGATAAAACGTATACAATAAACTCTACACTTATGCTCTTGTTTATAAACCCTGACCCATATTAATGAAAATTTCATTCATGAACTTGAATTTACTGAATCAACCGTATTTATGGAGACGTGGACTGTATTAATTCACTCGATTTTACGATCTCACCGTACCGGCGTGCACGCAATTTACTGACTCATCAACACCCTAAGGTCCATTATCGGTCGGCATCTGTCACGGCCACCTCGGCACACTGCACTAACAAACATCGCTTTCCGTTTATTATAATATTTACAACTCTCCTTTCTTGGTCCACGGCTATTTCCAGCCGCGCAAGCAGGCACCACTCCAGGACCTGTCGTCTCCCTCGCACTCGTTGAGCGGCTCATATCTAAAGATAGTTGCGGGCGTTACATCACGGGCGTGGTGGGGCCGCCAGCTTATAATATTAGAGTACATAGTCAAACATTTCACTCGGACCACATTCGCTCCAGTACACCTCCACCGAGCGGTTATCTTCTGTACGTGCGGACTTAGCGTTCTTTGACTTCACTTTAAAACTTGAAGTCTGAGTCGAAGATCCTAAGTCTTCTCATTTATCAACATTGATGTTTCTGTGCTCTCAAACATCTAAACATAACAAGACATTGGTAGCACAGAAATTTCAGTACTAATCGGTTGTTTTAAACCCCCAGGTAAGCGGCACAGGAGGCGAAAGCGGCACTCACGTGTATCGCGAGAAGCGCGCGTGGCAGGAGCACTACCGCAGCAGCGCGCGGCAGCCGGAACCCGCCTCTCTCGAGCATATGCTCGGATCCCTCCGGGCAGACATGAGCCGCCAAGGAGTACAAACCCCCCAAAAGGGATGCTGCAACGCTTGCGAGAAGCCCATCGTCGGACAGGTGGTCATTTCTGCCTAGAATCGGCGGCAGAACTTGGATTTCGCCTCAGCACTGAAGATTTCTCGTGTTTTCATGGATTGTTCAATTGTTCAAAAGTTGCGACAGTGCAAACCAAGTCTGCTACCGATCTAGTGACAATAAAATGGATTTATTTGTGAACATATTCAACATGTAGTGTTTGGGCGCAGGTTATCACGGCGTTGGGCCGCACATGGCATCCTGAGCATTTCACGTGCGCGCACTGCACCCAGGAACTGGGCACGAGGAACTTCTTCGAGCGCGATGGAAAGCCGTACTGCGAGCCTGACTACCACAACCTATTCTCGCCGCGATGCGCCTACTGCAACGGCCCGATCCTCGACGTTAGTTTTAATAGTTTTCAAGATTTTATTGAACTTCATTAATCTCGATGCTAAAATGTTATTCGGTTGCAGAAATGCGTGACTGCTCTGGAAAAGACCTGGCATACAGAGCACTTCTTCTGCGCTCAGTGCGGCCAACAGTTCGGTGAAGATGGTTTCCATGAAAGGGATGGCAAGCCATACTGCCGCAACGATTACTTTGACATGTTCGCGCCAAAATGCGGCGGTTGCAATAAGCCCATAATGGAGAACTACATCTCCGCGCTCAACACTCAATGGCATCCAGACTGCTTCGTTTGCAAGGTCAGTATCAACCATATCAGTTCTTTAGTTCCTTGGCTCTTTCAGTTCCATAACAGCAAATTCACTTCAAGAACAGGTTTGGAATATTTTGGAACAATATGATGATTTGCTGATAAGAAACTAGCGATTACGCCCGGTGAAGTATATGAAGCCTCCTAAAAGTCCAAATTTAAACTATCTTTGGATTTTTAGAGCGTTTTAGGGGGATTTTAGAGCTTCTTTAACGGGAATGTTTCGGTCATACAGGAGTGCCAAGTTGCGGTCAAAGGCAAGTCATTTTATGCCATGGAAGGGAAGCCGGTTTGCCCGAAATGCGTCGGAGTCGATGAAGAGGAATAATGGATGACATCAATAGTATGCCCCCAAATGGATGCCCTCCCCCAATTTTATTTTTCAGCTATGCTCGCCGGCTACGACGAGAATGCTATAAGGGATGATAGTAAACACAAACACATATTATCACACAAACACAATACACTAAACGATCTTCCTAATTTAGAGTAATGGATAGGGAAAATTAATTTATTGTGTAATATATTTTTGTAATATTATTGTAACGTTAAGATTTATACAATAAAGAGATCAAAAAAAAGAAAAAAAAAGAATAACAAAGAACAAAATAATAAAAAAACAATTAAAAATTGAACTATACGGAACTTGTCACGCGCGTGCCCTCTGCCGGCGGCTGATTGACGGCCGCCTGTCAAGGTCACGTGCGTATGCGCATCGCATGGCAATGAACTTTTATCAATTCATTGTTATGTTACAAATGAAGGACGATGTTAAAAAACTAGGCGTAATAGTAAATGGGGTCAAGTGCTAGGCGTATAGTGTTTCCCGGTGGAGGCGCGCTATAAATACGTGCGTGGTGACGTCACGGGCGCGTCCGTAGCCACACCGGCTGCAGTAAATCACCGCGTTTTGTTTATGGACCATTGATTAAACTCTATTTCTGACGTGACACACGCTATTAATAGACCGTCGTCAGGGAACACAAGTCATATGTGAATTAAAACGTCCTATGTCAAGTTGGAGAGACTGGAAATTGGCGGTTCTTCAAAAATACAGCGCGATATATTTTATATATATATATCGCAAATACATTATGAACTTTATAATGAGACTGATACCGAGCATACCTACTATCTAACTACCTAGTGTATCTAGGTGGTCTATTTTAAATAGTCGGTAACACTGATAAAAAGTGTACCTACAATGAATTTTAAAAATATACATTGTATTATGTAAAACTTAGAGGAAACTTAATAAATCATGTTATTATGTTTTCAACGATGATGTAAAACACATTATATGTGACAATCGGACAGTTTCATAAATCTGTGCCAAAACATTTGTAAAAATTATGAGTTCACCTAAACGCATTAGATTTTGACATATAAAATGTAAACACTGAAATTAATTTTCTAATATTAAATGGAAATTTATGGATTCTATGTAAAAAACAGATTTTTTATGGGATAAAATAAACAAAAGGCGAAAGTCAGGGCTAAATGACGTAAACATACATAAATTTCGTAAAAAGATAAAGCTACATACTTCGATAGACTAGACTGTGTAGATATCTAAATATCAATAGCTAAATTATCAAACAGACGAAGTTAACAAATTCTAGGAATCGTTTGAATTAAAGCCAAGCCGCGCAATAAGATCAAAGTGTGTTTATCAACTAAAATCTTGTGCTACTCTGGCGCAAAATATTACTGAAGCAAATTGTCAATCAAACTTGTCACAATATAGATAGTTGTTACCATACATTTAGTTTTTTTTACTAATCACAAAGGTCGACAAAGCGTGTAAGCGAGAATTTAAACTACACGTTTACCATAAACAAGAAAGAGAAACAGGAACCGATTGTCTATTAGAGTACATTTTTCAAAGTAACTTTTTTGTTCACGTAGGCGCTAACCATTAAATATCACTCTCATATTAACAAATTACACTCAACAAAGGTTTTTGTGCCGCCGTGATTTCGACAGTCTTGTCATATTGTTTACGGTCACAACACATTATTAGTTCACCATACATTTACATTAGAATCACCTTATAATTTACATTAGAATCATAAAGACACAAAGACATACCACCGTAAACCAAAAACGAGTAAAACAACATCAATTCTTCACACATCGTACACATAGGCTGCGACATATTTAGAGAGAAACAAGAAAATAGCTAAGTCCTTACTAGACAAAATGCCCACTTTAAATATTAGAAATTAAAAAAAAATATTACTTGTTTGATCCACGAGCGAAATCAATATCTCTCTGAATATGACTCAATATCAATACAACATACAACTACAATACATGTAGCGATACACCATAATACATTTCCCAAAATATTCAGTGGAAATGGAATAGAACAGCGAATTGTGTGCTTCAGGATTGAACGTGAGGTTCAAGAGATTCAAGAGATAAGATAACGGTTATCGAGGGTGGTAATCAAGTTGAATTCCCAATCACTTCGATTTAATCGGATCTTTTCTGCACCCCTAACTCTATCTTCTCTTGCTCCCCGAATATGTAAAGAAAGAAGGACAGAAAATTATTTTATTGACAACAAAATGGCAATTAAAAATACAAACAGAATATTGATTGTTGTGCCAATCGGCGCCAACTCAGCATATGTCGCGGAGCGAACTGCGACGCTGATTTTTAGTTAACAATGTTTTAGGAAATGTTTAACGAATCTGATTGATCGAGAGCCTGTTAGACAAGTGTTTTGTGTTAAGCGGGATGTGTGTTAATGTTGATTGAAATCATATTAAAACCCAAATTTCTCCATGAATAAAGTTCAATTATTGCTCAATTGTTCGTACATTATTGATAACACATTTGATATTTCAATGCCTCTCCTGCGTTTCATCGATCGCCGTCAAACGACCCTTGACTTTATAATGTCATCATTCTTTAATAAGTCAAAGATCAATACTTCATCGTATATTCAGTCCTACTAATATAGAATGAAAATCGAAAAAGCAACACCTGTGAATAGAAGAATTATATAGAAAACATTGTATGGTGAATTATCCTTTACAAATTTTAGTATATTACAAATTACAAAGGCATGATACCTAATGGTTCATCGGTCCCAATCTTTTATCCAATTCGCTCCTAATGGAGTTCATCCGAGAGTGTGCCAACGTTTGTCATTCCTAACTAAGTTGGTACCTATAGTTGTAACCCACCATTTGGACTGTTAATTACTTAAAACAAGAATGACATTCATTTTTATTTTAAGAATATTTGCTTGTAATTTATGCTATGACCGTAAGGGTCGTGGCTTCTCTATAACTGTAAAAAAGTTAATTATATTCTAAAGTCTGTTCCAATCTAATTTGCCAAAAACAAAGCCATATCAATGAAACCTATCCAATCGAGAAATCAAATTATGAATATGTAAATAATTATCACTTCACTATGAACTTGAAGACTATTGAACTTCACTATTGAAGACCATGTTCCCTCAGGCCGCCATATTTGTTTCCATTTGGAACAAATTGAATTGTAATGGTGTATACAGTATAAGGTCTTAATCTTAGTATCTATAACATTATCAATCGACCAAAAATCCCAAATTATGTTTCAGGAGTGTCGCGAGCCCTTCCACGGGGGTTCATTCTTCGAACATGAAGGGCAACCTTACTGCGAGACCCATTATCACGGAAAACGCGGGTCTTTATGCGCGGGCTGTCACAAACCGATCGCAGGCCGCTGCATAACTGCAATGTTCCGGAAGTTCCACCCGGAACACTTCGTTTGCGCTTTCTGCCTTCGACAACTGAACAAAGGCACCTTCAAGGAGCAGAACGACAAGCCTTACTGCCACACCTGCTTCGAAAAGCTGTTCGGATAAAGGAGATTTTGTTAACGGCGCTTAAATATTTGTAGACCAGCGGCGGATCCGGTTAGATATTGGGGATTTTTTATAATAAATAATAAATTTTGGATATTATAGGGCACGGTCAGGTCAATCTACTAGTGATGGGTAACTCCGGAGTTAATGAATCAAACGAGTTGAATCCGCGAGCGGAGCAGAATCCTTTAATTGTTCCATCGAATTGTTATTCATTCCGATTCCCATTCCGGCGCCAATCATAATCGTGAGTGTAATCACGCCATGGCACTTGTCGGGGACTCAAAATCGAGATGCAACTATGACATGCCCTTTTTTTTTTTGGTTATGCAACAACCATTAGGGAAAAGGAATGAAACGCTCTCGGAAGGCGAATAAGTAGGTGAATCAAAAGAGTTAAGGAGTAACTAAGAGGAGTCGGATCCGCAAGCGGAGCAGGATTAAGTGAGTTAAAACACCCCGAGAGGTCTTGATTACACAATCTCCACTACCACTACGATCTACAACAACAGACTCTAACTGACTCAAACTGTAAGTTACAATTGAATGCCTTTCCGTTCATTAGTGTGTGGCTAACAAACGTCAAACTTATAACTTATTGAACATTTATAGGTTTTAAAATTCAAGTTAATGTGAGTGAACAGCATTTTATTTTTAGATTAATTTGAGAATTTAGTAAGGGCCACTTTTCCTTGCCAAAGTTATTAAGTTCCGTTTATGTAGATTACAATACAAAATTCTTAGATTAAAATATAATAAATTACGGCTTAGGCTTGACGCTCTCAAATTGTATCACCAAAAGAAAAAAAGTTTAAAAAAGAGTATAATATCCCATTTCAGAATACAGACTTACCCCCTTTAATTCCAAAAGATCCTATAGTCATGTCTTATGCGATATAAATGTTTAAACTTTTACGTATTGTACACATTTTATATTGTAAATCGGGTTTTAACGCGTGTAAATAAAACGTAAACGAAAACCTTTAATTTTACGCGTTAAGGCTCCATTTACAATTTAAAATGTCTTATGCGATATTGTGGCTTTTAAAAGAAATACCTAGTCTCCTAGGCCTGGATCCGCCTCTGATGTAGAACATCACGAAGTTTTTAAGCATAGCTTATTGTAGTTATAGCACAATTTTAGTGATTTCACAAATCGAAACGACGATTACGGCTCGTATAAATGAATTTATGGCCTCTAACGAACCCCATAGTGGAGAACCGAAGGAATATTTATATAGTTATAGGACAGCTATCTCTATGATTAATAACATTATTTTGTTTACACGCTTGTTTATCTTGGAAATTGTCTTTTATTGTAAACAATATACTTATTTATGGTAATACCTAAAGTAGACATAAAAATTGGCTCACTCATAGATTTTAACGGCATCATACAATTTTTTGTGTAATATTTATAGAGTGTACCCACCAGCGATATTTTTTCTTTGCGACAGATGGTTCGTATTTAAAACTGACCACCAATTATAAATGTAATCTGCCTGCTTTGCAAAAGTCCCCAGATTCATCTCTAAGTAAGACATTCGTTTGTTCAAAGACAAGTATTTGTTCGGGTCTGGGTGAATTATATTCGTCATTGTGTGTGTTTCTGAACTCACCTAAAATCCTGATGTGGGTCGGCGAGTGTTGCATTATGTATACATTTATATGTGCAGGAAATTTAATACCTACATGATGTGTTGCTTGTGGGGTCAATGCAGACCTTTATTATACTGAATTTGATATATCATAGCAACATATTTTCGTTTATTTTTTTCAATTAAAAAAATATCTAGGTACATATGTAATGAGCCGATTTTTATTAAACTAATATATATGTATCTTTACACAAAATACCGAATGTTCAAGAAAAATCACTGTGATTTCAAAATTAACAAAAAATAATACAGAGTAGAAACTTAACTAAAACATTGTCAAGTTTGCCTAATTTCAATTTTACAAATGTAATGAAGTTTACACATGAACAATACAATAAGAATATTCATAATGATATTCGCAATATATTTAGGTAGATAACTCGTAAATTACCTTTTAGGTAGATACCTATTCTAGTGCATGTGATTGAACTAATTATTGTTGGTACTAAAATTTCAACAAATAGAGTAAATTTATAGTCAGTCGGGGTAATTGAGAACTAGACTAAAAGATTGCACATTATTGATTCGAAATTCTTTCTTCGCTCGTTCTCTTGTCTAAAAAATATATTTGAAACTGCTATAAAATAAATGGACACTACAGCATTTTTTCCCCCTCGGTATAATTAAAAGGCACAATAACCTCTAATTTTCACAGATTTTTTATATTATGATACCAATTTTCCACAAGACTGTACTGACAGTTTATGAAGTGCTGATTTATTAAAAAAATACATTTAGCGCGACCTCGCGCAGAGAGCCATATTAATTAAGTAACAAAGTAAAAACTGCTATAAATTAAGAATAACATAACTGGCGATAAATAACATATGTATATGTAATACATATACACAGTCTTACTAAAGGAAGAAATATGTATCCTAAAATATACGAATTATCAACGATTTTAAACTTTGTTCTCAATTACCACTGATTCGAATTACCCTAATTGACTTACATGCAATTAAAATGTGCAATTTGGCTAGCACAAGACGGATTGCCTGTGAATGAATAAAAACTATATTTGAAAAATAATAAGTGACAGATAAATGCGGAGATTTTTCGAGAGATTGAGTCATGCCATGTATAATGTGATTTAACAATTGTAAAATATAACAAATTTACACACCGACGGTCGGTCGTGTGCTAAGCTCTTAAATGTCATAGACATTACTTGGTAGTTGATAACAGTTTAGAATTGAAAAAAAAAAAAATAGTTTCACTGCCGTTGGAGAAATAACAAAGTTAGTTCTTATGGAAATTAAATCGTACCACTAAAGTAGAAGGAGAAACGTACAATTTAAAATTGCTAAAGATTGTTTTATGAGAAATTTATGATTAATTAAAATGACATTATAAGCCAAAAGGTACCCCCTACCTTATAGACATGAAATCTTTTCTGGGTATATTTTTTATCTAAAATTTGTATGGTTATTGGTAAAATATCTTGATGACTGATTAGCCTAGTTGGTAGTGTCCGTGCATCCTGTACAAAAGGTGCCAGGTTCGATTCCTAGTCGTACACTCGTTTGTTTAAAGACTAATGTTTGTGCCGGTCTAAGTCATCTTAGTGTGTCCTTAAACCCACGACACAGTGAATCCTAGAATGTGTCATGGTGTGGCGTTATTTATGTTCAGCATCTCAATACTGAATACTGACGTCATATACTTGTTAAAAATGTGATAAAACCCCATTATTTTTTCTATAACCCTGTTATGTCCAGGTTATTGTATGTTATGTACATTTTTTATCGGAATATGTAATTGCCATATCGTTGATGAAGTGTCAATATATTCCATTTAAGATGACTTTACACAGTAGGAAAAAACAATTCGTTATAAATAAATAAATGTAGAAAATTATTTATAAAAAATAGCTACAATAAAAAAACAGCTACAGTCAGCAACAAGCTAACGTACCAAAAACCATTTGATTTCAGTCTTATTATAGCCGTCTTAAGAGAACGGTTGGTATACGTTAACCTGTTGCTGACTGTACATTCGTTTTATCTGTCTTTATATAAATAATGACAGTTATTTGATAATTCTTGTGCAGTTGAATTGGATAAGAAATACCCAAAAAAATCTTAATACGAGACCCTTCAACGACGATACGGACAAAATAAATATATTATATTATAGATATAATAAGGACATTTTGGTTAATAATGTCATTATCATAGTTATCTAATGATAAAGAAAATGAATGATGAATTATGTAAAAAACGGTCAGTGTTATCATTATCACAAATCAATAATTATATCTGCATTTTATTTACGCTTTCAGTTTATTGTTAAATGATAAGTTCCAATATCTTCCATTAGTTTAAAATAATTGCTGTACAGTTATTTGCTATCGTTGTTTAAAAGTTATATTATTGCTTCGTTTGTTTATCGGTACTCGTTAGTCAGGTGTATGTGCCAAACTTATCAGGCAGTCTTAAGGCTGTCACTCACGATACAATACGCTAGTTGACGATTGTACAACGAAAGTACGACACACAGTTGTGCGAAGCCTGTTTGATCGACGTAACGTTTGACCGACACGACGATTATTCGAAACTACATTGGGCGGAAGAATAACAGATCAACAAAACGTTTGAACGACAAGACTGTAGAACGACATAACTTTGTACAAAGAATGATTTTTCGACCGAAGGTCAAACGTTCTGACGTTCTACTGTCGTGTCGGTCAAACAGCCTTCGCACAACTGGATGTCGGACTTTCGTTGTACAATCCTAGTTGAGTCTTCCTCAAATTAATATTGTTTGTTTATTTTCACAATTAGAGAAAAAAATCAAATTCATGATAAAATTACGTAACGTTACATGATATAATTATCAATTTGATAATTTTTATGGGGTGAAATTTCTTTCACTTATAGTTATGTGCTGTCATGTTAGAGACGTCAAATGATTCTAAGTCCTATAAGTTTAAGTTTCTAGGTCCTCTTAAACTCGTTTAAGATTTAAAGATTAATTTCTAGTATCTTAGTTATGACGACACAATAATCTGAAAAACATGCACTATTATTTTCTTTGCAACTGGCTGCTCATATTGACGCAAATACTTTGAGCCGGATTATAGCCAGCAGTAAATCCATCCGTAAGAGAATGAGTTGCCAACTTGTCAGAATCCCTATCCTTTCCTTCCCATTTCATCCCGTCTTTCTCATCCTATATTTCCCAATCCTCATCCTTCCCGAGATGGAAACGTATAGAAGTGTTCTTTATGTTTACATTTTACAAACAATTCGCTACATATTGTTACATTTAACTGGTTGATGGTAGCTTGCTTACAAAATTCCTAGTACCTACAGTTGCTTCGAGATTTGACACATCATAATACAATAATATTACACATCCCGGCCGAAAGTAATACACGTCGGCTAGCTTCAGTTTTGTAGAGCGTCGTCTTTGTCGTACAGGCATGCGATAGAAACGACGCTCTACAAAACCGAAGCTAGCCGGATAGTCTCTTTCTAAAGGCCGATGTGTATTACTTTCGGCCGGGAAGTTTTTGAAAACTTCCTCATTTTCTACAAATATTCTATAGTATCGTGATTGACCGCCTTTATGTTTTATCACTTCGTATAGCTCGATAACAAGGTGTGGTTACATTAACCACGGGTCAAACTGATGGTAGATTAGCGTTAAACTGTAAACTAAGGACACGATTTTATTGAATCTGTAATATTTTAACAAATATATTTAATGTTTTTTAAATGAAGTTTTATTTTATCGATCTATGTCGCATTATATCTAAATATGTCACTTTATCTGGGAAGAGCAGGGTTCGCTGATATATATCAATTGATATTTATCGTCAAAACTAGAATTTTTCCAGATCCCACACTTTTAAATTGTTATATTGGCTTAAAAAAATATGATCGACTGCCACTGCCAATGGTTAAAACACAAAATATTATAATTATTATAAAATTTGGTTGAATGTTGATTAACTAGTGATTGATTTTATTAATTTCGGACTATTTTTTTGTTACGTAATCTAATTTTACTTTTTGTTTTGTTTTATAATAAATAAGTCTATCAAACTCAGTTTCATTTAACAATTTTGACACGTTAACACCACTTACAGAATGAAATTCGCGTCTTTTATATACATTATATAAATAGGATATATATATCGGGTATTTATTAATTTACGAACCCTGGAACTTATTCTGTTTTACTTTCCTTTTCTAATTAATTTATTTTACAGGTATGTACTAAAAGTACATTTTTTTTCGTAGCACTTGAAGACTGGCCGGCCCACGACGCAAAACGCCAGTAATTTTTCCCATGTTTTGAAACTCGTTCTAGTGTATAGTTTTTTTAATTATTCTAAAGGAATAAATATATTTTCATCAAAATCGTTTTAGTTTTCACCAAAACTATTTGTGCATAGAACGTTACGGCCGATTCCTGTACAAAAGCAGCACAAGATGTGATGACAATAATATGATTCTGGATACTTCTATTATCTACAGATCAGGTGTAGAAAACTCTAGTAAAAACAGTTGTTAATTAGTTCCATTCCCTTAATCCTTATTTTTTGTAAACAGTAAATAAAAAAAATACTGGATCGGTTTTGTATTTTTTTTACATTTAGCAAGAAAAATTCCTTTGTTTGAAACCGTTTGATGTTTCCTTTCACTTAGATCAGACGCGATAGGTAGTATTAGTATTGAATAAAGTAATATTTGGAGTATATATACGTATGTATATATATACGTATTGGTATCACGGTGTCTATGGCAATAACATGATCCTTTGAAAACAATATTTCATTAAATGATTAATAACACATTATTTAAATCCGAATCAAACAAAATATTTCGACAGAACACTATTTAATGACACTTATAAATACATCCCCACAGTAAATAACTAGATTGACAATATTCACATCAACTAAATACAAATGTCAAAGGCAACAATTATTATAACTTATTAAATTAATTTGTAATTTATTAAACAATTTACTTAGAAACTAGTCAGTCTTTGGTGATATAGCAGAATTGTTTTCTAGATCTATGCTAATCCAGGAAACAGTTCTGAGAATGATTCACACCAAAAATCTGATAAGTCCATAGATTCAGGTTCACTGAGAGGTGATGCCAATGATTCATAGCCAAGATCTGAACTAAGGCTTGTATGAGACGGAGACACTCCAAGGAAGTTCTCTTCTATTGATTTGGGTGATAGACTCATTGGAGACAATAATTGCATATCACATTCTAAAGTGATGCCCAATCCATCATTTGTTAGCAAATTAAAATCTGTATCAACTTTGACTGGTTTAACTTCTTCAATTTCTTCACTTGGTACTTCTATTGTGATACAATCATTTGCTTCTTCAAAACTAGCAAAAAACATGTCTCCCTTGTCTTCTCCATTTTCTTCTTTAATTTGTACTTCTGGCTCTTTAACATAGGGATGTGCATATGAGTGCTGCGACAGTATCCTGTCGATGTCATGTTTGTTTACGACTCTACTTTCACTGGATTCCAGTTGCTTTGTTGTGGTCCCCACCACTTGAGCTCCTTGATGGCACCCTCCAGTGTGCCGGACTGAGACCTAAAACAATTTTTTTGATAAATAAGCCAAATAATTTATAAACAGGCTAACTTCAAATGAGAAAAAAATTTTTTACTGATAAAATTCTTAATACTGCTTATTGTTAAATGCTTTTTATATACTAATTATAAATATTGTATAATCTATTTAAAACATATTCTTTAATGCAAAATTAAAGAATGCCTTTAGAATTCAAAAATCTACATTATTATTGCATCACAAAAAAAATGATGCAACACAATAACAAATTGCATCACTCAGTTATCACCGGCATTTTGTCGGTGTGTGTGTGTGTGTCGGCTAGCCACGATAACAAAACTGGGTCAGTTTTCCGGGTTCCCTAGAAGCCAATAACCGTATCAATTTTTCAAAACTTACATTTTGAGTCTCTCCTGAAGTACTTGCATCAATCTCTTTGAGGAGGGAGTCTGCAAGTTGATGGAGGGTGTCGAGATACTCTTCAGAGTCGAGGTGTGCGAGGATGTCTGTGATAGGAGAATCATCGCTAGCAACAGGCGTGCCGCGCGGATCGCCGCCGGGGGTCCCTCCTTCTGCTGAAGAGTAGACTCTGCTGGTCCATGGGCCCCCGAGACGGTCCGCGCCGCCGCGCTGCGTAATGACGTGTTCTCACTTAGCAGACGCTCGTTTAATGCCTTCAAACTCGACACTTCATCCACCAAACGCTCGTTCATCTCAACTAACTGATTGACGCGACTTTCCATTTCATCCATTTTCGCCTTCTTCCTGTCGCGCGATGTTTGTGCAGCGACGCGGTTCTTCAACTTCCTGTAACCGATTGAAAAGATTTTTAGGCTGTACGTACGTAACAGCAGAGTATGTATTTTAATGTGTACAATAAACGGTTTGTAAGGGTTTAAAGATTTTTTTTATTAATTCTCTTACACGTTTTAATGTAAAAAATTTAGAGTTAGAGTAGGTCTAAAAAAAAGATTTCAACAACATCTCATGGTGACTAAAATACGCGACACGCAAGCAAAACTATTGGATTTGTTGTTTGAGAAACTTCGTGACTCACTTTCTTTGCATTTTCTCCTCCCATGTTAAATGGTCGAGCCTCCTTTTCCTGGTTGGTGTTGGCGAGGTGGTATCGACGATGACCTTCGACTCCACCTCGTCCACAGTCAGGTAGTTGTTAGGAACGGTGATGATTATCGGAGCATTCATTTTGACGTACAATTTTACTTTGTTAAAACAGACACACCGTTCACCTCTTTGTTACACTTCTACTGTTTTATCGATTGCATAATACGACGATTGTTAATTCCCTTAGTTCTTACAGCACTTTTATGAGATATGACTCCAACGCTGAACAACAATAAACATTTACGTCGTACATGTTCAAAGGTTCAAGTAAAATTCACTCTTTTTGTACGTAGTACGTTCTCGAAAAAGCGTATGTGGTGTCTTCCTATTGGTGGATTCTTATCACTCAGGCGTGTCCATTGTGATAATTATTTCATTTTAGACTAGGATGGCTATATAAATTGTGGATAAATCCCATGAGTAAAAAAGAGAAAATAGCGATCTTTGTGACGTCTTTGTATTTTTTATTTTTGTACTGTAATTTTGTACTTAAAGTTGGATATAACTGTTATATTTTTATAATTTAACAGATTGTTATATATTTTATAACGTAATACTTTAGTTAAATTATAATAATATCTGTATTTTTTGCATTTATGAATGTGTATAATTATTTAATATGGCTTAAATTAAATTAATAGCACATCGAGATCTGTCAAACCGCGAACCCAGAAACAATTCCCTTATAGGTTAGAAATTTAGAAATGGTTCTCAGACCTATCGGTTAACGTAAATGTTACCGGCACGGAATCTTGGCCAAGCGTTTATCTCGCGTTAAATAAGTTTTAAATATTTCTAATAAATGTTTGTTATGACGGTATGTTGATAAAATGTTTACCTTTAGTTCAAGAGGGTAATTCATTATGTTTGAGTGTACTGTGACATTTCTTTTAAGTTTTAGTTGAATTTAGTAATTTGAGCGACGAAGTTGAAGTCTTAAATTTGGTATTGTGAAAAGTAAATATAACGGATTTGTCATAACATAATAGGTACCTATGTTATATGAAAACGTATAATTTGCCGTAGGTAATTTTGAGATAATTATTATTTATAAATCCCTCCAGTACACGAAGTTTTTCGAGCCATTTCTGTAACTAGGTAACTAGGGGAAGGATACGAATAATTTTCCTCACTATTCGCGAATATGATTACGAATAGTACCTACTACGCACGCAGCTGTAAAATTAGTACGTTGATAATTTTTATAACGACCCGTTCAGATTCTAAGAGCCGTGTAATTAGAAGAAGACTCCAGGAGTCGACAAAACAGTCTAAAGACTCCTACTTACGTCACAAGGCCTTGTCCCGTTGCCAAGTAACCCCGGGACACTATCTAAGGCCATCGCGAAATTCTGAACGCATAACATCTGCTCCGCCACCTCTACTCTGTCACTCCCGGCTGACCCCGCCGAGTTGGATTAACGTCGCAGCTGCTGGTTGACGCCGCTACCCTTGGCTGGTGTCACCACTCTTGTCTGGACCCACTACACTTATTGAGGGCGCCGCCTTCCCTGTGCCACCCCCCCCCCCCCTTTCCAGCAACTTTTTGAGGATTGCTGTTAACAGCATAACCACTACAGACCAGAAGCGGCGTTGCGATCACGTAAAAAGAATTGAACAAGATTATTATGAATGTGTCAGAACTTTATATAATAATATTGAGGAGTTCATTATACCTGTTGGTGAGGGCAGTTCTAATGATGCTCTAATGTAACAACCAAGTATCTAAGAGGCAAGCATTGTGCCTAAGCCAATTGAAGGAAGTATTCCTGATGTCGAGTATTTAAATTTTGACCCATTATCAGACTAATTTTTAAATAAAATTATAATTATTTCTTTTACATGTTTCTTTTATTACATTAAAACCACTTTATGTTAAAAATTGACGATTTGATATCTTTTATATCTAAATAAGTAGGTATATTACTATGAGCAATCGGAACAAATGTTCCTAATATATTTTTATGCATCTTGCAATCATCACATTGTAATATAGTAAGAAACTAAACTTTACCCCCTTCAGCTGCTAAAGAAACACCTAGAACTAAAATTTAATATTAATCAGTATCAAAATTGGTTAGTACGCCGTATACGTGTTGCCTTCTAACGCCAGTTCCGTCCTCATTTTTTGTTAACTCCTTTCTGTCGCACTGTACTCCTCACGTTAGGCTATTACTATTTGATTAGCATTCGTTTAGACTTTAGACATGGTGTCGAGTATGAATACTTGAAAATTGGCGAGTATTCGCCAAAATGATTACGAATATTCGGAACATCTTTAGCTGTAACTAATATAGATTACACTGTACTGTTACAGGTCATTCTACATTGGGCTCATTCTATGGGGCCACTGTTAATCCAGCAAAGACTCAATGCATTATTAGGTATTTGTAGCTCAAAATTCATTCCAAAGGAGAGTGGAATCTACTTCCATCCGTTGTTACTGTTCCTTTCAATAGTAAGGCAGGCAGGAATAACGATTGACAGAAATTTATTATAAGTTCCATAGATTGCTGAGATAAGCAGGAATATGTTTGCTGCCGTGGGATTTTTGAGGAAACTACGTAATTTTCTACCATATGATACCAGGGTCTGGCAGAGATCGTTAATAGCAATAAGATCGCCTTTTGTGCATTTCATATAATAAAATGCCTGTTACTGTCTCATTTTGTTTTGGTGTACCATAAGAAGTTTTATCTATCTATCCCAGTTTTGATAGATAATAGAGCCGCCTATTGCTTGGTTACGATTTATGATGATTGAAAGTTAGTACTAAAAAGAAGTTGGTAGATTAACCGTTCTAACAGCGAAGTTAAACGGTATTTTACGTTACTTTATTTTTATTTATAACAGTTTAGGGCGTTCTACCACAACATTTATTTTAACGTGTTATCAAATAAGTTATACGTTATAACGATCACGTTATAACTTTATAACGAACTTGGAACTTTATTAATAACATTTTCATTCAATTTTTGGCGGGAATTCGAGAAATGAATTTGAGTTTTGTTTGATTTATTATAAAAAGGTTTAATAGTAATAGTTTTTTGTACGTAATGGTTGTGATAATCAAATAAAAGCATAAGACTACGTTTTTCGTGTGCTTCCAAGAAGTCCTCTTCCGTCCTCAGTAAACATAATATAACTTTACTGAGTGACTCCTGACTTGCTTCGACGGTACTGAATATTGAAAGGATACGTTTTAAACCTTAAAATTGTTTATTACGAAGAAAATTTAACACTGGCAGAATGCGCTAATTGTACCATTGCCATATATGAGGAGAAAGGAAACATTTTCATCTGTATGAGAATGAGATGGTCATGACTATACTCTGTTCGCGTTAAGAATGCAGTGAATCTGATTATTTTACGTCGACTACTATCTGTTCGCGTTAAGAACGCATGTTCATTTACCGTTCATTTAGTTCCCTTTTATATGTTTTATTAAACGATAAATAATTAAACTATCTGTCTTAACGCGAACAGATAGTAGTCGAGGTAAAATAATCAGATTCACTGCATTCTTAACGCGAACAGAGTATAGTCATGAAATGATATCGCAAGGGAGGTATCATCAAAATGTTACAAAATTTTAATTATGACGTCAACGCCAACCAATGCATGCATGATGAAATATTCAGTATTATTTTGTAGGTAGATATTGTTGTTATGAATGAAATATATATTGGTGAAATATATGAAAAACTATGCCGCTGTGCGTGCGTGCCATTGGATCGCCATTACATTACGCATGCTATAGGTTTGTGCTGATTTATTTAGAACAAATTAAATACATAAATGTTACAGAGAATAGTGTTTGCTGAAAATATTAATACTATTTTTTATTGAGATAACGAGAGCCAGATGCGATTGTCACCGCTACTGAGTGCATCTTTTAAATAGAAATCATTAATTTAATGAATGGCAGCCTTCTCCTTGTTATTGCAACTGATTTATCTATCTAGGAATGGTAATTGTTAACGACGGAATAATAACAATGTAAAAGCTAGGGTACTTATATGTATAGATTTATGATAGTTTCGCATTTCATGTATGTAGTTGTTTATGTTAATAATGTCTCTTTTAATGTCTTATGTTTGTATAATGTGTATCTTATGTTTAATGTCGTTCATGTCTGTTTATGTCTGTTTTTTATATGTAATGTCTATTATGTAACCTATTGTGTATTAAAATGATTCCTAGTGTGTCCTTTATTACCCTATTAGGATAATTGTTGGTGAATAGAGTAAGTAGGGCATGCTAGGGATAAGTTGTGGGCGCTATGGCGTTCGGGGAACAACTAAACGGTCCGCCGCCTGGCGGGCAAATATAATATTATAGTCCTGAAGCGGAGGACGGGGTTACGTAAATATGTCGCGCAAACCGCGCGCCCCGTCCACTCGAAACCGAACGTTATAGCGTCAAGATCTTATTGGATCCACCTTAGGTTAGTTTTTATAATAGTTTCTAATTAGATTTAAGTAGATCTGATAAGAATCCAATTAGAATAAGAATTTGTAATATGATGTATGAATAAATGATCCCCCGCGGGTAGCGGGAGGGGTACACATGAAAACAAGTGGTGGGGGAAGCCAAAACGGAATAATAGACGGACCATTTTGGGCTTCCCGGCATTCCGATCAGCGGCACCACTCCGAGAACAACAAGTAACAAGAAGTACCTCTGCGCTACCCCGGCTCTGCTGATAATCAAGACAAGGCGTTATTTATTGAAGAAAAACCTATATACAGTCCACATCCCCCGGCGATCCATAAGGTTGTAGTTGACAATACTGTCCTCAACAGTAATTTATCTATCTAAAGTCGGAATTTTAATTCGATTCCAGATTTGACAATTTCAGTGTTGCAACGTTATGACAAGTACTAAATAGTAACGTTGCGAAATTATTCGATACGGAAATGGAATATTTCCGGATCGATTCTTCTCGTTTATAATTTTATTCTCGTTAACTAAGTATATCAGGAAATTAAATATTTGTGAACGGATAATTTAGTTATGACGATTAATTTTATATCTTTATATTATATCTATCTAATGGACTCTGGCATATCTCACTCACTCACTACCGAAACACGTACGTAGAGTCCTCGCCACCACTGAAGTCTTGCGACAAAAGTTGGAACTAAATTTGTCCACTCCGTCATCTTGTAGTTTGTTAGGAGTGTGCGTGGAGAGTATCGTTCATGGATTTTCTTGAAATTAAATTGATCATGTCGCGTAAAGTTGTAAAAAGTGTAGCCCGGGAAATGATCCTTAAAGTGAAGGAATTTTGTGAATTCGAGCAGAAGAATAAAGGAGTATTGATCCTGTTAAATAATGTACAAATGCGAGCCGCTGCCATGACAGGTAAATTTTAGGGATGCCAGAGTTTAAGTGTTTGCCTAATAAATGGGTAAAATATTATTAGTCGGATAAAAACTATTACTCAAAAAAGGCCTAACTTTGTCTAATAGACGATACAGTTCATTGTATTTTATGCAAAATTATGATTGAACATACAAATATCATAACTGATTAATTAACAGAAAATAATATATTTGTTTATTTCAGGTGTTTCCGTGAAAACGGTTTCACGAATTACTAAAGAAGGAAAAGTAGCGGCAAGCACCTCAAAGAAAATTGTCACCCCTGGAAAAAGCCGTCCGCAACCAAAAAGGATTGATTTGGATGTTTTCGATTTATGTGCTATACGTCAAAAAATCCACTTTTTCTATGCGGTGAAGAAAGAAATACCAACGGTAAACAAACTGCGTTTGGAACTAAAACAAGATATAAATTTTCAAGGCAGTAATACAACGCTACGAACAATATTTAAAAAGTTAGGCTTCCGATTCAAACGCTGTCAGTCTAAACGCAAAGTTTTGATGGAACGCTATGATATTACCGCTTGGCGTGCCAGATATATTGAAAGAATAAAGAGAAATAGATTAATTGACAGGAGACCTATGGTGTATTTAGATGAAACCTACATTCATCCTACTTATCGTGGGAAGAGTTGTTGGCAAAGCGCAGACGAAAATGGACTATTGGTCTCGGAATCAGCTGGAAAACGATTTATTATTGCACATGCAAACTTTTTGAAATGGATGACGGAAAAGGTAGTACCAAATCTTCCTGAAAAATCTTTGGTGGTGATGGATAATACACCTTATCACTCCACGCAGATTAATAAACCTCCAACAATGTCCAACCTTAAATCGGAAATGCAAGAATGGTTGAGAGAAAAAAAAAATTTTCTTTGAAGAGAGCTAGACAAAACCAGTTTTATACGACATAATAAAAAAAAAAACAAAGAGCCGCCAGTTTATGCACTTGATGAATTGTTAAGGCAACATAATCACGAAGCGGTAAGATTACCTCCATATTATTGCGATTTGAATCCAATTGAAAAAATTTGGAGTATTGCCAAAAGACGCGTTGCCGAAAAAAATGTTGCTCAAGACCCAAAACAAATAATAGAGTTAACACAAGCAGCTTTTGCAAGCATCACAGCAGAAGACTGGCGTATTCAATGCAAGCATGTGGAAAATATTGAAGCAGAATACTTCAAAAATGATGGACTCATAGATGTGGAAATGGAGAGATTCATAATAGCTTCGTTCGCGGTAAGGATTCAGAACTGATTCGGAACTATACGCATGCGCAGTTCAAATAATGCTGTTCGCGGAACACACAATTCAGAATTTCTAGTTACAGTTCTGTGTTCGCGGAACCGTCGAACTCGATTCAGGATCGGTTCAGAATTAGTTCTATCAGTTCTATAACTTTGGCAAGAATCGTAGTTCCAGACATGCGCAGTTTTTACCTAACGACATTTGACATACATGCTGCGGCTATATTCAGTTGGTTAGAAACTAATAAACTGGTTAAATAGTTAAATAAAATATAAATTTTATTAATTTATTAAGGGTTAAATAAAATATGGTTAGTTTTGTTTGTTGTTTATATAAATAAGTTTATATAATACTCTAATAAGAGTAATGTGTTTTGGTGGGTCCACTTAAATACTTGCCAACTTAGGGGTTTTCCCCCCAAATTTAGGGGGTAAATAAGTGGGATGGGTTTTTTTAGGGGTTTTATATTTTTAGGGGTATTTTTAGGGATTTTTTGACTCTTCATATATTTTTTTGAATATATATTTTTCATATATTATGTGAAAGTATAGGCCCTGGGTCAATCCAAACTATAATAGCTAATCATATTTATTTGTTGACCTAGCGACTTAACGACGTCTAGTACAAATATATTACAACTACTCTGTGGTGACTGGTGGTTATTGTGCCTATGCTTACTGGAAATACATATGTAGTATGTACGTTGATTATTGTTTACTTGTTTAATTCGATTTTGTTGTTGTACTGCTGTGCCGACAAGCAATTTGTTAATGATGCCTAAAGAAACTGAAAATAAAAAAATGTACAGTCAGAAGTACACGTAGATTTGGGAAACAGATCCAGATTTAAAAGGTAAAGAAATTTCATTGCATTTTTGTAATTTATATTTTTTCTTTTATTATATATTTTTTTAGGGGGATTTCTAAGTAATTGGTGCGATTTTGGGGGTTTTTGACTTAAGCTTTAGGGATAAATATTTTTGAGAGTTGGTAACACTGCCGATGACAGTAGATCGTACGCAGTTTGGTTCCGAAATCGTTCGCGGAAATAAAAATCACGAATCGGTTTATAACCGAGCATGCGCTCTACTACGATTCCAAATTAGTTCAGTACTAGTTCCGAATTAGTTCTGAATCCTTACCGCGAACAAAGCTAATATCAACAGCGAGTGATAGCGACACTGAATCTGATCATGATAATGAATTTCTGGATACAAGTGATAGCGATTGTCATATGTCTGATATAAAAGAATTAAATCATGATGACCACAATTACCAATTACTTAGTTTTTCAATTTAATCCAAATGTAAAGGGTTTTCCAATAGGGGCGCTCGAACTTTGACAGTGTATAGCGGCCGTCTCAAATTTATGGATTAAACGACGGATTGTGGACTCTGTAGGACGGCCACGAAGACCATAAATTGGACGCAGCGCACGGAACGTTAGGCGAACAGAGCACTGATTTTGATAATAAATTTTTACAATTTCAACGCGTTGTTGAATCGTGTAGCGTTCCATGGTTAAATGTCAAGACTAAATAAGTATTCCTGTCAAATTTGACAGCTGTAGCTTCACCAAGATGGCCTGTATCTAATAACAATTAAATTAGTACAATATGATAATTATTTTATTTTTATGCCTATTAAAAACCCTATTATCTATCTTTGCTTGTTATCGTAAATTATGCATTGATTTATTAATTAATTTATTAGAATAGGTTGCCTTTTAGAAGGGGTAAATTATTGCCCGTCTTGCTGGCAAGATTTCATTACGCGATTTGAGCGCCGTGTCTATTGGACTTCAGTGGTGGCGACGACTTTAGATTGGGGAAATACGATAAAGTAGGAAAGTCATTTAATACGATAAAAGCGATAATGCGTTAATTTAATGCGATAAAGTATATTTAAGGTAGTCTTCTGTGAGAGAGGGGTAACATGGTCAGTCGAGTGCGCCCAGCAACTGGGAATTCAGCCTGACTGTGTGTGGATAGACAAAGGTCTATCCACCCACACACAAAAATTTCTAATAGTCTATCAAAAGTCGAATTATATAATCTGTGGCAATTCATTCTTGTTATTGTCTCGTTATAACTGACAACACTATTATGTGCTGTCAAAAAATTTACAATAATATGTCAAGCACTCCAACAGCCATTGTTAATTTTTTACAAGCGTCCTAAATAATTTTCTGCACAGAAGACAAACAAAAAAAACATTTGAAAATAAATTAGACGGACAGATATAGGAAACGATGGCTTCAACCAGTGCCGATTCTCAGTCAACCATAGCCCAAAAAACGTGGGTTATGGCAAATAATATTGAAACTGTGGCCAGTGTAGATGATATTTATCGGTACGACAGAAAACAACAGCAGGATATCCTTACGGCGAAACCATGGGACAAGGAGTAAGGCATTTATACTATGTACTTGTGTAACTATTTATTAGTGTAAAGACTACTTTAACAACATCATCTTAAACTTTGATTATGTTTCAGTCCACATTTCTTCAAAGACATTAAGATCTCAGCCTTGGCGCTGCTGAAAATGGTAATGCACGCTAGATCTGGTGGCACTTTGGAAGTCATGGGCCTTCTGTTAGGTGAGTTATTCAGGCAGTTCGAAAATGTTATAGCATCTAACCAAATGATCTATATACTTCATGCCATTCAGCAATAGTGAAAATACATATCGCTTTTGCTCAGTACGGGGAACATTGCCAATTTTTTTTTTTTCGTAATGGTTCTTGTGGCTCTTGTGGCCTTTCAAGAGATCGGTCTCTTTAATTTAGGGTGAGCGCAGAAGGTGCTCAGTCAGGAACGGGCTCAGCCAACGGAAGGAACGGGCTTCAGCTTAGGGTGTTGCATTGGGGGGTATCTGGGACATAGGTGAAACAGGTAATGATCAGGGGGTTAGGATGATGCGGAAACACGTTATAGTAACGTCTGCGGTGTCTTTCACGTAATTGACAAAGACGTAAGTCATTATAGCTCTGCTAGCGTAGGTCATAAGTTGGACAAGCGTTTTGTATAATGTCAACTTATTTCTAAGCGACATTTTACTTCTCCCGCCTATGAGGGGGTTGAGGCGACTGAGTATGAAGGTGGCTCGGTTCTGGGCGGCTATAATGTGTTCTCACATTATAGCGAAGGTCAGTCTATGGTCTAGAGTATCTCCGAGATATTCGGTCTTTCTAGCCAAAGGAATGGTTTGACCGAAGAGGGTTATTGAGAGAGAGGGAGAGCCTAGGATTACGACAGCCATACCTGGGAAGCAGATAGCTGCACTTTTCGCCGGGTTTATCTCTATCCTCCATCTCACAAACCAATCACCCAGGGTGGTGTTTGCTCGTTGGAGGCATAGAGAGACCATACGTAGGTTCCTATCTGAGGCGTAGAGGGCAGTGTAGTCCCTGTAGAGGGTGGTGTTGTCCGCGAAGAGGGCAAACTCTATTCCGGGGGTGAAGGGGATGTTGTTAGTGTAGAGCAAATAGAGCGTGGGTGCTAGGACGGAGCTCTGGGGGACTCTAGCTCTGATTGGGCGAGGGCTGGACAGAGTGCCTTTGACTCTGTAGCGAAAGGTGTGATTGGTAAGGAAATCTCTAATGATGAGACTTTCGGGCACCTCCATTTGGTACAGTTTATAAATTAAACTGTTATGCCACACCTTATGAAAGGCCTTCGCTACGTCGAAAAAGACAGCTAGGGTTCTGAAGGGTCTCTTTTGATTAAGACCTAAGAGTATGTGCTCCATTATTCCATGCACCTGTTGGACACAAGAGTGATTGGCTCTAAAACCGAACTATTCATCGATAAGTAGCCCTTTTGAGTTGATATGACTCAGCAGGCGAGAAAGAAGTTTTTCATAGATTCATAGTATTCAATAGGGTAAAGAGTCTATAAGTGGAGGTATCCGAACGGTGTTCGCCCGGTTTGGGGATGCCGATGATGACGGCTTCTTTCCAGGCTGCTGGAAAGAGATGATGTTTCATGGCGGCATTGTAGATGGCCACGAAAAGAGCGATCAATTGGATCGGGAGGCTTTTGAACACCTTGTTGGGTATTCCATCCATTCCAGGAGATTTCTTAATTTTAAGATTTTGGATAATCTCTTGGATTTCAGATACCGTAACCGGTAGATGGAAGTCTGAGGGAGGGGTGGAGGTTCGATGACTCCTCTCACCTCTCCGTCAACCAAGTCGACATGGGACTCGTCAACCGGCTGGTAGCTAAAGGAGCATTGGGTCTCTAGGCTTGGTTGAATACCAAGCATTCGGCCTTCTCGGCATTGTCAAATGCGGGAGGACCGTTCAGTCTAGTCAGTGGGGGCATGGAGGCTGTATTGTCTGTTTTCATAGATCTCGCCATCCGCCAGTAGGCTGTGTGTGAAGGCGAGACCTCTGACAACAGGGTTTCCCACCTGTTGTTTCTGAATTCAGCGATGTGATTCTTTACGTCCCTCTATAAAGCTCGCATTCTATGCCTATTCTCGTCACAGGGGAAGGAGTCGTAAGCACGGGTGGCTGCGTTCTTGGCTCTTATCGGCTCCCTTATGTCCTCAGGCAGCTCCCATCGGCGATGATTCGCTGCTGGGACCCGCCTGGAGGAGCTTTGGATTAAATCCTTAAGGTGGCTACCGAGTCCAGAGACCGCCTTGTTTGTGTCATCCGCACTTGTCAGGTTGTTGGGGATAGAGTCAAGGTGGGGAGAGCCTTAAGGGCTTCTTTGAGCTTGTTCCAGTCAACAATAGTCTTGTCTTGGGGAGGTGGGTCGGTCTACCGTCCTAGTTTTATGACTACGGGACGATGGTCGAAGTCTAACTAAGATAGGGTTTCTAGCGAGTTTAGACGTAAACTTATGTTTTTGAAAAGAGCAATGTCGAGAACGTCGGGTCTATGGGTAAGATTATGAGGATAATGGGTTGGCGTCATTGGAGCTATCGCGTCAAAGTCAAGTGGGTCGATGAATCTGTTCAGGCGTATACCGTTCTGGGAGGACGTGTGACTATTAAAACTTGGGTATTATAATTGAGATCACCTGCTAGGATGACTGAGTTACCTAAGTCGAGGAGTGACTCGAGGTCAGTCCTGAGCAGATAAAGGGGGGGCAGATAAACGGATGCCAGGGTGACAGGTTGATGACAGTCAGTAGAGGGGTAGGAATGGGAATGCAGTGCAGGGACCTCTTGTAGTAAATGAGGGTGCCGCCTCATCGGCTGGCCAACCTGTCATTTCGTACAATGTCATACTGGCCGATTTTGGGATCGCGATGGCTAGGTTTCAAGAAGGTCTCTTCCACTAGCATTATATTTATTTCGTGATTCCTGAGGAAATCGTGGATCTGGGTGCGTTGGAAGCGAATGCCGTCAACGTTGAAAAACGCGACGGACAGGGAAGAGGGTTTTCTTCTTTTGGGTGTGTTATCCATTAAAAGAAGCTAAAAGTTTTAGGGGGACGCCTTGAAGTGGCCAAGGGCATTTAGTACGGGCTCGTACTTGATGATAAGGTCCAGACGGGCCATAGGGTTTCCGTCAGTGGACCTGAGGGCTTGAGCCAGGTTTCTAATTTCTTCCAGATTGATTACTCCAAGGAAATTTCTAACTAGAGCCAGATCCTCCGACAGACCAGGACTGGCCTGGACTTGGGAGGAGGTGGCCTTAGGCGGTTGTGATTTAGGGACGGGTTTGGGGACCGTTGCAGGGGCGGCTGGAGTGGTTCTCCAGGCTTGGGTGGCGTAGGGAAGTTCGCTGGTGTTAGCACAGCAGCCGCGGTGGGTGCACAGCGCAGAAGGCGCGGGTATGGGTGCCTTCACTAGCACCGACATAAGGGGGGAACATTGCCAAGTGTCACTATCGTAAACACCAGTACATTATTAGGGAGGTGTGAACACTCACTATTGCCATGCTAAATGGCACAAACTATAGTTATGAAATTGTTGTGTTCTTACCTCTTCTTGCCGCTTTAAAAACGGATATCAAACCACACCTTGCTAATTTCGATTTACTCCCTAGTATTTTTTGTAATAATGATAATGTGTATGTAATGTTGCCCCGATAGTTGTTCTATTGTTCAGATTTGTCTTAATTTTCAGATTTAATCAGATTTAATTTTCAGTTCAGATTAAAAAAATCCTGGAATCAGGTTGCATTCATACAATTATGTAATCTACAATTTATGTAGGTATCTTAAATTTTGCTAGTATTCTGTTTTTACTCAACAATGTAAAAATAAAAATAACAAATGTATATGTTGATCTCATTATTTTATTTGCCATTTAGGTTTGGTTGCACCGACCATGACCACTGACCACGAGCTGACTGGAGAGATGATTAGTAATTTGTGTGCCATAGTTTTCCTGGTTATTAAATAACTGGTCCCATAAATTTCCTGAAATGTATGGGTTATTAAAGTAGTTGAAAAAACTGTTTGGAGTTTTCAATGTGGACTGTTTGGACTCTCCAGTCAGCTCATAACCATGGTTGGTGTAACACAGCCAAAATATCAAGTAAAATAATAGTAAACATACACAGTTAATAGTTAATTATTAAGTTAAACAGTTAATTTAATAGTTAATTATTAAGTTAAACAGTTAATTTAATAGTTAATTATTAAGTTAAACAGTTAATTTAATAGTTTATTTAATGTGTGTAATGATTATTAATGTTAATATTATGAATGACTTATAAATTATAAGGACTTAAATGTCTTCACTACCTTTTGCAGGTAAGGTGGATGCAAACACAATGATAGTTATGGACTCATTTGCATTGCCAGTGGAGGGCACTGAAACTCGTGTGAATGCCCAGGCACAAGCTTACGAGTACATGACAGCTTACATTGAAGCTGCTAAACAGGTAATTAATTGATACATGATTATAATTATCACAACAATTTTGTTTAATCTTAAGTAATAGTTTGCGTTAAAATAAGTTCTTTGTGAGGAGGCCTTTGCCAATTAGCAAACTGATCAATGTCTAAGTGAATAGCAATAGCAAAGTGACACAAATGTCTAATAGATAAATAAATTTTGTATATAAAGTTTTATCTTAAGTTTTTTTCTGAGCTTTTTATGTGTAAACTTTCTGCACACTTTTGAGTAAATACTCCAGATTAGACAATTTCACCAATTTCTATAACAAGAGTTATTTATTATGCAGGAAGTGCATATCTTTATATTCATATTTATTTTTGCATAGAGCAGGAAATAATGCAGTCGTGAAGACTATTGACAGTAAAATAAACAATAATTCACACATTTTTCTTGTGGGAACTATGTCCTATAATTAATTTTAAAAGATAAATATACATAGGTACTGGTTGATTGATTAGTGTATGCTATTTCAGGTAATTTTTGTGATAAATGGCATGTCCACCTTAAATACCTTATAGAATTTAATTTGTGCTGTTATTTATGAGTAGTAATTAAATGAGCAGCAAATTGATGGTAACAAATTTAAAAGGGGGTTAGGTTTAAGGTCTCTGTTGATAATAAAGAATTAGGAATCCCGTGAAGCGGGACACTAAGGTATATGTGATGATGACATTCTTAATAATATAAAATTATTTACTTCAATTATTAAAAAAAAAACAAGTTCTTTCATTGATCATTATTTGCTGCTTAGTATTTTTTACTGCTCGTTTGAATACAACCTTATTTATATGCCAATTCAAATTTTAGGTGGGTCGTCACGAGAATGCTATAGGCTGGTACCACAGTCACCCCGGGTATGGCTGCTGGTTGTCCGGCATTGATGTCTCCACACAGATGCTCAATCAAAACTTCCAGGAACCGTTTGTGGCTATTGTCATTGATCCAGTGAGGACAATCTCTGCTGGGAAGGTCTGCCTTGGTGCCTTCAGAACATATCCGAAGGTTTGTTTATTGCTATCAAGCCATAAGGCCTTTGATCTTCAATTACTGTTCTCTTTTGTATTAGTGAACTTATTGGGCTAAGCTATGCCTAACTTGTGAAATAGCTCAATTATTGGAATGTGTCGTTTTAATTTATTATAGCCTTTGTTTTGTAATTTATTCCTACTATCATAATCTTACTTAAATTTTGCAAAAATAGTATCACAAAGAATATTTAGGGACGTTATCACCACCTTCTGATATGGTATCAAAAAGTCTGTCAAAAATCAAATGTCAAAAATCATCTGTTATACATACTTTATCAGAAAGTCCGTCTCAGCTAGATTTAGTTGACAGATAATTTATATATCAAATTGTTAAGTTACTTTATCAGGGGGGTGGTGAGAAAGGCCCTTAATTTTGTAATCCGTTTTTCACAATAAGAAAAATAATATGACAAGTAAATAACATATGTTTCACTGTCTTTTTTAGGGTTACAAGCCAGCCAACGAAGAACCATCTGAATATCAAACTATCCCTCTAAACAAAATAGAAGACTTTGGTGTACACTGCAAGCAATATTACTCATTAGAGGTGTCTTACTTCAAATCCTCACTGGACAGAAGGTTGCTAGATTCCCTTTGGAATAAGTACTGGGTCAACACACTGAGTAGTTCAAGTTTGATCACGAACGCTGAGTATACCACTGGACAGATATTTGACTTGTCAGATAAACTGGAGCAGAGTGAAGTGTGTCTTGGTAAGACTACTTTTTTTATAGTTTTTATATGTAGTCTATCTGTTGGTAGTAATATTACCACAGCAGTACACTCACATCCAATTTGAAATGAATATGTATAGTTGTGAATGTGAATTGTATAGTAAGTATACTCAATCACGCAAGAAGTTGAACCTTGTTGCATGAAGTGGGGAAGCGGGGGAAATGCCCGTCCGCTCACCGCTAGCCACCTGCTATAGGGCTGCACGTTCGGGCTTGTTACGCTTGTATTCATTGATCATTTTAAAGTTTTACAATTTGCGCGTCCACGTGTTTATTAAAATTGTTTAAACAGGTAAGAAATGGCTAGAAATGTGTTAGATAAATGTAGAGCAGAGAAACATAATAATAATTTAAGTCTCCCTTTAAATTGTGCAATGCAGAGAGCTGCCTCATTTACCGTATTACCGTATATGGACGAGAGCAACTCCGATTCATATTAAAGTGATTAGTATAGATTTTTTTATTACTTTAATTAAGTTTATTATTATTTAATAATTTCAGCGCCTTAACAAACAAGATGATGATTGAATATATCTGTGTAATTTTTCATATTCAATCTATATCAACATAATTTGCTTACACACGCCCAGCGCTAGTGCTCGCTTATCGCATTCTTCCCGGAGGTCTACAGCTCGCGCGCCGATACCTACGTATAATTTTGTTGCATTTAGATGCCAACTACACGGAAGAGTCTCTCGCGGCTATATGAGTAATAATAACTATATGAGCTATCGCCGTGTGTAGATTGGCTCGGATATGCCGTGTGTAGATATTACAATTAGTGACAACCGCGAAATTATCGCCGCGAGAGACTCGTCCGTGTAGTTGGCGCCTTAGTATAATATACATATAGTTTTAGGTTAGAACTCTCAATATAAAATGGATACAAAAACCTTATTAGATTCAAAATCGGAGGGGAGTTTATGCTAGGTTAGTACAGTAACAAAAAATCTGAGTCATCCTACTATTTTAATTTAGGCATAATTAATTTATTTCTCTAGGTCGCGGCGGCTTCATAGTTGGCGGTACGGACCCTCACGAGAAGCGCACAGAAGATAAGCTCGGCAAAGCTACGAAGGACGCTTGCAAGACCACGATCGAGGTGATCCACGGCCTCATGGCGCAGATGATCAAGGACCGGCTGTTCAACAGCGTCAGCGGGCGGCCCGCGCCACCCACGCCCATGATCGAGTGATTATATGTAGTCAAGTGTATTATGATCTTATTGTAGCCCTTTGTGTAATAATAATAAAAGATTGTAAACTTAAATTGATTTTTATTATTTGATTACTGGAACTGAGAATTTATTTTGCCCTTGGGAGTTTAATATTGTTTTGTACATTATAGTCTGCTAAGAATTTTATGGAAAGTTTTCGTGCATAGGTGTTTTGTAATTTTGGGATCTTTTCAGCGACTTTCGTTGCTGACTGTACATGCCTACTCCCTTTTAATATCATAAGATCTACGTGGATCTATTTATAGTCGGGTGACCAAAGCGACTACTTGCTCATCGCCCAGCGACGGAACTAATGCTCGCTTCTTGCTGCTTACCGACTCGTTTTGTGTTCCACGACTTCTGACAGCCAATTATGGACCGATGACTTGAGAAGGTTCGCCCATAAAGTAATGGCCAGATGGGAAGAGATCGTGTGTGGTCGATCGAAGTTTATATCCAGCAGTGGATGGTATGGTAGGATTTTTATCTTGTCAAAAGTAAACATCCTTCTGAATTTCCATTCATTTCGAGCCAATGCAAACGATGTCCCCCGATGCTATTGTCATGAAAACGACACCATTTTTGCTTCTTCGTTACCACACGTGGAACTATCTAAACGTGATATTCCAAGTCAATATCCGTCAATCAAAGAAGCCTAGCCTACTTACCTAAGGATTTCTGTATCTCCTAAGACTCATTATGTAGGGTCAGTTGGGGTACAGTGTAACAATAAAGTCATTCGAAGTGGAAGAGAGTCGCGCCAGGCTTGTGTCTGAAATCGAAAACTCTTTAGATCTAGTCTCGATTTGGGGTTCTCTAAACCTAGTGGATTTCAACCCCAGTAAGACGCAAGTCTGTGCATTCACCGCTAAAAAAACCCCTTTTGTTGTAGCACCTCGCTTTCAGAGCATACCTCTTAAGATCTTGGAGAGTATCGGGATCCTTGGTATCGACATCTCCAGCAAAGTCGAATTTAGGGGTCATCTGGAAAATAAGGCCAAAATGGCCTCCAAAAAGCTCGGTGTGCTGAACAGAGCGAAGCGGTACTTCAAACCTGGGCAACTCCTTATGCTTTACAAAGCTCAGGTGAGGCCCCATATGGAGTACTGCTCTCATCTCTGGGCCGGCGCACCGAAATACCAATTGGACCCATTTGACTCCATCCAACGACGTGCTGTTCGTATTGTCGACGATCCCACTCTCACGGGCGGTTTAGAATCCCTCAGCATTCGGAGAGACGTTGCGTCTCTCTGTGTGTTCTACCGCCTTTATAATGGGGAATGCTCTGAAGAATTGTTTAATATAATTCCCACCTCGGGTTTCTACAACCGCACCTCCCGTCACAGAAGTGCGGTCCATTCGCATTTCCTCGATACGGAGGTGTCGCGCACTGTTCGGTCCAAAAATTATTTTATACCGCGAACCCGTAGGTTGTGGAACGAACTGCCTCAAGAGGTCTTTCCATTGAGCTACGACATGGGGTTCTTCAAGAGAGCTGTGAATAGGATTTTGCAAGGTCGGCGGCGCACCCGCATACCCCCTGGTGTTGCAGGTGCCCATGGGCGGCGGTAACACTTATCACCACGTGGGACCGCTTGCTCGTCCGCCCACTAATCTATAAAAAAAAAAAAAAAATTTTTATTTATAGAAAAAAAAATGTTTATTGTATCTTCTTCTTATTATTGTATAAAGAATCAGCAGTCTTTAACCTTCATATTAGCCTTAAAAAGATATTGAAATTATACTTAAAAATCACTTAATTTGGCAGTTTTCTGAGATCACAATTTTGTTATAGTGTGCCCCTAGGGTGGGGTACAGTTTAACAGCCATAGGGGTACAGTATAACAAAATGGGGCACACTATAACAGTGAACTAAACTATTAAACTTATTTTATTAAACAAAATAAAATATGAAAAATTAAAATCCTTTATCCTCAATGATGTATGTCTCCATAACATATTTTTGGCAATCATAACCAAATAAACTGAAATAAATAAAAAAAATATGAAAATCATTTTTTTTCAACTTAGATTAAATCTCCTCAATATATTTTCTGGGAATGAGTAGCAATCAGCCTGTCGTTTTGTCTTTTTTTCCATTTTAGGTAACGGCAATAAAAGTTCAATATCATCCAATGCGACAGTAGCAAGATCCGGTTCTAAAGGAAAATAAAAGACATTATCAACTTTACTACTTTTGCGTAGATAGTTGATGTCATATTCATCTTCCTCATTGTCTGTCAATAATTTTCCAACATAATGTTTTACCCGTTTTCCTGAAAATTTTACAATAACAAAATCATCTTTTTTTGGACATCTCAGTAAAGATAAAGGGATGTCATTGCCATCTGAACTGATAGATAAAATTGATACATTGGTATCATCTGAATCTTCAGAACCTTCTCTAGAACTTGCAAATAAGACCTTGGTAACCTTTTCGACTTTCTGTGATATCTTCTTCATTTTTATATCTTTGGGCTTTGGGGTTTTCTTGTTACGTTTTTTGTCTTCTCTTTTCTTAGTTGCTTCTTCAAATTCCCGCTTAATTGATGTATCGGTAGCGATACAACTTTTTCCCCTTTTTTAGAAAGTCTGGGGCCGGCCTTTGGATATTCTCTACATTCAATTGGGCTCGCTAAAATGTTGTCCATAGGTTCAGAATTACTTTTTCTGAAGCTTATGACTCACCTGATCGCTAAGCACCTGTGTTTCTTCAGAAACATGTTGCAGCGACGACGTAGAAGCTTCAGGTGCCGTAGACTGGTTTGAGACCTGTTCGTTCTGCTGCAACAAGGAAGCTTCAGATTCTTTAGGACGATTTGTGACCTCGCTTGGCATAAAATCGTCATCCGTGAAGATGTCTTTGTCGAAAGGAAATATACCTGTTTTCATAAAACCTGATTTTATATTGATGGGCGTCATTGCTTTTTCGAAAGCTTGACCCAGCAGTTCTGCAACATTATATATTGACAACGGCGTTCCCGGATGATGCAAAAGCCATGAATCTATTGCGGCGTTGTAATAAGTCTGTAAAGGTCCAAACACCGACACATCGAGCGGCTGTAATTTGTGGCTGAAATGTGGCGGAATGGTAAGCAGAGTCACGCCGTTTTCTTTAGCTATGTTCAAAGCCTCTGGAGCCAAGTGGCTGTCGTGGTTATCTATTATAAAAAGCGATGGATTGTCTTTTGAGCTTCCAGTCACCGTTACAAAATGTTTCACAACCTCAGGGAACAACTGAGAGTTCATCCACCCCGTCGGTTGCGCTAAGCCCAGTGTGCCGGTAGGTGCTCCCTTCAACATGTGTGATTTGAATTTTTTTCTTGGGAACACCATCGCGGGCGGTGGGGCGTTACCTGTAGCAGAAACCGCGTAGCATGTTGTTACAAGAATACCTCGTTCACCACTTGTGACTTTATTAAGTTGCTTTGATCCTTTTGCTGCCAATACCCTTTTTGGCTTTTGTACCGTGGTCGTATCGGCCACGTCAAGACAGAATAGTTTAGTGCCATCGCCAAAACTAGGAAACCTTCTCATTACCTCTTCTAAATTGTTATAAAACATCTTGACATTGTGCTGGTTGAATGACGTAGCTCTTGAAAGGCTGCAGGCTTCTGGTTTTCGCAAAGTTAAATCAGGGTTTCTTTTTCGGAAGCCATGCAACCAATCTTTCCTTGCAGTTTTTCTTTCTTCCCAAGTTGCTGGCATCTTTAGCTTGTGGTGTTTAGCCATTTCATATGCTAGTTTTCTAGTTTCAATCGTATCAAGACCGTAGCACATTTTTGAGCATGTTATTAGATATTCTTTTAGTGCTGCTTCTTGAGCACTTGAAAATACTTTGTTAACCGCATAATTCGGCGTCAATCGCAGATTTGCAGTTTCCTCGTCTGAACAAGTCTTTTTTTTCTTTAGATAGCGATGTAAAGTACCGTAATTCACATTCTTTCTCAAAGGGACTCCTTTTTCTACCACAACTCTATTGCTTCTTTCATATCATTTGCATTGTGTAGACCAATTTCCGTCTTCCTACTCCGATTCCGAACCATTTTCGATCTATACACCTAGAGGAAAAAAAATGTTCAAGAGGGGCACACTATAACACGTTACACTGTGCCCCACGTCCTACTGTACAAAACAAATATTCTTTTGAATTTTATAGGTTAGAAATGTCGATAAACTTTGTGGACTTTTTAAACAGCAAATAATTGAAGAATAAATGAAAAATATATTTACCCACCAGAAATCATTTATTTTCCTACAAAAACAAAACTTCACTAGCCAAATTCTTCACAATTTTTTTACAAAAAACATAATTTCGAACATAGTTCCGTTTACCTAGCAATATGACGTTCGATCATAGCTGTTTAACATGCCGGCGTATGAGATTGTCAAAACACGTAAAGGGACGCCGTAGAAAAATTCAAAAGACACAGAGATATTCTTAATGTTACACTGTACCCCGTGTTACACTGTGTCCCACTTGACCCTATGCTAACCTATCACAATCGCAGACTCGTTATACAGGCTCTACATAACATGCATTTTTCAGTTCGTGTTCTGAGCAATAAATCCATTCCTTCGAGCAGCGATTGCTAGTTATTTCATCCAGTAATTTATTTGTCTTTAGACGTTCTATTACTGACAATACATTTTTAATACTCATTTAGGGATATTTATCTATATAAATGGGTCTCAATAAAAACATATATTTACTTTTTATATAGAAAAAAGGCGGCAGACGATCATACAGTCCAGCTGGTGGTAAGTGAAAACTGTCGCTCATGGACATCCGCGATACATGCCAACATCAGTCTAGAATGAAAAACCTTGGCACGCCCCCGGATGCGCTGCCTACCTTCGCGGGTTAAGAAATGGATTGGGAAAATTGGAAGGGATGGGAATGGGCTCTGGCATATATAATCTCTCACTACCGAAACACGTACGTAGATTCGGGAAATATGATAAAGTAGGAAGTGCAGTACATTTCAAGGTAGTTTTCTGTGAGAGGGATAACGTGGGCAGTCGAGTGCGCCAAGCGGCTGTGGGAATGCAGCATGCACTCTCTTCCTACAAAACGCGTAAAAGCGTATTTGTGAAAAACACGAAAAATATTGCAAACTACTTGTACGTAAGCGCACGTAATGTGTTATTCAGACTAAATGGTGAAAATCTTCTCACATATCTAAGTAAATTTTGAATTTGTACGAGGGAATAACAATAAAACAAATAATAATGATTATATAAACATTCTCAAATATTTATTAACCAATTTACATAAAATCATAATCATATGTACATCTTTCACATAGCTTTAATTATACACAAAATCATAACATCTCACGTTGTGGAGGGCCTTTTATTTAATCTGATATTACATATAATAAAAACAAGCACCAAATTACGATATAATATATTGTATTACATTCTGCGAAGCTCTCTTTACAAGTAAAATTCAACTCCATGATGTAAGAGTGTGGTCTATAATTAAAAAATCTCGCAAGAGCTGTGCATAAATAACATCTGTGGTTTCCAATTCATACATATCTAATCAATTTACATTATATACTTGATAAACACGTGCTAGTTAGTGCTTCTAAACATAAATAGGATGCAACTAAAACCTAAGTGTCTACATGTTAGAGTCTTCAACGAAATGGAACAATAATCTATTTTTTTTAAGGCATCTAAACTCAGAATGCGGGGCGGTTGCGATTCGGGTGCGTCGCCGATTAAAACACATGAACTTCATGCAACCATTCAGTACAATTATTACGCTCTTTGTCAGTCTAAATCATGATGCGTCTCTTTTCGTGTTGCGAAGATAAAAAGGGATGCAGTATTGAGATTATTAAAGAGCGAATAACATACATTTTGGAACACAGCCCTAAAATCTGACTGTTAGACCGGTCGAGCGTCTCATTACCGCGGTAACAGCGAGACGTCACTACTCGTCCTGTGTGCAAAATCCTTTAGGAGCTGTATGTCATTATTAACATCATTTCGATATAAAATCATCAGAGGCTTAAAAGGTTAGCAACGTAACGCTTAAAAAGCAACAAATAATTATTCACAAACTAATTTAAATAAAATGCATTAAGAAAAATTAGCTCTGAAAAACAGATCATATTTATATTGTATAACATTTTAAAAGATAATGAGAATCATTATTTAACTAGGCATCAGTAGGCAACTTAACTGTTACAAGAATTATATTAAACATTTGAATACAATGAAAATATGTATACAATGTACAATTAAGATGTTGGAAATTAATTTGTATAATTAAATGAAAATATCTTGAGAAAGGAGTTAGATAAATTAGAAAATGATCACAATACAGGATAATGAGGTCTTTCTTATATAGTTCCATTTAAATCACGCGTGTGTGACAGAGATAGCGATAGTTCACCATTGTGATCTTATCCCAAACATTATCTAGCTAATTTTCTATAGAATATGGGACATTTTTTAGAGTTAGTATTTTATAGCTATAAAAGCCCTAAAACATTAATTTAAGGCGCAGTCAAGTCAAGGCCTTTTTGCGAAAAATCACAATATAAATATGATCATGTCTACATATTCATATTTTATACAAATGTCTTTATTTTTTATACTTTTCATTTCTATGTTCGCCCAATCCGAAGGTTATAATACTTATAATATAACTTAAAATGTATCATTAAATATTGATGTAGCGATGACTAAGTTGGAGGGTCCGCTCCCACTTGTTGTATCACACAGCTATTATAACAATTCTTTATTTATAATAATAATTAAGTACATTCTGAACAGCCCTTTTCTATCTCTATACATTGTTATTTTACAGTTTTACAATCTCCATTTAATTATTCAGTGCTCAGCCCAATATGAAGTACATGTAAGTTTCGACAATGTGGGGAAATAAAAAAATCGACGGTCGCTAAGTAAAATATCCAAATGCATTTTCTGTTAAATTGCTTTTTATTTACGATACCGTTCGTCTAAACTGAACTAAAAAAAATTTTATAAAAATATTTACAGATAATCTGAATTAAATTCCCATATTTTGAGACTAGTGGAATTCATTAATAAAAATATTTTTTTATTGATTTATCTTAAAATCAGATGTTTTTTCTTCATATATGGCAATGGTGCATTAGCACATTCTGCCAGTGTCAAGTTTTCTTCGTAATAAACAGTTTAAAAATATAAAACGTATCCTGTCAAACGTGCAGTGCCGTCGAAGTAAGTGAGGATTCGCTCAGTAAAGTAGGTTTACTGAGGACAGAAGAGAGTTCCTTGGAAGCACACGAAAAACGCAGTCCCAAGCTTTTATTTGATTATCATTTATCACAAACACCACGCACAAAAAATACGTTGTAGTTTAATAAACTATCTATTAAACGATAAAACGCCTAATACACAATTTTTATAATAATCAAACAAAAACTCAACTTCACTTCTCGAGTTCCCGACAAAAAGTCAAAAATCAGATGTTAGTCATGTTTTTATTTAAACAGAATTTAGAAGTAACTAAATTTTAAATTGGATAATCGCATCAAAATTCAATTAAGCCCGCACCGACAATAAAGTCCCTTTGCTCAGAAACGTCTTTATGGCCATTTAACCATCTATGCAACAATGTAAATTTCGATAACATTCATGCAATTTCAATACTTTTTCAAATGTCAATTTTATATTTATTATATTTTATCACACTGTATAAATATTATAAGTATTAAAACTGATAATTCATTATTAAATCTTGCAAGTATTGCATAAAACTGATATTGGAAAAATCAAATTTTTAAAAACTACAATAGTGAATAAAACAGGCATAAAACCAATAGTTAAGAGAATGCTCTAAAAGCTAGGCTGCTATACTCCATTGGGCCCCAAAATTTTTAAATTAGGTGTAAGTCTAATTTTAGGTAAAATTATCTAATAAATTGGAATGTTTCACAAATTTCTAACGTTTTAGTGTTCAACTACAGACTAACCTCGCATCCAAATGTAAACTTCTAACAATGTTTCTATCACGGAATCCAATTGTTGACTATCGCCCTAACAAATCTCTTGAGGCCCCGATCGATCAATTATAATATACAATTTTACGGATTGCGCAATGTTTTTGATCGTCTAGGGAGCGTATTCAAACACGCTTGCGTGCAAGGCGCGATTTAATGATATTGCGTAGTGGCATTAGTATAGTCTAGGGGCCGCCTTAAAAACGATAAAGATAAAATCAACATGCAAACTGATGAGTCGCTTTTAATTCAATGTACATACGTAAATAAACGACATTTGTATGTCTGCGAACTATCTTTGTGACAGAATATTCGCCCTTATTTTCCTTAATTTTAGGGTGCGGTCAACAACTAAATCCCGTGACTATACAATGTATGATTTGTGTGAAATTTCATACAGATGGAAAGAATCTCCGTTGTTCCGATGGCTATTGAATTGCTGAATTTGTACGGAAATAAAATATAAGTTATTTATCAGTCTTTAGCGAGAAACAAGTCGGCGAAAGAAAGATTAACAAACAAGCTGCCATCATTTAGAGATATAATTCGCTTACACATTTATTTGATTTGAAAGTGTCAACACATTAAGTAGACTTTTAAAACGCCTTTCCATTCGATGGGAAGTCCGATTATTCTAGAGAAATACTTGTGTAAATACTTCGAATCAAACGAATGTGCAATCCACCAACGACTAACGATCCGTTCACATTCACGTAGAAAAATGATATTCGATTCATAAGTCCATGTTTGCCCAACGTTGGCCGTGTTACGTTTGCTGATACTGGTCATCATGTTCAGACTGGTTTCTATACGACTCGGGACAAATATTTTCATAGTTGTGTAGGAATTGTAAACAAAATGTATGTACACCAGTAAATTCTTTCATATTACAAGAAACATCGTGCGATTCTTGTCTTACAGCGCAGTACATAGCACAGTAGTACTTCGCTTACGGAAATGAACTGTTGGTATAGGAATAGTTAGCCTGTGTAAATCTATTGGTAAGAAAGCTATATGAATACGCTTTCATAGTATTACCATCCTTCTATGAATAATAATCTTGTATGGTTGTGACCATACAAGTTTTTGTGGCGGCGAACTGCCGCGCTGATACCACACGGTACGCCACTGAAGTAAACGCCGTTTACAGTGCACCGTTCAAAAATATTAATGCGCATACGCGATATGCAGTGCGACTAAATTGTCAGGATGTTTCAAAAAAAAAAAAATTATATCGTAACCGAAGAATGATAATGGGCGTGATATGTAGTCGGTAAACTCATGGTGCAGAAGAAAGTTAGACTGGAGACCATGAGAGAAGAAAAACCTATAGGGAGACTGCAAATGAGGTAGAAGGACGACATTATGAGAGTGGGGGGCAGCGACTGGACTCTTAACTGCTCAGGAATAAGTGGAGATTTGAAGGAGGTCTACACCAGACAACTGATCGAAAAAGGCTAGAGAAGTAGAACCCCTATTCTGGCAAATAAAGAATCTGTATCTAGTGGATATGACTACGTATTATAAACAGTTATAAACCGTCAATGTATAAACGCGTTGAAGCGGTCCCGGGCTATATCGTAACGAAACCAGTCAGAGACAGTTGGCCGTGGTTTGGCCAACGTTGTCCGGTGCACACACTACTGGGCAGCGCTAGAGGGCTACAGGCAGTAGGTCGGCGGGTGGGCCACTCGTCAGTTGAACAAGTCCACAGGGAAATTGTTCACCTCCGTTTGTTCTAGTACGGGCGCGCCGTCCAGGTTGTACGACACGCGTATCCTTAGCCTTAACGGCGTCTGTTGAAATTATAGAGGAATTGTTTTATTTATTGTTGTTTGACGTCACAATTAAATATTCAGAATTATTTACATACATTCAAATCAACAAGCGAGGAGCGCTAGAATAGCTATCGATAGTGATGTTAAAGCCTGACCAGGAAAATAGAAAACTTGCTCTGGGGGTGCCACATTTGCTTTTTTCATAGTTAGTGTTGCCAGTAGAAGATATTAGTTCTATTAGTTTTACGCATCATGGCAAGGTTTTTTATTTTCTTGGTCTGGCTATACATGACTTGTGTCTGAAACAGTTTATGACTCTCGAACTTGTCGACAAACAAGTGGTCGTCACTGGTTGGCCCTAGTTTAGTACCATATTTACCAGTGGGACATCTTCTGGGCAGGTGGAGCGACAATTTAACAGATGTGGCTAGATGAGAAGAACGGATATAATATGTGGCTTCTTGAATCTTGGGAGAGGCATATATCCAACAGTGAAGTGACACTGGCTGGTATGGTAACATTTTCAAATGGGGTATTTGACTATTTCCAGACATTTTATGTACCGTGGATGTACACAAAGTAGATGTTCAGGCGGATGTTCCAATATACGACGTGGGTTATACATGAAACATACATTTCATTTTGTGCTCCTGGCAACTTAATAAACTTATTTTTTTTAAATTTATCACTCTTGTGAAAGAAACATTTCAATTGTCAATTTTTTCTGTGATACAAGTATTCATACTTGTATCACAGAAAAAATGGTAAGGAAGACCAAGGCATAGCATAAGAATATATAATACCATGTAAAAGGAATCTCCTTTGTGCGTGTCCCAAAAGCCGCGAAATAAACACTTAATTCTCCCCTCGGGACGTAACGTCCCTCTGTCGCCCCACGCGTGTCGTGAGGGCTGTCACTTATTTAATAATTTATTATATCCGTATACCTATTAGGCTAGTTACGTAAATTGTAATATTATTAAAACATTTAATTAGTTGTAAAAAATATGAAACCGTTTTTTATTAACAGTTTGTAAAAAGCAAGGTGTATCAAATCGAGCACGTGGCGTTAGGTCGCGCGGCGCGGCCCTGACTGACTGCTTGCATGATACAATGCGAAACGGTACGGTACGCTATTATGGCGACCTTGAACGCGTTCAGCGCGCGAGTTTCGTTTATATGCCGTATTATTTATTCTTATGCTAATAGTGAGGATATTGTACTTGAAAGGATGAAAGACAGACAAAGTCACCACTGGGCAGATGGCACATGTTATTCTGCCCGCCTAAAAGGAAAAGGCATTAGTAACATTATTTTCGGAAATTAAAAATAAGCAAAGAGAATAAACAATTGATATTCTGTTTGTTTTATCCAAAACTCCAAATTTCTGGTTTGACTTCAAATTAATAAAAATTATACCAAACTTTTTGCGGTATTCGCGAATGATATGAAAAATGCCTTTTCCTCCAAGAAGGGCAGGATACAGGTACAGGCTGTATCCCAAGAAATGGTGTCAAGCGGAAGTCCAAAGTTAGAGCACTCTTAGTGGTACCCGAATCACCCCCATTTATGTTCCGCGATTTTTTGTAGTTTGAGAGTTGTGATTTTTTTTCGTGATTATTCAACAAACGAGTTTGAAGATATTTTTGGTCATAGTGACTGATTTTTTTTTCAGATTTAGCTGAATGTTAGAGACCTATCAAACACAAAAAGATTTAATTCCAAAACCGATACCATTGCGCCAGAAAAAAATTTTAATTTCACTAAATTTAAAAAATGAAATTATCATTTGATAATTTTATTTTTTTAAATTTGAGGCCGATTTAAAAAAAAGACCAAATCTATTTTAAAAACTTCCTCATTTTATTGGCTATTTACCCTATAAATTTTATTTAACTATCTATAAGGCGTCATACGTAAAATTTGATCTAAAGCGTACTGAGTCTAGAAATCCGATACGGAATTACAAAAAAAATCAAAAACGGACGGCCCTCGTGTTCAATACAAATTCCACATCGACGGAAAAATTGTCCTTCAGACGTATGAACGCCGTGTTGTTACTTTTAATTGTTTCTTCAGCTTCACTTAATTTTGTGTGCAATTCAACTAAGCTTCGGCATTCTTTTGTGTATACGAGCTCTTTATAGTACCCCCAGACGAAAAAGTCTATAGGGTTTAAGTCGGGTGACGGTGGGGGGCCACGCAATGGGTACTATGAGTCACTTAGTCACTATGAGCAAAAATATCTGTAAATCACGAAAAAAAAATCATAACTTAAACTACAAAAAGTCGAGGAACATAAGTGGGGTGATTCGGGTACCCATGGGGTTGCTCTACCTTTGGACTTCCGCTTGACACCATTTCTTGGGACACTGTATATATAACAATATAATAACAAAGGTTGGCACATTACGACATGCGTTATTAACCTCAGGTATTTATGAATCATGATTTGGAAAAAGAATTGAGAAGGTTGGATTTAAATACGGAGAGTATAAGGATGATACAGAAAAGGACGCAGTATGAATTCGATTTACGCACATTTTGGAAATAAACATAGGGATTTTTTTTTTACGTGACTTACTCTGGAGGGGTTGGCGATTTTAAGGACTTGTGTGATTTCACCGTGCGGCGGCAACACGGTGCCTGACGGCGACATCATATCCAACTTGAATGTCTGTAAGTTAAACAAACATTGTTAAATAATACGGTATCTAGAAAGTTCGTGTCGATTTTTCAGGAAAATAGTGTTGAACAAGTCAGCGTACGGGTTACATATTGTCTGTAAACGTGTGGATTCGTATGCATCAATTATGGAAAATTACTAACATTTTTTTCAAAACTCAATTATTTTATCAAATTTATGAACTAGACTAGAAAATTGTTATATACTTCAATTTCCGAAAAAATACGTTTATCCTCTGAACGCAAGACTCCGACTGAGGCGTCTTTGAACGCGACAAAATAAAACAGACAGCGAATCTTGCTTTGACTCGAGGCAACGTCTCCATAATAATGAATAACTTGTTTATTTTTTTATTTATTCTTTATGCACTACATTTTACAAAGGCGGACTTAATGCCTTAAGGCATTCTTTACCAGTCGACCGTTAGTTAAATGTGAAAAATTTAAATGGGTGCAGAAGAACTAATAACATAACATACTTATATAAAGCTTAATCGCTATAAATAACAATAATAATATAATAATAGATTAATAATATATTTATACGATAAAACATATAAATATACGCAATATAAGTATCTATCTATCGGAGTGTGTGTGCGTCACTCACCCTGGGCACGGCGGCTTGGAAAAGGAAGTCTGTGAGTGTGGCGGGCGCGGTGGTGGCGGCGCGCATCGTCAGTGTCACACACGAGTTCACGCCCTTCTCCACGCCAAACACTATGCGGAGACCGTTCTTATCCAATGCGGTCACCGTCGGCAACTCTGCGCATGTACAATGAACATATTAAGTTATAGGGCATAAGAAAGTCGCTTAGTGGTGCGACTAGTCAAATCCGACCAAGCAACTTTGCACATGTCAAATAAACATATTACAATATCAAGGCGGACGGTAATGTCGCCTGGTCGCGTGACTAATCGAATCAACTTCTCAACTACCCACGCGACCTATTGACGTCGTGTGTATACTTTCAACTGACACCATTAAGAAGTAGATTATTCGAAACTCGAAAGATTTCCAAAAAAATCTCAAGGCGACACTATTCTCTTTCCACCAGATGGACTGTCCTCTCGTCTGCCGCTTTCTTTCCACAAAAACAACAAGGTTTCTTCAAAATCTCCCTAAAAACAATGTTCTTAATTACCTTGCGTGATCTGCTGTGTGGTGGTAGAGAACAGTCCATCGAGCAGTAGATTGGAGGGCTGCGTTGGGGGCAATGGACCACTGGGTACATTGTTGTTCATCACGCTTGCTGGCTGACTGGTTGGTGTTAGTTCTAGACCACTTAGTAAGTCGAGGATATCCTGCAAATACAATATAAATATGATGTTAGACTTCTCTTTACACGCCCCACTGCATGGCACAGGCCTACCCCTAACAAATCACTAGGAGTAGGCCCTTAGTGTTTTGCTAAGATAGTTTCGGGCCATAATCTATACCAAGCGGGCCTTGTACAGGTGGGTGGATACTTGAAGACATTTGAAATGTGCAATAAATTTTAAGATTAAATTACCATTAGGTAAAGGTTTCAAAATCAAGTGTCAAAATTGCATAATGTACTTATATCAGCCTATAACGTTCCACTGCAGTGCACAGGCCGTCCCTAGTAAATCGCTGTGGGTTTTCCGGCCGTAATCCACCCACGCGGGCCCATTGCGGGTTGGTGAATCACATACTCCAGATTTTTTTTATTTCTAAAGCATGCGTGTTTCCTCACGATGTTTTCGCTCACTGCCGAATTAGTGTAATTTAAAAAAAAAACATACTTAATCAGAAACTCAATTGTACGGGCAGAGGATTTAAAGTCACGATCACGCATGTGACCGATGTCACGCGAGCGTCGTACAATGCTACACTTACATTGCTGGTGGTATTGTTGTTGGTGTGTGCGGGAACAGGCTTGTGGTCCACGTCGCCGTTCGTCAGCGGGTCCGACCCGATGATCAGGTCCAGCAGTGCGTCCTGCAGCATACACGATACATTATATCTCCTTGATAAATTATATATGATGGGTCTGAACTAAGAATGTTTCAAATAGCAAAAAAACACTATTCACGAATACAAATATGAATAATTTGCGCCCACTATTCGCGAATACCATTACGAATAGTAAATAATACAAGTATAAAAGGGAATCTCTTTTGTGCGGGTCCCAAAAGCTGCGAAATAAACACAATAATAGAAAATAAGTAGATTCGAGAGATGTTGCAAGAAACGTCGGTTAATAAATAGAAAATATAAAAATATTAAATAGTGAAATACAAAGGTGAATTCAAATAGAATGATATACAGAATACAGATATTATAAAGGATGAGCTATTGGAACAAATGTTACATGATTCAGAATAGTGTAAAATCATAGAGTATTATACCCTATAGAGCGGTAATACTGGCCATCCAATTCCGAAACTGATCAGTGATTTGCCTATAATAAATATCAACTCTCACATGCACCAAAATAGTACAGCACCAGAAACTGACCTGTGTGTACGTCTCTGTATAATTATAAAACACGAGATTTGCTGTTAAAATGTCTTCCTGTTCGATTCGTTGGTGTGGTAAAAATAGTAAAACATCGAACTCTAAAACAGACGGCATCACATTTCATCGGTAAGTAACAATAAATATAGAATTTTTCAATTCACATCCATTTTATCACGGCTCAAGCTAAACTGGTCACTTCAAAATGAAACAATTGACAAGTATCTATGCGTCTTGCTTTTACCTAGTTACAACCTCGTTGCATCATCTCTTTCTATTTCTACGAACTTGTTACTAGTGTTGGACTAAGAAAATGAAATTATGTTTCGATATTTACGAGTAAAGTAGGTATATATATTACATTTTATTTAAAAAAATAACTTTGCACTTATTTTTAATGTCCATTGTCGATCTAACGTCGTAGTGCTAGACATATTATGTTTATCGATTTTTTTAAGTATATCAGATCTTGATCGAAAAATACGGTCTATGAGGCAGTAGTGTAGATATGATTTTAGAAATAAGTAGGTGACGTTATTTGACAATATCGACACCTGAACGTTTGAGGTCATCGTTTACTTTCTAGAATAAAAAAGTAATAGGAAAACCAAAACGATCTTAATATTTTGATGGAAACTGTCGAGCTTTCGCAGTTTTCAGAAAATGTAATAGAATACATAGCAGGATATGTGTCTAGCGAACTAGTTAAACGCATTAAATGTGGCACTTGTATAGAAGCGTTGGTATGTTTGACAGAAAACAAGAGAAGTCTAATTTATTACAGAGATAAGGGTGGCTTAATATATCCTTCGGTTAGTGTTCAAAAAATCTGCCGTCGTTCTGAGCAATTAATAAATTTTTTTTCATTTTAGCGTGGACAAAAGAAAATATACAAGCGACTTCTTAGTCCACAAGACTGTCAGTAGCTTTGTAGGAGAATTATTTTTTCCCGAATATCAGTACCACCAATACTACGCAGAAGAGACAGACCATTTAATTGATTTGGCTAAAAGCGTAATGAAAAAATATATAGATACAAATATATAGATATACAGATACATTCCTTAGCAAAAGGAGGCAATATAATGAGAAACAAGCTGTAAGAAGAATTTACACGAAATTAATTCATTTTAAAAACCAGTAACGCAATGTATAATAATTACCATTATACCGATTTAAATTGTTTTATTAAATGATAAGTACCTATTAAAATGTTGTTTTATCTTCACAACGTTATTTAATTAAATACAACTATTTAGGAAGTTTTCCTATCATCTAAATTTTCCATGTGCTCTGTATTCCGTAAACTATCAATTTTGTTCACTCTTGTTGGGTAGTATTTAATAGTTGGAATAATGCTATTTTAATTATTTTATTCATTTAATTTTAAATATGTATTTACGTATACATTGTATCTCTATAAAAAAACAAGAGAGTGTTATTTACCATGCCGTCCCACTAAACAATTTCTTTCGATATCGATATTTGCGTGCCCAACACTAGAGTTTATGTTTGACCTTGGGTCGACCAATCAGAGCGCAGTTGTCACCGCGGTGATTTGACGGAAATATTTTCAAACAAAATGAGTAGCATTTCGTCTCTATTGGGTATGTACTCTATGTGTAAAATACTCAATAAAACATATGTTAATCACAAGGACATTTTTTATTTCCGTATTCCCTATTCTATCACATCAACGGAAGTATTATCATTATCTGTTAATAAAAGTATTTAATGCTACTGCTATGATTGTCTATAGTCAGATCACTAGTTAGATTACTTTGACATAATATGTCAAATCGGTAATGTTTCGACGGCCCTAATATAATGGTATGTATTGTTGACCTGTTCGGGCTTGTGCTCGGGGCTGACGTCGGCGGGCTCGGGCTCGGCGTCGCTGTCGTCGCGCGCGTCTGCAGAAGTCGCCGGCGGCTCCATTGGCGGCATGCGCTCTAGTAGCGCGGGCCGCAGGTGCGCGTACTGTCTACATGCGATAGAAAATTTATAACTTAGCGTTACACCACAACACTATTTATTGATAGGCACACTTACAATGAGCATACAATACATAATATTAAAACGTTATTTGCAATTTGATAGCGTGGCACATTACTTACAGGCATGCACATCATGTTCCCATTGTTAGTCAGATATTATTATAATAGACGCTTGAAATATATATATATATCTAAAAAGTTGTAGGTTACATTTAGCAGTTAATGCTCAGGTTTCAGAATTTAATGGGTATCTAGTAGTTGAAAGTATGATTAACCTTATGTTAGATTTAAATTTAGAGTAATTATCGCCAAAAAAATTAAAATCATTCTCAGGAAACGTTAACAGCCATTATAAGAAGAGTATATAAGAGCTAGCGGAGCGTTACGGCAGACACTTGCCCTTTTTGTAGCAACATGAAATAAGTCTTTACGGGTCTCGAACCCATTCGTGGAACTCGAATAAGAATTGTTTCAAGTGCATCCCTGACATAGCACCATATTTACAATTTTGTAAAAAAATTATGGTCCACCTCCCGGCGATGGCTACGTTTCTGCATATACCACACTTACTATAGACGTACAAGATAAGTGAGTCCTCGTCTGCGTTGTTGCAGGGATGCGACGGGCGGCAACTCAAGGATTACGCGTTGCATCCGCCGCCCATTCTCAGCGCAATGCCCGTGTTGCCGTAAGGCGAGAACTTACTTATCTTGTTTGTGTAGAGGATCTGTTCACATCTGTTCAGCCATGTTGTTAGATTGTTCATAACACACAAATTTTCACGGTTTATCATTAACTTTTTTTTAAGAATGCATGCGCGATGTGACTACCCATGCGCTGGCCACCCCCGAAATTCCGGGAGCAATATCGACTTCGTATGTATATCCCAACATCTCATTTCTTTTTGCTATGACATATAAATAGTGTTTTAAAACGTGCGATTATCACAATTTTTCACTTGACGTAGTTTCAAAAGCAACCCGAGTGAATCTAACGGTAAGCAACCAATCGCGAAAGCATTTGCAAAAGCAACCCGAGTGAATCGAAAGGTAACCGAACGCGTTCATAGCGGAAACGCTAACAATCATGTTTAAAAAATTAGCAAAAAAATCTATTATTTATGCATCATGTTTTAAACATAACAGTTAAATAATATTTTACAATAATTATTTTCAAAACAGAGTTAGGGCTGGCGTAAACTGTAATTTTGAGTTTATATTACCTGTACAGTTGAGATAATTCTACTCCTCTTTGCTGCAACTCGATGTGAATGTGGGATCCGAACGTGTCGATGATAACTCGGATTTTGCTGAAATAAAAACACAAAAATGGTTTAAGTTTCAAAACGAATATAGTCCAAAGGAATTATAATAAGGATTATATTAATGTCTTATAATAAATTATAATAACTATATTAAGGCCAGATTCCCACCACACGTAAGTAACCGCAACCGGCCCTTTTTTGATCCACTGCGACACCCACATGACGGCAAGTTGCGGTGGTACTACTCTAAAGCTAAACCACACGGCTCAAGTAGATTCGTTTGATAATGAAGTTTATCTTCAATGGATAAGTGGTTTAAATCTGTATAGTGGAGTGTAGGCTTTCTCGGCCGGTGTCCATAAATGCGGCCATTCTGGAATCTCTTCTCTTTTTTCCAAACGTTTCGTCAACAACTGCGGCTGACATCTTCAGTGGCGACTGCGTTCACTTTCGAAGAGATGTTATCTCTTCGGCTTCTAGAGCGCAACTGACTCGACGACTGTGGCGCACCGGTATTTATAGTGGGCGAGGGTAGTTGTGATTGTATGTGTACCGACGCACCGATATTTATAGTGGGCGAGGGTAGTTGTGATTGTGTGTGTACCGAGTCTGTTTTTGTCCCCCCCCCCACAATCACAACTACCCTCGCCCACTATAAATATCGGTGCGCCACAGTCGTCGAGTCAGTTGCGCTCGAGAAGCCGAAGAGATAACATCTCTCCGAAAGTGAACGCAGTCGCCACTGAAGATGTCAACCGCAGTTGTTGACGAAACGTTTGGAAGAAAGAGAAGAGATTCCAGAAGACCTCGGCCAAGTAGCGCGGAAGATTCAATTAATAAATTTGTATGACGCTGTGAATTGCGACTACAGCTAGCGCCAATGCTTCGTAACATAAACTTTAATTTTTATTACGGCAACAAGGCGCTAAAGTACCGGGGAAATGTGCTGTCTGCCTTACAAGTATCTCAAAGTTGTACAAGGGAGAGATAATATAACCACCGGCGGAAGCGCACTCGGCCGAGGTACAGGGTCCTAGGTCTATCCATCCTTTCTATCCAGGGTGTTTAATTTGGTTTGAGACCATCTGAGTACGCCAAAGGTGTCCATGAGAGTGGGCATGACCCAGCCGTTATCAGCCCGGATCTTATTAGGGTCCGATTTTTACTAATAATTTTTGTATTTACCAAACACCATTTTTTTATATAAAACCTCATTAATCTGGGAAACAAATTATTTATTTATGGTAGTTACAGTAGTTAGTCACATATAGCGGTCAGGCCAGGTTTCATACAAATGTGCCCATCATCATTATTTATAAAGAGTCAATACCTAATGTATATACAAAAATATTTCAAACTCACTCCTGGCTCGTCTGTGTGGTGAATCTCGTGGAGAGCTTGGCCAGCGACAACAGAAGGTATTCCTTCGTAGTGATGGAGAGTTGCGTGGACCACAACAGTTTCTGATAAATGTCGATCACGTACTCTTCGGAGGGACGGGTGAAGTCATCTAGAGATACAGTGGGATAATGGTGATATTACTTCTATCAATCGTTCAGATTGTCAAATGAGGGAGACTATGAAGATATCTTCTTCTTCTTCTCAGCCCTTGGACGTCCACTGCTGGACATAGGCCTCCCCCATTGTCCGCCATTTAGACCTATCGGCAGCGACCTGCATCCAGCGGGTGCCCGCAACCTTTATGAGGTCGTCTGTCCATCTAGCAGATGGACGTCCTCGGCTTCGTCCGCCGGTACGTGGTCTCCATTCGAGAACCCTTCTGCCCCATCGGCCATCGGTTCTTCGAGCTATGTGCCCTGCCCACTGCCACTTCAGCTTGCTAACCCGAGAGGCTATGTCGGTGACTTTAGTTCGTCTACGGATCTCCTCATTCCTGATTCGATCACGTAGGGAAACCCCGAGCATAGCCCTCTCCATAGCTCGCTGTGCGACAGTGAGCTTATTTATGAGGCCCATAGTCAGAGACCACGTCTCGGTGCCGTAGGTCATCACCGGCAACACACACTGGTCGAAGACCTTCGTCTTCAAGCACTGAGGTATTTTGTACGAGAAGACGCTGCGTAGCTTCCCGAACGCTGCCCAGCCGAGTTGGATTCGTCGATTGACCTCTTTCTCGAAGTTGGACCTACCTAGTTGGACCTAGGTAGACGTACTCGTCAACAACTTCGAGAATCGAGCTCCCGACTGAAACTGGGGTGGGCACGACATGGACATTCGACATGATTTTCGTCTTGTCCATGTTCATTTTAAGGCCCACCTGTTGGGAAACTCGATTGAGGTCTCCGAGCATTGTGCTAAGATCCTCCAGCGATTCTGCCATGACCACGATATCGTCGGCAAATCGAAGGTGAGTGATGTATTCGCCATCAACGTTGATGCGGAGTCCTTTCCATTCCAGGAGCTTGAAAGCGTCTTCCATCGCATTGGTGAAGAGCTTCGGAGAGATGACATCTCCTTGTCTCACACCCCTCTGCAATGGAATCGGCTCCGTGCTCCCTTCCTGTACTCGGACTGACATGGTGGCGTTGTTATACAAACACTTCAACACTTCGATATACCGATAGTCAATATGGCACCGCTGGAGGGACTGTAGCACTGCCCAAGTCTCGATCGAATCAAAGGCTTTCTCATAGTCCACAAACGCTAAGCATAATGGCAAGTTATACTCCTCGGTCTTCTGTATAACTTGCCGCAGCGTATGGATGTGGTCTATGGTATTATAGCCTTTTCGGAAACCGGCTTGTTCGGGAGGCTGGAAGTCATCAAATCTGCGCTCGAGACGATTCGTGATAACCCTCGAAAACAGCTTATAAACATGTCTCAGAAGCGAGATGGGCCTATAGTTCTTCAACAAGGTCTTGTCGCCTTTCTTGAAGAAGAGCACCACCACGCTTCTGTTCCATGCCTCCGGCGTAATACCTTCGAGCAAGACGGAATTAAAGAGCTTCTGAAGGACTTTCAGTACCGGTGTTCCACCCGCTTTCAGAAGCTCTGAAGTGATTCCGTCTTCGCCCGGCGCCTTGTTATTTCTAAGCTGTTTGAGGGCCATCCTAATCTCGTACAGGCTGATGTCCGGGATGTCTTCGGTATAGTGTCGGGTCAACTTGGCTCTTGGGTCTTTGGCCAAGTTGCCAACAGGTTTAGCGACCGAGGTATACAACTGTCCATAGAACTCCTCGATCTCCCTCAGTACCTCTTGTTTGTCGGAAGTGACACTGCCGTCCTCCCTCTTCAGCTTCGTCAACTGGCTCTGCCCAATAGATAAGTCTCTTGCGAACACTTTGGAGCCTTTATTCCGCTCTATCGTCTCCTTAATACGATTAGTATTAAAGAGACGGATGTCGTGTCGCAAGGACTGGTGAATCCGTCTATTGAGCTGCCGATATGCTTCCGCGTCATCAGGAGTCTGCAGTGCCATCGAACGTCGTTCCGCCAAGAGGTCGAGGGTGTGGTCGGTGAGCTTTTGGGGTCCATCTCTTCGACGGTGTCTGAAGAATTTAGACCCCACCGTATGGACAGTTTCCACCAACCTGTTGTTGATATCGTCCACTGCAACGCAATCCTCTAGGCAATCGAAGCGATTTGACAATTCAAGCTGAAAGCTTTCGGGGTTTTGTATGTGGGCAGCAGTAGGTCGGAGCGTAGACTTCATCAGGCGGGACCTTTCCAACTTGACGTTTATATTCAATGTGCCTCTAACCATTCGGTGATCACTACCGGTTTTCACCCTGTGGATCACGGAGACATCATTGAATATTTGTCTCTTTGTGGCCATAATGAAGTCTACTATCTCATTTTTAACGGAACCGTCGGGGCTCATCCAGGTCCACTTCCTATGAGGCGGCTTCTTGAAGAAAGAGTTCATCATAAAGAGTCCCTCTTTCTCAAGAAAGTCGGCCAGCCTCTGGCCCCTCTGGTTCCGGTGCCCACATCCAAATTGCCCCACTCTCAACTCATCGTCGCCTCTTTTGCCCAGTTTCGCGTTGAAATCCCCCATAACAATATTGTAGTGTGTTTTCGAAGCATGTATGGCTCTACTAATGTCCTCATACATTGCTTCCACTTCGTTATCCGGGTGTGCCGAGGTCGGTGCGTAGACCTGTATGACCTTCAACGAATATCTCTTGGATATTCTGAGTATAAGGTACGCGACCCTGCTCGACACACTCGTGATGGCTACAACATTATTTACGAGGGACTTGTGGACGATAAACCCGACACCACATTGGGACTGCTGGTCGCCCTCCCGGTAATAGAACAAGTTGCCGGACTTCAGGGTTATCGTGTCCTCCCCCTCTCTTCGGATTTATGATAACCCCAATATATCCCAGTGCAGCTTGCCTATCTCCTCTTCCAGCTCAGCGATCTTCTCGTCTGTCCTCAAAGTGCGCGTGTTGTAAGTCACCAGTGACAACCTACGTCGGTAATCCGTTTTCAAAGCCCTGGTCGTTCGATGGTGGAATCCCGCCCGGAGATTCTTAGCACCCCTGGCTCCAGCGTTCGACCAGCGCCCGTCGTTCACGCCGGTGTTGCGACTGGAGCCGCCGGGAACTTGGGGCCGTTTTACTTTTTCTGCCATAGGGGGGGGGGGGGGGGGGGGGGGGTGGACCGTAACCCGCCGCGCTGGTCCAGTGCGTGGTGGCGGGTCGTCAGAGCCTCGTTCGTTGGTCGGCAGGGTGCACCACGAGCCGGTGAGGTTGGCTTGGGTCCCAGAGATGTAGGTTGGGACCCCTTACACCCCACATGAAGATATCTATTTATCATGAATTCATTAAATCTAGACGAAGTGTGAAAAGCTCCAAAACAATAATCAGTTTCAAGTTTCAAACTATGTATTTATGTGGGATATGACGTTTGTGGACAAACTGCAGGACGCATTTCTTAACAGATACAAATTAAAGACAGAAAAATAATTTGGATCTATAGGTCGATTATTTAATTGAGATATACGTCACATCTCTATGAACTTTATAAACTTTCATTCATAGATGAGCTCAATCGGTTCAGTAGTTCCAAAATTACGACGACGACGAAGGTGGAAACTATTAAAAAAAATGGTTTTGAAGTATCACTATATCATATCATATGTGATATGATATGAAAATAAGCTTTAACATCGTGTATAAATAAGTTACATATAAAAATAAGCTACATGTGCAAATATTCTCACCAACGCCGTCTTCGTCAACCATGGAGATCGCGTTGCTAGCTTCTGACACTAATAAGTCGCCATACTCTCCCACCGACCACGTTGCTATCTGGAATATAGAAATATCGATTAGTTGAAATCTAACTTTTTTTGTGTAAAGAATGATTTGTACTTCAATATGATGCTTCAATACTAGACCAGGGGTTCCACCAGTTTCTCATGGTACTTGAACCTGTCAACCCTGTCGTTATTTGAACCGAATGGTGAGAATTGTGAATTGGGCTGGTTCTGACATGCTCTTTCTTGACTCCCTACAAATGCTGGTTCTGTTCCTACAGATCAAATCTTCCCTTTATGGCCCCATAAAAGGAAGATTTGATTAGCGGCACATTAATAAACGCTTCGGCGCCGAGCAGTTCCTTCCTCCTTGCACCTGCTCCTAAGTTTGTGCCATCATCGTGCAAAACCTTGCAGCTGTCTAAAATTCGCCATCGAGTTCAGGTCAAGAGACAAGGTCGCGGTAATAGACCGGGTTCGCCTTCTTGCGCTCTATTCCCACCAATATTTTCTCACGTCCATTATCATAGAAATGACAAATTCTATGATGATTTCATAGCTATATAGCAACCCAGTCGTGGCGAAGGGCCGGTTTAAGTCCAAGTCACCTGAATATGTTGTCTGTAAGTCGTCATGTACCAGGCTAAATATAAAAGGTTGTGAGTGTTGTTATTGACCGCATTGTCGTTTGCATGGATATCATGATTAGTAATAAATTTGTTATTAATTTTGTTGGAATAACGTAAAGAAGAAAGCTGATAAAATTAAACATTCTTATTCTTCTATGTAGATAACTAAATACATTAAACATGTCAAGAGCAACCATTAATACAAAATTGTTTTAACAACCATTTACTACGTAATTTTCACTGATCAAATTTATTAGATAATACCCATTTAACCAAAGGCAAATGTTGCTAACGATCAGAATACACCTAACATTTAACAAATTTGTATAATCCTGTATCGGTTTCAGATTATTAACTACACTGCATAAGAAACAGTGGTTTCCTATGGATATATAATGCGCATCAAATGATTTATTATCACCACGTTACCTGCACGAGCGGCTGCTTCTCCGTGGCGTCCGCGCAGACGGCGGAGCGCTCGAGCGCGGTCCAGAGGCGCATGGCGGCATACGCCTGCCGCTCCGTCGGCGCGGACGATATTATCTGGATCGTGCTCGACACCGTGTCGTCGCGCAGGTAGTTGCCCGCCTAATGCGGATGTACATTATTATTAGACGGGAAATAATTAAATGAACAGCAGAAATACTGAAAGTGGCAGCAAATCGATGGTGGTAAATTTAAAGGTGAGTGAGATTTAGATTCTCTGGTGACGGTAAAGATATAAAGAGTCCCGCGAAGCAGGACTCTTATATAATATATCGACTTAGTGGTGACATTCTTAGTAATCGAAAATAGTTTGTTTCGTTGATCATGATTTGATGCCCATTTAGTATTTTTTGCTGCTTGTTTAAATACAAGTTTTATTAACCAATACGGTGACATTAGGATTTATGTATCCCACAAACAATGGACAAACAATAAAAGGTCAAAGATTGCTTGATCACTTTTATGTTCCAATATGTTTATTTAAAAATAATACTGACTGTCCGCAACTTTGGCCGTTTTGACTTATAAAACGATGATGATAGTTGTATATTCCCGCTTACTTCTCTTAAAAAATTTCATTGGTTTCGTATTTTAAGACCAAAGGAAAACGTGTGTCAGGAAGATAAATTTATTGGACCACTGAAACGATTTTACATTTCAAGTGGAAAGTAGATTTTTTCCATCACAATAAGCAAGATCGATCAACTTATTTCTCATTATTCCTCTGAATCCTGATTCCTAAATCCCCAAAAGGAGGATGTTATGTGTTATTATTATATAAGGTTAGGAGTTCTGCAAGTCAAAAGGGTCTCACCTCATTGTGCTAATTATTTATCTATTGTGGTCACCTACAAAACTCTCAGACTACCTGGTCTGGCCATAAATATTGTTACAAAGAAAACATTGTTACAAAGTTACAAAGAAAATTCGGTTTTCGTTAACACCTCACTCCATTTTGATATTAGCACAATATTTACGAGTAATAATAATTGGCGCCAAAATAAGAAAAAACATTTATTTTTCACGTTATTATCTGACTATTTATTTATTTCTCTTTATTGTAACGGTATTTATGGCCCGACTAGGTATATGTTTATTAAAGCGTATATGTTTACAGTAACATACCCTGAGAAATACTTTGAAGAGTGTATCCAAATGCCATTTATTGGATGGCGCGTATCTTTCAGCAGCAAGCACTATGGAACTGGAGCAGTGAGCTTTGAATTCAGGGTCCGAGCGTTCCAGGAATGATAGTAGTTCTTTCATCATACTGCGGATATTCTGTCCATTGACTAGTGCAAAGGACAATTCCATAGCGCGTCGTCGGATTGAAACGTCTGGGTCCTGGAAAAAATATGAGATTTTAAGCAGGCTGTCGCAATGTGCGTCAATGTTTGTAAATTTTGACACATGTTGGCATGTATTGCGAATGTCCATGGGCGACATGCTGTTACCAGTAGGTGAACTGTCTTCTCGTTTACCAGCCTTGTGTAAAAAAATTAAATGAATTTCATACAATTTGTATTAGGTCCGGCAGTTTCGGATCTAGTAAGCCAAACGCAGATACAAATATGAAAATTTAAGTCTTAATTTTTCAGGTGCCTGGATTTCTTCACTGAAATCTGTACTAAAAGGACAAATTTTTCAATACAGATTACCGAGAGCCATTCTCAGTGTATTAGGGCCTTACCTATTAAATTGCCCTTTGTTACCTATGAAAGTGCAGTGGCCACTTTGAACGTAGATCTTGCGTTTGGCTTGGAATTACAAACTCAAATTAATTTCGATTTAAAGCTATGATATTCGTTTTCAAAATCAATTATTCATTTGTTTTTCCGTCAAACAACCTTTTGTTTATATCGTTGTTTGCGACTATGGAAAAATTAAATATTCGCGTTATTTTGGAATATGAGTTCAGTCGCGGCAGCAACGCAGCACAGACGGCACGCAATATCAACGATGTATACAGACCAAACACCGCAAACGAACACGGTGCGTTTTTGATTTGATCGATTCCGTTCTGGAAATTTCGACCTCAAGAACAAGCCCCGTGTCGAATAAACTAAAGTCGATAATGATGAACTGAAAGCAATAGTGGAAGCGGATTCATCTCAAACCACGTCTGAGTTAATAGTAGTCTTCGGCGTAAGTGACAATACGATATTGATTCATTTGCAGTAAACCGGGAAAAAGAAGAAGGTCGGAAATTGGGTACCATATGAGTTTAATGAAAGCCAGCTGCAAACACGCGTTTGGCTTACTTTGCTGAACCGGCACAAAAATGAAGGGTTTCTGAATCTTATTGTCACTTGTGATGAAAAGTGGATTCTGTATGGTAATCGTAAACGTTTGTCACAATGGTTGAAACCAAACAATGTCCCAAATGTCAACTGAGTCAAAATAAGCCCATGGTAACTGTATGGGGGTCCTGTGCCGGTATTATCCACTACAGCTTCTTGAGATCTGGCACAAGAATTAATGCAGATGTGTACTGTGAAGAACAGGAAACGATGATGGATAAGCTTGCTATCAAACAACCGAGTCTGTTCAATAACTCTAGTCCACTGCTTGTCTATGATAACGCTCACACACAAACTGCACGACAGACAGTATGTCTTAAAGTTACAGGACCTTTGATTGGAAACTCTCTGCCACTCACCGTACTCGTCAGGCCTTGATCCTACTGATTTCCATTTTTGTCTCGAATTTGGATAACTTTTTACAGAGGAAAATATTCAACTCCGATAAGGCAGTGAAAAACGCCTTCAGATAATTCATCGATTCCCGTCCCCAGGAGTTCTATAGCAGAGGCATCAATCATTTTCCATTGAATTTTTGCAAATAAAACGGCAATTTCATAGGTAAGGACCTACTAATTATTTATACTTTATACCATCTACCTGGGATTGAAATTTTTATTTCCATACCCAATCTGGCAGAAATCGCTTTTAGCAATAAGTCCGCCCCTTCTTGTGTCTACAGTGTCCAATAAAAAGTTGTATCTATGTAGCCTGTATCACTGATACATAATCAGTGATATAGGGTAGAGTCCAATATGAAGACCTCATAATAACGTGAGTTAAGATTATTTTAGTCTACGCAAAACATGTAATTTATTACCATTCTAATTAAAGTTACGTTAAATAAAACTGTAACCAGCCCGTCATTTTTTTTGTCCGCTGCCAGACATAATTCTCCTCTTGTACATTATCTCATGCATGAGGAATATATGGCCCTAAAACGTTACGCCGCGCGCCAGCTAAGCGAGTTAAATAAAAACAATGTTTCTTACCTTCAAACACTCCAAAATGGTCGTCCTATGCCTTTGTACAGCAGATGTATCCACCAACACTGTCCTTAACAGTGTGTTTAATGCCACATATCTGATATTCTTGTCATTATTCAGCAGGAACCTCCCCAGTATATTAATAGCTAGCACTCGAAGACTACTCTCCGACTTGATGTTCATTATAGAAAGGACAGTCTCGTAGAGGATGGTATTGCCCACGTTTTTAGTGGTCTCGGTGTTGGTGGCTACTTGGGCGAGGATGTCGTTCATTGCTTCTGACGCTTCAGCGTCATTTTTACCCAGTATTCGGAGCAGACGGAGAATTTTTACCTGAAAATTATAAATAGGAAAAATGATGTTTCTAAACGCATATCGCGTTTAGAATGTTCTACTGTAAATAATATGTACAACTGCCCATGAGGAGGTGAAAGTGGGCAAATAATATGGGTCAATATTTCGACTAACACAATAAATATTTATATAACAAAAAAATATGCTAGAGGCCATTTCCATCCCATCCTAACTTATCCCTTCCCATTTTCACTTCAAATGTTCGTATCAGTCGCTGGATCCAGGAGTTGCTAGTATCAGTTTGGTGGTCCTGTGCCGGTATTGTCCACTACAGTTTCTTGCGAGTCGGTCAAACGATTGATGCAGATGTGTACTGTAAGGAGGTGCAGACGATGATGGAAAAGCTGGCAACAAAGCAACCAAGTTTGGTCAATCGCTCGTCTCCACTTCTTCTTCATGACAATGCCCGCCCTCACACTTCTCATACGAGTTATAAAACTTCAAGACCTGGACCTCAAGACTCTCCCTCACCCACCATACTCATCAGACCTTGCCCAGACAGATTTCCCTTTTCTTTCGAAATTTAGATAACTTTTTGCAAGGAAAAAAATTTGTTTGTGAAGTAGCTGTGATTAGGGCTTTTGAAGAATTCATTGATATCCGTCCAGGAGACATTTACAGGAGTGGCATCAATTAACTGCCTGTAAGGTGGCGAAAGTGTGTAGATAATATGCGTCAATATTTCGACAATATAATAAATATTTTTAAAACAAAAAATTGTTTTTCTGTTTTCTCATACAAATCGGTCATTTCATAGGTAAGCGCGCCTATTACTTCAAGGAATCTGACAGTCCTTGACGTAACCAATTCCTGTTTTATTATTGAAAGCTGGAATAATAAAACAGGATTTGCAATAATGTCCCTGATAGCGGCTACTAAAAATCTTAAGCCACTTCCGTAATACTCCATTTTAATAAAACTCCCCAGGTCTCTCACAGACTAGTTGAAGATTAGCGTAATTTGATAGTCTAAAGCTTTCTCCTTTATGGTGAACATGTTATTTAAACACTACAGCCGAGTGGCACTGCAACACTGTGACAACCACATTACAGACGCGGCGTGCCGCAGCTCAACGCAATAATTTAAGTCAGTTAGCTGTTGACATTCAACTCTTCACGTCGTCGTACAGCGATAGCTCTAAAATTACGTCCGTTAACTGCGTCCGTCCATCGCACACGCCGTGAGGCGGGCCACGTGGCAGCCGCATAAATTTGGCTGGCGAGCGATCCGGCAGTGCGCTGTGCTCCGGCGCGATGGTTTATACAAAATGTATGAAAACGAATCAGGATTTTTGCAATTTTATGTGATGTGGTCCGCCGTAATATACGCGAGCCTTTATACTACAATATGCTATAAATTACAGTTTATTACAATTACAAAAGAGTGACATAATTACCTGGAGGAAGGGATCCGAGACTCCGCTGACATCATGTTCCGGTGAATATCCAGCTAATATTAGATTCTTCAATATCCTCACCAAATTCGGCACGATCTATAAGCAAAATTTATTTCAGACCTTTCTCAATATTAAAAATGCATGAATATTGCCCAAATGCACACAGAAAGAAAGTTACAAAGCGAAAATAAAAGAATATAAAGTAATTTCAAAGTTTATACTATGTTTTATATTTTAATGCAAATAGTTCAGGCACTTCAAAATACTGTCTAAATACTGTTGATAAAAAATGATTAAAATACAAATTTAACACCGCAATTTACAGACAATATAGAAAACAAAAGCTAAGAATATAAAATTGGGCAAATTTTACATCAAATTATATAAATTAAAAATAAAGAAAAAAAAATAAACCATCCCCTTGAAAATTAGTCACATATTCTCACGTGCTTACTCAAAAATGTGGCAAATTCTGACTATAATATTCAGATGATACTGTTAATACGTGACGTGACGACAGAATATTTTTCCAGAAAGTTCTATTCTAGCTAAAACTGGTATACTCAGAGTGCAATATTCACACAATGTATTTCATGAAGTCTACTCGTATGACGGATTTTTGAATTCATTGCAAAATAAATACCCCAACGCACTACAAAAGTCTAAAAGTGTATCACTCAGTATAATCTTCTATAATATAATAACTATAAAAACACTAATGCTTCCTTATCTGAATCTTGTGTATCTGTTAGACTTTTGTGCATTTATACACTGTCTAATCGAACTATTCCCGAAACTATGGTTTCAGTTATGGTTTTTGAATTATTTGGCGTCTATATTTTTTTTTTTGGGAAATAGAAATTTTCATATTTTTTTTAGTTTTTGTTAAATTTTTCATTCATATTTGCTAAATATTAAGCCCAAAAAATATTAAAAGGAAGTACTTAACATTTTATGCCAATTAACTGACAATCAGGACATAATCTATGGTTTCAGGTTTTGGGAATTGATCGGTTACACCCGGTATACATGTATGTATAAATTATATACATAACCAACACAACAACATGACATTCATGCTTGTTTTAAGTATAGTCTGTTCATATTTTCACTATTAATAAAAAAACAAATTGAAAATATGGTTCCCTGAATGTAATATTTCGCTGATGTTATGGTGTATTTTTTTTTATTATGACAATATTAGCTAACATTTATAACTTAGAACTTTTAAAAATAAAAATCTGTCAACTATTTTACAAAATATGAGTTTATTCGCTTCGTACAAATGGAAATGTCGTTGAGCCTTCTTGTTTTTAAGAACAATACAACAATTACATTAGACAAAGAACCGTATAGTAATGTAATCAATATCAACAGACTATAACATTTCAAAGTGCATGTGGTACAGCGTTTGTGATTACCTCGCGCTGCCCGCTCTCCTACGGGACAACACAAACAAACAATTAGTTTAAAATCCTATATAATACAATGATTGCACAGAAAATAACCATACGGATAAAATTTATTGTATCTGAATGTGTAATATTTGTATGTTTTAACGTTTAAGTTTTAATATCCAGACTATGTTAAAAGACTTCTTAATTATAGATGTTGTAATTCTGAATAGTAATAATGGCGCAGTTTGTGTATAATTTAGTTCTTATAAAATTATGCGTGGATCGAGTTAATGAAAGTATTAAATATATTGTATCAAGGAAGGAAAATAAGTGACAAAAATAACATCCTATATAACTACTTCATAAAAAAACTAATTTAGTGTTTAATAAAATAACATATGAATAATAAGTTTTGCAAACACTATAGACGATCACAATATTTTCTTATTGATAAGCAATCAATATCAATCTCAAGTCGTGCCGTGTTTGCTCTCTCCATACGATAAGACGACAAGGTGACGTGAATTATTTACACTGGGGACTATAAATTTTATAAATATACTATACACTTGTTTCAATGTGTGAAAGATAATAATATACCTGTTAAAAATTATATATAACTCAATAATATTACAGAGCGACATGCGACTATATTTTAATTCAGGTCACTAATTCTAGTATCAGTTTTTTCTGTGAGATTAAACAAAATAAATAACGGTTTTTGAAATCAATACATATACCAGATGCTTTTTTCTAAATACAATTTAGATATAACCATTTTAAATAAAATCTTTGGTTACATAAAAAAAAAAAATATTTAAAGTAAACTGAAGCATACAATAAATAATTTTATACATAAAAATCGCGATTTTAACCTCGTTATTCATAAACATAAACGTCATTTTTTTAGAAAAATTTAATACATACTTAAAAATTCATTTTTACTTTCTTAGAAGTTGATTTTTCATTTTTCAGTACTATTTTTCACAAGAGATTTTAAACAATCTAATTAAAATTTACATCGGTCATGTGCCAGTGGTAAATAAGAATAATTTGAAGCAATAGTCGTAAACGTCTATACGGGGTCTACTCCGAAAACACGAAAAACGAAGTTTCGTCCAATATTTCAGTAGATTCCTACCACGAAAATATTCACTACGATATATCGGCCCGAACGAACTTAATTTGACATTTGAAACTACTCTCATCGCACGAGACAACAATCGAAATATAGATTTTGGCAGGAGATACTTGGAGGTCAAACGTCAAATTTGACGATAACAATATCTCACCTTTTAAATAATTGGTATTACACGATATATAGAGCTACGAACGAAGGAAAGTGAGAGTAGGGTTATAGCACTTCGTTCGTTGGAACTTCGGTCGGGCCCGAAACATCTGAATCGTAAAATCAGAGTAGACCCCCAGTATTCGTTAGTAGTATCGTTAGTTAATCGGTTTAACGACCGATTTCTCAACTGGTTAGATTACGTTGCTTTATCTAGATCCAGTTATAGAGCAGTATCACGTACACAAGTGCAGCAGCGGCAATAGTTTGTGTAAATTTATATGGGAAAGAGGTCTCTCAACCAACGGCAATAGTTTGTGTAAATTTCAACGCAATATGTGTTTCTGGAATATCGTACGACTGAAAACGTATATTAATATTTAGGCTGGTCATTAAGGATACCTACCAGTTTTAATATGAAGTATTTTTAATTAAATATTATTACTTAATCATTATCAAGTTGGTTGGCGGTACTCGGTGGTGGGGTAGGGTCAATCGTTGTCCCGCTAACCGATGACGATGACAACCGCCGACGGAGTTGATTGACGGACTCTAACTAGCTGTGTACGTGACTCCTTTTGTCATTATAAAGTACTAATATTTCCTTATGACGCTCCGTTGAGACGTCATTGTGAAATAAAAAGAAACTTTCGAATTTAACATTTATTGATAGTAACTGAATCAAAAAATTGTCCAAAGGACGGTCCTAGTACATCCGTAGATAATGTCCAGATAATGGTGTTATTTTGCTCGAGACATATGTTTTTTTTTTTACCTTAATTTATAATAAGTAGGTTGACTGTAGTTTGTGCGCCGTATGTGGAAGGCTGAGTCACACTTTTGTTTGCTTAATATAATCAGATTAGCGAATGAACAATCGCGTGGTTTACAAAAATGTTAACAAACAAGGATTGGTGTAACATGTTTGATGGATGACCCAACAAATAAAAATATCTCTTTTCATTCAGGAAAGTAATAATAATCTTAGTTCCGTGAATTATTATAAATCTAATCTTCCATAATATATGCAAATAGTGTCAATAACTAACATCAGATGGAATATGAAGATTTATAAGAATTTGTATGTCTAAATGTATCTCTATCTACATAGGATTTTCTTTATATGCTTATTTGTGGTATTCTTGGAATTCATTGGTCTGAATTTGCTGAACTTCACTATTGGATATGGTGTGTAGTCTGGATGTAGATCTTCTAATCAAATCGGACTAATATGTTTGAAAATATAAAGTACTGTATAGCAAGACCTACGTATGATTACAAATCCTTTTGCAGCTCAATATCAACTTATTCAACAGGCGGCTAGGTGACATTAACCGCAACAATATCGTTGTAATACAATTTTAATGTTTAGAAACACTGAATGTAAAAGTTTGTCACCTTTTAAGTATGTTGTTTCAGAAATGCAAAAAAATATTGTAACCATTCAAATCGTTTGTCACTTTGTTTGAACGTGTCCAATTCTACTAGCAGAAATTGTGAATTAACTGACTAGATACTAGTAACAAGTAATATTTATTTCTTAATACTTAAATCAATGCCCGTAACTACTTTTATCTTTTAAAACGAGGATATACAATAATTGTATGCATATATATATATGTATGTAAAACATTACCTTTTTGAAGTGATTGAGTGTGTCGGGGCTGTTTTCGCACATCTCCGTGATGAGCGTCACGCCCGTGATAAGAACGCCTGCAAACCAGATAAGCGTTTGTACAGAAATAGAAAGCATCAATATGCATTTAGAATCATGGCATTTATGGTATGGTATACCATACCATACCGTAAGCCTGTGTCTCTCTACGGCCACCACACACGGTGTTCAGTTCTTCTCATTCAGCCACTAGCGGCGACACGTGCCCGGAGGGCGGGGCGACCCACGCTACGTCGATTATCGTGGTCTCCATTCGAGAACTCTTGTATCCCATCGGTTATCGAAATCATTAATACTGTAGTAAAAATGGGGAACCGGCAATTTGTGCCAAAAGCTTTTAGACTTAAGTGTAGTGGTTGTATTTGTACTAGATATATAGGTTAGTAATAAACTAATATAGGAGCTTCAGTCAAACACGTTCTGTGACGTTCTTATTGTCGGTTCCAGTTTCCCAGATATTGCGACTTTCTTTGAAATCTTAAAAAAAATACATTTTACGAGTATTGCTACATATTAAAAGTCAGATGTTGGAGCATGTTTATAATTAAACAGAATCATGAAACCAGGAAATTTTAAATTAATAAATCTTAACGAAAATGGAATATCATATCAATAATGTTATTTAATAGACTCACCATGATTCTTCTCAGTTAACAGACTCCTCGTGGCTGGTAGAAACATCTCCATCAAGTCGGGTACCCTCCTTATGATGCGGAAGGCACACAATGCTGCTTTCTTCTTTATATACGCGTTTGGAGACTTGATGAGTCGTTCCACCTCAGAGGCTAAGTCTCGCGCCATTTCTGGTGAAGCGATAGCCCCGAGAGTGCAGAGGGCTAGCCCGACCACGAACTGAGTGTTGCTGTTTAGATCACTGTGGGGGAAGTATGATTTAACATTGATGTACGGTACAACTTTGTTTTTTAAAATAAAATAAAAAAATATAAAACTCCCGACGGTATAAAACTCTAATTGCCTTTGTAAGGTTAAAATAAAAATATAAACCAGTCAGCAGTCTTATTGACAATCTGCAATAGTTTAATACAACTCTATCACCGTGGTCGCGCGTAACGAAAGTTTATCAAATGTAAAAGAAACAAGGTCTTTCGTCAACCAGACTGATGCCTGGTTTATATTTTTATTTTAAATTTTTCAAGGGTAATTAGAATGTTTGACCGTTGGGGGTTTTATCCAAAATTAATATTTTGTCTTTTTATTTTTAGTTAAGAAACATCTAATCTTATCTTATCCAATCCCATTCTACAACGTTTCATCTATCAGGTAATATAATGTGATGAAGGCAACACCATATCTCATTAGACTGAATATGGTCCATGTGCCGCACGCGTGATATTTGTATTTCGCTTTTATCTGCGTCACGTGTCAACATCAGTCAGAAATGAGAAATGTTGACATGTCCGCAGATGCGCCGTGTACCTTTCGGAATTAAGAATAAGGATTTGGAAAGAAGATTAGGGGGGAAGGGAATGGGATATCTCATATTACATCGTCCATCTCGCTCTCTTCAATCCACCGGATGAGGTAAACGAGACGGGATGGTATGAGATGGGAAAGGAAAAGACTCGAATTTTGACAACTTCCACTCACTTCTGAACACGTTTATACATAGTGGTCTTCAGTGAAAGTGAGAAAGCTCGGCCAGTCAGACACGCCCAGTCTACTGTAACATACAGCACAACATCGTCCTCCCCTTTGTACTAGAACTGGTCATCGAACTAAACATCGCCAAAAAATTAGTCCAAACACGATAGGTCTACTGTCGAATTTTAAGGAGTTACCATATCTACATTAGGCTCCAGCATCAGACACTGACGGTTATGTGTAAAGTATACATCTTTCAACTATTAACAACACAAATACATATTCGAACAAATGCATTAATTTAGTAATTATAATCACGTTTGTACACATCAATCTTCTGTTGGAATGAGATAACACGACCAGTCGGACGCATGCAATCGGCTGTGGGATACAACATCATTCTTCTCTATGTATAAGAACTGTTCATTGAACCAAACCACTCCCAAAAATGAGTCCAAATACCACCATTGTACCTCCAAATTTCAAAGAGTTCCCTTATCCACCTCCGGCTTCAGCATCAGAAGCTGACAGTTGTGTGTATAATATACATCTTTTTAACTTATTCACTTCAGAAAGACGCATTCGAATAAGTAAATTCATTTAGAAGTTATGAAGCATTAAAACATTTAATTTAGTACAGCTGCGCCCCCTGGTGAGTTACATCCAGAACACTCATCCTCAAACACGTTCTAAGGTACAATACAATTAAACGTTTACAAAAAAACCGTTTAAAAATCGGTTCAACTATTTCAGAGAAAAGTGGTATACACAAACATACAATCTCTTACCCCGCCATGCATGCCCGCCGTTCCGCTCTGTCGTGGGTAAAAATAGCGTTAAATTATGAACTTTATTTAACTTTAACCAGCCGTTTTTATCGTCCACTGCTGGACATGGGCCTCCTCATATGTACATATAATCTTTGTATTAATTTCAAGAAATGCTTAAAAATAATAAAGTATATAGAAACTATTGGCTATAGCCATTGGTCATTTTATGGATAAGGATATCACTAGAGACAGGAAGTGGTGGAAAACGAGAGGAGAGGTCTTTGTACAGCAGTCGGACACGGTTGAAAGCTAACATAAAAAACTCGACTTTTCTGATGTTTTATGATGGCCTAAATGACATTCGTAAGAAGATTTTGGACATAGACAGAAAATCCACATACACAGATAGGAGGACTATAGAATATATTGAGGAATACAGAAATATACAGAAACTGGTTGAGCAATACTAATAATAAATAAACATCCTGGTCAGACTTTGGAATTTCACAAGCATTTTATAGAACAGAACGGCAAAAAACCAATACATTTATGACCCTTTCCATAAACCGCATTTGCCTATTCATTACACGTTTTTATAAACAAGTAACAATAAATCTATGACAACAGGTTTCCGTTTGTAAGTGATTAATGATTTCGTACATTTAACAAACTGATACGTCAGTTGACTAAGTGACTTCACGAGTCAGAGAACAGTAAATAAATATATACCAGTATTTGTATGCTATTTTTATGACACGTTAACTATACATATAATAAAATCGTAACAGAGCAGTCTGCTACATGAAATATTTTTTGAAAAGTGATTGTATTATAAAATGTATAAAGTACAACAATTGTTATAATTTTTGTGTCTGTTTGAACGCGCAACACGCAAAAACCACTGGACGGATTTTAATGAAACTCGGCATAGTTACAACTTAGGTGCTGGGTCAACATTTAGGGTACATATGTATATTCTAAATCGGATCTGAAGGTGGGTAGTTGATGAAACTGCTCGCAGTTCGCATTCTGGACTACCCGCTCTCTTCAGTCAACTCGTGACCACGGCTGGTGTAACCCGTGCGCCGGCGCCGAAACGTCGAGTAGGAATAAAAGGTAAACAAATACCTTTATTATACTTGTTCAGACCCAATATAAAATGTGTATAAAACGCGAAACTTTAAAAAGTAACATTTAGGGTTCCCACGATAATCTCTCTGAAGTTCATGTGAAGTGAAGTCGCTGGCACCGCTGGTGTTAAAATAAAATTTTATTCTCTATTGTTTTATTATTGCACAACATCAAATTAAACGAAATTGTCGTGGTCAAGGCCTTCCGACAAACATTTGATACGCGGTCTTTGTGTCTTTATGGTGTAAAACGCTAATTTAGTTTATCCATATAACTGTAATATCTACCTATACATTTGCGTGCTATTACGGCCTAACATTACATATAGACACATTAACTATAAAGCTCTTCGTGTACTAAACGCAGGACCTCTCCACTGAATTTTTGAGTATGAATAAGTCTAAAATCCTACTGAAATGTATCGGCGGCCGATTTAGTTGATCAAATGTTGTTGATTTAGAGCTTCGGGCATATCTGGTCGTGCGCGTCTTTGCGATCAACCGCATGCAGTCGCTGTCGTTCGCGCCTCTTTTAAAACAATACGGGACTCATTTCGTTCATTCATTTCCGTTTTTCAGGACCATGGTTGCTGGCGAAATGCACGAAATAATTCTCAGTTTCAATAATAATATTCATAATGGTATGTGGCGCTATTACTTTATTTATGACTAGCGATCCGCCCTCGCTTCGCTTCGGTTTATAAGTTTTTTTTTCAAAATTTCAAAATAAAATATAGCCTATATTAGACACGGATAATGTAGCTTCCTATTTGTGAAAGAATTTTTGAAATCGCTTCAGTAGTTCCAGAGATTACCCCCAACATACCCACAATTTTACCTCTTTATTATATTAGTATAGACTAGCGACCCACCCGCCCTCGCTTCGCTTCGGTATGTTTTTTTTTAATTTTTTTTTCAAAATAAAATATAGCCTATATTAGACATGGATAATATAGCTTCCTATTTGTGAAAGAATTTTTGAAATCGGTTTTGTAGTTCCAGAGATTACCCCCAACATATCCACAAACACACAATTTTACCTCTTTATATTTAGTATAGCGTAAACTAAAACGTAACGTACCTTTTAGTATAGCGTAACGTAAATATAGCGTAAATTTAGTATATTAGTATAGATTAATTATAGAAGTATAGATAGCTTCAGTTTTAGTCTTACCACATTTAAGACTTTTTGTCGTTTCGGAATCGTTGAACTCGCTCCATTGAGTTTTATGATTGATGGTATTTGCTCGTGTGAAAAGCTAAAGTTCCGGTTACAGCACTTGCCTTTTCAAAGGTAATTGAAAAAGTGGGTTGAAAAAATTCTGTGACGTACATCCAAGTGGCAGTCGTAAATACTATATTTGGCATAATAATCATCACGACCCGGCGGCGTGGAAATTTTGCCCCCAATTGATCCGAAAATTTACACTTTCGCCTCGTAGAACTCATAATTTACTATATGTAATTCTAGTATTTTGGCCCGAAACACGTCGAATTGCGTAATTATAATAATAAGCAATAAAAAACTGCGACGAATTTTACATATATTGTGCTAATTACTTGCGTAAAATGAATAAAATTATATAACGAACTTCCAATAAGTAGGACGAGGGCGCGCGCGGGGGTGCATGCGAGAAGGAATACCTCCTCCTATAGGATACCATCTGGCAACGCTAGTCGCGTTTTTGCGGTGCAGCAAAATCAGCAGTGCGATCACCTTATAAATAGGCTGTATCGTGTCCTCTTTCTTATACATTGTTTATTTAGTTAGAGATATGTAATTTATTGAATTATATTTCGTTGTGCACTGTTTACTTGTTCAGTTTTCTATCTATAGCTTTGTCAGTTTCTTGACGTGGACACAAGGAAAACCTAGAGAATATTTATAGCGCTGTGTTATATAAGTTATTGAAACTGATTAGTAGTGCACAGTGGCGGATTAACATATAAGCATTATAAACACGTGCTTAGAGCCCCTGTTCTCCAATATAAATTTCAAATATGTATTTTGATGAACTTTATTTTATTTTCTAATTTCTACCTTCCAAATCCACGCAACAGAGGGCCTACGCGGCCTCTATGCTTAGGGACTCCGAAACTCTTAATCCGCTACTGGTAGTACGTGATTGAGAGCGGACAAAGCAGGTTACTTTAGAACGTATTTTAGAATACATACACTCAACGTTTAAAAACTGGCGTGCAGCCAAATGTTCACACTAGAGTTTAAAGAATAAAAAAATGATGTCAATGACACTTGCTTGGTGGTAGTTTGGAGTAGTTAGCGATAACTAACACGTGAATTTACTGTTTATCACTTAATTTATGTTAATAAGGGTTTCGGTTTGTTGTTTCTCGAGGAAATGTTAAATTAAATAAAAATAGAAAAAAATTCAATGGCACGCATCGGTAATAAATATAGATTTCACGATAATAATATATTTTGCAAGAATACAAGAATGCAAGAATAAGTATTGATGGAATTCTAATCAGACTTGTAAGCAAACACTTACTTTGCTTTCATTACAAGAATATTGTAAAGTACAATATGTAGATGTCTGATTCTTTAATTTTGTTGGCAACTTGAAAATCGATGTTAACCATAGATTTACAATGGTCTACTTGACTGTTTCTGGAATTCATGTTTAATGGCATATTCGACAACTCATCTTCTCTAGAAGAAAACAAACAAACGAAACCAAAATTAAATTCATTATGAATTGATCTTTTTTTTCGGGATGGCTATATTGTTGTGGCCCTAATGGCCTTTCAAGAGTTACCGCACATGTATAACTCAGGGCGAACGCAGAAAGCGCTCAGCCAGAAAAAAATGTGTGGTAACGAGCGGGCTCCCTCGCTGGTAAACCGGCGGATGGAACGGGCCTCGGCTTACGGGTTGTTGTGGGAGGGTACGGCGGGATCGCGAGTGGGTGAGAAGCGCTCAGGCTCTTGGCGATACCTGGTAAAAGTGTTGCTTGTAGTGTAAGAACCGCATTAGCAGCAGTAATTGGGTCGTCTAGGACGTGCCGAGGACGACTACGGTATCGGGACATAGGTTAGGCTGGCAACTACTAGGGGGTGGGGATGGTGTGGGACCGTCGTAATAGCGTCGGGTGGAAGATAGAAATGGATCTGTGTAATCAAAATTGAAATATCTTGGGAAAAGGACCGCTATATAGAACGTCATTGTTCTATAGTGAAGTTAGATTCGCTCATGAGTAACACAGAGAGCAAATAGCTCGCCATCACGTCCCCACTTCTACCATTTCTGAAATTGATATACAGATAATTGATATATAGGTAATTATATAGTCAATTATCCCAATTTGGAACATTCATTTTAATATGGGTTTGTTTTCTCCCCTAGTTATCAAATAAAACATTACAATTTCAGAAACAGTGAAGTACATTATTGTAGAACTTATAGACGAGGCCACTATAATAGTATGCGGCAAGGATTAGAGCACTTATAGGCGTTCAGTGAACAACAAATAATCGGTCGCTTCCTTATTGTTGTAGTAACATTGTGTTAACATCGTGTATTACTGTTTGTGTGTAGAAAGCGGAGGATGCCCTCCGGCTAGATGGACCGACGACGATTTGAAGACCTTTGCCGGTAGTGGTTGGATGAGAAGAACGTAAGACCGTGTGTAAGCGTCTCGCACCTTGGGAGAACCTATATTTAACAGTGGAAGGATATAGGCTAATGGTGTGTTATGTAACTAATTTATATGTATATAAATTATATATGCACATTATAATTATATAATTTATATATGCACAAAAACCATTTGACTATTTTGACCTAATTTTTCAGTCTATATCAGATTAGATTGGATGAGTGTCGGCTGTCTCCTCCCACCTGTATCTGTCACCACCCTGTCTCCTCCCATGGTTGTGTGTTGTGGCGACTAAGGAATGACAAAGCCGGTACCACATGCGCTAAGGAACTACATCACCTCTGAAAGAGTGGAGTTGTCAACACACTCGACCAGCATGGCGTCTTAATCCTATCCATGTCCCATAAAAAGGTCCATGTCCAAGAGTGGACAAAACTAGAGCTGGTTACGGTTATTGTTACATGCTATGGTCAAACATGTCTTATTTTCGAGTCAATGGAATGTATTAATTAAGTACCCAATGGCCACTTTTATTATAAAGAATTTAATAAAATATTGTTATTATTCTGAACCTCTGTTACGTTGGTCTTTCGTGGATGGACAGATGACCTAAATCAACTATAAAACTAAACCTTACAATCCGTGATGACTTCGTAAAAAATTTGATGACATCTTGACAATTAAGAAAATTAATTAAGATCATAAAAGAAAATACCGCATAAAATATTTAATCACAACTACTACACAAATAGTGTAAATTGCAATTTAAAACAGGGTAATTAATTAGGAACGTTAATTACATGCAAACAAATAAAAATCTTATTTTATAATAAATTTAAGCATATTCACATTTACCCTAGTCTCCAACTGACCATAAATACAAACTTACTTCTTCAAACAGTTGGTGATGAGTAGATGTACGTCCTGCCGTTCGTCCAGCAACAACATGGCGCCCAGATAACCAACACGCTTGTCCGTGAACCGCGGACTCGCGATCAGCTTCAGACACTCCAGCTGACCAAAGTGGGCTGGATAGCCGAGCATGTGGATGTAGAGTAGTTTCGCAATGTTGCGACATCTGTTGGAGATTGAAGAATATTTTGGTAATTTTTTACGTGTGGCGTTGGTCGGATTTAGAATAACACCAACCCATCTCTTGCCGTGGGTATCGTAAAAGGCGACTAACAGTACTAAAATAGTGACATCCATAATTCTACACTGGCAAACAAAGACAATTTTACAAAATGACTTTAGAAACCATTCAGATACTGATAACAGTAATGACAAGGGTGTCCGCAAGAAATACACGGTATCATTAAGAATTTGAAAAATACTAAATCTACTGTGTATGATAGGATAACAACGGATATGGTGAAATACATATCTCAGTTCATTGCACTTTACAACCACTTTTACACATTGTGAATTCGTCCTTAGAGAAAAGCTGTTTTCACGAGAAATTAAAACTTTCAATTATAAAACACCTACACAAAAAAGGATCTAAACAAGAAAAAAATAACTATAGACCAGTGGCAGTAATCCCTATTTTGTCAAAGGTATTCGAACGAGTACTTCATGTTAGTACTTTTTAGTCCAAAAGTTTTTAGACAAATATAAAATTTTAAATAATCAAAATGGATTCAGAAAAAAAGATCCACAACTTTCTCAGTTTTCTTTTTAGTAAAACAAATCCTCATTAATATACAAATATACGCTCTACAAAGCTCAGATTAGGCCCCTTATGGAGTACTGCTCAGATCTCTGGGCCGGCGCACCGAAATATCAATTGGATCCATTTGACTCCATCCAACGAAGTGCTGTACAAATTGTCGATGATCACACTCTCACGGGCGGTTTAGAATCCCTCAGCTATCGGAGAGACGTTGCGTCTTTCTGTGTGTTCTACTGCTAGGGAATGATCTGAAAAATTGTTCAATATAATTCCCACCTCGGGTTTCTACAACCGCACCTCGCGTCATACAAGTCCGGTCCATCCGCATTTCCTCAATACGGAGGTGTACTGTTCGGTCCAAAAATCATGTTATACCGCGAACCCGTAGGCTGTGGAACGAACTGCCTCAAGAGGTCTTTCCATTACGCTACGATATGAGGTTCTTCAAGAACCCGATCGATCTCGATTCTCTACCGATCTATGATGTAATCCTGAGGGACTACATCATCTCTAAAAGAGTGGACTCGCCAACTCGCTTGGCCAGCGAGGCGTTTGCACGCCATACATCCATCATGTACATTGTATTGTGAGGCCCATGTTCAGCAGTGGACGATAAAAGGGTTGGTTACGGTAAAGGTAAAATGGTAGGTGACTGGATGAAAGAACTGAAGATCGCGAGGTGGCCAGCTATGGGAGAGGCCTATATCCAGCAGTGGAGACATAGGCTGGTGGTATGGTATAGGTATAAAATGATATGAATTAGCTTTGATTGGTCCGCGATTCACGCATATCACCCGCATCCTTATTTAGCGGCCAATTAGTGCGTAGTATTGTTATTTCAACCCATTACGCTGTCACGTTAAGTTCTGTGAGACCAAGTTGTGTTTTTACGTTTGAGTAAATAATAAAGCTGTGCTTGATTTTTATCCCAAGTGGATTGACAGTGGTCATTATCTGTGATTTACTGTCTGTCAGATTATATTTTTAGTCTGATAAATATGGCGATAAAAAACTGAGACAAAATTAAACAGATCAATCAGTAAACTGACGTGACGACGACAAGGGCGTGTGTTTAGAGACACATACTAAGACGAACACACCACTCAGACTCGAACAAATAATCATCTTTAAATAAATGAATGTCAGACCGGGAATAGAACCCGGGACCTTTGGGTCACTATAAACTAGGCTAATATATCGTCATGTTCATGAAACAGTAATATGTGATATATAAGTACACATCCTGGCCGAAAGTAATACACATCGGCTATGATCGGCTAGCTTCGGTTTTGTAGAGCGTCGTCTCTGTCATGTGCCGATACGTCGCTCGCTGACTTGTCAGTCGTCATACAGACACACGACAGAGACGACGCTCTACAAAACCGAAGCTAGCCGATGGTCTCTTTCTAAAGGTTACTTTCGGCCAGAAAGTGTATATTTATTATTACACATTTATATTAAGTTTTATATTTCAATAAATAATAAATCAATATGATATATTTTTGCAACATTATGCATTGAAATTACATTAGCATAATATGCTTTATTTATTACCTTTGCAGTTGGTTGCCAACTTGCGGTTTTGTATAAATCTTAAGACCTTCACAGGTCTTAATATCACGAGATCGAGTGTCGCAGCGCGATACGCTTCTTATCTGTTACGAGGTTGTTAGGCACGGAAACATATTTCAGCATTCTTCACGTTCACGGTTACATGTTTGCTTTTAATTTCAGACAAACGAAACACATCTCTTTTCTTTCTATTTTCGTTTTCGTTCTATATTCAATATTTTCTATTTTTGTGCATTACAATGCATTTGTTTAGCGTATGTGCCAAGGTTTTCCAAGATACTTGGCATTTTCATATTAAATAGTTTAAGCCCATTTTTTACACTTATTTTAGAAACTTCCCGATAGTACACAAGATCCCACCGCATGATTTCTACGTCCATCTGTTATTTAATCAAAATACAATTTTTATGGATATTTATTAATACTAATTTCTACAAAAAAGAAAGTTTTTTAAAATGTAGTCTGACTTTATTACTCTTTTGTATTGTTTGTCTAACAGAACGCCAGTTTCATTGACTCTTTCTCGACAGTTCGACAATGTTGCGTATTTTTTCGCTTCATAGAGTAGATTGCATTTTTAGATAACAAAAATGTTTTTATTTTTGTATGAAAAAAAGATGTTATATTTTTTATGAAAGAAAAATGCTGAATTTTAAAAAGTCGTAGAATAAAGGCTACTTTTCACGAAAGAAATTCATAGTTAAAAGGGTGCAGTTATTTTTTATTTAACTCTGCATGTGTAAATCACACATTCTTACTATTGTTTATATTCTAATAAATGAAGCTCTATATTTTGTGGATCTAAGTTTGGCAGAGACTGACCAGGTGAACATCTTACCCGAGTAGCTGCTCGGTAAGAAGTAAGGTACTCGGTAGTAAGTACTTAGGCTTCGGACGCACGGTATCGCCTCGTCGCGTGAGCAGTTGCTCATACGCGAGCGAATCGTTCTATAAATGTTGACGTATGTATGTACAACTGACTCCTTTATGGTTGCGGTAGGTCGTATGGTGGCGCGTCTTAATGACAACGTGACCGACCACGTCACTGGTCACATGACCGGAACCCACACCATTAGACTAAGGAGACTGTCTGCAACCAATTCCATATTCCAGCTTAACTTACCTCCAAACACTATCTTCCTCTCTGAACGTGGAGCGTATGTACGCACACTCCTTGTTGACGACACTTCTTTCTTCCGCCGCCGTCCGCGCCGCCCGGATCTGCCGGATGAGATCCCGGAGCCGCGTCGGCGTCGGCATCCGCACTGAAACCGGCGCGACTGTTACGGACGACACACACACATAGAAAGCGTTGATCAGTGCATTTGTTACAGTGCGTTAAATTACAGTTAGAAGCAGGTGGGATACTGTTAAAATTAAAAATGAGTAATAGGCCTAAAAGGGTCTGGTCGTCGGGTCTATATCATAAAACCAATCAGTCAGACAGTTGCCATGAGCTCGAAGTAGAATACAATAAAAGTTAGAGATTATATTGTCAGAAGGGTGTCAAAGGTGATTAAAAAAAAGCTAATAAATTTTGAAAGAGTATTTGTAAGCATGTTATTAATAAATTAAATACTTATACATAAACACAAAAAAGGAAGTTAGTGCATAGTATACCAAGTATGCATAGTGCAATTTACCACTAAATAAATAAAAACATGTCTATATGCCTTATTTCAGTGTCCAAAAGTCTTTTTTAAAATAAATATTATTTATAAAGATACAGCCTGATGTTGTTATGTGTACAAATTTAGTAAAACCATTCTCATAAATCTCACACTTTAATCTCTATTCTTAATCCCATACATCAAGGGTTTTACCTTGAATTTAGGTTCAAAAAATTAATATTTATTTTGTGCAATCCTTTCACCAAATACATACATATTAGATGTAAATGTAAATTAAATATTAAGTAAATACAGGTGTTGAATCTTTTAAAATATAGGCCAAGGTTTAAAGAGAATTTATGTTGTGTGTAAACTCTCTGGAATGAAACTTAAAGATTGAATAATATCTTTCACTATGATTATTGTTACAGTACCTATAAGGAGAGAGCAATAATTAAGAAGCAATGAATAATGAAGCAATAATTAGAACTATTATTTTTTTAAGGAGAAAGTCTGGAGAGCATACAGTCCACCTGATGGTAAGTGGGTACTGTCGTCCATGGAGGGCCGCAATACATGCCAACATCAGCCCAAAATGACAAACGTTGGCACACCGCCGAAAGCGCTGCCTATCTTAGGAGTTATAGGAATGGATTTGGAGATAGGGTTGGTTAATTGTTAATTTTCAAAATAAATTATGGAATTGTAAATCAAAGTAAAAACTAACTTTTTAATTAATGTACTAAAAGATTTTTTCTTGTGCCAAAATGATGAATACTTATTAAAGGTCAACAAGCCAGGTATATATATTGTGTAAAAAAGTCGTCATAATTGATTTTTTTTTTTGTGCCAGATAGTTGATACCTACTTATTAAAGGTCAACAAGCCAGGTACATATTAATGGTTTAATATTTAATATTAACTAATGGTTTAATATTAATATTAATTATATTAATGGTATATTTAATATTGTGTGAAATAATAGTCATCTTTGAATTTTTTCTATGCCTGAATGAAGAATACTTATTAAAGGTAGGCAATTCCAATAAACAAAAAGAAGGAAAATGTCTACGAAAGTTTCTCCATTCCTGTAGGTACCTTTAGTAAAAAAAAAATACACAATGTGGTCGAATGGAGTCAATTAATTCGTTAATGACCACTTGAAAACCTATAATAAGTGTTTTTCTGAGTTCAAATAATACTGTAATATTTAATTAAAAATTATATATGGGTTATAATTATAATTTAACCAACCAAATTCAAGTAATATTTATAAAGGTTTCATAATAGCGAGTTTTGAGAAGAACTAAACAGCCAATTCCAAAGCATTCTAATTGTGTAACTACAGTTAAAGATCAACTCTTTAAGTGTGACAGATTGCAAGTGTGAAAGTAATTATTTAGTTGTTAAAAAAATAATTATATTCTACCTTATTTCTCTTCATTTAATGAGTAACTGTCTGGTATAAGTTTACAATTCATTGAAGAAAAACAACTTTTTCTGTTTGATTTTTGTAAGTTTCAATTTAAATTTTACCTTGGACTCTGCCACATTCCGTGTATTAACAGTCTTCGACTAATCTGGCTATTAGCTGAATATTACTCGATTATTAAAAGTATTAAAAGTATCTACTGAATTATTAATAAATAATTTGTTTTTAACAGTGATAATTATTTACTCACCTCTCTCAATGGCCTCATTAACCACTTGTTTGATGGTGGCAATGTTAAACGCCGGGTTGAACCTGCAATTAAATGATAAACCTGTAAAAACTTACAACTTTAACCATCTGCAATTTGAACTATAGAATCTGTAACTGCATAACTATTATGTGGTCTAGTCAAGTTAATTAATAAGTTGATTAACAAGTGCATAGACTGCCTGATAAATTTTCCTTTATTTCATTACTATTATTCCTTCACCTCTGAAGAACAAAAGACAAACAAATGGAGAACATTTATGGAGGTCAAAACCCACAACAGGTTGATAACAAAATAAGTAAGATGCCTTTAACATAATTTCTTTCATAATCGTTATTCATTGTTGTTAGGAAAAAGGATTAGGAAAATTTTTCCCATAGTAAGTGGTCAAGTGACTTGAAGAAGTTTGCCGGTAACGACTGGATAAGAAGAGTAAAAGATTGTGTGGTGGTGGTGAGCCTTGGAGGGCATATATCAAGCCTTGGAGACATACGGGTAGACATACTGATGGTATGGTGTGTGTGTTATGTACTATAAAATAATAACAGAGTTTAAGAATATGTCTCTGCAAACATATTGAATAGGAGGCAGGTAAGCTCATTAACCTCGATTGGTAACTTGAATCAGGTTATTTGACTGATCTGATTTTAATGGTAATTGTTAGCCCTAGAATACTTTATTTTCAATTGTACATGGAGAAAACTTCCATCAGCTGATAAGATATACCAAAATACTATTTAAAGAAATTGTAGTAATATTAAAAATTATGCTATTGTGCTCCCACATCCATTATGAATTCTATGCATTGTATAATGCAACTAATGTTGTTTAGTGCACAATATCCATAGCATACCATACAACAGTATAATAAATACTTTATACAGATTGTGTTCAAACCTTTCACACTAAATCCTGTAACCTATTCTGTTCATGATTCTGAATTCATTGACATGAAAATGTTATGAATCTCTTTTGCAAAAAGTAACTTATTTTGAATTTCTAAATAATTTTTCATAGAAATTTCCTAAATCGATATCAGCCTATAATGTTCCACTACAGGACACAGGCCTCCTCTTACTAGTTATTAGGGGATTTCGGGAAGTAATTCACAATGTGGGACTAGTGTAGACTGTTGGCTAATTTGCTAAATACAAAGGTGTGCTTAAAATAGCACAAAATGTTCAGACACAGGTTATCCAAAACTTTGGCATCTTTTACTGTCTTTATATTTGTAGCTGAGACAGGGCCGTCTTAAGTCTATTCTGCGCCGGGGTGCGGGAGTGTATCCTAAGACAGTCAAACATCCTATTGTGTATCCTATGACAGTCAAATATCCTATTGTGTATCCTATGACAGTCAAATATCCTATTGTGTATCCTATGACAGTCAAATATCCTATTGTGTAATTGTTTACTATAGCGTTATATTTTTTCATTACCTTTAAAAGGTGAGCGCCCGGGGTGCACCGCACCCCTTGCAGCCCCTGGTAAAGACGGCCCTGAGCTGAGAGATAAATAATAATAACCACCAAAAATGAAATTTTACATGGTGAGTAAAAATAAAGTATCAAGCTCGATTTTACTATGGAAATGTGAAATTACTTTTATGGAGAGATTTTATAACAATTACTTAGAATATTTATTTCTTTTTACATATAATAAAGCACCTCTTTGAAAACTACAAGTATAAAAATACAAATTAAAAACATCTGCACTTATTAATTACACTAACATTTCAGCTACAGATATTATGAGAATAAATTTTGGTAAGAATATTTATTTTGTAATAATTGTGCAATAATTTGTGTTTTTGCATCATCATGATGCTGTGATGTGAAAGTAACAATGCTTCTAAAATCACTAGTACTTACATGTTTCAAAAATAAAATATGTACCTACCTTTTTTTCTAATTACTTTTATTTTTATAATTATTTCTCTAAAGTACCTATACTGTATTTTCCTGGTTATTATTAGATGAAATTATTAAATTAGTTTAGCTAATTATCATGAAGTAAAATAATTGCACAGGTGGCTTTTGATTTTGGATTATCAAAAAATATTAGACATACCTAATATTTTCTTAGGTTTTCGCGATTAATATACATAGCAATTAAACAACTTTGAACAGTTTAAATGGAATATATTTAACATTATTTATATCCCGACGTTTTGAACACTTTGCAGTGGACGTGGTCAATTAGTCACCCCGTGACCACGTCCACTGCAAAGTGTTCGAAACGTCGGGATATAAATAATGTTAAATATACGGGATTAAAACCGTTCAAAGTTGTTTAATTGCTATTAGACATACCTATTCAGTTTTATAGGTGGTTAATAATGAGTGATGGGAGTTGGTAGAGGGATTTGGGGTCAATGATCTCAAACATATGATGTGTGAACTCATGTGAATGTGGACATGCCTCCAGGATGCCAGGATTTTAAAATTATCGAGCACTTTACTTTAGTCTATGAAAAAAAAAAAAATGCAATATTGCAGTCATCGGAGTAGGTAGAGCAGCTATGTTTGATACTTACAGAACATATCTATTTTAAAGGGGTTTTAAACTATTTTATTTTAAACATTTTTGTTAAGGCCTGTTTAAAATAAATAAATACGTGTGAAAAACGCAAAAATCTCATATGTTACTTACAGAGCATTATCAAAAATATGGACATGCCTCATGAGTCTGGCGAATTCAGGACAAATTGCGAAAACAAAAAAGAGAAGAGTACCTACTGTCACATGCCTAGGTGACATTGGAAGTAACTAGTAAAACAATTTTGCATTGTTTTTTATTGTTTTAAGAGATTTGATAGCAAATTTTGACTTCAGGATTAAATACCTACTCTAAAACTTGCACTTTCGTTTACGCATTTTCCAAATGGACCACTGATGAAAATGCTAATTAAAAACCTGCATACTTATTCTATATTTAATATTAATATCACCTTTCTCATTCACGCTATATTTATACCCTATATCAGGTAGCCCAGTTCCTGTGCGCGTGAGCAACGCGTGCCCAAGTCGCATATGATTCATTTGTTAGGCATCAATACCATGGCGCCGGCCGCTCACGAAACATTATTTTGTCTTTCTACAACATTCAATTCATCAAATGCCTCAAAACAAAGGGATGTGGGTCACTCTCTTGCTTTGGTGCATAGAGTGCGCTTGTATTGTCTGCTGCATTGTGTGTGTAAAGTGTGGCGTCTGGAATTTTCTTAACACAACTATTTATTTGAGAAAAATGTAATAGAATTTAGACATCAAGACTATAATGTACTTGTTCCCAATGTTGTTGAAAAATATAAAATAAAATTTAACTATTGCATTTTATTTATATTTCATAATTTTCCACTAATATGGATCATTTTATTTATTTTTCAAATTAAATATTTATAATATATCTATAATATATTTTTCAAATGCAGGAACCCTGGGATATTTTGTTTTCTAGGCATATCCATACTATGACAGCTGTCGCAAGTACCAAAAATAGGTCTATCTGCACCAATCACTGATAATAATCAACCAAACATTGTCAAACAAACCACTGTCAGTTTTAAACAGCTGATAAAGATGTAGGCCCTTTTTATGTATTTTGGGCTATTTTGTAAACAAATTTCCTTTTCCATATTTCTCTCAAATTCATTAAGGTTTAAAAGTTTTAAGGTTATAGATCTCTCCTGAAAATGCAGAAATGTTTTAAATTTCTCTAATGTAATGTTAGCATATTGAAATCAGTTCCCAACTAGTTAAATACATAAAAAAATGACACTATGTCTGTTTGATTGTTTAATTAAAATGCATTCACTCAATAGATTGACAAATGAAGCTGAAATTTTGCATGGACCTGCTTGAGGACAACAAGAAGTAAATTGGTTACAAAACTAAATTTCCCACAGTATAGTAAAGAAGAGGACAAAGCCCCTGGCATATGCTAGTCATAATATATAGAAATAGGTGCAATCTAATAGTTTCACGTGGGTAATATGATACAGGTCTAAGTGGAAATGTATGCAGGTCCTACCTCATAAAACATGTCTGTTAATTTTCATACATCCAATTTTTTTTTTTTTTTTTTAATTCTATATACTTAATTTGGGACTTTGGCCAACACTGGCATGTCAGTCCCATCGTAACCTAAACAAAATTTCACTTACTAAACTAAACACTCAAAAAACACAACGACGGCTTGGACATATCCGCCAGTGCCACCGCCAAAAATACATCCAATAAGGAGGTATTAAGGAAATAAATTTGTGTTTGAATCAATATGGTTGGGTAATAATAATGACAAACAGTTTCAAAAACAGATCTTATTAGCCTTGACCAGAAGGAAAACTGTCTTACTGAGCACTATTGGTTTTGTTTAGTGATTTGGTTGGTGATAGTTTCTTGCAAATAGAAAAGTGGACTTAATTAGTTCTTTAATTAGTTTACTTTTAAAAATATTTTCATAATCATTGGTTGTATGACAAATTGTTTTAATTAATTAATTTAATTAAATAAAGAATACATTTAGGAATTGATAAACATATAGGTATAAGGTATAAAGTAGACATAAGAGTGATAGATATCAACATTCAGTCTGTGATCATCATTGTAAAATGTTTACTGGTTTATTCAGTTTGTTGTCTTTCATTATATATACAACAGAAAATAAAAACAATTACCCGGATTCAGAGCCGTTCATCGTGTCCGCTTAAAAACCCTTTGTACAGTATTATATTCAGATCTTTTCTATATACACAAACACACAACGTTTCTAGTCCGTTGAAACTTATGAACGTGAGGTCAGAAAACGGTGAATTATAATACACTCGAGTAAGGACTTATCACTTGCACACTCTTAAAACATAACGCGAAAGAAAATAAGTCTTAATTTACAAGTATCTAGCCAAGCTTAAAAGCATTTTATTCCGTCACAAACCATACAAATGCAAGAGAAATCGAATGCCACCTTTGACTAAATTCTGTCATATTTTCACTTGTTAAGATATACGACCATAACACTTTTAGATAGGAATGTTTGCTTATGTATCACAGAAAAATCCTCTATGATAACTTTTATCACAGTTTCAAATTATAAAAGAAATACGGCAGGTGCCAGCTGACATTTCCCTGTGAGTTGCAAGAAATTCAACATGGCCGACATTAGTAGCCATGACGTTTGCTCATTTTGTATCCTTTCCCTTAATTTAATATTCATAAAATATATAAAAATATGTATGTATAACAGATTACATTTGTATAATAATTTATAATAAAGTTTTTGGTATAAAATTATGAAGTATAATTTATTATATATGGATTAATTAGTATTTGTTATGACTACACAGTGACAACTCGTGAATACTTCAATGAATGTACAAAGTTTAGACACTTTTGTACCTTGGTACGTGGAAATATTATTAAAAAAAAGAAAAATGACCATACGATGATGCTCAATACATAGATCATTGTAAAAAACAAATGATACAAGCATTTATTTCTAAAGCAATTGAAGAATATAGTCGCTTTAGCTGTAATTTTTAACTTTTATAGTAATTTTATTACCTACCTTCTGTTTTGTTCGGGCGGCAACACACTCCAATCAACTTCATACATTGGATAGGCCATGTTTAATTTTAAATTACCTAAAATATACTATAAAATTCCAAACATTGCACAAGTGTGCCACAGTATTCCACAACAGTGCAAACTATACTGTTATCAGAAGCGTTTTATCAGGTGCAGGTACCCCAGAAATGCTCAGTAATTACATATCTCTTATCAAAGGAACACTTATCACTAAAAAAGGACAGCAACACAGAATTCTGTCTATATTTTATTCGTACAAATGTAAATACAATAATATGTACAAAACAATGGGTGTGATGGTGTCACAATATTATCTTAGGTACTAATTATTATTCATAGCTCATTAGTGGTTTTGAATGTATGATAAATGCAGCACGTGTCGCGCCGTAACTTTATAAGTTATCATCGTGGTTGCGCGGCGGCCGATCTATACTATTTCTTTTTATGCAATCCACTAACCACCTTATGCCCTCGTCTACTCCGTCTCTGTAAAAAAATAACAATATATCTATTCTGAAATTTCAATTGGCATGAGAAAGAAACAATTTTTTATACAAAATTCTCTGTGGCTTTGTCACACCTAATTATTTTATCCTTAAGAGTGTTTAGATTAAAACAATAACTGTAACATTAATAAAGTTGGATGATTTTTAAATAAAAAAAATGTTTTTTCGTCCTGAAGAGAATTGGTTTGTCCCTTATGACTCGAAATCTCCAGTATCGATATTTAAAAATTTAATACACTGTAAATGTATTAATTTAATATATTAATTGAATCTTCCTGGCTACTTGGCCGAGGTCTTCTGGAATCTCTTCTCTTTCTTCCAAACGTTTTGTCAACAACTGCGGTTGACATCTTCAGTGGCGACTGCGTACGTAGTGCGCAGCCCGAAAGATACAATTAATATGGACACCGACCGAGAAAGTCTACACTACACTATTAATTTAATATATTGTAAATGTATTAAATTAAATTGTAAATAGTCTAATTAAGTTCTTTCCAAATTTATTATATTTCTTCTTATAACTTTCTTTCTTACAATGTTGGTTTTATTATAACACTGGAGTTACAACTCCAGTATATATATTATAGGTACACTCCCGGACACATAGAATAGAGCCACGTTGCATTTTCAGTTTTTATGGCCTGAAGCTTAAAAATATGTTTGATCGATAAAAAAGACAATGCAGTTTTGAAGCTGGCATACTAATCATCATTTCAGTATGCCATTGTTGCAAATTTGAATTCAGAGTACTGAAAAAAATGAATTTAAGTGTAACAAGTAGTGTCCGCCTTTCGCATGGGGAAGACTTGTATTGGATTTTTGAAGAAAACAATGGTTTAGGTACCTAAAAAATCGTTTATTCAGTAACTTGCATTGCCTCCAAGAGCGTTTACGACAGCCGAAGCTGATCGTGCAGATAAACCGATCTTGTCTTTCCATCGTCACTCGAAATCGTCGTCCTCCTGGATGGCTAATGAGGCCGCCAGTCTCTAAGTATCGATGGTACAGTCTTTGAACAGGAGAACGGCTTAAACGAAGTTGTGCACTCACATTTCGCCGACTAAGCCCAGACTGAAGAAGTGTGAGATCAGGACAGGACTTCAAATCTCAGGAAAAACAACTTAAAGAAACTTTTATTGAAAAACAACACAAATATTAAATGGCGCCTTGTTAATACCCGAGGTGGTAAACCAAATTCGCTTTGCTGTTCCTTGCGCTATCCCAAGATATCCTTTAAGCAAGCAATTAGTACCGATACCCTCTAAAACAAACCCGGGTAAATTCTCACCATTAAATCGTCTTCTGAATACTTAAAACGAGTTGAATTCTCATGACATCGACATCTTTAATGATTCTTTGGCAAGTTTTAAACGCAAAATTTCACGTAAATTGTAGTCGGGCACTTTTGATTTTGTATTTTTTTCATTTGTTTAATTAAATAAATAGTATAGTAAATTGTAATTTAACCTTATTTAATCGGATTTATGTACATCCACGTTTAATTTTTTTTTTGGATCATGTTCGTATTGTATCATACTCGAATGCCTCTGTGTTGAACTTGTATGCACCTATTAAAGTATTGCACGCGGTATTTTGAATTTATAAGTTTTTATCATTTGTATTTTTTCGTGTAAATGCTGTTGGTGTATCTTGCAAATAAATAAAAAAGAAACACTATTAAATAAAAACAACTGCTCCAATTCAAACTTTCTGCTTCCATATTTGTTACAAAACAATGAACTGACTGAACTTTTCTTATGGTTCAAATTCGTGAATTCAAATTTGGAACAGTAGCACACTAAAATGGTGGTGAGTATGCCAGCTTCAAAAGTGCATAAATTTTTTTCTTTGACCTATCATTAGTTTTATGCTTCAGGCCTTTATATGTAAAAATGCAGGATGGCTCGATTCAGGTGTACGGGAGTGTATATATTAATATCTGGAAAGAGACCTTATTGTTAGTTCTAGATTCCTAGATAGAAGACTTTATTAAAATCTTAAAAAATAACTTTCTTTTTTGCCTTACCTAAAAATCAGGTGTTACGAGCATATTTCTGTTTAAAGAGAATCTCGAAACAAGAAAATTTTAAGTTAGAAAATCCTTAACCAAAGCTCGTATCGACAAGGTCTGTTGCTTAGATAACATCACATAGATATAGTCATTACAAAAATCTGTGTCCTCTATAAAATCTGTGGTGGAAAGAAAAACGGGGATGTAGCAATAATTAAAAAAATTAGTTAATTGCTTATTTTTCGCCTATACTTAATTCATATTAGTGCCAAAATCAATCTTATCGAGAAATGAGGTCAAATTTATCGTATATATACTTTTTAAATTTATTATTGGTGAAAACACAGATCTAATATTTATGGGTGAGAACTATGGAGAGAGCTATGTTCGGAGTTCCTTTGCAGGATAAGAGCCGAAACGAAGAGATTTTCCCAAAGAACTAAACATAACTAACAGAATCAGCATGCTGAAGTGGCAATGGGCAGGTCATATTTGCCACAGGACCGATAACCCTAAAGAACAAACCGGGCGCATGTATTCGCCGACACTCGAAGGCGGCATCGACAGGCGGCGTAAAGTCACAAAGCAATTGAGTTTTAATAACGTAGTACCTACATCGTAAGTAGATCGGAAGCAACCGCTTTTTGTTTATTTTGTCAAAAATATAAAATATGTACCTATGTATCAATAGCAATCAATAGTCGAAACCGTGGCAGGCCGCGGTCGAAATGACTGGATGGGAGTCGACAGAGGTATTAAAGCGGTTAGAATTAGGACAAAGGCCATGAACAGAACGATCTGGAAAAACTTGCTGGATCAGGTCAAGGGCCACCCCAATCTGTATAGCCAAAAGAGAGAGAGATCAATAGCAATGAATGAGTTTTTGAGATAGTTTTGGTCCACAAATAATGAAATTCTTATCTGCGAATGCAGAAATTGGTCACAATTGTTTGCCCCATGAATAAGGAAGTTTGACTGCATGAATTTTTTAAAAAGTATTATTATTTTAATAATTTGTTACATCAAAAGAGACCACGAGGCAGTCCGTGAAAGAGATAGATTGAGCGTCTAAAGGAAGATCCGGAATTTGAGAGGAGTAACATCCTGGAAGAAAGAGGCCAAAGATAGAACCAAATGGTACAGAATTGTGGAGGTTAAGACCTACCACGGGTTGTAGCACTGCTGAAAGTAAGCTGCACTTTTGTCGTCCTCTGCTGGACATGGGCCTCCTCATGCACTTTGATTCATGCATTTTTTTATTTGGAGCAACAGAAGTTAGCAGCTCCAGTGGCGCATATTGCGTGCTATCTATATTCCCTGCGTATTATTAAATAAGACTGATTTGTCCAATGCGATTATTTCGCGATGCGATGCGACTCTTTTTTAGCCATTAGGTATTTTACGCCCAGATGGTCCGTGAGTCACGGATGGTATACATTCTGGGATGTAGCCGAAAACCAACACTGTAAACCTCTTTGGTGTCGCAGCATATGCTGACCTTTTTGTCTACACACGATTACACCGCCCTATCTCTTATCAGTGCTGTGTTATTTTTTATGTATTATGGTGTTTTGTGTGTATAAATAAATGTTTTTCTTTCTTTCATGAAAGATGGCCAAGCGCCGCCTTAAAGCACCTCGCAGGCCAAACAGTTTGGCAAGTCCACTCTTTTAGTGGTGGTGTAGTTCCTCGGGGCTCATGGTAACGGCTTGGTTATCCCTTAGTGGCCTTTTACGACACCCACGGGAAGAGATGGGGTGAAGCCGGCCGAAATCATACGGCCGTTGAAAATAATTTGTTACCCAGTCAAAGCCGATGTGGCCATCAGCATAATATCTCTCGCTCCAATAAGGTGTGCATTCTGGTTGAATATTGGTTTGACTGTATGTACGCCCATACAATCCGGAATGTCTTGTTTATTAGCCAACACCAACAGCGGAACGCCCGAGAGATGTTCTGATGCTATCATTCGATCTGAAATTATAAATTTAAGGGTCTTTTTCACCACCTCCTGATACTTTATTAGACGGTATCAGACAGTCAGTTATACTTTATCAGAAAGTCAGTATCAGCTAAATTTAATTGACAGGTAATTTATCTATCAGATTGGTAATAGTTACTTTATCAGGAGGTGGTGAGAAAGGTCCTTAGGGTCTTTCTCAAAATCTCTTGATACCTTATCAGAAAGTGATGAGAAAGGCCCTAAGATATCTTTAAAAGGTGTTATCTAAAGGCGTTGAACGGTGTTCCACGACTTATAGATTATTATACGCCTTAAGGTCGAGGCGATCAAAGGCGATCAGGGACGTGGCTGGCCGCCGCGACCAGTAACGCGGCTATCGTTGTCGCGCTATTGCTGGCGATAAGGCTCATTTACACACGCGTGGCAGTTTTTCGGGCGCTTGTAGGAGAGAAAATCGGTCAAAAGCTAGTATAAACAACTGTTATTATGAAGTTTTTATCGTCATGCGAAAAGTTTCAAGCGAGAATCGTATGACGTTTAGTCGCATACGAGAATAGTATTACAATATTCTCATTCAAACTGTTCGGAAACTCTCCTTGTATATATGAGTCCATACACTATAACATAACTTTACTATTGTCATACATATACATGGGGGAACTTATTTTCAGTATGGATTTTATTAAGATTTTAATTAACTTAAAATTTCGTTATTTCAAGAATCTATTTACATAGAAACATAATCTAACATTTGATTTATAAGATAAAGCAATAAAAAAAGGGAAATGATTAAATAAACAGTTAATTATATGTGTGTGGTTGTCGTGTGTTGTTTGAGCGATGTGTAGTGACTAACACAACTAACACTAACACTATATGTATACATACGTGTGTGGCTAACTAATAACAGGCTTAATTGTTGTGTGTGTACTTAATTCATTGTGATTGCAGTTTGAGAGAAATAATTATTTGTTTTTTAAAAGAAGCCTCTCTACCACATGCAAAGAGATCTGCTAACTGTTTATTATAAGTATGCTGTAAGCGGCAAGCTCTGTGTATATAATAAACAGAAATAATGAAAGTGACAGCTTTAAAGGTGGGTTAGGATTGAGTTCTCGAGTCCCGTGTCGACTTTGTGTTGACATTCTTAGTTACAAACTTAGTTATTTTTTATTTCAGTTATTCAAAAATAGTTAACTTGCTGGCCATTTACTATTTTATAAAACGTAGTATAGTTATATAAAACAGCTGCTCGTATATAAAACAAGCCATAAAAATTATTTTATTATTTTATTTCTATTATTGTTTATTGCATTAATTCTAACTATATGTATGATTATTGATTATATTACTATTCCTGTGAATTGTGTAAGTTTATTTATTAGCATTATATATAATAATATGTATAAATGTGTAAGTATCTACCTGGCATTTATTTCTCAACAACTCTCTAAGACAAAGGTTGTTTGTAAGAGATCTCAATTAGCGATAAGACCGCCTTTTGCACTGGTTTACGTTTTGTGTTATTAATGTTGTCCCTTTATCCCTGGTGTACAATAAAAAAGACGTATTTACTATTTTTTGTGATTTCAATAAATTATAAATATTTGGGAACTAAAACCGACAATAAGGTGCGTTTGCTCAGATAATGTCACATATATAAAGCATTGCATTATTACAATTATTATTTTTGCATTCATAAATGAGTTATTAAAATGGTGAGTTTAAAGATCATATTTGTCGCTCTAACGAATGGTTTGTTCTACAATGTTACATTTGCGGTCGGCGCTACCTAGCTGGTTATTGAATAAGTTGCAAATGAGCTGCAAAGGAGTTTGCTTGTGTGAACGCTCAATTGACTAATACCCTAATATTACTACTACTCACCAAAAGTTTCCTTTGATTCTGAAACTCGGTCTCTGTCTGAGGAATCCACTATGTAGATGACTGCATGACACTCAGCATAGTACTGAAAAATATTTAAGGACAACATCATGTGTGAAATCTGTTTTATCTCTCATATTTACTTACACAATATTTACTTATGACTTTTTATTATACATACATTATATTTTTTCCTCTAAATGAGTATTAAGTACACATTACAATTAGTCCTATGAGTATATAAGAGCCAACTTGATTCCGCAGTACAGTTAATTGAAAATGTGAACAAATTTTCAATGTGGTGTGGTTGTTTAATAAATGAAAATATTATAAAGGCTGTCTCAGAAAGTTTTTCTTTTTTAGGATAACCAAAGTTTAATTATTGTCAAAATAGAGAACAATTATTGAATTTTTATTCATGAAAAACAATCATATTTAAATGAGGACCATCCACTTCTTCACATTCATTTAAGCTGGAACCAAAATTTTCAATCACACATTGGAGCATCGCTCTTAATTTCTTCTGTGATTCTTTGCTTTAAATCATTTAAATTTTGTAATAACGGGTTAAAAACTTTACTTTTTAAGTAGTCCATAGAATAAAATCAGCTGCTGTTAAATTTGGACTCCTGGGTCCTCGACAACTAATTACTCTTCCAGGGAATAAGTCATGAAGAGCTTTTAATGAGTCATTTGTGACATGGGAAGTGGCTCCATCTTGCTGTCATTCGGTTCTGCATTTCTGGAGTCAAAACAGTTGGGATTATATGGGAATACTGATTGGAATTAACTGCTTTCTTAAAAAGATATGGGCCAATAATTCTTCGACTCTATTTGACAGCCCAAATAGCAACCTTAGGTGAGTGTAATCATTTCTGATGCAGTTCCAGTGGATTGTCCTAAGCCCAATATCTACAGTTTTGTTTATTAACTTCATTTTTTGCTACAAAAAGCCTGGCAAATGTTTGACCCATCTCCCCTCCCTCCCTTGGTACCTACATTTGGCACATAACTATCAAAACCAAAATGAAAAACTTTCTGAGACACCTTTATGAGGTACATGGGTCATTTAATTTCAATAAAAATCATAAGACAATGAAATATAATGGAAAGTATCAGTAAGAAAAGTATAATGGGATATTCCTCTTCTTATTTCATTACACCTCCCAATCTTTTGTGTATTTAAAATAATCATTTCCCCTGTATAGTTTTTAGTAATATCAATAATGATTTTGAAAAAGAAAACATGATTAAACCTGGCTGAAAGTGTCAATGGTTTCCTTATTGACAGTGCCTGCTAACATTTTATGAAGGCTATAATGGATTTGCTTTCTGACATTATAATATGTGCTATTATCTGAGCAAATCTCAATATCTATGAGAGGGAGGGTGCAGTCCCATAAATGCAGAGCACTCTCGACTGGCCACATTACCCTGATCTGTATGGCATTTCCAACTTTATCCTATTTCCTCAATGTATGTATGTATTTTGGTAGTAAGTAAGATATGAGCTCATTCTCATCTCTTCCATTTCCCTTACCATTTCTCCAACTTCACTCCTATATCTTCAAAGGTAGGCAGGGCAACTGACGGTGTGCCGATGTTTGCCATTCTCGACTGATGTTGGCATGTATCGCGGATGTCCATGGGCGATAGTTTTCATTTACCACTAGGTGGACTATATGCTCGTCTGCAACATGCAATACTAAAGGAGACAGTAAGGTACTTTATAGATAATGTTACATGTCATAATTACTTTATCCCAGAGAGATTGCAACTCTTGCTGACCCCCGAGATCCCAGAAGTTTAGTCTCACACCATCAACATCTATTTTACCAATATTTAATCCAACGGTTGTAGTTATTCTATTGGGATTCATCGCTTTATACTTTTTGGTAAATTTCGTTTTAGTAGCTTCCAAATAAGTCTGAAAAATAAATATAAATTCTAAGTACAGATTTTAAACAAGGTTAATAAAATTACGAAACCTGTCGAGTTTCAGATTACCGTTTTCCCAGCATTATCGAGTCCTAAAATTAAAACGCAATACTCGTCTTTTTGTACCAGATATTTGTAAAATCCATGCAATAAGGTATACATTTTATACCATTTTATAAAATTACAATGAAAGAAAACTTCTAATAGAAGTATTGAAAACAAAAAAATGTGTTGTGTGATTTTGACATTAATAGTTTGACGTTTTACTAATAACAGTAATATTCATTTGGACACCGGCATAGCTATTGGTCCACATAAAGCATTTAATAAAACAGAATTGTTTTTATTACATCATTGTCCAGTCCCGTCAAAGTGAGAGTCGCTCATTAAATACTGGGGATAGAGTTGAACTACATGGAAGAACAAGAAAATTGTAGTCTCACACTTTTATTTACTTGTCACAAACATTATGCACTCACACTAGGCACTTTGAATTTTAATATACTATTATCACTATTAAACCACAAATCCCACAATACACAATTTTTAGTATAATCAACAAATAATCAAACAAAACAATAATCAAACAAAAACTCAACTTTACTTCTCGGGCTCCCGCTAAAAAGTCCTAACACAACAGTAACATCACATCACATATGGCAAAGTTCTGAAACGTGTGAAAATCCACGATATATATTCAGGCCGGCACATCATTGTGTCGTAAATGCCGTGATTGCGCCAAAACTTTAAAGGCTATTTTAAATAGCCTATTTTATGTAAAAGTGTATTACTCATTTTGTATCGTATGTGACCACACTGTGACTGGGTCTACAATAGAATTATTCGTGATAAATAGATTTCTGTGGACTCAAATTTTACATTTAATTTTTCTATGCAGATAGAAAATGTTGACTATTATTTATATTCTCAGAGCGTATATTAGCTTATAAGGTTTTTCTTCTGAACATTCATTGTAATAGCAGAAACATCTTATTAACGGTAGCAGAAACTCTTAGACCTGTGTCCCTACGGTTATAACTCAGTTTTTTTAATGTGTTTTCTCCAAAATCAGATTTTACAAAACTTTCACTTGTATATATAGTTTATAGACTCTTTAATAGAATAAAAAATATTTTAACGTCAATCAAAAAACATGATTTCGTATCTTCATAGCATAGATTTCAGCACACCTTTCATAGAAAAACCTTTGCGAATTAATAAAACGCCATTACATGAAAGATGAAAGTGAGGCTTTCGTAGAAACTATAAAACATTTGTATTCAACATTTATTAATTTTGCTCTGTGATTTTAATACAATTTTAATTGTAAATACATACAAGGGGCACAAAATAGTTATAGAAATCTAAGCGCGATATTTAATTTGAGCTTGTGCGAAATCTAAACATAAAATGCCGAAATCTCAGGTAACAGATAAATCGAGTACCTATGAAGGAGGCGAAGTAACTCCCCGTTCTATAAATCTTACATTAATATTCGAAGACGAACTTGCAACTCTAGAAGAGTTTACCTTTTTAATGTTATTCAACGGACATGTCATATTGGAAACAAAATGGCAAAATGGATTTTATTTAGAAACTGAGGCTTTGCCTGTGAATCTCAAAGATAATTATTACCAAACAGCAGTTGCAAATAAGCCACTTATTTTTCTACTGCGTGGTACCGGAGGAAAAGGACCCAAAGATCCAGATCCTTTACTTAATGTAGATAATCGCGCGGGTGGGACATTAGATTTATTTCCTTTAATACTAGGAGAAGAACAAATTTTTACTAAAGTTTCTTTAAATTTGATAACCACAGGAAAACGTACCGGTCGCTCCGTCAACGTACATGCGAAATCTTGCGGATATACGGACATTGAAAAGATTCCATTGCTGCTCACAATGGTTTCTGCGCATTGTCTTCCTTTTGCCAGAGAAGGCACTGTTTATATTAGTGCCGTTGGTCTGGATGGCCCACTGGAACCTATAGTTGTTAATTTTGGCATGTCTCTAAGTACTTGTACAGCTACAAAGGTCATGTGGGCAACAGCTAGCAACGGTGGACAAGCAGCAAATACCGCATTCGATGTCCCGAATGAAGATAAATTTGTCCCCCCAGATTTTGAACTAAGAAAAACTAATTATTGTAATTCAGTTTATTGGAATGCCATGAATCGTATCCTCGTGGATCCAATAACTTTGAGGGAAAGACTGTCATCTCCATTGCTTATCGAAGTAGCTGGTGTTCCAAAAGCAGGTAAAATGGAGGTTCGTGGACGGTACATGGGTTTCATTGACGCTAGGGTGTTATTGGAGCCAGGTCAACACAGTGTTTCAACATGTACTAAATTATTATTTTACAATGAAGCGGATCTATCAGACAATATGGGACCCCTGTTAAATTTTCCACCAAGCAGTGCTAAAGTTAGTAGCGCTCGTGAGGCTGGTATGGTATTAGATAATCAAGGTCATAACACATACATTATAATTAAATTTGATTTATTAGACCCTTTAGTGCCGAAAGCAAAAATAGCGATGTTATTCGAGACTTTGGGATTCCGTCCTTCTACGGGTTATTTAGCTCCAATTGAAGAATTATATTTAGAATTACCACTAGAAGATGCCATTATAGATGTAAGGCGTATACGCAAAGAAGGGGGCGCTTTAGCAGTGCATAGGGAGCTTAGTAGTTTAGCTTGTAGAGGTGCAGTACCAATGAATCAAGGTATCAAAAGGACAGCAGCAAACCGTTTACTATTACGTGTTAGAACAATCCTAAAACAATTTCCGCCAGGCGATTGTTCTTACATAGAATGGCAAGACACAGTAACGGGTCAGCATGCAGCAAGTAGAAAAGCAGTAACAAGTTCATTTGCACCGCAACCACCTCCACCTCGTCCACCGACACGAACCGCCGCTGCTCGATGTCGTTCTGCAGGAGATAGCAGAATCGCAGATATACACACTGCTATTAATATGAAAGTGGCCCCAAGTCATCCTCGGAATTTACTATTAAAAGCTTTGCGATGTTTAGAAGAAAGCAACGATAGCGTGGCTCGAAACTACTTACTTAAAGCTTTAAGTTCTCAGACTAGAAATAGATATTTGTTATGGACATTCGGAGGACAAGAATTTGACAAACGTGTAGATGCTGATCGCCTCGAGGCAGCGGCTGCTGCATTTCGAATAGCTGCGAAGGGCGATGTCTCTGATGGCACTACAAATGCAATAAGTTGGGCAGCATTACATGCGTATCATCACTACAATGGTAACTTCTGTGCAGCTTTTGTAGCTGTAAAGAAAATGAGAAAATCTTATGAACTCCAAACAGAATGGAAGCAGTTTCTTCAACGTTGGATAGATACAAGTGGAGAAGAAGAAACTTTTTGGATTCCAAGCGTGATTGCGCCAAAGAATCCTATTATACTAGCAGCAGCTTTCTTCCTGTGTTTACGTTGTTTTAAATTTAGCGAGACTCTTCTAAAATGCGCTGAGCAAGAATGTGGCACACGCGGTTCTCGCTTAGAGCTGACAACAAAAATCACTTCTGATATTTATTACATACGAGCTGCATCATTCCTACTAAGGCGACAATATGATAAAGCTTTAGATATGACTGAACTAGGAATAAAGAGGTTCGGACCCTCAGCAATCATGTCTCAAATGCTCAGTTCTTGTTTGTCTTCTTCTCGTGGTTGGGACGGTCAATGTGAGGTTGCTTTAAAACAAATGGATGGATTTGGCGCTGAAGTATGCCCTGCTTTACTGTTGCGAGCTGCCTTGGGCGGAATTAATATTGATGCTCATGCGTCTCTTCAAAGAGCTGCTCGTGCTCACAAAATAGCTCCCAGTGCACATTCTGCTCTTTTAATTAGTCGTATCTATATGAAATTGAATGAAAGAAGTTTAGCAGAACGCTGGGCAGATGCAGCCGTTAAAAATGAACCTTTACTAGCCGATGGTTGGGCAGTTTTAGCATTATTGGCAATATACGACACAGACATAGACAAGGCAAGAGTTATGTTACGTACTGCAAAACAAGCTGGACCTCTAACCCCGGATATAGAAAGTGAAGTAGAAAAATTAATAGATAAAATACACGTCGAAGCGTTACCAGATTCGCTAGTGAAAAATCTTTGTTTTTGCGATTATTATTGAGATTAATGTTATTATTTTCAAATTTAATTAATAGATATTTAATTATCATATATGTTTATTAAAATTCATTGACAGTTTTGTAAGGTACCTACGATTAAAATAAACCATGAATATAATGAACGTATTCATTGGAAACCTTATCAGCGGCAAATTTGAAAATATTTTGTAAAAGATGTTTACCACATTACACCTCTACATTTTCTTTAAAAAATAATGGTATTGGTATATGATTTGGATTTTGAATATTGTTTTTGATATCATTGTTAGTTTCAATAAGTGTTTAGTTACAAAACCATAGCTGTAAAACGAATGCGCTACGGAAATAGAAGTGTCATTGTGCTATTATTAAACACATTTCAGAAAGTTAACTTGCAAATAGCAGCGTGGAAAGAGGTTAGCAGTATACAGTACATGCAATACTACGCACCACGACCTATATTAACACTGTTTATCATTTTGATAAACTGATAACTCGGGTTATCTATGTCAGTCGACTAATAACATTATTAAGAATTTTTTCTGACTAATTCATCAGGGTTGATACATTTGTGCCTTGTAGATAAAGCGATAAGCACAGTTTGCTTACAAATGTCTACAGTCAAATGTTTAATTTTGTAACTAAACTACAATCCTGTGTCGTTGCCTCGTTGCATCATTGTTACGCGGTCCGAGCGAGAGACATACACAAACATTCTCTGAGGTGGAACGACCGGCTCTTTGTTTTGAGCAAAGTTTTAAACAAGATTACTGACATGTGAACACTGAAAATCATAACAATGGGGATTTCGACAAATTGCTGGAAATATATTGTGTTATCTTTCAATGTTTTATTTGCAGTGAGTATTATTATAAAGTTTCTTATATGATTCGACATTGCAATTGTGTTTCCCGTTAGTTTGCTGACTCAGCGTCAAAGTTAACTTTGTTGTCATAACAGAACATTGTACTTACTAAAATTAAACTTTCTACTTGTATTATATATAATAATACTTCGTATCATCACAGTAGTTTCAAGAACAATGGCCTAGTTCTTTAATCATTCCTTAATTAATTAATTAATGTTCATTTAGACTGTAGATTAGTGTTCTCAAAAGATGCATTGCAAATCTTAACGCGATTAAAATTAAGTTGTATCATTAGTCTATGCTGATTAATGAAGAAAGGTGGCGCTAGTGGTCATTGTAATTTATTAGGAAAGACAAAGATGCCTATACCAAGAAAGTATTCACGATATATCAAAAGTCGGATTTTTTATTCGAGTCAGGGATATGACATGTAGAACAGTCAAACAGAGTGGAATTTGTACAGAGGTGACACTTTATTGATAGTTCTACATGTCATATCCCTGATTTGATTAAAAATCCTATTATAACATCTTCATTTTTCCGGTTAATCCTTTAGAAAGTAGTTTTGTAACTTGTCAATAGGTGGCAGTGTTTTCTAACCATGTTCTTATTTCTCATCAACAGATGTCAGCTGTAGTCTTATTCAGCGTTAGTGGATTTCTCTTGTACAAATTGTTCATATACCGCCATTTCATCGGGGTGAATGTGGAATATCCAGCGATATTACTTCTCATGATGGCCATAATAACGTGTTCTATAGCTTGGATTGGATGGAGGACAACAAGATCAATGCATCAAATACATGTAATAATGGTAGGTAATCCCCAAAAAACCTTCATAAATATCAACCTTCGTAGTCGAGAGGTAATAAAGGGCCATATTCATAAAAAACCCATACATAAAAAACCCCTTTTGTTGCAGCACTTCGCTTTCAGAGCATACCTCTTAAGATCTTGGAGAGTATCGGGGTCCTTGGTATCGACATCTCCAGCAAAGTCAAATTTAGGGGTCATCTGGAAAATAAGGCCAAAATGGCCTCCAAAAATCTCGGTGTGCTGAACAGAACGAAGCGGTACTTCAAACCTGGGCAACTCCTTATGCTTTACAAAGCTCAGGTGAGGCCCCATATGGAGTACTACTCTCATCTCTGGGCCGGCGCACCGAAATACCAATTGGACCCATTTGACTCCATCCAACGACGTGCTGTTCGTATTGTCGACGATCCCACTCTCACGGGCGGTTTAGAAACCCTCAGCATTCGGAGAGACGTTGCGTCTCTCTGTGTGTTCTACCGCCTGTACAATGGAGAATGCTCTGAAGAATTGTTTAATATAATTCCCACCTCGGGTTTCTCCAACCACACCTCCCGTCATAGAAGTGCGGTCCACGAACTGGCTCAAGAGGTCTTTCCATTGAGCTACGATATGGGGTTCTTCAAGAGAGCTGTGAATAGGATTTTGCATGGTCGGCGGCGCGCCCGCATGCCCCCTGGTGTTGCAGGTGCCCATGGGCGGCGGTAACACTTACCATCACGTGGGACGGTTGCTCGTCCGCCCACTAGCCTATAAAAAAAAAATATTACTAAATTTAGAGTAACGAAGGACAAAAGTCGTATTATTTAAAAAAAAACTTTTTACTTATATGCTTATTCAATTCTCACGAAACAAAGGTACCTATTACCGTCTGTCTCATAATTTAATTTTCTTAAGAATATTTTTGGTAATTTATGAAATAAGAGGCTCATTAGTCCCAATTCATTATTTTGAATGTTGACTTTTGGGGATCGAAATCCGGAATATTTTCAAATTGTTTTAGATTTTGTGCTTGCTAACACTAAAATTCTTCATCTTGTCTATGATAAGTGTTTTAGGAGTCATGCCAATAATTAATTAAACTACTTGATAAACTATTCTTATATCTTTTTATAGAAACACCATCAACAATCGTCTTGACTATTTCACAAATACTGCTCTTAGAGTGTTGCCAATAATATTGCAACAACCACTTCTACAACAATAAGCTTGAACGGTATATGTTGCCATCGCCTTCTTTTACTAAATATGTATTTTAAATACTGTCCACAGGAGTTTCAATTTGGTAAGAAATGAGTCCAACGCTAACTCCTGCTTCACAAATTAAAATAAACATTAGAAAAACAAAAACAAAAATATCCTTGAAATTTAAGAAATTAAACACTGTAATGAAATAAAATTTCTTAATAATCATCACAATTTTAAATACCTACTTTTTAATTAATTATTATTTTTATTTATATTAGTCTTCAAATTTTAAAAACACGGACACTTAAAAACACGCTCCCCGTACCAATCCAAGGGTACCCGTACCCGTCCAAAGATCTAATCCGGGTAGACCTAGACCGCTGGCAACCCTATAATTAACAATACCCTGGCACAGATTACTCGTTTATAAATCCTACCTGGGGACACGTGTACGGTGCGAAGAGGCAACTTCTGAGTTTTTACAAACGTGAGCAAACTCTCCCAAATTTAAAATGAAATGGATTCTAAATCGGTTAATGAATTTCAAACCGGTAAATAAACTTTAAGAATTTGAAAAGTTTTCGTTGATATCGTAATAAGAAAACTGTTATTAGTTGCAGTTATATCTACTACTGCACATGGGCCTCCGCATGTACATACGTTGTCTTGTATATGAGGAATGTTTGGGTTTGAAATGCCACGCTGGCATAACTGATTGGCGAGTCCAACCTTTTAAAGGTTCTTCAGGGCTTGTGGTAGGGACTGTTATTATTAGTCGCTTTTACTCCACCCATGGGAAGAGATGGAGTAATGGTATTCTAAAGCCGCCGACACCACACGCCCAAAAGTGGTGTCGACGATTGATAAAATCAGTTAAATATGGCTTTTATACATACGAGTGAAAGCGTAACAAAACGTGCTCTTGTAGATAGACTGAAACCGGTCTGAAAAGTTTGGTTTACTTCCAAGCTTACATTTTCATTTTTTTTTTCTTTTTCAGGCTGGTATTCTAATTGCAGCTGTGGTTGTGATAGAGTTCTCTTGTTTTGTATGGGCCATGGTTGTATGGGACAACATAGAGATCGACATAAAAACCACCATGTCGAGTTACTTCGAGGAAACCAACAAAAGCAACGAACCCAACTCTTTTGATTCAGTCAGATGGGATAAACTGCATGTTCGGGTACGTATAATACCCGGAAACTTACCTATATATTGCATAACGTGAATTAGAAACAGATGATCATCTCTTATTGACTTCATAATAAGACGGTGAACAAGGGAGACAGTGGAGACAGCTGGAAATTGCTTCTTTTTTATTTACGATTAGCCATATACCATGTAACCATGGATTTCGTTCATGATAATTGAAATGATAATGTTATGAAACTTGTTTCGCAAAAAACTCATTTTAATTTTTGGAGATAAAATTGAAAAAGAAAGATGAAATTGAATTGTAAAGATTCTATTATATTCCAAAGAATAGTAAAGACGCAATGTTGCGTTTCGATAATGTGATATATTGAATCTATGCCGACTTAAGATCAGTACCTACACGCGACACACCTACAGGAGATAGTAGTCATAAAAATTAAATATTATTATTATTATTTAGATTTCTATGGTAGTCGTACTATGCTTATCGCTCCCATGTCAATGGCATAGCAGTTTTTAAACATTCGTACATTAGTCTATATGGTCTCTGTTAAATTTTTCATACATATTTCCTAAAGACAAAGCCCAAAAATTGATATTTTTCCAAAAAAGCAAGAGTCGCGTAACATTTTATATCGATTAATTCAAAATCATGAATCTTTTTCTCTGTCTCTGAAAGGCGATTAAAGGATAACAAAGCCCGGTGGGCCCATGAATATATTGAGCAGTTTCGCATTTAATTCGTTTAAAAGAACTTAGGTGATAAAGTTCCAAATATAAATTATTGACAAGTTATATTTGCAAACTAAAGGCACCATTATATTTTAGAAATGTCAAATTGAAACTTAACTTTAAAGCGCTCAGCATTATCATTAGCTGACTGTCCATAGGCTACAGTATCCACTTTTTAGGTGGACTATCTGCACGTCTGTTATGTTCTTTTATAAAAAAGTCGAAATATTTGCTCGTTTGCCACTTTTTTCTTTGAAAATAAATAAGTATACATAATTTTATTTTCGAACATTCTAGTTCGAATGCTGCGGCGTCAGTGGACCGACTGACTACAGTAGCACGGGCCACGTTCCTTTCTCGTGTTGTGGTCAAGGACCACTGGACTCCTTACATAAGCCGTACACAGCTGATTGTACCACATTGTACCAGCGAGGCTGCGGGAAGCCTCTCCATGAATACTCAAGACAGCAACTTATGCTGATCGCCATGGCTGCTTTAGTGGCTTCTATATTACAAGTAAGCGTTATAATTTAATCGATAATAACAGATTGGTGAGACGAGTGCTCGAATGAAGACTACGTGTCAATAAACGTTATCGTGAGACGCCCTGCAGCTAGGTGGACTGACGATTTGAAGAAAGTCACCGGTAGTAGTTGGATGAACAGAGCAGGAGACTGTGGTGGTACTTGCGAGAGACCTACGTCCAGCAGTAAAAAGACAGGCTGATGGTATGGTATTTTAAGCATTTATTCATCTCTTTCAGCTGTACTTAGAGAGCAGCAGCTGATGAAACATATTGTCATAATCCTATTGTCACAATAATCTAATGCTGTTCTGCGATGAAGGAATCTTAAGAATCATGTTAATGTTGCCTAACACAAATAAACACACTACCTCGTACGTAGAATTATGGAATTTAATTGTTGAAAAAAGGTGGGTGCGGAGCGGAAGGCACTTTGTTGTATATTAGACATATATTTACACTATTTTTGCATGCGTCATCATCATCATCATCTCAGCCTTTAGACGTCCACTGCTGGACATAGGCCTCCCCCATTGTCCACCATTTAGACCTATCGGCAGCGACCTGCATCCAGCGGGTGCCCGCAACCTTTATGAGGTCGTCTGTCCATCTAGCAGATGGACGTCCTCGGCTTCGTCCGCCGGTACGTGGTCTCCATTCGAGAACCCTTCTGCCCCATCGGCCATCGGCTCTTCGAGCTATGTGCCCTGCCCACTGCCACTTCAGCTTGCTAACCCGAGAGGCTATGTCGGTGACTTTAGTTCGTCTACGGATCTCCTCATTCCTGATTCGATCACGTAGGGAAACCCCGAGCATAGCCCTCTCCATAGCTCGCTGTGCGACAGTGAGCTTATTTATGAGGCCCATAGTCAGAGACCACGTCTCGGTGCCGTAGGTCATCACTGGCAACACACACTGGTCGAAGACCTTCGTCTTCAAGCACTGAGGTATTTTGGACGAGAAGACGCTGCGTAGCTTCCCGAACGCTGCCCAGCCGAGTTGGATTCGTCGATTGACCTCTTTCTCGAAGTTGGACCTACCTAGTTGGACCGTTTGGCCTAGGTAGATGTACTCGTCAACTACTTCGAGAATCGAGCTCCCAACTGAAACTGGGGTGGGCATGACATGGACATTCGACATGATTTTCGTCTTGTCCATGTTCATTTTAAGGCCCACCTGTTGGGAAACTCGATTGAGGTCTCCGAGCATTGTGCTAAGATCCTCCAGCGATTCTGCCATGACCACGATATCGTCGGCAAATCGAAGGTGAGTGATGCATTCGCCATCAACGTTGATGCCGAGTCCTTTCCATTCCAGGAGCTTGAAAGCGTCTTCCATCGCATTGGTGAAGAGCTTCGGAGAGATAACATCTCCTTGTCTCACACCCCTCTGCAATGGAATCGGCTCCGTGGTCCCTTCCTGTACTCGGACTGACATGGTGGCCTTGTTATACAAACACTTCAACACTTCGATATACCGATAGTCAATATGGCACCGCTGGAGGGACTGTAGCACTGCCCAAGTCTCGATCGAATCAAAGGCTTTCTCATAGTCCACAAACGCTAAGCATAATGGCAAGTTATACTCCTCGGTCTTCTGTATAACTTGCCGCAGCGTATGGATGTGGTCTATGGTACTATAGCCTTTTCGGAAACCGGCTTGTTCGGGAGGCTGGAAGTCATGTTGGAAGTTTGCATGCGTACCGATATTAAAATTAACTCTACATGTTTACTATATAGCCGCCAATGCCGCAAGGGGCGAAAAACAGGAAGTGTTACCAACACAACAACCTTATTATTTTCATGTTGCAAACAGTCGTTAAAATATAAAATTAAAAGTAACTTGCAGACTGATGAGTCGTTCTTAAAAATACGTAAATACTATACTTGACCGCATCACATTCTAAAGCCGATTATCTCTGATTCTAAGCCGACATTAAGATGAGCTATCTTTATCTGGCGGTAAAGATACCATAACTTTGTTTAACAATGTTAGGGGGATCAACAACTAAAAACCCGCAATTCTACTTGCACCTAATCATTGAGTAAACCGACTTTTATTCCTTTGATTGTACCATACGAGTATATGCAGGTCCGGCGATAAGGAGGGACTAAGGGTACAGCTGTACCGGATCCTGGAATACGACACATATCGAGGGTGTACTGCGAAAACAGACTAAGTAACGATTTTTTTAAAAAACTAGTATTTTACATAGACATAACTATGACCCCTATAATCAGTACGTAAAAATCGATTTTGTTATATCACTACGTACCTAATTACTAAATAGATCTTTAATACGAAATGTCGATCTGTTTTTAATGGGTCTGGTAACTACCAGCCGTACAACTAGGAACCCGGAGGCCAGGAGTCCCCAACATTTCTGTCGCCGGGCCTAATATGTATTTATTTATCTATTAAATGGGGCCTTAAACCCCGCCCTCATGACGAGGTATTCAAAATTTCACTATAATCGATTTCTTCCTTGAAGCACAGATTATGTAATCCTAACTTGAAGTGTCATTGAGTAAGAAACAAACATTTTCGAATTTACATACATAGTACTCGTAGTTAGAATCATAGTATTTACTTAGGATTTGTATGACAACTGTTGAAAATAAATACAATTAAATTAATATTCTGCCCACTCCGACCACCATATAGCGTCATGGCGACCTCTAAACGTCGCACAATGCAACATTAGTGACATCATGAGACAGTGTGGTACTGTACAGTGACACAGATTTGTGCAAAATGTCAGGAACGTCACCGATATAGGAGCATACTGAAGTGGCAGTGGGCAGGTCAGACGAGCAAACAGTCCATCTAGTTGTAAGTGGATACTATCGCCTATGGGCATCCGCGATACATGCCAACATCAGTCCAAAATTAAAAAGATCGGTACGCCCCCAGATACGCTACCTGCGTTTGGAGATTTAAGAATGAATTTGTAGAAAGAGTTGAGGTACTGGGGAGAGATAGGATAGCACGAAATGGGAATGGTGTATTTCACTCACTAATGAAACAGATACGTACGTCCGGTAGTGGCTGTAAGAGTAGAGTCGAAGATCGTGTGCGGTAGTGAGCCTTGGTAGAGGTTTATATCCAGCAGTGTAGAAACATAGGCAGGTATAACTAGCAGGTATTATATCTCAGGTATAACTTGCGAATTTGCTTTCATTTAATGTTTCCAGTGTTTATTAATTTTCTGGTTAGAGTAATCTTTAGAGAGTTCTAAAGTTGGGCGTGTGGCATACATTTCTCTTTCCTCGTCGTTTTTTTGCACGGCACTGACCTACGAATATTTTCGGATGTACGTTCGACAAAAGATTTTAAATTAAATAGTGGTTTAAATAAGTGTTCGAACAATTGCATTTTTTTTCGGTTCGCAAAATTTTCAATCAACTTCCCTAAGTTGATTGAAGGAACGATGCTACCTACTTAGTAATTGTCTTTATTGTTTGTTCAAACTTGACGGAATCCGACCGGATGAAAACCGCATAGATCATCCGCGCGGAATCAACTTAAATAACATCTCCATATACGTTCAAACTTGTCCGCGCCAACAAGAGTGAACAAATATGCTGCGCAGTTTTATAGGCTCCGCGCGGTTGATCAACGCGGTTTACATCTGCGCGGATTCCGTCGTGTCTTAACAAGCACTTAGGGGAATTTGATGAAGAAATTTTTGTGTTCATGTTTGACTCTCTCCAACTCAGGAAAATATCTATGAGTTGTTCATTGAGTTGAGTTGTTTATCTATGAGGAAAAGGTTATTTTTATTATACGATCCGCGAGCTTTAATTGAAGTTGATCTACTATATATATGTAATGACGTGTTGAATAATTATAACGTCCTTGTGATATACAATTATCGTTTGCTATATTTGTAGGTGACGGCCCGCAAACATTGAGTGTGATGTGGCCCATGGGTTTATACGAATGCTTAATTAAATAATAATTAATAAGCTGCACGCGAAATATACCAAAGACACCTTGCTAATTACAATTCAATTGCGAAATGACCTTTGTAATGTTGTCCAAGAAAGGATAAGAATGAGTATACAACTATAAAAGCAGAAAATAACGCCTTATTAGCATTAATTGTAAATCAGTCTCTAACGTCCCACTATAGGGCACCGACCTCCTTTATAAATCGTTAGGTTTCGAGCCATAATCTATCATGTGAGCCCAGTGCAGATTGGTGGATACAAATGGTCCGGATGTTTTTTTAATTCTCGAGTATACAGGTTTCTTCACGATGTTTACCCTCATTGCCGGGCCAGTGACAACTTATAAAAGTCTTACTTAAGTAGAATCTCAGTGCTATAGACCGAAGATATAAATTCACGACTTCACGAATGGGAATCAAGATTAGGAGGCTGTTACCGACCTATTCAGATCACATGCCACTGTAAGTTTGGATATATCATGAAAAGAGACAACATCTTCAACATCTGATCAAGAGATGGCGTCTTCAACAATTTCACATGTGTCCGGAATCAACCGAAACGAAAGACGTTAATGAAGGTTCTCAATCGGAACAAAAATTGTCCTATGAAATACCAATGTATATCACGATATAGTCCATAAGATCCTTGTGGAATCTAATTTACAACCAGCATATTGTAAACACGACAAAATATATAAGTTTGCAGGCAACAGGCCTTGCTCCCTACGTATAACAAACAATAGATACACACATATAGATAGATACTACATTCACCTACCGATTTGCTGAATGTGGAATAAAATTTTACTGACGAATCTCAGCTTCTATAGCTCAGTTGGTTGAGCGTATAGTCTGTAAACAAATTCAAACTGCAATTGCAATTACAAAGTCAATAGCATGCAAACGTGTCTATTTTGCTGTTTGTACAGATTTGTTAGCCCTAACTAGGGTTTAGTATATTTTTTATTGTTGTTGTAGAATGTGAATACGATGGTACTGACACGTGCGTGGCCAAGTATAATGAAAATTCTTAGAACTAAGAGTAAAAAGTAACAACTGACTTATTAATTGAAGTACAAAGTAATCGATTAATCGATATCATTTTAAAACGCCCCACTTGTAATCATAAACTACTAATAATTCAAATCTTCCTAGGTAGGTACTTGAGAAGAAACTTACTATTTTAAGGGATACGAACTCATGATTTTCCGAATAATATTACCCTCTATCTATATCTACTATCTATATCTACTACGCCAAATTTTCAAAATACGTTCAGTAGATTCTGAGGCAACATTTACAAACAGTAATATGAATTTAATGCAATGACTCACTTTATGAAATGCTAAATGGTAACTAAAAGCGATAAAAATTGATAAATTATTTTATATTGTCATTTATGAAACATTTTTTACTTGCTTATTAACAGCTACTAAACGACGGTAGTTATTAAATTCCACCCACGGGTTGTTAGCACAAAACTGTTGTTACGTATATAGCAGTACAATATCAGCCTTACATCCCAGCTGCGGGGCGCTTCTCTTCCCTTCTACATTAGTTACAAAGGTCAACACCGCGCTGGTCATTGCGAGTTGGTCCACTATGTTATGTCTATGTTATGGAAATAGGCTTACGTTTGTCCCTCATAGCACTTGATAGCAAACGGAGAGTGAGAAGAATAATCAGACACGTTTGTCTATGGACCTATAATGATTCAAAAGGGTTATCAATACCTTTTCTATCTTATCAGGGATGGTCATCAATTTGGATTCCTGAACTCTTCGACTCAATGATATCATTTTTGTACTCGTATAGTAGGGGTGTGTGTCTTATTATAGATCTTTTTACGCGGCCCTGAGTTCAAACGATCACGTCGGGGTCACTGATTATAGGATGGCACCGTTCATTGTAGGCGCTGTTTACCTCCTACGGGATTAAATATATTATATTAACAGCCACAATTACGACTCACACCAAACCACGGTCGAAAGCAGAATAAGCCATAAGGCGTGCGCGGGATGAGCCGAAAACATGGCTTGCGCCGTACTCTCCCCCCTTTCACCCAATCTGTTAAATCTGAAGATTTGGGCCCGAGATATTGGACCGGCATATCGAATGACACTACAACCGGTCTTGTATCTGTTACCGTTTTGACTCAGCACGCTGTAATACTTTCGTCACTTTTCGACCCCTTATATGCCATGCCATCCACTGCTAAATGCGTGTAAGTCCTTGTCACATCAAAGCTCATTTTGCATATCGCTAAATCGTCACATTCGTACAGATATGAAAAAAACAGTAGATGAATCATGGTCTTTTCTGTCTTTGTAAATATCGTTTTCTACCAAGTTCATCTTACGAGACTTGTTGTCGTAGTGGTTTTAACAATTGAAGGTTTATGTAAATAAGCTTTAATGTTCACTATAAAATTTCAACAATTAGAAAATATTCCACACTATATAACTCTAGCAATTTCCTATTCCAAGGAGCTTGTCCCATAGGCCAAGGTCAGGTCACATAGCATGTTAAAGGTCACAGCGAGAAATCTTAATCTTGCGAGCGTTACCTATAAATTAGCTAAGTATACCAGAGAAATAATGTACGATTTATACGACGAAGAGTTTATGAATTTGACCATGAAATTTCATGGTTGTTCACATTTTAGAACACATTACTTTTGTTGCTAGTAAACAGCACATATTAAATGGTTTTTCCCACGTTAATTGCTGACAATACAACGCAAATCTGCTCATTGACTTATGGCTAACTCTAAGCCAGAACTGAATTTTTTATAGTCATTTGCCTCCAGTCAAAACTAGAGGTACGTGGATTTCGTTCACAACATTCAGACTTTTTCGTGATGTCCCGTTTTTGACAATAGTTATTGTCGTGTGTGTTGGGGGGGGGGGGGGGGGGGGAGGCCTGTGTCCTGTCCTATTCCTGAAGTTGATATGGTTTTTTTATTATTACCGATGATATCATAGGGACATTCTTTCTGGAATTACATTTGTGAGCTCGTGATAACTGGCACTGGAACTTTGGCCCTGGCCCGTACCACTGAGTTTCAACTTCAATTATTGTAGGAATTTATCGATTTTCTTTTGGCGGTTTAGGGAGAACATTGTTCCGCGCGTCTAAGAATTAAATAAAAAAACTATGGGACAAGTATAAATATCCATCACTCCGCATTAGGGTCGTGTGATTTCTAATGAATTATGGTGAGAATTGAGAAACTATCTCGTGATTGTAAAGGGAAGCCTGTGTTCTACAGCACCCTGTATATATGTACATAATATGTATATTCCAATGTTATATAAGATCCCTATGTTATAGATGAACATAGATAAGAAAGATGTGCCTTCGATAAAAAAATATAGTGGATTAAGTCTTCTGAAATTGAATTATACCATTCATAATTTTCTACTTTTATTTTTACCTGATTTTCCTGTTTTTTATAGACCATTTTTCCCCATTTATAAGCCATTTAATGAACGATCTTCACTTAAAGTTTCATCCCAAGAGTGCCAGAAAGCAATTTATGCTCCAGTCTACATATTAAGTTATTTTTATTACTTAGCAGGTACACTTTGTGTCTTACGACAACACCACAGGTGCCTTTCATGATTGTGACATTTCTTATAGCTCCGGCCAGTTAACTTTTGCGCCATTGTATAACGAGTCGTTATTCGAAAACTATACTCGTAAAAAAAGACGTCGAACCGGTCGCCATTACAAACAAAAGTGCGACAGAATCTTGCGTAATCGTAGAAAGCAATTGCGCCTACACATTAACACTGATAGCTCTGGCAAACATTGATGTAGTCTCCCCTCTTTCGCCCACTTCTCTAAGAACTGTGGGGGGCAGGGTATGTCCTTCATTGTATGGTTCATCTCCTACGCTTAAATCTTCGAATGGTCTGATAGGTATGTAAATAGTTATACAATGGTTAAGCCTAAAGCAGTTCCTTTATAGGAAGTGTAGTGAAAGTTATTGCTTTTGTTTCCATTTTAGACTTTAACAGAATACGATTAAAGGCCAGAGAATAATATTATATAACAATAATATTTTTATCTGTAAGTCTTTTTTGGAAACTAGAGGTAGGAACTTGATCAACAATACTAGGTTAGGCTCTAATGAACTACATATTATGTTGCTTTAGATATTTATATACAGAGATAGTGATAAAAATATTAAAATTTAAGTAATTCTTTGAAAAAAATACTTAAATTTGGTCATCATGATGGGAGAGAAATGAAGGAAAAGAGAAATGAAATAATATCTGGTCAGTTTTGAAAATGTGGCTCATATGGAACCGTACTACGGAAGACAAAGTCCAGGACATGCGGAATAAAATATACATTATAAGCGTAACATTCTTATCTCCTTTACTGGGCCCTGCCTGTGTATAACGGCTACTTTTATCTATGCATTATTGTATTAGAGTCGGGTTAATATACCGTAATTAAAGTGCCCATAACATTAAAAACAATAGAAAATGAAGTTCATGTTTATTCGTAAACAATAGTGGTACTGGGTGCGATAAGCCAGTGCTGTCACGCTATTCATTGTTCTATGTTGATTTATCGATAGATTTTATCGATATGGACACGCAACTTTGACAGTGTAGGTACTTAAAGGAAGTCTTTGATTTTTATGTTATACGTAGCCGAAGTTTTTAGTTATCTGTTCAGTGTGATTCTACCATATTTTTGTCTTTAATACTCGCATGTGGAACTGACAAATGCTGTAGGTATTTTCTTTATAATACTAGTATTTCTTTATAATACTTTATAATCTTTATAATTCTCTATGTTTGGACTATATCTCGACAAATTGGCGTTGGTCCAATGTGCATGTTAATATTTTAAATACCTCTGAATTAATATTGTAAATATAATATGTAATTTAATATTGTAAATACCGGATTACAGAGGATCTACTATAATATCAAAACATGAAATATGTCAAAATTTTACTACTCTCCAGAAAAAAAAGATTTGTCTGTCATATAAACGACGATATTGTAGAATAATTAAAACATTTCAATTGTTTTACTTTTGAGGATGTATAATTTGACTGTAGTAAACAGTATTATAGAGATAGACCGTTCTATTTTCGTCACACCTAAACCGATAGCGGTTTAGGAAACGTGAATGGTACAAATTAAATCAGCGTTGGCACGAAATGATAAATCAAATTGCGGACGCACCTAAACACCCCTCAATTAATTTACGTGTTTATTTCGTGAAATCTGGAGCACCGAACAACCAAAATTCAATTAGGCCAAATTGTATTTTGGTTGTTCATTAAAACTCACATGGATCTCGAAAGCTTTTTCAATAATTTGCATATTGTTTAAGTACGGAGAGATCCTTAGAAACATACTCATATTTACTTCGAGTTATGCCTGTATTTTATAGAATAATAATTAGGAGCTGTAGAATCCGTAACGTTCTATCAAATCCTGTTTAAGACACAAGTACGTGTATGTGTTCTATGTTTGTGTATTATGGGCAGGTTAGTAATAAGAGCCCCTTTTTTTTAAAACCGTAGGGATTTCATTAAATGCCGACTAATAATGAATTGATAAATCTCTAGATTTCATCGGAATAATTTGTGAAAATGTACGTTTGTTAATTACATTCCTGGTGAAGCCAGTTTTACAAATTGAAATCTAAAATCAATTAGAAATATAATAATAGAATGTTATTGAATGTTCACATTTTAACGATACCTCTATTCGATGTGGATAGTACATACATAAGTTACATTACTCACATCACTATTATTTGCCACTAATGTAAACAATAAATTCACTTCAACTTTTATGTGTGACCTAAAAACATGGAAGTGATGTTTGTTCATGAAAGGGTCCCCTTGAGAGCAATAAAACATTTTTAGTTAATTATTCATCATAAGTGGTTTTGGGTTTTAACAACAAAGGTTAGGTGTTATTGAACAAAAGTGGAATGCCATTTAAACGGTTAAATATTACGCGATAAAAAGAATTAGGAAGAGAACAACGTCGCGGTTATTTACACACTAATTAGTTAATTGGTATAATTTACTATTTACTGTTAAATGCATTTTTATCTTAAGTGTATATTAAATTAAAGATTGGTTAACTTGATGTCGTTTATCAAGAAGTAATAATACATATATACTTTTGATCTGTTTTGGGTATTCCAGGGGGTTTTTTCGTCTGATGAGATAGCAATTATATTTTAGAAATCAAACTACTGTTTGGAAACAAAATAAATAACTATGAGTAAAAAGTTGGTTTATCATGATTTGCTCCGATGCTCCTCAATTTAAAAGCATATAAATAGTTTACTACTTATGACCGGTGTGTCCTACATTCAGAGAAGATAACAACGAGAGCAGCAAATGAATTTGTTCTAATAATGAACCGGCATGTTAAACAAGTAATGGTCATGGTTTATTTTCAACGAAATTTCTTAATGTCACAATCATAATAGTATAACTCATTTTGGTAAAATATATCCTGTTGAATCTTTTTGCTAATCGCAAAGATCAACACAGCTTATAAGGGACAATGCAAGCCATACATTGCAAGTTCGCTGTAAGGGAGAAAGCAGGGTGAGAGGAAAGTTGTAGGGGGAGAGTGCACGCTGCATTCCCATTAGCCGCATTTCCCATTAGGGAGAGTGCCGCTGGGTGCACTCGACTGGCCACGTTATCGCTCTCTTACAGTAGACTACCTTGAATTGTACTACATTTCCTACTTTATCGTATTTCTCCAATGGATGTACGTGTTTCGGTAGTGTAGTGAGTGAGATATGCCAGAGCCCATGCCCATCCCATCTTATCCCTCCCCATTTTCTCAACCGTTTCTCCCAATCCATTCCTTAACATGTAAAGGTGGGCAGCGCATCCGGGGGCTTGCCAACGTTTGTCATTCTGGACTGATGTATTGCGGATGTCTATGGACTACAGTATCCACTTCCCCATCAGGTGGACTGTATGCTCGTCTACCGTCCTTTTCTATATGTATATATGAAAAAAGCATCCTTTTCAGCCGGTGGGAGAGCCCCAGAGTGCCGTCAAACACGCTTGGGCCGGTTTGTTTTCGTTGGTGCCGTTACACGCAATACGAATTATGAGTTCACCCTTAAGAATTTTTTTGTAGGTACCACATCAATTTACACAATTTCAATTTCTGGTACATTTACATAGAAATGTGAGCACAGGAAATTCGGCGAAAACCCTTTATTTTTGCCACGGTTTTTGTCAGCTTACAATTATGTGGCCAATAAATCATTGTAGTTGAATTTATCATAATAGCAACATTATAGTAAATTTGAACAGTAGAAAAACATCTTGCCTTGAAAATAATGCAGTAATTTGCCGTATTAAATTCGCGTGAGTGCTATTCAAAGATTCGAGGCACCTCGAGGTCATGATGCTGACTGAGGTCGCGATGGTTATGTAATATTTAAATATTCAAAAACATTTTGTTACTAAGCGGAATTAATTAAAATTCAGATTTTGCCTTAACTTGATTTTAATATTTGCAACACAGCATAATAAGTATTTATCTACATTTGGTTAGCCATGTTACCCGCGTAAGTTAGTTGTCCCAACTGAAAATTAGCGTCCGATTTATCTTAGCCTGAATGAACATGAGGCACCGTCACACTTTCTTTGTCCCTCTACTGCAGGATATAATATAAGCCTAAAACATTTCAAACATATACGATGTTTCTTTCTTCCTAACCAGTTTTGCTTTATTCTGATATTTCGGAAAGATTTAACTAGAAATAATTAAATGTGCAGCCATGGATGAGCAGCAGAAAATACTGAACGGGCATCAAAAATGGAGAAGGGAATTTAAGGGTGGGTTAGGTTTGGGTTCTCTGGTGACAACAAAGAAATAGCAATCGGTCTACTTGGCGATGAAATTCGTAGTAGATAATTTAAAATATTTTATTTCAGTTCTTAGTGTTATTACTCAAAAAGAGTTTGTTTTGTTGATAATGTCTTGCCGCTCATTTTTAAATGCATTAATTTACCTACCACTAATGGTGATTGATGACAAACAGACTCCCGAATCTACCTGTGTATTTATCTTTTATATTCATAATCTCCATTATCCGTAGAAGGAGTTAACAGAGCGATCTAGCTAACCTCGCCCCGAATTGAGACTGCGCAGGCGCATGACGTCACCGGGCGTGGTCCCGGCGGTTTTGTTATAAAGACAAAATTGTTTTGAGAAATGTTTTGACATAAATTTGGTAAATATAAAATGTTTTAATAATACTTCCAGGAAATACTACATGATTATGATTATAGAAGGAAAATCGATTATAAGTAGTAATGAATAAATCGATTATACCTACTCGTATAGGACTAGAGTCCAAAGTTTAAACTAAGGCGGCCCTAGACCTAGAATAAAAATGTACAATAATGTCTTTGCACAATATTATTGAATTGCACCTTGCACCTAAACGAGTTTACTCCTTAAACGATTAAAAACATTGCGCAAACCGCAAAATTTCATAAATAATAGGTAGGTAGTTGGAAAAGTTCGCGGCCTTTTTGAACGTATGACTTTAGCGTGCTATATTTCTGGCAACACTGATCACAATTTTATTTTATGTAAATTAAGTCAATGTACAGACTCAACCCTTTTACTGTTTTATTATATGTATAGATAGATATAAATAAACACTATAATAATCCCCACATTAGAGACTGAATAAATATTCGTTTCAGACCATTCTTACGTCGAGTGGTTTGAAACTAACCTCTATGCAGACCGCATAAGGTCCTATAAAGCGCGACTCAGACTAATTCTAATACCTAGAAACAACTATTTATCCGGACTTAGGATTTCATTTCTCGTGAGGTCTAAATTACTTCAATATACCTCATAAACTCATAATTTACTTCAATATTCTTAATGTTACTGTTAGAGGGTGGTCAAATGACATCATTAATTGAAACATTAATATAAATAGTATTCCGTTATAGTCTATTTGTGACCTTAATCTCGCTTAATTTAGCAATCATGTTCACGGTCAAACTCGTTATAAAAAAATGTTATTGGACATAATTTTCTCCAATGTTTCATTGCGTAAGTTTATTCACTTATGTTCTTTAACAAAAAATATCTTGTTTTCATTGATTTAGTTCTGAATGTTCTGATAGAGGAGAACTTAACATTACCTAATCCGTTTGATTAATATATAGTTCTAATGGCTGGCAGAGAATACCACCGGGCAATAAGTCCGCCGTATGACATTTAGAGGCTTAAATAAAACAAATGAGTAAAAAATGATACCTAAGGTGTTCGCCAAAATTTAGTGAATTGTACCAACGCGACGCGACGTAGATATAGGCTTTCTCAAGGTTTGCCTCCATATCTATTTGGGCAGAGATTTAGGCTAATTGGTGTGGTACCAACTTCTAGGAATATCTATAAGAAATTATGAAGCACGATTACTTAGTAATATTGGTATGGGAATAGACTAAATGACATATCATACGTTGTAATCAAAGAAATCTGGTTGGCAACTTCATAGGGGTGAAGCAAATGAAGAGGGGTTCATTAAAAAGTCAAATTTGAAACATAAGTACTACGTAATAAGAATCAAAACATAGAACAACACTAATAGTGGCTAGGGTTACCATTTGACAGGCATTTGCCGCATTTGACAGGCATTTAATGCTTCAGACAGGCGTGCGGCCGGCAATGGTCAGAGCCAGGCATTTTAAAAATTGGCGGACCTACCGGACTCTACGCATGAGTTTCTTACATTTGAGGACCCCAGAGGTAAAGGGGTCTAAGTGACAAAATTTATGTTTTGAGATAATTGAACCAAAAGTCAACAAAATTTTGTAAGAGGGAAAGTTATTTTTTTTTGTTTTGACCATTTTAGGCCAACACTTTGGCCATTTGCTTCTAATTAGTACTAACAATAGATTATTAAAATCACCTGTGTTACATTTATAGGTAATAAAAGGTAGATAATGTGTACTTAGACCAAGCAGCTTAGACCTTAGCGCTCTAAGCAGTGTTAGCATGCACTACTAGTGGTGAAGGGGCAACACACTAGGTAGCAGCACCTGTCAGGGAAATCACTTGGATCTCCTCACCACAAAAAAGAATAGTATTTTAACAGTCTGTTACTGCATCTAACTCAATTCTTTCGAAAATGTCACTTAGACCCCTTGACCTCTGGGGTCCTCATTTCATGTACGGTGAAACGCTTAAGCTCACGCCTTTTCACGCTTTATTTACATTTCAACACTACAATTTACAACTAAAAGGAGTACAATTGGTAACGTTCGGAATTTTTTATAAATCTTACAGTTTATATTTGGCATATTGCCACTTATTGCAAATGTTGAACGTATATTTTCTCTTATCAACACCCAGTGGAGTAAAGAAAGAAACAGGTTAATAATCGAGGTAGTAAAAGCAATAACAGTGACTCAGAAAAACTTCATTACATTCATATGTAATGAACTTTTATCTCTATATGTTGAAAAACAAGGACTTTCTCAAAAAAGGTTATGTCATCAGAAAAATATCATTAATTTACTTTGTACAATAAATACTGTAGGGTGTGTCGCTATTTGACACCTTATTGTTAGTAATTTAATTACTCCTGCTTTTTATTGAAATAAAATAATTTCAAAATACGTTGTTTTACTATAGACAGGCATTTTACTGAAAAATCAGTTATTTTTGACATCCGATCTTTTTTGAAATGGTAACCCTAAATGTGCCTGTCCTAGAGTGCTTGTATAACATATCTAGTACAATGTGTCTAGTCTCAAATCGATGCTTAATAACAATTCCTTTGTAATAATAATAATGATGTAAAAAGAAATTAACAATTACGTGTAGGTAGTTCGAGTATTTCGAGTTCCACACACACTTGATTAAACAATTCCAGTTGTTGCACCAGAAAATGACAAACATATTTAAACTACCTATCAGTACATGACATTGAGGAACGAGCGGATAATCACAAAATTGGAGCAGCTCGCAGCTCAGAGGATGTCGACAACATGGGTCATTAAATGCAATATACCGGCCTGTACTATAAAACTTAATACCACTGAAGTTATCGTTAAAATTGAATCTATCCCTTTTAAACACAAAGAAGTAGAGCGAGAAAAAACTAAAATAACCACCGATAAACAAGTCACGTCATCTAACGCAGTAGTTGCTCACGTTTTAAAATTGTTACTCCGCTGAACTTTTTTAAGCAATAGTAGTCTTTATTATAATATCGTAATATGTCTTGTATTGGCGTGTATAAAAACTGTTGGTGTATTTCACTGTTTAGCAGATTGTATCTAGGCTCCCTCGGATTATAGATAAACTAGTCAGGTTAGAACAGGATCATTCTGAAAGACACGTAATAGCAGTAGTTTATCTTATGTAATCGTTTAAAAGTAATGTTGTACACACACTATGAAGTTCGTGAAAATATAAATTCATATGATGCGCTTGCTGTTTAATCTTATAGTATGGAAGGATAGTAAAAACTTCGCCATTCCTCCATATAACAAAACTAGCGGTGCCAGCTACTTCGTTCGCGTGAACTTGTGATTCCCTTGGGAAGTTCATAAATAATCTGGATAAAAAGTACCTTAAATGTTAACCCAGCATATATGCTTACAAGCTATAACTTATATTTTGACAAACGAGTACACTTAGATTTTCGCGTTTTTCACACATATTTATCTATTTAATCGGGTCTTATAACGTGAATGAATAACATTCGCGTTAAGACCCGTTTAAATAGTTAAATATACAAATACACGTCACTGATTCTCGCACATCGTCTTTGGTGATAATTATTCAGTCATTATTATATTTAATTTTACTTGTTTTTTTTTCTGATGATGTCATTATAATCCCAAAGTAAACTATCGTCTAACTAGCGTCATTGCTATAGTAACGTGGCCACAAACAACGTAATATCCACATTAACTAGTGACACGCAATGTGAATCATTTGGAACTAATGATCTAATTATTGTCTTCAATGACTCAAGTATTGATCCCAACGGAAAATTGATCAACTTGTTCTTCTTTCACTATTGAATATGTACTTATAAGTGTTTCTCAGCTTCATCTAGTCTTTCTAGATAATGGTTACTTTTAATTGTTTTGTATCTTGTTAGAGTTTTCCAAGATTATTATTTATTACGGGTACTAAATGTTCATCAAACTCATAAAACAATATACACGTCTTATGGACAATTTGTCACATGTTTCGCAAAGCTTTCTCTCTCTTTCGGACGAAGACTAAATAATAATAAACAACTCGTTTTTCTATATACAAGACTATATGTATATTTTATTGTAGATGCAGTCAGCGACTTCACCCGTATTAACCGGGATCAAATCTATCCTACCATATACGTTTATCCGTCTCACGAACTTCATGCATAACATGTATAACTTCATGTTGGTAGAAATTCATTGATTTATCTGCAACTATTATAGGTACCTAACAAACGAATAACATACCATCTTTCACGTAGATGTCCCGTTAGACCACATTTCATCAGAGAATCTGATGGATCATCGGTTGTACTTTATTAAAGACAGTTATGAATAAAATAGAGATAATAAATAGGGAGATTTTAATACAGATAGGGACAATGTATCAAATTAGAGAATTATCCACAAGCCGATAAACTCGTTCTAGGCACGTATAGTAATGTGTACCTATAGGCATAAGGAAGTTATTTAATAATGCCTCGCGGTGACTCAGCCGCTTCGAATGGAACAATAAGCGGTTTGGACTCAAACTACGGCTCTTGTGACGAATACCGCTTCCTAGTTTAACTACGTAGGTATATACTTGTGTTTTGGAGTAAGAGACGCAAAAAATTCGTTGTGGTGTAGATCTAGTAATTAGTATTATTGCACAGCATTCACAGGCATTTCCTGCAACGTTTTATGACATTACTATGGGATGGCATTGCAACATTAAGATGACCCTGTTTTTGACTAACATCTAAATCGTATGAGTGGTGACACTGGTGACTGAGAGGATGTTGCGACATCAGCCCAGTAGATACATGCAATGAGGGGCACCAGCTTGGTTCTCTTTGTTTTCTTTATGTATAGAGTCTAATAGTGTTCTATGTTCAGTAGCTCTCGAATTCTTTAATTCATAGGTGTTTTAAAAATGAATCATTCTTATTACGTACCTAGTACAGTAAACGGCCGAAAGTAACACACATCGACTATGATCGGCTAGCTTCGGTTTTGTAGAGCGTGTCTCTGACGTACTGTACGACAGAGACGACGCTCTACAATACATTCTTCTGACTTCGAGGATATTGCGACCCTCTATCGATCTTCAATGTCCTAAATATTGATAATATTATTTATATGTGGCAAAATAAATATTGATTTAAGATTTGTTAGGTAAGCAAGGCTTTTGAATTTTTACAGTAGTACCGTCAAATGCTATACATGTGTGATGTGTATATGAAATGTTTGTCCGACTGGGATTCGAACCCAAGATCTTTTGCTCAGTAGGCAGATCCAACTAGGCTAAACAGTCGTCAAAGCACAACAAAGTGTACCAGCAATAATAATAAAACTATTCCCTTGTAATTTAGATTACGCTGTTTATAAATCTGTCTGACTGACAAGCCGACAACATTAAATGATAACTAATGATAAGTGATATCGAGTTCTGATTGGCCAATAAAATTGTTTGTTACACATTTGACCGTTCAATAGTTCCAAGTTTATTTGCTTTCTTTGGTAACAATTATTTATCTGAGGGCACGAGAGTGACCCCGCCCAGATCCACTGCAAGTAATTAACTGCAAGGAAGGGATGCAATTTTTTACAGACCTCTAGTAATTGTAGTAATTGAAAGCTTTCGGATGGTAAAGTTTATGATTTTAATATTATTTTGAAACAAAAGGTCTTTCAGAACAAGGGATAGTGTTGTATCTTGCAGCTGTCTACTAGGCTGTCAGTTACCCTAGTCTCACAGAAAATTGCCGTGAAATATTCCAACGCATATCGGAAGCAATTGACAGTTGCTAGGGGCCGTTTCACGTCCCAACATTCCCATTCTATTCAATTCTTACCCATTCCATGATCCTATCCAATCCTATCCGTAAATAGTTCTCATTAAACCCAGGATGAAATAAATTCCTGGTCTGATTATCGGTATTTTTTTTTTTTTATGAACGAAGGTGGGAGCATACAGTCCACCTGATGGTAAGTGGATACTGTAACCCATAGACATTCGTGATACATGCCAACATTAGTCCAAAATGACAAACATTGGCACGCCCCCGGATGCGCTGCCTACCTTTGGATATAGGACTGGATTTGGAGAAAGGGTTGGGGAAATGGGGAGGGATAGGATGGGAATGGGCTCTGACACATCTCACTCACTACCGAAACACGTACGGACATTAGGGAAATAAGGTTAAGTGGGAAATGCAGTACATTTCAAGTAAGTCTTCTGTGAGAGAGGGGTAACGTGGCCAGTCGAGTGCGCCCAGCGGCTGTTGGATTGCAGCGTGCACTCTCCCCCTCATAACATTTCCTATTGCTATACATTCATTCCTTCCTTTCATTTCTATTCCTATTCATTTCCTATTGCCAACCCTCTTTTCCAAATTCTGACCTCTAAAAGTAGACGATGCAATTGCGGACGTGCCAACGCGTTGGCATCATGTTGACTAGATCATAAAATGACCAAGTAGTCAACATGTTTAAATCGCTGAATAAACAAATGGCTAATGTCCAGATCTCAAAAAGTCTAGATAGGAATATGACGTAATAACAAAATATTCAAATCGCAATTGGTTCACGTAGTAAAATGTCCAAATCGCAAAATGTCCACTTAAGTACAGTTGACTTTCCAATTTTTGTATTTTTTAATGATGTTGACACGTATCGCATATGTCTATGGGCGACAGTATCTGCTTATCGTCAAGTTGAATGGCTGCTTGTCTGCTCCCTGCTCTCCATAAAAAAACAAAGAAAACAATTTCTGCAATTAATATCCTCGCTATATATATATAGAGGCATTGATGTTTTATGACTCTCAGCGATTGCGTTGTTGTTCAATTTGTTTTACTCAAACGTGAGGAATATATTGTGAATCATGTTTAGTATGAAATGACGGCGTGTCAGCATGCCTTTATACGTGCGCTTGCGCATAGTAGATACCTACTCGTACGACCAAGTATGACCTAAACAATGATTGTTAGTGAGCCAGCCATACGATTTCTTATGTATTGGATATTATTGTCAATAGATGTTTTCATAATCGCCAAGATTCGATCAGCTTGGCTGACAGTTGGAAGGTAAACATCACCGGAATTTATCAATAAATGTATTCATTTATTCTAATATTTTTGTCGTTTAAAATCCAATTTTCCCGAGAAATTGTTTTGGATAATTTTATTAAATAATAGTCAAAATCCTTCCAGAATAATCCAGAATTAACATCCTTTGAGTAGTTTTTGAGTTTATTATGTAAATACAAGAACTATTAAATACATTATTAATTTTATAGTATGTAGTTAAATTAGTATTATGTTATCATTGCTAGTGATAATAATTGTAAAATTAAATTTTTTCTCTTGCATATCTTAATGAAAAGGCATTATGATGTCTGCTTGACGAAGGTCAAAATATTTTCTTATTACTTGTTTAGTCTAATAATAAGCATACAATTTATGAGGTATGTTTACAATTGTACGATAGCTCAGTAGCGTGTTTCATGTCATTAATTGATAAGATAAGTGAGAAGTGAACTCATATTTTATAAAAACGTTTTGTTTGAAAAATATTGAATTCTCTTGACATCTCGCATATTTATAGTATCCTGTTACGATGATTGTGTGCGATTTTTTCTTTTTTTTTTCGTAATGCCTAAATACTTGTGGCCCTAGTGGCCTTTCAAGAGTCACCGATCGTGTTGATAGTGTACAAGTAAATATACTAACTATACTACGTACAGGTCTCTCTCCAGGATCGTCATCATCTGCCGCACTTATCCAGCAAGTCTTATCCTATCTTCTTATCTAGTAACTATAGAAAAAGTTTTAATAACAATAGAATTCAGAAGATTGCTTAAAGAGATTAGTTTTTCTAGCGTCGAACAAGTCCTGCTATGATGTCACATATGTATCGAACATGTTTCTCCACCATTTCCCACGCTGGTATTTCAATGTTGTGTACGGTGTTTATTTATCCCTGAGGATTTTTAGGGTATTTCTTAATCAAAATTTATTCATTCGACATCAACCTACAACGTCTATCTGATCCATCAGGCGGCTTCATGTGATTTTTTTTGTAAATATGCTGTTGCAAAACAGGTATTAACCTACCTGTTTTGCAACAGCATATTTAATATTTTAATTATTTAAATTAAATTTAATATTTTTTTCTGGAGAAATTAAAAAAGTCCACTTAATTTTTTAACAATAAAATTAAAATGAATATTAGTTATTAACGAAAACCAGTTTCGAAAAAGTAACCAAAAATGTACTTATTTAACTAACTCGTTTTGTTTTTCAAAAACCAGTCTTTAATAAACGTATTCCTTTTTGGATTTTATTATTTATTTATTAACTAGATATACCCGAGACTTCGTTCGCGTGGACTTTTTATTCCCTTTATTTTTATTCTGGATAAAAATAAAAATAAATAAACTGTGTCCTTCTATTTATTTATTCATTTAAAAACTTTATTAACCTTAGTCGTACAAAAGGTGAGGTTAATGCCTGGAGATATTCTCCACCAGCCAACCTTTGCGTTGAACAGAGCCAGCAAAGATTTTTTATAGGGAAGGCAGACGAGCAAGCGGTCTCACGTGATGGCAAGTGTTACCGTCGTCCATGGACACCTGCAGCACCAGGAGGTATGCGGGTAAGCTACCGACCTTGCAAAATCCTATTCACAGCTTTCTTGAAGAACCCCATATCGTAGCGTAATGGAAAGACCCCTTGAGGCAGTTCATTCCACAACCTACGGGTTCGCGGAATAAAATGTTTTTTTGCACCGAACAGTAGGTACGCGACACTTCCGTATCGAGGAAATGCGGATGGACCGCACTTCTGTGACCGGAGGTGCGGTTGAAGAAATCGGAGGTGGAAATTATATTGAACAATTCTTCAGAGCATTCCCCATTATATTTAGGTATATTGGGAAGTCCGATGAAAGGTATAAATATAAATTAAACGATTATTAGTAATTAATTTACAAAAATACCTACTTATTCACAGTAAGTGACCTCCTAAGATAGTGACTTACATCGCCGAAAGGTATTACAACTACATATTATACTGTTTAACATTCTCTTTAATGGAACTTTCTTTCATACAAAATTTAATTAAGTACGCTTCGTTGAGGATTGATTAACAAACAAACAATAGATTGTTGGATTTAATTTATTACTGCGATGTAGGTACTACCATTCGTGATTATCATGACATCACAGTAGTAGGTAGAGTATCTTCACTCTTACTGACCTTGAAATGTGTGGTGTAATCCTTAGTAGACCTTACGCGTTAGCTTCTTAACATTCAAACAATGTAAGATCATGCAATGACAATAAGATGAATGCGTTCAGCTCTGTTTACTGTTTACCTAGTTGTTTACATTTAAGAAATAAATACAATTACAATACCATACATACCATCAGCCTATGTCTTTCCACTGCTGGATATAGGCCTCTCCCAAGGTCCGCCATCACACCCGGTCTTCAGCTCTACTCATCCAGCCACTACTGGCGACTTTCTTCAAGTCGTCAATTCAACTGGTCGGTTACGTGGCCGGTTACGTCTCACGATAAGTGGTCTCCATTTGAGGACTCGTATGGGATGGGGTTATCGGTCCTGCGGCATGTATAGCAGCAGTACTGCAATTTCAGCTTGCTGATTCTTTGAGCTACAATAAATACGATTAATTATTATTAATTACTTGATGGGGAGCTCGTGTCCATACGAATTACCTTTGCACGGCGTGGTCACACTGTTGTAACACCGTTAGTATAAATTACGTGTACTCAGAGCCCGATCCAGATATTTAGCCGCTCCGGACAAAAATAATATTTGCCGCCCTTATAAAGTACAATGAGACCTTATAAAGTTATATAAGTCATGACCATTATTCCAATTTTCCAAAAAATTCCAATTTTTTTCCTGCAAAGTATTTTTTTTGGTTATATTTCGATAATTCCCCGTTTCTGACTTGGATTCAGTGTTGTAGTAATGACATTGCACACCCTGGTGTTGCTCTATTATCAAATTCGTTGAAAAATTAAACATTAATTGTTTGAAATAATCTGCGGGATGTGGTTTTTATAGTTTTTACTATAAATAAACGATTTTACTATAAAAATACGATTTTTAATTTTTAATGTGATACAACTAATAACAGTTGTAAATGTGTATAATTTGTAAATATACGGGTACTGGGAAGTTGAGCGAAACTTTTTCATGTCACCTTAAAAATCGCTTTAAATAATTCATAAGGTATAGAAGTAGAAATTTTGTATTAATAATGAAGCAATAATTAAAGAAGACACTTGTACAATTTAATACATATATAAACTGCAGAGTGACGTACTCTGGCGGCTTTACCTGCGCGCTGCGGTACAGTTCACGACTGGACCCAATATTTTTTTAGCCGCCAGCCGCCCCTTGCCGTTCTGGGCATTTGTCCGACTTGCCCCCTCCGTAGATCGGGCCCTGCGTGCACTACATCGCGGGCGAAATCACAGGCGATCGCTAATATTGTTAGTGTTTCTCGCATTTTTCGGACGATTACAAACAATATTAGATACCTACATACGGCGATACTAATCTCGTGATCAAAATAAAACAATTTCCTAAGAGCAGCTAAACTTATATTATAATCGCTATTCTCTATTTTATGTAAGCTGTCGTGCCAATTTTTTTTTATAGAAAAAGGGCGGCAGACGCGCATAAAGTCCACTTAATGGTAATCGTCGTCCATAGACATCCGCGATATCTATGGAACCTTGACCCAGAATTATGGAACCTTGAAATTGAATTATTGAAAAACCTTGGCACGCGTCCGGATGCGCTGCCTACATTTGCAGATTAAGGAATTGTTGAGAGTAAGGGTTGGGGAAATGGGGAGGGATAGGATAAGACGGGATGGGAGTGGGCTCTGGCTTATCTCACTCACTACTAAAACACGTACGTACATTGGGGAAATTCGTTAAAGTAAGAAAAGCGGTACATTTCAATGTAGTCTTCTTTGAAAGTGGGGTATCGTGGCCAGTAGAGTGCGCTCAGTGGCTGTGGGAATGCAGCGTGCACTCTCCCTTACTTACTTTCTTGTTTTGCGAACTTTACTGGTTTACTCACATTTATTATTCGACCACTACATAAGTCCTTTGACACATGTATGATCGATAACGATAATCCTAGATGAAGTGGCCAGCCACTAACGTCGCTATGACTACAAATGAAATTCAAGAATTCTATTGCTCTGTGTTATTACGATTATTTCAAATTTCGAATGTGAAACGCGGTGGGCAGTAACCGCAGGAGTCGCGTTACATAAAGATTGATTGTTTTGCGACACTCAAGCGCTCAGTTTTGCGAACTGTTAACAATGTCGTCAAACAAAGGGCCGTCATAACGACAAATTCTATATAGTGGTGACATCAGATTTCTCAGTACTGTATTCTTGTGACAGCATCCTTATGATCGTAACGACTAATATTTTATATAACATTAAAGTATTTGCGACGATAACACAGAATAGAAGTTCTTTGTAGCAATACATATACAAAAGGACCTAAATTGACCTAATACTAGTCTCTGATGTTAGAAAAAAGGTACCTATTAACTTATGAAATTGCCGTTTTATATGGAAAAATTCAAATATTTTTTTGTATGAAAATTATATATGTTACTGTAAATGCTCGAACTATGGTAAATCATAAGATCTAAACCTAAAATTTACCAATTCTTTGTGGTAAAAGTCCGAAATGTTCTGCGATCATCGTTAATTTCGAACTTTTACCAGCATTCATTCGGTATATCTTAGGTTTTACCTCAGAGACATGGTAAATGTTGAAAAAATAGTCAAGTCTTGACTCATCCTGAGTCATTGCAACTGCTCCGGCGCTCCGGCGCTACGGGAAGTGCAGCCCCTTCGCCCTTGCGTAACACATATTAATATATGTATACATATTTAATTAATCGAAGTATTGGCGAATGCACTATAGCCATTTTAATGGAAGTTGATTGATGCCTCTGCGAGACTGCGATAGAACTCTCGGCGACGGGAATCGATGAATTTTCTAGTGGCGTTTTTCACTGCCTCCTCGCAGTTGAATTTTTCCCCTGTAAAATTCCCCTGTAACGGTGGGTGACGTAGAGTTTCCAGTCGAAGCTCCTGTAACTTTGAGACTGTCTGTCGTGCAGTATGTGGGCGAGCGTTATCATGGAGACGTTTGGGACATTATTTCGCTATCTCCTGAGTTTAACCATTGTGACGAACGTTTACGATTGTCATACAGGATCCACTTCTCATCACAAGTGACAATACGATTCAGAATCCCTTCATTTTTGTGGTGGTTCCGCAAAGTGAGGCAAACTTCGACGCGTGTTTGCAGCTGACTTTCATTAAGCCCATATGGTGCCCACTTTCAGAGCTTCTTCACATTCCCGATTTGACACAAATGAATCAATATCGCTTTGTCACTTACGTCGAAGGCTGCTACTAACTCAGACGTGGTGAGATGAGTCCGCTTCCACTATTGCTTTCAATTCGTCATTATCGACTTTAGTCTACTGTCGTCCACGGGGCTTGTTATTGAGGTCGAAATATCCAAAATGGAAACGTTCAAACCAAAAACGCACCGTGCGTTATTTTGTGGTGTTTAGTCCGTATCTACACATCGTTGATATTGTGTGCCATTTGTGCTGCGTTGCTGCCACGACCGATCTCATATTCGAAAATAACGCGAGCTGTCAACTTTTTTAAAACAATAGTTGCCAGACCAGCGGGCGGGCCACATGATGGTAAGTGGTCACCGCCGCCCATGGACACCTGCAACACCACAGGGCTTGCGGGTGCACTGCCTACCTTGCAGAATCATGTTCACAGCTCTCCCGAAGAGCCCCATATCGTAGCGTAACGGAAATACCTCAGCTGGCAGTTCATTCCACAACTTTCGGGTTGTTATACCACATGCCTTTTTGACCGCCCTGCACGCAGCGACTCTATGTCAAGGAAGTGCGGATGAACCGCACGACGAAACTGAACAGCTCTTTAGAACATTTCCCATTATAAAGGCGGTAGAAAACGCAGAGAGATGCAACATCTGTACGGATGCTGAGCGATTCTAAACCACCTGTGAGAGTGAGATCGTCGACAATTCGGATAGCGCGTCGTTGGACGGAGTCAAGACTTCGGTTACTTCGAAGTACCAGCTGATACTTCGGTGCACCGGGCCAGACGTGTGAGCAGTATTCCATGTGGGACCTAACTTGAGCTTTATAGAGCGACAAGAGTTGCCCCGAAAACAAGTGCTGCTTTGCTCTATTCAGTACACCGAGCTTTTTACTAGCAAGTTTTGTCTTGCTCGCCAGATGTCTCCGAAACTCGACTTCGATGACTTTTATAACTTTTTCATTTCTCATACTCTGAAAGTAGACCATAGATTATCTAAGAAGCGGGCTGAAAGTGATACGTTTAAGCTCTAGGGCAGAATGTTGTTTAAAAAAAACTTAGTCAATAAATCGTAGGTACACTGGGCAACTGCAGAAACCTATACAGCCACACTTCCATTAATACTATATTAATTCTTAACTTTGTAGAATTTTTATGTGTGATGTTAATTAAGACACCGATTAAACCGCGTCAAAATTAGTTTAGATAGATCTTAGGTTAGGTTTAGATAGGTCTTAAATTAGAAATAATCTAATTCCAGTCAGGGACAATCAAGCAGCGTTTGCTTCTTTCTACCAACGAGAGAATTCCTTCTCCCACATTTACTGATACACCTCTACATGATACTCAAATTTCACAAACGGTATCTAATATTAATATTCCAGGAAAAACCTTTGTCTTGCATTCACAAATTGCTCGAATTTCACTATTAATTTTAAGTAACACATTTGTATACCAACACATTTTTAATAAATATTTTTTGCACATATGGCTTGTGTTTACTTTCCTCATATTCGAAATGAAAAGTAAAGTGTTTAATTCGGGTGAAAAACACCCATTTCAGACTCGAACTATTGACGCTCTCACTTCGTTCGAGCGCCAAAATATCTCCACAGAAATGGGTGCCTTTCATCCCTTAGTTAACAATCTACTATTTCATTGTCGCAAACAACGATGCTTTCGGTTTTTTTTTCTTACTGTCTGTTTTATTTGGAAACTTTTACACTTTTGTGTATGTCAGCCCCATCGTAGCCTAAAAGGTTACAATGTTTTTCTTAAATCCTTACTTAACTCTAACTTTTCTATGTACATAGGACTCTGATAGCGACTCGCAAATTCGCACAGAATGTTTGCAGCGTTCGAATTTTATGGAACATCCCTACGTTGGGACCTGGGACATCTGTTCAAATTTAGATCTAAACAAAAAGTCCTTTGACGGAAAAACAATTGAATAACTGATTTTGATACAGAATGTTATAGCTTTAAATTGAAATTAATTTGAATTTGGAATTCCAAGCCAAACGCAAAATAACTAAGTTCAAAGTGGCCATTGCACTTTCATACGTAACAAACGGCAATTTAATAGGTAAGGCCCTAATATTACATGTACGAGTATATAGATAATAGGAGCTCAGATAAGAACTCTGTATTAGTAATAGAGACACCATAGACATTAAAATTGTAAAGACGTAACGCCGCTTTTCGAAAGTGACGTTTTGAAATTAATGAAATTATGCCAATTGTCAGTACACGCAACACACGCAGGCGGGCATAATATGTAGTCATATTATGCCGAACGCTCTCATTACGAGTATTACGTTCACGACCAATATCAAACTTTTTAAACAATCAAACATTACATTCTTACACAAGCTGCGTCATTTTATAGTTCATTGACAACCCGTCTATATAGTCTATGAAGACTATGCCAGACACCTATTAAATTAAAGACACCTCCGTTGTATTGCCGCAGAATTCGTTTTTTGTTTTTTTGTTTCGACATGAAATGTTTCAATAATTTCATTATGGACCATAGATTAATCGTTACTCCAATTCCCTCTCACTGCTTAATCTGCAGTGGTGTGAGAAAATTCATCTCTTATTTATAGGTAGGTATATATACCCTACTTACTCAATTTTATTAACTGATGCCAGCGACTTCGGTTGCTTTGGTTGAGGTAAAAACTATCCTATTTATTAATGCGACCCATAAACCGTAAATCACAACTACACATATACCAAAAAATATTGTTATAAGAAAACAAACAAAAAAAAGTATATATCTATATATTTAGTTATAATAGACGGTATTTTTGTTTAAGTTTAAATATGAATAATTAAATAAATAAATAACGCCACACTCAATGGCCCACACTAGGATACCCTGTGTCGTGGGTCCAGAGACACATGCAGAGACAAACACAAACACATGCCCAGACCCGAACATATATTTGTCGTCTTTTTATTTTTTATTAAACTAATGTATGTGCGACCGGGGATCGAACCCGGAACCTTTTGCACAGCAAACTGGGTCACTACCAACTGCACCAATCGGTCGGTCAATTACATTAAAGTCCTGTCGTTTTGTGACACGTCGTCATGCTAGTTAGCATGCTAGTTGAATTAGCCATAATGGCCAGTTGAGACGTGTTGATAAGTGTTTAACTAAAATTTGAGTTAAAAATCTATAGATTAGTAACGTAAGCATAGTAGCAACCACAAGCGCTTAAGCACTACACCATCTCTGAAAGAGTGGTCTCGCCAACCCGCTTGGCCAACGTGGCGTTTTAAGGTCATACATCCTTCATACACAGTGTGTATGAGGAGACCCATGTCCAGCAGTAGATATTAAAAGGGTTGATTACATTGCATTTTGCATTGCAAACCAAACGTTAATATTTTTTCACTTACTAAACTACCTACTCAAAACAAAATAGGGCCCACATCGCATTTTTATCAAAATTGGTTTCTATATACCCTTGAACGATAATTATCAGCGGAGTGAATTGTTTAAACATAAAGTTGACCTGTTTATGAATACCTTTCAATGTTTTGATCCACAAATTTAATGATATTCTCAAGTGGGTAGATAAAAAACTACGGCAAGCTACTGGTACTCGAGTTAGTGATCATCCGCAACAGACTCCATGAAGATTCGACTTAAACAACGATCCAGAATGCGTGTTATTCGACTTAAACTGACCGCATCGTGCAGCACGTTTAAGGTTCGCACGTGAGTATTTGGACTGGACCATGGATAATTGAAAGAATGTACGCTTTAGAGACGAGTAAGGTTAAGTTTCATAGTGATGACTGATGACAGAAGTGTATGTGCGAGGCTAAGAGAAGGCCAGCGATTCACGGAATCATGCATCCACGGAACAGACCGTTTGGTTTTGACATCACCCAGGGTGCTGGTATGAGGTGGAATAAATTTGATGGGCAATACGGAGCTGTTACGTTAATCAAATAATCCGACTTCATGTCATCCTATTTTCACAGCAAGTAGGTAATGATTTCATATTGATGCATGACAATGCTCGAGCAAGCCGGCACATTATCTGGACCACTCAACGAGCACTCGCTGATACCAATATTGCAGTTTTGCCATGACCAGCAATGGGTTCAGACCTTAACCCGACCGAGCATATAAGGGATCAATTAAAAAGAAGACTGAAAGAAAACTACAGTGCCGTTAACAGCCAACAGGAGCTCATACACGCCTTAAAACTATGTTGGGACGAATACCCGAAGAAAACTCGTTATTAAACATTAATCCCTCAAATATTACGGGGAAAGTAGTCATAAATAGGATTTAAATATTGCTCTATTTAAGGGATAATTTTCTTGTAAACAGTTTATTTGTGTAATTTAAACAAAATAAAGATTTTTTTACCATTCTTCATGTTTAAATTACATATTAGAAAAACAATTTCATATATTTTTTTTTATTTTCAGAGGATAGGATTAAAAACAGAGTATTTTTCTATTGTACATTTTATTGGCCCTTGTTGTGGCCCTATTTGATTGTAAGTAGTTTACTTTACGCTTGTTTTATACAGATTATTTAAACTGAAATTTAGTTAAACATATTATTTTCAACTTGCGTCTAAACCCACCTTAACACACACTGATATTTCCCTACTTTTGAATTATTCCCTGCAACACTTTTCGCAGGTAATTAAACGTTTTAAATTTACCTCAGGGTGTTTGCTCGAGCATGTAGTACGAGTGTACAGTTGGTAACTGGTCAACCTATACCCACGCAATTGCAATTTAATAAGTTACTAATAAAGCTCAGAATCGAAAGTTTTTCTGTATATCAGTGTGTTAGCCGACTGTACATAGAGCCTGTCAAAAAATACTTGTAACATACTAAATTAATTTCACAGATCAGCCAGATGTGTATTCAACTACATCTATTCAATGTTTCGTAGTTACATCACGGTAGTCGTACTATCACGTGGCTTGTGTAGAGCGCTTTATGTGTACTAGTCGTAGTCTGGCGCCAGTAAGCCGGTTAGGTCATTAGGACGCCTCTAGAGCTCTAGTTGTGCTACGCGGATGTGAGTAGACGCTGAAGTGTGAATCGTTTCTACGTACATATACGTTAGCCTTGATAAAATTGGGAGGCAAGTGGATCTGTGTATGTATTTCATTTATGTTTTGGATTTCATTTTTAATTCTTAATTTATACGAGTAATACGAACATGCGTCATGATTAACAGTAACAGCGTAACATGAATGAACATCTCAACATGAGCGTAACATCTCAACTCTTTGTTTGCATATTGTTTTATTGATGCTTGGTTTTCCATGTAAACAAAAATAAAAAATAAATCAAACAAATGGCAAATTATTTTATGTTAGATAGATACTAGGGTTTGTTCCCGGGAATTCTCGTCCCGGGAATTCCCGGGAAATCGGTTGGTCTCGTTCCCGGGAAATTCAGCTCGAGAAAAGTCGAGACATCGAGAAATTTAAATAAACATTTTTACGCTTAGCTTTCTTTGTAAATGCGAGGTGGCGGCGGCAATCGGCGGCATCCTTTGACAGCGCGGCTCGTGTCTGTCGGTATCCTTTGTTTTCGCCGACAAACGCAAGCGCCCGCGCGGCCCCAGTTGTGTTTCGTTCATTCGTGTTTCAACTCCCGCCGTGTTCGGATTACTTCGGATTGAAAATCGGATCATAAAGCCAGCATAGTGTACTTATTTAGTAACGTACGAGTAATAGAATTGCAGAACAAACAGGTAAGTTTTGTTATTATTTATTTAAAACTAGCTTTCCGTCCACGGCTTCGCCCGTCATCAGCCTTTTTTTTTTTTTTTTTTTTTTTTTACGTGGGGAAATGCCTTTATGCATACCCGCCGCTCCGGGGGGAAGCGGACGGGTTATGTCGGGCTCAGTACCGAAGCACCACTACCGACTAAAACCACCACGATGTTCCGACTTCCTCGGCTATAACGTGGACAGCGGGCCCGCTTTCGCATTCTACCGCTGCCCCGCCAACGCCGCTGTCTGCTTACACGGACTCACCGCGGGAGAGCATCACTCTCCCATTGAACTACTCGAGCGATGCCCAGGAACATAATGGGCATCGTCTCCTCTGAGGACCCCATCTCTGTTATCGTCAATTGCCCCCGCATCCGACGCCCCAGGTCCTCCGAGCGGAGAGGTAGTTCGAGCTCGGTTAGCTCGCCTCCGTGTCCGCGCTCTCCGGAGCGGGTGAGCGAGAGGATTAATCTCTCTTGCCCGCTCCTCCGTCTCTCTTTGTGAGACCACTGTCTCACAAAAGGAGACCATCGCCTCCCAACAACTTTCACTGTCGACCATCTTTGGTAATATTGTCGGCAGCGAAAGGTCTGTCCCAACGACGGCAGCTAAGGACTGTCGCGATTCCTCATCTGCTGGGCAAACTTCCAGCGCATGCTGCGCAGTGTCCTCTGCAAAGCCACATCGATGACACACCGAAGTTGGCTCCCTCCTTGCCACATTGCAAAGGTACCTTCCAAAACACCCATGTCCCGTGAGGACCTGAGTGAGTCGGAAGGTCAATGCTCCGTGTTTTCGTTGGACCCACTCCACGAGCACAGGCCGGACCGCCTCGAGGAACCTGCGAGCTCCAACACCTCTCTGCGTAGGTCCATTTAAGAGCCGCTCTCTCCATGTGACCAGCGCAGTTTCTCTGGCCACTTTGCGCCATCCGGTAACCTCTTGCGGTAGAGGGCGGAGGTCCTGTTCTCGCGCGCGAACTCTGCGCCAGAACACTGACGACAAGACCTCGGCCTCTAAGTCCCACGGTAGTGAACCGGCAAGGACACAGGCCGTTTCGTGCGACAGTGTACGATACCCTCTGCAGAGTCGTATCGCCATAGTTCTCTGCGCCTTGCGGAGTAGGGCATCTCCTTGGCGGTTTAGGGACCCAGCCCAGATCGGGGCCCCATACAGGGCCATCGATCGAACTACCGCCATGTACAGGCGACGACATATCCCATTGCCTCCGCCTATGTTATGCAAGAGGCGGCTCAACGCCGAAGCAGCTCCCACAACCTTGGGAGATAGCTTCCCAAAATGCGTTTCGAAGTTCCACTTACTGTCAAGAACCACGCCAAGATACTTAAGCGTGGACTTGACGTCTATGGAATTCCCCCCCACAATGATCTTCGAGCCTGCTGGAGGTCCCGCCTTTGGGCGATGGAAACAGATGGCCTCCGACTTATGCAGGGCAACCTTGAGTCCCAGCCGTTGGATTCTGGCCACAATCACTGCAACTCCGGCTGTGGCCAGTATCGCTGCCTCGCGATAGCCCCGACCTCTGGCGGTAACCAGCGTGTCGTCAGCGTAACAAATAGTGTTGACGCCACGGACGTTAGCACCTCGTAGTATCCAATCGTACCCGACGTTCCACAGAAGTGGACCCAAGACCGATCCCTGTGGAACGCCGCGCATCATGGGACTTCGGCCTTTTCCTTGCATCATTGGGAAGACTACCTCCCTGTCAGATAGATAGTCCCCAACAAGACGCTGAAGGTACTGAGGCACATTGTGGTAACTCAGACCCTCCCTTATCGTACTCCATGGCAGCGTGTTGAAAGCGTTGGCTATGTCCAGGGACATAGCCAGCAAAACGCCGCCTTTTGAGCATGCTTCTTCAGAGAGGTCGCGGACGCGTGCTATTGCATCTAATGTCGAGCGGCCTCTCCGGAAACCATACTGAGTATCAGCCAGGTCCGGGCCAACCCTTTCAAGGTGTCCGACGAGGCGGGCAGCGATAACACGCTCCAACAGCTTGCCAGCCTCGTCAAGCAGCACGATCGGGCGATAACCTGATGGCTCATCTGCCGGACGTCCCTCTTTGCGTAGGAGCACAAGCTTTCCGCGCTTCCACCGCTTCGGGAATTTTCCCTCGTGCAAGCCATCATCAGCCTAACCTAACCACATCAACCCACTGCTGGGCATAGGCCTCCCCACTGTTGCGTCAGTTATTTTGTAGGTACTAAAATACTTACTAATCCTTGAACTGTTTGTTATAGATTTTACAACTGATGGACCAAAATGGAAACTTCCAAAGTTTGGAAATATTTCAAAAAAAATAAGGACGGCTCAAATTCGCAATGTCTAAAATGTCCTAAAACCATATCCTGTAAAGGATCAAACACAAGCGGACTAGTGAGGCATTTAGCTCATGTACACAAAATTGATGTAAGATCCACCGAGGCTCAAATGAACACAGAAGACGGATCTACCAGCTCGTCCAGTTCCGGGGTGACGGCACCAAAAAAATCTAGAAGTGCTTTTGAAACTATGCACGTACAGCAGACACTGAAATTTGACGTTCAACCCAGAAAATCGTTAGGTGAAATTTTAGCTAAACTTTCTGCCCAAGACGGTTTTACTATAAGAGGCATTACTAAAAGTGAATTTATCCGTGAATCACTTGTTGCCAAGGGGTATAAACTCCCAAAGACCCAAACCGAAGTAATGAACCTAATATTGAAGTTTTATGATGAAAAGGAGAAAGAGATGATAAAAGAGCTTTCTCAGATTTGCACATCAGGAAACCGGCTAAGTGTGACAATTGACGAGTGGACAAGCATACGAAACAGACGATATTTTAGCGTCTGTGTCCATACAGCAGAGGCAAAAGTTTACAATTTGGGGCTAGTTTACATACCCGGAAAATGCGGTGCCGCAGAGGTTAGAGAAATAGTAGAGGAGCGTTTGAAATACTTTGGGGTAAACTTCGAGCATTACGTCTTGGCCGTAACCAGCGACGGGCCAAATGTTATGAAAAAATTTGGCAGAGAGAGCCCCTGTGAGATGGTCCTCTGTGTAAACCATGCCATCCATTTGGCTATTCTTGATACCTTTTGTAAAAAAAAACCAGAAACTACAGTTGCTAGAAGAAACACACCTGTTAGCGACGATGAACACAGCAGCTCTGATGAAGCCAGCACTGATATCGACGACGAATCTGATGAAGAATCTATATTGCAACCTGATGACGACATAAATAAAGTCCTGAATGAGACCCGTTCGATCATAAGATTTTTCAGAAAGAGTCCTCTCAGAAATATCACACTACAAAAACATGTGAAGACTGAATTCGGGGCAGAACTAGCCTTATTACAGGATGTCAGAACTAGGTGAAATTCAAAGCTAACAATGATTGAGCGTTTCTTGAAGTTAAAAAATTCCATTAAAAAAGCCTTGATTGATTTAGATAGCTCATTTAAATGGAAGGAGGAAAATATTTGTGTACTACAAAAATTGCTGTTGATATTGACGCCAACGAAACTTGCAGTAGAAGCATTGAGCAGACAAGGTGCCAATTTACTAACTGCAGAGGCTATAATAGACGTGTTGCTAAAACAATTACAAAATATCGACCACCCTTTGGCTCTTCAATTAGTAGAATCTCTTAAAATGAAAATATCAGATCGTCGGAATACACCTCTAATATCGCTGCTACGCTACCTAAACAGCCCCGATAATTTTATGCACAAAAAGAGTGATTATTTTATCGATAATAGCAAGACATTTTTAATTGGATATGCTGAAGACTTATTCAATCGCCTATACCCCACTGTTCCCACTACTACAGAACCTTTGACAGAAAATAATTCAGAAGTTGTTGAAGCAGGCGTAAGCGAATCAGAACCTGAACAAGACAGCTTTGCAGCTCAATTAGAGAGAGCAATAAAAGGTGTTTCGAAAAATGATGAATCAACTAATGCTGTGGTGCTTTCAAAATCAATAATAAAAAAAGAGTTTTTGCTATTTGAAAAAACAGGCAAGAGGACTCCTAATCTGGAAACACTATACAAGGCATTAATTTCAGTCAAGCCGACTTCAACAGAAAATGAAAGGGTATTTTCCATATCGGGAAATGTGGTCAGTAAGATTAGAAGCCGCCTGTCTGATAAATCTATTAATGCTTTAGTTTATCTTAAGGCATATTTTATAAGAATTAATAAGTAGGCTTAAAGACAGTTATTTTTTTCGTATTAATAGCAGATACCTATTATTTAATTACATTAAAACTGCCAAAAATTGTGATGCATACCATATCACCCACATAGTGAGATTAGTGAGTGACTTTTAGTTATGATGAGAAAATTTATGATTGTTTTTAGTTAAAAATGTTTGTTTTAAGCTGATTGTTAACAGAGATTTTGTTTTTTATTAAAAATTAGTGAGATTAGTTATGGTGAGAAGAAAAAATATGATTGTTTTTAGTTAGTATATTTGTTTTGAGCTGATTTTTTATTAAGAATTAGTTTTTTGTTTCAAATTATGTTGATTTTATCATTTAAAATAAACACAATTAAATTAAAGACTCTTTTTATTATTTAAATAAAAAATCTAGACAAAAATTTACTTTTTTCTCGACAACCCGAGAAGACCCGAGAAATCAGGCTCGAGAACTCTCGACACCCGAGAACTAAAAAACCTCGAGAAATCGGAAACCCTAATAGATACATAACGAAAATAAAATATAAGAAACTATAATGAATCTGTAATACTCTGCCCTCCACGTGGCGTCGTTGTCACACGCTGCTTACGTATGTACAGAGATACATTACGAAAATATTGGCCATCTGCTAATCCGGAAACACCCGAACGCGTCATCCACGTCTATGCAATAAAATAATAAAGTATGCAATAAAGTAATAAAGTATCTCGTAATGAAGTATGCAATTAGAAGTATGTTAATTCATAGACGTGGATGACGCCTCGGGTGTTTCCGAATTAGCCGATGGCCAATGTTTTCGTAGTATATCTGTACGCTTGTATTTTATTTTATTTCATATAGTACATTAGGCTGATTTATTACTTCACCTGTTTGAAAGATTTCAAGAAAAACATACAAAAATAAAATTGTAGATTCCGATATTTAGAGTCAATTAAATTAAATCTAGCTGATATTGACTTTCTGATACCTTTAGATAAAGTATCAGCAGGTGGTGAGAAAAGCCTCTCAGCTCATAAACGCGTTTGCGAAGGCATTTCAACACGAATTTCACTTTCAGTAGTAATCGTAGAAGTACCAATCCAATCATTTTCATCAGCTGAATCATTCTACTGCGTCATACAATACGATACAATGTTAAGAAATAAGTAAATGAATGTCAGTTAACTTTTTCCATCGGCTGAATCATTCTGCTGTGTTATAAAGTCATAACGAACATTTTTTTTACCTTTTCTATCATTATTACGTTATATTAGCCGTGTCTCTATGTATTAAGTATGTTCAAAGAATCTCTTACGAAGGTATGCATCATTTGATTAGTTTACATATCGTTGCTAACAAGAATTTCTTTCACAGAGCTCCGGCATCTTTTGCACCTTCTTCCTCGCTCGCGCCATCTATCAGCGACGAAAAGCATCACTAAGGAACTCCACGTCAGTTCGGGAGTCCACCTTCGCAGCGCCTGATGACTCCTTGTTAGCTTCACCGACCGCGCCAACTGCTACCTTGCCCAAATATTAGGGTACTTATGGCCGGATAAATAGACAATTATTCTGCCTTAGACCGAGTTGTATAATCTACCTAAATTTTAGGTTTAGGTTTTAGGTCAAGTTTTAGGTCCTAAAACTTTGTTTCATTTAGTACACTCTGTCTATAAACATTTTATGAAACACGCATTCTGACATTGTAATTATAAAATTAGTTTAAAGAAAAGTGTTGTAATAAATTTTTAGACGATTCCAAGAAGGGAGGATTTAATTATCTGTAAAAAAAATTACGATGATATAAGTTAGATGAATTTGTAGAAGAGACGAGACCTGTGGTCTCTTTGTCCAGGGACTAAATACAAAAATGCTTTTGCAAGATGATCTAAATTATACCGCGATCGGATTAAGTACAGGTCGTTTTTGTACCATAGCAATATTATTTTTATGGTCAACAATATACGAAGAGGGGAAGATGGTATGTGATGGAGGGCCTTGGACGAGGCATATGTAGTAGTGGATCCATCTATGTATGTATGTATCCATATGTAGTATTATATCCAGTAGTGGAGGGACGCTGTCTGATAAAATACAGTGTTAAAATGATAGTGCCGAAACTGCCGAATCTTTTTAAAAGCGACATAGCTCTAAATTAGTTTTGCCCGACATCGCGTATTATCCTCACATAAAGATATTACATGGTGATTTTCCCAAAGTTTATCAGGTTATTGTATCCACGAATTTAATAGTTTTATCTCTGTCCGTCCAATGGTTTTTGGTATTCCAAAACTAGTGAGTACCTACATATGTTTTGTTTTCCTCACAGTTCCGTTTACTAACATTTATTTATTTTAGTATATTATCAAAATGGAATGTTTTATTTTTACACAATTTTACACGCATTTGTCGCAAGAAGAAACATTTTTATTTATTTTTAGTCTTCCTAAATTAGAATAGTTTTTTTTTTATTTGATTTGCGAGTGGTTGTGTCGTTGTCTGTTGTGATTTTATACCTGTACGTATTTTAGTGCCTAGATATTATACAAAATAATTATTAAGGTTTTGACAATGATATTTTGCCTTTTCTATACAAAAGTATTTTGTAATTTGTATACCAATAAATGTCTTCTTATACCAGTAATTTGTTTCATTCTGTTGTAATAGCAAAGGAAAAAATGTCAAAGCACAGTTAATAATACACCTAGTCAGACAAGATTGTATGGTTAGATCGAGTTATTGTTGCATGTCTTTTTTTTTGCACGCCCCCGAATGACCTGCCTACCTTTGGAGATATAGGAATTGATTTGGGGAAAGGGTTGGGAAAATGGATATGGATAGGATGTGAATGGCACATCTCACTCACTACCGAAACGCGTACGTACATTAGGGAAATAAGATAAAGTGAGAAATGCAGTACATTTCAAGGTAGTCTTCTGTGAGAGAGGGGTAACGTGATCAGTTGAGCGCGCCCAGCGGCTGTTGGATTGCAGCGTGCACTCTCCAGCATGTAGGTCTTAATGGAAATATTACACAAATCTTTTTAACAATATATGTTTTTGAGCAATAAAATAACAAGGTTTTGGTTTATTGATCACAGACTAATGTTAATAGTATTTAAAATGCTTTTTTCTTAAATTTTATTTATCCAGTTACGAGAAATTCCATATTGTCATGCATACATAGGAATGTTAGTATGTGAGAGTAACTAAACGTATTATTCGTATATACGTAGAAGCTTGTAATTTAATAACTCAGTATGTACCTAATACGTATAGATATTAATTATGCCTGTACGTTTTCCCTCATGTTCCCGCTGCAGAGATTAGACAAACATGAAATAACTAGGTACTGGTAAATAAAGTCGATGCCGACATAGCTCGCAGGAGCAAGCTAAAGTGGCAATGGATAAGCATATCTGCAGCAGGACTGACAACTGTCGGTATAGAAGAGTCATTGAATGGAGCCGCAAAACGCAGTGTGGGGCGCGCTCTGTCTACGTGGACCGACGCGACGATTTGAAGAAATTCAGATCGCCGGTTGTGACTGCATGAGAAGAGCCGAATATCGTGTTTGGTGGCGAACCTTCGGATAAGCCTAAATTCAGCAGTGAACAGATAGTGAATAAGGTAATACCATCGCTATATAGCTGACTATATATAACAAATTTTTATTTTAGTTTTATTTATTACATCAAGATATTATCAAGAGAAACAAACAGCGGAAATACAACAACTATAGATAGAATAATGTAACTAAAAACATAGGCCAGTAAAGTTTCCTCGTCTTACAAAATTGTATAGTTTATAGGTCGGGTAACTAAAGAAAACAAAGGTATACTAAAAATGACTAAAAGGTTGATACCTTTTAGTCATTTTTATTATATTATCTATTATATACTTAAAGCAATACTTAAATCTTTGTTTTACATTATAACACTAGTTTTGCTTTGGGGATATATTTTTTTCGGAATGGCTAAATTCTTGTGGCCCAAATGCCTTTTAAGAGTCACCGGATAGAGGTATAGTTATATTTTAGGGCGAGCGCAGAAGGCGCTCAGCCAGGAGCAAAGAGTGTGTGCAGCAACCAGCCTAAGGGCTTCCCCACCGGTCGACCGGCGGAAGGAACGGAACTTGGCTTAGGGCGTTGCTTTGTGAGGGTACCGCGAGATCGTGAGTCGGTGAGAAGCATTGGCAGCAGTAACAGGGTCGTCGGGGTCCTCTACACGTGCCGAGGCGATATTTTTTAATTTATTTTATATTAAAGAGATCAATATTATAAAAATATTCATTATATTTATAACAACTCCTATATAGGGAGTTTTACAATAGTTAATCTTACAAAGGACTAAAAATAAATCTTTTTTCGAGTTTTGGAGTTGGGGCATTGGAAAGGGATATTTTCTAGTAGGTATGAGGAATCGACGAGCGAATTAATGATTCTAAAAAGAATTATAAAGTCTCGATTGTTTCTTCTTTTTTCAAGTGTTTCTCTGGGGGGTTCTAGGTTGGTAATTATTATTTCGGTATTTAGTGTTCGGTATTTTGTGTGCTCTGCAAATAAATTTATTTTGTATGCTCTGCAAATAAATTTATTTTGTATGCTCTGCAAATAGATTTATTTTGTATGCTCTGCAAATAAATTTATTTTGTTTACAGTTTTGCAAATTGACGGAATCATCAATATTATATTAAATATCATATTAGATTACACAAGCGGAATAAATTAATCGGAATTCTCAGTACAGGCGCATCCTGTCGTGGGTTCAGATATCTAAGTCTGAATAACAAAAAAAATCTGAATACAAAATACAAATCAATATTCATACACTGAGTAATCTTATGTCAGTATAGTTAAATGTTGGAAAACACATTAATATACTTTGTACATTAATTATACATATACATTAATTATACAGTACATTATACATTAATTGCGGAAATCATCGATATCAACATATGTACTGATAGTGATTGCAACCTCTGGCCGTACATACAGAGCTCAACATATAAAATTAAATTAATTAATGCTACGTGAATTATAACTTTCCTCATTATTCTAGTCGGTATTTACCCGAACATTCGATGATTTCATTGGCGTAAAAACACAACCTTCGCTACATCGGAAATGGCGAGGTCTGCTCAATTTTCCGCCAGCCTACGACATTGTAACTTGTCTTCAAGAAATCTTTTTCTTTATAAGTTAAAACTTAATTGTCACTGAATGTTTGAAGATGCATACAATACAAGACATTGACGAATTTCTGATAGGCGCTCTTTTATTTCCCTCTCGCACGTCTTGGGCGCACGTTCATAATCATTAATTATTTCATTAATAATTTCATTAATTATTTATTATTCATTTATTATTATTATTTTATAGAAAAAAGGCCGCAGACGAGCATACAGTCCACCTGATGGTAAGTGGATACTGTAGCCCACAGACATCCGCAATACATCAGTCCAGAATGACACACGATGGCACGCCCCCGGATGCTCTGCCTACCTTTGCGGATTAAGGAATGGATTGGGAGAAAGGGTTGGGACAATGGAGAGCGATAGAATAGGATGGGGTGGGAATGAGCTCTGGCATATTTCACTCACTACCGAAACACGCACCAGAAAAATCACCAACACCCTCGACCTCGGATTCATCGGGTGATGTGATACTCTGTGAAATGTGAAGTGATTTTTCCTCATTTTCCGAACTTTCATCATCACAATTATTATTTGTAGTTAGTATTTGAGCCAATTTTACTAACTTTGCCCTATATTCCATCGCTCGCCGTTCTTATTAAACATAAGCGAGCACAAATATAATGAAAGAGAAAATCATTATAATCCAGTTATTAGAGCAAGAGTAATGAGTTAATGACAGCTAACATAAATCTTAACATAAACCATCAACATGTAACAACTTGTCCTTTCAAATATTTTTTCTTCTTAACGGTATTTAATATACATAAAATATTTTTTTCGGAATTGCTACAATCTTTCTAGCTAGAACTGTCAACTCATAACCGGACTAACATAATAACCGGACATACTCATAACTCGAAATAACATAATAAAATAATAACATTATACCAACAAAGAAGAACAATGACGTTTTTATAATGTTCGTCATTGTTGCACAAAATGTTTCATCTCAATTACTGGAAAAATGATATCGACAAAAGTACATCGACTCAAATTCCCTCTCGCGAATTTTACTGGAATTACTTTAGTCTTGATTTTTTATTCGAGTCAGGTATATGAGTCATATACCTGACTCGAATAAAAAATCAAGACATATCAACATATAATATGACATATAGAACTCTCAAACAGAGTGAAATTTGTACGGAGATGACAATTTATTGACAGTTCTACATGTCATATCCCCGACTCGAATAAAAAATCCGACTTTAGAATCAATAGTATAATCAAAACTGATCGATTTTAAAGTGTTCTATTTTAAAGGGTCCTTTTTAGCAGCAAGAAGTTTAGCCAACACTTATTGTATTTAACTGGTGAAGCAGCTATCCTGACACTATTTGACGAAGAGGTGGGCCAAGCAACAAAAGTAAGATGGTGGCAAATTTAATGAAAGGAACTATATCGACTACTGGCAAACGATACATCCCATAGAAGGACGAAGTTTGTGGTTCATTGCACGGTTAGTTCGACAGATAAATGGCGTAGTTGTTTCTTCATTTTCTGTCATCTCAAGTAATTATTATCCTACTAATTATTCTTTTTTTATTTTAGAGAAAAACATCTATGATTTTATATCAGCAAAGAACAAGTATTTGTTCTCTCATCTCAGAAATGATGACAGTTTTCTCCACGAATGTCCTTTATGTGAGACAAACCCCTATTTCTAGAAGTCAAAAATACTGTGTCAAGCCTTAGAGCAGTAAACGATGTAACCGAAAGGGCTGTAAAGTTGATGCAAGACTTGCATGATTTGATTACGGTTGAGGAGGAACAAAAACAATTTTTGTTACGTTGTCTACAAGAGCACATAAAAATCTATCATGACTGTAAAAAAGAAACTGAAAAGAAAATATGCTCAACATATAACATATACACTTAATACACCCCAATTCATATATTTTAAATTTGATTATCCTATTTTAAATAAGTAATGATGATATTCTCAAAGGTACGGAAATAGGCGGTCGATTATCTATCTTGATTTCTATCTATCTTTAAGTATCTCTATCTATCTCTATCTTCATTTCTAATTTTCATTTACCTCCTCAGTGTTAAGTATTATGACCACTACTCGAACTTCCTACTGAATCGATTTGGCTCATCGACGAACCAAGATATAGACTATTTTTATATGTTGTCCTGTTTTATATGACTATTTTACAAACTATTTCTATGTAGAAGCTATTTTTCTTCGATAAACCATATTACAGTAATTAATTAGCCAAGACTAACGTGATAAGCCAAGACATAACGAGTACTAAGTAGTGATTGCAAACGCCTTTAAAGGGCACGACATCTATTGGAAAGTAGCGGGTATCGTGAAACGAACCGTTCGCCCACCAACTTTCTCTGATTGCTTTACTCTGTCTATGGTTAGGGCATGTGTATACTTTTTTGGTATGAATGAAAGGAAAAATTTTATTCTCGGTCTTATTATTTTTGTATATATTTTTGTATATATATTATTTTTGTAAGACTCCTACTACCAATTCCTCTTGCATAGAACCACAGATTATAAAGAAATATAACTCTTTGTAAACTTGAAACTTATTGCGGTCTACTTTGTCTTTTGTATTCATTTTGTAATCTGTTTCATTTGTAATGTGATGATGTCTCATGGTACGGTAGTGCTACAATAAAACACTAAACATGAGAGTGGTACAATACGAACATTGTAGTGCAGCGCTACAGTTATCACTAAACATGAGGGTGGTACAATACGAACATTGTAGGGCAGTGTTACAATATAACACTAAACATGAGGGTGGTACAATACGAACATTGTAGGGCAGTGTTACAGTATAACACTAAACATGAGGGTGGTACAATACGAACATTGTAGGATTTGTAGGGCAGCGCTACAATATAACACTAAACATGAGGATGGTACAATACGAACATTGTAGGGCAGCGCTACAATATAACACTAAACATGAGGGTGGTACAATACGAACATTGTAGGGCAGTGTTACAGTATAACACTAAACATGAGGGTGGTACAATACGAACATTGTAGGGCAGCGCTACAATATAACACTAAACATGAGGGTGGTACAATACGAACATTGCTTTATAATATTAGAAGCTAGAGATACTTTGCTATATACATTTAACTACCAGATGGTTATTATATAAGTTATAAATTATTGTCAATAAGTACAGTTTTAAATAAATAATAATATAATAAATATTATTCATACTTATGTTAACTATAAGTATTTTTGTTACAACTTTTTATTTAATATCACAATGTTAGTTTGTTTAGGGCAAATCTTGCAAATCGATTTTAACCAACTTCCACTTGTACTACTGCTGGCTTGATATTTTATATATGTTCTAAAACCGATGACAATATAATAATCTGTCACATTTTAATGGCAACACCTTAGTGTCATGACCTTAACCTGATGCTGTTACTAGGAAGGCCAGCACACTGTGGAACTCCTCACCGGCGAACAGTAGACACGTCGTGTTTGGGTTCGTCCTGATGGTCTCATAGTTTTACTACACTAGTGTTATGAGGTTGACCGTCTGATTCGGCGGATGGGCGTCGTCGTTTGCAACTTAGGGGTCATCCATAAATTACCTCACACGTTAAGGGGGAGAGAGGGGGTCAACAAAGTGTGACATCGTGTGACAAGGGGAGGGGACGAGTCATAAGCTTCGTGACGTCACATGTATAAATCTAAAGTATTAAAACTAGACTTCAACTCTAACAAAAAACTTTGAAATATTACCAACTCTATCAATATTATTATAAGGTTGTTTTAATTTAATAATTTCTAAATTTTAAATTGTAAAATATGTTACGTCACACCAGGGGAGGGGGGGTCACACAAATATGACCACCTGTGCCAAGGACGGGGGGGGGGGGGGGGGACTCCAAAAATCATGAAATTCGTGTGACGTAATTTATGGATGGCCCCTTAGAACAATACAAAGAAGTAAATAGATTAAACGTAAAAAAACCTTTTAAAATCAAGCTTTTATTAAAATGCACTAAAATGAAGAAAATAAACATTTCAAACTTTCAAAGTAATTTCTGGCAATTATTCTAGTATTAAAATTTATCGGTTTGTCCTACCTCTATGAGGAGAAATACCGACTACTCGAAAAATATTAAAAAATTATTAGCTGCATCATTTTTAATTAGTTTTACTTGTTTAATCGTCTATAAAGCTTGGTCTATTTGCTTCTTAAATGAAATTGATTACTTACTTTAAAAACTACACCGATGGTTAATTAACTAAACATAAAGAATACCTAATTATTGTTATTATAGCCAATATACGAAGAGCAGGTCCAAAAAATAATAATAAATGTGGCTTGGTACCTATTTAATTATCGCAAAGAATAAATGCCTGGTTCAGAACAGTTCGTAGAAAACTTCAAAGAGCATTAATTACATAGAGAATTTATAATTTATATAAACATACTTGTGGGAAACGAAATCTCATCTCATCCACATCCACTTGATAAAAGTCTTGCGGAGATGAGTAGCTAATGGAAAGAGATAAAACATAAATCAAAGGCCATTGCAATGTTCGAGTGCGAGCGGGAAAGCTAATAGGTGAATGAGGGGTCATGAATGCTGCGGGTAGTGGGGTACAACGGAGGGACGCGCGCCGCCATCGCGTTCTCCGGCCTCCGCTCATTTTGAATTAGTCGCTTTTGATATTTCAAATACACAGCTGTGTCGCTGTCTCGTACACGTAAACAAGTAAATCCGTGAGTGACCTTAACTAGTGGAGTTCTGTGTGTGACTCGTTTGATAAACGCAGTGCATTCAAGATGGGGTGTGGTACCAGTTTTGTGAAATATGTGCTCTTCTTCTTCAACCTGTTGTTCGCGGTGAGTTGGGGCGAAAGGGCGGGAGAGGGAACCGGTTTTGCTTTGTTCCGGTAGACGGTTGCTGGTCAGCGAACAGTGAAAACCACGGTTTACCCTACAACGTGGCCGGTCACGACTGTTTAACATTCACATGACCATTATGAGTAGAGTTTAAATCCTACAGGTTGACTGAGGGCAAACGCGCACCGCGTGTTCCGTGGTTGGCTGGTTTGTTTTTATATATGTATCTTTTTTTTGAGCACATTGCGATCGTATCTGTGTCCTGTTGTTTCTGTTGAACACAATTATAATTTAAAGTTAAAGCTTTACAAACCATAATTCTTTCAAGTTGAAAAGCTTTTAATCTTACGGCAAATGCAACATTTGAACGATGTTGGGACTACTTCTGTATTTTTTTCTAATTTTACATTAAATATAAATTTAATTGATGCCAATATATTTTCATTTTTATTTCGCTTCAGTAACAATTATTTTTAAAAAGTACGCAAACGTGATGATTTATTTATTGTCCAATCACGAATGGGCATACATACACCCTTTTCCATTGCATCGTTGTCCGTTGACTTTAAAACTACTAGAACCGTTGCTAGGTAGACACGTGATGATTGAAAATTAGTATTGAATTCCTAATTTTAGAAATTAAATGTACCTTAGTTAATAGTTTGAGTGATTCACACATTGATATTATTTGCTAAATTGTTGTTGGCTGTCTAACCAGTTCTGACTCGACAGACAAATGACATCACTCGTGTTTATAGCAATGAATTCTCAGTAGCATAATAATGTGACCTGTACAGTCTTTATCATTTTTCTGATCTTCCATGATCTATGACCTTCTTATCACCTATCACCTATGCAAGGATGTGCACAAGATAGAAAGCTGTGGTATCTTTTGGTCATGGTATTTATTTACTTTGGGCTGCTGGACCAGCGGAATATGATCAATTGATCATCGGTGAAAACCTGACCATTTTTTATCAATAGTATGTGGTATGGCAATAAAGTAATAGGGTATATAAGTGATGTTAGGTAAGTTGATATTTCAGAGCGTCATCCTGGGAGATTGTCACAGATAGATAGATATTTAACTTAATTATAATGAGATTATATGTAGTTAAACATATAATACCCACGTGAAGCCTCAATTTACCTACCAACTTACAAGTCCACAACCTGTAATCACTATTTATTTTTGAAGTACTTACTTATATACCCAACTAAGTGATCAAATATTTACCTTTAAATAATTACCATTTCTTTTGTTCATATAGACTTCAAGAACCGATAAAACTAATACCCAAATAAAATCCCGGTAAGAAATGTCAAGAGACGTGCTTTATTGTTTTAGTGGGCATTCGACTTTTCTAATGAAACATCTCATCAATATGTTGCCATATGTAAAAGTTTATGCTTAGAAAGAGGTGATTCTAGTTTCATGGTTTTGACTGGAGTGTAGTCTTGTTTCATGGGCTCGACGTTCGCGTTGACAGCAACACCGATTAAGTGCAGTGGCTGTGTTATGTCTATGCCTTATATATTTTTTTACGGTTTTTTATTCAATATTGTTTTATGTGGGTGATAGTGATAACTGATATATTAAATGTTGTAGAAGAATCCATGAAGGAACTAAAAAAAAAATAATGCTAAATTTTTAACTGTTTAAGTAGGTACGAAAATAGTTGTACCCGACCCGCGGTCCGTCCTTACCTCCTTTTTCTTAATAATTCGTTGAGCTTTTAGATGTTCAGGGTCAACATTTTTTTCTCAGAATTTTTAACAGAGGGGAGGTCCAAACAATGAATAACATTTGGACTTAAACTCTTTTTAAGTCTCACACCTGGCACTGACTGGATGACTCATGATGACCTTGTAGTTATGTCTGGTTTTTCTTTAGTAATAACTAAGAATCACGAGTTATAATTTATAATTCACCGCGCTGTAAAAGCAATAATAAATAACTTACTGTTGTTTTTACTGCTTATTTAGCAATGAATATTTTGATTTCAAGGTTAGTTGCAAATTATAAAAGAAATTCTTTTGAGACTCCATAAGGTCGTCGAGAAATCTTTTGTTTTCTTAGTTTTAGTTTCTTTTCTGTGTTATAAATGTATAATAATATACAATGATGTGATTTCTCATCGTAAATTGCAATTTAACCATAATATATTCAGTGCTTTCACCATAATTGCTTGATTTTGATTTGATTTAGGTAGAATTTTAGTCGGAATTGTATATCTACTGATCACTGACCACCTAACCTAAGGATCATACTACCAACGGACGAGGAGCGCGGGAGATTGCGTTTTGAGATAGGCTTATATCCAGCAGTCGACATACACTGGCTGATACGATAGGTTAAACTAAAAGTTCTTAGAACTGGCTACTGTACAATACGATAGAAACAAACAAATACGATCTTTGAAAATGGAATGCTTTGTCTTCTCATTCAATTCTCAAAGCGGTCATTTGTTTTTTATTTCTGGCAGCAATTTGAAATTATGTGTTTGCAGAAAAAATAATTTAACAAGAGAACATATTCGTTCAATGATTTTTTATGACTGTCGTTGCGGTCTAAACCAGAAAAAAGTTATGAAAGATTTAAGTTAACATTTAGTGATAAAGCCTCATCCAGTGCCACTGTTCATAACTGGCTCAATGAATTTAAACGTTATCGTACTCACCTCAATGACGATGTTAGTGAAGGGCACCCCTGCGACGGCGGTGATGGAGGAAAATATCAAAACTGTGCGGCTCATGATTGAAGCAGACAAACGAACGATATGTCAGCAGATACGGCAGGTATCGGTGTGAGTCACGTTCAAACTACTTAACACGATCAGAATATGATTGCCCCCTTTTTTGGCAGATCGGGCCACTTTACTACTATAACTTTAGAAAATAAAAGAACAGTAACTGCGGACTGATATGTGAACAGCGGCTTGCCTTCTGTTTTGAACAAAAAAGTCACGAAGCAGAATGATCGTCCATCTCGACAATGCCCCAGCTCACTCTACCGGACAAACGAAGCAATCTTTGAGTATTGTAAATGTAGAGTTAATGGGTCATTCGCCATACAGTCGCTACCTTGCATCCCGTGATTTTTATTTACTCCCTAAAATTAAGGATATACTCAGAGGAATAAACGCAGAAGAGGCAGTAATGACTTTCCATACGGCTGTTGAAGAGGTGCCTAAAGAAGGGTGGGCTGAATGCTTCACACAATGGTATCATCGCATGAAAAACTGTATCGATTGTCGCGGAGAATACTTCGAAAAGCAATAAAACAACTTCAATCTTTATATCAGATTTCATTTTTGAGATTCTAATAATTTTCAGTGTCACCCACATATAATAACATTTACCATAACGCGCGTTGACATACCTATCGCATATTTCTTTATAAAACATTCTTTATTTTCCATCTGAAAATTATGGCATTACAATATTTTTACTTTCCGATTCTTTTCAAGGCTTGCATAAGTTTAGCAATATAAACACTCGGATAAAATACCTTATTATTATTAGTTATTATTAGACATATAATATCGATTCGGTTTTTCTGTGCAGGGTTTACTTACTCACTATCTTTAAAAAAATTAGTCATGAAAGTAAATCTCTCTCCAGTCGTTTTTTCAATATTGCGCTCTCTCTCTCTCTCTCTCTCTCTCTCTCTCTCTCTCTCTCTCTCTCTCTGTCTCTCTCTCCAGTCCTTTTTTCAATATTGAGGATTGTGACTGTCGGCAAAACCTCAACCATTCCAATAATCGTTGGTCCTTTCAGCAATCGTTGCAACTTTTGGCTTCGCGGAGCGCTTTGTTCACCGGAATGCCTCTTATGTATTAGCTACTTGGACAGTCCATCACATAAGGCTACGCCCTTTTGGTCTCTTGCCTTCTAATTTGCCTGCAATCAACAGCTTCTCAAGTTCATTTGGGGCCTGTGTATACATTATGGCCAACCGACGACGGCATGTACGAACGAGTAGCTGAAAATACTCTATCGGGATATGAGCAGACTTTGTATTCGTCATCGCTTACTATTACTACCACTTCATCCAGAACCCACATATGTGATATATATATATATATATATATATATATATATACCCATATATGTATATGTGATAATAACTGCCCTCAGCTAGATGCCGTATAATGAGACCCTAGGGCGGGCGTACGCAACCTACATTCCAAGTGAAATGTAAGGCGCCGTTAATGCACAGTTCTTGTTATCTACTTACTCGTGGTTTTACCACGTTTTACTTTCAAATGTGCTTCTAGATAAAGGGTACATGGCACGATGGTGCGTATTAATTTGAACTAGTGTTATTCATATAAGTGTCGTAGTGTCGTGGTTACAGAAAAATGGGTGATTAAACTGCGTTCTCTTCAATTTTATTCTATAGGCATAAACTGTCAACAATGCTGAGTTCTGTAAGCGTAATTCTATGTCGAAATTGAGTAGGCGTTATTGGATCTAGTGCTCTTTAAATAGTTTTACATTGGCGTGTTAAGTTAGGTCAAATATCGAACTGACAAACGTAACATCGTCAGTGGAAAGACGAACTGCCGCTATACTGCTAAAGCAGACGTCGATTGGAGGAAAGTTAGTCGCCGAAAAGTGATGCGTTCTTGATTTCTTTGGATTATATACCTATACCTATTATGTTCAGCCAGTTGTCGATCTCCATAACTAGACAAGTCTTTTAGGCACCTTAATTTGGGAGATAGGACCTTCCTTTGAGTCTGCTTGTTCATCGTTATCTGTCTTCTGCATCTATTTCACAAGGAACGGTATTCAGTGGCGTTTTTTGATATCTGTAACATTAATATTAATATTAACATTAACATTAATATTAAGGCTATATGATGCAGATATGGTCAACCTAATTCACCAGTCCAGTCTATTTTATACATTATAATATTTCCTGACTCCTGACTTTTAACTTGTCACATATTTCTCCAACATTATTTGTCAGCGCATTATTACGTCCGTTGGTCAGTTCAATATTTCCGACAAACTAGGTCGACAAAGGAGATTGCGTGACAGAGTCGATTTCCCCGGTTTTGCCCCCATTCCACCGCCCTCGGAAACCAATCAACAGGTGTATTTCATTGATAACTAATTATTGTTAGATATTTTGTATCTGAGTCATTTCCGGACTTTTATGAAATTTTCTTGCGTAGATACATGGCGCATGAAGAGTAAAATTACGTTGGATGCAACTTTGTATAAATTTAGTTTTTGATGCCTTAAGTAGATGTGAGTTTAAAGTAGGTCAAGTAAATAAAGTGTAAATTCTAGTACTGATGTTAACACTGGTTATTTTTGTGGTAGTTCACACACAGTTTTTAATTGGTGCATTATATAGTCTGTGTTGGTGTGATCTAACTTCTTGTTACATTTCTCCCGAAGGTGACTGACGCATCCAACAAACCAGGACCAGCATAAGACAGACATATTATATGTGTTATTCCATTAATACAAATATATTCAGCAGTATATATAGCGTAAAGTATGAAATTTCCGAAAGAGTTGGAACTCTTGTTACAACTATCTTTTACTAAAACACACTTTACCCTAAAGTTCTTTCACTAATTATCTGAAACTTCATTAAAATAATAAACATTGTTGCGTGTCCTAATTAATAATTACGCCATCAACAAGGTCTTAATAGACTTGACGCTTTTCATTTTATTCACCATAAAACGTAAACACAAAAACATGACAATTAACACGTTGCCTTTATTCCAACTTGTGTTCACCAAAAGGTCGTAAATATGATAACGACATATATTATAAAATATGACTTGAGATGTCTAGGTCGTAGTATAAATACGAAATGATATTATCCTTTACTCACACAAAAGGAACAACAGGAAAATGTATAAAATGATGCCATGTTAACACTATGTTAGTATATTAAGATATTTTTCCATGGTCGCAGCATGAGATTTACATACGAATTTTGAACGCAGTGCACTTTTTACTTACCAAGATACATAATATTTAGAATAGTTCCTAAACGTACACCTGACCACATATTTTGTGCCAAATACTCTACATCCTTATATTATGATTTACTCCCTCGCAGGATACCCTGCCCTATCAATTTTCAGTCCCTTCTTTCTTTAATCGATCCTTTCCTTAACAAGTCTTTATATAACTACATATATCCAAATGAATAACATAAAATTACGATGTTTCTATATTATCATATAAGTATATTATATCAATATTATTTTAACAAAACAACAACGTAGAATATATAATATTTTTGTGTTGTCTCTGTTTGTTTTGGTTGTAAGTCCTACTGGCCAATCTCGTCTAAAAATTGAAGCAGTTGATGATATTACAATGATATACATATAATTATTTATAAGATCTAATCGATCAACCTCAAACAAACTGTATTTTCCACTACGTTCACATTGGCGGCATTATTGTGGATCCTATACCACAATGGAAAAAGCCATTCATATATAAAAAACCTACGAATATTCTCTTTTACGTTATAATTCGTGAATTAATGGAGTAGATTATAAATTACAATATATCTATTGGGAACGTTTTTGATGTATCTTTTGCCATTACCTAAAATTTTATTACTTTTTATCGCCCAATACACAAGTGGGTCAAGGAGAGATCCTTAACTAAGAACAATGGAGCCAGGACGTGACTCAAGGTTACGAATGTTACGATGCTAGAGAATTTTCCAGAATGTTTATCCTTATGACGTCACCGCTCCGTGGGACTTCGTAAAACGTAAAAGGTCATATTAGTCTACAACCCACGTCGACGTACCTATTTGGCATTATGCGAATTGATTTGTATTAACGCTGAATGGAACGTTTTTGGGCGATGTAACATTTATCGTAATTGAAATCTTTTTTGAATTATTGACATTTAAAGACTATTTTTGTAAAAATTGGCGTTTTTGCCCGGGTTGAGTGATCCGGCTCGTAGGACCAAAATGTTGATATGAAACGTTTTCTCTGTGCGGGGATGTGTATAGATTTTATTAATTGCACCCCCGATTAAAAAAATGAGCTTTGTATACTTCAGTGTCGTTTGAAGGGAGAAGTAACGGTGTTGCCACATACTAAATTCGAACGGAATTTGTGTACAATTTATTTTTAATGTGGCAATAGAGTCGACAAGCTATCGTCAGCGACTTCATTCGCCTCTATTTAAAAATGTTTCCAGATGTCGTTCAAGGTTATTTATCCGTATTTTTTCTCCGAAATGGGATTGAAGAAATCAAGGTCGAAAATCGGGAAATGGATTAGTGAAAATATTTAATGGAGAAGGAGAATAAAGTGCAAAATGAATACAAAAGGTCGGAAGTTTACGTCAATTCAAAAATACGGAAGAATAATTAGCGTTTAAAAATATTATGAGGAACAAATGAGTCGTTGATACTTCAAATAAGTCATGTGCAAAAATAATGGACTAGTGTTCCTGAAAACAAGAGTTCGGGTAACAGACGACATCATAATATAAAGTACCCAACAAAATAATGTAGTCCTGTGTTTAATTGAACTGATATGTTATAATGTTATAGAGATCCGCAGTTGAGTTGCGAAGATATTTAAACGTGGCTTGTGGGTAAGATGTGTCTGAGTCTGGGTCTGGGCAGTGGATGAATGGGTCGTTCGACAGACCACATCGAGTTCCAAGCACTCTTTGAATTTTAAAAATGGATTAAGAACTACGTTCGTATATATATCTGATCCTTATATTTCCAATGTTCGATCGGTTAATGTTTGAAGTATAATCGGCGAAGGTTCGTGTAACACGAGAGCACACGTGACTTATGCCCGGAGCGGTGACATCATCGCACAGCAGTCACAGACGCCGAACTGGCGCCCAATTACATCTATGCATTTATTATTGTTTTGCACATAACTATATTTTGTACAGATTAAAGCAGTAGCCGTGAAGTACCTAGACCCTTAAAGCAATAGCATACATCTCATATAGCTTACCTTTTAATATTATTTATCTTTTTTTTATAGGAAAAAGGCGGCAGATGAGCATACAGTCCACCTGATGGTAAATGTATACTGTGGCTCATGGACATCCGCGGTATATGCCAACAGTCTAGAATGACAAACTTTGCCACGCTTCCGGATGTGCTCCCTACCTTTGGAGATGAAGAAATGGATTTGGAGAAAGGATTGGGAAAATGGGGAGGGATAGGATAGAATGGGATGGGAATAGTCTCTGGCTACCGAAACACGTACGTACATTAGGGAAAGGCCAGTAGAGTGTGCCCAGCGGCTGTTGAATTGCACCGTGCACCCCCCCCCCGCCCCAAAAAAATCTACGCTAACGTGGACGAATCGTTGACTATATATAGCAAATGTTGTCATTGCTCTTGAGTCAAAACAAAAAACGATCAGCATAATTAGGAATACTTCCATTACTATAGTAACCTAGTTGCAAAATCAATGCACGCCACTGACTTGAAAAATTTTTTTCTATAAATTCTCTGCAAAATTCTTTAGTGTTTTCCAGTAATAAACACTAGTTTCATCCTTTAAAATATTTCTTTGTGCTGGGTGGTGTTTGGTTTCTTATTGCATTGTTACTGTCACATTATATCTGACATAGTACCTTAATAAGTCTGTTATAATAGTTTACATTCTACAGAAGGAAGTGAATACAAAACCGCAATTTGTAATATTAGTATCAAACACCTGTTTGTTATTGTACCTGCAAAAACTGTTTGCAAATCGCCCACTCTTCACTTATCCCTGAATCAGGAAGAACAATTGTGCCACAGCGTACTGCAACCAGCCTTTTTATTACTGCTGGACATGGCCTTAAAACGCAGCGCTGTCCAAGCGTGTTGGCGAGTCCAATCTTTAGAGGGTGGTGTGGTTTCTCTGGGCCTGTGTTAGCCACTTTGTCATTCCCTAGTCGCCTTTTACGATACCCACTGGAAGAGATGGATTGGCCGACACCACACGGCACGCCAGAGCGTACAATTTTTAATTTAAATGGCTACTACCAGGTGGTTTTTGTTACGAGTGGAAACCAGTTGCAATCCGATTCCAGTTATTAAGGTAATGGAAGCTGATGCAACGTTTTTTTGCAACTTGGAGGCTAGTTGCGGATGTTGCGTATCCTCGTGACCTTGCCAATTTGGTAAACATTGCGTTTCACCTAATCTTTTAAGCCTTCCTCTGTTAAAAATATTTAGACTGTCAACTTTCATTTGTTCACGGTTCTATATTAGACTAAAAGGCTTTTGAATCGGTTTATCTATTCAATTTCGGAAATGATGTTTCCGAGAGGAAATGTTATATTTGGAAATTATAGGTAAAACATTACGTAATAATTTATTGGAATCTGAGGGAATTTTTCCTTTTAAACATTTGTTATTTTGTATTTAATTGAAACTATTTATTTATTATATTTCCCTATACTTATGTCAAGTATGAAAAGAGCGGGAGACGGTGAGTGGTGGCCAGGTCTGGGGAGAGCCTGGGGAGACAGCGGAGAGACATGGGCTGTTGGTATGGTATTAAAATGTTCAAAGGTTCGTAAAGGAACTGACTTCTCTGATTATAGTGAACGATTACTCACTATAGTTATTCGTTATTCCTACATTTAAATATTACAGTTTATATTTGACCCAACTAACATTTTGGAGCTAAGAAAAGCATTATAAGAGCTGATTAAGAGTTCTTTTGTGGAACTAAAGTCATATAAAGGAGCTAACATTTGACGATATAGCGCGCTATTATTCCCTGATACCCCCGAGGCCCATGCTTATACAGCTTGAGGTTCCTTAATGGCAGTAAAATGGCGATTGTGAGTGATATAAAGTAGGCATAACAGCGCTATGGAAGCGCCGATTAGCACTACGAGTGATTTACAAACTGTATAGAAGCTGCAGCCAAAACCTAAGGCGTTACAAAGGTTATGGAATCGCCTCTTATAACTCATTGAGCGCTATACTAGTATAGGTGCTTTTGTAGTAAAACAAACGTTTTAAAGACCTCTTTAGTGGCGATAGTTTTAAAGTCTCTAAGACATGATCTTTACAGGTTTCAGTTTCATAAGGGTGTCAATTAAAGGCTTAAGCTGTATTTCTCTTGAGTGTGTTATTTGAGATTAGGTTAATCAAGTGATCATCAATTATTTATACGATAACTCATCCTAAGGTAATTAAGAGCTATAAGGCTCCCGTAAAATGCTTGAAGGCTTGAACCTGTACAAAAGTTTTAGTAGAAGGCCACTCTAGCATTTAAACTCGTGAGTATCTCCAGTATATGGGATGTCCCAGATTGAGCGCCGGATTTAAATTTCGCGCCATTTTTTGTTGTTTGGCAACTCTGGTTTGTTTATAGATGTCACGTATGTTACGTAATCGCCCTCAGAACAATAACGGCACTGTGAACGACACTTGATACCACACAACGTGCTTTGCTTGTTTATGTAAACCTATGAAGATTAATGCATAAACATTTCTCTCAATAATCGGACAATGACGGCGTTGTTCACAATGAGGTATTTCTTACCAGCAGCTCGGATTTCGAAGTACTTCGTTTTAGACCTAGCATCGGTCAAGACGTGTATTTTTAGATTAGTTAGTAGTTTAGTTTATAGTGTTATAAAATGTAGGCACTTCGTTTTAGACCTAGCATCGGTCAAGACGCATATTTTTACAATAGTATTTTAGTTAGTAATATTAATTGTAATCTTAGATATTAAAATAAAATCAAAATTTGATTTTTATTAAATCCTCTGCTGTAGCCGCACATAACTGGCGCAGTCGGTAGGATAGCTAAAAGTTTCTAACATCGAATCTTGTTGCTATAAAGAATCTACGGCGTGCTGCGCAGAGGAGGAATCCAGAACTCGATTCAACGACGAAACTGTGAGTAGCTTGAATCTTTCAAGTGTATTCCCATGTCCTAGTCCTAAGAAATTATCCTATATCCCTTATCTAATTTTTTGTATTTTTTTTTTACTTTTGTGTCAATTTTCGTGTTAATTTCGTATTTATTGCCGTGTAGGTTTAATCGCCAAAATTTTCCACCCAAGGAGATTTAGGCACAGTAGTTTAGATAGATCGCTGACTAAGCGTTCTAGTAGGCTAGACGAGTTTAGGGATTTAAAAATGGCTCACTCAGATGAGATCGATAACATATACAAATCACTGAGGTTGTTACCGGAATTTGACGGTAACCCTCACATTTTAACGCGGTTCATCCGTTTGTGTGATCAGCTGGTAGCTGCACACATTAAACCAGGCCATGATTTAGCGAACCTATCATTAATAAATGGTATTTTAAACAAAGTAACGGGGCCCGCGGCGCGTTTGTTAAATTCAAACGGCATCCAAGAGGATTGGAATTGCATACGTAGTTCATTAATAAATAATTTTGCAGACCATAGGGACGAGACCGCCTTGTACAATGATCTCTCTTTACTCACGCAAGGCTCGAGCACGCCTCAAATCCTATAAAGGTATACGATTCAAAAAACGTAAACTTTTATGAAGATATTATACCGGCCGGGTCTTCTAAATTAATTCGCGTACCAGTTAACTTTCATGACAGTGACGTAATGATTCCTGAACAATATATTTCGAATTGTATTATCCAAGAATGTTTTACCACCGTGAAAAATGGTCGAGGGATTTTGGAAATTCATAATCCCACTCGTAACGATGTAATTTTTTCTATGGATAGACCGGTCGAGGCTCAGTTGTTCAATGTCGAGTGCACACCTACTGAGTGCATACCCGACCGAGTTAAAGATGTCTTAACACGTTTGAGTTAAATACATTGTACTTACAGCAAAGAAATGAAGGTATACCTATAAAGAAAGAGGGGCAACCGATCCCCAGTAGTAGTTTCCAATTCACACACAAGACACCGTCTTAGCAGACCAGCCGATCCACATTTATACCAAAAAGAAACGCGGTCCTATAGCGAAATCTCGTCTGAAAAGGGTACCTAAAAGCGCTACATTGTTACAGGATTTACCTGCTACTTCATCTTTGCACAATAGACAATTAGAACAAAATCGAAATTTAATTCAACAAAATTAGGAAAAACGATCGATTATAAAAGATAACATAGATTACGTAATTTTAGAATTATAGAAGTTAAGAGTACGTTACTCGCATTTATAAAAACTTCGAGCACGCATCATTCGAGTTTAAGTTTGGAATCAATAAGATATATAACTAGTAGGTTAGGAATTCTATACGGTACAGATAGGTATTAGATCTTGATCTTAGGGAGTACTATGAGATAATTAAGTTAGAATCATACTACGTTAATAATGTAGATAATAGTCATAGTGTACAGAGTCCCCGTGGTTCTCTCTCAAATATATGACATTTATAAGTAATACCAAATAGAAACCACGAAATTCTTATACCACCCTTTCCATTCCTTGCCATCCACGAGAAAGATTTCAAGTTCATAGAGGCAGAATGCCCGAAGACCAGCAAGGGATACCTCTGCGAAGAAACACACAGCTTCCGGACCCAGTCATCCCAAGATTGTATCCAGCAAATTTATCGTTACGCAACAGAGGAGCAAAATCTACAAGCCATCCTACGTCACACTCGAGAAGCCAGCTTTGGAAGAAGTCGTTGCCAAATCATCGCATCGCATCCATCATGGAAACTCAATTCCGTCAATCTGGACCACTTGTATACAACCAATACAAGAATTACACTGCAGTCGCCGATCGAACTCGAGATTAGTACAGACTACACAGTACACATACTTATCATACCACGATCCTATTATACGTGGCCATACTCGGTGCATGTGTACTCGTCGTTGTATGGGTGTACCGCAAAATCATCGGTAAGAAGAGGAACAACGTGTTGAAGAAACCGACGCCTAAATTCCAGCAAGGAGAAAGCCTCACGAGAATCAACCCTCAGCGTCTTCCTCGACAAAGGTCTTCAATAGCCGCTGATCTTCGAGGGGAGGTGTTACGTAATCGCCCTCAGAACAATAACGGCACCAGCAGCTCGGATTTCGAAGTACTTCGTTTTAGACCTAGCATCGGTCAAGACGTGTATTTTTAGATTAGTTAGTAGTTTAGTTTATAGTGTTATAAAATGTAGGCACTTCGTTTTAGACCTAGCATCGGTCAAGACGCATATTTTTACAATAGTATTTTAGTTAGTAATATTAATTGTAATCTTAGATATTAAAATAAAATCAAAATTTGATTTTTATTAAATCCTCTGCTGTAGCCGCACATAACTCGTATGCCAGTTGCAATTAGTCAACATGGAACGCTACACGAAAGAGCAACGCAGTATGAATTTTAGAGCATTATGAAGTGGACCATCATTTTGGCGAAAAAAATATTCGGCGGGATCATAGGGCCATTTTTTAGATATCGGAATATGTTACAGGAGTTTTATTGGCACCAATTGGAAGATATGGACCTCGATCAACTGCGGTTCCAACAGGACTGTGCCACATGTAACACAGCCGGGGAAACAATGACTTTATTTTTTTCCTAAATTAAATCCGGCGCTCGATTTGACACATTTTAAAGTAATAAAGCGTTTCCTAACTCTTAAAGCATCTAGCATTATAAGTTGCGATTAGCACTCTTAATTAACCGATGACTTTCAAATTTACTCATTTACTTACTCAGCTTAAAGGGTCAGTTATAAGGCATTCCAATAACACCATTTAAGAACAACAGCCTAAGAATTAGTAGACTCCTTTAACAGCTTTTAGTGGTGCATGCAGGCTAAAGCTACAGGAGTAAGCTGTATAGTGGTTCTATAAGTTATAATACACCTTCTAAAGTTTACCTCTATAAGTTACAATATTTTTCTTTATAGCCATTACTGCTCTTTATTGTCACTTGAAGTGTTAAATATATCAATATATATTGATTATAATTCTATTGTACAGTCAAAAGCTATTATTGGAGCTCTGATATATATTTCATACCATTGTAAATGCTAACACAGATTGCCGTTAGCGCCAAATTGTTTGTTGGGGGATTATACTGTTAGCATTAGAGCCATTTGATTGCGCCGAGATCAAAATCAACTTTGAGTCACTAAGATAACTGAACAAAAATATATCTTGTGTTATATCGCATAGTTAGCGTCGTGTCTATGCAAATCGCATATATAGTTAACATGTACTGAAATGATGTCATCGGTTTGGTTGTTAAAAATGTTCGCCAAAAAGGCGCCGAGTGTCGGTGACAGTATCCATCCATATTTGAACTGTTTGAACTGTTCCGTCGTATTCGTCATATTATTTTCCATGCAAAAAATTTAACATTTTTGGAAATATTAAATAAATTATCACATTTTAATACTAAAAAAACTTATTACATTACGTATAACATCTAGGACTTAAATTTAAAATACTTTTTAAAATCAACCTTCATTTTTTTCTTTCAATATCTCAAAAGTATACTTTTTGCACATAGCAGATATTGGTTTGACAACGACTATATATTAGGTAGTCAGATGAGTTAGCGGCCTTTTTGAACGCATGACTAGCGTGCTATATATATTTCTGGCAACACTGATCACTGGCGGGAAAGAAATTTATAGTTAGATATTTTGAAATTTAAGAAAAATGTCATTACTTATAGTGATTATAAAAAGCAAAATGTTTGTTGTTTTTGAGGTATTGGGGACCTACTTAACCGACTTTATAAATTTGTCTAGCACAGGAACGATTAAAATATTTTCCCATGCGATTTTGGGTATCTAGTTTATGGGTTTTATAAAGTGTTAAAATGTCGAACTCCAATGTTGTATTAAATTTTGGGAGTTAAATGAGGTCTCAAGAGACCTCATTTAACGTCTGGCGTCTCTTCGATATCGATTTTCTGGAGGTCGCGTCGGTCATGTGGGTCGAGCTTTTTTAGTTCATTAAATTGCTTTATAATAAAATAAAAACAAATTTATATAGCGAAAGTAAATAAATGTAAGTGTAGGAAAAGATTCTGCTATGTAAATACGAATGTAATACGAAACTGAAGTGTAATTAATACGAAGCTACCAGTGTCTTTGATAAACTTGAATCAGCAACGTAGGTATAGTGAGCGGTGAGCGCTTAAAAGAATAATTTTAATTCTAATAAATCTGATAAAAAATGTGGAAATCGAAAAAACATTGTATTGTTCAACATAGTAATTTAATTTGAAAATAATCATTTAACTTATTTTGGTTAATCAGTGTAATAATTAACTTTGTTATGATATCTATGTACCTACTACATTAATTTATAAGCTTTTTATAATTAAATTAGTTACAAAACATACGTGCTACTCGGTATGTTCCTTTGAATATTATCGGTATGTTTCGACCTTTCTATTTTTTCTTGGAAAAGGTCTGTATAGCAGTGGAGAGACATTCTGACCCAATGATACCCTTTTTGGTCTCCGTTCTCCAGCAGTTCTTTGTACTCCACATACAGCTTTTAAATATCGAATTCGTATCGAATCCCTGACCGTTTCTTTCATTGCACTCGCACTTGTTTGAATTGTCGGAACGTGTCTAACGCAGTTTGCAAAATCATTCATTCGATTGATTTTAATTATATCCAAGTACATTATTATGTTAATAAAACTGAACACTATTTTAGTACATTAAATAAAATCTTAAAAGTATTTTTTATATTTCCGTAATAACTGCAGAAAGACTTACTTACCTATCTGGTAGCCTTTCATCACGATCCCCACGTACTCGGCTAACCTTTGTAAAACGAGAAGTTGATCGAATTTATAATAATTCTCTATTAGCCTTAGTAAAGAGAAATAATTAGATAAGTAGCAAAAATACTGAACGGGCAGCAAATTTGAAGGTGGATTAGGTTTAGGTTCTCTGGTGACAATTTAATGAAGAATAGGAAGAGGGTAGTCCCGCTTCCTATTCTTAATTAAATTGTCACTTTTTTGTTAACTTTGTGATTGACATTCTTAGTCATTTTTAAATTATTTCAGTTAGTTTGTTTTGTTGATCTTGATTTGCTGCTTCTCGAGGATTTTTTGTTGTCCTTTCAAATACAAGCCCTTAGTAAGTACTTATTAAGTATGTACTTCTGCATACCTTATATCCTCTTTTTTTCCATTTCTAGTCAGTCTTCGTGTCAGTGTCATTGAACAATAAAGACGTGCGCTTCCGACAATGGAAGGGCTTACGGGGATTACCGTAGATCCCTTTGTCTATAATGCCCCCTCCCCGCACTTCCTTCACTGCCCTACGTGTCCATTGTCGGCCGGGCATCGACCTACGCTACTATTATACCTCGCTTATGCAACAACAGCCTAGTGACACCTGGAGATGTTAAGCGAGGCATATTAAACGACTACATTTTGTCTGTGATTTTGTCCGCATGGAACCTAAATTCGCTCGTAAAATTAGTTAAATTTTAAAAATTTAATTTGAGTGACAACTTTTGACCTCTAACATGGGCCAGTACGGATTGTTTCATACACATGCTCCAGATTTTTCAAAACATCTCGTATTAGTGGTAATTTTTAAAAATCGTACTTAAGTTGAAACTCAGTGGGTATGGGCTGAGGATTTGACTAAATACCTCTAAGTTATTACCGCTCTATAAATATAAATTATTATATAAATATGTATGTGAATATAAATTAAATTATGTACCTATACAGTGGACTGCCTGATTCGGTAATTTTAACTCCTATATTGAGCTAATACATTTTTTGATGTAGTCTTCGTTCTAGTGTGAAATTGACGGCGCGTGCATGATTGATCACCTTTTCCTCACATAATTATGAATACACATGTCTATTCAGTTCAAAATAAACATTTCACTGCTTTTTAGGTAATGACCATAGGTTGATAAACATCTTTAATAACTTTACATCAAAAACATTCAGTTAATGAATGATTAATTATTTTCTATTTAGAATTATGGTATTTTTGTTCAGTTCTTGTACTTCATTTCCTCCAATGGTTACAAATATTGTTTTCTGTTTACTCCCTATTGCATTAGTGTTGTATAGTGTATTCGGCCTATACTTCTGAAATACTATTACTTACTAGATACGTGTTCGGCGGTGGAGGAAAATATGGCGAGGAAACCCGCCTATTAAAAACAGTCAGGAGAGTAGGTATACCTAGATTTTTTTCTCTGTGTAATCTCCACTGGGCCCGCGTATTAGATTAAGGTCGTCGTAATTACTAGGGGACACACATGCCCTTCAATGGGACGTTATGATTAACATCGAAGCGATGTTTAATGAATTATAAGCTTTTACATTTAATTTACCATGCCATTTGATACCATACCACTGCTGGATATAGGTCTCTTCCAAGGATCACTACTGCACCATGGTCTTCCGCTCTTCTCATCCAGCTACTACCGACGACTTTCTTTAAGTCATCAGTCCACCTGGCCGGGGGGCGTCCCACGCTACGTTTCCCGTCACGTGATCTCCATTCGAGGACTCTTCTCCACCATCGATTATCGGCCCTGCGGCATATATGGCCTTTAGTTTGCTGATCCTTTGAATTCAATTAGCTAAAACATTTATATTGTTCTTTTAACTAGGGAATGAATATTTTGTACGTTAGTTCTACTAGATATTCTGTGGTCCTGTAACATTGCAAGAATACCTACCGGTTAAACCGGAAGCGTAAAACCTTTCTTGAAGAACATAATTCTTTCACTCAACACTATTTAGGTCATGGATATAAAAGGTTGACGACCCCGTAAAAGGATTTTTGTCGCTAGCTGGAGCGACCTGTGATTATACTCACTGCAACAATGCAATTGTGGTTAAACAAAAGAAGTAACTGCTGGATTAGTTATTTTCAACATTGAACGGGAAGTTCAACATTCAACATGCACTGCGATATTAGGCTTGTTTGTGGTTCGCTGTGGCTCTCTGTTCTGTAGAAGACTTGTTTGGGATTGTTAGCAGTTTTTGTGGTGAATAGAACAGTTTTGAATTACTTGCTTTTAGCTTGCTGGTCTTAGTAATGTAATGCATATATTGCTTGAACAGACGGAAATGATGCTTCTTTATCTTTTATCTCTAAAGCAGTGGATCCGTATGGTTTTTGATTCTACTCCAATTCTTGTGATGAAGATTTTCATTATCGACGAAGAACCTTTGTAAAGTTTTTATAAGGAATTTGTTCTCTTTTTTGCAAAAATAACTTTGTATTTAACTGTCACATTTCGCATTTTTGTTTAATATAGAAAAATAATCGTAACGTGTCGATTTGGGTCAATAGATCGATAATGGGCACTATCGTTGTCACATAAATAGGTCACATAAATAGTGGTAAACTGTGGCTGACCACAACGGAGTCCAGAACTATGTTATTTGGGTCACATCTTCAAACTAAACACTCTATTTTTAATTTGTCTTCATGTTGTTATCTCTATGACCCTCTACAATATTCTACATGTACAATAATTATCTTAGAATGTACTCTAAACGTTAACCCGTGCCTATTCCCCAATCTACGTAAGTCTTTCGGTAGTGGGTGATATATGACAGAGCCCAATCTCATCCCATCCTATCCCTCCCCATTTTCCCAACCCTTTCTCAAAATCAATTCCTACTTCTCAAAATTCTCAGAAAGTTTATATTTTCTTTTTTTTTTTTTTTTTTTTTTTTTAATGCCAAGTCTCATTAAAATATGCGGGATGCGTGTTCAGACAGACAGACAAAAATTCCAAAAAAGGTTGTTTTGGACTCTACCATTCGTACTCGTACAAGTGTAAGAGACACGGTAACGTAATTTTTTTAAAAAGTTTGTTTTCACGTACGGACACGATTTTGTTATGCTTTTATTATAGTGTATATATGGATTGCGATTTTACTATACAATGGATATGTATGTATGTATAGATAAGTACAATTTATGTTATAACAATTGCAGTTTATGGTTTACTTTGTGTAATCATTAATCATTCAGTAAGGCATAATTTGTCTCTTTGCAAAGACGTTCAACTATTTTAAAATAATGTCTTGATTACCCTTGCTGTTATCGATACATAATTTAAATATGGCGTCTGGTTCGACCGTCATCTGCGGCAGTAAATTTTTTCGAGTGATTGTGGTACCTATTACGCAACACGTGCAGGATTACTCAGCTGTATGTGTAGGCACCGGGCAGCTGTGCAACCGTTGTGTAAACTCAACCGGCTAAGTAACTCGGTCACCGAGCGTTGACTACTGATATGGATACGGCTTTTTGCCTTTTAAAGCTTGGAACAGACATCAAAGGTGGTGATAGCTAGGAGTATCGTGAGTTTCTACTTTGTTACGAATTTTTCAATTATCACTAAATACTCTTTGAAGGAAAATATCTTTTGAAGTACTACAAAAAAAAACAAAAGATCTCGGCCGTGTATGCCCAGAAATGCATTCATGATTGCAAGGGGAGGCCTTTGTACTACAGTGGCACGTTATAGATTGATGTACAGACATTAGGCCAATCCTTTATATTAGGGATTAAAGTATGAAATTGCCGATTTGTACTGAAAAATTAAAACTAGTTTTTTTCTAAAAAGTAACATATTTATTTAATCAAAATATTTACCCTCATTATCTATACATTGTTGCCATCTAATCGGAAGTTCATTTATGCCTTTGCGATAGAACTCTGGGGATGTAGATTCGACAAACTGTGTGAAAGCATTTTGTACTGCCTCTTGGGAAGAAAATTTTTTACCACGTAGAAAATTGTCCAAATCACGAAAAAAATGGTAGTCCGTTGGAGCAAGGTCTGGCGAGTACGGAGGATGACGTATGGTTTCTAACTGCAGCTCCTGTAGAGTTACAACGGTTTCTCGTGCAGTGTGAGGTCTTGCGTTATCATGGAGCAATAATGGTGAAGATCGATTCACGAGTCGGGGCTGTTTCACTGCTAGTTTCGCCATCATTGTTCGAAGTTCGGCACAGTAAACATCTGCTGTTATTGCTTGACCAGACCTGAGAAAGCTATAGTGAATAACACCATGAATAGACCACCAAACAGTTACCATTACCTTTTTATTGGTAAGCTTTGCCTTAGGGCACTGTTGCGGCGTTTGACCTGGGGTCAGCCATTGCATTTTTCGCTTTCGGTTATCGTAAAGAATCCACTTTTCGTCACATGTCACAATTCGATCCAATATTCCTTCATTTCTGTACCGATTCAACAAGGCAACGCAATTTTCAACACGCGTTTCTTTCTGCAGATCAGTAAAATCATGAGGCACCCATTTTTCATATTTTCCATACCCATATTCTTATTGATTTAATGCAAATGAGTCAATATTGTAGGTAAGGTAACGTTAAACCATGCCGCTAATTCCTGGGTAGTTTGACTCGGATCGGCTTCCACCATCTCCTTCAATTCAGCGTTATTCACCTGTGTGGGCGGTCTTCCACGTGGTTCGTTCTTCAAGTCGAAGTTTCCATTACGAAAGCGTTTAAACCAAAAACGCACGGTTCGTTCATTAGCAGTCTCCTCTCCAAACGCAGCATTGATATTGCGAGTCGTTTCTGCCGCGTTAGTTCCGCGTCGGAACTCGTATTCAAAGATTACTCGGATTTTCGAAGTATCCATCTTTCCCGTCTAAGCTGAATAAAAAAAACAATTGAAAGTCGAAAATCGAATGTTGCACATTTTTTAAAACAAGAACCTCATAGGTTTCATGTGAAAAAAGTTTCACTCGAAAATCTCACACCATGAAGGTTTTATGTCAATTCAAAGTATCTATTACTATAAAACGCCAATTTCATACTATAACCCCTATTATATTCTAAAATTGCAAAGAATGCAGCTAATTGGATCTTACATATCAAATCAAGTTTTTTAATAGATTGGACAGTATGTATAACAATTTTGCATTTTTATTTTACTTCCTTTGTTTGTTGCACAAATAATAATTTAAAAATATTGTTTAATATTTTAGTACAGCTGCTCGATTTTTTTTTGTTACCAAGCCGCAGCAATAATTGATTCATAATTGAATTGAATTTATTTAACAAGTCTTTATTTTCACCTAACAAGTTGTATGCGTTAGCGATAAAGAAACAGGGCCGTCACACCCGACCAGTTCGGGTGTGACTGTAACCAATGTGGATATTGCCTCAATGTTTAACGGTTAGTTACCTTTAAACGTGTTTTAGTTTGGTACAAGCATACTCCTATATTTAGCGGCACTGGCTTGTGCTTCTAGCATTTAGGTATTGTGTCGGAATATAAGAGACCTGCAGGCCAGGGAAAATATTTTGGTGACCTAGTATGAAACTTTCGGGAAACATTCGTTGCAATAAAATATGATTTATCAGAATATTGTTTTTTTTTAAAATCAGCCGTTTTGAAGTTATTAATTTTTTTCGAAAGACTGACCTTGGGCAGTTGTCTACGCATATCTCCGAAACTATCCAACCGATTTGAGTGAATTTTTTTTAAACGGCTTAAAATAACATATTCTAAATGGCTTGTTGGCCGATTTCGGCTAGCTTATAAAATTTTGAAAAAAATCGATTTTACAAAAAAATTGCAAAAACTGGTTATTTTTCAAAATTTTTCAAAAAAAATTTAATGGGTCATGATTTGCTTCTAAACTCTTTTTAAGCCTTAGGCAGGACGCTGACACTCATAATTTACCAGTTTTTGCAATTTTTTTGTAAAATAGATTTTTTTCAAAATTTTGATAAGCTAGTCGAAATCGGCCAACAAGCCATTTAGAATATGTTACTTTAAGCCGTTTAAAAAAAAAAATCACTCAAATCGGTTGGATAGTTTCGGAGATATGCGTAGACAACTGCCGAAGGTCAGTTTTTCGAAAAAAATTAATAGGTAACTTCAAAACGGCTGATTTTAAAAAAAAAATATTCTGATAAATCATATTTCGATTATTATATTCCGACACTATTATAAATGAGCTGCTAACGAAATACACAAGAGACATGTTGATGCCATCGATTGATGCATTTTACAATCCAGTCATTGAGATTTTCCCAATGTAGGAATTATTTTTATTAGTTATTTTAGAAGGATAAATCTAGTTTATATCTCATTAGAACATTAGAACCTAGTTATATCTAGTTTATAACTCATTAGTGAGAACTGAGATCGATTTTACTAGTTCTTTTAACACCCTTCAACGTTGCGTGCAACTATGATATTTGGCTCTTAGTAAATACAAAGTTATTAAATTTTGTACTGGACCACCTTAGTGGTAATTCAACCATGCTCTTAAAGCTGCGCAGACTTCTGAGATCATTAATAAAGACAAACATGGTGTCCTTCCTTTTACTTGACATTACGTTGCGACCAAATTTTCGCAAGTTGATTAATAAAACGGCCGACTACGTGTCGAAAAACATGGGTCAATTTAAACGTAGTAAGCCAATTAACCCTCATTGTAGGTAATTGGACAAATTAGTGAGGTGAAAGACTCGAGCGGATGCAACTGCAGTGTCTGGTGCAGTTTAAATTGTAAAATAGTTACTTAAAAAGACGTAAAACACATATGTTTCTTCACTTAAATAAATAAGAGTATTAGAGAAGGTTTGTTTATTTTATTAACATAATTTTCCACTCTACTGTACAGACGTTGCAAATTATTAAACAACAAGAAAGCTTGTAATTTTCTAATGAAGAAGATTATTTCATCACCAAATTTTGGTAATACATTTGTGTTTTTTGCTTTTTACTGCGCAAACTGCTTACCGCACCACGCAAATGCTGATTCAAGCGATATGGATTGAAATTACAGTTGAAATACCCTAACATTTTTAATTATTTTCTCTCCGTCTCATTTGATCACATAGTGTAGGCATCCACATTACCGTTGCGGTGGGAATATGTTCCTTCGCAAGGTAATATGACGTCTAGACTAGGCGTCTCGTTCACGACAGTAACAAATGTGTTGCATGCTAGACGACTTCACTTGGATTCTGGCAAAACTTTCGAACGAAACGCAAACTGTCATGTATTACTTTCACTTGCAGGAGTCTGACGTCGAAGACGAAATTCGGAACAGATGACGGCAGTAGACTGGTCTTTTATTTAAAGTAACAACAGCCATAGTAAATAGTTTTTCTTCGTCTTAAGTATGTGATCGTTGTCTTTAAAAGTCTTATGTAAAAATGATTGTAACTTTAGAGGTCGCAAACAGTGCAGACAATGTATTGCTTCCAGAACTATTATTTGAAATCTGACACTTGTATGAAATTCATACGAAGGGATCCTTTGACACTAAAACATTGTGTTAAACATGTCATATACTCGTAGAATCAAGGTGCTACTATTTACGCCACTCTATTTTCGTTACAATCCCAAGCTTGCAAATGTGCCTAATGTCTAAACATAGTCCGGTCTATTAACCTTTTGCCGGGTAGTCATCGGGCGCGATTGACCTCGGTTGTCATTGAAGGGGTTAAATTATTTCGCGGAACATCAGGTTACGTAAACTGGGATAGGAATTTTGAACTCTGATACATTTTTGGCTCGAATATTGTCGGTAGCAGTTTTTAAAGTCTTTTATACTTATGAGACGCCGATGGCATCTATTCATTTGAACCATTGCACCATAAGTGCTGCAGCTCCTCTACAAAGAACATAACCTTTCCTTTGATAATTCTGTATCATCTTGCCAATGGACGTGCTTATGTTTCTTAATCCCTCCGTTGTTTTGTAGTCACCGGTGATATTTTAAACAAAAGATAACAATGAAATTTCAAAGGTCAATTCTCATTGCATGTGCGAAAACATCATTAACCACCGCCGATTTGAACCTCTCTGATCAACCCAAAAGTTGGCTGGTAGAAGTGCTCTAAGGCATTAAACACTATAGTATCTATTTATATATATAAAAACGAATGTTTCTTTGTTTGTCCCGTATGCGTTCCTATACCATTCATCCGATTGCGATGAAACTTTGGCGAGTTGTTGTGCGCACGCCCGCGAAGGATATGAATTAGTACTTGAAGACCGCGCGAACGAAATCGCGGGCAACAGCCAGTAATAAAAAAATGTCTGTTATTTAGTGATAAATCCACATATATACTTTCTAAATTCAAACGATCGTTCAAATAGAACATCGGTATGAGTGGCCTTGAATTTTCGAATAACAATAATACCTACTATATTGCTGATCGATAGTAGTCAAATAAGTTTGTAAATAAAAGATTCCAGTAACAATTGAAAGGCATGTAAAACTCATATTTTAGCGCTGTCTATGCTACGTTCAACAGACTTCTAAAACATTTAATATACCACACGATTTATTTTTAAAACTTATTCGCGCATACGAGATTTCCAGTATTTATTTATACGGGGGCGTTCACTACACCCGCGGCGAAGACCTGTTTACTAAACTTTTTATAATTCCGTCATAGATGTTTTAGTCTGTCCGAAACTGGTGTTGGTTTTAATTAAATTCATTCCAAAATTTCATTCGTTCTAAGACCGAATATAGGCTGTATGTAACAGCATGATAGTTTCATATACTATGACGCTGTGACAGAACGTTTTAATTAATTTAACTTCCATGATTTTGATTACATTACTATGATGCAAATTTCATATAATATATTTTTTTAAAACGTGATTATTCTGTAATGGACAGTAAATTGTACGGAATATAGAAATCGTAGTTATGTGGTAAATTGAGTATTTTAATATTAAGTAACGTAATAGTACTTAATTGTTTTATGATAAGCTTATTAAAAAAGAACCGTACTCTTTCCTATTGGTTTCACATCGCTTTTTGTTATCGCAATATTATAATATTTTTATCACTTGTATTCGAATTACAAGATGCCACAAAAATGTTTTTCTGTACACAAAAGAAAATGTGATCCTTAATACCTACTCTATTAATGCTTAATACCTCTCTCTATGTCACTCAGTATGCTTGAAGAATAGTTGATTGAATCACACGTTTTTGCTTTGGGCTCACTTCACCATAAAGAATTGATTTATTATTGTTAATCTCATTTTCAAATTTACTTTTAAAATATGACATTCACTTTGCTGTACTTAAAGCTCAATAGCTCTATTTTAATGGCTTTAGGTAAGCTTGAAGAGATTCCACATTTGAAATTCGAAATACACTAATTGCAGTCTGATGTAGCCAACTTCCCGCGGCACGTAGAACGACGAGCTGATTGTAAAACCGTTATATATTCTATACTAATTTACGAGCAGAGATGTAAAAGTACCTCATAAAAAGTATCTGAATACAAGTTACAAGATACTTTTAAGTAAAGTATTTGAGATATCAGATAGAAGATACTTTTGGAAATGGTATTTGAAATACTAGATACAAAATACGTATTTTGCTTAGGTAACTAATAAAAGTATTTTAGCAAACTTAGTATTTACAAAATACTAAGATACCAAAAGAATGTATCTAAATACAAGATACAAAATGAATATTTAAAAAAGTATTTCAGATACAAGATGAAAATACGTATTTTGTATCATTGTTGCTTGTATCTGTATTTCAAATACTTTTACCTAAGATAAGTTACATCTCTGTTTACGAGTATAGTTAAAGATCCCTTCTTTTGTTTCAGTAGTCATAAAATGAACATCTTTGATCATACTCCAGTTCTGCATGGATTCGCTCTTCACTAGGTCCGGGCCACACACGTCAAAATGTCTTAATCATCCTTCGTCTGTGAAAGCTCTGTCTTTGTAGCTCTTACAAAATAATTCGAATCATTTTATCACATAAGAGATCGCTCAGAAATTTAGGAGAGCGTTTGAAAAATTATGAGTGTTATGTTAATTATGATGCTATAGTTATGTTAACAAGCCAGAACTGACAGATAAACAAGATAATTAGATGAGGTCACCTCTATTAACATCCACGATACTCCACAATCTGTATTCTCATATGTTTCAATATTACTTTTAATGATGTTTTGTGCGTATTACTGATTAATCGATCTCATTTTACACAATGCTAATTAAATTATTACAAACTGTATTCGTAATTTATCGTAATGGGTATAAACATTTTTTTTGAGTTTCAATTCTCTAGTTTACGTAATGTAAAAGTTATTTTATAGAAATGATAGCAATCATTTAATAACACTTTCAGACAATATAAACTCGTTCATTTATCTAAACTTTCCTTTAGTTAATTATGAATAAATGATATAATACCATATTTGCGTCATTCGCTTCTACATGATATAAAACTGTATGATGACGTCAATTCATTAAAAATATTTCGCTGTTTCATAAAAATCACGTCAAGATGTTATTTTAAATGCAATATTTCCTTATACTGAGTCACCAGGAATACCAAAGATATGCGATTATAATAACTAATTCACTATTCATAAACTGGTTTATGCCATTTTTATTTGGAATTAGAATTTGAAATCGATTTGGAAGTATATATCACGGAATATATAGGAAATCCTAGTTCTGTGTTTTCTTTTCCTCTTTATTTTATTTAGGGGCTTTAGTTCTGTGTTTTCTTTTCCTCTTTATTTTATTTAGGGGCTTTTACACTGTTACTGTGCTGGGAATTAATTCTTAATATGGTAGTAGTTAGTAAATGTACTACACAAGAGTACTTGATTGGTCAATCCTATATGTATATTATACAAACACACACACACACACACACACACATATATATATATATATATAAACTATATTAACTAACTATATATATAACTATATTGCTAATGTTTTATATCTATAGCTATATATAAAGGTTTTATAGCTTATTTGACAACTGAAGAAGAAAATGAACCTAAAAGTCCTTTATTTCAATCATTAAAGTCATATGGCTAAATGGGCATTTACGATTACTTTATTTATTTATTTGATAATTTAAAGTGAAAGCAATGCGAGTACATCGCTTTGAACTCGTGTACAATTCACAATACCTACGTTGGCCTCGATATCCATCGGTTTGTTGCGCAATACCTCCAAACAATACAGGATCAACATAATGTGAGGTGAAGTACGACGATTAACATGCGCCATATTGAAGTGGGCTATTTTAGATAAGTTTGAGAATTCCTTACATATAATAAAAATAAATGTCCCGACTGACTGATTCATCAACGCCGAACCGAAAGCGCTGAAGTTAGAAACATGAAATTTCGACAGTTGCTCCTTTTTATGACGATATAGACTTTTATAGACTTATTTAGAAGGGATTTCAGTAAATTCAACCCCTAAAGGGGTGAAACAGGTTGACATATTTTGTATTGAAAAAAATACTTAATGTTCCTATTAATTTGAAACTTGGTATAAATAATGTACAATACAAATAATTAAACGCGTTATTTATCGTATTTCAAAATTTTATGTCACATTTTGTATGAAATTACAATTAAACGTAATTAATCAAATCCATAAGGTAGGGGCAACTAGTATTAGATAAAAGCGAAAATAACGCTATTATGTGTTTTTTTCATCCAAACACTACACCTACATACAACTTTTTTTAAAATATAAACAACAATTTACTGGTTATAAGACTACTTAATTAAGTAATAACAGCTTAATTTTATTAGTTTCATTAGCCCTTAACACAAAAAGTAATTAACTATTGCTAAGATTAACTAATGACAAGAAAGGCGCCGGTAGTGGCTGGATGAGAATAGCAGTATTCTGCTTTCTGTTTGCCGTGTGTGGTGGCGGTCCTTGAGAGTGGCCTATATCCTGCGGTGGAGAGGCTCTAAATTAGACTGCAGTTAAGTCTTAATAACCTTATAAGTGTTAACGGTAGCCGCAGAACGTTCATATCGTACCACCTGGAGACGTATTTTTGAGGGAGATGTCAACGAACTCTTCAATCAGTAGACGCTATTTTGGACACGCGGCAACATCATAGCGATCTTTAATTAAAATAATTATTCAACACGTATGATGCATGCTAACAGAAATACTATTCTCAGAAATTCACAGGCATAAACAATATTTATATCATATCCTAAATAAAAGAAAATGGTCTGTTTGTACACTGGATAATATAGTCTTACTGTACAACATCTGTTCAATATGGTATTTTATTGTAAAATGTACGTTGAACACGATGTACATATTAATTGAATCTTCCGGGCTACACTCCACGATGTACATCATTGTGTTAAATCCTAATTTAAGCGTTTTTGTGCAATATGAAATATTTTGATTTCCGTCAATAAGTAATTTTATTAGTAGTAAATCTTTTGAATATCTATATTTATACAGTAAAATCTGAAGGTTTAGCGAAGAATACATTTATGAATAAAACCAGGTTTTCGGTTCAAAATAAACCTACATACCTAATATACTTACATAAACTATAACCGAAAACTTTCTTATTCATCTTCCTTGTTTTGTTTATCGGTTTCGGAATGGTGAAATAATCACATGTTGGATGTGTCAAGGAAGGCGACTGTGGGTATCTCCACATATATTTTGCTTACAATATCTCAAACAATTCCAGAGAAGACGCAAGAAATCTTAACCTACTGCTTACTATCAATATGACACCACTTGCTTATTTAAAAAAAAACTTGCCTATGACGGCTACGAAAAGCTTTTTAGCGGCTTTGTCCGCCCGGTCATTAGCAGCTTAGCATTTAGTGAAGTAGAAGTGTGTCATCCTCACATCTTCCCGTATATAAAAATAAAATGCAGTTTCGACAGCCCGTCCCACGTCCGTGACACGGTTCCCGCTCGCCTCTAATAATAACACCGGCGAAAAAGCTTCTCTGTTTTTCACTCTTGAACAGTCAGCAACAGAAATATGTAAACATCTCAGCAGAATAATTGTGTAAATTATTCATAATTCATAATTCTCAGCATGTGCAGAAGTCATAATTTCTTTTTTAAATTTTCGTTTACTGCTTTACGGAATAAAAATAATAGGGGTTAAGTATGAAATTGCCGTTTTATAGTAATAGATACTTTGAATTGACATAAAACCTTCATGGTGTGAGATTTTCGAGTGAAACTTTTTCACATGATACCTATGAGGTTCTTGTTTTAAAAAATGTGCAACATTCGATTTTCGACTTTCAATTGTTTTTTTATTCAGCTTAGACGGGAAAGATGGATACTTCGAAAAACCGAGTAATCTTTGAATACGAGTTCCGACGCGGAACTAACGCGGCAGAAACGGCTCGCAATATCAATGCTGCGTTTGGAGAGGAGACTGCTAATGAACGAACCGTGCGTTTTTGGTTTAAACGCTTTCGTAATGGAAACTTCGACTTGAAGAACGAACCACGTGGAAGACCGCCCCCACACAGGTGAATAACGCTGAATTAACGGAGATGGTGGAAGCCGATCCGAGTCAAACTACCCAGGAATTAGCGGCATGGTTTAACGTTACCTTACCTACAATATTGACTCATGTGCATCAAATCAATAAGAATATGGGTATGAAAAATATGAAAAATGGGTGCCTCGTGATTTGACTGATCTGCAGAAAGAAACGCGTGTTGAAACTTGCGTTGCCTTGTTGAATCGGTACATAAATGAAGGTATATTGGGTCGAATTGTGACATGTGACGAAAACTGGATTCTTGACGATAACCGAAAGCGAAAAATGCAATGGCTGACCCCAGGTCAAACGCCGCAACAGTGCCCTAAGGCAAAGCTTACCAATAAAAAGGTAATGGTAACTGTTTGGTGGTCTATTCATGGTGTTATTCACTATAGCTTTCTCAGGTCTGGTCAAGCAATAACAGCAGATGTTTACTGTGCCGAACTTCGAACAATGATGGCGAAACTAGCAGTGAAACAGCCCCGACTCGTGAATCGATCTTCACCATTATTGCTCCATGATAACGCAAGACCTCACACTGCACGAGAAACCGTTGTAACTCTACAGGAGCTGCAGTTAGAAACCATACGTCATCCTCCGTACTCGCCAGACCTTGCTCCAACGGACTAAGTACCATTTTTTCCGTGATTTGGACAATTTTCTACGTGGTAAAAAATTTTCTTCCCAAGAGGCAGTACAAAATGCTTTCACACAGTTTGTCTAATCTACATCCCCAGAGTTCTATCGCAAAGGCATAATTGAACTTCCGATTAGATGGCAACAATGTATAGATAATGAGGGTAAATATTTTGATTAAATAAATATGTTACATTTTAGAAAAAAACAAGTTTTAATGTTTCAGTACAAATCGGCAATTTCATACTTTAACCCCTAATATTTTGCGTGAAATAGACAACGTCCCAATCTGTTAGAGCTCATGCTATTAATAACCGGACTATAATACTTAATTATATCAAAGCATATAGCGCCCTGGCTTCGCCCGACATTGGAAAAGCCAATTACACTTTCCACTATTACACGTTGCAACATTTCAATCAGAACGCAAGAGAAGTTGCCTTCTACAGACAACACATTTTCATTTCGAACACACTCCGTCAGAATGAGATACGCAAACGCACTCTACACAAACCGGAGAGTTAGTCTTACGTTGTATGCATCATATGCGCAAATTGAATTAATGAACGTGTCCGGAGCGACGTCTCAGCGCCATAATAATGTCATGTCTTCCCATATTGAGTCCTTCAAACCAGAGAGAATGGAGAGGGGTACAGTCTTATACCATATCCCTTTACTTAATGACCTTTCGCCAAATTATTCTGACCATATTTTATTACATATAGACCTGTCGTGAATATTCAGTCAGTTTTATTTTGTATAAAATGATGACAGACTGACATGTCGTCCACCTGGTGGTAAGTGGTCACCCAATGACACCTGTAACGTCAGGGAAGATGCGTGTACGCTACTAATCAGTTTATAGAGTTTTTTAATCTACAAGGAATAAATCGCCAAAAGATAAAATTGAACATATACGATCATTTTAACCATGAATTCTAAAAATACGGGATAATTATACTTTACATAAAAATATGCATAGCTTTTTGGATATATATAATTATACATAATATGTATATCTATATTTACTCAAATAAACTCTTTACTTGTTAGTTTAACTTGAGACATTACTCGTACGCCACCTTAATATACATTTATTTTCGAGACCGTATCAATAAACAAAAAACAAAATTTTATTTAAATAGTTAATTAACTCTAGCTCAGACCTTTGGTCTATTTGGGTAACTATATGACTTGCACCGTTTCTACCTTTCAACGTATACTTGGCTTTAAACAAATTTGTATTTGGTGTAAACCTGGAATGGTGTACGCATAAATAAATAAATTGTTGTAAATAATGGAAGTTTGACAACGTCATTATATAAACTCCAAATTGTGAACATTGTTAATTTTGTTGTATGGCTTGATTTTACGTTAGTAAAACCAAGGTGTGTGTGTATGTATATGTAACTTCCTAAATTGACAAATAACATCATTCATTTTTGTCAACAGCTCGTCGGGCTTGTTATGATCGGCATTGGCGTAGCGGTCCTGGTCAACTGGGCGGAGGTCAAGCAACAGCTCCAAGGTCACTTGAACGTGGCACCGTGGCTCTTTATCATCATCGGCGCGATCGTCTTCATCATCGCGTTCTTCGGCTGCTGCGGAGCCATTCGCGAGAGCCACTGCATGATTGTCACTGTATGTAGGACTTTTTAAGGAGCAGTAGCGATGGTTCATACTAGTGATGGGTAACTCCGGAGTTAATGAATCAAAAGAGTTGAATCTGCGAGCGGAGCAGAATCCCTTAATTGTTCCATTTCTTTTTTCTTTTGCATATGCAACGATCATTATCCTTTCTCGGATTCTTATAAAATCAGAGTAGGTAAATTGTAAAATATAAGTAGGTGAATGAAAAGAGTTAAGGAATAACTAAGGGGAGTCGGATCCGCAAGCGGAGCAGGATTAAGTGAGTTAAACACTCCGAGAAGTCTTGATTGCCCACCACTAGTTTTATGGGTAATGAGTGTGCAAACAACAGTTACAGGTCACTCTCTACTCTAACATGATGAAAGCTACTTTCAATACTCGCTTTTCAATCGTCACGCGTTCGCTGCACGTGTTTGTGGAATCAATTTGTCGGTGTCCCGCGTGAAATTGTAATTTACAAATCGTGGAAAAGTTGACTTTCTAAATCATACTAAATAAATATTTTGACCGATTAAGTTTTTCTTGACATAAAGGATTATGTTTATTTATGATTGGTATAATTCGTTTTTAAAATTCCGATTCTGATTAAAATATTACCTTTTTGTTTATTTTTGTGGGTTTGTTATAGTACTGTAAGCGTACGCTTTCGATGTCTCTCTCACAAGGAACCGCTAATCATTACAGGTCCTGGACTAATCAGATTTATTATGAACAGTTTTAAATCGGGTCTACCTTTTGTGGGGGCTATGTTTTGAACACTACAAGACCGGTTTTCTTAAATGATGCACTAAAATCTTATTATTCCTTTAGGATTATTCGTAGGTCCCAGCTGTTCTTCCTCACATTTTTATTAATCTACATGGTAGTGCATGGTAGTCCTCGACATATTTTAATTTTCCCCTATGCCATTGTTTTATGCATTAAAATATAGTAAGTAGCGCTTAATAGATATACCGATATCCAGTTACTACACTCTTTCGTTCTATTCTCGTAAGTGTGCATTTACATATAAAATTATATTACATTTATCTATGCCAAACCGTAGTTATTTTGAAGGTTTTATACCCAAGGGTCCATAAAGTGAGGTCTACGTGAGGTCCAACGGGACAATAATAGACACTCACATGATTCAGACGTTGCTTCATCCATACATAAAAATTACCTTTAGATTACAAACATACATATGTCATTATATGCAATATTTCTCTTATTCCAGTACGCCATCTTCCTGCTGGTGATCATCATCGTCCAAGTCGTGCTCGCCGTTCTGATGTTCGCGTACGCTGAAGACATCAAGTCCGTCCTCGTCAAGTCCGTTGACAGAGTGTTCGACACGTCTCGCAACACTGCTGATCCTGCTGCGACTGCTGCCTTCAATAACATTCAGGAACAGGTATTATGGATTTTCCAATTACTGTCATACTAATAAGATACATGTGGGTAAAACGCGTAATCGGCATAGCATGGCTTAGTTAGAGTTTGTGTTAAAGTAGGTACTGCTTACCTGTGCCTAAAGGGAACGAAAACGAATTGACGTACTAGTACCGATCATAATAGTAAATTACTGCATCGAGCGGAGGAATTTGCGGAAGAATTCCCGATAGCATAACTAATTGTGCAATCGGCGGCCTCGTTACATTCCGCAACTTATATTATTTTCCAAATCAAATTCATACTTAGGCTCCGCATTGATATACTCGCGCCTATGTTCTTTATTTTCTAGCGATACTTTTTACGTTAACCATTTTTTTATTATTTCTTCCTATCCCATCGAATTTAGAGTACTCGTACCACAACATCAGCCTATATCTCTCCACTGCTGGATATAGACCTCTCCCAAAGCTCGCCTCCCACACACGATTCTCGCCTCTTCTCATCCCACCACCATCGGCGAATGGAAAGTATAATGTGACAAAAGAAACTTTTGTTCCTCGACTCCCTACCCTACCCCATAAGAGGAGGATTGCGAGGAATAATACTCGTAGGATGAGGAAAACTCGACCCGTAACATTCCCCACCGTTTTCCCAAAGGCCAGTTTTCGAAATTCATTCCTAAATTTCCAAAGTTACGCACCAAATCCGTGAGCGTGCCAACGTTTTTAATTCTGTGCTGATGTTGTCATGATTGCCTATATCTACGCACGACGGTATCTACTTACCACCAGGTGGACTGTCCGACATCTTTCTATAAAAAAATAACCTTATTTACCGATACCTCGATTTTTTCCACCAAACGTAATTTTTCCAGTGCTTTGTTTTGAAACAGAAAAGAAATATTTGATAATTAAACAGGTTTTCAAGCCACCCTTGTCTGGTCTCTACACCGTCATTGAAAAGTTTTAGGACCACTTAAAACAACCATAATTTTTTTCCCAAAAATAATTTTTATTGAAACCAAAGTCAGAAATGTTCAAAAACAATGAATTTTTTCGATTTTAATCACTTTCGCTCGATATGACCACCTTTTGCCTTGACAATTTCCTTCAAACGGTCTGTGAACGAGTTGCATGCGGCACGAACGTGATCTTCCGGTATTTTGGCCCATTCTCGAACAATGGCTTTCTTGAATGCATCCATACTATGGTATTTTTTTGCGCCGACCTTGGTCTCCAAAATGGACCAGAGACAATAATCTAGCGGGTTTGCATCGGGAGATTTGGATGGCCATTCAGTGTGCGAAATGAAGTTCGGAACGTTGTTTTTTAACCATTCTTGGTTCACAAGCGCTTTATGTGCCGGTGCCGAGTCTTGTTGAAACGTCCACGGTCTCAAACCGAATTGTTTACGTGCCCACGGCTTCAGAGCAGCTTCCAGGACTTTTTCCCGATAGTATGTCGCATTCACTTTGACGCCAGGGTCGATGAAAACGATTGGAGTGCGCCCATTTTCGGTTACAGCTGCCCAGACCATAATTTGTGGTGGATGTTGGTTTCTGCCGACCGTACGATGATCCAAATTTTCACTCGACCTCTCTTTTAGCCATACACGATCATTTTGTTTGTTCAAATATTGTTCCAATGGGAAATTTTTCTCATCGGAGAACACAATGTTCGGAATTTCACCACTTGCGTGCCGACGAAGCAACAACTTTGATCGGTCCAGTCTAACTTTTTTTTGCTTTGCAGTGAGTTCATGCACTTTTTGGCACTTGTACGGCTTGAGTCCAAGGTCGTTTTTCAGCATACGGTTCATTGATTCGGTTGATACATGCAATTCTTTTGCCAGTTCATTTGCACTTCGGCGCGGATTTCGACGAATTCGTTCTCTCACTTTCTTGACCGTAGATTTTGTTGTTGCACTTTTTGGACGGCCACTTCTTGGTTTGTCGTTCACGCTACCGGTCTCATTCCATCGTTTTATGGTGCGACACACGAAGGATTTGTGGATTTTGAGGTGTTTTAGGTCGCGAACAATTTGCATTGTTGATTTTTTGCCCAAATAAAGAGCAATTACCGCATTACGCTTCATTTCCATGATGTAAAACTTTTTTTCTATAAATCGCGGAACAAAATGCTTTCGTACGCTTGTAAACAATAGACTGAAGTGTCATTAGGCTAAATTTGACAGTTGTGGTACGAGCGGTTTGAAAATGACAGCAGTCTGAAGTTGGTCCTAAAACTTTTCAATGACGGTGTATAATATTGTTCATACATACTGCATGTTGCAGGATATCTATTGTAGGTGAATGATTTGCTAAACTCGTATAAGTAACTAAAAGTAAAGGATTTTGTTTCTTCTTAGTTCAACTGCTGCGGCAAGAACGGCCCTACAGACTACAGTGTGGGCATCGTGAACCTGCCCGACTCTTGCTGTTCTAAGGGCTACGCTGTCGTCGGCAGACTCACCGGCAACTGCCAGATCGTCGACGCCTCGTCCACGGGATGCTCCATAGCGGTCGGCAACTTCTATGATAAGTGGAACAAGACCATCGCTGGGATCGCTATCGGTGTCGCTTGTGTTGAAGTAAGTAGTTTCTTTATTTTGTTAATTAGGTAACGTGGTGATGGCGGTTTAAAGGGGAATGCCCACTTTGGTCTAAGTACATGATATTTTAAAAAATGTAAACATAAATAAAAATATTTTGGACTTTATTTTCATAAACATCCTATAATTTATGACGAAAAATAATGATGGGAATAATTTTTACTCGTTTTATAAGCATTTTAATCAATTCTATTATTCACTGATGGTTTCAACGCGTGAGATCAAATACAAATTAATATCTATTTAGGCGCCTTCTGTAATGCAATAACACTAGTAGTACATTGTTATTACTTTGTGATGCGTTGCGAAGTACATTGTTTTTTGAACATTAAAGATTTAGAGATTGTAAAGTAAGGTCTTGTATGGATTGTATAGGTATATGGAGAAGCCCTCGCCGCACCTGCCTGTTATAAATTCTAATAAAACATGTGTTTTTATCTTTCCAGGTGATCGGAGCCCTGTTCGCGCTGTGTCTCGCCAATTCCATAAGAAACATGGAAAGAAGGTCATCATACTACTAATATTTTGTATTAAAACTGGTACCTATGACACAATTTTTTTGGTTCTTTTAATTTTGCAAGTGGGCTGTGTTCACTGCATGGCTGGGTTACATTTTATTTTGAATTTTGGATTTCACTTGACGACAACGTGACCACGGTTTTCAGCAAACGATTAAATGTTGAATGTCATCTGAATGTTACTTGATTACAAAGTGTTTTTTGTAGAGGAAGTGAGCCCACGCAAAAACACAAATGAAAAAAAAATCTGCAAACAAAATTGATTGTTAATGTTCAAACAGTGTAAATGGTTATTTTTGACATTATTTGGCAAAAGAAACCTTACTGCCGGGTCGATTATTCCAGATATTTTAACTGAATCTTAAAAAATAACATATTTTTTTATTGTTTTATATTAATTAGAGCGTGTCTCTATTAGAACGCAATCTCGAAGTAATAAAATTTTAAATTACAAAATTTTAACAAGAAGGTAACAACATAATACGACAATAAGGCCTCTTTGCTAATTAATATGTTACTTAATTAATTATGTTAAAAAACAAAGTTCCAATTAGTCATAATTTTACGTTCAAGACTTCCAATCAGACATGTTAATAGAATTAAAGTAATGTCTGTATTCGTAATGTCTGTTCTAACTTGTATTCGTGTAAGTTAGACAATAGAATAATAAAGTCCATGTAATTTGATTCTATTTTGCTTATACGTTACTCTTTCCTTAAAAATCTTTTTAAGTTCATAGTAAACTGAGTTTGTCAAGTGGAATTCAATGATCTAATGCTAAAATATACCATCTGTTACACATGATAGGGTGCATAATAGATTGAAATATTGTTTTTATCCTATTGGCTTAATTACAGGTGTATTCGAACTTTTCCCGAAGCGAGTTAATTGCCGAATAATGTTGTATTTATTTTGTAAAGATATAATATTTTTTTTTACTTTGCATTTAATAAATTTCTATGAAAATATTAGAAAAAAGTTAAAAACATCCATTTTTGCAAGAAATAAATCGTACATTTTTCATGTCAATGAACTCTGAATCACTATTTTTATATACACATCCTGTATATAAATATAAACAATAATGAACGATCTATCCACAGTTTTGTATAAACCCAGATGGTATTTTTTAACATTGTATGGTAACATGGAAGTATACTATTCAATACTTTCCAATTTCCTATCAAGCAATGACTTTTGACCTTGTCTGTCCTCTATTGGGTCTAAAGTCACTATTTAAATTTTGGATATCTAACTTAAAATTACACTAATTAAAAAAAATATTTCCAAGTTGCTACTGTTCAAAATTTATTTACGGACAGTATTACAATCCTAAAATGAAGATCTTTTAAAACCTTTTATTTTTCATATACTATCCGGGTCAAATGCTATTTAAGATATGATTTTTTTGGACAGAAATATACGTGACTTCTTTTTCACTAAATTTCCAAATTAATTTTGTTACGGTTTTCAATTTATCCAATGACGTGAAATTGTCACTTAATTCGAAACAGTTTGATTCATAAACGAAAATTCAACATTAGACCTGTCACTAAAATTATATAGTCTTACTTTTAGTCTTACGAGAGATATTACTTAAATATTCTAAGACTGCGTGATATATTTTTTCATTCAATCCCACTCTATATGTGATTGAAGGTGCCTAAAGATCTTTTAACGTTGTAGTACTGTCCTAATTACATGGGATATCTTGTGGTATTTACTAAATTAATAACCTGATTACTCGCAACGCGGACACGTAATATGTGACATACTTGCAGTACTATCTATACTAATATAATAAAGAGAGAGTGCGAATTTTGTGAGTTAGTGTGTATGTGGACCGTAATCTCCGGAACCACTGCACCTGTTTGAAAAATTCTTTCAAAATTTGAAAGGTACATTATTCCAGATGGACATGGCTATATATTATGTGCAAAAAAATTACCGGGCATGTAACGCATGCCGGGCACAACTAGTACAATATATTTATATATAGATTTACTTGTAATGTAGAGCCACAGTGATATATGTAGTGTTAAAAATAAGTATCACATTCAAACATTTTGCCTTTTTTCTTAGAGTCAAATTGGTATTTCAATCAATCAATCAATCCTTTCAGCCCATAATCGTCCACTGCTGGGTCTGAGCCGCGTCATTTCCACGGAGAAGAATTAAACTAATAATGATTTTTTTTCAAAATTTATTAATAAATAATTAACTTGATATTATAATAACGGATATTATAAGCTTTAGTAGTCCTTAAATATAATTGGTGTTGCCATTATTTTAGTGTTAAATTTTTGTGGATAAATGTTCACAAAATATATGTAATACTGCGAAAATCTATTATGCAATGCAGTAATGAAAGATGACTGCTTTCTCTTTCGATAGATATGGGTGAAAGCACATTATATGCTCTAGTCACTATCGAATAAAAATTGGCGAAACCTGTAGTAATTACAGTACCTTGCCATATTATTAGACCCAGGCAAAAAAAATCCTTTCTTATGTGTGATTAGTTATATAGTATAAAATACAATGGATTTAATAAAAATTTTTTATATAAAAAATATAACTGGATATTAATTAAATTAAAATAACACAGTTTTAAGTCGATATTTTAATTATTTTTAGTATAAGGCGAAATCAAAGAAAAATGTTGCTTAAATCTAATATTTTGTGTGGCCACCTTTGGCTGCAATGAGTGCTTTTATTCGGCGAGGCATACTCTCTATGCACGATTGGATGGTTGTTTGTAGGTGGGGATTATGATTCCACTCATAAATTAATTTTTCTATTAACTCTGTCTTAGTGGTAATAGAAGTTTTTGAGATTTCCCGCTTCAGCAACTCCCAAGCACTCTCGATGGGCTTCATATCAGGAGAGTTGCCTGGCCAATCCAAAACTTTGATATTTTTTATATTAAGATAGGCTGTGATACTTTTGGCTTTATGGCAAGGAGCCCCATCATGCATAAATATCGGCTCATCCTCATCAGAAAACCACTCCTGTAACTGGGGTACCATTCTTGTCTTTAGTACTTTTTTTATATTGATCTTGACGCATAGTTTTCTCCACGATGTAATGGCGGCCTGTTCCCTTTCCAGATATGACAGACCAAACCATGATTGAAGGTGGATGTTTAATTGTAGGCACAATACATTCAGGTTTGTATTGTTCGCCTGGTTTTCGGCGGACAAACTTTGATTTTTCCATCAAAACTTGGAAAACAGACTCACCAGAAAAGCAAACCTGTAACACATCAAAATAAAAAGTTTAGATTAATATAAATGTGACTAATAATTAATATAATTTATGTCAAAAGCTATATTACCTTTTGCCAATCTGCAACAGAAATTTTTTTATGTTTATGAGCCCATTGAAGTCGCTTCTTAATCATGGCTGGTGTCAACTTGGGCTTTCGTGCAGGTTTTCGAGCGATTAGCCCTATTTCAGCCAATCGGCGCTGCACAGTTCGTTGAGAAACACGTATTCCCGCATCTGTTATATGTTTAGTAAGCAACTGAACTGGTAATTTTCTGCTTTGCATAAAATATCGCGAATCTTCCTATCAGTTCTAGGGGTCGTTATTCGGTGTCTACCACAAGTACCCTTTCTTTTTGGGGACAAAGATATTCCGGAATCAACTTTTTTCTTAATATTCTTTACAGAACTTCTTGCGACACCTACTACTTTTGCTATATCGTATTGTGATAAGTCGGATGCTTTCAATAAGCCAGATATTTGACCAACTTTCTTTGGTGACAGGTCGCAGCCTTTCCCCATCTAAAACATTGCAAAATTTAAATAAAATACTGTTTATTTTATTAAAATGGACAATAAAATACATATTCAACTAAATTAACATCAAAAACATTCACTTACCACTGTAAATGATAAAATAAACACTTTTAAAAGACAAAAAACTTTGATAACTTTTTAGGTTATTTTGCAGTCGTTACACTAACGACCACATAACGGCTTATGCTTATGACTTTAAGTAATGTTGCTACGGTTAAAATATCTCAAAAATGTTGCCATAATAAGCAAACGGCAAAAAATAAACTTCAAGAGCCAAGTACTAAATTCAATTCTACATTGTTTGTGAAATACAACTTTTTTTTGCTTGGGTCTAATAATTTGGCAAGGTACTGTAAATACATACGGTACAAGACACAAGTGCATTTTGATGACATTCGAGAAAAATGCAATAAATTTTGGTAAAATTTTAAAATAAAGCTAGAAACTTGGAGATTTGGATAAAATAAAAAATAAGCATTGATTATTTCCTTAGTTTATTTATAACTAATGGTGCTAATGGTCTTCGTTCGAGCCATTCCCGTGGGATCGGCATAAAATTTACTCTAAATGTTAACCAAAGCTACAGGCTATAACTAGGCCAAGTTTCATTAAATTCTGTATTTGCTTGTCAGACAGACAGACCAGACAGACAAATATTCCAAAAAATGTTGTTTGGGGCGCTATATCATTTGTACTTGCAATATCATTGCAATCGTTTTTTTTTTTTCAAAAAATATTTCATGCAGACACCAATGACTTCTATGTATTCTACTAGACAAGCAATGCAGTACTAAAAAATTGCTCATTACGTCACGGTTAATTGTTCACAACTCCTGCAGTCGATCGCGCGCAAGCCGGAGAAATGCTTTGTTTTGTAATACATCAAATCGACATCAAACGCTGCAATCTTCAAAATACTACATGTATAGTTTAATGTGGGATATATAACGTTGTGATTTACATGTGCACTCTAATTACGTGATTTGAAATTCATTTTATGTAATTAACTCATTTAATTTGTATTTCCCAACAAAACCTTAATATATAATATTGTCGTAAATTAAAATCAATCGTCAGCCATCTTAGTGTCTTTCTTGCTTATTCTTACTTTAATCATGTAAAATTCAAATTATTTATTTTCTGAACGAATGATTTTATACAGATAGTGATTGATCTTAACCTCCGATTCATTATACCGGTGTACCGGTGTGCAAATTTTTTTATAAAGTTTAAGATTAATTCATCCATGTCACATACAAAGGTACTATTCAACTCATCACAGTTCATATACATCCAAGACAAATAATAATGAATTACATACAGCTACCAGTCACCACATGTAAACAATTACAGAAGTATTGTAATACAGAAGCACTAGACATGAATCTATATAAATCGAGAAGTGTTTCCATTACTTATAATTTTAAAAAAACATTCAACTATAAAAAGAATTGACCACGAAACAATATCACTTCACTAAGGACAAGGGCGCAAATTTCCGAGATCAAAATAAAAAAAATAGTTTACTCTGAGGGACAAAATGGAAATAGGCAAAGATTGTTTTGTTTCGCATCTGCGTGAGCTATCGGTTAATCATTGTGCACTGCTTTAAATTCTTCCCTACCGCTCCCCGCACCTCAGCTGGCACAACCCGCGCTGTGACAAACATTTTCTTTAGAATCGCTTGTCTAGTAGAATACATCGAAGTCATTGACAGACACGGTCTTACGATTTTATTCATTTACGAAATGTTACTTCGTTAAAAATGTTACTAATGCCATAAGAATAATAAACAATACGAGCATAGAAGGGAATCTCCTTTGTGCGTGTACCTAACGCCGTGAAAAAAACATCTACTTCGCCCCCCCCCCCCCCCCCCCAGCCCGTAATGTCGCCTCCTCTGTCGCCAAAGGATGCCTATTGGGTTAGTTAAGTAAATTGTATAGTTATTAAAACGTTTAATTAATTATAATAGTTTTATAAAAAAGCAAGGTGGCAGTGAATAAATCAAGCGCGTGTCGTCCAACGGCGCAGCACGGACCTGACTGACGGCTTGTATTATACGATGAGAAACTATAGCCCATTATCGCGACCTTGAACGCGTTCGGCGCGCGAGTTTCATTTCTATGTGGAATTATCTATTCTTATGCTAATGCCTTTTCTTCTTAAAACCGTGGAACAGTTTTTCGTAGTTATTTCATTATATAGTAGCTATAATAACTACAGTTGCCAACAATCCCTAGAGAGCCGGGACGTTCCATTTCTAGGGCACTAGATGAGGCGTCCCGCATAAGGTGCTTGCGGGACGCTAGTTGTCCCGTTTGAATTAAAAAAATAATTTTAATATGAATGTATTTGCATAGTTTCCGGGCCAGCTTTCTAAATCAAATTACTAAATAAAACAGTTTTTCTAAATTTGTCTCTTACTGGACAGCCTAGTGCCATGTGTCGATAGCATATAATATATGCGCGTAATGAACCCGTATCTAGTGAAATTTGGGCAAAGTAATACATCTTTCATTGTATTGTATAAATATATTAGGTACCTATACATATGTGTAATATTTTTAATTGAGTGTAAGTTACACATTGCGGTTCGTGTCAAGCTTGCCTGTGTAACATGCTTTTCTTGGTTAAGGCTTTACTAACATAATTGAATAACATTGGTAACATTATTAGGTCCGACTTCTAGCAACCGCACTTCAACGGCAGCGACGCCGTGCGTCTATGACGTGTATTTTAAAAGCATGCACATTACGGCGGACCGCACCGTAGCGTATTAATTACATTGCGAAAATCCTCCTGAATCAGTTTTATATTTTGTATAAACCATCGCACACTTCGGGCGGGCCGCAGCGTAGCGCACTGCCGGATCGTTTGCCAGCCGTATTTATGCGCCACGACGCGGTCCGCTCCAATGTGCGTTGAACGGGCGCAGTTAACAGCTAACTGACTTAAATTGTTGCGTTGAGCTTGCAGCCCGGCGCGTCTGTAATGTGCTTTGACGTAGTTTTGCAGTGCACTACGCTGCGGCGCCACGCGGTTATAATGTGCGCGAGCCTTTATAGTGAAGTTTATCTCCAACGTATGAGGTTTAAATTTGTTTTATGAGCCCATGAAACCAAGAAAATGTCGAGCAATTTCGTATTCGATTCGTTTAAATAAACAGACATTGATAAAATTCCAACTATAAATTGACAAATTAGATTTGCAAGCGAAAAGCCCTTATGTTTCAGAAATGATACATTGAAATTCAACTTTGAAGTGCTCAACATAATCATTGATCGGCTGTTCAGCTCCGCTCGTATCCGTCGGCGCCAGTCGGCGGCCGTTCGCGTGTCATAAATATTTAAACGTACAGTACGTTGGTGATAAAGGTCACTATTGAAATACACGACATGCGGTGATGTACGGTTGGTGGAAATTAGGCCACTCTGACCAACAAAACGTGGCACAACGAAATATTTAGAATTTTTTGACAACATTAGTAAATTATCAGTTGAATTTGTTGTCACAACCGTAACTAGTTCTTTTATCGTCCACTGTTGGACTTGCATTGTCCTGTGTATGAGCGATAGACGGTCACAAAGCACCTTGTTGGTAAAGCGAGTCGGCCAGTCCACTCTTTTAGAGGTGGTGTAGTTCCTTAGGGCTTGTGGTAGCGGCTTTATTATCCGTTAGTCGCGTTATAATTGGCCTTTTTACTCTCTCCTTTATATCTATTGACTGTGTAGATTTGTAAATGTCTGGCTAACAGACACTGAGATAATAAGGAGCTCGAAGTTAATAGTTTCAGAAGCAAAAAAAATCTTTTCTCGACTGTATTTAACAGCTAAACATTTCTTAAATTTGGTCTTGTTTTCTTGTGCCGTGTTCTGATAATCAGAATAATAACTTTGGTATGGTCGGCTCAAAAGCATTGAAGATCTCTTTAATGTTTTAATAATAATATATTTATTTATACGGGGTATGTTCGAACCTTTCCCGAAGTCAAACCCATGGATTACTTTCATGATTTGAACTTCATTGGACATGAAAATTTCATAGAACCTTTTTTTTGGCCCATCCATTTCTTTTTTTAAATTTTACCACCTTTTTCATAGGTACCAATTTACTAAATACAAAGTACAAAATTTTTATTTTATCTAAAAGTACATGGTTTCACCCTTTCAGGCTTCATGGGTAAGGTTTGGAAACATCGTGTATATTTTAATACAAAGGTTTATTATATAAACTTTTTCGAAGTAGTCATTTATGAGGTGCAACAAAAAACAGTACCATACCATTTTGGTGTTAAATTATATAAATGTGAGTAGTAGTACATTAAGTAGGGAGACTTTTATAATGCCTACTTAAAATCAGTGCCTACACGTATAAATTATGAAACCGAATCATTATTTTCGTACAATCTTAGAACATTGTATCAAAGAATCTCATATTTTTTCACTTGATTTTACTATTGTGATATACGAGTATAAACATACATTAGGTTCGGTTGGAAATGTAAGCAAAATTAAATTTTCATATATTATATAATTGTTAGTTTGTCGGAGTTTATAAATTATCTTATAAAGTCGCTTTGATATATAGCTTAACTTATTTCTTACTATCTATAAACCTACCTTTAAAGCACAATGTATAACTGTGTAGTCATGAATGTTACGTAGTAAGAAAATCTAGATTAAAAATTCTAGTTGTTAACTATCTATGTAAGTGCCAAATTCAAACGAGCTCTTTTTCGAGGCACATTTTGATGATTTGATTATAAAAGCATTTTTAATTTAAATAAAAGTGTGTAATAATTTTTGTTTTTTAATTTGTACCTCATCAATAATTTAGTTAATAGTTCGTATGAACATAAATAAAGATATAAATGTAGGAAACCTGTTCATTCCTTGTATCATATTTCCTGAAAGTTTTTTGTATATTTCGCACAAGCTACCTATCAACAAGTCTTAGTGATAGATAGGCTGACAACGGCCGCAAAAGATTTTTTTTTAATTCTATGCAATGGAACTTATTTCGATAGAATATTTTAGCTTTAAATTAAATAAAAATGTAAATTAATATTTAACACGTATAGTTTGCACCTATATACTTGCATGTCGTTAGGTAAGTAAGTCTATATAATATCTGATATAATTCGTTTATAATTTATACTACTAACATGCACTTTATTTATTTTTGTTTTTTGTTAAATAACTGATATTGAGGAAATTACATTGCGATAAAATAAAAAAAAGACCGAATATTTTTCAATTAATATTGTAGTATTCATAATAACTAAATGATAAAAATCAATGTAATTTCCTCAATAAGTTAAATATCTATTAAATTTTTGTCTTGAGGTACAAGGAGGTAGTGATTAACATGGATGGTTTTTATATTTATTTCTTTCTTTATACTTCCTCTACGGTACCAGTACATATTTTTGAAAAAATTAAATTCGATTTTTTGATGTCACCTAAACAAATTTCTTATTTTTATTTTATTTGTTTCAGGTACGCTTAAAACGATAACGTTACGAAGCAAAACATTCGAATAAGAACAATAAGAATATATAACGACAACTTACCACATAGGTAGAGTTTACTTATGTACAAGTTATTAGTTAAGATTACAAATACGGTCTAGCGCAAAACCCCACCTTTGGAGAAAAATATTATGTTTCTAATTACATATACATAAAGAGTGTCATACACCCGCCTCCTTTTGTTATTTCGCTGAATAATAAAGTAATGTCCATTCCTAAATGAAAGTTATGTAGTTTTGAATATTATAGTTATATTCAGTTGGTAGCGTTACCAAAAATGTTTTATTGTGTTACACCGTCCCGCCTTATATCTGGCTCATTGCTAATACGACCTGAAGACATTTTTATAATTGTATTTGTAATTGGAGATGCAGTTTTTTTATATAAAAAAATTGGTCATTGTACATGGCCACCTAACAATTGCTACGCAACTGTTTTCTGTTTACGACTCGAGCATCTATGGAATGTTGATTCTAAGTGTCAAAAGACGCGCTTTACCATTATAATGTAAGAACGTTCATTTTTTGTTAAACAACAATTTAATAAAAATATACTTATTGTTAAGTTAGTTAAGTGATTGTAATGTTACAATACAATAGAATTTAATGGTATACATTAATATATAGAAGTATTTTCTTACTATTCAATGTTGTACGTCCATTTATCGTATATTAAAGTGTTAAATTTATATGCATTTCTATAAAATGTGATTTATTAAGTGTCTCACTTATGTAAATAGCTAAATATATCGGGAGCAAATGTCTTTTTATTGTATTTTGAATCTCTTATGCATTTCGGAAACTGCTTTTGTGTATGATACAGCGATTAATAAATTTTCTACTACAAAATATTGGTTTTTTTAATTATGCTATACCTAACTGAAAAAGTACTTTATGTAGTTTTTCGATAATGCGTTTTTCTAAATCTTATTTCATAGCACGAAAAATTGTATTACGCTGCCACGCACAGTGGTTTGGAAATCGCTGAAAAGGGACTTAGCATTTTTATAGCTTCTCCCGCGGTTTTTTTTATAAAATATAACTACCTACATTACAATAACATAAGTACAATCACAGTATATTGTAACTATATCAATGCAATGTTTACAAAATGACATGTGCAATGGCGTGTGCAGAAGGCGCTCATCCAGAACCGAAAAGAGTGCCGCAACGACCCTAAGGCCTCCCCCTACCGGTAAACCGTAGGAAGGAACGGACTTCGGCTTTGGGAGGGTACCGTGGGATCGCGAGTCTGTGAGAAGCACCCAGGCACGTGCTAATACCTGGTAAAAGTGTTGGTTGAAGGCCGCGTGTTGCTGGCGGGGACGGTGTATATGTGTAGCCTGTGAGTGTAGTGTAAGAACCGCATTGGTAGAAGCAATTGGGTTTTCTAGTACGTAGCCTGTGAGTCACGTATAGTGTAAGAACGGCATTGGCAGCAGTGATTGGGTCGTCGGGTAGGGGCATTCCTGTCGGGGACATAGGTTAGGCTGGCAACTACTAGGGGATGGTGTGGGACTCTGTCGTAGTAACGTCGAGCGGAGTCTTTCACGAAGGTCGATATTGCGAGAGTATCATGGGACGGCCACGGCCTTTCGCACGAATCTATTTTGGAGGTATGAATAAGTAAGAATATATTCATTCATACAAAGTGGGATTTGTAAGTATGTAGAATAGGGCAAGAAAGTGGTTTACCAGTTTGTAAAGAATGTTCTAACTACTGAAAATATTTCTATATACGAATTTATCTCTGCATGTGAAAACCGCACAAGGTGAGCGATCGCGCGGACGTACCTACTCTTCCCGCCCCGCGTACCGCACTCCCTCTCCCCGGTTGTATTTTTAAGTAACTTGCAAATGATTGTTATGATATTGTAAGTATTTTTTATTGAATTCTTTAAGTTTGAAGTTGACTTGTAATTGAAGTTTACAATTTATGATTTTTTTTCGTTATTTACCACAGTACGAGTTTGAAGATATTTTTGGTCATAGTGACTTTAATAATTCAGATAAGTACGTGATTTCTTTTTGGATGCATGTTAGGCTTATTAAACACAAAAAGACTTAATTCCAAAAAATATTCCATTGCGCCAAAAAAGAATTTAAATTGAATCAATTTAAAAAAATAATATTTATCAAAATCTTTAATGCCAATTAAAAAAATGTCAAAAATTTTTCAACCAAATGTATTTTAAAAACTTCCTCATTTTATTGTATATTTAGCCTATAAATTTTATTGACCTATCTGCTACTATGGCAAGAAAACAAATTTAAAATAAACGAAAATCTAATTTTAATAAGAAGAATACTGTAGGGTAAGTGGTCCAACAATTAGCCACTCGTATACAGTTATCCGCGCCCATATTTCTCAAATGCGTCGTTGCCGCTCCGTGCATACTAGAAATTTCGATGCCGCAACAGTTACTCTCCCCGCTCCCCAGTTGGCGGCGAGCTCACGCGCTCAACGGTTGTGTTACGAGTAAATTATTGAAAATCAGTGCCAAAATATTAAAAAAAAAGTAAGTATTTTTTCAGTTTCACATCTTTCAGTTTATTATTACAAAAAACCGTATATGTTGACCGTGTAAATATACTTTTCGTGCATCTATTAACATACGCTTGGTTTCAATTGTATGAATAATTTTAAAGTGATAGTGTTCAAACGCTTTACGGGGAGGGGTAGTCTACAATTAACCAAACCCATATGTTCAACAGTTAGCCATGGCTAATTGTGTACCAACTGGTGGTTAAATGTTGCCCTGCTTATTTTAATTACAGATGGGCCGGAATAAAACAACAGTTAGAAAACGAGGAGGACATACTGAAGATGCTATGAGGAAAGCAATGCAGCTGGTGAAATCTGGGATGAGTATAAGAAAAGCAAGCGAGGAATGCCAGCTTAAATATCCGACGGTCAGATTGTATGTGAATAAAATCAAAATAAATCCAGAGGTACGTTTAACACCAAATTATGAAGTTAACAAGATTTTTACAACAGAGCAAGAAAAAGAATTATCAGATTATATTGAATATTGTGCTCAATTATTTTACGGACTAACAACTAAAGATTGCCGACGCGTTGCTTATCAAATGGCGAAAGCCAACAATTTAAAAATACCACAATCATGGATAGATTCAGAAATGGCTGGATTTGAATGGCTGCGTTCCTTCAGGAAAAGACATCCTGAAATTTCACTGAAGAAGCCAGAAGCCTGTAGCTTAGCCCGGGCAACTGCTTTCAACAAGCACAACATTGAGTCATTTTTTAGAAATTTAAAATCAGTTATGGAAAGGCATCCGAGCTTTGCAGATGGTACTAGAGTGTACAATTTGGATGAAACTTCAACGACAACTGTCCAACGACCAGGAAAAATACTAGCACGAAGAGGCACGAATACAGCAAAGGTTACAAGTGGCGAAAGAGGTACCTTAGTCACAACATGTTGCATTGTCAGTGCGACTGGCCAAGCTTTGCCACCGGCTATGGTTTTTCCGAGAAAAAAGTTTCAACCACACATGATACATGGAGCGCCACCGGGCACATTAGGCTTAGCTGCAGCTTCTGGGTGGATGAATGCTGAAATATTCGTGGATGTAATAAAACATTTTATAAAGCATGTTTCAGCCTCAAAAGAAAATCCTGTGCTATTAATAATGGATAACCACGAAAGCCATCTTTCAATTGAAGCGCTAGATCTGGCTAAGTCTTCGGGTGTCACTGTTTTAACTCTCCATCCGCATACTACTGCCAAACTTCAACCACTTGATGTTGGATTAAACGGCCCATTCAAGTCGTATTATAATGCAGCTGTAGATTCATGGCTATTGAGACATCCAGGACAACCTCTAACTATATACAATGTTGCTGAGTGTGTTGGTTCTGCATACATGAAATCTATGACTCCGATAAACATAGTAAATGCGTTCAAGAAAACTGGAATATTCCCATTCGATGACTGCATTTTTACGGAAGTCGATTTCATGCCTAGTACCGTAACAGATAGGCCACAGGTCGTACAAGAAATTGATGATCAACGAGAAAAGTCTTCCACATCTCCTTCTATTCTTGAGAACGTTGGTTCCACAAGTCGAGATAACGATATCACGCCACCAATGATTGAAGTTCCCGATTTTCCAGCTTCATTATTAGTTCATGAAGATGTTGATCTGCAAGTTAACTTGCCAAGAAACCATGATGACGACACCACACTACAAATAATTAAAGCTCCCCATTTTCCAGCTTCATTATTAGTTCATGAAGATGTTGATCTGCAAGTTAACTTGCCAAGAAACCATGATGACGACACCACACTACCAATAATTAAAGCTCCCGAATTACAAGATCCATTACCCGTGCGTGAGAATGTTACTCTGCAACAAAATTTGTCCAGAAACCCTGATAGCGATATCACACCTCCAGTAATAGAAGTTTTCCATTCGCCAGCTCTATCACGAGTGCTTAAAGAAGTTGGCAACCAAGATATCACGCCTCGTATAATAGAAGCTGCCGGTCCGTCAAAGTTTATTTCGCCCAAGGAATTTATGCCACCAATAAAAGCGAAACCACGTGATCCAAAAAAGCGTAGAACTCCTGGGAAAAGCATGATCGCTACGGATACGCCTGAAAAGGATGCTATTGCTGCAAAGAAAATAAAAGTAATCAAAAAACAAATTAAAAAAGCAAAGCAAGACCTGTTCACAGGTGTTAAAACCCAAAATAAGTCAAGTAAAAAGAATAAAAGAGCCATTAAGGAAAGAAAAAAAGATATTATAGAAAGTGATGACAGTTCAGATGAAAATGATTTTGTAGCAAGTGGATCGTCGTCTGGTGGAGAAGAATATATAAGTGAAAATGAACATGAGGATGAGGAAAGTAGAATTATACTGGACGGTAATTTTTTACCTTTACTACGAGATCCAAAAGAGCAAGAATATGTCATCGTATTATTTCCATTTAAGAAAACCTCTGTCTATTACGTTGCGAAAGTTTTAGAAACAATAGATGATGAAGACGATTCTGACTTTTTTGTGAGTTTCTTAAGACTAAAAAGTAGAGCATGTCAAACATTTTGTGAGCCTCTGGAACCTGATACAGCAGGAGTACAGGCAAAAGATATTAAATATATATTACCAAATCCTAAAATTACTGGCAGCAGCCGAAGGCAAGCGTCTTATTTGTTTGACGTATATTTTGATTTGACTCACTTGAACCTGCGTTAAATGTTAAGGTTTTTATTTGTAACAAAGCTTTATATATATATATAGCTCATTACCTACTTACCTACTATAGTTCTCGATTAAATATTGTGAGACCGAGAAAAACTAATGCTGTGACAACGTAGGTTACGTTAAAGGTTCAGATATTTGTTTATTTCTTGTTATTATACTTAAGTTTTTGATAAAAATACGAATAATTTGATAATTATTTTAAGTATTTACCAAAACCTACTAAGACTTTACTAATTTTAGAATAAGTTTGTTGAGACTGAGATCATTTAATATTAAATAACTTGCGAATAACTAATCCTGTGAAACTTGCGTTAAAGGTTTAGACCTTTATTTATTTCTTGTTACTACACTTCTTAAGTTAGTGATTAAAATACGATTGATAATTATTTTAAGAATTTACCTGAAACTAATAAAACTTTGATAGTTTTCGATTGAGAATGCTAGTTAGTATCTTAAGTGCCTACATAATTTAAAAAGATTCACCACTTTAAGATTAACAATGTTGAGACTGAACTGTGCCATTATAAAGTTACCTAATAATTAGTTGTAAGTCAACTGTTAAAAGTACTAAATAATAAAAGACTCATTTTCATACCACTCATATTGTTTTTTATTTAAGAAATTAATAAATCATATATAGCGGTTAAATGTGTACACTTTGGTTAACTGTGGAACACCCTGTGGTTAATAGTGTACTATAGTGTGGACACAGTTAGCCAATCCCCATTTTTTTTAAAAACTCATATCTGCAAAAAATCTGAAGTAAATTCAGCATTTATTAAATGCAAATATGTAGCCAATAAACCACTACTTCGTACCTTGCAGATAATTATATATTTTGAATTACCAATTACGCGCTATGATGATCAGAAAATTAGGTGGTTAACTGTTGGACCACTCACCCTACTTATTTTTTACAAATTTTAAATTTAATCCATTTTCTTGCATGCAAAGATAAGAAAATCAACAAAGAGCCAAATTATCAAAAGATTGAGAATTAGCATTTTGAGCATTTGATAAATTAAATTGAAAATACTATAGATTTGTAAAAAATAAGTATAGTATTCTTCTTGTTAAAATTAGATTTTTGTTTATTTTAAATTTGTTATCTTGAATTTTTCAGGGATAGAACATTATTGAATTGTTTTGTAATTAAAATATTAACTTTTATGGTCTTCCTTTAGTTTAAGATACTATATGTTATTTAGAAATAATTGATCCTTATGATTGACCCTTTCGGTCGATGTCATAAAAATACAGATATTTTTTTTTCACATTTGGATGGTTCGAGTCCCGGTTCGGCCAGGAAATTTTTCAAAAATCTTAAATTGCAGGAAGTCTCCATTAAGTGAAATTTCCTATCTTCAATATTTAAAGTACTTTCCCTTCATCTTGCATCGAAATCGGACGCCCTGTACCTATATAAAGTCTGAACAGAAAAATAAAAAACTTGCTCCGGGGGCGCCACATCTGCTTTTTTTTATAGCTAGTTAGTGTTGTCAGTAGAATATATTAGTTCTATTTACGCATCATTTCGAGGTTTCTTATTTCCTTGGTCACTGAATTAGAATTTTGAATATCCTATGAATAAACTTTATAAAGTATATTTTAACATCTATAGTTATAAACATATGTCATACTAGATTGATATTTCTTTGAAAAAATTAAATTAAAAACAATATTAACGCTTGACGTGTTCTTCTACTTTGACAGTAGATTTCACGGATTTGACAAATGACTTTCATTCAACAAAATCCTATTTGCAAATAAACTTCCGAGATGTCTGAACGTTCCTTATGTGCACGTCAGTGTTAATCTTTCGTGTTCGGTGTATGTAAATTAACTTTCACTAGTAGTGTTTAGTCATTTCATCAGAATAATAAATGTGCAGTGAGAGGACTCACCGTATTGTTCAAATTTATTTTATAATATCCATGTTTCGCGTATAGTTTTCCAAAATGGCACATAAAAACTGTGTTGTGTTTGTAATTTTCGCACTTGCGATTGTTCAAGCAGTTGGTGACTACAGTAAACTGTATGAAACAACGCCTTGTGATAGCACCGCCTGTTTTGACGCCCTGCACGGAGCACTCGGCGACTGCTCCTGTAATGTCGACACTATAGATTACTTCAACAATGTGAAGATCTTCCCTCGCGTCCAGAGTTTAGTGAGCAAAGACTACTTCCGTTTCTATAAAGTAAATTTAAAAAAAGAATGTCCCTTTTGGGCAGATGATAGCAGGTGTGCTATGCAACATTGCCATATTAAAACTTGTTCCAAAGAAAGTGTTCCTGGATATTCAAATGGGTATGAAAACGAAGAGTTAGATGAATCGCCTGCTTCAAAGTATTCTGAAGAATCTCAGACTATGTGTAGTCCTGATGCAGACCATGATCCTCAGCTGGGATACTTAAATATGACCATAAGTGCAGCTAGTCAGCATGAGATTGCTAAATGGAAGGCTCATGATGATGCACTGGAGAATTTCTGTGAGTGTGATGATAGAGATGCTGAAGCAGAATATGTTGATTTGTCTTTAAACCCCGAACGCTACACTGGGTACAAAGGGTCATCAGCACAAAGAATATGGCGAAGCATATATCAGGAAAACTGTTTCAGACCTAAAGTGAACCCTTATTCAGAGTCCTTTCCATTTGTTCAGACCTCTGACCTAAGGAACATGTGTCTTGAGGAGAGAGTTTTCTACAGAGCTATATCAGGTTTACATACAAGTATAAATATACATCTATGTTTCAAGTATTTAGTGTCAGAAAAAGGTGTTGGATTTGCTGCCCCACCAGAAGGTGAATGGGGACCAAATTTAGAGGAGTTCCAAAACAGATTTGACCCATCCCAGACACTAGGAGAAGGTCCTAACTGGCTCAAAAACCTATACTTTCTTTATTTGCTAGAAATGCGTGCACTTACTAAAGCTGGACCTTATTTGGAACGTGAAGAGTATTATACAGGCAACCCCATAGAGGATGAGGAGACTCGACAGGCAATTCGTAACATGCTAGGTGTAATTTACTCTTTCCCAGACCATTTTAATGAGTCTTCAATGTTTAACGGAGGCAGTGAAGCGGCAACACTAAAGCATGAGTTCAGGGAACACTTCAGGAATATTTCGAGAATCATGGATTGTGTTGGATGTGATAAATGCAAGTTGTGGGGAAAATTGCAGACCCAGGGGCTGGGAACGGCCTTGAAAATTTTGTTTTCTGGTAAATGGGACAGCCCCCTTGAAGGTGATGCAGAGCAAGGAAAGCTTGCACTGAGGCATAAGTATGAGCGTCTGCAGAGAACAGAGATTGTAGCATTGTTCAATGCCTTTGCAAGACTGTCAAATAGCATCAGAGCTCTGGAGTACTTTAGGAACCTACTTGGGTAAGACTGCTACTTTACTTACTACTGCTACTTTAGTGTAGAGAATACTAGAAGTATTTTTTGTTATAATTTGTTACATTTATTTACAGAAAAATTTGCCCCTTTATTGATAAAATAAAATAACTACACAACTTATACACTAATAATGCAGATGAAGGGATTTTCAGTTAAATTTATATTTAATTATATAGTCCATTTAAAGAGTTCAGTAAAATCTTGGGTCTATGATAAAATCATGCGCTTGATTAAGGAGGGTCTGAGGAAAGTGGAAAATATGGAAGGAAGAGAGAAAATAAATTGATGATGTTGCCACAATTTTAATATATACAAATTAAAAATAGGAAAAATATGCATACAATAGAGCTGCAATTACCATACCATCAGTCTATGTCTCTCAACTGCTCTCCACCGAAGGCCCAAGGCTCTCCACCTCACATGACTTTATCTTTACTGAATAACAATTTATGCAAGAGCACTATTTACATATATCTTAAAAAGTTGCAAATGTATGATATAAAATATTTATTAATATTCTATAATAATAAAATCAAGGAAATAAGACTCTCATACACTAAACATAATATTGTGATATGAAATTATTCCTGGTGATATGAATTACTTCATCTTATTCCTCTTATAAACTCTTTAGTTCACGAAAAGGTTGTCATCTAAACTTAATATTATAGATTTAATTTCACAAAAATATACTATTATATATTATAATATGTAACAGATGTGAACACATTTTTAAATTTTATTTTGCACACATTTATTCTTAGTAGTTTTTATTTTAAACTTTTATTAATGAAGGAGCAAATATTTTGTTTTGTCATGTGTGCTGTGATTGTCGTGCGATATTAATTAGGTGATGGAAAAAATATAATATATGTATTTTATTTTTTTGTATAAGATATATATATTTTGTTGAAATACCTATTTATTTATTTGGTGAAAGACTAAAGGAATTTACATTGTAGGTGTAGTAATTACTTCTATTACAATAAATTTTGTTACATTTGGGAAATCCCAGAATTGATAATTTTGTAATAATATTTACATTAGCTGAATAATTCTGTTACGTTGCCAGGGTCACGTAGGAGGTGAGTAGGTAGCCTCATGACTAACTTTTTATCACTTCCCCACAGACATACCTGGCGTGTGATTTGAGTAGTATTAAAGCACACCCTACACCTTCGATTCCATCTGATCTGATCCTCAGATAAAATTGTATAATGTATAAAGCAATCGTCCTGAAATTATTATTATTATTGAAAAATGGGATGATCGGAAGCATTCGAGCATCTTACATCCTATGGTTTATAGAAGGTCGGAGAACTTCATCCTACAAAACGTCATCACTTGCTGTCACGCAACCGTCAGGTGCAAACGTGTTTTATTTTTATGCGCTTTTTGAAAATGTCGGACGGTCGTGATTACAGCCCGCGAGTACTTTGCATTATTTCTCGAGTATTACAGTATCTTGCATTTCAATAAATAGACCCACTAATTTTGAAATATTGATTTTCAATTTCAATTCATTCAATTCGTGCGATATTAATCACTATTACATTCACTAATTTTCAATATTTTTGAAAAACATTCATGGGTCATTCTTAAACACTTTCCAAAATGCGTAGAATTCAAAACCTTCGTCATTCTCAAAGGTGTAAATTTTCTTCTTTGTCTGTAGATTTCTGCAGCTCTTGTTTTTCTTTTATTTCTCTTTCCTTTTTTTACCATATGGGGCTCTTCAAGAGAGCTGTGAACAGGATTCTGCAAAGTCGGCAGCGCACCCGCAAGCAGGTGCAGGTTTTGCAGGTGTCCCTGCGCGGCGGTGACCACTTACCATTATGTGGCCCGCCCGCTCGTCTGCCATCTATACCTACTCTAAAAAGTCACTAAAGCAAGCGAAATTGAACACATGACAGTAACACATAAACGCGTTTGCACTGCTTTTCCGCTGTTTTGTGTCTAATAAATCGGAACACTGATTGGAAAGTGTGGAGAGAACGCTTCCGATTTAGATTAGAATCGGATCGGATAGGATCGGAAGGTGTAAGGCGTGCTTCAATGTTACGCAATAAATTAAGGATCTATGCACTTAGCTATTGATAATTTGGTTATTTATTTATTATCTCCATAATTTAATATCCGTTTAATTTTTTTTTTATCAGTATCATTTTGACCTGTATTTGGAATAAATAGGTTTCAAACATCTGATAGGATTATGATAAAATAATTAATTAGAATATTTTATAAAATATGATTTGTATTTTTTACAGAATACAATTACACACACACACACACACACACACACTCACACACACACACACACACACACACACACACACACGCATATGTATATATATATTTAAAGTTAAGTTATATCTTTTTTTGAAACAAGAACTCATAAAGTATTTTTTGACCTTTCAATCATATTATGGACATCAAGGCTGTTCAAATGTATTTTTAAATCCGGTATTAATGCAGTTGACATATGCGGTTTCTCTTTTTATTGAGAAGAAAACTCACTTATTTAGCACTTTTTGGAATGTTTTCCAAATATTATTGACATTTGGTAACTACCCATACCTAGGCAGAGTTCTAAAGTCGGAGAAATTTTTTCCTTGACTATCTTGATCACGCTACATCTCTTTCTGTATTTAAGAAAATAGAAAAAGATGCATTGTAATTAGATCGTCAAAGAACTCCGTGCAAGTTTTGAAATACGGTCTTTCAAATAACTAAATATGCTCTGTTGGTCATGAAATATTTTGTGTATTTCTAGACTATTTGGCCTGTTATACGCTTGTCTATTATGTTTTTGATTAGACGTTATGTCCCGGACTACATTATTGCCCAATTACTACGGTATCTTTTTAACGGTATTTTACAAATTTTACAACTGAAATAGTGTGATATGGCTTTAACACTATCAGATATACTCATATATAAAAGTATGTATGGGTTTTGTTGGTTTTCGCCTGAGTAATAGTTTTTGATTACCAAGACTATCGATTTGATATATTCCGAGGGTATCAGTACCCTGAAACCTATCTTTTGTGGTTTTCATTCTTGTGAATAGATGGACGAAGTATCGCGGGGCGTGTCAACATTTCTCATTCTTGATGATGTCGGCATATAAGTGGATGTCCACTTACCACCAGGTGATTACTTGTTCCTCTGCTACCTTCTTATAAAAATAAACAAAAATCAAACTGGCATTGATTTTTTATATTAGTAAGCAAGTAAGGATTAATAAGGAGGTGCATTAATATTTTTTTGTATTGAAATTCAACTAGATAGGTATCCTACAGCCACATCACACTGTTTCCTCTTTATTGATTTTAGACGTATTACAAAGCATGCACTGTAATCGATTACAATAGACATTGCCAAATTACAATCAGACATGACTGTGGTATTCTTATTAATTGGAGTTAAATTAAGCATGATATTTAAAACCTACCTAAGGCGTTTGCAATTACAACAAAAAATATTAGAAATACGAGAAAGAGTTAATTTACAATCAATATTATTTTATGTACAATTTTGGCAATTTCTATTGGAAATTAGTAATTATAAATAATAAGATGAAACACGTGTACCATACCATACCATTAGCCTATCTCTCTCCACTGCCGAATACATAGGCCTTCCCCGTGGCCCGTGACCACATACAATCTTTTACTCTTTCCGGTTATTTTCATCAAATCATCAGTTCTGCCCTCAGAAAAAAAGGCACTTGTGCATTTTCAGACATTCGAAATAAATTCAAAGAAAATTGGCAAAAGTTTTATTAATTTAAAATCAAAGTAGTAATCTTGGAGTTTTGGATAAATCAAAGCGAATAACAATGGTTTATCTTTGTTTATTTGTTATCTTTGCCTTTATTCTCTTTATCTTTAATTTCCGAATATAATGTTACTTATGCTTTCGTTAAAAAAATTACTATTCCTTTTTACCTGGCCGGAGGGCAACTCGAGCTGTTTCCCGATACATGGTCTGTATTCGACGATTAATCTACGCCGCCGGCTATCGGTCCTTTGGTTGTTCGTCGAATTTCTTCGTTCCGCATTCCTTCCTTTCCCTAGGTACTCGTGCCACGGAACCCATGTTGAAGTTGAAAATAATTAGAACCAATTGAATTGTGTCCTTAGAGGTAGATTTATGGAACCCATGTTGAAGTTGAAAGTAATTAGAACCAATTGAATTGTGTCCTTAGAGATAGATTTATGGAACCCATGTTGAAGTTGAAAGTAATTAGAACCAATTGAATTGTGTCCTTAGAGATAGATTTATGGAACCCATGTTGAAGTTGAAAGTAATTAGAACCAATTGAATTGTGTCCTTAGAGGTAGATTTACAGAAGAAAACGTTTTATTATCGTGTTAGAATATCGTTATAATTTCAAAGGACTTGGTTTCCTTAATACAAATACTTCTTCCTCTTCTTTCTTAGTCTTTTCTCGTTCAATGAAAGACTCCAATGCACGTCAACTATGTCTGTCTTGTTCTTTCCTCATACACGTCTTCTCTGCTTATACTCGTAACTGAGTATTCTTAATCTTATTGCTCCATCCGGCATTTGGTATACCTCTACTCCTTTGCCCAAGTCTCGGCCGTCGACGAGCATTTCGCGTCTCCATCACCCGTCATCTCTTCGGTTGATATGATCTGTACATTTTCACTTCATAGTGACAACTTTATATTCGTTCATTGTATAGGAAGTTGAAAATGATTTTCATTTTTCTAAATATTGTTTAGCAAGAATATTTTCTATTGTCGATTTCGAGTCACCCTGCCAAATAAATAACCAATTATTTGGTCCAAACCAATGTATGTATGTTAATTTATTGTTACCCTTATAGATCAGTTATTATGATCAGTAAAATCATTATAGTCGGAAGTCTGGAAACGCCCATTTTATCGTTGATAAATAAAATTATTGTTTAAACTTTACGTGACATATACCAGATATCATACATTGACATAATGCAGGTGTCATTAATATTTGTAAAAGGTGATAAAACTATCCATATATCTGTCGTATAGCTGTTTATGTATTCTCTGTACATTGAAATACATTAATATTTTTCAGTGTGTTATATATATATACTATTATACTCGTTATTTGATACTATGCGAGTCCATGTGTCTCTCCACTGTTTGGTAGAGGCCTCTTCCAAGGATCACTACACGGCCTTTTGCTCTATTCATACAGCCACTACCGGCAACTTTTTTCAAGTCGTCAGTCCTTGAAGAAAGAGAGCGTGGGACGCAGGCGGACGACCCACGCTCTCTTGTTCGTTTCTCGGTACGTGGTCTCCATACGAGGACTCATCTTCCCCATCGGTTATAAAAATGTTATACATATAATGTCAAAATTAGTAAGCTGACGAAGTTCTAGATGACACTACAAAATTGTCTAGCATTATTTCTGTCTTTCACTAATATGCATCATTACACGTGTTTCACCCCTACTATTATACTAAAACGTTAATTTTACGTTTACCATGACGTCACGAAACACGTAGTTTCGGTTGACGTAACAGGCATTTCTCACCATGAAACTATTCGAGTCAGAAATATTCAAGCCAATAGTTATTTATTTGTCTAACGGTGATCTAGAGTGGTATTTTTAAAATTCGATATTATCCATATATTCTGGCTTGCCGCTGGACTGTTGCTGGGTTGTGACTTGCATAGTATCGTCGTAAGTCCGCAACATATAACAATACAAGATCGAGAATTGCAATAACATCTAACATTGGTTTTTATAAAATTTAATTTTGTTGATATGCCTGAACTTTATTTACCTTAAATTGAATTTTAAGGAAAACTGTTGGCTATTTTACTAAGCAATTCACTTCCTCTTGCGTTTTATTCATTCTTCCCTGTGTTGGGGATCGTGACTTCCTTTAGAAGCAGCTTCTTTCTTACGATGTTATTTACTAAAATATATTTTGCCAATAGAATCTGTGTAATTTGGTATAATATTACATTTGAATTGAATATAATATATTAAAAGTTATATAGCTTATTTATTTTTTTGTGAATTACATGTTCTTTAAAAATATTTATTTCTTTATGAATATTATTTTATTAATTTTTTAGACATTTTAAATTTAATAAGTAGTAAAGTTCTATAAATTCCGTCCTCAATTACGGAACTAACTAGATCTTTAATTAAATAATTACAGAACTTTTTGGATTTTCATGGTAGAAATGCAAAATAGAAATAAGACCACTATAATGTCAGCACAAGAAATAATCCAATTTTATTTTATATGATATTTTTATATACAGCGCAAACAAAGAAGCGAATCTGAAGCCAAACATATTTGGAAGAGTTGATGACTCAAATGGCATCGTAGGCGACCAGATCAAGGTGAAAAAGGAGAAATGTACTTCTGGTGGTGCAAAACCTAGCATATGGAGTTAAAATAAAAATTGTGTTTAGTGAAATTGTTATATTGGCGTAAATAGAGAGGTTCGTTTTTGCAGTGTCCACCTTTTTTGCGATAAGTGATTTAAATGATGTTAGATGCCTACAGTTTTGTCCTTCTTCTGTCATACCTGTATTCATCGGGTGGTCAGATGCGTAATAAAGTCAACGCAAAATCAATTTAAGTTTTCCTTCCCATTGACACTACCAATCATTAAACATACAGTTGTATTGTGTCGTGTGTTGTTAAGCCGCGTTTACATGGCCGCGATAACGCTATTCTTAAGTGACGGCACACGATACCACTCAATCAAGGTAATTATCTCAATGCAAATTGTGTATACTATACACAAGTATATAATTAATTTCAGCATAATAATTTCTTCTGGTCTCCAATAAAGCCTACATAAACGACAAACTTGCATACAGAGATAGAGGTAGCATTTACGATAGACATCGCTATTACTAAGCAATAAATTCTTCGCACGGATCATATCGCGAGAACTGTAGTCCAACTAACATTTGTTGGCAAGCAAATACAATGCACAGAAATGCGAATCGATTATGTATCTGGATACACTAAACAATGTTTAACGTTCTCATGCTGCCTTTTTTTTTCTTTTCTTCTTTTCTTCTTTTTAAGGAACTTTTATGCCTTAGCACACATCAGTTCCATAGTACCCTAAACTTACATTCTACAACGTTAATGTAGGTATGCTGAGTCTTCGTCTGTGGTCACACGGTACAAATCGATTTGATTGTTTTACAATTTGTAGTCAACAGGCAAATGTTGTTAATCCGGAAGACTACTTTGACTATCGATGATTGCGTTCGTTTGGACATTTGAATTGTGCATAATATATTAATTTTATCAACTATAAAATTAAGAATAATGGTGGATTGCTCTTAAAGTTAAGTGTATAATTTATCAGGCACGCATAACTAAAGATTACCGTATCATAAAGCTATTTACGAGTATATGCTACTAAGTAGTGCATTATGTTGCTATGTAGTTACATAGTGCAATCGAAACATTCATATGAAAACCGTAACAAATTCGCTGGTTACGAAACTAATCATATCGAAGAAACAAAAACCACGTAAAGTTGCGACACACGCGGTTTGAATGTTTCTCTTACGTTATTCTTTTTAAATCAGCTAAATATTAGTGAGATTTTTTTTGTTTTGGAGTAAAATTACTACACAGGCTTCTTAAAGCATATCCTGAACTCTTCTCCGGAGTCTCTAAGATATAATTAGGTACATATTAAAGGGATTTTTTTAAACGCGTCCATATTAATTTAGTTATATTCTACTTCTACTGGAGTAATCACCGGAAACTGATGGTTTGGTTACATTAGCTTTACAAGTCCAAAAGTAGAAAATTACACGCATTTAATGTATAAATATGCGTGTAAAACGAGAAAAACTTGAAAGAACTCGACATTTGTCGTGTTTGGTATTTGAATACTGAAAAAGAAAATATTGTTGAGAAATATTATACCGTCTTAGCACTACCTACATAAAATACTAAGCTAAGAAATAAAAAGAAATAAGAATCCTTATTTGTTTTTAATTTTCCTTCCTAGTCACGAAGAAGAATTAGGTTTCGTATAACTCGCATTATATTACATGAATTTTGAATTCCAAGTTCCATTTACATCGGAACCAGATTGTGATGGACAGAAACTATTTCGGAATCATTACTAAGCCTCAAATCGCGCGGATCTATCAACATTGTGTTCGACACAGCTAGAGTTACGTGTTTCTGGGAAAATCTCCGCTACTTCCATTCTGAACCCGCATATGCAGTCAATTCCGCTTAATCGGGACACATTGGGACCAGAACATTTTGGCCTCTTAAGCGGCTGCCCTAATTAAACGAAATTCTACAGAAAAGCGTCTTTTCTTGCAGTTTAATTTCACATTAAATAAAAACACATTTCTGGTAGGATCTACATAATAAGAATATAAATGAACATTTAAATTTAGGTAATAAAAAATAAATATGTACATACATATTTTTTTACACGTAAAAATAACTAAACATACGTGTGATTCCCCGGTAATACGCGTTAGAGCTAAACTATGTAGATTGAAAACAACGGTATAACAGGGCCGTCAAATGCTCTTATGCACTGCATTTCTTAAAGACCATATTCATAATTGTATGTTTAGATTTTTTGTTATAAAATTTTGTAAATAGTTAAATATTAAAAATTTCGATCTTAATTTTTTTGTCCCGATTAAGCGGAATATTGTCCCAAATATCCGATGTAAATTAACGTTTTATTCATAGTTTAAATTCTGTTCTCTATGATTTGGCTCAAATAAGCGGCTGCCCCGAATAACCGGTGGCCCAATTAAGCGGAATTGACTGTATTTTGATTGCAATTTAACACTGAATGTTTCGTGTTCGTGCATATGATCATCGTGATGCTATCGTTATGTAGACCAACGTTTTTCCCTCTGTGTGTCTCTTCGGACTTATAAACAAGAATTCATTGTGTAAATTGTAAATGAAAGGTGATATTATGACGTAGTCTTAAAATATTTCATAAAGTTGAAGTAATTTATACGTATACAAAATTAATTAATCGGGTTTATATTTTATTTGACATTTATCGTTATCGCAAATCTTAATCTTTATTGAAAGATTAAATGATTAAACGTTGCACTTAGTTGATAATTAATGTTTTTTACTTAATAATAATAATTTTATTAACTTTATTATTTAGTGTATGACACATTTGAAATATTCTAAATTTTCTCTGTTGGTCGTAATTTGATTCATGAGTACAATCATTTACTTTTACCATTTCTTATATTACATCATACTATTTCATCCATATATGTATATTTTTTCCTGTTTACGCCAATAATTAAGATGCGGATCATCACAAGACTTATTTATTAAATCCAGTGAATAGTTGTAGTCGATTTTTTATTTTTTAAAGATTAAAGCTGAAAATTCAGAAAGCAGTTGTGATCTCTGTGTGATCTTATCATGCATCTTTTCTCTTTTATAATATTTAGGAGCTTTGATGAATTTTTTAAAAATATTTTATCAACCAGTATGGATCTTTGCTTAAAAACTGTTTTTTTTTTGTAATTTCAGCTTTATCTGGTGTCTAATTAAGATAATTAGAGGTATTTAGTGCATAATTAATTTTACGAAATATCTAAGCGAGACGAATTACTTAAACGTTTGAAATTTATTTATTATATTCAAATTCTACTTGAAGGTAGTTTAGTCATACTATTTCATCCCTTTAGAATATATTTAACTAAAATTAAAAAGCATAATTACTTTGTAACTTAAAAGCACACACCCGCACAACGTATCTCGCTTAAATATTTTTTTATTCCATAAAATTTCATGGTTTACCATAATATATTGTCATAATAATCTAAAAGCAATCTTTAAACATTTATATAAAGTTTGTGTTCACCAGAATTTAGAAAATGTTATTCTTAAAGGTTTCTAATTGAAACATCCAAAATCTGGATTTAAAGCGAAACTTTAGCCTACCACATTTCCACTCAAGACATGTTTTAGTCAGGTAGAAACAATGTGAATAAATGTCAATACAGATACTAAATTATCATGTATTAGAGACTAATTACACTTTAGTCCGTTACAAGAATTAGATTCATTATTAAGCGTAACCACTTAACAACTTAACGTACAGTGAAATCAACAAGACATGAGCTTTGCGTTTGTGTGAGTGCACACCGATAATGTACAATGCGAACCATTTCGATAATCGGATTGGACAATTCGGCACCCACTCACACAGATGCAAAGCTCATGTCTCGTTGATTCCACTGTAACTGATTGTAGTCTCTGTCGTCGTCGTCATGTCTGTCGTCAACATTCGTCTGTGTCGTCTTGAAGAACTTAGATTCAATTTTTATTCATCTAACGATCGAAATGCTTCGCGTGGGTTTTTATACTTAATCATGTGTTTTTATATGAATACAGATCATTGTTATCCGTAGGTGAATACAAGAATGGTTATACAGAGATTGCTGTTTTTATATTTATATAAATACTTATACATTTTTTAATAAGTATAATTTTTTAGTTTGTATTTACTTCTCTGACGTCACAAAGATTTATAATGACTATAAGTGTTGTAATTGGTCACATTTTTAAATGGTCACATGAAATTCCACTGTAACTGATTGTAGACATTCGTCTCTGTCGTCTTGAAGAACGATATGCAATAACATTATGATAGAAAAGAGCGCCAACGAACATAGTTGGCGTTTATTTCTTGACGAATGTTTTTAAACTGCACATTGGATATCTTGGATTTTTTATATCAATTAACACAAGTATATGATTTAGAAGAAACAATATTCAGTGGAATTTTAACTCAAAGTATGCCTTAGAGATAATTTGCTATTTATAATACTTAAGTTATACAGAGTTAAATAAAAACACTTAACATTCAATTTACAGAAAGAAAGAAACCTCTCTACTATATTCGCTACTATATTGTATACCTACATCTATGCAAATCAAGAGCGCAACAATATCAATATTAGCGTCAATAATCAAACAATATCAAGCAAATGTGTAGGAATCTACTGATCGTATACCAGTATATACGATTTGACGATCGACGTACAATTAAGAAAGGTTTTTGTTTTTTTTGTGATCGATTTATCGCGAAAACCGATTGATATTGTCCGTCGGAAACCTGGCACTCGATACATTTTGACGATTAGTACAATGGATATTAGTATGGACGATAAAAGGGCCGTAATAAGGCGCAAGGCACACTTTAATTCTATTCTACACTACAAACTTATAGAAATGGTAAAGTGGTTAAGAATTAAACTCCTGATATGTTTTGCCTATACATAATTTGTGTACCATCAATGTTGATCGACAGACTCGAGCAAATTTGTAGGCTGTTACACATGTTATGATTTATGACTGTTTATATGGTAAGTAGTTAGACTACACTACTAAAATTATTCCCCAATGGCCAGTAATACCTACCTACACCGAAAATTATGTAATGAAATGTCGCAATGCAGTAAACAGGTAGATTTTCCAATACGCGAGTTTGGTATTGGCAATAAAAAAAACTTTATTCAATTACTAGAATCGTATTTGGTTAGGATTAATTTATGAATAAACATGTCTCATCTAACGATCGAAATGCTTTGCGGGGGTTTTTATACTTACTCAGGTGTTTTTATATGAATACAGATCATTGTTATCTGTAGGTGAATACAAGAATGGTTATACAGAGATTGCTGTTTTTATATTTATATAAATACTTATACATTTTTTTATAAGTATATTTTTTAAGTCTTTATTTACTTCTCTGAGGTTACAAAGATTTATAATGATTATAAGTGTTGTAATTGGTCACATTCTTAAATGGTCACATGAAATTGTCTAGTTTTCTATTGATGAATTATCTATTGATTTAGTTCCTTTTCGCTTCATATTTGTATCAGTTGTCACTAAATGCATTACGTAAAAAGTTGTCTTACTTGTTTAAAATATGGTTTAATTTCGAAAGAGATACTTGAATCTGTGTATTCATTTGTAATAAATTAACAAGGTCTATTTGCATAATATTTGTATAATAATTGATTTGTAATAATAATTGTGATGTGTAATAAATAAGGTCTATTTCATAAAGTAATAATAGATTACAATTTAGCAATCTTTTAATTCTAAATTTAAGAATCATCATTGAAACTAAATCATTGAATTTAAGAAACAGATTGTTTAAAAAAAACGGCTACACTTTTAATAGCTATTGTTCGTTAATTGATAGGAAGTAAAAGAGAAAGACCCTTAAGGCAACATAAAAACCATTAACGTATTCCGAAATGGCTACCATTTCATTATTACCTTATCGAGAAACAATATCGATTGATTGTTATTACTTGGCAATTGTATTTTAATTGTTGTGTACGTCGAAAAAATATTGCTATAATCTAGATGTTTGACAAAATTGTTTTGGCTCTAAATAAGCTAGTAATAATATTGAAATAATAACCAGTTTATAATTTTTCTTAGGTTTATTAAAAAAGTTGTTTTATCAACACTTTTGCCATAAGCTTAAATTATAGCGTGTATAAATTGTCGTCTGTGATTTTGTGAGATGTAAGGTCATGACAAAACTATTTATTTTAAAGTTTTAAATACATGTTTTAACAGTAAGTTTGAGTATTTATTGTGTTGTGGCTTTTGGTTACAGTAACTCTACCCTTGTTTTTAAAAAGTAATTAACAAATGCCTAGGTTTGCTTAACATATAAACATAGTATATGTATTCTTTAACATATTCATAGTTATCCTTATATTTATTGAAATACTTTTTGATTGCTGTTTATATGGTTACTGAATAGTTTGAACTAACGGCCAGGGAATTGTGGTGGTGTGCGTTATAAAAACAAACTAGCAATTATTAAAACCGAGGCATTTATTTTACATATTTTAAGTAATGGTACAAAAGGGATGTTTTGATGCACGTTTCCTATGTGTCCATCTCCAAAAATTATTATAAATTATTTATTAAAATCAATATATATTTAGGCATTCATGTAAAAGTTAAACAATCCAATCTTAGAGTCAATCTGTCAATAAATCTGTTGGTGGTGTGCAGCAGATGTCAGGGTATTTCAGCCAACCTCTTTGACTTCACGATGTAACCGTTTTCTGTAACCTGACTACGCTAGGTTTCCTGTACTGGTCGATAATCCTTGTTTGTTTTACTTTTTTATTAAACAAACAATATGAAGAAACAAATATCGAAATGCCTTCTTTTATAGAATAGATGGCATCGAGCGGGCAGGCCACATGGTAAGTGGTCACCGCTGCCCACGGACGCCTGCTACATCAGGGGGCTTTGCAGAATCCTGTTCGCAGCTCTTGAGGAGCCCCATATCGTAGCGTAATGGAAATATGGAAATACCTCTCAGCTAGTATATTGAACGAATAAATTAGGTCTCATAGATTAGCGTATAGATTAGATTTCATTGTTTGAAAATTCGGTTTCAATAGATACGTGTTCGAACATTTGATTTTTGTGATAAGGCAAAAAAAAAAATATTTTTTTGAAATATTTGACTAAGTCTCAATATCTGGGAAACGTGAACCGACAAACCGTGAAACCGACGCGGTCCTTTTTCTGAGATAATGTCATATAGCAAGTAGGTACCTTTATTTGAGAAAATTTATATATGGTTATCAGGTATAAAGGTATGCAGAAGTTAGATAAAGATATGGTAAGTACAGTGGCGAAGGGATCTAATAAGAAAATGTACAATGTGAGAGTGACAATTGTATATATGTAGGTAAGTGCAATAGACAGGGGATCATAAGTCTACCAACATTATTAGGGTGGTTAAGGCTAAAGTGCAGTTTGAATGCGACTTCCGTGCAGTTATCTAGCAGTCGTCACAACTATTTCATCCAAGATGCCGACTGTATGGACACTAGACAGTCTGTTTGTAGTTCCAATGACTTCACACCGGTTGCACTAGTAGTTGTGCTGTAGTCCTAAAGCAGTCAAACCGATTGCAACAGCAACGGTGGTCAGCAGCTGCTGTGCACTATCAATAAAATCTATCCAACTGCATTAGGACTGCTTCACAACTTATGTAGATAGAGTGAAGCAAGTGAAGAATTGCAAACGGACTGTCCATACAGTCGGAAGTTCTCATGCAGTTGTGCCTCTTACTACTTACCTGCATTGAAGCTACATCTTAGCAGGTGGCTTTCAAATGCAGTACGTCTGTAACACCCTTAGAATACTTTAGCGTATATTCCGTTCCAATCTAATTTGTCCAAAATGTAAACAAACATGGGGACCTAAAATGACACGGCCTTTAATTAAAGAAATATCTTTAGCTTTAAATCTAGGGCAAACTTGCACTCTCAATTAATCAAATTATGGATATGTAAACAATTATCACCTCACTATTTAATGTGGTCGGTCATCACTCAAGGTCATGTCAACTATTTCATCCAAGATGCCGACTGTATGGACACTGGACAGTCTGTTTGTAGTTCCAATGATTTCACACTGGTTGCACTAGTAGTTGTGCTGTAGTCCTAAAGCAGTCGTCACAAGCCTTCAGGCCGCCATGTTTGTTTACATTATGAATAAATTGGATTGGAACGAAATATAGTGTTATTTTATTAACGTTTGCATTACGCAAAAACGTTTCCTTTTTCTTTTCATATAATAATATGGCAATGGTGTAAGTAGCACATTCTGTCAGTGTCAAGTTTTCTTCGTAATAAACAATTTAAAAGTCGAAAATATATCCTGTCAATGTCCAGTCCTATAGAATAAGTCAAGCAAGAGTTGCTTAGTAAAGTGATAGTAGGGTTACTGAGGACAGAAGAGGACTCCTTGGAAGCACACGAAAAACGCAGTCTTATGCTTTTATTTAATTATCACAAACATTACGCACAAAAAACACTTTAAAATTTAATAAACTATCACTATTAAACCACAAAACGCTTAATACAAAATAATCAAACAAAAAGTCAACCTTACTTCTCGGCTTTCGGCAAAAATCCAGCAAAAACGTTTGAGCATAAATGCCCAAGAATTTACAGCATACATGTTTCTGTCGTGAAAGTTATTAGAAAGTTTATGTTATTGATTACAGGTCCAGAGAAGACAAACAAAGTTTTCTGTCATGTGGCAAGAACGTGGTGTGAAGTTTATGAATGTGGGCAGCGGTCAGTTTGTGAACTTTAGTGTTATTACTTTTGTGATGTTCTCAGCTAAAAACGCGTTTTTAAAATACAGGCTTTTGCTCGCAGTCACGTCCTCTTAGGCCCGATTAATCCTAAAATTATCATCTATACGAAATATGTAGCTTGTAATTTGGATAGCACTTTAGAAAAACGAAACAAATGCATTACGTCGTTGGCAAATTATAGCAGATTCTCTCTTTATGAGTGTCATATCGATATATATTTCAAGATCTCGGAGAGTATTGGGGGTCCTCGGTGTCGACATTTCCAGCAAAGTAGTCACCGGGAAAGCAATACCAACTTGTCATCCAAAAAGCTCGGTGAGCTGAACAGAGCTGTACTACGGAGCAACGTCTATGCTTTAAAAAGCTCAGGTATGGATTTCCCATATGGAGTACTGTTCATATCTCTGAGCCGGCGTACCGAAATATGAGTTGGAAATACCGACATTGAGATATCTTTTGGCTGATTACATCACATCTCTTTTCATCTTTATTGCTAGTCCTCTGGAAAGTACTGAACAATTGTCGTCGAAGAAATTAACAATAAAAATCAAGTTGCAGGGCGACGATTTAAGTAGGGAGATGTATTCATGAAGACAAATCACGGCATTCTGCTCATGTTTTGAATTAAATGACATGAAATGTTATGTATTGTTTATTTTGGAAAAATCATTGCTTTGTATTTAGCAAACGTGTATGAAAAATGTAGCACTAATTAAAAAAATAGTTATTTTTTTGCAAAATGTGCGTAAAATTTTGATGTCGATTAATTCAGAATCTTGATCTGAATTCACAGTTTCAGATTTCATGAGTACAGCCTGTATAATTTAAGAAGACTTTTTGGAACGTCAAATTTTCTTTAACAGTGAAGCTGTATGTTAATGGGTAAATGTTATAGTTATTGTAACTCACGAGCGCGTGTCTGCCTTGCTTGTAGTGGTGAGTGTCTGTACGTGTAAAAAGATACCTTATATCCTCCACAATATACTTTTAAATACATTAACGTAAAGTACGGTAGGTATACGGTTATTTATCTACAAGCAAGGCGCACAAGCGCGCTTGTGGATTGCAAGACCTATATTCAGTATCATAAGGGCTCCAGAACACGACAAGTAGGTACTGTCGAATAATTAATTATTCCGCAGCCATCAAAGATAAATATCTTCAAATCTCAATTAGAAAGAAGACCTAGTCGACATTTTTTATATAGAAAGTGACATATACATTACAATTGGTGACATTTACAATTAGGGGGACTGCCACCTACTCGTAAGTGGATACCGTAAATGGGCTACGGTATTTACTAGTTGGCCATGGGATTATCAAGTGGTAGTCCAGTTGTAAGTAGATATTGTCGTCGCTCACGGACATCTGCGATACATGTCAACATAAGTAAATAATGACGAATAAATAAAGCACTTTCACGGACACGCTGTTTAATTTTGGACATCTAGGACTTAGGATTTGGAAAAAGGATTGGGAAGGATAGGGAATGAAAGGAATAACAGGAAGGAAAGTATGTATAGGGAATTCCTCATCAATAATAATAAGTAGATACGTCCCCATTTCATTTGCCATACGATGGCGATGTTAGTCGAATGAGTCGTCTGCGTGCTCACATACTCGTAAGTATACAATAATGCATGTCATCCGCCCGCTTTTTGATTGTTACGTTTTTTAATTAGTTATATCGGTAGAGGGTGTATCTATTGTACTATTTGAAAAACAGAATACATTTACGTGACTCAATGTATTCTGTTCTGCATACATATCGTCACGTCAATCGTGTTCTGGAACCCTGAGTACTGGCGACCACTGACCGCACGTAACTGCAAAGTTTCTTTAACAAATCATAATGTATCATTATAAATTAAGTGTACATAGAATTCAAATTTCAATGAATTTCTGGTCATTGTAGTAGATTTACTATCAAAGAGGCTTCGGTATCCTACAGGGAGTTACTCGGGCATGCATCAGCAGCGTGCATAAGCACGGCTAAGTTTGATTATATAAATACAAGTACAGGAAGCGAGCAAGATGCTAAAAGACGTTACGTCATGTCGACGGAGGCTTCGCCATGCCGACGCGACGGACCACTTCGACGACGTACTGGCCAGTCGAGGGAAAATATTTCCAGTGTGGGCTCAAGACCAAAGGATGCCGAAGCATACTTTGCCGCGCCCCGCCGTGCCGTCAGCGGGCTCTCATTATTTCTCTCTAGTCCTTACTTATATGTGATAGATAACTGTTTGTTTTCAGCAACTAGCAGGAATTTTTGTATAATTTCACTTTTCAATTTCATATTGTTTTTAATAAACTTTACAATGAATAAGTCATTTTAATGAATAAGTCATTAAATGCATCATTTTTGGTATTTATACACAAGTTAGTCATATGTGCGTAATCAAAGGTGATTGATCTATAATACAACGTGTGGCTATGCACGTATGCAGAGTGATTCAATCATTTGTCCTGGCCCGTTACGTTCGTCCACTTGACATGTTTTTAACTTTACTCAATAACATCTTATCTGTCTTTTACTATTCTGGTTACTCAGAAATATAATTCATATCCATTACTGATAACAAATGGAAGAGACGACTCTTCCATTAGTTATCGGTAACGAGAACAAAATTGGTTTGTTACACAATAAGGTTATTGTTTACATTCTATTGACTTTTCAAAACCTATTCGGCGTACATAATACACCTAAATTGTTTCCTAGTTTTTCAGATAATGATTCAAGGTTCAAGATTGAGGACAATTGAGGAAAATGAGGCACCATTTTAAAAATTGTTTGTTTCACTGATTATACAGGAATTGCCGTATGTGGCTACTAATTAGATAGGTACTTGTTGATACGAATGGGTAGCGAAACATCGATTTGAGATATATTACATACTAGATACATACTAGATATGTTACACAAGCACTTTATAGGGCAGGCACGATACGATTTCTATGTTCAGTAGCTCTCGAATTCTTTAATTCATATGTATTTTGAAAATGGAACATTCTTTTTACGTAGTACTTAAGTTTCAAATTTGACTTTTAATGAACCTCTCCTCATCTGCTTCACCCCTCCTAGAAATTACCAATCGGGTTTCTCTGATAAAAACATATGATGATGTGTCATCTTCTCTATTCCCATATCGATGGTAGATACTAATAGAAATGTTTTCATGTTTAATTACAAATATCTGATGACGGCGAAGTCAAATTAATTATTGTTGTTGGTGGGTATTATTAATAGCTAAAAAGTTATTGTTGGTGTGTATTAAAAGGTGTTCTTAATAGCCTAGGGTTTTGAATTAGTGTTGCAAAAGCGAGCATTGAGCGCTCGAACGCTAAGTAAGTCAGCGCTAATCAATCTTAAGAACATTAATTTAAACGTTTTAAAGTTTTAAACCTCGAGGGTAGAAAACTGAAACGTAATGACTTGAGGAGTATAACGATCACCAGCACTATTACAACACTATTCGTATTTTTATTTATGTAGGTACAAATTCAAGAGAATTAAATGAGCAACGGAAAACACTGAATGAGCAGCAAATAAAGGTGGGCTAGGTTCGGGTTCTCCGGTGACAATAAAGAAATAGTCCTGTGTTGATTTGATGATGACATTCTTAGTAATTTAAAATTATCTACTTCAATTATTCAAAAATGGGAAGCCATTATTAATTAATTAAGTAAAACATTGAGCAAACCCGTACGTAGGTTTGACTAGTTTTGAGACTAACAAATTAAGCTATAGAATTTTATTATTTGTATTACATTTTTTCAAAATACTCCTCATCATGCTCTATACCTACGCATTTCAATTCGCTTAAAATAACTCGGAAAACATCCGAGAGGTCAAAAATCTTTGCTTCGTAGACTGCTACCGCTTTTTCGGGGCTTAAAAAAAATAATCCTTTTATTTTTCCTTGACTAGAGGGAACAAAAAGAAATCAAAGGGAGCTAAGTCAGAGGACTGCGAGGTGGATGAGCCAGGATTTCGACACTTGTTCTTAGGATTCTTGAATAAACGTCCTTGTTCTTAGGAAAGTGTGCGAAGGCTCGTTATCGTGGTGCAGTAAGATCTCTCTTTGGTCTCCTCTGCTGAACAGCTTTAAAAACTTATTCCAATGAAACCGTTGTATACTATTCCCAATTGACTGATCTACAATTTTCCATATTGGATGTTGCGAAATGTCCGCTCCGAGAAAAAAACTAGCCACCATTTTCTTGCAATTTTTTCGGTACCTGTACTTTCCGGATCACATTGACAGATTCATGTTTCGTCGACAGTTTCGATTTCGGAAACACCTCAATATCCCATTTTCAAAACGTTGCCGTATTTCTCGGCACCAGTCCACACGAGCCTGTTTTTCCGTTTGGGTAGCAAATGTGGTATCGAACGACAACAAAGTTTCCTCAAACCAAGTGTTTATGCAAAATGGTGTGGATGCTCACCGAATTAAGGTTGACGATCCTCTCAACGTCTAAAGATCCGCAAATCACTTACAAAAGTGATTTGCGAATCTTCTCGCACCAGCATTATTTCCATATTCCACACATTTTCTGTAGTCACTGCTGTCGGCGGTCGTCCATTTCAAGGTGGGTTGTGCCTCTTTTGAATTCAGCAAACCATCTAAAAACGGTTTCTCGTGACGGAGCTAAATCCTCTAACGCTGATTTTAAGTGTTCCAAGCTTAACTTTTCGGTTAAACCAAAAGATCATAGCACGCAAATGTTCACACGTTTTAGCTATGGAGCTATGGATTCGACAGAATTTCCCGCGTTTTTCTTTTCAAGTATGGACTTGCACAGAAAAACGCGGGAAATGCTGTCGAAAATACTAGAACATGAAAATGCTAGTTTCAAATAAATTTACTATTAAAATAGGTATAATGCTGTGTTTCATTTTTAAATTTAGAGTATCTAAATACGTATACGTATGCCAGAGGATAAAATGAAATCTGGGGTATGTGTTTTAGACACTATCCGTACAAGCCCCCTGTGGTGGAGTATGGTCTGAAATCCCCTAGTGATTACTAGGGGAGGATTGCTTGTCTCGCAGTCGGACTTTATAAACTACTTTATGAAAATAGTTTCATTTACTTAGGTATTTAAGTAATTAGACACACTTGTATGTTGTAATGGAGTCCTCGAATGGAGACCACGTACCGGCAAACTTAGCGTGGTACGCGCTCCAGCTAGGTGAACTGAAGATTTGAAGGAAGTCGTCGGTAATAGTTGTATGAGAAGAGCGGAAGACTTTTTCTTTTCAAAAAAACTTTGTAAATTTATTACAGTAAATTATACAATAAAATTGATGAATTCTGAATAATTATTATTTACATTATTATAATAATATAGGCGCAAAGGTTCAAAATTTCTTAACTAGATGGCGCTGATACCGTCAGACTAAAAGGCGCTATGGTTTCGTTTTCGCTCACATCATATATTCTTGACGGACAGAGATATGTCGGGCGGTCGTTGGAAGGGCCCTGTATCCCAGCAGTGGAGAGTAGGGATGGACATTGAATGAAAAAAATCGATTAATTAATAATCGATTTTGCTTCGCTACTTATAAATCGATTATTATTATTAAAATTATCGATTATTAAGAATCGATTATTTTAGACAAAATAATCGATTAAAATCGATTATTTTTTCACATCCCTAGTGGAGAGACAGGCTGATGGTATGATATCTTGTTTACTTACGTATTATTTATGATACAGCTTTGTTTGTGCTTATGAATTTACTTCGATGCAGTCAGTCTAATGTTCTTATAATCCAAAAATCTAGATTGTTTCTAAAGTAAAGGGCAGGAAATTAAAACACAATTTTTCTTGGGAACGGAATCGTTTATTGAACCCATCTCTGTATTAATGATAATTAATTAAATAATACAGTTATTCTACACATTTTGTACTGTTCAAAGTACCTACCTATATCTCAAGTATTTCTATGTCTTACGTTAGAATGTCTAACAAATGCACCGAATACGAACGAATAGATTTTTTTAGTTTTAATATTTATTTTCAAATTGTGCTCAAAGTTCAGTGGTAGTTACCAATCACAGTACCTCCTGGATTCTACGTTTATTTTATAATAAATACAATGGATATTACATATTTAATTTATGATTTTATGAGAAATAATTCGCATGCCAATTTCAAAAACATCAAATTGTCTGGAATCTAAATTACAAATCACTTAGAAAATTAGAACGCACACAGAGTATGTTCTAAAATTATGATTTAAAATTTGATTTTTGGGATTTATAACATTAAATACGTTCGAATACATGCGCGACTCATATCTCTCTATCCTGTTAAGCAAATTTATTTGATATGCATAAAGTATATCAAGTATATAAGTAGAAATTTAAGCTTTTTATTTGATAAAATAATGGATAAAAAATATACAGTCCAGCAAAAAGTATCATCTTAAATTGTAATCATCTTAATTGTAACCAGAGATTAACATAAAGTTATATATTAATGTATAATTTATTAATTACACAAATTAATAAATATGTTTTACTGCGGTATATATGCTTTATGATATATATGCTATATTACATGTATAGATAATAATTTACGCTCACGAGAGAATAACTTAATTAAAATAATAAAGAAGAATCTTTCGTGGAACGTGATGTACCCAAGTAGCGACTAAAGCGAGCTGGACTGCATATCGAAGATTTTGTACCGTGTATGTATCCGAACGGAATAAGGACGTTATTACAAATTCCAAATACATAGAGTAGCTATTAATTAGTTGTCTATATACTAAATATTTTTAGATATCAATCGTGTCGCTTTCTTTTATATTTAATTAATAATAATAATAGGTATAAATCTTCCTTTATTGTCTTCAACGTTTACCATTAAACAAAGCTGGGGGCGTAACATATTTTTCTATATATCGGTAAATTATAAAGTGTCGCAGCGTAACGAGTGGTGGCAGGGGGGGGGGGGGAGGGGAAATTGAGAATAAACCGCTTTGGTTCCGATATTAAAATAACTGTACACACATAATAATACAAAACAGTCACAAGTATCCCTCCAAGGTTTATAACCGTATCGAATGGAAAATAATTCGACAATATAAAACTTCACATTGATCTCGTTTAAGAAACAAGCGATTACGTATAGTTTGTGCTATAAATATTACAGTAGGTACAATTAAATATATATAATTTCGGTCGGTAACCTTCGTACTCCGAACAATCGCGAGGAGATGACGAGTAAAAAAAGAACTAACATTTTTGAGAGTTCCATTACGTTACTTTGTAACCACTCCATGTTATATACATCTGTCAGCTTTCCGTCGCGGTCGGAAATACGAAGGCCCACCGATATTATTTAATTAATAGTACAGTAGATACGAAGGCGAAGCGATTAGACGCGAACATGTCGCAATTTTCATTTCAAATTTCACTGTTCGCTCGGCATACGTCGAATTCGACGTATGCGCATTTGCGCCAAAACTCAACAAATACCGCCTGTTACTTCTACAAGTGTCAAACATGGTGATTGCGACATTACAAAATCATATAAATTCATGATATGTACCTAAGTATACACAAACGATCCACAATACGCAAATGATACAAAATCAATAAATAGCATCGATGACATCATAATTATATACACTTATCATAGTTTAGTACCCTTCGATTTAATGGATTTTTAAGGTTAATCGATTGTTATAGTTGACTATTCTTTATAATTAATACGTGTTATTACTAATTCGATTCGCAAATCGTAATCATCCTCAATATTTACACAAGTACCTAGGTATTACGTTTAGTAACTCTAGCAAAGTCGCGTCGACATATATTTCCATAGGAAGTTGTTAGATCTATTACTAATAAGTTAATAACACTGTAGTTTAAACTCAAAATTAACTAAACTGAAAATTGTAATTAAAATTAATGTACAGTTTTCTCGCGACCGCGCTAGTGTTACTTCACAGAAACTCATAAAACTTTATACCCTTATACCCTACAGTAACGCTTCGTTCGGTTAGAAAGTAATCCATTTAAATGTATATGAAAATAAGTGGGACTTACAGTATATACAAAAATATCACATTACTTCGAGGCCGCAGCTTTCATTACTTAGTCATTAGTTCGTCTTCTTATCTAAGTTTCAGTTATTTCGAAGCGTAAGCTAGACATCGCAGTATGTAATCCATCGTGGCTATTGTTCGTGAAGCGCTCGCGCGAGCCGCAGTTCAAGCTTAAATCATCGCTAATAGTCGGTTCGTCATAACAGTTTTTATTACGATTCGTTTGCGTGTTTAAAAATAATCTTCATCAACTAATTTACACACACAACACAACCTATCCATGCCTTTTACATGTCTTTATTCAATCATCCCTCAACTACTAATCAATAATCTAGGGAGAATTTAAAAGACTAGATGCTTCGTCATTTATAGTTACAAAGTGACTACGATACCTACGACTTCTAAGTTTCGATAAAGGCCGTACGAAGCTGTAACGTCTCGTCTATAAAGCTGCAGCCGTGCGGACCGAGCGGCCGTCCACACAACGCTACACTAAAATAAAACTATTTGGCTTGCAGACAATGTACACGCTGCGCGAAGCGAGACAACACTAAATAGAAGGAAAGTTTTCAGTCGGCTCCGAAAGTCGCATCGGACCGTCACTCACGGTTACTATCACAAACGAGCGACATAGAAAAATATAATATTTGGGACGCATTTATTGCTAATTTAGGTACAGTCTTTGGTGGCCTCCGGCGAGGAGCCGCCAGAGAGGTCGTCGAGGAAGTCGAAGGTGGCGACGGCGGCGCGCTCGCGGTCGCCGAACCGCACGAAGAAGCCCTCGCGGCCGAGGATGGAGGGGCGGCGCGTGCGCGGGAACCGCAGCACGGCCAGCCCGCGGTTGCGCAGCGCGGCGGCTGCAGCAACAGGCCACGTTAGCACTCTACAAGCGAGCGCCCTCTGGACGAGACAACACGCGTGAGCATGCGCCGCGCCACCGCGCCGCCACGCACACACACGCGACACTAGCGACTAGCGCACACCGCTCCGCATTCGCACATCCTTACTATGACATCCGGTTAATCAGTGCTGCCTTTAGGAGTGCATAGGATTGTGCATTCAATTTCAATTCAATTCAATTCAATTGCTTCACGGCGAAATTGCTAAGGCCCCGGCACTGCGGCAATGCAATACCAATTGGCCAATTTAAAACTCTTATTAAACGTACTCAATTTTTTGAAAATCCCACTATACTATAATACCCCGCATTAATTCACAAATTACTATTTTCTTTACGCCAACATCAAGTTCTTTAAAAGCCAATTGACTTTGCTGTCAATGCCAAATGACATATTGGGGATGTGCTTTTCAAATAGACTTCATAATAAGTTTAATTTTTCCAAATTGATTTTAATTTTATTGATATTCTTACTAAAAAATTTAAAAATGCTCTCTAAATCCGTGAAAATTGTTTAAAAAAATAGTTAATGCCAATAGTGACATTTCAGTTTGCATTTTGCGGAGCGGTGTAACAGAAGATGAACTTCTACAAGAGATGAGACGATAGTGATTGGTGCGTGTGAGTGAGAGCGGAAACGAGTGACGTGGCTGAATGGGTGACAGACAACATGACATGACATGACGTCACATGACACAAATAAAATTAAGACGTTTAATGTTGGAAACTGTATTTTAATTAACTGCGGAGCAGTATAACACTTTCTGAATAACTCGACTGTGCTTCGCTAAGCTCACATAATTTTGTTAAGTAATACGATTGTATTATATTAAGATATAATTAATATAATCATATTTTCAACATTAATCGCCACCATTGACAGATGTACATAAAAATAAGCAAAATAAAATGAAAAAAGGATAATTGAAAAACACTTATAACATAGAAAACATCTTTTACCATCGTCAAAATACAAGAATCCTTATAAAAGTCTTAATGAACTTAATGGTTTTGAGTATGATAATATTGATAATAATGATTATAAATAATGAAAATGCGAATTGTTTTGAACAAGCAAAATCAGCAATTTTAACGATGGTACCAAAACGTAGCAAAAGAAATCAAAACACCATAAAATTTAGACATTTACAAAAAAATATGGTCTATATTTAATATACATGATTCAATGAATGATACTTTCTTTACTCTCACATTTTAGGCACAAACACCACAACCGTATATTTATTTATACACACATACATTATATTTACACAAACTAGATTACTTTAAATACCCTCAGAACAATTTTAACGTCAACTAATCTTTAGGCATGAAGGTACACTCATTCGGTCCAATATCTTGGATTTCACAACATTTTGTCAACTGCAATTATACTTCTTAAAGACACTTTAATTTCAAACATGTTTTATTTAGATTGTGTTTTAAACAGTGTTTAAAACACTTTGTTTTAAACATGTCACTCTGGTACATTGTCAGTTTTTTAAAATCTGACTGATGTGTGAAAGGCTTTAGAGTAGTTAAATTTAGGGTAGTCATAGAGGCATAATGCACAAGGCACAGCTTGAAACATAATTATTGGGTGGCCATATTATTTTTAAAATTTTATTTGGGACCAATTTTCGTACAGAAGCGAGACAGCTAATGCACAACGATTTTCTAATCACGACTGTTTCAACTGGAAATTGACACAATAGTTCTTGATGAATATTTTTGTAGCAACTTTTTTCTGATTAAAGACTTAATTAAAGCGCCCAATGTCTTGCATAGAGCATGCAGTACCTCGTCGCCGCCGCGTCGCCACTAACTATTCCGTGGATACTCTCTCTACACTTTTATTTTTATTATTAAATACACACCAACTGTATAATATGCAATACAATACAAACATCACAATAAATAAAACTGACAAGGGGGATGTTGCATGCACTAACAACAAGTGTGCAACGACAGCATTCCAGTTAAACAATTGTTAACAACAATAAACGAAGACAAGTTAACGGACATAAGTACAAATTGTAATTAAGTAAAAAAGAATACCAAAATATTATAAAGAGGTACAAAGAGACTGTTCTTTTACATCAAATTGACGATACTTTTCTCGAACCGAATGAGTGTGTACGACAGAATTTTAAGAGATGTCCCCAACAGTAGCCCAGTAACGTTTGGCATTACCTGTCTTCTGCCTCCTGGACCTGTGCAGGCGATGGAGCCTCGAGTAGGGGGGCGGCGGCTCCGCGGGGGATGACCCGCATGAGGAGGGGGACGAGTCGCTTGACGCCAGCATCACGTCAAGTAGGTTTGCACGAGCCTGAAATACATTAGGATTCAATACAATATAAATTATACAATATACCTAGGTGTTGAGAAGCTATAATTCTTTTTTTAGTATAGTTGGTAAACACACTGGTTAAACGAGAGTCATTTGTTGGCAAGTATTTAAAGTCACATATCATAGACAGTTTTTATTGATGAGGGGTGGATAGTCCACGTAAGGATAAGTAGGAAATCGCTATCCCAGAACAACTGTAAGCTGTGACTGCACTGTCCATGCATGATCGATAGTGAAGTGCCCCATGAGTTAGCTCAGTGGAAAAACATAAGTTGACAGGTCATTTCACAACTTTCGGGTTCGCTGTATAGTGTTTTAAAGGCCGTACGGTACGCAGCACAGGAATGCACCGCGCCTTTCGGTAACGAGAGATGCGATGATAACAGCGCCAAGTTGGCACGATTACTTCAATGGAAACCTCAGAAATCACATATGGCGATATTGTTAGTTGGTGTATGTATTCGTATTTGAGGTATGTGTGACATCCATCAATCGACATGGGTGGATGATAGCTGGGCAGGTACTAGGTTGCAGGTGTAGGGGGGGAGAGCGCATGCTGCATTCCCACAGCTCCTGGCACTCGATTGGCCACGTTACCCCTCTCTCACAGAAAACTACCTTGAAATGTACTGCATTTCCTACTTTATCGTATTTCCCCAATATACGTACGTGTTTCGGTAGTGAGTGAGATATGCCAGAGCCCATTCCCATCCCATCCTATCTCTCCCAATTTTCCCAATACATTCCTTAATCTACAACGTGCCAACGTTTGTCATTCTGGACTGATATGTTGGCATGTATCGCGGATGTCTATGGACGACAGTATCCACTTACCATCAGGTGGACTGTATGCTCGTCTGCCGTCTTTTATTCAATAATTAAAAAAAAAAAAACTAGATACCTTAAATTAGGCGGTAATTAATGTAAAACTTAGTTTCTTTACCTCATTTTATAAATTGATGATCCACACCAAAAAGCAAACATTACACGATAAGAAACAGTAAATAAATACTGGAAATACACATTTATCATTTAACAAACTTATCAATGAAAATGGATGTCGGTTGTAATTGTATGATAACTTGATAAGTGACAACTATCGCGAACAATATACCTACTCGTACAATATCTCCTTTATACCTGGTCTAGCCATAAATATTGTTACAAAGAAAACATTGATATTTTTATTTTTACATTATCATTTCATTGGAAGAATTAATGTTACTTTAAAAAAAATAGGTAAGCATTTTAAAAATATAACGTTTATTCAACGGGATCTCTTCGGTTTCTCTCCTTCAAAGCTTTAATCGTCAGTTTAGTACGAATAGTGCGTGGACGGCCAGACCTTTTTCTGTCACAAACAGGGGACGTTTCAATGTACCTACATGTACCAGCCTTTCCATGTACCCGGTACCCGGTGGATGGACAGTTTTACAAAATTGCATTTGCCTCCATGCCTACTTTATGTAATTCAATTACAGCAATACGGTTGTCGTTATCACCCCACTCCATTTAATTATTGATACACATCCCGGCCGAAAATAATACACATCGACTATGATCAGTTAGCTCGGATTTGTAGAGCGTCGTCTCTGTCGTAACGGCACACGATAGAGATGACGCTCTACAAAACCAAAGCTAGCCGATAGTCTATTTCTGAAGGCCGACGTGTATTACTTTCGGCCGGGAAGTGTACAAAATTTAATAATGATTGGCGCCAAAATGAGAAAAAACATTAATTTTTCACAGAGTCAAAGTTCAAATGTATGTTTATTTTTTTTATTGTAACTATTTAGTGGCCAGACTAAGTAGATTCGCTTAAAATTATCACCACCACGGGAGTGAGACTTGCCAAAGCCAGGATGATAGGGTAAGAGAAGTCTTATCCATCCGTCGCGTTATCCATAATTCCCATCCCATCTCTTTCCCGAAGGAAGAATGGAGAATGTCATAAGACAAAGAAATATTCTCGTTTCATTATCAACCTTCTCTTCTACCCTTCTGATTTTTTTTTCCAATTTAATTCTAAAGGTATCCAAAGGTAGGTGGCGCATTCGGTGACGTGCCAACGTTTGTCATTCTCCACTGATTTTGGCATGTATCGCAAATTTCCTTGGGCGACAGTATCCATTTATCACCAGATTGAGCGTTAAGTGTTAAGGTAAATGTTTCTAGTGTTAAGGTACTGATTGAACGAGTTATGATTGTGTTGTGTTTAATAGTTGTTTTTGTCACTGGCCGTTCGAAGATTTATTTTTGAACATATTTTCTTTAAATACATCCTTTACTAATTGATTGCCAACTAATTCCTAACAATTATAACTAAAACATCGATTCAAGTTGTAGTTCGCAAGTTTTGATGCATGATCAAAAATTGCAACTGCAGCTTTCACAAAAGTAGATACTAGATTAAGTGAAAAATGATTTTCACTTAATGCAGACTGCATAAAGTCATGCTAGTAAGTAATAGAAGTTGTTACCTTGGGGTCACTGAAGTCTATGTCTTTCTCGACGTGCACCCACCCCGTGGGCGCCCACAGCGCACTGTCCTTGTGCGAGTGACTCTTCTCCGTTCTGTCGTCGCCTTTCACTTCAGCGCCGCTCGTGCTCTCGCTTTGGCGGATCATTCTGTACAAATAACAAACATGAACTTTGTAACAGTACTGCTATGAGCATTGTATTTTACTCTGTCAGGTAGACTTATAGGAAGAGAGAATGAATCTCTTATTGTACTAGAATTCTACCTGGCCATCAATGTAAATGTAAAAAAACGATTCCTTAAAATTATTTAGGATTTGGATGGTTTTCAAATTTCAAATTAATCTCAAAGATCGAGCTTCTGACGGTCTAACCTGTCGAAGTGTCGCGATGTGCCTATCGTACTAAGACGAGCGGAGGGAAATGGGAAGTATTGACATGGCGTTCGTCAGAATGTTATAAATAGCTGTTCGGTAGAAAAAAGAAAATCTAATTGTATCTACGTTTCAGGGCCCGATGGTAAAAGTAATGGTACATTGACAATTTTATCACGAGCATTCAGTGCTGAACGCTAAGTTTCATAACTATTTACATTAGAGATTGCTCAATTTATGCACCCTTAAATTAGGGAGAATTGTTCTTATTGCGAAAATGAAAAGGTTATAAAAGATGCATACCTGTTCAGTTCCTCGATTACATCCTTGGATGTGGCAGCTTCGTGGAAACTCAGCGTGTGCTCCTGTTTAACAATAATCGGCTCGAGGGCGGGCGGGATTTGAGTCGACACCGGACGAGATCTCTCCACCACAGGGATTTTTGACTTTTTATTTGGTGAGGACGGGGGCCTCTTGCCCCCCATAAGCATCGGTATACGACTTTTCTCTCTTTTACTTTTAATCTCCTTATTCGTCGCATCATTCTTATTACTTATTATCACAGTTTCAGCAGTGGAAGTGCTTGTTGTGTTCGATTCAGTCATTTGAGGAGAACTCGTTTCTGGCGACGAACCCTCCTCTTCTTCAGGGACGGTAACTAAAGCTCCCGTGCTTCTCCTACATGCACTCAACACCTCCTCCACGAAGGACATCTCACTTTCACCACTCGGGTGTGGAAAACTCGAGGATTTGGGCAAACACGTCTCCATCTCCACTCTCTCCTCATTCAACCCATGTTTGTTCAACATTATGTTCACTGTATTCTCTTTCAGTGCAGAGTTGTAATCTACACTTCGACTATCAATATCGTATTTGACTTCCGCTTTCTTATCTTCAACTTTCACTTGAGGCAATGCTTGATCGTCTAATTCAGTCGCATTACTAATGTCGATACTTCTGTTAATTTCATTTTTTCTTTGCACTTTTATAAGATGATGTTCGTCTAGTTCATTTTCAGCGTTCTCTATTCGCGAAAATTCATCGTAGTAGTCTTCTGACTCCGCATAGGGATCTTCTCGTTCAATGAATCTTGGCGTTGATCTTGGCTCGGATATAGTATCACAAAAAGGTAACCGTGGTCGGTCACCAGAGATGACGTCACATGATTCGTTTTCAGAGAAGCTGCCGAAGGAGTCTGGCCTCGGCCTGTCCTCTGAGGCCTCGCTACGTGGCCCAACAGAATCGTCGTCGAAATCTGCCGTCGCATAAGGAGGCGGCAGTTCCCTTATTTCAGACACAGGCTGTGACGACATTGAATCCGATTCTTCTCTATCTCGGCAATACTTCTGTTGTTCAGCAATAAAATTTAGGACATTTTGTAGTGCCTGTCCACGGTCTTGTAACCCTACTGATTGAACATCATGAATTCGCAAATGGTTGCTTGTATCTTGAGTGGGTATACCTCTGGAAGAATTTGATGCTAAACTTTTCGTACTCTCATATTTGACAAGGCGGTAAAAATCGCGTGTGAAGTCGAGGCCGACGTTTGCGCAGTCACCGTCTTCACTCAACGCTGCACTAGATCTTTTGTCAGGTGCATCTGAAGCGCTCGACCACGAACCGCCCGGAGAGTGCGTTCTGGAACACTCCCATCTTTTTTCAGAAGTATCTAAATCGTCTACTATTCTACATTCATCTATTTCGACATTAGCAAAGCCACAATCATTCCACAGGCAATCGCTCACATCTTCTTCCAATTCTAACGCGTCATCTTCTCTTATACTCGGTAAAGTTGATAGTGATATTTGGCCAGGCGTCGTTATTTCAGCAAACGGTGACTGCCTGTCTGGGAGATCTTCGCAGGAGAGCGATAAGCTCCAGTCTTCTAACTCAGCTCTGTCATATTCTAAATCGGCTAAATCTCTATGCCGTTGCTGTAGCGCTGATCTTGCATCGTCCAACTCGAGCCAGTGTTGGACATAGTCAGCATCATATTGAGATCCATCGGCCCGTTCATCGGCAGCACTTCCCCATGAAACCCTTTCCGAACTTGTGGTTGAGGCGATTGCTGGCCTCCTTAAGGGTCTTTCTGGGGCTGGTTTTAAATCTAAAAGTAACACTCCTGAACTAGGCGTTGGAGTGTCGAGGCAACTGTTTGAGCATGTTGTACCCGCAATAAATTTGAGACAGAGATGTGAATCGGAGAAGCTTCGTACAACGTGTTGGAAGGGCAAGACGGGTCGAGAGGGTGGGTAGCTGCCCCTGACGCCGGCGAATGCTACACCGATAGGAAAGTAAATATAATCTGGATCTGTTATGAGTCTTGCGTGTCGGCGAGATTCCCTGGGGTTTATTGAGACGATCGTTTGGTTGTCGGTTTCGTCTGACGCCTCGTTTAGGTCAGGTAAAGCTCTGTCGGCGGCGTGGTCGCTTTGTCGGGAGGCGTCGGCCTGCACGTCGCTGGACATGGTGGAATATCCCTCGTCTTTGGCGCCGCTTTCAGGTGATTCTGCGCCCGCTTCGCCTGCCTCGCCGCTCTCTTCTTCAGTCACTTTCTCCACACTTGAATCTGAAATAATTAGAACATTATTGAAACTACTGTTGAAAGAGTCTACCAAAAATGACATTGCATCACTGGTTTATTGGACAAGTTGATATTAAGTAGCTTCAAGCCTATAAATAGAATGGATACATTTTTTCTGAATAATATGAACATTGGGTTGAGTTTTATGCGTTTCGTTCATTCGAGATTTACGGCAAGTAGTTCATGATGACTTATATAATCTTAACAATGTCGACTGTGTTATTAGGTCCACTGTGTCGGCAATCAAGAAACATACAAAGACGAACAGATAATGTACTGGACCAGCCGAAAAACTTGTTCCAATCTGAATTTGAAACCTTTTGCTTAGCAACAATGCAACAGTAAGTGAGATAATTATCCCATTTGATAATTAGTAATTCTAATTGATAACACCGCCCAACAGCATACCTGTAACATAGAATGTTATGCATGATCCTGAATGCGTTTTCGACGCCGAATTCAAAGCTGTAGTCAGTTTTTCCGTACCAACTCTAGATTGAAATATATGAGGGGATATTTTTAAGCAAAAAATCCTATTTGTCATACTGTAAATATTATATTACGCGTAACTAAATTGAATGAAATTTCCTTTTATAAGATTTTCTCGTATAACTACACTCATGAGTAGGAACTCCTACTGTTCTGAATACTCAAGCAGTAGTCGGCCATCATATTTGTATCCCAGCGGCTTTGGTAGCGCTCCTAGGACCATAGTGCGAATATCTTGATGAGATAGTTCTTCTTGTTCCTCACCTAAATCACCGAAATTTTCAGGAAAACAGTCCAGATGATTGTGAGCATTAAGTGTAGCTTAATGCTCAAATGGCATATGGCATCAAAGCTACTGGAAGAGTGATGTGATATCTTCAACGTATTTAGAGTATAATTGTCAGCCTTCTTATTGACTAAGAAATTTTTCACCACGCAAACAAATGAATTCCACGCTTTCCCCTTACTCTTTGTCATAGATTTGATGAAATTTGGATCGTTTATTAACGTCCTGACTTGTGGACCGTCAAATATTTGTTTAGAGCTTTTACATATTGTTTCCTTAGCTCTAGTTTGAGTTGTACACTTGTAAGCCCATGGCAGTCATTGGACCGGGAATATCAATGCAATACACAAAATTATCCTCTTCAGCAAATAAAGGTACTAAATTTTTCTCCGTTGTGCGGTAATACGAGATTTTCGTGTTTTTGTTACCAGATGTGTCTCTTTTAACCGGGAAGCTAGAAGTTCTGATGCAGTCTTAGGTAGCCCAAAATACAAAGTCATGAAGATCATTTTGTTTAAACGGTCTAGGCATTTCGAGGGAATTTTCTGCATTTCTGCAGAAATTTCTGCAGGGAAGACATCACGGCTGTTAAACAAAAACTACTTAATTATTATAGTTGATGATAGTAATAGTCAACTTGGGAGTAAATATTTAGAGGCTACTTGTATCTCAAAAACTCGAGCTGTCACAGAAAATCTGACGGTAGATTGGGAATCACCGACGTTAAATTAGTAAAAATCAGTTGAAAAATGTCATACAACAGGGAATAAGGTTGATTTTGTTGTGCTGTGTAATTGACAATAATTGTGAAAGTTAATGAAAGTTCTTTACCTCGTACAGTGTCAGTGCAGGGCTGCGGCATGTTGAGGCTGAGCGTGGCGGGGCGCGCGGGCGGCGCCCACAGCGTCGGGTCCACGGCCGACAGTGCCCGTGCCAGGTTCGCTGGCGTCACCTCTAGACCCTGGAAGGTTGATAGTGTTCAATGGGGAATTACTTGTGACTTTAATTTTACTCTACTTTCTTACAGTATTGCCATGACGTCATGTCATCAGCCTGTCTTTTCACTGAAGGATATAGGCCTCTCCCAATAGTTACAGTATTACAAAATTGTAATTTTAATAAGAAGTAGAACATCTATATAAAAACTATAAACAGTTTTTTTTTATAGGAAAAGGCAGCAGTCGAGCATACAGTCCAGCTGATGGTAAGTGGATATTGTCGTCCATAGACATACGTGGTACATGCCAACATCAGTCCAGAATGACAGACGTTGGCACGTCCCCGGATGGGCTGCCCACTTTTGGAGATTAATGAATGGATTGGAAGAAAGGGTTGGGAAAATGCGGAGGGATAGGATGGGATAGAAATGGGCTCTGGCATATCTCACTCACTACCGAAACACGTATGTACATTGGGGAAATACGATAAAGTAGGAAATGCAGTTCAAGGTAGTCTTCTGTGAGAGAGGGGTAACGTGGCCGGTCGGTTGCCCCCAGCTGCTGTGAAAATGCAGCGTGCACTCTTGCTCTACAAAAAGGTTCTGCTGGTTATTCGCCAATGGTTTTAAATCATCCATTTATTGTTTATAGTTGATGTGTCCAAGGTTCAAATTGTCAGAATGATTGCCAACCTTCGATCACGATTTTTAATGACAGAATTCCATTTTACTCTTAACGGCGCTTTTGACTCGTCTATACGAGTTGCTATTAACGTAATCTTTCACGTTCATACGTACAGATCACGGTTTGAGGAAGAAATTGCCGAGATCTATACGTTCCGACTTGATAAAATAGTCGCTAGCGAGTTGAAACGACTTCGAAGGCTGGGAATAGACGATCGATTTTTCCACTTACTCAAGTTAGTTAGGCCTAAGTCGCTATAGTATGAAGTTACTTAAATTTTTCTAACAACAATATTTCAATATTTCTGCCACTTTCAATATTTCTGCACTTTCAATATTTCGGCACTTTTAATATTTCTACCACTTTCAATATTTCTGCCACTTTCAATATTTCTGCCGCTTTAAATATTTCTGTATTTCCAATATTTTTGCCACTTTCAATATTTCTGCACTTTCAACATTTCTGCCACTTTCAATATATCTGCTGCTCATTTAATTATTTACCATTAATATTCTAAATCAAGTTTAGTTTAGATACTATTTTATTGAACGATATAATTTATTGCAATCTGTCATTCCTGAACATTGATCACATTTCCATCAGCATCTTGTGTGTCGGGCTTTGCAATCCTGTACACATGAGAACTGTGAAGTTTTGCTTTGTCATCTCTTTTTATCCTTACCTTGAGCTCCGACCAGATTTCAGCGAGGATTTGATGGCGGCGTTTGTCGTCGTGATTGAGGGGGTGCGGGTGTGGCGCGGGCGGCGCAGGCGGCGGTGAATCGCGGAACGAGACCAGAGAGCCGCAGGAGCCCACGTCTACTAGGTGCACTGGAATCAGCGAATCATAAATGTTATTGAGGAAATAGTGGTATACCATATTTTGTCATCTATGGCATAAGCGCCTATGGAAGAATATATAGAATCTATATTGAAAGCATATACAGAATACAAATTCAATTGTTTTCCAAAAAAGTTAAAAATGAACATAAAAATACCAACTACAATTGTTTGTTTAAATATTGCTTTGTTAATGTTTTCAATAAGGCAAAATTGTCCGTCCTCGTTGAGGAACAGCGAAATAAACATTCATTGACTAAAATTGTAAGGCCCAGTTGTTTACGCCAGAAAAGGTCAAACGTCAATTATGAACTACCCAAAGTGAATAATGTACTTGGCAAAATAATATGGAAATACATGTTACCTGATTTGGTCAATGAACTGCCTATAAAAGACACATCTCCAAAAAGTTCATCACTTTTGCTTTGTGCAAATGATTGTGCACACATTGAGTAAGTCCAGGTGTACAAATACACTACGAAAACATTGGTCATCGGCTAATCCGGAAACACCCGAACGCGTCATCCACTTCTGCATTCCCACAGCCGCTGAGCGCACTCGACTGGCCATATTACCCCTCTCTCACAGAAGACTGACTACCTTGAAATGTACTACATTTTATATTTTATCGTATTTCCTCAACGATGGGATTCCCACGATGGGAACCCATTCCCATCTCATTCGATCCCTCCCTATTTTCCCAACCGTTTCTCCCAATTCATTGCAAACGCATCCGGAGACGTGCCAACGTTTGTCATTTTGGACCGATGTTGGCATGTATCGCGGATGTCTATGGACGACATTATCCACTTACCATCAGATGGATTGTATGCTCGCCTATATGGATTGTATGCTTTTTTCCATAAAAGAAAATGTTGAATAAATAATATTAAAAATACGAAATAAGTTAGAAAATCTTAATCAGAGTCAATACCGACAATAAGGTGCGTTTGCTCTGTCATTGTCTTTTACTAGGTTTAGTCTTGACCTAGTGTGATTCAGAAATATTCTTTAACTCATATCCAGTCTGCATTTTCACAAAATTAGAATTATGATTGGGTGAGTTGCTGCACGCTGCACATTAATTACACTGTTCAGTCTGAAGCAATTTCCCACAAAGTTGCGCTCTGTATCTCGTCACGTTTTATTACTGTGCGGTATAGCCACCATCCCATCCTTGCACCATCCCTTGATGGTGTGTGCTTGTTCTGAATGGTGCATTGAGCTACCTTAGTTTCTTGTCTATTCTAGAATAAATACTTCACCCTGCAAGTCCCTGGGCGTGTGTGGTGTGAGAGGCGTGTGCGGGGTGGCAGGCGAGGGGCGCGGCTGCGGTCTCAACTGGCGCACGAGCAAAGCGCTTAGCGCTCGATTCTGAGCCTCGAGCTCGCGGACTCGAGCGCGGGCGCATCCCAACTCTTCGCGTACACTCTGCGGAATAAGAGGCAGTTGTTATAGTTAGACCTGATGATTTCGTATGACTAAGGGTTATAAGTATAATATTTCGATTTCATTCCAATAGTATGTTGTGTAGTTCCAATAGTATAATACTATGTTCCAATACTATGTTCCAATAGTATGTAGTTCATTCCGCTGGATGCAGGTCGCTGCCGATAGGTCTAAATGGCGGACAATGGGGGACGCCTATGTCCAGCAGTGGACGTCCAAGGGCTGAAGAAGAAGTATGTTGTGTCTGAAACTAAGTCGACCTATCTCCTTAACTATTTACCTACGTCTTAACTTTGATATGGCTTGAGTATAATTGAGTATTATCAGGTAGCAATGGTTAATTTTCGTAACTTTACAACTATCTCTTTTTTACCCACGACGGAACAGAGATGGTACCTATAATGCATTTGGGGTTAGAGAATGAACAGATGGAGACTACATTGGTGGCGATCGGGGAATGAGGTACGCGCAAGGCGGGCACCCCCGCACTCCCTCGTGTCTCCACTTGTGGCGCTGGCGCGCTTGTAATACGCACGCAGTGCTCTGACTCTCACTATCGTTCATATTGATACTTGTTTTACTCGTGTGCTCGTGCCCTCCGTCATTTAAATACTTAGTTCATGTTATTAACAAAGTATGGCTTCGAAACGAGTTTATATTTATAGGTAGCCAAGCGTGAAATATTGTGAAAAATATGCTGGCAGTTTGTAATTATGAAAAACAAAATAACTGTGTTGCTGTGCCTATCTATAGACGGAGTCGCTAATTACACAGGATTAAGGAAGCGGACATTTGAATATCTAAAACTAGAAACAAAAAGAGCGGGTAGTTCGTCATTAAAATCGCCTTCTAGAACAGGAAAAGTGTTATAAGAAAATAAAAGTCGACGTTGATGACTTTGATCGAGGAGTCATAAAAAGAACCATTGAAGAATTTTATTTAGGTAATTAAAAAAATAGTGCCCACTTGTCCAAAATTGTTTAGAGCACTAAAGGAAAAAAAAATATGATAGCTCCAGTTCTGATTCAGACTACGATTAATAATATTATATTATTATGTAACTTTAGATATTAATAAAAACTATCGATTTATTATCGATATGTTAATCTGGACGAGCGTACCGCACTAGCAGCATTACTCTCGTCCGTCACGAACGTAGTCCGTACCTTATGTTTGTGTAGATACCTACCACTTTGTTACCACTTTTGTCAGAAACGGCTGGACCGATTTTGAAGCGCTTTTTTTTGGAAACGTATGATACACCTTGGAGCGTGTTTGAGGATGGGTGTTGTGGTTTTTACTCACCAGGGGGCGCTGCCGTACTAAGTTAAAATAGTGATAGCTTGTATTAAATTATTATACTCGTAGATTGTCAACAACAGAATAGTTTTTATTTTAACATTTGCAAAAGTTTCATTGGTGATTTTTAACCGTCGGGGGTTTCATCAAAATTATTTGGTCTTTTTACTAGACGCTACTGTGGTCGTTGTTTTAGTACCTTTGATGAACGCGACCGTGGTGGAATCATTATTGTTCGTCGTCACGATTCCATAACGAAACTTGGAGTTCAATCTGGCTTCAGCCACTTATATAAAACTTCTCGTAATACTCTATGTATTCAGTTGTAAAATATATAATCTTTTGCCTGTTTAAGTACCCACAATAAAAGCGTTGTTTATCTCAGCGATACCAATAAAACCATAACAGCGGAATACCAGATGTTGCCAAGCTACAATAATGCAAAATGTTGCCCTCTTTGAGGGATCGTCTCGAATCCCAGTCAGTTGTCTACCAAAATAAACGCGTATATTTTAATTACACTTCATTAGTTAAATTAAATTCGAGGATGGTAATTGACGGCCGGTAATTGCAAGGGGGGAGATGGGATACCAACAAGATATTGCTTTCAATGTTGCCAACTTGAAGATGTTGCAAAATTCTGCGGAGATATGGAGGCGACAGACCAAGTTTGTTTATTAAAAGATTTGGTTTGAGTTCGCTGATTTATTTCATACTTAATTAAGGGTAAATAAATTTCATTAAGTTGTTTACTTGGTAAGTACTTACTTTGGTTGAATGATAAATACTTCGCGCAAAATTAAGTAGCCTTGAATCATCGTTGCGGAACTATTGTTATTTAAACATTACGCTTTTTTAAGCGATCATATTATTTAGGTAGGAACAATATCTATATACAATATATAAAAATGAATGTTTCTTTGTTTGTCCCGTATGCGTTCCTATACCATTAATCCGATTGCGATGAAACTTGGCGAGTTGTTGTGCGCACGCCCGCGAAGGATATGAATTAGTACTTGAAGACCGCGCGAACGAGATCGCGGGCAACAGCTAGTCAATTATAAATTTATAATAGTAGAGACAATTGCCCTAGCAGTAAGATGCGAGAACACCAAATTATAATAATTATATAGAATTTGTGTTAATTGTTTTTGTGACTATGTACACTAACATACTGTTTTAATATAATTCAATTGTGTTATGTACAACTAAAGCCTGACCAGAAAAAATAGAAAACTTGCTCTGGGGGCGCCACATTTGCTTTTTTCATAGTTAGTGTTGTCAGTAGAAGATCATGGCGAGGTTTTTTATTTTTTTGATCAGGCTTTATCTCGAGTACCATCTAGGTTGTGTTCCAAAACATACATAATTTCCTATTCGGCAGTCTAATTTCGATGCATTTTTCTTTATTTTCAGAATATAGAGAATAATGCCGAATTGGTCAACTACAGACGGAGGAAGTTTTTGTTAACCTCAAAGATCAACAGTGTGCGAGCGAGATTTGAAATATTCACGATAGGCGAGAAAGGGTGAGAACAAACTGTCAACTGACACATTTGACACAGTCGGAAAGACCCAAAGTTCATTTTACCTGTATTACGAAATGGTTAATTATTAGATGCTGTTAATTTCTGTCACGCTTGTTATAGTAAATCACGCACACTTAAATAGGATTTTTTGTCGCAAATTAGACATGATAATCTTGTCATTTTGTACCTATCTATTGTACTAACTGCGTGAAATATCGCAAGTGTCTATAATATCTGTGTATATTAATTAAATACTTGCATACATCGCCCGTTATAAAGCAATTAACGTCATCTCCCGAATCGCATTTGATGGATGTTCATCCCTGTCTTCGTACGAGTATATATACATATATTTTACGGCGGCGTCACGTGTGTACGTCATCGTGTGTCATTATCTCATAAGAGTAATTAGACGTGCCATAGGAAGCACTCTGGATGATGAAAGATCACCCCATACGGGCAAGATTATTGAGTTATAAATGGTAATTCTGCTGAGTGAAGCCTGTGTTATTAACATGTATGCAGATAATTGGAATAATTAATCAATTCTAGGATAGATGTAGATGCGTGTGTGAAATGCTATGTAGTATATCAAGATGTATATTTCAAGTAAAAGTTTTTACTATAAAGGAAATTTTGTATTTATTTTGTTACCTTATAAAGGAATCAAAATAATTCGAAATACATTTTAATCTTGTTCAATTAGATAAGGACAAATTGAATTACCTTACTTCCTTTATAAATTAGTAATAATTAATCATAACTAAATATGTAGGTATATTAAAAATATAAAAAAAAAAAAAAAAAAAACTTTTTTTATAGCAAAAAGGCGGCAGACGAGCATACATTCCACCTGATGGAGAGTGGATACTGCCGTCCATAGACATCCGCGATACATGCCACCAACATCAGTTCAGAATGACAAACGGCACGCGTTAGGGGTAACGCGCTGGCTTGCAGATTAAGGGTGTAGATCGTGAAAATCACCGAAAAGAGTGTTACGATTTTTCATATTTAACCTATTTACATATGATTGATATCAATGATAATTTGTATATATTACAATCAAAGACCAATAAGTATGTTCATGCTTATATTAAACTCTTAAACCTAATAGTTGTTATATAATAAACGTCAACAAACGCACAAAATTGAGTAAAAATGCAAAAACATGACTTCGTATTTTTCAGATTTAACCCCATAAATCAACACAAATTGATAAAAAGAAACACTTTTTGAACACTGAAGAAACCAATAAGTATAGCTGTATACTTCTTTTTATACCTTTACAAACAAAGACTTCCTCTTTTAAAGCCCTAAAATCTAGATATATTTTAAGGTAAATTTTTCATACACAAATGTATGGGATAAAACGTTCGTTTCATTCGTGCAATCTCGGTGGTCTGCAGCGGCAGTTCCTTTCTGTAAGTGAACGCGACACCACGCTTGTCGGCTGCAGACAGCAGAATTACGTATTGTGAATTTGTGTTTTTTGTAAAAAACTGTAAGTATAACATTTTTATAATTAATTTATTTTCAGTTAGTAGAAAGTATCGATATAATGAATGTCTGAAAGAAAACCATGATGGAACTAGATATAAATCGTAAAAAATACAATATCTACACTAATAGGTATTATAAAGAGGAAAGATTTGGATTTTTGTATGTAACGAATAAACTCAAAAAGTACTGGACTGATTTTAATAATTCTTTTATCATTCGAAAGCTACATTATCACTGAGTAACATAGGCTATTTTTTTCGCAGGACTGATTGAATTTGAGTGGCATGCCAGGGAAAAGAAAGTTTTGTACGCATTATAAAAATATGAAAGCCAAAAGATCTCGGAATAAAATGTAAGTTCCTCCCTACTTATTTATTATCGCATTTGAACAGGGTACATTACAAAGCTAATACAATATGTCATATGATTTAGATCGCCCGATTCAGACATATACCTACAATAACATGTAAATATTGGTTTGTATTATCTATATCTATACTGATAAATAAAATTGAAGTATCTGTATGTAATATCAAAATAATAGGATTTTTTAAAAAAAAAAAGGCGATACGGAGTTCGCCGGGTCGGCTAGTATTGTCTAAATATCAAATTGTGGAAGTAGGTAGGCGACAGCGCAACTTTGTCGACATACCTATACCGCCAAACAGACGCGAGGCGCCTAGCGTCTGGCTTAGGGTTGTACAAAATAAATAAAAAGTGGATAATATTGATGAATAATATTTCCAGTATTGAAAATAAAGAAAACCTTGGGGCCGAGACTCTGAGCAACAATGCTACGCGCTGTATAGAGGTAAGTTGTTATACGTAATTCTTGTAGACTTGTTACATAAATAAACAAACTACTTAGTTAGTGATGGGCGAAGACAAAATCTCAATACCTACCTATAGATTTTTCTTGCAATATTTATTATTTTCATCGAGAGACAAACACCTTAGTACCGAAATACTTCTCAATTACTTTCTCAAAAGAAAATTTACGTTCAAATAGGTGACGTCATAAAAAAACAATACCTAATGCGTAAAGAAATTATAATTTCTATTCATCAGGAACCTAATATTGTATTAATTCTTTTGCATTTTTTTAAATTTTTAATTATTTTTTATAAAAAAAATCAAGCCATTATCTTTCTTTACAGGAACTAGTTATTGAAAACGACCAAGAGGGAAAGGTGGATGAAATGGAAGTTGGGCGTAGAGTTGTAGACGTTTCTTTTTTTTTTAAAGCTCTTCAGGCCATAGGGGACCACGGTCCAATGGATTGTAAGTTAAGTTACCTCAGTATAATAGGTGAAGTAAAAGTTGGTCTGGACTCAAAACTCATCATGAAATGTAGTATGTGTAGTATGAAATTTACTGTGTGTTTGATTGAAAAGAAAGAAGATAGAATGGAAGTGAATCATCAAATTGTATCTGGTATCATATCATCTGGTGGGAGCTACTATCAGTTAAAAACATTAACTGCCGCAGTAGCCCTACCAATCATGTCACCTTCATTATACAATGAAATTAATAATACGGTTTGCGATTGGTGGGAAAAGACAGCAGCACATTCCATGGCAGAAGCTGTCAAGGAAGAAGCGGAGTACGCAGTGTCTATAGGTAGTGTTGATAAAAATGGTACACCATTAATATCTGTTGCTGTTGACGGTTGTTGGAGCAAGAGATCTTATGGTAAGAATTTTTCCGCCTTGTCCGGCGCAGCTGCGATAATTGGCATTAAAACTAATAAAGTATTGTTTTTTGGAGTTAAAAATAAATACTGCGTAGTTTGTGCACGAGCCGCAAAGAACGACAGTCAGCCCTCGGAACACCGTTGTTTCAAGAATTATTCGGGATCATCTACCGGTATGGAATCGACCATAATAGTTGAGGGGTTTAAACGTTCCATTGTTGATCACGGTGTAATTTATAATAAATTTGTAGCAGACGGCGATTCCAGTACTTATAAAAAAATATTAGATTCGCGACCGTACGGTAATTTAACAGTAGAGAAAATTGAATGCAAAAATCATCTTTTACGAAACTACTGCAATAGCTTGGAGAAACTGTCGAAAGACACTAAGTATCCTTGCGAATTGCGGAAATTCCTAAAAGAAAGGTATTTGCGTTTAAGAACGGGTGTAAAATGCGCTATTAAATATTGGGGCGATCAAAATCAGTCACTCGAAGAAAAAATAAAAAATCTTAGTGAAGATATCCTAAATGGTCCACAACACGTATTTGGTAATCACCAATATTGCAAGGAGTATTTCTGTAGACCTGATACTCGTCGAATAGAACCTGTTGGGTTGCTTCCAGCAATTGTTGGATGCGGATTAATGGACGCGGTACACATTTTAAGTAAAAGACTGTCATATCATTCTAGAAGTTTAATTCATAATTGTACAAGTAATATAGTTGAAAGTTTTAACGCAGTGATTGCCAAATTAGTAGGGGGTAAGCGTGTAAATTATTCTTCCCGTGGTTCTTATGCGGGCCGATGCGCAGCTGCTGTTGTGTCTTTTAATACAGGATCGATTCATAGTAAAACTCATGAAGTAATATTTAAATCTAGTCCTAATCCTTTGATCGCGAAAGTGGAAAATTGTAATCGTAGAATCCGTTTAATTGCTAAACCTAAATTAAGATTGAAAAAGAGCCACAGCGCTGTATCGAAAGACGCTCACTATGGACCAAACTGCGAAAAACCTGATCTGAGTCCAGAATTATATGAGAAAGCCAAGTCATCTTTTTTAGCCGATTTAAAGTTGTCTTGTGCTGAAAGAGAGGAGCTTGAAAGGTCGACCCATTTGCAAAGAAGTAGTTCTGAGTGGATGAGTACAAGGAGAAAATTACTAACCTCATCATCGTTCGGGGAAGTTTGTAAAAAACGAGAGAGCACAAGTTGTGCTGTTCTTGTTCGTAAAATCGTTTATGGTAGTAATATCTCCAGTTTGCATGCTGTACGGTACGGTATCGAAAACGAAGAAACCGCAATTAAACAGTTAGAAATTCAAGAGAATATTAGTATACAAGGTTGCGGTTTGTTCGTCGACGATCAATATGAATTTCTTGGTACTACACCAGATGGCATTTATGCAAATGGTTTAATTGAAATTAAGTGCCCACATTCTTTAGCTGGCATGACTCTTGATGAAGCAATGGCCAAACATACCTTTTGGGTTAAGGACAAGGCTTCCAAGGGTTATGTCATAAATAAAAATCATAACTGGTATTTCCAAATTCAGGGACAGGTACATATTACTAAAAGAAACGTTTGCATGCTTGGCATCTGGTTTGGTGCTACTGTACCTATGAAAGTTTATATTATAGAAAAGGACGACAAATTTTGGGAGGAGAAAATGGAGATGAAATTAGTTAGGTTTTATTACGATTGCCTACTTCCAGAATTAGTTGATCCTCGGCAGTCACGAAGCATGCCCATTCGTGACGCGCCCAGTATCATAGAGGCTATGAAAGAGAGGAAAGAAAGAGCTTTACGTGTTATGAAAGAGAAGAACGCCTAATGATTTTGAAAGATACAGGTAACTTAACTACCCAGCCAGTCGATTCACGTAAACACGCCAGTCCAAAAGTCGTTTTAACTTAGGAACTTAGAAATCGCCTTTTGGTTTTCTGTTTTAAACGCACTTACTTATCTAGTCTTGGATTGTCATAAATCTTCCAATAGCTCAATTACTATACAATTTCTGAGTTACCTGGTGTAAAGAATCATAAAAATTGGTTCAAAAATACAGCGAATTGAGAATTCTCCTTTTTTTAAGTCGGTTAAAAGGGCTAAATTTGCAAAAAACGAAGTGACGTCACTGCGCTACGGTTTTTATTACTTACGTGAATCGGGCAGCTGGTAACGTTTTCATTCTGATAGGTTTTGTGATAGCCATTGATTTTATCATCAAATTAGCAGAAATCAGAACTTGATCCGTAATCGAATGAAAAACCATTAGAATTTTGAACTCATATTTCGTTATTGTTTAATTACATACTTTTAATTAGTATATTAATAATTTACAAACTTCTGTTAAAATTAGTAAATAAATGAATTATTTACTAATTTTTGTACAACCCTAGCACGCTTTTGAGATAGCGAGTAATGGCGACTCATATTTGTTATTGTGTAGTAAATAAATCATTTTTATACTTGTGTTTCATTTATTGACATTTTTTTTAAAACCCTAGGATTTTTTTTAGATATCGACGAGGTGATCGTAAACAAAAAGTAAGTATTTGAGTTTACGCAATAGGCACATTTCCTTGCGTAGAGATAAACACACTTCCTACTGAATTTGCAATTATTTTATTGAATGAATATTTTACGAATTAGAATAAATTTTGGTAGTGAAATTACAAATAAATAAATAGTTGGAATTTTAGGTAAGTAGAATACAAAAATGTCAGATGTCAAATGATAGAAAAACATAAAAATTGTGTCTCAACTACTCTTATTAATCTATTAAAAAGAATCAACAGCTAGTTTCCAAAAATTCAACATTATTGTTATGCTGTAAATATTCAAGTTCAATAACAATTTCTCAACGTGGAACGTTTGTTGCAAAACATTTTGAAAATCGCGCTCTCTAGGTCATTCATCCGCCCCGTCGGATGTTACATTAAACTTTGGCGCTGCGGTCGCTCGAAATCGAGATCTCAGGCCAACAATCTACACCCTTAAGGAATATATCTCACTCACTAACGAAACACGTACGTACATTGGGTAAATACGATAAAGTAGGAAATGCAGTACATTTCAAGTTAGTATTCTGTTAGAGAGGGGTAACGTGGCCAGTAGAGTGCGCCCAGCGGCTGTGGGAATGCAGCATGCACTGTCCCCCTACACCCCACCCTACTATAAATAATACAACAAATAATATGAGTACTACGTTTAATACTCGTAAATAAATACAATACAATTACGCACCTCATTATTATAAAAATCTACCACAGAATCGTAAAAAGTAGACTATCCTGCAAATTTAAACACGGTGTAAAACTTTCAAAAACAAATGATCGCACCAGTATCGAGCACACGGCGCAGTTTTTATTGGACAAGTTCGCGCCAAAACCAAGCATTGTGGCGGCGATTCGTAAACTGGATTTAAACGCAAACGTTCGCGTTATCGGTCAGATTATGCCCAGATTATAGTGGGTCAGGCTTCGGTAAAATTATTACGGTGCGGCTAAGGCCTGTGTGTCCCATTTCGTACGATTTATGTGTGAATGTAGCGCCGCGTAATCCGCGCGCGGGACACTCGCCCGTGATAATTATGAGAAAACAATTTCTGGGATGCATCTTAATGTTACCGCCGGATTAAGAGATACAGAAGTAGGTACTGTGCATTGTGTCAGAGCGTTTGTAATTTAGGGATTTTACTTTTTGGGTAAATTAATTCTCTACTTATTTTTTAAATTAGCTAAAATTGCGTTGCGTTGTTCAAAAAATGTAAAGAATATGTAGTAGAATGGAGTTGCGGTTGTGTTATTTTATATTTGATGTACAAGCATATTATACAGAAAAAAATACAGATTGGTTTCTATAAACTGTAATTGTACCACCTGTTATGTTAAAATAAATGTTATATTACAATATACATTATGTATATTATTTGCACTTAGTTCTTTGATGGCCACGATCCGAAGTGAAGAAATCAATAGAAGAATCAAAGTTACCGATGTAGCTCAAAGAATCGGTAAGTTGAAGTAGCAATAGGCAGGTGACATCTGTCGCAGGACCAATAATCAATATGGTAGAGTCCCCATACGGGACTCCACCATATCGGTTAACGGGAAAAGTAGTATGAGACGCCCTCCGATGTTTTGGCATGTTTTGCTAGATGCTTATATCCACAAGTGGAGAAAAACAGGTAGATAATACAATTTATTTGTACATTATACATAGATATGTACACAATCTGTAGGTTGCCAGTTAGGCCGTTCGTCTCGTCGAAGCCATCACTGTTATCACATTCACAGTTCAATGAATTGGAGGGTTAACTATTGTTGATTATTGTGCGGTTCGTGAATTGTGAATGTGTCTCTGATAGGGGGTCATCCATAAATTACGTCACACGTTAAGGGGGGGGGGGGGGGGTCGACAAAGTGTGACATCGTGTGACAAGTGCGGAGGGGACGAGTCATAAGGTTCGTGACGTCACATGTATAAATCTAAAGTATTAAAACTAAACTTCAACTCTAACGAAAAACTTTAAAATGTTACTAACTATATCAATATTATAAGGTTGTTTTAATTTAATATTTTCTAAATTTAAAATTGCAAAATATGTGACGTCACACCAGGGGTGGGGTGGGACAAGGTCACACAAGGATGAAATTCGTGTGACGTAATTTATGGATGGCCCCTAGGCACTGCAGTGCTTTGTGTGGTATAAAGCTACAAGCTACAAGTCTGACTTCTGTTTAATTTCTGCTTGTAGCTTACTGGATAAGAAATTGGTTAATATATTAACCAATCTGACGATACCACCGCCTACCTCATTTCATTAACACAATTGAGGTTGAAACAGATTTCAATTAGATCTAGGACCGGATGAATATACGTTTTTTAAATATAAACAACGCCACACTCAATGGTGCACACGAAGATTTCCCGTGTCGTGGGTCCAGACACGCATACAAAGACGAACGCATCAAACAGGCAGGAATACATATCTCTTTAAACAAATTAAAGTCCGACCGGGAATTCAACTCGGGGACTTTTTGCACAGCAGTTGGGGGCACTTCTAATTGGGCTGATGACCGTTTTTGGTTTAAACTTAATTAGAGTGGTTGGTAATAGCGTCTATACAAACGTATAAACTGGACTTGAACTAATTCTAAGATCAAGAATAGATTATGACGTTGATATTATAAATTTGTTTCTTACAAAAATATTGACAAATTCGAGTCAGTTTCTGTTATGTTAAGTGACCGTTTGCTGTAGGAGAAGTCTCAGACAGGGTTGCCGCGAATGCTGCTGACTTCGATGAAATGACTGACACATTCAGCTTTAATCTGATTTTAGGCAACTAGTATTTAGTCTATCTTGAACTTCAGTGTATAAACTTTGCTGTTTTGTGACAGTTGCGAAATGACTTGCTGCGCAACATCGTCAAGTCAGTGATTTGTCTCCCAGCCCGGTAAACAGTTCTGACAACTGACCGCGCAATTTTTAGCGCTTAGCGTCTCTACATAAAATGACTTCGATGCAATGTCTGCAGAAGGCTATTTATTATTGTAATTTATCGGATTTTAGGCAACTGTTATTTAGTTATCATGTTTAGTTATTTAGTTATCAACTGTTATCATGAATTGGGATGTGTTTCTCATAGGAGTTAATTGTATCTCACCTTTTGTGACAGTAATGCTCGTACGACTTGTTGAGCGACATCGTCGAGTCTTCTCTCGTGGTCCCCACCTCCCAGACCGGCAGATACTTCTGACAGCTGACCGCGCAGCCGCTCGTTCTCAGAGCTCAAAGTCGAAAGCTGACTCTGGTAGTGTGCTGCTGAAGTCTGTAAAGATGAAAATAACTATTAAGTGTCGACTTTTTATACGTCCAAATTCTTCATAATTTAGACCTAAAAACGTAATATTTAGAGTATTTTTTATTGTACGTACAAATACAAATATGTATGTTTGTATTTCACAAATACAAACATACATAGTACGAGACAAAGAACTGTGCATTTAGCTTTTCAAGATTTCTTTTATACCAGCGATCCTTTCTAGTTTAGTTCATGTGCAATTCTGCATTAGTTTGGCTTCCTGAAAGTGAAAAAAATTAAAATCTATTTAGTAGTTGTCGAAATACATAAAAAACAAACTTAGTCTCACTTTATAATATTGGTACAGATGTATTTTCTAGTTTTAAGCTATTACAGTGAGCAAAAAAAAATATGTTTGCAAATCTTACAATAAATAAAATTTAATTACACATCTTAGTGAAAGTCTCATACGAATAAAAATACTTGTTAATTTAAGTATTCACAAAAGGAAATTAACATCAGTCAATTCCATAGCGGATTATCTGACGTTTTCTACAAAGTACAATATCATTCGTCAACTCATCACACGGTCACACCCACCGCAAACACTTTCAAAAGTAAAAAACACCATCAAAAGGATCCATCATTCGCACTCTTAATTAAGCGACCGCCCAGCGTCACTACAAAATATAAACAAACCAATACACCATGACATTCCTCACCTCTAGTTTTATTACTTCAAACACACCACAGAAGGGATTGAAATAAATTGGCAGAGGTCTTCTGAAACTGGTGGTATCGCTCCACAAAGTTAAACCTCCATCGGTAACAGCTAATTTCAACTTTATTCGTACATAATTAAGGTGCATCTTGTTACTTAGCAATGTGGTTTTCATTAGTTAACCGAGGGCGGAACACAAAGAGTATGAATCCGTTTGTGCGTCTGTCTGTCTGAAACAACACGCAGTTGATAGCGGTGTCAAAGGGGTGATGATTCAATGCGCTAGGTTACGTATGTTGAATTTTGACATTGCTCTCATGGCCCGGTGTTATTTTTAAAAATGGCATTATATTCTTCTTGTACTTTTTCTTCTAACTTGACAAAAATACGTATAATAGCTATTTTATATATAATTTAGCTGAATTAGTCGGCTGAATTTAGTTATTGTAATTAACGTATACATGCTTCGTTTGCCTCTATAGTTGTCTTGCCTATCTATTCGAAGAGTTTAGAGGCAGTTAGTTAGTTGTAAATATAAATAGCGGTGAACTGTGTAGAAAACTATAACAACTTTTGAATTATGTACCTACCATTTTTTAATTGTCAATAAATGTCCAGAGGTGACTGATGCAGAAGACTCCTTTCAATGTGGTTAAAGAAGAATAAAACAGAAACAAGTTCATTTTTTTTAAAACTCACCTAGAAGGATTACATCGCATTACTCGTACGTTAAAAAAAACTAAATCTATAAGAACGTTTTATTTTTGTACCTTCATAAAATCTGTGCTTTGAATTTGATGACAAACCGAATTAAAGTTCACTACGAATAACTGAATCAAGGATTTTTTTTATGGAATGAGACTGCAGACGAGCATACAGTCCACCTGCTGGTGAGTGGATACTGTCGTCCATAAACATCCGCGATACATGCTAACATCAGTCCAAAATGACAAACGTTTGCACGCCCCCAGGTGCGCTGCCTATTTTTGGAGATATACGAATGTATTTGGAGAAAGAGTTGGGAAAATGGGGAGGGCTACGATAGGATGGGATGCGAATGGGTTCTGGCTCAGTACTGCTATCACTCACATCTATATCTCACTATATGTCATACGCTATATCTCAGTCACTACCGAAACACGTACGTACATTGGGGAAATAGGATAAAGTGGGAAATGCAGTACATTTCAAGGTAGTCGGCTGTGAGTCTTTAGATATCTACTCGTATATAGGTATTACGTTATAATTTAACTTTTCATCGAATAAATAATTAAATATCTCTATTGTCTACAGTGTCGGCCATTTTCAGTTTCATTTTCCTATTGATTTAGTACATTTAATTTATCTTTTCGATTAGCAAACCGCAGATGTTTAGCGGGAGCAGGTAATTAAATCGAAGAATGGAACTGAAATTGCTTTTTCATTAAATGATTGACTATAAAATTGGTTTTCGGTACCAGATATCAGAAGCACGATGCGATAATGTGAATTGAAATATGTATGTAAAAATCGTTTCTGTAATTCATTGTTAAATAATAATAATAATAAAGAATTTATTTCAGGCATATGGGCATATACATAAAAATACACAAATAATAAAAAATAATAAAAATTAAAATATAAACCATTAAAAAAAGAAATTCATATAGACACTACACAATGGCACTGATATGTGCCCCGATATGTTAAAACATTGTTTCAGTTCAAAAATAAAGGCACATAAGCATACTTCGTTTGAAAGGGACTAACTGTTGGTTTATTATATTTATTAATTTTTGTCACTTTTTAAGTATGGATACAATTGAGTGCAATTGGAGATGCAGGTCAGTTTTAAACCTTTCACGAATATAACCGACTTTGCTGGACACCCGAAGAAAACCTCTGTTTCCTTTTTTTCCTTCGGAATGGCTAAATTCTTATGGCCCTTAATGGCTTTTCAAAAGTGACCGGACATGTATAATTTAGGGCAAGTGCAGAAGGTGCTCAGACAGCAAAAAATGTTTAGCAGCGAGCCTAAGGGCTTTTAAACCGGCGGAAGGAACGGACCTCGGCTTAGGACGTTGCTTTGGGAAGGTACCACGGGATCGGTAGCCTGGGCACGTGCCGATACCTGTTAAAAGTGTAGGCCGGTGTGTGTTGACGGTGTAGTCAGGGGGATGCTGTCGTTTTCGCTGGCAGGGACGGTGTAGGTACATGTGTAGTATGAGAAGCTCATTGGCAGCGGTATTGGGTCGTCGTGTGTTTTGTGACAACTATTGTGACAATTGGCCTACAAATCCAATTGGTTGACCACACATAAATTTTGAAAATTCATGCTTATTATATTCTGTCATACAGTTTGTAAGCGAAACAACCTGACTTGATAGCCAATAGTTTACTTGGAATTAAATGGGTACTTATTGTTAATCAAAAACTAACGCAGGTTATTGTTTGATTAACAATTAAAAATAACCTTTTATAATAGTTAAAATCATAATTAGTGTTCGGAGTTAGTATATAAATAATTGAACTATTTATGTATTGACCACAAGTATGTTGCGTTCCTCTCTCAAAAAGGAAAATAAATTATTTCTTAACTAACCCTATTTTTAATGTACAAACAACCTATGGCGTTCATAAAAACATTTGCCTGTGTGACTGTGGGTGGGCTGACTACAAAATTCCCCTCTCACCTTCTGTAACCCCTTCTCCGTAGGAAAGTAATGATAAGGATAAATTACATATGTATATCCATACTTGTCCAGTTTCCGTAATCTGTATAAAAAATAAAACTCTTTACTGGAACTACACTTTCTTGCAATAACAAGCGGCCACACATAAAACTAATGATATCCAGACTACAACATTAGCATAACTACCTGCATTATCGTTAGTTTCACGCCAGGTGTAATGACATATACTAAGCTCTGTTATAAATCATAAAACCCATGGATTGGCTATAATTTATAAAATGCTATTTTCTTTGTGTTACTTTGTAACAGAAACTTGACGTTTTAAACTTTATTTAGAATTTATTAATTAAATACAAAGAATTTTTCATTTTGTAAGTAGTCAAGTATTTAAATATGATTTTGAATACAACAAGTAGCGATAAAATAATGAAGTATTTTTATTACTAATCATATTACTTAAAAGATGATTTCAGATATCCATACACCATACATAGTGGTTAAGTTCACCATATCGTCATCCTATGTCTCTTTAGTACCGAATATAAATGTAGGCCTTTGCCAAGCCTTACGGCTCATTTCATTCCGTCGTTGTCGGCAAACTTCTTTAAGTTTTACTCATCGCTCTGTATGGCCGGTGGGCGTCCCACGTTGCGGTTCCAGGTACATGGCCTTCATCCAAGGACACGTCTATCCTCTCTTGCGGCAGATATGAATTTGTCCGTTGCCACTACAGCATATTAATTCTGTTTGTTATTTGGTTATGACGGTGACTTTAGTTCTTTGATGACGACTTTATTTATCTTGCAAAGAAACGAAGAACATGGCTCTCTTCATAGCTCGATGAGATTTTCGTACAACTTAACATCTGTTTTCTACAATCTTTAACACTTAATAAGTTTCGAAAAGTCCGTATCAACTATATCACAAATCAGCCTCAACAAAACTCACTAGGCTAATTAACTGTTTCTACCAAACCTGCGTCGTCACAAGATTAACGACAAATGCAAATCCTAAAGTAGATTGATCAGAAAAGGCATTGTTTAGTGTACAACGCGACCTTTCAGCGAGCCGTCTAGTGATTACATTTAGGGCAATAACTAGAATTAAACCGCGCGGGTTGGCGTACCATTAATCATGTCCCGCAGTGTAGACATCATTAGCTTTGTTCGGTCACGCGTCAAGCGTGGGGTGTAGTGTAGTTAAGAAATGTAGCGGTTGTTTTTTGAGATTCGGATTTCTGCTCACTGGCACAGAACTATACTTATAGATTTCACCGTTAATGCACTACGAACTGGAGCCGTCTGCGTAAGAACGTATGAGTTTAAAAACTATTGGTTGTAATGGGAGCGATCGGTATAGTCTGTCTAGACTTGTGATGTGTGTCGCGTGTATTGACTCTATTGACAATCAGTCGGCATAATTTTTTTACATTTATTTTCTATACCACTTTTACTAGGGTTCATAAAGATTATCTTTGAAGTTTAAAAACATGTTCAAACTGAAAGTTTCTTGTTTATTACTAAGAGTGTATTCCAGGTAAAGGAATGTATTTTATTTTCGTAACGTGATATAAATATGGGATTTTTGAAATTAACCGCGTAATCTTTGTAATTTTTTATGGTTATCGGGAAAATAAATGATTTTAAGAACTCTAACCAAATTTTCGTTGCTAAACAACGATTTGTCATTAAATATTCTACATGGGTTTTGAATTGGTGCAGTTTTATCGTTCGGCTGTAATAGTTTATAGAGTACCTCTATATTTATAGGAGTAACAATGGTGACAACGTGTGGTGAAGTGGGACCCTTGTGTTATGTCTATTAGCGTTATTCTACTTGTTATTCCCTCAATGTGTTTTTAATACGACGGAACCGCCTCGCCTACGGCGCTTTTTAATGAGTTTTTCTGAACATGTCGATGTAGTAGGTACAGCTCACTCAACGAGACATGAGCTTTGTGTTTGTGTGAGTGCACACCGATAGTGTACAGTGTGAACCATTCAATCACACAAATGCAAAGCTTATGTCTCGTTGCGAGTTCTAAATCTGCGTAACCTAGTATAGTTGGCAACAGGTCACTAAACGGTTACATTATAAGGTGAACATTTGGAAGGGTCTTGGTTCTTAAAAATGTTCTAGTGACCGAAATAAATTTTCAAACTTGTTTGGGAGGTTCTACCACATCCTCCCTACCACCATTATCGCACTCTTAGACTACCATTTATTCAATAATTTTTTAAGGAAAAGGTGAAAACATTTAGAGATGTGAGCAATGTTAAAATGACCTTTGAACAACCTTTTCCTTCAAAAACAAAGGAATTTTATAAAACTTGAATATTTACTGTAACATATCATGAATCATGATCTGTCAGATTCACGATGGAAACTATATATTACTTAATGAAGTATAAATCTTCCTATTAATTTCTGTTTATTTTAATACCAAGAAAAACGAAAAAGCGAAGAACGAACGTTAGTACATTGGAAGGCTGAGAAGGATTGGATTGGAAGGATCCTTTAGGCAAAACATAAATCCCATATAACTTAGTGCTAGTTTCCCTGGAGATGTTACCATTCCACACGCTACATCCTGCCGCGTTCTTGGCAAGATTATTTTTCTACATTAATATTTGTTTTGCGCATTGCTAAGGTTCTCCTGATTGCGTTCATGCTGTACAATATAGTTAGATAACGTTGCATTATCATTTAAGTGAAGCTATCTATACATATCCAGTCTCAATACAGCCTGTCCTACAGTCGAGTTTACTCTGAAATGTAGCTACGGAAATATGTTCAAAGAAATTGATACGCCCGTACGATATTTTTGCTCTGAAATCAGTTGGGGACTTAGTTCAGAATCATTGATGTCCATGCGTGCAGTCCATAGGAGGACTGCTTGGTCGTCCGCCACCTCCTTTCTATAGAAAATCTAGAATTATTTAAAATCACACAATACAATAAAAATCTCTATACGGGAACCATTAAGTACTACTGATTATCTAGCGATTATACGTGGACCATACATAAAAAGTGTTATATTTCCTGTGAAATATCTTAATAAAACATTTTTTCGTGTCGCATCCAACAATGTGACCATACTAATTGGTTTCGTTAGTACACAACTATGTGATCCAAGCTGGAGGCTTTGCGGTAACACAATTATGGAACTCTGCCCCCTCAGCGGATACCGTAATGAATAACTTGCCTTGTTTGCAGTTTAAAACGCCTCGAATTTCAGTTATTTCTCATATTCCGTCAGGTACTTTGGAGTTGATTCCCTTTGGAATTTAATATTACAAGGCTGTGGTAATCGGACAACTTTTTGTACGGTTATTAGACTTATTAGGTATGTTATTAAAATAATTAGTTTTTTTTTAGTTATTCGCCTACATGTACTACAGCAGGGTGGCAGTTTATAACCTTGAAACTTCCTCGTGATTGAGGGGAGGCTTGTCGCCATGGGACGTTATACTCGTAGGCTATCGATCGATTAGTCGATTTTACTTTTCATTTAATTTGTGTGAATCTAGTCTTCACACTAGCTTAACAACAGATTCACACAAATATTCTATAGATATTTACTAAACAGTTATGTACAAACTATGTGCAAATTGAGTTAGCGACTCGCTTTTCATTCTGCCGCGGTTTTTATTATAGGTAGCCGGATTAGTTCACGGCCTTTTTATAGTGAAAATAATAAAGACTTTTTTGTATTACATAATTTTTTATTGAACGGAACATTGTCCGAAATTTCCGTATCTTGGACATATTTTGTTACAGGGAAGTAGGCGGACGAGCAAGCGGTTCCACGTGATGGTAAGTGTTACCGCCGCCCATGGACACCTGCAAGACCAGGACGTATGTGGTTACGCCGCCGACCTTGTAAAATCCTATTCACAGCTTTCTTGAAGAACCCCATATCGTAGCGTAATGGAAAGACCTCTTGAGGCGTGGTTGGTAGGGGGAGAGTACATGCTACATTCCCACAGCCGCTGGGCGCACTCGACTGGCCACGTGACCCCTCTCTCACAGAAGACTACCTTGAAATGTACTACATTTCCTACTTTATCGTATTTCCCAAATATACGTACGTGTTTCGGTAGTGATTGAGAAATGCCAGAGCCCATTCCCATCCCATCCTCTCCCTCCCCATTTTCCCAATCCATTCCTTAATCTGCAAAGGTAGGCAGTGCATCTGGGGGCGTGCTATCGTTTGTAATTTTGGATTGATGTTGGCATATATCGAGGATGTCTATGGACGACAGTATCCACTTACCATCAGGTGGACTGTATGCTCGTCTGCCGCCTTTTTTTTATAATAAAGGCAGTTCGTTCCACAGACTACGGATTCGCAGTATAAAATGATTTTTGGACCGAACAGTACGCGACACCTCCGTATCGAGGAAATGCGGATGGACCGCACTTCTGTGACGGGAGGTGCGGAGAATCCGAGGTGGGGATGATATTGAACAATTATTCAGAGCATTGCCCATTGTTCAGGCGGTAGAACATATAGAGAGACGCAACGTCTCTCCGAACGCTGAGGGGTTTTAATTCGCCCGTGAGAGTGCGATCGTCGACAATTTGAACAGCACGTCGTTGGATGGAGTCAAATGGGTCCAATTGATATTTCGATGCGCCGGTCTAGAGATGTGAGCAGTACTCAATATGGGCCCTAACCTGAGCTTTGTAGAGCGTTAGGAGTTGCCCAGGGTGCCACTACTTCAGTACCGCTTCGCTCTGTCAGCACACTGAGCTTGTTGGAGGCCATTATGGCTTCATTTTCCAGATGAGCCCTAAATTCGATTTTGCTGGAAATGTGGACACCAAAGATTCTGATATTCTCCGGGATCTCAAGATGCTCTGAAGGCAAGGTGCTACGACAAAAGGGACTTTTTATGAACCAGATGGCGTTTTCACAACATAAATGCTCATGAAATATTCATATTCACATCCTTAAATATACCTCTGGTAACCTTTAAATATCCGTTTACAAATAATACGAGGAATACTGGGCAAACACAATTAGTGCGCGAGTGTAAATTTGACATGCGCGGCGCGGCAGGGGCACAGATAAACGATGCACCCTCTGTTATGACCGCTACACTAGTGATGCGACAGAGTTGTCGGTTGTTTCTTGTAACTACAGAGAGATGACGAATTTCATTACTTAATTTCAATGTCTTCTGTTTTGATAATTGATTTTTTATTGTTTTTTTTTTGTTTGACGTATTCTTCGTTACGTAAACATGAATTTCGCTGTTTGATTTAATTCCATGTAAGTTTATAGCTTTCTGTGATGTTCTCTATAGATAGATGGCAAATGTAGTTATAAATGAAAACATTCGATCGACTGCATGTTATTTCAGCATCAGTGGGACGGACACTAACTAACAGTTCACTTGTATGAGTTTTCTCTTTTTTGTAAGATTGTAATTGGTACAATTATTAAAATACTCTTAAGTCGTTGCACAGTCTATGATGTAAAATACCAAAAAAATGGTTTCTATGAGCCAATGAATGCAATGTTGTTTAATTAAAGAATTAAAGAATGTTGATATTAAAATAAAATTATAATAAAATAAATAAAGCAAATGAATAAGTAATTTAACAAAAGACATATCTATGTATTGTTGATCAGCTGTACCCGTGACTTAGTACATTGTACTCCCACGACATCCCATTCCAAGCCATCTCATCATATCCCGGCTTTCCGTATTTAGTATGTCCCCTAAGGAGAAATGAGATGGGTAGGTACTCACCAAAAAACGTCTCTAATTTGTCACGACCTACTTTATTTAAAGGTCAAAGTTGAATTAAACGGGAATGTGTCTAATTGTTTCAAATAAACAGTATTAGGTAAGTTATAAAAAATTATATTCACGTTAGTAATATAAAACAAATTACACAATTTTTAAACATTCTGGCGAATTTGCAAACGCCGTCACAAATACTGTGTTTTATTTGCAACATAACATTGCTACTGTGACCGCGGAAGATTAAGGTACTTCGGTGGCTCGAAGGAAAGATAGAGGGATTGAAGGCGGAAGGACTTAGTTTGGTCGTCCAAACAATGCTGAAAGTAAGGATCTCATCTTTTCTTGGGTGATGTGCTGACTACAGAAATATAGGCTTCTCGAGTCATATGTTATTTTAGCATTATAGCCGACTTATTTCGGATTGGCGATAATCGATATTCTGTAAACCGCGTCCATCGCATCACTACTCCGCTGCCCCCGGTGACTGCGCCCTTGCACTTCGGAAGGGTGAAGCTGAATTATTGTTTAGAGGGGGGGGGGGGGGCTTTTAAACCGGGAAACCCCAGCCATTGTGCATAGCCGATTTCCCGCTTTCCGCCATTTTAATGTCCTTACATCGCTCGCGGGAAATTAGTATGTGTGGGTGAGCGATTGGCGCAAGTTACAAGAAATAAAAGAAGTAACTAATTTTGCGTCTTTTTATTTTTAAGGGACATTCCGTTAATTTATTTATGTTGGCAACACCATCTTGGACGTGGGTAAAACGGTATTTACAATTTAGATTTTGGTCCAATATGATTACATTTTAGAGATAAGGTATTCTCAGTTTAAGATCATAGAAATCATAGTGAGGAAGATTTACCTGTTCAACGTTACTTCGTACAATAATTCTAAACAGAAGAACAACTTCTATCATTGTGTATGTTTGTTCACACTAATCTCGGGATCTAAACCTTTCAAGGCAAACACACTACACAATAGTGAAAAGTGTACCAAAATCGTACATGTAGACAACGTACCCTGTAGACACCGGTGCTTGTTATCAAAATCGGTGAAATAATTCAAAAGTATTCTAAAATTAAGTTTCTTTGTTAATAACTGAATGAGTAATGACTGTACAATCGGTATGATTACCACCCGAAAGTGTTATTGAATTTAAAATTATTATTTGTTAAGAATAACAAGTTACAGAATGAGGGTATAAATACAGTTGTTCAATAAGTTCTCAGGATTTCTAAAAGTCGAAATGTTTCTTAGAATACTTATCTACGATTTTAATTGGTTCGAAATTTCCAGGATGGCAAAAGAACCGCAGCTTGCTGATTAGGTTGCGTATTATGTTTTTTTAAAAACAATCCAAGAGTTTTATTTTGTACTAGCGACCCGCCCTCGCTTCGCTTCGGTTTATAGGTTTTTTTTATTTTTCAAAATTTCAAAATACAATATAGCCTATATTAGACACGGATAATGTAGCATCCCATTTGTGAAAGAATTTTTGAACTCGGTTCAGTAGTTCCAGAGATTACCCCCAACATACCTACAAACACACAATTTTATTTCTTTATTATATTAGTGTAGATTATGCGATTCAAAAAACTGAATGACTTCTGCTTAGTTTGCCTATGGTTAAATCGAATGATTAGTTAGGAAGGGGCTTTATAATTATCGTTTTTGATGAGTTCATTTTACTAAATTGCAAGGCTGTTTATATTACGCAGTAAATTGACTGGTAATAAGAGCTCATAATAGACCGACTAAGGCTGTCTTATATTGAATTAATTAGCGAATGAATAAACCATTTATGAAACTTTTAATAGTTTAATAATTCTTATAGCCTATGTATATACATACGGGTATACCATATGGTATACCATGTATTATTTTATTTTTAATGTTTAGTTATGTATTTTATTTTTGTAAGTTTATATTATTACATGTACGCACACACGTTATGTTATAGATGTTTATTTTTGTATAATTAAATGTATACAAGTTTATATTATTATTTAGTACGCACTACGCACGCCTTTACTGTTCAGACGGATGTCTCTATTTTACCTTTTGTACATTTTCTTTCATTTGATCATGTACAGTTGTAAAGTTTTGTGTGTACAATAAAATACGAGTATATAGGTATATATAAAAGAAAAACTTACCTACAATTTTGAAAAAAAACTTATAAAATATATTGGCGTAAATCAGGAGTCCTGCAGCTCATCACTTACACCAAACACTATTTATCAATGTGTTTGAATGAGTCGTACAGAAGTACAGTGTGTGTGAGTGATTGTTGCGTTTTCTATGGCTTTTATTACAGTTCCGAGTATTTTTCGTTTTATACCTGAGTCGAAAAAGGGTGCTCAGTATCATACTGGGTAAGGGGTTGGCGCCCTTCAGTGTAAAACTAGCCATTTTACGTTGAGTACTGAGTAAGGATGCCACTTAAGACATGAGTTCCATATCTAGGTAATGGTCCCCAAGTACTTAGTTATTTATATTAGTGTACGTAACTCTAGCGTTTGAGGGGTGTCTTTAAATTACTCCAGATCAGGTCAGACTCACTTCGTGGTATCACACGTGAGTAGGTTGTGGAATGAATTATTATTTACATAATCGATATAAAAATAGACCCATCATACGTTATTTTCAGAGAAAGCTAATTGACAACTTCTAGGGGAGGTGAAGCACATGAGGATATGTACCACGTAATAAGACTTCGGATTTCAAAACAAATATGAATACATGAATTCGAACGCTACTGAACATAGAACACTATTAGACTGTAACGTGGCTGCCCTAGAGTGTCTGTATAACATATCTAATATGTATTTTCAAATCGATGATTTACATACACGGATTTTAGAGTTGGAGTTATTTTTATGTTTTTCAGGGTGAAAAGGTTGGACACGCCAACTCACTTGGTCAGTGTGATCAACAAGAGACTGACCAACAAGTACACACGACAATGTGCCCGTGTCCAGCAATGGACGACGAGGGACTGGTTACGGTTACTTGTAAACAAACCGTATCTACCTTGTGCTATATACCGCTGTGTACAACTGTATTTCATGTACGGTTGTTTAATTCTGTGTTTAAAAAAATCTACATAGGTACATGTTGATCCATTAGATATTTCTAAAAGTCTTTGTGATGACTTTAAAGTCTACTTTTAAACGGTCCGGCGGTCTTTTTGGAAGTCTGCTTTCAAAAAGGTTTGATGTGAGTCAAAATATTTTTAGTTCAGTTGTTGTTGCCTTTAGGTTATTCTAATTAAGGGTAAAACACTGATGTAAGTGCTGACTTAAAAGTGTTTAAATCAGAATTTCTAAAATGTTTATTCCGCTGCAGTTTTTGCTTCTATTTTCACCATAATAATTTTTTAAACAAAAAATTCGTTACACCAACAGCATACCTATTAGCTGTTTCTAATTCGTCCGGTCGTTTACTGACATTAAACAGCATTTATGTAGCTGAGGGGACAGGCGATCATTTTTGGATTATGGCTGCCCCTCCAGATAGAGGAATTAATTTACCAGAGTACCTCTCCCGGACCAATTTCTCTTGATCCCTGCTGTTTTGTACTCTATCCTAGTTTTTGTCTGTTTTGTTCGAGTGCAGCGGAGAGGGGAAGATCTGATTGGATTGGTAGGCCCTAACTGGACGTGCTTTGAGGGATTATGAACAGTGCAGTGTGTTTGAAAGGGGATGAGATGTTTTTGCGTAATTAGTGGTGGAAATGCTTTCTTGTGATAAGTGGTACTTGGACGCATAAAGTATGGGATTAGTGGAGAACGTTATGATGCAATGCGTAAATAGGTATACGGATTTAATAACCGATTTTTCTATATACAATCTAGTGAGTTCGTAAATCTGTCCTACAAACCGTATTTACTAAAATTAATTAGAAATAAAATCTCGTACATAAAAAATATTGACATTTGAATACTATACTACAATGGTATGAAATTGGAAAAAAACTAAAAGGAAGAGAAGATGGTACTTCCTCTTTGTGAGGACGATCTACACGTGGTGGTGGCACATGAAAGGCTTAAAGGCTACAAAGAAAAGAAAGGAATAAAGGAATGTGGAGGACTCTGCAAAAAGCAAAGGACTCTCCGAAAAACAAACAGATTAGGACGGTGACACCGATGTCTAACACATTTTGTACTGTGTATGTGTTATAAATTTAAAAGGTCCGTAAAGGCTTATTTTGTCTTATTGTGTGAAATATACCGATATTTATGACGTTGTCTGATCAACGGGTCTATGTCGGTAATGACAATGGACATATCAATTTTAGTTAAAATTTTCTAACTTAAAATTTCGTTGTTTCAAGATTCTGTTTAAATAGAAATGCGACATACAATTATTAAAATTAAGAATTGAATAATTTGATATATATATTTTTTAATTTCACTATAGCAATAAAATTTCACTAAAGTGATAAGATTTCACTAAAGTGATAAGATTTCACTAATGTGACAAGATTTCACTAAAGTGATAAGATTTCACTAAAGCGGTAAAAGATCACTGAAGCGATAAGATTTCACTAACACGAGAAGATTTTACCAAAACGATAAGATTTCACTGATAAGAACCGACAATAGATAATGTCACATGTCGTTTTAGATAGTTTAAGGCAAAAATATCCACGGTCCTGTAAATTGTGGTACAGATGTGATCGTATGTCAACCGATTGTTGCCTTTTTCACGTCAAAAAATATCGACACAGGAAATAAAATTCCATACAGCTGACAACAAAATTTTTAAGAGCAGATATTAAAAGTTGGGGTGCCATCACAATGGCCACGTGCAAGCCACATAAACGGTACTTTCACATGCTTGTAATAAGGGCTAGAATTACTTTTATGTAACTTGATTTGGTGCTATCTGTAACATCATTGAAAATATGAAGGGAAATGAAAATCCGTATTCAAATTTACAGATAACGGCGTCAATGGAAAAGTAAATAGCGTACATACTCGTATGTAACTAACGGGAACATGCCGAATGCTTTATTCAAAATTTACGGCAATTATTCTGATGGACGTGAACGAGTTTTTTTTATTCAATAACTTTTCATATTTGATTCATGAGTTGGTACTGTGAGGTTATTCATATTAATGTATCTTTGCTACAGCGTTGAGATTAACTGTTAATTAATACATTGATGATCATTTGGGGCAACGCTATCATCAAAGCACTTCGAATATAGTCCGTTTTACTAGCGCATTAAGGTGTCCATGGGCATAGACCTGTTCTCGATTTATAATATTTTTCTTTAACACTAGCTAAGGGAACATACGAGATCAATTTTACATTGTTGAAAGACTTCTCTTTCTTTCTTATTTTTTTTTATATACTCATTTTTAAATACCACAAATTCATTTTTATATATTAATCGAGTCTTAAATGCTTACGTTTACTTATTTTATTTGACCACCATGGTCATGATCATTCAGCGACCATGGTTGTTAACCCAGCTGTTATACCAGTTTAAGATCTTAATGCCCCAAAAGCAAATCGACTTACAAGCAATATGACCCATTAGCAAAATTACCAGCGTTTAAGTCCACTAGCGTTTAAGATCAATTTATAGATATCGATAACATCGATTATAAACGAATCACACACAACTCAACGTTTTAACTTCAAAATAAGTATTTAAAAATAATTTCCCGGATAGGAATTTAGATGCAACGTGTACGAACGCAAAATGGTTTTTCACTTTCTGAATTTTATATATTTTTATATTAGAAAAGGGGAGCAGACAATGGCGTCCGGCTTCATGAAATATTTTGAATATTTGTATCCAATACTTTCAACGTCCACATTTCTATACCACTTTTCAAAGACCTATAGCTTTCTAAATTTTCAATACAAGTAAGTGTCCATTTAATTTGGGTATGAAAACAGGAGATTTTCGCTGAATTTTTAATTCCACACTTTAGGAGATATTTAAAGAGCAATTTTCGACTAAATTTTGTATGACTTGGTGGGTCAAATTTACTTTAACATTTATGAGATTATTTTTTGTGTAGGTACTTGAGAGTTGGTCCTCGATTGATATCAGTCTAAGACCTTCCAATTAGCCTCCCCATGCAATTACGAGGGGGTTGTCGGGCCATGATCCAACACGTGGGTCCAATTTGTTTTGCGTCTATATCTCGGTTAAGTTCGTTGTTGGATAGGATCCGTAAAGATTTATAATTTTAAATTGTAAACATTGTTTTCTAAAACTATTTTTGTCAAATAGCGAAATCTTCATTCCGATTGTCATCGGTCTTTTAAAATCTCAGGCACGTGAATTTCCTCACAATGTTCCTCACAACTTCACACACTCTACCGGCACACCTTCTACCATCTTCTACCTAAATTTAAAAAAGGCGAACCTGCAAGTTGGGCTCAAAAATGTGTTCGGTTATTCTTTAGTGCACATCTATATAGAAGTCTCTATTATTATAGGAAGATATGAATAGGAAGATAATCGATTATAGAAGGTATGTTACAGAATTAACATCATTACAGAAGATAATAATTACTAACCTCAAGTGCTGATGACAATGAAGCTTTCTCCTGGTTTAGAGTTTCCACGCGGCCCTTGTATTGTAGCAGCGATCGCACTGTCTCTTCCATCCTGGAACGAATTATATTAAATTAAAAAAAATAACCAAATAGGATCGACAACCGATTGGCGTAGACGAGTCCCTGAAGGGAGACCATGGTCTCCATGTACATGTAATGCACTTCCCGGTAGATGTACCGGGAAGCGTAGTATGAGACACCCTCCACCGATATCTTGTAGGTACAAGTTCGCCGGTAGTGACTGAATGAGAAGAGCAGACTACCCTAGGTTATCACCCTAGGTTACAGACTAGGTTAACATCGCACAAAACAAGGGATATATTAGGAGGTGATAATGAGTGGTATCTATACTCGACTCACATTCTTGTGGTCGTGATTTGGAACCCTCAGCTCCTACTACTGAGTTAATCCTCAGCTCCTACTACTGAGTTAATCCTCAGCTCCTACTACTGAGTTAATCCTCAGCTCCTACTACTGAGTTAATCCTCATCTCCTACTACTGAGTTTTTACTTAAATATGGATTTTAAAAAAAATATCACTAGCTCGACGGCGAGGCAGAACATCGTGAGGAATCCCGCATATACGGTATAAAAAAAATCTGGAGTATATGAATTCACCAATCCGCCACTGGACCCACCCGCATGGTGGATTGTGATCCGAAACCTCGTTACTTTATTAGAAATATACTAGGGGGGGGGCGTGTGCCCTGCAGTGGAACGTTATAGGCTGATATCACTAAATTAGGAGTTAATATTGATAAGGGAAGACGAAATTAGCTTAAATCTCTTACCGCCAAAGTACTCCGTTATCTGTGCAAGTTACGCCGAGGTGCGGGACTCAAGTCTGCTAAGTTACGGAGAGTGTACGTGGCCCGCATGTCAACTTTGTAACTTAGCCAAGTGAAACTTACTCTATTTAGTACCATAACGTGGTGATAACGATCTCTCCACATAGACTACAAGGATTAGATAAATATAAAAAATCTACGATAGCAGGACGCGATCGGAAGGGAGATTTTGCAATTTTCCGTACGTTATTTATTTATTTAGTTTGTAACAAAACAATTATGCAATAAATACTTAAAAATAACTTACATAAGTGTTTTACTTGTTGTACAATTTACATCAATGTTCATATAGTGATCACAAAAGTTACATGAAAATAATCAAGTAACAGCCTTACAGTTCATGTGTGAGAAAGTAGGGGAACATTATGAACATACATTATGGTATCTATATTAATTGTATATCTATACATATCCAGTGAAATGGCTAGATTGACTGACTGATTCATCAACGCCGAACTGAAACTGATGAAGCTAGAAAAGTGAAATTTGGACAGTAGCAGCTTTTTATGACGTAAAGCCTCACTAAGAAGGGATTTGTCGAAATTCAACCCTTGAACTGGTTGTCAAATTTTTTATAGAAATAAATTATTTGTTGCTTCTATCAACCTGAAACTTGGTATACATATTCGAAAATACAAATAAATAAACACGTGTTTCATCGTTTTTCAAAAATGTGTTCGGTTAGGTATAGGTTGTCACATTTGTATGGAATCACAATTATACCCACGCGAGCGAAGACGGGGGCAAAGTAATCATCATTTACTATAAATATTGATATAAATACATATTTGTAAGTGTTCAAACAACGATATAGTTTGTATGTATACATCGAATTTTTTTTAGAGAATTTTTTAAAGTGATTGTCATAATTTTGGAACTATTGAACCGATTTGACTCATTTTGGAACTAACTGAAATGTAAACCCAAACTGTTTTTCTGTTAAAAATCATTTTAACCTGTTAAGAAATGTACACTACAGTTTATCTACAAATTTATATCTACAATATATATATATATATATACATGTATCACGCCAGTGACTGAGATATTGCAGTGCTAAATATCTTCAATAATTATGTACATATAAAATGTCTAGCTAGGTATTATTCTTGTTAAATTAAGATTAATTTGCACACGTGAATCCGGTGCGACAAATGGAAGTCGTCCGCTACTGAACTATCAACGTTTCCGGCCATTTTCTATCTTTCATCCCTCTTGCACGGAAGAAAATTACTTTAGAACATCTATTGTCCCGTTCTAACATTCAGTATGCGAATCTCCGTTTTGAGATTGTGCTCAGTAGCTGAGTTTGATCCATTCCCATAATGGAGTACGTATAGGATCGTGTCTTTTGTTGGATTTCTGTAAGATTTTTAAATGACACACTGACATTGTGACTGGATTTTTACTGAAGAATATAAGGATTTCAAAGCATTATGTCTTTGTAACATTGCACTATGTTCAAGATTTTATTTCTAAAGGTAAATAAAATACCAAGATAGAAATGTTCGTTGGTAGCGCCAGCGCGATGACGATTCTGCTATTTTTCCTAAATTTTAGAAAGAAGCTATTTAGACAAAATTTGTAGAGCTTTACGAGCCCTATCTAACTAATGACATACCTATATAGTGTGTGTATTATTTATTTAAACATCAACTTTGTGATTTTGTGAGTTTTCTTTGATTGGGTGGATTTTTTAAAAAATTAGTTTCAACCCCCAAAAAATTAATAAGGGTAGGTTTTTATTAAAATAATTAACACAAAATTAAAGAACCTACAAGTGCGACAACTGTATTTATTTATGTATGTCTGAAGCCTCTCTAGGTAGTAATTACCAGAGAGTAATTAAAATAAACACGAACCTACTGTTTTAAAAAGTCCCATAGATATTTTATTGGAAAAAACATCTGCAAATTTTATTTCTTAATTTATCCCAGATTTATCCTTTCCGCCACAAAAGATCGACTCACTCAGAGACAGCTTAGAAGATAATTCCCATTACAAAAACCCTTAGTAATTTCACTCCCTTTTAATTATTAATACACCGCCGAGAACGGAGATTATGGTATAAAGAAAATGTAATGGGTATTTTGATTACGGATCCAATGTATTATTTACTTAAATGTTTTGAATCAATCAAGATTCTGTTTTCTTTGACGTGGATTAATAGATTTTCGTTGAGAAGAGGTACGAAATATGGTCAACCACGTACATGAAATGCTAAATGCAAGCATTTGAATTTAAAGAATAGTATACACATGCTATTGCACTTAGTATCATAGTATAGTCTGCGAAGGGAACTTTCTGCGATGTCCATTTTGAATGTGTGTGAATTTTGCTGATAAGTACCTACTCTGTGAGCCGCATTCGTAATAAACTTGACAATACTGACTATAAATGACCGTAAGCTTGGAATACATTCGGTATAACAAAAAGTATATGCAGTTAGTAGGAAATTATATTAAAGTTTAACTGCACGCATTATAGTTTGGTAGACATGGTAAAAATTTCATTGTCTCTCCGGTCGACGATCTGCTACGGCTGCCAAGAAAGCGGCACTTCACACAAATAATTTTATATAGTTTTGTTACTACGTTTCAACTGAGGTTTTATTGATTGTTATTATGTCGTGGGTATTCACGACTCCTCGGAGTGTTTCGGCTCACTTAATCCTGCTCTGCTCGCGGATCCGACTCCTCTTAACGATTTCTTGACTCTTTTGATTCACCTACTTATATTTCATAAGAGCTTGAGAGCGACTCATTTGCTTTGCATCATGCTCGTTCATGTAACTCAGCAATCCAAAAATGAAAGGAATAAATAACTCCTCGGAGTCGATAACAGTTAGCAGGAATCATTAAGAGTTGCGGTTTCGGATCTTTTGATTCATTGAATCCGGAGTTACCCATCGCTAATTGTTATCTATATATATTAATGTTATATGATGGTATAGTATGATAAAGTATCATTACAAGGTCTACTAAATTGTCAGACTACTAATTTCGATACAAACTATTTGGGATAGATATTCTGGACAATGGTAACATTTTTTATACCTCCTTTACCTACATGCGTAGCTATTTAAAATGAGTTTAATAAACAAATATGTTATATGTGAAAAACGGGAAAACCTTAAAATTTATTTATGATAAAGAATAAAAAAAAAATCATGATTATGTATTTTGCTACGTTAAGACAAGTGAAGCGAGATATTTAATTTTTATATTCATAATTGAGAACTTGTAGTAACAAAACGGAATTTTCTAAAAGATTTAAAATTCTTCACAAACATCTTGGGAGGTTGGTAGCTGCGATAAAAATATTACTTAGAATTGGACCGATGAATGGAACTTTTTCAATAACTTTGCTGAATGAACTAACTTGCCGGAAAAAATTTCCCCTTTCCAATGCAAAGATACGATTTTTGATTAGAATTTAAAAATAGGAATAGAAGTCTTTGAGACGCGACATTCACCCGATTTGAAATTGAAATACTTGCGAATAAAAATTCAGATTGTATTTCAATACTTAATTAAATTTTACTGAGAAGATTTTTGTAAACGAATAAACTTGCTCGTTAATTTTATTATGAAGTTCAAAATTAATGTTCTTTAATAAAATATAAATTTATGTTAGTCAGTATATTTTAAGAAAAGGTTATTATAATAATTTAAATTATGTATAAATTGTTATTTTTCAGAATAATGAAATCAGTAAAAATATGAGAAATATTAAAAAAAAATCCTTACAAACAAGGTCGTCACCACCGTCATCGTCACTAGGTCTTTTAACATCCACTGCTGGTCATGGGATCTCCTCATGCATTGTCTTGTGCACCGGACCGGATTAGAGAGTTCAACCTTTTAAGATATGGTGTAGTTAGTTCCTTTAGGTCTTGTCTTTAGCCACTTTGTTATCCCGTTGTCACCTTTTCTAACACCCACGGGAAGAGGTGGTTGGGAGGGGGAGGGGGTTGTTGCTATTCTAAAGCTGATCCACACCACACCGTCAACAAATTAAACAGCAATTTTTGAAAATTAAAATTTACCCAATAATCCGTTAATAAACACATTATGCAAAAACACCCAATAAAAAAAATTAGCCGTTCGTTACACCATTAATAACCTGCGAATTGGCGCTTTTTCGCGAATTTCCCACGTGTAAAATCTAAGGAAATTCGTTTCCACCGAGGTCGATCACCCGTACTGCGTCCATGGGCTTATTACGGTATAATTTAATGTTTTGTTTTTTCCTACGGAGCCTTTTTTATGTAGCTCCGTGTTTTTACTGCTGCCAGTCACGGCAGAGTATCGACCGCGCGCTGTCGACGGTGGATTTTGTTTTTTTTTTTAATACGCACTTGTATAGGTTGATTAATAGTTAAATGTTCTAGGTGATTCATCGCCTGTAGCCTGTAAAATTTATATAAATTCACATAAGTTTACACGGCTATAGTTTAGCGTTAGTTTACAGATGGTTTCGGAGAATTCAATACATTATAATTTGGTTTAAATATCTGATTGTATTTAGAAGTATGTCACATTGGTTTTTTCTGTTTAGTTGCCTACTGTTACCTGTGTTATATATGACAGTGAGATATGCCAGAGACTATTTCCCATTAGATTTCGTCATCCCATTATACTCCCTGTTCCATATACCCCCCTATCGCATTGAACACAGAGTAACTATAAAAAAGGGAGTGGAAATAGGGAATCTTCTCTCTATCCCTTTCCATGACCCCAAGGAGCAATAGGAAGTGTAATGGTATGGTGCACTCGACTGGCCAAGTTATTTTCTCTAACAGAAGATTACCGTAAAATGTATTATATTTTCCAATTTTTTTTTATGGAAAGAAGGTGGCAGACGAGCTGACAGTCCACTTGATAGTAAGTGGATACTGTCGCCCATGGACATCCGTGGTACATGGACATGTATCATTAGTTCAGACTGAGAAACTTTGGTAGGCCCTCGAATGCACTGTCTACGTCAACTGGAGATTTAGAGGAATGGATTTGGAGGAAGAGTTGGGAAAATGGGGTCGGATAGGATAGGATGGATGGAAATGGGCTCTGGCATGTCTCATTCACTTCCGAAACAAGTACGTACATTGGGGAAATAGAATAAAGTGGGAAATGCAGTACATTTCAAGGTAGTCTGTGAGAGAGGTAACGTGGCCAGTTGAGCGCTCCCAGCGCCTGTTCTCTCGATCCCATTCTCTCAATGTATGTACATGTTTCGGTAGTGAGTGACATATTCCCACCCTATCCTTTTTTACATTTTCTCGACTCTTTTTTCAAATCCATTGCAAAATATGAAAATATTTTGAAATTCCAAAATATTCCATTCCACGTAAGCAGCGCATCCGAGGGCATGCCATCGTTTGTAATTCTGTCACTCACTTTCTTTCTACAGTGCTATCTACAATTGATGGATACACAAGACCAATATATATTTTTATTTTTGGTCATGCGCAACTTATCACGATTTTTTCTCAGACCGCAAAGCTGAAGAAGCTTATAATTTAAAAAAAAAAACGTATTTAAGTAGAAACTCAGTTGTTTGGACCGGGATTCGAACTCACAACCTCACGAATGACAATCCAGAATACCTAGACTAGACTATTTATTACCCCTAGACTATTACCGCTTCATATTCATGAAGAATGTGAAGATCCGAACCATTGCCTTTATCGCTAAACGTGTTAAATTAAAAGCAGCTCAACGCGTATAAGGGCTTTAATTTTAAAACAATTTTTTGTTGCTGCCAGACCTTCGACCTTTCTCTACGCTTTAACAAAATTACTCATTGTTTTCCCGACCGGATGTTTGCACGTTAAAGTAATTGCAAAAAATGCGCCGTTAATGTAGTGCGAACTTACTTTATATGCTGCAAAAATACTGTTGTCGCGTGTATATAATTAAATTAGACTATGTGCCGAAACGTGATCCTTGATGGATAAGAGATAAGAGAGCGCAATGCTCGGAGTTTCTTTGAGGGGTCCGACACGAAGAGATTCGCCACAGTATGTTATGTTAAGCTCATAGAATCAGCACGCTGAAGTGGCAATGAGCAGGTCAAATATCAGCTTATTGCCATTTCAGCGACAAAGCCGCAGGACCGATAGGCGATGCGTTTGACAAGTTTTCGAATGAAGCACTGTGAAGCACAGTGTTGGGCGGCCTTCAACCATGTCGACCGACAGGACGACTTGAAGAAGTTCGGATGAGAACTGGATGAGAAGATCGTGTGTGGCGGCGAGTCTTAGGAGAGGCTTGTATCCAGTAGTGGAGAATAGTGCTGATGGTACTGTATGATGGTATGTTATACAGGCGTCAAGAACACGAATTTTAAACCACAAAACCAATTGTAATACGGATATTTAGGTAGCTACTAAGATAGTAACTAGTGGCTTATTATATTTTTTTAGGTAAGAAGGTAACAACGTATCGGAACAATGTTCTATTTTACCTTTTATAAAGGACATCATGTGTATACAATGTAAGTATATTAGTTGTTTTGTATCAGAGGCGACTTTCGTTATGGCACATCCTATTAGCCGACACACTTGTAATATTTACGTGAACACGTGTAAGCAAGTCGCAGGTGCGCTGCCCCAGTTCGTGCTAATATATTAAAAATGTACGGGCACACATTGCATAATAAGCCCGGACTATCAAACACAGTGTAAATGAAGTACAGTGTGGATATTCTATTCATATAACGTGAGTTCGAATCGTCTGACGTAAGTTACAAAAACACATCTGACCAAATATAACGTTGCTGAACCGAAACGATACGATACAAGTTAACAAGATTATATAAGATTAACAAATACATCGTAATTCAAAACTTATCAAAATGCAATGCTTGTTTTACTGATGTTAGGGTAAAATGGATAGGATAGATTAATCCTCAATGACGACTGAGTGCAATGGAATTAGGGGTTTCGAAAATAACATTATACTCGAAAATACTCCACAATTAATGGGATGGGATGTACAATATTTTGTTGTTTTAGTATTTTATCCTAATTTTAATTCTAAAAATAATTGTGAAGGGATCAGCTTAAGTGAAAATTATCAGCTCAGCAGTTCATATCTATAAATTTTTTTTTTATTTCGGACATGATCAGGCATATTTTTTATTTCTCAAAATGACAATCAATTTTCAACTTATAAATTCTACTTATTATCCTTTCGTAAATAACACAAAGATTCATCACTGTTCTTGGCTCTCTTGTGATATCAGCCTCATCTCACGCCTCGGCAAATGTTGTTTCAGTAAATTATGTTGAGCTACAAGGTGCCTACGTCTCGAGGCAAAGTTTGAGGAGTTATGATATACGTGTAGACAGATACTTAGGGTCGTTTGAATGAGCACCTTTGAAAGTGAACTTTCGTATAAGCCGTTTGTATTTAGATAAAAAAAATAGGGTTTAAGGTTTAGGATTTGTTTACTTTGGAAACTGATTTTAATTTGTATTTTTTTTGCACTTTATTACATTTCATTATTATTTATTACACTTTATTATTGCACTAAAGGCGGGTTTAATGTTTTAAGGCATTTTCTATCAAACTTTGGGTTGATCAGAGTAGTACACTAGGAAAAGCGAGTTAATACTGAAATGAGACGATAATTAAAATATTCAATATATAATGTATTATTCGTATTTTATACTTACGAGTATATACACAAAAATATACAAATTAAATTATACTACACATATTATACAAACTACTATATTATACAAACAAAAGTTATTATACAAATTAAATATAAACCTATGTCTGTAATTTCTGTGATATATCTCTGTAACGTATCAGAAGGAAAATTATTTTAATTAATCATAAACATATAATTACATATTCTTATTGTAAAAATTCAGTATTATATATGTAAAGAAAATATATTTCTTCCATCTGAGTTTTGCGGCGCTCCGCGCTGTCGGTAAAACTACTCGTATTATGGTGTCGGTAAATCAGTGTGGGCGTCAAGTGAAGAGAATCGTTCTGTAGGTAGACAAAATTGTAAAATTGTAGGTAGACATAAATAATAGATTTTAAAAAAGGATTGAAGATTAAACATTATATGTCGTTTCTTTGAATATCAAAGCAACACCAAATAAGTTTGTTTCACTCCACAATCCTTTATAAAACGACATATAATGTTTAATCTTCAATCCTTTTTTAAAATCTATTATTTATGATAAAACTATTATTTTTAACCACATTGATAAAAAGCTCCGGTATTCTGTGTAAGCCAATCATACCTATTCGAACTTAGCTGTTACAAGAACCGTTTTGATACAAAGAGTCACCTTCAAAACAATCATTTATCATGCAGTCAAAAAATTTACCTGCAAATCTTTACAAGTTATACATAAAATACAGGTACATAGAATGTTTTGTCCCTCCGACCTCTCGTTATCGGCAGGTGGGCATGCCCTGCCCTAATTGGGTGTCGTGGGTAATAGGTGCCTACTATAGGGTTACCTCGATAAATTGTCGTTTGTTGGTTGTTGAAAATATATAGGCCAAACTCTTAATTCGAGTACTTCATAAAAAATCGTGTCATGAAGTTATCAATAAAAGTTTGGACTTTTATTTTGGAGAAAAGAACAAGTATTTCGTGTAGTAACAAGTATGTCAAAAAAATTTGTGAAGGATGATTTCGTCAATATAAATAATAGGTAGTCGGAAAAGTTCGCGGCCTTTTTGAATGTACGAGTATGACTTTAGCGTGCTATATTTCTGGCAACACTGATCACTGGCCAGAAAGTAATATATCGTTTGACCGCTGACTTTTTTGTAATGGCGGTAAATTGAAATTATAAGTTAAAAGTTTTGTCTTTTCATATTTTTTAACAATTATAAAATGAAAGTTAATAAGGAGAAAATTGAATATGTTTTACAATTTTTTTTCGACAAGGGTGGGTGTGAATGCTTCTAGTGCTCGAAAAGAGATTTGTGGTGTTTAAGAGCATGCAAAAAAATGGTTCAGTCGATTCAGGTCTGGTAATGTGAATGATGTTCCTCGCTGTGGTCGTCCTATTAAGGTAAATGTTGATGTTATCATTGAATAAATTAAAGCAGATCGAAATATAAGCGATCTAAACATAAACATCAAATTGTGGAAGAGCTCAGCATTCACCACTCAATAGTTTTGGATCACCTGCATAAACTGAATTTTGTAAAAAAGCTAGATGTTTGGGTGCCGCGTGATTTAAATGACAGAATCTTTGTGAATAGAATATCCATATGCGTGATGTTGCTAAAACGAACTGAAATCGATCCATTTCTGACGAGGTTGGAACAGGCGATGAGAAGGGATCAGCTACGATAACAATGTTCGAAAACGATCTTGGTCTCAGCGAGGTGAGCCATCACAAATAGTCCCAAAGTTAGGCCTCACTCCGAACAAAGTCATGTGTTATGTATATGATGGAACTGGAAAGGCATTGTGCATTATGAGCTTTTGTCATATGGCCAAACGATTAATTCTGATGTCTATTATCAGAAATTAGTAAAATTGAAACAAGCACATGAAGAAAAACGCCCAGAATTAATAAATAGAAAAGGTGTAGATTTCCATGACGACAATGCTCGACCGCATACATCTTTGGCGACTAAACAAAATTTGATGGACCTTGACTGGGCAGTTTTAATGCATCTTTCATACAGTCTAGACATCTAGCATCATCTTAATGCATCTAGATTCAAAGGATGCTGATATAATATTAAATAGAAAATACTATTAAAATTTGTGTGTTCTTCGCGTCCATCTTGTATTTAAATGTCGTATCATGGACATCGGCCGGCTTGAAAATGGCGTCAACGCATCTCTTCCCGTTGGTGTCATAAAAGGCGACTAATGAATAACAAAGCGCTGAGAAATTACACCACCTTTAAAAGAATGGACTTGCCAACCTGCTTGGCTAGCGTGGCGTTGTAAGGTCATCCGTTCCTCATGCACATCGAGGCCCATGTCCAGCAGTGTATGAAAGAAGGGCTTCAAACGGTGAATATGCACTGGTATATGCAAATACTTTCATGAAAGGATTCGCTTGTACTGGAGTGTGAAACAATCCTGTTTGTGTAAAATAAAAAATAAAATTGTGTAAAAATTTGTGTAAAAAATTTGTGTAAAATCCCTCTATGTACGAATATCTTGCGTGGTGGTATTGTAATTATATTTATTGATTATTTCATTTTATTTGTTTAACAGTGTAGGATGCCCCTGGCCTGGGTGGATCGACAGCTTGAAGTTGGAATGAATAGACGAGAGAAACAGAACATTTTGTGTGGTGGAGGGTATTGTGAGTAGCCTCAATGTAATATCCAGCAGTAGAGATACATGTTGATGGTATATATAATATGGTGATTGTGTAATCGCTGACAATCCAAACATAATAGTAGGTATGTTCAGAATCCTTAACTAAATACCAAATAACTAAAATCAATTATCCCCTGCACAAATATTATGATTTCTAGAGACCTAGAGACTTGCTTAAGAATATATTTTTATATAATACAGTCGAGTATAATGTCTGGTATGAATAGCAAATTATACAATAAGTCCCCAAGGCCGGCCTTGTCCAGTAAGCCATGCGAACACGCTGCGCAAAGCAAATATCGCGATGTCAAGGCTGGCACTTTTGCTGATGTGCGTAACCTTGTTAGTAATGAAGTAGTTAAATAAGTAAAAGTTGTTACATAATGTATCCTTGCAAGCTATGATGCTAGTAGAAAATGTGAGTACAAGGAACAGATTTTATTATATTAGATTTCATTTAGTAGCTATATATTTTTTTTATAAAGGCTGTCCGAAATTGAGCGCCAGATTTAAATTTCGCGCCATTTTTTTGTTTGGCGGTTGGCAACTCTGGTTTGTTTATAGATGTCACATATGATAGTTGCAATTAGTCAATATGGAACGCTACACGAAAGTGCAACGCATTGTTATTGTTAAAAAAATAATGAAAGTTTTGCTGAGACAGTTCGCAAACTCGGTTCAATTTTTGGTCGGCGAATTGTACCAAATGAGTCGTCTGTTCGGCGTTTAATCCTGAAATATGAGGAAACCGGTTCGGTGAAGGATGCAATTCCCCATGTTTATCAACGGAGTGTAAGGTCAGTCGATAATACGCCAGGGTGGAGGGAGGCAAACGTTGCCGAATACAGGAAAACATCAATTCGGCATCGTTCTCAGCAATTGGACATTATACGAATAATGGTAAAGAATTTGCATCTTCACCCGTCCAAGATTCAATTAACCCAAGAGTTAAAACCTACTGATCATTCGCAATGTCTAAATTAATTCCGACGCTCAATCTGGGACAACCTTTATATCATTAATTTTCTTTTATAATCCATGTTTATATGTATTTTTATTATCGTTTAATGGACCCAGTTTGTGATATTCCATTTACTCAAAGATTGACTTGTCATAAGGCATTAAAGTCGGTCTTTTGTACGGTGATTGTGTGCAAAATAAAGTTTAAATATAACAAAATAAGATTTAGACACATACAAAAAGGATGTTTTGGTACTCAAAATTAGGAAATAGATACGTATATCCCATCCCATTTTAAACACATGTATTTTTGCAATAACTTGTTGATATGGTTAAGTTAAATGGGTGTTATGCGCATGTCAAATGAGATCTGAGGTCAAATGATGAGTTCATAATACACCTACAGTGGAAATGTGACAGTTTGGCGACATGCGAAATCGTTATAGAATGAGTGTTATAGGAAATTATTCTATAAGGAAAATAGGAAACTATATCGTATGACTAAATCAGTGTTGTAAGGCGCTGCGCAGTCAGTGCTAATAAACCTTACGAACTTTAACTAAAACGGTTTTAGATTCCAGCTTTTAACCTCAAGGGTTTCAAGAACGTGAAATGTTCTAAATTTAGACTTTAACACTCACGAGCGTTTAACGCTCAAGTCCTTAGTCCTTCATGAGCGCTCACTCAGCGCTCGAGAGTCGAGTAATCAGCGCTCATTTTGACAACACTAGACTACAGGCTCTGACGACTGCTAGACATCCTGAAGTAATCGTATATTTATATTCTATCATCACAGAGAATAGGGTTAGAGGTACACAAAAGATTCCATTAATTCGATGTAGTAGGAAATCCGATTGGATGACCAACCCCTTATATAAGATGAAACATGTTATAATCTACTTAATACATGCTATAGAATACTTATATTCTACACAGCTCGTAGAATCGGCATGTTGGAGTGTCAATGGGCAGGTCATGTTTACCGCAGGCCAGATAACCGATGGGGTAGACGAGATCTTCGTCTACGAGTAGGTGTACCGACGACTTAAAGAGATTCGCCGGTGGTGGTTGAATGAGAAGAGCCGAGGACCGTATGTGGCCTATATCAAGTAGTGGAGAGACATAGGCTGATGGCATGGTATGGTATGGTTAACACTTATAAGAAAAAAATAACAAGAGTTTGTTACCGACAATACATAGGCATATTTTGTAACTAGATTTTGGCTCATATTTTCATTTGGTCTTCCAGATTCTGATAAGACAGTCATTTTTAATACTTTTAACACTTCTGTTTCTATTTAAGTTACTAATAAAACGCCATTTTATACAGAGTTTACAAAAAGCTCTAAGAACAATGTATCTTGGAACAATGAGTGTGAGCCCATTTGCTTGGAGCAGGCTTTTAGTGGAGGCTTTCGCGCCATGTGCCAGACCCTCCAAGTGAAATCTACTCAAGATTAGTACAAGGCCACAGTGATAGCGGGTAAATTAGAGGGAGCGGAAATGTATTATACGTTTTCAGTAATTTTTTGTCCTACATTTGTAAAGAAAATTAATTTCTAATATCAACTTTTCTTGTTTGTTTTATCTATATTGTAAACGTATCACTTGAAATCACATTGAAACAAATTGTATTTTAGACCTTATTATGGTGTAAAATAATATTTTTTGTTAGAATCATGCGATCAATCAATCGGAAACGAAACGGAAACAGGAAACGGAATTATATTCTTCTATTTTTGATGACATTAAATTGTAATTTAATTATTTATCATTATCAATATCATAACTAATAACTTGATAAATGGACAAGCATTATCTAAATAAATAGTTTAAACACTGTGACTTGTGTTTAAGAACGATGTTGAGGAATTAATGCCTTCATTTTAGACAAACTCAGACCCAGTTTAGGCAACAGTACAGTTTTTCCTGTAAGCTAAACCCTTTGTTTGTAACTATGTGAATTTGTTTATTTTAGTTTACTGTCTTAGTTTTACTGTCTTCTCCGGGTACATTTTAAGGTGTTCATGTATTTACCCGTAGCAAGACGAGGGATTTTATCAGCGTTTAAAGCGTTCCGCTTCAACCAGTGCCACACCCACAAAGGTACTCGCAACGTGCCCTCACACTTCTTCATTGTCGCTGACTCGGCGCGCTGAGGGACTAGCTGATAATACGGATAAGTTTTATATGTACGTTTGTCCTACAGTTAGTTATAAACTAAACGAGATATTATTTTAAAAGTTCATTGGAAAAAAGAAGTGTGGTTGTTTATTTAGGTATACATTTAATCTTTTAGAACAATATTTGTACGGTATAATTTTATTGTCTACCAGTTGGTTAACTGGCTAATTAAATCTATACTGATATTATAAAGAGAAAATAAGTTTGTTTATATGTAAGAGGTTTTTTTTTTTATATAGACTAGTGGGCGGACGAGCAAGCGGTCCCACGTGATGGTAAGTGTTACCGCCGCCCATGGACACCTGCAACACCAGGGGGTATGCGGGCGCGCCGCCGACCTCACAAAATCCTATTCACAGCTCAAAAATATTGAGGTAAACTTAAAAATAACTGGTTCGATTTATCTTTTACTTAGGCTAGATTATGTTTGCGTTGCCATTGAGCGAAGATAGAACGGGTAATAAATATGATTTGATTTAATTTGATTTGAAAACATTATATATATACATATATATAACGGGTACCTACCAGTGGCAACCTGGTGGCTACCTACCGGTAGCGTAGATAAGTATTAGTACTCGTAAAACGGTAAGCTTTGCTTATTTGCTTACTTGAGATGCACATCCCCGATGAATACACACATATAAATACATCACTTACACCTATGTTCATATTTCTGTCTTATTTCTGTTCCAATAAATAATCTAAAAGATACATACTGTATCATTGGAACTTTACGTTAATTAAAATGATCCATTTGTATACTCTGGGCCATTATGGAATACTAAGAATAATACGTAAATTTTATTAAATTATTCGTTGAATTAACGAGCTGTTCGTGTGGCGATATTGATATTTTGTTTGTATATGTGCTTGTATTGTGGGATTCAACCCAAAATTTAAATTTAAGTTCCCAATCGTCTCGTCAATTTACTCAAGTAAAATAACTTTTGAGGGCTTTATCGGTAGCAGCCAGACAACCGATCGCGCGCACCAACCATCTTATCTAGACCTTCTTTGACGAGCACCCGTCACCCTCCTTTCGTCCAATTATTTAACATTTCAAGGGGCAGCGCGGTTCAACACATGCTAGTCTTATCTTCTTTGCGATGAGGTACCTACAATGATATTCTGTACCTCCGTCTGGAGATTAGTTGCCGGTCTGAAAGAGCTTTTATGCTGTCAACTCTTATAGGAATATTAAGTGAAGGCAATTAGGTACACGTAGATATGTAATAGAACATTGTAAGGGCGGGTGTCTTGCGTCTGAGACGATATTATACTATACCATAATAATTAGTATTACTCTTCACTACTGTCCCAAAGATCCGCTCTTGTCATGTAGCCACTATCAGCTGGATCGAGATGCCGAGATTATAATAGAGAATTTTTTAGAAATATATGCAAAAGAAAATAATTCATATTCGTTCAGCTAGGAGTTTTTTTCATAAAAAAAGAAAATCTTAGTTTAATAGTTTTCATTCTAAAAAGTCATAAAAATACTCTTAGTATCTGTGTATTTTTATATTCTAAATAGGGTCTGAACGCGTGTAATAAAGGTACTTGTTTACTATTTATTCCTATTCGAAGTTTCGGCACGGGTTACACCAGCCGTGGTCACGAGTTGACTGAAGAGGCGGGGAGTCCAGGATGGGAGCTGCGAGCAGTTTTATCAAGTACCCACATTTGATCTTCATTTTCAGATACAAAACGCGAAAGTTTAAAAAGTTATAATTTTGTATTTTATTTCCTTATTATTTCACTTGCCATTTTTTTTGTAATAATTTCTACATTTACTGGCCTACAACAGTATCCTGTAAGTCGTGGATTCGGATACACACACAAATATGAATATAAATTACTCAGATTTCAAAGAACATTGTCTTAAATAAAAATTAACATTTAAATTGTTGAAAATTTAATGCACCTGTAAACAAACGACGACACACGACCTCACTGTCGGACAAATATTTGTCTGAGCAGGAAATCGAATCAGTGACCTTATGCACAATATATAAGGACACTACCTACTGATCTAGTTGGTCATTTTTTTATACTTTGTTCCTTTATTCTAGACTCGTACACAACTACAGAACTTCTTTTTCTTTTATGGAATTAAAAACTGCAAATAATGAAACGTATTAAGAAAAAATTCCATGCAGTGTTTGTTTGTATTAATATGTCATTAGAGATAATACAAGGAAAAAATGGACGTTGAACCTAAACACAAACGCAGTCATAACTTTCTATACACCTCACCTGCCATTAACAACATCTGCTCTCAATATCGATGACAAATGCCCTCGGACACCGAAATAGCCGCGATTAGCCAGTAATGGCTATAATAATAGCCAATCCGACACAAATAGCTCAGTGAGCTAAACCGACGGCTAATATATGTGGGCGGTAATGATGATCGTTATGATTTTCTTACAAAATACGGTATATGTTGTTGGAGCATTTTCACATGTATTGTTTGTATGCACTTGACATTATTAGACATTATATTTATTATACATAGTTGATATAGTTTGATGTGGGATTTATGGGACTCACTTACTATGAGTTTTGAAGGAAAATGGACAAGAGTTTGACATAAAATATTCAATAGTGTATTTTTTATAAATTTAGAAAAATATGTTGTCGGTAATTTTAATTGTTTAATTATTGTAAATATAAAAAGAATAATAAATAATTAATATAAAATATTCAATAGTGTATTTTTTATAAATTTAGTAAAATATGTTGTCGGTAATTTTAATTTTAATTATTTTAATTACAATTTGACATTTCGTGCCAGTATTGTAAAAACTTGTCGAACTTTAATCAGTAGAGCGGAGATACCCTAGGGGTATTTATACTTAACTCACATTCATAGTGAGTTCAAATCCTCGGTCCGTACCACTGAGTTTCTATTTAAGTACGGATATAAAAAAACATATTATTACTATCACGACGGTGAGGGAAATAGGATGAGGGAACCTTGAGGAAGCTTGAGAAATGGAAAAAGAATGGAGTATCCACCAATTCGCAGTGGGCTCGTGTGGTGGACTATGGCCCAAAATTCCCCCGGTGTTTTACTAGGGGAGGCCTGCACCATGCAGCGGGACGTAGGCTGATATCATATTGTCACAACTATGTAACCAAGATAAATTCATTTCTTACTTTCTAAATAAAGTAAAGGTAAAAACAAAGATTTATTCGGTCATTCATTCATTCGAATAGGACCTTATTATTCCTAATGACCTCAAAGCAGGTAGCATTTGGAATGTAATTGTTATTTAAAGCAATCCTCGTGAACTTTGATCGTTACACTCACGACTTTAATTCTTCTTTCGCTCCGGCTTCGTAACGAGATTGTTCCGTTCCACGGTTCCGCGTTCCACTTATTAAATTTTGGAACACGTTCCGTCGTTCTCCTAATATGTTTTATTACAGAATCCCGAGTTATTTGACGGGAATTAAAATAGGACGCCATGTTTCGCGCGGAAACTTCTCGAAGGATTATTTTGCGCGTAATGAATGCGATTAAGGTTCAAGTAACATGTGTTTTAGAGGAAATTTCTTCGCATTTGTCACAAGAGATCTTAAAATGTTCCTTTTAATGGTTAATGTTTAGATAAATGCGTGCGATCTTTTTAATAATGGCATTTATCGCGGATGTCTATGGACGACAGTATCCACTTACCATCAGGTGGACTGTATGCTCGTCTGCCGCCTTCGTCCATAAAATAATAATAATATGTAAAAGTTTCATCTTATAAAGACTGTTATTATATGTTTGATCAAATCGATGTAATTTACAACAGGGACTTTTGCTGATATAGTAGTAAAATCATCATTGACAATTATTAACATTAATTAATTATTTATCAACGTCATTGTTTAATAATTTTTCACTAAAATAATTTTAGTACTTATACTTTTCATAACTTTTTGCGAATTTCTAACTTTTTCATTTCCTCTGCTAATCCGAGATATTTATTTGTGTCCGATTTAATATTATAGTTTTTATCTACCTCAATCAAAATCCTTAATACCCGACTTGAGAGTCACAAGGTCGGATGTTTATTTGCAACTTCAAGATACATACCATCATTCAAGTCGACGATGGGCAGATAGTAAGGGCAAAATGCAAAGGCCTCCCTTTGCAATACCACGAGGGGCTTTAAAGGCTATAGAACGCCACGCCGGATCTTGTGAGTCGGCAAGTCTATTCTCTTGTATATTATGTATTTTTATATTATATACTTTTATATACACGGCCTTGGGAGAGGCCTACATCCACCAGTGGCGAGAAATAGGCTGATGGTATGGTATATTTTTATATAATATTATATACAAATATACCTCCTTATTCCATTATACTCTTGACTAATAGGATATAGGATATTTTATATAATCCGCATATTGGGGTCTAATAGGATGAGGAAAACAACTCGTTCTGTTATACGAGTATATTCCATTTTCACAACCCTTTCTCTAAATCCATTCCTAAATCTCAAAAGGTAGAGAGTGGAACTACGTTTGTCATTCTGGACTGATGTTGGTATGTATCGCGGATGTCCACGGGCGACTTTGTCCATTTCCCACCAGGCGGACTGTCCGTTTGTCTGCGAACTTTCTATAGAGAACCTTTAAGTCAATGTACTAATCATAAAGGAAAATAAAAATTTGTAATTTTTCGTAACGAGTTCTTTCTAAGGCAATCGGGCGGAAGTTGCAGCGGCGGCGGATGCCTGTCGTTGCGCGGCCGGAAGTGACATTCGCGACACAATGGCGCCTTTGAGATTAGCATCCCGCCTGTGGCAATTGCCTTTCGCTTTGCTATGACAATCTTGAGATACGCTTTGTTTGTATGTAGGTCACACAAAATTGATATTGTCATAGGATTTTCAGATCAGATGTTTTAAAAATAGTATGTCAGTAAAGATGGTCACATCTTTACCTCACCATCAACCCGTATCTTTTCACAGGCGCTTCCAGTCCTAGCAACAAGACATGGGCTTCGCATCTGTGTGAGTGGGAGCCGAATTGTATAATCCGATTGTCGAAATGGTTTGCACTGTACACTATCGGTTTGCACTCACACAAACGCAAGCTCATGTCTCGTTGATTTTACTGTAACAATATGTCACTCTCACCGTCACTAGCTCTTTTATCGTCCACTGCTGGAGAGGAGACTCTTCATGTGCATCATCTTGAGCATGAGGTTATATATGACCTCAAGATACCATGTTGCTCAAGCGGGTTGGCGAGTCCACTCTTTTAGAAGTGGTGTAGTTCCTCAGGGCTAGTGGTAGCGGCTTGAGAACAATCATCATCATCATCATCATCATTTCAGCCCTTGGACGTCCACTGCTGGACATAGGCCTCCCCCATTGTCCGCCATTTAGACCTATCGGCAGCGACCTGCATCCAGCGGGTGCCCGCAACCTACGTAATTGAGAACAATACGTAACGTTAATTCATTATTTATTAAAATTACTATAAACCAATAAAATTCCCATGAACAGAAAAATTACGACAGGATCAAATTAAATTCAGTTATTTTTACGGATTTCGCTTAACACATTATTAAAAAAACATTATTAGAAACCCTCAAATAGGGTTGTATTATACATAGTTACAAATGTTACAATGTTATATTCTAAACAAATTTATACTTATACCAATCACACTGCTAAGATCTATACATGTTTAAAATGTCAAGTCATACTGAAAGATGTATTTATAATGACCCTAGTTTCACTAACATTGAAGACTCAAAGTACCCGATCCTAATTACTCATAATTTCAACGAATTATATCTCCATTACTCACAATTTCAACGGATTAGATCAACGTCAACATTTTAACAGTTAATGCACCCGGGCGGGCCATTAAACGTCATTTACGTAAATTTCACCCCCACTCCTGTCTACAAACTTCTCTCTCCCCCCTTCGAAGGTTTCATTTATCATCAGCTGTCCGTCCATCACTCGTTACTTGACGTGATGCGTCTTGGGATGATGCGGGTATGTATTGGAACGTAAAGGTAGCGCGTCTCCTGAAATCACGGCTTCTGCTCCGATTCTGAGTTAACTGAAAATATTACGTATTTTATTGCAAAAATAGATATTTTGAAGGTTTTGTATTTAGCAAATATGTATGGAATAATTTGAAAGTTTAAATGTTCGTAATTTTGCAGCTATTGGACCCATCCACGAACTTAACTGAGATATACACTGAGTTATAAACTGTATTCGTATTGGGTGCGCTAATTTTGAGAATCTTTGACAAATTAAAACAGTCATAATTTTATGACCTAAGTATGAACTTAACTAAGACCTAATTCCATATATCCACCAGTCCGCATTGGGTCCACATTGTTGATTAGGACCCGAAACACTCCTGTTGCTACAAAGAGAGTACTGTGTCTTTGATATCTACATAACTGAATATTTATTTGAATATTTACAATGTTTTGTAAGTCCGGACAATTTATTGCTAGAATAAAACTTATTCATATTTTTATATGAATGCAGCAAAGCAGACCTCCTCGAGTCAACCATGTACTTCACTATAATAAAACCAACAATAACTTCTATCAGCGCCACAATAAATCGGGGTCAAAAGGTTTCCTCTATAAAAGCCTTATGAAGGCTTTTGAGCTATTGTTCGGGCTACTTCAACTTCGAGTGGCAAGATGAGGGCGGAAGAATAATATTTTATTAATCTCAACCGTTTCATTTTAGTCACTGAAAAAATTCTGAAAAATATTTTAAAGTATGAAAGTATGAAAGTATACTACATTTTCTACTATTTTTCTGTCAACGATATTTTATATACATTGCGAGTTACATCAAAGAAGTTACTCGATTGATTGGTTTTAATCACTTTTTACGTTGCTTTTAAGCAAGCAATGTGAATATATTATTCGTAAAAGATCTTTGTTATCTAAATAGGTATAGTGTAGCGGCCTTCATCTTCGTAGACATTCGTAGATGTTTGTTCGTAGACTGTTACTACGGCGTAGCATCAAGGGCTACGAGCTACGGGCTACTATATTCGTAACGGAAAAAAAATCTCAAGCGAATGTGGACTTTCTCGTATGTTTGCCTGTTTGTACACAACTCGAAAATAATCGGTACAACTGTATCAATTTTAATGAAACATACTATTAAATCTGTTCAATGAACTAATTAATATTGTGAAAGATGTTAATCTTTGAATCAGTTTAGTAGCTTTCCACTTACAAACACTGACGCCAACATTGAAACATAAAACGCCACTAACGCCAGTCGAGTCAGATTTTGTTAGTTTTCGAACATTTAAAAATCTTTAGATAAAAATTGTACAATTTAATAAGCTCTATTCAAGAACATATTATTGTTTATAAATATACAAACAAGAATATGTCCAAAAAATATCAAAACCAATAAATATACTTTTCGAAAGGTTTATACCGTTCGTAACTTTGAAACCACCCATTTGGCCCACTTACGAACTTAGCCGAGATCTATATCTATATGAAATTTAGCATAAACCTAATTGAATTACTATCATAGTTAATCGACGTTCTACTTATGTATTGTTGTACTTACTTGTTTTTTCCTATCTAAAATATTAGTTAGGGAAATATAAGTAGGATTTTAGATCAATTTAATACAAGTTTTCACCTACAATTAATACAGTAATTTGATATTACGGGCAATCAAATTAACAAATTATCAATATCGAACCAAGATCAATCCACAAACACTACTATTTTCACACATTACTCAACAGAAACCGCACACACAGTCTGATTCGACACATTCCCTGTCAATCACCGATAACATACGTCGAAACATTCTGTTGGCAGGTACGGTCGGCTCGGTGATAATATATCACTACCTTCAATAACGCGTGAACATGTACATAATGCTAGGGATTGGAGGATGACGTTTGCGTAATTTTGGAGGCGGCATTTGTCCTATGGAAGCGGCACACGAAACCAGCCTACAACGTCCGGAGCGTCACGCACTGACGGCTTTCATGCCGTAATGCGTAAGAAAGTTGTTTCTGAAGAGAAGTCCCTCGTGTAACGATAACGGCATCCTGAGGATGTTAGCGGCCCATCTTGACTGCTCCATCCTACCACACTGGGTGGGGATAGTCACCGGCAATATTAAATAAATCTTCTTTTGTTTTGTTTTATACATGCCTGGAGGATGTCATACATGCATCCTATATGTATTCTCCAGGCAGGTATAAAATAGGGTTTGTTATTTGTATGTATGCAACCGTAACCATAATTTTTCATCAGCATCAAGGAGTTAGGATCTCAGGTGTCCGGCTTTTCATTTTACATAAATTTTTACGTTCCTCTATCAACAGTATAATATTCAACAATATATTTATATAAAACGAATAATAGTCTGTCGGTTCTGCCTAATATTAATTAGTGTAATAAATTAAATTTCACTTCTATCATCATTCTTACGTTCATGTAGCAGTCAAAAATATACGTTTTCTGGGTATGAACGCACAAAATTGTACAATTCCCTCCCCCCACGTCTGATAAGACGGTTATTTTCACGGCAATATATCATTTTGACGAGAAACGTCTTCGACATGACACACACACACACACACACACACACACACACACATGCACGAATATATCTTTACATTTATTAACATATATTAATAGAATTTTGTAAAAGAGCTTTTTTTTCATATATAGCAATGGTGCAAATAGCACATTCTGCCAATGTCAAGTTTTACTTGGTAATACATAATTTTAAAGGCTTAACGTATCTTGTCAATGTCCAGTTTCTCGGAATAAGTCAGTAAATTCATAGTAGGTTTACTGAGGACAGAAGAGAACTCCTTAGAAGCACACGAAAAAAGTAGTCCTATGCTTTTATTTGATTATCACAAACATTACGCACAAAAACACTTTGAAGTTTAATAAACTATCACTATTATCAAACAAATACTCAATTTAATTTTTTTATAGAAAAAAGACGGCAGACGAGCATACAGTCCACTTGATGGTAAGTGGATACTGTCGCCTATAGACATCCGCGATACATGCCAACATCAGTCCAGAATGACAAACGTTGGCTGGCATGCCCCCCGATGCGCTGTCTAACTTTCTAGATTAAGGAATGGATTGGGAGAAAGAGTTGGGAAAATGGGAAGGGATAGAATAGGGTGGGATGGGAATGGGCTTTGGCATATCTCACTCACTACCGAAACACATACGTACATTGCATTGGGGAAATACGATAAAGTAGGAAATGCAGTACATTTCAAGGAAGTCTTCTGAGAGAGAAGGGTAGTCGAATTCACCCAGCGGCTCTGAGAATACAGCGTGCACTCTTCCGCTACAGATGCTTTACGAAGACAAATAATCTTTTGCATTTCGAGAGAGAATAGGGGTGGATTGAGTAGTGGGAAGCATCGGACATTTACATTGCAAGAAGTGAAATTGTAACCAGCCCTTTTATCATTCGCTACTGGACATGGGCCTCCTCATACACGTCTTGTGCACGAGGGATGTATAGCCTTAACACGCCACTGTGATGAAGCGGTCCAACTTACAATTGTGTCCTCGTTTTCAAACGTTTTTGACCCATGAAATTTATAAAGACAAACTTTAGAAAAATGCAAATACTTGGCCTCTTCTTGCTGGGAAGCGCCTATTTGTTTTTATATGTTAATAATTACCTTAATTGTTGTTAATAATATTTTATGGGTGATTACCCACATTTTCCATTACGAGACATTAGAATGTATTAGACGTGTACACAGTTGATATTATTTATACACGATAAGTAGATAAAAACGATAATTTTTTTGCTTGACAGCGTTTTGATGACGGGAACCATCTGCTCGTCTCTCAAACTGAGAAATATACATAATTTATTAGCTGTTAACGTGACGGCGGTACACACTTCATAAAGTGCCACTGAAAGATTTTCCCTTTCATAAAACATAGCTTTATCCGTCCCATAAAATATACCTTTCAAGACTTCACACACAAACCTCTTAACATATGCATACAATTTCATCTAATTCTTATACAATACCAAATTATTTAAACAATTACAAAATATATGCTAATTCTTGTCTAAGCGACTTTAGGGTTGACTTTGGTTTGAAAATTAGTTTGCCAGCTGTCTGGAGGAACTTTGTTATTCAGTTCCGTGAGCGAAATAAACGCAACGTCACAGATTTAACGTTTTCATGACGTCATAAAAGGACTCTTTATAAACAGCTTTGTAAATCAACTCCTTATTATAAAACTGAACTCTAAAGTAATGGTAATAGCGATCTATTTCATTGTAAAAGGCAGTTTTAAAAATAAGCCGCTGAAAGCGCTGCAATAAAGAATGTTTTATGTCAATCACGTCTTACGGTGGCACATTAAACGATGTATGTAAAATTACACCAATCTGATGTACGAAATATATGGATGTAGGTAGCATCTTACATTAACAAAAATGGGTTCACTAAAGAAAATGGGTTCATATTCGTTACTAATATAAATGTTTACGACATTTTTCTTTCTGGTTTTATGTCATAATATCTGTTGATCGGTTTTGAGATTGATGATTTTATTATTTAAATTAACAAAATTTACGAAAATAATAATAACTAATTGTAGAAACATTTTTGTTACACCAATAATTCATACTAAAGGCTCATTGGATTTAGACATTGCTTCACACAAACAAAAATAAATCACACTCATTTCATTTTTAAAAAACATTGTAATTTTTTTGATACATTTAACAATAGTTGTAAACTCTCACATTTTTTCTTTTGTATTCTGGCACATATAAAGGGCAATAAATCGATTATTTTTTAATTAATAATTCTCTAAATATAGATTATGGGACATGCTTACATATGTTTATTTCTCTGTTACGTGTATTTTCCCTGACTGCTATCTATACTATATATAAAAATAAATCGCCCGTGAAGGTTTCTGAATGAGTACAGCCATTTTCCACGCAAACGAAGTCGCGGGCAACAGATAGTCTTAAATAAAACTAAAAATATAAATTTAAATATAAATCGCATTTAATCTGTATTCATGTATTAAGTCGGTTTTCTTAAATACTATCATCATGATTACCTTACAAATTTATTTTATGATAAAAGAATAACAAAATATTAGGGTTGGGCGAACGAGAGTAATAAATAATAACATCGATTTTCATCACAATTCAGTATATTTTAGTCCTTTTTCTTCCGTTATCGATTCGAACACCTGCTAAGTGCTCATTCCGTATTTTCCTTTATGCTTTATGCGGGTATAAATCCGCACCGTTTTCGTGCCAACTCCATTTCGGGTGTGGTGCCTTTGATAGCGAGAACGAATGGCTGGGAATAACAAATATTCGATCAACACTTACAACTGTATTGTTGTATTGTTGATCGAAGGTTTTTAATTCACCATTTATAAACATATATAAATATTTTCTATATTCATATATTTTTTGACTATACATGATGAATGATCTTACTTTACGCACTACATACGGTAAATAAATTAAATTGATAACAGAACTAATCTGTATAAAGCGGTATTTATGTTATGGGCTTTTACGGGCTTACTTTCTGTAAACATTAATTCTTTGATTACATTAGCAGTTTGATTTTGTCATCAATAAAAATCTAAATGACTAGTTTCTAAAAGACGTTTTTACGTACTACCTATTTTACCTATGTAGGTAAAGGTGTCATTTCAGATTTACAGGTACTTACTGTATTGTTATGTATTATGTAAATCAAATGGGCGAAAGTATCCACTTACCTATAAGTGGACTGTCTGCTAGTCTGCTAATCTTTCTTTATATATATAATATATGTGTGTGTATATACATAATAATAAAATAAAGCATGTTTTGTATAAAAAAAAAAAACAAATAAAAGAAAACTGTCAAGGTTTTTTACCCTTGTAATTTTTTCAAAACGCTTATCGCGTCGCTTGCACTGGAACCACAAGTAGATATTTATACAGAAGCTTTATGAGTCAATCCCGTGCGTTACGTTTGATGTTATTATGCGTTCCGTTTTTATGGTGCCTTCATTTGGTCGTCACGGAATAAACTATTTTTGGGCAATCGACGACTGCCGTAAAACGGAACGTGACGTTTGGTGTCGCATTGAATTTTATGACAGACGACTTATGCGTATCGACTTACGAATATTGTCGTCTTTGCGTTGTAAAGAAGTTGATATTACAAAAATATCTCCGTCAGAAATAACGAAATAAAATGAAAAAGTCTGTCTCCTGCATAATTGTAGCGTCTAGACTCTAGATGAATAATGTCCAATTCCCAAAATGTTCAAATGTTACCAAGTGCATCTAGGAATGGGATAAGTATCGCTTATGTAATTTTCTTCTTTAGAGCCTAATATGTATAACGTTTGTATATGTATCCTTCACAATTGGACTTCACAATCCTTCACAATTCTTGGAGAGTATCGGGATCCTTGGTATCGACATCTCCAGCAAAGTCGAATTCAGGGGTCATCTGGAAAATAAGGCCAAAATGGCCTCCAAAAAGCTCGGTGTGCTGAACAGAGCGAAGCGGTACTTCAAACCTGGGCAACTCCTTATGCTTTACAAAGCTCAGGTGAGGCCCCATATGGAGTACTGCTCTCATCTCTGGGCCGGCGCACCGAAATACCAATTGGACCCATTTGACTCCATCCAACGACGTGCTGTTCGAATTGTCGACGATCCCACTCTCACGGGCGGTTTAGAATCCCTCAGCATTCGGAGAGACGTTGCGTCTCTCTGTGTGTTCTACCGCCTGTACAATGGGGAATGCTCTGAAGAATTGTTTAATATAATTCCCACCTCGGGTTTCTACAACCGCACCTCCCGTCACAGAAGTGCGGTCCATCCGCATTTCCTCGATACGGAGGTGTCGCGCACTGTTCGGTCCAAAAATTATTTTATACCGCGAACCCGTAGGTTGTGGAACGAACTGCCTCAAGAGGTCTTTCCATTGAGCTACGATATGGGGTTCTTCAAGAGAGCTGTGAATAGGATTTTGCAAGGTCGGCGGCGCACCCGCATACCCCCTGGTGTTGCAGGTGCCCATGGGCGGCGGTAACACTTATCACCACGTGGGACCGCTTGCTCGTCCGCCCACTAATCTATAAAAAAAAAAAAAAATTTAAATCTTTTCCTAAGTCGTTTATTCAGAGGTCGACAGTCTGCGGCGCTATTCGCGGATACATCAACAGTGTCATTCTTAGTGTTAGCTTTTATAATATATATTTAGTAATAAAGCCACACTCAATGACTTACACTAAGATTCTCTGTGTCGTTAATCCAGCAACACATACATAAAGAAGGACACATGTTTGGTGTTTGACTGAGAATGGACAAAACACTCTACAACAACTAAGTCACTGTCAATGCGAAGCGATTGATGCTACTATTTAGTTGACCGACTTTAATCAGAATGAAACCAACCCACAATTATATTTTCTTCATAATGAGAACAGAATTTCAGAATTTTGTGGCAAAAACTGAAATATACGCATAGTTTTTCAATCAAAACGCCCTTAAAATGTAAATTGGGACCTTGGAAATCATATATTGTATTTATCACAATATTTCGTTTTTATATTTGTTTTATAGTTTCTATAATGCTCCAACATCTTATAACTACACGAATGTAGGTTGGATTCATTCTGATCAGTTGCTGTCGTTTATTGGCGACAGGGTTAACTTATTCTTTCTTATATTTTTTTTATTATTTAGCCTACAACTGTGTCCCAGTGCTGGGAAAAGGCCCACATTTTCCACGATTATTTCTCCAGCGCAATGCATCTTGCGTATATATGGGTATCACAAATGGGTCTCTGACGGTAGATTTGATTCATAAGTCCAAAGTCGCTCAGCGACCGATGGAAAGAGCTGTGCTCAGAGTAGCTTTGCTGCACAAAATCCTTAACGAAGAGATTCGGCGAAGAACTAAAGTTTAATTCAAATTCAATATCAAATTCAAATTCATAATTCAAAGGATTGGTTAGTTGAAGTGGCACTGGATAGGACCGATAACTACTATGTAAATATATAATAAATGTATGTTTTAAACATTATACGAGTTTTATGTATGTACGAACAGTGGTGGAATGAAGAAAATATACTGGGAAACGTGGAGATGAAGACAGTCGCTGGTAGTGGTTGGAGGAGCAGAGCAGAAGACCATGTTTGGGGGCGGTCCATGGAAGAGCCCTATATTCTGCAGTGGAGAGACAAAGGCGATGGTATGGTATGGACATCTGTATAAGGGCACAGCCTTTAGATGACGGGATGACTCGAACACACATCTTTTGGTATGGCTGAGGATTGCGCTGGACAAACACATAGTTCCACATATTGAGACAATCACCAATACATCAAATTAAGTAGTCAGTTCTCAAAATGAGGGGTTCTCACATTTACAAAATCAAAACGAGAGTCCGTGAGTGAACCGATAAATACTCCCCCATTCATCAAACTTCAAAGCTAGTGATTAACTCGTAAAACTCGTTTGTGATATTGCCGCTGCCTCCATTTGGAATTGCCTTTAGTAAGGGCACGTTAGGGCGAACAGGCACGCCAACCTTATGTGTTCATTTGTATGGGATTTTTTGGGAATAATTGTATCTTAAATATATGTGCCTAAAATATACGCTTTAACTCGGGTATCAGTTCTGATAAATGCAGTTTTTGTATCATAAGTTACCTCCTTAATATGTATTGAAATAATTGAATAATAACTGTCGGCAATAATTGAACTTATATGTATGTATGTGTTTATACTTTCGTATAAGTTATAGTGTATTAATAATATAACAGTGGGTACAGATAATTACACATAACGTTGAACATAGTGTATGTTCTTGTAATGTTTTTTACAATAAATAATTTTCGGACATGAGGTTCATGTTGTTTTCCTATACTGCCGAGCTAGTGATAAATTGTAAGATCCGTAGTTTAGTGGAACTCAGTGGTACAGGACCGGGATACGATATTACTAATGTAATTTGAGACGTATAAAAACAATATGGCGCCTAAAACTCGTCATTATGAATTTGCAAGAAATTAATTAGCACTCGTGACATCAACACGAATCTAACGACACTGCTTTCGTTAATATCGGTTACTCCATTTAAGCTCTGCGAGAGAATAAAGAATCGGGCATATGGTAACATACATACATAATGGTGAAAATCATATTCCATCTCGCGTGCCGCAGTCGGGTAAAAAATCTCGGGGACGTGCAATATCTTCCAATCCGCTGGACACGCACTGTTTAATATCTTTGTGATAGAGTTTACTAAATAGAAAATTGAGCAAAGAGAATTTAAATTTTAGTGTCTAATTTTTCGATTTGTACGGTTGTTGTAGGTGTATTTGTCTATATTCCGTGTTATTTGGCATGGAAATAGCGGGCATTGCCTCGACTTTCACCCATACTAATGTACTCGTATAGTAGGGAGGTGTGAATGCCCGGTATTGCCATGCTAAGTAGCACGAACTATAAGACTTCGTATTTTTGAAACTCGATTTTCAAACAAGTTTAAATGACTAAACCGCTATATTTAGATGATTTCACCATACGTTTCCACGAAGTCACATCAGGGTCCAGATATGATTACCACCGTGTTGATACCTTACCGTTATTTTCCACTACTGGACTGATTTTATCAAACCTTGCCTTCCTATCCTATAGTCACCCTAGTAATCCACAACCATCCTATAATGTATACGGACACATAGTGAAAACCGCAGCTAAATCTGCCCAGTAGATTCTAAGATTTGTACGAACAAAATATCAAACAGACAGACAGGCAGATGTTGTTATTTATTTATATGGATATCGCGTTTTAAGTTTTAGCTGTTTGAGTTTTAACTGTCTATAAAATTAACCGAGCAAACTATTAGACATTTATGGAAAAACTATCAGGCATTCAAAAATATTTTGTTTCAGTTAAAGGCCTTAATAAAGAAAATAAATATGTATTTACACTAAAGGCTGGAGAACAACATTCAAAGGGTTACCCATTCAGAAACTCGCGACTAAACGAGTCATGATAAGGCAATGGGTAAAGAAAAATGGCGTCCTCCCGGCGAATACTAATTAGTGTAATACATCAACTCGCTTGTAACGAGACTGTAACTTTATAACGTCTATGACGCTATTAATTTATCTAATTTACAGCGCTTATTCTTAAGTTTGGAGAGTCCTTGTCGCGCCTTGTTTAGACTAACTTAATAATTCTGAAATATGGATCTAATGACTGGATAAGAAGTGTCATGTCTCAAGTTTAAATATAGTTACAGTATGTGGCAATATATCGCGAAAAAGAAAGAGACGATCTGTCTTGATTGTCTGTTATCAATTATTATATTTCCTCTTTTGTATCTAAACCTAGCGATCGCTCACTACATCTGCCGCTTGCAATTAGTGTTAAAAATTTTCCTTAGTGTTTATTATACATCCAATGAAATAAGCTATTCTGAAAATATCGTTTAAATCAATTTGGTGTTTTTTTTTAGTTTTTCTAGGCAGGCAGCGCATTCGGGACCGTGCCAACGTTTGTCAATCTGGACTGAAGTTGACATGTATCGCGGATGTCTATGGACGACAGTATCCACTTAACACCGGGTGGACGATAAGCTCGTCTGCCGCCTTCGTCCGATAAGTAACAATAACAATAGTAATAACTCAACTTCCGACTTTTCTCTTAAGAAGAATAACATATACCACCAGTTTTCCTTCCGGACACTCAAATATACGACAGTAAAAGTCCAATCAATATGCATTCAGTATGCATGCATATGCAATGCAATATGCATTTTCGTGATGTTAATACAAGCATATATAACGGGTCTTTCAAAAGGGACGCTTGATTTTTAAAAGCTTATAGCGGCCATCGTAATGTTTATTGAGCTTCATCATTTAATAATAGAAAATGACATTATTCCATAACGCGTGGATTTCATTAAAATTTACTATCAAAATGACTGTTCAGTTGGTGGAACGTTCCGTGCGTTGCGAGGACAGATATCGGGTGACGATAACCGATTATTTGTGACCCCGGTTAGATTATATGGACATAGCCATATGTGATTTCAACAAAACGGCGCCAAGTGCCACACAGCGCATACAACAATGGACATTCTGCAGAAGTTCGCGGGCTCCATTATCTGGCGAAGCGGCGCCGCCAACTGGCCACCGAGATCGTGCGATTTAACGCCCTTAGACTTCTTGTTGTGGGGTTACCATAAATCAATCGTAGATGTTTATGCGATAAATAGGTGTATGCAAATCAACCGCAAACAATTGATGCCTTAAAGGCCAACATCACGAGCTCGATTTATGCGATTATAGATAGATAGACTCTTCATTGTACACCAATACATGTTGCAAAAAGACAATTTATCTATATCTTAGACTCTTAGAAGGAATATAAGGTTCGAATAAGTAGATGTTTCATAGACATGCTTTATACTTAGACTTAAACAGAGTCCTTTAAAGAAATATTTATAGATTTGAATTGTTCGAAGGAATACCACTTTTCGCTCTACACTATCAAATATTTAGCAATAAAAAGTTTTTATGAAATGTTAATGGAGTTACAAGAACAATTCCAGAAAATAAAAAGCACCCACCCTTCTAAATCGAAAATTAAATTCACTTCTTAATTTAAATCCTTTCAATTTGGATTTCGTAAAAATTGATTCAATAGAAAAAAAAGTCGGGATGAAATTAATATCTGCACCCCAGTTTTCAGAAACGTCTGGTGATTTAATAAAAGAAATCGGGTCCAAATTGGTGTCTTTAATAAACAGGAAACGAGTAAACTGCGGAGAACATCCTGTATTAAATGAAATATTAAGGCTCATGAAAGATTTTTTTTAGTTCATAACTAAGAAGTGACAAGCGGTCTTATATGTTTAACTATAATTTATAATCAATCAATTGAAATATTTAAATGTTCAGTCACTAATATTTTTTCATTGGGTACATTTCTTACATTACTTTCTTTTAGACTTTATTTATTTATAATCACAATATTTATTATTATCACTTATCACAATATTTAGATCCTCCTTATCACATTATTTAGACACATTTTGAAATAGTGCTTTGAGCAACGTCTAACGAATGGAACTGGTCTAAAATACACATTAAGCACTGTTTTGAAGGTAGATTGTTTTTTGTAATAACAATGTAAATGTTGTAAATTGAGTATTATAGTTTGTACGAGTTATAAAGTTTGAAAAAAGTAATGTTATCAATATCAGTCACTTGATTTCATCTAGTAATTAATTACGAGAGGGAGCGTTCCTCGATTGATCAATTAACGCTACATTATATGGGTGACGTCTCTTCTTCCTAATGTGAATAGAGCATAAATATACTAATGAAGGATATTTATGGGAAAATAAGGTATGTTATGGCAAAATGTCGCTATTTTGAATCTGAACGTTAATGTTCGCTTTTATCATGACACTTGGGCCAACATAAAAGGGTTGAGTACACACTGACAGCCGCAGCGTTAGTCCCAGTAATTAAATATTTCATCTGATTAACTACGTAAAGGACCGAAGGAAGTGCGTTAAGGTTCTAAAGGGTGATATTATTTTTAATTTCGTCGTAGGGAGCCAAGATTTGCGAGTGACGGTTGAGGGGTTAAAAAGATTTAATGACTCAAAATGGGGTCCAAATGGGTGTTCTTTGTGGGTATTAGGTACATCAAATATTAATCGATTTTGTAATTTCAAATTTGTCTCAGATTTTAACGTGTTCTGTATAATGTCTTTAGTAATGTACTCCATTGTGTACTCAAATAAATTACGTTCTACATACTACATACGTTAATTCTACATACGTTTAATTTACCAAAAAAATAAAGGCGTCGCTTTAAAAAAACCCGTTGGTTATTCTCAATATTTAAATGCTATTCAAGTTATTATTGCACCGACACAACATAAGACAAAAAAGGTCAAAGTTATATAGCTTGATGGGTTAAAATATTCGTTGATTTTCTTGTTTGTTTGTGTTGTAATGTCATGAATTATCTGAATGAAGATCTTATCAAAAATGAAAGACAATATTTAGACTCTTGTTAATTATTTCACGGCAATTACACAAATTATTCACATTTAATGAATATTTCCATCTTTATATTCGACTTCAAAACAATACAATATTTTAATTAGTCACTCATTAAGGAGACAAAGAATTTACATTACTTTAAACACGATCTAACGTCGAAACTTATTTAAATTCTTAGAACAAAGCGACATAGAGCGCGTTGACACTCAAGGACAACTTGAATTTCTTGAATTTCTCAACGAGTCCCAGTCGCAGAAAAGTTTAATTACAAGTCCTGTAGTACAACTGTAGTAGAGGGTAGATAATTTTCTACAGCCTATTTGCCCTTTAAGGGGGGCGAGGGGTGTTGTATTTAATCATGGCCGCGCCGCTACTGGCCGATAAATCCAGTTCCGCTCGTCATGAAGCAAGCTTGCTGAATTGTGTTAAAATAAAATTATGTATTTGTTAGATAAGTACATAATTTGGCATGTTAGTACGACTATATATAAATACGAGTATTGTATGAGTTAGATACTAATAGATTTTTTAATCGTTCTTAAAAAACAAAGGGTTTGTTCGAATTGTATTTAGCTGCGTATGTTCGCGATTTTCTGGAAAAGTATTGGCCCGACACACAGAACTTCTTGGAAAGTAATCTTTGTAATTAGTATTTACTTATTATTTATCGAGTACTCATCCCATGTCCAACCAAGGGACAGTAAAACACTTCTATTGCATACGATCGAAATTGATGTCACGAATTCCTCCATCATACCTGTAACAAACACAAAGACATTTTTAATTACGATTCATCTTAAATTCAATCTATTGACAATTTAATAAAGCCTTTCAATAAATCTTTCCTCAAAACCGATCATTAAACTTTCGCATTCAAAGTGTTCAATAGAAAATTTAATTTCCGTTTCCATTCAAGAACCCCGGGATAAGAGCGTGTACACACGGTGTGTTTCACCTCAGCTTTCTGTGACACAAACGAGTATTGAATTCAAGTATTGAAATAAGTAACAAATTAAGTATCGAATGAGTTGTTTAGTAGCGAGAGTAGAATCAATTCTTCCACTTTATACCTACAATAGGTTTTTATCCATGACTTATTGTTCATTTCTAGTATGGCTTTTATCCTACGCGCAGTTGTACTCAACGCGCGTTGGCCGCGCCGCACCCGGTCACTACCCTGTCCTAGGCTACGAATGTTTTAAATAGAGCAACAAAACATTACATGTTTGGAGCTTTTGATTTATTATCTAAAATAATTTTAATTTTCATTTATTCATATTATTCATATTTATTCATATTATTAAATTTTAATAAATTGTTTTATACGAGTACATTTTCATGCAGTTGACGTGTTTCATGTTTTGAGTGATTTCAGTTATACTTTGTATACACCTGTCAATTGAAAGTTTTAAAGTCAATAGAAAATTGGAAGGCCCGCTTTTTAAGCGTTCGGTGTTGTCAGTATTGTTCTATGAAGTGTCAAGAAATTTAAAATTCGAATTGCATGTTCCAAAAATGTTTCACTCGGTGTGTACACTCCGAGTACTCGTATGGCATTAGAAAACCGTCCAATGTTGTAATCAAATCAGGCGAGAGGCAATCAAAATTATAATAAACGTTTCACATAAGAGACCAGTTTAAATCGACATTTTAAATTGTAATAGAGTTCAGTTTCGACAGTACTTTTGCTACCTATTTATCAACGTGGAAGTAGATCAACATATTTTGGTTAATTTGGAGCGTTACTTGATCATTTCTTTAAAATGTTTGTATTTTCATTTAATGTGACATAAATTAATCTCGTATTAAGTGATTGTTGATGTTTACAATACACTTTTCAAATGTAGCATAATCGCTATCTATAATGAAAATTAAATATACATAATACATTTAACTTTTATCCACCAATCCGTATCGGGCCCGCGTGGTATATTATGGTCCGAAATCTCCATTAAAAAGGCTGTCATCGTCATTATCGCATTAAACCTTGTATAACCCTGTAAACTATAAAGTACATTATTGTTACATTCAAATCATTAATGTTCACGAACCGATACATTTATTTATATACTTATTGCACGATTTGTTTATTCTCTCACGTAATCTACTTATGTTGTAAATATTTAGATTGTTCGCTGGAGGCGACCGTGATGCCCGCCGGACTGAAAATCAGCGATTTGGTCTGCTGTAAGCGGCCGCGACATTATGCTGAGTCGGGGATATTTTTCGTTACTGCTGCCATTTATTTGGTTGTAGATTATGTTAATAATTATAAACTGTTCTCATTGTGCTATGAATTGTGTTTTAAAAACGAAATAAACTACACTCTATTCTGTTCTATTCTAATACGATTAAAATAACCTTTTTAAAAGCGTTGACGTTACTTTATTATATTATAAGTTCTAATAGAATTGTTAGTCTTATATTACACTTATATTACTAGCTGTGTACGCATACGAAGTCGCGGATCTTCGTATGCGTGAAATTTTAGTTTTTAAACTCTAAATTGGGATATTTTTTCTTACCGTAAGCCGATTTCGATGAAACAAAGCCTATTAGAAGCGCCAAGCTAAGCTTAATTAACTTGGAACCCCATGAAAATCCGTTCAGGAGATTAGCGTGTTCGAACAGACAAACAGAGAGACAAAAAATTTCAAAATCGTCTTTTAGTATTCTGATACTCTTCCTTCATCGCCCCCAATCAGTTTTTGGTAAATATATTCAATGTACAGACACGCTGGTTCTACAGTTTTATTATATGTATAGATATTGTCACATTGATTATAATATATAATACAATGTTGACTTTCAAGAACTCATAATTAGGTCTCCCTATGTTTTGTTCTCATTCTTATACTTTCCTTATTTACTTTCAACCTAGTGGTATTATTTACAGTTAAATGTATTGCTATAATGTCAATCATGCTGTCGTCACATTATTGAGATGTCAATTAGATTTCACACTTCTGTACACACCAACATTAAATTGGGCTTTTATACGATGATATGTTGCTTTGTATTGCAAACATAAATCAATATGTACAAATATGTAATGTAATGTAATATGTACAAGTACTTTATGTAACAAAATATAAATACAAAATACTCATGCATAAATATACAATTTCTATACAATTGTAATAGAGCAGTAATTTTTACAACATAAAATTTTTACCAAATGTAGCTTTTATTATTATTAATATAAGTCTCAAAATATTTAACATTACTCTTCTGCAGTTTAATAAAAAAAAATGATTCCCTGGAGTCTCATTTAACGAACCATTTCACCCATTTAAATGTAATAAAGTATAGAAAAGCATCTTTATTAAATTATAAAAAAAATACTCGATGTTTTATATTGAAAAATTTACCGTCCCTCCGTACTTAAGAGTATCTCATGGGATAATCATTTCTTAACGCAAAGTTTGCCTATTTCAAAATTCAGTTTATTTTGCCATTAAGCCATTTGACGAGATATAAATTTTACATCGTGCCTTAATATTAAGATTGCTGTATATTTAAGGAGATTTTAACTTGCTTTTATTTGGCGTAAGTTATAAGAGAGATGTCTGGTGAAATAAGGATGCGAATGACGTAAGGGTTGGTTGAATAAGGTCATCGTTTCTCAACCTTTTTAATGTCGCGACCCCCCGAAAAGGCCACAAATGAAATACATAACCGCGCGACCCCTTTATTAATAAATAGGTCCAAATTCTGATTTTTTTACCTTATATTACATTTGTTTATAAATTATTAATTAGATAATTAACAAAAGGTTTTTTGTACATAAATTCGATCAACTGCGAAGCCTCCCCGATCAACATGTGGGGGTCGCGACCTTCAGGTTAAGAAACAATGAATTAGATAAATACGAATATTTCGAAGAAAATCTAATCCAAGGAAACCTAACCTTTCTGAACAACCCAAAGGTTAGCTGGCATAGAATGCCTTAAGGCATTAAGGCAGAGCCCATTTCCCATCCTATTCTATCCCTTCCTATTTCCCCAACCTTGCAAATCCATTCTTACATCAACAAAGGTAGGCAGCGCGTCGGGGACCGTGCCAAAGTTTATTGTTCTGGATGTACAATAAAGTTGGCATGTACCGCGGGTGTCCATGGGCAACAGTATCCACTTTCAATCAGGTGGATTGTATGCTCGTTTGTCACCTTCTTTCTGTAAAAAAAAAATAAGTTCGACTTTTGTGCGATTATGTGCAATAAACAAGTACATCAAATAAATCATTCATTGTACGTGGACGAAAGAGCGGGCAATAACTAGTTATGTATACAGCAATTTGTTTGATATCTGCTTTCTTTCTTCCTATGAAAAACTCCTTGCACACAAATGAACAATAAAATATTTATTGGATATGATTTTGTTTATTGGGCCGTTATAAAACAAGTTCATAATAATGAAATCAATTCAATATTGCAACTTTCAATTTGCTTACTGGGATTTCATTTGATAAGTTAATTACTTAGTTATTCCAAGTTATTTATTGCTAATGTAGGAAATAGTAATCAAACTCGATAAGTGAGAAAAAAATCTAACAAACGATTTGCCCGCTCTCGAATCATTTCGCTATCGCTTATAGCTTGTACTGCTACAAAATTATCTCCCCAAGAGATATTAGTAGCTTATTCAGTCATCTTTCAATATTCATGGTTTGTTTAGCGAAGTTTGGGAATTTAAGGTACTTTGCGAAAGAAGGGCCAAATAAACTATGTCAGAAGTATTATAATTTTCGTAAATACTTGTTAACTATGTGATTGAATATTTTACGCGAAATTATGCTTTTATTGATTTTGTGATGTTACAGAGAAAGCAGGATAATTTTTATTAAATTATTATTATTTAGTATGGGAATGTGGACTTTGTTTTTGCAAACACTCTTTGAAACACCTTTTCACTGAAGAAGTTGGCATCGACCTGGTAAATTCATACCTAATGTAGTGGTCCTCCAACTTCGAAATGTCCAGGGGAATTTTCCTAATCATCAGAATTTTCTGGAAGCGCGCAGAGAGGCCTCCAAATTAAACAAGCTTCCAGCTATGTAGCAAGTTATTTAGTTAGCTTTTATAAATTAATGACTGTAATACGCCGGGCAGCATTTCGAAGATGCGTCAGTTCTTCTCATCTCTTAGGTATACAACAATGATCGAAGTTGACAATTTTTAATTAGTGCGTCCTAAAATCAGTTTACTTGATTCTAATTATTTTAGAGTACACTTAAGCGGTTAAAAATATTTATTTTCATACAGATGTGAATTAAACGTATAACTATTAAAGGGCGAAATTTTAGCAAAAATCCAACGATTTATTTTTTGTAATGAAAATCACGTCGCCTAATTAATGTGCCGTGTACATCACACGAGCAAGGGCTGGTAATTGTAACAGACAGACAGTCAGACGGAAAGGGTTCTGCTAATATGATTTTATACGTCATGCGGTAATTGAATGGCGTTAATTCTTTCTAATGCTGAATATTTCATGAGGTTCTGTGGTCTCGTTGTTGCGTGTTCAGTGATTTCAACATTGTACTTTCATTAGGTTTTACGTAGAATTAACTTGTTTGCCCTTATTGCTGTCCGGCGTCTGTGGCGACGTAATGGCTCCACTGAAAACCAGCGCTATCGTTCACTGCAACTTATACTGAGTTGAAGTATATATCCGACATCACAATACACAATTGTCCCCTCCTACTGTATCACGGCACTTCTATGTTGTTTCTACTATATCTTGTTTTCTGTCTACTTTTGATATTACAAATTATTGTGTGTTGTGTTCTCCGGAATAAAGTATTGTTTAAAAGTTGCATTTTAAAATTAAAAATAGTAATGCTTTTGATACCGTGATAGTCTAGGTTTAACTAATCTTGATTTATAATTGTGAGATCAAACGTCGGCTAGTATCATTGACTTTCTTAATACGCCAAACTCAATGGCCCACACTATGATTACCTGTGCAGTGGGTCCGGAGACACATACAAAGACCACCACACCACTCTAACTCCGCACGAAAATTTGTCTTTAAAGAAATGAATGTTCGACCTGGAGTCGAAATCGGGAGTTTTTACACAGCAGGCAAGGGCACTCACCGGTGAACAAATATTCAAAGTTTGAAAAATCAAAGTACGAAACGTTGCCTAACGTTACGAAATATTTATTGCTTAAAAAAAATTCAATATGTGTAGAAACTTTAACATAACGGAGGTTTACTCCGCTGTTCGGTATTAGTTTTAGGTAGCTACATATTAGGTACGGTGGTCTTTAGAATCAAACTGCAACAATTAAATATACAGTTGTTACCCAATATTAACAATATGCAGTACAATATACAATGTTCAGGAGTACAATATTTACATATATCTTTTAAATACTGTTCAAAACAAGTTTATAACAGTAAAAATGATTGCAAATCAACCCACTTTGACGACGCATAGAGCTTTTAAAGCACTAAGAAAGAAAAATAATCTCGAATAGAAAAGGAATCTCGATTGCATCCATTCACAGTAACACGTATCTATTCTCAATACGTTATACTTAGGTACTCGTACAACCTTGTTGGCTCGAACGCTTAATTCAGCTATGACATATATGTGTCTTACAAGTAAGTAAATAAAGATCATAATCGCAAGTAAGACATATATAAGAGTTCATCGAATCCGTTTGGAATTGATTTGAGACGATCAGACTATTTGATGTGAAGACCCTGCCCTTTATTGGATTATCTATTGGTGAAATTGGGAAGAGTGAGTGCTTTATAAAGTTATAATTAAAATTATAATAATAAGTAATAATTAGTTATACTTAAACTTATAAGTTACAATTAGTCTTATTAAAAGATGATGTATTCTATGTGGCATATGGTGTAGTGTAGATGGATACTTTGTTGAAAAGATCAATGATACATGAGAATTGGAAATAGGTATTGTAATTTTTTTGTCAAAAGTGACGCAATCTAATGTTTTCGTTCTAGCCAAAACACTTTTAAAAAACTCAAAAAGTACTCGATATCTAGTCATACAAACTATGTGTCGTTTGATAAGGGCTCGTAAAGCTCTATAATTTTTATTTTAAACACTTTTTTGTATAATGTATAGGAAAAAGCAAAATCATCCATTCAGCAATCCCTTCCGACTGCCACCTGTCATTGACCTTTTTCATCTACAAATAACACAAGAAAAAATCCTGAAACATCCCACAAACATTTGTATTTTTAACCACGTTTATTCCAGTAAATACAATATCAAAGACAAAATCCTAAAACCTCCACATAATATATAAAATTTAATCATACAGAATCATTAGAAATATTAAATTTTATATATCTCCATAGCTTCAGCGTTTAACTTCTGTCCCCTTTGCAAGACGACCCCTAAGTATTATATCATATTGGGGCCTAATTATATCTAATATTTGTATTCAGGATACACAGAGAACGTTGAAAGGGCAGGGGCCCGATTGGCGGACACTTCAAAGAGATTTCGTTTTAAAAATAAGGATATTAAATATTTCAATGCATTTTTGAGTTAATTAACAGTTTCTAAAGCAAACGATTTTGTCATAAGTCAATTAGAGACTGTGGTTAAGCAATATAAAATGTTTTATACAAGGTCGGTTCCTCACTGATTTGTGTACAGTAAATATGTAGATATATAAACTCTTTATTGTAAATCAACACATGTAGCAAAAAGATAATTTAAATAAGTAACTCGAGAAGTACAACAGGCGGTCTTAAATATATGCGTAACAATTTATTTGTGTAAAAACAAATGTGGTTTGATAGTTCTTTGGTAGAAAGAGACAGCGATCTCGTGTCAAGTACAAACAGTTAGGTTGTATTTCAAGAAGAGATACTAGAAATACTGGCTTATTCGATGTGCGACCTTGGCTTTAAAATATCAAAATCAATATGTACGTGAAATAAAATTTCAAAGTTTATGAATTGTACATTTATATTTGGAACTTGCAATAATTATTTTATTTAAACGTATAATTATTAAATACTGTTTGTCTAGGACCAGATATAGATTTATATTGCAAAAGACTTCAGCTACAATTCCATAATCAAGTTTCCTTTTACACATATGAGTATTGTAATAATATGGAGGTATTTAAAAAGGTAAACCTTCCATAAATTTAATAATTATTTTTGAAAATGTAACATAAAAAAGTTAAGCATTTCCCTCGCTCCGTATATTCAACGTCACTCGGGCAGATTTTACACAAAAACCTCTCAACATAAACACACTTATGTAAAGCAGTCCTAAATATCCATTTTTCTCCAAATAACACCGTTTGCGCGTTTACACCGCATCTTCCCTGAATAAATACCATAACGTACGATTACTGGATACTGTCGCGAATGTGTTTCCTGGATAAACAGTACTGTATTGATTTAGTTTATTTTTATACCCGATAAAATATGAATGTGTATGTATTGTCTTTTCCAATCCAATTTGCCGAAAACAATGCCAAATTAGTAAAATAACTCAACAGTTATCTTTATATCTAGGGCGAATTTGCAGTCTCGATGAATTAAATTATGGATATGGAAACAATTATCAGCTCATTTTTTAATTTAATACTGTGTCAGTCATGTCAGGCCACCATTTTTGTTTACATTTTGGACATATTGGATTGGAAGGAGGTATACTTACGGTATTAAAAGTAAAATACCGTACTATACCATACCATTGTGCATGATACGATACAATACAGTGGTATTATATGCCATACCATACTATATCATACCATTAAACTATATTTCTTCACAGCTGGATATAGGCTTCTTCAAAGGTTCAAAGGTTAACGTAAACATTACTAAAGCGTAAAATGACGTAATATTAGGTATAAGTAAGGTAGAATATTAGGTATATTACGTCATTTTACGCTTTAGTTTAATGTAATTTAAATCAATAATTTTAATGTACCTAATTAAAATTAAAATACTTATTTGCATAAAAAATGGTCCTATAGTTGTTACAAATACAAAGTTAAAAATATGATTATCGATTCCTTTTTTAATATTGTAATTTTATAAGTAGGGTAGAATAAAATTAAGTGAGTTCAACACAATTTTTTAAGTAAGGTAGAATAAAATTAAGTGAGTTCAACGCATTTTTTTAAGTAAGGTAGAATAAAATTAAGTGAGTTCAACGCATTTTTTTAAGTAAGGTAGAATAAAATTAAGTGAATTCAACACAATTTATTCAAATATAAAAATTGTATCAATAAGACCTTTGGAAACATATGTATTTACTTTTGCATACAGTCTTCGTACAGATAAAAATGTATAATTTTTAAGAAACCTACGTATTGCAGAGTTACGACTTTCTAAAAACTAAGGGTGATCAAGTTTTTCAAAAATTACTAAAAATTATACAAAACAAAAATTATAAAAACCAATCAAAAATAAACAAATAAATGATATGTTGTCATCCAATAACGTCCCACTGCAGGTCACAGCCACAGGCCTACATATTGAATCACTGGGGGTTTTGGGCTATAATCCACTACGCAGGCACAGCGCTGGTTGGTGGATACATGTGTATGAACTCCATGTACATACATATATATGTATGTGGAGTATGTACTACGAATATAGTTTTAATTTCTCAAGCATGCGGGTTTCCTCACAATGTTTTCCCTCACCGGCGATCTAGTGACAATTTTTAAAAATCCGTATTTAAATGGAAACTCTGGTACGAACCGAGGATTTGAACTCACGATCACACGAATGTGAGTATGCAATGTATGAGTATACACGAATGTGAGTATGCAATGTATGAGTAAACACGAATGTGAGTATGCAATGTATGAGTATACACGAATGTGAGTATGCAATGTATGAGTATACACGAATGTGAGTATGCAATGTATGAGTATACACGAATGTGAGTATGCAATGTATGAGTATACACGAATGTATAATAATATCTTTATTTCGGAAAGTAAATACATAATTAGCATTACATGCCCATATGTGTTAGTAAAAAAAAGAAGAAAATGACTTCCAAGGTTAGTATTGGCGACGTGTAGCTGGATCCCATGGGGCCAGCATCGTCGAGTCCCACCTTGCCGCGAGCGTACTCAGGATGCTGTTGGTGCTGCCGCGGCGACGGCTCAACATGGATGCACAACGCTTCCGCCGCATGACGCCCTCGAAACCATCAGTGTGTGCTTCAGTGAACATGCGAGAAGCGCTGCAGAACCTCGGCAAACCCATCGCGTTATTGTATTGAACACGCATTGCAATGCAACCGGCTTCTTTCAGTATCCACATTATCTCGTGTATAAGGCCCTAAAAGGCGAGTCCACTCCTTCAGAGGTGGTGTAGTTCCTCAGGGCTTGTGGTAGCCACTTTGTTATACCTTAGTCGCCTTTTATGACATCCACGGGAAGTGATGGGATGGTACTATTCTATAGCCGGCCAACATCACACGGCACAGTATAGATACATACTATAATATAACCACTTTAAGTAAGATAAGATTAGTAAAATTCTACTTAAATTTTTTTTTTAAAAACTTAGGAAAAATAGTTGTAAAGACAACTGACGCATATCATTGACGTTTGATAATAATAATGTATAAGGATTAAAATATAATCCCCAAATAACTTTTGATCCTAAAACAAATAAAACTTATCGTTGTTCGGCTTTGCCTACCAAAGTTACAATCTCCGAATAAACATGGAGAACGATAATAACCCGCCAGTTTCGGAGTTCCGGGGGACAAACAAACATTCGAACCCAATTAAATGACTCGTACAGTTGTGTGCATAGGATCGGCCCTTTGATAGGAACGTCTTTTATTTCGTTTACTAAGATGTAATTTTACGGATGACTTCGGGGCCTGCAAAATACCTACACAACGTAACATTGAAATAACGCAAAACCTACCAGTCTACCAGTTTTTACAATAGGTTTGTGGCAAAGTTGGTTATGTTAGGTATGGAATATAAAAAAAATCCCCCGACTGGGGAGTACACGTCACTGGTGGACAGTCTTCGGAAGCCACCTGGCCTCTCAGTAGTATTAGGATTACCCAGGCACAGGGGGCATTGCTTGGGTGAACAAAGTATTTGCACCACAATGTATTTGATACGGAGGTGTCGCGTACTGTTCGGTCCAAAAATTATTTTATATCGCGAACCCGTAGGCTGTGGAACGAACTGCCTCAAGAGGTCTTCCCATTAAACTACGACATGGGGTTCTTCAAGAAAGCTGTGAATAGGATTTTGCAAGGTCGGTGGCGCGCCCGCATACCCCCTGGTGTTGCAGGTGTCCATGGGCAGCGGTAACACTTACCATCACGTGAGACCGCTTGCTCGTCCGCCCTCTTCCCTATATAAAAAAAAAAACCATTGGGCTAGAGGCACTAGCGGGCCGCCAGCGCTGGGGTCGGGGACGAATCCGAATAGCGCTCCCGTAACTCGGACACAAGGTGGCGAGGCGGAACACCGTGGGGTTTTAGTCGGTAAAAAAAAATATTTACGTGAATTTTGCTGAGTAATTAGGACAATCGATGGTACCTTGTGCTATTTTGGTTAAAAAACGAGATATTGCCTATATTTATGTGTACATACGAGTATAATGTATCTGAGGATTTTCAAACTTAAATAAAATCATTGTTTAAATAGAAACATGCTTTAAAATCTTTTTAAAATTATTTGTCTATACATTTTCCTATCTATTTTTTTAATTTAAAACTGCCTTGAACGGAAGCATAAAGGACAAATGTAAATGGAATGAAACAATATATTCGTAAACCAAATCAATTTCACGGGTAATTTCGAACTTGTATCTATGGACGTGTCTGGGGCAAATAATATCCTGTGCAGCGGTCCTGTGCAAACAGAGCGGGGCGTCCGAGCGCACATGTAAAAACAGCCAGGAGCCTTTTGCAATGGAAGTACTTACGGTAAAGGCTGTGAATATCATCCTCTCGTTGGTCTGATGAAGTACACGTTGCCTCCTTCTATTAAAATGTAGTTTATGAAAATTTTCTTCTCATTTAATAAACATATAAACGACCTAAACAGACTTTTCGAAAAGAGCATAACGGGTATATTTGTATGAGCTTTTTCTTTGGTATAAACAATACAAATGCTTATTATGCCGGATGTGGAACAAACTGCCTTAAAAGGTGCCTTAAAAGGCCACTACAATACGATATGGGGTTCTTCAAGAAAGTCATGAATAAGATTTGTAAGATATAATCTTTCCAAAGGCCACCACACAATAGTTGAAGTCTATCATCTAGCTATTATTGTGTAAATTTACTGAGTCGTTTAGACTAAAATCAGACAATACATATAATGTAGTACTCAAATAGAGTTTTAGTTTTCCTAAGTTACAGGAGAAAACGTCAACAAACTGAAAGGAAAATTCACGCGACGCGTGACACGCGAAAATTATATTACAGAATAGCCAACTTGGTTGCTTCATAATACAGATTAAGATAAAAATTGCGTTGACGTCCGGCCTCCTTCGAGCCGTATTTTTTTAATTTTCTCAAACAAGATCTCGAGGCATGAGATTCGATTATACAGCCTTAAGATTATACAGTCTTGCAATATAATTAAATTTCTTTTCGAGAGCGCAGCGGGGTTCCTGGCTGGTGCATTTGTTTATTTCGTTAAGTAATATTTTATCTGCGATTTGGTACTGAAGTTTAACATGAAAACAAAAAGGCGGAAGTCTTTCTTATTTACGCATGTTTTCTCAGTGAATTATACGATTTAATTTATATAGAATGGAAAAAATGTAAAGTAACATTTCTGAGCAAAGAAAACTTTTTAATAATGATCAAGGCCTCCCATCTCGACACCGAATAATTGTTAAACCTACAAAGCAGTAACAATCGCGAGCAGTTTTTACAAAGAACATTAATATATTTTTTCTTCATCTCCAGTGAAATTCTTCGGCTCCTTTTAATTTCTACCCCAGTTTCCCTCCCGAGTTTATGAAATAAGTTCTTTCTAACAAGATTACTTTTTATGAGGAAAAAATTGGAGGATAACGAATTTGGAAGTGCGAGCATGATGTCCCGACGGTTTCTTTGATGAAATATATACAATATTCCTTTTCATGAGGTGAATTGTTTTAAGTCACAAAGAGAGTAAGCTACTTAACGTTTCGTATTTGCATTGGGATGTAGGAGATATTAAATCTAAATTGTTGATGACGTAAATTGGGGCAATAACTCTTTTAGCTTGGTGTAATTTGCCAATGTAATTGTCGGTTATTTGTTTATCTATCAGCCTGCTCGGTTATAGCTTAAGTAGGTACCGCTGGGTTATGAGTACGACAATACGTACCTACTCATGTGTATGAGGTATCGTATTTTATTATTATTTAGAGAGGGTTTATCTATTAAACGGGTCTTATTGCGTATACTATCTTTATTTTACACGACGTTTCGGCTGAGTTACACCATGCTCACGAGCTGACTGAAGAGACGGGGTGTTCACATCGAAAGCTGTGAGCAGTCTTTTCAACTGACCGTATTTATTTGATTTTTTTTTCTTCACGATTGAAATTTTCGTTTCTCAATTTGGATCACTTCACGCACAGACCTTGAGTAATGGTGGCGATCTTGGACAGTATTTCTGGATTATAGAGTTCGAACCATTCAAGGCTGGAATCAATCACTGGAATAAGTTTCATTTACATCATCTTTACTTCATTATTAAGTCATCATTATTATTTTATTTGAATTTTTTTCATTGAAAAAACTTAACTGCTCATTATAGTACAAAACCTTTGAATTAACTACCAACTAAACACGATAAATAATTAACCTATAAATAAATATACAGGACAAATACAGACAATATTAATATCATATTATTTGCTTATATATATGTATTATGTATATGTGTATATGTAAACGGCAGCTTTTAACGTTTAAAAGTATTGCTTGTTCGAAACCTGACATTAGACAGTTTTTTAATTTATAATAATAAATACTCTTTATTGCATACAAACAGTTATTACACGTGCACAATTACATAAATGTTATTACATAAATGACAGAATACAATAGGCGACCTTGTTTATCGCTATGGCGATCTTTTACAGGCATATTATATTTATCATTATATTATACTGGTATACACTATATTATACGATGTATATTATTATATTATACTAATTATATTAATTTTTAATAATGTAATAAATATTATAATTAGTCTTATTGTTTGTAGTATTCTGGACAATCAATACAACTCCGAAAATGTTTTATCAGTCTATTGTCGTGACATTGAATAACGTATTGTAGATTGTAGTCAATTTGTTCAAGTAAAATTCCTCAAGGCAAAGTTTAAGATGGTACATCCTAAGTGGAATGTTTGTTTATACAATACGATCTATTTTTAGTTTGCTATCTTTACTTGGAATAGATCTCGCACATTCAAAATAGCTATCTATGACTATTTAAATTCTGCAACAACCCTTCATGGTAATGTAATTGCTCACATACACTAAACTTCACAATTTGCTTAAACTATGAATCCGTCAACTGTAATCTGAAGCGTTTTGGGGTAACAGGGGAGCGGGCAGACGGATTATCATATCACATGAATATTTTATAAGATGGTTTGATTCAATTAGACGCGAATGCGGTTCGAACGCACCGTCAGAAATGAGAATTCGCTCGATGTTAATTCGTTATATTATTTTGAATGACAATCGTTGGGATTATAAATAGCAAATTGGTTATTAGCGGCGATAGTCTAGTCTAGGAGTATTTATTCTCTCATTCGTGAGTTCATGTCCTCGGTAAGTACCACTTGTCGATCGAATAGTATCCACTTACTGTACGCTCGTCTGCCATCTTCGTACATAAAATAAAAGTAAACAATCTGTGGTCTACCGTGAAACCACGGCTTCTATTAAAAGGCTTCAATCTGTATTCATAAAGCTGAGTAATGTATTTAAGGCTGTCGAGGTTTTTAAGATAGCTTTACGTAATGTGACTGAAAGATCTTCGGACAAAATATTTTTCTCATACCTTAAGAAAATAAGAGAAGAGCTTAAGTAAACGAGCTTGGCTTAAGAAAATGGTATTAGAAATTAAATGGTTTTTAAATTTTTTTCGTATGTCAAATTTAGGAAATGTTATAAAGAAATGGAAATGTTGGAATGAAACAGTAAATTATATTCCTTTTTATTTGTCAACCGTACAGCTACTGTTGACAAATAAAAAGCAAAGTAATTTTGAATAATGCTATTCTTCCTGCGAATTTGTTTAAAATCCAAATTATTTAAAAACCGTTCAATATCAGAACATCCCATTGTGTTTTTAATTTTTTCTGTGTAGTGCCGACGGCTAGGAGCGGTTTAGCTTAGGTTTAGGAGCATTTCAATTATGTGACTCCTAAAATATCTAACTTGTTTAATAAGTCAGAGAAAATGATTAATTTCAATAATAATCAATTTAAAGCAAAAATTATTAGTTGGCTTGACAACTTCGACTATACAAGTACTGAAGAACAATTTGTTCAAAAAATTTTAACACAAATAAGCACGCACTTAATTATCTACACTGGTCATTCATTTTTACGCACTCTGACTCAAAAATCCCATATGATTTCATATGATTTTGCTCTGTGGATGGCGTACAACACACATATCATAAATATAGTTTTGATTGTTTACCATTCATTAGAGACTGTATAGATTCACTCACATACTAACAATAATTACACATTCAAATACAAAAACCAAATAAACATGTATATACATACATATATACTTACACACACACACATAAACAGACATTCATTCATACATGCAATTTCTTATATGCATACGCATGCAGAACAAATTATTATATATATTTTTTTCTTTTTATAATTTAATCTTTGTTTATAAGCTCGTTTTCTTTGTACTTTTAATAAATAAGTTGTAATTATTGGATAAGCACACTATTGTCATATTATTGGCGAGGAGCTCCTGTGATACAGGTTTACCTACTTTAGGAGTTAGGGGTTTCATATCATCTAGAGTATTATCATTTTAAAGATTATTAAAATAAATTAAAATAAAGATTTTTATCATTAAAAAAAATCAGATATAAGGCATCCACAATTAACTACATTTCTCTAGATAGCCAAGCGGAAGGCTTTATTACGCTTTTTAACAGTAAATTATATTCATTTGCCTTTTTATGATCTGCATAATGAAAACTCAACAATACGAATGTACGTTGCCATGCTGAACAATAAGCTTCTGTGTGCTCCAGTTGTATGTTACTACGTACATTTTGGCGCAATGCAGAGAGGGAAGCGGAGCGAGCAGCGATTTTGTTACCGATAAAATAAAGTTGCAGCAAAACTATAGCTATATATAGTCCATGTTACTTTCACAAAAGTTTTAATCTCACAAAAAAATTGTAGAGAGATCATATATATCAAAAATTTGTTTTCTTTAAAACCTACGCGTATAGTACTGTCAGTTGCAATGAAATTGCAAAATAGACCAAGGAATATTGATTTTATGATTTATATGTCGCTTTATTAATGCTGCTAAAACTTGGTCTTGTTCATGACACACATCATTTCATTTTTTGATTTGACAACCGATGAAACTTGAATTGAAAACATGCCGCAACTTCGATAACCTGATTTAGCATCAAAGAAAGGAATATAAAATGGTGTGGAAATATATAACCGTTTTTTCATAGCGGAAAACAATCGCTACCGCTTCTGACTTGTGTCCATTTCAGTGTGGAAGCGCTAGCGGAACGTGCGGAAAGCAGTAAATCAGTGGTGGAACAGCGAGGCGACCTACCGCCATGTTTTATTATGTTTATTCATGAAATTGCTCATCTAACGAAAGTGAATCTTTGTTTACTCGTCGCGGAAAATGCTGAGCGACTTGTTGTGTGGATTTCATTGTGTTTTGTCACTATATAGAGAGAACAATACAAATGTAATGACATATCGGCATTAATCTTGTACTAAAATTATAATTTTATGTATATTGTATATTTTGTAGCTATGGAGTAGGTTGTGCTAGGAGTTTCTTTGTGGGATAGGAGACGAAATAAAGAGATTTGCGTAAGAACTAGTCACCGACATAGCTCGTAGAATCAGCATGCTAAATTGGTAATGGGCAGGTCGTATTTGCTGCAAGACGGATGGGATAGACGAGTTCTCGAATGGAGGCCACCATATGCCGGGAAGCGCAGTGTGGCACGGCATCCGGCCAAGTGGACCGACGACTTGAAGAAGTTCGATGGTGGTGGTTGGATGCGAAGAGCCGAAGCCGAAGGCCAGCCTTGGGATAGGTCTATATACAGCAGCGGAGAAACATAGACGGGTAGTGTGATATGTATTTATGGTGTCAGTAATTATGTATACTGACACCACCCATCTGTGATTGAAAAGAGCATAGTTCTGTGATTGAAAAGAGATGGACCAACCAAATTCCAGAAGATTTTGAAATCCCAGTTATGGAAGTCTTCCACTACGCAGAAGACCAAAAAGCATGTGATAGAAAGCAATCAATTGCATAATTTAAACAATAATAAATAAGCCTTTGTTTTACTGACTTCTAGTTGTTTATACATTTTCAATTATATTTGACATCTGCAACCGTGTCAGACTGTCCGAAGACATAGGCTTCTTTCAAATCCCGCCACCTCTGTCGGTCACTGTATGATTTAATTGAATTATTTAATTTAGATTAAATAATTCAATTGATTGCTTAAGACAGGATTTATCTATTATTAATTGTTATCGACATTGTTAGAAATTATGAGAACTGTGTTGGTATTGATTTAGTAATAAATTTTTGCAGTTCTATTGAGGCAGGACATTATGGGAGATGCATAAAGATATCCATATATATAAAGAGAGATGTCCTGACTGACTGACTCATCAACGCCGAGCCGATACCGCTGAAGCTAGAAACATTGCACAGTAACTTCCAATACTGACTAAGAAGGTGGATATTTTGAAATTCAACCTCAATATGGGTGAAACGGCGTGTCAAAGTTTGTATGCAACAATATATTTTGTAATCCTATTAACTTGAAACTTGGTATAAATATTTTACAAAACAAATATAATTAAACACGTGTTTTAACCGTTTGTCAAAATTCTGTCAAGGGGCTAAAATACCAGCTGTCAAATTTTGTATGGAATCATAATTAAAAGCAATTAAGCCGTGGGCAACACCTTATTAATGAACACGATAGTTGTAACCTATGCCATTGCAAAACTGATTATAAAAAAATAGCGCTGCTCTTTCAGCTCATAAGTCTTTTAAATGAAACATGTTTTGAAATCTTATGCATACACTTGACCTATTTCTAAAGCGTAACTCTCTTTAGCACATTTGGATGTAAAAGGCTCTTGTTTGAATCTCGTTTCGGAGGCGACGAAAAAATGCTTATGCAAAGTGTTATTATTTTTTTTAAACGCACTGGCTGAGGCATTACGCAGCGGATGTTGCGAGGGCGGATTGAGGTATGGTGTTACTTATGGCGGAAAAGGATAGATGAAGTTCATTATACGATATTAAAATTAAATTCTGTAGAATTTAATTTTAATTTTAATGCCTCTAAAATGGGGAAATATCACCCTAAGTTAGTATTTTTATCAAAATGTTCTTTTATCAAAAAGCCAGGTCGAAACTGGAAACATATTCAGCTGGTAGTGATTCAATATGAAAATATATTAACCCTATTGATGGTTAATATATGGCCCTATTGATTGCTAGGGGAGGCTTGTGCCCTGTAGTGGGACATAACCGGCTGATACCGATACAACCAGGAAGACTCACAGGAAAATTGTTTACATGTATAATTAAATAACGAACCCTCTCACACTAAGACCGTACCATTAGCGGAAGTGCGTTGGGCGCCTTTAGGCGGATTGAGCGGAAATGGGTCAGGGAGGGATTTGGATGTAGCTGTTATTGCCGGCTGATTTAAATATAACCGAGAGATGAAAGTACGACCCTGTGAGCGCCTACTTACTGAGTGATTTGATTGTTGTGGAAGCGAAAGAAGTGGGATTGTGTGTTATTTTGTGTACTCATAATTCGACATGTGTGAGGTTGTGTGTGTCTCTGTGATGTGATGTGGCATGCTGTGGTATATTAATATACGTTAGCAAATTTTAAGTTTAAATTGATAACCTGCTATAATAATTGCAATAATTGTAACGTTGTTTATAGTTCTTATTCTAACATTTTTATAACTATAGTGACATAGTGAGTGCCATTTATTATTTCTATAAAATATACTTTACAAAAAGTTTGATCTTCACTTTTGGAGTCAAGGTTATGATACTGCTGAATCATCGGATGCAACGACACGATAATAGATTTTATTGTAACAATATCTATTATTAAATAATATAAAAAAATATATTTGACAATTCTTTCTCTGCAGCTTTGCTCACTTAGGAACCCGCAAAAAAATAACCTAATTAAATAAGGGATAATAATTAAATAAGCAGCAAATCGATGGAAATGAATTTAAAGGTGGGTTAGGTTCTCTGGTGAATATAGAGAAATAGGACTCCGTCGTTTTGGCCACGAGATTTTTAGTAATTTATAACTATTTATTTCAGTTATTCAAAAATAAGTTGTTTTATTGATTACGATTTGCTGCCCATTTAGTATTTTTTACAGTGACTTTTCTGCTAAGGTCAGGGGCTCCCCTAGTAGGTACATATATAATTTTGTTTAGCACTATACGTTCCTACGTTATACTTCCGCTCGTCCAATCGTACCAAACAATTGGAACTCAAAGAACTTTGCCCGCACAATCCGGTTTCCCGACCTTAATAGCCTTTCTGTCCGCTTTGTGCTTAAAGCGTACATCAGGAATACAATCAGTATAGAAATTAAAGGCTAAATTTAGTTTGGCTAGAAGCGGGAGAGTTTACATTAAAATATATTTCCTTATATTATTTTGGGTAAAAATGATTGAAAACTTAATTGAGTAAAATGGTGTGGCTGGATTATGCATTTATGTTACCGTAGATCAGGGTTTCTTAACCTATTTGTGGTCTCGGACCACTATCAAAATTTCAAAAATCTGACGGACCCCTTCCAAACTTAACTGTAGGGAAAGAAAACAAGACATTTTGAAAAAAAAAACTTCTATTTATTACAACAGAGAAAGTAAACAGTACAGAGCGAGTGATAGGAACCTATCTACATTTTTAGATGGATCACGCGCAGTATTTATTGTCTTCATATCTGACATGGACTCCCAGCACTTATACCACGGACCCCTCTGGGGTCCATGGACCCCAGGTTAAGAAACCCTGCGGTAGATAAACTTTTATAATGCTATTAAGTAATCATTAAGGTTTAGGTCTGAGAGCACTATATGTATATACAGTTTTACGAACAAATGCAGTATGTGACATTCATTAAAACATCAGGAATTGAATGATTAAATTGAGAATGTATGAAAAGCGATAGTCTATGCAGTAAGAAAAATTATATGTTTTGATTTTTCATTAATAAAATACAAAATGAATTCAATTAAGTTTTAAAAGGTGTAATAATCGTTTTTACATAGAGTAAATTACTAGCTGTACGATGTTTTAGGTTAGTTGTTATTCTTAAAACTAAGGTTTGCTTTTTACTAATATAACGGCAATCTGTATTTTTTTCTTTACTATAAGAGTGACGTTACAGCTCATATCACAGAGGCGTTTTCAACCTAAAATTAATTAGGCATTCTGTTCTATGCGGTTCCTAGCGATTTGTTGCATAGAAATGGAAAAAAAATCTTTTTACATTATATTAATTTAAGGCAATTTACAAATGATTTAAAATAATACTCGATTAAGGAATATTAGAACCTATAGAATACGTTACATTATTGAGGTAAGTTGTAATTTGTAGGAATTATCAGGTTGTAGCGGAAAGAAGGAAGATTACACGAATTAACAAGTGTTTTTTTTAAAAAACTCTATAATAAAATAGAAAATGGAGACTGTGTTGCAAGAATTTCTAGTTTTTGCTAGTTAATACGATTGTTGATAGTTCACACGAACTGATGTTTTTAAATAAACAAGGAAACATATTTCGTGAATGTAAAATTCCACGTACAGTTAAATTCGTCTCTTGAGGGATGCAGATGAATTTTAAATGTGCATTATACATGCAACAACATGAAGTGGATAATGAAGGTATCATTAATATTTGCAAACCAACATTGAAACGTCACCGACATTCAATAATGATATCATTCCATTGCCCGTCGTTGTATTCATTACGAAATTGAATTCCATTAATTACAAAATGAATATTCATTTGCGTATTGTTTTTGGGATTGCGGTGAAAGTAGGGACAAACAAACAGACAGAATCTTAATGCTTTCCGCGTTCCGACCCTGTTTTGTTTCGCGAGCTTTTGTTAAAAGGAAAATCTTCTACAAATATTATTCCGAATATGCCTCAATGTTTGTTTTCAAAATGTATTTTGAAAAAAATCCTTGTAGGTACTACTGCAAATTCTAATTTCCACGTACTTGTACTGGTACGTAGAAATTAGAAATTAATTATAGATTACAAAAAAAGTGTAAGTGAGCTAATGTCTTTTAGTAAAAAACAAAATTTCAAAACATTATACTGGGGGTAGAAAATGCAGAGATGCTACATCTTGCCGAGCTAAACAATAATTCGGATAGCATGTCGTTGGATGAAATCAAATGCAACTGGTACTTAATGTGGGATATGACATTATGTACCAGAGCCCCATTCCTATCTGATCCCATCCTTCCCTATTTTCCTAACCCTTTCTCCAAATCTATTCCTAAATCTCCAAATGTAAGCAGCGCATCTGAGGGCGAGTCAACTTGTGTCATTTTGGACAGCCAATGTGCCAACAGTATCTACTTACTATCAGGTGGACTGTATGCTTGTCTGCCACCTACATCCATAAAAAAAATCTTTGGGTTTTATAAACCGACAAGAGTTACTTCGGAGTGACGTTTGCTTCATTGCATTCTGTACAGCGAACTTTTCCAGATTTTTTTTTGGTTTGTTTTAATAGAAGCAAAACTTACTTAAAATAGATACAGTCCCAAGACATAATTGTTGAGACGCTATCCTTTATTCTTAATTTCGCAGTATTAAACTAACATCGACAACAGTCATATAGGCATAGGATTATATAATTTTGCATATTTGCACACGCCATATGCATATTTTACGCTTTTCACACTCTATTGCATATTTCTATGATTTTCCGTTTATAGTGTCTAATTCGACATAAAAACTCATTTTCGGAAAATATCCGAAACAAGTTAGACGCCGTTCTTGTTAAAAATCCGGGTCTTGACGCAATTAAACAAATAAATGCGTACATTATTGCCACAGGCCAAAGCTTGCCTCACTTTATTTCTACTGACATGGCACCAAATTTCAAATTTTGCCCTGTCAAGTCGGTTGAGGTGGAGCGGCCATTTTCGGCCTACAAATTAATTGTAACTGACAAGCGTCACAAGTTTGAAATTGATAATTTAGAGAAGTGTATTGTCATAAACACAATAATTAATTGTGTAAATTTATGTCAGAGCTATGAGTCAGTCAGTCAGAGTGCAATAAAAAAATGATCTCACACCTAGTTGTTACTTTTCTGATAGTGCATACATAATGAATATTAAGATATTTTCATATAATATGCATATTTTGGCATATTTTGCATATTATTCATATGAAATGCATATTTTGGCACTTTGATAGTGCATATAATCCTATGTCTAGCTCATATTATATAATTCTATCACGTCACAGTCGTACGTATCAAACATGACAGTATTAAAACACGGCGAAACTAATAATAAAGGATAGCAAGCAGTTCAACAATTGTATTGTGCGTTTGTATACAATTGTTCAATAATTGTAAAGTAAAATTACAAAATTTCAAACAATCCTTACTTAACAACATTGAACTAAAAACGAATACAAATTAAACACAACATTACGCACACTCAAAAAAAACATAAAAAAACTTCGACGATCAAACTCGACTTCTTCTCATCTTAATCCAGAACAAACCAATTTCGTACCAATAGGGAACGGGAATCTTCGAAAATACGCGAAAAATACGGCTTCGAAATCGGGCTCGCAATCAAAGGAATCGGCTAAAGAAGCATCGATAGCCGTGAACACGGATCCCAGACGACTTTTTACTGGACCCTTTGTCTCCCGCCTCCCACCCCTGTCCCCCCCCCCCCCTTTGGCGGGAAACGGCGACAATTTATGACGGGCGCTGACGACGCCTAATTCTCGAAGGTTCTCATTAAACGAGTCTAAATGCGGACCTATATTCACTTAGAGAAACGATTTTTTACTCCCCGTCCTTTTGTGAGAGTTTCCTTTTTATTTACTGCGTCCTTTTCCGTGTTATACTTTCATTGGTAGTTTTTTCATTTGCCTTTTTGTTCGTTATTCCTTTGCATTTTAGTTAGTTGTAATTTTTTATATTGCAACAACTGTTGTTAGTATAACATCCATAATAATATTAGTATACAGTAAAACTTAAAACAATGTTAATATTCTATAACTAAAGTTTACTTAACAATTTTTGTTAACTGTCAGATTAATGGGTAATTAAATTTATCAGATAGCATCTATATATGTCTTATATATCGACTGGAAAATTAATATCTATATTTATTTCCTCTCTACCTAAAGAGGTTGTCTGGCAGAGGTCACTTTTCAGCGATAAGACCGCCTTTGTGCACTTCATGTGTTACAAAATTTGTTACCATTTTGTTTTTGTTTTGGTTTGCAATAATGTTATTTGTTTCTATATATGTTAATGTTATACAGAGAGGTTGCGAGTTTGTTTTTATTTGTCTATATATCAGAGATAAACAAAACCTTCTAAACGGAAAATGTTCTAAAGACTAAGGAAGGAAATGTAAAACTTCTAGACCGATTCTGAATATTCTTCTTTCATAGAAAGAAGGCAGCGGGCAGTCCATTTGGTAAGTGGATACTGTCGCCGATGGACATTCGCGATGCATAACAACATCAGTCAACGGAGTAACAAACGTTGGCAAGCGCCCGGATTGCATAATAGGGTGCATACAGGCTGTTAGATGGGAGACAGTTAGTTGAATTCAAGTCATAAGGTATGTTTATCGTAAGACCGATAACCGATGGAGTAGCGAGCCCTCGAATAATGACCACGTAATAAGCAAATCTGCGTGGACGCCCTCCGATCAGGAATGATCGTGGACGGATCAAATTTTAAAAATGCTTCTGAATCAGACGTTTATAATTGAATGAGAAATGCAGAAGATAGTATCGTGTGCGGTCGCAGGCCTTGGCCTTGAGCGAGCCTTGATGATAGGGCATGGTAATATGAAAGTTATTGCTTAGACATCAAGAATTTAGTATTGAGAGGTTACCGCTATTTTATCTATATTAGCACACCAGATGACAAGTGGTCATCGCCGTCCATGGACGCCAGTAACATCAGGGTGGATGCACGTGCGCTATCGAATTTGCAAAGTCCTATACACACTCCTTTAGAAGTAGTCTTGTAACGATTCCTTGTGCTTTCATATATAATGTCAGCATAACACAGACATTCAGGCGACATGCAGTGCTACCAACAAACAAAGCTGTCTCTATACCGATTACGCATTAGATCCTGGCATACAAACAGCTGTTTTCGTCGGCAATAAAACGTATAGGGCACACGAGTGACGGCAAAAGTAATTTACTCGCACAGACTATAAAGTTTACACTCGCGCGATCATTCGCTAGATAAATTCGTAAATTAAATTCGTGCAGCAAGCGATATTGTCTCCTATGCTTTTGGAAATATGAGAGCGTTTGCCGTGATTATGCGGGACGTTCGGGTGCGCCTTAAAATAATGTGAGCTCAGAATAGGGTTGTCAATATATGAAAATGATGATTGGTGAGTGTGCAATGTTTGCTGCAGACTGATGCCAATCCTAGTTTAGCCATGTTTGTTTAGCCATTTGTTCGTTCTGTTGACATCGTTATCAGAATATTTATATGCGGGAATACAGATACATAGTTACGCAATTACGTTGGAATTATAATAATTACATGTCCCCATTGTATTCTGACAATTTATCATCGGCATGCAAATTTTAGAGTATTCAAAACTTTATTAATCGTATGTATGTATTTAAAAATGACACCTTTGATATCACCGGAACTATTCCACAACAAAGATCACTTATAGAATAATATATTTTTCTGCTTTATCTAATATTTCTGCAATGGGTTTTGGAAAGTTCTTTAAATAATTGAAAGGAGTTGAAATAAATACAATTAATTTCAATAATTAATTAATCTACAAACTGTACTTGTAATAGTTCATTATGATTTCATAAAATAAATTAGATTGTTCGTAAATTTTTGAAATAGTTTTGTAAAAAATCTGCCGTATTATACACATATAAATATAATATTTCTTCAATTTTCTACCAGTTTTTGACTTATAAATATAAAAGCACTATTTTCTGTAAGTGCAATACGTGGATAAAGTTTTCACCATCGCAATATGCCACAATCAATTAAAACATTTCAATTTTCAGGGTGAGTGACAACCCTAGCTTAGAAATCCGGGGGTCATTGCGCCTTTAGAATTGGGTCAGATAGTGGCGACATTTTTCTGGGTCGGAGCTGGATTCAGGAATGTTTTTACAAATGAATAATGTGGGAGTTGCGTAACGAGACTGAAGTTCTGGCCGCGTAGTATTTCAGGATTGTTTTGGACGTGTACCTAAATGGCGCTATTAATTTTTTTTAATGGAGGAATTACTATCTCTATCTTGAAATATGTAAAAAGGACTGAGTGTGTTTATCTCGTTTAGTCGCGGATGGTCCAATGAATTCCGGATTTTAATTTACCTATTTGCCAAGTTTCAATGAAATCAGTTCAGCTGTTTCGACGTGATTGAGTAAGGGACATTCAACTTTCGCATTTATAACATTAGTGGCAGGAAACACCTTAGCGGCAATTTCAAACTGACGATTTACACAACAATTTACCAAATGCGCTGTACCGAGTTACCTAATGAGTATTGTTAGTGAACAACTCTGCGACTCAGCTCCAAATGGCTACAAACAACCCCGGCTAAGTTGAAATTAATAAATGGTAAGTCACGCTTACTAGTGAGCACGCTTAACAGAATACGCTTCCGCTAAGTACACACGTATGTATTTATTATAAATATCTATTAAGAATAACAACAGTTTAGAATTCGAGATTTGTAACCTATATACAGCTCACATAGCTGACACGATCAGTACGCTGCAGCGGCAGTGGATAGCTCATGTTTGCCGCGGGACCGATAATCGTTGGGGTAGAGGAGTCCTCGAGTGGAGGCCACATACCAGGAAGCGCAGTGTAAGACGCGCGGCTACGTGGACCGACGACTTGAAGAAGTTCGTCGGAGATGAATGCATTGAATGAGAAGAGTCGAGAATCGTGTGCGGTGGTGAGCCTTGGGAGAGGCCTATATCCAGCAGTGGACAGACATAGGCTGATGGTATGGTATGGTAACCTGTATACTGCGCGATTTGTAACGTATGTTTTTCTGTGTAATCTAATGGTTGATTGGTAGAGAAAGTCTTATGGCTGGTGATCGGAATAGGTAGTGTTATTAGGGTTAACGAACTCAAATGCATGCCTTCGAGAATCCGGGATTTTGAATTCATGAAATACGTTTATTATAATGAATACTCTCCAATTATATGGTATTATGGTAAGATATAAGTAGATAGCAAATCCTGTTATTGAAAGTTATGAAAATCTCGGGACTTTTAATCAGCTCTTAACAATCCCGGGTTTTTGGTTATGTAGGTACATATTAAGATGTATTAAAATCCACTACCTATTCCGATCATTGCCTATGGCATTAAAATTGCCTCTTGTAACTAATATATCGTCTGTGCAACAAAGTTTAAATAAATATAAATAAATAAACTACGTTATAATATAAATAGAGGTTTATAGTGTAGTGTAGGCTTTCTCGGCCGGTGTCCATATTAATTGAATCTTCCGGGCTACTTGGCCGAGGTCTTCTGGAATCTCTTCTCTTTCTTCCAAACGAGCATGCTCTCAGTTGCGCTCGAGAAGCAGAAGAGATAACATCTCTCCGGAAGTGAACGCAGTCGCCACTGAAGATGTCAACCGCAGTTGTTGACGAGACGTTTGGAAGAAAGAGAAGAGATTCCAGAAGACCTCGGCCAAGTAGCCCGGAAGATTCAATTAATATAAATAGAGGTTTGTTGGAATTTTAATCGAGATTTTATTTAGATGACATTTGGAATCTAATAGTTTTCTTTTACAGAGGCATACTTTACTTTCAGTGTACCTACGTACATTTTATGGCATCCAACTGTACATAGACAAAGTTTCCCAGCGACTCGTGATCCCGCGGTACCCTCCCAAAGCAACGCCCTAAGCCTAGGTCCGTTCTTTCCGCCGGTCTATCAGCGGGGGAGCCCTTAGGCTCGTTGCTGCATACACTCTTTGCTCCTGGTTGAGCGCTTTATGCGCTCACCCTAAACCATACATGTCCGGTGAATCTTGAAAGGCCATTAGGGCTACAGGAATTTAGCCATTCCAAAAAAAACAGATGAAGTTCGCTAAAGGATAGAATCTTATTTGAATTTCTCGATTTGTTAAGCCAAATTCCATGCGTTCAATTTGGCTTTCGCACTACAATGTAATTAGTAAACTGTGAATAAAATACATAGTCGTATTACTCGTACATAGTTAGTTGCAATGCAATCAGCCCTTTCAGAACCTACTGCAAGACATGGGCCTCCTCAGATACATTGTCTTGTGCATAAGGCATATATGGCCTTAAAACGCTACGCTGGCCAAACGTCTTTACAGAGGTGGTATAGTTCCTCAATGCTTGTTGTGGTAGCGGCTTTGTTATCCCTTTTGTTTGGATTTGTTTGTCTGCACCATAGTTGTGTAGTGTGATGTCCGCACCATAGTTAATTATTATAGAACGAATACCTTAATAAAGACACGATTGAAATGATAATCAACAACAAAAATAGTTTGAATATTTTTATCCTAGAAAGTTATTTTGCATGGTTCAGTAGTTTCAAAATTACAAAATAGATAAAATTTTCAATAAAAATAGAATATCGACGTCTGTTAAATACAAATAATAGGGATCGATAGATAGATAGATCGAAATTTTATGTTTAGCTATCTATATAGGTTTTATAGATAGATAAAAATTATAGGATAAGGTTTATGATTTATGAAGCTTTGTGTGTGGAAATCGTGGAATCTATTTTCCCTGACTGGCGCATGTCTTCGGCGTTTTATACTCTAAAGACCTTATACTTATCTGAGCGAATCTATGCGTGTATACATATACATATTATGTCGCTTTGTGTAGTAAAGAAAAAATAAATAAATGAATACAGCATTTTGCAATAGATGTAAGAGTTTCTTGTACGTGCAATGCCTCACAAAAGGCATATATACAGAACATTCTAAGTTAGTAATCCGTTGAGACATCCGCAGCGGGTTTCAAGTTAAATTGTAGCAATCTGGGATTTTAGTCCGCAGTTATGTGAGGAATCTGCGTCGAGGCTCGAGCGAGCGGATGTGGCATATTATGAAAGGATATTGTGTAGTATTATAAAGAGCTAGGATGTTTTGCATTTCGACGTAGAGTATTATTGCTGTCACATAAGATGTTTCCTGAGGTCCCTAAACGTAAAAATATCATTTGCTTTCATAAGGATCCCTTCTTTATAAGGATTTTTTATTGTTTATATAATTTTATATTTTCACGTTATAACATTTCTGTTTTGGACCTCTATTTTTAAAGAGTCCTAATATTTTTCTTTTCTTTTGTGTTTTCTTTTCTTTAGTTGCAGAAATATTTTTTGGTTGAAACCTTTAGATACGTTTTTGTTAGAGAACAGCATTCAACTTTAGAGTGGGTATATAATATATTCGGCACTTTTTAGTGGGAACTCGAGGAGTGAAGTTAAGCTTTTGTTTGATTATTATAAAAATTGCATATTGTGGTTTAATAGTGATAGTTTATTAAATTTCAAAGGAATAACGTTTGTGATAATCAAATAAAAGCATACGTTTTTCTTCTTCTGTCCTCAGTAAAACCTACTATCAATTTACTGAGCGACTCCTGACTTATTCTACGAGACTGGACATTGACAGGATACGTTTTAGACTTCGGAATTGTGTATTACGAAGAAAACTAGGCACTGGCAGAATGTGCTAATTGCACCATTGACATACATGAAGAAAAGAAAATATTTTTAAAAACAATTAATGACCACTAATTTCTGTATTCTAATACTTTTTGTTACCTAATAATTTTGTAAATCAATTAAATGCTACTTGTAATAAGTTGGATAGACTAACATATAGCATAGTTTATAAGTAACACATATAGTATTGGCTAACCGGGTGTTCGCACAATTAAAACATTTTTTGCGCAGTAAATAAGTATTTACGGTTATTATTTTTTAAGTGGTTATTATTAAGTTCATTGTACATGTATAGCTACATAGGAGTTTTTTTTTTGCGAACTACACATAATTAGTTGACTAATACTTTAGATTATACATAAAAGGAAATCCAATAGTTCCTTTGGGGAGAAATTCATCTTAAACATATATTACGATAATACCCAAGTAGGCGAAACAGCGGACAATAGCTGGTAATCACTATATGAGATCCGTCATTAGAATCCCATTGCAGGTTTTTTAATAACATTCAAATTGGTCTAAATTCAATTAAATCGGAAATACCAAATGAGCCGCGTCAATCGCAATATAAAGTGAATTGAAAAGATAAAAATCAATTGGGCTGCTGGATCGCCAAGTTTCTTAATACCGATTCAATATGCACATAAATTTGTTCGTCCCGGAAACTCGCGCGAGGAGAAGGGTGTATGCGGTGTTATTTTTATAAGCGCTTAGTTAAGGCAATATTTTATTTATTAATGGCGTAGTATACACAGATAAATAACTAACACATAATAAATGTTGACATCAATAATAATACGATATATAAATAAGTTTCCGTGGGTGTTGTAAGTCTAAAAAGTGTACCACCTCTAAAAAGAGTGGACTCGCCAACCCGCGGGAGCAGGGGGAGAGTGCATGCTGAATTCCCACAGCCACTGGGCGCACTCGACTGGCCACGTTACACCTCTCTCACAGAAGACTACCTTGAAATATTCTGCATTTCCTACTTTATCGTATTTACCCAATGTCCGCACGTGTCTCGGTGGTGAGTGAGATTTCCATTCCCATCCCATCCTATCCATCCCCAATTTTCCCTATCCATTCCTTAATCTGTAAAGGTAGGCAGCGCATCCGGCGGCGTGCCAAACGTTTGTCATTATGGACTGATGTTGGCATGTATGGCGGATGTCTATGGACAACAGTGTCCACTTACCATTAGGTAGACTGTATGCTCGCTTACCGCCTTTTTTCTACAAAAAAAAATGCTTGGCTAATGTGGCATTTTGAGGCTATAGATCTCCCATGCACAAGACAATGTGCATGAGTCGGTCCATGTCCAGCAGTGAATATTAAAAGGGCTGCTGACGGTATATATATATATATAAGGTAGGAACTGTGTAATAAACACCGTATGGTACGTCGTGACTAAATATACCTCAAAGATGAACGCAAACTACACATCCCGATTATGAACCATATGTGATTTCCATTAATTAATGTTGTTTTACTTATAATGACCAAGAACAACAAAAAGGAACAGGTCTACCATGGAAAACAGTTTAATCAATGTACTTACTCTCATATATGCTCTATCACACACAACAGTGAAAGAAATCCATAGACAAAACCATAAAAACCAAAAAGAACTGTTAACTAACTCTCAAATACTTGCTCAAATAAACTGAGCTATATTTTTCTTTAAACTTCCCGCAGCAGTAGGAAAATATCCTTTTACTGCGGCAACTTCACCTCGGAACATTCCAAGTGTCATTTCAAGTTCAATACTTTGTGAATTCCATTTTGCACCGAACCGACGACGTCCGGATGCTAAAAGAAACCTAACGTCGAATTTCAAATATTTTTCTTCTGTCCGCGATTTTGCTAACGCATAAATTGGACGTTTGTAAATTTTTATTGCCAATGGTGAGTGTCATTTTGAAAGTTGCCAAAGTGTAATAATTGGTTTTATTGCAAGTTGTGTGTGCAATTTAGGTATTTGGTTAGGGATCAAAGAGCAAAGAGAGACAACATACTTTTTAGTTGGAATCTTGAATTCACATTACATGGCTGTATATGACAATACTACACCATACCATCAACCTGTATGGTTTAGCTATTGGATATACTCGTAGATGTCTCGCGAGGTTTGCTACCACATACGATCTTCTGCTACCACATATGTAGTTCATCCGACTGAAGTACGTTCCACGCTACGAATTTCGTGGTCTCCATTCGAGGACACGTCCACCCGATCGGTTACCGGTGCTGCGACAGATATGGCCTGCACATTACCACTTAAACTTGTTGATTCTTCGGTTATTTCTCGTATTCCTACGTTCCGATTTTGTTCAGCGAGACACCGAATACAGATAGAAAGAATAATATGCATATAATATGACTTTTTTTATTTATTTTATTTTTATTCATAATTGGAATACCAGACAGCAATAACAATGCCTACTTAGTCCAATAACAATGCCACATAAAGGTTTCCACACTTATACAGCTTATATATCCATAACAAATTATATCTATTAACTTATGTTTTCACAGATATCAGAATTTAAATTGTTAATTAGAACCTGCAAACTCACCATTAACACACGTAAAGGAACACACGTAATAATTATTAACTTACGAGTACTAAATAATTAATTAGCTCAATGTACGAGTAATAATATGATATCTTAACAAAAGTCTAACAATGATAAAAATAAGTATGTAATAAATCAATTAAATTGATTTTGCTCACCTCTTTCTTTCTGTGTGTGTTTACGTGTGTATGTTGTGCATGTTTGTGTTTGCGTGCGTGTGTGTGTAGGTATGTGGTGCAAAAAGTTTAAGAAGAAGTACTATATATTTATATATACATAAACATATACGTAGGTACATATAATATATACATAAAAGATATTGCAAAAGACATACTTTTTAAATTAAATAAGCGCAGTCCTACGAAGTATTGATTGATTTCTTGGGACCGCTTGGGTATTAGAAGGCACAAGACCACTGGACGGTATTTATATCAGTAAAAATACATTAATCTCCGAAGTCACTACTATGACGACGAAGTTTCTTGGTGAGTTTAGTTCTGAAGGTGTTCTTACCGTAAAGAAATATGTCGATATCGTTAAAGTACCTGACTTCACGTCTGCGGTATATGCGTGGATACGAGGAGTACAAAAAATAATGAAGCCCAGCAAAATTGTACTATAGAACACGCCATCTCAATACACCATATAGAAACAAACCGTCTAGCATTAATCTTCTTTGTTTCAATGTAAGTAGCTTATAATGCTTATAACTTTGCTGATATGATTCAGATTACATTTCTTGTTTGTAATTTAAGAAAGAAACCGTCCCTGAATGAATTCTAGACTGTCCTTGTGGATATCGTACTGGGGAGTCCAAATAGAACTCGTATACCCCAGAATACTTATCACGGAGGAGAAATAAATGGATTTAATAGCTTTTGGATTATGGACAAAACGTAAATTTTTATAGGCTTTGTTTGTTATTAAATCAATATGTTCGTTAAGGATAATTTTACTCATATAGACACCAAGGTCTATAGACAACATATAGACATTGAAGGTCACATAGACACCAGGTGGACCCTTTAAATGCAAAGACTATATTGAAAGCATATGGAAACAATATTTGGTTATTACTCCGCGTAAAAGCGATTGCTTAAACTGAAGTAAAAAAAAATCTATAGAATTTCGACCAATTTAAGTTCTTCTTATCTTAGTCCTTAACGACTCGTAAATGTTTAGTTCCGTCGAAGTAAGATAGGAGTCGTTTAGTCAAGTGATCACTAAGTTTACTGAGGGCAGAAGAGTTGGATTCCTGGGAACTGGGAAGCACACAAAAAACATAATGGCTTTCATGGGACATTTCGAACTCAAAATTTTGAAATTTTGTTAATCAGTGTTACCACAAACATTAGGCACTTTTAATAAACTATCACTATTAAACAGCTAAACCCACAATATAAATGTACATATCTTTATGTGTATCTTATCTTGATCTTTATAATCTTTATATTTATACATATCTTTATAATATATATCTGATAGCATTGAATAAATACTTACAATTTTTATAATAATCAAACAAAAACTAGACTTCACTTCTCAGGATCTCGCTGAAAATTAATCTCAGTTCTATAAAAGTCTGAAATTCCAGTTTGAATTTGGAATCGATGGAATGGAAGCGTTCGAAAACCGCGCCGATCGGGTACAGACCGGCCGGCAATTGTCTTCCGGAAACGAATGGCGCGTGAGGGTTGGACCCGGAAATAGCTAGTGTTACCTACCATATATGCAGGTGTGCGAATTTTGACCATTACTACATTTGTTTCCATAAATTTCCAATTTTATAATAGTCTCAAGTACGTGGTCTCAAAGTGTCGTTTACTCCACGGAAAGTTGGTAATGCCACAGACATGGCCTGCCTATAGTCATTTAAGCGTGCTTATTTTATGAGCTATGTCGGTGACTTTAGTTCGGGAATGATAAGCGCAGTGTCGGATGCCTTCTAGTCGCGTGGAGCGACGACTTGAAAAAGTTTGCCAATAGTGGCTGGATGAGGAGAGTGGGAGATTGAATGTGGTGACAAGTCTTAGTGTTTCCCAAGACTTGTCAAGAAAAGTCAAGCTTTCGGAAAAATTAACTGGTATCGGAAAAAACTAGTTTTGACACAGTGCCCTTCATCCAATCGACTCATCTACCCATAGCAGTAAAGATACAAATATAAAAGGGCACTTATAGATACATACGTTATATAAACAAACTTCCAAGAACATCCCATACAATGACTGTCCAGAAAAACGTAACGACCGCGTCGAGGGTGAGAATCAACTGACGCCCCATTAAGTTGATGAAGAAAGTATTTTATGGCCCAACTTCCATCTAATTACTTCCGAAGGAATGTTAGACGATAATAAAAAAGTATTAAAGTGTTCGCGCGATTTGCATTGCATCGCTTTAGCTCAACCTTTTTAAGATGCTGATTCTGTAACATCAGCATTTTAAGAGTAATACTCTTAAGTAGAGCCCCGTAAAACCTTTGAATAAAGGAACACAATAACTGGATTAATTACGTTTCTGGAAGATAGATATATAAAAACTATTTATTGCACACCAAAACAAAATAAGACAGTATCAAACATCGTAACACATGTCATGCACAAAAGGCGGTCTTATTGCAAATAGCGATCTCTGCCAGACAACTTTTGGGTGGAGAGGAAATAAATAGTGTAATTACAGATCTGGTAGTTTCTTAAGGCTAGTTTAAATGGATCATTTTAAACAAATGAATATCCGGCCGGCAATTAAACCCAGGATCACTACCAACTGGGCTAATTGGTCCTCTATTGCGAATAGTTACCGTTTTATGCGCTCGTGTTGACACTTTATTTTCATAGATATGGCGAACGTACATATATAGTCAATGCCTAAAATGCATGAGTACATGGATACTAACGATTCTTGCCCTAATGGGGCCGCTAACATGTTATACTACGCTTTCTAGTTTCTATTGGATTAGTTGTGGATTCTGTGACAGACTTGGTACCTTCCTTCGACATTTTTTTTTTATATAGACGAAGGCGGCAGACGAGCATACAATCCACCTGATGGTAAGTGGATACTGTCGCCTATAGACACCCGCGATACATGCCAACATTAGTCCAAAATGACAAACGTTGGCACGCCCCCGGATGCGCGCCTACCTTTAGAGATATAGGAATGGATTTGGAGAAAGGGTTGGGAAAATGGGGAGGGATAGAATGGGAATGGGCTCTGGCACATCTCACTCACTACCGAAACACGTACGTACATTAGGGAAATAAGATAAAGTGGGAAATGCAGTACATTTCAAGGTAGTCTTCTGTGAGAGAGGGGTAATGTATGTGGCCAGTCGAACGCGCCCAGCAGCTGTTGGATTGCAGCGTGCATTACTCCCCTCAATAAATTTAATTTGTTTAACTTTAATTTGTTAATGAAAGAGTCGCTAGTAGGTACTTACTAGTTAGATGACAAAAGAGAAAAAACATGACATAACGTAAGTTGTCATACTAGCATAAGTAACACCAATTTTATATTGCGTTAGTGAGACTTAGTTAAGCAGTTAGGTACATATAGATACTTAGAAACAGGTGGTTGCACCACACACAGTTTCCCTCAGTTTCCAAGATATCGCATAAGAAAAACCCTGTCATCGCCCACATCTATTTAGGATGAAGCGAACCGCGACAATCGCGCCATTATCTACACGCAGGGGAAATGGGGCAAACTGGACCTGTTCAGATATCAAGTGAAATGATAGAGGGGGGGAATAGGGGGATCTGTACAATATTGTTTCTCGAAGCAGAAAAATATTCAAGACTTTTATTTAGTGACTAGTTTTATGACCGCGGCTTTACCCACGTGGGTTTTATTTTGAAAGTAACGAACATGTCCTAGAAAAAAAAACGGCTTAAAATGTGTGCATGTCCATCGCCGGATTACAAGGCTACCTCTTAGCCAAAATTTCATTGAAATCAGTGTAGTAATTGAACCGCGAAAACATAACCAAGAAACAGACAGACAAAAACCCTTTCGGATTTATATTAGGATTCACATATAGCGGCGGTATAGAAATAAAGTAAACTAAGAGATAAATACTGCCACACACACACATACAGGAGAAACTCAAACATTGACTGTAACAATAAGATGCAAAAAAATATGGGCACTTATTAATTGGATAGGAAGGAAAGTATGTAACATATAGAGTCGTTTTTTAAAATTTAATAACATGTTTGCCATAAGTAATAATTTTTCAAAAACGTTTACTAGAGAAATGGAAAATATAAAACATGAGTGTAATGTAGAAAATATAAATATAAACCTGGTTTGGCGAAGCGCACTACACTCACACAAAGCGCTACATACTCGTATATTCGAATACACACGCACTCACGCTTATACTAAACCGAATTACTGGAAAAATCCTACCTACCCTCTCCCTTACCACGACCGCGAAGAGAATCGATGTCACGCGTATGCGCCGCACCGCAAAAAAAAAAATGATAAAAAATAGAAATTCCGCGATTTTGGCTAAACTTGCCACGTTAGCGAATTCTCAAGTGCTCCCGCTAACCAAGAACGTACAATAGTGCAGTGTAAGTGTTTGAGAAATAAGGATAAGCAGGCTTGACTGATCCAGCACCTCGAACATTAGAATACAGTCAGTGTTCCCACATTCATGTGTGTGTGTGTGTGTGTCAAAATGATAAAATTTTATTTTAACGTATTTTATTTAACTTGGAAATTGGAACTGTTGTGAATGTTTATGGACTCTTCTGTAAAATTTGTCGAAATATATAAATTCGTTGGTTTTGATATAAGCAGCCGAAGCATGCGAATAACAAAGTAATCGATAAATTGAGAATCTGCTAACTCATAACAGTTTACTTTTATACGCTATTTTAAATATACGAATTACTTATTTTATTATATCTAGTCCTTTTCTTTATAAGAACTTAAAACGGGTTGTTAGAAATAGATACCATTTAAATAGATTCCTATTAGTTACAAAAAATTCAATGGTCGAATTTAATTAGGAGGTCGGTATTAGGTAGCTTTGCGTTATTAGCTAGAACGCACGCAACAGTACCACCAATCAAGTATTATTTCCGATTGAGAACACCTCTCCCGGCCGCGAGTGACTGCGTTTCGTACCAATTCCAATGATTACGCCACGCCACGCCATCCTAATGTTCCACCATTTAATTATCACAAACAGGGTTGTCAATAAATGCACTGAAGTCTAGAAAACAAAAGGTATATTCGACATTCTTATACATGGCAACATTTTTAATAGTAATTTGAATAGTACCATAAACACATTGATAATATAATTGTTGTTTCTTTTGTATCTATATGTTGTTCTTTTGTACCTGACCTAGATAGGTTAGGTATAATAGATAGGTACACTAGATACTCGTAGACTAGACTAGGGTATAATATACACTTGATAGGTTAGGTAGATCGGTGGATTTGCAAACCCATATAGATATATAGGTTTGCAAATTCATATAGATATATAGGTTTGCAAATCCACGGATCGCATGGAATTTGCACGGTATAAACTACGGAATAATTTAGCAAAAACTAGAAAACTAGAAGTCATTCCAGAAGTAAAACCAAAAAAAATCTTAAAAAATTTGAAATAAGAATACTATAAGTCTGAAATAAAATAGATAATAATTAGAAGACAGTTAGATAGAAAGAAACTGAACGAGCAGTAATTAGGAGCTCAGCGCCAAATTAGGGTACGCAGCGAGGGACAGCTTGCGTTATCTATCCGTCTATATCTGTGATTTAGATACTCAATTGTATTGTCATTTTCCAGACGAAAATCACAATACAGAAACGGAGTGAGCAGCGGCGCTAAAAATGCCAAATTTCCTTTCGAGACGTGACAACCCTAAGCACGATTCTGCCATTCAGTTATCACAATTCCGCGCGGTTGGCGCCGATGACTCCCTCTGATGCCTTTATTGGGCAATTCTTGTTTATGTAACGTTGTTTTTTATTGGCATCCCCGAGTTATGTACCGAGTATGATAAGAATAATTTTTATTTTGCATTAAATCATTTTTATTGAGCTTTTATAGTATAGTACTTGGACGCATACTAAAATATCTGATTAGTTATGTGGCTGTACAAATAATATTAGGGTTAATATATTGCTCATACATTAATATTCATAAAATAAATATGACTTCGTACTTTGATTTTATTATTAACTTTGATTTTTAATTTTTGCACTTCTTAATTCCAGTTTGTATTGACCTCTTATATGACTGCTCTTATCTCACTCTCTTGGTTTCTAAAAATATTATTTATTCATTGTATGTCGTAGGTAACATTAAACTCTAATGACTAGGTATATGTAGTATATATCTAATGACATACAACACCCTGCAAGGACACAGCGATTCATATACCTATATCTTATTTAAATACATGTACATACATTATAAATTAAATTACAAATTGCATTAAATTAAATTATTATTCATTCATTAATAAATTACAGGATAAATTGATTACTGAATTATTAATTGTTTTTCTAATTATTTGTTATTCATCAGTCATCTTATTTTATTAATTATTTATTTCATGTTATGATTTGTGTGTTAGAAATTCATCCATAGAGTAATTTGAGGAAGAGAGTGCACGCTACAATCCAACCAACAGCCGACGCGCTCGACTGGCAGAGCGCGCCTAGCGGCTGTTGGATTTACCCCTCTCTCACAGAAGACTACCTTGAAATATACTGCATTTCCCACTTTATCTTATTTCCCTAATGTACGTACGTGTTTCGGTAGTGAGTGAGATGTGCCAGAGCCCATTCCTATCCAATCCCTCCACATTTACCCAACCCTTTCTCCAAATCCATTTCTATATCTCCAAAGGTACGCAGCGCATCCGGGGGCGTGCCAATGTTTGTCATTTTGTACTAATTTTGGCATGTATCGCAGATGTCTACGGGCGACAGTATCCACGTACCATCAGGTGGACTGTATGCTTGTCTGCCGCCTTCGTACATAAAAAAAATAGCACTTGCCACGGCAACAAATTTAGTTTGTTTTTAGAAATGTTAATTCTTTCTTAGGACTTTAGGCTTTTTGGAATTTTACTAAAAAAAATGTTGGTCCGCTAAATGGGTTTGCGTTGCGGGCATGCAAATAAAGTGAGAAAATAGCGTAATGAAAGTGATTGTAGAAAATGACGAAACTTGCTCGGGAGATTCCAGGCGCAGCACATCCAAGACAGCCAAGACCTGGCCAAGACGGCCAGGAAGACCAAGGTTATTGGTTATTGTTGGTTAACCAGACTATTTTGTTTTAATAACGATATGCACTGGTATGGGTTTTGCGTGGTGCCGAGGATAGTAATCATAACGAACACGGCGGCGCGGCGCGAAGAGGAGAGGTTAATAATTGTTGTTGCGTAGTTTTCCTCACGCTGACATTTGACAGTCGTCGTCTGTAATGGACTAAAAGGCCGCGAACATCACCCCTCAAAACAATACTACTGCAAAACAAGTGAGAGGGACTAATAACTAACCTATACCTAATTTATAAACGAAATTATTATGAATAATAATGAAAATTATTATGAAAATAATTATGCGGTGCGTTATCCAGCCACTGTGGGCGATTTTCTTTAAGTCGTCAGTCCATCTGGTTGGAGGGCCTCCCACGCTACGTTGTTAATGATCTGTAATTATTATCTACTAACATAGCTCATGTACTTAATATGTGCTATTGTGTCCGAATTAATTATATTAAATATCTGGTAAACTGTAACCGACAAATAAGGCTTTCTTTCTCAAATAATGTCCATATTCAAGTTAAAGCATATTCATGACGTGAGTAAATTGGGGCTAAATAATAACACGCCAAAAAGTACAACTTATTACGTCAACTCACGCATGTAACGCAATTATTTTAAGGTAATACACGCATTTGCATAAACTCGTAGTGTTTAGTCGTGTGCGGTCCCGAGAGTGGCATTGTACGCAAAATGCAGGTTTACGTTGCAATTATGCCCTAAATTAATTGGCGTCACGCTTCCGCATCGCGTGTGACGCATTTATGTTGTCGTGTAAAGCGTTATTTACGTTTGCTGTGACAATTCCTGGTGAATATTTGGGTCATATGACAGCCAGAGTGATTGCTATACTGGGTGGGATTACCGCAGTAGGCACTTGTTAACTTACGTATATACAAGCGACGTTTGGGTGGGACCATGATGACTGTATGGGACGTTTACCTGAAACAAGAAACATAATATTAAACATAGGTGCAGTGAAACTGTGTGATGTCGGCCGGCTATTCAATAACACCACCCATCTATCTCTTCTCGTGGGTGTCGTAAGGGGACTAATGGATAAAAAAAGCCACTGCCACAAGAGCTGAGGAACTACACCATCTCTGAATGAGTGGACTCGCCAACCCGCTCGACCAGCGTAGCGTTTTAAGGCCGCACATCCTTCATGCACAAAGCCGTGCTTGAGGAGGCCTATATCCAGCAGTAGATACTTTAAAAGTAGGTTGCATTGCAGTGATACACTATACTTATTAGTTTAAATCAATTTAAAACTATAAACTTAGTGGAGTCGCTGTACATTGCAATTGTAATGATCGTTTTATATCAGGTCTCGCGATACAAGCTTCGATCAGTATGATAATTTTAGGTAACTACTATATAACAGTTAACTGTATAACAATTTTAGTATAATTAGTCAATTCGCTGAGGCTTCAAGGGAGCATGTAAACATCAACTCTATATCAATATAGTTCTTGCGGTCTTCTTGCGGATAAAAGTCCGTATGTGCGAAAAGTAACATAAACATTTAAAGGTAACATTTAACATGTATTTAACATATAAGGTTTCTTTTTATGCGTACGGAGACTCACCATTACAAGCAAGGCCGACGCGCGTTTGAGAGTTACATGAACTATACCAGATTTAATGTACAGCGAAGACGTTGGCACAATACGACATTGTCATCTCGCCAAGAAAATCTTTAAAAAATATAAGTAAAAATAAAATTATGTAAAGAAAGAAGCCTGGTTTATTCTCGTAAAGGTCGATGCATAAAATCTTATTTATTTTAACAACAAACCCCGTGATCTCCCTTTACGTCTTATGTACTCATTTAAAATTTCTTAATAAAATAACGAGCGTAACACACCTCCGGCTATTCCCCTTCCTGCCGGTATTAAGCCAAGAAAAAAATCTAAAAGAGGTACGGACACATGCCTCGAGGCAAGAATGTTCCATACAGTTATCTAATTCCCATAATATGAGTTACATGTCAAAGTTTGCAGATAGGGCGTTTTATTGCAGACCCTCTTTTCCCATGCCGGCATTTTTTTGTCGAAATTCGTCAGTTTTCGTCTATCGCAGGCATTTTCGCTCGCGGGCTCGAATTATTTAAGACGTGCGCATCTAAATATTTTAGGGAGTTACATTTCTTACACTTTTTGCATTTTGTAATGATTCCTAACAAATATAAATTAGTGTCCATTAGCCGTGGTGTCCGGACGGCTTTAGAATAGTGTCACTCCACCTATCATAGCCTTCTACCACAAGCCCTGAAGAATTATACCATCTGTAAAATAGTGGACTCGCCAGCCCGCTTGGCTAGCGTGGCGCATTAAGACCATACATACATCCCACATGTTCAAGACAATGTGCATCAGGAGGCCCATGTCTAGAAGTTGACAAGAAAAGGACTGCTTACGATTATGAACCAATAAGCTAGCGCATCGACGATACTACACCAATACGAGTATATACACGTTATACTTTCCAAAGGTCGCACTTTTAATGCTTACAATTGAATGCTTTACATTTTACAAGTACTTAAACAGTGATCTATTGACAATTTCATTAATTTACTCTTTAATTTACTCTTGCCTTGACACGTCTTTAACTGAATAATTAGACATTAAATTTAATTTAATAAATAATACGAAATTAATTAAGAAGCCAATTAATTTAATGTATATATTTTTTATTTTTAACTTTGCATTGTTGTGCCCTTCCCAGGTGTTGTACGTCATTAGATATTGTAATTTTAATGTAACTATAACATGCAAAAAATAAACAAACTAAAACAATACACTTGCAGAATCTTTAGGCCTTTTGAAGAAATCTTTGGTACAAAACACAAACATTCTTTCAAATATAGGAGTTACAGCAAAATATGTAAATGTTAGATTAATTATATATCGTATATTCGTTGTAATAATTAATATTAGGGGTTAATTTTAGCTTCACATCCCTCGTGAAGAAAATATAGATAGGTTGAACTATTCATTTACTGATGTTAAATTTTAAGCATTACAATCATTTACAATGCTATTTCTACATTGGCATAGCATTCGTATGAATATTTTTGGCACTTGATTACGTTGATTACAAGCGTATTGTTAATGGTGTTCTTTGTTTACACAGTGATAAATATTCTAGAAAGAATAGAAAAATAAATATTATACCTAAGTGTATCTAAATCAAGTTTTAAAAGAACTTATTATTTTTTTGTTAGAGGACGCCTATAAAACGTCTAGTCGATTACTGAAAGTGCCAGAAAGCATCGTATTATTTGGCAGACTCCTTCAAGATAAAATGCAAAGCGATTTCAAAATAGTAGACAAAAAATGCGTAAGACGTTCCATGTCTCTTAAACGTCTGCCATGCAGGCGGGGGCAAATCTCATTGTTGCAGTTACCAATTTATAATTTTCTTTAACCACACTAAAATAAGTCCTATAACATAGAATATAGGTCTCAAAACACATGTAAAATTTTATTTTGTAATGTTCGAAGGATCTCGATTTTTTCCGGAGTTGTGAATAAATATCGCGAAGTATTTCACTAGACAAAGCTTCCTCGTGAGCAACTCTTGAAAACACTGTTTGATATCTGTAGGGAGGTCATTCCTATTAAAATGCCTTTTGTGATATGAAAGGACAATAAAAACATTTTTTTATCGTAAAAGTCAGATGTTACAACATTAATCTATTTTTTTTAAATTTAAACATATTCTTGAAATAATGCAATTTTAAATTAATCTCAACTAAAGTCAATTTGTATATACCGACAATAAGGTCCCTTTGCCCAGATTTATGTGACATATAATTTATTTATTTATTCATTCATTTGGAAAACAAAACAGCATATACCTAATTTTACTATAAAATACTTAGTCCAATAACAAGGCCACAAAAAGGTGCCCCGTGGTCACGTTACCACTCACTCACAGAAAATTACCGACCATAAAATGTTTCCACTTTATGCTATTTCCCCAATGTACATACGTGTTTCGGTACTAAGACATGTGAGAGCCCATTCTCATCCCATCCTATCCTATCCCTCTCCATTTTTTCAATCTTTTCTTCAAATTCACTCCTAAAGGTAGGTAACGTCGGAGGCGTGCCACCTTTTATCATTTTGGACTGCTGTTGGCATGTATCACGGATGTCCATGCGCGACAGTATCCACTCACCACCAGATGGACTGTCTGTTTGTTTGCCACCTTATTTCTATAAAAAAAGGGTATATTGAAAGGACTTTCATTACATTTCGTTAGATTTCATAAGAGGATGAGTTTTTTGAGCACATAGCTCCCTAACTTCGTTCATTAGGGACTTACTAGACCCGTGTTATTGACAAATTGAATGAGGTACTTCCCATTCAATATTCCTCTAATATAATTGGATGATCCGGACCCGAGTAACCGTGTAAACGGAGTAATTGGAGTCCTGTAGAGTTACATTGAAGTTGGACATAAATCTGTGGAATTATAAAAATACGTTGTTAATTTCCTGATTCTGATTTTCAGTTTGCCCCTCTCTCATTATTACAATGTTTTCGAAAACGAGTTATTACGGTGATTTTAAAGTTCATTTTCGTTGCTCTAACAGTTAGAGCAACGAATCCCTATATTCATATACATATTCATTCAGTTAGAGTATAACCGAATGAATAGGTATGTTCTACAACATTATGTTTGCGGTTGGCGCTACCTAACCGCTTATTGAATAAGTTGATAATAAGCTGCAAATTGGTTTGTATTTGTTGCGAACGCTCGATAGACCGATATTCTAAACATTAAACATATCTCTGTCTATGGAATAAAAAGATAACCCTATATTTAACTTTTTAAGACGTTTATTCTTTATATCTCACAGGACATATTCGTCATAATTTTTGCTTAAATTACAGCATTGTCTGATGACATATGTGCCCGACGAGGGGTGAAAATGTACCTAATTTGATTTGGCTCGTGCTTCTACATATATTTTTAATTTCATTCACAAACTGAATATGGTTAATTTAGCGAACAGACTTGTTCATTTGTGAGTTCTTTTTGTAATAATAAAGGTAAAGGTAATATTTCCTGCTCCTTTAACAGTAATTTGGTTCTATTTATGTTTTTTTTTAAAAACCTGGGAAAATGCGACGAGGCTTTATAATTTTATATACATTTTACTCCACTGTATTGCAACCTATGAGAAAATTGGTTTTACAGATTATAATATATTCATTTAGAATGCTTAGATATAACTGTGATTACATATTTGTATATACGGGTATTCTAGAAAAGTGTTGTTATAATAAAGTCAATAACTAATTTAATACAAAGCTGTACAACAAGTAAAACAATTATAATGTATAACAAGTAATAGAAAGACAATAACATATAATAGTTAACCTAACAATTTGGAAATCACGATTAAATGTTATCGACGCTAAACGTATACTTAGCACTGAGAGTAAGTTTAACTGCATTTAAACTATTAAAAATAGGTCAATGTTCATGTTTGTGACAAAAATCATATTACCATACCATAGGCTAGGCTTATGTAGGCTATGTCTTTCTATCCCAAGACCTTATTAAGGCTCGCCACCATACACTATTTTCAGCTATTCTCATCCATCCAGATTATGCTACATACATAAAATAACATAAATGTGCCTGAATGAGGACTGTATGAATAGAAGCGCTGGAAAAGCCTTGAAACCCTTTACTTCTGATATGAAACCCAGTAACAAAACATACCTACAAAGACAGACATTTATAAAAATAAAGGTATCAAAACACAACCAATATCGTGGCTGTATCGCGGTCATCAACAATAGATATATGAACATGTAATTATTTCGTAAGATACCCTAAGAACATAAATGAAATGGCTATACGAAAGTAATGCTTACATAGAGTGTAAAAATCCAAGAACAAGCAAAAATATTAGCGAACCACTTACATAAGCAACGTTTGCTCGATTTAATGACCCATGACTTAGACGCAAGTAGCCGAGTCTTTAGCTATAAGTGGCCAGGGCCTAAGAGGTGGCTTTTAAGGCATGCTTGTCTATCTAATGCCTCGGTAAGATCATCCCGGACGACATTAAGTAGAAGTAATTCACAGGGCAGCAGACATGGAAAGGGCGGATTTCAGAGGGGAAAAATGTTTATGTTGTGCTTCGGGTATTTGTGTTATACCTATGTGCATTTTAGTGTTCGAGTGTTTTATATGTGGCATTCAGTTAACTGTTGAAGTTAATTGTTGAACGGAGTTAAAATTGCGCAATAGACGTAATGCAATGTAAAGTTAATGACATACGAGTACCTTAATTGTAGATGAAGTGGTAGAGAATGCTATAAGCATGATTTAGTTTTTACTGATAAATACGAAATTCTTATTCTATAGAATTTAGCTTTAGCCATGTTAGTGGTTGGAGGAGGAGAGCTAAAGATTGTGTGTGATGTCGGGACGGGTCTATAAAGATTATGTGTGAAGGCGGCACTGGTTTATAACGATTGTGTGTGATGACGGGACAGGTGTATAAAGATCGTGTGTGATGACCTGATGACGGGACAGGTCTATAAAGATTGTGTGTGAAGGCGACACTGGTCTATAAAGATTGTGTGTGATGACTGGACAAGTCTATAAAGATTTTGTGTGATGACGGGACAGGTCTATAAAGATTGTGTGTGATGACGGGGCAGGTCTATAAAGATTGTGTGCTATGACGGGACAGGTCTATAACATAATAAGTCTCATAATAGGTCATTTAGTATTATATTTTTTCTTTATATATACTGTTATTGCACCTACCGCATCATCTCTGTATAGTCCAAAAGTCGACTGGGAGAAAGCTTCAAAGTATTAAGTCTGCCTTTTGTCACCCTGTGCAATAAAGAATAAATAGAAAAAAAAAAAAAAGAGTGAATAAAATTCATTCATCGTCCGATAGCAACTAAGTGTAACTATAGAATAACTACAGAAATATTATAAGTATACAAAACAGATTTTACAAAAATGTCACATAAATATCTGCACAGTAAATATGTATCTCCTTATCAGAATATGTGAAGTGAGCACGCTAAGACGTTGAGCGTAGCTGCGGTCAAGGGGGTTTCCTTTCCTTGAGAGCTCTTCAAAACCGACCATTTGATGCAGGCCTGCGTCATTCACACCACACCCTCTCTTCACCTCGCAATTTCACTTATCAAGAGGGGAAAGGTAGGTCTACTTATAGCGGTTAGATTGGAATACATCGCCACTTCAGCGAAGCCTATTTGGGGCTCAAATACCGACCGTTTTAACTGAAACCCTATTTTGTATACAATCGAAGGTAATAGTATGTCTCTCAATAATGGATAGATGGATCTAAATGTCCAATTAAATGGGAGCTTTGCTTGTAATTACGGTGGTAGAAACAAGAGGTCTATTGTACTGGTTGATGTAATGGATTACCGTCAATAAATAAGTGGCATTAGCATTATGTCTGAATAATGGCGGAGCTTCATTTCATCCGATTTTGGCGGAATTTTGGTTGGTTCTGAATAGAATCTGCGTAAGGAGGTAATTAATTAGTCATGTTTGCTTAATGATCTGATTCTCCCGTTGGTTCAAATGGATTTCTATAAATAAACATCTTCCGACCATAATGTGTTTTCAATGCTGGAAATTGTACGGAAAACAAAGGAATAGGAACCTACAAACACCCAACCTACCTACAATTTAATTAAAACTAACTAACTACAATTTAAAAAACAACGACAATAGCACATGCTCGTACGTAAATTCATATAGTTTTAGAACAAAATGTTTATACAAAATTTGTAGTTTTACGTGTCCTAACCAACAACATATTGTTTGTATATATTGACTTCGTATTGGTTTCTATATGTTTTTTTTGGTATATTTTGGATAGTTTTAACCGTCGTTATTTTGGAATTACTGAACCGATTTGGTCCATCTATGTGCTTAACAGAATATGGACCTATTTTTATGTCTGTTGTTATTCTTTAGGAACCCCTCAAAGCGCCTGGTAGAACAGCACCGGCGATCCTAAGGCTGGCCATTACCGCGCACTACGCATTAGTCTAGCAATCCAGCGAGGAAACGCCGCCAGCATGCTGGGTACCTTACCACGAGGACCGACTTTGTACAACATGCTCAATATATAGACATATTGAGCATGATGTATAACAAGTAACAGTTTGTTTCTATGTTTAGATTAATTTTTAGATTTAAGTATTTTCTTTTTATTTTAAACGTAATATGTGTATGTGTAAGTGTAATGTGTATTTCCTTTCCCGTCATTTCAATCAGTTAAAAAATGTGCCCTCCAAATTTTGGCAGTGTTCTCTGTAATAGGCTGGTGCCATAACGAATATTTTGAAGAAATAGAATAAAGTATTGAGAAAAACTGCAGACACTTTTAATCTGTAGATAGGTTCTTAGTATTATTACTTACTAGCAGACCCGATAGACGTTATCCTGTCCAAATTTCAATAATACAATAATTTCATACAAAAATCCCATAGAAAAAAGCACTTTCCGTTTTTCCCAAATTTTCCAAATTTCTGGGTAACATTTCCAATTTACTTTCCCTAAAAACCTTATTCGGTATTACGAAAATTTAAAAAAAAAATTTAGCCAAATCGGTCGAGCCGTTCTCAAGTGATGCGCTTACCAACGAACAGCATTTAATTTTTATTTATATAGATTAGTATTTATTAGTAGTTATTATTAGTATTAGTAAGTATTCAATTTGCGTATTATTACACAGAATAATAAATACGCTACTGCGTATTTCTTAATCTGTAGTTATTACGTTCATATTCTTTCCAACAATAATTAGCAGCGAAAATGAAAACAGAAACAAAGACAAACCAGACACAAACAAAAAGTCGCACACAAAAGGATGAAACCCGCAAAAACGATGAAAAAATCTTAGCAATAAAACCACCGGAGTCGCATCACACACGTCGTATAAATCAGAGTGCGCGAATTAATTCATTTCCTCCCGTGAAAGTGTTGGCGGTCACAATATAATTAAAGAATAGTAGGGAAACTGACCGACATTTTTAAAAGAAACGCGTTGTTCATATAGTCGATCAGTAAATGTAATTTGTAAATCAGTAAATCGCATCAGAAATTATATTCGTCGTGACGGAAATTGTACGAGGAATAAAAATTAGGCCCCTATTATCTGTAGTGACATTTTAGCCTTTATTTTAAAGATCAATTAGGTTTATAAAGTATGCGATAGTCGTTATTATTGTTACTCTCTGATTCAGGCTCTATCAATCTTACTACTTCGCAATTGTCTAAACAAATTGACAAAATAATATTTTGAGAACTAAGAATCGTTATTGAATCGATTCGTTTTATCGAGTGAATTTATTGAACTGTACGAAAGAATGAAAATCACCCAGTTGACTGAACTTTTGTTACCATTTCACTGAAATTTAGCATGAGGCTCATTTATGGAACTCCAACGGAACGCTAAAGACCACATTGACGAGTCTATTCATTAAATTTTTGCACGCAAAATTTATACAATGACTATTCTCTTGATGCTATGGGCCGTGTGGGCAACTAAGAGGACAGTAGCAATTCACACCAATATAATACAATCAGTCTATGCTTCTCCACTGTTGGATATAGGCCTCTCAAAGTTCTCCACCACACACGGTGTTCGGTTCTTCTCATCCAACCACCGCTTCTTCGTCTTCGGTCCACCTGGGCGGAGGGCGTTCCAGACTGCGCTTTCCAGACTGCGCTTTCCAGGTATTCATACATTGGTTTAGACATATTTAAAATAATCGGTCTATTTGTACTCTTACTTCTCTATATTGTGGTTTTAGTGGAGGGGTGTAAGTGTTCAGGGGAATACACGTAGGTGCTACGTGACCGCCCGTCAGCTGGCCAGTCGAGTGCCATGAATACATGGAGTTGAAACTGTTGTATCTTTCATTGGATTGTGGTGTTAAATGTGTGAATCGGTTCGATTTCCTTACCTTCTTTTAGAAACTGATAAATAATATATCAATCATTGAAATATTAATTCACGTATGGAGCAAACCATAACATTTTAGGAGGCAGGAATTTTTTTTATTTACAATTCTTTGTGTTTCAATTTTCTGTGATTTTTCTGACACTGCGGAAAATTTATAGCATAACTAATTGAATTTTACACGGGTGATAATATAGGTAGGTGATTCGTCTGGGTTTGATTCCTGGTTGGAAAAATGATTGATTAACGATAAATAAATATTTGTTTGGAACCTGTGTTTTTAAATACAAATGTATTCCGTCTTTGAGCGTGGCTGATGCCACAGGAAATTCCGGTTTGGGCTAATAACATGTGGTATTTAATATAATAGGTAGTCATTAATCCTGACCCGAGGACGTCTTACATTAAGTTTGCCAGTACGTGGTCTCTATTCGTCGGTACGAAAGTAGCGGGATAAGAAAGGTAGAGACTGAATGTGTTGGCGGGTTTTGGGAGAGGCCTATATTGTCAACAGTATCTCTACAGGCTGATAGTATGGTAGTCTGTCAATAGTCCAACAAATTTATCTTAACCTACGTATATGTAATTGAATACAAATATATTTACCCCATGACACTGTAAGCAATTGTTACTGAGGGGAAGAGTTCACGCTGCAATCCAACAGCGCGCTCGACTGGCCACGTTACACTTCTCTCATAGAAGACTATCTTGTAATGTACTGCATTTCCCACTTTATCTTATTTCCCTAATGTACGTACGTGTTTCGGTAGTGAATGAGATGTGCCAGAGCCCATTCCCATCCTATCCCTCCCCATTTTTGCCACCCTTTCTCCAAATCCATTCCTATAGCTCTAAAGGTAGGCAGCGCATCCGGGGGCGTGCTAACGTTTATTATTTTGGACTGATGTTGGCATGTATCGCAGATATCCATGGGCGACAGTATCCACTTACCATCAGGTGGACTGTATGCTCGTCTGTCGCCTTCGTACATAAAAAAAAAAGTATTCGCATATTATTTCTCAGTATCATTGGTTGACGTGAGAGATTGTTAGGCATCCAGATAGGTTAAGACATCCTATCGACCAAACAAAACGAAGAAACTAACGAACGAAGAAGAACGAAGCCACTCGATGGTATAAAGAATTCGAAACGTAGTTCGTAGCAATAAGTACCATTCAAAAGGTTGTAGTTTCCCAGATGAACCGGGACTGAAGAAGGTACGATATAATTTTCCTTCTAAACCCTCGACCCAGTTCTAAAGAGAAATAATACAACCTCCATCAGTGGAACAATAAACAGTGGATAGATAAAGCCTTCGGGCGTTTATTGCGCAACTTTTTATTGGTGTCGTTCAGGACTGTAAAGTTATCTCGTATATTTTCAGTGTCGCAAATCAGGATTGTGCTGAATGATAGACGAGACTGATGAACGTTAGCTTTTAAAATTAAAAATAAAGAATTGCATGCAATGCAATCCAAGCTACCCTTTCAGTATCCACTGCTCTCATACACGTGGGGTTCTCATACACACTGTCTCGTGCATGAGGGGTGTATGGCCTTAAAACGGCACGCATGCCAAGCGAGTTGGCGAGTCCACTCTTTTTGCGGTGGTGTAATTCTTCAGGGCTTGTGGTAGCAGCTTCGTTATACCTCAGTCGCCGTTTAGGACACCTGCGCGAAGAATTGGGGTGATGCTACTCGTATTCAATAGCCCGCTGACACCTCACGACATAACATTTTTCCTTAATCTTGTCAAAATGTAATGATTATACATAAACGAGTTTTATCTATCTATATTCTTCAATATACGTTTTATTCTGGTCGAGAGTTCTTGGAGAACAAAAAACGTCAACATTATAGGTTGAATGATAGTCGTTTTTCAAATCTTATTATTGTATATTAAAGACATTAATAAAATGTATGCATTTCTCCATTTTATTTTACTCAAAGTTTCGGCTGGGTTCCACCAATACTGGTTACGAGCGACCAGCTCATGATTAAGGTTGCTACAACTCATAGGAAATGTCAAGTACAATAAATATTCACGTTTAAAATCCGTTTATTACATAAGATTGTAACCGTGAGCACCCCTTATTTTGTCCACTGCTGAACATGCGACTCAAACGCACATTGTCTACTACATGAGGGATGTGTGGCCTTACAACGCCATGCTGACCAAATTGACCATGTTGACCAAGACCATGTTGACGAGTCCACTTTTTTTAGAGGTGGTGTAGTTCCTCAAGGCTTGTGGTTTTACGACACCCACTGGATAGATGGCATGGCGCTATTTTAAAGTCGGCTGAGACGACGCGGTCAAGCCGTCCATGTAGTTTTGGTTAGTTTGGCCATAAGAATGTAGTTTCGGTTAAAATGTTGTAGCGCAAATATGAATTACTTTCAGTAGCATATGAATAAAGATGAAAATGGATTATAAACGATTCAACATGTAATTCAAAAGTGAATTCAGGAGGCAAGCCCGTCGGGAACGAGCTGTGTCGGAAATTGCGACGTCTGGGAGATGTGCTTATGTACAGTCGGAAGAAATATTCTCCTGAATATGTGGATTTAATAATAAATACATTTTGAAAACAAATTTGGTTCCTGTGCACCTCTGTAAATTTGCTTATCAGTATTCGTTTTGCGTTAAGAAAAGCGACAGCATCACCAATAGCGACACTATAATTTGTATGTTTTTATGATATTAACTCATCATAAATGACATTGTGAAACAGTTATTCTGTGATTGATCAGTGATTTCGAAGTGGTTCCATTTAATCTATATTTAAAATGTCAAAAGCATTTGGTATTTATTGCTAGTAATATAAACGAACTTGTGTAATTAAAGTTATTTTATAAGTCTTAGGGCCTATTTCACGACTTTCGAGTAAAGTTACGATTTGTTACTTAACAACTATCACTAATCACTAATCAGCGATTAGCGATATTCGGACGTGATGAAATGTAATGTCACAATTACAGGTCACTTTGTCGGTTGGCACTTTGTTCGGTCGTGAAATAGGCCCTTAGAAATTCATACTCTTATTATATGGTAATAAAGTACTTTAACAATATTCCTATTTAATTAAATTAAAAACTGTGATTTACCCTTATTTATTATTGTTATTTCGATATCAATATAATTCCTATGGGTATTTCGGCCACGATGGAGATGGATCCATGATTTGAAGTTTGTGGATAGTGGCTGGACGTGAAGAGCAGAAAAGCGGCGATCCGTGGGAACCTATGTCTAGCAATGGAGAGACATGGCCTGATAGTATGGCATAGGGTTTCCGATATATTAAGACTAAATCATATTGCATTTATGTATTTCTAAGAAAATCTCGACAATATACGAAAGACATTTTAGATTCGGATTGATTTGATCGCAATATTCTTTCAAGGGCCCTTGTTCTGTCCCTACCGACATGTTATGAAATGGTTTCCATAACTCTATAGCTCCCCGCCTCAAATGAACTGTGAACTTCTCCATTATTTTTCATTCTTTCCATTTTTCCTCGCTACATTTTGCCCCGATTTGCTAATATTTGGAGTTATTGCTTGGAATATAAAAGAATGTATCCTTATGCCTTAAATACTTAAAGAATCGATTCCTTAAAGTGTAGATGCGTTTACTCCACTTTGGATGTTATTTTTTATTCTGTCATGATATCGGCATGTCGGGACTGAGAAAGAGATGAACCGTAATAGCCGTAAGTATAATGTAATAGCCGATTATATCTTTCCCATTTTCAACAACATGTCATATAAACATATTACCGGCGCTGTACATAGAGATAAAAATGCAGACATACGCGTATGTATCAATTTAATAATGCTTCTGTTTAAAGTTGGAAATTTTGTTTTAGCAAGATGCTTTAAGATATATGGTTCTAATACAGAATCGAGGTTTGTTGGGGGAGAGTGCATGCTGCATTCCCACAGCCGCTGGGCGCAATCGACTGGCTGCGTTACTTCTCTCTCACAGAAGACTATCTTGAAATGACTGCATTTCGTACTTTATCGTATTTCCCCAATGTACGTACGTGTTTCAGTAGTGAGCGAGATATGCCAGAGCCCATTCCCATCCTATCCTATTCTATCACTCCCCATTTTCCCACCTTTTCTCCAATACTTTCCTTAATCTGCAAAGGTAGGCAGCGCATCCGGGGCTTGCCAACGTTTGTCATTCTGGACGAATGTTGGCATGTATCGCGGGTGTCTATGGACGACAATATCCACTTACCATCAGGTGGACTGTATGCTTGCCTACCACCTTTTTTTCATAAAAACGACGTTACTATATGGGCCTGAGCTATATGGCATTAAATTCTAGCTAAGGATCTCATGAATCACATTAAATTTTCATGTTTTAATTAGGTACTGGTCAATAGAAACCAATAGCTCAATAAAAGGGCGCAATCGATAAAAATCGTTATCCCAACACTAGCCGGTGACAAGTTACGAGGTCACCGGTGTCCGGCACACGTTCGTAAATCGTTCCTCCGTCGGCGGAGTCGTTTCCCGTATCTAGATGTCGATAGAGCGCTCCCTATGCGCCGTTCTAGCTTGCGCTTGAAAAGAGTAGGCACGTAATTTTTAATAATAATAATAATACTCTATATTGAGTATACAATAAACAAAAAATGAATATATACATACTTAACACACATCCTTAAGACACAATTGGAAGACTTATCGCTTAAGCGACCTCTTCCAGCAACCCTAGGAAACAAAGATGATTGACAAAATAAAGGTTTGTTTGACCCATTTCGTGTTAAAACACAACATGATATATTTGTGGTGCTGATCACATGGAGGGCTCTCAGGTTGTATGTATTTTTAGTTTTATTCTAAAATTAATACTATTTTATACAAATGAGTATTCGCTTCTACACGAACTTTCAACTATTTTTTTCTATTTTTTACAGTTATATTGTGATTATATGGTCATATATTTCTACGTGACATTAGGTCGTATTATTGTATAATCTATTCAAAGGAAACCGCGTCCAAATCATCTTATCATTCGCTTAATTTTGAAGTCCATTAATACCATGATTTGGGAATAAAAAGCCTTTTACTCATCAGTAAAGCGTCTTCAATGCCGCTTAGTTAACGATAGACAAGGGACGATGAGGGGGGTTAAGGATCCCTTGAGGAAGTTCCGCACGAACGAGTCGATTATCGAGTATCGATTAGAAAACTACGATTTAAAATGAGATATTCTTGTTGTATAATGAAAATATCTTTTTTAATGGTCGTAACCAGCCCCTTTATCGTCCATTGCTGGACATGAGTCTGCTCATGCACATTGTCTTGTGCACGAGGGATGTATGGCCTTCAAATGGCACGCTGGCCAAGCGAGTAAGCGAGTCCAATCTTTTTATTTATTTTCAAAGCAAGATATCAACATATCAAAGTACAATTTAATATAGTGTGTACAGGAAGCGCTAAATCTAATTGACATCTCAATAATGTGGCGATAGCATGATTGACATTTTAGCATTAAATTTAATTGTAAATAAGCTAGTGGTTAGAAGTAAATGAAAAAAAGAAAAAAAAGTAAAATTAGTGAGAACAAAACAAAAGGAGACCTAATTATGACGCTCTGTGTTTGTTAGAGCGTGTTTGACTTTGTTCTTGAAAGTCAGAAAAATCTTTTAGAGGTAGTGTAGTTTCTCAAGGCTTGTGGTAGTCGCTTTGTTACTCCTTAGTCGCCTTTTACGACACCCCCGGCAAGAGATGGGGTGGAATACTAAAACCGACCGACACCACACACTCCATAATATCACTGGTTAAATACAATTCATTGTTTTCTTTAAAATAGTACTTAGCAAAAATGAAATAAACACAAGATGCAAATCATAAACAAAGATACCACACGCATATAAACAATTCGAAATTTAAACGCTTTTTAACCCAAAAAAAATCCCAAGTAAAGTAATCCCAAGTACGTGTATATAATACTTTTTGAAATACTTAAGTATCTAGGTTTCGTAAGAGTAAAAGTCAAAATGTCGATGAGAAAACATGTATGGATGTCGTCTCAACCTACCATCAAACATAAAATGTATGAATATCGTCCCGACCTACCATCAAACGTAAAATTTACGGATGTCGTCCCAACTTACCATCAAACATAAAATGTATGGATGTCCTGCCAACCTACCATCAAACATAAAATATATGAATGGCGTCTCAACCTACCGTCAAACATAAAATGTATGAATGTCGTCCCGACCTACCATCAAACATAAAATTTATGGATGTCGTCCCAACTTACCATGAAAAAATTAGCGATAATATATTTTTCACGATTCACCATTATCTTTATGTCTGCTAAAGCGATGGGGGTAGTTTGACTATGAAAAAGATTTTATCAAATAAAGATAAGATAAGCGGTTTAAATGGTGGTCCGCTCACGGTTTTGACATTAACTGCCTTAACATTAAAATATCTATGATTTTTTTTTTATTTGAGGTGCCCAATATATCTCTAGTGTGTTGGTGGTGGTACATGTCGATTATTTTGAGAGATTTTTATCCATCGTCATTTGTCTGCGAGGTACTCCTAAAGGAATACGTTGAGCAGTACGTTTCATCAATGTTGAAACTAATCACAGTAATTATCTAACTTTACTCCAAACAAGCTTCACATATTCACAAATCCAAAATCTGTTTCGTTATTTCGCGTCAGATTTTCGAATTCAATTTCCGTTTCGTTTCAGAACATTTCATTTTTAAAGGTTTTCATCGCAGTTTTCAGCCAACACAAAGGCTGGCTCTTTCGATTCAGTGGCTTTGGAGCCTTTCAAAAAGACTGTTAGCATCTGGGTGACTTAAATATTGGTGAGTTTTATGAGAGACTGTTTAACAAAAAGGTTTTATTTTTAGTGTTCTTATTTTAGAGGTGTTAGTTATACGATGTCAGATATTTATTTGTGAACATTTATTTATCCGTGAACCTACATGAATGTAGGACAGAACGTGGTGGGCACGAATTATCGTTTTAGCAGTTACAATTGCTTATAACGGTTATGGTAGTTAAGAATGTCTTTTTTGATAAAAAAAAAAGTCCGATCCGTGCATGTGCCATCTATACTAATATAATAAAGAGGAGCTATACTAATATAATAAAATTGTGTGTTTGTAGGTATGTTGGGGGTAATCTCCGGAACTACTGAACCGATTTCAAAAATTCTTTGACAAATAGGAAGCTACATTATCCGTGTCTAATTTAGGTAATATTTTATTTTGAAATTTAAAAAAAAAAATGAAAAAAAAACTTTAAACCGAAGCGAAGCGAGGGCGGGTCGCTAGTAAGATAATAAGTCAAAACCACCAATAGCACAGTTTAAAAGCTTTATGCTTGTGTTTTCCGCATTGAAAACACTTTAATGCTGAATTCACTTAATTCACTTTAATGCTGAAGTATTTTTTTCTGAAGCTTTCTGAAGCATGAAAGATTTTTTTTAATGCAAATTCAAAGTTATATACAACGTGTTAGAAATTATTTAAAATTTTACGTACGTCAAGTTAAGTATTCCTGCTTTGCACTGAAATGTTCTTTGTTTTTGAAGGATCTATAGTCGAGTAACATCAGCCGACCACTCAAATTCTATTCCCATTGAATACCAGCCAGTCTGACTCTAGACTAAAGCAAGGCAGTCGATCGGAACAGTTGCTCTCGTCTGCGGCTTCCGATCTCACGGTAACAGACTGGTAAGCCGTGGGATTGTGAGAATCGATTTTGCTGTTCTTTGTTGTTCGTCTAGCCTTAGCAGATTTTCATAGCCTCGAGATCGAATATGTACTAAACGCGGACTCTAGTTCACGATTGTGTATGTCTAATTCCATGTTCGTGTATGTGGTTAGTTTTTATGAGGTATTTTATTTTCGTGGACCGATTTTATGTTCTTTCAATTTTTTTAAGTTAAAGTAATACTGATTTAGAACTAACAAATTTAGCAAAAAATAGTTTTACGACAAGTTTTCTTTATTTGTTGAACGGCTTTTGAATTAAGGTTCATGTCATGCAAAGACACTCCATATTAAAATCTTTCGTATTTATGGACGTATGAATGCCTCGAAACTAGGTAAGTGCTTAATGTGATGTAACATTAACTTATGTAACCTAAGAGGTACCTAACTATAGAATTTTAAGCATGATACTCGTATATCTATCATCTTGTATTGTGTGTAATAAATAATAATAATTACGATGAAGTTATTATTGTAACTTCCTGTGTTTTAACTTGGTTGTGTCGGGCTCTCCTGTAAAATTTGTTAGAAATATATACTACGTCGCGAAGACTATGTTTGGGTTCCCTGGCAAAATCTTTATATCACTTGAGCGTAGACCTGAGTTGTTTCTAAAACGGACTGGCAAACTCGTCAAAATATTATAATTTATTGGAAACATGAAAAAAATACGAATTTATGACTTCCGCATTTAGATTAAAAATCAGTTCAAAGAACTGAAACTGGTTCGATCAATAGCATTCAGTGCCAAGGAAAAAGTGTCGGATTCCATTACTTGAAATAAAGCCAGTGTTTTATTCATCCACACCGGAGGCTTCGACGATAAAATTGGAATCATCGAATTACGGAAAAGGCCGAATGCCGAACCGAGGCGAATTTACGATTCGGCTTATGGCTTTCGGCCTTTTGTTCGCGCATTGTTTTCGTAATGTCAGAGTTTACGGTACGCGGGTCGCTTTGTTTCTGCAAATGACAATATGAGCGTGTTTATTATTGAAAACAAAACGGTTGGGACTATTGTATTATTCTTATAGGTATTTTAAGGTGTTTTTATTGCGGACTAGCTGTGCTCGCGACTTCGTACGCGTGGAAATTGGGATATCTTTTCTTCCCGTCCGCCGATTTCAATGAAACAAAGCCTATTCGAAGCGCCAAGCTAAGCTTAATTAACCTGTGAAAACCCCATGAAAATCTATTCAGTAGTTTTGGAGATTAGCGTGTTCGAACAGACACAGACAAAAATTTTCAAAATCGTCTTTTTGTATTCTGATACTCTTCCTTCATCGCCCCCAATCAGTTTTTGGTAAATATATTCAATGTACAGACATGCTGGTTCTACAGTTTTATTATATCTATAGACAGATGAATTGCTAGTATAGGCTTAACTCAGATAAATAACTTCGAAACCAATGAGGCACTACTAAACAATGGCTGTGCAATAATCACAACATAGACATATAGACCTTTATGTACAAACCTCTTTGTCTGGGACACGTAATTTGCTATACGTACGTACATTATACAATCTACATTACTTATTATATGGTCCATCTCCTACCGTGGATGTGGTAAAAAGCGACTGAGTGATAACAAAGCCCTGAGGAATTTCAACAACTCTGAATTCAGTAGGGGGAGAGTGCACGCTGAATTCCCACAGCCGCTGGGCGCACTCGACTGGCCACGTGACCCGTCTCTCACAGAACATTATGTACTCCTTGAAATGTACTGCATTTCCTACTATATTGGATTTCCCTAATGTACGTACGTGTTTCGGTAGTGAGTGAGATATGCCAGAGCCTACTCTCATCCTATCCTATCCTATCCCACCCCATTTTCCCAACCCTTTCTCCCAATCCATTCCTTAATCCGCAAAGGTAGGCAGCGCATCCGGGGCGTGCCAGCGTTTGTCATTCTAGACTAAAGTTGGCGTGTATCGTGGATGTCCATGGGCTACAGTATCCACTTACAATCAGGTGGACTGTAAGCTCGTCTGCCGCCTTTTTTCTATAAAAAAAAACTCCAACCCGCTTGGCCAGCGTGGCGTTTCCAGGCCATACAACTCTCATGTACGAGACAATGTGCATGAGGAGGTCCATGCCCAGCATTGGATACTGAAAGGGTTGGTTGCATTGCACATTATATAAAGTATTTATTACGTATATACGAGTAACTGGAACTGCAACCGGCTCCGTGCTGGTTATAGCTTATGGTTCAGTGCTGTGTACGGGCTTCCTTATGCACAATGTATTGTGCATTTAGGGATGTTTGGCCAGCGAACGGCGATTGGCGAGTCCATTCTTTTAGAGGTGGTGTAATTGTAGCGGCTTTGTTATCCTCTATTTACGACACGCACGGGAAGAAATGGGGTGGTGTTATTCCAAAGCCGGCCAGCACTACACCAACTTATTATATACTACCTGAGCCCGCGACTTCGTACGCGTGGAATTTCAGTTTTTAAACTTTCAATTGGGATATATTTTCTTCCCGTCAGCCGATTTCGATGAAACAAAGCCTATTCGAAGCGCCAAGTTAAGCTTAATTTACCTGTCGAAACCCTATGAAAATCCGTTGAGTACTTTTGGCGATTAGCGTGTTCGAACAGACAAACAGAACGACTCGCGCCACCTATTGTAAAATGGTTGTACTAATTCAGGAACGTTCGCGGGCGTGCGCACAACAACTCACCAAAGTTTCATCGCAATCGAATAAATGATATAGGAACGCATACGGGACAAACAAAGAAACATTCATTTTTATATATATAGGTAGATAGAAGATTGAAGCAAGTACACTATTTTGTTCTGGTCAAACGAGGACTTGCGATGCACTACGCTCATTATTTTTAGCCAGATGTTGACTGGCAGAGGAATGACACTAACCATTAAGTCCACCTTTAATAGACATTTAAGTGCGTTAAAGCTTAAATAAACACAAATATGTGTTTCTAATTTAGCAGGAAATTATGTATTTAGATATCTAATGTCTATATATATCAATTACAGTTATACAAATTTAAATTAGTTGGTTAATAAATAGATAGGGTTATTTGTCCGACCACTAATTTAATTAATTTAGTAATAAAATCTATTCGTATGTTGCACTTTCATTCGCCAAAATTCAGACCGGTCGTAACCTCAATTGAAAGCTAATTACCACAATCGAATGGTTACACTTGCGGACAGTTCAATTGCTTAGTAATCTCAGCTACAAGTTACGTAATTGTAGGTATTACCAATATATGATTATCTTATTTATTATATTAAAAAATAGATTTATTTTATGTCCTATTGAGGGCATGGAAACTTATTGGCGTATTTAGTGCTGCTGTCGAAAACTTTTTTAAAGTAGCATTACAATACAATTTATAATATTTTTGGCGTTATTTATGCAATGATTAAAATACGAGTATAAACAAGTATAATGTTCATGTAGTGTCGGCTGGCTTTAGAATAGCATCATCTATTCCCGTTGGTATTGTTGGTAAGGCGAATACAGAACAATTAAGTCGCTACCACATACCATGAGGGACTACACCATTTTGAAAAGAGTGGAGTCGCCAACCCGCTTGGACAGCGCGATGATTTAAGGCATCCCTCATGCACAGGACAATGGCCCATATCCAGCAGTAGACGATAAAAGAGCTGGTGACGATTTTCCAAATACTATAATAAACATACATTAATGTCCGCCTATGGACCGGTTATTATAGGAAGAGCTCTGATAGCCGACATAAATTTTAACATAAATCTTTAACATGTCGATAAAATCATTTTACAACTCGATAGTCCTTTGGCAATATTTTTTTCCATTTTATTGTGTTATGTTATGAACAAACGGTATTCATGAATTAAAGATAGAACTGTCAGAGTTCTTCCAATGATAACCGGTTTAATTTAATTGCTCGCCAGTGTACAATATGAATATCTAAAACTGCAATACCGGTGTGTGTTTGTCAGGTGTTGGGCATTATTCCGTTACAACAGTCGTTGATCATTCACGTCGGAAATTTTCATGATATTCTGCAATTCATACAATAGTTTTGGAAGCGTGGGTCTGGGTTTTATCATTTAGCACCTCGCAATATGAATATGGGTATGTACTATGTATGATATATTATTATAGCTTGATGTACTTTAGTTGATTCTAAGTAATATTGTACTTGTATCAGCCTATACCGTACCACTGCAGGGAGGCCTGTCCCATAATAAATTACAGGGGGGGTTCGGGCCGTAATACACATACTCCAGGTTTTTTCTATAATTCTGGAACATGCGGGTTTTCTCAAGATGTTTAAAAGTTTAATGTTTAAAATTAAAAGTTTACTATTTGCTTTTGCTTTGAATATCGAGACAACAAATTAAAACCGTAAATACAAAGTGATACAACTTGTTACAACTTTTTATTTCAAAAGTTACAGGTATATCTCTAGTTATCAACTTAATACTGCCGTGCACGGATTGCCTTTTCCATAAAAGTATGATAAAATATTCATTCCCTGTAAGAAAAACAGCGCAGATAATAATTTTCGGCAAGACCAAAGTGCAAAGCATAAGATAAAACCAGAGTAAATAACACTTGCATTTCACTGAAGGTCACCTTGCAAATAACCTCAGTCGAGTACCTCAGACGTAGCCACCATTGCACTCACACATATTACTTAAACTATATTTTTCTCCTTCTCTCGCATAGAGTATTTACCCGAGAGGAAGCAAAAATTGTATTTACGATTATTGGATGGGAATTTTCTTCTGAGCGAACGTTTTTTACGCTGAGCCAGTGGAGAGATATTGTATGATAGTTGATGTTTGCGGTGGTATTGCTATTTGTGGCTAGTTTATGGGGTGGAGGACGAAATTGTGTGTGTGAGAGTTACTACTGGGTGACATTGAGTAAAGTGGTAGTGTAGTGTTGTAGGATAACAGGTCTAATCTATACTAATATAATAAAGAGAGAGTGCGAATTTTGTGAGTTTGTGTATGTATATGTGGAGGGTAATCTCCGGAACCACTGCACCTATTTGAAAAATTCTTTCACCATTTGAAAGGTACATTATTCCAGATGGACATAGGCTATATATTATGTGCAAAAAAATTGCCGGGCGTGCAACGCATGCCGGGCACAGCTAGATCAGCTAGATTAGCACGGCTATATATTATATATAAAAAAAAACTCTTATAAACTGAAGCGAAGCGAGGGCGGGTCGCTAGTATAAAATAAAGATAGCTTTAAGATCTGTCAATTTTTAGAAGTAATATATTAAATCTCTGGTTACTGTACTTCTCATTTTTTTTTGTAAAAAGAAGCTGTCAGATGAGCATACAGTCCATCTGCTGGTAAGTAGTAAAAATATTTTAGTTATAATATAGGAGGGTGAAGCTGCAATCTCATAGGCCGTGTTGGATGCTTTCGAATGGCCAAGTCCCCACACTCATAGAAGATTACGTACAACGCACGTGTTTCGGTAGTGAATGAGACACGCTGGAGTCAATTTGCCATCCCATTCCATCCTATCTCATACTTTTCTTTCTTGTCCCATCGAATAGCGGGTTCTGACAGAGCGACAGCATTCAGGTGATGAAGCACTTGTATAAATCTTGAGCGAGGCACATCTGTGCAGATGTGCCAGTATTTACTTCGCTCATTACTCAAATACTCAGAAAATTCGAAGTAAATGTTTACTTCGCGTATCTTCTAAGTATCTTTACTTCGCGAGAGAGTAAATAGAGACAGTATAGCAGATGTATTTACTGTCTCTTTACATTTACTGTTTATTTACATGTTTTGCTGGTTTTAGACAATATGACTGTACTCTATAGGTAAGTACTTTATATACCACTATACTATGACCGTACTGTACAATAATATGTAAGCACTTTATGTTACAATAAATTTAGACAAAAAACCGACATTGAGCTTTAGGCATCTAGACAGCCTTCTAAGCAATCTTCCTAACAACCTTTAGTAACTTCAGTTTTATACATTTTCTATATTCCCTATATTAAGACATAGGATCGTAAAAACAGTCGCGCAGCTCGTTTCTCCTATCGCTAGCGCGATAAGTAATCCCAAAAGCCCGCATGAAAGCGTATACCTTAACGGTAACATATAATTGTAACTATGTTTCAAGTTCTTTTTAAGGGTTTTTAAAGGGATTATAATCTATACTTACATTCATATTTTAGCCTTCTAATGTCTGTCATTATGACATTACCATAAACAAATTAAATTATTCATTACTAGCTTTTGCCCGCGACTTCATTCGCGTGGTTTGTATGATTTACGTAGTTTATGTGTTAATCCGAATTACAATCTATCCATTTGCCAAGTTTCATGGAAATCGGATAGGCCGTCTACGCGATTGAGTACTAAATATCCAATCATCTACACGTTCAAACTTACGCATTTATAATATTAGTGGGATTTGCATGTTTCTTTTTTGTATACAATCATTTTTTTGCTCAAAACTGAAACATTTGAACAACTCAAAACTCAAAACATTCATCCAATCTTTTTATTCTCTTGCGATCTTCGGCTACATTTTATCTTTACATCTACTAAATTCAAATTATGTGTTCAAGAGACTGTTATGCAAAGAGATGAGAGAGAGTTGTAGAAGGGTGCTGTAAAAGTTAAAAGAATAATTTATGCATTAACACGTAATTCAAATGAATTAATCTTTGGAGCGCTAGTAGAAACAAAATAATATTTCTTATTCAGATTAAAGTCATACAATCTAATCTTCCTACTTACTTTTTAATCTATTAACAAATCATAATTGATGTTACTTTCAATGGCTAACACGACAATTTTCTGTGTCGTAAGTCACAAACAAATTATAGACAATACAAACAATAATTACGTAAACAAGGATATAACAAACCTGAAATAGCATATACATACTTTAAAACAAACTGTTTTTCGACCGGGTTTTCGCCGGAGACATTTCGCAAACTAGGCAGAGATTTAGCCTAGCTTTTAGTGCCGTCATATTTTCAATTTAGTTAAATATCTTTTTCAAAGTTGTCCAAAAACAATGAATGTTCTGTCAACAAAATAACTACATAAACACTATAAATTAGTTATTGGAGAGAATGATATGCAACATTCGTCATTAAAGTTGTGAATGCATAAAATTTTTGATATAGAAAATAAATAAATAATCTCTCTGCTGCCACCATTATCGTAAAAATCATCTAACAAGTTTTATCTCACTCATATTATTTTTAAAAATTAATACACTGAGTTTAAACGAGATGTTAATATTAACATTTTAATAGAACCCGAAGGAGTTTATTAAAAAGGTCAACAAATGGAATGTTAATTATAATGTCAAAGGTTAATCGTTAATCGACATCCATTCCTGAAGCGACTTTTAAAAAAAATAAATTATTGAAAGTCAGCAAGTGTATTAAAATTACGCGAAATTCATGCGAGGTCACGTCTGGAGGGAACGTTTACAAAACGGTTGGAATTTTTTGCAAATACCTGCGGAAACGTTGATAATATTAATAGAGCCTTCAGGATTTTGTTTTGCGTTTATTTGGGATTTGGAAATGCTGAGTAGTTCACTAGGCAAATTTAGGACGCTGTGCTAAGACCCTAGAGTTACGCTAAAGTAAATTTATAAAACTTGCTAAATTAAATGTTTTTTGCCGATAACAAATGAAAATCGGCAGTTCGTAGATGAACCAAATTCGTAGATTCAGTACCTACTCCAAAATTACGACAAAGTAAACTTTTGACAAAGAACTTTGATGTGGTTGGATTTGGTTTATGAACTTTTATTTTTCTTCTGCATATATGGCAATGGTGCAATTACCACATTGTGGCAGTGTCAAGATTAAGTGTAAAGTCTTTCAATGTCGTCTCGTCGCAGTAAGTTAGGACTCGCTCAGTTGTAGTAGTCGTTAAATTGATAGTAGATTTAGGAGGATAGAAGAGGACTCCTTGGAAACATACGAAAAACGCAGTCCCACGCTTTTATTTCATTAACACAAACACCACGCACGGAAACCTCTTTGAAGTTTAATAAACTATCACTATTAAACCACAAAACGCCTAACGCACAATTTTTACAATAATTATACAAAAACTCAACTTCACTTCTCGAGTTTCGAGTAAATGAACACTCGAATACTAATAGAATAGTAAAAACCCAAAGTTTTAGGACCCAAGTTTGGACGTAGGTTGAAGAGTTTTATACACTTTTTAATTTGAGAATGAGTTAAGTAGCTTTTTTAGTTTAATTTATCTTCCGATAAGTATCTAACTTCAGATTAAACCAAAATGGTATCTGCTGAGTGAACTAAAACTTACCTACTTATCAATTAAACAAGTGCGTGCGTAGTACGAATTATATACTATTTGTAATCGTATAGTGAGGCAAATTATTCGTATTTGCGATTACAGATTTTTGCTATTCGAAACATGCCAAGTAGGTGCGTATAAATAACGAAATCTCCATTCCAACTGGTGCTTAACATTATTCTTTGTTTACACGTGAAATATCCCGCACACGCTGCTGTATTGATATTTGGGGTTGGCAAAAAACGTATATCTATGTTGTACCAAACACTTAACAGGAAAAAGGTGACAAATCGACTGTCGCCTACTTCATCATCATCATCATCATCTCAGCCCTTGGACGTCCACTGCTGGACATAGGCCTCCCCCATTGTCCGCCATTTAGACCTATCGGCAGCGACCTGCATCCAGCGGGTGCCCGCAACCTTTATGTCGCCTACTTACGTACTTGGATTTAATTAGTATTTGAATCTTGAGGGCTTCGGTAAGTATACTTAACTAAACGTGTGTGCACATCTATTGGTTAATTCTTAGAACGAAGCACGTAGTTTCGCCTTATGAGCTACTGCTAATGATGGTAATGATAAGAGGGCAAGCGAGGTTCGCGACCTATTTCCTTGTGCTATCATATGGAACACAGCAAAGACTTAAGCGGGAGTATAGAGTAGAGTAAGTAATCTATTTATGTGTATTTGGTACATGGATGACCATATAACCGAACAATATTCAAGAATTGACCATACTAAAGAAACATATAGAAATTTAAATGGTAGGGCTTTTTTAAAAGGTTTGCAAGTGCGTATCAAAAAACCTAGTAATTTATTTGCTTTACCTATAATTGAACTGTAATGTGATCGAAACGATAAGTTTTCATCAAATAACACTCCTAAACCTCAATGTTAACTTTCCTAAGAGGTATGCGATTAATACTATAATTATATGTATAAGGTTTTTTATTTTTCGTAAATGACATAATATGGCATTTACTAACATTAAGAGACATCATGTTTGTTTCGCATCATTCAGATAATTTATTAAGATCTTGCTGCAAAGTTGCGCAACCAGTATTAGAAGTAACCCTACTGTATATTTTAATATCATCAGCGGAAGCTAAATGATTACATTGTAGTATGGTCAGAAGATCATTGATAAAAATTAAAAACAATAATGGGCCTAACTTCGAACCCTGAGGAACGCCAGATATGGCTGGCTATAAATTTAGTTTTAGGTACCTTAGGTAGTTCTAATCTGTTAGGATCCCGTCTGCTGCGTGGGCATGGCTCTGCTAAAAAAATTGGATGTTTTTTTTAAACAAAATGACACATTTCATATATATACCTTACACGGTAGCGGCAAAATACCCAGTTTTCTAAAGTGAGGCCTACAAGTGTCATATTCATTATTATTATTTGGGTAAAAAAATTCATTCGCAATAATCACTATAGTGACACTCGTCAGGATTTATAAATGCATAAAGTGTATTACATATTTATCTCACCATACCATCTCATTTGAGTCTTTCAGGCACTTTCCCAATTGAATCTCTTAAACCTCTCTGATCAGCCCAAAGGTTGGCTGACAGAGAATGCCTAAAGGCATTAAGGTCGCCTTTTGTATGATAGTATGCAGTGCAGTGTATAAATAAACAAATATTTCCAACAGCTTGTAACTTGGACAGTGTATATTTCACATAGACGAGGTAAATGGCAATGAATGAATCCGATACGCTAAGGTAACGATGCGAGTAGGCGTACGGCGAGATTAAGATAACCTTAATGTCTATATAAGTATACTTTTGTGTGCGAAACGTTATTTACAGGTATCAAGTATCGAAAGGATTGATTAACAGATCACTATTCCATATGGAATTTTAAAAAAATATGCATTTACGTATATTATAAAAGGTATTAAACATTATATATATCTTTTAAAATATAATATATATAAAGTATTTATATTTAAGTATATAGTATGTTTTGAGGGGGAGAGTGACGCTGCAATCTAACAGCCGTTGGGCGCACTCGACTGGCCTCGTTACCCCCCCTCTCACATACGACTACATTTCCCACTTTATCCTATTTCCCAATGTATGCTGGCGTTTCGGTAGTGAGTGACATATTCCAGAACCCATTTCCATCCCATCCTATTCCTTCCCATCTTCCCAACCCTTTCTCCAAATCCATCCCTGCATCTCTAAAAGGCAGGCAGCGTATCCGAGGTCAGTGGCAACGTTCGTCCTTTTACGACTGCTGTTGGCTGTTGGCTGCTGGCGACAGTATCCACTTATCACCAGGTAGACTGTATGCTCATCTGCCGCGTTCTTCTTATAAAAAAAAGCAAATAAATGATCTTCTTTCTATACCCTAACGTTTAAGAACACGAAGTCTTGGACACCGCTAGTGCTCTCATGTCCTCATTTAGATTCAGTAACGTATCGTTTCTAATTAACTACGAGTACAATATTGTAACTGGTTTTAATTTATACCATACATTTATAATCAATCATGTAGCAATTAATATTAATTAGCGTACAGCAATCTATCGCAATATAAACAGTTCATTACAATGGCGAGAGATAACTGACAGCCTGGTAATGACAACTACATTGTTGACCTGACGTGAACAGTTCAGATTGCATCGTCATTGTGTACACAGATGACCGGTAATGTCTGAGAATATAATTACTGTTGGGTAGCTAGACCACTGGTAGCTAGACTAGATAAGCGGTGATAGGCTAGGGCATCATTTCTCAAGCTGGGGTTCGCCATTCACAAGGGGATCGCGGTCACATATACAGGGGGTCGCAGTTGGTCAGGAAAAATTAAGCGCATGTACGAATAAAGTCTAATAATAATTAATGATTTATAATCAATTGTTCAACGGGAAAAATATAATTAGGACTTAATTATTATTAGTGAGGGGGTGGTCGTGAAGTTATTTACTTTATTTTGGGGCTTTATTGGGGGTCGCAACACTAAAAAGATTCAGAAACCATGGTTTATCAACCTGTTTAGAATAGATATCTATTCTCCCTTTTCTCGATTCTCATTCGTGAAGTGGTGAGTTCAAATCCTTTTAAAAATTATATTATTACTAGCTCGCTTGAAGAAGTTTGAAAATAATTATTGAAGCATGTATGTCCACCAATTCGCACTGGGGTGTGGTGGATTATGATCTGAAACCCTGTAGTGATGTACTAGGGAAGGAGTGTGCCCTGTAGTGGCCTTAATTTTATTTTAACTGACACTCGATACCAACATAGTCTCTAGAAGTAGTTACGGTCTAGGCCTTTACCACAGTATACCCCAGGGGTGGAAAACGAAGTGTCGATTGTGTAAACAGGGTTGTCGAAACGTTAATGCGTTTATCGAAGCCCATCGGGGCGTAGGGTAAACGCGCCGATGTATCAATTAATAACCGTGTGTAATTATTGTGTCCGACACGGGGCGCTTGACCTTACATTGTTAACAAACAGACGCGGTGGATTGAGAGGAAACTCATCGAAAGGATTCTATGGAAGGGATACGAGGTTTTCTGGAAGAAATTACTATAAAGCCTTCCGAGCAACCTATAATAACAACTATAATTTGTAAGCTATAATTACAACCGTTTGATTGCGTTCTCTTCTTATAATAACATTGGTCTTTAATTTTGTCTTAATTACCATATTTATACAATAAAGAGTTTTATCTATCTTTTATTCTTAATTTGCCTTTTGTGTATCAATTCCCTTCCCTATCCGTACGTCCGTGACACGTCACCGGGTGGCCCTAGTAGAATATCAGCGTTGCGGTCTGCTTTACATATCGCAACAACATCCTCAGCTAGGTGTCCTTTTTGTCATTGCGACAGACATAATTTCATACTGATGTTTATTATTCCATTATATTGTTACTTTTTATTATTTTGTTAAGTAGTTTTTTTTTCTTTTCAAACACTTGTATATCGTTAGAATTTCCTCGACCGCAAACCAAGTGTTTAATTATTATCTGTCGTTTCATAACAAATAAACTTTATTTTCATTCATTCTTTCAATTTCTTTTTATATTTTTGTTATGTATTACGTATGTGTGCGTGCACTTGCAGCTGTGCGCCAGTCTCTAATAAACGATTGTACTGGACACACGCCTTTGATTTGCCAGTGGCGACGAGTGATAAAATAATAAGTTTAAAAAGCCGGTTTTACGTAAAACTATACGTTATATTACTTATGCAAGATGTCAATTGGGAAAGTGCGAGAATTTGTAATCAAAACAGGAAATTGGACGGGTTATATCGAAAGATTAGAAATGTACTTTTTGGTGAATAAAGTGTCGGACGATATGAAACTACCTACATTAATTTCCGTAATGGGTGAGGAAGCGTACGAACTGTTATCTACATTGGCGAGTCCTACAAAACCCTCGTTATTAAACTACAAACAAGCCGTGGATCTTCTCACTACCCACCTGCAGCCGAAACCTACAGCATTAGCAGAAAGGTACAAATTTCGCCAGCGTAGGCAGCTTAACAATGAATCTATAAGTGACTACGTTACGGAGTTAAAAAAATTGTCGAAATACTGCGATTTCAAAACAACGCTTGACGAGAATATTCGCGATCAACTGGTCTGTGGTCTAAAAAGCAATATTATCAGACAAAGATTATTTGCGGAAGAAAATTTAGGATATCAACGAGCCATTACATTGGCTTTATCATTAGAGGCCGCAGAGCGGGACGCGAACACCGTGGAGCGCGGCAGTGACAAGTTAACCGAAGATGTTTACAAAATGTATACCGGCGAATGTCCCAGGTGTGGGGACAACAAACATCAAGCGGATGGTTGCTCATATAAAGAGTACGTGTGCAGTGGATGCCATCAAATCGGTCACTTGAGGAGGATGTGTCCAAAACATAGGAGACGGTCTGGACTGGCGGGTTCTGCCAGTAATTATTACGAGCATGATACGGCGCGGGCGCGCGGTAGCCGCGCGTCGACCTGCGTCGCGGGCGGCGCCGGCGGCGGCCGGCGAGGCACGTGGCGCGGTGGCCAGCGCGGGCAGCGCGCTGCGCGGCGCGGCGGGGGCCGGGACCGGGCCCCTGTATACTCGTTGGAGCAGCAAAACGAAGTCGACGAGCGGGGCTCCGCCGCCGATTATTACACGGAGGAATTGGAAGACAGTGAAGTGGAACTTATGTATCAGATGTCTTTGAGAGATTATAAACCGGTGGGTATAGCGCTTAGGATAGAGAATTGTTTACTTACTATGGAAGTGGATACTGGATCCGCCTTATCGTGCATTAGTAAAAAGGTTTATGAGGAACTGTTTAGTAATTTACCCTTGAATAATTGCCATTTGAATTTAAAGTTTTATGACGGCTCCAGTATCCAACCATTAGGTTTTATCGAAACTGTGGTCAATTATAATGGTATTATTAAAACATTAGATCTGTATGTGATAGATAAAGGAACTACCAACTTGTTGGGGCGGCAATGGTTAGCCGAGTTAAATATACCTATTAAAGTAGCGAAAGTTATCTCACATAGTAACCACATGGGAGAAAACAAATCGGTGCAGCGAAAAGATGTGTTAATTAAGAACATTGTTTCTAGGCATGAACCACTGTTTGATGGCACATTGGGTAGATATATGGGAGGCGAAGCCGAGTTGTGTGTACGCGAGGGCGCCGCGCCCATATACTGCCGCGCGCGACCGCTACCCTACGCGCTGCGCGAGCGCGTGGACGCCGAGCTGGACGCCATGCTGCGCGCCGGCGTCATCGAGCCGGTGGACCACTCCGACTGGGCCACGCCTCTGGTTGTGGTGCGTAAAGCCGACGGAGGTTTGAGAATATGTGCCGACTATAAGATAACCCTCAATCGAGTATTAGCTATCGATAGATTTCCGGTTCCAAAAATGGAAGATTTGTTTAGTAACCTTAGTGGAAATAATTTTTTTACGAAGCTGGATTTATCCCAGGCGTACAATCAGGTGGTTTTATCAGAACGCTCGCGACAATATACGGTTATTAATACGCACAGGGGGTTATTTAAATATTCACGACTTGTTTACGGTTTGTCGTCGAGCCCGGGAATCTTTCAAAAATTAATGATAAATTTGTTTAAAAATATGCCCGACGTAGTTATTTTCTATGATGACATTTTAATTAAAAATAAAGATTTAGCTAGTCATCTAAAGACAATTAAAGACGTATTGGAAATTTTAGAAAAGAATGGTTTGAAAATTAAAAAGAGCAAGTGTGAATTTTTAGCGAAAGAAGTAAAATATTTAGGATTCATTATTAATGAAAACGGTGTTCGAGTGGATCCCGAAAAAGTACAGGCTATTAGGACTATGACCCACCCGAATAATGTTAGTGAATTAAAGTCATTTTTAGGAATGGTAAATTTCTATGGAAAGTTTATTAAAGATTTGAGTTCCTATTTAGCACCTCTTTATGAACTGTTAAAGAAAGGTAAACATTGGAAATGGGGTGCTGAACAAAACGCCGCCTTTATTAGAGTGAAAGGATTACTATGTAGTACGAAAACACTCGTGCACTTCGATATGGAACAAGAGACGGTGTTGACAGTCGACGCCAGTGCGCGGGGGATAGGCGCGGTGCTGGCGCAGCGCGCGGCCGGCGCCGCCGCCGGAGGCCACGGCGAGCGAGTCGTTGCATACGCGTCGCGATCGCTCACTACGTACGAGTTACACTACAGCCAAATACATAAAGAAGCTTTGGCAATCGTTTTTGCTGTAGGAAAGTTCCACCAGTACTTATACGGTAGAAAGTTCATTCTTCGTACCGACCATAAACCTCTAGTTAGTATATTTGGGCCGAATATGGGTATTCCGAGTGCGACAACAAGTCGTCTGCAACGCTGGGCAATTAAATTATCAGCATATGATTTTACAATCGAGTATGTTAAAACTCACCAGAATACTGCAGATGTCCTTTCACGTTTGATCGAGTTACAAAAAAATGACGTAACATCGGAAGAGGTGGACTTACCTGAACAAACTTATTTACATTTTGCAACAGATGCACTATTGCTTGATTACAATATTCTTAAAAAAGAAACTCGTGCTGACCCAATATTGAGTCGCGTATTAAGTTATATAGTAGACGGTTGGCCGGCCGAGATCGAAATTAAACAGCTAAAACCATATCATAATAGGAAAAATGAATTGTACGATGAGCTAGGTTGTGTTATGTGGGGTCATCGTGTAGTTATACCTTCTTCGTGCAGATCAAAGGTGATCTCCGAACTGCATGACCCACATATGGGAATATTTAAAACCAAGTCGCTGGCACGTAGCTACGTATGGTGGCCAGGGATCGACGAGGCCGTGGAAGCAGAGTGCCGCGCGTGCCCCATATGCGCCGCCGTGGCCGACGCGCCGCCAGGCCACGCGCCGTGCTCGTGGCACTGGCCCTCTCGACCATGGTCCAGGCTACATTTAGATTTTTTAGGACCTATTCACGGTTTAACATATTTAGTAATTGTAGATTCATGTTCTAAATGGATAGAAGCGATTAAAATGCAACGAACTACGGCACAGGCTGTTATCACGGTACTTAGGGACCTGTGGGCTAAATTTGGCCTTCCCAAGCAAACGGTCAGTGACAATGGCCCACCATTCGCGAGTGGGGAATTTCAAACTTTCCTAAACCGTAATGGCATAGAACATATTTTTACAGCCCCTTATCATCCGGCTTCTAACGGAGCGGCTGAAAATGCTGTCAAAATATGTAAACGTGTTATTAATAAGGCGTTAAAACAGAAATTAGAGGTAGACATAGCATTAAGTCGATTCCTACTAGCCTATAGAAATACCGAACATGCTACTACCGGCGATAGTCCATCTAAAATATTACAGGGTCGCAGCCTGCGTATGAGGTTGGATAATTTAAAACCTGAAAGGGAATCTCGCGTAGTCACTCGACAGGAGCGTAGTGAGGTAGCCGCGGGCGGGGCGCGACGGCGTTTCGAGCCGGGCGCTCTGGTGTGGTATCGCGATTATAGGGGTTCGGATAAGTGGATAGCGGGGACGATCAGGGAACAGCTAGGTAACACTAATTACGTAGTAAAATCTGTTTTTGGAACCGAAAGTCACAGACACGTGGATCAGCTAAAACAGAGGGTTATTAGCAACAAAGAAAATAGTAGCACTACGTTATTAGCACCAAATATTGTCCTCAGTAAACAATCGGTAGAAAAGCGTAAATCTCTGACATCTCCCATAGCTATAGGCGAGAAAACAGAACAGAGTGCGGACAGTTCGGGGGAGAGTAAACCGCAGAGTGGTTCACCGATACGAGAGACGCAACGGTCGCCTGTACCGTCGCCAAGTAATTCTTCACCAGTACCCATATCTATACCCAATGTGTCGGCAAACACAGAGCCCGCTGTAGAGAACTGTGGGCCCACGGTTAGGGACCGTAAACCACCCAGGCGGTATGGTTTCGAAATAGATTAAGTTTTAGTTTAGTAACTTTTCTTTTAATCATATTTTATTGGTAATTTTATTTTATATTATAAGTAAATAAGAGTGGAGGTGTTATGTATTACGTATGTGTGCGTGCACTTGCAGCTGTGCGCCAGTCTCTAATAAACGATTGTACTGGACACACGCCTTTGATTTGCCAATTTTATTTTGAAGCTTAAAACTTATGAGATTAACTATGTTTGATTTTTAGCATGACATTGGTAATATTATTTAGACATCTTAAAAAGGTAATGTATTAAAAAGTAAATTAATACGTTTAATTTTTTAAAAAGAAATAATAAATTACGCCATGCTTAATTAAATAATTAAAAAAAGGGACGTACCAACTGAGACGTGGACTCACGACCCTCATGAATGTGGGTCTAAAATAGATATCCAGAAGCTGTCACAGCATCATAATCTTACATATCTTTTATTCTTTGCGGAAATAGATGATACTGGTAGAACAGCATTAAAAAAAATCAAAGAAGAACACTATGGTATATTTCATAGACGACTACCGCATATACAGCTAAGTTTCCCAATCACACTTAGTCAAAAGTTAGTTTTGGAAGCGGCACATAATGATCATCAGTTTTTCTTGCTACATTTGCGACAGTAACTTTCTGCCTTTTACTTCTTACAAGTTTCGTATATGATAAAGAAGTCAAAGTAGGTGAAACTTGGTCTTTACGAGTAGTTGTATCGCTATTGTTCAGATTAGTATACGCATGCGTATTTCTGTGTAATGTAACTTAACAGCGAATCGTACATTACAAGTAAAGATTAAAGGGATGTAATTTTTAAGGTAGCAGATAAATGGTCGATCAATAAAATATTGCACTCAATTAAAATGGCTAGTATGCAACATATTAGCTAAACAATAATATTTATAGGTATATTTTATATCCGACCAAATTGTTATAAATTTGCTGATCGTTTGAATACATGCCAAAATTAAATGCTTATTTTATGTTATATGCTTACAGGTAAAATAAGGTAAATTTGAAATAAGGTAAGTCACTTGTCAGCACTCAACACGTGTATCTCGGATGGTGCTAAAGGGGCAACGACATAACACCGAAAATCGAGCGGTAAGAACCCGATAGTTACACCCTGGCTGGTCAAGCTGTGGAGTCTTGTAATTTCAGCTTTTAAACTTTCAATGCTAAAGCGAAGCGCGTGACGTCTCCGAGACCTCAGCGTGTACTAGTCGGTACACGGTAGGGCAGAAGGTGTTAAGAATCCCCAGATTGGGCCAGACTGCCAAAACTGACGATTGTACTTGGCGATTTTGTGGCTTGATGAGAACATAGATAGATACACTTTATTGTACATCAAAAACATACAAAGTAATACAAAGTACACGTTATTAGAAGAACAACCGGCGCGCGGCGGCCTTATCGCTAAAGTGATTTCTTCCAGACAACCTTTGGGTGGTGAAGAGAAGTGAAGTTTGGTACCCAGTTCGAACTTCTGTTACAAAGAAATACTCTAGTTTGTACGTGTCTTTTTATACGACAAACATGTTTTACTAGAGTTATTATTACAAATTATATGAAATGTTTTGGAAATCATATCAATGATATTTAATTTTAAAAAGATATTCAGTTATATTGTGTATGTATAATTAATTAATTATGCTGTTATGGAGTTGAAGGCAACAAAAGTTCTATTTATTTAAAGTGATCCTTTTTAACTATCAATACTGTATCACTTATCACTGTACTTACTGTATCACTATCAACTGATAGTGATACAGCTGGATCATTTTAATGGTAGGAGATTTATTGCTGTCAAGTTAAAAAAGACAGTTATTCCCAATTACCAAACATCATAAGTTATTATTAGCCTTTGAATCCCAACATTGTAATTCATTGCAATTAAACAACTTTTAACGGTTTAAATCGCGTATATTTGACATTATTTATATCCCAGATCGATGGTGTAGCAATGGGCTCTCCAGTCTCCCCTGTTGTCGCCGATATTTTCATGGAAGACTTCGAGGAGAAGGCTTTCACCAGAGCTGTGGCTATGCCGAAGATCTACAAACGGTACGTAGACGATACTTTTGCCGTCCTCCCCAAAAATAATGTTTCTGCATTCCTAAATCATTTAAACTCTTTACATGATAAAATCCAATTTACTATGGAGTCTGAGGTCAATAAATCCTTAGCTTTCCTTGACATTTTAGTCATCAGAAATCCTGACAACTCTCTTGGTCATACTGTGTATAGGAAACCCACCCATACAGATAAATATCTCAATGGTAACTCCCATCACCATCCATGTCAGTTGGCTACCGTAGGCAAATCTTTGTTACAGAGAGCACACGGCATCTGTGACACTGACCACCTCGAGGAAGAGCTTCTGCATGTGAAACAAGTACTGCGAAGCAACAATCACAAACTCCCACGAATGCGTCACAGAAGCCGCCCCAAGCCTCCTACAGTTGAGCGACAACCTGCCATCTTACCATACATCAAGGGCATCACTGACAAAATTGGCAATATCTTAAGACGAGCTTCAATTAAAACTTACTTCAAGCCGCACAAGAAGATTAGCCAATTTTTAAGACCGGTTAAGAGCAATATCCCCCTACAAGATGCAGGTGTTTACAAGCTTGATTGTGAATGCGGGTTATCATACATTGGGCAAACAAAGAGGAGCATCGGTATCCGGATAAAAGAACACATAGCTGACATGAAGAACAGACGCTCGACCAAGTCTGCAGTTTGTGAACATGCTCTGGACAAACCTAACCATTACATTCGATTTGATAATCCACAAATCCTCGCTAGAGAGACCCGATTCATGCCAAGAATGTTACGCGAGGCTATTGAAATCAAGAAACACCCAAATTTCAATAGAGAAGATGGTTGGCAAGTACCACCGGCTTGGGATCCAGTCATTAAATTAATTAAATCCCAAGGCCAACGCAATAGCTTCGTTCGCGGTAAGGACTCAGAACTGATTCGGAACTATACGCATGCGCAGTTCAAATAATGCCGTTCGCGGAACACACAATTCAGAATTTCTAGTTACAGTTCTGTGTTCGCGGAACCGTCGAACTCGGTTCAGGATCGGTTCAGAATCAGTTCTATCAGTTCTATAACTTTGGCAAGAATCGTAGTTCCAGACATGCGCAGTTTTTACCTAACGACATTTGACATACATGCTGCGACTATATTCAGTTGGTTAGAAACTAATAAACTGGTTAAATAGTTAAATAAAATATAAATTTTATTAATTTATTAAGGGTTAAATAAAATATGGTTAGTTTTGTTTGTTGTTCATATAAATAAGTTTATATAATACTCTAATAAGAGTAATGTGTTTTGGTGGGTCCACTTAAATACTTGCCAACTTAGGGGTTTTCCCCCCAAATTTGGGGGTAAATAAGTGGGATGGTTTTTTTTTAGGGGTTTTATATTTTTAGGGGTATTTTTAGGGATTTTTTGACTCTTCATATATTTTTTTGAATATATATTTTTCATATATTATGTGAAAGTATAGGCCCTGGGACAATCCAAACTATAATAGCTAATCATATTTATTTGTTGACCTAGCGACTTAACGACATCTAGTACAAATATATTACAACTACTCTGTGGTGACTGGTGGTTATTGTGCCTATGCTTACTGGAAATACATATGTACGTTGATTATTGTTTACTTGTTTAATTCGATTTTGTTGTTGTACTGCTGTGCCGACAAGCAATTTGTTAATGATGCCTAAAGAAACTAAAAATAAAAAAATGTACAGTCAGAAGTACACGTAGATTTGGGAAACAGATCCAGATTTAAAAGGTAAAGAAATTTCATTGCATTTTTGTAATTTATATTTTTTCTTTTATTATATATTTTTTTAGGGGGATTTCTAAGTAATTGGGGCGATTTTGGGGGTTTTTGACTTAAGCTTTAGGGATAAATATTTTTGAGAGTTGGTAACACTGCCGATGACAGTAGATCGTACGCAGTTTGGTTCCGAAATCGTTCGCGGAAATAAAAATCACGAATCGGTTTAAAACCGCGCATGCGCTCTACTACGATTCTAAATTAGTTCAGTACTAGTTCCGAATTAGTTCTGAATCCTTACCGCGAACAAAGCTAATACTGCAAGACCTCTGGACACCGTGAGTGAATACTGCGTGCATAGGGAATATTATGATTAAAAAATCCAGACGGTAGTTCAAAAAATTTCAGACGGTAGTTCAAATAATTTCTTAATAACTCAAGTGACAAATAAAATCAATTAGTCACCCCGTGACCACGTCCACTGCAAAGTGTTCGAAACGTCGGGATATAAATAATGTCAAATATACGCGATTTAAACCGTTAAAAGTTGTTTAATTGCTATGTATAGTAATCGCGAAAACCTAAGAAAATATTATTGTCATTCATTTATTCAATTTCTCGATATTTTAAATGTCGCATTATTCATATTTGTATGTCAATTTCTATTCATACATTAACGTGCATTTTTTTTACATTTTTGTTACATAAGTACATTGACGCGAATGTGCGAAAAGCAGAACCAGAAAAAATAACATCAGAGACTACCAGCCAGCCATTTCTGTTTGTGACAGCAAAGATTACGGTATAAATCTGCTACAGAGCGCAGAGAACATTAAAAATAAATAAGGGAATAGAAGTCGGCAAGAAACGTGTTTGTTCTGCTTAAGGAGCCGCCCGTCTGCCAGTGACAGATACACGAGTGCTCTACGATCTCTACGAACTAATGTTGCGCTAGTTGTTTGTACGGAATATCCTACAAGTGTCATCATTGTTCGCAACAGAGGACAAATCTTTAAACATTCCTTTTAAAGTTGTTAGGTGAAATCACTGACGGTAGTAAAATTTATCAGAATTATTTAACAAAGCACTCATGTGACAGGAATACTTGTGTATATGTAATCCTATACCTGAATGATATTAAAGAGTTAAAGAGTAACGTGGGACCGCTTGCACGTCCGCCCTCTTTTCTCTATAAAAAAAAAATGTTAAAATTTAAATTACGCTTAAAAAATGGCCATTAAATCAAACATTTTACAGTTGAGCGAATTTTTCAATAATCATTGATTAAATTTGGGGTTAGAACACTGACTATTTGCTACTTTTTTTAATAGAAAAAGGCGGCAGACGAACTTACAGTCCACCTGATGGTAAGTGGATACTGTCGTTCATAGACATCCGCGATACATGCCAACATCAGTCAAGAATGAGAAACGTTGACACGTTCCCGGATGCGTTGTCTACCTTTGCAGATTAAGGAATGGATTGGGGGAAAGGGTAGGGAAAATGGGGCGGGGTAGGACAGAATGAGAATGGGCTCTGGTATATCTCACTCACTACCGAAACAGGTACGTATATTGGGGAAATACGATAAAGTGGGAAAATGCAGTACATTTCAAGGTAGTTTTCTGTGAGAGAGGGCAACGTGGCCAGTCGAGTGCGCCCGCGGCTGTGGGAATGCAGCGTGCACGCTCCTCTTACAATGTACTATATTATATATAATATAGTATAATAGTAGCATTATTATTAATATTATTATATTATAGTAGCAAATTTATACATTATTATAATCTGACAATGAATAATTTTGTTTGTAATTTATCTAGATATTGTAAGGCCGATATGGATAAACTGTAAGTTCTACCTTACCACTAAGATCTTATCCATCTGTAATTGCAGTATACAATAAATTATTCTGAATTTGAATCTGAACGGAACTCCGTTGTCGGTATGGACTTGTTTATTGACTTTGGTTAAGGATTTTCTAACTTGATTTTCTAATTCGTTAATTTAAGATTCCGTATAAATAGAAACATGCACTAACATCTGATTTTTAAGATAAATATCTATTTTTTTTTTAAAGATTATAAAGTATCAATATTTGGCAAACTAGGACCGATAACAATAATGTTTTCTCAGATAAATAATTATCACACAGTATGGGCATATATATTTCTCTCATATTTCTTTCTACGTGATATTATCTTATAGAAAGTTGTTATAATCTTTTCAATAAAAATCACATTTATTTAAAAATAAAATATTAAGAACTTTATATTAATAACTGCAAAGAACAAAGATACAAATTGCTAATGAGACATTCAAATTCTAATGTTATCACTTCTGGAACTTCAGAGAATCGTCTGAAACAATGCAAGACTATATACAACTTGCATTTCTTTACTCATCTATCTCTTACATTTGATGCCGTGTTCGTAGCGTGAGAGTGAGAGGGTAAATTTTTCAGCTGAAACGTTGAGTTTGTAGAGATATGGGCTATGAAAGTAAGGAGTCATAGTCGGTGGTGAAAATTTAAATCAGTTTAGTCGAGTTTCGGATTATGGGGGCGCGAAGCCCCCAGGCCGACGTTTTGACGCCATCTCCATGCAAATTGGGACGGTCTCTGGGATGTGAAAGTGTTGTATAAATAAATATATAATACACAGAGTGTGGTAGGATGTATGGAAAATACATTTTATTCGATTTCTTCCTTAAAAATAATACCAAGAGTGGGTGCAAGACCATTTAATTAACCGAAGCTAACAGCCCATACAATGTAATGTTTATGTATGATTTTTTAAAATATACGGATTGTAACTGAATCTCAAACCATGGATTCAGGTCATGATTTTGAATTAATGACATGTTGTATTTATTGTACGAAAATTTTGGTATATTTTGTTGAAAAGATTTGTGATATTTTCATATCAGTTACGTTCAGTCAGTCACGTTAATTTTCAGTCACAAATGTAATTCATGGTTTCGGGCTTCGGGAAAGGTTCGGAGAGATAAGTGTTCGGGAGTATATAAGGGTGGCATACCCATGGTCATAGATAAGTATTCTTGTTTGGACGTACCTAATGATTCATCATAACTGTACGACTATCGATAAAAACTCGATGACTCTCCTAATTTTTATCATTTTCTAGACGATACGATCGCGATACCTTTTTTCTGTTATTATATATGGTATAGGTAGGTATCCAACATTTATAAGCCTTTGGTACTTAAAACAACCAAAAAGAAGAACTTAATGTAAACTGTGAAAAAAAGCAACAAATTTTCGTCGGAGAGTCAAGATATTTCTTACTTTTCTTTTCCTTGTAATAAGGAGTGTCGGCTTTAAGGGTTTATGCATAAGTTAAGCTTTTGATGTCGTGACGTCATTTAATAAAGGATTACTCAGAAGTCGGTGGATGTACCTACACCAGCTAAATTCAGTGAGATTATGAGGGTATAATTTACAACGTTATTCGATAGCTCTTTGGTTCAGTGTATGTATGTACATATCTAATTAATTAACATTATAGATTGATTACCTACGTCATTCGGGTCACTAGCAAGTATAATATACATATCATCAGCCTGTCTCTCCACTGCAGGGTATAGACCTAAGATTAATATATAGATAATTAATTAAGCAGGTACATGGTAATATTAATCTACCTCGTAGCGGTATTACGGGTAATGCTACGAGTAGGTACTATGAATGTGCTACGAGTTCTACGAGTTAAAATTATTGTAAATTACAAAAAAAAATACTCTTACAATTACAATATTAATGCTTAATTGTGCATTTTGATAAGAAAATCTTATAGAAAAAATTAATTAGGATAAAAAGCGTACTTTTTATCCAGATTCATTATTGAGCTAATGAATGGGAATCAAGCTAACCACACATTCTTTAATGTCTACGCACACGGAGTCACGGAATAAATAAATACTAGTGTGAGCCATTGAAAAAAAAATAGTTTTTTCTCTTATTACCATTAGTGCGACCAAGCTACGCCAGCTTGTTTTTCACGCTTCAAACTCCACATGTCCATATTTCCGCAATATGTCAAATGCGGTGTCGTTTCCGGATTCGTGGTAGCGTACATATCGAACTTATTTTTATATATGAAATATATTTTCCTTCCCCTTTAATGGGACATTAATCTTATGTCGAGTGACATTCGAGAGGTGCTAGACATTTTGCGTTTGGCTGCATCCAGCTTATTTTGTGAAAATATGTAATATAGAGACGCCCGGAGATTTAGGATGTTAACCCGTAGCCAGAACAAGCATCCTTCAAACCCGGAGACTACGGATCAGATTCGGAGACTCCGGGTTACACCCGGAGCCGTGGCAACCCTAGTTTGCATACACTCTGTATATAGAAACACACAAGTGCTTTACAAGTCAGGAATCATTACTTACTGGGTATAATTCGATGTTGTGATTTTGCTTCTCAGCTTATCTTCTTTCAAATTAACCACGCTTACCTGCAACAAATGATACAGAAATTAATATATTACATTTGTTAACTTATTAAAAATTATGACTTCAAGATTTTGACGTTTTTCACACACTTACAGTGAAATCAACGAGACACGAGCTTTGCATCTGTGTGAGTGGGTGCCGAATTGTCCAATGCGATTGTCGTAATGGTTCACATTGTACACACCGGTGACTCTTGAAAGGCCACCAGGGCCACAAGAACTTAGACCTACACGATGTTGAGACAATCAAGGTTTTTTAGCCGGTAGGAGTCCGGCACTACCTGGTACCACCTAGACTAGCTAGACTAGATGGTACCAGGTGATCATGCAGGGTTTTCCTTGATTGTCTTTCCTAACAAAAAAAAAAAAAAAATCACATTGTACACAATCGGCGTGCACTCACGCAAACGCAAAGCTTATGTCTTGTTGATTTCACTGTATCTATTAATTATTAAACTAATTATAACTTATTAAACTGATAATTCATTATTAGTTTAGAATATTAAAATATTCGTGAGTGGCAATGCTGTTTATAGCGTTGTTTTTACAAAAGATAAGTTTGGTAAAATGAAAGTGGTGATAGCTTAGAGGTAGGGGTGGTGATCTATACATACTATAATCTATAGTGATACAATAGTCGTAGTCATGTCATTTATTGCTTCATGTGGTCATAAAGGTGCTGTAATTTGTCCGCAGCATGAGCCTTTTAAGGGCACCGCAACATTAAAGAACATTATAACAATTATTGATTTTGATTTTACATAGTTTACTATACTATATTAGAAAAACTCTTGCAAAGTGTAGAAATATTTTGTTATTAGGAATTATTCTACTTTAACTAACTTTTTCTATTTTATTGTATATTATTAGGTAATTTGTTATATATTTTAATTGAGATGTGATCTGTGCCTGATCTAATTATTTGCGTTTTGGTGGATGGTAGTAACTAAGTTATTTAATTTAATATATTTATTCCAATTCAGTCAACACAGATCCATACAAATGTTAGTAAGAGTAATTTAAAATGTTGCGCTTGCGAGTATTAAGGATAAATACAGGCTAAGGTGCCTGTGTCTATTGGGACTCTCATTCGTAAGGTCGTCAGGCCAAATCTTCGGCTCGTACTACTGAGATAAAACTATCACTAGCTCAGCGGTGAGAAAACATCGTGAGGCAAAATGAATGTTCTTGAAATTAAAAAAAAAACGCCTCCGTTCAACTCTTATATTGAAATAATCTAAAATTAATGACACAAGTTTGCATATTTATCGTATACACTAACTGGTTTGTTTCATTTGTTTTATGAATTACTCTAATATTGTGGCAATTCAGTATCATATCAGACTTAAAGCAATCGGGACCAGATTTATTTATTTTGTGATCTGGTCCCGACTGCTATCGAGTCTTGTATTGATTTACCGTGAAGAACACAGTTCGCCGCCACTTTTTTATAGTTTTCTTCAGCTTTTCAAACTTTTTTCTACTTCAACCTTTCGCACTTTGTTTACTTTGGCGTTATGGCTATTGCCTATCCCATGAAAAAAACTACGGGGCAGAGGTTTATGAATGTCAACAGGCATAAATCAGGCGTATCGCGAGGAGACCGCGCGTTATTGTCTGAATTTATGAAACGAATGTCGTGTGACGGGGCATAAAATAAAAATCATTGGCCATTGATTTCTTCATGGAGTTTTATGAGTTTTGTATCGCGCGTAGGGTCTTTTAAACGTTTTCAGTGACTCAGTGGTGCGACACGTCGCCATTCGTGACTATTTTTATGCCATAACAGAAATGTACTGACGACGATGCGGTTAAAGCATTCGAAGACATTTATTCCTCATAACAATCCCCCATAACAATCCCCCCAAGGATGAATCAAGAGTATAATTGGGAAGATGAAAACCAAAATATTTCATTTCGTTTAAGGAGCACCCTATTACCCATTCCTACCATTAACTTTTTTAAATTCACTCCCTAAATCTCGAAAGTTAGGTAAAAGTCACGTTCAGGGCGTAGTAATGTTTGTCATTATTGACTGTTTTTGGCATGTATCAATGGTATCCGTCGGTGACAGTATCCACTTACCACCACAGTTGGTGGTCGGCTTTAGAATCTAATATATATATTTATATATCTATATATATATCTAATATACGCCATCTAAATATTTTCACAAGTGACGTGTAAGACTACTACGGAATAACAAAGGCACTAACCAAACCCTAAGGAACTACACCACGTCAGCGTGCCGTTTTAAGGCCATACATCGCTCATGCACAAGACAATGTCCATGAGGAGGCCCATGTCCAGCAATGGATGATGCAAGAGCTGGTTACAGTTAACACAGGTGGACTGTCTGTTCGTTTGTCACGTTACTTCTATATAAAAAAGACAATGGGATAATCGCGTGCATTTCAGTTCTTTAAAGCATCAAACTAAAATGTTTCAATTGATTTGTCCAATTATGTCGATTTGGGTAAAAAAATATTTTAAAATTTATTACGTAATTATTTACCTAATTGCAATTTATTGTGTGAACGACTGATTTCACAGCAATGATGCGATTAATAAAAGAATATAATTGTAAAGCGGTTTTCCACCGCAAATTATCCTACACAATACTTTTCAAAATGACATAATTAAGTGCAAAGTCGAATGAAATGCGATTTCAACCAGTCGCTGCCTTCAATACATTATTTATTAATACATTCGCAGCGATACCGCATGAAATTATTATTCGAATACACGCGCCCCGTAATCGATGAAACATCGATGTTTATTCATTTGATGTGCGATCGTTAATCGTTGCTAGCGTGAAACTGACGTGTTATTGTGTATGACATGATAAAGTTTTTAAAGGGAGGATTGATTTTGCATCTGTCAACACCATGATGGCTCTTTGGGAGATTCTTCAGAATTTAAATGCCTAAATCAATTTAATTTTAATTGGCGAGCTTTCGACTGAGCAGTAAGGTACAATGGATGACAAAAATATAATTATATGATACTGATTTTAATAACTAAAATTGTAATTATTTTTTCTCAAGAAGTTTTAACAATCCACGTAACCCAGTAAAAATGTAGATATATAACATATTTTAAATTTAGAAAACGATATAAGTATGTATAGTTGTATATTGTAAAAGAAATTTTTGTTTCAGCATTTTCAACGTCCCACTGCAAGGCACAGGCCTCCTCTAGTAAATTACTAAGAGGTTTCGGGCCATAATCCACAAGGCAGGCCCAGTGCGGAATGGTGGTTACATTTGTAAGAATTTGAGATAATTAATAAGACATTCAAAATTATAAAAGAATTATATTATAATTATAAATAGTCCGTTAGTACAATATTTACATGTCATTTAAAAGTATTTGAATTGACCGGCGTACACGTGCTATTGTGGGATTGGTCCATCCTTCGCTCGGAGTGCGCAATGCGCAGGCGTAAGGGAAGGCATTTTCCCTCTTGAAAAGAATATATAAAAGTAGTGGTAGCACGTGCGCGCAGGGCTGATTCACCTTAGTATTCAATTGAGCAGTTCATAAAAGTGTAATTATATTATTTGTTAATAAAGTGAATAATAAATAAACTGGTTTTTACTTGAGAAGCCTACACATTAGATAAAGATTTTTAATTTTGGAACATGTGAGTAGATTCTTTTAAGCATTTAAGTGGAAACTTGAGGATTTGAACTCATGAATGAGAGTCGAGAATTGATACCTAGGTATATCCTAACCTAACAAAACCTAACTTTCACTCGTCAATATGTACTAGTTTAGTATCTATAATAATATATTGTCTAATTTCACGAACTTAGGTGATTTATTCGAAAGTGGAGACCTCAGCAATAGGTAGCATTTATACAAAAGCTACCAGGTGATAAAATAAAATTGAAACATCTAACTGCATTCGTTCCTGCATTCAAAATTATCATTGAAACTTTATTCTTCGAATGTCCTACACTAATAAACATGTCTCTATTACATTAGTTCCTGGCGTTAATTCGACGACGTTGGACGAGTCTAATTGGAATAGTCCCCAAACCCAACTTGTTAGTCCGACCGGTCGGCAGTTAAACTGAGTTTAGACTCCCGTCCAACACCAGGTGAACCGACAGGTTTTAACTGCATAGAACCAGTTAGCGCCGGTTCTCTTTGAGCCACGTGTTTCAAATTTAGTTACATTTAACAAAAGGCTTTCTGTTCGTTAGTTGATTAACTTTGGCAATTTTGACGGGAGTTTTCTTCATATGTCGGCTGTTAGCACTTGTGTCTGTAGGGTAGCATGATCAAAGTTTTTTACATAAATAGGTACATATAAACCTTAACTTTTCTAGTTTCTTATGTATTTCTGTTTGCAGGTTTATATGTATATATGTGTCTACGTATTTATACAGAAACATTATTTCTTTTTGCACTATCTAACTGTATTCGTATATAGACTTGACTTCTCCGTACCACTCAAAGGTCAAATGGATGACATCGCTTTAGCGATAACGCGGCCGATTGTAATTATAAGTATTTTGATAAAATATGTTGAAAATCATACGTGCATTTACAACTTCAATCATCCTAAAACAAATGAAAAAATGAATACTTATTAAATAATAATTTATGAACTCCTTGACAAAGTTAAACCGCACAGAAATTTAACAATTTAAATGACGAGTTTGATTTACGACGGTAAACAAGTATTTCATTTTCATTTTATGTTTCAAACAAAGAACACAAAGCAGCTGAATATTTCTAGTTACAGAACCATAATTCATTTTGACAAGAGAAGGAATTGGTTTGTGGGTATCGTAAAACTGTGGTGGTAACAACGTATGAAAAATATTTTAAAGACCGCAGTGTAACCTGAATCACCCAGCAGGCACATGTAACTAAGGGCACGAGCGTCACATATTTCCAAGGGTTTTACCTTTTCACCTATTCCGTGATTTTTGACTTTTTAATTAGTAAATTAGTGGAATGAACGTATTTATTATTATGTTTCAATCTTTATACTTTTAACTGTAGTTTTAGTTCAGGTGTGCGGCCGAATTTTGAAAAGAATATATGTGTGCCGTAAGTGAAAAAAGGTTGCGGGACACTAATGTAGATGAGTGAAGGCCAGTAATAGCTGAACAACTGAACGACAGAATGAGAGATTATGAAGAGGTTATGAGAGATGTATAAAGTCAGAGAACTGATGTTATGATTATGTTGTTAATTTTTACATAGTTCAATGTATCGGGCAAGATTAACTTATTTTCCTTTCTGTTAAATTTCATTTCATTCTATCAAATTTCCATCCAGTATGAGACTGGATGGAAATGGAAAGATGGAAATCATCCCACATTGTTTCCTCCCTTCCAACATTCTTCCTATTCTTCATAATTCCCAAACCATTCACCAAATCCTCATTCCTCAATCCTGTATGTATTTTGACAATCATTTTATCAGTTAATTTTGACCGATGTCAGGGCATGTACCGCCTATGTACTGTTCGCTTTGATATTCTTAACGGTCTGGTCGACTGCGACTTAACAAAAACAATAGAGAAATTTATAACATGTTTGTATTTTATAGTTTGGTCCGATTCATCAGGATCAAATGTCGGCTTGCATTAACAATCAGGTAAAGAACCTTTAGGCAATCAGCTTCAGTTAAAATGACAGGGTAAAACGTTGGTAGTGCAAAAGTAATCGCTTAGTACTAAAAAAAAAATTGCATCTTTTAGGAGAGCCAACAAGCTGCTCTATTGTGCAATATTTATTTTGAAATATTTTAAAAATTGCTAGAACAGTCAAATTCATAACTTGGTTACAGTTTTACGGCGACGCGCCTTGAAATGAAATTAAAATTTGACAAACCCACGTAACTGTTATTTATGACGCCCTGTTGAAACAAGCGTGGTGCTGTTAAAAGCTATCTTATTAACTATTTTCGGTATGGATAATGTCGTGTCTAACTAAATTCATAGCTAAAACTTTATATGAGCTGTTACAATACCCACTTAAACCGCACTAAGCCAGTTGGATTAGCACGTCAGTTCGCCGTCATATTAAAACGAAAATGCTGACCTCGATATTGCGCACACTTAATTCGGACTCCTCATATCATCATGTACCTTATTCACGACGTAACAGAGGTTATAATTGTACATATTGTGTAAGGTAAGAGTTCAACCCACTGCGGGAATTTATGTGCTGTCTCTCTCACACATTAGTTTCCAGGAAATGTTGGTGGAAATTTCTAATTGTGATAATTTGCGTGAGATATTACCAGTGCCAGTGATGATTATGTGGCTGCGTTTCTGCGTTCTGCTGTAATTTTAGGACTAATGAATCTTTAGTAAAAGGTGTAGGTATCTAATAAAAAAAATAATGCCACACTCAATGGCCCAAATTCCCTGTAGATATTTCCTGGATTTCCTGTGTCATGCGTCCAGAGACACATAGAAAGATAAACACACACCCAGACCCGACCATACATTTGGCTAGAAACACATGTATATCCGAATCGAACTCGGAACCTTTTGCACAGCAAGAACGATCACTAGTAACTGCCCCAATCAGACTACAATCTAGATTAATAACGCTGTGTTAAACTATAATTTAGCATGCATTATCGTATAATGTAGATACTATCAGTGTGATGTAGAATTTGTGTGGTTAGTTTGATTGCCGTGGGAATTCTATGATTGATCTGGATAAAAAGTACTCTAAATGTCAACTCGACACAAATAATTATTATGGTGAATAACAACTGGTGAAACACCTTCAGTCAACCAGACAGAGAGACAAAAATTCTAAAAATTGTTGTTTTGGGCTTTGTATCAATCGTACTTTATACTGTGACGAATTTAAAAAAAAATGTACAGATACGGTTCTGTCAGGATCTTACTATATGTATTAAATGTACAGACATAGATTTATAATGCACATGAGAAGAGCGTAATATGGTCTATGGTTGGAAGTGTCCTGATTATGAAAAAACATTTCTTGCTGTCCTATTTAGTTTGGTTTCCAATTGGCAAATATAGAACCGTATCTAGCCCTCTTTTTCGTCCACAGCTGGGACACGGGTGTCCTCATCCACATTGTCTTGTGCATGACGGATATATGGCCTTAAAACGGCACACTGGTCAAGCAGGTTAGCAAGTCAACTTTTTTAGTCGCATTTCACGACACTCACAGGAAGAGATGAGGTGGTATTATGCGAAAGACGGCAAAATTGGCATATAAACTTATTATATTTTGTACTTGTATCTGCCTGTAACATCCCACTGCAGGGCACAGGGCTCCCCTTAGTAAATCCCTCGGGGTTTCGGGCAGTAACCCACCACGTGGGTCCGGTGCGGATTGATGGATCACACAATGCCGTTTTTTTTTTAGTTTCCTCATGATGTTTTCCCTCATCGCCGAGTTAGTGATGATTTTTCAAAATCCGTACTTAAGTTGAAGCTCAGTGGTACGGACCGAGAATTTGAACTCACGATCATACGAATGTGAATTAGGCACTGAATACTATGTATTAGGCACTTAGTATCTTTTTATACATTTCAGTGCAATTTCATTTGTAATTCTTCGAGAAAACTAAATTTAAAGTTGTAAAATCAGACTTCATGAAGTGTAGCTTGAAAGTCGGCAATGTGGCTTAACTTGGGTCCAGAACAAATTGACGTACCAAGCCCCTTAGCCGAAATAATTGCCGTCGTTACGAAGGCTTTAGGACGACAAAAGGCAGCCTTTTGATGTAAGATTTCGGTGTTCGGTTGCCTTCAGAGTAAACGAAAATTAATCACGTATTTGTCTTATGTTAGGTCATGTAATAACGTGTCAAACGTGAAGACTTCGAGACACGTGTACCTTTATTGTAGCCTGTAGCTTTTATATTTGGATTTATCTGCACAAAGTAACCTTTCATCGTTTGACAAAGATGTACAATACAATTTTCAAGACACTTTAATACCGGGAATCAGAAGGTTGTGAAATTTACTATCAACTGAAGTTTTTTCATTATATTAAATGGGGTTATATAAGAGAGCTGTTAAAGGATACTGCAAGGTCGGCTTCGTGGCAGTGACCACTTACCATCATATGAAACGCCGATTCTTTAGCCACCTTTTCTATATAATAATAAAAAGGGCCTCTAAGCAGCAATTAAAAAAGAGTCCGAAATTATTAAAATTTAGTCTCGAGTTAGTATGATTAAAATGTCGAGCGACTGGTTGGTTGATAAATCCAATTTGCGAGTCGAATATTTAGTTACAAAACTACCAAATATACGATAGTTATTCCAGAAATTTAAGGTACTCACTTTATAAGTTTCTTAACTTTATGACATTCTCTTAATAAAGTCTTCATTAAGTCCGCCTTTTGTAAACATTGTCCTGTAAAATAAAGTGTGCGACAAACGCTGATAAGATTTTTTATTCGGGGATATCTTTAAGTATTTTATTACATTTTTTATACTTGTATAGTAACATTTTTTATACTTGTATAGGCAGCGCATCCGAGGGCGTGCCAAAGTTTGTCATTTTAGAACTAATGGCATGTATCGCGGATGTCTATGGGCGACAGTATCCACTTACCATCAGGTGGACTGTATGCTCGTCTGCTATCTCTCTATGACCATAATAAAAATATTCCTGAAATAGTTGTTCAATATAAAATATCATAACTCAATCAAAATGCAACATTATTTCCCTAACAGCATAAAGAGCGTCGCACACTGAACGATAAATAATTGTTAATAATCTCCGTCTAGCCGGGGTAATGTGTGGGGCGACGACATCTAGAACTATTTATCTGTCTGTTATCATTAACTCATAATGGAACGTTTTGTAAGTGATATTATATCCAATAATCGCTTTAGTACAGTTAGTAAATTGCTTTCCTTAAAAGTGTCAACAATATCTCGGCTGCGCAAATTAAAAACCTAGGAAGGGATCCTTTTGTAAAAATCTGATTTATTCGGTTTTGGTCGTGTCATATAAAATAGGGCTACGATTAGAATGAGACAGCGTCGTCTTGTAGTCACTTGGGTGAAATTTAATTAGCTTTAGAAAGGCAAACACAAATATTTTTCTCGACTCTCTCGTGCACTTACTGCGTTTTTATCGCAATTACAGCCGATGTAACTTTATTAGTGAATGGTAAATTAATTAAATTATTTATAAAAATATTGAGATATGTAATTTAAAGTTATACTAAAGATTGAAATTAAGGGATAGCCTCGAGTTAACATAGCCACGCCAGCCATGTTAACATGTTACAGTTTTGGTGTCGAATCGTCGAGTCGGCCTCTTTAGATGAACATTCCCATTGAAACACCATTTGAACTCTCTATTTGAACATCATTTGAACTTGAGGCAACCGTTTGCCCTGAGAAAGCATCTAGAAGTGTTTAAAGCTTTAGCGGTGTTTGAAAAGAATAACACGCTCTTCATTCAATATTTTTGCCGTCACCTATTTTACTTGTAATGGCTCTCAGTGGATAGGTATAAGATTTAAACAAAAAGTATCATAGTGCATAGAGATATTTTTTTTCTTTGGTACCTACAGATGTGTAGTTCTATATCTCATTTTATAATTGTTGCTAACCTGTTTCAGTGCCAAGTGATAGCCAAAAAGCAAGGGTGTGGTCGCATCTAATATTCATGTTCTTCGATTACTTACTTAACCAAACATAGGGCGAACAGTTTTCACTTCATCAAACATAATCGCAGACACGAACAAACAATGATGTATCGTCTCATAGATTTAACGCACCCGTTATTTGGATAGTTATTATTAATATTGTCACGCGAGGCTCAGTGTGAGGGTGCCCTTAAAATGAATAAAGATTAAGAACGATGGGTTTGTACGGTTAAGTTTTTAATGCGTTTGGTGTAATGGGTTGGGAAGAAAGATTAAAATGTCGATTTTAGAAGGGAAATTCCTTTTTTCTGAAGGATTTTCTATTACAATAAAGAAATGTCCCGGGTAAATTAAGCACTCAGTTGCTAATAAAATGTTCTTTACGTATATTTATTTATTAACTCAATGTACAGACTTACTATTACTGTACACTGTACCTTTTACTGTTTTAGGTATTTATAAATTTAAATTTTATTGCACAATATATACTAATATTTATTATAAAGATATTGTAGAATAATTTCCCTGTGAAATAATAAATGTGCTGATTTTAAAAGAAACAATCATTTTTAGGAAGCTAATTTAATGCAGTTGAACTCAGGTACACGTACACAATATGTTTGAGATTGTAGGAAATTGCAATATTAGTAAACAGATACTCGAAGTTTTGGCAGAAATGTTTCCGGTGCCGGGGTGCCGGGTTCGGTATATTATTATATAAGTTTACACAAATCACGAGATATATAAATAAATAATCGCTAAAAGTGTTTGTGGCAGACAAGTTTTGGGTAGATCATTACATAAAATTTAACAAACATTACTTTACCTAAAATACACGTAAAGTAGCTACATTTAGTGGAAGCAGCAATGTAATTAAAATATAGCGATACAGAATAATAGATTGTAGTTTTTGTAAGTCCATGTAAAACATGATATCAGCCCAGGTTGTACATCTAACCGCGACAGTTACGGCATTGGGGGGAGGCTTTCTTCAAAAACCTATTAACTTCGAAATAGAAAGTATCACGTGATCTAAATTAGGTGTCCAAAGTAATTAATGTTTGGAAAACACGTTTTTTGATTATGTAATTAAAGTGAGGTAGGCTATTTCATTGTAGAAGGTATATTTGTACTAACATGTAATTTTTGAAATGTTTTGATTAATATCAAATTGTATATATATTTAAAAAAGTTTGTATTACTTTTCTTTTTCTGTAAAATTTGTATGCTCGTCGTGGAATCTGAATTTGAAAATTCAGTGTTACACAAAATGAACTCATTAGATATTTTTTTTTGCTTTTCAGGCTTCGAGAAAGGTATGAACACATCCTGTATATTATAACATATGTTGTAAGTAAGTATTCCTTATTGTAAACCACATATAGAACACAACGCATATAACCACAATACAAAATAGAACATAAAAGCCGTTCTTATCGCTAAAACGGTCTTTTCCAGACAATACTTTGGGTTAAGGTTTTTCTATTTTTATACATTGGGTTAAGGTTATTCCATTACACGTTTTTTATATATTAATTTTTAATCTTTTGTGTTTTATTAAGACTTTAAATAGTTATAAATATACTAAATTTCTAAATATACTGAAAGGATATGAGAGCGGATCCACGTTATGTGCACTAGAACGAGAACTCTAGTGCATTTAACGATAGTTGTCTACCTCCTAGCTACCGTTGTCAAATGCTACCAATCGTATTAGTAGTACAATCAATCAACTGGCTTGTCAACACGCTACGTCAAACAGCGACAAATCAGACTTCGGATTAATCAGAGGACAATTGTGAATGTGTGTTTCAATTTAATTCAAAATGTCCGGTTTGTATGAGATTGTTCATTGGAGTAGAATTTCGGGAGTTAACCGATGAAGCCTATAAATCTTTAATAATAGGTTATGACCTTTGACCTTCAATTTCTCTCGTGTGTATTAAATGGGTCTGTACGCCAAGCCGTGCTTCACTGGTAAATTGTTGAACCTATCACATTTCTTGAAGTTGTAATACCATTACTGTTCAAAACGTCTGTGATGACTAGCACTCATTTGCAATAGCGTTTTTTTTACATAATAGATGGCAGACGAGCGGGTGGGACATGAGATGGTAAGTGGTCAGCGCTGCCCATGGACACCTGAAACATCAGAGGGCATGCGTGGAGGGTCCCATGTTGCAATGTAACGGAAAAACCTTAGCTGGCAGTTCATTCCAAAACTTTTGGGTCAGCTGTAAAAAATGTCTATTTGACCGCACTGTAAGCAGCGATTTTATGTCATCGTCGTGCGGATGAACCGCAGAACGATGATGAGCGGTGCGATGGTAAAAACTCGAAGTTGGCATTAAATTGAACAGCTCTTCAGAACATTCCCCATTATACAGGCGGTAGAAAACGCAGACGCAACATCTCTATGGATGCTGAGCGATTTTAAACCACCTGCATTCTAGCGAATACTACAAATACATCAATACTCATATACAAAACAATAATGGTACATTCAAAAACCTTTAAACAATAGCGTAACCCTATAAAGGTCATCTGAAACACGTTCCACGTTTTCCGTAACTGTTTTTCACCCCACTTCACCTACTTTGTATTCGTGTCGCGACTCCAAGTGCCGTGATTTCGAGCGGAGTAAATAACACTTTCCTAAACAACCACTTACAGACAGATTTCAATTGTTCACCAAGTACAGGTTATCGGGGAGAGTGAATAGTGGGATGGTTCTGATAGGCCAGATAGTGGGATTTAAAGGGTTATGTTTGTAGACTGTTTAAATTTTTTATCAGGTTCATTGGTATTCTATGTTGCAGTCGATTTTTACGGAGATATTGTAACAATACTCTTTCGAGTATCAGGGGTCACGGTACTCGGTAATGTCCGTCCGCGCGAATACTCGCCGCACTATCGAATTGTCTTTACCGGACTTCCTGATTTTCTTGAACGCCACAATCAATGGCCTACACTAGGATTCTCAGTGCCGTGGATCCAGAGACACACAAAGACAAATACAACTGCGTCAATCGGCGGTCAAATCTTTATGAACTCTTACTGGTCGGTAGTGCCAACCTTCCAAACAGGATTCTGCAATTCTACTGCATTCTATTATTTTCGTTCCTAAATTTCAAATTCGTTCCAAACGTCAAATGCCTGTACTATAACTCATTAGCTAAACTATCATTTAGTCCATAAGAACATAGCTAGCGCATCCCGCTTAAGTCTTTAGTGTCAATACTACGTACATCGATCAATATTCAGATATTTAAATACTGTATATTCCACAGATTGTTTGCGCATGAGACCAACTCATCGATTTGAGAATATACTAGATATGTCATACAAGCACTTTAGGGCAGCCATGTTAGAGTCTAATAGTGTTCTTTGTTGAGTAGCTCTCGACTTCTTTAATTCATATGTGTTTTGAAAATGGAACATTCTTATTACGTACCTAAGTACCTAGTACCTAAGTTTCAAATTTGACTTTTTAATGAACCTCTCCTCCTTTGCTTCAGCAGGTTGACAATCAAGTTTCTTTGATAAGAACGTATGATGTAGTCTATTACCATATCGATGGACTAAACGACAGTACGCGACAGCACGGGAGTGCGGTTTCAAGGAATTTGATAGAGATGTGAAAAACACATTAGATGGATACATAATTTTAATGTATGTTTATTGTTGTAAATTTATATACTTGTATATAAAATAATTTAATTCAAAAAAATCAAACAACAAAATTAAAACGATTAAACGCATACTTTAACCGCACTGATAAACTCCTGGAGTGAAGACTTGCTGATGTTCTCTCTAGAGAATCCCTACCATCTGAGCTAATGTTTCAGTATCCAATAAATCTACCTTGAGGAATTCGCGACTAGCGAATTTTGGAAAACTCACTGCATATCGACTAAGGGTGGTCACCCTTAGTCGGAATCAGGAAACTAATTCCTATCGGAATTAGTCGGTATAGTCAGCGGAATCCAAAATATTAATCAGTTTCGAAGTTTACAGACATTTAACTAAAGATATTTTTTTTTATAGGAAAGTAGGCAGATGACTAATCAGCTCACGTGATGGTAAGTGGCTATTGCAACCCATGGGGACACCTGCAATCCCAAGAGGTTGCAGGTTGCAAATCCTATTCACAGGTTTTTGAAGAACCGCATATCGTAATATAATAGAAAAAAGTCTTGAGACACTTCGTTCCACGGTTTACGATTTCGCCGTATAAAACAGTTTTTGGACCGAACAGATATGCCAACTACCGATCTTCAAAATTTAAGATAATAAAAGTAACTACTATGTCACTTACTAGAATCCTAGAGTCCAAAACTCCTCATTGTTAGTGAGGGCTTCTAGTTAGAAACCTCCATCCGAGTCTCTTTGTTCACAACAAAGAGATCACTCTGTAAAAACGCGAGGGCTCTTGCACGTTAAGGGTAGCTACTCTTATTACGTTGGCGTAAAGGTTACAATAGAACTAAAAAAGATACTGTCGACAGCTCTAGAACATACGACGCGTCGTGTATGGTCTGTCAAACACAATTAAAGCTAAACTTACTTAGCGTTGTCGCGCTGTTGCGGCGTGGGACTAATTTGGAGAGTTCGCTTGTTATTCTGTTTGGACGTCTGTAGGCAATGACGTTTAACTTTGAAGTGGCAATGGCAAATATTGCAATTAAAGTCAGTTAATACGATAGAGCTGTGATAGTCTAGGGGTATCTATACTGGATTCACATTCGTGTGTTCAAATCCTCGTCAGGTAGGTACCACTGAGTTTCTACTTATGTACGGATTTTTTTTCCACAAATCCTCGCTAGAGAGACCCGATTCATGCCAAGAATGTTACGTGAGGCTATTGAAATCAAGAAACACCCAAATTTCAATAGAGAAGATGGTTGGCAAGTACCACCGGCTTGGGATCCAGTCATTAAATTAATTAAATCCCAAGGCCAACGCAATACTGCAAGACCTCTGGACACCGTGAGTGAATACTGCGTGCATAGGGAATGTTATGATTAAAAAATCCAGACGGTAGTTCAAAAAAAATTTCTAACGGTAGTGCAAATAATTTCTTAATAACTCAAGTGACAAATAAAATCAATTAGTCAGCTGCATTCCAACAGCCGCTGGACGCGCTCGACTGGCCGCGTTACCCCTCTCTCACAGAAGACTACCACGAAATGTGCTGCATTTCGCACTTTATCTTATTTCCCTAATGTACGTACGTGTTTCGGTAGTGAGTGAGATGTACCAGAGCCCATTCCCATCCTATCTCTCCCTATTTTCCCAAACCTTTCTCCAAATCCATTCCTATATCTCCAAAGATAGGCAGCGCATCCGGGTGCGTGCCAACGTTTGTCATTTTGGACTAATGTTGGCATGTATCGCGGATGTCTATGGGCGACAGTATCCACTTACCATCAGGTGGACTGTATGCTCGTTTGCCGCCTTCGTATATAAAAAAAAATACTAACGTCAACTTCCGAGGAAATGGCATTAGGACAGACCTGGTTAGGTTTTTTAATGTCACTCGGAAATATAGTATAAAATATACTTATTCGTTGACCTCAAATAAATATATAGATAAGACTTATGACTGTTGTAGTCTATGATTTGTTTGTCTATTAAAAATACTTTTAGTCTATGTCCTTCCCTTTCCGCTCTCTCTCGTGTCATGACTGTAAACGATGTAAGACGTGACGAAATAAAATGTGATAATAAAACTATTAAAAAGTCTTAATCAAGAACCCAAACAGAACCCCAAACATGGTGTCAGAACTGGTCTCAGCAAGTCTTCGGATCAGTAAGTCCTTAAATTAAGAATAAAATGTCCGACAAAGCATTCGTCACGCAAATTAAGTCGTTGTCCATACAAAATGGCGACAACGCTTCCGAGAAATGGAAAAAATGGAAATTGCGATTCGAAATTTTCGCAGACGCTAACGAAACAGCAAAATTTCCACAAGCCAAGCAAACTGCAGTATTATTAAATGCAATTGGCGACGATGGCATCGAAATATTTAATAGTTTTAACGTAGACAGGACAAAAACGAATGTCGACGAAATTTTGAAATTATTTGACGAAAAATTCAGCCCGCATGCAAATGTAACAGTAGAAAGATTTAACTTTTTCACGCGATATCAAAAACATGACGTATCGTTAGATGAATACTTAACAACATTAAATAATTTAGCAGCCACGTGTGAATTTCAAGACCTTAAAGACGCACTCATCAAAGACATGCTAGTAATTGGTATAAAAAACACACATATCAAGGAAAAACTTTTGCAAGAAGAAAAATTAACAACGGAAATTGCCATGAAAATAGCTAAAAGTCTGGAATTGTCACAAGAAAGATCAAACAAATTGAGTCAAGACACAAAAACTATTAAAGAAACTGTCCATATAGCAAAGTCATCGTCAACTGTCCAAAGAAATCGGTCAAGTCAGAGAAACTACCATGCGTACAGAAATCAATCAACGGATCGATACTGCAGAAATAAATCACCCAAAAATAAAAACTGTACAAAATGTGGTCAAATTCATAAATATAAGTGTCCAGCAGAAGGCAAGACATGCAATAACTGCAAAAAGAAAAATCACTTCGCCAAATATTGTTTTTACAGAAAATCGGAAAATCCAAGTCGTAAAGTGAGTAACATATCCTACCACGAAGAATCAGAAAATATGTCTGATCATTTTGTCATAAACTCAATTGATAAAAGTAACCCTAAGACTAAAGATTGGCAAATAAATGTTTGTTGCAATAATTATAAACTCAAATGTCAAATTGATACAGGTGCAGACACAAATATCATCAGCAGGAAAGTATTAGATAAAATTATGAGCAGCACGCACTCGAAAATCAACATTTTTAGAACAAATAATAAAATCTTTTCTTTTTCAGGACAATTAGTGCCAAATTTAGGTACTTGTTTACTTAATTGTGAATTTGAAAATGGATTATCGACAAAACTTTACTTTGTTGTGGTTGAATGTGATTGTAATACAATTATTGGTTGGGATTCATGTGAGAAACTGGGTATTGTCAAAAGAGTATTCGGAATTCAAGAAAGGTCAGTACAAGAAATTCTTTCTAAATATGCAAAAACATTCGAAGGTCTTGGTTGTCTACCATATAAAGCTCATCTAGACATTGATAGTTGTATACCACCTAAAGTTTGTCCCGTTCGTAGAATACCTTATACTTTAGAAGATCGTCTTAAAGACGAATTGAAGAGTATGGAACAACTTAAAGTCATAGAAAAAGTAGAAAAGCCAACAAAATGGGTGAATTCTATTGTCTTAGTCGAAAAACCTAACGGAAGGTTAAGAATTTGTCTCGACCCTAGAAACCTAAATGAAGCAATCAAGAGACCTCACTACCCTTACCCTACATTTGATGATTTAAGATCTAAAGTTGCCGGTGCATCAATTTTTTCAAAATTAGATGCTAGTTCAGGTTATTGGGCTATAGGTTTAGACCCTGAGAGTAGTGATCTCTGTACTTTTAATACACCTTACGGTAGATACAAGTTTCTGAGATTGCCTTATGGAATTAACTCTAGTGGTGAAATTTTCCATAGGACTATGAACGAATTGTTCGGTGATTTGTCAGGTATAATAATTTTTGTGGACGACATCCTTGTTTATGGAGCCAATATAGAAGAACACAATAAAAGACTTGAATTACTATTCAAACGTGCTTCTGAAGTCAATCTAAAATTTAATAAGTCTAAATGTCAATTCGGTATGTCTGAAATCCGCTATGTGGGTCATATTTTTAATAAAAATGGTGTGTCACCTGATCAGTCAAAAATAGAAGCCATTTCAAAAATGTCAAGTCCATCTAATGTCAAAGAATTACAAAGATTTCTAGGCATGATAAACTATTTAGGTTCTTACATACAAAATCTAGCAGAAGAAACTTCTCTTCTGAGAGAATTGCTAAAAAAGCAAAATAAATGGCAATGGTTAGACCAACATGAACAACAGTTCAGAAAATTAAAGTCATTACTATGTCAGTCACCCGTATTAGTCCATTATGATATAAAAAAATCTATAAGATTGTCTGTCGACGCATCCCAAAATGCAGTCGGTGCTGTAATCTTACATGATAAGCATCCAATAGCATATGCCTCAAAGTCATTAAATAAAAGTCAAATTAACTATGCTCAAATAGAAAAAGAACTTTACGCTATAGTATTTGGATGTAAGAAATTTCATCAATACTTGTATGGCAAACCAATTTATGTCGAAACAGACCATCAACCATTAGTCACTCTATTCAAAAAACCTTTAGGAGAAGTTCCTACAAGATTGCAAAGAATGATGATAACATTACAAGCTTATCACTTAATTGTCTCATACACAAAAGGCTCAGAAATGTATATCTCAGATACCTTGTCTCGATCACCAGTCAAAGAAACTAACTTAAATCAAGAATTAGTCAGTCTAGAAGACTTAGATTCAAATATTGATATTCATATTAATTTATTGACATCTAATTTAGCAATTTCGCCTGAAAAACTTGACAAAATTTTAAGTCATACTAGTCAAGATTTAATTTCTCAAAAACTTAAAGAATATTATAAAAATGGATGGCCCCATTGTAAAGAACGTTGCGACAAATTGGTATTACCTTATTGGAATATCAAAGAAGAAATTCATGTGATAAATGAAATAATTTTCAAAAATAACTCTGTCATCATACCTATGTCAATGAGATCAGAAATATTAAACATTTTACATGAAGGTCACCAAGGTATAGAAAAAACTAAAAACTTAGCTAGACAAGTAGTCTATTGGCCTAACATCTGTCAGGATATTGAGAATAAAGTCAGACAATGCGAAACATGTGCAATTTATTCTTCAAATAAAACAAAACAACCAATGCTGTCTCATGAACAACCTTTATTTCCCTGGCAAAAATTAGCAACAGATTTATTTGAATACAAAGGTAATAAATATTTATTAGTGGTCGATTATTACTCTAACTACATAGAAATCGCAAACTTAAAGAAAGATAGTAGAACGTCTAATGTCATAACACACTTAAAGTCTATTTTTGCATGTCACGGTATTCCGATGCAATTAGTCTCTGATGGAGGTCCACCGTACAACTCCACAGAATTTAAAGACTTCTTACAGGAATGGTATATAGAACATATCGTTTCAAGTCCTCATTTTCCAAGATCAAATGGGCTAGCAGAAGTTTCAGTTAGAGTAGTGAAAAATATACTAAGAAAAAGCAATGAATCGGGATCTGATCCATACATCGGATTGTTGCAATACAGAAATACACCTAGAGGTAATCTTAATTCGCCTGCACAGCTTTTAATGTCTAGAAATTTACGATCAAAACTGCCTAACCAGATAAAAAACTTAAGACCTAAAATTGTTAAGCATTCAGAACACTGAGAAAAGAAAGAAAGCAACTTATTAAGGACTAGAGCATATTATAATAAAAATTGCAAAACCTACCCAGAGTTTCACATAAATGACCAGATTTATTTTAAGAAAAATCCAAGAGATATTATATGGACAAAAGGTATTATTGTGTCTAAAACAAAATATCCAAGATCATTCATTGTCAAAGATCTTAATAATGTAACTTATCGTAGAAATAGTCATCATATTCGCTTCAATTATAAGTCATGTAAGCAAAACTCAAGTCATAATTATGTCTCAAAGTCTAAACAAAAGAAAGTTAAGTTTTGTGAACCTAGTTCAAGTCTACAAACTTATAATGTTGTAAATCCAAGTCAAGAGATTCATAAGTCGGAGTCAGAATCCTTTAAAAAGTCAAAAATTGTAAATGAAGAGGATGATAGTTGTGTATTTATCTTCTTTCATGAGTCAAGTCCAACTTCTAAGTCACAGAGTGAAGATTCTGAATCATTCTTATCGGTAGAATCAGGTCTGGAGTCAGAAAATGTATTAAAATCTCCAATATTTGTCAATGTCGACGAAAGTGTAATGTCTTCCTCGAAGGGTAATAACGACGCTAGTATAGCTGAAAGACAATGCACTGATGGAAAATACAGTTCGAGAGGTAGATTATTAAAGAAAACACAGAAATTTGATTTGTAAAATTAATGTAATTGACGACTATAAACAATTTGTGTACAATTAGTAATAGGAATTAATATAGTAAAATAATTCAGTCTGGACATGCATATAATCACTAATTCACTTTTATTCAATTTAATTTTATTGTTTTACAGTAATTTGTCATTTAATATTGTATTGTTTTAATAACGAAACTTGTTGAAAAATATGGTTATAATTTATGTCACGGTGTCAATGTCATTCCAAACGTCAATGTAAAACCAATGTGTTAAATAATATTTTTTCTTTAGAAAAAAGGGCATGTTGTAGTCTATGATTTGTTTGTCTATTAAAAATACTTTTAGTCTATGTCCTTCCCTTTCCGCTCTCTCTCGTGTCATGACTGTAAACGATGTAAGACGTGACGAAATAAAATGTGATAATAAAACTATTAAAAAGTCTTAATCAAGAACCCAAACAGAACCCCAAACAATGACGACACACGACATTAACACATTTTTAAAGAAAAATAATTTTACAAACAAACCTAACGTCATTAACACAGATCGCTGGCTAAAAAATTAACTTGTTAACAAGACCACAAGCCAATTAAATCCAAACCTAGAACCGGAGGGTTAATTTTAATGAGCTACAAACAGCGGTACATCTAATGACGACGGCAAATATTTGATCAAAATGTAGGTGTGTACCACCGATTTAGCTAGACACTTCAGATCTGGAGGGAAGGGATTTTAGATTAGTAGAAGGTCTGAGAGGTGCGATGACAGCCCAGGAGAGCGGTGATAGCCCACGGACATCTATACTTGACTCACATTCGAGTGATTGTGAGTTCAAATCCTCGGCCCGTACCACTGAGTGACAATTTTTATAAATCCGTACCTACTTAAGTAGGTACGGATTTATAAAAATTGTCACTAGCTCGGCGATGGGGAAATCCGCAAACTCGAGAAAAAAAAAAAATCTGGAGTGTGTGTGTCCACCAATCTGCATTGGGCCTGCGTGGTGAATTATGTCCACCTCCACCGAATTAACCAGGCCTATTAATTCGCCTGTGTCCTGCAGTGGGACGTTATAGGGTTGATACAAGTCCAAGAACAATAAGGTCTGAGGGGTCAATCTATAGTGGACAAATGCAATAACGAAAGCTCAGTCGGCATTTAACATTGTTAATTAAATTTATAAATATTGAAATGTTTCCAGAAAAGGCTAGAATAAAATAATTTAGAATATTTATATTAAAAATGTCTGCCACCTATGTGTTAATTAAATTAATATGTGTCACTATTAACTATAGCTTTACTTAATCTTACCTATGATTACACCTACCGCGCTGTCTTCGCCCAACCCAAAGGTTGACTGGGAGATTTTGCTTCTAATAATAATAATAATATAATTCACTTGTAATCATAGGTACATATACAACGATCTTAAATTAATGTTGTATCAGTTCCACTATGATTTACCCAAAAGGTGTACAAATCTTTAGTCGTTACAAATTACATACATATCCTTTACAATCTACATTATGATATTAGAGTGTCATATTCATCTTAAACAAAATAATAAACATAGAAACAACAAAAAACAAACCAATAATTGATAATATTACAACGTCAATGACAAATGATAATATGAATGTAAGTAATTACAAATTATGGTATAATAAATTATAATACCCAGCTTAATGCCAAATAGTTACAATGTCAAATAATTACAACATTAATAATTATAATTTCAAATAATAACAATGTCAAAAAACTACAATTGTCAAATAAAATGATTATAACTATAAAATGTCTGTCCACTTTAGGTCAATATCAGGTATTAATAAATAATTTAGATCTCAATTAGAACGTCTAAGCATGTATGTATGTTACAATATCGTTCAATTGCCAAAATTCAACAACAGGCTGTGATGTTAAAAATAATATCGAGTACAATTAATGTTCTAGCTATTTATTGTACAATAATAAATTCGAAGTAAATACTTCGAATTTCATGTTTGATGATAATTACTATCATTATCATTGTATTTTGATTAAAATTTGTATGACATTCATCTGGTAGAATATGTAAGGCTTTATATAACTTAGCGTAAGACTCATAAGTACCCACATTCTTAAACAGAGAAAAATAAAACTTTTTGCTTTAAATTGTAGGATCAAGCGGTTTAGTGTAAAATAAAATATTTTGTTTTTCATTAAACTGAGTTTAATTTAAAAGTTGTATTTCTCTATATACTTTCAAATTTTACAATTCAAAATTAAAAGTATATCTAGGCCGGTGCACGTTTGTCGCAGCTATAAACCGTTCGACTTAATGAAACCGTATATCTTTCAGTGCGTAATTCAATTATACAGGGCAATCACACTCGCCCACTGCGTATAACAGGTGCATTTTATACTGCCGCCAAAGGAACCCTAACACCATAGTTTGGCTTGCCGCAAGTTGTAGAAGGTAGCGTTTGCGATTTATGAAAATAAAATATAACACAGAATGCGTCCCCATCGATCCAGACTTTTGATTAAAAGTTGAAGTACGTTTCCTAAGTTCTAAATAATACGAATCTTGACAATGTTTTGCAGATAAATTTATGTTAGTTAATTTGATCTTTGACCTTTATTATAGCTTTATTATGTCATTATGGCACCGTATCTAATGAAATCCCACGACAAAAGAAAGGATTGATTGTTTATAAATAAAAAAAAAACATTTAATTCTTCTTTTTTGTGATGATTTAAAGATAAATCTTAATATAATGTTATTATATTGTATATAACTTATATATTATGTTATATAACTATGTCTGGTGATGTGTATAAATGTGGTTATGAGGGTTATTTATTCAGACTAGGTAATTCTGAGTGTAATTAAAGTAGGCTACCACCAATTACTTAAACACGCTAACGCTCCCGCTACCGCCAATAACTTGGACCACGAATAGTAGCTACCATAAATCGCGGAACCCCCAGACTTCACCGCGCCCATTAACACGGGCCCAAGTTAGATTTTATGCCGACGCCCAGAATAAACATGGAATCCGGGACATAACACCGAAGGGACTTGTTGACAAGAAATTCTGTGACTTGGGACAAACGTGTTATGAAGAAACACATACATTTTTCTTGGAAAATTTATATATTATGTAGGTATATTATCGCCTGCATGGAAACCCTTTGTAGTCATGGTTATTTGGACTGGTCAACTGGTTATGCAAGAGCCCATTCCCATCCCATCCTATCCTATCCCTCTCCATTTTCTCCAAATCCATTTCAAAGGTAGCCAGCGCATCCAGAGGCGTATCTATGTTTGTCATTCTGGACTAATGTTGGCATGCATCGCCGATGTCCGTGGGTGATAAGTGGATACTCTCATCCACTTATCACCAGGTGGACTGTCTGCTACCTTAGAATAAAAATAAAAAGTCTGCGATGACTGGCCAGACAGTCAAGTTGAAGTACAGACATATTCACTATATTTTTATACATATTCAGTCTCTACAGCAATTCCAAAATCTATTGTCATTTGTAGCATTTAATACTTCTGCAGTTATTTTTACTTAAAGTTTGACTACAGAACTCGGTCGTAAAAGTGCTGCTTTAGTTGACAGTCAAAACATAAAGATTTACTTTTTTAAAAAACCAAAGTTTTACTCATCAAGATTATTAGGTTTAAAGATTATTCCAGTCGACCACAGTAATAATGCCGAACAGAATAATACAAACATACTAAATAAAAAAAAAACTATTTAAATGAGTTATTATACCATTATGTTTATAGGTTAAGGTGAATTCTTTAAGGTTGACTGGCAGAGAATGCCACTAGGCATTAAGACCACCTTTTGTATATTTTTTCTTTGTGCACTAAAGTTTAAATATAATCAATAAAACAAAATCTGTATGGTGGTCTTCATAGACTTAAAATGGTCCTTTAACAAACAAAAATTCTCTTTTTTTATGCAGTATACAACAACTGCCATATTCATAATAATAATGATGTTTTATTTGAAATAACAGAGTAATTAACACACAAAAGTTATGTAAAACACTAGGTGGTTTTATTGCAATCTCTTCCAGACAACTTGCGACAGGGAAATGTGATTTACAAAATAGCATCAACATATAGCATCGACTAGATTTCAACGTACATTTGTAACGTGTTTGCATCTAAATAAAATACAGTAGCGATAAAACCTTCCAAATATTGGGACCAATATTTAGAACATTGGTCCCAAAGCAGTAGTTTTACAAAATCACTTAATAAAATGCGAAAAACACGCGTTACTATGGACGTATTGTCGCGGGCGGATCGTACTGTATACACCTGATACTAGATTTTTGGACAGACGAATGCGCATAATGCGTAACACGAAGTTCGATTTCCGCTTCTATGTCAACGTGATAAGGTTTACAAAGTGTTACCTCCGATGTGGGTTGTAGTACAAGTATACACACCTGATGCTAGATTTATAGACAGGGGCCCATGATGGAGGGCCATGGGGACGTTGACACCTGCCCTTGGGTTTGTACCGTTTTAATTTGCAATAAATATATACGGCTGTTTTGGATTTGCGTTGGTGTCGTATGTTAAAATTGTCGTGTTTTTAAAATTGTTGCCTTTGAATTTATTTGTTCGAAAATTATACGTGTACATGAATGTTTTGGAAAAATCTAGCTTGAAAAGGATAAAATCTCGTACAGGGGAGTATGAAGTTTATTATCTTTACATTTACATCTATACATATTATAAGAAAATCGTAACAGAGCCGTGTCTCTACATGAAATATTTTTTGAAAAAGTCATTACTGTGTAAAGTACATGTGATACAGAGCTTAAAATAACAATTTTTGTAATTTTTGTCTATTTGAACGCGCATCACCCAAAAACCGCTAGACGGATTTTAATGAACTTGGCACAGTTATAACTTATATGCTGGGTTAACATTTAGGGTACTTTTTATCCAGATTAATTATGAAGTTCTTCCGCTTTCATAACGAATAACCTTGTATAACGTTCAATGGTCTTCACCAAGGAGATGTCCTTTCCTGCATAACATAACTTTGGAGAAATACAAAATTGAAACTACAGGCACAATATACAATAAATCGATTCTGATGCTTGAATACCGGCCCTGAAGGAAGCATACATGAACCTAGAACGAAGCTCAACACGTGCAGAACTAACAGTAAATCAGCAAAAAATCATATACATGGCAGTCTCAACGAAACGGGCAAAAGCAACAACAAGAGCAAGTCGCAATAGGAGGATACAGTTTGCCTAAGACCAATGAGTTTGTGTAGCTGGCCACGTTAGTAACTAATGACAATAATGTTAGTGCAGAAATACAGCGACGAATACTTGCCGCTAGTAAGTGCTATTTCGGACTACTTAAGTACTTGATATCAAAAACGTTGTCCAGGAACCTAAAGCTAATGCTGTATAAAACTTTATTAAGACCTGCGCTGACATATAGTTCGATTTCGATATGGGTCCCGGCTAAAAAAGATGAAATCAGCCTCCATCTCCGAAAAATATATGGAGCCGTGAAATGCAGGAACCAATGGCGCATCCGCTACAACAATGAGCTCTATGACATGTATCAAGAACCAGACATAGTAAGACATATTAAAGTTAGTCGAACGCGGTGGGTGTCCACGTGGAGCGTATGGATGAGGAAAGACCGCCAAAAAAAGTCCTAACGAGCCGAAGGTGAGACGTCGAAACCGTGGCAGGCCGCGGTTGAGATGGCTGGATGGAGTCGACAGAGATTTTAAAGCAGTTAGAATTACAGATTGGAGGACGAAGGTCATGAACAGAAGGATCTGGAAAAACTTGCTGGATCAGGCCAAGGTCCGCCCCGGGCTGTAGAGCTAAAAGAGAATTATGAGGTTCCCACGGGAATCACAAATTCGCGCGGACGAAGTCGCTGGCATCGCCAGTAATATTAATAGAACACAATATACTCGTAACATTGTTACGACAGTCAAACGTACGACTTAATTAAAGTTTTATATATACATACTTGTTCGATTCAGAAGTTTTAAATGGTAAATTTTTGTAAATCATAAATGTCACAACGGAGAAATTACCATTGTCATACTTTTAAGATTTGTATATAAAATATGAATATGTTTTAAATGTTAACATTGCAGTGATTTAAATTAAAGGACACGGAAAAATCTAAATGTAATGAAAAAATCATTTACAAAAAGATATGAAATCCTAACAAAAAAATGTAAATGTAAAAAAATGTAAAATGTTGTGAGATCTGCAAGTCTCCAAGTCTGGTTAATGGAATTTTTCTACCTGTGACTTGACCACTTCACATAACAGAGTCGATATTGTAGAACGATAGAATCCAGTGATACACAACTCCGCTTTTAAATTCATATATTCTAGCTTCTAATACAAATTGGGTACAAATGATCTGGCACGAGAATCAAATATAATTTCTTATTTTTATAATCTTATTTCTAACAATCTTATCTGTTCACACTGACATCCTCTATTTTCTCTTTTGACCGCCAAACATCGGAAACCCGCCCCAATTCAGTGTTGACTAACAAAATATAATCTAACAATTATTTCCCACAGATATTATAACAAAACATTTCAATGGAAACTTTGTTTAAAATAAGTATCTTACAATAGAACATCAATGTTAGAGATACATGAATGAAAATTGCTAAACATTATATTTAGTATCGTTGTTAGTGACCGCTGAGTTCTACAATCTATTGGATGCAGGATTTTTTTTATATTTTTCCTTTTATAAATTATTATTACGTATTTGACGTTCTGTTTTGTTATATCAGTTCGATGTTAAGAGTAAAGGGTTTCTAAGGTAATTCCAGCGCTTTATTGTATACAGTCCTCCGTGAGGCTTTTTGTTTAAATTCTCATTCTAAACTTCTTTTGGAAAAAGCAGTTGCAATCTCTGGTCCAAAGAAGGCTACTACAATGCCAGTTTGTGCCATTAGTCATTTATCATCAAGTGGGCTATAAGCCACACTGCTAACTATAGTACCATTCAAGCCAATAACACAACAAAGTAAATTTTAAGTATGGCGGTAGGTTAAAAACCTACAATGTACGGATACTTCAGCAATTTTCTGCTATCCTATAATGAGAATGTCAAAGAAAACAGCAATTTAACGACATTTTGAGACAGCCAAAGGTGAAAAACGAACAAACCGTTTGACAGAACAATGGTCCATAGAAATACCATCTCTTAACACGACGCCATGCTGGAAAGTTTAAAATAGTGTTCATTCTATTGTTCGTAACGCGGTTTCGAGTAATAAAATGCTGACTGGCTGTAAATAAAAGTTTGCAGTGAAATTGGCGCGAGTACACTTGTGGTGTAATGCGATGACGGCGATGTGTATTTATATTGGCAGTAATCAAAAAATATAATTTTTCTTTTAGTTGTAACTAATTTTCTGAATTATGAAGACCAAATGAGGGGGCAGTTGAAAATACTGTTCGCTGTTCTCAATGTGAACCACCCACCACTCCCATCAGTTGGTGACTGATTGTTGAAACTCAGAAGAGATGTTGAATAAAATTAATAAAATCGGTGGCAGTTCAGAATTTAAAAAAAAATTGGAGCATGTATATCCACTAATCTGCGACAGGCCCACGTGGTAGATTATGGCTCAAAGCCTCTACTGATTTACTAAGGCATAAGACTACAATGACTAGATTTAACAGGCCAAAGTTATAAAAGAACCGCATTACTGTGCTAATGCCGCCCCTAATTGAGTAGTACCTCTACCATTACATCCACGCGCCAAATATTCTCAGCCTACATCTGCCCAATTTTCTAATGAATTTGAAAAATGGGATTTAAGTTCACATTAAAGTTGTTTAAATTTTAATTTTTTTTTTCTTCTAGATATCGAATAATTCATAAAGCAACAATTTCAATTATAGCCAACAACAATACTTTGATTTTATGACCTCAAGCGATCCTTTTTACAAATTGTAACTATGCGTTTTACCGTTTTAAAATACAGAATGTCAAGTGTGATTACAAGTGAACGCAATTAACTTCACGCGAATGAAGTCACGGGCATTGCTAGTTTTGCAAAATCTATGCAAGTAACCAAGACTTCTCAAGTGTTCCGGTCTGTTCTTACGATTCAATAAGTGAGTATAACATCTGTTACGATCTCGATATCAACGTTGAAGTTCATAACTTCGGAGAACTTCAATATCTGCAATGAATTCGATATTGTTCATGGCCTTGTCAATGTCGAACGACTGACTTCAAAATTATTTCAGTTCAAAATTGGGTTTTATCTTTTGTCTTGAGAAACTCATAGAGTAAGAATGATTTATTTTCCGTATTTCAGCAATTTCGACCATTGTGCTTTAAAATATGTCTTCTGTTTTAAATTTCTATTATAAGGCGTGGAAATAATATTTTGATGATTGGTCTCGAGAGACGGGTATATGGTATTCAGAGAGAAGAAGTATTCAGTCCGAGCCGCTTCATATACCGTGGTTCTTAGAGTCTAAATTGAATAGGAACATAGCTTTGTCGTTATTCTATGTGAACATAGAACATGGTTGTCATAGCTTTCAGGTTGCGGTCTGGGCATATGCCACTAAACAAGTTTGTTTTTCTTATGAAAAAAAATAATTCCCCTAATTGCCAAAGATGTGGTACAGTTGAAGATGTCCAACACTTGTTGGTGGAGTGTTCCCGGAACGAACCTGAAAGGAAGTCTCTGATGGAGACTCTAAATCTGAACAGGTGTGTTGTAGGGATGTTCCATAGAATTCTGTCCGAGCCAACATCGAAAGCTGCAAACATTCTGTGCGAATTTGCAAGTCGCTACCAGAGTCATAGATAAATTAAGATAGATAATAAGGTAGATAAGTAAGATAAACAGATAGACGTAATTATAGTATAGATAGATAGTGAAATTGTAACTTTTAGGGTACGATGGGGCTGACATACACAACAGTGTAAAAGCCCCTAAAAAGTATAAAATAAAGAGAAAGAAAAAATCTATTAGAATAATCTTTTATTTTAATGATAATTATTATGACTGTAAGGTGTCAGCCAGCTTTAGAATAGCACAACGCCATCTCTTCTCATGGGGCTCGTAACAGGCAAGTAAAGGATAACAAAGCCGCTGTCACAAGCCCTGAGGAACTGAGAAGTTCGTACAAGATTTTTTTATTTTTTATTTATTAATTAATCATGATCAGATTATACAAAATTTGTTTCTAAATCTATATAGATACTACAAAAACCTATAGGGTTTAACCGTAGTACCGAAGAAAGTTAAATCTTTCTGTCCCACTTACCATATTGTTAATTTTTTTTTTTAATAAAAGTTTTACTTTGTCGTCATTCATACTCGTATATTTGCCCTGCAGCTTGATAGGCAGTTCATTGATCAAATCAGGTAACACGTATTGACACATTATTTTGCCATGTACATTATTAACTTTGGGTAGTTCATAATAATTCACGTTGTCCTTTTCTTAGTCAATGAATGTTTATTTCACTGTTTCTCAATGAGGACGGATAATTTTGCCTTATTGAAATCATTAACAAATTTGCAATATTTAAACAAACCATTGTAGTTCATTTTTAACTTTTTTGGAACTATTAATTTGAACAATTGAATCTGTATTCTGTATATGTTTTCAATATAGCTTCTATATGTTCTTCCATAGGCGCTTATCTCATAGCCGACAACTGCAATAGCTAGGGCTAAATTTGACTTAATATTGATCTTAACTCGTCGCAAATGTAGTTTATGTGAGTTCTCTCAGTTTGTTAGTATTCAGTATCACTTTGAATTATTTTGAATTCAAAATTTCTTTGTTTTGAATAGTCGCGTCCAGTTAAGAAGAATAAACTAATGTTGTTGATTTACATTAATTAATACACTAAATGCTTTTATTTTGAAATATAGTTGAATATTAATGTATCTATTGTTCACTTTTTAATCTCCTCTGACATCACAAAATCTTAAATCAGACATTAGAACTCTACAATAGAGATATTTGCTGTGTCGTGTTACTGTGTTTATTGTTTGTTTAAAATATTTTATTGAATATGTGATTTAGATCACATTCGTCAACATAAAATCACATTTGTTAACACAAAAGGACATTAACGCTCTATTACCCCAGTTAGTAGTGTCGTACAAAAGGTCCCGGATTCGATTCCCGGTCGGTGTTTAAAAGACAAATTTTAATGTTTGTCTGGGTGATGTGTTATTGGGGCCATTGAGTGTGGCGTTATTTTATTAATATAAAAGACATTAATTATTTTTTATGTATCCAGAAGCGACAACTAGCGTAACTAACGTACATTGAGATATATAGATATTTACGACGTGTCCTGTACATCGCGTGGTACTGTCGGTACATATCGTTCACCACTTGTCGCTTAAAACTCACCTGTAAGCCTATTGATAACACCTCACTTCATCCACTCGCTCCTCGACCACAAACCGATTAAGCCCAGGCCTACAAAAGACGATAACCCTTAAATGCTAATGGGGTCCCGAAGGACCCATCGCGAACAAAGAACACAATGGGACCAATCCCCGGCGATACCTTCAGTTTGTTCAGGCGTTTTGAGAGGAGGTATTAAGATTACACGATATGTATTGATGTACGAGTAGTATATAAGTTTTAAGACTGTGCGCAACTTTGTGCGCTTAGACTATATCACATTTTATTTATTTATTTATGCACTTTATTATACACACAAATTTAAAAATCATTACAAATGAAAACGCGTACAAAAGGCGTGCTTATCTCCTTAGGAGAGTTCTACCAGCAAACCCGGGAGAGCGATAGGTGAGTGTTAATTCAGATCTACCTATTTGCTAAGTTCCAACGAAATCAGTTCAGCCGTTTCGACGTAATTCAGTAACAAACAACCAAACTTTCGCATTTATAATATTAGTGGGATGTGTTCTAATTCAGGGTTATTCAATTTAAATGATAAGAAAATTGTTTGCTTTGCCCCCCAAAGCAAACAATTTTCTTATCATTTAAATTTTAATTTAGGTAGTGTAATGCAGAAAGTTAATTACTGCCATGGATGTGATTAAGAACTAATTATTTCCAAAATAATTTCATACGGGACTTCATTGGGCACTAGAAAAAAATTGCATAAAAATCCGTGTTTTTTTTATCTACATATCAATTACCTTTTTACTACATTCTACGTAACGCCCACGCTTAAGTCAACACGTTTCACCATATTCTTGAAACGCCATCAAAATTAAGTGGAGAAGCGTAAAATCGGGTCGTTTTGTGCCCGCGATTATTAAAGGGTTAAGGGTGTGTTTATTTTGGACCTAATACGGCGTGTGGAGTGTTTGAAGTGGCAACCGAGATGGTATTGGAATGTAAATTTTGCTTTTTGTTCAAAGAGTTGAAATGTTTAATTTCGTTGTCAATGGTTTTTACCTGATGTAGGAATGGAGGTTGATAGAAATCTTTGCGATATAGAAGCGACTGCAATGGTTTTTCGGTTGAACTTTACGATATTTATTCTGTGACATGAGTATGGTGAATAAGAAAAGTTGTTTTTCACTTTTCATACATGGGAATGGTGCAATTAGCACATTCTCTCAATGTCAAGTTTTCTTCATAATAAATAAGTTTAAAACGCATCATGTCAATATCTAGTCCTGTCGAAGTAAGTCGCTCAGTAATGTGATAGTAGATTTATTGAAGACAAAAGAGGACTTCTTGGAAGCACACAAAAAATGTTTTTATTTCATTACCACAAACATTACAAACCAAAAACACTTTGAAGTTTAGTAAACTATCACTAATAAACCACAAAATGCACTATACACTTTTTTATAATAATCAAACAATCACTACTCGAATTCCCGGCAAAAAGTTCCAACAACAGTCAAATGTATACAAAACCTATGAAATGACCCCTGAGTTTCGATACCTTCTGTTCTAATTCGAATTTAAAAATAAAACAATGTATCTAATAGCTACGATGTTCTTATTTCAAAATCAGTATTTCATTTGTTTTTCTGTTCCTAAATTTTGTTCATGTGATTGTCTTGAAAATAAAATGGATAATATTTTCTTAGGTTTTCGCGATTACTATACATAGCAATTAAACAACTTTGAACGGTTTAAATCGCGTATATTTGACATTATTTATATCCCGACGTTTCGAACACTTTGCAGTGGATGTGGTCACGGGGTGACTAATTGATTTTATTTGTCACTTGAGTTCTTAAGAAATTATTTGGACTACCGTCTGAAATTTTTTTGAACTACCGTCTGGATTTTTTAATCATAACATTCCCTATGCACGCAGTATTCACTCACGGTGTCCAGAGGTCTTGCAGTATTGCGTTGGCCTTGGGATTTAATTAATTTAATGACCGGATCCCAAGCCGGTGGTACTTGCCAACCATCTTCTCTATTGAAATTTGGGTGTTTCTTGATTTCAATAGCAGATTTCAAATTCGTGCTATGTTTGAATATGAGTTTCATCGCGGCACCAACGCAAGTCAGACTGGTCACAATATCAATAGTGTGTATGGATCAAACACCACAAACGATCGCACCGTGCGTTGATGGTTTGAATGTTTCCTTTCTGAAAATTTCGATCTTAAATATGAGCCCCACGGATGACCTACGACCAAGCTTAATAACAATGAATTAAAGGCTATAGTGGAAGCAGATTCATCTCAAAGTACAGCGGAGTTAGCAGCAGGGTTTGGTGTTAGTGATAATAAAATGTTGGTTCATCTGCGTCAAATCGGCAAAATAAAGAAGTTCGAAATGTGGGTACCGTATGAACTGAATGAACGTCAACGACAACAACGCGTCGAAGTGTGTACTGTGTTATTGAACCGTCACAAAAATGAAAGAATTTTGAATCGCATCATGACTTGTGATGAGAAATAGATCCTGTACGATAACCACAAACGTTCGTATCAGTGGCTAGATCCAGGAGTTGCAGCCCAGCAATGCTCAAAACGCAAGATAACTAAGAAAAAGCTAATGGTATCAGTTTGGTGGTCCTGTGCCGGTATTGTCCACTACAGTTTCTTGCGAGCCGGTCAAACGATTGATGCAGATGTGTACTGTAAGGAGCTGCAGACGATGGTGAAAACGCTGGTAACAAAGCAACCAAGTTTGGTCAATCGCTCATCTCCACTTCTTCTTCATGACAATGCCCGCCCTCACACTTCTTGGACGAGCGATTGATTGCCGCCGCTTGTCAAGAACTAGCTTCATTGATTTATTAGCAAGTCTCAATGAGGTGTCAAAAATATAGACAGATGTCGTTGTGAACGACGACAGGACAGTTGCATCGCGGAGGTATCGCGGAGATGTTTGGCTAGACAACATACGCAAAACTTCCTACCGTGTAGTTACATAAATTACCGCTAATATAATTAAAATATAATTTCCCGCAACGCTATATTTAATCTTCCATTTTAGTACGCCAAATTCCTTATAGTGCGTGCTTTAGTGTCTTTAAGTGCCAACACAGGAGAACCAAGGGCCGGCGCCGGCAGAAGACTTCGGTGCACCAGACAGCTTTCAGGTCAGTGAAGCTTTATTATTGTACGGCTACGGCAATTAATCAAAATTAATAAATAAAACCCCAGAATTACAGTCCACTTAAAAATCTACCCTCCACTTCTCATACGACAGTTTTAAAACTTCAAGAGCTGGACCTGGAGACTGTCCCTCACCCTTCATACTTACTGGGCCGTGTCCCGACAGATTTCTGTTAGTTTCGAAATTTGGACAACTTATTGCAAGGAAAAAAATTTGATTCTGAAGTAGCTGTGATTAGGGCTTTTAAAGAATTCATTGATACCCGTCCACGAGACTTTTACAGGAGTGGCGTCAATCAACTGCCCGCGAGGAGGTGAAAGTGTGTAAATAATATGGGTCAATATTTCGACTAACACAATAAATATTTATATAACAAAAAAATATGCCAGAGGCCATTTTCATCCCATCCTAACTTATCCCTTCCCATTTTCCCAAATCTTTTTCGAAATCCATTCCCAAATCTCCAAACGTCCAAAGGTACACTTGCCTCCTGGTCTGAAAGTACTTCTCTTGATTGCTACTCGTATAGCACACCTTCATTCACATTCACTACATATTTATATTTAAACGTAGGGTCCTGTAACAGCAAGCCATAATTTTGCCGTGAAGTTTACTCCCATAACTTCAAAGGGCTTCAATATTTGAATAGCGGATTCCCTTTCCCAAATAATTACCCAAATTACCCGAAATTAGGGGAGAGACTTTTACGCACGCCTAAATAAATGATGAGTAAGCAAACTTAACAGGTAAGTTGAGATAGGAGTTTAGCTTATCCCTAACTTATTCATAGCTTATCCCGGGGGATAATGTTTGTATAGATGGCAGATAAGCTTCATACGGGGTTCATGTGTTCGCGGTTGTGTAAATTAGTTGATTTTTGAAGATTTTAATGGATTTTGGTGATTTTAATGATCCTTTGTTGTGGTTTTATAGCAAACGAGGGAAAGATTACTGTTACAGTATAATTTAATACTTGTATAACCAGCATATAATTTAGATAATCAAATTATGTATCTGAATACTATATTCCCCCATACATATTATTGGCACATACTTGTAATTTGAGTACAGTCTCACTTTTGAACTGTTGTACATTTATTGTTCTCAATTTAGGTAGATTTTTACAATTAATAATAATGATTTAATCTTCTTGAATTGGGTTTCTGTAAGAGTCATGTAACTTTTGATCTTAATTACTAGATTTAAGCAATCATTATTAGTATCTTAGTTTGATCTTGACTATCTCATTAATGTAAATATATTTATTACATGTTATTTAGTAGCGGTAAACGTTAATTATATTGTTTTACTAGCTGTGCCCGCGACTTAGTACGCATAGAATTTTAGTTTTTAAACTCTAAATTAGGATATATTTTCTTCCCTTCAGCCGATTTCGACGAAACAAAGTCTATTTGAAGCGCCAAGCTAAGCTTAATTAACCCGTGCAAAACCCCATGAAAATCCGTTCAGTAGTTTTGGATTTAGCGTGTTCGAACATACAGACAGTCAGACAGACAGACAAAAATTTTCAAAATCGTCTTTTTGTGATAATTTTCCTTCATCGCCCCCAATCGGTTTTTGGTAAATATATACAATGTACAGACACGCTGATTCTACAGTTTTATTATATGTAAAGAAGATAAATGTTAAGTAGATACCTACACTTTTTGTCTGACTGTGTTTTGTATCTGTTCTGTATCCACTGCTAGACGTGGGTCTCCTCGTGGACGTTGTCTCGTGCATGAGGGATGTATGGGTTTAAAACGCCACGCTGATCAGGCGGGTTGGCGAGTCCACTCTTTGAGAGGTGATGTAGTTCCTCAGGGCTTGTCGTAGCCGCTTTGTGTTAACCCTTCAGTAGCCTTTTACGACATCCACGGAATGAGGTAGGGCATTCTATAGCTATTCTATAGCCAGCTGACATCACAGGGCATGATGGACATTTTAACAAAAGGAAATAAAATTAAAGCAGACAGTTTGTTTGAACATTTTGTCTGTGATTAACTTGAATGATCATTCTTATTACGTAAGCACTTAAGTTTCAAATTTGACTTTTTAATCCTCCTCACTCCTCACCTCTGCTTCACCCCCCCTAGAAGTTGCCAACCAGATTTCTTTGATAAGAACGTATGATGTGTCATCTAGCTTATTCTCATAACGATGTTTAAATGGAAACAAACATTTAGGGATTAGCTAATGAATGGATTAGGATTAGGGTTAACGTGTTAGCTAATTTATAATTCACGCAAAAATTATTGAATTGTACTAAATCTCGGATAAATATGTATTAAAAATTACAAAATATGTACATATAATATGGACCTAAAAATCTAAAATATGGGAAAAATATGTAGTTAAAAATAACAATATTTTCAAAAAAACACTGTTTATTGCGAAAAATCAAAAAGTATTATACAATTTTACTCAGCTTCCGTTTCATTGACATTATTTGAATTGCAGTATATAATCACGTATTTCTTTAAATTTTCAAAATTAAAACTCTTTCTGTTTGGACGAAATAATGCTTTGTACTGGCTGAATGATCTTTCAACATCACAGGATGTGATTGGAGCATACGTATTTTTGCATAATTCTGCAGGTGAGTAGGACACGTCTAGGATGCCGTCTAATGTTCCGCACCGCATGCTGTTAATTTTTTTTAGCGTATGAAATTCTTTATTTTTTACCAGTACATAGCTTAATTTTTGTTTAGCCACTTCAGCAACGGGGCCTTCTGATTTAAAAACTTTCTTTTCGATTGCTTCGATAATCTTCAAATTATCATTTAGTGAAGTGGAAAATTTTTCGAGTGCCTTTATCTGGTGTGATAAAAAGCTATAATTGCTTTTAATGTAGACCAAATCCTTACGTAGAGTCTCATCTTCGAGAAGTTCTTTTGAGACTAAAATACTAGCAGCCTCGTCTTCCAATTCACAAATAATAGTTTTAATTTCATTAAAATGTTCAGTGTAGTATTCAACTGCTGTCAGCCCCCAACGTGTTCCCCAACGTGGCAGCACTGGCTCTGGCGACAAAGGAATGTCGGGATACATCTCTTTAAATTTTGAGATCCTACTAGGTGCTTTCAAAACAAAATTTCTTTACGTTTGATACTAAACTGTCAACCTTTTTAAACTGAAACCTTATGCATTCAGCTAATCTATTTACACCATGAGCCAAGCGCGTCACTAGAATCATTTTTGGATACAAAACTGCAAATTTGCAAGGGAATTTGCAGCTTTTACCATATAAGGAGCAGCATCGGTAAGTAACAAGAAAACTTGTTCATGTTTAACTCCATTAGGCCACAAAACACTCATAGCATCATTAAAAAGCTTTGCTGATGTTTGGTGGTTGCATTTAGGAAGTTCTTCACACGCCAATAAAAAGGATTTGCTGGGTTTGTCTTCAATTAGACGCCCGATAACCACATTGCCAATGCATCGGCTTTGAGAATCTGTAATTTCGTCGATGGCAACCCATATAGGGCCATCTTGAATATCTTCACGAATCGAAGCCAAACAATCTTCATAAATACCACTACATAATTTTTTCTAAGTGTGGATTCATCAGGAATACGTTTGCCAGAGTACTTTTCTAGGAAGTTTTTAAAAGTAGGATTATTTAATTTCCATAAGGGTATATCTGCACATATCATAGCATAACATAATTCTTCCGAGAAAGTAGAACTTTGGGAGCTGCTTGCCATTGTATCAGAAAAAAATTGTTGCTTAAATTTATTCTTTCTTGTAATATTTAGCTTATATACGTAGACACGTGTTGCGATATTAAAAAACGTTGCTCGGTCGATATAGATTATTCACAAGCATTACAAAACAGTACTTTCCCATCTGCACTCAACGATTGGTCTGGATTGGATTGATGAAAATATGGATTATTGAATTTTTTTTCGTAAAATATGGACTTATATTTGAAATATGGAAAAATATGGAAAATAAAAATTAAATTTTCACGATCCAAATATCATAATTTATATAGAAAATAAAATTAAGAACGAAAACCGTTTCAATTAAAAATATGTATTTACATATTAATCCGGGCCCTAGTACTAATTATTGGACATTTATTGGGAGGTAGCCTGGGAGATTTATAATTATGATCTTAATAAAAAAATAACACTGAATACTTATCTTTTTTACGGAAAAAAGGTGGCAAACGAAAAAAGTATACAGTCCACCTCGTGGTAAGTGACATCGCGACATCGGCGACATCCGCGATTCATGCCGACATCAGTCCAGAATGATAAATATTGGCATGCTCCCTGATGCTACCTTTGAAGATATAGGAATGGATTTAGAGAATGGGTTGAGAAAATGGGGAGGGATAGAATGGGATGGGAATGGGCTCTGGCATAAATTTCACTCACTACCAAAACACGCATGTACATTGGGAAAATAGGATAAAGTGGAAAATGCAGTACATTTCAAGGTAATCTTCTATGAGACCTCTCGCGTGGTAACGTGGCTAGTAGACTGGGCCCAGCGGCTGTGGGAATGCAGCGTGCACTCCTCCCCCTCCAAAATCTTTATTTTATTTAGAGTAGTTACGTAAATTGATAAAGACACGTGTCTATTTCGAAAATCCGAGTAATCTTTGAATACAAGTTCCGACGCGGAACTAACGCGGCAGAAACGGCTCGCAATATCAATGCTGCGTTTGGAGAGGAGACTGCTAATGAACGAACCGTGCGTTTTTGGTTTAAACGCTTTCGTAATGGAAACTTCGACTTGAAGAACGAACCACGTGGAAGACCGCCCACACAGGTGAATAACGCTGAATTGAAGGAGTTGGTGGAAGCCGATCCGAGTCAAACTACCCAGGAATTAGCGGCATGGTTTAACGTTACCTTACCTACAATATTGACTCATTTGCATCAAATCAATAAGATAAAAAAATATGAAAAATGGGTGCCCCATGATTTGACTGATCTGCAGAAAGAAACGCGAGTTGAAACTTGCGTTGCCTTGTTGAATCGGTACAGAAATGAAGGAATATTGGATCGAATTGTGACATGTGACGAAAAGTGGATTCTTTACGATAACCGAAAGCGAAAAATGCAATGGCTGACCCCAGGTCAAACGCCGCAACAGTGCCCTAAGGCAAAGCTTACCAATAAAAAGGTAATGGTAACTGTTTGGTGGTCTATTCATGGTGTTATTCACTATAGCTTTCTCAGGTCTGGTCAAGTAATAACCGCAGATGTTTACTGTGCCGAACTTCGAACAACGATGGCGAAACTAGCAGTGAAACAGCCCCGACTCGTGAATCGATCTTCACCATTATTGCTCCATGATAACGCAAGACCTCACACTGCACGAGAAACCGTTGTAACTCTACAGGAGCTGCAGTTAGAAACCATACGTCATCCTCCGTACTCGCCAGACCTTGCTCCAACGGACTAAGTACAATTTTTTTCGTGATTTGGACAATTTTCTACGTGGTAAAAAATTTTCTTCCCAAGAGGCAGTACAAAATGCTTTCACACAGTTTGTCGAATCTACATCCCCAGAGTTCTATCGCAAAGGCATAAATGAACTTCCGATTAGATGGCAAAAATGTATAGATAATGAGGGTAAATATTTTGATTAAATAAATATGTTACATTTTAGAAAAAAAACGAGTTTTAATTTTTCAGTACAAATCGGCAATTTCATACTTTAACCCCTAATATATTGCATGCCAATTACCCTGTCCAAATTGCATTGAATATAAAACTGTTCAAAATTAGTTTTAGACTGAAAAGTGCGTTGTAGGCTAAACACGGGGGTTTTTCCCCGTTAATCTGCATACGATAAACGGAGGGTGTGAGGGGGCGACATCTGTCTCCGATCTCAATAAGTTTGAATTTCGCCCAATTTGAGCCACACCGGCCTTTTGAGTGTTATGTGTGAGCTCATACAGGTTGTTCTTATTAGTACAATGTACATAATACATTATTTTGTAATATACTTTACGAGTTATTGCTCCTATTATAGTTATTCAGTAAAATATCTTTGTTTCTGTACCACCACAAATTATCTTAAAACTTGTTTAAATATTTCATGTGATTTTTAGTTATACATTAAATAAATTAGACAACAGTCGTAGAACAGTCCTCGCAACGAGACATGAGCTTTGCATCTGTGTGTTGAAATTTCGAAATGGTACACTATCGCACTGTACACTATCAGTGTGCACTCACACAATCGCAAAACTCATGTCTCGTTGAGTGAGCTGTATATGCATATCTATGGGTATATTATAAAGAGCTATGTGGGTAACTTTAGTTGTTTAGCGAATCTCTTCGAATCTCTCTGCTATGCATTCCTATGTGTAAAATACTTAGATATTAGTTCATAGACTGCAATTGTATTTTATTGATATAAATGTGACTAAAGCGCGCGCCACATAAAGAATTTGAGTCATTGACATGAGATCAGTCAAGACTGGGCGAAAAAGAGATTTGTATGAAATCGTCGATCACCGATACTTTCTGCTCGTAGCGCGTGCTTTACATTGTTGTATATCTGGGTAGAAACTATAGGGAGATATGAGTACCTACGTATTTAGTTTATTTTTACAATTGTACAAATAAAAGTCAAACAGCCTATACGTTTGCACGGACAGCCCCTCTATTATTTTGAGTTTTCCCGAATTTTCCCTCAGGTTTTCATTAATAAGGGTGCGTTTTAGTGACTTATGCAAACAAGGGGAAGGGTGCAAATGGTAACAAGCTGCATCCAGCTAGTGGGAAGTGGTATCTGCTTTTATTAAAATTAGTGTGTTTGTGCGGATAAATCTCGTGAATTTCATTCGCGATGGAGAAAAAGTATTTATTTTAGCCTCAAGTCGCGCAGCTGTTGGCTTATTTTATATATTAAATATAAGATTAAACATCTTATGTTTAATATAAAGCAGGCACATTTTTAAAGACTTCTTCGCAACAAAATTATTTATATGAATGACCATAAGTCAAGAAGGAAGAATATCAATTAGGTTTTAATTAGAAAAACAAGCAAACTTAGTGTACTTTTGATAGGTTGACTTTTTCATTAAATATCTAACTAATTTTTTGAGAAATAAACATTATCTATTGTATTTTTTGTTATTTTATTAATTTGTTCAAAAAAATAATAATTGCACATCATCGTACAAAAACAAGCTCAGTACCTTAAAACAGTCTCTATCATCTAACATTTGGGTTCAACAAACAAGTATTTTGGGAGGTGTGATAAAAGTTATGAATCTACAATTTTATTTCGGCCTAAAGTTGTTTAAAATTATAGTTTTTATAGGTATTTTGTCTACTTTGAAAAAGAAAACTCACCATTAGGACTACGAACTAGAATGTGAATTAAATTTGAATTCATTTTGGAAGATTCTTTTATAGGAATTGCAACCTGCCCATTCAGTATCACCCATTCACAGCTGGACATGGACTTCCCCGAGCACATTGTCTTGTGCACGAAGGATGTAAGGCCTTAAAACGCCACGGCAGCCACGCGGGTCGGCGAGTCCAGTTTTTTTAGAGGTGGTGTAGTTCCTCAACGCTTCTAGTAGCAGTTTTATTATCCCGTAGTCGCCTTTCATCGTATAACATACATACAAAGCCACTAAGCTCACCACTGTAATGGCAAAAGAAAGGAGAAGTCTGTCTTTATAAATTTATTTAAATATATTTATTTAAATTAATTGATAGGTACCTAAGTCGAAACAATCTCGAATATTCGTAAACATAAATTTGAATTACTTAAAATTGAATTAACAATTCAACAGAAACAATAACGTTTATAAATAGACTTTGTATTTCCAAAGTGTATATTTCACTTTAAAACTTAACTCATTTACATTTCGGATAATGCTTTGTTTTACGTACAGATAACTAGATACAAGTTAATCATTAAGTTAGCTAAGACAGAATATAGAGCTAAGAATATAAAGTTAATCCTTAAGTTACTTTTTTAAATCAATCAAATAATTTTATTGTGGAACATAATAAGGTTATAACGTGGTCATGAATAAATTATACTACAGCTATGTCCCGCTCTAAGGGGATACAATAATTACATAAAAGTAAATTCCTATATTATACAAATATATTTTGCCCTTTAATATCTAAAAAGAACATATTTATTTCTATTATTAATTTCGTGGAGTTTTTCAATCAGCACCTAACGAAACACAGTCAGACATTGGTGAAAATACAATAACAATATACAAAGTTGTTACTGTAAGGTTACTTGAATCGCTACCCCCCTGCTATCTAAAGGAAGCATTGTCGAGTACTAAAAGAGTGCAAAGTAGGAAGCAATATGGTGAAATCTTTTTAATGGCTGGAAACTTTCACTTTCAGCCAGTTCGACACCTGAAAAGTCTAGACAGGAAGGCGATAGGGAGTTGTTGTTGTTAAAAAGTTTTAAGTACCTTCGTTATTTATTTATTATTGAATGTTTTGTCATATTTTTCATTTATTTAAACTCTTTTTAATGTTTTTTTTTTAAGAAGACGTTATTTTTATTTTCTTTAAGTTTTACTTCTAATATGTTTCTTTATGTATAGTTGGTGAAATTCATAGATCCCACTAATATTATAAATGCAACAGCTTAGATATTTGTTACACAATTACAACGAAACGGTTGAACTGATTTTGTTAAAACATGGCAAATAGATTGTAATCCGGATTAAAACATAGGCTACGATTCACATAGACCACGAGGACGAAGTCGCGGTCAAAAGCTAATTTTGAACTAATTTGAACAACTAATTACAATTGTCCATATATTTTTTTTATTTCATTAACTTACCAAATTCCTTCAACTGTGTTGCGCCTTTAATAATTGAATAATTACCTGTAAAGAAAAGAAGAATTAATTAATCACTCATTAGAGTAATAATGACTAATATTTAAAGCGCTAGCAAAAATACATCAGACATTATATTGGAACTGGTATGCATTTTAAATAAATCTACATACTTAATTAAGTAATAAAATAATGCAATCTCGATATGCTATTAAGCGTTGCAAATACCCATTACGTTTCATATCAATGTGTTACAACGTCATCGCAAGTAAGCTTTGAGTGACCGGTTCATTGAAAATACCGAGCAAAAACAATTTACCGTCTGCATGCACTTCACACCTTATTATCAATAAGTTAAGGTTGAAATTAATTTGTTTTTAAGAAGAGGTAAACTGGTTTAATCTAGCCACAGACTAACTTCATCAAAGGGTATTGGAAAAGCTGTGAATTCGCGATGTATTGAATTTTGATAACGGTACTGCATTTTGGCTCTGTGCCGACTTTGTCGCCATCGGCAACGTTGCATTTTGATGCGTTGATAAGTTGTCATCGTCACGTCAAAATTGTCGAGCTGATAGGCGAGCTTTCAAAACTACATTATTTCTTTCTTCATATATGGCAATGGTGCAATTAACGCATTCTGCCTAATCACGTTTAAACCACAAAGTACACAATTTTTATAATAATTAACCGGAAACTTCACTCCAGCCAAAAAGTCCCCAAAACTATAGTACATTTATCTCGATACGTGTCATTCTCTATAATAAGTATAGGTTGTTTCACAACAGCTCTCATGAACAAATATATTAAATGAAAATTTTGATTAGATTAAAAAAATTATATACTTATTACATAAATCTTTTTTGAAGTTTGTAACAAATATATTAATTTATGTTATAGTTTATGCTCCTCCTTCCTTTTTTCACTTTTTTCAAAATTAAAAGACGTAAGTACATTTTTTCATTATATAGTTTTCAAATAAAAACATAGAACCCATTTAATACCAGAGTTAGAATTAGTGAGAAAAGCTACCTTTATATTTATCTCTATAGAAAAATCATATTGTAACTATACTTTGTGGAGCATTGTCCTTTACTTAACTTCTTTCCTTTTCTAAAATCCTAAGAACCCCAACTATGCCCTCCTAAAAAAGCCACAAGTACATTTGGATTGCATTTTGATTCGAGAAAAATTGCAAAAGATTATCATTAATTTAAAATAAACCGATAATCTTGAAGTAATTGGATAAATCAAAAAGAATAACCATTGATTATGATCTTTGTTTATTTTTAATTTCCGAATATAATGTTACTTATGCTTTCGTTACAAAGTGAGTGATGCCTTTTCTTTGTAGAAGAGTAGTACTGGCCGCTAATGAAAACCTTTTATAAAAAAAATCAATTCTATTCCTTTTAGTAATTTCTTTTCTAAATTTCAAATTTGCTCCAAACGTCAAATGTCTGCACTTGACTCATTTTGCTATCTATCGTGTAATTCGTGAACGTGCCTACTGCAGTCCGCTAAAGCCTTCAGTGTTAATATAACAGTTGCGCTCGAGAAGCCGAAGAGATAACATCTCTCCGAAAGTGAACGCAGTCGCCACTGAAGATGTCAACCGCAGTTGTTGAAGAAACGTTTGGAAGAAAGAGAAGAGATTCCAGAAGACCTCGGCCAAGTAGCCCGGAAAAATCAATTAATATGGACATCGGCCGAGAAAGCCTACACTCCACTTTAATATAGCTCCTTACCTCTGAAATTGCCATTTTAATAGAAGTTGATTGATGTCTGCTATAGAATTCCTAGGGACAGGAATCGACGAATTCTTTGAAAGCGTTTTTCATTGCCTCATCGGGGTTGAATTTTTTCCCCTGTAAAAAGTTATCCGAATTCCGAAAAAAATGGAAATCAGTATCATGGAAATCAGTAGGAGCAAAGTCTGGCGAGTACGATGGGCGACGGAGAGTTTCTAGTCGAAGTTCCTGAGCAGTGTGGGCGACCAGATTCCACTTCTCATCACAAGTGACAATACGATTCAGAATCACTTCATTTTTGTGCCATTTTCACTTCAGTAAGGCAAGCTTCGACGGGTGTTTGCAGCTGACTTTCATTAAGCTCACATGGTACCCACTTCCCGAGTTTCTTCACTTTTCAGATTTAACGCAAATGAATCAATATTGTCTTGTCACTTACGCCGAAGGCTGTTGCTAACTATGACGCGGTTTGAAATGAAACTGCGACCACTATTGGTTCCAATTCGTCATTAGCGACTAGTCTCCGGTTGTTCACACGAGGCTTGTTCTTGAGGTCGAGATTTTCAAAACGATAAACCAAAAACGCACCGTGCGTTCGTTTGCGGTGTTTGGTCCGTACACGTCGTTGATAATGCATGCCCTCTGTGCTGTGTTGCTGCCACGACGGAACTCATATGCGAAGATAACGCGAATTTTTAATTTTTCCATGGTCGCAAACATAACGATATCTAAGCAGAAAGTCGATTGACGGAAAAAGAAATGAATAATTGATTTTGAAAAAGTATGTCATAGCTTTAAATTGAAATTAATTTGAATTTGGAATTCCAAGCCAATTGCAAGGTAACTAAGTGCATAGTGGCCACTATAAACAAACAACAGTTTCATAGGCAAGGCCCTAATACCACGTATAATTGCGAATATTTGGCTATTAAATACTTGCGCATGGACTGAACTAGTTCTATAACTTATTAGGGTAAGTTGTTTTATAATAGATTTTACATGCATATAGTAAACCGTTTTGATATGATACTTAATTTCATAAGTGCTATTTATGTCGGTGTGTTTTTTAATAAATTCCTGTAGTGAATATTTGCGTATTTGGAGAACCTACGTTAACGTTGCAATAATGTTAGAAACTACAATATATTTTACCACAAAAATGCACCAATTGGGACAATTCACAGGAAACTGTGACCGGGAGGGGATGATCGTTTAGTGTTTAAGTGACCAATTGATCGCGGGTGGTCCTCATTGGTGAATTGTCGCGACAATTTGTCTGATGGGCCCTTAACGAAGCGAGGAAGTTGTTATGGCGTAGCGGCTTTTAGGGATCTGTAGGATCGAAAACTTATTCGATATTTGTTTAGTATGGTTACTACTCTGTGTCATAAAATCAAGTCTAATCTCTGCTGTGAATTAAACTAAATTAATTTTAATTTAGCTTGACTCAATTCACAGACCATTTTCCATAATTTCTTAGTTTAGTTTTCTCCATTCTAAATAGAAACAACTTTTTTAGCAACATGAATTTTTGTTATGTCTTGCTGTAACTTATAAAGATATTTTATTTAAAATAATACGTATTTATTAGTGTTCAGGTTCGTATACACTTATTGTTAGTGCGTAGCGTATTTATGGATATATAATAATATGTATATTGTACACATATTTTAATTACCATCTCATTTGAGTCTTTCTCTCACTTATTAATAATGCCTTAAGGCATTGAACCTTCGTATTGCGCGATACATGAGCAATAATGTGTGTAATAAATGTATAAAATAAACTGGACAAAATAATAAATAAACAAATAATAATAAAGTGGATCTATTGCTCTGTTGACAAATATAAATTAATTATACATGCTACGTATCATCACATTATTAATGATTTATTTTGTTAATAACAACGAAAGCCGTATATGTATGTTAATATAGATTCAAATAATATAATAATATCTGCCCTCATATATAAAATTCATATATATGTGTAACTCAAGTAATTCACCTGTCAAAAGTGAATGACTACGATTTAAATTATATTTTCTTGACGTTTACTTTGTTCTATTGCAGTGGATTTAATAAAAGTCTCGAGTTCCATTAACTTGCGAACACAAACCTGTCAGAAACTCAAAGGAAAAATATATTAAAACAACAAAAAGCGTCATTCGAGAATGATTTATTTTTGAAAGAAAACGTTTATGTAATGTGATTTAAAAAAATGTGAAAAATACATCGACGATTTATTTTTCAAAAGATAATTTAAAACATATTTTGTAATAATATTTCAGATCAATTTATTTGAAATAACTCGAGTAAAAGAGTACATTGATTTAATAATATTTATTTTTCAACTTATATGTATTCTTTGTAATTATTTGTTGCGATTCTTATAGTAATATTCTTATTGATTATGCGATGCAACGCCCTTCTTATTTCTGTTTAATCAATGGTTAAAAGGCAGAGAATGCCACTAGGCATTAAGTCTGCCTTTTTACGTTAAAATAAAAATAAATAAATAAATTAGATATCAGATTTGTTTTTCAAATAAATAACCTCTGAATTTCTAAAACAGCTTGGAAGTCAAATTACTAAGAGTCCGATATTAATATTCGATATTTTATATACATCCGATATATATGTATCATGTATATGAAAAAGACGCGAATTTCATTCTGTAATTTCATTAAGAGACTTATTTATTATAAAACAAAACAATAAAATAAGAGTAAAATTAGAATAACAAAAAATTAGAGACTGAGATTAGTATGAGTGTTGAATCATAAAAGCGTGGGATCTGATCAATTTGATATTGATCAATTGATATTTATCGTCAAAACTAGAATTTTATACTGACATAAATAAAAATTATGATCACTGCCGCTGCCAATGATTCAACACGAATTCACAAAATATATTTTTCGATAATTTCTTCCAAGAAACTGGGAGGGCAATGGTTATTACGTACAGGTCGTTGTCAAATGCAAATCAAGTGGGGGACCGTCTTTTTCAGGGGTGCTGAAATATGGCGGTAATAAACAGCAATACGGTGGGCCCGCCTGTTGAGAACACCTGACGCTTGGTCACCCCATACGATTTGAGTGGAGGTGAATTAGTAGGCATGAATATAGGAAAAAAAATCTTCGAGTTCTGACTATGGTAAGTTATTGAAGCATGTTACGTTAGGTTGAGTGCAAATATTTAACTATCTTAATATTGATATATGCAGTGGGATTTCTACTTTATAAATCAAAAATTAACATAGTTTTTAAGTTATTCACTAATATTGCTGCGGATCTGTTGTCTGAAAAAATAAAATAGAAATAAATGTATAAAGAACTATACAATAATTATGTAAGAGGACTCCCCCCCCCCTCTTCCACTAATATAATACATGTGTCAATTGACAGTTGGTGCTCATACCTTCTCGCTTATAGCGAACATGAATTCTCGCATGTATTTGAAGGTACAAAAAAATGTTTAAGTGTATTATGCCATATAATAACGTCCCATGTAGTTTTACTCACAAAATACACCGGATTCACATTTTAACCCAATTATTACCTTACAAAAATGAATACGTTTCATTATTTTTAATAGCTCACAATCACACGTGGTTGAGATATGAATCTACTTTTGTAATTTAGCGGAAGGCAAAGATTAATTTGGGCGTTTAATCAAACACACCCCGTGACTCTATTCGTAAAAAAACCTAATGAAACTTCGGCAAATTTTGAACAAGACTCATTGATATATATATGATTTGAAAAAAGTTTTGAAATTGAAAGGATTTTTTTTCATTCATACTATGTTGTTTAGTCCATATAGTTGTATGGGATCGCTTGAATATGTTCATACAGAGTTGATGTGAATCCAATTAGCTGTCAAATTGACAGTTGACAGGGCGACTAGGCGACGCCGTACACCTTAGTCCTTTGTCTCGAATTATTCCAATTATCCACACTAAAAATCTACATTGGTGTGGATAATTAGTAAAAACTTTTTCTTTTGTGTTGTGTGACGTGTGGTGTCGACCGATTATAGAACAGCACAGCCCCATCCACCACACCACAAGCGCTGAGGAACTACACCACCTTTGAAAGAGTGGACTCGCCAACCCGTTTGGCCAGTGTAGTGATTCAGGCCACATATATTTTATGCACAAGACAATGTGCATGAGGAAGCCCACATTCTGCACTGAATACTGAAATCTGATTGTATTGCACTATTTTAATGCTCTGAGCTGATGTCTCTAATCTACTTTTGTATTCTATTTATATCTACTAATATTATAAAGAGAATACCGTGAGTTTGTTTGTTTATATGTAGCAGGTAAACTCCACAATTACTGGACTGATTTTGACAATCTTACTCTCTTTGGAAGCTTAACTAAACAGGTGTTTAGAACAGGGAACTAAACTAAACTAAAAACTAAACTAAACTAACGAACTTAACAGGGCTAGGGAGAAGCTAGGGCAGATCTAAAATGCTATTACTTTTTTTGTCTGCATGCAATTAAATAGATTTTTATGGAATTTTCAGAAACAATTTAGTATCCAATAACGATGCAATACTATAATAGCTTATAAAGTTGCTGTAACAGAAAGATACTCGTATCTACAGAGACCTTTCAATGTAATCATGAGAGGTTCGGGCCATAATCAAACAAACACGAAGATCAGAAAAGACTAAATCGTTGTGATAAGCAATATTATCACAGTTGTGGAATCGAACGAATAGTTCTGTAACTAGACTTTTTAATTTCCATCCAACATAGCGGTACTTTCTAAAAACTCAATGCAAACTCCATACATATGCCACTTGCGGGTGTATCGTCGTCCACAAAAAACGGTTTTACACTCAAACTAAATTTGTTAACTTCGCACCGCGCCCATAGCCTGCGGGTATAGAGGTAAAACTGCATAGGGTGAAATAATTTGTCACACAAACCCGGCTGAGGGTTGAAACGGAATGCGATTATTTCCAGTATTTGATATACGTTGCTAGTAATCTTTACGGACCTTAAAATATGTCAATATATAACACATGTATAAATAACATGTATAAATGACATGTATACATTAGTGTAAAAGGGCGTGACTTCTATTCCATTCCCATCCCATCCTATCCCTCCCCATTTTCCCAACCCTTTCTCCAAATTAATTCCTACATTTCAAAAGGTAGGCAGCGCATTAGGTGGCATGCCAGCGTTTGACATTCTAAACTGATGTTGGCATGTATCGCGGATGTCTTTGGACGACAGTATCAATTTACCATCAGATGGACTGTATGCTCGTCTACCGCCTGTTTACTATTAAAAAGGACCTTTTAAAGTCTTTTTAACGCCCCACTACAGGGCACAGGTCTTCCCTAGCTATCCAAGCGATTGACCTTTGACCTTTTAATGTTTTTTTTTTTTAAATTTTCCGCCCGCGGGGAAACCAAGACGCCTGAATATCTGGTAAATTGGGAGATTCGTGTCACAATCCACCACGTTACAGCTAATATTTTGACTTTAAGGGCTTCAAGATTAAAACAATGGCTGTAACAGATAAAATTCTAGATTAATTTATAAAACAACGCTTTTCGTTGTTAGTAAAAGATCCGCATGCCCCCTGATGATGCAGGTGTCCATGGGCGGCGGTGACCACTTACCATCATCTGGTCCGTCCGCTCATCTGCCATCTATTCTATTAAAAAAAAATGCAATTTCCACCATCGATATTCCGAAATAATAACATATTTTTAATTAGAAAAGTTTATGTCAATCGATGCAAGAAACGATGTACATTAAACCAGAGTATAAAACATAGGTAGGTACTTTAGAAATACGTACCTATTTATTAGAATAGTACCAACGAATTTTGCCACTAAACTTCGCCATGCTGCGCTGTGGTCTGTACTTTGAAGTGCAAACGGAACTCTGTTGGAACTGTTTGTTTTAATGCAATTGTCATGCAAATTCGACTGAATTAATCGCATCCGTTTCGACTGAATTTCCTAACTTTCATGATCTTTATTACTTTAAATTAAAATGCTAAAATGGACGGTTATACTTTTTTGGAGTAAGTACAAATGTTCGTTTTTTATAGTCATTTATTTAAAAATAAAGTCGTAAATTGCTAGCATTCGATATGTTTTATGTATAGCCGAATAACTATCGTTAATTTAGAAAAAAAATTGAAAGAAAAGTTGTATATACATAGTAAGTAATATTTGAGTATTTGACTTTGATAATATTTGAGTTTTCAACTTTTTGTATTTGAGGGCGAATGTTTATTGCATATAATTTCAAAGAGGTTGCAATTATTAAAATTTGGTGTAATTCGTGATTACTTTGGCAATATAAAGTATGTAATTTTTCTCACAAATTACAAACTACGAAAGTAATGATGCTACCATCAGTTTAAAAAAGATCGCCAAAATTTAGTTAAAGTAATTTAATAATGATAATTTAATTCAAACTTATTTGTAAAATAACTTAAATATTACTTATAAATATTAAAAATATATAGGTGTTTATTGTACAAAATGCTCAAAATATAGGATTATATATTCAGCATGTTATACAAATTTGGTCCCTGTGGCAAGATACCCAACATGCTGGCGGCATTACCTCGCTGGATTGCAAGGCCGGTGCGTTGCGCGAGATAATGGCCAGCCCTAGGCTCGGCAGTGCTGTCGACCAAACGCTTAGAAAGATCTTTGAAAACGAAAGCGCGCTTGAACCTCACGGACCTAGAGTCTCGACACCGAAAGCAACAAAAATGTATTCACGACCGATATTCCTATATTCCTGCGTTTCTCTGCTTCCTCTGCCGCTGCCTCAGCCTTCGTATTAGTTCCATGGAGGTGAGACGGAGCCAGTTTGTCGACGCACGTTGCGTCCCACACAATGGGACGACCCATCCTCCACGGCAACAATGACATCCCGTCGGGTCTCTTACTATTGTCACGCACGATACCGTCCGGCTCCAGTAAAACCAGTACATTGACGGTGGCAAGAGAACGATGTATGACGTCATTAAGTGTGACACGGCGTGAGAAGCGACCAGCGCTCGAGAGGCAAGACAGTGCATGATGTCCTAACTGGTCGACATCCTTGGCACAGGAACATTTATGTCGGACACATACCTCGGCTCTCAGACGAAATAAAATAATAATGATAGATAATTATAATTAGTTATACATTTTATCGTTATAAAGTTATAATTTAGTTCTAAGGAGTCATTTTTAACATGTCTTTCTCGGTGCGTCTTGTTTGTTATGCCATTGTTTTCCTACTCGATTTAAATTGTTGTTAGTGTTAAAAAAGTAAGTTCGGTTTTAACTAGGTCGTCGCTTAAGCTGAAATGCTTGTACAATAGCCGAAACTGTACAAAGGTAATCGAGAAAAGCGAAAAAAATTAATTTTGTTACAACTTCAAACTATAGTTTAATACCACAAGAACACAGCACCAGATGGCGTTAAACTAATTGTCTGTCTGTCTGTTACCGGAGCGCTAATTTCATAACGCCCTCGGCGTTGTTCTGCTGCCAGAACACTGTCATAATTTATAATAAAACAGACGGAGTAGGGAGGCCGGTATGTATGTACCTACACGTGTTTCTCTCAAGTGAGGTGCAGCAAAAAGATGAGCGTATTTATTTGAGAAATTTGAAATCTATGGTATCTGAGGAAACCTTTCTCATATACATATAAGTGCGTATATTTAGCTGTCTATTTTAAAAGTTTCCTAAATATATTGACGATATTTTTAGACCTAGCGAAAGGTCTTAGCCTATAATACTGGAGTATACTAGAATATACTATACCAGAGACACGTTAAAAATATTGTTGAAGTTGATAACAGGAAGAGGAAATTAGTTACCAAGCCATTTAAAATCTCCACAAATATTCATTTACGTATATTATAAAAGGTATTATACATTATATATATCTATTAAAATATAATATATATAAAGTATTTAAGTATGTATATTTAAGTATATAGTATGTATTGAGGGGTATTGAGTGTTTTGAGGGGGAGAGTGCACGCTGCAATCCAACAGCTGCTGGGCGCGCTCGTCTGGCCACGATACCCCTCTCTCACAGAAGACTACCTTAAAATGTACTGCATTTTCCACTATATCTTATTTCCCTAATGTACGTATGTGTTTTGGTAGTGAGTGAGATGTGCCAGAGCCCATTCCCATCCTATCCGTCCCCATTTTCCCAAGCCTTTCTCCAAATCCATTCCTATATCTCCAAAGGTAGGCAGCGCATACGCGCATACGGGGGGGGGGGGGGGGGGGGCGTGCCAACGTTTTTCATTTTGGACTAATATTGGCATATATAGCGGATGATTATGTGCGACAGTATCTACTTACCACCAGGTTGTAGGACTGTATGCTTGTCTGTCGACTTCATATAACTTCATAACACAACGGAAACAAAATAATTAGCGTAAACAAGTAATCGTGAACAGTCCCTTTATCGTCCACTGCTGGACCTGAGCTTGTGCAAGTGCATGTGGGTGGGATTATAACTGCACGCTGACCAAACGGGTTGGCGAACCTTGTCTTTTAGAGATGTTCTACTTTCTGGTAGCGACTTTGTTATCCTTTAATCGCCTGTTACGACACACCCATGGGAAAAGATTTTTTTTCTTCTTTTTTAAGGAACTTTTATGCTTTGGCACATATCAGTTCCATCCGTACCCTAAATGGGAAAAGATGTGGTGGAGTTATTTTAAAGGCGGCTGACACCACACAGCTCAATTCGCATTAGGTTATGATTGTAGAGGCGGCATGTGTGGGACGTTCTATACTTGTATCGATCTCATAATTGTCCCACAATCGCCCAGACACATGTTAACAAGAAGCCACAAACGTGCGAACGGTTAACAGTCAAGCAGAAAATAAAAGTACTTCCGTGTAAGTGCTTTGCAGTGAAATTAATGTTTGTTAGCCCACAGACGACATTTAATTAGTACAGGCTACAGAATAAGTGCAGACGCTTTGTAACACGCCGCAAAAAACATGGGAGTGATAACGTTTCGTAGTTTAATGAAAAATTGCTTGCGGAGTTGAAAAACATTATGAAAGACTGTTTGGTTGGTTTGTACGTGCGTTACTTATTTAAAGAGAAATGACACTTTTGCTTATTTATAAGAGAATCAGTTGACAATCTGCATGTTGACAATCTCTTGAGTGATATCAGTCTATAATATTCCATTGAAGGACACAAGACCTTCCTTAGAATCACTGGGGGGTTTCGGGCCATAATTCACAACGTAGGCCTAGTGCGGATTGGTTAATTGGATTTTTCTTTATTTCGCACAAATGCACAAATGTGTAAAGTGATAACATGACAATAAGATAGTATGACTATGTAAACGTAATCGTACTATGATACGTTTGGCAACGATTTTAATATGTCGAAGTTTTTGTTTTTTTGAAGTGTGCTTTGTTTTGCGAACACCAAAGATTTTATACCTCAGACATTGAGAGAGGAGACTTTTGTACATTCGTCTGGTCAAATGGTGTCAATGGTGTGTTTATATCAAAGTTTTATATTATTATAAAAAGTAAAAACTTTTGTATATATACGAGTGAAAGACAACAATATTAATTCAATTATTATCATACAATTATGAAAAGAAAGTTTATTTACATATATCAGCCTATCACGCTCTACTGTAAGGTAGGGCCTATGCCCTACCTTACAGTAGAGCGTAGGCCTACTGTAAGGCCTATGCCTATGCCTGATATATATAATATGATATGATATAGGCCTATGCCTTCCCTTCGGTTGTAGACATTTCAAGTTATAATCCACCACGAATGCGCAATGCAGTTTTTATTTGTTTGTTCAAAAACACAATGTGTACTTTATTATTAATAAATGAATTAGAATCGATATCTCTCGCAGATGTTATAAAAATATCGATCTCATAATTGCAAATATATATCTCATAAGAATAATGCAAAATATTAATACATCAGAGTCTTATAATAATGTTGAGTAAACTTTTATAAATTTGTACTCGTTAAAAGACAGCCTGGCACATACGACAACTAATAACCCCCGTTTATTAAGAAACCACTGCAGCCGGTGCAATCTTAATAACGACTTGTCACTCTCGCGGTTTTTGGACGCCATCTTGCGACGCCATTTTGAAAGACACGTATCATGAGATGGCCGCAATATTATACACGTACAAGTTTACCTAAATTTCAAAAATGTGCATTAGAAAATACGAGTTAAGATCCTTATTGTCATAAGCATAAGGCTTAGTGAAAAGCAAAACCGATGCTTCGGTAATAATAAGGTACGCAAAACATTGGGTAAGTAGGTATTTAACGTCAATCTATTGCGAGTTCTGCATTAAATATGCAATACCAAGTGATAGATGATAGGTAGACTATACTATTGTTTTAAAATAGTATCTATGTACCTACATATATTCGATTTTTTTTAACAATACATAATCATAAAGATAATTAAATCTGAGAAGCATCAAAAACGACTATTATTTCATGAAATTTGTTGAAGATTCTCAAAACTACTGCATGGTTTTTACTGAGACTTTTCATGGCGGTCGGCGGTAGGGAGTTGTCTGGGTGTTGACCCAGACTAGCTATTTTTTTTAAGAAAACCTTACGTAGAATAGAAATATGCGAGAATAGTCTACACTATACAGCTATGACAAATGTCTGACAAATATACGTCAAGTTTACATTAGATTTCGTTGTTTATTTCAACATCAAAACTTGTCATTTAGAGTGGGATAAAGTTTGCACACATCTCTTGTGTTTCCTATTCATTATAAGTCAAAGTAATTAATTTAACGAGGATTATGGCTAACCGAAGCGTTAAAACATACTAGATGGTTTAGTGTGAACTCATTATGCAATAGTGAGAAAGTGATGCCTTGAAGTGAAATTAATTAATTTTACATTCGTGTGAAATAATGGTAGTTAAATTAAATATGTTGTGATGTTACATTTAGTTGTTATTCCTTCCTTTGACAAAACTTAGTTACAGAGTCACATTGTCACATTAGTACCGTGTTATGTCATATTGTGTTTCAACATGAAATACGACAAAAATTGTCACCTTTCTTGAACCAAGTGACACAATTTCTTGTCCAAGAAAATTTTCCTAAATTTATAATCAAGAAAATGTATGTGTATATAAATGAGAGACCACGTCTGTACATAAATAATGTGACATATTTAAAAAAAAAATATTTCAGTCACAAATATATCTCAAAACATCTAGCAAATTGACAAGAGAACGCAGTACAGAAAAAAGTCCTTTCATTATTTTTGTTTTTTTTTTTAATGTTGTAAATTGTAAAAAAATAAAAGTGTTTGGGCAAATTGGATGTATGGAAGTCAAATAAAAGAAATTCCGATCCTTTTGAATACAACAAGTAGCCGACATATATCAAGTGGTCCTCACAAATGAAATAGCTGAGGGACAATTTCTCAAGACTTGCAGACCTGCCCTCTGAGGGACACTCGAAAGAATCCTCCGAGCCCTCCTTACTGTAATCTTGCCGATTATTAAAATCATATATCTTTGGCGGGGGTGGCATGCACCCTGATTTCTTGGGGCTTTCTTGGAGGGTGCATTCTGTTACGTCAGGCTTGTATGAATTGTGTTATGCATGAATTTGTTGACAATGTTTGCTTTAGTACGTTGTATACTTTTATTAATAGCGGTAAACTGTTGATGTGAGATGGGAACAAAAATAAATCTGAAATAAAATAACATTTTTATTAAAAAGAATTCACTATTTACTATTTTCCACTATTTTTTGTATGTTTGTTTGTATTTTTTTTGTTGTAAGTTTATAGCATTGTAAATTGGTAATTACTAAATTCTTAGTTGATTCTTTCATTTATTAATAGTTAATATAAATTGCTAAGATAACAATAAATAAAACAACTTAGTAACATTTTTAAATAAAAAAGTAAGTTTTCGTGATTACTATACATAGCAATTAAACAACTTTGAACGGTTTAAATCGTTAAAATAAAATCAATTAGTCACCCCGTGACCATGTCCATTGCAAAGTGTTCGAAACGTCGGGATATAAATAATGTTAAATATACGCGATTTCAAAGTTTAATTGCTTCAAACGTTAACCGTTCAAAGTTGTTTAATTGCTATAAAAAAGTAAGTCCCTAACTAATAAAGAATTTAAATTACAGTTCTATTTTCTTTTCAATTTTATTAAATGGATTTTGAAGACTGGTTATGTACTTAAATAATGTAAAAATGTTGATTCGAAATAAGTACAGCGTAAAAATACTTCATTAAATAGCCGGCTTTCGATTATGTTAGGATTGAGTTAATTTGATATTCTGCAATTAAAAAACACTCATTTTGAGAAAGAAATGAAGTTAAAACCCATATTTAATTTAACCAACTTACAATCAACAAAACTTCGCATTATTGCATGACGCGATCCCTCAGAATGTCACGTAGAGGCGTCGTCGGAGGCACGCGGCCTGTCACAATATTATTCTTACCTTCGCCTCTTTCATGCCTCGCCTCATTCCAGCCTCTCATTATCATTCACTCACTCATTCGTTCGTTCACTCCTCGGGAAGATAAGAGATATTGCACGCGTTTGTATTGTCCTTTATATTAAACTGTTTATGCTTTTGGTTCAATTAAACTGAATTTTAGACAATTTATTTTATGTTTAAACTGTATTACTGTGGTATAAGAGATATATCATGTAGTAGAAGACAGATAGTTAGATATATTCTTTATATACTTTCTGAAGATTTACACCTTAGGAAAAGTTTAAGTTGCACCCTGAACCTAAACTGACGCTTGACACATAAGGAAAACAGATACAGATAGTTAAAAGAAAGTAAATCTAAGAATTGTATGGACTCTTATAAGGTTTTCTTTAATTTAAATCAGGCATGTACTGATTGGTTTGAGTGTGTGTTTAACAAGGTACAAAATAATCGTAAGAAAACAATAATTTATTCTATTTTATGTCATAATGACAACCAAAATTTTAAAATGTAACAAATTAAAAAGTAACATAAGTTATTTAAAAAGTATACACTTAGTGAGCTAGTGCGTCGGTATACTACTCAATAATTCTTTATTAAAAGTGGCATTAAAAGCCAGTAGCCTTTAAAAGCCTTTATTACCAGTCGGTACTATTGTTAGTTTATTAGCCACCTACGTATTATTGTTAATTTATTAACTAGGTCGCGACATTGTTTACAAAATTTACAAATTCACAAACTGTTTACAAAATTAACACATGAGTGGAACTAAATTGACATATCTACAAGTATAACAAGTATGTATAATCAATTAATGAAATGTAGAAAGAAAAAAAAAACAGTCATAATAAAACCCCGCTAAATAACAAAAACAAATTAACAAAAAACTAATCTTGCCAGCTTACGAAAATTCTTCAAGAATCCACTTTTCTATACGTCTGGACTGGGGATAAATCTAACACCTCACATGGGCGCCGCGACAAACCTCTTAAGAGATTATGGAGTGCTCTTCATTGGTTCCTTTGCCCCAAGATTGGTTCAGAGTATTGGACATTTACTGCTATTGGACATTTTCTACGTACAAATGAAGTAATAGATAGATAGTGTGCAGTATATCTTTAAAATTTAGTATGAACTACGTTCAATGAGCGTTTAAGAAGGTATATATATCATTTTGGCTTATACTTAAATGGGCAGAAAATCGTGATCAATAAAACAAACTATTTTTGAATAAATAAAGTAAATAATTTTGAATGACTAAGAATGACACTACCGAACCGACGGAGCCCCATTTCGCGGGACTTCTGTGCCTATACTTGTCACCAGAGAACCAAAACCTAACCCATCTTAAAAGTTGCTTTCAATTTGCTGCCCATTTAGTATTTTTTCTCTATTATGTTTAGAACCATTTTATTAACCCTATTATTATTATTATCGAACCTCAATATGAGGGGTCTAGTAAAGTGGTCGGTGAACGACGATTTCATACAAACCTCTATACCGTCCAGTCTGGGCTGACCTCCAATGATCGAAATTATTTCTGCTCGTTGCGCGCGCTTTACTACCATGTGGACTGTCTGCTCGTCTGCCACCTTCTTACTATAAGAACGTTAAGGACAAAATATTCTATTTACCAGTGGATTAACGTTCAATATAGGAGAGGAAAATTTGGTACTTAATTATCTATTAGAAAGTATATATGCAGTCAATAGTCCATAGTAATAGTTTAATGTATTACTACAAAACGTCTTCTCTGCCAGCAAACATTCTGTATTCCTTAATAGGTCCTAAAAGAAACAAAATACAGGCCACAAAAAAGTCACCTAAACATCTAAAAATGGTTGTTAGCGCATCCCTCCCACATAAATGTTTAGTATAGTGACGTCGCAAGAGGCACTGCAATCTGCGGCGAGGACCTGCTATTATCTTCCTGTTATGTGCGCCTAGTACATGAGCTCGAGTGATGAGGAAAAATCTTTGTTGTTGTCTGTCACAGATAAAAGCTTTCCTGCAACTTTTAATAATAATAATAATAATCTTTATTTGCATAAAATTTAGAACAGGATATTATTTATTTACACTTTAGTACATAAATAAACATTGTACAAAAGGCGAACTTAATGCCTAATGACATTCTCTGGCAGTCAACCTCCGGTTAAAAAGATACACGAAGACCGCGCCCTTCGTGCATCAATAAAAAATGACTACAAACAATACAATACCTAAACAACTTTTAACGGTTAAAATCGCGTATATTTGACATGATTTATATCCCGACGTTTCGAACACTTTGCAGTGGACGTGGTCACCCGTGACCACGTCCACTGCAAAGTGTTCGAAACGTCGGGATATAAATCATGTCAAATATACGCGATTTAAACCGTTAAAAGTTGTTTAATTGCAATGTATAGTAATCGCGAAAACCTAAGAAAATATTATAATACAATACCTATTCGAGTATAAAACCTAGGTACACTAATAGATTATATATACACATATATACTCATGTGCTTATATAGATATATACCATATAAGTAAATACATCAATAAATAAGATATGGGTGTTGTTATACAAATAAATATATAATAATTCTACAAGCTTTACCATTAGCTGGCATGTAAAATTTACATTTAAGTATCAAAAGCATAAATAAAACAGTATAAAATTACACTATAAAAGCGTTATATAATTTACATATAAAACAATTTAAACATGTTGACTACCTAAAGTTTTAATATTTTCCGACTCACGCTATTGTTACATTATTAAGAAGATTTTCTTATCTTAATTACTTTATCTTAAACATCAGATTTTACAGTATATTTTTAAATAAAAGAATTATTATAAGTGCGTAAAAGTAACAGTGCAGTCTGTAAACAGTCCCGAAGATTCTCACGTGACCAAGCTCTGCTTAGTGTGAGGATCATAGTTAATTGTATAGCAGTGAAACCAGACAATGTAAATTCATTAAAAAATAAAAAATAATAATAATAAATAACAGAATTAGGAATCAACGGAATTTTAGAAAATTTTAACCATTCATAAGCCTATACCAATACTAAGGGCTTTTTTAAATAAATAACGCCCCACGCAGTGGTCCACACTAGGTTTCATGTCATTCGTCCAGAGAGACACACATAAAGACAAACACAAACACACACCCAGTACCGAACAAACATTTGTCTTTAAACAAATGAATGTCCGACCGTGAATGGTACCCGGGATCTTTTGCACAGCAGGTAGGGTCACTGTCGGCTGCCCCAATCGGTTGCTTTTGCTCAGATGTCACAATAAAATTTATAATTGCTTAAAATTATTTGTCCTCTTCTAAACAGATGTTTGTATGTTTATTGTGTAATATTTATTGCGGAGAATGTTATTTTGTTGTATTATTGTGCAATATTTGCATTTATTGGTGTATGAAAATTCTATTACTACGTTTCACGTTACACAATTGAAATAATGTTCCGTAAAAAATCTAAAACTACGCGAGACACTGTCTTTAGTAACATATATTTGATATATATTTTGATATATATTTAATATTTAGTAACATAAAGGTTTTTTAAAAATATATTTTTTATCATTTATTCTGATGTTACATTTTGAAAAAGATTTTTAATATATAAAATCAAATAAAATGAAAAAATAACGTATTATGACGTTTCCCCATCCACCAAACTTCTTCCGCTATGTGCACATTTGAGCAATAACTCGATCCGCCGACGAGTGTAACAGATGTTCCCTCTATGAACCTCCTGCACGCGGTTTGATGATATGGACCTATTATTAACTAACAGTTTTGACACATAGGCACATATTTTTTATTTATTTACTTAGACATCTATTTATCTAAAGTAATAATCACAATGGTATAGTCAATTACAGATATCACAGTAATATTTGTAAGTTAAAGTACAAAATATTTAACTACAAAATAAAAGAAAAATTAAAGAATATAGAAACACAAATAAATATTTTTATGTGTATGTGTTCGTGCGAGCTAGCGTACGTGCGTGTATGTGTGTTGAGGATGAGGGAGGCTTTGGTAAATTAATTAATGTTAAGTTGTTACAATTCAATAATTGTACAAAGAAACAATTAAACTACAAAAAATAAGTAACAATTAAAATAAATAACAACAATTAACCAAATAAATTTAAATAAATAGTAACAATTAAAAAAATACTATTACAATTAAAAGAAAAAAATAAGTATAAAAAACACAAAAATATAGGCACATTAGGGGTACATTATAGTGACCGATCGGATGTGCTAAGTATCACTGGAGAGGTGAAATTAAGAGAGACCTGCGGAAGCTTCAAATCACAGATATAATAACGCAGGCTGTCTGTAGGTACGTGCTGTTGGTGATAAGCTCCTATGTTGTCGTTAGCAAATCGTTATTACAATGCCTAATTCTATGTATGTCTATGCGCCAAGTAGACTCCTGGCAAACTATTTGAATACGATGTTGCGCTGAAAACGATGGCCTCTTTTAGTGTCGGGGGCCAAGACACACTTCAGGTCGCTGAGCCAGCGGATTTAGTAAGTATTAAGGCTCGCGCACATTACAAACGCGGCAGGCCGCAGCTCAACGCGATAATTTAAGTCAGTTAGCTGTAGTTAAATCTTCACGTCGTACAGCAAATAACTCTTGAATGACGTCCGTAACTACACCCGTTCAACGCACATTGAGGCGGGCCGCGTCATAGCGCATAAATATGGCTGGCAAGCGATCCGCTGCGGCGTGATGCGGCCCTCCTCAAGTGTGCGATGGTTTCTACAAAATGTATGAAAATGATTCAGGAGGATTTTTGTAATGTTATGGGTTGCGGGCCCGATGTAATATGCGCGAGCCTTTATAGCGACATGTGGTGAAAATAATTTATATTTTTCATCTATTAAAAAAAAGAAAATACTGGAAAAAGTAATACCTCATTTAAAGGTCAAGAAACAAAAAACAAGAACCCTAAAAGGCCCAAAGATCGATCGATAGTAATAAACAGCGTAGGTCGTGAGCGTTGGGTGGGCGGCGCGCACTGAATACGAATCAGGTAGGGCGGCGCTGCGGTAATATATCAGTCTGAGCTTCACTTTCGATAAAGTTGTGGTTTTAAAACAGGTGATACATTACATTTTACAGTTAATGTGTGATAAATAAATACGTACTGAAGACTCACTTAAGTAGAAGAGAAGAAGTTACTAACTTAAGAAGAGACAGTACTCACAGAAGACTACCTTGAAATGTACTGCATTTCCCACTTTATCTTATTTCCCTAATGTACGTACGTGTTTCGGTAGTGAGTGAGATGTGCCAGAGCCCATTCCCATCCCATCCCTCCCCATTTCCACAACCCTTTCTGCAAATCCATTCCTATATTCAAAGGTAGGCAGCGCATCCGGGGGCGTGCCAACGTTTGTCATTTTGAACTAATGTTGGCATGTATCACGGATGTCTATGGGCTACAGTATCCACTTACCATCAGGTGGACTGTATGCTCGTCTGCCACCTTCGTACATAAAAAAAAAAAAATAAAAAAAATACGTTCAATCTTAGTTTGTTGGGTCAAATATATCATAATGGGCCAATATATCAAAGTACATAATTTTACAATATCATTTCAAATAAATAATAATAATACAAATACAGGTGAGTCCAAACCTTTCCCAAAGCCTGAAACCATGGATTTCATTCACGATTCTGAGTTCATTGGCGTGAATCCAATGGTTCAAGGTGATGATACAAAAAATAAGGTGAACTCTTCCAGATTTATTGTTACTACGAAATCAATATTAAATTTTAGATTTTTTTTATATTTGTAGGAAATTTGATTGAATACTGAAATGTTTTCTCGTATGAATTTTATAAGTAGGTACTTATTTCACAGTGATTATCGCAATAGTTTAGTCACAATACATAAATGGCACAATACAGGAGTGAAATTAATTTTCTTTTTTTTATTTGAAATACTGTGTTATTTCGTTTTCCTTTCGGTACTATCAAAGTAATTTTGATAGCAGTGACATTTTATTTACATCAAAACCCTATAAAATAAAATTGCGTTTTATTTATGTAAAACGTGAATCTGTTTAAATTTAAATTGTTAGTACATTGTATGCAAATACGTTGCTCCCCTGCAGCATCGAATTGGGGATGTTTATGTTTGTTTACCCTGTGTTTATAGACCGTCTTACTATAGATACTCGATTCGAGTTTTCAGTCCAAGTATCCAAGTATAAGTATCAAGTATCAAAAGTAAACACGCATGCTCTAAAAGTATAAAAAATCTGGAGTAGGTATATGATTTTCCAATCCGCACTGGGCGCGCATGATGGATTACGGCCCGAAACCTCGCAATTATTTATTAGGGGAAGCCATATAGGCTGATACAAGAATCTTCGGTCGATGAAGTGACGTAATGAAACTATGCCGACTGTGTATCTGTATACGCGACACACACACGCATATGTGCCCGATTAAAACCAATAGCAAAGTTTTAAAACACTCATTCATTGTTACGTAGCCTATGTTAGATTTTTTTTATTTAATATGTTTTTCATTGACATTCCGTTTATCTGGCCTATGCAACATTTTCATTGACATTCCGTCTATCTAGTCTATGCAACATTTATGAACGTAAATGAACGATGAATATTTAACATCGAGTTTCCATAGTAACCATGGATGCACCTCTATCCTGCCACGGGATTTATCTAACCACGCCTGAAGCCATTTGCTTATGCATCCCTCAATGGGAGCTCATGGTGGCCATAAAACGTTGCGTTTTTTATTGATGAGGACGATGGAGTCGTTTCAATTTGTTTACCTCATTTGATACAGCTGTATTCTTTATACTAATCATTATTATTGTATTCTACTTCAACCATTCAAGCAATGACCTTTGACCTTTATTGTTTGTCTATTGTTTGCGGGACGCAGAAATCCCAACGACGTCGTATTGGTTATGTACTTTCATTTTAAATCATGTGATATATAATACCTACTAACTGTAATTAACATGACAATAATGATGTCTAGTATTTTTTCTACATTATTTTTCTAACAAGAAGGAAAAGGGAGGGTGCATGCTGCAATTCCACAGCCCCTGTGCGTAACAATCCAGTGATTTACTATATGAGGCCTGTGCGCTGCAGTGGGAAATTATAGGCTGATATAGATAGATAGATACATAATATTCCTAAGTTAATCTTGACATTTTTATTTTCAAATAAAAAAATTGCCGATTATTATGCTTAGTTGTGCTTGTGTGACTGTGACCTTAAGAATGTTCGCAATTTGAACATCTGTTATAAGGAATATTGTATCTGATCATTTCTTTTATAAAGTGAATAAAATCTCATCGTTACTACATTACAATAAAATCTATTATTTAAAACCGTTGAGAGAAAACAAAATTTCCACCATTATTCTTTGTCAAACAAATCATATTAAAACTATCACTTCAGAATGAGCAGTCTAAGTCTGCGTTAATAAAAGAACTGCAGCTGCTAGATGCGAGTGCATCTGTTTGTCCCCTCCCCTCACTTGCACTGCCTTCCCCCTTTCACCCTCTGTGATATCCCGTCTGACACCCGCCTCGTCACGCTCCAATTGTCAGCTTTTTCGTTATTTGAAATCTTTCACTGTGTGGTTTTGTTAATTGGCTTCTACGCTAATATTAGCACAACAACACTTTTTTTAAGCTTTTGTGGCAATATGCAGATCATGCTAATTAACCTTACGTGATTTTTGTAATATTTATTTGAATATAAATAAAGAAATCATTTTGTTTAGATGTTATGTATTGTAATTTCACATTTTTATTCGAGTAATATTTCGGATTCCTTATAAATTTATTCTCAAGTAAAATCGAATATTTTCTTATGATTATAAAAAAAATATACTGTGAAATTGATGGAAGTAAATGTATAGTTAGGAAATGTTGAAGGTGGCTTACCACCACCGATACTTATCTAATATATTACGATCCCTATCGTCCCTAGATCTAAGGGACAAGGTACGTTGGAGGAAGATCTTTTGAGAATGAATAGAAATAGACTGTTGATTCGCTTAGTTCTAGATTGCAACCAGCCCTTTCAGTGTCCACTGTTGGGTACTGAACTCCTTAATGTGCACATTATCTCGTGTATGAGGGATGTAAGGTCTTAAATCGCCACGCTGGCCAAGCGGGTTGGCGAGTCCACTCTTTTAGAGGTGGTGAAGTTCCTCAGACTTTACGGCAGCGTCTTTATCATCCCGGGGTAGATGGGGTAGCGATATTCTGTAGCCAGCCGACACCACACGGTCTGGTTAGAGATTTTTTTTTTTAGACTAGTGGGCGGACGAGCAAGCGGTCCCCACGTGATGGTAAGTGTTACCGCCGCCCATGGACACCAGGGGGTATGCGGGCGCGCAAGTTACCTGAAAACACAGATTTATTAAAATGAAAATAGACAAACGATTATATCCCTGCCAGCCGTGTAAAAGGTGCTGGGTTCGATTCCCAGATACATTTGTTTAAAGACATATGACATTGTTTGAGTCTTAATCCGCATGTCTTTCTCTGGACCACGACACGAATTCTATTGTGGGTCCATTGAATATGGGGTTATTATAAAATAAGTTTGTTTACATCAATAAAGATTTGAATTTAGATTATAAAAGAAAATAATTATGAAAACATGGGACGTCATCTCAACATCAGCTTAAAATAAAAACCAACATAATAATGTGAAGTATATTAAGAACACATGTTTATCGTTAATGCAATGAGTACATCTCGCAGTTAAGTATGTTTAACTACATCATAAATCAGCTTTCTATTATCTTAATGGTAATGATGTATCCCTCGGCTGAATATGTTTTATACTTAACTATACTAAACATATATATGTTATATCCATACATATGTATGGATATGGATATGTAGACTTGGCAAGTAAATACTGTAGCGATTCCCAGTCACCTTACATATAAAGAGAAATTTCCTAAATACATTTAAGTGACATTTGAAACATGAAAGCCCGCGCGAAAATTTGGCTTTTGATTATTAGTACGATTTATGGCAATCTCGACATTGGGGTAACTGTATTATGCTGCAGCGAATTCATGTTGTGAATCGAGTTTTAAAGGCATACCCACAATTAGAAGAGTTTGTTTATAATAAATTTTTACTTAACATTTCGGTGAAGTTTTCAACAGACATGATCACAAGTCGACTAAAGAAACGGATAGTACGTACGACCCCAGTGTACGTACATGTTTCTGTAGCGAGTGAAATATGTTAGAGCACATTCCCATCCCATCCCTATCTATGCTTCCCAATTTTTCCAACCCTTTCTCTAAATCTCTTCCTAAATATTCAAAGGAAGGCAGCGCATCCGAAGGCGTGCCAGTGGTTGTCACTCTGAATTGATGTTGGTATGTATGGCGGCCTGTCCACTTGTCTGCCGGTTTATTTTTATAAAAAAACACAATTGGAGTTGCGAGAAATTTCATCAATTATTCATATTCATTAAATATTAGGTCATAATATTTGCAACATTTGAGAATAAATAAAAGGTTTTAATTCTACGCGTTTAAAAAACAATTCCCTATTTAAGATATGAACAAAACGCGAAAATCTATAAAGTTATATTAAGTAGGTAGTCTCCGTCGGGAGACTTATCTGTTAGCCATGAACTTGCTCGAACCCCGACCTAATCCGCCGCGTCTATTTACGGGCCCCCCGCTCGTAAAACTTATAAATAATAAACGATACCGTAAGAACCGGTGCAGTCTCCCGGCATGAAGATAACCGCAGCTAAAAAATGATGTTCATCACGATCAGAGCTTCATATTGTAGATAGATATAGTAATGAAGATATGATGATGTTTGAATGTTATCCTCAAGCATCATTGTACACAAAGAAAAAAAGGAAATCGTAGGTAGTGAGTAATTCGAAGACAAGAGCTGAAGATCGTATGTGGTAGCATACCTTGAGATAAGTTTATATAGCTGTGGTGAGACCAAGGCTAAGGTATGGTGTGATCCGTCGGTGTACACATATGGAAAGCGAAAATTGTTTATTAGATAAAGAATTCGAATCAATTTCGGAATCTACTAATTTGCCTTTTTGCAGTTTTCACTATTGTAGTAGAACATTGTATTTGAAAACTTTGTAATACAATAAAAATAAGAACAGAAAACAGGATTTATTCAATAAAAACCTCAAAATTAAAAATAAAGACAGATAAAACCAAATTTGTGTTTGCGATTGACATCGTGTAGCTGCTATGAGACATTAGTGAAATCATGAAAAAAAAGTCCTTTATTTTAAAACCACATGTTAGAGCATGCTTCTATTTGAACAGTCTTGAAACACATACCCAAACCCAATAAGTCCACACCGATAATAAGGTCCCTTTGTTCAGATAACGTCACATATTTCTGGAACATGAGTTATTTTACCTCAGAAGCCTTGGTATTCCAGTTATAACGAGCGAAAAAATTTGAATACAATATCAAGATTAACAAAAGATTAAAAAAAACGTTTCATTAAAACGAAGCTTGGAACCATTTTATGCTTACAAAGACTTGTTTACCCTAAGCACTAGAGTAAAAATAATAAGAAATTCGACACTGCCCCCGGACCCCAGTTTTACGCCCTCATAACACAGGGTGACGGAATTCAATACTTACCTAAACAGATAATCACTTTGAACGGTGATTTTAAGATTATTTTTAATTGGATTGTATGTGAATTTGGTGATGAAAATTTATTATAGTATTGAGTTAAATAATTATTTAGCTAAATATGAAAGAAAATGTTTACCGGAACTCGAAAAGTTTTAATGAATGGAACCTTTACTTATCTAAAGAGGTATCATGCATTTGTGTTTGTAAAGATATAACAAATTTCATTTATACAAAACGTTCTGAACGTTATATAGAATAGGTTACATTTCATATAAATGAATAAACCATCTTATTTCTACGTATAGGTCCTATTGATTTTTGTTTCTCACTTAAATAAAGTACATCGATATAAATGAGAAATTATCATTTGAAACTAGTCGTGGGTATTCACGAGTCCGCGGACCCACTTAGTCCGGCTCCGCTCGCGGATGCGACTCCTCTTACCGATTCCTCGACTCCTTCGATTCACTTACTTATATTTTTTAAGAGCTTGAGAGCGACTCATTCGCTTTGCGTCATGTTCGTTGTTCATGTAACTCAGCAATCCAAAAATGAAAGGAATAAATAACTCCTTGGAATCGATAACAGTTATAACTGTTATCGATCTCGCGGTTTCGGATCTTTTGATCCATTGAATCCGGAGTTACCCATCGCTATTTGAAACCTGTCATCCATGAACAGTAAGGTGGATTTTTCCGGATTCTCACGAGATTTCAGATTACAGCAGAAACGAACAAGCCAGTTCAATTATGCTACGGTTCACAGTACAAAGGCAGCAAGTCTACGCCACATGACTCCACATGTGCATAGACAATAGTTAGAGTGGCTGTTTAAATGTACTTTAAATATCAATATTGGACAACGATATTAACTTTTGTACGAAGGGATGTAATTTTTCATTTAGGATTCATAATTGTATTATTACAAGGATAAGAATAATTTCCTTAAAATTGTAACGTTACCAATACGTAATAATAACTTTTGTCGCAAAATCTTTCCTGCCTGGAAGAGATACCTAAATGAACTGCTTGGTTAAACTTCCTTCTGTAAATACTTAAGAGGTATGTTTTTAAATTTACTTACTCAAAGTATACCAGTGTTATTATACCATGTACTAGATCAAGTATGCCATATACATGCATCGTACAAAATTACAAATTAAAATTATATGACATTATTACAATTTCAAGCGTACAATTACGTCTTAATGCGATTTTATACAATAGAAAATATTCTACTCATCTTCGTACGCGCTTGGTACCACATCAAATTGGTACACGAGATCTCTAGTAGAACAAGCGTCATGCCCACTCTGTTAATATTTAACGGCTCCATTCTGTATTTGAGAGGTTGATTTAATGCTCACGAAGTTGAATGGAACTCGCTAATGATCTGCCTTAGGTTATTGCCTCACCGTCTATTGAATTATCAAATATACTCTATAATATGCTCATCTAATGAGCATACCGACTAAATTGAGATGCTGTAACTGGATACCGATAATAATGACGCCCCTCGCTGAGTGAGTACCTACTGTAATTGTCTGTTTTATTTGTAAGCCGATGCTGAGGACTTGAGATGCCCCTTGTTGTTTTTTGTTTGAAGTAATTTTGGTGACATTCGAAAGTGATGGGTTTGTTGGACGTATCAGAGAGGAGGGTGTTTCGCTATGATATGGTATGCGCTTACTGCCTGCTTAAAGAAAAACAAATATAAACGTCATCTTTCCAATATTGTTAACGCAATTGATTTTTGTATTTTTGTATCAGCTTATAACGCCCCACTGCAGGGCCTCCCCTAGTAAATTATGGAGCTGTTTCAGGTCATAATCCACCATACAAGCCCAGCGAGGAGGTGGATACACGTACTTTAGATTTAATTTTTATTTCTCGAACACGCGGGTTTCCTCGTGTTGTTTCCCCCACTGTCGAGTTAGTGACATTCTTTTTTAAAAGTCCGCACTTAAGTAGAAATTCAGTGGTACTGGCTGAGGATTTGAACTCGCGATCACACGAATGTGAATCGCGTATACCCCTAAGGCTATCATCGCTAACGTAATTGATATATTTTTGTAATGAAAAGGTTAAATAATTTTATAATTTGAATAATAAGAAATCGCTAACGTGAATGTTCTTTCAATTACAATTCCAAAATTAGCTTATGCATGACATAAAATGAAATAAGAATGATTGAGTTAAATAAAGAGGTAGTAGGCCTCTCCTGAGGTACAATCTGTTCCTAGCTCTTCCACCACGTTAAGAAGTCAATTTTCTGACCTTGGGGTAGTTTTAAAGTTCGAAAATTCGAAAGTCGTAACCTCTGCTATAGGTACTTCTCGTCGAGGTATATCTATAAACTGGGTGAAAATGGAACAAAGAACATTTTTCACATTCCAAAAGCAACCTCGCCACAAATAATATCGATAACAATACAATCGATTCGCGATTAGGCATTATGAATATTGATGGCGCTACGTGGAATGTTTGCCCGGCACGTGTCGATCGTATCGAGTGTAATCGATACCTATATGTATCGAGTGAAATGCTAACCGCAGTGTGAGTTTACATCATAAGTTTATGAGGTATTATCTAAGTAGTCTTGTTGTAGTGACGTTCTTCACACCATTACCACCAGCTCTTTTAGCATTCATTATTGGTCACGGGCTTTCTTACGTACCTACTACATCGTGTTATGTATGAGACCAAGCGAGTCGGTGAGTCCACACTTTACAGGTGGTGTAGTTCTTCAACGCTTGTGGTAGTAGCGGCTTTGTTATCCCTTAGTCACATTTTTCGACACCCACGACATCCACGCAACACGACAAATTATTTAAGAGTACTTTTTTTTATTGTTATGGACGAAGGCGGCAGACGAGCATACAGTCCACCTGATGGTAAGTGGATGCTGTCGCCCATAGACATCCGCGATACATGCCAACATTAGTCCAAAATGATAAACGTTGGCATGCCCCCGGATGCACTGCCTACCTTTGGAGATATAGGAATGGATTTGGAGAAAGGGTTGGGAAACTGGGGAGGGATAGGATGGGAATGGGCTCTGGCACATCTCACTCACCACCGAAACACGTATGTACATTAGGGAAATAAGATAAAGTGAGAAATGTGGGAACATTTCATGGTAGTCTTCTGTGAGAGAGGGGTAACGTGGCCAGTCGAGCGCGCACAGCGGCTGTTGGATTGCAGCGTGCACTCTCCCCCTGACAGAAATCATTATGACTAAAAGTAAAATATCTAACTATCAAAATTAAAATTTTAACTTTAATGCAAATACTTGTATCACTCACAACACTGTAGAGCCGTCGTCCGTATGCTCAAACACGTATCTAACTGCACTTCCATTATTTATTCCTTTTTATATCGACCTCATGACTATCGATTGCACTAAACTCATACAAATGAGCGTGGCGGCGCGCCCTTCAACGCAACCCGCCGGGGAATCGAACCCGAGCCTACCGCACGCGCGCCACGTGACCCGCGTACCGATGACGCAGCCTGGAGATTATGAGAGTTGTAAACTTTGGGTATATTCGTTATTTCGTATTTATAGGTCTGGATGAGGTTATGTGTACAAATTATGGACTTGTAGAAAAAAATATATAGGGATACGGGTATAAAATTGAAAAGATGTCTGTTTGTTTGAAAGGCCTAGCTGTGGAGAGACGTAGGCTAATCGTATACCAATTGTTAAATTATAGGTCTAGCAATTTTAAGACCTATAAGCTTCGGGTTGCTGCAGGTCATCACGAGCTGTTCCTCAGTCCTGACTTTTGGTCAGAAGGAGTAGTGTTCCGACGTTTTAGGGAAGCGAGACCGAGCAACAATATTCCCTATTAGTAGTTCAGTTTATTATATGTACTCTAGGTTAAGGTTTGAATGGGCCTGGAATATATAAATATAATACAATCTAATACAATTCTTAATGAGCAGCAGAAAATACTGCAAAGCAAAGCAAATCGCACATCGATGGTAACAAACTTAAAGGTGTGTTAGATTTGGGTTCTCTGGTGACTTTTGTTGGAGGATATTTTTCTTTTTTTTCGTGGGAATGCCTAAATTCTTGTAGCCCTAATGGCCTTTCAAGAGTCACCGGACATGTATGGTTTAGGGCGAGCGCAGAAGACGTTCAGACAGGAGCAAAGTGTGTGTGCAGCAACGAGCCTAAGGGCTTCCCCGCCGGTAGACTGGCGGAAGGAACGAACTTCGGCTTAGGGCGTTTCTTTGGGAGGGTACCGTGGGATCGTGAGTCGGTGAGAAGCGCCCAGGCGCGTGGTGATACCTGGTAAAAGTGTTGGCTGTAGGCCGGTGTGTGTTCACGGTGTAACGAGGGGAACGTCTTCGTCTCCGCCGGCGGGAACGGTGTATATGCCTGTGAGTGTAGCGTAAGAACCCTATATTGCAAACGGTAATTGGGTCGTCGGGGAAAGAAGGAGGAGTTTTCATCTATTTAGTAATGACATTCTTAGTAAGTCAAAATTATTTACTTTAGTTATTTAAAAATTAAATTGTCCCTTAGTGGCCTTTTACGGCAGCCGAGGGAAGTGATGGGATAGTGGTATTCTAGAGCTGGCCGACAACACACGGCACAAAAGGCGACAAAGTGAACACTAAGCGGCTACCACAAGCCTTGAGGACTACGCCACCTCTAAAGAGTGGACTCGCCAACTCGCTTGGGCAGCGTGACGTTTTAAGCCCATACGTCCCTCATGCACGAGTCAATGTGCACGAGGACGCCCATGTTCAGCCGTAGATACTGAATGGGCTGGTTGCATGACATTGCCAAAATAGGTTGTTATGTTGATCACGATTTGCTGCTCATTTAGTATTTTCTTGCCGACCGTTTAATAACAAGCATTTTTTAATTATACTCGTAATACAGCAATGACATTTATTTTAATAAAGTATAAAAAAGACTGCTCCAAAAAAGTTTTTGAAAATTAAGCACCTCTACCTACTTACCATTATATCGTTTACAATTTGTAAATAAACACCTCACAAACAGCATCAGTACTTCCAAATAATCAGCTTATCCGCTATATTTTGACGAATTCAATTTATTTTCGCGCACCCTAGTAAAACGTGGACCTCATAAAAATAGCAGGAGATCCCGCCAGATGGCGTTTTCCCAGCGTTTGTGATTGACACTGAATCCATTTGGGTCCTCATGGTCCGCTTGTTAAATTTCTCCATTATTATTTCAGAATAAGGATGTTATTGGAAACGTCATATTTGGGTTTTTTCGAAGAAATGAGGAAGAAAAATAAAACTTAAATTGACACGTTTCTCAAGGGTTACGATAAATCATGACCACTTGTCATGAGCCCAGTTGCCAATCTTCCGATCGACCGACGAACAAAACTATATACGAGTATGTTATGTCCTATGTATGTTGTATACACGTAACAGGGTGAATTAAACGAATGGGCTCTTGTTACCCTATATATGAAAAGTAGGAAACTTATTATATTTTTAAAGATAAGATAAATTACATTCATGGATTTATTTAAAAGTCGCTCGTCTGAACCGGGAATCGAACCGATACAAATCCGAAAAATAATACCGTGTATTTTTGTAGCACCAATCGATAGGATTAATAATACGGATGAAAACTTTCAAATAAACATTATGTATTAAATTAAAAGAAGACCATGAAATCGAACATTATTTTGTCAAAATAAATACAAATGGATAGTTGTATAAAAAAAATGTAATTTTGTTACAAAACTAACATACTAACTAATGAATTATGTATCTGAATTAATGAATGAATAAATAATTTATTGACTTAATAACAACACACTACACTTATTAGACATAAGAACTAGCTACATTAGAACATAAAAATACGAATTCCAAGTAGTTGCTACTGTCTAAAACGATAATGAAGTTCCACAAGTCAATACCAGATGGCGCTGCGCCGACCATCTATATCGCGCTATGGTTTCGTTCATGCTAGTTGGTGGAGTCGCATCTGGTTGCTGTGAATAAATGAGTTTTGTGTTACAACAGCAGTGTGTGAGTTTTATTTAGTATCAACCGCTACTATGCTAAAAGGCTGCAATTCAGTCATTGCTACAATAAAAGTGGCAGCGCTGATTTCAGTTGCGGCCACATCGTTGACTCACGGACAGCCCGTGCTCGGGCCACAGTATGTCCGCCTGCCCTAAGTCAGTCATCACACGCGCGACTTTTAATTAAATAAACTCTAAAATCAAAATTATTCAAAACCTATGTAAGACAGGCAATCTATTCTAATATAACAAAGAGAGAGTGCGAATTTTGTGAGTTTGTGTGTATGTGGAGGGTGATCTCCGGAACCACTGCACCTATTTGAAAAATTCTTTCACCATTTGAAAGGTACATTATTCCAGATGGACATAGGCTATATATTATGTGCAAAAAAAATGCCGGGCATGCAATCGGGAATAATTTGGTAAAGAATATTATGTTTACTTCTGTTTGTATTATGTTAATATTATGTACATGTCGCTGCCACCTAACCCTCAGGTTTCTGTTAGTCTAGTAAGAACTTAACTTAAGAAGTCTAGTATCTATTTAACTAATAAGTTGTTCGAACATGACATCCATTTTTCGCAGTACAGAGTAATACAATACTCTTTTAATCAAAGCTTTACATACGACTAATTAGATTTATTTTGACAAAATAATGTTCGATTATTACAGAGTTTTGTTCCATATAATCCATATCATATCGATTGGTGCTATAAAAATACAAGGTAATTTTACGACGACAATATGAAAAAATAAAAAATTCATGAATGCAGTTTTTATTATCTTTAAAAATAAAATAAAGCGCCCTTTGAGTAGAATTTGCTATCTTTAGTATTTAGTGTACTTTCCCTCAAGGGCTCTTCGATTGATTCACCTGTGTATAGGTATATGTATTACATGTAATTATGTATACTAAGATGTATATAATCGTGATTTAGTAATTCCACTTTAGCATACTGATTTTATGAGTTATGTCAGTGACTTTCGTTTTCTTAACAAACTTCTTGGTTTCGGATGATATTCCGCAAACAAACGCCGAACACGCGGGCTGCACGCAAATAATCTAGGATTGGTATTCTTGTTTAAATTTGGCTATATTCAAGTTCTGCTATAGAAGTCATTCAAGTCGTTTAAATCAAGCAAACATTTATATATAAATAGCTATTCATAAATGTAGAACGATCTCTGCTTTTTCTGAAACGTTCAGTTAAATTTTGGGAATGAAATGAAGGCTGCTAATATTGACTTGTTAACTGCGCAATGAAAAGAATTTCCAGCTTATGAAGTACGCGATCCTCTCAAATTTTGTAAATGAGAGCCGAAAAAATCCAATTTCAATTCGTTCCAAATTGGGTCAAATATCCAGGCCGTAAATCCCAAAGTTCCATGCGAAAGTTACGGCCCATCGACCAATCGGACGGCTGCTTATCGCCAGCCAATGACATCGGGCCGATTACACCGGTGCCGTAAATTATAAAATCTAACCCAACTTCGTTAATTACCGAAGTAGGGAACTCTGCCGATATCGCAATCTAAACCGGTCGAAGCCTGCCTGCTTCAAAGGATATAAAACACTAAAATAAGGATCGAATGTTTCTTCCGTCTCAAGTTTGAAATCTTCACAGGAAAATGGCAGGATATTGAACGAAACAATTACATGCGTAAATATACATAATAATGTGTTGTTGATTTTTAAATTGCTTGTAATGTAATTGAAGTCTTTTCTCATTCCTTGTTTGATGGCAAATGGTACACAAGCTAATAAGCCTTTATCCCCTTTTAGTAATGGAACAATATTTATGTAAAGTAAATTATAATTAATTAGTCAGTTAAGGCCCATTCTCGGGTTTAGGCCTCCTGCAATAGATTACAGGTTTTTCTGTTTGTCGCTTTTTGTATTTCATCGATCCGGCGTTCTCTGGTTCGACCACTGTCACTATTACCTCTATCTATTGTCGGAAGATGCCCAAACGAGTCACTATTTGTGCAAGTCCAAGTTACCTAAAGTCATAATTGTGTTAAAAAAATAATGCCTAAATTAAATATTAAAATACCAAGTCAAAGGAAAACAGAAAATTAAGACGAAAGAGGAGAACATATCTTAAGCGTTGAATCAAGAATGCAAATTTACCAGAACCGCTGAGACCATCGCAAATTGCCAACGATGTTATTTCGCCATTAAAGCGATTGTAGTTCGCGATTTTAACGGCTCATTAAATTAAATAGAGCCATAACAGTCCGTTATCGATGCGGCGTCGATTCGTAAATACGAAATTGGTATGGCTTCATCAATTTGCACAACAGAGTTCGACTCCCACTGCTACTGACACAGTACACGAAATCAAACGGTAGTTTACATTAGTTTTCTTTATTATGACAGTGACATACTGAAATTACTGAACTACGTCTAAAACTATACAGCTACATCAGCGTTTGAAAGAGACTCATAGAATCGCTTGCGATTGCTACTATCACACAGTAAAGTTGAATGTCATATTGCTAACAACATTATATTCTGTTCGCACGGTGGCTAGTGTGCATGTAGTAATTTGACAACCCTAAAACTTTAATCGAAGTTAAGTACCTAATTTCATGCAAAGGACATAGTTTCGTTACTGTCTAGCTTTGAGTATTATTCTACTGATTACGTAGTCTCGTTATTTCGCCAGAAGCGTTAACGAACCTAATATTTCCGATACGATTTCCGAATTCCGTCGTTTCGATTGTTTGTAAAAGGCAATATTTTAATTGGTTTTGTCCGATTCGTTTTCATTGGTGCTGTCACGGTCTGCGATCGTCCTCAATAGATTTATTATCGCATTCGGAATGTAAATTGACACTGGCTATTAAAATAAACGTGAAATATCATAGCAAAAAACTTCACTATAATTGTTTGATTGTTTACACAATGTTAATGAATAAAAGACGTTTATCATCCGTTATGCATAATGCACATTTAAGGCCACAAACACACATAAGGATAGATGCACCCGTGCAAGAGCGGGTGCATCTATTTTAAATCTATTGAAACGCCCGTCCTAGTGCACACGACGGGGTCGTGGCGGGTAATGTTAAAGTTCGCCCTTGCGGGCTAATTAAGTTCTTAGTATTTTTACAGGAAAATGGCGGCAGACGAGCTTACCATCCACCCGGTGGCAAGTGGACATGTTAATATCAGTTTAGAATGACAAACGTAGGCACGCTCCCAGATGCGCTGCCCTTTGAAGGTGTTGAAATGGATTCGGAAAAAGGGTTGGTAAAATGGGGAGGGTTAGGATAGGATGGAATGGGAATAGGCTCTGACATATTTTTTAATGAAGCATGGATTTAATTTATGTTTTAATAATTATTTGCAGTAGTTCTATCTTCTATATTTGTTACATTTATTTTCTCTCCTACCACTTCATATCCTGTACAGCCCAAAGGTTGACTGGGATAATGCTGTAAGGTATTAAATCCGGCTGTAAGGCATTAATTATAGAAAAGAGTAAATAAATAAATAAAATATAGAGGTGAACGTACCTGGTGATCTCTCGCTGCGCTGCGTGGAGCTTCCCCGCGAGCCGCGCCGCGTCGGCCTCGGCTGCGCGCGCACGCGCCTCCCAGTCACCGCGCGCGCGCCGCTCGCGCTCCGCATCGCTGCGAGCTGCTCCCTCGCGCTGTTCACAAAAGAAATTCTACATCAGGCTGCATCTAAGCTGCTGCTTTTTTAAGGCACACTGCTAACCTTTTATGGCATGTCCCTTACGACAACGCTGATGGGCCTACTCCGATAATGCAGTGCTTCGGGGATGTTCGTGGAAGCGCGGAATGACGGCTTTCATGCGATAAGGTGCAAGAAAGTGCATTCCCGTTGCACAGAACGCGGTACAGTACCACTGGAATTCGGAGGGTTATTTGATTGCCAGTTTTAGCGTATACGCACGCCACGCCAATGCGCTCGATACTTAACGTACGAGTAGCTATTCATCAACGCAATACTAAATTGTTTTAATATGTCTGTTGATATATCTTGTTAGCTCAACAATTGTCAGCGAGAGAGAGAGAAAAGGCGCGTTAAATTATTTGTATAAACAGAGAGTGTTAAGGTTTTAGCGGAACTTTAGCGTTGCGACATTTCACTCTATTCACATTAAGAGGAAAGTGACATTATTCGCCCAATGTAGGATAACATAGCGTTAGTTGGTCAATCGAGGAGCGCTCCCTCTCATGATTAGTCAATAGATGAAATCACGTGACTGATATTGATGACATCACGTTTTTTTAAAATTGATCAGAATATAGTTTTACTCGGTTCTACTCATGCTTTAATATCCATATAATTGAAAACGGTATGTGAGTTTCACTAAAAGACAATTGTGAATCAATGTTCAATTGAAAAAGTTGTCAAGACAACTCGAGAAGTCTTTCAAAGAAAACTTTCTATAGCAAATATTTCAGTTTCACGGTTTTCTATATTGCAGGCCATCTGGAACTAGCCTTCAGCCAATATCAAATGAATGGACGACTTTTGATAAAAATAAAACAAAGTTACATGATGTGAAAAATGCGTACACCGTGAAACTTTAACATTATGCAAATCTTGGATTGTTTTCATTGTGTTATTATTACCTATACCATAAACTTTTTTATTACAGGAAAGTAAGCGGTCGAGCAAGCGGGTATGCTGCTGACCTTGCAAAATCCTATTCACAGCTTTTTTGAAGAACCCCATATCGTAGCGCAATGGAAAAACCTCTTGAGGCAGTTCGTTCCACAGCCTACGGGTTCGCGGTATAAAACGGATTTTGGACCGTACAGTACGCGACACCTCCGTATGTTATAACAATTTTTCTTGTCTTGGATAAAATTACGCGTCTGTTAGTGTAATCTCATGTAAATTTTAGGTTCCTCCTTTCAATTTTTATTGGTTGGAAGTTCTCTCGAAAACTTTTATCGGAACATCGGATAAAAATCCAATTTCGCGCTAGCCACTCGCATCACATGCGTCGAAAACGTATCAGAGATGTCGCGAGCATATGTCGTATGACGACTTCTGATCTCTGTCTTGTGTTATTATAAGTATTTCCACCTTATGTTTATGCAACCGGGAAATTTAGTTATTTATTATTTTCTAGCCGTGCCCGGCATGCGTTGCAATGCATTTTTTGTTGTTGTCAGAAACCTTCGCGGGCGCGCGCACAACAACTCACCAAAGTTTCATCGAAATCGGATGAATGGTTTAGGAACGCATAGAGGACGAACAAACAAACAAACAAACATTAATTTATATATTAAAAGATTTTATTTTATTTATTTAAGCATAACAGAACGTACATTACAATTTATAGAAACCAATGCGTAGGTGTTTTCTTCATAACGATTTCTCAAGAATTTCATGGCATACCTGCTCAGAATCCGCTTATTTGAGAAGAAAACATCTATGTAACTACTTTTAAATGAAGGAAAAAATTAAATAAATAATTAAATACATATATATTAATTGAATCTTCCGGGCTACTTGACCGAGGTCTTCTGAAATCTCTTCTCTTTCTTCCAAACGTTTCGTCAACAACTGAACAACTGTTTAGCGGAACTAAACCAGAGTTTAAACAATTATAAAGTTGTTTGCTGTTCACAAATAATCGGATCAAAACAATGGCGACCGATTGGCGCAGTTGGTAGTGCCCTGCTTGCTGCGGAAAAGGTCCCGGGTGCGATTCCCGGACGCACATTTGTTTAATGTTTGTTCGGGTCTGGGTGAGTATTAGTCTTTATCTTTGTGTGTGTCTCTGGATCCACGACACAGGTAATCCTAGTGGTAATATTTTCTTAGGTTTTCGCGATTACTATACATAGCAATTAAACAACTTTGAACGGTTTAAATCGCGTATATTTGACATTTCACCTCGTGACCACGTCCACTGCAAAGTGTTCGAAACGTCGGGATATAAATAATGTCAAATATACGCGATTTAAACCGTTCAAAGTTGTTTAATTGCTAATCCTAGTGGTGTTATTATTACTTTATTAGCGACATTGAGCGTGGTGTTATTTATCTATATAAATTTTTAAAATTCGGAAAAAACTGAAAGTGCTTTTTTCTATGGGATTTTTGTATGAACTCAAGACCATAACACACGATCCGAACGATGGATATGCGTAATTCTTTTTTTGTTTCGTTCGTTATAGGATTCCTGGAAAAGTTTTCAGGAAAAAAAATATTTATTGACATTGCAATTCAATTTCCATATTCCAGCTGCAAAAATAACCCATTGGTTTCAATTTCCTATTATTCGAAGTCTGGTTGGTTAACAGTTCATTTATTTATTAAAGTTAAAGTGACTACTAGCGCAAAATAAGAACTGTAATGTCAATAAGGCTTTGGAGCCTCTGGCGACTTTTCGTACTCCTGTACTAACATTTGTTTTTGATATAGGAATTAGACGAAAGAATACCCAAAACTGTAAGAGCTACTTCAGCCAGTAAAAATCTACAATCTGCGAAGGTTAACATTTCTTACTTACTGTAGTTCAACAAGTATCTGGTTAGAGTACATGAATATACCCTCATTAATCAATATTGTAAAACAAACAAATATTAGCTACAGCCGCCAATTCCCAAGTTACCTCTAGTTTTAGTTAGCTTAACGGAGATCTTATCGCGGCTTCCAGTTTGGTACAAGTGACGAGAGAGTAGTGGGAATTATGTATTCTTTTTCAGCTTGTACACATATAACGATTAATTTAAATAGCTTGGCAATAACATGACGCACTTCTGTGGAAACGTGTCAGAAATCTCGCGATTCAGCGTATACATTTCTATAACATATCAAGTATCATGATGTGCCGTGATCTAGGTATTTCAAAAGCACGTACGTCAAAATGACCAATATGTACTAGCTGTTCGACTATGAGAAACTCCATGATCAGTAACCCCGCAACACTAAAACAATACCAACATTGGTCAGGTGAGTTTTCAATATAAGTTTCTACTACATACTGTTTGTATGTACATAATAATATTTTGATAATCAAAATTCATATTTATTCATAAATATTCATATTCATAAAGCGCTAAAATGTCACACGACTGTCCCGAGATGTGCAAAACCTTTCATTAAACAAAGCTGTCAATTACAAATAGAGTGAAATTGCTTTCAAAGAAACATTCAGTGGTTCATTATTCGACCATCGTAAACATCACACGAGTTCACTCAAAACGATGTGTCAAAAAAGTCCCTCGATTTGATCAATTGAGAAGCTCAACAATAACAACATATTTTAATGTAGGTTCCGCAGCTTTCTGTCACTTGCATCACACCTAGTGAGTTTGTTCGCTGCTTAAGTTTGATGAAGTTTTAATTGAAAATTAGTCTTGGCCGTATCTTGCAGGTTTCAGTTCATTTACCACCGGCAGACCGGTAAATGAAGAGAATTTCGGCCGTGGAGTAGCCCTCAGTAAACCTGCATAATTCGATGACAATTTTAAAAAAATAATTTTATTCCTTTATAATATACATATATTGTATATAGTATGTATGTAAATTGATATGTATGTATTATAATGTAATTATGTATACTGTACACCATCTACTTTTGATTAAAATATTTATTTCTTCTCTACCCAAAGGTTATCTGGCAGAAATCCCTATTACCGATAAGACCGCTTTTTGTGCATTTCATTTGTTACGATGTCTGTTACTGCCTTGTTTCGTTTTTGTGTACAATAAAGAGTTTTATTTATCTATCTATGTACTTCAAACTCATTTTTAATTTTACAACTAATTATAAACATTCATATATATAAACTATTATGTATCCACCATTTATTCATATAAACTTTTATAGTATCATAAAATATTTTTTCAAAAACTGGTTCGCTCCTTAATGTCGAAATATGTTCAGCGATAGGGGAAACATGTAAGCGACGATTTAGTCTAATTTTGTAACATACAAAAAGAAGATTTGTACTTTCACTAACAACGTGTCTGTAAAGGTACGTATTCACGCGCGGTGATGAACATAAAAAGTCAATAACAATGTAATAATAAGTTGACAACATAAGATGGGCATTACGTTATGTATGTTCACAGAAATATATTTTCAATACATATAATGTATACACAATTCAGAAATAAACATATGATAATGAATAAATAATTTACAGATATGTAAATGGTTGTAATTGTTTATTTTTGTCAATAAAAATAAACAGAAATACATATCTCAATTACAGTTATTATTTTTTGTTACTGTATGAATTATGTTAGAAATTATGAGTTAGTGAACTATATTTGTTTAAAGTTACGTTTTATTGTTACGCACATGCGTACATATGGTTTTGCCTCACAATTAAGTTTTTTCATCATAACAAAGTTTTACGGAAGATATTTATTTGTTTAAATAAAATAAAATTGGACTACACGATAGCAAATACACGATGTTACAATATCAAAGCATCAAAATAACATATCACTAGTTACTAATTACTCTTATGTTATAATGATTATGTCATGTTGATGTTATTATAATGTATCCCCAGCTTTATATTCCATACAGAAATACTCTACCACGCGGCTCCGCTTCCCAGGCTTGGCTATTTCAGTTTTACTTCGAAATTAGTTACGTAAAAAGGAATGTTACTTGTCCTAAACAAGCACTTAATGTAAGCGTTGAATGTCATTATTTGTCACTGTGTGTTTTTGTTTGTCCCCAATATGTGGAACGTAACTTAGACAACAAGTTATTAAAATTTAGGACAAACGACGCCGATTATGAAAATGGCAATGTTATAAAGGCAAAAAGGTCGCTGCCGATAGGTCTAAATGGCGGATAATGGGGGAGACCTATGTCCAGCAGTGGACGTCCAAGGGCTGAGAAAGAAGAAGAAGAAGAATGTTATAACATGCGATATATACATACGAGTATTAACTGTTGTCGTATATATAATAAGACAAAGATGGCGAAATGTATTATTGATAATAAGTAGATGCATTTAGAAAAACGTAAATGCTGTGCCTTGTGTTGCAGCGATGTAGCTCTGATGATGCTGTCATTGCGGACGATTCTCTACTATCCATTCCGTCGAAATGGGAGTGTAAGTTTCTTTTCACTCGCCCATAGCGTCTGTAGTACAGACGCTATGGGCGAGTGAAAAGAAACTATATACATTACCAATCATGTCCGTTTGTCCTATGGAATCATACAAGAAGTGTTTTCCACCCTCCACCCCCCTTTTACACTCCCATTTCGACGGAATGGATAGTAGAGAATCGTCCGCAATGACAGCATCATCAGAGCTACATCGCTGCAACACAAGGCACAGCATTTACGTTTTTCTAAATGCATCTACTTATTATCAATAATACATTTCGCCATCTTTGTCTTATTATATATACGACAACAGTTAATACTCGTATGTATATATCGCATGTTATAACATTCTTCTTCTTCTTCTTTCTCAGCCCTTGGACGTCCACTGCTGGACATAGGTCTCCCCCATTGTCCGCCATTTAGACCTATCGGCAGCGACCTTTTTGCCTTTATAACATTGCCATTTTCATAATCGGCGTCGTTTGTCCTAAATTTTAATAACTTGTTGTCTAAGTTACGTTCCACATATTGGGGACAAACAAAAACACACAGTGACAAATAATGACATTCAATGCTTACATTAAGTGCTTGTTTAGGACAAGTAACATTCCTTTTTACGTAACTAATTTCGAAGTAAAACTGAAATAGAAGCGTTTTGGTGAATAATCATCACCAAATAAACGGACAGGGGTGAGACGGTGTTTTGTGTCAACGGGTTCTCGAGGAAACATTTTGACTGTTGTATATCCCGGCCGCTACACTTCTCTTCCTAATGCTTACTCCTAAATCATTAAAGATAGGCTTCTAATCATCAAACCTTGGGCTTGCATTTAGCAAATTTGTATGAAACATTTGGTATGAATAAAAAGTATTTTAGAAAAAAAACCCTAAATTTTCGTGTCAATTGAGTCATGATCATGAACAGATTCCACGGTTTCTAGCTTCGAGAAAGGTTCAGTTACAACCTGTACAATATTTATCTTATTATTAATAATAAGTTGTTATGTTTACACGCGGCTTCGTCCGCTTTTTTCTATAAAATCTTTGACAACCCGTTTCACATCTTTAGGGTTTGAATTTCGAAAGATCCCTTTATTTACGTCATAAAGGGAAGCTACTGTTAATATGTCATGTTTGCAGCATCAGCGGTATCGACTCAGCGTTGATGAGTTAGTCAGTCAATCAGGACATTTATCTTTACGAGTAGGTATATAGATTAAGCATCATAATGCCATCCTCAGACGCGCCGTCAAGTTGCCATTTATAGCATCTTAACTCTCTCCGAAGATGGTTTCTCCTCTATTTCTTTAAAAATAAACGAAATTAAAAAATATCACTCGTATTATCGTTCCCAATCGTCCATGCGAGATCCGCGAGATGACTTGTCTTTTAAAAAGCAAAGAAAAGAAAAAAGATAAAGGAAACAGTTGGTGTCGTCTATTTCCGTCGGCTTCCGTTCGCGGTCGGGGGCAGATTAGCGGCTGACATAAGTTATTTTAGCTGAAATGGTGTTCTCAGTGGTCTTTTGCTTTTTTACTAAATGGTGTGTAATAGTTTTAAAATTCCGTCGCATATATTCGACGATTTCCCTTAATCTGTCTAGTGCTTGAGTTCACTTTTTTACTTTAGCCAAATAATTACGATTGAACAATAATGACTTATTCTTTTTATAAATTGTTACGTTCTATAAATACTTTGATATCAGCCTATACCATCGTTTCTCAATCTGGTGTTATACAGGGGTTCGCAGGAAAAAATAAGCGCTTATCTACGAGAAAACTTTTTTAATATTGATAGATAGATACAATTTATTGTACACAAAAACATACAAAGAAATACAAAGTACAAGTAATTAGAAATACATTATGGCAGCCTTATCACTAAAACGATTTCTTGCAGGCAACCTTTGGGTGGTGAGAAAGTCGGTAGACGAAATAGAGCTAGATGGTGCAACAAATAAATAATTTCTTTATATACATACATAGATACATACAGAAAGATCCAAGGATCTAAAAAAGATAAAGGAAAATAAAACTCTTAATCTGTGAGATAGTGTTCTTTCACGAGTCTTTTGAAACTAGCCAGAGATCGAGCGTGACGATTCCATAAGCGAACCGCTTTGACAGTAAATAAACGTGAATAGAAAGTATAAGAATGAAATCAAATATTAAACGGAATAAGACACAAGTAATTAGGACCTCATTATTATGTGAGGTTATTTAATACTAACTTTATTTTTGGTCCTTTCCGGGGTAATGACAATAGAAAGGTTGAAAACGATGGCCTATACCAACACTTCGATACAGTCCCAATGCAGGGCACAGGTCTCCCCTAGTAATTATTAAGGGTTTCGGGCTATAATCCATCAGGCTACAATTCTTAGCATTGAAACTATAACAGTTTCCTCACAAAGTTAAAATATTTTCCCACTTATTTGTTTACCCAACCACCAAGTGTTGCCAGCACTCTATAAATGTCAAAGCGACAATACAGGATTTACACCTGTCAGCCTGTCTGTCAAGTTGACAGCAAACTGTGGGGTGCGGGACACGCCCTTGAGCTAACTTGGAATTGTTTGCAGTTTGTACGTAGTGTTGTTGGGCAGTGTATTACATACATCCAAAATTTGTTTCAATAATGTTAAAGATTAAGGATTGATTTATTTATTCATAAATCATACAGTCAATTATCAGCAATATTACAAGCAGATATAGAAACAGGCTTTGATATTTCAGTAAATTTTCAAAAAATCAAGTATTTACTGAAGCGGTAAGCATTCTTAGCTTTGAATGATGAATACTATGACTACATAATACTTAATACATATTAATTTAATGCAATGTTTCCCAACCTATCTTTTTCCCAGCAACACACTTTTAAATTAGATTTTATCGGCATATCAGAAATTACGGACCAAAGATAACAAATTTAATACATATTATATATACGAGTAATACAATATATATTAAATATTTATTGACTCCATTTTTTTTAATAAGGATATAAAAGCTTGCTCTGGGAACACTATTTAATTTGGAAGCCACTGCCTGTGTCTGTTTCTCTTCTCCACTTCTGTCAGTTCCTCTGGTCAATTATGTATTAATTATCAATTGTATGTATCATAAACTTAAAATGATAAATAAGACTTGCAATGTTTATTTGATATTGTATTATATAGTATATATTCATGTATGTACCTACATATATATTGCAAATATTATACTCGTATATATGTCTAAAGGTTTAGACCACTGCGTAACATATTTTGAATCCTTTGAAGTACGAATAGTTAAAAATGAAATATCATTCTTTACTGAAGTAGAAACCTAATGTTACCAGATGGAATTTTTGTAGTCAACTATGAAAAGCAAGCTGGCATATTATCTAATGTGTCAATTGACCTATAAGAATAAACAACAACTCCGCCAAAACATCGTATTTTCGTACATCTCTATTTCGGACTGAAACGGCGTAATTTAAAGCTCATTTCTGTGCTGCTATCAATCAGCGGCCGACATCGGCCGTGACAGCTCTGAGACACAGTATGGAGAACAGTATGCAATCTTCATAATGACCAAAATCTACAGTGGTAAGATTTAAACGTTGAGCTACAAGTCGACAACATAATATCTCTACTGATGTCTATATACATGCATGTCATAGCTTGCTTGATACGTACATGTTATAACACTGACAGTTTATATGCACTATTACACGCATGACAGTATTATAACAGTGCAAAATAGAGAATAAAGAATAGTGGTTCAACAACTAAATCGTGTAAGTGTACTTAATGCAGTAATAAACATGCGTTACTTTATCTTTCGCTAAGTATGGTTGTAGTGTATGTAGGTAGATCGATAAATAATACCGATCTAATAAAAACTTTATCTCGTGCGCGTCTTAGTAGAGCGTAACGTCAGACAGACGTGAAGCGTCATTATTTTGCACTTGTTTACATTCAAGTGCAGAAGGTTGTCATTACTATACATACAGAGACTAAATCATTCTGGAGTTTATCTAAATCTGAGTTACTTATTATAACTATGAAAATTTTTATATCGTCAGCGTACAAAATGCAATTAGAATCTTGAAATGTGGAGACAATATCATTGACGTAAATATTTTTAAAAAAAGTCTGAGATGCAATCCATGAGACACACCCTATTCCATAGGCACAAACGATGAACAGTAAACCTTAATTAAGACAGCTTTGCTACGCCTACGTAAATAGGATTCAATTCATCTAAGGAGGTCGCGATGTACACAGATCCACTCCAGTATTTTTAACACTATTTCGTGTAAAATTTTGTCAAATACCTTGGAATAATCAGTGTCCATGTCCATCTGGTAACCATTTTCCATGGCTTCTAGTACTTCGTCTACAAATTCACATAAATCCGTTTCCTTTCATTTTTTATTTACGAAACCATGCTGTTGCTGACAGATGACAGGTCTAATAATAGGAAAAATTGAGTTGTAAATGATTTTCTCAAAGAGTTTTGTAATAGTGGACAATTTGGATATAAGCGATAATTTTTAATATTATGTTTATCACCAGATGTATGCACAGGTACTACGTAAGACTTTTCCATATTTGAAGCATAGTACCATAGCTAAGAGATAAATTAAATAAGAGAGATAAAGTTTCTGATAGGTAGTCACGGCACTGACACAGAAAGTATGGTGAGATTCCATCTGGACCTGTTCCTTTATTAATATTATTGCGAGAGCCATGGGCGCGTGGCGACTTGCGCTAGCACCACGCGTGCGTTTAGTCATGCTATAATTATAACTTTGTAAATTAAAATTCGGAAGTTACAAGTTTTGTTTCTGCCGAAGATTACGTAGCATAACTGAGTGTCTCTACTGTTTCTTATGTCTATTGTGGACAACTGCGAGTCAATGCACCTATAACGCAGAGAGGAATGAGGAAGTTTTGAAATTATATTGGCTCAGTTTCTGGGCGATATTCTTGGTTAATCAGTGAAAGTGGTCGAAATACTGGACTATGGGATTGGCTCCTCATTTTGTTTTTGAGCTTCATATCGTTAGAGGTAAACTTAGGTCCGAGTAAAATAGACGGTTCTGGGTTTAAAATTGGTCACAATCTTATTTTTTGTGGTGAGGTTTGTTTCCAACGGCAAATAATTGTCTATTATTCGAACCTAAGTATCTTTTCATTAACCAAACATTTGTTTCCATTTGACTTTTCTTCCTTTTCTTTTTAACTTTTATTTAATGTGAGCTATTAATGTTCCAGGTAGGCACAGCTTAAGAAATAGGCACAGAGCATTTCTGAAGATAGTATTCACACAAGACTATAATGAGTTTGTCCGATTTACACAGGTCTATCCAAAAAGAACTAAACATATATGTTACAAAGAATTTTGAAAATTTTCTATGTACCTACAGTTAACCCACGATGTAGGTATGTTACTTTTGTAACAGTGAAATTTTTTTCAACAATTTTTTTCTTAATAATATTCAACTCGTGTGGTCGTGAGTTTTAATCGTTGGCACGTACCACTGAGTTTCTATCTACTAAGTATGGATTAAGAAAAATGTCACTAGCTTGGCGTTGAAGGAAAACATTGTGAGATAACGCGCATGCTCAAGAAGTCAAAAAAAATCTGGAATATGTGCATCTACTAATCCACATTGGGTTCGAGTGATAGATTATGGGTCGAATACGAACTGTCTAAGTCGCAAAATGACAGATCTTCAACTGCCCACGTGGAAGTCTCAGAATAACTAGATGGCACCCAGATCGTAAACTGCCCACGTTGTAAAACATGTAAGTCCCAAAATGACTAGATGGCTCCCAGATCTTAAACTGCCCACGTTGTAAAACATGTAAGTCCCAAAATGACTAGATGGCTCCCAGATCTTAAACTGCCCACGTTGTAAAACATGGAAGTCTCAGAATGACTAGATGGCACCCAGATCTTAAACTGCCCACGTAGTAAAATATGTAAGTCGCAACGTGACTCGATTGCATAACATTTAGTCTGTACTTCGTTTTATGTACTGTCCACACAGATAAATCAATATCTCAATTTCGTATTTATGTACTTAAAATATAACCTGAAGTTTCAGACAATTTACAACATTTGACGATGCTACAACGATCAGGCGAGTATTAAAAACAAAACAATACATTTACTTTGTTTATACTACGTAATAGCAACTCTGTTCCAAAATAGAGGTCATCAATCACCGTCCTTTTCACTCAGGACTCTCGCTGACGTCCCGATGTTTTTTTGTTATTTTTTTTCTCGTTTTGGTGGCCCAAATTAAGCTACTTAACACTTCAAAAACAAACTTCGGAAGGCTATTTGTTAAATGATGGGAGTTTAGTTAGCTTAATTAGGTTCAGTGTTTACATAGAGTTAAATATTGGAGAAATCGTTGTCTTAATTATAAAGGTCTGAAATTTTTTTAGGGAGAGCAATTACAGATTTACACGGAAATTTTCACATGGAATACGAGGCAACGATTTCTCCATTATTTAACTCTTTAACTCTATATTCAATTAATCGAATGGAAGTTGATTGATGCCTGCAGAGGCATCAGACTTCTTAGAGCTCTTGGGGACGAGAATCAATGAATTCTCATCGGAGTAAAATTATTTTTTTTATTATTATTCAATCATTTTTTCCCTGTAAAAAGTTATCTAAATTTCGAAAAAAATGGAAGTCAGTAGAGGCAAGATCTGGCGGGTAGGCGAGCAGAGTTTCCAGTCGAAGCTCCTGTAACTTTGAGACTGTCTGACGTGCATTGTGTGAGCGAACGTTATCGTGGAGAAGCAGTGGATTAGAACGATTGACTACTCGGTTGTTTGATAGCTATAGCCATTTGAGCTTGTCCATCATCGTTTGCAGTTCTTCACAGTACACATCAGCATTAATTGTTGTGTCCAATGAGTCACCATGACCTTCTTTTGACTCAGTTTACGTATGGGACATTGTATGGCTGTGTCTCCTTCGTCACGTTCGTCACTATGGTTGAACACCATAGTGACGAACGTTTACGATTATCATACAGGATCCACTTCTCATCACAAGTGACAATACGATTCAGAATCTCTTCATTTTTGTGCCGGTTCATCAAAGTAAGGCAAGCTTCGATGCGTGTTTGCAGCCGACTTTCATTAAGCTCATACGGGACCCACATTGCGAACTTCTTCACTTCCCGATTTGGCGCAAATGAATTAATATCGCTTTGTCAATAACACCGTAGGCTGCTGCTAACTCAGACGTGGTATGAGATGAATCCGCTTACATTGTTGCTTTTAATTTGTCATTATCGACTTGAGTCTCCGGTCGCTTGTCCTTGAAGTCGAAATTTCCAGAACGGAAACGATTGAACCAAAAACGCACCATGCGTCCGTTTCTGTATTTGATCCGTACATATCGCCGTCTGTGCTGCGTTGCTGCCACCAAGGAACTCATATTCGAAAATAACGCGAATTTTTTACTTTTACGTGGTCGCAAACACAACGATATCTAAGCTAAACAATCGTTTGACGGAAAAACAAATACAGAAGTGATTTTGAAAAAGAATCTCGTAGCTTTAAATTGAAATTAATTTGAATTTGGAATTCCAAGGCAAACGCCAAGATAACTAAGTTCAAAGTGGTCACTATGAATAAATGGTAATTTCATTGGTAAGGCCCTAATAATATTTAACGGCTTGAATTTAAACGAGAAGCAAGAAAATACTAAATGGGCAGCAAATCATGATCAACAAAACGAACAGCTGAAATAAACAATTTTTAATTACTAAGAAAGTCAACACAAACGAATTTCAACGGAGTTCCGCGAAAATCCTACATCTTCATTGTCACCAGAGAACCTAAACCTGGGTTTTACTTTTACAAGCGACGACATGACAAGACAACAGCGTACCATAGACTAGAGACAAGATAAGTGTGACACGGAATAAATATAAATACTAGAGTTTACATTACTAGTAGTCAAAATACATCACACTATCTATAATTTTTTTTTCCCTTAGTTTTTGCTGCAGGGGTTGCAAATTTAAAGAAAAGTCACCCACCAAAGAATTGAGACCCCTTAATTTGTCACCAAACATTCCTTGTTGACAACCCTGTACTTCTAGTATCAGTGTTTGTTTAGGCGTTAGGTATTACCATCCCTTTGGTAGGGGTGAGCATACAAATAAATAGTGTAGTCAAATATTTGTCCAATATTGCCAAATCAGTCCCGCTTAGTTTGCATGCCACTGTTTCTGTTGACTGTACACGAGTTTCGCAGTGCGAATTTGGTGTAGTCTGGATTTGAACTTGTACTTGCTTGTGTATGTAATTAATATGCATGAAGCAGGCGTCTTTAGGCTATTGGGAACAGTTAAATACAAAGATTATAATTTAGATGAAACAAAACTGAACGTATTTTTCAAGAACAAAGACTAAAGTAGGGTCCAACACTAGACCGACTGAAAGACCGAAAGACACGGGCTAGACCGAAAGTAGATTTTGTTGTTTTTTGTATATTTAAAAAAAAAAAATTAAACAAATTTTGTAGAATTTCATATGCCGTGTTAAATCCTGTTAAATCGTAATATCGTATCGTGCGGTTACCACGTCGTTGCTGCCAAAATTATAAAAACACCCAATGGGACCGTCGTTAAATTTAGACTAAATTTGTAAATTTTCTGTTTTGACTTTTTAATGTTTAAAACATCATTCTGGAATTATTAAACGGATTTAGCTTATCTACGAATTTAACCGAGATATAGGACAAATGAATAGAGAACCAAAATTATTTTGCCTAAATAATTTACTTTTGGACTGAAGACATTTTTGGTTTTTGCTCTTCATTTTCAGTCGAGAATTAGTGAATTTTTTTGGAAATTCTAAAGTCTTTGTGAAAAGGACAACAGAAATCTAAACCTCTTTGTACGTTCATATTTAAGTAGGTAAGGGTGAATACTGAATACGCAGTTATTGTTGAAAATCTATTTAGTTATGTTTTTCTACACCGCAGGTCTAGAAATAAACGTTATCGATAAATTTATTAGTAGACAATTTTTAATTTTAAATAAAAATATATCTAGTGATTTTTTTGAATACATTTTACGAAACATAGGTCAACGTCAAAAATCCAATTGCCTATTCCAACGTCCAATAAATCATTTCCCACGCGAGCCCCCTGATGACGTCACTGCCAAAACAATGACTTGCTATTGGTCGAAACGACGACACGTGACCGGCACGCGCCACCTCTTTTCCCGCCAAATTAGTTGAAGGGAAAATCTAGCACTGTACGTTTCATTTTGCATTGAAAAAATGCAAAATACCCTTTAATCTTTTAGTGAAATTGAGTGTAATTGACTATTTGATGACGTTTGATTAGCTCCTTTTATTTCGGTTAAAAATACAGTTATTAAGAAATGCAATATTGCAAGAAATTAATTCTAGTGTGGGCCATTAAGTGTGGCGTTATTTATAAAAAAAAATATAACGAAATTTCACTTTTCTAAATCTTAATTTTTCTTAAATTGGGTCTTGTAGTTTGTACACAAATTTCGTTAGATTCCATACATATTGGTATTTTGCTTTTAGCTGACCCCCCAATCGAGATGTAATAGAATTGTTCGGAAATTCTCTAAAGTCGTGATCCATGGTCAGTCAATTTGGAATACCAAATTTATCATTACAAATCCTGGCAACCCTCTTTTAGTTTCCATAAAGGATTTCTTCTTGTGTAACTCACACATTTCGGAGGAAACATGAGCTTCTATCACAGCCTCCCTTACAAGGATTATTGTTATAAATAATTCAATAATCAATTATGTCGTGATGTATCGGGATCGAACCCCATGCCCATAGCTGGTAATCTCTTTAACTATAATCCAATGCGCCTTTTGTTGGGGAATGAACATTCTGCAGGACAGTTTGGTTTTGAAGATTATATTCAAACTTTTGTATACAAACTATGTCTTTTATTGGCTTACGAAGAAAAGTACACAAATTATGATAACAAAAAGGACCTTATTGTCGGTTTTACTTATTCAAACTTTGAGATTAGTTTAGTGAAATTTAAAAAAAAAACATTATTATTGCCTTATCTTAAAAATCAAATATTAGAGCAAGTTGCTTTCTAGCTTGCTTTGGTCCGATAGAACATCACGTATTGTATAAAAGTAAAGAACAATGTCTATCCGCTTGATTGTTTGTTTCAGTTTATTTTGCGTCACACTGCTCGGCTGAACTTTGTTTCGATTCACCGTTATCCAGGGAAATATTATTGATTTTTACACTTCATTGCACAATATCGAACAAAAGGCGAGTCTAACACCTTAAGGGATTTTCTACCGGCCAACCTTTGGTTGGTTGGTTATTATTCCAGAAAGTGATTTCTTTTTAAATTGATACTCTTATTACATTGAAAATAAAATAAAAAATGAGTTTATTTGCAACTAGAGTATGGATTTTTTTGTTGGAGTTGGGAGTTTGGAATGTTTATGATTGTAATATCTAGTTCACCGAGTTTCCTAGGTCGGCACCTTAGTATCATGTAAATATTTTTAGAGGAGTAAATTTTAAGCTTGCATTACCTCAGTCAAATGGATTTACCACCAGATGGAAACTTTGATTAGCACGGCCTATTACAAATAAATAATTAATCATACGTAACTCATATCCGATATGTTTTCTGGACCAATTCACTGCGTCAATAATGGAATTTGCAAGCCAAATGAGACAGTGTGCAGTCGGTCGGAACATGAAGCGAACGTTCCGAGTCTTCCATGAGTGCCTAATTTCAAGTTTTGATTAGCTAGACACGATTGGCGCTATAGCGAGAGCTATGTTCGGAATTTCTTTGCAGGGTAAAATTAGCAATGAAGAAATTCGACAAAGAACTAGTCACTGTTATAGCTCCTAGAATTATCAAGCTGAAGTGGCAATGGGTTTGGCCATATTTGCTGCAGGACTGATAACTGATAGAGTAGACGAGTTCATGAATAGAGGTCATGTATTGGGTAGCGCATACGCCTTCTAGTCAGATGGATCGAAGAAGAAGTTTGTAAGTAGTGATTGGATGACGAGAGCGGAATATGGTTTGTGATGGTGAGGCTGATGATATCACACCGTACATTAAATTGTAAACATACAAGTATTTTTTTTTTACTTTAACCTTTAAGTGGCCTATCCATTGCCACTTCTGCTCGATAAGTTTTCACTTTAAGTGAACTATTTATTGTTTTTTGAGAAATATTTTTTTTAAACCGAAATACAAATTACTGAACCATTTTTAAACGCAGCTCGTCCAAACAATGATGGCCACATGATGGTAAGTGGTAAGGTTGCAAAAGTCATGTAGCTTGAAGCACTTATGTTTTTATTTAAAATCTTTATTGCACATTACGGTACAAAAGGCGAGCTCAATGCCTTAAGGCATTCTCTTCCAGTTAACTTTTGGATTGATTAGAGAGATATAAGACTTGAAAATATGATATCCATAAAATTCCAAAGGCTCAAATAAATAATCTGATTAGGGGGAGAACTGACGGCAATGTAGGCATTAACAAACACTGAAAATTTAAAGCTCTGAGGCGAAGTGCCAAGGTAACCACAACGAATTTCTGGTCCGAGGATTTCCCCGGAATCGTGAAATACAAATTCGTGTAACCAAGCCCAATTTATACGGACGGACAGACTGACGGGCGCACAGACTGACCGCATCGGGCCGGCATGCTTTGACCCTTGATTGAATCGACGAAAGACTGATTACCGTGGAATTTCAGTAAGCTAAGGATGGTGTTTGTATCGATGATATGTTGTCGATAATGGCGATATTATAGACAGTACAGCTCACTTTTATAGAATTTGTGAAAACAAGTACATGGGTCGAGTATATAAATAATGACTTACGGCGTCATATTACAATTTCATTTAATAGAAGAGTTTTGTTTGTAAATGTCCTTTGTGATATTTTTTTATAGAAGGTGTCTGTAAAATTCTATTATCATCATTCTGTTAAAGAAACATCTACAGTTCGTTATCTTTAGATGTAGCATTAATGTTTATTCGTTATTCAAGATAAATAAATCATTATTCATTATTCGGAAACTGTACCAAAATTAAATTAATTTGCAAAGGCACGCGAAGCGTAACTAAATAATTATTTGAGAGATCAGAAAATGTAATTTAATATTTTCTTTTAAATATTAACCAATAATTTAATTTTCGTTGTCTAATTTGTTCGTTGTTCGTTGTTTTAATTTTTATTGTTTTTATACTCAGTCGACATATTTATGACAGAATTGTCACCCGAATGATAATTGGAGGGGTGGGAGGGTGCACGCTGCAGTTCCACAGCCGCTGGGCGCACTCGACTGACCCCGTTACCGCCCTCTCTCACCTTGAAATGTACTGCATTTCCCATTTTAACTATTTCCCCAATGTATGTACGTGCTTCGGTAGTGAGTGAGATATGCCAGAGCCCATACCTATCGCCATCCTATCCCTAACCTCATTTCCCTAGCCCTTTCTCCAAATCCACTCCTATGTTTTGAAAGATTTGTCATTCTGGACCGATGTCGGCATGTATCGCAAATGTCCATGGACGACAGTATCCACTTACCACCAGCTCGTAGGTCTTCTCGTGTCGCTGTTTTTAATGAAAAAAATATATATTTGTATTTTGTAACTCACAAATATTGTGTAATTATTTATTTAAATAATTATACTTTTATAATGATTTTGTTAAAAGAGTAACTTTTGAATAATATTTTGTATAACTTTATGCATTTTGTATAAGTATATTTGTATTTGTATGTATATGACGACACAACTAAATAATTTATGTCGTGGGACTTGTAAAATAAGTCAACAAGAAGAAGTAGACGGTGAATTTGAGGGAGTGCCAGTGTATGTTCGGTGAAGTCTACAGGGGGCAGTGTCTATTGACCACCAGATGGACTTTCTGCACGTCTATCACCTTCTTTCGATAAGAAAAAATAAGTACGATATATAACATATATATTCTTGAAAAGTAAATAACAGTGCGGACTGTGTTGTAGTTTATTAGGAAAAAATCACAGATACAACTCGGAATTATTGACAAATCCCTCAGCAAAGTCTCATAAAGCAATACAAATATCCACGGCTTACGGGACTATCTAAAAGTTTATTCTGTGATTTCTATGAGTGCTTCGGGCAACCAACCAAGTTTCAACCTGGCAGTAACAGTCTTCTACATATTATGACGAATGTATAACCAAGCTAAACTATCCAATTTTCACCTACCGGCTACGGCCAGTTGAACCTATCACAATTATCGTACTTGGCCGTTCCAGTCGATTTGCCGCTGGTACAAGATATAAGTGCTAAGCGTATATATAACAAGATATACTAATACGAAGATATAAGATAAACGAGAACATTGTGAGGAAGCCAACATGCCTGAGAATAAAAAAATGAAGCATACGTGTCCAGTGTGCAGTGATATGTACCCGAAATAAGTAATAGACTGGTATCGTGTGGTAGAAAAAAATAAGTAGCTAAGAAGTAATACAATCCACTTATGTTGCTCATTATAAATAAAACATTCACACAAAACAAATGTTGGAGTTGAACAAATTAATACAGTATTGGCTACCGTACCGTACCTTGGCTTGAGTACCGTTGAAGTCAGTAAATGTAATGAAAATTTACCAGAAATATTAATAAAATTGTAACACGCAATATTTATTCGTGTGGGTATTTACACGGTAATTACAGTAAGACACTTGTGACATAATGGAATAGAAATTAAAGAACTGCAATAGTAAATCGTATATTTCAACCTCCGCTTCATCTTAACACTTGTACCACAACACAGTCTAACCGGAAGCTACAATGGCTTTGCATGAGGTATGCAGCTGACATGCCAACAATTCTTGTTATCGACATGTATTGTCTGTTTTATATATACTCGTAGATACAAAGAAATCTACTGAAATTTTGCTGACACGTAACATAACAGTTTTATTATAGAATCTAACAAATCACAATTACGACTTCAATATCAGTTAAAATCTCATTGCAAGCTTCAGGCCTGCCCTTGAAGTCACGTATTTCAAGGTGTTAAGAGACCTGCCTTTTGGTCAATCAACTAAATATTTACAAATGATCTACAAAGGTATAGTTGTTTCATCTCACGAAGGCGGGTTACGTTTAGTAGTGGTTGTGTACTATATCATTTCATAAACCAACATATTTTGATAACAATATGTTTCATAGAGTGTTCATTTAGTCAAATAATTATTTGATAAACATTCATTTCGTAAAAAAATAGCAAATTTAGTCAAGTATTTATTTTGCAGATGGATCAATTGGCCACAGTATAAGATTATCCGTTTTTATCTTTTAAAAAGACGTCAAAGAGGTGTTCATTACATAACTTGGATTCCAATGTTTCCGAATATATCTGCCATCGGTAAGCTGCACTAGAAGTAAATCCTCTATAAGATTACCAACAGACTCAAGGGGAGGGACTCGTTTGTTATACTCTAAAAAACGTTTCGTAATGTTAAAAAATTGATAATGTTTCCGATGTTTAACTTTAACCAAATGTATTGTAAATTATAATTCCTGTATAATTCTGATAGTGTATCTAAATTAATAAAATAAAAATGAGATTATCTATGCGTCTTTATGTTTTAAAAAAAACGTAAAGTAGGCGTTCATTAGATAACTGGGATACCAACATAGCCGAATGTGCCTGCCACCGGAACTTTTAATTCTCTTCTCATTACTTATTTATCTACTTAAGCTGCACTTGAAGCAAATCCTCTGTAAGAATACCAACAGACTCAAGGGGAGGGACAGTAAAAACACTATTTACTAAGATCCCACAGTAAGGGCCATAATCCCTAGAGATGTACAGTCAGAAACGGAAGGTAGACTGGTACATTTAATTGGTGAGTGCATAATGCAGTTTTCATGTTTTGTGACGTAAATTTCGATTTATGGTGGGGATTAAAATATTGAGTAATAAAATCATGATGCATTTTATATCTATTTACTTTAAATTGAGGGATAGAAAATAATGTTTGCTGATAATATTTACATCTAAAAAAATATGAAATATTTATAAGTGTAAACAAATATTAGCAGAATATAACAAAATTGGTATTAATGATATTGGGAAATATTGGAAAGCAGTTCTGATTATGATTTAAAGAAGATCTTCTGTATTCGACGGGAGAAGGTGATGCTGCTCACAGCCGGATGGCTGCGCGAGATTGACTGAGCTAGACTTCTCTCACAAAAGACTACCGTGAAACATATTAACGTGGTTCGAGCTGGCTGGACCCGTGTTACAGAGTGAAGTGCCTGGACCCTATTTCCCATTCATTTCCGTCCAATCCCATCGAGTAGGAGCATAAAGGGATAAGGAAAATCCCTCATTCCTTTATACTTTTTACTCCCATTCCAACCACTCCAATCTCATCTCATACCATCCCCGTCCCAAGTAAGAAAGGGGAGAAAAATAGGGTGTGGAAAATTCATACCGCTATACTACCATCTAGTTTCCACATCCTTTTTAATCCTTTGTTTTAAATCTATTCTTAAAATTCCAAAAGTAGGGGGACGTGCTAATGTTTATTCTTGACTGATTTCGGCATAATACTACGGATGTCCATGGGTGAAAGAGTGAGGTGAGTTGAGTCCATTTTCTATAAAAATATGCTTTATCTGACTTACAATGAATCAAATAAGAACACAAATTTTGAAGTCAAAAAATTTAAATGAACATGCTTAACCAAACATACAAAATAAATCAGAAAACGTCTCGAAAGATGTCGCAGACTAACAAGGTAAGAATAAAACAATATACAATGTACTTCAAATTACAGTAGACGACGAGGTAAGAGACGTACTCGCTGATGTTACTTTAAGCAAAGTTGGAGTGGCTTAAACAAGGCAAGACAGTTTGTTGTTGCTCACGGTCCGCTGGCTCGTTTTAACGAGAGCAATCGAACTGAGACAATGCACTGGTGGTTGAACTAATTGATTGTTTTGAAACTGTTTACTTTATAATGGAGGTACGAGTAAAAATTTTAAATAAGGAAATTAATTGGGAGAGGGGAGACTGTAACTGTGACTGTAACTATAGGATACTGTAAGACTGTATCCTATAGTTGGCAAAAATATAGGATGGAAAGATATAATAACGTGGAATATATTGGCATCATTACTTAGTATAAATTTATTTTGAAATTAAATTATTAGTTTTATTTAGTGAAGAGACCAGAAACCAGTTTAAAGAATGTTTCTACTGACATAACAATAATTTGCAAAAGTAAAGAATGCCATATGTTTAAAATAATGCATCTACTTAAAAACGAAATATCAAATAACAAAATCGGAGCAAGATCAATGCATACACCAGCGCAAAATATAGATGCATCAGCTACTGCTCGCTTATTGTATCATAATAATAGTAATAATAAACCCACCCACCAGCCTCGCGACCACCAACATGAGGCGGTTGGGCTTCCGTGGTAGCTGGCTCTCAGCGAAGATGCAGAAGGCGGTGCTACTCGATACAGCACATATCGTCCGCCGATTACTCTCCCTGGGGTCCCGAACCCTGGCGTCCTAAACGCTGGCCGACTGTGCTGCCGACTGTGACGAGATGGTTTAGAACCATGAATTCAAATAATAATAAAATTCCATTTGGCACAGCTAACAGATTTTTAAGTTGTAGACATTATTCGCTTTTGTACATCTCAGTATAGAATTAATTACAGTCAAACGGAAGCTTCAAAATTCATACGATTTGAAACGTAATCCTGAAACCAAAATCAATTCCAACCCCTTCGTTTTACACAGTCAACGTTCACGTCAAATAAATCTTCACGTTATCTCATCCGGGGGTGACCACGGCAACATTAGTGTTCGGCCATAAAACTGTCGCCAATATATCAAAACGTGGTCAGAAAGACAGATAGTAGAATGTCGAATTTATTGTAATACGTACCGTAGACAAAGATACCAATGCATTTTGATGGTTCATTTAGTGTGCACTCTAATATTAATGGTTGCTTGTCAACAGCTCAAATCTCGATTCATTTATGTGTTTATTCTGCAGTTCTTGTTCTCTTAGTACAAAATTAATAGGCTAAACAAATTAATACGTTAGTGGGTGGAGAACATCTGAAATACATATAGTTTTAAAAAGTACAAACGGACGGGGTAGACATGTCCTCGAACGGAAGGCACGTACCGAGAAACGCTGAGTGAAATTCCCTAAGGTCATCTGGACTGATGATTAGAAGTTTTGCTGGTGGTGGTCGGATGACAAGAACGGAAGATCGAGTTTGGTGGCGAGGCTTAGCTTATGCGAAGCAGTGGAGATCAATGGACATTGATTGAGTGGAGGCTGATGGTATGGTAATGCGCATATTATATTTCTTAAGACTTCTTTTCAACAACATTAATTAAGTCTATAACAATTTCGGGGTACAATATTGAAAACAGACTGTCTTCTCACAGTCTTTGTAACATCTTTATATCGATAGTTACAATGTAGAGTAACATACTAAATCTGCGTCTGAACTACTATTAATATTTAATACTATTTAGAATATGTACTATAATTTAGAATTAGAATAATTTAGAATACTATTTAAACCAATGTAACAGTTTCATTAAAAAAAAATAGTATATAGGTACCGATTTTAATTTCGCATCAACTGCAACTATTTTCTTTAATGAAACATAATTTATAAAAACATCGGCTAACAAGGTTTCATTAAAACGCAACGTAAGTTTCCCGCGCGAATTAATTAAATAATTTTCGAGTAAACATTTCAGACCAACAGTTGTCGAGTATTGATTTCCATTAACCCTCGAGTAGTGTGTAAAAGCGCTTTTGGCACTATATTAGAAGCGGTGAGCGAAATGATTAGCGGATGTATGAAAATCATTGTCCAACTTTTTTATTTAGTTAATTATCGAATAAACAAGCGCACCTAATGTTTAAAAAGAAAGATAGATAGACTCAGATAGATTTAGGATAAACTCTTTATTGTACACCAACACATATCCCAAAAAGACAATTTGAGTGAGTAACACAATACAGGGATAAGAAAATACAGTAAAAATAACAAAGACAACAACAAACAGAGGACAAAGAGAGAGAGGAAGAAGTAAAACATAGAAGAGAAACAACAATATATTTGTAACTAAGGTGACACGAGACAAAAAACAAAAGAATTTACAAAATGTGCAGATTCATATGTTTTGATTGAATTTCCTACAATATTTTATTGATCAATGTCTGTTTTACAATCCAATTTTATGGATTCATTTTTCGATCGACTATCGCTTATACCTTATGCCAAGCCTCAACGTCACCCCACAAAAACAAGGGTGGATTTGCAGAATTAAATAAAAAAATGCACCTTACTGGACATCGAAATGGCGTCAAGTCTATTGGATTTTTTGGGGACCAAGCGATTTCTCTAATAGCGTTATTAGAGAAACCTATTGTTATAGGATGAAAAAGTTTGGGGGAACTCCTGATGTTCGATTCATCTGCGATAAAGATATTGTGGCGGTTGTGACACATCAAATATTTCTGATGTCATTATGTTTTGATGTTGAAATTCTCCTGGAGTCGTTGGCATTTAAGAATGAAACGTACAATATAATATAACTCAGGATAAAAAGGGCATTTATTTGGTAGAGTGATACAGAGACAGAGTAGCTAAGAAAGTATTCCACAATCATACCAATTTGAGAGTTTGAAAATATTTTTAGTCCTACTTTTTAGTGTGTTATATTTATAATTGCATTGACGATTCTAATATAAAACATTTTTCGTGATCAACAGCAGTAGAAATACCCAAATTTATCTTTCTTGATTAATCTGTTAATTTATATACGTATAAATATAAATAACACTGTCTTTATGTCTGTTTGTTCGCGCTAATTTCGGGATCCACGGAGTCGATTTTGATGTAGGTTTCAGTTTTATGAAACAGTGTTTATCTGGAAATGTTATAGGGTACTTTTCATCGAAATGATTTCGGTAACTTTTAAAAATAACTGAGCAGTGTCATTAACGGTGATCCATTTAGATGACAGTACGATACTTTTTATTATATTACATTTTATTATATGTATTGTAGGAAGGTAATATAAGAAAATCTGTATTATTAGAATACAATTATTTAGACATCGGGTCCTAACCGGGCGATGCCGCAAGCAAAATTTTAGTATTTCTTATATAACAGATTATACCAATTTACATTAGCCGGTAAGCTATAAATGTAACTCAATAAATCAATATTTGCAACGGCAGCGAAAAGCACCCTTTCTATTTGCACAAATGCAATTCATCTGACTTATACATGATGCATCGACTGGCCAGTCGATCTGTAAATACAAGCAGTAGCGTTCCGAATGGGGTACTGAGGTAGAATAAATACCGTTGGTATTAAAACACCATCTGCCAATTTCTAATAAGCGGTAGCACGAGCTACCTCAGGAATAGCTCAGGATCATGTCTTGACATTTTGAAATTGACTAAATACTTGTACTTAAACCCGGTTCGCGTTAACAATGCAGTACGTCATCTCTCACGACAGTATGTGTCACCTTTTTTGACCAATTTGTGAAACAGACTTAAAGATTCTAAAGAACACTATTGGATGAAAAAGGTGACGTGTAGTGTCTTGAGCTATAGCTCGATACATTCTAAACGCGAAAAGAGTTTAGTCAACTTTAGCAACGTTAAGATTTTTAAAACGTTTCTGATACATAGCCTTTTCATTATTTTAAAACTATAAAATCAACTAAGTTCACTAAGATTTTTGCTTCGTAATACCTTTTTTAGTCAAAGATTTTAGCTTTTATGACATACATTGAATCGAATATCAAAACGAAACTTTCATTGAGATATGATGCATGGTATTAATAAAAAAAAGAACAAATATTCTGGAGACATTTTTCCATTATCTCTTGTGATAAATGGGACAAAACACATTAATTATTATTACATAACTTATTTCGTTTTAGTATTTACATGTCAGTGGCATTGACTGCATATTATCTATGTCACTTTTTGTTGTTTGTATTTGGCATAAATATTAGGTCTCTGGAACCGCTGAATTGGAATTAACATAAGTACCTACATTTACATTTGTACCAAGGTGGTGTGACATGAAAAATTTGCAGTGATGACATAATAATTTATAATCGTTTTGTTTAAATGCAGGTGATAAAACAAAATGGTCCGAAAGAAGAAAATTAAAGAAAGATTCCGGTTTAGAATCCCTCAGCATTCGGAGAGACGTTGCGTCTCTCTGTGTGTTCTACCGCCTGTACAATGGGGAATGCTCTGAAGAATTGTTTAATATAATTCCCACCTCGGGTTTCTACAACCGCACCTCCCGTCACAGAAGTGCGGTCCATCCGCATTTCCTCGATACGGAGGTGTCGCGCACTATGCGGTCCAAAAACTATTTTATACCGCGAACCCGTAGGCTGTGGAACGAACTGCCACAAGAGGTCTTTCCATTGAGCTACGATATGGGGTTCTTCAAGAGAGCTGTGAATAGGATTTTGCAAGGTCGGCGGCGCGCCCGCATGCCCCCTGGTGTTGCAGGTGCCCATGGGCGGCGGTAACACTTACTATCACGTGGGACCGCTTGCTCGTCCGCCTCCTAGTCTATAAATAAAAAAAAAAAAAAAAAAAAAAAAAGATCGTTCATCTCACTGTCTGGGTGGACTGCCAACCGTCATTAAGAATTAACTTCAATTAAATGATAATTTACAATAAAGAAATAAATTGAAGAACACCACACCAACAAAATAACTTTTGGAACACACGATAATGGAAAATAACCTCACATAGAAAAAATATCATTCTCTGAAAGTGCATCTTTAATCAAATAAGATGTGAGTGACAACCTTAATCTCCGTGTGACGTCAGTGATAGATCGTGACATTTTATTGGACGCGCAACATTTTGATCTCGCTGCTCACGTATAGCATTACCAATTAGATGCAGCGTGTGATACGGTGTCTCTTGTAGGGTTGCCAATTTTGAAAAAATAATTAATTACAGCGAACTAGACAACAAAATGTTTAAGTGAAGATTAATTTTCAATTTATATTATATATGTTAAATACATATTTAGTACAAACCAATGGCTCACTTTCAAAATTTATTCCTCAAACAATTGTTTTTATTATGATATTATTCATTCTTTATTTCATATGATTATTTTTTTTAGTTATTGAACATAATATTTTGTATGTAACTGGACCGCTATACCAAATTAAATTATATATCGTGAGTGACCCGTAAAATATCGTTATGCAAAGTTTGTGTCTCAAAAATGTTTTAAGTTAGACATGAAATTAAGTAAATAGACTTATTGATAAAAAATAATTAAGAACGTAATTAAGACATTATTTGTTATTAGACTTAGAAGGGGGCAATAACGGATGGGGCAATTTTTTATGCAAAAACTGCATCTTAAAAACTTTTAAGATAGAGACTTGAAAATTTCAAATTACATGCCAACATCAATTAAATATGGCGAATGTTGGTACTTCCATAAATGCGCTGCATATAATTGAAGAATTAGGAATAAGGACTAGAATAGATGGAAAGATGAAGAATGGAGTGTATCATTATCCAATTACTCACTCATTTCCCTTTCCAACCAGATGACGGCACGGGGTAAGATTATATGGAATTAGATACATCCCAAAACGTCCAGCAAGCAATAATATCCAGTAGAATAAGGAACGAAACAATAATACAGGAAGCGTACATTGGCATGGAATAAAAGGAAGGAAAGAATATTGGGCATCCTCTCGAAACATGACATGACATGCATGACAGTCTTTTATGAGGGTGGACTAACTTGGCAAGTAGGATACAGACCGACGGCTATGGGATACAGCATCGTTCTCCGTGCCTACTTACAATTGAAATTACTTATTAACTGGTTCTTCAATCTGTGTCAATCTTCAATATAAATCTGAGTTTATATGTAGTTAGAAAAAATAGGTGCTACTATACTAATACAGTCTGAATATTCAGTTGATTGAGGCTAGAATTTCTTCTGATAGTCTGTTTTGCAATAACAATGAATCCGTGGCCGGATTGTGAAGGTAGCGGGTATTAGACTACTACAAATATCTTTCTATACCTAAATATAAAAACGCTGACCCGAAACCCCTGTAGCTAGAAACACGAAAATTTAAATTTTTCATTGAACTATGGACCTTTTTTACACAGTAAAGATTTCTCGAAATTCAACTCTCAAAGGGTCAAACGGGTTGTCAAAATTTATATGAAAAAAAATTGACGGATCTATAAATTAGAAATTTGCGGGCGAGGGGGCGGGCCACATGATTGTAACTGGTCACCGCCGCCCATGGACACCTGCAATACCATGAGGCTTGCGGGTGGGCTGCCGACCTTGCAGAGACCTGTTCAGAATGTGTGCATAATCTTATATATAATAAGATATTATATACATGAGATATATTATGTCTTATTACATAGGTATGTCATGCATGCTCTTAGGTGTTGGACACTCCCACCGGGGACCCAAAAATCAAGCAGATTTAAATGAAATAACAGAATTGTTCATTATAAACCAACTGCATAGTTGGTAGTATCCTTACTGTTTCGATTCTCTGGATAAATGAGACAGGGTGTAGTAGTGTGAGCATTGAGAGTGTGTGCATTTTATTTATTTGCTGTGACTTAGTTTAGACGAACGTGAGTAACGTTAACGTTTTTTAAATGTACAATCCTTTTAAAGTTATTTCCACGACTCAATAAAAAGCAAGCGTATTCGAAATGAAAGTTAAATAAAATAAAAGTCCGTGTAGTACCAGATGCGCTTCATTCGCCCCACAACGTGATCACGTTACACTGAAAATACTTTTTGAAACATTCGCCTAGCGCGTTTCATTTTACCATAAAAATGTATTAAACACAACCATATTTTTTGGCATTCAGACTGCATATTCTTTATATTTTATTGCTCATAAAAATCATGCTCGTATAGTGCTCGAATACACAAATCTATATCACTATACGCTTACTTAAATGCTGTAATACTAATTATACCATCCAGGAATTTGGTATTTTCAAATAGTGCATTTGAAGTGTCGTATCATCATTGAATCAACAATAATAATAATACAAAAACGAATTAACCCAGTCTTGTCTGCGTGCAGAAGGTACAAAAGGTTTTAATCCTTGTGTCTTTGGTCTTCGTTTAAGGACAATACAAAGACACGGGATTCTCTGGGATTAAGCCTTCCTTTAAGAGACATATAAAAGAAAGTTTTGTTGAAATTGGAAGACAATTTAGGTGACCGACGACACACGGAAAGTTAGAGTGATTGGGTCATTTCCATTAAGTATGATGTTACTTCCAAAAATTCTGATTTTGCCGTTTGATGATAGCTTTTCAAGAATTAGATAATATCATCTTCTCATAACAAAACAACTGTCTCTTTATCATAACTATCGGTTACCAATTTTGATTTTAAAAAGTTGTCATACTTGTTAGTTTTTGTACAAATGCCAAATTGCTCTTTGATAGCCTGTCGATTTTTGAATTCCTTTTTTTTAAGAAGATTGTCCAGGATTGAAACTAAAATGGCGATAAACAATCCAATGTAACGTTTAAATTGAATCTGAGAAGACTGGGGCATTCTGACGCACATAATTGAATCACAGTATGTCTAGTATTTGAACGGATATTGAATTTTGCCGCGCTCAACCCGGAAGTCGTCGCGGTCGCTCTTTCTCCTGATTGGTGGACGAGACATGGCGCCAAGCTTTTTATCTTGTTTATGTTGTAACTTGGGTAGATTGGGTAAACAAACTATTCTCTTTACAGAGTGCTTAGGAATATTTTCCGTAGGAAGTTGCGTCTTAGCTTTCTGTTTTACTTGTGCTGTGGAATTTTGTTTGGGTTTATTTCTAGTGGCTGTAAATTGAAATAAATCCTTATTTGTTTGTTCTATCTCTTGAGATTTAGCTAACGCGTTAAATGTGCCATTAAATAGTATTAATAACGATTCGTAATAGTCCCTTTCATCGTACATTTGAATAGCTTCTTAAGTAAATAAAGATATATGTTGTATGTAACATTGCGCTAACGTTTGTCATTTTTGACGGATGTTGCCATCCATGTATCGCGAATGATCATAGGTGACATCATCTATGGTCACAACAGGTGAACTGTCTGTTCGTTCGCCATCTTGTTTCTATAAAAAAACATTTGGTTTCCCAATTGAGTAATTTTTTACAAAACAAACAGCGGACACTTCAATTGTACAGGTGATTAACGTCAGCAGCATTGTCTAGACAGACGCTTTTATATTGCAAAAACACAAAGGTTATTCCACTATAATGGAACACCTACACGTTGACTATAATGGAAAGGATGAAATGTAAAATAATGGGTGAAATCTTAAAATAAAACGAGACGATGTCAGCTCGATAAAAGAACCGACAAAGTTACAACTTCATATGTTTTTTCACTACGAGTATCTATTTTGCATCATTCATTATTGTCACGGATTATTTGCCATTTATTTATTATTTATTCCACAAAGTAACAAAAGGCGGCCTTAATGCTTAGAAGCATTATCTCCCAGTCAAACTTTGGGCTATGCAGAGATGGCGCGGTTGGTGCAATGATAGGTAAGATTACGTAAAACTATATTTAATAGTGACGCATATTAATTAAATCTATATACATATAATAAAAATGTAACTGATCGCTCTGTACATGGAAGATATATGAGAAAAACTATTATTGGGGGCCTTTATCAACGCAATAGAACCCAAAACAATGATTGTTAGATTTTTGTGTTTGTTTGTGGGTTTGTGCGCGCTAATCTTAGAAAATGCTTAACCGATTTGGGTGCGGTTTACACTAATGTATTGTGGTAAGCTTCACTTAAAATTTAGTGTTTGTTTTATTTCAATCAGTTCATAAATAAAAAAGTTATATCAATTTAAAGAATCACGTCGAATAAAGACGGTGTTTATAAACTAAAGTCCGCGCGGACGAAGTCGCGGGCAACAGCTATATAATAATATAAATAAAGAAATACATATTATTATATACATTTTTTTTATAGGGATGTAGGCGGAAGAACAAGGGGTCCCACGTGATGGTAAGTGTTACCGCCGCCCATGGACACCTGCAACACTGGGGGCTATGCGGGGGCGCCACCGACCTTGTAAAATTCTATTCACAACTTTCTTGAAGAACCCCATATTGTAGCTTAATGGAAAGACCTCTTGAGGCAGTTCGTTCCACAGCCTACGGGTTCGCGGTATAAAATGATTTGTGGACGAGGAAATGCGGATGGACCGCACTTCTGTTACGGGAGGTGCGGTTGAAGAAACCCGAGGTGGGAATTAAATAGATAAAATACATACCATACAAACATACCTACTTAAGTATAATATACGAATTGATTGAATTAACTGCCTTGTAGTCTGAGAAATATTCTCCACTTTGAGTAAATTTTCCCTGAGTCATATATATTTATATCTGATGGCGATCGATAGACTTATTCTTTCTTCGATTATTAGGAGTATGGAGAAAACTCCGTAGAAAGGATGACCATGTGGGGTGTCAACTCTACATTTCCAGATTTTACTTTCTTTATTTTTTATAGAAAGCAGATGGCGGACTAGCGTACAGTCCACCCAATGGTAAGTAGATATTGTTGCCAATGAGCATTCGGCATACATACCAACATCAGTACAGAATGACAAACGATGGCATGCCTAATGCGCTGAATATCTAAGGAAATTTAGAAATGGATTTGGAGAAAGAGTTGGGATAAGATAGGATGAGATGGGAATCGGCAATGGCATATATCACTTACTATGTATATTGGGGGAATAGGATAAAGTGGGAAACGCAGTACATTGTACGGTAGTTTGCTGTGAGAAATACTGAGATTCCAGTAAGTTAGTTTCTTCGCTCACAGGAACAAGCTTAAAATAATGATGATAAACTTAACTAAACTTAATATCATATAAATTGGTATTTAGTGTTTGAATATTAAGTGTGATTAGTGTTTAGTATATGATTTAGTGTTTGAATAATCTAGTGTTTGTAGGAACGTAGTTAACATGAGATATGATGAGACTGACATATCTACTGAATGAGGATAAAGGTCACAGTAAAAATATAGATTAAAAGAAATGTAACATAAACAAAATCAAACAGAACAGTTCAATTTGGTATATGGATGAAATCTAACATCAAAAACTTTCTACTTCGATACATCAAGTCAAATTACTATGCACAGAACGCAAAGACAACATGAAATCAATTTTAAATCCCATTTACCCATCTCAATACTTAACACTTGCTCAAGGGCACGTGCATGATTGATCACGCGATCACAATCATGATGATGATATACGATCATGATCAGTTGTCGGTGATGACGCGCCAATTTCACAAAGTGCATGATTGTAATGATGAATGGCTTGCGTAAGTTGTTCGTGATAGGTTTTGCGTTAGGGTGATAATTTCGTTACGCAATGGTATCAGTTGGGGGAGTGATATGGTCATCGGTTTGAATTAAAAACATTATTATCTACACTATATAATATAATAAAGAGAGAGTGCGAATTTTGTGAGTTTGTGTGTATGTGGAGAGTAATCTCCGGAACCACTGCACCTATTTGAAAAATTGTTTCACCATTTGAAAGGTACATTATTCCAGATGGACATAGGCTATATATTATATATAAACAATTGTCGGGCATGCAGGCACAGCTAGTATTATATGAAACTAATGATCTATTCTGAATTTGCCTGAAATTATAAGATCTAACTGTGCCCGGCATGCATTGCATCCCCGACAACCTACTCAAATATAAAAAGCTGTTTTCTCCGCATTATAATTGGTATCAATCGACATTAATCAATACTCGATACCAAATTGATAAACTTTGGTACACCGCTGAGCCAAGCAGTTCAAACAAAATTATTCCGAAGCGTTGCCATAACTCCACCGTATATTGCGAGTAGGCGGGAACCAAAAAATATTTTCCTTGACAAATAACTGTGATTTACAAGCTGTTTGCGGCGAAAATAAGTCCCTTTTTAATGGTGTATGTATCAGCGAAACGGAAACTCACGCAATAAAGGAGGAATTTATATGTGAGCAAGGATTATGCTGAGCTAACGAGATGCGAGTATTTTTGGATGGCTTGTTTAGTAATGATTGAGCGGTTATTGCGAGATTGCATATCATTATTACAAGACAAGAAAACAGCTCATTTGATTCAAAAGTATAGTAATAAACTGTACGATATTTATACAAGGTAAAGTAGAAAATACCTACAGGTATTCCCTTCACACATTTTTTTTTCTTTTTATACCTTTAAATCAATGGTGCAATTAGCAAATTCTGCCAGTGTCAAGTTTTCTTTGTAATTAACAATTTTACAGTCTAAAACATATCCTGACAATCCTGGTCCCGTCGAAGTACGTCGGGAGTCGCTCAGTAAATTGATAGTACTCGTAGGTTTACTGAGGATAGAAGAGGACTCCTTGAAAGAGGAGGAAGCATACGAAAAACACAGTACTATGCTTTTATTTATTTGATTATCACGTTTGTTACGTTATTTGATCCTTGGAATGTTTATTACGCACCAAAACACTTTGAAGTTTAAAAAAATATCAAAACTATTGAACCACAAAACGTATAGTACACAATATTTACATTTAATCAAACATAAACGTCAACCATCAATTCTTGAGTTCCCGCCAAAAGGTCAAGAGTATGTTGTGTTTTAAAAAATATACTATAAATCTATGTATATAAATGTAATATTATATGATATGTATTGTATTGAACACAACGTGTTGTTCAAAATTGTTCAATATAGTCTCTTTTTCGCTACTTCTTGAGTTCTTTTTTTCGACACCTCCGTATCGAGGAAATGCGGATGGACCGCACTTCTGTGATGGGAAGTGCGGTTGTAGAAACCCGAGGCGGGAATTATATTAAACAGTTCTTCAGAGCATTCCTCATTGTACAGGCGGTAGAACACACAGAGAGACGCAACGTCTCTCCGAATGCTGAGAGATTCTAAACCGCCCGTGAGAGTGGGATCAATTTATTCGGCAATACGAACAACACGTCGTTGGATGGAGTCAAGTGGGTCCAATTGGTATTTCGGTGCGCCGGCCCAGAGATGAGAGCAATACTGATGCTCCGTCGAGTCAGGAAACTGGCAACCCATTCGCATAATCCCTCGGGTATCCCGAAAGATGGTAATTTGGAAAGCAGCGATTTGTGCCATACGCAATCAAAAGCTTTCGCAATGTCTAGGCCTACAGCCAGAGCCTCGCCTCTACTCTCAATGGCGTCAGCCCAGCGGTGTGTTAAATACGCTAAAAGATCACCAGCCGAGCGATTATGGCGAAATCCATACAAACAGTAATTTTTATCATTAAAACTAATAACTTTTGTTTTACGATAGTCAATTTCCTGAACTTGATAGTATCCCTAAAAAAGGATTTTTTGTTTAAATGTTATTTCACTCTGTACGCTTTGCCTTTGTCCAATGCAGCGTCCACTCGCAATTTCTCTCTGTCAACAGTTTGACAACGTTGCGTATTTTGTTGCTTCACGGTTTAGATTACGTATTTAAGTTAAAATAAAAATGTTAAATTGGTTATATTAAATTGGTCTTCTTAACCATCGATATGGGAATAGACTATACATATGACAAATCATACGTTCCTATCAAATAAACCTGATCTACTTTTGGAGGGGGGGGGGGGGGGAGTGAAGCAGATAAGGAGGGGTTCAAATCAAGTCAAATTTGAAACTGTTCCATTATCAAAAAACATATAAATTAAAAAATTCGGGAGCTACTGAACATAGAACATTAGACTAACATGCCTGCCCTTGTGTGTTTGTATTCCATATCTAGTATATATTCACAAATCGATGGTCTCAACCTACGTATATATATGTACTTTATTTTACTCGATGTTTCGAGCTGACAGTTCGTGGCCACGCTTGGTTAGCCGGTAACCACGGCGTTTGGGTGGTGCAACCGCGGCGTGTAAATTAAAATAGGTAAACATAAGCGTTTAACAAATGATTATCACTAAAAATATGTATACAAAACACAAAAATGTTCAAAGTTGAACTGTCTCATACCTCTCTTACTGTTGAAATTCTAGATTATTTGATTATGTACTAGAATTACTGCATTATCTACTTCATAAATGTGATAGGTAATTATACACATTAATATTGTAAATGTGTAGGTGAATTAAACCTCAATAGCTTAAACAATTAAATGTTAAGAAACCGCAAGAACCTTGAAATTGGAACACAGCAAATTGAATAATTAATAATAAGAGATACAATTTGTATTTTATATAGTATTTATAACATAGTATTCAGAAATCTATACTATAGCTTAGATTCTATACGATACTACATCGCTTTATCCAAAAAAATATAACCACATATAATATATTCTCTATGAAGCAGTAGGAACTAAAGATATTGAAGTCACAAAACAGTGTTATATGTTGTTTATAAAGATTTAAAACGAACACATTATTTCATCTCCTGATAAATTTATATTTACACTAATCAAAATTTAAAGAAACGAATATATCACAATCACTCAGTAAATTTGCAGCGTTAAACATAAGACAAAAGCACAACTCAAAATCAACACTAAGTCTAAATACTTAAAATTCAATTTCCATAAATTACCAAGCAATACTAACATGATTGACACCGGAGACCCTGGTCTTGTTCAATTTAGATAGGTTGGTGCCCATCCGTAGCCATTAATGCCGGTCCTTCCCACAACTTCTAATCGAATTCCCACCTTGATTGAGTACACATAAAGTTCAATTTCAACACTATAGCGTTTATGTTATAATATGTTTCATCAAATATTTGGCACAACAATTTAAGGACACAAATGTTTGGACAAATTCTTTATCACTATCACGTTTTTGATATTCTCGATTTTGAACACAGTTTTTAATTAAGTCTTTTTTAAGAGCCACTTCGGTTACAGTTCATGGTTAAGCTGAAATATAAATTTTTGTTTTAGTAATATATTTTAATAACATTACTTTTAAAGTAAAAGCCAATAAAAATGATAAAGAATAAACAAAGGTCGAAAGACATATAAGACCAAATAATGAAATATAACCCAACATAATCAATACTCTAATGTTTATTATTCTTAAATAAACTCATAGTCGTAAGAATAATTAAAAAACAGTGCCTATTAATTAGAAACCAGTGAACAAAAGAACATAATAACTAATGGTTTCTTAATACATCCAACGTTTAGCAATCAACCTACACACATTAGCAGCGAAATATTGACTGACAGGAGTAAATACATTCCCAATATAGCAGTACTGACACCTACATCTGGACATTTCGACTTTAAACGTGACTAACCCGTCAATGTTTGTTTATTTTATTAACAGTTTACGAAACAAGCCAAATAAGGGCAAAGGGACCATCTCACTTTCATTCAACTCGCCCACACAGCGTGGGTGAACAGGCTTGTGAATCAAGTCGTATCAATGGATACAGACCCATTTTGTAATGAAACACCGTTATATAAATTAGACGATTTACATAGAACAAATTGTAGTGGAGATAACGAGAAATAGAGAAAGGTAAAAATAGAAACGATTCTAATAAACGAAGCATTTAACAGTGTACAGATAATAATCGTCAAATATGAATCGGTTTCGTATAATTTTAGATTTGTTCCAATTTTTTTTTCATTTTTATTACCTGTGGTAATGTAAGAACGTTTAAATACATTAAATCCATTTGATTTCAGCCCTTATTTCTAGCATAATAAGCCATGCAACTGTAGAAATTAACTATATTATATATGTATATTGTAACCGCGTATTGTAGCTATGTATCAAGGGATTTTTTCAAAAGTTACTCTATGTCAATATTTAATTAATTTCATTCCACAAGTAGTTAAGGGCGTCACCTTTAAACACCTGTTTGGTATCTCGTATTCACATTTAATAATAATTATAGTACTCAGTTTAAATGTAAATAATGAAGTTATTGTATAATATCATAGATTTTTCGATGTAGTAGATAGTTAATAAAGATTCAATTCAAATTTCTTATCTTCTTACGTTCAGACCCATAGAGAAGTGTTAAATGGTGATGTAAATATAAAAATAATATTAATATAAGTTAAAACATTCCTTGTAATTATCAAAATTGTTATCTAGCAGTTTTACCAGGAATATAACATTAAATAAATTACCAGTAAATTATTCTTAATAGATGCATTATTTATTGGTACTATAGAATTAGTAACTATAACCGTGTGACTTCTAAAACCTCTAAAACAACAATATAACAGATTTATTGCCAACTTTGCATAATTGTCTACACGTAGGCGTATCAAACAAGGCATTTACCAATCGAGACATGTTTATGTTGAGATTTTAATAATAACTCAACTCGAATTCACACCTACGATTGTATTGCTTTTTAAGTCCGCTGATTTATCGATATACGACATAAAGAAATACTAATCTTGACTTGTGATCTTGGGTAGCAGTATCTTATAATAAAATATCCTCGCATTTAGCCTTCAGTAACATCTTGGATTGGCAATTCCATTCTTGTGGGAGTGGATTATTATCCTTTAGTCGCCTTTTAGGACACACACAGGAGGAGATAGGGTGGTGCTATTCTAATACCGGCAGGACACCACCGCTTGGACAGCCTGGCGTTTCAAGGCCATACATCCCTCATGCACCTTGTCTTACGCATGAGGCCTTTGTCCAGCAGTGGACTATGAAAGGGCGGATTACAGTACATTACCATCTCACACGTAAAAGATATTTTCTACATTGGCTCCGATAGTAAATGACAATAAAATATGAATTCAGTATAAGACATCATTTCATTTTCATTGTCAGTTCTAAAATGATTATCTAAACTTTTTTTGCAACTGAGGATGAGATATAGACACATTGTTATTTCATGATCATTTTGCTAAAAATTGCTATTTGCAATAAATCAATAATCTCCAATAAAACGATTTAACACATCAAGTATTCTAGAATTGACGTTTTATTTTTTTGTTATTCCCGATACACAAGTCTGCACGTCTTTAGAGGTACTATTCTAATCAACCGTTTACCCTTTCAAATTGAAACTAAAGTTTAACGAAAGGGGTAATTAAAAAGAACTACTTCACAATTACCATGTCTATCATGATGATCTATGTTTAGTGTATGTAAAACCCGTGAGTCATCGGCTGCAGTCGAGGGGCATTTGTTGATCATGTTTTGTGATTGCGTCGTGTAGACAAGTTCAGCTGTTGTTTTTGTTTTTATTTTTAAGTATGCTAGAAGAGAATGTCATAATTTTTTAGATAATTGTCATTGAAACAGATTGACAACAGTTTTGATGACTGTTTAGTTAGATGTTTCGGATGATAAATAAGTATTTTTAACGTTGAAGATTTTTAATTCAAGTTGCAAGTTATTTAAGAACTTTACAAATTACTTTGTAAAATCTTACGAAAAGATACATATGCAAAAGAAAGATTTAAGTAAAGAGTCCCAAGAAAGAAAGTTAGAATAAGTAACTTGAAGTTGCGCAAAAGTTTTAAAGCCATCGAAAATCGAAGATTGGAATCGATTTAAATTTTAGGTAATATCTAATGCGCAAGATTTGATTTACTTTCCTCATTTGTAGAAGAGCTACTAGAGATTTAAAAAAGATTGTTAGCTTTGATCAGCAATGATCGAAGACTGATAAAGACCCAACTAAAATGTTAAGAGTAGGTACAGATTCCGACATTACTGAGCATTTTATTTCACAAAATTGGCTCTGACATCTTTAACAGAAGCTATGTCATTGACTGTATGGTATGAAGAATTATTCATAGTGGGACGCCATCGATCGATAAGAGTTAGTTTTAAATACGACAAACGAAGGGTTGCGGCCCCCACTAACACAGATACAAATAAATATAAGTGTTACGTTTTTATACGTAATTAATTTTAAAATATGACAATTAAGTCTTAGAAACGTTAAATTTTTGATACCTCTAACTAATTAATGCCATTCATTAGAACACTTTCGATATCCAACAAAACATAACTTTTTGTTTCTAGTCCATGCAATCTGACAAGTATTACGTTTCCAATTTATCTTAATTTTGTAATTTTTTACTGGTATATTTGTCATATCTATTCAAAATTAATATCAAAATAAACAACATTAGCAACTGTTTAGTATTTTTCAGAAAATAAAAATTGTTTTCATCCATAATGTTGCATTCTTTATTTTCTATAGGTCTATCATAACAATAACATGTGTCTATTAATAATTTAAAATCATTTATTTTTAACAAAGCCCCGTCTGTGGCTATATAAGCACTGATATAGCCACAGACGGGGCTTTGTTAAAAATAAATGATTTTAAATTATTAATAGACACATGTTATTGTTATGATAGACCTATAGAAAATAAAGAATGCAACATTATGGATGAAAACAATTTTTATTTTCTGAAAAATACTAAACAGTTGCTAATGTTGTTTATTTTGATATTAATTTTGAATAGATATGACAAATATACCAGTAAAAAATTACAAAATTAAGATAAATTGGAAACGTAATACTTGTCAGATTGCATGGACTAGAAACAAAAAGTTATGTTTTGTTGGATATCGAAAGTGTTCTAATGAATGGCATTAATTAGTTAGAGGTATCAAAAATTTAACGTTTCTAAGACTTAATTGTCATATTTTAAAATTAATTACGTATAAAAACGTAACACTTATATTTATTTAGAATGTATGGATCTAAAATAAAATGTTGTTTTCATCGTACTTAATGTGAAATATCTAGGGTCTTCTAATTTGTAATGAATAGCGTTAATAGGCTAAAGGTATTAAGAAATTCATCGTTTTTAAGACTTATAAATAACGATAACTGAAGATAAATAAATTAAAATGAAAAAAAAGGTCACCTTGAAAAACTGATACAAAATAATTTTTACTCGTTCTTTATGGTCCTTTCACGAAGAAAACACCGGACTCGCGGTCACAATTAACGTTCCGATTCACGATTTGAGCCACTTTGTAAGATATACATGGGGAAAATCTTTATTAAAACACGTCTGTTTGTAAACACACAGTTCGTCAAAGGCTGAACAGTCTATGATCAAGGTCACTTGCGTCACGATTTTAAGTAAAAAAGGTTTGTTTTCGATTCGATTTTTGAAATGTTCCACACACGATCCAACCAGCGCCGTTCCAACGTAACTAAACCAACCGTACGTGCGCGCCGACCGATAGTCGACCCCTTACTGAATGTTCGGAATCCTGGCACACTCAACCCCCGGACATTCGGCGCTCTGAGGGCGCAACTTATTTGGCCTCTTTGTTGTGTCCCTAAGAGGGGTAAATTATTACGGTTTTGCGATAACATAATAGAATGGTGCACTAAATAATCGAAAGGATAACGCTTTTTACCGCCGGTTTAAATATTGAATTTTCACGTGTAGTTATATTTCGCGCGGTAAGTCCAAAAAGTTTTAACCTTCTGCCTTGATTTAGTTGTTTCGAACGCGGAATGAATGTAATAAAATCTCTCTCACGTACAGCGTATATATTCGACTAAATTAAAATAATTATGGATAAAATACCACATGAAAGTGAATTCAGAGTTAACGTGTGATAGAGGTAATATATAGAGGTAACAGAGGTTCAGACAACGTGTGATGCGATGCATCTTTATAATAAGGAACGAATAATATATAGTAAATACATGTAAGTATCATTATAAATTGTAGTGTTTGATGAATTGTCAAAATTTTGTTTTAAATGTGAAGATCATCATCTCATCTTCCTGATAGAAGTAGTCCAATCTTAGTTTAATTTCGTCATTTTACTTCTCATGCCAATGGACAATGATCTAAAAGTGTTAAGTAAAAAGTATATTTTTATGTGACAGTTAACACGTGTATTAGCAGGCAGCGCAACTGAAAATAAGTGTGTTATGTTTCTGGTAAAAAATATCATTTCACATTCAATTTGTACGATATAAATATGTGTTAAATTTTTTATACATACTTAGTTTGGCGTATTGTCAGTTTTGGAGGTATACAAGGGGGGTATACAATAGGATGTAATACAATAATAATTACAAGTTGGAGCCATTTAGTTCTGTTGCAATAAAATGCCGATGCAGAAGAAAAACAAAAAACACTTTTTAATGTACAGATGTACTTTTTAGTGTCCTTTTATTGTAACAAAGTGTATTTGTAAAATGATTGTAATTTTAACGTGTATGATGCCAATAACTATTTTGCACTTTAGTTTTTAATTTGTTTGGTATTTTATGAATATTTTATTTATTTTATGTTTCTACACCTTACCCAGTTGCATGTGAAGAGTATGCCCCATCATACCTGCATCATGTTGAACATACCTGCAAAGAAAAAAGAAAAAAAATAGTTTGATACAATTTGATAGTTTACTAACTAAACTATTTGATGACTATCTACTGAACTGAACATGTCCCAAAAAAACGCGTGAACGATGAAAAATTATTACGTAACTTCTAAAGTAACAATATATTAAGTAACTTATTTATAGAAAGCAAAATCTGTGTTCTTTTTATAAACAAAAGACAATTGGAAAAAAATGAATGCATGCCGATCCAACGCTCCAATAAATATAAAATTAGTGACAATGTATTTGTTATCTATCACAATAACATAATCGTTATAAGCAGTTGTAACTGCTAAAGCGATGGGCTCTTTTACTAAAAGTAATATATATATGTTTAGGAAAACTATTTAAAAAAATGATAATTGAAAAGCAGTTTATATGATGGTTCAACCACGGTTTAGACATTAACTGCCTCGACATTAAAAGTTCTATGAAATAAAAGCTTTCAGACTCGTACTAAAAGGTACGAGTATATCTCGAGTGAGTTGGTACATGTTGATTTTTTGGGACACTTTCACCTATCGTTCTTTGATGTTAAAGTTGTTTTCCACATCGACAGTTTCATTACGAAGTCATTGATATTGCAATTCCAATGATTATATAACATTTATGAATGGAAATCTCATTAATTATACATGACAGCTGTGTACAGAGTGCATCATACAAAAATAGAAATTCTGAGTGTGAGACCCACGCGTGGTGCAAACACACACATATTAACCGTACAGTTGACTAGGTGTGTGTTAATTGAATAATTATTCCGTTTTTTTTTACAAAAATCCAAATAGCAAACAATTTTAGGATTAACATATCAAGCTATATGACCTTTGACCTTAGGTAGTTGTTTTTTGTATTAGTGGCCCTGCTATAGTTGGCCCAACCAACAAGCGCCTATTATTGATCAAGAACTTAGATCCTCGATTTTGATTTATCTAAATTTATCTATTATGAGACAAGGCTGTACTTCCGATAAACTAATTAGCTTGTGACAACACTGAAAAATCAAAAATCGTAAATGATCGTAAAATAAAAATTGTGAATTTGAATTTTATATATATATATATAAACTGTCTATTCGAGTGCGTCTGTATATAAATTGAGGTCACCGGCTAATTTCTTTAAGTTGTCGGTCCACGTGGCTGGAGAGCTTCCCACACTGCGCTTCCCGGTACGTGGCCTCCACTCGAGGACTCGTCTACCCCAACGATTATCGGTCTAGCGGCAAGTATGACCTGCCCATTGCTATTTCAACATGCCGATTGTACGAGCTATGTTGGTGACTTTAGTTTTTGGGCGAATGTCTTCGTTTTGGATCCTGTCTCGCAAGGAAATTCCGAGCATAGCTCTCTCCATAGTTCGCTGAGTGACTTTGAGCTTATGCTGTGTGGTGGCCAGCCTTCAGAGATGCTTACAACCAGTAGTGGAGAGACATATGGTAGGCTGACGGTATGCTATCTATACATCTAGGTAAATATCTATACATATAATAAAATCGTTAAGAGCCGTGTCTTTAACTAAACCCAAAACAGCCGTTTTTAGATTTTTTCTGTCTGTCTGTCTGAATGCGAATCACGCAAAAATAATTAGACAGAATTTAATGAAAATTGGCATAGTTATAGCCTAAGACTTGGTAACCCAAGACTTGGGTTAACATTTAGAGGTACATTTTATCTCGATCCGTTGTAGAGTTCCCACGGGAATCGCTCTAAAATTCACGCGAACGAAGTCGCTGACAATGCTAGTCTGTAATAAATTTGCACTATCGACGCTGCAATTCAATATCAATATGTAAAATGATTAGTATTTTTTATAAATTACCTGCATTTTTGGAATACATTATCTACGGACTCCCTCATAAAAGATCCCGCCAACAGGACCACATGATTTCTTGTTAATCTCCTATTCCACACTTATATTTTTCCATGTCATTAGATGCTCCTTTGAATTTAATTGAATCAATGTTTAATAATAAATACGTTAATTAATGATTCGTTAACGCTTTCAATGATAATTAAATTTTAAAATCGTTATACAGCTTATTCGCAGCTGACAGTACGTGTCTAACGGTAACACGTGTTGTCACTTATTATAATCATTTGTTTCTTTTGTCTTTGCCGCGGACTTTCCTGCTGCTTGAGAAATTGAAACTGACAATTATTAAAATAATCTATTACATGAATCGATTTATCAAATATCTTACTATATTTAGAACTTACGATTTCACAGATGAGAGTTTAGAGTAGATACCTCTAGGGTAATTCTAGAATTAGTATGCTGAAATGATAAAGGGCAGGTCATATCTGCCGTAGGACCGGTAACCGATGGAATAGACGAGTTCTTGGCGTTATCTCCATACGTACCGAAAATCGCAGTGTAGCACTCGCTCTGGTCACTTGGAGCGTTGACTTGAAGAAGTCAACGGTCAAGTCTTCAAGAAAGGGAAATGTGACCAGAGCGTGTCCCACATTGCGTGATTATGACAACTGTCGGCCTATTATGCTCTTGTCATCTACAGGTAGACAAAAGTGTAAAGCAATTCATATGTGAGCAGATTCACTAATTTTATAAAAATAAAACACATTATAAATGACAAACAATTTGGTTTCCAACCCGGGAAATCAACTACATCCCTATTGTTTGTCATAATTCACTGACGAAGTCAACTCTTACCTAAATAAAGGTAACACGTTATAACCTTATTTATTGACTTATTTTGACGCGTTGAATCACTCAAAACTTGTCGAAAAACTCAAAGGCGGCGGGATTAGAGGACTTCAGTGGTTATAAATACTTTGAAAATCGTTATTCTTGTGTTAAATTTAATAACAGCATTAGCGGTAATAAACATGTTTTTTTTTTATGTACGAAGGTGGCAGATGAGCATACAGTCCCCCTGATGGTAAGTGGATACTGTCGCCCATAGATATCCACGATACATGCCAACATTAGTCCAAAATGACAAACGTTGGCACGCCCCCGGATGCGCTGCTTACCTTTGGAGATATAAGAATGGATTTGGAGAAAGGGTTGGGGAAATGGGGAGGGATTGGATGGGAATGGGCTCTGGCACATCTCACTCACTACCGAAACACGTACGTACATTAGGAAAATAAGATAAAGTGGGAAATGCAGTACATTTCAAGGTAGTCTTCTGTGAGAGAGGGGTAACGTGGCCAGTCGAGCGCGACCAGCGACTGTTGGATTGCAGCGTGCACTCTCCCCCTCAACACATGGCTGGGACAGCACGGGGATCTGTAATTGCGCCATTACATTTCTTAATAAATGTTAATGACATGAATAACTCAACTACTGCGCTATTTATCAATTTGCGGATAACACTAGCTTAAATCTTAAGAGATGTTAACATAGCTCTGCTTAAACTACAATCGGATTTTGACAATTTAAATAGATGGTGCCACGATGCTAATCTTGTTTTAAATGCATAAAAGACAAGATTAATTCGTATTACATCATCTCATTTGAAACAAACAATGAATACACAACTTCTTGCTCACGACCATACCTGCCTGCACTGCGCAATCTTACAACACAGCTGTATTGAAACAGTTGATACTTACACGCACAATAATGGCCTAATAATTAATCGATAGTAAGTTCAACTGGAAGCCCCAAATCGAAAAAAATGTAATAAACTAAGATCTTTTCTGTCTACTATATATCTCGCTAAGAACCGGCAATCTTTTAAAACACGACTAATGCTATATAATACACTAGCTCCATTAATAGATAGTTGCTTATGGCAGTGTTTTTCAACCTTTTTCATGGCGCGGCCCCCTTAGTATGGAAAAAATATTTCGCGACCCTACCCTCCGCTGTTTCTAATTTGTATTTTTTTTATGTTACAAATATTGAATCCGTGCATCATTTTTACTTATTTTCATTATTAGGTATCGGCTAAATACATACGTAATTAAATACCTAAAACAGAGATAATATTTTTACATCGACTGCGTCGCCAAACGCCTCCACGGAATCTTATATTGAAGCAGCGGGGTCTGAGTTAAACATCAAATCATATATACCTGACATGGAAATTGTCTTGCAGAATTTGAAAGAAGAATTGTGTAATTATTTCTCTGTGCAAGGTGCTAGGTTCTCGGAACATTTTGAACTACATAGTATGGTTTTATTTTTACCTTTAAATTTTTAAGTAACGGCGACCCCCTTAAAGAGGCTTCGCGACCCCCTAGGGGGTCGCGACCCACACGTTGAAAAACAAAGGCCTATGGTATTAGTAGTTATGGTAGAACGCATAAAACATACTTAGATAAAATCTTTCCCCTACAATTAAAAAATTTAAAAACAAATTTTCCCTCTCTTATTAAATATGCCTAAATACTAAATATGATCTTAAACTATTAAAAACATTGTGACTTTAACCTGTTATGAACTGTTAAAACTACCTACAACATACGAGAACAATATTTAAATATCAAAATTCCAACCTTTCATAATTCCCACTTTCTCTACAAGGGTTTCTACAACCGCACCTCCCGTCACAGAAGTGCGGTCCATCCGCATTTCCTAGATACGGAGGTGTCGCGTACTGTTCGGTCCAAAAATTATTTTATATCGCGAACCCGTAGGCTGTGGAACGAACTGCCTCAAGAGGTCTTCCCATTAAACTTTTTTTTTTATAGAGAAGAGGGCGGACGAGCAAGCGGTCTCACGTGATGGTAAGTGTTACCGCCGCCCATGGACACCTGCAACACCAGGGGGTATGCGGGCGCGCCGCGGACCTTGCAAAATCCTATTCACAGCTCTCTTGAAGAACCCCATGTCGTAGTTTAATGGGAAGACCTCTTTCAGATCTCTGGCATGGAGCTTGTGCACCTCGAGGTGGACGGTGGTGAGGCACCTCTATCGTCCAGAGTCGAGTTTGAGGCGAAGAGACTGCCCAGGAGATCGGCTTTCTCCTTCGCCCCATGGGCCAGCTACTACGACATGGGGTTGCAGGTGTCCATGGGCGGCGGTAACACTTACCATCACGTGAGACCGCTTGCTCGTCCGCCCTCTTCTCTATAAAAAAAAAATGCTCCTGTTGGTCAGTGTATATTGGCACTACAAAACGGAGTGTCAATACCCGCATTAAAGAACATAAAGGCAATTGTCGAAGACGAGAGACTGAGAAGTCGGCCGTAGCTAAACATTCCTTGTCGGATGGGGACCACGAAATCTGCTTCAGGGACACAAAGATCTTGTCAACCGGCAATCATTATTATTCCCGTCTCAATAGGGAAGCTATTGAAATCTACAAGAATCCCAACAATTTTAACAAAAAAGAAGAAAATCTAAGACTCAGAAGACATCAAGCTCACGGGGAAGAGAGACGAGAGGGGGGGGGGGAACAAAAACAGACTCGATACACACATAAACATATAAATACCGGTACATATAAATACAATATATAAATACTCGCCCACTATAAATACCGGTGCGCCAAGTTGCGCTCGAGAAACCGAAGAGATAACATCTCTTCGAAAGTGAACGCAGTCGCCACTGAAGATATCAACCGCAGTTGTTGACGAAACGTTTGGAAGAAAGAGAAGAGATTCCAGAAGACCTCGCCCAAGTAGCCCGGAAGATTCAATTAATAGTAATTACTAATTCTGCGAGCTTACGTATTCTTCAGCTTAATAGTTGTATGAGCTATGTCGGTAACTTTAAATGCAGTTAATAATTTTGCAGTGACATTTTAAATCTATATTTTGATTGGTCAAAAAAAGACTTTAGTATTAGGATGTGCGAAATGTAAAAAGGGTCACTTTTACGAAACATAGGAAAGTGTTGCGTGTCTAGACCGGGGGTCGCCATCGTCCAAGGTTATTTCGAACTGAGCGTGGCTGGAATTAAACGGACATTGCGGTTAATATTGTATTTTAATAGTTATAGCAAGCGATTCGGCTTAATAATATAAAACAATATTGTTTTAGAAGTGACTTGAATGTTGTTGCAAAACTTAATCATGTTTAAAATCATGTATAGACCTATAGATTACCTACCCGTAGGCCCTGGAACTGTAAGGTCATCGAAACGAACACAAATGTATTATCATCGATTAACAATGGAAATCGACATGTAATTGATACTATGCCCAGGTATATTTGTAAGAAAAATCTATTTATTAATTTTAATACTCTTCTGTATTCAAATGCAAATATAAATGCAATATGCCCTTTTACATAACTGTTTTGTAATATGTAATTACTTTTTAGTTGAAATAAATAAAAACGTGTATGATTCATAAGTATAACCTTTAATACAATGTGTATTTTTATATTTCTGCTACAGAAATCAGAATAATACGGTGTTTTTGTCAGGTACAGCCAATGTAATAACGTACATATAGTTAACTGTCCGCAATATCCAACACAGAAAAACCAAAAACTCACTAGAAAGCGCAGCGGACAGTACATAAGGGCGCTCGCATACATCCATCAAGCATCAAGATAAAACCCGGCTCGATTACAGACCTCATTACCGCAGGCAGTAAACCGACCAATCCATCTTGACTTAGTGCGAAAAGTGCGAAATTGTAACGTATAAGGAAAGTAAGAGTAAATGGATTTCAAAGGTGAATCTCGCAAGTAAAACAACTATTTTTGGGAAACAGGTTCTCTGGTCTCTGCAAAAGTACAAATCAGACCCATCTAATCTCTGTTAAATTGAAGAGGTTCAAAAGTTAAAGAAAAGAATGAAGGAACAATTTGAAAAATCAGACGCACTCGGCCGGGTGGACTGACGACTTGAAGAGAGTCTCAGGTAGTGGGTGGATGAGAAGAACAGAAGACTGTGTGTGGTGGCTCTCCTTGAGAGAGGTCTATATTCAGAAGTGGAGAGAAACAGGCGGATGGTTTGGTGTGTAGTCCATGATCAATGAGAACTAATGGGGAGAGCTATGCTAGAAGTTTCCGATCCGAACCGGGGAGATTCGTCAAACAACGAAAGTTACCGATATACGAGTACCTCTTAGAATCAGCATATTGAAAGGGACATGGGCAGGTTACAACCGCCGCAGATGTGTATATAGAAAAAAAAATGTCATTTTATTGTGATACAATTTCAACATTGCCCCGCAAATTAATCCCTAAAGATCGTAAGTATCTTTACTTTGTTACAAACATAATGCAATGCTAGTTCTGCCTAATGTAATATGGAGATGTATAGAAGTCAAGCGAAACCAGAATGTAGTTTGTAAAGTCGTAAATAACTATTAGGAATCTGCCGTGCTCACACACTACCATACATACGTTCCATTTAATTAAACACCGTGTTACAGAACGTGTAATGTCGAGTGGGTTCAATTTACACTGTCACTGTACTCCACGTCTGTCAATTTGGCGAGGTTTGGGGTACTGTTGTTTTTCGAAAGCAACTCGATCTAAACGCAATGCGAACGTGAATATGTTAGTCGTTTATTACGAACGTCACATGCTAAAATGCTAGAAGTGCAGTTTATTGATTATTATAATCACTGTATTTTTTATTATTTATATAAGTAACAATCTATTTGGGTCAACAAGTCTAGCTAACTTAACAGTTTGACGCGTTTTGAAATGGCATCGGAGTGGGTAACAATTAATGTCATATTACCGGTACAAATAACGTGTTCACGTGTAACTACCATTTCAACACGTTACACATATTTTTGTGTAACATGTGGATCACATCTATGTAACATGAGTGAACTATTCCCGTTCCTCGTTTTCTTTTTTCTAACCGGTCGTCGTCAGCGTTTAAAAGTACAAAGTTTTTTTAATGATCCATTATATATTAATTTTTCGTAAGAATTAGATATGTACAACATCTCGTACGAGTTTTATTTTTTTTGGACAAAGGACGAGGAAATTATCGTGAATATTGTGAAATATAGGCAATATCGTCACAGTTACGGTTGTATGGATATTCATTAGTCATAATGAATAAAAAAAAGTAATGTCATGCATGACAGATCAAAATAAACTTCACTGCCACCTGCCAACGAGGTAAACAAACCAAAACATAACCTCTATTTGTGACAATAATCTCTTAGTTGTGAACTGGCTGCAGTTGGTTTTGTTGTGAACTGACTGCAGAACTTCTGGTTATTTACGACAATATTGCATTCCAAACTGCACAAACAATGTTGCGGCTACATTTGTATGGGCAAATTCCACCAATTTGCCTAAAATTGATATATGTATGAGTACACAGGAATAACAGGAGTATATGAAGACTAGTCTATCCATGTAGCCATTACTGTGACGTCACGCTGCTTTTAATAAATGAAGAATTTAAAATGTTATAACTCTGTGATTATCATTTTGCTAACACTGCCACTTTGTGGTCCAATCTATATTGGTCTACTCCATATAAAAATATAGAAAAGTCAGGATGTAAGAAAAATTGCACTATCCCCATTGAACATCTGAATTATTACTGCATGCGGACTTATTCCGCTTGATTTTAACAGTAGCAATATCGCGTCGTAAAATTTAACATGTACGCGAATTAAAATGTTTACAGTGATTCTCTTGAAATTTTAAGCTAGTGATAAAAGTCAAAATCGAGATTAAGCCGTTATTTAGTCTGTATTGAACAATTCGACAAATAGTAGTACCTCGAGTTTCAAATGTCAGTCTCGAGTTGACACGGCATGGCTCGTGCATGGCTCCTACTGTTTGAGTTACGAAGTTCCAAGAATATTTTGTGTCTGAGTGTTCAGTTTAAACAACAAAATGAAGCTTTATTTACAAAGAGTACATTTCTAGAAATAAATATACAAACTGTATGTATACAAACGAGGTACAGAAGTCCGTATGTTAAACAAAGTAGCAAATCTTAGTAGGTCGACCTAGCGGAAATGAAATAAAAAAGATGCAATAGATTTTCTATACGCACAATTATTGTTTCAAATTATTTTAACACAAATACCTTTATTATACGCGTTCAGATCCGATTAAGAATATAAAATCTTTTATCATTTTCTCAAAAAAAATTCTTTAAACTGGCCAATTCGTTGGTCTACCTGGCCGGAGGCTGTCCCACACTTTGCTTCCCGGTACGTGACCTCCATTCTCGGTCTCGTCTCCCATAACGGTTATCGGTCCAACGGCAGATATGACCTACCTATTGCCACTTCAGCCAGCTGATTCTGTGAGCTATCTCGGTGACTTTAGTTCTTTTCGGATCTTACCCCGCAAAGAAATTCCAAGCATAGGTCTCTCCTATTCAGTATTTTGGCATCTACATCAATCTATACATATAATACAATAGTAACAAAGCCATATCTGTAAATGAAATATTTTATGTAAAAAAAAAAGATACAGCCCAAAACAACTAGATTTTGTTGAAACTTGGTTTAGCTATATGTCGGGTTAATATTTAGGGTACTGTTTATTTAGATGAACTATAGAGTTCCCACGTTAATCAAGCTAACCACACATACTCGTACACAGTATGTCGCGATTACTGCTAGTCTAGAATAAAAAAAGTCTTACAGAAGACAATACAGTACAATAGGTACCAACACAATACAATAGCTCCAACCACCCCCTAACCCAATCCAGTAACACATTTACCAGCAAACGTGTCAGTGCGACAAGATTTGGAACTCACAATGGACGCCCGATGTACGCGGAGAATTGTGCCGACTTAATTGTTTTAGGCGCTTAGCGGGCAAACGTGATTTTGTTCACACGGCCGCACAATAGGAAAGTTACACGAAGCATTGTATGGCATTAAAGGTGAATAAGATTAGACGAGATGCAATTAGTTTCAGTTCATAATATAGAATTCAAAGAATTTTGAATGGGATAAAGTTTTGGTGTTATCTTTATTCGCGTATGTTTTTTTAGGAATGTTACATTTCCTGGGCACATAATATTGGCTTACAATTTACAAGGTCCTCTGGTGTTGAAGTATACGTGGACTGTAAAATTTTCTTATTTTCGTGTAGACCGCATAATTTGCCTTTCTTTGCTGCTTTAAACTGCATGACAGTTATAACCTTCAACGATATATCTACATATCATCTCATCTATAGATTGACAGACCGCTAGTGATAGAAACTTAAAGAAACTTTAAATTAAAGAAATCTTATATTTTTGACAAATGTATGTTTTGAAATTATTGCTTTGCCTAGGTTTTATTGGATATTCTGCTACCCTTTAGAAGAAAGGACATTTTGTATTTTGCTGTAATAAAGAAAAAAATAAAATATAAACCAAGCTAGAAACTGGGAGTTTTGGCTAAAACAAAAATAATAACCATTGTATATTTACTTTGTTTATTTTTAGTATCCGAATAAAATGTTACTTAATTCTTTAGTTCAAAATGTTACTAATGCCATTTCTTCATAAGAGGACGGTTTTGCCAATGCATGCATATGTATACATAGCTATATATTTATTTTAAAAAGTAAAATACATATATTGATAAGTTCGATATCCAGCTTTAAACTTAGGGAATTATTTTATTGCATTTTGACTGGCTTTTGGGACTTAGCGTTTAAATGGCAACTATTGAAAATGAGGTTTGGTGGTGAAAAGGTTAAAAAAAGTCGCAACGGACAATTACGTTTATTTATTCTGTTTAATTGTTCACTGAAATAACTACTTTATTGTCGTTAGAAACATAGATACGTTTCTAATTCAGATGTATTACAGACAATCGTAATCTTAATATAAAGTGTTAAATTCAAGAAGAGAATTCCAAGTTGATTTTTAGAATATTTAATTAAAAGCGGTTTTCTATAAAATACGTGGGCACCAATCAAGGTATAAAATAAAATAGCAATTAAGTCTAGACCGAGGCTGAGGCTAGAATGTTAAACAAGGGTCTCGAACAAAGCGCGGTAGTTGAGCGGTATCTACTAGTATTATACCTGTATGTATGACGCAGACGGGCAACGGCCGCGCTTTCATGATATTCTATACAACCGTTGACTCCTCTATAATGGATTATGAACAAACTTCAATGTATTAAAATTAATAGACGATGAGAAGATTTTGAAAACTCACTGAAGTCCACTAACGTAGTTTCATTATCGCACCAAATTGTACAATATATTTATTAGCAGTGCCCGCGATATCGTGCTCGTCGAGGTTACAATATGTGTGGTTAGATTGATTCCCGTCGAAACTTAGTAATTGATTTGGATAAAAAGTATCATTTTTGACGTAAGGTAAATAAACTATCAATAATACGTTCTTGGTACGTTTTTTGCCACCAAATAACATACAGTATTGACAGTGGGTAATTTTGACAGACTTGCAAATGCCACCTTTTTAGGGCGGTGTATTTTGTTACATCTCTGTATTTTGGTTGATCGATGGCTGATATCTAAGCATATTCGGTTCTTTTCGTTTGATCACTACAAGTGCCTGCTAGATGAATGGTTGATGGAACGGCGGTAAATATGATTATAACGTTTATCAAATATAGGTTTAATGTAATTATTACCTAAATTTCTCTTCTAAAAAGTATTGTAGAATATCGAGAAAGATTCCTATTTACACCAAAAATTATTTCTCACAGAGAACAAGTAATGTTTGCCCGTGAACGCTATTGGTTCAAATTGTTACTTAGTCGTTATTGAGGGATACAGTATCAAAACCCACAAAAATGGATCTGGAGCTTTGAGTTATTGCCATAGATAGAAAATACTTTCAATTATCTATACAATGCAATGACCATTATATAACGAAATCCACTAAAAGACGTTCATAAATTGATTGTAAAAAGTGAGTTCAGTAGCAAATCCCACTAAAACAGCGCGTGTGGAACTGGCACTATTTGTGTCAAAATGTGATCCCTTACGTACGAGGAAACGTCCACGTAATCCATCAACTTGGAAATGTGAAGTGGTGGACAAGAAACGGAAAGTGAAAAATCGCTAGAAATTTCTTTGAACGTGTTTTATGCAAGATGATGTCAGGATATTTTTGTTTTAATAGGAAAATTACTTACACTTTATGTTTAATACTGTTTTTTTTTTGTAAAGTTTGGTTCAATTCGTAATGGTTGTTGTTGACCAGCGACCTTGAATTGCTTTTTAAGGGACTTCAAAAATAATTTCTGCCGGTATTACGTATGTACTCGTATGTTCGCGCTTTTCTCAAGAACTCCTGCACCGATTAGATAACTTTACACAGTAATCCTAAAGATTTCTGGAAAATTGTTAGTTAATTTTGATCTGAGATTCTAAAAGTTGGAGTCAGTAGTTTCCAACATCAGTGAAAAGTGTCTCAGGACTTTTTTTTTCAATAAAATGATGAAAGGGGCGTGTGAGTGTACAGTTCGTTTTAAAAAAATATCCGAAATAAGTTGACGCCATTTTTGTTAAGGTCTTGACGTAATTAAACAAATAAATGCGTCCATTAATGCCACAGGTCAAAGCTGACTTTATTTCTGCGGACATGGCACCAAATTTCAAATTTTTACACTGACAAAATGGTCGACGTGAAGTGGTCATTTTCGGCCTACAAATTAATTCTAACTGACAAACGTCACAAGTTTAAAATTGACAATTTAGTGAAGTGTACTGTCATAAAAAATGTTAAGAAGTGTTAAGTAAACTGTTAAAAAAATAAGAAGTGTCGATTGTGTAAACTTATGTCCGGAGCTTTTATTTTATGCAATAAAAAAATGATCTCACATCAAGTTGTTTCTCTTCTGATGTATACATCTTTTTCGTGCACATTTGCATGCATATTTTGGCACTTTAATAGTGCATATAATCCTATGTCTATTTATAACCATTACGATATTGTCACTAATTAGTATGTTATATTTGTTAGTGGGTTCGCACGACATATAGACATTTTTTCCCATTGTCCTTTGGTCCATGTAACAAGGTACCTGCCAAGCTGGCGGCATTACCTCACTAAATGGCCAGAATAAGTTAATCAATGTTTATAAAATACTATCTTCGCAGTCCATTACGTTCGCTCGCTACACCGAGAATATCGAACATTTATGCCAAGGCCAGTGCTAAGCTACTTTTAGGCCTTTTACAGTGCTAGGTCAAGTACACGTCGAAGCTAAAAATCAAGGTCTAATGAAGGTCAGTAATTCAGTGGTAATACATCATTATTTTTTTATGTTCATGTGTTTTTTTGAGAGAGATTTATAGGCTTGCATTGCCTATAAATTGGTCCTATAAAATTTATATACAGGTTTATACTAGGTTATATTTATATACTGTATACTATTTATATACAGGTTTATAGGTTTATACAGGTTTATATTTATATACAGGATTTGGCGCAATTGCAATTTAAGTATTTATATTGCAATTTAACGATATAGTCACAACTGAGCTAATGATATTTTTTAAATCCGTAATTATGTTGAAACTTAGTGGTTGAACTCACGACCTCACGATCACGAACACCTTTAGGCTATCACCGCTCATATCATAAATATTTATTTAAATATTTGCTAAACGTCTCCTAGAGTGAAAATAGAAACAAGTTGGGGTAAAGTTGTCAAACGGTGAGATATATTCGTGAGCGGTAATTAACAGAAGATTTCTACCATTACAAGGATTATGTCTGAGAAAAAAAAACTTTATTTTCCACAATAACTTGGAGTTATACCTATTAGTTAGTTAAATGCAGATAATATCACAGAGTTATGACAACAAAATGTTTTCTGTTATTTTACCGAATGTGTCTGTTCTTTTTCTAATGGCTACCGAACTAGACAAGGACAATATCACAAAAGTCGTAACGCCGTGAACACAATAACCGGCCCGTTTCACGAAACTGCGCAGTTCAAAGGTATCTAGTGAGACAGCAATATGGCGGATAGAACAACCATTTACAACAGTATATTAGATGATGAGAAGTGCATCTTATCGATTCACCATTTACGAAGAAAAAGACTTTCCAGACCTGTGTTTTTAGTGTAACTTGTAAACATACATAGTTTGTAGCCGTTATTATCGCGTGTAAGTTTACTTTTGAAGAGAATTAAAAAAAGTTTGTATTCTTAAATTAATAGAAATTTTACAAATTTTGCCTATCGTATTGGCTGCTGCTGCACTGTAAATAATTAGTTTTTGTCATTGGATTGAAGTAAACACTAAGCAATCAGATTCCACGAATAATTTTCAATACGCTTTACAGTCTTTTAAATCTAGCTTGATTAGAATGACAGCTGTCAAAGTGTACTTACAAGAAAACGCATAAACATATTAAAATAATAATTTTACTTACAAGTAAACCAATGATTTGTCATGTTGCAAAATAAATAATTTGCCAGACGCCAGTACAAAGTTGTCTTTAACTTTGCTGATGTGATGATAGATGTCATTCAAATTAAGTTAGATTTTTAATGAAATACTATAAATATTGATTTTTATTTTGTCGTTCCGAAGAATACGTATAATAGTACAACCAATCCTCTGTCTTAACATAAAAAATATATATCCACAACGCACACATCAATATGATCTTTCATAATTGAGAATCTAAATACATTTATTTTGCTCGTATAAAGACTGTTCTTAAAAGTGATATTGAGTTACTGTTAATTTTGTTTACCGTGTACATTCTCGTTCAGAAACGACTTGCTATACTTTTGTATCGCTCGGAAACACTTTAAGTGGCTTCTTTTGGTTTCAAGAGTTTGCTGGCTATTAAGTAGTATGTATTGTTGTTTTCCTTCACTACGAAGTTCTAAGTCATCAATTTGATAACAATATTTCGGCCCGAAATTGTAAATAATTCGGTCTAAGAAAACTCACCAAATGCACTATGGACTATGTGAATCAAATTTGAATTAATTATGGAAAATTCTTTTGTGGGACGTTATTTAGTTTAATTTGTCGTTTTTTGAACTAATGTAAAAAGAAATTCTGCACTGCCAACATGTTATAAAATATTTTGTATTATTTTTTGTATAACCGAGTGATTTTGTGAATAGAAAAGGAGAAATGCTAACTTTTTTTCCTTTATGGTTCTCTTGGATAATATAATTATAGTCACTTTACATTTTTTCCAAAACACATTTCTTTTTACTTTCCAAGTCATTTTAAAATATTCATGGGCCACGTAAGTGGTGTACTGTAAACGCTGTTTAATGGCCCTTCAGGAACATTAAACCGGAGTTTTACTATGAGCCTACAGTTCACTCTCACTTTCATTCGATCGGCTGGATCCACGCGAAATTGCTTTTTCATTGGTTTGCAATTTTCTTTGTAAAACGACATAAACATTAATATGACAATGTATTTATACGTGCGTGTGATTTTGTAGGTTTTCTATGTTACGTAGATTCTACTAATATTATAAATACAACAGTTTAGATGTTTGTTAGTCAATCACGTCGAAATGACGAAACTGATTTCATTGAAACTTAGCAATAGGTAGATTGTAATCCGGTTAACACATAGGTCACTTTTCAAGTAGACCAAGCGAACGAAGTCGCAGGCATGAGTTAGTATATTTTATACGTAATAATTAATAAGATAGGTACGGATAAGTCCCTGCATAATTTTGACTACGGAGTCTGTTAGTAGCGGCCTATAACTTCCCACTGCAGAGCATAGGCCTCCCCTAGTAAAGCACCAGGTGATTTCGGACCGTAATCCACCATACTTGCCCAATGCGGATTGGTGGATGCACAAGCTCCAGTCTTTTTTTTATTTCTCGAGCATAGGAATTCCTCACAATATTTTCCTGTCGTTGAGCTAGTGATATTTTTTAAAATCTGTACAAAAGTAGAACCAGGCCTCTGGGCCATTTTTATTTTGTCACACTTACTCTTTGTAGGTATGTTTTTGTAGATTTTATTCAGTGGGTTTTATGGAACGTTCCTATGGAGCGAGTCTTCTGTACTTGTACTATTAGTTATTCTGTGGTAAGGCGTGCGCCACGAGCAGGAAGAGTTTCGGTCATGTCAACGACCGACATTCTTCCTGCTCGTGGCACGCGCTTTAGAACTCAGTAGTCCGGGCCAAGGATTTGAACTCACAACCTCCAGAATGAGTCTAGAATAGATACCCCCCAGGTTAACGCTCTTATATTTTAGTATTTTATATGCGCATTGTAAAATATATATCAATAAATAAACATTAAAAGATAATTAAATAAACTTAAAATTACAATAACTTTTCTAACCCATATACAGGTGTTATACAGGCTTACATCCTGTATATAACCTTTTACATCCTGTATAATATAACCTTTTACCTCGAAACATCCTTGAATATATACGAATACTCGTACACCTATCTAATAATTTATTGATCGCACCCGGTATCTCATAGTCATGTTAACATTATATCTCCCAAAGAGGGTTATTCTGAAAAATGTTAGGCATCAACTATGCCCATTAATAATTCCTTTGTTTACTCACTATTTTTTCTTCTCATTCTTATAATTTATGTCGACATTTTTAACCTTTGACAAGGAGGCAACCGCTCGTTTTGCCCGGATGGGTAGTAATGGAAATTTTATGGTGGTTTTTATAGCTTTTCGGAAGCTATTCGCGAAGCACAGAAATCATTGGACCTGGAAGGATTCTGAATAATAATATTTCATAACACCCGTTAATTATTGTCAACGTATAGACGTTGACATAGGTCAACAGACATAGGTCTGTTTCTGTATTATTTCAATGACACGTTATATAAGTAATGACAATCTACATGAAGTACAAAATAAATCAAATAATTACACACCAATATATAATAATAAACGAACATATAATATAAATGCATAACAATAACAAACATTAATAACAAACAAGATCTTAGATACAAATATGAATTCATATTTTTTTAAAGAGTTTCTTAGGTAACTTTAAAACTATATTTAAAAGTTTGAAAATAACAACCTTTAATTACTTTACTGCAAGGAGCACTTTTAATACTTCACGTTAAAGTTCACAAAAGGTTCACAAAGTACTTTGTTGGTACGAAACTGAAGTTCATCTCTACAATGGCGGAGTTTAGCAAATTCATTCACCTGCTGGGTAACGAAGCATTTAGTTTTGGTGTTGCTCTTAACGAATTGTTTACTTCAGAAATATTAAAACCCTCAAGTTTATACTGGTATTTTCTGAATTCGAAGTGTATTGCAGCTTCATGAAAACGAATTTCATTATGACGACTTTGGTCTCGTCATTAGTATCTTTACTGTTCCAGTGTTTATATTTATTCTTATTTCTCATATCATTAATAACTTTAGTTGAGGGTAAACGAAGACGTTTAAAAATTGAAGTAGCATCGATATCGGAATAGACTAGATGACACAACAAAGAAACCTGGTTGACAACTTCTAGGGAGGGGGGGGGGGGGGGGGTAAAGCAGATAAAGCAGAGGTTTCATAAAAAGAACAAATATGAAACGTAAGCACCTACTACGTAATAAGAATGTTCCATTATCAAAACCCACATGAATTAAAGAATTTGAGAACTACTGGACGTAAAACATTATAAGACTCACACGAGCCTCTCCTATGACATATCTAGTATACATTGTCAAATCAATGAATACTATGAGTTTTCATACTATACACTATACACGGTCAATTTTAACTGTCAGCCTAAATTATTCCGTCAAAATTGACAGTTTTAACTGATCGTGTGTGGCGGTCGTAAGTTTCCTATTTACATGAAAACTTAAAATTCTGCAAAAAATCCGATTTCTGTAAAACTTTGAATCGTCTCGATTGACAAAAAGTAAGTACGTACTTACAGTACGTGGTACAGTAATACGTCTGGTTAGTTAGTTCCTTCGAGATAGTTTCGTACCCATCAAAGAGGTCTATTAATTCAATTAATTATTATCAAAATAGATTAAAAATACATAACTATTTTAATAAAGTAAATCAATCTATTTATAAAGATACTGTACATTGTGACTTATCAGTTTCTCCCTCATTACAACTGATTATTTCATAGAACTACGTATACGGACTTACGTTATATGTAATAAATCGCTCAACTGAAGATTATAAGTACTTGTAGATACGTGAATACTTGACGCGGGACCGTGCCACTCCAAAACTACAGCGAACAAATGAGTGACGTGAAACGTTGCTATTGGCAACTATGCACGACTCATTTGCTAGGTATTTCATTACCTCTGTCTGAAGCAGGGCTCGCTTGACAAGGGCCAGGCGACCCTAAACTTGGCAAACTTACCATACCGCCAACACACGCTTATATCAACCTAACAGTAAACGATATAACGTTCACTCACATGATCACACGGCCACTTTGCTACGTGATTTTGACAGCGCCTTCGATGCGCAATCAAAACAAGCAAATTTAAGTCTTACAGTGCAAGTAATAAAGGTTTACGAACATGAATTGTTAAGCAAACATGGTGTGTTTGAAAGGTATCAGGTAGTGTTAATATTAATACATGGGTTTGTTTTAGATGTTGGCTCAATTATACAGGCGTTTAAGGTGGAGCGAAAATTAATGATGGAGAGGTCTCTGGATATTGAGTTATGATATTTTGGACAAGTTGCAGTGATATGATTTCTAATAACGTGACAATACATTATGCGTGATTTATTAAACAGTTTGTAAACCAATTAGCCGAGGGATGCACAAATTTAGAATTTAGTAGGTAATAACCTAAATAGGTTATTGCCATAGACAAAATTGACCATAGACCATAGATCATTTACCATAGACATAGGTTATAGACAAAATGGTCTTATTAATAGCTTACATTTTCTTAGACAAAAAATGCGGTGATCTATATTTGAAGTCTAATATTAGTTAAAAAGCATATTGCGTGAACATGCAAAAAGAATACCTTACTTATAAGATGAACTGGAAAATTTTATTCCCTGTAAATACACAGAGCAGTTAATATGGACAAGGAAACCATCGATTTTGTCAATGTTAAACGAACTAAAAGGAGGCGAGAGGTGTAAATAGAGCTGCTACCGATCATATAACTTTCCTCTAGTGATACACATTCATACACAAAGGCTCGAATCTTTTACAGATAAGGTATTCGCTGCCAACAAATCATTACATAACGCCCGAGCTAATCACCTGGAAACTATTCTCCATTCAGGAGCTTGAAATTTTACACAAAAACGTTCAGGGAAGCGTCTCATGGTATACTGTGGCCAGACCAAAATGATCTCTGGAATTCCACTAGGCTTCGACTATAGCAGTTTTATCTGGAAGTGTAAAGAGAGGGAGGGTAGGTCGAGACAATTTGGCGCATGACAACGGTGCTCGCTCAACCATCCTTTCCGCGTGATTTGATGCGTCACTGCCATGCCTCCTATGGCAGATAAAGTTAAAAAATAGATTAAGTGAAAATCAAATGCGGGCCTTTCGTGTGCTCCACCAATCGTTAACCTGACAATAAAAAGGATTATAATGTTCTTCGTGACGAGCGAATGACTTATTTCTTTTCGTAAATAACGTAATATTTTCAGTTGTAAATTTTAGATTCCGTCACGTTATGTTAACATTCACAAAATTGGAGTATGTTAGTCTGAATGTTTGTCCTTTCGATTAAACGTAGACAGACGTAGAGTGAAAGTGCGGTAGAACAATATATTGTATAGGTCGACAGAATTTTTTGTACGATGGACGTAAGTGCGAAAGTACAGAGTAGTGTGACTCTTCTTGTGTGCAACTACTATACTTATAAAAATTAGGTAATCGATTTAGATCAGTTATCATGTCAGTTCAGTTTTTAACATGAGATGAGAACTGATCTAACACGAGAAAAATAAGTAGATTATATGATTAGTAAGAGAGAATAATATGACAACAATAGTATATTTTCATATTCTATTTTCTTAAAGTAAAATATAACGACTCTCTGTTAAATATTTGCACTACCTACGTTGCATTCTCTTCTGTAAAATTATTTGTGCAATAAAGAATATTTTTTTCCATTCTATTGTATTTTTTGCTCTCACACTGTTAAAACTAACTCCCCACTCACTTTATTTGGAATATTTTATGTACCTAGTTTTTAAATTCCTGTGTAATCTTTTGTACGCTTTTGCGTCTCGTCGTTATTCTTACTCACAATTACAATTCCCTATTTCACAAAAGATATAACATGGAATATTTGCCGGGGGTACCCAAGATGAATTTTCAAGAGTGCGTGCAGACGGCAGTACCAAGATTAACATGCTTGCTGCTGGCAGCCCGGAACTAATGCAGACGGTTTATCATATAAAATATCTTTGCCAGTTTTGCTTAAACAATTTCCGTGTTTAGGTCTTGCTTTGTTTGAAGTAATATTTTAATAAAAATGAAGTCGGTAAAGGAGCCGTTTATAGATAAACAATTTTAGTGTTACGATAAACACTAATAACTAGCAACAGTGTTAAGTAATAACAATAAAAGTATCAAAAATTGAAATCCCTGTTTGGCTATAAATGAGTCTCTGTTCACATAATAAAAAAAAAGGTGTGCGGTCAGGGTGAACCCCCCCCCCCCCCCCCCCCCCCAGATGAGGGAACGAAGATCCTCACGCATTTTTTTTAAACTTCGAATGTAATTCGAAATAAAATCTATATAGTTCATGTATTCTTTTTTTTTTATTTTGTATCATATTTTCAATGCAAATAATTTAAAATAAGGAATCAAATCAAAAATTAGAAATTTAGGTTTACAACCTTATTTGTTCTGCTTGAGTCTCCCTCTCGATACTCGCACGCACACACACAGAGAGAAAGAGAAAGGCGTATGGAGGGTGTAAAAATCTTACGTGACGTTACATTTTGTCTCGAATCACACCTATCGCAAGCCGCGTAAAAGAACTTCGTTCCAAAAAATCCTAGTTTGATGCATAGATAATATAGATAAAATGTCTAAAACGTTGATAAAGCATTAAAAACGTATTTGATTATCTTTGGTAGCAGACAATTGAAAGACAATCTACATAGTTACAATTTTTTAAAAGGTTGACATGATTTGAAAGATTCTATTGTATTTGACATGTGATAGAAGAACATAGAAATTATGACGTCTGTTGCTATCGATTCCATAAGATATTTCACAAGACATTAATGATATCTTACAGCACAGTTGAGGCGATGAAAGCATAAATCTGCCAGTTTCAGTAGTGCTGAATCACGTTAATAAATTTAAGGAAACTGAACGACCGCCCCTCTTTGACGCGTTCAACGGTGCAATAGAAATATTGAGGGGATCACAAATTTTCGATAAGCCTCCCTTTAGGTGCCCGAATCGAATACGAACTTGTATCATTTACCAGATTTGTCACGTATCGATGAACACATGTATAATTTTGCGTAAAGATCGTGGTACCACTGCAATTGTTGTCACTTTAAACAATTTTACATGTTCATGACAAGTGATAACATTGAGATTTCCAACGCTACCGTTGTATGTATGCCAATAAATAATTGTATGGGAAGAGATAGAGTAATACACGAAATAACATTAGTATATTAGTAGTAAAATTATTATTATTGTTTTATCGGAAGAAGGTGGCAGACTAGTCCACCTGGTAGTATGTGGATACTGTACAAATGTTGGCAGGCCCTCGGATGCGCTGCCTACCTTTTGAGATGTAGGAATGGATCTATATGTTTTTTTATTTATTATATTCTCTCTTGCTCACATTTCAGAAAATGGTTATATGGTATTGTATGAACTTGAAATGAAATATTTAATATTTTTTATAATAATATAGGTACAAAAGTTCGATATTAAGACAGACATATGACAGACATGGAGACAGAGATAGACGGATGTGGAAAGTCAGCGGATCAAAGAAATGTACTACCGATAAATAATCTTACTAGTTTTATCCAAATGCCCCATTGTATCAAGTGGAACTTCTTTTGCATATCCACAAGTGAATACAAAGATTACTAGCACGTGATCAAAAGTCAAGGTATAGATATGATAATGATTGTGACAAATTATCGGTGTAGGTCTAGATATGGGTGAAATGATAACTACGTCTTTACAGATGACTGACACTCGTGTAAAACACACATATGCATATATTGACTTCATAATAATATTATGAACAAAGAAATAATCAAATTGAAGAAATAGATTTTAATAACACTACTTACATTGCTTAATTTTACTGACTAATTAGGTATTTTAATACAGAAAAATATTATTTAAGTAAAAACGCTTTACATTGTGTTTACGTTTTACATACAGATCTTAAAGATATCTTTGTACATTAACAGAAATCAATTTTAAAATTAGTTACATTTATTAAACTTTAGGTATTAAATCCGTTACATTTTCAAGACCAGTAGCATCTACAAAATGATTCGCAAATTTTGGATCGAAATCTATGCACATTTGCACTAATTTTGGTGCGAAATTTAGAAAGATAATATGACGAGAATTCTTTTCTAAATCTTTCACAACTGCTATTAGGTTTGACGATACAGTCGTATCCATATTTCTGAGATATGTGCCATCCACGATTATTACAGAGACAGATAACTGTTTGGAAGCTTTATACACTGTTCTTCTAACATGTTCTGCTGCGCAATAAGCTATATTGTCGTTCAGTGGCACTATAATCATATCTCCCGCTTCATTTTTTATGACATTAGGTTCTATTTTGGGTCGAGCTACATTAAACAGCAGTATGCAAGCTTCTAACACAACTCCCGTAACTATACCATATTCTAAACCAACAGACAAACACACGGTTATTGTGCATAATAGCACACATAATTCTCTTTTGCTGTTCCTCCATAATCTGTAGAATATTGTGAAGTCGATCATAGAAAACATAGCTGTTATAATAAGGCCAGCAAGCGACGCTTTGGGAATGAAATAGAATGTTGATGTCATCAAACTTAATGCCAAAATGATAAGTGTAGCAGTAAATATGCCCCCAGCTGGCGTCTGTACACCAGAAGCATGGTTCAGGGCTGTTCGTGTGAAGGATCCTGTTATTGGCATACTTCTAGCAAAAGATCCAATTATGTTACATAATCCGATGGCTATCATTTCTTGTGTAGCGTCAATCTGTTTTCCTCCAGCAAATGCCTTTGCGATGGCCACTGATTCAAGTATGGCAACTAATGGTAATACTATTGATTGTGGTCCTAATACTTGAACCATATCGCCGAATGTATACGTTTCATTCCCAACTACTGTGCTGAACGGCGGTGGTGCAAGTTTAGGTATGCCGTTTCCTATATCACCAATCAGAATTAAAGGTTCACTCTTAGTAGTCACTTTCAAAATATAGGCTACAATAATGCCAATTATGACGACAATAGCATTTCTTCCTAACGAAATGAACCACCTTAATTGTTTCATTCCACCATCTGTACGATTGCATCCTTTACCAAGGCGTTTCAGTGCGAGCAGTATTGCAATTGTAGCAAAGCCAAGTACAGAGTCCCTTAATCTGACTGTTGTAACGTTTTGTACGAAATTATACAAGGATTCGCCAAAATAAGTTCCACCAGACCCGCTCAAGCCAAATAATCCTTTTAGCTGCGCTGCAGCGATTTGTAGGGCCGCTGCAGTTGTGAATCCATTGATGACGGGTATGGAGAAAAATTCCACCAGAAAACCAAGTTGAAATATGCCCATAATAAGCTCTACTATTCCTGATAAAAAGGCAGCCAATACAGCAAAGTCAGCAGAGTAACTAGCAACGTATTTAGAAGTCATAGTCGACATGATCGCGGTCGGTCCAACAGTTACGTCTTTGGAACTTCCGAAGAATAAATACACGAATCCTGCCAATAAACTTGCATACAATCCGTATTCAGGTGGAAGTCCAGCGACTACTGCGTAGGCAATTCCCTGAGGTATTGCCGTCAGTCCAACAGTAATGCCAGCTATAATATCTTGGATTAGAGTAGCGAAATTGTAAGTTGGAAGCCATTGGATAATCGGTAGTCGTTTCTTCGCTGTTTTCACACTGCACGTTTTGTGAACATATCTCTTAATCCTTCGTCGTACTGTATTCGATTCATCATAATTGCTTGCAATGTTATTGTTGGCCGTCATTTGGTACGCGCAGGGTGCCTCGCGTTAGAAATTTAACTGAAATCTCATTCCTGTGAGTGCAATACGTTCTCAAGTTTATCAACAGCAAGATTATTGGAAGTTTATCTTTTAACGTTATCAATTTCAAATGTTTAGATTATAATTTCAGTTCGTTGTCTTAAAACGTATTTCCTTATTTATCTGGCTACTAGTGACGGTAAATCACGTTTTTGTACTGAACAAGTTGAATGCCGAATGGAATTTAATCAAGTTGTTGCGAAGTAGCAATTATTACGCTATTGATTGTAGATATGTAATGTAGGTATGATTTTACGTCATTTTATCAGGATGGTAAATAAAATTCGGAAGCAACATTATTTACAAGTAGAAAAATAAAGTTATTAGTAAATCATCGTAACCTTCACAATTCACATTTTAATTGGGAGGAGGAGAGGGCACATTGCAATCCAATAGCCGCTGGGGGCACTCGCCACGTTACCCCTCTCTCACAGAAGACTACCTTTAAATGTACTGCATTTCCCACTTTATCATATTTCCCCAATGTACGTACGTGTTTCGGTAGTGAGTGAGATGTGCCAGAGCCCATTCCCATCCTATCCCTTCCCATTTTCCCAATCCTTTCTCCAAATCCATTCCTATATCTCTAAAGGTAGGCAGCGCATCCCCCCGGATGCGCTGCCTACCAACGTTTGTTATTCTGGACTAATGTTGGCATGTATCGCGGATGTCTATGGGCGACAGTATTCACATACCATCAGGTGGGCTGTATGCGCGTCTGCCGCCTTCGTCCATAAAAAAAATTCTACTCTCATGTTATCGATCCCATTATCGACATTTCAGGTTCCGTTAGGACGACAGTTTATCGGTTTTATATCCGGGTTGGGCAGACGACGGGGTGATGGAATTCTGGGGAGATGGTAGCGATGTTGGTGGAGTCCTGGCATTAGATAAAAGATATATATAATCTCTAAATTGCATAATATTTACAGAGAAGACGACAGACGAGTAGACTGTAGTAATCTGGTGGTAATGGATACTGTCGCACGTGGGCATTCGCGTCACATGATTAACAGCAGTCCAGAATAACAAAACTGTATAACCCGTCATCTCTTTTCGTGGCCTTTATTACTAGTGTTTAAAGTCGAAAGTCTTTAATCGTCGTTTATAAAAATCTAGCGTCTTTCCAGTTGTAACGTATGGTGCTGAAGCGTGAACTATGGGTGTGATCCACAGATTCAAAGACACTCAGAGAGTGGTGGAAGAAGATGATCGGTATATTTTTGATAGATTTTTGAGCTGAACTGTAAACACTAAACAGTAAACTGAAGTGGCAATGGGTACGTTACATTTGTCGCAAGACCGGGCAGACCATCACCCACCTCCACCCATGGTCCTACCAACCTTTTGGTTATACGGACCTAATCGTCGGGAGGTACGCGCCGTTCGCCTGCTAGGGCTATGTTGCGGCGCGTATCTGCTCTGCCTCCCTACAAGTATTCTCGTTTGCCTGTGTCCCATAAGCACTCTCCCCTTTCTGGGGCTGTTCTACTCCACTAAACGATGTACTTCAGTGCCGAACAGCTCTTTCGGGCTCCTTTTCCTGTGCCATCGGTGTACAAACTCTCTGAGCCCGCGGAAGTTCGCTTCGGAGGAGACGAGGTCGCAGTAGTATGCCGGTCCCTCCTCCCGCCGTACAATCCTCTCTAGCATGCTCCGTCGATATTCCTCGTATAGAGGACAGGGCCATAGAACATGGTGCAAGTCCTCCTCTGCCATGCCACACTCACACTGACTACTCTCACACAGCTTCATATCATGCAGTCGCTTTCGAAAGCAGCCATGCCCAGTGAGTATCTGGGAAGTTTCATAGTCCGGTTCGACCAGTCATTGAGTAGAGACTGTGTACCCAGAAACTTAGCTTGGGGCTTAAGGGACCAACCATATAGACCCATGACTTAAAAAAGTCGGCGGGAGTAGGTGGATGAGAAAACCGAATGTGTTGGTGTGCCTTAAGAGAAGCCTACACCTATCGAATAGACAGACACTTACGAGTGCCATCATGTGGCCCGCCCACTCGTCGGCCATCTATTCTGTAATAATAATAAGACAGGCTGATGTTGCAGTTTGATTGAATTCACAAAATTTAATATACAACAGATTAGTAGTAAAAGTATCGAATGTATGCATACGCTTCAACACACAATACTTTATTAACATGCCGTGTCTTTGATATGGAATAACTTCTAATTAATAGAATTTTAACGTTTATTTTATTTTAACGTAAACCTTTAAATTCGATTCCCTCGAAATTTACTTTAACTTTTTAAGCCTCAATATTTTCTAAAATTTTGATTTCAAAAAAGGAAACCTTATTTGGCGCATCTTTTTTTCACATGCTCCTCCTACAGCAGTACTTGAGAACATAAAAAAGCCACAGTGCGTTGTCTACTTTCGTTTCTTAGTCCCTTTTTTTTAACTACATAAATCTTAATTAGTCGCCTTTGAGAAAGTACTCGTATAGGAGTAGGTCGCGTTCAATTACGAATATTTATGTAGAGTAATTATAACATCAATTATAAAATAATTATTCCAGTACCTGATTTTAAAAGATGGAAAATCTATTTATTCACAAGCTAGACAAGTTATTTATTAAATAAATAAAATCTTTCGTTCAAATTAAAAAAAAAAATACATCATTTTTAATATAGTCATGTTTCAAAGGGTTTTTATGAACCTGATATAATTACGTAATATATTTCAAATTCGTCTACGAACACAAATAATGAAGATTCACGCTACAATTATTTACATTTCTAATTCTTATTAAATTTCATTGTCACACTTAGTTGATTAAAATCACAGTTGTAATTGTTCTATATAAATCAACACAAATTAATGTTTAGTTTGAAGTAAGAATATTGATTCAAATAATGTTTGTTCTATGAACTTTTGATAAACTTTACTTATTCACAATTTACTTATTTACTTATTTTTATTGCTGTTAGGATAAAATATTTATTAAATTATTTAAATAGGGTTTTTAAGATTTTTAATTCATTTAATATTGTACAAGATTGTACTTATACATAGAGGTTAAAAATTAATGTCTTTACCTTAATTTGGTTTTGTTTTAGCCTTAATTTTTTTCTTATTATTATCTATGATAAGCTTGAACGGTATGCGTTGCCATAGCCTTTAAATATTTTATAGCCTTTAAATATTATACAGTCGACAAAAACACTAAGCAGGAGTTATAATTTGATAAGAAATGAAACCAGCGCGGCAGCGCCAAGACCTGCTTTAAGTATACGTTCGTGAATAAACAAAGAGACTGATGTTTCGTCCATATTCATGTTCTGGAGTATTGTAGTTTCGTAACCTGCTGTCACCAACATCGCAGCGATGAACCCATTATGCTTAGAAGTTCAAATATAGAAAGGAATAAATAAACTGGTTAAAGAAACAGATCTATTAGATTTATTATAAAATGGACATATTATTTCGTTTAATTTTATCGAATACTAGCTGTTGCCCGCGACTTCGTTCGCGTTGTTTTCAATTTAATGCGATAATATCTAATTGTTGAAACGACTCGCGCGCCACCTGTTGTAAAATGGTAGTACTAATTCAGAAACAAACAAAGAAACACTCATTTTTATATATATAGAAGACTAGATGTCAATTTATATTGTTAACAATTTATATTCTATGTTTAAATTTTAATATTTCACATTTTTTGAACAGGTTTCTTGTACATTACATTGAATTGTTTTATATGTGTATTTATTAACGTTTAGGTATAAAATCTGTTACATTTTCGAGACTAGTAGCATTTACAAAATTATTCGCAAATTTTTGATCGAAATCCACGCACATTCGGACTAATTTTGGTGCAAAATTCAGACAGATGATGTGACGAGAATTCTTTTCCAAATCTTCCACAACTGCCATTAGGTTTGAAGATACAGTGTCATCCATGGTTCTGAGATTTGTGCCATCTATTATTATTACAGACTCAGATAACTGATTAGATGCTTTAAACACTGTTCTCCTAACGTGTTCTGCTGCGCAATAAGCTATATTGTCTGACAGTGGGATTACAATCATATCACCCTTTTCATTTCTTACTATATTAGGTTCTAATTTGGGTCGAGCTACATTAAATAGTAGTATACAAGTTTCCACAATAACTCCTGTGACTAATCCGTATTCTAATCCAACACCCATACACACAGTCTTTGTCAATATCAACACAAATAATTCTTTCTTGCTATTTCTCCACAATCTCAAGGTTATTTTTAAATCAATCATAGAAAACATAGCTGGTATAATAAGACCGGCAAGCGAAGCTTTAGGAATAAAATAGACTATTGAACTCATCAAAGTCAGGGCTAAAATAATAAGTATGCCCGTGAATAAACCTCCGGCTGGTGTTTGACCACCAGAAGCGCGGTTGAGAGTTGTTCGCGTAAACGACCCTGCTATAGGCATACTTCTTGCAAATGATCCAATTATGTTGCATAAACCAAGAGCTATCATCTCTTGCGTAGCGTCAATCTGCTTTCCTCCAGAAAATGCCTTTGCGACAGCCATTGACTCAAGAATGGCTACTAATGGTAATATTACAGATTGTGGTCTTAATATTTTAGTCATATCACTGAACATATAGGTTTCATTTCCGACTATTGAGCTGAAAGGCGGTGGTGCAAGTCTAGGTATGCTCCTACCTATATCACCAATCAGAACTAAAGGTTCACTGTTGGTAGTCACTTTTATGATGTAAGCTATAATAATACCAATTACGATAACTACAGTGTTTCTGCCTAACGAAATAAACCACCTTAATTTTTTCACCGCACCGTCCGAGCGTTTGCATCCTTTTCCAAGTCGTTTTAGTGCAATCAACATTCCAATTGTAGCGAAACCAAGTACAGTGTCCCATAATCTGACTGCTGTGATATTTTGTACAAAGTTATAAACAGATTGGATAATGTTATGTCCATCAGATCCGCCCAAACCAAATAGTGCCATCAACTGCGCTATACCGATCTGAAGGGCCGCCGCAGTTATGAATCCATTGATGACTGCTACGGAGATAAATTCCACCAGAAAACCGAGTTGAAGTATGCCCATAATTAACTGCACTATTCCTGCTAAAAAAGCAGCCAGTACAGCGAAGTCAGCGGAATAATTAGCAACATACTTGGCCACCATAGCTGACATGATCGCGGTCGGTCCAATAGTTATATGTCTGCAGCTTCCGAAGAATAAATACACGAATCCAGACATCAAACTTGAATACAATCCGTATTCTGGAGGTAGTCCAGCGACAACTGCGTAGGCAATCCCCTGAGGTATTGCTGTTAGTCCAACAGTAATGCCAGCTATAATATCTTGGATGAGAGTAACAACATTATAGGTTGGAAGCCATTGGATAATCGGCAGTCGTTTCTTCACTGTCTCCAAAGTGCACGTTTTTTGAACATATTTCTTAAATCGTCGTCGCACTGTTTTTGATTCTTCACCATCATATGCAGTATTTAAGTGCAGCATTTCATTCGCGCGGTGTGTCTCGCGTTAGAAATTTAACTGAAATCTTTGTTCATAACATCGCAATATGTTTTCAAATTTATCAAAATCTAGATTATATCACTGGAATGTTATCTTACAAGATGTTGTCAATTTCAAGTGCTTCTGTAATCCAACAGCCGCTGGACGCGCTCGACTGGCCACGTTACCCCTCCCTCACAGAAGACTACCCTGAAATGTACTGCATTTCCCACTTTATCTTATTTTCCTAATGTACGTACGTGTTTCGGTAGTGAGTGAGATGTGCCAGAGCCCATTCCCATCTTATTTTCCCAACCCTTTCTCCAAATCCATTTCTATATCTTCAAAGGTAGGCAGCGCATCCGGGGGCGTGACAAGTTTATTACAACAAGTTACATTTTGGATTAACGTTGGCATGTATTGCGGCCGTGCATGGGCGACAGTATCCATTTACCATCAAGTGGACTATACTCGTATACTCGTCTGCCACTTTTGTCCTTAAAAAAACACAGAACTACATAACTATAAGCAAAATATAATCGAATTGTTGTGCACTAGTGATTTTATTTATTAAGCCGTTTGATTTCCGTTATGTACGAATATGCGTTTCGTACTTTGTCGTATGTCTATCTGATCTATATTATATGTATTGTATATCTATATATTGTTAGCACAAAGCACCAAGATTTGTTTATTTTTAAAATATTTCTCTCTATTCTGTCCGCAAAATCTGTACTCCTTGTTGGTTTAGTTTGCCGCGCGATGTTAAACGCCGCATAAACCAAATATGAACAGTCTTTTGGTTTCTCTTGTACCGCGACACAAAATACAAAACGTCACGCTTACGTGCCATACAAGAATCTACGTTCAATTTCATGCCTGAAGGCGAACGGTCGTGTACTCTATTCATTTTCAGTTTTTAATTTTTCCTATATCGTACGCTTTACCGCATATCCGATTTCCGCTTTCTCATTACGAACTCAAATTAACATATTTTATTTATCTATTAAACGAGTCTTAACTTATTGTCTGTTAGTCGAGTAAAAATAAAAAGGTAAACGTATGCGTTTTAAGATCCATTTATTAGTGATCCGTTTAAGTAATATGTGTGAAAAATGCGAAACATTCAAAAATTAAATTAACGCTATTTAGAAAAATATCATTTCCTAAGGCCACTTTTTAATTCTACCCACATGTTCTCGTACATCATGATGTTATCGACATTTAAGCCTGTGTTAGGACGATAGGGTAGCGGGTTTGAGTCCGGGTTGGGCAGATAAGGGGGTGATGGAGGTGTACGTGGCCACGCATATGGCCCTGGTATTAGATAAAACAAAATTGTAGTGTGCTTATAACTTTAGAAATTAAACCTTACAACATTTAAAATAAGAATATTATATGTGACTACGATGTTGGTATATTAGTTCGAGGGCTATATCTGGATTAACGTCGAAAATGCTAAATTAGTTTTTAAAGCCCGGTAATACATTATTGAATGGTATGCATTATTCTCTATTTATTTATTGAATTTTCATAATATTGGATTATTCTTCTGAATTTGGCACTTTTATAGGAACAAGAAATTGCGTTTATTTAAAAGGATATTTTTTTTCTTTAACAACTTACTTTTACTCGAAATGAAAATAATAATGTACTTATTATTCTTATGTCGGTTTATTTCTTGTTTCAGGGCAATAAGTTGGATACGCTAGGTTTTTTATTACTTTAATTCATTTAAAATACATCGGGTTTCTACAATCACACCTTCCGTCACAGAAGTATGCTGCATCCGCTTTTCCTCGATTCGGAGGTGTTTTATGTCGCTAACCCGTAGGCTGTGGAAGAAACTCAGAGGTCTTTCCATTACGCTACGACAAGCAGGTGTAACATGCGACAGTGACCATTATCCATCTGGTGGGCCGTTCGTTTACTTCTTTTTTTTTTTTAAAAATGGTCCGCAAATATATTGATAATTTCGTAACTTAATCAATCAAAGGCTAAATTTAAAATACAGTCTACAAAGACTTTGGAACAAAGGCAAGCTGTCACAAAGAGAAGTAGGCTCTTCATAACTTCATTGTTACTACAGCAGTGGTTTACAAGGGCTATTGAGTTTGTAATGTGAGCTTCTATGTTGGCTGGCATTTGTAATTTTGGATTATTTTTCTACGACCGTAAAAGGTAGAGAATTCTTAGCTTTTGTAGTCATTTTGTAGCTACGTTACATTTTCTGACTTCGTCTAGGTTACGCCAAAATTCGATATACTTAAAGTAAATCGATAAAAATGTGCTTTAAGGCACATAGCCTTTTAATTGTCGATATGATCACCGCGAAGTGCCGACATTTCAATTATATCTTCTATTAAATAGTCTCTTTATGTCACAACAAATATGCAAGCTCACATGGTTACACTGCAGCTATAGTGTTGATATAGTGTTAGAGTAGTGATATCCTAGGGATATATCTGTTTATATTTATGTAGTTTTTTTATATAATAGGTGGCAGACAGGCAGACGGCCCATCTGGTGTTAAGTGGCTACTGTCCCCTGTGGTGGACGCCTGCAATACCAGGATATAGTATATATAAGTATATCACAACAAGTAAGCAGGCTTTATACCCTGGTCCACACCAATGAGGTTTTTCTTAAGTAACGGGGATATGTGTATCGACCAATCCGCACCGGGGGCGCGTGGATCATGATCCAAAAACTCTCTCATGATTACCAGCGAAGGACCGTGCCCAGCGTCCCACTAGATGTTAGGGTGATATCGCAGTGTCGATTGTCTAGAAATTTAAGACCAATCGGATATTTTGTTAACATATATTATGTTTCTTGTAAACAATGTCAGTAGATAGTCATATGTGAACATCATATAAGCGACGATTCGTAAATCTGCATTATAAAAATAATATTTTTATTATCTGAACCTACCCAATAAGAAAATTTAAATGGAATCTTTCCGGGAAGATGACTTTTAAAAATAATGTTAAACTTTTTAAACTTGCGTCGTTAATCATTTCCACGCCGCGGAGTTAAAGCGAAACAACTATTTTAATATGTTTTAATGTGGGGGTTTTAGTCAATAATGTGATGATTATGGGGGAGTTGATGATCAATCATCATTAACAATAGTGAATTAACAGTTAATTCGAGGGGAAGCAAAGGAGCTGAAGTGACTTTCATGGAGTTTAAAAGGTAAAGATTTTTTTAAATGGGAATTATATATAGTATGTATATCTTGTTATAGTGTACCAAGTTTTCCAGGTTTGTGTTAATTGTACAACTTATCATTTTTAAGATAAATTTTATTGTATATATATATAAGAAATAATATAAATCGTCAGCTTTTCGTAAAGCAACAGTAATAGGGAAACCCACGATCTTTTCAATTTAATCCCATCATCACGCAGGTGTCATGCTTGTTTTCTATTGACATGGCACACTCTTGTCAGCTTCTCGAGATTGTCTGATTATCTCTGCGTAATTAGCTAAATAATCCGGTGGTAACAAATTATGGAGAGTCTCGTTTTCACCCCAAGTCGGTCTCTACCAGTGCTCTTATTGTTCTCCTGCTTTTAACTGTCCCGGGGATGCGTTTGCAGCACCACATTTCTAGGCCATCTATTTTTATGCCTTTCAAATGAGAGAATTGTCATCCGAGATGCACACAGTGTAAATACATTTATTTAAATGTTCATATTGGACTTGGTAACCTTTTTTCGTGTGATTTATGTTATAAATGCTCAAATTGTTCAGTGGAGGCGTTCGTGACGTGCATACTTAGGCTCGGGCTATCGGTGTTGCGGTATGCTATGGACGCTGACAACATTATGCTGAGGAAGAGAACTTTATCGTTACAATTTACACCTAAGTTTAGTAAATAACTAAAAAATATGTATTGTGTTTTGTAAACGAAATAAACTACTCATATTCTATTATGTACATGTACCTAAACTTATTTTATACGTAAGTATGTTCATTAAATCTGAGAAGTATATGAATAACAAAAAATCAATGTTCCTGAATAAAATGACTATTTGATGACGCTTTCGTGTTGCGATTGTTATCACACTGTTTCGTTGGGAACGTTAATTTGATTACCATATCCTTGAAAAGTGTGAAAGTAAGTATGGTAATTGGCCACAATGAGGAATTATGGTAATTTGTAGATTTATTAAAGACAAAGAAATTTCCTAATGATATCTAGATTTCACAACACTATTAGTTGAAAATGTTTAATGCATCTGAAGTATTTTTTTAAATATATTAAAAATAATAATATTATTATGTACAACTAATAGTCTTTATAATTCAGTGTCTATTAAATAATTCAGTATTTTATAGCCTAAATTTCAACAAATTAACTATTTACTTTTTTTTATGGGCGAAGTCGGCAGACGAACATACAGTCCACCTGATGGTAAGTAGATGCTATCGCCTATAGACATCCACGATACATGACAACATTAGTCCAAAATGACAAACGTTGGCACGATCCCGGATGCGTTGCCTACCTTTGGAGATATAGGAATTGATTTGGAGAAAGGCTTGGGAAAATGGGAAGGGATAGGATGAGAATGGGCTCTGGCACATTTCACCCACTACCGAAACACGTACGTGCATTAAGGAAATAAGATAAAGTTGGAAATGCAGTTCATTTCAAGGTAGTCTTCTGTGAGAGAGGGATAACGTGGCCAGTCGAGCGCGCCCAGTGGCTATTGGATTGCAGAGAGTCCTCCTCCTAGGAGCCAAGTCAGAACTGTAACAGGAAACAGCACTTTTCGCAACTGCGGCGGCGTGGGGACAGTTGCAATGTCATGGAGAAGCCGCACACTTTTGCTTAGTTTTCCACGACGTTTCTGCTTAATTGGATTGCTTCTCGTAATTGTTCTATAAGGTAAGCATAATAGTTTCCAGTTACCGTAGTATTGCGTTCTTTTATGTAGACCTTTGCCTTTCTAGGCGGTGCTTCACCAGAATGGCGCCACTCCATAGACTCCGTTTTGGAAAGGGGATCATAGTAAAGAACCATAGTTTCATGCCCTGTAACAATTGACTCCAAAAATCGATTCGGTTTCTCTGAAAGGCCTCCAAAATTCTTTAGAGCAGGCTACTCATTCACTTCGCTGCAAATTTGAAAGAAGTTTTGGCACTCACCTCGTACTAACTTTATTCATATGAAGATGTTCATGAAGAATCCTAAGGACTGTAGTTTTTGAAAGCCCTGTCATTGCTGCTATTTCTTTCGTCTGTAGCAGTCGGCCGCTCGGAACTTCTTCCATTAATTTGATGTTGTTTGGAGTGAGTGCCTCAACTGGTCGACCGGAGGGAGGTTCGTCATCGATGGACTCGTCCAAAGTGAAATTGCTTACACCAATCTTTGACGGAGAAAAATGAAGGAGAAAAATCCCCGTGCACATTGCCATAACCTTTGTTTGATATCGGTAGGGCTAACACCTTCCTTTGTAAGGAACTTAATCACGGAACGATATTCCAGTTTAAACATTTTACGATTTCCTGTTGTTCTAAGAGTCGAGAAATTAAAATATGAACGAGGGTTGAACTCTAAAAATTGTACACGAATTAGCAGGAGAAATAGCAATTGCAGTGACGTATAATTTGTTTTTTAGACATCTAGAAATATGTTAGGATAGAAACTTTTGAACCTCACTGGTATATAATAAATACATGTAGTGTTGAGAAATGTACAATTAAAGATTAATGAATAAATCATGGACGAGTAAGTATCCGTTAGTTTGAATGAGAATCTGATGTAACCCTTTGTCTGCAGAGGGGGTCTCTAAGACCCACTTACCGAAACTTTATCTTGTTTGATATATAGTGGAATTAATACCTATTTAGAATTAAGTCTTGGCGAGAATCTATTGTGGCGTAAATGTTTAAAGTTTTGGGGCACAATGGAGTGACAAATACGGAAATGTTGGGTGTTGGATTAAGATGTTGTGTGTTCTAACAATATGGTGGCCGCGCTTTAGTAATGGCTGCTGTATAAAAATGAGATAATAAATAAATATGGCCCTAGTTTATTTTTTAAAGATAAATAATTAAATGAGCAGCAAATGGATGGCAGCAAATTTAAAGGTTGGTTAGGTTTAGATTCTCTGGTGATAATAAAGAAATATAACTGGGACTCCGTCAACTTGGTGGTCCGTCATTCTTAGTAATTCCGTCATCATTAGTAATTCAATTTATTTCAATTAGGTATTCAAAAATAGTTTGTTATTTTATTGGGATTTCTCATTAGTGCCATTAAAACGTGACGATGGAATTAGTTAAACTATGTATTCTTACTAGTAGGTACCAAGTTTATGGAATATGAATTTTAATCGTACTGTGGTCAGTGCCTGCGTACGTTGGGTATGTAAATCCTATATGAGTTTGGGGTATTGATTTGCTGCTCATTTAGTATTTTTGTCGCTCATTTAGTATTTTTGGTGCTCATTTAGTATTCTTGCTGCTCATTTAGATTTTTGCTACTCATTTAGTATTGTTGCTGCTCATTTGGTATTTTTTGCTGCTCATTTTGTATATTTTGCTGGTCATTTCATATTTTATGCTGCTCGTTTCAATAGAAACCTTTCTTAAATTTGTCGTGAATTCTCGAAAATTTCGAGTACTTACGTTTTTAATTTTATGTTTTTAAGATAGATAGATGGATAGATTTTTTTATTTCATACACATAAGTGATCGCAATAACGTGACAATGTCTTATTCTTAAAATTAATTAAACATAGTTATGCAAACAAAAAAATGAAATTAAAAACAAGGCGATAAAATTGCGCGGTCCCATGTGTGTACAAAGGGTATCCGTCTCAGCACAAACTGTATACCGTAAAAACACCATACAGCGCTGATTTTCAGACGGTACCAAGACGCTGTTAATAAAAATGTAATATAAACGTAGTTTAAGATAAAAGTATTTTTAGTAAAAATTCGATAACTATTCTCTGACATTATAATCTATGACACTGACAGTAATATCTCCGTACTGTGATCCTCTATGAGTCATATCATGACATCTTCGTAATTCACATACGTCTTACTCACCTAATCTTTTCAAGAACTTCCTTACCTGAAAAGAAAAAAACACAATAAATTAAAAAAATAAATGTGCTGTAAGGGGACCGAACGAAGGAACGAAGATAATCACGCGTTTTTTTTAAACTCCGAATGTAATTCGAAATAAAATGTGTATAGTTCATGTGTATTTTTTTTATATTGTATCATAGCAACAGTGTTAGTAATAATAATAAAAGTATCAAAAATTGAAATCCCTGTTTGGCTATAAATGAGTCTCTGGTCACATAATAAGGAGGAGAAGAATCTGAGGAGGGAACGAAGATCCTCTCGCATTTTTTTTTAAACCGCGAATGCAATTCGAAATAAAATCTATATAGTTCATGTATTCTTTTTTTTTTATTTTGTATCATATTTTCAATGCAAATAATTTAAAATAAGGAATCAAATAAAAAATAAAAAATTTAGGTTATACAACCGGCCACGCACTAGTCTGTTATTCTGCTTGAGTCTCGCTCTCGATACTCGCACGCACACACACAGAGAGAAAGAGAAAGGCGTATGGAGGGGGTAAAAATCTTACGTGACGTTACATTTTCTATCGAATCACACCTACCGCAAGCTGCGTAAAGGAACTTCGTTCCAATTAGTAATGCATGTAAAGCGGTGATAGTCTGGGGTATCTATTTTCAACTCTCATTCATGAGGTCATTCCAATCCTCAAGCTCCTAATTGTTTCTACTTAAGTAAGAATTTTTATAAATTTTCGTTAGCTTGATGGTGAAGAAAAACATCGTGAGGAAAACCCGCATTTTCGAAAATTACTACGGAAGGTCTTTACCCGGCAGTGAGACGTTAAAGGCTGACATCGACACATACAAATGGTCATTGGTGTAAATAGCCTACATTGCGTGCTAGACAAACGTCTTCCACATTATTTTCCACAAGGTGTACTAATCTGAAGTTATCTTCAGCTCTCTTCTACAGAAAGCATCGGGGTCGTCTGATCACTTTCACCCAGGTTTTCGCGTGCGGCACATTCAATTAATGGATATTTATTAATAGAAAATTAATAAATTTCAATTACCTAGGGTATAACTGATCCATCCCTGAAGCCTGAAACCATGGATTATGCTAGCAAATATGTATGAAAAAAAGAACAAAAATTAAAAAAAAAGAGACTTTTTTGCAAACAATTGAATGGTAAAAATTATACGTCAATTTAGAATCATGAACTAAATCCAAGATTTTAGGCTTAAGGAATGAATCGGTTACGTCTGATTTGTAGGTGGATAGAATATATTAACAGTTATATTGTCTTAATACCCATATTTATTGCAATAATATATCGTAACACCTCGAAAACCCTTTGTCAATACTCAACCCCATGTCTCATATCTCATCTACGATTCATTAAGCCGTCTGTGGCAGAGCATCTAATTCGGCCAATAATAACACTGGAATTAATACTGTGTTTGTTTCCGAAACCTTAGTGCCATGAGTTGGAAATACCCCAGTGGTTAGTGAAGGGTACACGAGGATTTGCTGTGTATTGTTTATTATAGGAAATGGATTATACATTAGTTATCTGCAGTAAAATAAGTGGGTATCTATTCAATGCAATATTTAGGTAAATATTTTTTTTTATAATGGAATTATATTGTGTAAAACATTTTTTTAAATTTTGTACAAAGTTTGTATTAGGGTTGGATGAGCAGTAAAAAAATACTAAATGGACAAAAAGAAACCAATGGACTGATGGACTAAGGAGCAAAAATAATAAAATAAAATAATGATGATCAACACAAAACAACTTATTGTTGAATACTTAACTGAAAGAAATAATTTTACATAGGAATTTAGGCTGGTTGTTATTTTGCGGATTTTAAAAAAATATCGTTAGCTTGGAGGTGAAGGAAAACACAGTGAGGAAACCCGCATGTTCGAAGATTACTACGGAATATATTACTTGTAGGGGCCATAACCATTTAGCCAAACTGTAGTCTTTTAAAAAGACTGAGTTTTTAAGAATTACCAAATAATAACTAAATAAGAACCTGTACCAAAATAAAGAAAGACCAGAGAAATTAAGAGTATCAGACATATTACCCAGATAAAAAAAGTTTAATTCAAATTCAGGTTGGTTAGTTTTTTGAATAGAAGTTAATATACAAATTAAACATAATATGCCCAAGTCTTATTGGTTTAATTTTAGATTTTTATTTAATTTTATGAAATAATTATTTTAGGTATTAAACTTGCCACATTTAAGTTACATATTTTTCCTTCTTTTTAATTTACATTGTTTTTATTCTCCGAATATATCCCATAATCCTGACACCTTTTTTAAATCACTGACCAAATCGAGTACCTTATGGAATCGTTATCATAAAGTATAAAATTTCCCCATAAAAAAGACATACTCCCAGATCGTGTGGGACAGATTTTACCGTGTCTCATATAACTAGAACCGAACCAATCGCATACCTGCGTTTACGACGATCGTTAAATTTAACGTCCTCTTCGTTTTAGCCGGATTTTACGGGTTGCGTTACTGAAGAATTTTAATTAATGCGTTTCCGTAGGATAATAATGAAGTACAATGAAGTGAGCATATTAGTTATTTATTTAAAAGTTTATTGTACACACAGAACATGAAATAAATAAAAAGGAAGAACAAGAAAAGATATACAAAAGGCAAGCTTATCTCCTGCGAATATTCCTTCCAGCAGACCTGGGAAATTATATTTATTACACACTAGCAGTGACGCGACTTAGTGTGCATAGACGATAGAGTATGTGTCGCCAGCTTGACTCCCGCGGTAGCTTTATAATTTATCTGGCTAAAAGTATTCTTAACTTAGCACATGTTATATCTTATAAGTATGCCAGATAAGATTTTTTTTTTTATGGACGAAGGTGGCAGACGAGCATACAGTCCACCTGATGGTAAGTGGATAGTGTAGCCCATAGACATTCGTGATACATGCCAACATTAGTCCAAAATGACAAACTTTGGCACGCCCCCGGATGCGCTGCCTACCTTTGGATATAGGACTGGATTTGGAGAAAGGGTTGGGGAAATGGGGAGGGATAGGATGGGAATGGGCTCTGACACATCTCACTCACTACCGAAACACGTACGTACATTAGAGAAATAAGATTAAGTGGGAAATGCAGTACATTTCAAGGTAGTCTTCTGTGAGAGAGGGGTAACGTGGCCAGTCAAGTGCGCCCAGCGGCTGTTGGATTGCAGCGTGCACTCTCCCCGTCATAGGCACTCTCCACCTCATAAGATAAGATATAATATTTGCGTTAAAATAATTTATTTATATTTGCATCACAAAGCAATATATCAACATATCGAAGCACAGTTTAATATAGTGTGTACAGAAGTGTTAAAGCTAATTGACATCTCAATATTGATGACGACAGGATGATTGACATTTTAGCAATAAATTCAATTGTAAATAAGCTAGTGGTTAAAAGTAAATAATACAGTGCAATGTCAGGATGCACTTGACAAAATTCTTATCCTAGTTCCACAAATCGGTTCGAGACATATGTACAGACTTATTTCATGTTCCAACAAAAAGAACAAATGTCGATCGTAACGCTCCGCTGCCTCGTATGTGCTCCTCTTATAATGGCTGTCTAAAACAGTTTCCTGCGAGTGATTTAGATATTTTTGCCGACGCGACGGCCACTCTAAATTTCAAGCTAAGGCAAGGTCATTCATACTTTCACTACTGGATACGCATCACATTTTAAATTTTGAACACTAAATTCTATTTATATGTATAACTTTTTAAATATATATTATATACATATTTTACATACAATTTCAAACTTCTATTATAAAACAATGTGAAATTGCTGTGCATGCCTGTAAGTGATGTGGCACGCTATCACACTGCAAATAATGTTGCTATAATTATGTATTGTGTGATCATTGTAGGTAAAAAAACAATAAAGTACACAATAAAATAAAAAAAGAAAATAATAGCTCAAATACACTAAACATACCTATCCCATCAAATGAAGATCATAATGGAAGAAAAGAAATTCTTTGTTGCATTATACCCTTTATAAATCCATAACAAAACCTACAAAGGTAGCGCAGCGCCGATTCGTGGATGTCCGTGAGTAACAGTATCCACTTACCATCAGCTGGACGACAGTTATGTCATGTATCAAAAATAAATACAGGAAGAAATGGAATTTTTCAGCGAAGCGAGGAGCGGTGCGCGGCGTCCTCGCAAAGGTAGGTGTAACGATGGAAAATTACATTAAATTCTTGGAGTGATATTCATGACTTTTAAATGGTATTTTTTAATGTTTTGAAGTAGGTACTAACTTTAAAAAAAGGTTAATAATTTACTGGATTCATATGAGTCACCCGATATTTTGCTTAGATAAATTATCGCTTTTATTATCAGTTAGGATTATATAATCTTTGCTATCAGTATATGACGCAACGCTTCTCTTGTTTTTAAAGACGGCAAAAGGCCTATTCAGATATAAGCGATATTCGCTGCCGCCTGCGGTAGCGATATTCCCGTGGGTACGCGATAATTCCTTCGTTCGGAAATAGGCGATATTCGCTAACCGCTCAGGGTAGCGTATAGCGTATAATATACCGGGTATAGCGGCCTAGGTCCAGTGTCAACAGTATCGCTTGCCCAAGTGGTAAAACGCGTTCCTAGGCGATATTCGCTCCCGCTGGCGAATTCGTTATTCTCGTACAAAATACCGGGCGGCAACGACTATCGCTTATAAGTTATAAGTCAATTACAGGTCAATACTCAACCTGAGGACTGTGGACCGTAACAACTTCCCGAGTATATATATATATACTCGGTGTATATTATATATATGAGTATATATACTTATATGTAAATAAATGTAAGGCGATACAAAACATAATTTTAAGGTCTTAAAATGCGCTGAAATAATAGTTAAGAAGATGACGTCGATTATGCATGATAAGTTACTTAACATATTTATAAATATTCATAATAAGATACTGTGCACATTAAACACTGTTGTGGTCAGCCTAGCTTTAGCAAATATTGAACAAACAGACCAGGTTATCGCTATTCGCTTGCAACTATCTGTTCTTTCAAACGATTCAAACGCGAAATTGCTCAACATTTTCGAGGCGCCAGTGTACACATATCTGTATTTCTTTCTATCGGTATATTTTCGTAGAGCTACTCGTAGATAAAGATAGCTAAGTTTACGAGAGCCCGTATCGTGAACCGGGAGTGTCGATCGGGCTTAGTTCAAATCTCTGATTAGGTATTTGAGAAAATTGAAAGCGGTATCGGTGCAGTAAACGACTTAGATGTATACGAATCGGAGTGACGAGTTGGGTGCAATGACATTTGTAAGAATCTTGATATTTTGTATTCATTTATCTATAATAATAAAATCGTAACGGAGCCGTGTCTGTTCATGAAATATTTTTTGAATAAAGTGATTGCAATGTACTCGTAAAGTATGCATAATACAGAACCCAAATAAACAATTTATGTAATTTTGGTCTGTCTGTTTGAACTTGAATCATGTAAATACTACTGGACGGATTTCAATGAAATTTGGCATTGTTATAGCTTATGTGTCGGGTTAACATTTAGGGTATATTTTATTCAGATACTTTATAGAGTTCCCACAGGAATGAGATAAAAGTTCACGCGAGCGAAGTCGCTGGCACCGCTAGTACGTATAAATGTATATATATTTCTGTAGGCATGGCATCTATTATTTTATTTTTAATGTTTTCTATGTATTTTATTTTTCTGAGTGTTTATTATTACTTGTATGTATTATTATTATTTTTAAGTATGCACTACGCACGCATTTTCTGTTCCGACAAATGTCTCTATTTCACGGGTGTGCTGGAAGAGATGTCCACAGGAGAGAAGCTTACCTTTTATACATCTTCTCTCATTTAATCATGTATGTTGATATAATAAAACAATAAAATAAAATATATAAATAAATTATTCTGTCGAGTCCCACTAGTTCTGTTGAACTTGTCCCGTTGGCGGATACTATTTTGATTTTTGGTCCCAGAAGACCCGTTACACCATATATCGTATACTAACCACTATCATCCGAATATGTTTGAATAAATAATATTAATTTCAAAAACATAGTAACAGCACTTCTGAGAGAAAAAGTCCTACAAGTTTCATTAACGGGACTTCTGCGATAAATAATCCCAAAGGCTCCCAAATAATCCCAATCCCAAAATAATTCCCAAAGTAGCGGAATTAGTGGGACTAGACGAATTATTCGACTGGTAGAGCGGTGAGAGACAGTCAAGATGCCTAGATACAGTCAGACACTGACTGCCTTACTGACTGCAGCAGCTTGATAATTTAACTAGTGTTCAAGTCTCCTTATTTTGCTTGTTTTATTTCACTTTGCTCCTGTTTAAGAAACTTTCTTTTTGTGAATGAATTCGCATCGTCTCCAGCGGCCCTTCCCCGGTAACTAAGGGGATGGGAAATACCATTCTCTCCTGTGAAAACTTCAAATCTGTGAAAACTGTGAAACAACTAGCACAGTACAATTCCCATCATCCTCGATAACGTTAGCCAAAATGTATATTTTATGTTATCATTGTATGTAATTTTCTCGTTATCGAGGATAATGGGAATTGTGCTTCAATGCTTTTACCGGAGAGGATGGACGATGGGATTTATACCCTTTTTGTGAAGTAATATACAACGTATTTTTCTATAAAATTAAAAAAAAACACAAATCCCAAACTTAAATTGTATTTTCAAGTATCAAATTGGGAATATCTTGCAAACGCTTCTAAATAGTTTCACTCGAAATAAGTACAGTCATTCAGACATGACTTTATACTCATACATAACACAAAATATGCATGTTTTGTTATAAATCATGAAAATTCTGCTTCTCACTGTGCCCATCGGTGCCAAGTGAAGTAATACCACAACATTTACAATTAAAAATTACTTATATATGTAGCTGGTGGAGCCAAGAAAAGTGTTTTATAGTTTATAAATTCATACAAAACAACTGTATGCACGTCTGTCCGTTTCTGATTTGTGATTTGGAAACGTACCAGTAGAGAGTGTATTGCCCTGGATCATGTATTTATTAGTACAGTCAGACTTTTAATAAAAGGTCGATAACTCTCGCCATTTACGCGATTTCGTTACTTTCTGTACCTTTTACGAAAAAAATGTTTATATAAAAATGTAGTGTTTTGAATCTTATTCAATGACATATCGTCAGTATAGATGTTGATTTTTGGAAATATTCACTGTGTCGTAATTTTGAAACTATAATTTCAAGTGGGATCGGAAGGGTCACGTGTGCCGTATGTATCCGGAGAGATAGACAAGAATAATTTCTCCATGGACCCCACTCGACAGACACAGACGCAGAGGAATATCCAGGCGAACGGTGGCTAGACCACCTCGATACTTTCTATGAAGGATGGACGAAAGTGGCTTCAGACCTGGATGAGAATGGGCTTGGATGAGAATGGAGGACACCTTTGCCTAACTGTGGGACCCAATATAAACTATTAAAAAAAATCAACTAGATCTACATTTTTTTTAAGTTGCCCTTCTTCGTAACTAAGCTTGAACATTAACTTTAAAAGTACAAGTACATACAATTACAATAACCTATAAGTAGTTGTCAAGTATTTTGATTTGAAGTAACAATACTTTGAACATTTTTTACAAGAGGCCGACATTACTCTTATCTTTACTAGTATTATATAAAATATTTCACACACATCATTACGGCGACTGTACGAACTGAAGTAGCCTTGACTTTGCCAAAAATCAGAGTCTAGACTAGCAAACGACCTACGCTCGTGTATAAATTATTTAAATTGTATGAATATTTTGCAAATATGGGAGCTTTTAAACATGTTACGCTTTCATAATCATAACTATTTCGAGATGTACTTACACGATATCAGCTTGTTGAATACGAGTGTACAATAAAGCTTCGGCCGACCGACGCGATATAGTGGATTTTAAGATCACAGACCGAATAAACGAACAAATATGTACACAGGTTGGCAAATAACAGGCACACACACGTAGACAGACAGACAGACACTATGATTGCTGTTTAATATTATTAGAGTTAAAGCTAATATAAGTACGTATTATTAGAAATTTTTAATTTCTTTTCAGCTTTTTTATTATAGCCTTTACAGCTTTACAGACGAACAGAAAGTCCATCTGGTGGTAACTGTATATATAGTGTTGCCCATGGACATCCGTAATACATGCCAATATCAGTCCAGAATGACAAACGTTGACACGCCCCCCGGATGCGCTGTCTGCCTTTGGAGATTTAAAGAAAGGATTGGGAGAATGGAGTGGCATACGATGTGATGGGATGGGAATGGGCTCTGGCGTATTTCAGTCACTACCGAAACACGAAGGTACGTACATTAGGAAAATATGATAAAGTAGGAAATGCAGTACAGTACATGTCACAATAGTATTCTGTGAGAGGTATCGTGGACAGTCGAATGCGGCCAGCGACTGTGGAATTCAGCATGCATCCCCCCTCCCGTAAAGCTAAAACAGCTAAATTTAATTTCAATTTGAATTAATTTTCAGTGTCCACATATTATTATCCAATTGTTTATTTATGATAAATATCTTCACTACAATCAAATTTAAATTTAGTCATAATTTTACACTGCCGGCCTTGGAACAATCTTCCAAGTTGTCGATCATCTTTATTGTTTACGTACGACGTAAATACTTATTACGTTCAATTTCACGTTTAATTGTAACGTTCCTATTGTGTAATCAAATCAATAAAACTTGCGCACGGTGTTTACGTTGTCAGCAATTTGCGGTAAAGCGTCACCGTCCACACTGTTCTCGCCACTCGTCTCCCGCACACTTCGCGAGATGTATAGGTATACGTTTATTTAATTCTTGTGATAATTTAATAAAATAGTATGGAGGACAATGGAAGTTATTTATCGCACCTTCTGAAACTATCGTACACCAAAAAACTAGTACCTCCACAAACTTTTCCTCTGGAAAACAAGGGTCAGGTTTTATCTGCCACGAACACACAGGGGTGAATGATTTACTGAAGCATGACATAACGCTGTTGGTTGTATGATAGTGCTTGGAAAACACGAGAAACATATATATATATATATATATATATCATCATCATCATCATCATCATCTCAGCCTTTGGACGTCCACTGCTGGACATAGGCCTCCCCCATTGTCCGCCATTTAGACCTATCGGCAGCGACCTGCATCCAGCGGGTGCCCGCAATCTTTATATATATATATATATATATATATATATATATATATATATGTTGTATACATATATATATATATCTATTAGGAGCTTTCTTGATAAAAACTCAGTTAATTCGTGAATAGTTATTTTATTATTAAATACCTACGTTTACACAGTAAGATAAATCGAAAATCAAAGTGGCTGAAACAAGTGGCGCCACACAGCGATACGTAATCGAAACTGTTGACAAAATTTACTTGGGCAAAGATACTGTTTGCATACAGCCAATATTATAATTTTGTTGGCTCAACAATGTGTTATGTTTTTCAGAGAAGTTTCGAATAAATCTGTCTATTAAAGATCAGGTATTAAGTAAAGTAAATTGTGAACCATATAAGGTGTCGTTACGTACGGACATTCACCACTACAAGCAAGGGAGACGCGCGCTCGTGAATTGCAGGGACTTTAGCTTTCAAAACTATAAAAAATCAATTTTGTTCTATCACATCGTCATCCTTAAGTCAAAACCACGAATGTGCAGTTGGATAGTTTCGAGAAAAAACGTTTTTAAAGTTTTCATTCGGTGTGAAAAATCGGGATTATACTTTAGCCCAGAGATTTCTCAGAAATATTAGTTCTACACGCCCTGTTTACACCATGTGAGGTTAATGTTATGTGCAATATCTAACAATAAGCCCTATAACCATTGCATTATCTAACAATCACCAAATTTGCACATTCGTGGTTCTGGCATAAGGGTGACGAATATGAGACTGTACAGAGTTAAATAAAAATACATATATCCTCTTAACTAAATCATTAAAATCTCTGTCACTAAAACTAACAACTTTAGTTCTATGATTTTTGCTAAACAAGGTATTTTTTTAAATGAAGTCTCCGACTTTGATACTCTGTACGGTCCATTCATCAATGAACTGCTAATCGAGCTGCTTCTATTAAATAGATATCTACTTCTAACATCTATGTAAATCGGTGAGAGTGTGCCTACGCGATGTGCATAAATGCGTGGTTTATTTAAAAAAAAGTGCTGAATGTTCAAAAGTCGTAGAACAAATGTTGTCACTTTTACACGAAAGAGATTCAATGTTAAGATGGTATAAGTATTTTTTATTTCAACCTGTGTATAATGAGACTTAGTAATATCGCTGAACTAGGAAAATAGAAAAATCTAGAACAAAAATCAACAGAAACCTCGATAACACAAAAGCCGAAATGAAAACTGTCTGGGCCTACGCGAGAGGGGTTAAAACATGTGTAGACATGTCCCCCTCGAGTGTCACAGCAACAATAGTGAGCGGCGCCGCGCGGCGCGCTTGTTTATCACGGACGTGCCAATCAATGTTTCCGCACCAGGCACAGGCAGTGAATGAAAGGGTGGATGTGGTAATTTTTAAATTCCTATCCTTGAATATATAGGAATCTTCCTATATCTTGAATTCCGCTACCAAAAGCGTGCAGTTTTCTGTACTGCACGAAGTCCTTCTACTCGGGTGCTCGGAGCGCGCGTAAGTCCATCTCGGTCTCATTTTTCCTGCAGTACTTATAGCCATCGATCAGTGTACGACCGACTGCTCGTCTTTCGTTTTTTCCTTTTACTGCAGGATCTTCTCCCATTTTTTTCTATGTGTCCCTACCAGCGGATTCGAACAGATTTTATTTCGCCTATAATATTTGGCTTTGAAATCGGTTTATTCAACCTTCCTGTTACTTCCAACATATTGTATCTCTAACGTAACGTGTTTCTCTTTTTCTTCCATCTTAATCAGCTTGTTTTTACCTACTGAGTATAAGACTCATTTCGTTTGTGCTGCCTCTCTCGCTCCTGCGCTCTTCTTCACCATATCCCTTCAGCAACATGTGACGTTATCGACCCACCTTGCCACCTGATGAGCAACACTTTGTTCATCTTTTCTCGGTCACAATTGTTAATCGGACACTCCATCTGCCATCATCTCGTCTAGCTAGGTGGCCAACCTAATTCCATTTGAGATCCATAACTCTCTTATCAGCATCTCGTACCTTAGTAAGACGCCGGCCGGATCTCGAGCTTATGAATCCGATCTTGTAATTTGATGTCTATTATGACATTCTCCATGGCTCTCTGTGCGACGCTTATTCTGCACACAGACTCATTAGTAAACGCCCACGTCTTCATATCATAATTAATATAGGGCAGGACGTTTCTTTCTTAACTTCGTGTTAATAATTGTACCGCCGAACAGACGTCGCTCCGATAATTGTGAACACTGGAACTGTACAGGGCCCATATTGAAAGTTGCTTTGCCATTTTCGATGAAATCTCATAGGCCTACAACGTACACGTTGCTATAGGTGGATAGCTACCTATAGAGATTTAAATCTTATTCTGTATTTAATGACTTTCTAGGGAATTGCATGAAAAATACCAATGATAAATCGGTAATTATACTGAACAATGTCGTTGAAACACTTTGAAGTTTAATAAACTATCACTGTTAAACCACAAAACGCCTATTAAATAACTTTTACAATAATCAAACAAAACTCAACTTCATTTCTCGAGTTTCCACCAAAAAAATCCATGAAAGGTTTTATAACTTTTTAAATATTTGCGTTTTGTACACATTTTATATTGCAAAATATAAATATCGCGTTCAGGCCCGATTTACAATATAAACTGTAAGGTTTTGTTATCCCGTCTAAAATGTTCGTAATGCTCCTAGAATAAAATATAAACTAGAAACGAACAATAAGTTACGAAAAACATAATGTATTGTAAAAGCCGGTGCGTCGTGCCCGTTATATAAAACGCATGGTGCCGAAACATGGCCTCTGACGGCAGGCCGAATTCACAAATTTAAAGTAGCTCAGCGAGCGATGGAGGAAACTATGCTCAGAGTTTCTTTGCTAGAGTAAATCAGTAACGAGGAGATTTGCCGAAGAACTAAAATTGCCGACATAGTTCAAAGGATCAGTAAGCTCAAGTGGCAGTAAGAGGGCCATATATGCCGTAGGACCGATAACCAGGCCAGGTGGACTTACGTCTTGAAGAAAGTCGCCGGGAGTGGCTGGATGAAAAGAGCGGGGGACCGTGTGTGGTGGCGGTCCTTAGGAGAGGCCTATATCCGGCAGTGGAGAGACAGGCTGATGGTATGGGTATGTATCTATAAACTGATAGAATCGATTTCACTCTCAATACTGAATAACCTAGATTCAGCTTTTGCATTATTTCATCGACATGTTGTATAGAGGACAGATCAGTAAAGTTGGTCGAAGCTAAAGTTGCTCCAGACCATTAGTCACCGATTCATTGATCGTTACTTGCGTAACTCCATTCATGAGTCTGCCAAATTACGCATTACGCCCACGCACATCGGGTTAAGGTCGGTCGAAAGTACTGCGTAGTACTTCATTTACAAGATAGATGGTTGTGTGATGAGGTTAATTTTAACCATGCATCAAAAATGCTAGGAAATCAGTAAGCACATACTGTAATATCGTTTCTAAGCGTCAGACACACCGTCGTGGTCGCGTGGCTGGTCGCGCGATCTTTCAAGCGACCCCATACAACTCTTTTCTAGATACTGGTCGAATGGTCGCAGCTCGCCACGACCAGAGACACCGTGTGTTTTACTTCTTAAGGTGATTTCATATAAAATTTATCGTTTTGTTAAATGGTTCTTGTCTATAGATATAGATGTTTTTTAATATTTTTTAGAGTTTAATTTTAGAACTCCTGCAGTGCGTAGTCAGGATTTTATCAAAGGTGGGGCAAAAGCAAACCATTTTATCCAGGCTGGGGCAAAGCAACCAATTTTCTTATAATTTAAATAGAGGTAGTGTAATGCAGAAAGTCTGTTACTTATAATTCCCTATCCCAGGGGCGGCAAGCGTCCCAACCTGTCCCACCGCGGCTACACCCATGAACAGGAGAAAATTATCAACATTTTCCTAACTTCATGTCAAGGTAAAAATGAAAGTAAGTGCGAGACTCAAAACATAGGTAGATACTGTATATTTTCAGACGCATTGAAAATACCGAATAGATGTCCAAATGACCTTGAGACGTGATGTGTTTTCCTTACGGATCGTTGACCCCTTGCCAAATAAAAATGGAGTGTCACCTTGAACGAGAACTTCGGTCGGGGAGATTACGATTGCCAATTGGCTCTACGTGAGACATAACTCGAGATTACTTGGCTATACGTTTAAGTAACAAAATCGATATCAGCTTATGGCGTCTTACTACAGGGTTACTGGGCTTATTGCTAAATTTGTAAGAACCTCTGCATTTACGTCGCTGCAAATGAAAAGGCATTTAGTAAAAATGTTTATTTGCTGTATGGCTATCAAAATATTTAATACGTTGCTAAGAATGTTTATAGATTTATCTACCAATCCAACGATTTAAAAGACTAAGTAAGTGGTTCTTGATCAATCATTATTATAAAACGATTTTTTAATTATAAATAATGGAAACATTTCTCGACTTATTGATTGGTATTCGATAAATTTATCCGCATGTACTGACATATATCTTTATATTTTTCTTTATTATTTGGTTTAATAGTATTAATTGATATAGATTAACTGTGACTGAACTTATATCTAAGTAGTAATAATTGAAGATTTACTTTCTTAGTGTGTGCCATAGATAATAATAATTTGAAACTTTATTAAACATTTTACACACAGATACGTCCTACATCCGTCAGAATGAATCGAATGCCAAGTTTGTTTAAATTAATGTAAGTACATTAAACATCTGTACACAACCATTGATTCACCAATAAATACATAAATAATGTAAATTCTATTTGAAACGAACCCTTGGTCAATACTACAGATTAGAGGGACAGATAACGCAAGTCGTTTGTCGTTGCATGCTCGATGTTGGGCGCTACGTTCGTAAGAACCTAGCGCCAAGTAAAGCCAAGAGAAGTAATTCTCACGCTGCATGCAGTCTGTTCCAATCCGTGTAGTTAGTTAGCAAGTCAAACACCAAAACACAAGTAAATGCCTAATTGGGCTATAATCAATTGTAAAAATTCGTCAAAAGTGGTGAAGCGAGTCAAGAGTCGAGTGATGTTTCATTTCATCAGTGAGTGGTTTACCATCACTAAAGTGACACCCTTGGTTTTCATACAATTTCACGACCTTGCGTTGTCTATCTATGTGTATGGTCGAGTTGTAAAACCTTATGTACAAGCGACTATAGTGATCATCGACGACGACATCGATTTATTTCCTCAAATCTGATGTCGACTAATTATATTTTTGGCAACAGACGACATGACGCCAATATGTTTAGTTTTGCCTTCAGAGAAGTTATTATGAAGTGATCCATCAGTTGTATGTTGATATAATACGAAAGTCGCTTTTATCTGACCGAGCGATTGGCCTATTTGATAGTGACCGTGACGGCTCTGCGAAAGGTTCACGGCTAGATAGCTCGGGGTTTAGATTGTGTTCATCGTATGTGTATCTGGACCCACGGCACATCCTAATATAGGTCATTGAGTGTGGCACTTATTATTTATTATAAATAACTTGTTATGACTTCGTATTTAATTTGATGTTATGATGTATTATTTGTTCTGAGGATAAGCCTAAAGTATATGACAGATTAAAATTATTTTAAAAAGACGCAAAAGTTTCAAAGGTTTTAATACAATAAATAGATCAATTGTACCACAATAAACTTTTTTAATATAAAAAGCAATATATCTATCGGTTTGTACGCGATCACTTCATATTATTTATTAGGGGAGGCCTGTGCCCTGCAGTGAGTGGGGCGTAAAGAGGCTAAAAATTGTAGGTATAAAAACATCTTCATACATTTTTATCAAAATTATATCAGTAGTTTTGTACAAAATGGACAAATGCATGGCAAATATTAAAAAAAAGAAATACAAATTTCACTTATTCCATAGTAGGTACCTACAAATATTGTATTTACCCGCAAACATACATTATTCGTAATATCTTTTGACAAGGGTTTAATGTTGAAACAGACGGCTTCCAGTAAAAACAAATAAATTTCAATAATATGTCTGTGGACCTTTCGTTTTCATTTATTTAAAAAATAAATATTCAAGTCCATTCACATTCATACTGATATTATAAAACCGAAAGTGTGTTAGTCCGATCGTCTGTCTGTTTGTTACGTCTTCACGACTAAAGCAGTAAACCATTTTTTTTTATATTAAGGCAGCAGACGAGCATGCAGTCCACATGGTGGTCAGTGGATACTGTCGACGTCATAGACATCCGCGGTACATGCCAACATCAGTCCAGAATGACAAACATTGGCGCGCCGCAGGATGCGGATGGATTCAATGAAATTTGACATCTGACACTTTATTTTCCCCAAACTAAGATTTTCAAATTTTCTAGTTTCTAAAAGCGCAACAGAATGACATAACCAAAACCATAAATCGACAGAGTACACTAGTGAAATGGTACGAACGCATAAACCCATTATCTGAGTGCAGCCACGTGCACCGGAATTGCAGCTGACGCCATTTTTCACTGCATGTGACGCCACCCCGTCATCATTCAGGATTTTACCTGACCGTTACTAATGTGGGAGGTATTGTTTTTAGGGGTAGACATTTATGTCAATTGAAGTAAACCATACGCTATAAAGACTGCCGTAAAATGTACTATATTTCCCACTTTATCCTACTCCTCCAACGAACATACATATTTCAATAGTGAGACACGTTAGAGTCCATTTTCATCCCATTCCGTCCTCATTTATGCTGCAACCGTTTCTCCAAATCTGCAAATATGACCTTGTCTGAGCGAAGGGACCTTATTGTCAGTATGGACTTATTTATTTACATTTTATTGTTTTAACAAAATGCGCACTTAATGCTAAAAAGCATTTTCTCGCAGCCAACCCTGGGGCTATATTGTGATGGTATGGTGGTAGGTGCAAGTGAACAACAGTATATAAATTAAATTTTGAATGAATAGAATATACGAACATAATCTCCTACTTAATAAAAATCTAACACTGACTGACTGACAGACAACGCACAGCCTAAACCGGTGGGTCTAGAACCATGAAATTTTGCACAGGAGTTCCTTATATAACGTAGGTGAGCACTAAAAAAAATGATTTTTGAAAATTCATCCCCTAAGGGTGTAAAATAAGGGACGAAAGTCTGTATGGGAGAAAAGTCGGATGGTTCCTCAGATGATGCCGATGAGAAATCTCATCAACACGGCTAGTAAATAATAATAAACACTTAAAATAGACATCGTACACATAAAATAAAATTATACATATTCAAATAAACAATTAATACCTAGTCCGGCCATAAGTTCTGTTACAAATGAAAATGCGTTTTTTTTAATGAGGTAATGTAATATTACTAAAACTTATGTGTACATATTTATTAAAGTCTCAGCAAAAAATAAAAACAATATTCTATTCAAAATGGCCACCTTTGGCTTTTATACAGGCCTTTAATCTGTCTGGCCACGAATCTATGAATTTACGCACTGTTTCCATGGGAAATTTCGCCACTGCTTGCTCCAGAGATTTTTTAAGAGACTCAATGTCACCGTGTCGTTTAGAGCAAGCCATGTCCTCTAAAACTGACCACAATTTGTAGTCTAAAGGGTTGAGGTCTGGGCTAGATGAGGGCCAGTCTTCAGCTCTTATAAAGTCCGGAACGTTGGTTTCAAGCCAGGCTTGGGTAGTTCGTGCCTTGTGACCAGGTGCAGAGTCCTGCTGGAAAGTCCACGGTACATTTTTAAAAAGTCTATTGCTGAGGGGTTTCACAACACGACAAGACTGTCTCTTGATACACTTTGGCTGAAGTTTTCACTCCTTTTTCATGTAGCTTGTGAAAAATGTAGCTTTGTGACGCCTTGATAAGACACGCCCCACCAAACCATCACTGACGTAGGATGATGACCACGTTGTACCTTTCCGACCACTTGAGCAGCTTCTTTAGAACTGTGAGCGTACACTTTATCATTTTGCTTATTGTAGTGCTCTTCAATCGTGAAATTTTTTTCATCGGTAAAGAGGATATTTCTGTGCCCTTCACCTGCGTATCGCGACAGAAGGCGTTTTGATCGATCCACTCTCTTTAATTGTAAAGATTGATTTAGGGCATGTCCTGTATATCGACGATAAGCACCGAGCTTCAGGTCTTGTTTTATAATACGCGACAGAGTCCTAGCTGGAATCTTCATTTCTCGCGATAAGATTTTTAAGGAAGCTGGATTGCTTCCTAGTGGGATTTCGACGAATTCTGGCTTTAACAGCATTAACAGCCTTTGTAGTTCTAACAGCACGCGGCCGCCCCGATCTTTTATGGTCTTCGACAGAGGAAGTGTCGTTGTATCTGTTGATAGTACGATATACGAACATACGGCTGATACCAAGCTTTTGAAGTGTCTGGAATATGACCGACGGCTCCATACCCACTTTGTGCAAGGCGATCACCGCAATCCTATTTTCTTTAACACCCCATTCCATATTGTAATTTGATAATGAACACGAAAAAATATGTGAAATGGCGCGAAATCGAAAGAACTTTTAAAAATAATAAACGCGTTCCAAATTCAAAATAATTAAAAAGTTCAAAAAAAAGAAAAGTTTTTATGTAACAGTATTTATGGCTAGACTAGTTATATAGATACAAATGATCAGATACTTATCGAATTTGGTTAAGATGGAGGATAATGTTATAAATCATTTGATTTTTACTCATTTTATTAATCCTTTTACTTTTACTTCTTTGTGTTGGCATAAACCGCATTTGTAAAATCTTCTCACCTACCATTTATGGAAATGAATTGATTTCATTTGATTTACTAAATTATTATACAGGCAAACTAAACACAATTGCGGCAAAGAATATTTGAAATGCGTTTTTATCATCAATATTATTATTTAGAGGTATACTGCGATTGAATTATTGTTATAACATTTTTATTTTTAAAGGATCTTTATTGCAATAACTACGTCATCCGAGAACAATGCAAAGAATCATAATGCTAATTCCATTGTTTATTATGGAATCTAAATTTATACTTTTAAAACCAAAAAAAACTATTAATCGGTGGTAGGAAATTTTCCTTCTATCATACTCATAAAGTGATAAAAATCTATTTACTGGTATTGATATATATATATATATATATATATATATATATATATTATAATTATATAAATATTCAGTTGATTACTTAATCTATATAGATATAATAAAATTGTAGAACCATCGTGTCTGTTACTTGAATATATTTACCAAAAACTGATTGGGGGCGATGAAGGAAGAGTATCAGAATACAAAAAGACGATTTTGAAAATTATTGTCTGTCTGTTTATCTGTTCGAACACGCTAATCCTCAAAACTGCTGAACGGATTTTCATGGGGTTTCCACATGTTAATTAAACTTAGCTCGACGCTTCGAATAGGCTTTGTTTCATTGAAATGGGCTGACGGGAAGAAAAGATATCCTCAATTTAGATTTTAAAAATTAAAATTCCGCGCGTACGAAGTTGCGGGCACAGCTAGTAAATAAATAAACGTTTTAAATTTAAGGATTGTTTAGAATTTTAAACACTGAAAAAACTTAAACAGTGTTGATGAGTAATGAGGATTAATTGTGCATTCATTTTTGTAGACGTTTTAAGGGTATCAAAGTTCTGCTACTTTCTGCGGAAATATCTTTAATAAAACTAATAGGAAAAGTGCACGAAATAAATATCCAATTTTCTATTCCATATAACTTGGAGCTAGTTTTTTATGATGTACCAATTTTGTCCCCTACATGTCGTGTCGGGATCAAGCTGTGCTAACGCGTGCACCGACGGGGGTGCATAAAAAATAGCGGTGAGGATCCACTGAAGCCGACTGAGTGGCGCCAGGGATGACGGGTAAATATTGCATCTTTAACTGAAACGGTCGTAACTGTTACCAAGCTGATTACGTATCTCCCTCATTATAAAATATATTTAGTTATGCGTCAGCAGCCATTTTACCGTCTATTGCCAGACATGGGCACACCTCTTGCACACTGTCTTGGGTACGAGAGATAAAGACAGCCTTGAAACGCCATGCTGAATAACACAACTTAAGTTTATTATTAATTTATTACAATAAATATAGGGCAATTCCGTTCACGTATTATGGGTATCAAAACACAATACATACTGATAATGTAGGCATCGTTATTTAGAACCTTTAAAACCAATTTTTTATTTTAAATCTAAACAGATAACTTTAAAAATTTTATTCAGTAGCACACATACTGTTGGATAATCTACTTCTAAAAATTGTTTCGGTCACAATTTCTTTTACTAATGTTCCTACACTAACATGTTTTATGGAACCTTTCTTGTATAGACGTATGGACACTTAAGAAAATTGATATCGATTCAATATCGAAGACCCCTCAAAAAGAGCAAGCAAGTGTTAATAGTGAACAAACAATAACAAGTCGCCGCATCGGCGCCGGCGAGCAATCTGGCGATTGGGCGATGAGTTATGGCAACTCCTCCGATGTATTTAATGTCTTACGAGTAGATACTCGTAGTGTGGAGGAGTTGAGGTCGTGAAAGGTAAGTATCGACTTATGAGATACGATTGGAAACTCTGGGACAGTTCCGAATATTCAATAGTTTATTAGTTTATTTCATAAAGTTAGAACCAGAATTTACAGGATCAAAAGTTTAATATAACAGCCTCACAGGAGACTACCTTGAAATGTACTGCATTCCCCACTTTATCGTATTTCCCTTAATGTACGTGTACGTGTTTCGGTAGAGAGTGAGATATGTCGGAGCCCATTCCCATCCCATTCCTCCCCATTTTCCCAATCCATTCCTTAATCCGCAAAGGTAGGCAGCGCATTCGGGGGCGTGCCAACGTTTGTCATTCTGAACTGATGTTGGCATGTATTGCGGATGTCTATGGAAGACAGTATCCACTTACCATCAGATGGACATATGCTATTTTTGAAATATTGAATCGTTATAAATTATATTCGAATAAATCGAAGCGAAGCGAGGGCGGGTCGCTAGTATTGTATAAACGTGCCATCGATGTTTGGAGCGAATTTGAAATCGAGAAGCGAAAAAATTCCAGAGAATTTTAAGAGATTGAATGGTTGAATCGTCTTTCGAAGGCTATATTAATGGCCAGTAAGATTTATCGTCACCACGGCTGGGCTTAAAAGAGGCCTATTTTTAGCAGTGGGAATATATGGTAATGGTATGGTAAGAATTCTGGAGGAGACAGGAGCAACGAAGATAATAAGAGGCAATGCCCCTAAGATTATTGGCTACTGAGGCATCAACTGATTTCAGTGAAAAGACTCGGCCAGTAAGATCCATTTCATTAAATATATTTTGTATTAGCGACCCGCCCTTGCTTCGCTTCGGTTTATAAGTTTTTTATTTTCAATTTTATTTATAAATTTCGAAATAAAATATAGTCTATATTAGACACAGATAATGTAGCTTCCTACTTATGACAGAATTTTTTAAATCGGTTCATTAGTTCCAGAGATTACCCCCAACATACCCACAAACAAACACACAATTTTACCTCTTTATTATAAAAAGTAAAATACTAATATTAGTATAGATATATCTAAAATAGCATCGAACCTATTTATATGGAATAATAATTACTATATAAGTGTTACCATGTAATTACTATATAAATAAAACTATATGGGAAATACAGTTCCAAGAAAACCCTTCTGTCTACATTTAAATGTATCAAGGTAGAACCCTTCATAATCCTAATTGTATCACACTTCACACTTAAAGCTTCCGTGCTTAAAGCGTCCCTTTTCAAGTTACAGCGTTGTAGCATTGACAAAAGCAGCAACTTAATTCTCCAGCGCGCACCGGAAGTCCTGACCGGAAACTAGTATGGAGCTTTGGGCGGTTGGCGCCCTGCACGCTTGGGCGGAGAATTTGCATATGCATATGCATGCGTGGTCGTGTAGTAATTTGTCTCTTCATGCTTTAAAGTCTGCATTTATCTTTGGAAAATTCTAGTTGTATAGCTTTGATGGGGAAGAAATCGGCGGTAAGGAAATAAAAAGTGCAGTTTGCTTTTCATGTCAAATGTTTTATCAGTGACGTTGTAAAAACGCTCCCACGATTATTGTTTCTTACTATACCCCTTGCTTCTCTATTTGTCCAACTCCTACTGGTCCTTATACTTCGATAAAATGATTCAATTTTTTTTTTTTTTTTTCTGTTTCCAGATTTAATTTATTATATTCTCCATCGTGTGTCATATAAGTAATAACTGAATACTTGTATAGGACATCATTATTGATATGGGTCGTAGTAAGAAATTTTCTTTGAATCGGATTGTATTTGGATACTAATCTTAAGTTATTTTTACTTTTTGTGTATACTGTTTTTTTCTGTTCAATGTAATAAAAATATATATAAATGAAATGATTTATGTTAATGATCCTATTGAACCAAATCGTGCTTGACTAATCAATAACTTGTAGGAATCTTTTTAATTATTATATAAATAGGTACGTACATATTTCAATTTCACAGTTATGGGAATAAACGTGAGGTGAACTGTAATGGGTTCATACCACAACGTACCTGAACATAAATTACCCATTAAACGTTCTAAACTCGCAAACTGTGTATATGTTTGTAGCAACGAATGCTGAGAACAACATCATCCCGTCGGCGACGCGGCATGAATTATTTGAGTTTCAGAGTGTACACCTGACTCATTATATGGAAAGTTTAATTATGTCTGGTTGATAGTGGAAAAACGCTTTGAATACTAAAGAACACTAATAAATGTATGGAAGGTTCATTTTCTTTAGAGGAAGGGATTCTGATTCGTGGCAGTTGGAAAAAGATTTCGCTATTATATCATTTCTTTAAAAAAAATTGTTTCACGAGACCTCTCCAACAACATAAGATTTGTGTCTATTGAATGCTATTTTTTTTGTGATTTTATGAAAACTTTATACCATCGTAATTTTGGGACGACTGTACCGATTTTGCCTGACTAAGACAATAATCGAGATATAAACCTAATAAATTTTTATTGAGAATTTAATTTTGATCTGTTAAGAAATGTACCCTCCAATTTATCCATAAATTAAGTATTAAGGTAGATTTCGTTGAAAAAAACATTATTTTTTTGATATGTGAACTTCAGTGCAGTGTTACAACGTCCATCTTCCGGAATAAAAAAAAGTACTGGAAAATATGTATCCATCAATCCGCTTTGGGCCCACGTGGTTCATTTTGACCTGAAACCCTTAGTGATTTACTAGGAGTGGCCTGTGTTCTATAATGGGACGTTAAAAAACGTATGATATAAAAATACAAATCTTGTTTAAAAATTTATTCTATCTTTACGATTCGAGCGCCATCAATCAGCGTTATTATTATTATTAAAAATCGGACGTACAAATATATATGTATGAATGTGCGTCCATTTAATTACATATTAAGAGCACAGTAACTTCGTTAAGTGCAATATCCTACCATTAATCCCGTGAAGGACGTACCTTCAACCAAGGGTCGCATATCACGCCGCGGAGCTTTAAAATTTATTACTATAGAATATTTAAGCGCAGATATCTAAAAAGTAGTCATTTGATGAACATTTGAATAGCGATATTTCTGTGCCACATTTTATATAGATGGGCATTAACCTAACCTATGGACGTTTGTTTTTTTTCTTTTATTTCAAGTTAATGTTATAAAGAGAGATTGTGAGTTTATGTTTTTGTTTGATTTCTTGTTCGAAATAAACTCAATAACTACTTCACCGATATTGAAAATTCTTTCACTTTTAGGAAGCTACACTAATGGTACTTAGAATCGTTATGAGAAATGAACTTGAGAAATACCCTAAGTAAAGCGAGAATAAATACAACAATTAAACTTGGACTAGTTCCCCACTAGTCATTGATTCGAACACAAAACTTATTATCACCAAACAGTAATCATCTACAATTTCCGTTGTCCCCCACCAGTGGGGTATGCCGGTGGTGATGATGCGGAACCGCGGATGACCCGCAGTCGATTGCTCCGCACAGATAATACGCAGCCTAAGAATGTGTTGGTTTCTGCCTACCATCCTATCTATATTTCTCATTAATATTAGATTTAATCTTTGCCCTCGTCCTATGATAAACGTCTCTTAAATTGTCATTAGGAACTGCAATAACGCGAGGGACACTCATATAAATTAATTGGCCCGGTTGACGGTCTAGGGATTGTGTTAGAGAAATTATACGGAATTGTTTCATATAGAATGAAATGTTTCCGACTGAGAAAACTTACGTAACCCATAATTTGTTTGTGAGGATTTGTGTTTATACCTGAAAGAAATAGAAGAAAATTAGTCAGCAGAAAAAGTAAATAAATCATTTGAGGTGAATTAATTTTATACCAATTCAGCCTCTTTGTAATATCTCGTTCAAGTTTTTTTTTTATAGGAAGATGGTGGTGGATCAGCATACAATCCACCTGGTGGTAAGTGGATACTGTCGTCCATGGACATCCAATGGCAACATCAGTCCACAATGACAAACGTTGGTACACCCCCAGATGCGCTGCCTGCCTTTGAAGATGTAGGAATGGATTTAGAGGATAAAACCGTCGGTTGTACTTCTAATTACTTGTATTTTGTGTTTCTCATCTGTATGTTTTGGTGTACAATAAAGTATATCTATCTATCTTGTTGCTCATAACAGGAACGTTAATGTCAGAACATTATATTTTTATCAGCCAATAACGTTCCACTGTTAGGTACTGGCCTCCCCTAATAAAAATGAATGATTAGATTTGAGGCCACAATCCAACACGCGAATTCAATACCGATTGGTGGATACATACATGCTCCAGATATGTTATTTAGTGGACAACGCAAAGCGCGCTCTTCCACTGTCAAAGTGACATTGTCTCGTTAATGAAGTCTTGTAGCGCTGCGTAGCGCCATCACTTGCTTGCATCGCTTTGTTTTTATACTCTTTTTCGTTGAGTGCTACTTACAATACCTTATTTCCTACATTCGTTCTTTATTTATCGACAGAGCCAGCTCAATTGCTCAACATCGGCGTATCTCTTCCGGACCATTACTCAAGTGAGCGAAGATCCTTCATCGCTTCACCCGATTTATTATTTATTACCTACTGGGTTTTGACGTCAGCAGCACGGCGAATTCAAAAAAATTGATTAACTTTAAAAATATTTTGATAAATAATTTTGATACTTGAATTCAATAATTAGCTTAACTTTCATTTGTCCGAATTTTCATTTGCCAGACTCTAGTCGCATACGTATTTTTTTTTATTTTTAGTTATTAAAATTAATAATATCGACTAAATTTGTTCCCCAAAAAATGATTTTCATTCGAATACTTAATAAAAGCACAATGGAAATATATTTAAAATAATTATAAGTAACATTTAAAATAAAACATACGAAGAGAAAAAGTTTTCCAAAGATTAATTTATTCTCTAAGCTGTAATTATTATTAATTTTAACACTGGTAGAGAGAATATTTCTTGTGGAAAAATCATACAACAAAGCCTTTAAAAATACTTAATTAATCAAGGTGAAAAAGTTTAGGCTATTTATTTCAGCAAGTGCTTGTACGTAATATAAGTTATTTTTCCCATAATATCTAGATAATTAATTTAACTTTACAGATACATACATCTATCGTATTAATAACTTACAACTTGCTTAAGTATGCAATTACGTCTTGTTTAAATTATACAATAAAAAATAACAAACAATTAAACGAGTTGACAAAAACAACGACGTAAATGCCGTAATAAAAATATCATCACTGTAATATAATAAAACAATATGAACAAAGTCAATAAAGCGTATACAGTCAAATGTCAGTCGGCCCGGCGCCGTCCCGACCCAGGATTGGGTTGCACGACCCAGATAACTTGTTTACTACTGATATAATGTCGCACGTACAATATACATTGAATTAGCTGCAAATAAAACTTGTGACAAACACTTTACAGGAGGTTTCCGAGCCGTACTTGATTATGAGTTTACTGACATGAAAACGACATGAATCCATTTATGCAAAAATATAAATTTAATTGTTTTGCCAAATTTTTGACTTTTGCCCGATCCATAAATGCAAAGTCCCTAAGCGAGCTGTGGTGAAATATGCTTGGAGTTTCTTTGCGGGATAAAATGTGAAATGAAGATATTAGTCAAACAACAAAAATCACCGAATATAGCTTGTATAATCAACAAGCCAAAGTGGCAAGTAGCAAGTCCTAATTGCCAAGCTCTCGAATGGCGGACCCGTACCTTCTTGGTACCGTACCCGTACCTTGGTAGTGTGGGACTCCCGCCGCCCAGGTGGATCAACGATTTGAAGAAGTCCGCCGGTCGTGGCTGAATGAAAAGAGCCGACGATCGTGTGTGTCGGCGAGCCATGGGAGTGGTCTATATCCAGCAGTCGAGAAACATAGGGTGATTGTTTGAAGGTAGTATAATTTTGCATGGGTTGGCCAAGGGCTCCCTGAGTTTTGGGGCCCTCTGGTGCACCATTTTGCCTTACGATAGCTATGCTACTGAGTGAATATCACGTAGGTACTTTAGCAGGTGTACGTACTATTTGCGGGTCTGTATATACTTTGTATAAAAAAAAAGAAAAAACTAATTCTCCATTTACGACGTGAATTTAGCACCCCGGCTAACCACATCAAAAACCTTCCCCATCGGTGTCACATCAATGTTTTATTCACCCCATCCACCCCCATTTCCGCACACCTTTCGCAGTAATCGCATTTCGCATTGTTAATAAACAATGACTTGGTTAAACTTATTAACAAGGCGGCACGTGTTAATTAATTGACGTTAAATTATTTAACGAGAGAAAAGGTGGGTAAATAGAGAATATTTTGTTACATATATATATCATTATTCAAAATTATTATTATTATCTTCAAAATGAATGTACAATGAATGAATTTAATGAATAACAAACTCATGTTTCTCAAAATAAAATTAGACATGATACGAATTCGCTTCTCGCGAATGATTTGTGAAATATAAAGTTTCGCAAATGATAATTGTAATTGTAGTTTTTAAGTTGCTTGCAGTTATTGAGGAATCCTAATAAAACAGGTCCTATCCAGTTTTGGGATCAGCGGCCTTCATCGCTGTATTTGCACGGTCGTATACAAGCCATGTAATACATATAGGTTTTCTCCTCGCTGTATTTTTATTTTCTTTTTTAATATTATGTTAATATTAATTTTTAAGCGTTTAATGTTTAATTTTAGTGTTCCATTTTAAGTGTTTTATTTACTAAATTACAACTAAATAGCGCGCCATGAGCAGGAAGAATTTCGGTCATTGACATGAGGTCAGCCAAGACTGGACGGTAATGAGATTTGTATGAAATCGACTATCACCGATCATTTTACTAGACCCCTCATATTTCTCTATTTATAAACTATTTTCCGTCCAGTCTTCGCTGATATGCCAATACGTCAATAAATCTATAATTAGTAAATTGAATTGTTTTTTACTCTTATTCTGGCCTTAGAGTATATCGTAACAACTAATAGTGGGGAAACGATAATTCAAACATAAAATTAAGTTCCGTCCCACAAACGTCCCTACCAGTGGGGATTATTGTTTGTGGGAGTCTGTGGAAAACTTGTAAGAATTTCAAAATTAATGTATATTTCTCAAAAACTTTTATGTTCCACTGCACAAGAGACAAATATTCATATTGGCACCACTGTGACATTTCAACTAGAAAGTAGATTTTTCACCTGAAAAATGCGATTTGAAGTCGCGAACAAACAATGTCGAAGCAATACGCTGGACGCATCAGATATTTGTCTGGAAGTCTAAGAGGCGACTTGAACCGCAACATTCCAATTCCTCTTTGCAGTTTCTTTTCATGATTCAAACTGCTGTTTGTCGAAAGTTTCTTTGTGTGCATACGTGTACAAAGAAGAGATTTCATTGGCTTGAAAAGCCTTATTTCGTATTCAATAATGCTGCATTTGGGAACTAAAGTTCTACGTGAACCATTCGGTAGGTACCTACTCTGTAAATACGTATAAATTCTTTAATCATAATCTGTCTACACGCCTAGAGATATCTACACGACTCTCATTCGTGAGTTCAAATCCCTTTTTCATTTCAACTTAAATACGGATTTTCTACGTTCGTGTTTCATAGCCATTTCTGAAGTTATTTGCATCAAAATTCTGTACAAATAGTCATCAATATCACGAGTTTGTGTCAAATGGTGGCATTTCTTAGTAGAAAATTTCAGTAAATTTCGTTTCGGTAAAAATGGTTAAGTGTAACTTTAGGTCCTTCAAATTCTTTCGAAGTCTATGTTTGTTATGTCGTAGTGCCAACAAAATAGAAATCACAAGCCCTTGTTTCACTTGTTAAGTAGTAGAAAAAGAAATTTGCTAGTTGTTTTGTTGTACCCGCAGACAGTTATGTTGTACCCGCATTTATGCAGTTTTGTTGTACCCGAATTTATGCAGTTTTGTTGTACCCGCAGTTATGCAGTTTTGTTGTACCCGCAGTTATGTGGTTTCATTATCTTTGTCACCACAACGTAAGAAACTTTTCCCATGTGACAATGAATTCACACGCTTTATACGGAGTTGTAGTAGGGGTATGGAATGGTGGATATATGTAGTTCTGTTTGTACTAATAATGTTTGGACTAATATCATTACTTTAAGAAAATTGTATTTAACATCTTTATACTCGTATATATTAAAATTATTGAATTAAATTATGAAATCAGTCTGGATTTCAGTTCCATTATTTATGTTCGACATTCAGTAAACATTTTTGCGTCCCTATGCTAAGAACTATGATTCAGCCCTTCGGGCCCTTTACCGCGAAAAGGGCGTAAATTGTTTTACATGATAAACTGCTGGAAGGAGCCTGATTCACGTTTATTGTTAAAGAAACCAGTAATTTATTTGATATATTGTGATTATAGAGTAGTTATAGAAAATCTCCAATGGCCGAGTAAATTCGGTGTACGATTTGTTGCCGGTCATGCGTTTGTAGAACGCTTGTTTGGTGTTAGGTATCTGTTGTACGAGTATAATGTTACAAATGAATGAGATTAAAAAGAACTCAAAAAAAGACCCATTTCACCGTCAATCCTAAGTTTACCGTATCTTTTAAAGTAAGACCAATGTCTACAACATTTTACAGCTTTCCGAACCCTATCGAACGACATAACAGTTTGTTTGTAAAGGGTGGATCAACAAGAACTTGAAATTCGAATCGTCCGCCATTTTCGATTAGCAATTGTACTGTCAGCTATATTTGGTACATTGTTAATTGAAACATAGACATCTTTGAAAATGCCGCGTTACAGTGTGGAAGATCGTTTATTAATAGGGAAAACACATTACAAAAAGGAGAATTTTTTATACTAACAATTCGCAAGTTACGTGATCATTTTGGTGCGCATAATCGACCGTCGCGGATTGACGAAGGAATGCGGACTTTTCATTGAAAGATTAAAGAAGAAACCTTTCCCGTCATCGCTCTAAAAGAACACCTGAAAACTTCGCTGCTGTGAATGTCAGTGTCGCAGAACAACCAAACACTTCCATCTGGCATCGCCGCCAGGAATTAGACCTCCTATCCATCGCAGCACTGTTGCTGCGATGGAAATCGCAGGGGATTGGTGGATCACATACGAGAACTACAGTTTTCTTATTTCTGGAGCATGCGGGTTTCCTCACGATGTTTTTCCTCACCGCGGAACAAATGACATTTTTTTTTAAATAATCCATTCTTAAGTAGAATCTCGAAGGGCCGAGGATTTAGATTTAAGGATTACTGAACCTATTTGGTTCATATTCGAACTTAACCGAGATATAGACCCAAACTATTTTTCTGATAAATCAAAAATGCATCGTACAGTTTGGTACTGGTTAGTGTTATTTGACTCAGTAGGTGGTGACCTTTGGTGATAGTCGAGATGTTGTGAAAATTTTTCAAAATTCGAAAATCATGATCTCTGCAATAGGTAGTTCAGAGTCGTCGAACACGACTTTAGTAAGTATTGTAAAAAATCATTGCTCAATATTACCCTCTTTCGTTTTTCTTTAATCGGATAATCTGTACATGTAATATAATAAAATCGTAACGGAGCCGTGTCTGTACATGTAATATTTAAGAACAAGTCATTGTAGTGTAACTTGCATTGGAATTTTTGTGTGTCTCTCTGTCTGTCTATCTGTCTGTCTGAACGCGCGTCACGCTAAAACCGCTTTACGGATTTCATTGAAACGTGTTATAGTTATAACTTATATGCTGGGTTAACATTTAGAGTGGTTTTTATCCAAATAAATTATGAAGTTCCCACGGGAATCACAAGTTTACGCGAACGAAGTCGCTGGCACTGCTAATAACAAATAAGTATTAGAACAATACCAACAAATAGACGTTGATCTGTCTCTTTCGATACCAAACGCTTTGAACTATCTAACTCTGAAACTAAGTGCTCGTGTTGTGTGCAAGTTGTCCGTCCGTCTGTCTGACCCTTGATAACCCGGGCTCTGGAGACTGGATTATAGTACTGGAATTTGTTCCTAACAATCTATTGTGGAATAGATTTCTGCTGTTATCTTTGCTTAAGTGATGAAGACATTTAGTAAACGAATTATTATTAATTGCTGATAACGACTTTTAAAGCTTCAAAAACATAAATGTTTTAACATACTTAATTACTAATTAGAGATAGTGTCACTAGCTTTTCAGAAAAATAATTCGAAGTTTTAAAAAATGTCCGAACTATCTGATTTTTTACCATCCTTATGGAATCTAATCATACCTAATATTATTCAAAAGTTGGTTTATTTGTTTGTAATCTAATTAATGACTTTACAAAAAATCAACGGATCGCTACCAAATTTGACACACTTGAATTTAATGAATAGTTTGACATACTTGAATTTAGTGAACACAGATTAATACATAGGTTAGTTTTTAATCCTAATTCCACACTAGAGAAACTGTGTTCAATAGTCCGAATTTTAATAATCAATATTTAATAATAAGTAATTCAGTAATAATAAAAGAACAGTCTAAACATGCAAAAAATCCGGTAGTTAATAAAATATTATTATTTTATATTATTTATCACACTTCCACGTCCCGCAAATGTAAGCGCCTCGAATCTTATTATTAAATTTTTAATTAATAAAAATCAATGCCCTAAATTAATCATTTAATTCACTTAAATTAATTACTAATTATTTATTTTTAATGAATAAAAAAAAATATGAAATATATTTCAATGTTTTGTTAGATATAATAGTTTTCGTCTACTGATATACTGGTACCTGATATTGTCTTTGTAAAATATGGAAATACTAAATTTATAATTGTCACAGAAATAGGCTATTTTGATATCCAATAAAGTATTTCGAAAAGAACATATCGCTATTACATTATGAAATAAATACATTATGTACTTGTTTTGAAATATGATAATTTGATAATTAGTTTATTATCTAATGAACGAGTAATACCATACTATACCATCAGCCTATGTCTCTCCACTATAGACCTCTCCCACGACACGAACCACACACGCAATTGCTGTCATCGCATCGCGGTCCATCTAGCCGGAGGGCGTTCCTATGAAAACTATCAAATATCTTCGATAGGTAACGAGCGCTGCGTAATGTATAAAACCTAAATAATTTCACAAACTATCTATAAACTAATTTTTGAGTCACTGAGGTGACTGAACAAAATTGTGAGGGTAAAATAGCCTACTTTTAATCTGTGAAATCTAAACACCGTAAACTCCAAACGTGTCTCAAAAATCCAATCTCCAGCTACTAACTTTATTTTATGTACGACTGAGTTACTTTCAGCTCAAAATGCTTTAAAATATGAATTTTCAGTTTTCAGTGTGCAAACGAGTAACACTGTACTCGCGTTACTCAAAGGGAGCTGTGGAACTCATTTGCAATCCAATCTACAAACTCGCGCCGAGTCCATTGAGGCTCAGGCTACTTCCACGTACACGAAAACTTTGAACTTGCCCAATCACATATTGACTTACAAAAAATGATGTAACTTTAAACCCACGATATCATGATGACTTTGGAAGCGTTGAATACCTCAATGTATGCCTAGGTACTTTCCACGTTGACCTTTCCAGTAGTTTCATATTCGACAATGGGGGTATAGATCTATGGATATTAGCCTTTTTTCAGATTCAGATTTCTTATTTGCCAGAGCACGGGTTATAATAGTCCATACATAATCTGCCTCGTCGATATGCAAATTCTTATATATCATAAAGTACAATCACACAATTGTCAAAAAGTGTGCCATCTTGTCACTATATATACATACACAACTATAAAAGCCACAAATTGTTAACCATATACAATGCATCATAACCAAAGATCGGAGTAAGTAGGTTGATTTTTCGTACTTGCATCATGGAATCATTATATCGTACAAAACATGGACATGCCTTTTTTTCTGAAAGTTCCGGTATTTATGGGATTGAATTAATTATTATTAAAGTAGTGATTTAGTAACACCACAGTTTTTTTTACTTAGAATGCCACTCACCTATACTCGTATATGACGTGGAAAGTGTTAAGAAAAAAAAAACTTGTTCATATTGTTTCGTTTCTCACCTTACACCTAGCTCCACGTAATAATTTTGAAATTTCGGAAAAAAGTCTCAATAATTTTAAAATTCCGGAATCCCGGAGGTATGTCCATATTGACATATACGTTTTGAGATCATTGATCCTATTTCAATCTACCTACTTCGATCTATGATCATAACATCTCACAAACGAATCTGCGATGTCAATTAAGCTCGACGGTGAAGGAAGACATCGTAAGGATACCCGCCATATTCTAGAGAATTTTAAAAAATCTGATATCCGCCAATCCGCACTGGGCACGCATGTTTTTTTTTTTCAATATATTTTTTATTTTTTTTTTCCTGTGTAATTGTTTATAATAAGTACGTACTTATAACGCGTTTTGTATATTGTTAGTAATCTGTGGACAATGAAATGGGTGATACAATGAAATATTATACTCCTTTTTAGTAATGTATTTGTATTTTTGAAAATATATTATCATTGTTAATTGATACTAATAAAGAAATTGAAGGGCCCCCCCTTCAATTTCTTTATTGCAATTGAATATGCAATTGGGGGTGCATGCTGCAATCTAACAGCCGCTGGCCGCACTCGACTGGACACATTACCCCTCTCTCACAGAAGAGTACCTTGAAATGTACTGCATTTTCCACTTTATCCTATTGCCCAATCTGCGTACGTTCCATGCCCATTACCATCCCACCCCATCCTTTCCCATTTTCCCAACCCTTTCTCAAAATCGATTCCGACATTAAACAAAGGTAGGCGCGCAACTTTGCAGTGACGGTACTTTGCCACCGCAAAGTTCCGTCGTTCTGGACCGCGGCATGTCATACTGGCATGCACCGCGGCTGTATCCAGTATCCACTCACTTACTTACCACCAGGTGGACTGTACGTTCACTTGCCATCTAGCTCATCTAGATATGTGCAGTGGGACATTATAGATTGATATCGATTGAAGGAACTACATAGGAGTTATTTAAAATTATATTTGGTAGTTTAGAACATATTTAGTGGTTGCACTAAATCAGTATTCTGAAGTTTATATAGTTACATAGTTTATAGTTTTCTTTGACGTTAATGACAAAATTGCAGTCGTTCGTCCCGAAGTCTACAGACAGATGCAACTTTCAAACACTATTAAATTATTAATTGAGTTATTAAAACTTTATACGAGTTGGGATAAGACGAGGTATTAAGATTTTGAATGCGTCTGATAATTATCACTGTTACTTTTGGATTTAATTCGATTAAAAATTCCACATTTTATTTGCGTGTAGTTTGCATTTGTAAATGGTTATTATTAAAAGAACAGGTTTGCTTTACAAAATTATAATTGTACTGCTAAGAAGTTCGTATTTGTTTGATTTGCCAGTAAAATATTTACTATATTTAATTGTATTTTTCTACATTTTTAGGGAAGGGAAGTTACAGCCCCTGGATACACCAAGCCAAGTGACCCCGTTTCTCATAGAATACTACCGTAAAATATCCTATTCCATTCCTACCATTTCCTACTATATCCTATTCCTTCAAAGTACGTACATGTTCGGTACATACGATCGTATTCTATCCTTCTAAATTTTTCCAACCGTTCCTCCATCGCTTATTATTGTTGAGTGATGTTGACATGTATCGATAATCAAGCGAAATGAACATCAAACTAAATTTCTATAGCATGTAACAAAGAGATGCTTCGTAAGCAGAATGAACATGTATAGGGCCAATCCGTCCGAGAGCAACTGTTGGCGTTGTCATTTCAAAACCAGAGGCCATTTATAAGGGCATTATTCGCACCTGATGCTGCACTGACCGCAAACAAGGTGGGCGATATAAATTAATATAGGGATTATGGAGCCCTTGGGGAGCGCTAAAATGATATTTTACTTATTGTACTCGCGTTATGATGAATTAAATTTAGTTATGGAGGTACCCAGTTAAATTTGTACTAATTTATGTAATCCTGTATTAATTGTAGATTATTTTAAGTAATACAAAACAGAAAACAAAACAATATTGTACTCGTAAAAAAACTGGTGATACAAAAGTTCCAGATGATTCCTCGTACTGATATCAAGCCAAAATAACAATAATCTTAAAAAAACTTACATATAATTATACAAATATACCATACCATACCATCAGCCCGTGTGTCTCCACTGATGGATACAGGCGTCTCCCAACACACGGTCCACTGCTCTTATCATCCAGCCACTGACCACCGGGAAATGTGACGTGAGCCGGAGGACGTCCCACGCTACCCACGGTACGTGGTCTCCGTTCGAGGACTCGTCTCTCCCATCGGTCATCGGTTCTGCAGCAAATATGGCCTGCCCAACTTCAGCTTATTGATTCTTGGAGCTATATCGACAAGTTTAGTTCTTCGTCGAATTTCTTTGTTACGGATTTTGTCCAGCAAAGAGAGCACGAGCATAGCTCATTGCAGCATATAAGTTGATAACTCGAAATTTTATAAATTTTAAATACCTAAGTAGTTCTAACACGTTGTATCACTTTGGATTACAATAGAAAAATTTAAACTCGATAACTTCAGAGAAATTGATTTCAGTATGAAAGTGATATCTCGATATACAAAGCGAAAGTATATACATTAAGTTTTATGTAGTGGAGTGTAGGCTTTCTCGGCCGGTGTCCATATTAATTGAATCTTCCGGGCTACTTGGCCGAGGTCTTCTGGAATCTCTTCTCTTTTTTCCAAACGTTTCTTCAACAACTGCGGTTGACATCTTCAGTGGCGACTGCGTTCACTTTCGGAGAGATGTTATCTCTTCGGCTTCTCGAGCGCAACTTGCAGTTATTGACGAAACGTTTGGAAAAAAGAGAAGAGATTCCAGAAGACCTCGCCCAAGTAGCCCGGAAGATTCAATTAATATTAAGATTTTGAACTGTGCCCTTGAAAAACCCTTGAGTTTACCATATCAATTTAATGTCTCCATGCACGAGGTAAACCATGTTGTTTGTATTTTTAACGGAAATATAAAAGCAAAATCACAGGTATTTATTTTTATGCATAAATAATTAAAACGAGCGCCATTTTCACACCACTTTCTTGTCGCCCTAAACGCTTGAACGGTCATTGCCCGGACCTCAGATGTCCCGTCGTTTCACTTGTCCGAATAATTTTATGATTAATTTGAATAACAAAATCATACAAATATACATAAACTTGTTCCAAAATTGTTTTGGGTGTCTCCAAAATATTTCCCACAATTTAAATTTTACCCTTATATTTTCTAAAACATGTAAATGAAGATCTTTGTACTTCATTCCTAATTGACTATAGTGGTGGCTCTGTGGAGTTTGAGCCAGTCGATGGTTACTCTATGGTTGAGCCAATGGAGGTTTGACAGAAGGGCTTGTCATTTTTTGATATCAAGGATTGTTATATCGAGGTTTTACAATTGTGTCTAATGACAAAATATAATAAGATATTGAGAATTAAATTAGAGAATCAATAGCATTAAATGTTGTTTCTCTTTTCAGGTAAGATTTGTACAGATTGTAACATGTTGTTTTGATGTCAATTGTATATTGCCACATTTGGTTTAATAAAAACAATCTCTTTTCAGAGCAACGCAATTTGTTTTGATTTCGAGATTTATCTCTAGTGCTTGATAAAGCACATTATAAAACAACATTTTTACAGCTGTTGAGCAGCAATGGAAAAATTAAGGTTTGAATTTGTAGTGAAACCGGCTGAAGATCCAAAAACGAACGTAATCTGCATAACCTCAATTACGGATACCGATAAACAAACTTTTGTAATCCCGGAACAACTACAACCGGTAAAACTACATGATACACTTATAAGAACTCAAACTTTCCAAAAAGTAAAAGCTACCCTACAAAAGAGACACGAAAAAAGAAAAGTATGGATTTCGGTAACACCAGAGATGAATAATGTTTATGTAGATGAAGATGGAAATATGCAGTTCAAGGGATATTTACTGGAAGAGATTACACCAGAAACACGGCAAGAGGCTGATACAGCTAAAATTTCAGAAGAAGCCTTGACAAGAATCCTGGAGAATTTTGCTGAAATGAAGAAGGACACACCTAAACCTCATAAAATAAGAAATTTAACAGAGAAATTTGTAATAGAAAAATTCACTAGAAAAACATCAAATGGATCTCAATGGATGAATATTTTTGAAGCAGAATGTACTCGTTTAGAAATAGATGAAGATACTATGAGAATTGAAGTTCTTAGGCTATTTTTAGAAGACTCGTGTCTTGACTGGTACAGTTCCATGCTCATAAAATATACAGTAAACTCAGAATGGTCAATATGGAAAAAAAACTTTTATGAAACTTATGCGGACAAAGGTTGGTCACCAGTCAGGTATGCAATTTTATTCAAATACAGACAGGGCTCATTACTTGATTATGCACTAAAAAAAGAAAGACTTTTATTGGAGATAAATAAATCAATGGATAAACCCACTCTAATTGATCTAATCGCTATGGGGCTACCAAATTTTATAGCAGATAAAATTGATAGAAATAACTTAAAAGATACTGAGAATTTATTTAATAACATCAGAGGTTTAGAACATTTGGTGAATAAAAAGATTTTGGAAAAAAAGATGGTAGGTTTTGAAAATAAAATTAAAGAAAACAATGGAAGAGACCGACCATGCAGAATATGTGAAAAAGAAAATAAAGGAAACCGGTATCATCCTGAATCCTTATGTTGGTTTAAAAACAAAAATAATGACCAACCTAAAAGAGGTCAAATTAGAAGCGTCAACAATTCGGAGTTAGAAATGCAATTAAATGAAATAGATCCAAAAAACTAACAACTTCACCATTAATCAAAATTAAATTAACAATAAATAATACCTTAGAAATTTTGGGAATTTATGATTCAGGGTCGAATGTGTCTTTAATAAACTCAAGATTATTGTCCTTGAAAAGTAACCCAATTAATAATAATAATGGAAATGCAAACTTAAAAACGATTAATGGTGTAAAAAAATCCATAGGAATAGTAACTTTAAAGATAAAGATTTATGAGATTGAAAAAAATATTAATGTTTTTGTCATAGATGAAGAGAATTTCGACTATGATTTCTTAATTGGATTAGATTGCATAGAAAAATTTCAACTAATTCAAAATGAAAAATTAGAAATTACACAAAACATCCTAAACTTCAAAAAAGAAGATAATAAAGAAGAAATAAATCCTAATAACACAAAAATAATTCCTGGCTTTTCAGGTAGCAAGTTTGAAGAAAATCAGAACTTAAATAAAAAAAAAAAGGAAGTGAATGTCCTAGGGAAAACTAAAGTTGAAACAAATGATAAGTATAAAATAAACTTTAATGAACACGTGGAAGCGACGAACTTTAACATATCAGTAAATCATCTAAACCTTCAGGAACAGTCAGAAATAAATAAATTAATTTGCAAATATAAATCACTTTTTGCCAAAGATAAATATGATATAGGCACGGTGAAGGGCTATGAAGCACATATTGATTTATTAATAGATAGATATTGTAGCAAAAGACCATATAGATGCACTATTGAGGATAAAAAAGAAATAGAACAACAAGTATCGAAATTATTACAAAAAAAATTAATTGAAGAGTCTTATAGTCCTTTTGCAGCCCCGGTAACATTGGCATATAAAAAGGAAGAAGGAAGAAAATCTAGATTATGCATAGATTTTCGCGATCTAAATAAAATTGTGATTCCTCAATCACAACCGTTTCCACTAATCGAGGATTTAATGATAAAAACAAGAAACTGCAAATTCTTCTCAACGCTGGATATAAATTCAGCATTTTGGTCAATCCCTTTGAAAATTGAAGACAGAAAGAAAACAGCATTTGTTACTCAAGAAAACCACTTTCAGTGGACCTGTTTACCCTTTGGTTTAAAAACTTCTCCTGCAATTTTTCAGAGAATATTAAGTAGCATTATTAGGAAACATGGACTATCAGATTTCACCGTAAATTACATAGATGATATTCTGATATTTTCTGAGACATTTCCAGCACATGTTAAGCACTTATCATTGTTATTGGAAGCAATTTTAAAGGAAGGCTTTAGATTGAAATTCTCTAAGTGTAAATTTGCACAAGACTCGGTGAAGTACTTAGGCCATATAATAAAAAATAATACAATTAGTCCTCTAAAGGATAATTTAATTGCTATAAAAGATTTCCCTGTTCCGACAACACGAAAAAATGTTCGGCAGTTTTTGGGAAAAATAAATTTTTATGGAAAATATGTGCCCAATATATCAATCATATTAGATCCCTTACATAATTTGTTAAGAAAAGAACAAAAATTTGTTTGGTCAGAGAAATGTCAAGAATCATTTGATACAATAAAGAAGCTACTGTGTTCAAAACCCATTTTAGCAATCTTTGACCCAGATCTGCCGATACATATTTATACGGACGCCAGTATACAGGGCATAGGCGCGGTCTTGAAGCAACCACAATGCAATGGAGAAGAAAAACCCTGTGCATATTTTTCAAAAAAATTAAATGACACTCAAAAAAAGAAAAAAGCTATATATCTGGAGTGTTTAGCAATAAAGGAAGCAGTAAAATATTGGCAGCTTTGGCTCATAGGAAAAAAATTCTCAATTTTCTCTGATCATAAACCTCTAGAAAAAATGAATATTAAGGCTAGAACGGATGAAGAACTGGGAGAGCTCACATATTATCTATCTCAATTTAATTTCGAGGTAATATATTCTCCAGGAAAATACAACTTAGAAGCTGATAGTTTGAGCAGAAATCCTGTATTAGAATCATATGAAAATCAAGATGAAATTTTAAAAATTGTGAACTTTATTAAACTAGAAGACATCCAAAATGATCAAGAAAAAAATGAAGATATAAAACAAAATATAAATAAACTAAAATTAAAAGATAAAATATACTATAAGAAGATAGGGAGAAAGGAAAAGATTGTACTGACCGAGGAATTTAGTAAAAAAATTATAGAAAACATACATTATCTTTACTGCCATATAGGAATACAACAAATGGAAAACAAAATTAAACCATTCTACGTAGCGAAAAATTTAACATGTAATATAAAGAAAATTTGCGACAACTGTGAAATCTGCATAAAAAATAAATCTAGAGCTAAATATAAATTTGGACTAATGTCTCATCTAGGGCCCGCTACTTACCCTTTTGAAATAATGTCTATAGATACCATCGGTGGATTTGGTAGCTCACGCTCTACAAAAATATATTTACATCTTCTGGTAGACCACTTCACCAGGTATGCCTATATTGTGACTTCAAAAACTCAAAGCTCGAGTGATTTTATAAAGATTGTTAAAAAAGTGACACAGGAAAATAAAATAGGCATGATTCTATCTGATCAATATCCGGGTATAAATTCAAAAGAATTTAAAAACTTCTTAAATAAGGAAAATATACCCATAATTTTCACTGCAGTAAATGCACCTTTTTCGAATGGTTTGAACGAAAGATTGAACCAAACATTAGTTAATAAAATCAGATGTAAAATTAATGAAAAGAAGGATAAATTGGCCTGGACGACTATTGCTCACGAATGTACAAAAAAATATAATGAAACGGAGCACACTGTGACAGGATTTTCTCCACAATATCTATTAGAAGGAAAAAATGTTAATATTCTACCAGATGAACTGAAACAAAAAATAACACATAATGAGTTAATGCAAGATAGAAAAATAGCTTTGGAGAAAACTATAAAATCACACAATTATAATAAGCAACAATTCGACAAAAACAGAAAAAAATGCGAACTTAAAGTAGGAGACTTGGTATATGTTGAAAACGGAAATCGATTAAACAGGAAAAAACTGGATGAATTAAAAATCGGCCCATACCAAGTATTAGAAAAATTGTCAAACTCAATATATAGAGTAAACACAGGGCATAAAAAATTCGAATCAAATCTTTTCCACCATACAAAACTTGTTCCAGTACCAGAAGAAACCTAAAAGGCGGGGGGGGGGAAGATGTAAATGAAGATCTTTGTACTTCATTCCTAATTGACTATAGTGGTGGCTCTGTGGAGTTTGAGCCAGTCGATGGTTACTCTATGGTTGAGCCAATGGAGGTTTGACAGAAGGGCTTGTCATTTTTTGATATCAAGGATTGTTATATCGAGGTTTTACAATTGTGTCTAATGACAAAATATAATAAGATATTGAGAATTAAATTAGAGAATCAATAGCATTAAATGTTGTTTCTCTTTTCAGGTAAGATTTGTACAGATTGTAACATGTTGTTTTGATGTCAATTGTATATTGCCACATTTGGTTTAATAAAAACAATCTCTTTTCAGAGCAACGCAATTTGTTTTGATTTCGAGATTTATCTCTAGTGCTTGATAAAGCACATTATAAACATATTACGAATAAAAAAGATAGTATTTTTAACCAAATACAGATTGAATACCGAGAGACAATGTCTAAGTTAAGATTCGCTCAGCAAAAGTGATAGTAAGTTTACTGAGGACGGAGTTGCACTCCTTGGAACTACACGAAAAATGCAGTCTTATGCTTTTATTTGATTTGATTATCACAAACATTATGCACAGCACTTTGAAGGCACTAGGCACAATAAATTATCACTATTAAACCACAAATCCTACAATACAACATTTTTACAATAATCAAACAAAAACTTAACCATCAATTCTTGGGTTTCCGCCAAAAAGTCAAGAATATGTAGTGCTCCAAGAAATGTACTATAAAGCTCTGTATATAAATGTAATATTATATGTATAGGATATTACATGTAAAAGCCCACTTCTACACTCGTAAAGTACCTAGCTAGCTTGAATATAACGTGTTTTTCAAAATAGTTCAATATAGTTGCTTTTTCGCTATTTTTTGGGCTTTTCATGCTTCAACATCAAAAGCATACGTTCAATAAGAATAAAAACAAGATTCAATAACTTAAAAATAACCTTTATTGTAATAATTTTAAGATTGAAAGTATAAATATAAAGTTGAAAGTATAAAGTGTGTAGGCGCAATACCAGCAGGCATGACACAGACACACCTTTGTAGGTACGTACACTCAAACGCATACACACACACACACACAGTTACACACACAATACACACACACTCACGCACATCACTCCTACTCTCTATGCTCGCCACAGACCACTTACGAAAATGCTCTGTGATGCTCTCATATATCATGCACCGAATCCCTTGTTTAAACTTAGCACTACACAAATTATTGAATTATACGAGTATATAAAAATTATAAATAAGTAAAATAATACGTCTATGTGTTTCTTATTTGTTACACAATATAAGTTTTTATGGATAATTTTTATAATTACAGTGTTTATTTGGTTTTATAAATGAATGACAAATGCAACACATAACGCCACCACACTCAATGACCTACACTGTGACTCCCTGTGTCGTGGGTCCAGAGACACACAAACATCTGAATAATAATTATTGTATTTGTATTTTTGTACCTGGATCCGAACAAACAATTTGTATTTAAATAAATGCACGTCCGATTCCAACGCGGGATCTTCTGTACCAAAAAAAACTTACCCGATCGATCAAACTACAGCACCTCTAACCACCAATAACCAACTACAACACCAATAAGAGTGCACTCGCCAGCCCACTCTCCCAGCGTGACGTTTTAAGACCATTCATCGCATATTCACAAGCAGGCCCGTGTCCAGCAGTTGTCGAGAAAAGGGCTCACTGTGGTTAAAGTATCAAAACTATAAAAAATATTATAAGAACTAAGCGTTCATTAAATTTAACTGGAAACTTATCACAGTGAACCTTAATTACAATTACATTTAATGTGTACTCATAAACGTTACCGTTTACATATTTCAACTCGTAATTACACCATCATTAGAATACGTAAGGACGTTTGTGTCACCAGAAAATGTGCACTTTAAAATACATTTATGACTGTGGTACGAGTTAAGAGCGACTGACTGCTTGGCAAAATAACGTGACATGTACGAGTATGCATGTTCCTTACGTATAAACGAAACCTGGGGCACAAAAACTAATTATTTTGTCTAAAACACTTTTGACTTAACGTGTATTAGCAGCAATTTTAGAAAATATTATTCTGCCATTTTAGAGCAATAATAGAGTCAAAATGAAGGGTTGAGAATATAATTATTATTGTAACAAATTTTCGAGTATATTTAAAATGCTAACGCATATTTAAGATTTAGGACCAATGGTCCTAACGCACTCTTTCATTTCTGTGGCTATGAGGTAAATGTAATAGTTTTAAATATATTTTTTCAGTTATGTTTCCAAAGCGCTTATATATTTTCTATTATGGTAAAATTCTACTCGTATAAGGAATAGTTTTCAATATGTCCTTAAAAGTAATTTGCATCTCAATGGTAAAACTGCGCTACGAACTACTTATTTTTACTCCGCGTGTAAAATTTAATTTTCGGCTACAGATTCGTCGTTTCAATCTCATCACTTGCACCAAACTTTTTACGCTAAATTTAATCTGCGGCATTGCTCGTATGGGGCATTAAAATTACATACAGGCTCTCGCATCGTGAATACATTTGCCGTGGTCGGCCCGGAAGTTCCGAGCTGAGGCACTTCCGGTACAGCGTTTTCAGTTATTCTCAACTTAGGGCTTATTCCATTTGCAGTGTATGGAAAATAAGGTACCAAATTGTATGTAGAAAATTTATGCTGAAATATGAGTACGGTTAAATTTTCTATGAGATTTTAAGCTGCGGGCTTTGTTCGCATTTTATACTTAGAAAAATAATTGCTTTATAATTTAGGCAGAAAAGATGCACTAATAAACGGATGAAACATTTACTTGAAATCGGTAGTGGTTGGAACAAATACAAACTCTTATGCAGTTTATTATTAGCTTACTCAATAAACGGCTAGGTGGCGCGCCAACCGCAGAATAAACGAGGTGATGGAGTAAAATTTTAACAGGGTGGTGACCTAAGAATGGCAAACGAAGCGTTGGTCGTGTGCGTCGGAAAGGTCGGGTTGATAACGTTAAGAAAATTGCGGGAGGGATACGATTAAGAACAGCGCAAGACCGAGGAGGGTGGTTAAACGAAAAGAAGTTTATACTCAGCAGAAGCGGGTACAAACAAGCTGTAGATAATGATGATGATGAAAGGGCAAAGCAATACTTTTCAGAACGAGTAAAAACGATAGCTGCGACACTGACACAATTATAGAGAATTTTATATAAAAATATATGCTTGATATTTCTAACGTTCGGGTGAGAATAAAGGTAAGAACTTTTTAAACTTACGCGTTTTGTACACATTTAGCCCACTTTACCCTATTTCCTCAGTGTACGTACATGTTTCAGTTGTGAGTGAGATATGCCAGAACCCATTCCCACCCCATCCCATCCCTCCTCATTTTCCAAACCCTTTCTCCAAGTCCATTCCTATATCTCTAAAGGTAGGCAGCGCATGCCAACGTTTGTCATTCTCGACTGATGTTGGCATGTATCTCGAATGTCTATGGACGACAGTATCTGCTTACCATCAGGTGCACTGTATCCTCGTCTGCCGCCTTCGTCCATAAAAAAAAAACTGCGCTATAATTGCGGTTCAGACACAATAAAAATCTGTAATTTTTTGATTTCGAATTTTACGTAGCTACATTTCACGTGCTATTTTGTATGAAAACTAGTTAGTTATTGCTCAAATAATTTTATTGATTGGTGTATCTGAAAATAAATGCAACTTAAATTATACTCGTATATTGCTTAGACTAATATTTCACTGCTTTGTTCGAGGTAGCGCTAATTAAAGCAAGCCGGAAATGCATGTATAATAATGAAACTCGTGATTAAATACGGGTGGATATGTGTGACTCCCCTTAATTAAGGCGCGGTTCGACAGGGGAGCCCTTTGGTTGAATAAAAGATATAGTCACCTCCGGTTCAAACTGGTTTGGGTCTGTTATGTTATTTAATGTACAAGAAATAAAGATAATATAGAACTAAAATCATCCACAATGCAAGCGATTACAGTATGCAAACAAATCTAGAAATAACTAAGTAAGAAACCAATATGGAAAGAAAAATAAATAGATTGAGGGACCTCAGCTGTCTATCTAACACTTTACCTGAAGATTTTTCTACATTTATAAATTGTTTAACACTTTACCTGAAGATTCTTCTACATTTATAAATTGTTTAACACTTTACCTGAAGATTCTTCTACATTTATAAATTGTTTAACACTTTACCTGAAGATTCTTCTATATTTATAAATTGTTAAGTATATCTATAAATAACATTTAGGGCATCTTTTATTCAGATCAATTATAACATTCCCGCGGGAATCAAACAACATATATGTACATTAAAGTCTGCGCGTACGAAGGCGCGGGCACTGCTAGTAAGTAAATAAATCAGTTACGCGAACTCGGCTGGTACACTGTCGTGCAAATAGATATCTACTCGTAGCCTAGCATGGAAACATACAAAATTGAGAAAAATAATCATACCTGCTTTATTTACTTGATTTCTGCAATTAGCAAAGATTTAATTAACATCTGACCCCCGCTCAATTAACAATATAATACGCCCGGATTTGGCTGACGCGTGACAAAATATGAGTTTGTCCGCGTTCATGGCGAGGATGATGGACGCTATTTCACCTTTACGAGGAGCACGGTGTTATGATGGGGACTGTTATATAGGGGATTAATTATAGCGAAAATGTCTGCGGGCTTCGTTTATTGGCGTATACACCGGTCAGTACAAACAAAATGTAGTACATGAATAAAATGTACGAATACCTACATGTATAAGTAAGCAAGCGTATAGTAAGAATATCTGATATACTTTATGTAGAATACCTACTTAAAGTTAATTATACTTTTAGTTGTATGCGAATGTGTAGTGCCAAGACAAACCTCTATGGTTTATATGACACCAAGTATAATTAATTATGTATGGTTATTTTTTTGCATTTGTTTTGTTTAATAAAAATAAATTATTATAATAAAGGTGGTAATGAAAATCTTAATAAAAATGGCATATATATATAAATAATATAGCACACGTATGTACATATATAGGAAATATAGAACAAAATGTAGTAGCTCAAAATCTATGCATATAATATAGGTACATACATAGAATATTTAAAAAAGTCATTGCAGTGTAAAAAACATGTGATAAAGAGCCCTAAACAACATTTTTTGGAATTTTTATCTGTCTGTCTGAACGCTCATCGCGCAAAAATCGCTTGATGGATTTTAATGAAACTCGACAAAGTTATAACTTATAAGCCGTTTTAACATTTAGTGTACTTTATATCCAGATTAATTATGAAATTCCCACGGCGATCACGAGTTCAAGCGAACGGAGCCCCTGCTGGCACCGACCGTAAAGCTGATAGTGGCATAGCACTGATATCATGTAAAAATATATCGGACACTGACAAATTCTTGTCCATTAAAAAAAAGTTGTTAAAAATAAAGCATACACAAAAATATACTCGTACCTACACATCTGTACAAAGTTTTCGACATACATGCTTATATAGGTTACACTAGTGCAATTAGAAGCATAACTACTAATTGCATCCTTATAGTATATATATATATATATTTATTTAAACTTTATTTATTTATTGCATCAGTAATTGTACACATTGTTCATATATTTTTTTTTTATAGAAAAATGGCGGCAGATGGTAAGTGGATACTGTCGTCCATAGACATCCGCAATACATACCAACATCAGTCCAGAATGACAAACGTTGGTATGCCCCCGTATGTGCTGCCTACCTTTGCAGATTGAGGATTGGATTGGGAAAATGGGAAGGGATAGGGCGGGATGGGAATGAGCTTTGGCATATCTCACTCACTACCGAAACACGTACATACATTGGGGAAATATGTTAAAGTAGGAAACGCAGTACGTTTCAAGGTAGTCTTCTGTGAAAGGGGGAGAGAGATCATATCATCAGCTTATGTTATCTGCTGCTGGATATAGGCCTCTCCCAAAGCTTGCCAATACTATCAGCACGCAAAGCAAGTCGTTAAACCTGACAAGTTGCCCAAAGAACCTACGAACGGGAAATTAACAAGAAAGAACTGTACAAAGAACGTACCAAAAATATAAATTAACGTAAATAAAGTCTATTACTAAAATCCAATGAAAATCTCAATAGAAATTATCCATAATATACAAATTACCCCCCAAAATTCAACAAAATTATCAACAACAAATGGGAGGGAAAGTCGAACATGTTCCGTTCATTCTCCAAAGTCTACGGAACCCTCCGGGCGGTCACGCTCATTTACCTCGTAATTACGTTCGGCAAATACATTGGTATTTCAAGACGTTGCTACTGTACAACCTGGTACCTGACATTTTTGTTTGGACTAGCTTCATTGAAAAATAAGACCGATTGATGGCAGCGTCAGTCGGAAGGAAGATTTAGCAATTTTTATACATTTTAGAAAAAAGCTTGTTGCACGAGTAGAGTTTTACGAGTCCTATCTAGTGACGTATAGTTTGTACGTGTGATTTTTTCTTTGAAGTCTGTTAATCACTTTTAGTCGAGATATAGTGAAATTTCTAAATTCGAAAGTCGTGATCTTCGCAATAGGTAAATTTCTTTGAACTATCCATATTACTCAAAATTGACGGCCTATTTGAGCATATATAAAATGTGATTAGGTGATGATTATTATGTGGCCAAGGTCCCATCGGTGTTGTAAATAATTTGTAATAAAATTGATTTAAAATATAAATAAAAACAAATTTGGAAGTCATTTTTGTTCTAAGCACCCATTACAATATTTTCAAATTTTGTTATTTATATTTATAATTAATTTTAGTCCAATAAGGACACGATTATGTAAATTCATGTCAATGGAACGTACGAATTCTTGATGAATGAATGATTCATTAAATCAAATCTAGCTGTGATAAACGAAACTGTAGATACAGTACTTTGTCAACGATCAAATCACCTTATCGTGAAGCATAAACACGAAAAATAATTAGAAGTATTCGATGTTTCTTAAAATAAAAATGCATGTTACTTCGTTATTCCTTACAAGGACTTTTCGGCGAACCCTTTTGAGTCTTAGCGAAGTTTCTAATGTTTTGATTTCAAATGACGGGACATGTACTAATATTTTACTCGAATCCCTCACAAACTTTCACGCTTTTAGCCTCAATAATTTTAAACTTTATAGTGCTGAAAATAAGATCGATACAAACTACAAGTTATAACTTTTTGACTCTGTAATCGGGATTTAAAGGTATTTTAAAATCATGTTAGGGGAAAGTCAGGCTTCGAGAAGTTCAAAATAGAAAGAAAACGTTTTCAAATAAATAAACTCTGACCATTTTAAACATCTGACTTTCGTTTTATCATCGTTTGAAAGGGCTGAAAGGATGAATAATAGTCTATGATGAAAGTGCAGTTTGGTCATTTGAAATGTTCGTTAGAAATCTAAATTAATTCACATTTAATTCTAGTTCAATATTTAGGAAGGCCAATTTAAGATCATAGGGACCACACCTGTACAATGTTTTCAGTAGATACGAAGTAATTTTATTATTAACCTGAATACTGAAATTTTATAATGTAAACTAAAGGTCTTTTATCTAGGTACTCCACGGATTAAAATATAAAATTTAAACCAAATGTACAATATATACAAAAGACGAAATGTATATTCAACTTAGCAGTAAAATTAGTTTATTTGTACATTTCAGGCTCCAGTTAATTGTTAGTCATGAGTTATTTTTTAATTATGAGTATTTACATTGTTCTAATAATCTATGTTACGAGATGACAAAATAGTTCGAATACAAAAGGAAAAGTTACACAAACAATATTTAACGACATCGTATGTAAATAAGGGAACGCCTACAGTTAGAAGAAACTATACGAAGAAAGAAAACTTATGGTCCCACAAGAATTGCATTGTCAGACCCGTGTCAACGCTGTTCACGCATTATTTACAACTAAACGGTTTTATATGTTTGCTTAACACACGCATGTACTCATGGTATATATATATATATTATTTTGATACAAGGCCGTCAAATATAGGTAGTTGGTAGTAAAAGAAAATGTAATTAGGTCGGTTGGCCATTGCGTTTCGGCTGGGTTATACCCACCACAGCTCGCGAACATAAATAAACATACTTACACGTTTAATAGATAAATATGAATAAAAAACACAAATATTTTAACAAAAAATAATACACTTAAATATAAAATTATTATAGAAAAATATACGGCCCATTTAATAATTTGTCTCATAAAATTGGCCTGCCATCAATGAAGTGCATACCTACATAGAAATATGAATTGAGTTTTCATACAAAAAAACTTAAATTAACTTGAATTTTGAACAATTAGCAACATAGGAGCCACTTTAAATTTAAAATATGATATACTCTGATAGTTATACAATAAAGTGTAGTACGTCCACTTTCACATACATATATTTCAAAGAACAAGTTCCCAACAATAAATAAGAAAGTTAATAGCCAGGGAGACAAATTGTTCAAATGCAGAGCCGGATTGTCTAGAACCCACATTTTCAAATGCTAATGAGGCGTCTACATTGTCTTGAAACTGCACCTGCATTTTGTGTACTTGCATTTATAAATTGCTTACCTATATTTGTTTTTGTCAATATACAGGATTTTAATCGCTAAGAAAGCCTGGGCTGCGAGTTTTTGATAAGAAAATGTTTAATTAAAGTCAGTAATCGTATCCGTTTTCCTATAAATATTTTAAAGCACATTTTCAATAAACATCACACGCACCTAGTAATATAGCCGCAGTTACAATATCTACATATATTCATATGTATTTAAAATTTACACGCAATACTGTTTTTTAAATATCAGTGGAATCTGTATTATTTTGATAAATACATTATTTATAAGGATTATATAAATAAATATGAAACATAATCATAATCGTTCACGAGCGCAAATGAACGCAAAATATCGTAACTAAGTGGAAAAATCTCAGCTCACAGCTCGGGCCCAAAACTTTCGGGTCGCGGCATAAAGTGTCTTTTTGAGCGCACTGTACAGGGTAACTCTTTGTCAAGGAAGTTCGGTGTTGAGAAGTGCGATGATAAAAATCCGAAGTTGGCATCAGATTGAACAGCTCAAAAAAATTGACATTTAAAAGTTTACATAAATTTTTATCAGTTTTCAAAGTGCTTTCCAGCTATTATCTATCTTTATATCTGGACATATAATTGTACCTGTCTATTGACACACAAAATATCTATAAAGTACAACCTACACCGCAGATACAAACAGATAGGAAGTCTGGGGGCAGATAATAATGAGGGCTATATATCACAGTGATTATTGGTACAGACAGACATTCGTCAGACCACCCCTCTGTGGCTTTCATATGTATGGAGCAATATCTAACCTTTGTTATGGTACAAGTAGTGAGTAGTTATTATTGTTACATTTCTGTGGCGCGCTTTAAAGTTGCTCTTTTAATTCTTGCTAATTCTTCTCGGCAAAAATCAAATGAAAATGTATTTATAAAATTTTACAATGTTTTCAATGTTGTCAACATACTTTTTTATCAGCTTTTTCGTATCCGCATGTATTACGGATGTCACAGGGCGATAGTAACAATTTACTACCAGGTGGATTGTATGCTCGTCTGCTGTCTACTTTCCATAAAAATGTGTCAATGACAGATTTTAACATCCCACTGCAGGACACAGGCATGCATTACTTACGTATTATTTGCATTACTTTTCAAAGGTATTTAGGGTGAAAGAGTCCCTTTATGCACCTTAGGCTCCAGCATCAGACGCTGACGGTTATACGAAAAGTATACATCTTTACCTATTAACAACATAAATACGCATTCGTATAAATGTATTCATTTAGAAATTATAATCACGTTTCTACATATCAATCTTCTGTTGGAATATCTAATTCTTGCAATCAGTCGAATGCATCTAGTGGGCTGTGGGATATATACAGAATCATTCTTAGTATTATCATCATTCTAAGTATTGTTCTTAGTGTTAAAACTGTTCATTGAACCAAACAACTCCAGAAAATGGGTCCAAACATCATTGCACCGCCAAAATTTAAGGAGTCGGCGGCGCGCCCGCATACCCCCTGGTGTTGCAGGTGTCCATGGGCGGCGGTAACACTTACCATCACGTGAGACCGCTTGCTCGTCCGCCCTCTTCTCTATATAAAAAAAAAAAGTTTTCTTACTCACCTCCGACTTCAGCATCAGATGCTGACGGTTATGTGAATAGTATTCGTCTCTTTAACTATTCACTTCAGAAAGACGCATTCGAATAAGTGTATTCGTTTAGAAATTACAAAGCTTTACAGCTTAGTACAGCAGCGTCTCCTTGTGAGTCAGAAGCACAACAACCATCCTCAAACATGCTTCAAGGTACGATTGAACGTTTACACAAACACACATACATTTTCTTACCCCAAATGCATATCTCCGTTTCGTAGTGCCTAAACAGTGAAGAGACGTAGGCTGACCGTAAGTTATAGCATGGTTGCCAACAACGATTTACAAAGGAAAATTGAGTTCCGGGAGCGAAAGATGTTAGGTTAAAATATAATAATAATACAAGACATATTTTACTATTTTTAAAGAATCGCTTTTTCATATTCTTCCATTCAAATTGTAAAATTAATATATTGTAAAATTCTTCCATTAATATAAAACTTTCTATATTAAGTGGGAACGCAGAAGCTCTTTCTTACAAAATTTATTCAGAAAGGCGTGCTCCCATATTCAAAAGCGTGAAGATGCAAACACAGACTGTTTATTATTCTGAACACTCTAAACATTTGCTGCACTTTTTGCTCTGTGTACTTCTTACGGCTTTACTTGTTTATATTAGATTTGCATTTATATCTTCGCATTACAGCTGAAATTATTAAGAATAAGTCTTGAAGTCTAGACAAGATATTCAAAAAATTGTATAAATTTAACCGACATCAAAATAATGTTATGTTTGATACCAATGCCATCAGCCTTATGTCTCTCCTGCTGGATATAGGCCTTTCCCGAACCTCCCATTGTAGGTTTACTTAGGATACCTAATTATGTTCGATAACATTAATTTATTTGAATTTATTGATTTAAAAAAAACTCGTGTACCTATGTTTCCACACATCTTTAGGAATTTTGCCTAGATATTATTAGTTTGATATTTTGTCACTCCTCTTATGTGTAACTTAAATTCTGCTATTAAATCAATAAATGAATAAATCTAGACTACCTACCTGTGATCCTAGGCCTGGCGATTATCTCATTCAGCGCATAATCATTGATTGCTATTATCCCGTTGGATAGCAATGCTCAATAGCTTTGAAACATATACAATTTATAAATATTTCTTTCAGTATCAATAGTTTAATATTTATGTAAGATATTCTTACAGTTACTGCTGTCATTGAATAAAATAAATTTAATTAATTTGAAAATATATAAATAAATAAATAATCCAGGACTTCAAAATTTAATGAGCAATGAGCTAGCTGTACTGTAAGCATTACTAATCGTAACCAGGCCTTTCAAAGTCCACTGCTGGGTGTGGGTCTATCCATGCACATTATCTCGTGCATGAGATGTAAAGACTTACAATGGGTTTGTGATAGCGGCCTTGTTTTCCTTTCACTATTACTACAATAAAGAACTTATAAATATTAAATGTTTTTCTTCTTTTATTCAACACTAAAGCTTTCCTGACGGTAATAATAGATGGGTTTGGAAGAAGTAACGATTCCAAGAAGCCCAATCTAACAGGTGTCGACAATGCCATCCTTATTTATTGTTTCGGAGTTAAGGGCGTGGAAACAACACTTTGATGTCAGACAAGAATAGTGACGGAACAGTTGGTAACGTTTTATTGTTTTTTGCCGTGGAAAGTGTATACGAATAAGGTAGGAAAATAAGAGCAGTGATAGCTTATTAAAACTGCTTCAGATGACATGTTCGTCTCCCTATCTATAGTACAAGATAATTAAATAAGCTGATTAATAAAATGTCTGAGATTATACCACTCATGCGATAGTGATATTATAGCAGTGATAGGTTAGAATATATTCTCGAATCACATTCGTAATATCGCTTGTTGGAAGTTTCGCCTGTTCCACTAGACTTCTACGGAATTTATTGATTATCACTATCTCAGTGAAAAAAATCATTATGCAATATTTATTTTACTTTATTATTGTAGGGGGAGAGTGCACGCTGTATTCCCATAGCCGCTGGGCGCACTCGACTGGTCACGTTACCCGTCTCTCACAGAAGACTACATTGAAATGTACTGCATTTCCTACTCTTTCCGTATTTTCCCAATCGGCCCATTCCCATTCTATACTATTTCTCCCAATTTCCCCAATCCATTCCTTAATCCGCAAAGGTACGCGAGCATCCGGGGGGGGGGGGGGGGGGGTTCGTGCCAACGTTTGTCATTGTGGACTGATGTTGGCATGTATCGCGGATGTCTATGCACGACAGTATCCACTTACCATTAGGTGGACTGTATGCTCGTCTGCAGCCGTTTTTTCTATAAAAAAAAACATACATATTACTATTAAATTTAGCATGTCATTTTTATGACATGTAGAAGGAACTCTTGTTAAATTTCTCTATCTCGTTTTCCAAATGTTTTAGCAAATAACAAAAAAATAATAGAGGATCGTGGAGGACGCGAGGGAAGTATTTTGGCTAGCAGTGAAATACATTATACACTTATTTAAAAAAATGTAATGTCCACCAATCCACACCGAGTCTATGTGAAGGATAATGAATTCTGTTTGAATTCATTGAATTGAACCGAACTCCCAAACAAGGAGAGGATAGTGCCCTACAGTAGAACGTTATAAATTGATATCGAGAATTGTAGTATTTTTCACGATGGTATCATTTTAATGGGGATTGACAGATAATAAGGGTTGCAATTAAACAACTTTTAACGGTTGAAATCGCGTATATTTGACATGATTTATATCCCGACGTTTCGAACACTTTGCAGTGGACGTGGTCACGGGGTGACTAATTGATTTTATTTGACAAATATAAATCATGTCAAATATACGCGATTTAAACCGTTAAAAGTTGTTTAATTGCAATGTATAGTAATCGCGAAAACCTAAGAAAAGATAATAAGGGTGTTAATTATATTTTTTTTAATTCTCACGCAACTTTTCTTACCAATTTTTCCTTTATCTCCGAACTAGGGATAATAGAAAAAATCGTATTTAAGTAGAAACTCAATGATACGGGCCTAGATTAAAACTTATTATGACTTTCCATATGTGGAATCCATGTTGTAGAATAGATATCCGTCTACAAAAGCTCCAAACTACCGACTAGTACTGATTGGAATCTCTAAACTGTATTTGAATACGTAAACATGATTATACAGCAGCTATGATTAAACAAAATCAAACTAAATCAATTAATCAATACAGTATCTAGACGATCTGTATGTTTGTCCGTTCATTACTGCTGTAATACATATATTTAATGCGTATAAGAAACAATTATAGGACGAGAGCTGAAATCGTGCCTAAGATTACAACTGACAAGAAAATGCATGTGCACTCGGCTGAATAAACGCAGCGTTAATATCTCGCGGCTCAAACACCGCAAGATTGGGTGCCGGCGTGTACGCGAGAGATTTGTCATTATCCGCTGTATGAAGATGAGGCACGTTTCAATGCATTTAGAAAAAACGCGCTAACGTCCCTGTCCGACATGCGATGTGTTTTGGAGCTTTAGCCTTTTCACTAAAAAAGTTACAACACTGGCTACACTTCTTGACAAATGTGCGGGAAATCTTTTGCCACTCAGAAGAACTTTTATAACTGGACCCTATTGATAATTTATAGCGCTATTTTCTTAGCTTTAATTATATTTAAATAAATAATTAATGCTTCAGTTAAAAGTAACTAAGTAAGTCAGTTAGTTAATTAACTTCAATATTGTTAGTGAAAGGAATGGTTGCATTTGGGCGAAATCTCGTCAGTTTCTACACTATAAATGAATTCACGAATGAAATGAATAAAGTATGAGTAACACACAGGTAACAAACATGTGATTGATATTATTATGATGTATCCAACCGTTAAGACTACAGTCAGCTACGTCATTCTAAATACACATGATACTGCATAATATGTACAAATGCAGACATTCGATTTAATTCAAATCGCAAATCAAGCGTTTTACAAATTCTTCATTTGGCTAAATATAATAAAAACCCTTGTACTCGTACTGAACTAATTTATCATCAATTACTCTAACAGTCATCAGCGTGTGTCGAAGCTAGTGCGTAAACAACCAGTAGGATCATGCCTATAAAGATCTTGTCTTCGTAATAAGGGTGCAGGGTCATCTGATGGCGCTAGTGTAATTGAATCCCCTAAGTTTGATTAGTTGGAGACATTACAGCCTCTGAGATACTGCGGTTTTGTCAGGCTTAGTTGTGTTTAGTATTTGCTCTGTGGCATTTATAAATGTTATGAAGATTACATAAATAGCAGATAATAATTTTATGTGGGTATTGGATACAAAACATAAAATATAGCGGACTTTTTATTTATTTACTTTATTGTATCGACAAAAGGCGAACTTAATGTTTTATTAGGATACAATAGCATTATAATTTAGAGCATTCCCTGCCAGCCAAATTTGGTACTATTTTTTGATGGTATAGTATTATAGGTGTAAGTAAAAATGGATAATAAGTACAAAAACTTAAGATTGAATTGCATCAATTCATAAATATTGTTTTATGATTCAATATACTATAGAAGATATTTGTATGGCAATAAAAATATACGTCTTTTTTAAGCATGTCCAGCTTAGAAAAAATAGTGAATGAGCCCTATTTCCAGTAAGCTTGAGCCTAAATAAGGTTTTACGAACATAAACCCAATAGCGAATAAATTGAAACTGAATAGAATAGAAGCGATTCAAGTACTTCAAATGCTCCGTGTGAAAAATTACAATAGTTAAAATCGAATACATGCCGCGGCATAACATATCTTTCTCTCTCTCTCACAATGGTTCATATATAATAGTGTACATAATACTCCAAACTTTTTTAGGTATATTGAAAAACAGCTTTATGTGACATTAACGTAACTTTAAAGTATACCAAATATTCCAGTAGTTGTATATTATGCGGTACTGACAAACTGGACGAGTAATTTTTAACAAAACATGACATCAAAAACATTTAAATTAATGGACGCAGGTGTCACATCGTCGCGATCAAAAGAAATCAGACACTTGCAAATATTTAGGTGAAGAATCTCATCCTGGATTGTGTCCAAGAAAATTGCAATCCCGATACATTACCCAAAACTAACTTCTAACTTGTAACACATAAATATTAGTATCCACCTTCAGTAAATCGCACTTACGCTAAAATAAACTTAATTATTATTGTAGAGTATTCAATTAAAATGCCTCCTTTATTTATTACGAATAAAGCATAAAATACCAAAAGAGTATGCAGACTGTTATAACTTTTCGGTATTGGAAGATAGTATAAAGTAACGCGAAGCATCCAGCGCGAAGGACCATCTAATTGCAACGGTCACGCACATTCCTGCGCACGCGTCTGCCTTGCGCATACGACTCTGCGGGTAATTAGGTTCAGGATTGATTCATTAGTCGGTCCCCTTGACGATTTGTAACCAACGTTTGTTACGGTGGCAGAGAATGTGACGAAACGGAAGTCTGTGGTTTCGTTTTGTTATGTGGCTTCAGCTGCAGCATAAAGAAGGGAGTCTACAACAATTACTACCCTGCAGTCTCATGAAGATTGAGTTATTGTTTGATTATTAGAAAACATGTATATTGTGGGTTTGGCGATTTAATAGTGATAGCTTATTAACCTTCATAGTGCGTAGTTTGTGCATAATGGTTCTGATAATCAAATAAAAACATGGAATTGCATTCTCAGCGACTCCTAACTTCCGCGACTCCTAAGCTGTTTTGAATGTTGATTTTGATATTGTTAATTACATAGGAAACTCGACATTGGCATAATGTGTTAATTAGGATATTGTGATATAGGAAACGGAAACTACAAAAAGATGTCTCGTTCATTAAGAATGAAACAACATAATAAATCCAGACCGTTCCAGACGATATATGGAGTAAAGTTTCAGTTGCTACCATTTGCAAGGCATCCCACAGCTCACGTAGGTACAACAAGTTTCGCTGTTCTAGAGTTAGCGCAGATTTTATGCATGGGAATACTTATGTGGTTAATGTTTGTATAATTGAGAGAAAGAAGCCTATTGAGGTTTAGTTGTTTCTTAAGTTAAATGTGTAATAATTTGGAAATATTAAAAAAGATCGCAGACAATTTTCGGGACTTCCGTTTTCTGTCTATTTTCAGACATATTGCTATTAATAGATAATGTATAAAGGGTCGAGGTTTGATCAAAGAGTTATCTCGGTAATGAATCAATAAGGTATTATTTCATTATTTTGAGGAAAACAAATAAATAACACCAAAACATGCATTTTATTTGATTTACAAATATTTTATTTGTAAATCAAATTTTTACTTGATTGAACCATAACAACGTACATACCGTTAGTGGGACGATATCACAATAATAGGTATTTATTTATAATATCTGTATTTAGTCCTAATGAGATGATTTTTTGTGGGACAAGCTACTGAATTGGCCCTCGTATATCAAGCGCCTGGACTATCGATTTTCGTTCTACGTGGAAAGGTTCAGTTTAAAGATTTTCGGTTCCAATGGTTTAGCGTGTTGTCGATTGTATATATTGCAACTCAGTATATATCGCAAGCAACACATTTCCACAGACGAATACCTCAACATACGCAAGAAACATACTATTTCTTGTGTACCATCGACACCCGCATACTAACGACATCTCAATATATCCACAATATAGTATGAGCTGAAACTCAAACACAGACAGACAACAAACTGGCTGGAAGACTGGCCAGCTGGCCACTATCTGTTTGTTGAGACAGTCGCTCCTTCGAGCGCTCACCGCCACTGGTTGTAATGAAACAAGTTATGTGTAGAATGCATGTATTTAGAATGTGTGTAAATGTGTTATGTCTGTATCTGGTGATATTGCTACTGATATAGAGTTCTATATCAACTTGGCATTAAGTCTGTAGGTATGTTATAAAAGGCCATTAAAGTGTTTTCTACATCACATGTGACGTGATCCGAGCAAGGAGATTTTCTAACTAAAAATTTCACTAGATCTTTTAATCCTTCGCGTCTTGTACGCGTTCAGACCCGATTTAGAATATAAAAATTTCATTGTTCTAAGATTCTGTTTAAATTCTAATAAGCGACCATCGTCTGATTTTTTAGATAAAGCAATGAAAAATTAGAAACGGGGATTTTTTAAAGATTTCATTAAATTTTCAGTAACTGGAAACCTTTAACCGACAATAAGGTCTCTTTAATATCACTTATTATATATTGTAAAAAAATATATACAGGCTTAAATAAAAAATACCTCAACACTAAATTTCTATTTCTAATCAAAACAAACAACCTTTGTTCTACAACTTTTTTCTGCACTTGATATTTTCCCCCCAAAAAGTTAAATAATTGACTTTGTTACTCTGTATCACTCACTACACGTTGCTGCGACCGACAATGCCACTTTCGACATAGACACAGCATGCATAGACAGCTGTTAAACGAAATGTTACTATGTCTATGTAAATCGGTACGAGTGAGTGGTTTGTGTGAAAAGGGCTGAATTTTAAAAAGTCGTACAATAAAAGTTGTTCGTTAAGAGGGTGCAGAAATTTTTATTCAACCTAGAATAAATGAAAACTAAATCTTAGCACATCCGTAGACGTACTGCTTGCCTTTGAATCAAGTCTTGGGAAATGGATAGATGAATGGAAATAAGATGTATAATTAGATATAATCTAGTTTAACGCAAACTGCAACTTAAAAACTAAATTTAGAAATATGCAACTGGCTTCTTGGCCCAGGTGTGAACCAAACGCTCTCTTAGACGCAATAATACTGACAGTATGCCAGGTTCATATTGAAAAGACGTATAAAAAACAACGAAAAACCTCCCGAATCAATTTTACGTTGGCAATCACAACTCAGAATTCCCGACCAGTCTGACACAAGCAAAACACTGTGAAAGCGATTGTTAATCAATCGAATATTTTGTTTATACAAGAGGAGAAAGCGGTTTCCTAAACGGAACGGGTGACTAGGTTATGATGATCTTTAAACATTGTCCATGTCAATAAAAATGTTCAAATTCTATCTCAAACTTCTAGCTCTAAATTATGTTATATGCTTACATAAGTATAACATTAAATAATAGATATAGATATCGGATGCGAGTGGATGGTCTAATAGCTAAGTCCTGTGTGTAGTGATTTTGGAATGCCACCTGTAGATGAGATGATAACATGGTACTGTTGCGTAACTAGCTTTTGAAACGACCCCAATAAATTCCCGACTATGTTAAAGGGAAGAGGTAAGTACTCACAGGACGATGAATGCTTGTCTCCAGCCCCGGGGCACCTCGTTGTGGGTTATGAGCTGGTTCGGTAATATTCTTTCCACACAGACGCCACTATTATTGATATTAGTTAAGTTTTGAGTCTAAGCATAACAACTACTCGTAAGTTTGGCGGAATAATACGAGGCGGAAGAAAGGGAACATAGTCGGTTTTCTAACAGGTACTGTTCGTATTATAGCTACATTCCACTGGATTTTGAGTTCAATGGTTAGATCTATATATTTAGTTATTACCGTATTACTATTTTATTCCATCTTTGTATGGATAGGATGACACTGCATCGTTTATATCACTCATAACATCAGCCGTTCACATTGGAGATATAGGCCCCCTATTCAACTACTACCGGTATTGTTTAAACAAAGTATTTAAAAAAAATATGTAGCTATTTTTTGGAAATATTTATTCTACATTTTTAAATTTTTTTTAGCACGTAGCACTTAGCACGTAATAGTCTTAGTCTACTAATAATACATAATATTATATAGTTGTGCTTGTGTTATCAATTATCATCTGCAATTAATTCAAAATACGAAAACGAAAACTACCATTAAAGAAAGTTAAAAAAAGTAAGTAAGTATTTTTAAATACTTAGTTAGTTATCTATCACTAATGTACTAGTTTTTAGAAATAGTATTTTTTACTGATTGTGAAAACGAATTAATTTTATGCTGATTAAAACACATTGACTGGGAGAGAATACCACTAAGCATTAGGTCCGCTTTTTGTACAATATTTCTTTGGGCATTAACGTTTAAATAAATAAAATAAAAATAAATGATTTGAATGTTTCATTTTTATATAGAAATAGGCGGTAGACAGTCCATCTGATGGTAAGTGGATACTGTCGCCCATAGACATCCGCGATATATGCCACCATCAGTCCAGAATGACGAACGTTGGCATGCCCCCGAATGCGCTGCCTACCGTTGCATATTAAGGAATGGATTGAGAAAATGGGGAGGGATAGGATGGGATGGGAATGGTCTCTGGCATATCTCACTCACTACCGTAAGACGTACGTACATTGGGGAAATACGATAAGGTAGGAAATACAGTACATTTCAAGGTAATCTTGTATGAGAGAGGAGTAACGTGGCCAGTCGAGTGCGCCCAGTGGCTGTGGGAATGCAGCGTGCACCCCCCCTCCCGGTACATATGTATAAACTTGTACGTATATAAATTGTAATATAAAATGGCGTTCATATTTTCGAAACAAAATACAACATTCTATCGTGTAAAGAAATTTCGTTCATTAATATCTCGCAAATTGTAAATGTTCGTCGAAGCAAAAAATGTATTTCGTCGAATTCCCAAACTACCCTTTTAATTGAACAATTGATTGGGGTGTGGCAAAGAATATTTGTTATTGTAGATGCGATACACCACCACTTGTGAACTAAAATAATTAAATTCTAACATATTTCAACTTATAAGAGACGTAATAATTCACAAACAATGAGAACGAAAAATCCGCATTTCTATAATAATTTGTTGTACACTTGATGAATTCGTTTCAAGTTGTAAACAACTTTAGTTTTTAATTTTTTTATAGTACACTAATTAATTAATACTAGGCGCAATTACACAGCCGCTCATCGCCAATAACCAGAGAGAGAGAGAGAGAGAGAGAAGTGTTGCCAGGAATGATATCGCTAGGTTGATAAATTATTAATCTATTTATTATATCCTAAAGGAATCCTAAATATAATTACTATTCCTTATTGCTTTTAAAACTTGTAACAAACAACTACTAACAACAAAGCAACCCGCCTTTTAACTAGCAGTTAGACGTTGGCATTCCCAACACGGTCTAAAAGGTATTATTACACTTTCACTTTTAGTTATCTTTAAGTGAAAGAGTTTTCCAAAAGCGAAAGTCGTATCTCTAAGTAGCGTTTAATCTTAGTATATGCAAAGTATGAAATTCCTTGAAAAGCCCCAATGCAGGGAGGGGCTTTAATTAATAGAAGCCAAATATTGACGGACGTTTAAGGCGAAGTTACTGATAACTACTGCATTTTACTAATACCTAAGTGGTATTACCTAAGTGGTATTGGTTGAGCCAATTAAATAAAGGCTTGTATTTAATTGAGCAGAAAAAGAAAAACTACATGAGAAGGAAACGATGATCAACAAAACAACCTGTTTTATTAATGAATTAAGTAAATATTAAATTACAAAGGTCCTTATATTATTAGTTATTTATTGTCACCAATGAATAAAAAAATAATTCATTTTTTATATTTGTGCTACCATTGAATTGCTGCTCATTTCGAATCAAATTGGGTGATTATGTATAATATCTAGTTAGAAAATATAGTCTGGAGCGTTTGATTAAAAATTTCCATTAAATTCAGTACAATTAAAATTGCAATGTAATGCAATACTCATGCACACTGTCTTGTGCATGAGGGTTTTACTGTCTTAAACCACCACGCTGGCTTTGCGGGTTGGCGAGTCCACTCCTTTGAAAGTGGTGTAGTTCCTCAGGGTTTGTGATAGCGACTTTGTTATCCTTTAGTCATCCACGGAAAGAGATGGAGTGTGTTATTATTATACAACCGGCTGACACCACAACGCCCAATTAAAATTAAAACCACTAAATTAGTGGATTAAATCTACTAAATTGAAATCTGATCTGCATGCATGTTACCTTAACTTCTTTCAGAACAGGTACAGTCTTCTATTAAAAGACGTCGCAAAGACGCAATTGTTCCACTCAGAAGGGTGGTTTAACACCGCGAGGATTATTCCGCCCTACCGTTTAGGTAAACGGAAAATCAATCAGGTTTCATAAAACTGTTTGTTTCGTTTCATTGTCTGAGGAATTTCATTTCAAGTTTAGCTCGGGTTTTATTACTGTTGGGTTTTTTTTGTATTCATGTTTTTTTCAGTTTCAAAAATATGAACGAGAAAAATATGAGAAAAAGAAAAAACTGAAAGGAATGTTCTGCGGCAAATTCTCCTTACAGTTAAAGAAGATGACAGAACCTGATGTATTTACAAGAACGAACCTGGAATCCGAGACCTACATTTAGAAGAACTAAAATTTTAATAGAAATTTTTGCGTATCCATGTATTAATTTTAAAACTGTATGTAATACTCGTACTAATTATGTTTTAAGTAAATACTGAGCATTGCCAAATAAGATGAGTAGGTAGTTATTTGAATACTCAATATTTCATCATTTGGTAAATATTTATGAATTTAAAAGCTCATCTCTGCGCGATAATCAAAATTTAAGAAATAATGCACGATTTCATGGTAACACAATGAATAAAACTCTTTATTGCAATACAAAATAAGATAGTAACAGACACTGTAAACATGATATGAAATGCACAAAAATGCGGTCTTATCGCTAAAAGCGATCTCTGCCCGATAACTTTTAAGTACAGAGGAAACTTAAGACTAAAATCAGTCTAAGAGAGGAAATAAATATTTGAATCACAGGTACACTACGCGCGCGAGTAGTTGAGCTCTGAGGCGTGAGGTAAGAAAGCGGGGGAGATGCCCATCCGCTCACCGCTAGCTACCTGATTAAATATATCTGTGTATTTTTTGATATTCTATAGTGTTAATTGATATAATTTGCTTACGCGTCCAGCCCTAGTGTTCGCTTATCGCATTCCTTCGAGCTCTACTGCTCGCGCGCCTAGTATACATGGTGTACAATGTTCATAATTTCATATACTATATATATATATATATATATATATAGTGTGTAGTATATATGGACTAAAACTAAGTAATAAAATTCAGAAAGATTAAGATTTTACTATAAGAACAAATATTAAACCTTTTCATACTTAGATATATAAGTATTTCCAGCAACCATATTAACTTCAATGTCAATTTCCTTCATTAGTCATTAACGTCACCTACCTTAATCAGCTTGTTCTGCAGTTTGGTGACGGCCATGCGCTCTCGCTGGGTCCGTCGCTTCTCTTCCTCCAACTGATTCTCTAACTGCTTGATGCGCTTCTCTAGGAGTTCCTAGAACAAAAACAACGCCTCAGATAACTTGTAATGTCAATGATAGTATTTTTTAAATAACGTAAACGCAGCTATTTGGCAGCTCAGGCTACCAAATTCAGAAGCCCTCTTCCAACTGACATTAGGAGAGCCGCATCTACATTTTCATTTAAACAGTTGCTTCGGCGAAGACTGCCTTAAAATGTACTGAATTTCCCATGTTATCCTATTTCCTCAATGTACGTACGTGTTTCGGTAGCCCATTCTCATCGCATCTTATCCCTCCCCATTTTTCCAACCCTTTCTCTAAATACATTCCTAAATCTCTAAAGGCAGGCGGCACATCCGGGGGCGTGCGAATATTTGCCATTCTGAACTGATATTGGCATGTATCGCGGATAGTCATGGGCGACAGTATCCACTCACCATCGAGTGTACTGTATGCTCGCATGCCGCTTTTTATGTAACAGAGTTGATAACTATACTTATCAACTCTGTTGTTGTAATATGTGTATTATATTAAACCTATGTATGTATTGATTTTACAATACACCGTCTTTCGTGTTTCTGTTAACCAAAGGTTGTCTGGCAGAAAATACCACTAAGCGTTAAGTCCACCATTTGTACAATTTTTCTTTGTGCATTAAAATATAAATAAATAAAAAATAAACGGTTAACGATAGGCAGCGTATCAGCGGACGTTCCTCATTTCCAACGATATATGCCAAATGAGAAACTTTGGCACGCCCCTTAATGCATTGTCCTACCTCTGGAGATTTAGGATTCGGAAGTATTAGGGAATATAACAGGATGAACAGATATCCTCTTCTCATTTATCTAAAAAAGTATTTTTCTATCATATTTTAAAAACGAAAATTAGCTAAGTATTCTATAATTAAAGTAAGAAAGATACATTTTCGAATAAAAACAAAAGAATGAACACTAGACCTCGTACCGACACCGTTTACATTTAAAAACGGTCATTAAAGACGCCATTTTGTTTTTTAATTATTTTTTCCACAGCATAGAGTCGTAACTCACTGGAATTTTCTAGAATTCCCTCAAAATAAACGAGCTGGCTATAATTAGGGGTTTGAAAGGCCATTTCCGACGTTTTAATGGCTTGAGTTGCACTTTTCCCGCCGATTTATTATTTTGGCGCGTTTTTACAATCATAGAGGTTTGATGGCTGTTTTTAAAGATTGTTTTTTTTTATCTTAAGCACTGAGCTAGTTAAACTGTTGTTATTAATCAAATATATTGGCGCGTAAAGATGAAACTGTTGCCGGGTGATGTAGGCCGGCTATGGAATAGCACTACCCCAAGACTTCCAGTGGGTATAGTAGAAGGCTACTCGAATAACAAAGCGGCAACAAGTCCTGAGGAACTACACCAGCACTAAAGGAGTGAGTGGGATCGCCAACCGCTTGATCAGCATGGCGTTTTAAGGCCATATTTCACTCATACACAAGACAATGTCCATGAGGGTCCATGACCATGTCCAAGTCCAGCAATGGATAGTGGAAGAGCTGGTTGCAGTTACAGTACAATATTTACATGGGGACCCCACACAGCATTACTCAAGATCTACGTAATCATGTAAGTGCTAAATGTATTATTTTGATTTTGTTTATTTATAGTTTAAAGAGAATTTATAGTTAAAGAAACGTATTAATTGATGCAACATGTTAGTACTCTTAGAGTTCTCCCGTGTACTGGAACCGTAGGCGAGTCCACTCTTTTGTTGTATTTATTTATTTAATTGCATCCATGGGTGTTACATTAGTTGTTACAAAGGTATATGACACCATATATGAACTCCGTCTAGTTGGCGGCGTACGTGATCCTTTTACTCGTACGTCCTGTTCTTGCGGGTGGCCACGGGCGGCGGTAGCCACTTACCATCACGTGACACTTATCATCCGTCTACTTTCCTATAAAAAATAGGGTGTAACAAATTTGTAACTTATTTAATTAATATAGGTAAAGGTAAAGGTAGTTCCTCAAGGCTTGTGGTAGCCGTTTTGTAATCCCTTAGTCGCTTTATACAACACCTATGGGATGGGAGTGGTACTATTCTAAAGGCGGCCTACACCACTCGCCACTTCCCCATGTATATATCTAAATAATAATAATAAAAAAAATCCAACATACAATAATTTAAGTACAGTGATTGTTGAAGAGAGGACAACAAAATCAAAATTTCAGCTACATTCGTATGGAAGTACCCAGACTACACAGATTTTTGTGTACATTATTTACAATCTGTGTGCTGTACTTCCCGAGTGCTGGCAGTGTGCAAATGCGCGTTACATTCTAGTTTTTATACGAGATATACGACTTACGTTTTTATATGACTAAGGTCACCCAAAAGTAAGGATTTGTGTAAGGATATTCTGAATCACGATTTTTACATTTGTTTTAATTTTCTTCAGTTTTGCCGTATACAATGTTGTGTTTGCGGTTGGAGTTACCTAGCCGCCCGTTAAATAAAGTTGTTAATAAGCTGCAAAGGAACTTGTATTTTTTCCGACGTTTTATTTTTGATCCCAATGGATGACGAAACCATGAGTTTGAATACAACATATTTAAATACAACGTATAAGAATGCTACATTAAAGTAGATATGTCATGAAATTAGACAACAATCTCGCTTAACTATCTGAACCTCACTTGAGAAAAGATATAAAATTCTACTAACATTTACATCAATAAAAGAATATCAAACAAAACACAACTCCCATTCAGTATGTACATTCAAAGTTGACATAGCTAGGAAATGGCGCGACCGGGCACAAAGCCGGCCGGAAGTGACGTTATTTATCCGCCGCCACCTATCGGAATACACCGTGCGCATTTCGGCAGTGGCAGTTTTTGATATACCTACGCTTACAAATTTTCAGTGATTTGATAATGTAAAAAATCATAACCGGTGGTAACGTGTATATCTGAAAGTAACAAGTTACAAATAGCTGCAAAAAAGTATTTTTTATGGAAAAAAGATGGCATACGAGCATACAGTCCACCTGATGGTACATGATACATGCCAAAATCAGTCCAGAATGGCAAACGTTGGCACGCCCCCGGAAGCGTTGCCTACCTTTACAGATCTTTATCTGGGGATGGATTGGGAGAAAGGCTTTGAAGATGGGGAGGAATAGGATGGCATGGGCATGGTCTCTGCCATATCTCGCTCACTATCGAAATACGTATGTGCAGTGGGTAAATACGAAAACGTAGTAAATGCAGTACACTTTAAGGTAGAGTGCGCCCAGCGGTCGTGGGAATGCAGCTTACACTCTCCTCCTAGAAATGTACGTTTCTGTGTGTACGTCGTGAATAAAGTTTTCACTTTAACTTTGAATCATATTGTGAGACTCCACTGAAAATCGGCGTAGTTTTCTACTGCACCTTGTGATTAAAAATAAATATCATCTCACTTAAATAAACGTTTCACAAATTCAAATTCTAAACATGCATCATTCTCACTTCCATATCACATAAATTATTATTTAGAGCAACCTACTTCTTACTAACGGCTCATTTACAAAGGGGCCCTACTTCCGAACAAAATACCAGACAATAGAGATATCTTTTACCCTTATACATAATTATTATTGAATGTCGATAAAATACTGTAAAATGTATCTTATTTCATTTGATATAAAAGTTGCCAGGGTGCACTTATATGTTGGTGAACGTTTTAAATAAATAAGAACAATGCGAAGGCGACAGTGTTTTGCTATAGAGTAATAAAATTACATAGAGCTGAAAATATTATGAAGTTCAGCGCAAGGGTTATTTATGAAAGTATTGCCATGAAAATCTAAACGTTAATTTACAATAAATGGGACAATTAAAATTATTAATTAATGATAACGATTAATTTCTTTTATTTGGTGAAAGTGTAAAGGAATATAAAAAATTAAAACTCTTTTCTGATTATATTTTATTATTCCTCGTATATATCTACATTATAATCTACATATATTGAAAGAAAACCTTGTATTTTCTTCTAATTTCTTTGTCATAAACCTTGATACTTTCTTAAGACTCGTTTTACAACCAACAACAAACACTTTTTCTCATAATAATTCAAAAGGTTTTTTTTGCCTTGAATACTAAGTCCACTGACGTATATGCCAAATGGTAGAAGTATAAAATCTTGGAAATATGTTTTAAAATAGATATCATTTACCTTTTACTCAATATAAAGATGTGAAATCAAAATTATCTAAATATGACGTCAATTTAAAATCATAGGATACAAAATATTGATCTTACTTCTATTTACACTTTTGTCCCGCCTATTTATCTTTAAAAATGGTCACAATACGAATGTTTACCTTATTTATTCTAGTTATTTATAAACGTTCGGGTTGAGACCCGCTTAAATAGATAAATGTGTGTGAAAGACGCGAAAATCTCAAATGTTTTTGTCCCATCTACCAATAAAAACATAATCTAAGAATGTCGGGACATTCCTGGCGCCTCAGCAGGACGCATGCCTTGAAATAGAATATCAACGTGGCGACTGGGGGGTTTAATCTTTTGGAATGATCGAAATATTAACGACTACCCTTATTGTAAATTAATAGACAAGATATATTAATATGAACCTCTGTTGCAGAAATTCATTAAAATGTTTTATTACAATAACTGTGGAAAATAATTGTTAGAATATATTTTTTGTTATGTCAACACAGAGGTTTCCGATGTTTTGGCTGTCAAGAAAAAAGGAGGGATGTCATGGTGGGAAACAAGATTATAAAATAAGAAATGATATGATTCTGGGGCCAGACCGTTTTGTGCCTAATTTGTATTAGAAGCTAGAATATACTAATGTAAAAGCGGAGTTATGCATCACTGGATTCCTGCATTCTACACGATTCCCTGGGAAAGCCCATGTCCAGCAGAGCACAACACAATTGCTGGTTACGATTCCGATAGACATTTTTTTATAGAAAGAAGGCGGCAGGCGATCGGACAGTTTACCTGGTGGTAAGTAGATAATGTCGCCCATAGATATCAGCGATACATGCCAACATCAGTCCATAAATACACACCCTGGCACTCGCCCGGATGGGCCCCCTACTTTTGGAGATTTAAGAACGGAAGTGTTGTGTTAAGTATTTTTTTAAATAAAATATTTTCAGTTAGACACCAGTTAGTGATGCATCAGTGTTGTTGTGTAACAGTTGGAACTACTCCAAATCTGCAGAGCCTATGAGGATAGATGGTCAACGTCTTTTGTAAACAATTTTGTAACAGCAAAGGCTAAACGCTGCCGACTGTGTTATCGAGTTTCTATATATTCTATATATGTAGGTACTTAGATATATTATGTCTCATTATGTTATATACTTTTATGCGTTACATTTAAATTTTACATGTGATTTTTATGTCAAATGTAGAATTTATGTCATTTTTTTTTCATATTATTTTTACCATATTTAGCAAAAAAATATGTAGATGTACTGCGTCGAAATGTAAGACGGCTAAATAATACTTCCACAAGTATCTTTCAAGACCTATTTAATATAGAACCTGTAACCGAAGTTATCTGTAGCTTGAAACCATGAATTCTGCTCATCATTCCGAGTAATTTGACATATAATGATATGTATTTTTCTGCAAAAATATAAAAAAATAGGATTTGTATTTTGCAAAAAAAGAGATAAATTAAAAAAAAAATTCATTTATACACAAAAAAATTCGTAAAATTTTCATATCAATGAATTTGAATGATATCTGCGGTTAAGAAGTGTGTTAAGCCTCTGTTAAGCCCCAGTGTTAAGCCTCTGTGTAGTGCAAAATGCAATAATTTTAAAAGCTATAATTTTGACAATATTCATAAATACTCGTAAAGAGAGCTGTGAATAGGATTTTGCAAAGTCGGCGGCGCACCCGCATACCCCCTGGTGTTGCAGGTGTCCATGGGCGGCGGTAACACTTATCATCACGTGGGACCGCTTGCTCGTCCGCCTACTAGACTATAAAAAAAAATTAGACAACATAGAAAGGTTTTATTGTGGTCTATACTCCGTTTCTTTTAGAATTAGCAAAAAGGAAAACAAAGAAGTGATGATTGTAAATCTTTTTCGTCACTGTATTGTTATACTGAGATAGCGAATAGGCCTACAGGGTATAGAAAAGTAACTAGTAATAGCCTTTATACTAAGCGGATTAGGTTTTTGTTGTTGCCTTTTTGGTTCGGTAAAACATTTGACGGACTTCTGTCTGGGCGACTTCCTCCATTTGAAAACAATATAATATAATTAATACAAATACAATAATAGCAATAACAAGAGTAATAAAATAACGAAATGTTAACACAAAACAATACCGAAATTGCTTGTTTACCTTTTTAATCTTAAAAAAACAACGGAGTAGGTATAGATTTTTGTAATGTGCAGTTTCTTTTTATTTTCTCCTTGACTTTCAATTAATTAAATTGTAGCTACAAAGTTACCTATAGGATGTTCGCAATCTAATGCCTTTCCAAATGGATGCCGCAGAATAATATCTACTGTCGTGACAGACAAATGAATGCAAGGACAATGTGAAGACAGCCCGATACGGCACAATGAGACACTTTTACATTTTGTGGGGAACGAATAAAAGCAACAAGACAATTCATGGGGTCCGCGTACAGACACAAGCCTGCTGCAAATTATAAAATGCACTGCAGGCCACAAGCTTTCCTTATAGTAAACCACAAGGGGGTGTCGGCCCATACTCCACCGCGCGGGCCCAGTGCGGATTGGTGGATACACATACTCCAGACTTTGTTTTATTTCTGGAGCATGCCGGGTTTCCTCACGATGTTTTCCTCTCACCGTGGAGTTAGTAGTAATTTTAAATAAATTCGCATTTAAACTCAGTGATACGAGCCGAGGACTTGAACTCGCGATGTGAATCGTGAGAATGTGAATCGAGTATAGATATCACAAAAATAAAGAAGGTTAAATTTGCTTTGCGTTTCTTAAGAGAAACTAAATGATTAAGTATTCAAAGAAAGAAGATGACGATGGAGAGTACGAAATGACGTTTCTATAGAATTATGCATAAATCAGAAATTAGATGTTGCAACAGGTTTCTATTTAAACTGAATCTTTAAGTTAGTAAAATCCGTACAGAAAATACCTTTGCTCAGACATCGTGAAGGAAGCATCACGTATTTAGTTTAATTTAATTACATAGGCCGCCTGCTAATTTATTTTCAACAGACAAACCTTTGAAGATATACTCCATAAGGAGCACAGCTTCCACAAAAAATTTACTGACTTGATTACTGTAGTAACTATGTTTAATTCTCTCGGTTATAATGTACGCGGGATCATTCCTTTTCTCTCGGACAGTATCAATTAAAACTGCCGACTCTCTTCCAACAATTTATTTACCTTTTCAACACTTTAACAACGATATAACCATTAACAATGCTTTTGACAGCTTCTCGTGGGCGGAAGTGCGACGGGGTCCACACGCAACCTAGTGGGACTCCACCGCAGTCACTACAGGTTACCACAGGGTAATACAGTCAACGACTAATGGACTACTTTGAAGAATCACCAAAAACTTTTACAATGACATAAATCGCAACGAAATCGGACTGCTATATAAACTGAAAAACAAATAGTTGGACGTCACACATATCATTGTCATGTGGTGTTGGCCAGGGTTAGAATAAGCAGCACCCACCACAGCACCTATAAAATAATGGACTTTCCATCAGTCTTGGCCAGCGTGGCGTTTACATTCCTCATGCACAACACAATGTGCGTAAGTAAGCGCAAGTCCATGCTGATGTCTATGGACGACAGTACCCACTTACCATCAGGTGGACTGTATGCTCGTGTCCCACATGTAAAAGAAGTATGTGGCGTTTCTTCACTATGGATATATTTGTATCATGTACCTATGTGGACAATCTACAAGCAATTCATCTGCCAGTAGCTCATAAATGCATATGAAAATATCAAGCAAAGACGAAATCAAGTCTATATTTAAATCTGCAGCTAAAAATTTTAAATCACCACAGTATCGTAGAGTATACGTGCACAGAATGAAGCGATTCTTTCGAGTTGACATCCCGACAACGGGGAATGAATTTATCGAGTGCGTGAAAAATGATTCAAAGCGCCGACAGCGGTCGGGGCGGAGACGAAGGCGACAATTTTCGGCTGTATACATCGACGACTGTACTACAAACATGTATACTAATGCATTAGTAGAACAGCGTCAAGCTATTCAAAACCATTCCATTTCAACCTTTATTTCTATCTAATTAGAGTACTCGAGGGTTTCAGTTGATGTGGGTGGCGCGATCCCTTTTAAGGCTTTAACGATTTAGTTTCCAAAAGCTCTTGTTGGACGTGGTGACAAATACTCTTAAAACTTCAAGAGCTTACATTAGGTACGTATATGGTATGGTATATACTATAAGTTTGACTTGACTATATCAGAACCCTCCTTCTACAAAGTAGGTCCAGTTCCTTTATGCATACACACATAATATCAATTACAATTACTCATTTATAATTTTATTTTCGAATAGCTTTTGTCCACGGCTTCGCCCACGTGGATATCATTTTGAAAATAATTGGCTCCTCTTGGAGAAAATAATTAATTTTCCGATATAAATAGCATCCTATGTACTTCCCCGGATTTCAGGCTACCTTTCTGTCAGATTTCATTGAAATCGATTAAGTAATTTTAGTCGTGAAATTAACAAACAGACAGATATACACATTTTCCGAATTTATAATATGTATTAGTGTGGAAGTAGATAGTAGAATGGAAAAATGGATTTATATATTCATTATAGGTAAGGCAGTAAAGAATGACACGGCCTCTGCTGTGGGCAGTCCGCTGCTATGGGCAGTACTGATCCGACTCCCAACTACAAATTTACGCCACAGTTCAAACTGCAAGATACTATTATGTGTTGGCACCAATCGATGCTTGATTTTTACAAGTTTTCTATATTATTTTTGCAATATAATATGTTTAAGAAATTTATTATTTTAACAAGTCTGAAAATATTCTATTTAAAAAAGGGGATTTTTGAACCGCAACTGAAGCGGTTCAAAAATCCCCCTCTTGTCAATCTCGTCGATCATTAGCTCAACTAATGCCGAAGCGATCGGAACAAATGCTTGCAGACCTATCAGTCAATTTGATAGCATCGGAGACAGTGCGGCTGGGTAAAAGGAAATCGTAGTTATACATACCACAAGTAACAGTTTCCAAGACGAGAGGGAATGAGACGGAAGGACAATATTACATACATGTATATTACGGTATGAGTATTATTACGACAGATAGGTATGCTTTTTTGAGTGTGATTTAAAACAGCAAAATTCTAGAATGTTGTAAATAAAAAACAGATAGGTAGGATAAAAAATACATCGCGCGAGCGCCCTTTTCGCTAAAGCGGTATTAACCAGGCAAGTTTGGGTGGTAAGAATTAATATTATGAAGACAAATAAAGTTGTAATAAAATAAATAAAAATATATTTCTCTACCTATACTAATATAATAAAGAGAGAGTGCGAATTTTGTGAGTTTGTATGTGGAGGGTAATCTCCGGAACCACTGCACCCATTTGAAAAATTCTTTCACCATTTGAAAGGTACATTATTCCAGATATGTGCAAAAAACTTGCCGGGCATGCAACGCATGCCGGGCAAAGCTAGTATACTATACATAACGTACCATAAATACATACATACATGTTTTCCTCTTTTTGAAACTTACTAACATGGAAATGACGTTTGCCGTTTGCATCAGTTGAAACTCGTACAACATTGTAATGTATACTTAACTCAAATAACTTCTTTCAGAAATATCAGTGACACGATTTCAGCGTATAATGTCCCACCGTAGGGCACAGGCAGGTATCCCTTCGCAATCCCACGGGAGACTAGGGCCACGTAGTAACGTGGATTCGTAGATATTACATACGGGTATATTGCTCTGTTTTCCCGTGAACGCCAAACTAAGTGATAACTGAAAATTCTATTATTAAGTAGAAAATTAGTGCTACAGGCCAGCCCGTTTAAACTCACGACCTTGTGAATATGAGTTGAGAGTGAATCCCCTAAGCCGTCGTTTCTCAACCTTTTTTGTGTCGCGACCCCCTGGAAAGGTAAAAATAAAGTTAGTAACCTCACGACCCCCTTATTAATAAAATTAGGTCCTAATTATGTTTTTACCTTTTAACATTTGATTATAAATGATTAATTAATTAAAATGTTTTCTCTTACATAAGTGCTTGATTTTTCCGATAAAATGCGACCCCTTGGGGTCGTGACCCCCAAGTTGAGAAACGATGCCTTAAGGTTTTCCTATAAAGGCTATTACTGCCTTTATAGGAAAACATTCGGTTGAGTTTTGTTTCATTGATTGTTGATCAAAACTACTTTTTAATAGATGTCATCTGCAGCTGTATATTTTAGTTGTAATTACTGCTTTACCAACGTAAATTGTAAAACCCACTACATACTGTCCCACATCAATCAACACTTGAACAACCGTGAATTGTTGACGGTAACAGCGACCGTACTCGACCCATAGACAACGAGAGATTAACCCTGGCGAATTAAAGCGACCCCGTGAAACCTTAGTGAAAGTGTATTTTGTGGTCTAAGTGACTAACGAAGAGCGTCGAATTCTAATAACATAATTCTAGAAAACGACGACCCCAGTGTGGTACGCCCTCCGCCCACGTGGACAGACGACTTAAAGAAGTTTGCCAGTGATGGTTGGATAAGAGAAGCTGAAGATCATATGTGGTGGCGAGCCTTTTGGAGAGGCCTATATCCAGCAGTGGAGAGATATAGGCCGATGTTACGGTATCGTTACAAACTTGTTGAAGAGCTGTTGAACTGAAGGTTTTATGGAACAATCGACTATAGCACTAAACCTGTCTGTGCGTGTCTCGGCGAACATACCTGGCGCACGTCATGCTGGGGTAGCCTCAACAACACCTAACAGGATTAAAAATTCTCTCACTCCTATTCTTCCAACTTGGGATCTACAAATTCCACCTCACCCTCTTTCATCCATCATTAGCGGACAATGGCTAATCTAACGTGTAGGGGCACTTCGTCACGGGGCCCCAGAGATCGAGATGATAATTAACGTACGAGATTAAAATGACGCCCCGCCGATCCATAGATATCCTGGGCTTGTCAGCTTCCGTGGTACAAACATTATTTTTTGGCTTTAATAACATCATTTGAGCTGCGGCGATTGTCCTGACAATTATCGATTCATTTGATAATTACGCGATTGAAATGAAAACACAATAATGGGTCAAAATTGAAAGTAAACTGCCTAACTTTAGTAAATTATGCTTTCTTGCATTTTGTTGGAAGTGTTTTGGTGTGAATATTAAGAAGAGTAACATATATTACCAGTATTATGTGTTTACTGCATACGATGCCGAAATGTGGATTCTGGCAGTAGGCCTGATTGATAAATTTAAATCCCTTCAATTAACTATGAGAGAGAACTATGCTTGGAATTTCTTTGAGGACAAAAATTCGAAACAAAGGTACTCGCCAAAGAACGAAACTAGCTCATAGAAGCCATAACTCATATCTCATCTAGCCATAGCTCATAGAATCAGATGTTGAAATGGCAAGAAGTAGGTCATATTATCTGCTCCAGGACCAACAACTGAAGGGATAGAATTGTCATTCAATGCAGACTACATACCGTGAATTGTGGGACGCCTTCCGCCCAGGACTAGCGACTTCAAGAAGTGTTCCGGTAACGCCCGAAGGATTATAGGAAGTCCGTATTTTAAGCTGAGAATTATACATAATCTGTGTCAACGATATATGAAAAAGATAGATATGTAAACTTTTGATCAGGCCTTAAAAAATACGGGCTCTAAGAGGCTCCTTGACGCCTCGTATTTGCTCCGCATTCACTCCGTACAAACTTCTTGCCCCGTTCTGCTCCCTATGTTTAATTCTTCACAATACTTCTTCCAAATTCTATTCTAACGACCTTTCTTACCACCTATTGATAAAGTAACTGTTAACAATCTGATAGATAATTTTTCTGCCAAGTAAATCTAGCTGAATCTGACTTTCTGATAAAGTTTAACCGACTTACTGATATTGATGATAAAGTATGAGGAGTTGGTAAGAAGGGCCCTAATTCTTCAAAAGTAGTCAACGTATCTGGGGATGCGGTAACGTTCACCATTTAACGTTCGCCGAACTTGGCATGTATCGCAAGTGTCCATGAACGAAAATTCCTTCTTACCACCAGATGCACTGCCTGCTCGTCTCCCTATTTATATTAAAAACTTTCTATCTCTCCCTAAAATTTTTCTAAAATCTCTCTCTCTTTCTAAAATCTTTCTCTCTTTCTATCTCTCTTTCTAAAAACCTCCCTCTTTCTATTTATATTAAAAATAATAAAAAAACATGAAACTGTGCAGTTTTGAACGCACAAACATTAGTTTCCTCTTCCAAAAAAAACAAAAATACCTGATAAACAGTTCCAACATTCACCTACCCCAACAATTAGCTGAAACACCATTTGTAGTGGTTATTTCCTTTTCTTTTGTTTCCCGCGCTTTCTCTCCGTCGTTTAGCTGGCGGTGGATTTTTTTTCTTTTGGAAAAGTTTAATGGAAATTAAAACCAATTTTCTTTGTTCTAATTGAGTGTACGTGACGTTAGTTCGGTTGTACCTAAACACTGCCAGGAATATTTTTACATTAATAAGTAATATGTATAGTGTAATTTTATAACTTATATCTTACAGCTGTAGTTTTTGAATGTACGTTTTTGATGTATTTTTCAAAACTGTGGCTGGTAATGTAAACGGCATTACGCTTTTTGCAAGATGAACGATGACATATGTAATAGCAAAGTATCATAGAATGTATGTAAAAATTCTACCAATTTCTTATCAACATCAGTCGTGGTCATTCCTGCGCCACGTCTCTCGCTGAGGCTTGCTTATATTTCGTTAAAGGATATGTTAATCAGAGAGTGTAATTTGGTCGTGCAGTGAATTTGGAAGCGTTCCACCTTCTGGTCCTATTGAATTGTCTTTAAATCGTCAGTTGCACCATGAATTCCAGTCCTAGCTGTGTCACATTCCTAAAGTATAGGAGGATTCAAATGCACAGTTCGTTTCTGTTTAACTGCACCGCCTGTTACGCACTGCACATTTTCTTGATAAGCAGGTGTCGCGCACTGTATGGTCTAAAAATCGTTTTTTTGCCGCGAATCCGTAGGCTGCGGAACGAACTGCCTCGTGAGGTCTTCCCCTTATGCTACGACATGAGATTCTTCAAAAAGCTGTGAATAGGAATCTGCAAAGCCGGCAGCGCACCCGCATATCCCCTGGTGTTGGAGGTGTCCATGGCGGCGGTAGCGACTTACCATCATGTGGGCCGCTCGCCCGTTTGCCTCCATTAATATAAAAAAAAACTTGTTGTTGAATGAATTTGTGCGGAACTGAAAACACGATATATATCCAGTTCTGCATCATTCCATCAGATTCTATTCCACATCACATTTCCAGCTCAATAGAGAAGTACGCATTCATTATCAGCCTATAACGTCCAGGGCACAGGCTTCCCATAGTAAATCACTAGGAAGTTTCGGACTATGATCTACCACGCAGCCTCAATGCGGATTGATGCATTTTTGTTTTTAATTCTGGAGCATACGAGTTACCACACGATGATCTTCTTCACCGGCGAGCTAGTGAAAAAAAATATAGATTATAAATACCAATTTAATCAATCGACAAAAGATTAGCAGTTATAGGAACCTCTGCCCACTTTTGCTGCTGAAGACAGTTCGTAATTCGTGTAAACAGTACAGACAGTACTATTTATCAGTACACGGAGTGCAAGCGGCCAGGTGTAGGTAACTAATGTACCTCCATCACGGGGCTGGAAACAAAGCGAAGCGGTTCTGCACAACTATTACTCTTTACGAGTATTCTTTGCTTCTGTAGGTTGATTAGCTTCTAATTCTACTATACAAGGATTACTGACCAAAAAACGTGTTCAAAAGTTATTTAGTTTCATAAAGCATGTAATTATTGTCTCTAATTATCCTGATGTTAATGTTTGTTTTATTTGTCATATTGATCTCTTCTAGTAGTAAGTAGTAAGTAGTAACAATAAGTAGTAAGAAGTAGTAGTAGTACTAGTAGTAGTAAGAATCGATTGTTTCATCCATTTGTCACGTCTCTATGTTGCTCCAGTTTAACGTACGTAACCGAATTTCTCCGTCTTTAAGAACCACTTAAAACCTATTAAAGATATCCCGCTTCATATCACGCTAAATTAATACTCTAATATCGGTTAAATTGTCGTAACGACTGACCTCATAATTTACACGACAATAGCCCAATTTGACCTAACTGATAATGGTGGAGATTTCGTTATTCTTTTAGTCAATGAACATTTTGTAAATTAGATTAGTACTTGCTTCCTGTACGGTCTCTAATGGTCTATGGTCTCTGATCCTGTACGTTATTCTTGTACGGTAAAAAATGTACCAGCTATCAGACATGTGTAATCATTGTGCATTGGTGTTATTATTACATTTAATAGTTTCGATTCACATAACATCATACAATCAGCCTCCAGTGCTGGATATAGGCCTCTCCCAAGGCTCGCCACCCACCATACGCGACCTTTGGCTCTTCTCATCCATACCACCAGCAAACTTCTTTTAGTTCAGACTATTTTCATAAAAGTTTGTGTGCCCGAATCGACAATTTGGTATCAGAAGCTAAAAATGCTTTGCACTAGTTCCTCGAGAGATGATTTTTGCAAAAAAGCTTGGCTGCAGTTAAATTTCGGTATGGACATGTATCCCTGATTTCCGCATAGGTAGAGGGTTTTTGGGCGGTTACTGAGCTCCATAACATACCCTAATATTTTCTCATTCAAACATTAACATTCACCAACCACTTGCCAGTGATTTTATTTAAGTTACTAACTCTTAAACAGAGACGTGGTAGGTCATTGCTCAGATTTTACATATTGTGTCGATTTATTTACATTAAAATCATTATTGAGATTTTGTGAGATACATGTATTATGACTGGGGGAAGACAAAAGAATAATATTATCAATCATCGACATGATCTCACGAGACTTACCTTATAATAATGTCCATTGTTATACGTATTGTTATACTTTATCGACATGTTATGTTTGTTAAACATTATCTCACTCCAACACTCACAAACATAACATACGAAATAAACACTACCACAGATTTCAAATAATAACTTTAGCCAGATTGATTTTCTAAAATATCAATAGGATAGAAAATTGAATACAGTTTTTCAATCATATCAAAAATACACACCCAAGACACTGTCTGCATCAATCATAATTGATTTCATTTCACATTTATTCATATTTCGTTGCTTCACCTCTTTAATATTTTTTTAGAGATAGTTTATTAAATAACTGAATTATAGTAATTAATGGAACGAATCGCGATGTTGATTCTACTCCAAAATATCTAGGTAATCGAATTAACATTAGACACTATTAATTTGCGTTTGTCCTGGCAATTTCAATAATCACATTATCATGCATTGTTTATTATATTATTTTCAGCAACGATCCACTCGTGAGAAGTATGAATATGGACTGAAGACATCTTGAGAGTTGGTCAATTATTTTACACAGATTAAAAAGAAACAGACACTACGTAAATAAATACATTTGCGTGTGTCCGAGGAAAAGGGATTCTGATAGACGGAATTGGAATTATGGGCACATTTGGAAATTACTATAGATGGTTGATCACAGAATATAAAGAAAATGAATAACGATTAATAAAAAATATTTCACACTCAAGTCCAAGGCAGCAGCAATCGAACGTTAAAGTTTGATGTAAAAAAAACAGTTTCATTTCGCAGTTAACAATTTTAATATTTCTAAAGACATGTCGTTTTTAACAGAACTTGAAAAGTAGGTAAGGGTTTGACTGCATTTATAGTGTATATCAAAATTGATAATTAACTGCGAGTATTTTTAATTTATTTTCGTTAATTTTTTTCTTTTCATAATAACGAATTATTTGATTAATTCAGCCTAATTTTGATAAAGTAATAAAGTTAATTTGAAACTAATATGTATTTTTTAGTGTATTCATTTGAACAATTAAATTTGTATATGAATATGGCATATAAAATAATTATCAGCTTTAAAATATAAAGCACTGTAAATTATACAAAAAAGAAGCGCTAAAAACTACCTCATACCTATGTCATATGTCACAAAAATTCCCATGTCACGACGTCCTTAAATGAATGGAAAATCAATAATAATATTCAAAATTTTATTTTTCGTTAAACCACAGAGCATCAATTTACATAATTACAATAATTAACAAGTACAATAATTCACATTGTAGTTTTATAAATCATTTATTTCTTTTTAGTAGGTTCTCTTTGGGTTTCTTCTTTTTAGATTAATCATTTATTTTCATGTGCAAAAAATTGCATTACTGACGTGACTGTCTCTGTATCGTTATACTACTCTGAATTCATTTAGGGTCGTTACACAACGAACCGTTTGATGCCGCTTCGCCAATGAACGATTGTTGAACTTTTATTACATTCATATGACACAGATAATTTACAGCGGATAATTAAATTGAATACTTAAGAATAATTGAAAAGACATAATTATTCGTTGTAAATTATCTGTAAGTATGTAAATTTTATTTAAGTAATTCAAGTGCGGACTCATATTGAGTTTCTACTTAAGTAGGGATTTTTTAAAATTGTCTCTTGCTCGGCGGTAAGAGAAAACATCGTGAGGAAGCTGCTCCAGAAATTAAAAATAAAATCTGGAGTGTCCACACCAATCCACACTGGGGCCACGTGGTGGATTACGTCCCGACACTGTGCCCTGTACTGGGACGTTATAGGCTAATACAAGTACAAGTAGACAATTCAACTGCTGTCAAATAATTAAATGAAAATTTCTCATTTTTACAGTAGGATGTACATTTTTACAGTAGAATGTACATTTTTGCAGTAGGATGTAGATTTTTACAGTAAGAATCACAAACGTTTCTTCTGAAATTCTACAAAATTCGCTAAAGAATAGATCCTAATCTATTATTTTGAATCAATGGATTCTTACTGTCTCTGAAAACAATCGTGTTAAAACAATATGCTATCATGTGAAGAATTTTAGTAAAGCAAGAATTAAACTCGCAGATTTCATTGCTTTGGTACTTAGGCAGCACTATTCGGCATTGGTGGATGGATGGCAAATGATTGACGCATTTTGGCGCGCCTTAGGAGAGGCCTATGTACAGCAGTGCATAGACACAGGTTGATAAAGAAAAAGTTGGCTTAAATGGTTTCACAACTACAGATGCCCTGCAACACAAAATGTACTATCTATACTGTCTAAAATACACTGTATAGCATTAGTTATACATAAATATTTGTACCTACATATAACTATTGCTGGAAATGTTGGTGGGAACTAGAAAAATGAAGTTGAATTTTTGTTTAGATTATTGTAAAAATTGTGTATTAGGCGTTATATGATTTATTATTGATAGTTTATTAAACTTTATTTATTATATTTCTTTTTATTATTGATAGTTTATTGTCGAAGTTTATTAACTTCGACATATATAAAAAAAAAAATATTGCTGTACTTACCTAATTAAAAAACCCGAATAAATCGTACTGTAGCATTAAAATGCAGCGTAAAAGACACAACAAACAGTGACATCCCTATTGCACCTATAAGTAACGAGAACTTGACAACTTGTGTGTGTATGTTGATACACACACACAAAACATAACCTTAAAAGTCAAGTGGATAAGGTACTCCTGGATTACCATCTTCTTTTTCCGATTATACACTACCAAAAACATTGTCACTTGTGATGCACCACAAAAAGCGCAGACTAATTACAAAACTCTAATCCTGCAGACAAACGTATTACAACAGAAGGCAGCCGCGGGCATCAAAGGCCCGTTTCCATTTGGAAAATTTGTTTTCCATTACTCAAATTGGGTTGGCGCTAGAGGGTTAACTTCTGAATTGTGAGTGCGTGGCGTGTCGAACTTTATGCCGATTTTTTATAATTCAATTTTTTTAGAAATACTTATTCATCTCATTTTTTTCAAAACAGACCACATGAAGAAAGGGTGAAATTAAATTAAATACAAATTTGTATTTTCAAAATCTCATCAAGAACCAAGAAAATTTATATGGTAAAAACATAGCATTATCTTATTATTATGCTATAAAAAAAATTGAAAAGATTGGAAGAACCTCTCTTTACGAAGCGTCAAGAGAGAGAGGGTTAAAGTAAAACAGACAGATTTTTACAAGATGGCGACTTTTACTGACCCTGGGCAAGACGATAAAGTTTTTTTTTAATATCGTCACACTGTTGCCCACACTAGGATTAATGTATATCAGGACAAAATAATGTACACTTTGATAAATAGGGCCTGTAAATTTATGTGACTAGCATTACTGAATAATAGTTATGTTAGCGTAATTGCCATATTCTAACCTTTAAATTACAGGTATTAGGTAATGAGTACCCCTGGGTGCCGGTAAAGTAATTATATGCACTGCAAAGCCTAAAATTAACCTTTGTGAGTAAATTATGATGTTATTGCTTAATTGGTCCCAGGTTGAATGTTGTAAAATGTAAAAGAATGTGACGATTAACGCCTAGCTTAGAAATGTGGACAGAAATTAATATGAACATGAAGCAGTAAATTGTATGAAAGTACTATCTATATATTTTCCACTAATATCCCCGGGGATAACAGTAGAGTTAAATACAGGGCTAGCCGTGTGATGTCGGCTGGCAGAATAGCACCACCATTTTGTCTACCCATGGGTGTTGTAAAAGGCGACTGAACGGATAACAAAGTTGTTGCCACAAAAGCACCACCACTAGGAACTACACCACCTCTAAAAAGTAGACTCGCCAGCGTGCCATTTTAAGGTCATAGATCCCTCATGCAAAAGACATTGTGCATGAGGTGGCCCGTGTCCGACAGTGGCTGGCGATACAGTTACGCTTTTATTTTCGTTTAGAAACAAATAATTATAATAACTATTATATCACACACCTTGTGTCCAAACCTTTCCCGAAGCCAGAAACCGTGGACATAAAAATTTTATTTGTAATTTTTTTGCAAAAAAATTAATTACACCGCGTTTTTACCAAATTTGCCTAATGCAAGGTCTAAAAATGATATTTTTACAAAAAAAAAATATCTATGGAACATTCATTATACATCAAGTAATGGTTATATGGGTTAGAGCAGATTATATGGTTTCAAGGTTTCGGAAAAGTTTTGACACACCATGTAATAATTAAAGACAATGTATCTATTGTTTTTTTCGAATTTTCGATTTATGCGCATGTCTAATCGTGAATAGTAAACCGTCAACCGTTAGTCAACCGGACTGTATTATGGGAATAAGTAAGACAATCAGTACAGTCTCATACCAATAACCGCTTTCAACTTTAACTGCATTGCATGTTAAAGTTGACTTTTTAAAACGGTTTCCAGTTAAAAATCAATCATAATACCCTTTCAATTTAGCTATCAAACAATAGTGTGTCACTAAAATCCAAGCAAAATTCCCTACAAAAACTACCAACACGGTCTTGGCTATCTGCCAGTATGGAGCCATAACAGAATTAATTACTACGACACCAGATGGCGCTGATGCCAGGTGGACCGCGTATATCAAACGTGTAGTCACCCTAGAAGATATTAAATCTAGTTTAAACGTGGTTATGGACAGATGATACGTTTTTATGGGAGCATAAAATCTTTTAAAATGTAGTAAGAGTATTTTTGCACAATAATATTTGTATTTCGTGAAAATAAAAGTAGATATTAAAAGCGTTTGTTAAAAATTAGGAATAGTCAAATTAACCATTAAAATGGGTATCTTAGGTATAACATATGTATCTGTGCATTTTAATTTCACTAACCACTAATACATCTACGAGTATGGGAATAAAAATATTTATATAATATATTATAGCTTTAATTAGGTGTGTGTTTTATTAAGTAAAACACGCATCTGATCTAATTTTAAATCCAGATTAAATAATATTATTGAAAATTAAAATAATAAATAATAAACAACAATAGGTATATGTTTTATGTTACATAAGTAGGTAATAAAATGAACAAAAACCGACTTTGAATTTACAATTAGAAGAATTTAGAATTAGAGTAAGTGGCTCAGCCAGTTCCTTTCGCTACTTCTTTTCTTCTCTTCTTTCTTTTTTATCTTACTTTTGTCAGCGGTTTTTCTTAATATAACTTATGTACCTAATATAATGTATTCATTGATTATGTATATCTTGTATGTATTATATTATTTATTCTTATGTATATATGTATGTGTGTAAGTTTGTATGTACATATATGTAATAATATATTATATTTATTTTATCACACCATCTAAATTGTGTCTTTCATGCACCTCCTAATTAAACTTCTCCGATCAACCCAAAGATTGGCTGCCAGAGAACGCCTTAAAGCATTAAACTCGCCTTTTGTACAATATTGTGTAATGACGTGTAAATAAAAATAAAACATAAAAATTATTGAAAATTCCATGTGTAATTAATAATTAATTAGAGGAAAATAAAAATAAAAATACCCGAACATCGCTGATGTTTAAAATCTACATAGACTCAATTTCATTGCCTAAATGTCCTCTCTTAAAGTATGTAACGAGCCGGGAATCGATACTTTAATCAAAGCACGACAAAATACAAACATGAAGGGCTGAGGCAATCTATTAAATGACAGTTATCTGCGTGATTGATTGCATTTGCATACCAAAAAAGGGCAAAAATCTAACTGAACCCATCTATCTGTACGGACTGACAGAGCGCGCTCATGTGACCATATTTTGAGATATTCAAATAACAAAAGTGGTATAATCACAGTAATTTAATTAATTAAGTTACTGATAGCCTTGTATATAGGTAGACAGAGATGCCGTTTGAAACAGATTTCAAACCAGTTACTGCAAATCAGGGCCGTGCATCTCATAAAAGCAAATAAGCAGAGCTTATCCTTCAACTAATACCTATCTACGCTAAACCTATGTTAGCTTGGGCGTAGTCAGTGTGATTAGTGACCTCATATTTTCCAATCGAATAAAGACAATATTTTCATAGATACCTATACATTAGGTACCATTTATCAGATTATTTATCATAGATACCTATACATTATTTTTAGAAAACATAGCACAACGTGTATAGAGTCTGACGATCTAAGAATATTTGGTTATCCTACAAGTCGTATACGGACAATTTTCATATGACCTTCCCTGTCCCTCTCATGATATTAACTCTCATAACCAACATTAAGAGATGTTTCTAAAATTAAGGACCTACTTATTATGGTTACGAACAAGTTCCATAGAAACTATTTATTCATGGAGTTACTATGGGTCCTATAATATTCTTTATTTGTTGTAATCGAAATATCTACCTTAATTGTTTTTTGAATGAATGAATGAATAATCAATTCTTTATTTAGTCTGTTTCCAAAGTTTCGCGTGAATGTATTGTTTTGGAATGTGAATGTTATGGAATGTTTCGTTATTGACAATAAAATTAGTGGAGACGATATTGAAAGTACAAGTTCAAGTAGCCAGGCATCCCTACGAGTGCATGCGATGTCATTTGTAGTAGGCTTACAATAAGCGTTATTATTCCAAGTTTGTAGGTTACTTCACAACCTTTGTGTTGTTTGTTTCCCAAGACAACATTTCTATATGATATAGTGTAGAATTACTATAGTATTGTTTCATTGCGACGACTATCTTCCTCTGCAAATAATAGATTTCTGAATAACTCGCATAGACGTCATTAAAGCTTCCATGAAGCTCGGAGATCTTTAATCTGCGTCTTCAGAGCAATTAATGCTCGTCTGTAATTTCAATCCAGAACTAACTAACGGATTTCTATTTCTTTAATTAAGTATATGGAACTGAACCAGCGAATGAATATTGATGAATGAAATGCTATTTTTATTAGGCGTGTTGTAAGGAATTTTGGTTCGTTATAAAATTATGATTTAAGAGCTATACGTATCTATACTCGAGTCTCATTCGTGAAGTCGTAAATTCAATGTTCGGCCCGTACTACAGTGTTTCCAAAATACATAAATATAGATTTTAAAAAAAATATCACTTTCTCGGCGATGAAGCAAAACATCGCGAGGAAACCCACGTGCTCGAGAATTAAAAAATAAGTCTGGAGCATGTGAATTCACTAATCCACACTGCGCCCACGTGGTGGACTATTGTTCGAAACTTGTGACCTGCATTGGGATGTATTTTTTTGTGAAGGTGGCAGACGGACATGCGGTCCACGTGATGGTAAGTGACTACCGCCGCCCAAGGACACCTGCAACACAAGGGAGTATGCGGGTGCGCTGTCGACATTTTAAAATCATATTAACAGCATGTCACAGCGTAAAACCTCAGCAGGAAGGTCATTCCACGCCGTATAGGCTGATATCGATTACCTATGACTTGGGCGTGAATGCATAAACGAAAACTCATTTGTAGATTAAATTATGTGTCCGAGTAGATACTCAAGAGAAAAACGGAAGAGATTATCATACAAAAGATTTGTTTTCCATTGCGACTTTGTAAGTCAATAGTCACTTTTTTTTATAGACTAGTGGGCGGACGAGCAAGCGGTCCCACGTGATGGTAAGTGTTACCGCCGCCCATGGACACCTGCAACACCAGGGGGTATGCGGGCGCGCCGCCTACCTTGCAAAATCCTATTCACAGCTCTATGAACTTATCACTATGACGAGACTCAGTTACTAATCTATTGTGGTCGGTCACCTGCTTCACCACGTACGTCACCAAAGCCTATATGACCTGCAGGTATCCGAGGATAGTTTTAGCTGCAATTTGTTGGACCTCTTGCGGCTTTAGCAAATGCGTCCTCATAAATATATTCTTTTGTACTTAAATCAAAACGCATTGGTATTTCTACATACTTGGAACAAAGTCTGCTAGTTTTAGAATCCTTCAGTCCCAATCAATTTATATCTTATAGTTTTTAGGAAAAAAAGGCATTTCGCTGTACACAATGAATGGTTCGAACCTAAGATCCTACGTTGGCAAACAACATCACAAACTGAGCCAAATGGACCCAAATTACATTTCTAACTTCAGTCTTCCCAAAGAAAAAATATTCAAGGAAACACAACTGAAAGTAATAAGAACTATCTCATTGCAACGAGCTCAGCAGTGACCGCGCCAAGTTGAAACGATGAATAGGAATCCCGATAGTAGACCTTTGTTAATGGAAGCGAGCCAAGAAACTAGAATTATTTCAATGAAGAAAAGTACCTAAAGAATGGTACATTTATGCCATTATAAGAGAGATAAGTTAGAATAAGAAATATAAAGATATAAATTGAAAAATATTTGATTATAACTTTGAGATTTTGAATAGAATTTGATATTTGAGTGTTTCGGCTTGTGAATCAGCTCGTGACCGTGGTCAGTGTAATCTAGCCAAAACTTCGAGTACAATAAATCAGGTAAACATAGGCGTCAAGACCTGTTTAATAGATACATGAATTTGATTATGTTCACCAACTGAAAACAATCTATAAAACACCAAGTCTATCGTACTAGTGGCAAACACAAGCGGTATACCGATATCAGTGATTATAAGATAACGTCCCACTGCAGGCCAACAGACTTCTTCGCGCGAACTTCTTCGGTTGCGGGTCTTAAACCTCGCAGGTCCAAATTATTATTATTAACCAAATTATCCAAATTAAAATTGCCAAATCCCCAATCCAAATTTAAAAACCTTACGAATTGCCCTTACGATAAAGAAATAATAATATCATAACTACGATTCTTCATTGAACGAGGAAACTTTGCACCAGTGACTAGACAATGTGAAAGATAAAAACTATATATGTATATTCTACATATTTTTCATTATAGTAATAATATATAATAATATAATAATTATATATTATTATTATATTATATAAAATATTATTATTATTTTATATAATAATATAATAATAAAAAATATAAATAAAAAGGTGTTAAAACGATACATCTTTACATACTTTTGAACTAAACGATTTGAGAGACAAAACTACATATATATTTATACATAAACCTATTGTATATGCCATCTTGATTTTAAAGAAAACATATGACAGAGCAGCTGACTGTCGTCGCTTAGAAAATAATATTAACCATACCATTTTTTGGTAAAAATAACGGATATCGCAGGTATGGAGACTAGCCGGTTTCTGATTCAGGAATTCACGTTTAAAAAAGACCCTTGCAGAGAAGGACCAATAGAGAGAACCATATAAAGGAATTAAGGAAACTTTTTATTCTCGTTATACTATGTTTTACTCATCATTTCATCCCTCCCAAAGGGGAGTCTAATAGGTCTATTATATCAAAACCGTATCATAATATTCTAAACTCAAGCTTAACCTCTCTACATTCCATATTATTATTCCCTTACAAATCAGAGTAGCGTTCTAACCAGGAAATGAAATGAGCAAACACTTACGACAATATGCGTCGTGCATTCAAACTTATGCATATTTCCACGGTACACTTGAGGAAGAACGTACAGACACAGTGGGGACAAGAGCCAGTAGAAAGTCTCTACGATAATCTCGAAAATCACGTACATTCACGACGCAAGTCTATAAATTCTTTCGTCTCATGAAGGCGGGTTACGCTTAATAGTGGTTTTAGTGAGCATTGTTTTAATGTGCGCCGCGGCGTCGGGAACCCGCCTGAGCGTTCTCAAGTTTATGCACACTAAAACGATTTATATGTCCGAGCACAACCACCACTAAACGAAACCCGCCTTCATGGGATGAAAGAACTACACAAGTGTGTCAATAGAAGTGTGTTGAACATACAAGGCTGACAATATTAGGTGGTACAGTACCTGCGAGTACACTCTTGTTTATGTGTGCCTTGCATTTCGAAATAATATTCGTAAGGGGCCATCCATAAATTACGTCACACGAATTTCATGATTTTTGGATCCCCCCCCCCCCCACCCCACCCCGTCCTTATCCAAATGGTCACATTTGTGTGACGTCACATATTTTGCAATTTTAAATTTAGAAATTATTAAATTAAAACAACCTTATAATAATATTGATAGAGTTGGTAATATTTTAAAGTTTTTCGTTAGAGTTGAAGTTTAGTTTTTTAAGTTAAGTTTAAGTTTAGTTTGACGTCACGAAGCTTATGACCTCCCCCCCCCCCCCATTGTCACACGATGTCACATTTTGTTGACCCCCTCCTACCCCCTTAGCGTGTGACGTAATTTATGGATGACCCCTAAGTTCTCTTACTGATCCTCATCTCCTTTGTGCAGTAACCATCAAAATGTTCGGGGGTACGAAATAACGTATGTGCCACTTAAACTAATGTTTGTCACAATGTTGCTGGATAGACGACCTGGAGAGGTACAATAGTGGTTTGTCATATGTATTTTAACTTTAATTATAACATTTTTTTTAATTGTTAATTATATTATAATATTATATATAATATTTTCGTTTATCGTTATAAGATTTATATTGTAAGCTAAGAATATTAAAATAATTTCATTTTGTTAATTTTTATGACTAGTTTGAGAAATAAAATGTAACACTGTATATTATATAGAAGTATAGAATACACGGTCATATAATATGAATTGTATTAACATTATATAAATCTATAATACCTAATTTATGTATTACATCGTTCAACCAAAATCTGTATTTACATGCTCAAAAATATATGCTCAGTAAACAAATACAAAATAGCAAATTGTTAAAAATATCAATGGAACCTGTATTGTACGTAACAAATATAATAAAAAAGTGACAATTGAAGCTTTATGACGAATGCTATAAATAACAAGCAATGACAAATAAAAAAATTTCAACGCTACAAAATTGGCGAAATGCCTTCTAAAGACTGTTCCTAATTGTAATACTGATGAACTAGTTACTCGTCAATTGCTATGAATCCTATTTCTTAATCGTTAATCTTAATCGTTGATCCTCATGTTAATCGTACTGATGTTCTTTGTATTTGTATTCCTTGACCATAGGGAGAAGAAGTTCGTTGTAACGGGAAAAGAAAACGAAACTGCAGAGAAAAAATCATGAACAACAATACTGATATGTGTTCATTGTGCTATAAAAATAAAAGTGTTCATTCAAAAGTTCCATACTCCTAAGACTCATCACCACTCGCGATATTCCACTTTCTCATCCAGCAACACACCTATATGTACGAGTGTGTACCAATTCGTAGTAATTTATTGTTGTAACTGTGTAACCCATGATGGTCTTTTTCTGGAAACTTATTAGACCAAATCTGCTTATTTCTGGTTAATTCTAAAGGAATAAAATCACATAGACAGGATCATAAATGTCTGTAGCCTGCCGAGCGTCGTGTAGTTGTACGTCTTGGCTGGACACACATTGTCTTGCAAGCAGACCGACAGTTTGTAGCAAACGAGTTGACAGTGCGGCCTGCAATGGCCTGCATTGCGGTGCCTCTATGGCCAGAGAAGTGACCTGGCATTTTTAAACAAAAGCCAGTGGTATCCTGGTGTTAGGGTGTCACATGGCTCGTCCGCTCGTCGGCCATTAAATCAATATTTAATAAAATTCTTGTGAAAACTAAAAATTGTGTGCTGCGCTAGACCTAAAAAAATTGTAATAGAATTTCTAAACAAACAATAAAAATATTGATTATCCATGCAACCTGCTTTCATTGAACACACGTTTTCAATATAAAAACAAGTTAAAGATCTATCATATTTTTGACATAAGCTTTTAAAAAATCAAAAATTACAAAATAATTGAAAAATTTTACTTTAATAAACAAATTGTTATATATTTATTAAATAAAATTATCAGAATTTGGAAAACTGTTGATCTAAGGTTACGTGTGCCATCAGACAGATGACTTCTGAGGGTATTATTTTCAGCAGAACAGATGATCCATACGATCAGATACCGGACGTCTTGAACCCAATCTACTACTATGTTTGGACATTACAAACTTATTACCAAGCTGTCTTCGCGATCATCGTAGTAATGTTCATTTTATTCTTTACCCTCAAACTTATAGACAAATCACAAGATAGTTCCACGGTGATAAACGAAAAGGAAGCTACTCTAGTGTAATAACAAGTAAACTATATAAATTATTATTAATGTGTGCTTTTCAAATAAATGTGTTTGATTGATAAGTGAGCCATTTTCATTTAAAATTTCTGGCTACGCGTTGTTTACACCGTAACCGTAATCATAAAAGTATATTTTTATGGAAAAAGGTATTTTTTATTAGGAATGAAGACAGACGAATGTATGCCCTGCAAATAAGTGGCTACCGGCACCGGTTATGGACAGCTCTGCATGCGAGTATGCAAGGGGGGAGTACTCTACCTACCACAGGTCTGGGGTAGTAGGTGGACGAGCAAGCGGTCCCACGTGATGGTAAGTGTTACCGCCGCCCATAGAGCGCGATATAGTTTCGTTTTAAGATTTATTTATAACATCAAATAGATTTTGTTTAGGATGAGTTAGTTACTTAGTACCTACGATAAAATACCTTTGCGTACAGGTTACATCCAATTCATTAGATCGATCTGGACCATCGGTCGAGTACCTCGGAGGTATCTGTCCGGAAGTGTGCTTCGCGCTCGTGGACACCTTCCCGACTCATCATAACATTACTACGTGGTAATCGCAATAGGGCCAATGTGCTGGTGTACGTTTGTCTAAACCTTACCGGACCGACACATTTCGCGATAAACACTGAGTGCGTACGACTGTAGTTTGGGAAACGCTGACCGCTAACGGCCCGCTTAGTTGTTTAAATGTAGTAATAAAACGCTTCTGTCCGTTTGCTGACTCTCTTACATATTGAGCACCTAACCGTTATTTGTTTTTGTGAAAAACATAGAATACTTCTGATATAATTATAAAATATATTTCTTTCTAAAAGTAATTTTAGCGAAAAAGATAAAAACAACAAATAACACTATAATGTCGAAATGTACCCATAGCCTGTTATTGTATAGTCATATAGGAAAAAAAATTGGGCTTTGTTTATCAGAAAATCGTTCAGAGCGCGATGCGAGTATTTATGTAACAGACACGATGCGAATATTGCTTTCTGATCATTTTTAACCCGCCAATAAAAATGTGGGCGTTTCTATCCTCAACATCGATTTGAGAATACATACTAGATATGTTATACAAGCACTCTAGGGCAGGCACGTTAGAATCTAATTATGTTAAGTAGCTCTCGAATTCTTCAATTCATATGCGTTTTGAAAATGGAACATTCTTATTACGTTCTTATGATTCAAATTTGAATTTTTAATCCCCCCCCTAGAAGTTGCCAACCTAGTTACTTTGATAAGAACAGATGTGTCATCTAGTCTATTCCAATGATCCTCAATTATTGTTTTCGGAATTTGATCCTAACAAATGCACAATAATTGCGAACCCTTCTGAATCCCTAAACCTACTTTTATTGTCTATGTGCCCATCCAACCGTCTATGTGTCGGTTTGTTTGTCTATCCGGCCTTCAACGTCTGTGTTTTTGGGATAAATGTTCAAAGTATCTTTCAAACTAAACTAATGAGTCTAATGTCAGAGGTTGTGTTGTGCAACTTGTGCATGATCATACCTGTCTCAAAATATTTTTGAGTCTGCAATGAAATATATTAGTTATAATCGATAATTAAGCTGTTACAACCGATTTCACAGCTATCCCCCAACTCTATTAATGTTATGGAGTTTTAAAAACCAAAGATATTTTTAGGCGGGAACTCGAGAAGTGAAGTTGAGTTTTTCTTTGACTATTGTAAAAATTGTACAACTTACAAAATTTCAGAATTTGGACTTCTTTGTCTGTATACTACTGTTAATTAAATTTCTGCTTAAATATGTAGTATCCTTTGGTAAGCTTTTCTTAAACAAGATTTAAATTTTATCTTTGTTTACATGATTATTAATTATTAAACGATTATAAATTATTAAATTATATTAATTATTAAAAGATTATTAAACGTTTTTTTCCGCTTCTGAAAAAATGATCACCTGTAGTTAGGAGGTCTCAGTATGTAACTGCCGTGATACAATCATTAGATACAAAATGAATAACAAATATCAAGATGTTTATGATAGATTGTCAGTTAAACTTACTGTTGAAAACTAATACCGTGCAAAGAAATTCAATTCTATCGTTTTGCCACGTTTCATTTGCCAGTCAACCTGTTTACATGATAGGCATAAAAAGTTTTTAATCAAATTGTAAACTTCAAAATACAAATAACTAACCTATCAAAACTGTGATAAAAGCTCATAAATTATTTGAACCAAAGTGACAAGCCTTGTAAGGTTTGACACTTTTTAATATGTAACTATGAAAACATAGAACAAAAATATGGTATACACACCGTTATATATTAACAAAATTATTAAAATCTTCGGTCTAAACGTTAGTGACGATACTGGTCAAATGTATTCCTCAGATATTATTGGCAGGACCAATGACCTCAGTATTCAGCTACCCAAGATTACGAAACTGACATTTTGCGAGGAAGTGGAAGTTATCCGTAAAGTAGTGGCTTTCTTAATGACTTTAGTGGTATTTGTTCTGTTTCTGATACATGATCGTAGAGAGAAATCGCGAGTGAAAGTCAAAGAGCCAGACAAGAAGGAGGAAGGAGTTTAGAAGAAAGTCTATAGAATTATAGAAATTGTCAAAGAATGTCAGAATGATAGTGATATAAATTACTTTAAGGAAATAATATTATTAATAACTAAAGTTTATTACATTCCAGCAAGACTACAATACTACAGCAAGACTACAATACTACAGCAAGCTACAATACTACAGCAAGACTACAATACTACAAGGAAAGACGCAACAAAGGCATGTAATGAATTACATGTTTGATGATTCTAATTGAACTGAACTGAACATTGAAACTGTTATTAACAGTTTTGCGCGGAGTTTCTTTACTGGACCAAATAAAAAACGAAGGAATTCGACGAAGAATTATTGGTACTGTATTGATTGGTAGTACTGTACATCATTGTACAGGTACCGATTAAAAATTCAATGTTGTTGCAAATGACATAGTACGAGGCAAACCTACCATATCATGTGGTCCGTCCAAGAAGAAGTCCATACAAGTAGAAGACTACTTGTTCTACTTGCAGCAGACCTTAAATTCATTAAACTTCAAGCGATATGCATTCAAATTGTCCAGACGGTGCTTAAATAGCCCCAATAAAGTCCAGACACGGTATTAATATTAATATAGGATTCATTGGAGACGATGTAGTGGGTATTACGATGTTCTCGGATCCGCAGACGGTGTAGACTGGGCATTATCGAAAACCGATTTGCATAGTGATGGTAAATCCAGGAGAAATGACTGCACTTGAACGTCATAAACTCTAAGTCGAGCTTCGGTCTAATATGGTTTTTGCGGAAATCACATTTATGTTAGGTTCCAGACTAGACTGCATTTGCGACTTCGTTTGCATTAATGAAATGTTTTATCCCTGAGAAGTTTATCTTTCCTCAGCCAAAGAAGGCAAAAAACATTTTAACCACTATTATTCACAAGCAAGACACTTAAAATTGCAATAAAATAGAAATAAAATACATATTTAATTATAATGGTCAACTATTTAATAAGTTTCTTTAGCTCACAAATTAAGTATTTATCTTGTAAACTTTAATAAGATTAATAAAATCTTGATTAAAAAAATATATAATGAAGGTTACTTGAAAAATGAGCTATGCTCGAAATTGCTTTGCAGGATAAGATTTGAAAGGAAAACATTCCGTAGAACGAAAAGCATCGACATAGCACATGAAATCAGCATGCTGAGGTGGCAACGAGCAAGCTACTGCAGAACCGACATCTGATGGGGTTGACGAGTCCCTAAATGGAAGCCACGTATAGTCAAGGTACAGTGTGGGGTCGTGCTCCGGTCAAGTCGGCAGACGACTTGGAGAAATTTGCCGGAGGTGGCTGAATGAAAATAACAGAAGATCATGTGTGGCGATCCTTGGGAGAGGCCTATATACAGCAGTCGAGACACATAAGCCGATGGTATGGTGTGGTATAGTATGACAAAATATGACTGTAATATAATATATTGCTAATAATTCTCCAATACTTACTAATTACTAATGCATCCAAATTAAAGTTAATGCATTTGAGTGTAGATTGCGACAGCGTTTTGCTTCATAAACTAAAGTAAAATGTCATTTTACGTATAGAATCCGCAATAAATTCAGTATACATTCTAACTTATTAGCATTCAGGATTTCGCTGCATTTCGGTATAATAAAGATGCGCATTTTGCAGTCTATATTTGCACATTAAATTGGAAGGACTGAGAATTTTGCATATTTTTTTATTTGACATTTCTGAGTCCCACTTACGGCAAACGACGCAGATCTGATCACTGACTGATTAACAATTTACATAATTGATTAATTATTTTATTATCTACTTGTGGAAGAAACTTGGTGCACGACAGTGTATCGGGCCAAGTTCACGCACTTAATGAATAACTATTGTTTATAGATCCCATTGAAATAAAACCACTTAGAAACTAAATGATGGTTATTCTTAAGGTGTTGGGGTGTGCTTGCGTAGTCCTAGTTGCTGTGCAAGTCTTAGATATTTAAATAACACAACGAGGCTTGTTGAAGTACGTGTATTCGGCCATGACAGGCGGGCGAGTGTGACATAGACAATACAGATTATTAATAGAGACGGATACATAACATCTCCCTTATTAAAAATGCGTAAGTATACATTGCTTCCTTATTTTTTACAATGAACATTTTTTCTTTTAATTCTAGAGAATAAAACGGAACATCTCTATGACAACGACATCTTCTGTCAAATTGACTTGACTGACATTTACAATTTTGACAGTTCTGTGACAGTGACGATTAACATGACAAAATTTGAGGTTATGTAAACACATCTTGGAAAACAGTAAAACATAAAGTTACTTAGATTAAAATTTCGTAAAATTAAATCTTTGGGGCTTTATAATAGCTCTGCCGAATGAAGAATACGTAGTTGTTGGGCGGTTTGTATGACTATTTGGTGTATGTAATGTGTTTGTTTCTGTTTCACGTTTTTTGACAGGACTAGCTGGACAAGGGGACTGATAGTTCGAAGAAGGAGACGACGGCAATGAATTGGAAGACTGCCGAAGCTCAGTATCTTTTGGAACTGACGGTGACAGTGGTTTGCTACTAGACGGAGTAGACAAAGTAGGAGACAGTTTTGGTTTTAGTATGTGTTGGCGATTTCGACGGAGAATACCATCTGGGGAGGTAATAGTATATGATCTGGGCTGTGGACCTATGTCTGAGACAGTACCTGGTGTCCATATACTATCTGGCTGTTTCTTAAAGTAGATTTTATCACCAATGTTTAGTGAAGACAACGGCTTTGTATGTTGATTATAATAAATCTGTGATTTGTTATTGTTTGTTTGTGTTTTATTTGACAAAGACTTGTAGTTAGGTATTTTAGGTTTCAGAGACTGTTCTAAGACTGGAAGTTTTGTTCTAAGTGATCTGGACATTAGCAATTGGGCAGGTGAATACATGTTTTCTTTAGGTGTATTTCTATACTGCAATAATGCTAAATGAGGATCTGTACGATCAGCAAGACATTTTTTTAACATATTCTTAATAGTGCCTATGGTTCTTTCGACAAGACCATTAGACTGTGGAAAGTAAGGACTTGATGTGATATGCTGTATTTGCCAATCTAAAGTAAAATTATTAAACTCTTTTGAGTTAAATGGAGGACCATTGTCTGAAATTAAAATATTAGGAATTCCATGCCTGGAGAAAATAGACTTTAGGTGACTAATGACAATATTACTAGTGGAACCACCTACTAGTTTAACAAGCTCTATATATTTTGAAAAATAATCAACGACTATGACATACTTGTCTGAATTAAGATCGAATAGATCAACACCAACTTTATTCCAAGGGATTGGTTTTATCTCATGAGGCTGCAGTGGCTCTTTGGAATTACTGCGTCTGTTAGTAAGACAGATATGACAATTATTAACATACTTTTCTATATCAGAGTACATATTGGGCCAGTATACTAGATTTCTAGCTATTCTTTGACAACTGTGAATACCCTGGTGACCTTCATGGATCTGTTTTAATATGTCATTCCTCATAGCTACAGGTATAATTACACTGTTGTTTTTAAAGACAATACCATTGATAATGTGTATATCAGTTTTTAAAGGAAAATATGGCTTAAGGTTGTCTGGAAGTAATCTTTTATGTTCAGGCCAACCTGTTAAGCAATATTTACTCAAAAGTGACAATTCTTTGTCTTGAGAGGTTTGTTCTTGAATAATTTTAAGTTTATTTGGACTAACTGACAGTGACTTAATGACTAAATTGACATGCAAATCTAGATCAGAATCAAGATCATTTAATGATTGTTCTGGTAAAGCTGCTCTGGACAGCGTATCAGCGACATAAAGATATTTACCTGGTTTATAAGTTACATTCAGGTCATATGGTTGTAATCTTAACATTATTCTTTGAAGACGAGGTGGAATATTATAAATAGGTTTATTATGAAGTGACACTATTGGTTTGTGATCAGTTTCAACCAAAGTGTGGCGACCGTATATATATTGGTGAAACTTTGTACAACCAAATAAGATAGCTAATAGCTCTTTCTCTATCTGAGAGTATGACTGTTGACATGAGCTTAATGACGCTGAAGCATATGCGATGGGTTGTTTATCATGGCTAATCACTGCACCCATGGCATCTTTAGACGAATCGACTGACAATGTAATAGGTTTATTTTGATCATAATATGTCAAGACAGGGGCTTTAGTTATACATTCTTTTAAAACATTAAATTCTACATTATGTCTATCTTGCCAAGACCAATCATTATCTTTAGACAGAAGTGTTCTCAAATTTGAAGTTTTTTCTGACAGATTTTCTATGTATGAGCCTAAGTAGGTTACCATACCTAAGAATCTTTGTAATTTTGTGACATTAGTAGGAGCTGGCATGCTACAAATAGCTTTGACTTTATTTTCATCGACTCTCACACCTTCTTTAGAAAAGATGTGTCCTAGGTACTTGACTTCACTTTTACATATGTTAGACTTTTCTTTATTAAATTTTATTCCTAATTCCCTAGCTCTTTCTAAGACTTGTTTTAACCTGAAATCATGTTCTTCTTTAGTTTGACCATATATTAAAAAATCATCCATCATAATTTTGACTCCTGAGATATCGGAGAACCTTTTTGTCATAATGGAATGAAACAGTTCTGGAGCTGCATTTATGCCAAAGGGAAGTCTAAGGAATCTATATCTACCTTGAGGTGTAATGAATGTACATAGCTTTGAAGAGGCTTCATCTAATTTAAGCATATAAAATCCTTTGTTGGCATCAAGAGTTGTAAAGTATTGTGAACCGGAGAGACTAGATTTGATTTCATCAATAGTTGGAAACTGATAATGGGGACGCATAATAGCTTTATTAAGTTTTCTTGGATCAATACACAGGCGTAGCTTACCATTTTTCTTTGATGCAATTACAATGGAACTCACCCATTCAGTAGGTTCGTCGACCTTGACTATAATTTGATCTTTTTCTAACATTGTTAATTCCTCTTTTAATTGTTCCAATAGACTGAATGGAATTCTGCGGCAGGCATCGACAGACGGTATAGCATCAGGCTTCATTGACAAATGACATTCGTAATCTTTGAGACAACCTATTCCTGAGAAGAGATCTTTATATTCGACAAGCTGTGACACGTTGACTGACTCATGAAATTTGACATTATGGACTCTTTTAACTAATTTTAGCATTTCACAACTGTCGCGACCAATAATATTTCTACAGGATGTATCTATTATGTGAAAATTGACCTTATATGCTATTCCGTTATGAGTGACAGATAGAATACATTGACCTACAGTGGGTAAAACTTCTCCACTAAAAGTTGAAAGTTTGTGACAACTTTTTGTTAGACTACTTAATGGCAGATTAAGTTTTTTATAAGAGCTAAATGATAATATATTGGTATCTGCACCTGTATCAAGTAAGAAGTCTACATTCTGACTATTTATAGACAATGTTGTAAAATAAGGGTTTTTTTGACTTACAGAAATCTCATTAGTGAAAAGACTATTTAAATAATAAGTATCACTTGGATTACCCGTATTTTCTTCCTCGATGACTCTCACTTGTTTGCTGCGGCAACACTTGGCAAAGTGGTTAGGTTTGTGGCAGATGCTACAGATGACTCCTATGGCTGGACATTTCGTTCGGTGAACTTGACCACATCTAGAGCAGTTCTTGGTTGACTGTCTGAATTGAGGTTCTTGACTGGACGATGCTTTGCTTGATTGACGACTAAGACTTCCTTGAGACTGATGACTTTGACGGTTTTGAAATTGATGACTTTGACTTTCTTGACGGCTATGACTTCTTTGACGACTGTGACTTCTTTGACGACTGTGGCTCTCTTGCCTACGATTTGTTTGACGACTGTGATGCGATTGACGACTGGCGATGACACTTACTTCGTGGCTTGACAGGACTTTAGCCTCTAACCTCGTGTTTCTTAGCGTTTTAGCGAGACTGACGGCGGCATCGAATGAAGATGGTTTGTCGATTAGGATACGTTCTCTGATGTACGAACATGATGAATTTAAATTCCAAGAGAATATGTCCTTGACTATATCATCGGCAAGACCTTCGAAATTGCATTGAATACTAAGATTCTTGAGATCAGTGGCATATGTTTCGATTTCTTCATCTGGACCTTGTTTTCTATTAAACAGTTTATGCCTTTCGACGGAGATATTAACACGCGGAGTAAAATAATTTTCAAATCTGGCGAGTAGATCCTTGTATGTGATCTTATCTATTTCAGTATCAAACGAGTAGAATATTTGAAGTGCATCCGGGCCTATCGTTTGTAATAGAATTGCTACCTTTCTGGTGTCGGATTCATTTTCCAAACTGTTGGCTACCATATAAATGCTAAGGCTGGTTTTAAAATTTCGCCAAGCCAATGGCATGTTTGCGGCGTTGATGTCGAGACAAAAGTTGCTAGGCGGCAGGAGACGATTTGTAGTTCCATTTTGTTCGGCCATTTTGGGATTTTATGATGAGACGAGACGACGCTTTACATGAAAATTATATTTCTTACTTTTAGGCTGCAATCGCTTACTTTTAACTTATTCTGGTTTCTTCTGACACCATCTTAAGGTGTTGGGGTGTGCTTGCGTAGTCCTAGTTGCTGTGCAAGTTTTAGATATTTAAATAACACAACGAGGCTTGTTGAAGTACGTGTATTCGGCCATGACAGGCGGGCGAGTGTGACATAGACAATACAGATTATTAATAGAGACGGATACATAACAGTTATAATGACTACATAGGCCCAAAGTCATTATGGCCCAAAATCACTAGTGAATTTTGGGCCTCAAAAACTAAATACTTTAAACCTAATTAATTTAAATAAACAAATCTTACGTCTTTCTTATCTTAAATTTTAATTGAAATTCCAATTATAAGACAACAAATAGGTCCATACAACTTTTATCCCGAGGGGAAATTTTTTCCTGAAATAAACCAAAATATCGATCTGAACTCTAAGCAATTTCATCAAAAACATTATAAGTACCCCTAAAGCTTTACAAAGTAAATCTTGCAAAGGCCACCCATCACGGAGGCTTTTGGGAACAATTTAGGCGCGACTAAATACGCATTAAGGTGCATCAGTCCAATTATTGGAAGCCCCTTAAAGGGGATGAGCAGGGAAAATATGAGTTACATAAGGATGTGAATGGAGTAAGCGATGCATTACTGTCAAACCACTTTTTATTTACTTGGAAACAAGCAGCGTACTTCCATAATCCACCCTTAGTTTACTGTGTGTTTTTGTTTCTTTTCACAATGTTGCGCCGTTTAATATTTGTTTGTGTTTTATTACTTTTGTACTTTCAATTTTCACACAAATATCTATGCATATATGATCAATCAGTCATTTAGTCAATCGATTTGAACTTCTGAGAATTATTGTAAATGCAGTGTTTATCTTTAAACTACTTCATAATGATGTTGAAGTTGACAAGGTGACAGACGAGCAGACAGTCCATCGGGTGGTAAATAGATGATACCGTCGAACTTTTTGGCGGGAACTAGAGAAGTAGAATTGAGTTTTTGTTTGATTAATTGTAAGAATTGTACGTTCTGTGGTTCAATAGTGATAGTTTATTACACTTCAAAGCGTCTTTTTGGCACAGTGTTTGTGACAATCAAATAACCTGTGCTGGAAGCACAGGAGTCCTCTTCTGTCCTCAGTAAACCTACTATCACTTTACTGAGCAAATCCTCACTTACTTCGACGGGACTGCACGTTTGACAGGATACGTTTTAGACTTTGAAACTGTTTATTACTTGACATGAAGGAAACTTGACACTGGCAGAATGTGCTAATTGCACCATTGTCATATATGAAAACAAGAAGATGATCCTGTCACCCTGCTACATCCGCGCGACCCTCAACATCAGTTGAGATTGAGAAATGTTGATAAGTCTTTGAATGCGAAGCCTACATTTAAAGATTTAGAATTAGGAAAATGGATTGGGATGTATAGGAGGGAATAGGAAGTATTACAGGGGATGAGATTGGATGGAGAGGAAAGAGTATGACAATGGGACGAATATTTAGTAATTCAACTATCCTTCAATAAGGTGGAATTTTTAAAAAATATTTTATACGAAATAATGAGTAGTATATATTTACAGCACCTAATACTACTAGTACTGTATATTTATCTAGTACTATATAGTATCTTGTACTATATATTGTATCTAAAAGAAAAACGGACTCAATAATTACAAGACAAATAGAAATGTAATTTAAATTTAAATTAAAAAAAATAACTAGGTTTTATTTATTTATACTTTATTGCACACTGACAAAAGGACTTAATGCGTGATGGCATTCTCTACTAGTCAACTCTTTTTTTATAAAAAAAAGACGGCAGCCGAGCATACAGTCCACCTGATGGTAAGTGGATACTGTCGCCCATGGACACTCGCGGTACATGCCAACATCAATTCAGAATCACAAACGCTGGTGCGGCCTCGGATGCGCTGTCTACCTTTGCAGATTAAGGAATGGGTTCGGAAAATGGGGTGGGGTGGGATAGGATAGGATTGGAATGAGCTCTGGCATACCGCACACACTACCGACTAACACACACTAACGTACGTACGTACATTGGGGAAATATGGATAAAATAGAAAATGTAGTACATTTCTGCTGTGAAAGAGGGGTAACGTGACCATTCGAGTGCGCCCAGTGGCTGTGGGAATGCAGCGTTCACTCGCACCCAACAAAACGAAGGAACACAAACGGGTTGCATTAAACAATAATAAAAATACATTCATATATAGGTACATGGATTATATTGGATAGTAAATAATATAAAAATATGTATATACAATATATATGTATATATTATTATGTCGGAATATGGCCATCATCACATGGGCGCTAGAGAACGTATACGACGCAAGAGCGACGCGCGCTTTGACAGCCTCGATGCGGCGGTGCATATGAAATATAGCAAGCACGGTTGAAGTTGAGAGAGATCCCGTGACACGCGTGTCCCGAGGAACTATCTTCCGTTTTAAAGCGCTCACATGCTTTAACTCGATATAGCGATAATTGTGTAGAGTGATGAGTTAATATAATTTTAGACATTAATTGTGACTATATAGTGTTAAGAATTATTGTCTAGGACAATTAAAATATAATTTAGAGACTGTATTCCTGAGTTTATGTTTAAAATTGCAACATTAAAACTAAAAGATGTCGCACAATAAACATTCTCGGCCCCTCGTTCCGACACGTACCTGCATAACAAATAACAAATAAAAGCTAACTATAAGGAAATAGTTACAGAATTAATAATTAAAATAGCTTTCACATTATTACAAAAATTTCGTAATGACTCAATTTACGAATACTCTATATCTGTGTATGCTTCTATATAATCTTTCAATTATTTTATTTTTTATTTCGAATGCCCGATTTCTATATCGTTTAACGTATGTAACTTAAAATGGAGGCAAACAAATTTGGAGTTTGGAAAGATTTGACGAGGGTTCACGTCCCTTCACGCAAAGTTGTTTGTTGAACCGTTGAAAATGAAACAGGACCCTTCAATTTCAATACATATTAAAAGGTACGGTTTTGTTTGAAAATAAATGTTTAACTGTCAAAAAGACAAAAGAGAACATAAGTTTTGTAAATATCTACAAGTCTTTTGCAACACCAATCTGAGATTTTGAAACATTTAACATATTACAAATTAATGCTTATTTGATAATTAAGTTTACTGATTGTATTGATTAAGTTTTGTAGTAATCTAATTTGCAACAATCTTCTCAGAAGATGTGTTAATGAATACAAATCGTATCATTCCACATGCGAATGGTCAAGATATGATATGTATTTGCCTGTAACAAGACAAGGGTCTCCTACATCCTACAATCTACAATTCTTCTGGCGAATAATTTCAAATTTATATTGTAAACCGTTGGCAAAGCAAAATAGATACATAGTAGGTAATATTGTATGATACAACTTTGGGAGAGTTTCATAGGAGAAAGATGCCAGGTACCCTATACTGAGTGAATATTTGTCAGTTACTTATCAGTTAATTTTGTGTTTGCGAGGTAGCTTGCTGCGTCCACAAATCTACCAATATTCTGTCATGGAGGTAGTATTCAGCAGCCTAATCTATAGTTTGCATAATCCGTATAGTTACCTTTAGGTAGATAACTATATATAACCTTTAAGCCTGTGATCGTTCAAAAATTATTTAAAAAAGATACCTATTACTCGTAAGTTGTATTTGAATAAGAAGATTATATATTTGGTAGTCGGATAAGTTCGCGGCCTTTTTATACTGAAAATAATAAAGACTTTTTTGTATTATATAAATATGTATTGGCCAGAAAAATGGCGAAAGATAGTCAAATTAAATGGACAATATTCCGTCCATTTAATTTGACTATCTTTCGCCATTTTTCTGGCCGAGCCATTATACCATCGCTATAATATGTTTGGGGTTTCTGAGCTAAAAACTGATTTAAATGGTTTATACAGGATTCTCTTGAATGTAATTTTACTCCATTTAGAGCATTTTGTAAAGAGCGGTATAAATAATAATCCGAAGATGCTATATCTGGATTGTATGGGGGTTGCATTAAGACTTCCCAGCCATCAATTTTTTTTAGTCATTAAAGATGTATGCGATCGAGAGTTTTCGTTATGGAAAACTACACCTTTTCTATTAATTAATTCTGGGGTTTTATTCAAGTGCTTGTTTCAATTTTACTAATTGCTGACAGTAGACATCAGAATTAATCGTTTGGTCATGTTGCAAAAGCCATACACATAACATGACTTTGTATAGAGTGAGGCCTGGCTTTGGGACTATTTGTGATGGCTCACCTCGCTTAAACCAAGATCGTTTTCGAACATCGTTATCGTAGGTGATCCACTTCTCTTCGCCTGTTACCAATCAGTTCAGAAATCGATCGATTTAATTTCGTTTTAGTAACATCTTTGATATGGTAATTCTATACACCAAGTTTCTGTCATTTTAAATCACACCGCACTAAAACTAGCTATTTTACTAAATTCAGTTTATGCAGGGGATCCAAAACTGTCGAGTGGTGAATGTTAAGCTCGTTCGCAATTTGATAACTTCTTGTGTCAATCAGCTTCAATTTTTTTCAATGATAACATCAACATTTACTTTAATAGGACGACCACAACGAGGAACATAATTCACATCAATATTATCAGACCTGAATAGACTGAACCATATTTTTACCGTAATTTTAGATAAAACATCTTCTCCGTAAACACTATCGTTTTGAAATTTTAATATGTTAAATAATATGAAAAGATAAAACTTTTAACTTGAAATTTCAGTTTGCCGCCATAAAAAAAGTCAGCTGTCAAACGCTATATAACTTTCTTGCCAGTGCAGTGTTGCCAGAAATATAGCTCGCTAAAGTTATACGTTCAAAGAGGCCGCGAACTTTTCCAACTACCTATTATAACATTTCAGATTTTTGTGTTTTTCACACATATTTATCTATTTAAACGAGTCTCAACGCTCAGTCAGCTCAGTCATATCATATCAGCTCACCGACTCGCGATCACGCGGTACCCTCCCAAATTACCCATAGGCTCGTTGTTGCACACACCTTTTGCTCCTGGTTAAGCGCCTTCTGCGCTCGCCCTAAACTATACATAGCCGGTGACTCTTGAATAGCTACTAGGGCCACAAAAATTTAGTAATCCCGAAAAAAAGTCTGCTCAGTCACCTCGTAACAGCCATGACCGGTTGGTGCAACCCAATCGAAATGTCAAGTACAACAAATAAGATAAACATATGCGTTGAGACCCGTTTAAATAGATAAAGAATATTTATTATTTTATAACTTCATTGGATAAGGATTAATCCAATTTTGTATCTAAAACAAATAAGTCTTTCACTAGCACAGGGCCGTCTTTACCAGGGGGTGCAAGGGGTGCGGTGCACCCCGGGCGCTCACCTTTTAAAGGTAATGAAAAAATATAACGCTATAGTAAACAATTACACAATAGGATATTTGACTGTCATAGGATACACAATAGGATATTTGACTGTCATAGGATACACAATAGGATATTTGACTGTCATAGGATACACAATAGGATGTTTGACTGTCTTAGGATACACTCCCGCACCCCGGCGCAGAATAGACTTAAGACGGCCCTGCACTAGCAGATCTTCATATAGGTAAGAAGAGGTTATAATAACAATGTGCTGCCACCTACCTTATCACCGTCGAACTTTTCCGTCGGTTCGTCATATATCCTCGCTTCATGTTTTTCTTTCGAGGTACGCCTTGTTAACGGACTTTGCGGCGGCGATGCCAGCGCCACGCTACTCCTAGCGCTATCTGACGGTGATTTAATGAACTCAATCTTCCCACCTTCAACGCAAATATTTGGCGTCAATGGATACAGAGGCGACATGGCGACATTCGCATTCGCCAGATGATTGTAATGATTCTCCTCTAGAGGTAAGTTTGGTTTTTTCTTGCGGTAAGTAGAATCGTACGCGAGAACTTGGGTTTTTTCCTCCGGGTGGACTTGGCGCACTTTCCCGGGAGGTCGGTCGGGTGGCTCTGGCGAGACGCTGCCGTCTGTGCCTGGACTCTCATTTCTTTCATTATTTGATACCCTGTAACAAAATAAAAAAATGTATTAAAAATATATACACAAGTGAATGTAAATGTAGTATAAATTTTGGTAAGCGGGTTTAAAAATGTCAAGTTCTCAGACCCACTTATTTTTTAAATAATGTAGGTATCATTTCAAATTAAATCATCTTTTTCACTTTTTTGTAGAAAAATTACAATACAAAAAGTAAAAAAAAATTACAATATTAAGGATTAAATTTTCTTCAACAAAAATGATACAATTTTAATCTATGATTTTTTCAATCAAATGTAACTGCTCTAATCTATTGTTTACTGTTCAAATTATTAAATATGGTTTAAAGATTAGGTACACTATAATACTAAAATTAATCGAATTTCATCTATCGCAAACTCCCTTGCATTAAAGTCAAACTATAGTTAAAGTGTGATTTCATAAGTATTCAGTAGATGGCGCTGTACTCAATCTCACATATACAAATTAATGAAAATCCTCTTTTTCTATTTTATTTATATCTATAAATATATATTTTTATATTCATTATATGTACAAATATTATTTATAACAATATTGAATAAATTCATGATTTTTTCTGTTACGTTAAAAGTTGTAATTAAATAAAACAGAATGTAAGTAATAGAAATCCTAAACCACGCTTACGAAGTTTTCGTACCAGTTACGTATATATACGACTTGATTTTCAATACTGTTGGAAGTGTGTTCTTTAGTGTGATGCCACTACTGTCCAAAGATCGCTAGCTTTAGTTAGAAGATCTACAACAGCACGTGACGTCACGCGCTTTCTCCCAGGCAATGATCCTTGTAACGTGCGCCGACGGACGGTCGCCCGCGCGGCTGCGACGTACTGGCAGCGCACATTCCTTGGGCGGCCTTAACCTTACGCGGTTTTAGTTAACTCGTTAGCTTAGCTCCGGTTAATAATCTTGAGCACTTCCATAACGTGGCGGCGAGAACACTCGATTGCCAGATTTTTGGAAAAGATCGCAATGAATAAAGAATATTTTTTGTATTGGCAATTTTTATTTAACACTTTATTGTATAAAATAATATAATGGGCAAGTTTATTTGCATTGTCTTTCAGCGTAGAAGATGAAAGATATAATGAAGGCTGTGCGTGCAATCGGGGAAAGAGGAAATGAAAATGATCATTCACAGCGACTTTCGTCCTCCCCATCAATCGCAAATTTGCGTCCGATTAATATTTTCTTCAAAATAGTCGCAGGGGGCCAGTCTAGACTCTAAGGTGGATGATTGATTTCTCTGAATTCTCTTTATTCTTTTTTAAATTTCCGAATTTGATGTTAATTACACTTTCGTTAAAAATGTTACCTACTATGCCTTTTCTTCTTAGAAACAATAACAAAGTCTATCTTTCGTGCTAATATAATATATGGCAAGTGCCACTTGTCAGCCCCAGCAGAAAAGTTCTTGTTCATTCCCTAGTTGGGGCCGGTCTCTATCTGGCTGTCTTTCATACAGTAGGTAGGAAAAAAACACAAACATGTCCTATTTTTCTATTTTTTTATTTATTTATTTAGAAGGTTTTCGTCTCGTTAATACTAACTCGGCTACTGGGCGTGATAACAAACAGATAAGGCCGTTCTAGTAGCACTAGTTAAGATCTTGATTAATTGTGTCTTTAAACAGTAAGCCTGTTTTAACAGCTGTTAAGATTGTTTTTATTTTTAAAGATAATGTAAGCGATAAGGATGGCTTAATAATGTGGCAATGGTAACAAGTACCTTAAGCTTTATTAATAAAATGGTTTTATTATGTAGTCCGACGTGTTGATAGAACAGAAAAACATTAGTAGTGATAGAACGAAATGGAATAATAAAATAATGACTACATTATGAATTTAATATGAGTGTAATTCGATAATTATTTCTGTTATGATAATAATAGAAACTAACATGTCAAACGAATTAAAATTTCTAATTAAGTGAGAATTTCATTTTTACGTGGAACTATTACCTGTATATTTTGAAGGTTGTATTGTTTGTTACGTGTAATAACAATAATTTGATTTTTATATAGAAAGCAGATGGCAGAAAAACAAACAAATCACCCGGGGTGATACAGTCGCCTATGGATATATGATAACAACAGTCCACCATCTACTCTATGTGATACCTAGATTTATGATGTGTATATACATATATAATACTGTACAATATCCACCTGTGATCAAAATTTTTATTTCCTCTCTATGCAAAGGTCATCTGGCAGTGATCGCTTTTAGCGATAAAACCGCCTTTTGTGCATTATGTGTCTACAATATCTATTATTGTTATTGGTGTGCAATACAGAGTTTTATCTATCTATTAGTCCAGAATGACAAACGTTGGCTCGCCACCGTTTGCCTACCTTTGCCAATTTAGGACAATGTTTGGGGTAGATGAGGATTGTAAATGTAATGGGAAAGGAATTATACCTACTATTTTTTTATATATTTCCTATAATTGTTATTACTACTAACCCATGGACACCTGAAACCCCAGGAAGCTTTCCTATTTACAGCTTTCTTGAAGAACCCCATATCGAAGCGTAATGGAAAGACCTCTTGAGGCAGTTCATTCCACAGCCTATGGGTGGAAAGAATTTGTAAATTCTTTCACCTTAGGAAGTTAAACGAATGCAGAAGGACATAGGCTATGTTTAGGTTCCATAGCGAAGCCTGAGCGAAGCCAAGGTGGATCTAGAAAATATTATACTCATTAACATTTATGTCACCTTTGTCACTTGTCGTAATAAAGTGATAAGCGGAAATCCACGATGACATTTTCTGGTCTCTGCTCTAGTTGCTAACACTTTCTCTGTCGATCACTGTCGAAGATAAAACATTTGAATGATTTTTTTGCCATTTAATTAGGCCTGACTTCTTCCGAAATTAATGAGAAGACCTGAAAATCAAGTTACAAGGTGGTTTATGAGCAGTCAGGCCAACCTTAACTAACTAACACTATAAAAAATGATTCTGATTTCTTTTTCGTGAACTCAAAAATTAAAAATCGATTTTGATTCCTTTATTCAAAATCGCCATTGAATAGCTGTGATAAACTAGGCGGTGAAAGAAAACATCATGAGGAAGCGCACATTCCAAAAAAATAGTAAACAGACTTACCTACTCATTTAAACAGACTTTACTTGTGTAAATAGATGTTAACATTCTTTAAACTCGAAACGTCTAACACGAAAGTTAGATGTTTTTGCATTTCTGAGTTCTGTAACATATAAATTCACACTAACTATCCATCAATCTTATTTCATCAAAAGATCTTGACTCAATTAGTGTCATGATTTCAAACGGTGTAGCAGTAAAATGTCACTTACGATTTAGATAATAAAGAGTTAATTTGTAAATGTAACTCGTCACCTAATAATTGTACAGTAAATCTTACGGTTTGAAATATATTTAGTGGTAGTTGGATGTCAAAGATTTTATGAAGTAGTACAGTTACTATTTCATAGTGATATTTGCAGCAGAAATGACATCTGCGTTAGCCTGCTTGCTTAGTATTACTGTGTATATCGACTGCTACAACAAAGTTGGGACAACCCACGATGCAATCCCACAGCCGCTGGGCGGACTCGACTGGCCCTCTCTCACAGAAGACTACCGTAAAATATACTGTTTATCCTATTCCCCAATGTAGGTACGTGTTTCGGTAATGAGCTAATGAGTGAAATATGCCAGAATCCAACCCTTTCTACAAATCTACAAATTTCCGAAGGTAGACCGCGCATCCGAGGGGGTGCCAACATTTATAATTCTGGACTGATGTTGGCATGTTTCGCAGATGTCCGTGGGCGACAATATCCAGGACAATATCCACCTGGCATTACCAGGTGTACTGTCTGCGTGTATGCCGCCGCATCCCTTCAAATTAAAACATTAACATAAATATTAAATGTGTGATTTGTCCGCTTCATCGCGAACAAAGCTTCACAACAAACATTAACTACTATCCAAATGATCTCCCACCGAACTGTATACGAAATAAAGAACATAATCAATGATCGTTTGTTTTCAACCAACTTTATTTAGTTCATTTCTAAATGCGTCCAAAAGAACGGGAAGGAAGTAACTGAATACTACTCGAACAAAATATTCTAACTCCACTTCTATTTCGTTTAAAGTTAAACTCAAATGTAAAGAGTTTAAATTTGTTTTCGCTAAACAAAACTGGTCTAGTTAAAATGCTCTCGGTCCTCATGGCAATATTTTCGTCACTTGGTGCAAGTTTATTTCTTTTTGGCGTGTTTTGGTATTACCACGATAAGTATAAACTTAAGCCCTATGAATACAATGAATAAAAGAATAAACCGAAAGTTTTGTATTAAAGATTAAACAAAAAACCAAATTGCAGACCTAATTACGTAGGTTTCAAGCTGATAAATTGGTTAAATTATATCAAAATGTTATACGAGTACCATACCTACTCAAAATATGATATTTTGTAATAATCGATAACAATAAATTAAACCAAGTTATTTTTTATCAAGTTATTGAAATGTATTATGAAGAGATTGACTTATATTAATAATTATTATTATTGTATTTAATTGTCATTAATATTATAATAGGGGTTAAAGTATGAAATTGCCGTTTTATAGTAATAGATACTTTGAATTGACTAAAACCTTCATGGTGTGAGATTTTCGAGTGAAACTTTTTTCAAATGATACCTATGAGGTTCTTGTTTTAAAAAATGTGCAACATTCGATTTTCGACTATCAATTGTTTTTTTTATTCAGCTTAGACGGGAAAGATGGATACTTCGAAAATCCGAGTAATCTTTGAATACGAGTTCCGACGCGGAACTAACGCGGCAGAAACGGCTCGCAATATCAATGCTGCGTTTGGAGAGGAGGTAAAACGAGGAGAGGTTTAAACGCTTTCGTAATGGAAACTTCGACTTGAAGAACGAACCACGTAGAAGACCGCCCACACAGGTGAATAACGCTGAATTGAAGGAGATGGTGGAAGCCGATCCGAGTCAAACTACCCAGAAATTAGCGGCATGGTTTAACGTTACCTTACCTACAATATTGACTCATTTGCATCAAATCAATAAGATAAAAAAATATGAAAAATGGGTGCCTCATGATTTGACTGATCTGCAGAAAGAAACGATAAATATGATGATTAAATAAATATGTTACATTTTAGAAAAAAACGAGTTTTAATTTTTCAGTACAAATCGGCAATTTCATACTTTAACCCCTAATATTAGCTTTGTTCGCGGTAAGGATTCAGAACTAATTCGGAACTAGTACTGAACTAATTTGGAATCGTAGTAGAGCTCATGCGCGGTTATAAACCGATTCGTGATTTTTATTTCCGCGAACGATTTCGGAACCAAACTGCGTACGATCTACTGTCATCGGCAGTGTTACCAACTCTCAAAAATATTTATCGCTAAAGCTTAAGTCAAAAACCCCCAAAATCGCCCCAATTACTTAGAAATCCCCCTAAAAAAATATATAATAAAAGAAAAAATATAAATTACAAAAATGCAATGAAATTTCTTTACCTTTTAAATCTGGATCTGTTTCCCAAATCTACGTGTACTTCTGACTGTACATTTTTTTATTTTTAGTTTCTTTAGGCATCATTAACAAATTGCTTGTCGGCACAGCAGTACAACAACAAAATCGAATTAAACAAGTAAACAATAATCAACGTACATATGTATTTCCAGTAAGCATAGGCACAATAACCACCAGTCACCACAGAGTAGTTGTAATATATTTGTACTAGATGTCGTTAAGTCGCTAGGTCAACAAATAAATATGATTAGCTATTATAGTTTGGATTGTCTCGGGGCCTATACTTTCACATAATATATGAAAAATATATATTCAAAAATATATATGAAGAGTCAAAAAATCCCTAAAAATAACCCTAAAAATATAAAACCCCTAAAAAAACCCATCCCACTTATTTACCCCCTAAATTTGGGGGGAAAACCCCTAAATTGGCAAGTATTTAAGTGGACCCACCAAAACACATTACTCTTATTAGAGTATTATATAAACTTATTTATATAAACAACAAACAAAACTAACCATATTTTATTTAACCCTTAATAAATTAATAAAATTTATATTTTATTTAACTATTTAACCAGTTTATTAGTTTCTAACCAACTGAATATAGCCGCAGCATGTATGTCAAATGTCGTTAGGTAAAAACTGCGCATGTCTGGAACTACGATTCTTGCCAAAGTTATAGAACTGATAGAACTGATTCTGAACCGATCCTGAATCGAGTTCGACGGTTCCGCGAACACAGCACTGTAACTAGAAATTCTGAATTGTGTGTTCCGCGAACGGCATTATTTGAACTGCGCATGCGTATAGTTCCGAATCAGTTCTGAATCCTTACCGCGAACGAAGCTATTATTATATTATATAGTTATTATGTGAATGTATATTTGACTTTGTACTATACTAATTTTTATGGATAAATGTAATATATTAATTTATGTGAATGTATGTTTGACTTTATAATGTATTTGATTTGATGGATAAATGATTTAATTGGTTATATTATTAATTTAATTACATTGTATTTAATCACATTAGGATCAAATTATGAAGATGAATTTTAATGATTGCACTCCAATTTTGTAACATAATAATTACGTGACATATTTGTACGCCGTACGGCAGAACTAAATACGTTCACAAATAAACGGATTTGATTTGAGTTTTATTGTAAAAAATAGATTTTTTTCATACTTAATCAGTTTTAAAACTGTTTCATACTTTCTTAGGTTTTCACGATTACTATATAGGTACATAGCAATTAAACAACTTTGAACGGTTTCAATCGCGTATATTTAACATTATTTATATCCCGACGTTTCGAACACTTTGCAGTAGACGTGGTCACGGGGTTTCAAATTTTAGTTAATCAAATTAGATCTTCAAGAGTGTAAAAACAATTTTCCGCAAGGTTTATACTAAGAGCAAGGCAAAATAAACTTTCACAAACTAACAACCGATTCAATAAATTAATTATTCATAATTATATTCTTCACTACATTTCCCGACTCCGCAGTTTACCCAGTGGTCCGGTTCCACGCGTGACAGATAAAGCAGTCAGCAGTGACATCAAAGGCGCCAATTTGAGTTGCGGGCCGCTTGCCGCCGCCACTTGTGTCGAAACGCTTCCTCGAATATTTCGATGTATTTCCTCTTCTGACCATTATCAGATCATATTCATAAGCTGTGTGTGTGATGTCAGATGTGTTTATTGGTTACTTAAGTGGGAAATGATTCTTTTGGAGCAGACTGATTAATATCTATACTATAGTACCTATCTATAGATCTATAGTAAGTTAGTCTTTTTTAATTTATTCTATCTTTTTGTTAATTAAGCCCGCAATGCTGACTTTTTTTACTTTAATAGGTCAAGCTTATATACAATTTCTAAGATTCTAAGATTGCACGCCGGTAAAGACAACGTGTGTATTTATAAAATGTGTAGGCAAAAGGTCATAGTATACTTTACCATCTACCACTATATTGTACACAAATTTTGACAAATAAATATTTGGAGTTTGTAATACTAATAACGTATAGTGGTGTGTATATACCGGCTACTCGTACATTCTAACTTCATTAACTATGCCAAAGCAATTTCTACAATTAGCAAGATATTAGGATAAGTAGCAATGTATACCTACTGGTAGGGAAAGGTTTAAAAAATCTTCCTTTCTACCTTGGTGGGGAGAATACTAGTGGGAATAAGCCACGAGGGATAAATGGAATAGCCCCAATTACTTAATTTAATTTATTTTAATTTAAACAACACAGATCCACATTGAGTACAAAAACCGAAACGTACTCTCTAATCAATAAATAAGAATAAGCAATTAAATTATTTAATTATGCATTTGTGATATATAAATATTGAAATAGAATAATACATACAAACGTAATCTTGTCCTTCTTGAAGTCTGAAACCGATTCCGTTTATGATTAATGTAATGAGTTCATTAACAAGATAATTTCACTATAAAAAAAAACATTAAATTTTTTTACCATACATTTCATACTTTGTTAAATAGGTACGAAGTCCGAAATAAAATATATTTTCTCCATAGACCAAAATAAAGTGAAAATTCATTCACCGCTGGTATCAAGGCCTGTACCTAAATAACTAATTTTTTATTTTTCAAAAAGTCCTTTGTACCGACAATCATTTGAATCAATCTCTTTACATATACCTACATTTGAAATTATACATTCTTAAAATTCGAATTTAACTATAAAAAGTTGTTATTGGCGGACTGGTATTTCGAAAGGTCATTACCGCGAACACCGGAAACAACGAACGAATATAGGCACTTTACACTATCAACCTTTGTAAGGTTGCACTACAGCCTCACTGATAAGAAGAATAATTTTGTCATTAAAATAAATATTCAAGTTTTAATAAAAGTAGGTAAAATAGGGACTTTTATTTATACATGGATTAAATAAAAAATCATATAGCCCCTTAACACTGTACGTGATACGGTAGTGAGGAAGATATGTCAGAGCCCATTCCCATCCCAGCCCATCGTATCCTATCCCTTCCCATTTCCCCAACCCTTTCTCCAAATCCATTCTTACATCAACAAATGTATGCAGCGCATCCGGGGCCGGGGGCGTTCTGGACTAACGTTGGCATGTACCGCGGGTGTCAATGAGCGACAGTATCGAATTACCACCAGGTGGTACTTTATGCTGACTGACTGCTGCTGGTGACAGACTTTATGCTCGTTTGCCACCTTCTCTGTATAAAAAAAAACACTAAATTCCTACGGTTAATATTTTTTTGTACGATTTTCTTCAAAATTTCATATTTTGGGCTGTTTTTATTTTTTTTTTTTTTTTGGCCCACGTTTTTGCATTTTTTGTCTATGTCCATCTAATTACTAATACATCGCCAGCATACATTTTTTCTATTTCGTCAGTTTGATAACGTTGTATATTTTTTCACTTCACAGAGTAAGTAGATTGCAAAAGGTAGGTACTTAGGTAGGTAAAAATCTTTTTATTTTGCTGAAAAAAAAAAAATAGTGCTAAATCTTAAAAAATCATAGAACGTTACTTTTTATTTAATTTTAACGTTAACGTTAAACGTTTAACGTTAAAATTTGTTACTTTTTATGATATACTAAACTTAACTATAGTAAAATGATCTGAGATATGTATTTTTTTGAAATTTAAGAGCTGCAAAGTTGATATTGTTATCATTTGTTAGTACATCGTCTCGTTATAAGTTGAAAATGAAATAAACTATTTAGTAGTATTTTTTAGTATTTGTAAGTATGATAGAATGCAGGATGCGGACATTTTTTAATTAACCTTGTATACAAAAAAATAGATTCCAATCCATTCCTTCCTAACCTTCTGCCGCATCAAGCAATTAAAAATGTTATTTGTTAAGATTTCACTAAAGTCTCTATATGTCAGAAATTGGAACATATATTCAATTCAATTTATTTATTTGCAATGTGCGTTACAAAAGGTGGTAAATACACAGTTATATCGACACATTTGCCAATAATGGCGTGCAAAATTACATATATCTAACATAAAAATACATAAATGCTTACAAAAAACACAACACTTATATGAAGTCCTATTTCTCAGATAATGCCATATACCACTGCCATAGACTATACCTATATTAACCATTAGGAGAACCAGGTGTAAAATATGTAAACACAGTAGTTACTGTAATATGCATAGCCGGCCGGACCAAACTGGAACCGTTTAAGTTTTACACTGCTCATCTACGGTAAAATCTAAAAATACTGGTAATCATCACCGTCAGCTACCGCTCGTCCGTCTGCTCACACCCACTGACGAGATAATAGCGTAACGATAACGACATAATGACGGTAATGATTATCATTACCGGCGCTGACCGAAGCGTTCAAGTTTAAAAGTAGAATTAATTGTCATCCATGCATGCAATTGGAGGATGGGTAAAGGAAATGATTGAAGACAGCCAAAGAGAAGCACCTATAATAACTAGATAAATAACTAGTTCTGTGATTAAATAGCACAGTTTATTATCACAGCTAAAAGCCTAACGTCAAATCAATATCATTTGCATTGCATCTGTAATCTATTAGTGCATATTAAATTAGAATCATGTTTAATAACAGCAACGCTCGAGGCTAGTTTATGCTAGACCTTAAAATAGAATAACCTAGATCGCGTGAATCATGCCTAACCAACCCCGAGTTATTATTGGACGAGGAATTCTGATTGTTTTATAAGAAGTTCATTCACCGTAGCCAGCTCCTCTTTTAACATCCACTGTAGGACATGGGCCTCCTATCAATGGGCATGGGCCGTACGACTTCTGCACATTGCCTTGTGTATAAAAAATGTATGGACTTGAAATGCCATGCTGAGTCATCAGCGGGTTGGCGGGTCCGCGGTGTGGCGAGCGGTGGTGTAATTCCTCAGGGCTAGTGGCAGTTGGGGGCTCTTTTTATCCCTTAGTAGCCGTTTACATCCACGGGAAGAGATTGAGTGGTGACATTCTAAAGTCGACCGACACCACATGCCCAAAGTTCATTCACACTTAACTAAAATTTTGTTTTTATTGTTTTGGGCTACCTTTCGGCCGAATTCAAATAAGAATGATTTCGATTCGACTCGTATGAATATTTATTGGCGCAGTTTTCGAGATTAGTTCACTTAAATAAACCACAACCAATCCTTTTAATGTCCACTGCTGTACACGGGCTCAAGCTCCTCAAGCACATTGTCTCATGCAAAAGACAATATGCATGAGAGTGCAAATCCCTCTTTATGGTCTTAAAACGCCACGCTGGCAAAGAAGGTTGGCGAAACCACTCTTTTAGAGGTGGTGAAATTCCTCAGCGCTTATGGTATCGGATTTATTATCCTTTAGTCCTTTAGAAATTGGGGATGGATAGTATAGGGTAGGATGAGAATAAGCTCTTTATACCTTATTATACTTATCACCTACCTTATTTATATTATCATATAAGTAGTTTTGAACGTAAGCTCCAAAGAATCATTTTCTAATACCGTCATATTTCAAACGCATTACGCAAAATGATACTGCCACAATACCTAGTCAAGCACAGTTAAGGGCCACAGAAATGACCTTACGCGGTTTCGGCCAACATTAAATAAGCCATTGTGTGCGACCAGAGAACGTGACTCTTCAACTTTGAGACATACGGGATTTTGAAATAGTTTGTCACATTTTTGAATGGCTTTTGGGTAGCAAAAATAAGATTTTTTATAATATAATGACAACTTACCCATAGGTACGCTATTCTTATCGTATTATCAGGAACGAAAATATATAAATAGGTATATCTAGTTAAATATATCAATACTAGAACAGTTAGCGCCGCCTGTAATGTAACATTTCTCCAGCGAGTGACGGTCTCAAAGACAGTACCCCTCCTCACGTCGCGATGTCGGTTTTGCGTATGCGCCCGCGCAGAGAGTTCACGTCTACCATAGGACAATGCGCCTTAAATTGTTGTAATAGAGCTCAGGTTTAATCGAAACCAATTTACAATGTTACAGTCAGTCCAGAAAGACAAACTTTGGTGCGACCCCGGATGCGCTGCCTGCATTTGGAGATTTAAGAATAAATTTTGAGAAAGAGTTGGGAAAATGGGGAGAGATGGGATAGGATGGGACGGGAATGGGCCCTGGCATATCTCACTCACTATCAAAACGCGCACGTAGCTTAGGGGAATAGGTAAAGTGGAAAATGAGGTAAAGTTTACGGTAGTCTGTGAGAGAGCGGTAATGTGGGCAGTCGATTGCGCCCTGCGATTGTGGGATTTTAGTCTTCTTATTTTCGACGTTCTTTCTATAAAAGAAAACAGATGGTAAGTGCCACTCGGAAGGGAGATGCTATGTCTGCTTAAGTACGTTTACTGATAATATTATGAGTAATTAGGACATTTCTCACCACCTCCTGACACTTTATTAGAAGGATATTATTTATTTTTTTTACTCCTGTTAATAATCTGTTAGATAAATTATCTGCTTATTTTCGCGTTTTATATGTTATTATTGTATATTATATTTATATTATATAATTATAAATATAATATAAACGTTTATTTATATTAGCTTTGTTCGCGGTAAGGATTCGGAACTAATTCTGGACTAGTACTGAACTAATTTGGAATCGTAGTAGAGCGCATGCTCGGTTATAAACCGATTCGTGATTTTTATTTCCGCGAACGATTTCGGAACCAAACTGCGTACGATCTACTGTCATCGGCAGTGTTACCAACTCTCAAAAATATTTATCCCTAAAGCTTAAGTCAAAAATCGCCCCAATTACTTAGAAATCCCCCTAAAAAAATATAAATTACAAAAATGCAATGAAATTTCTTTACCTTTTAAATCTGGATCTCTTTCCCAAATCTACGTGTACTTCTGACTGTACCGTAAACTGCCGCAACATTGCCTAAGTTTTACGCTTTTTTAAAGATATCTTCGAAATTTAAAAGCTATTTTCAACTTTTCTATGTACTAAATAAAGTTCAAAATCTTGTCTTTGGGATATCATGGTGATATTACATTATATTACTAAAGGAGTAGATCTGTAACGACATTTAATACCAGGCAAAGTTGGGCTGAAAAATCGCAACTTTGCCTACGTTGTTAAAAAGTATTACAAGACACAAATCCACAAACTCTCCACTCTATATTGAACTATATTCTTATATCATGTTAGTGTTTATTTAAAAATCGAAAAAATGTACATAAGTAGCCTAAATTAAAGCCAGGCAATGTTGGGATGTAAATTTTGGTCATTTTCATACATTGACAAAGTCTTGTATAGGGTTGTCACAAATTTAGAAATGAACGACTTTTTTTTTCACAGTGTAATAATTTCTTATACATTATTATTACTTAACATTAACAATATTATTAACATTAACATTATTACTTATAATAAGTAACATTTCTTTAGAAATGGACATAGTTATGAAGAAAACATCCAATCCATATTTTTGGGTGAAACGGAGTATTTCGCTCTCGGCTTTAAAAATACCACTTAATTTGTCCTAAATGGTTCGAAAAAGGTTTTATTTAAATGTTTAATGATCAAATAAACAGGCAAATGCTGTAAGCAAAAATTTAATTTAACTAATTTTACTTAATATTTATCAGGGGAATTATAGACTCTATATTGAAAATTAATTGGCCTCGTCGCCCGACTTTAGGGTTTTGTAAAACCTTTTCAATGTCTAGACGTGTGATCTCGGATATGTCTTCCACTAATGGCCAAGAAAATGTTCCCTTGGTGTTCTTTCTCAGATATTTCGTTAAATATGTACCATTGCTTTCATTATGACTTATAATCAAACCAATGTAGTATATATTGACTTTCCTTGCAAGGAATTTAACTAGTACATATTTTCCTACAGTAACGTCATCAGTGGAATCTTCTTCAATGACATTTAAATTATCTTCATAAAAACTTTCAGTATCACTCTGTGAGTCTACAAATGGGCCATCTTCTGAAGAATCATGCAAAGAAAACGATGAAGTTATACTGTCTGAATCTGACCCTTGCCTTTTGTCTAGTTGTCTGAGTGAAATATTTGATAATATTTTTCTGGGTTCAACAGGAACACAAGAGGTTGGAGGGTCATTTTCACATGCCTTTGTAAATAAAGTGCGGTTATTAGAAATGTATAAGTTCTGTGGTGCTTCGCAATTCACAACCACACCTGGAGGAATGTTTATATTTTGATAAGAAGAACTAGCTTCTAATCTTTCTGTATTCGGTATTGTTGTAAAGTCTTCGGTTGACACAGATTCCCCTGGTTTTATATGGACTTTTTTATTTCTTTTCCTGTTTATGTTATTATTGGGAGATCTTGATTCTTTTAAATAACTGAGAAGAGCATTATTAAAGGTAACCTCTGGTTTCCTATTCTCCACGTTGTAATCAGGTAGTTTTCTTAAAACTTCTTCAGGGTTTAAAGGGTGTATCCCAGTGGCCTTGAATCCATTCTTGATTGTTTCTATTTGATTAATTTTTATTGCATCAATTAATGATTTTAGTAATTCTGGAAAAATACTTTTGTTTAAGGAATTACTGGACGGGTGTCGTACTTTCCAGTCGAGTAGAATATTGCGCCACGTTCTTTTTAAGGGTCTAAAAAATGAGACATCTAGTGGTTGGGTATCGTGAGTTGAATTGGGTGGTAGAAAAACAAAGCGAATATTGTTATCACGACATTTCTCAATAATGCTTATGTTTAAATGCGAGGACAAATTGTCCCCTATCATTACTTTGGGTTCCGGTGAGGTTTGTGCCCAGGGTATTATAATAGTATTGAACCAATCTTCAAAGGTTTGATTATCAAACCAACCGGATTTCGATTTATTAAATCTTGTACCGGGCGGCCCTTTTTCACACCAGTTACTCCACAGATTTTCTGCCTTATAAACTACGTATGGAGGAAATAATTTTCCGGACGCAGTGGCCGCGAACATGAGAGATATTGCAGTTTTAGTACTGTTGAGAATTTTATTAGGATACTTAACACCTCTTTTAAAAATGCATCTCAGGCTACCGGGATCATCAGATAAATTAGTTTCATCGTAGTTCAGAATGTGCTCTGGTTTTGCATTAGTTAAACTTACTTTTAGGTTATCAAAATATTCGTTATATTCACTATAAGTTTTTGTAGCCCGTACAAGCTTAATATTTTGAGTCGATCTCGTCGTTAATTTATTTTTGTGCCTATTTAAAAAATTCCTAATCCATTTTTCGCCTGGCATCTTATTATTAAAAAGTGCGGATTTTTCATTTTTTTTAAGGTAGTCATAAACGATTATTCTCAATTCTGAACGTGTTAAAGGACTGCCATAATTGGCGCAAAGAATCAACGCTTCCACAATTCTTGACTCCTCCTCTTCAGACAATTTATTAGGACATCCAACTTTACGCATATGTTTCAGCTTTACTTTATTTAAAATTGTTTTTCTTGGTATCCCAAACTGTTTTTCTGCTTCATATGAATTTAAATTTTTGTTTTTTACCAAATCTACTGCTAAATTTAGTAAGCTATCTTCATAATCTTTGTAGCGCCTGGCACCTGGCTTTCTTCTATGTTTTTCCATTGTGGACCTAAAAATAAAATAATATATATCAACTGCTTAATTAAAGTAGTTTTTAAAGTAATACGTAGTAACTTTACCTAATACTTTACCTAATGTATTAGGTATTCGTTTCGTTGTTAAAAAAATATCCAATTAAACAAAATTACATTATAAGGCAAATTAAATGATAAAAAAAATAAAATTATATAATTTCAAAAATATAACTGCAACAACCCTACCGTAGATAAAGTTGAGGTTACTTATTTATCAAACTTATCCCATCTTTGCCTAAGTCTAATTTATTTTAGAACGCTTGACGACAAAACGAATCTAGCAATTGCATTATATTAAAGAAGACTAAATCGATAAGATAACTATATTACCAAAACTTAAACAATATTCTATTTCGACTTACCGAAAAAGTTTTGAGCATCAGTTTAAATTCCCGTCTCCTTCTTGACGTTCAAAACGGCACTGACGTGAAGGTAGGTGACATTAGTACTATGGCGACCATTTTTTGTGTTGTCAGAATATCTTTACAAAATATACCATTGGTTTCAGTGATGCAACATAAATATTTTGCGAGTTATCAGCATATTACTATTTTAGGCAATGTTAAAGACTTGTGGTAAAGTTGCGACGTTTTACGGTACATTTTTTTATTTTTAGTTTCTTTAGGCATCATTAACAAATTGCTTGTCGGCACAGCAGTACAACAACAAAATCGAATTAAACAAGTAAACAATAATCAACGTACATATGTATTTCCAGTAAGCATAGGCACAATAACCACCAGTCACCACAGAGTAGTTGTAATATATTTGTACTAGATGTCGTAAGTCGCTAGGTCAACAAATAAATATGATTAGCTATTATAGTTTGGATTGTCCCAGGGCCTATACTTTCACATAATATATGAAAAATATATATTCAAAAAAATATATGAAGAGTCAAAAAATCCCTAAAAATATAAAACGCCTAAAAAAAACCCATCCCACTTATTTACCCCCTAAATTTGGGGGGAAAACCCCTAAGTTGGCAAGTATTTAAGTGGACCCACCAAAACAGATTACTCTTATTAGAGTATTATATAAACTTATTTATATAAAAAACAAACAAAACTAACCATATTTTATTTAACCCTTAATAAATTAATAAAATTTATATTTTATTTAACTATTTAACCAGTTTATTAGTTTCTAACCAACTGAATATAGCCGCAGCATGTATGTCAAATGTCGTTAGGTAAAAACTGCGCATGTCTGGAACTACGGATTCTTGCCAAAGTTATAGATCTGATAGAACTGATTCTGAACCGATCCTGAATCGAGTTCGACGGTTCCGCGAACACAGAACTGTAACTAGAAATTCTGAACTGTGTGTTCCGCGAACGGCATTATTTGAACTGCGCATGCGTATAGTTCCGAATCAGTTCTGAATCCTTACCGCGAACGAAGCTATTATATGTGTGAAACATATTTATTTAATTTAGCTCGTAATATTTAACACATATTTAACTCAGCCGAAACGTCCAATTAAATAAATAGAACAAACTTACGAGTTGAGACCCGTTTAAATAGATAAATGAATAAATTATCTGCCAATTAAATCTAGTTGATACTGTCTTTCTGATAAAGTACAACTGACTTTCTACCTTATCGGAAAGTGGTGAGAAAGACCCTTGATTAATATTTGATAAAAAATTTGATTTGCCTATCCTATAAAAAAGTTTAATGCTAATGATGATAACGAAGGTGAACTACATTAATCCCCATGAGGGCCAGCGGAAATGAACCGGCCGCGATTAGGGACGGTGCCGGTAAAAATAATTTGGCGGTTAACCATATCCTATCTATCCATTGGGAAATAATATTCTTGATACTTGTATCTATTTTTAGGACATAATAATCGATGTGATAACGAAATACCCCAATGTTTAGGAAGACAATTATAGACACTAGATATGTTATATCATACTATGTCACTATCACTGTATCGTTTTGATGTACAATACAATTTTGCTAATTTCCTATCTATACCCAGGGATGGACAAACTTTTTTAGTTGCGGGCCGAAATGAAAAATAAAAATTTATGGTTGGCCAAAATCTATATAAATAAAAATGTAAACGTTCGTTTGTTCAAAATATTAAATCTCCGAAAGTTATGCACCGATTGTTTTGAAATTTTGACACAAGGTTGCATTCGTATACGCGCGTGTTCCTATATACCTACCATAGGGTAAAAACATGCTTTTTACCCCAAAACAAGTAAAAGCAGGTTAAGCGCTATCTAAGGCTAAGCTAAGGTAAGCTAAAGTTAAGCTAAGGCAGCCACAGCAACGCGTGGCCGGGCACAGCTTGTAAATAAATAAAACGTAATACTAAGTTTTTTTATTAATCTTTTGATTTTTCAAATTGGTTTTTAAAGTTACCTTTTTGTTTATTGGCGGGCCGGATAAAAAAAGTCCGCAGGGCGTATTTTCCCGCGGGCCCTAGTTTGCCCATCACTTCTATACCATACCACGAGTCTATGTCTCTCCATAGTTACATATATATGCCATCCGCTCTTTTGAACTAGCCACTAACCAGGTATGATAGAGCATGCATAGGTATGCATAGACCGTATGCAGTATCACTTTCATGTCGTGAGCCCACGACATGAAAGTGATACTGCATTAATTTTGTATTAGTAGCGATTTTTATGTGGTGGGACGGTGAGGCCATCGTAAAATTTGATAAACAGTAATGAACTGAGAAAATATGTTAAAAAAAACACTAAATATTAAAATGAATAATAAATAAAAAATATATTTTTTGAAATAAACTCAATAATCAATGCATTGCTCTGGATTCCAACAACTACCCTACAAAAGGACAGTGGTTGTTTGGTTCTCTTTATTAATTTTATTTTGTTTTGTTCTTACCATCTCATTGATATGCTTGAATCTGTTTAGCAAAAGAAATCTAGATCATAACAAAAAGGGGGTACTTATTTAAAAAGTTTTTGCGAAAAATCAGTGCTTTCTCTTGCCTCAACTATTCTTTCAACAGAATTGTTTGAAATCGCTGATAAGCGAATATTAATGTAGGTCAATTGTTTTTACTTTCTATTTTTATTGACATAGATTAAGATTTCTTTACAATAAAATTATCTGGTGTATCTTTAAACACGCTTGACGTTGTTCTCATTTTAGGCAGATTTCGAAAAAAACAGGTAGATATTTCGGAGATCACGATTTCTCGAATTAAAAAAAAAACCGTTACATATTGACTAAAGATGACTAAATTTATATGTGTAAGTTTATAAATTTTATAGACTCGAAATAATGTTGCGTAAAAAATATGTCAACGTCAACGTCATATCAGTTCCAAAGTCTGGAACAAGTATCAAGATTTGTGTGCATAAGTATATCATTTTCGTAGTGATGTTAACCGCAAGTGCACAGGAGTGTTTAGTCGATGCATGCGGTTTAATTCTGCCTCCGCATAAAATGAAGAGACGGGGATGGGTTCTTTCCAGCTCATATGAATAGATTTATTTTCAACTGAACGAAGTCTCATATGGACAGAGGAGTTTGAGGTGGATGCAATCACAGAATAAAATGGAAACAAAAAAATATACTTAGGATTCAAATAACAACAATATTCGTTTGCTCCGTTTAACTAACCCATCGTAGGTACATAGGTCACACTGAAAATTTCCGGAACTGGCCAGTTACATAAACAGTATTTCAATAGTAATTACAATATTTGAAAATGGAACTCTTTGGCCGTAGAATAAAGTTTATTTCATCGAACAGTCATTTGTTTTTAATTTGTGGCGTCATTTTAAAATATTGCGTGTTGTATTACAATGGATTTAAGTGGTGAAAATTTTCGCTATAAGATTTTAAGTGTAATTTGACAACTCAGTAAAGCCTCACTCGGCTTGAATCTGCTTTTGGTGATGAAGCACCAAGCAAGACGACAATTTATAGCTGGTTTGCAAAATTCAAGCGCGGTCGTGTCAATCTCAGTGACGAATTTCGTGAAGGTCACGCGTCCACCGCTATCAACAACAAAAACATCGATGCTATACGCCATATGAGCGAAACAGTGAGATGTGACCTACCTACCTACCTGAGACGTGACCTACCATGAGATTCGGATATCCTTAGGCATAAGTATGAATCAGATACAATCAATCTCACACAAACATTTGTTTTTCAAAATGAGCCGAACCCCACCAAAGTGGCGCATGTGCAAAGCACCGCGAAGCAGATGATCGCTTCTTTTTTAGAAAAACTGGTCACGTGGCTACTGTTGCTTTGGAGAATCGTCGTACCGTGAATGTTGATTGGTACAAGACCATTTTCTTGCCGGAAGTTATTGACGAACTCTGTAAAAACAACCGTAAACGCCGCATAATCTTGCACCATGACAATGAGCTCTCACGGGGTCAAACAGACAAACGACTTTTTAAAGGCGAGAAACGTAGAACTCATGAGCCATCTTCCACACAGTCCTGACTTGGCGCCTTGTGACTTCTTCTTGTTTCCAAAAATTAAGAACCAATTACGCGGTCAACGATTTTCATCGCCAGAAGAGGCTGTGAAGAGTATGAAAAGCATGTTTCCAAGGTCACCACGTAGGAGTGGAATAAATGTTATGGAAATTGGTTATTCCGTATGAAAAAGTGTATTGACGCACACGGAGAATATTTTGAGAGACAATAAATAGGTTTTTGGCCATTCATTGTAATTTTTTCTTATTCATTCCGGAAAATTTCAGTGTGGCCCTCGTATAAAACTGTTTTATTTAGACGCTAATTTAGATTCACAAATTTTCCAAAACTTCAGCTATAAAGCGAGATGCACATCTGTGGGAATTATATTGGTAGTCATGGAAATTTTACTCTCACAGAGTGTCATTTTTTAATGCTTAAGCCTAGGAGTTACAGTCGATAACACCATTCGTTGTATTGATTTATCGCTTTGTAGCGACACGGCCTACCATAGCCAATTTTTTTTAGCGACAATGGTTTAGCTCATTGTCTTGATCACGAGGGATATACGAGTATGACCTTAAAAGGCCACACTGGCCAAGCAGGCTGGTGAGTCCAATCTTTTAGAGGTGGTGTAATCCCTCGGGGCTTGTGTTAGCAACTTCGTTATTTCTTAGTCGCCTTTCATGACCCCCACGGAAAGAACGACACAGCCTGTGTTTAAAAATGTGTTGGTAAGTGAGAAACATTGGCAGCGTAACGACATGATATTAGTTTATTTCGTAATGTAATCATTTGCCAAGAATACATGTTTTAAACGTCTGTCCATAAAAACACTGTCTCGATTTCTTTACTACTTCCGAGTTGAACGGTTTCGCGCCAAAAAGTAAGGACGGAATGTCTATTTATTTTGTATCGATTCAGATGTTCGAACGCACCATAACGAGCGGTTCAATGCACTTCAATGCAATACAAACACTTTATAGTTATTCTCATTCGCTCATTACTGTAAGATTTAATTACCTATTAGTTTTGAGTATGTTTCGTTTAAGAATACAGGTACTACATTTTTTTTAAAACATTCTAAACCGCCTCATAATGGTTAGATATAAAACATCTGAACATACATAAATTTGCCGTATAACATTACAAAATGTACATTTGTGAAAAATCACTTGTCGTAGGAGTTCTTTATCAAAGAAGCCAGAAAAAGGTTGACATGAACAGCTCTTCGGAACATTCTCTGTTATAAAGGCGGTAGAAAACACAGAGAAATACTAGGTACATCTCCCCGGACGGCGATAATTTCTTAACTATGGAGTTTTCGTCGTTCTTACTCTCATATGTATGAGAGTAAGAACGACGAAAACTCAGCAGCATGCTATTGGATGGAGTCAAATGAGTCCAGCTGCTATTTTGATACACCGGTCCAAAAGTGTGAGCAGTACTCCATGTGGGGTCTAACATGTGCCTTATATATAGGGCAATAAGCGTCGTTCAAAGTGTGCCGGTGTAGTATGCCGACCATTTTTTCATAGATTTTTTTAGTACATAATCTTTGCTAGCGTTTACATTCACATTCGTGATCGTGAGCTCAAATTCTCAGCCCTTATCTACCACAGAGTTTTGACCACAGTTTTGACCACATCTACCACAGACCACAGAGCCTTTGACTTAAGTACGGATTTTTATAAATTGTCAGTTCGACGATGAGAGAAAGACATCGAGAGGAAATCCGCATGCTCTAGAAATTAAAAAATCTTGAATATATATTCGCACCGGACCTGCGTGGTAGATTACGGCCCAAAACATCCCAATGATTTACTAGGGGAGGCCTGTGCCCTACAGTGGGACATTTAAAGGCTGATACAAGTACAATCTTGTTTAATCAATCATACTTGTCAGTCACAGAGGTACAAAAGCTAACAGTTAACCCAGCTAAACACAGTGACATATGTACGAGTACAATGTAGGGCATTATTTGCAGACGTATGACTAAACAATAGATTCTTGGAACCGAGTAGTAAGTAGTTGACACAAATAGACGCCGCTGGAAGAGCCCTTTGTCCTAATTAGAGACGTTTAGCAATAGGGAATCATTAAAACAATGTCAATAAAATTAAATCTTAATTATTATAGAGTTATTTTAATTTTAAATTAAACACTTTAATAAATAAGTATTTAGTAAAATATGAAAGCTAATAAAATCCGTGCGGTGTGTAATAAAATGTTGTGTGGTGTTGGTCAGATTTAGCATCACCCCACCTCTTCCCGTGGGTTGACTAAGAGTTACCAAGCCCTGAGGAACTACACCATCTCTAAAAGAGTGGACTCGCCAACTCGCTTGGCCAGCATCCGTAGGACATAGGAGATCTAAACCCAGCAGTGGATACTAACTAAAAGGGCAGGTTGAGGTTGCGGTTATTATAGAGTTATTTTAATTTTAAGTTAAACACTTTGATAAATATCAATGTCGAAACAATTAGTTAGGGAGAAAAATAAATTACAACAGGTATCATTAGAATTTCTAGAACTTATATTTATAACAAACCTTTTTTTTATTAAAATTAAAAATGTTACTTTTGTTTTTTTTTTCAGCGGTACACATTGGCTCCATCCCAAGTCATAAGAGCAAAATTAACTTATATTATTTCAATTAATAAGTATGTATTATATTATTTTCATTAAGACGTTTCCAATCCTAATTCCACACAAGCAGCAGCTAATTATCAAAAAGCGGGGAAAATCTGACAATTCTGACTTCTGACAAATTATTATTATAACATTACAAGTTTCTTAAGTAAGTACGGCTTTTAACATTTAACCTAAAACTTTGTATTAGAAAATTAAAAGATAACGGTATCTCTATAATATAAGGCTTTCATTATCTTGTAGAAAGCCTAACGCATAAAAAGTCGCATAACGCGTAAAAGTCGATAGCTCGAAAATATTCTCCGTGCTCAAATACCTATGTCTATGTATACCAATTTTCATGGCGATTGGTTGAACGGTATTGAAATTGATGTGCTGCAGCGCCATCTATTAGCGAGTTACAACAAAGTGGATAGCATAAAAACCTTCTCCATGAAAAAATACATATATGTGCCAACTTTCATGATGATCGGTCAAACGGTGTGGAAGTCTATTAATCTCAGATATACCAACATCCATTTTTATCTATATATGGTAGATTAGAAATTCTATGTTATGCCAGTACATGTGGTTTTTTGTTGTCAAAATAACGGTTCCATTTATTTGTAAACATTAAGTTTTCCAGTAACGTCGGGACACGTCTGTCGCATGCATCGAAAAAGGTGGGCGAAAATTGTTAGCGAATGAATGCCACAAAATGGACACCGACAGACCGAGAGAGATGATGGGACGACTTAGATGCATACCACAGGACTTGGCGGAGAGTGGCGTTAAGCAGAGCGATTTCGCATAAAACTGAGGAGGCCTATGCTCAACAGTTAGACACAAACATAGGCTAATAATAGTAAAAGAAACCAGACCTAGGCTATTGATTAAACAGTATTTATATAATTTATTTGTGTTTGTTTCACGAGTGTCTTTGAGTTATTATGACGCTTTAGAACAGAGAGACACTATTGAAATATATGAATAGTGAAATAAGTTAATGAAAAGTATGATGTATGATTTAAGTTTACTTCCTGTTCCTTTTACTTAAAATTTGCAGGGCCGTGAGGGCAAAACAGTTGTGTAATAATTAAAATGTCACCTGTAGTTACCTGTTTTAAGCAACTAAATTGAATTTGAATTTAATTTGAAAAAAAAAACAGAGCCCGCCAAATTCCAAAGATATGTCCTCGTAAACATCGGTCATGTAGTTAATGACGCGAGTAAAATAATTACAAATATACCGTTGCACCACAGTACCTACAGTTTATCCCTAAATACAGTAACGAATCTTCACGCAAATTTCCTACATTTAAATAATATTACGTTACAAAATAAAAAAAATATATATTTTAGAAATTGGTAAAGTGATATTCTAATTGGAAAATAACATTTTTTTTAAACTAAGGCACAAGACCTCATTTCCTTATCCATACTATAATATAATATTGTGATCATGATTTGATATCGGGCATTATTTACCTTAAGATTCCATACTGCTCGTTATCTTAATTTTGGTTGACCTTTAAAAAGATCAGCGATAACACAAATTAAGCAGAACCGTTTTAAAAATCTGCAAAATTTACAGGAGATTACGGTTTTCTGACATAAACGAATTTTTACTCGCAATGACACTTAGTTTTATTTTTATAGAAAAAAGGTGGCAGGCGAACATACAGTCCACCTGATGGTAAGTGATTACTTCGTCCAAAGACACCCGCGATACATGCCAACTTCAGTCCAGAATGACAATCGTTGGCACGCCCCCGGATGCGCTGCCAAACTTTGCAAATTAAGGAATGGATTGGGAATATGGGGAGGGAAGGGATAGGATGGGATGGGAATGGGCTCTGGCATATCTCACTCACTACCTAATCACGATAACATTGGGGAAATACGATAAAGTAGGAAATGCGGTACATTTCAAGGTAGTTTTCTGTGAGAGAGGGGTAATGTGGCCAGTCGAGTGCGCCCAGCGGCTGTACGATGCACTCTCCCCCTGCAAAGGCATGCAATCAGAGACGATAACGGCACATTTTACTGAATACGACAAAATTTAAAGATCTTTTTCCTGTGCAATAATGTCGTATTACAGGAAAGCAAATCGTAACCAAGCTACATATTTTGCTAGTTAATAACCTTACTATACCATCAGCTTGTCTCTTTACTGTTAAATGCTTCCACTACAATAATATGATTATCTATCCTCAATGACACCTTATAGAGCTAGGAATAAGAGCTAATTTGGAATGTCGTTGAATACATAGACTGCAAAATAAGCCCTACAAACAAAACTGTTGTGGTATCATCAACAAAAGACTTAATTTAGTCTGTGGTAAGTTATCCGTGGAAACCAGGTGTAGCGGTTTCTTTTACGGGCTTTTATGCCATGGTGTTGAATGACAAATGGTAGGACTTTGTTGTTTTAGTATCGAATTAAGTGGTAGTGCTGTTGATGAGATAATAAAGTTAGAATTTTACTGCGTAGGGTATTTTTATTGGGTATGTTGTGATAGGCCTGAGGTATTTATTTATACACGATCATGATTATGAGGTCGTGAGATCAAACCACGACCCATGCTGTAGCGACATGCGAATTTTTAACGCAGCCTATGAAAAGGCATAAGTAACATTTTTAACGAAAGCAAAAGTAACATTATATTAACAAATTAAAAACAATCTAAGAGAATAAACAACGTTTATTCTTTTTGCTCGGACTAGATTTCTTTAATTGAAATTTTACCAAAATTTAAGTGTTAACCATTTAAAACCACTTACCACTTAAAAATATCCTCCAAATACTTTATTTTAGGTGAATATATTTACCAATAAGAGTTGCACAGATCGGTTCACAAGAGACGACTGAAGGGAGAGGGGGTGGGGTGTATGGGTGTCGCTTCGACACAGTATAGACAATGTGTCCCTTACAACATTTTTTTGCATTTTTCTCGAAGGCCTACTAAATGCACTTGTGCTTTTTTTTCTAAGTATCTAAATATCTCTCCACTGAAATCTGAAAGCTTCTCAATCTAACCCATCAGTCCTGCTGCAAAAATATGACTTCAACATGCCGATTGTATAAGCTATGTCGGGACTTTAGTTCCAGGAACTCCATAGATTGCTGAGCGACTTTGAACTTACTGATCAGGGGCCTTACCACAATTCCTTATAGCAGTATTATTTTAACCTTATTTCTCAATTTCGTACCACGGTGTCCTTAATGTAAGCTTATATTAGTAATGTTTTTGTTAACGACGGAATAAATGAAAATGTAAAAAGCTAGGGTACTTGCATATGTATAGATAATAGTTTCGATTGTATAGTTATTTCTCTTTAGTATCTTATAAATGTATGAAAATGTATGAATATCTCTTAATATCATTAGGTTTACACTATTTGTATAATGTCCATTTTATAACTATGTATTGTGTAATTGATATTAAAATGATCCCTAGTGTGTCTTTTATTACCCTATTAGGATAATTATTGGTGAATAGGGTAAGTAGGGCATGCTAGGGATAAGTTGTGGGCGCTATGGCGTTCGGGAAACAACTGAGCGCTCCGCCACCTGGCGGACGAATATAATATTTATAGTCCTGAAGCGGGGGACGGGGTTACGTAAATATGTCGCACAAACCGCGCACCCCGTCCACTCGAAACCGAACGTTATAGCGTCATGATCTTATTAGATCCCTCTTAACCTAGTTTACATCTAAGTTTTATCTAATAAGAATCTTGTAAATGTATAAAAATGTATAACAGTGTCTTCTATGAATAAATGATCCCCCGCGGGGTAGCGGGAGGGGTACGCATGTAGAAAAGTAGAAGGGGAAGCCAAAATAATATAAAAGACGAACCATTTTGGGCTTCCGGCATTCCGATTCCATTCCGATCAGCGGCACCACTCCGAACACTACAAACGGTCAACCAAGTGACTAGGACAAGTAGTAGAAAAACAAGTACCTCTGCCCCCTGCCCCCGGCTCTGCTGATATTATCGAAGACAAGAAATAAGGCGTTATTATTGTACAACATCCCTATATATACAGTCCACATCCCCCGGCGACCTATAAGGTTGTAGGACAATACTGTCCTCGATCTGTTGAAGAGATCGCAGTAGACAAAAGTGTCCTCAACAGTTTTACTAAGAAGTTTTGGTGACGTCACGTAGCTTACTGTAGTGCAAATTGGAACGTTTTGTATGAAAGAAATGGCGTTATACAGTTCATATAGCGTTATCTCGTTTTGTTTTTTAGCAGGGAATAGACAAATAATTAAAATCATTCGTTCTTTCGCAGCACTAAGCATTAATATTTTGGTGGAGGTCATGGTACGAATATGAGTAATGTTATTTTAGGCCTGAAATAAAACGTTCCTGCAACAATATTGTTTTGTAAAAGATGGTGGTAAGGCCCCAGGCCTATGTATCAAAGGCGTTTGGGAATCGCATATTGCGCCGAACGATGACCTTTGATGTGGAGATTATATAACGTAATCGTTACGTTTCCATAAGTATTTTGTGTTTCGAGAAGCCACGGTCTTTTGCGTACACGCATTTGCCGTATCTCCGTTGAAACCCTAAGGATACCCGATAAGAAGGACCATTAAGGTACCATAATTTATGCCCATCTCAAGGGTTTCAGATAACCAGAGTGTTTTCGAATAGCTAATAAATTTACACACTTTTACTTTAATGTTTTGTTTTGGCGGTTCTTTGTAATGTAAATGTTGCAAAAAACGTATTTTAACATAGAACATACGTTTTTATAGCTGTTCAAATTTAATGGTTCAATAAAATCAATGACATCACCAATTATTGTAATCTGTGCACGAGATTAAAGTAATCGTGATTTGATATTTTGTAATTTATAATTATGTATGTAAGGTAACATAATCTATATATATAAAACAAAGTCGGGTTAGTTACACCATTTATAACTCAAGAACGGCTGGACCGATTATAATGATCTCTGATTTGTTGGATTCGTCTACGCCCCGAATACCAGAATAACTATTAAAATATCTGAAAAATTCACGGAAAAAAAAAAAGAAAATTAATCTAGAAATATATTGAAATAAATAGAAAAAACCGGGTAAGCGCCATCTGTTGGACAGCCACAGCAACGCGTGCCCGGGCACAGCTAGTTATAATCATATAAATGATGGTATGAATGAAAATAATTTATTTGTAATCAATCACTAACCATAGATAGGTACCATGACCTGCAATTGATACTGAAAGGGCTGATTACGTTGCAAATGAAGAGACCTATGGGAAGATATGGGGTGGAGCTGTTTAAAAGCCGGCCCACACCGAACGGCCGTATTTTTTTTACACACATTTGATCAATATTTTCTGAACACAAAACGCATCCTCGTTGCTCATAAAATCGAGTATTGTATTACATAAACATTATTATTATAACACATGAGTGACGCACGCAATAAGAACGCGCAATAAAAAACAGTACAAAAATATCAAATTCAATCTAAAAATAAAGGAAACGCATTCATACTGCCAGCGACAACGAACTGAGAAAAATGTATCTTTATCTTTTACTTTTACTAAGTATTGTTTGAACAGAAGCGACACGTGATTCGTTTTAAAAACAATAAGTCTCTTTTTGACTCAATTGTCTAAGGCGATTCTGTGTGAGCCTGTGTCTCTCCACTACTGGATATAGGCGTCTCCTAAGGACCGCCACCACATACGGTCTTCAGCTCTTCTCATCCAGCCACTCCTGGCGACTTTCTTCAAGTTGTCAGTCCACACCTGACCGAAGGGCGTCCCACGCAGTTTCCCGATACGCGGTCTCAATTATAGATACTGCTTTTACAATATTCCAAGAGTTCAAATCACTCGCTCAAGATCGTGGCACGTATGTCATGTAAGCAAAAAATTAGAGCTTACCTTTAATAATAATATAGGTAATTATTAATTACTTTATTTAAACTTACAGCGGCTTACGCCACCAGCGTTTCCCTATCGATTTATTTTCCCCACCGCGGTAGCGTTGAAGCTATCGACTCAAAGATCATTAGTATAGTGAAATTGACTAACAAAAATAGGCAATTATTATAAATCTTATCGCTGGTAATTGACTTATCGCTGTCATATGTGGACATAATTGTATTTGTGGCGACAAAAATCCCTATCGAGTTGCTGGCGACGTATGTCGCTGACGTGTCATGTGGATGTGTGTCGGTAAAGTGAGTGTGTTGGATGGATATGGTATTGGATAGTTTATCAACCTCTACAGCTTTGGCTTAACATTGTTAACTTCACAAACTGATGAATATATCGAATTTCATCTTTCCCATAGGCGCGTGCTATCAACATTTTTAATTACGAATCTTATTTTATTAATTTGATTTTTATTTCATTTAATAAATAGCTTTTATTTTTTTTATAGAGAAGAGGGCGGACGAGCAAGCGGTCCCACGTGATGGCAAGTGTTACCGCCGCCCACGGACACCTGCAACACCAGGGGGTATGCGGGCGCGCCGCCGACCTTGCAAAATCCTATTCACAGCTCTCTTGAAGAACCCCATGTCGTAGTTTAATGGGAAGACCTCTTGAGGCAGTTCGTTCCACAGCCTACGGGTTCGCGATATAAAGTAATTTTTGGACCGAACAGTTCCGTATCTAGGAAATGCGGATGGACCGCACTTCTGTAACGGGAGGTGCGGTTATAGAAACCCGAGGTGGGAATTATATTGAACAATTCTTCAGAGCATTCCCCATTGTACAGGCGGTAGAACACACAGAGAGACGCAACGTCCCTCCGAACGCTGAGGGGTTCTAAACTGCCCGTGAGAGTGGGATCGTTGACAATACGAACAGCACGTCGTTGGATGGAGTCAAATGGGTCCAATTGGTATTTCGGTGCGCCGGCCCAGAGATGTGAGCAATACTCCATATGGGGCCTCACCTGAGCTTTGTAAAGCATTAGCAGTTGCCCAGGGGTGAAGTACCGCTTCGCTCTGTTCCGCACACCGAGCTTTTTGGAGGCCATTTTGGCCTTACTTTCCAGATGACCCCTAAATTCGACTTTGCTGGAAATGTCGACACCAAGAATCCCAATACTCTCCGAGATCTTAAGAGGTATGCTCTGAAAGCGAGGTGCTACGACAAAAGGGTTAATAAACGGTAATAAATCATTTACGAACGCGAAAAGTTTGTAATCGTGCGAATATGGTCAATGCTAGTCCCAAAAAACCCATGGTAACCATGTGAAAGTTCAAAATGGATATTTGTTACAAATAAACACAGAAGTAAACAGATAGTGACCTATTTATTCACACCAAAAAGATGTCGAATAGTGAACAGTTATATTAAAATGACATGAATAATTGATCACTAAACATCGCTGTTGATACTATACTATGTAGATGATTCTACTGATAAAATATATAGCCTTTATGATTAGCATACAAATGGTATAGTACTATTGTTTCTTCTTCCGAGTACCTTTACTGGATGGCTATCTAGAAAATGTAGATGTGCTGCCAGCCTTCAATCTAATAAGTTTCCTGTTTGAAAGATATTCAGGTGTGTATAAAAATGTAGTTTAAAACTAGCTTTAAAGATATGCCACGAAGAGAACTGTGAGTGCTAACTCATACTAACCCAATAGCACCGGTAAGAGTTATAATGCATATTGTCATCTAGACTCTTTTTATTTGTCTCTCTATACAGGTAGAAAGCAAGTTCCAAATATCTGATAGAATAACAAATAACTATACCTGTGTGTATAAAATTGCTTTAATTCACAAGTAGATTTAATTATGAAGGCTGAAAGTTGCTTCTCAATTTGTATTGATTAATATGTAGATTATAACTTACATATATGGGGGACTTTTTGATTTTTAATTTATTAACATTTGTGTTAACCTAATTTCTTGTAACAACTAACTGTATGTATTTCTTAAATAAATAAACAGCAGAAGTTAATTTCACTTTTACACATTACATTTAATTGGTTTTACATGGCCACTAGCAATAATTGCTAATAGTAAACATGCAGAATACAAACTTGCTAAATAAATTGCTATAAAATACCTAGTAAGGGCAGGTACACATTAGGGATGTTATGGAGTTCCGTAACAGTAACCGAAATTATCGGATATCCGAATTAAAACAATATTCGAAACCGAAACCGAAATAAAAGATTCGGATATTATTATAAATAATTTTTTCGTTGCCATTAGGAGCCGAATATAAACTAGGCGAGTTCTGACAAGTGCTTCTATATGAAAGTAAAGTTGCAATTATTCCCTATTCGGTTTTAGTTTTCTTTGCTTCCAGTTAGTGATACATTTCTTGAAAAGTATGTTAAAAGCATATCCGTAACCGAAACCGTATCCTAAACCGTATTCGAAATAATTTCATATCGGTTTCTGTAACCGAAATCGGTAAAAGAGTCATATATCCGTATTCGGATCCGAAATATCATATCTCTAACAATTCTAGTACACATGTGACGTTTACATAGTTGGTTCTACTTATTTGTAGTAACAATTTTCTATATAACCAATTACAATAGATGAATGTTAAGTCAGTTCTGTTTAAATATTGTTTATAATCTATGCCATTATGCGCGTGCGCCTGTTCATTGAGAGGAACAGAGGACGTCACATCGCTTGATGTTATCATTCGCCGCCTGCGAAGGTTTATTCACTTTTGCTTTAACCTTTTCGTACCTCAGCAATATTTGAAGCTAACGTTAGTTATTGTGAGCTATGCTGTACAGAAGAATCGTACTAATGTACGATTAGTAAGGAGCACCTTAGTGAAAAAGTCTGATCTGTACGTTTTAATTTTTGGGCTTAACACATAATCTTCCGTTTCGGTCGCTGGTGACGCAGAAAACAAAAGTTAAACGACAAAAAACAAAGTTAAATATTAAATAACAGGTAATAAATATCATGGACTTTGGTCAACTTCGGTACGGTAAACCGTATTTTGTTTCTCCCTTAATATTTGTTTCAGTGTATGTACCTATTACAGAATTTTTCATTAAACTTTGTATCTCATTATTAGGTTAATACATACATTATACATTTATTTTCAAGATCGGACAAACAAAAAAAAGACAATTTTATTTAAATAGTTAACCCGTTTAAATAAAATGTTTGACTTGCACCGTCTCTTCCTTTCCAGGAATAAATGGCTTTAAACAAATTAGTATTTGGTGTACCATAAATCTAGACTATGATGTACGCAATAAATAAAATAAAATATCCCTGAATTCGTATATTTCAATGATAATTCCAAAAAAAACGTATCAAAGCACGCAAATAAAATTTTTGACAAATCGATATCGCTCATTTATGACAAATGTGACCTTGACTCATAATATCGCTAAACCTTAATCATTGTAATCTAGACGGTTTGTGTCGGGGCGTTTGGAGCGAAGTGTACGTTTAATGCGTGATCATTTGTAATCTGCTTCTTCAGCTATCGATTCTTCGGCGTCGAGTGACATTATGAAGTATAATTGATATAATGAATATTTTTAATGGTAACTTGTAATGTGATATCGTAACCGATCGAGTTCAACAAGCCATGTATCGCTCTTATTTTAAAACCATATCCGCTGTCCCTATCTCTTCTTGGTTCTACCACTTGTCTCTTTTCCCCTCCGGTCGCTTAGGGATCCCTGTATTAGATGAAGGCCCTTAAAGATATCCAGGGCTCCTACTAAGCTTTAATGTCGAAAGCAAGTATTCCACTCAGATACAGAACTAAAAATTATTATTGTGGGGATATACACATTATTCACACCATTCATATACGTATTCATAATTTATTTTCTGTGGGTATATTACTTTGCTGCATATTCCTTTACTGTATTATGGCCCGAAACCCCCTAGTTAACTTAGGGGAGGCTAATATCAACCGCCATCAGCTACGGCTTTTGTGGACCTTTTGCCTCTATGCCCTTTAAATTCCACGAAAAAACACTCCACCGTGAACTTTAGGGTTCAAAACGAACAAACCCATTTCAAGATGATATCTCTCGTTTGGCATTTCGGTCCGGCATGAAATATATTTTTATTTATTGCAATTTGAATGGAATCGTGAAACTCGTGAAGATGAAGAGTTGATTCCCTTTGAAATCACGAATCAGAAACGAAAAAAATTTAAGTGAATATTTAAGGCTCGCGCACATTACAGCTGCGTCACCCCGCAGAGCGTTGCACTGCAAAAATGCGACAACACACACTATGAGACGCTCCGGGCCGCAGCTCATCGCAGTAATTCAAGTCAGTTAGCTGTTGACATTGTTTGCGTCGATATTGGTTCAATGGATAGGTCAGACGAAGAACTGTATTTGTTTCAATTTATGTTTGATGAGGAGTTAAGAATGAAAAGGATACGGATGACATGAAAAATATTGTGAACTGCTTTAAATTTTGCGCCCAGCTTTGCATAAACAGGCAACAACAATCCGTAAACCTGTTAACCCAGAACAACGCTTATCAGTTTCAATTCCTCAGGGTGCACAACAAATATCTCTCGGATTTGCAAAAATGCGACAACGAAATACTTCAATTGGCTAATCAGTTTGAAGTTTGACATTCATAAACATTCATTAACAACTCTAGGATCTCGTTCATTAATTAGTTTAAACAACCACAGTTGTTTGTGTGAACTATCCATTGCACCAATATGGATACAAATATGTCAATAGGTAACTGACTTGAATTGTTAAGTTGAGGTGCGGCCCGGCGTGTCTCATATATTCCCTTCATCGTCAAATACGTTAAAGACTCCGCCTGACGCTACTATGACAGAGTTCCTCACTATCTCTACCCCCTAGTAGTTGAGAACCTAACCTATGTCCCCGATAGGAATGACCTTCTCCGTTGCCGTCGTCGTTCTCGGCACGTCTTAGACGACCCCGATGACCCAATTACTGCTGCCAATGCGGTTATTATACTATACTCACAAAGTACACATATACACAGTCCCCGCCGGTGGAGACGAAGACGTCACCACTACGCCGTGAACACACACCAGCCTTCAGCCAACACTTTTACTAGGTATCGGCACGTGCCTGGGCGCTTCTTACCGACTCGCGATTCCGCGGTAAACTCCCAAAGCAACGCCCTAAGCTCGTTGCTGAACACTCTTTGCTCCTGGCTGAGCGCCTTCTGCGCTCGCCCTTAACCATACATGTCCGGTGACTCTTGAATGGCCACTAGGGCCACAAGAATTAAGCCATTCCGAAAAAAAAATCTCGATGTCGCAGTTTCAGCGCGAAGCGCTGAGGCGTAACGGGGCTATAATGTGCGCGAGCCTTTATAATGCATTTAAAACGGTAGGTAGCATTAATATCAAAGAGAATTTTGCATTTGGAACAAATAATTATGTTTGGTTTACTATTAATCTCGGTTAAGATGCAATATTTAGCGTTGTACTGCAATAATTAAGTTGACTGCATGTGTATGTGTGTGTATGTAGCATATGTACCCACCAATCCGGACGGTTATGATTGGTGGATTTTAGAGCTAAACCCTTGGTGACGTAGTACCTACTAGTGGTGTCGTGTGCTCTGCAGTGAAACGTTACAGTCTGATATCAAAATATTATGTAATGTACAAAATAATATGTGATATATAAATGTACATTTCTTCCCTTACTACCGAAAGAAAGCCTGGTAAAATATAGTCAGTCATCCGAGAGAATATCGCATAGGACCTTAAACCAAAGTAGATTTAGAATGTCGATTGCACCGAAATTGATAGGCATCACAGCTAACTTAAAACCTAGTGAACTAAGTCGAGTATCATTAGCGTTACATAATGCGTGCTTCAGAGCCCAAGTCGAGCAGGTCAAGAGCATGCCCAGTTCATCCGATTCTGCGATGCACAGACATAGATTAATGCTGGATAAGATATTCTTTTGATGTAAGACATCACTTTAGCATGTTTTGCATCTTAAATGTCAATTTTCAGATTAATATTTCGTAGATAAAGTAGGGCTTACATGAGTAGGTTTAGTTTTTAATTTGATTTAGGTCAATAATCTTAACAATTTAATCACAATTTCCCTATTTCATTTTTTTTTGAAATTTTAATGCAATATCAAGTTTTCATTACCTACCTTTCATGTAATCAATGAGAACTACACGGATGTAACCAATCGAAGCATGAAATCGTGGATGCACTTCATGATTGTATGTCAATTTACGTGAAAATTTTAGGAAGATTTGTTTGCATAAAATTCACATCTTTTGAGTTTTAGCTGGAACTTTTTGGTGGAAACCCGAGAAGTAAAGGTTGAGTTTCTTTTTGATTATTGTAAAAATTGTGAAGGTATTGTGGGATTTCTAGTTTAATTAAACTTCAAAGTGCCTAGTGTTTGTGCATAATGTTTATGATAAACAAATATCATAGTTCATGGACTTCCAAGGAATCCAAATCTGCCCTTTGTAAAATTATCATTTTGCTGAGCAACTGCCGACTTAATACGACGTAACTGGAGATTGACACAATGTGTTTTGAAATGTTTTGACTTTAAATACGAATAAAACTTGACACTGGCAGAATGTGCTAATTGTATCGTTGCCATATGTGAAAAGAAAGAAAAAAGATTTTTGGCTAATTATTCCTAAATGTTTGATAGAATACCAAAGTAAACAATTTGATATTTAAAAAAAACTAATATTTCATGTTAATTAACTTGGCTTCGGAATGCATTCGTTACACTTTATTCATTCTTTTTATTTATTTCATTTTACTATTTTTTTTTATGTACGAAGACGAGCATACAGTCCACCTGATGGTAAATGGATACTGTTGCCCATAGACATCCGCGACACTTGCCAACATTAGTCCAAAATGACCAACGTTGGTATGCCCCTGGATGCGCTGCCTACCTTTGAAGATATAGGAATGGATTTGGAGAAAGGGTTGGGAAAAAGGGGGAGGGATAGGATGGGAATGGGCTCTGGCACATCTCACTCACTACCGAAACACGTAAGTACATTAGGGAAATAAGATAAAGTGGGAAATGCAGTACATTTCAAGGTAGTCTTCTGTGAGAGAGGGGTAACGTGGCCAGTCGAGCGCGCCCAAAGGCTGTTTGATTGCAGCGTGCACTCTCCTCCCAAATAGTATTATATTATTATGGTGGTTAGATGTCCCTCCGGTCAGATGCACCGACGACTTAAAGAAGTTCGCTGGTGATGGCTGGATGATAAGAGCCCAAGATCGTGTATGGTGGCGATCTTTGGGAGAAGCCTATATCCATCAGTGGAGAGACATATGCTGATACTGTAGTATGTGTGGTATTTTATTATACAATAAACGTTGAGTAGATATAAGGTTAACAAAAGTCATTAATTATTCTTGTTTTTATTCGATTTAAAATATATACGTATATAAGACGATAAATTAAAACTTATATTCATCAGTCATAGCCCTTTTATATATCACATTACGTTTTGTAGAATCTTCAAAATGAGTAACTAAAATGTCTAGTTAATTTTTACTCATTCAGCCGCCATTGTTGTCTTGTTTTGAATGCGTTTAACCTCACAAAGGGCCTTCAAGCTGTGGAATTCTAAGAGAATGCCGCTTTGCATTCATTAACTCTGTTAAAGGTTTCAGAATATGCAATATGCACGATACTTAATTTCACAAAGGTAATGTTACGGCTTGGAAGAGAGAAGTAGAAAACTGAGGACGTTTAACAAGACAAAGAGCTCAAATGATTGAGGTAAATTAGAATATTAACTTGGAATAACAACCGTTTTTTTTATGAAAAAATTGTGTAAATATTTGCACGCCAATAGACGGTGAAACGTTGTAGACTCATGTGATTTTGTTAATAGCTGCTTTATATGTGACTTTTTTCAGTGACGACATAAACTTTTGAAAAAAATCCCAAAAAAACAATTTCGATATCTACATTTTAACTATATGCCGTTGGATATGGCTCATAAAGTTCTACAACTTTATTATAAACAGTTTTTTTCTAAAGTAAGTTCATCTATTTTGCACTGTATACATAGTAAAATCCGTTTACGGCAATAAGCTCAATTTAAATTTATAAAAAGTTACATGTATAATAAGTTCACATTCCTGTCTAGCTGTGTATTTTTGGTCATAAATAATACATACGAAAAATAGTAAAATTCCTCTTCCGATTACAATTGATTTTTTTAAATAAGAAAATATTTATTTCTTGCTTTAACTTTTACTACTGTGTTATTAAATTATGAAATATATGTTACCCTAGTTATTACTACCATTAAAAGCTTATAAACTATTACAACGGTTATAGTATAATGCTGTTCCGCCACGCACCTGTCGGAGCATTAAATCAGTCACAAATGACGGCTTGGACTGTCGCAAAAAAGTACGCCGGGTTTCATATCCACTGCTGTTTTACTATATTAAAAAGACCAGGGTAAAAAGCATTTAAATTTCTAATTCGTTATTTACACATTTTCTTTTTTGAAGAGATGGCAGACGTGCGAGCGTTCGGGCCACACCGTTCGGTAAGTGGCTTGCGGGTGCGCCGCCGACCTTGCAAAATCCTATTCACAACTTTCTTGAAGAACCCCATTTCGTAGAGTAATGGAAAGACCTCTTGAGGCAGTTCGTTCCACAGCTTACGGGCTCGCGGTATAAAATGATTTTTGGACCGAACAGTACGCGACACCTTCGTATCGAGGAAATGCGGATGGACCGCACTTCTGTGACGGGAGGTGCGGTTGTAGAAACCTGAGGTGGGAATTATATTAAACAATTCTTCAGAGCATTCCCCATTGTACAGGCGGTAGAACACAGAGAGACGCAACGTCTCTCCGAATGCTGAGGGATTCTAAACCGCCCGTGAGAGTGGGATCGTCGAAAATACGAACAGCACGTCGTTGGATGGAGTCAAATGAGTCCAATTGCTATTTCGGTGCACCGGCCCAGAGATGAGAGCAATACTCCATATGGGGTCTCACTTGAGCTTTGTAAAGCATAAGGAGTTGCCCAGGGGTGAAGTACCGCTTCGCTCTGTTCAGCACAGCCAGCTTTTCCGAGGCCATTTTGGCTTTATTTTCTAGATGACCTACAATAAATTCGACTTTGCTGGAAATGTCGACACCAAGAATCCCGATAATCTCCGAGATTTTAAGAGGTATGCTCTGAAAGCAAGGTGCTACCACAAAAGGGTTTTTTTAGCGACGAATGCACAGACTTGCGTCTTTCTGGGGTTAAAATCCACTAGTTTTAGAGAACCCCAAATCGAGACTAGATCTTCTAGCGTCTTCTATTTCAGACACAAGCCTGACGCGACTCTCTTCCATTTCGACCCAAGGGATGTTGGCGCGGCTAAAAATATAAAACTAATACAATAAACTAATGCTAAAAACATAATACATAGAAACGAATTGCTACCTTTTTTTTATATGGAAGTAGGCGGACCGTGATGGTAAGTGTTACCGTCGCCCATAGACACTTGCAATACCAGGAGGAATAAAAATAAAAATAAATATACCTCTTAAAATACTCTCATAAAACATTGGCATTGGTAAAATTTGGCATATGTGAAGGTTTTTTTTATGGATGAAGGCGGCAGACGAGCATACAGTCCACCTGATGGTAAGTGGATACTGTCGCCCATAGACATCCGTGATACATGCCAACATCAGTCCAAAATGACAAACGTTGGCACAGTCCCGTATGCGCTGCCTACCTTTGGAGATATAGGAATGGATTTGGAGAAAAGGTTGGGAAAATGGGGAGAGATAGAACAGGATGGGGTGGGAATGGGCTCTGGCAAATCTCACTCACCATCGAAACACGTACGTACATTGGGGTAATAAGATAAAGTGGGAAATGCAGTACATTTCAAGGTAGTCTTCTGTGACAGAGGGGTAATGTGGCCATTCCTGAATAACATAAGTATATCTCAATCAATTTAGACAAAAACACACGCAACTAATAAATAAATGACTAGGGAATAAATATTTTTTATTAATGTTATTAATAGTATATATTTATTAAATGCGAACAATTAAAAAAAATAAACTACAATTTCAGAGCAGCAATGTATGTCAGATATTGAAGTAAGGCCGTACAAAAACCTACCGTTAAAAGTCTGCGACGCACGAGCCAACGACAGCTGCGTGCTGATTGATCAGCTTTTTCTCTTATACCACATGCTACATACGCAGAAATAATAAATTTGTGTCTTTATAAACATTTCAACATTCACAAAATGCAGGTCGATTCGTTTTTTAATTTCTATCGGCAATTTTACTGTTTCGTAACCGTAATGTGATATCAAAATTCGCTTATGTGGCGTGAAATTTAAGCAAACATTATTCACTGTATTTAAAACTATTTATTAGAGTTAAGATTGACACATGCGATGATATGCTAATAAGCATTCTATAAAGACCACATATATTTCAATCAATAAGTATAAAAAAAATATATACAATTACTAAAAGGCAAATATAAAAAAAATACAATTCTGTGGTAATGTTATAGATCTCAGTTGATGACACCACACTGTCAATTGATTAATAAACAACATACTTAAGAAATGATATATTCTTAAAAACCTGTACATGAAGTGTAGGAATATGTATATAGCCACAAGAGAGAATTTAGTGAACATATCGGTATCCATAACAGGCAGTTAGCTCCACCATACAAATAACCAGGTAACAGATGCTAGAAGCCTAAATACCGGCACGCCTGCGCAAACCTATAAAGTTTTTACTAATCACCTAAAACGGAATGTATTTAAATCGTTGTAAATCTGATACGGAGTGTTTGTAATTATTTGTAAAATTTATTATGTTTGTAAATCGTATATATGTATTTATGGAAACATATCTGCAAATAAACAGTGTTTTCATGCATAAATAATGTTACAAAATAATATTTACTATATAACTATGGTACTAAAGCGCGCGCCATAAGCAGGAAGAATTTCGGTCATTGACATGAGATCAGCCAAGACTGGACATTAAAAGATTTGTATGAAATCGACGATCACCGTCCACTTCAATAGATCCCTCATATTATTGAACCTTAATGTGAGGGATCTAGTAAAGTGGTCGAAGATCGACGATTTCATACAAATCTCTTTACCGCCCAGTCTTGGCTGACCTCATGTCAAAGACCGAAATTCGTCCTGGTCGTAGCGCGCGCTGGTAACTATGGTGACAAATAAACCAAAGCGTGGAAAGGGGGAAAATGTAGGTACGTGGCGAGGTAGACTGAGGTCGGTATAAATAAACTATTCTAAGACCGTACTTTGCTTAGATTTAGACGTTGTCACGTTGCAAACTAACCTCTACGCAGACTGCATAAAGTGCTATTAAACATGATTATGACTAATTCCTATGACTAGCCTTATGACTAAGACCGAGAATCATCTATTTATCTGGACCTGAATGGCGCTGCCATCTTTCTTTACATTTTACAAAATTGGTGCCAATATTCCTTGGATCACATTTCAATACTTCATTGTTAAAGCTCCTGAAAAACAGCTCAGTATATATGCTGTTTCTTATCAAATACAACCCAAATGTTTTTATGCCTCCACCAGGTTATTGCAGCTTCCACATTCTCCGCGCTACAATAATAACTCAATTGAGCTGAAGCTCGCGTCAGGAAACGCCTACAAAAAGAAACGAGCAGGAAGTACCGGCAGGTGCGTCCCGTCCGTCTGTCCGTCCGTAACACGAGACAAGACTGCCTCGCATCAAAGAGAGCGATGGATGAATTTTACGGTACTGAGAAAATGAGACATCTAATTAAGGATTTTTCAAAAAAAAAATGACCTTTGTGCAGTTTTGCGATCGCCTACGACGCTCGCACAACGTTATATAACTACCTTGATCCACACGAAATTCATAAAATGATTACCGTATGTCCATAGAAATCTAAATATTAAGATTTATATGCGTATATCCCATCAAAACCCTTTATAAATATAAATTCAGAAAGTCTTTTACAAGTGACTAAATAGGCATTCATAAAAATCATTAAATTCTAACACACATACACATCCTCATACACACACATACGGCACATACACAAATATGTACGGACGTACACTTTTATACATTAATTATAATAATGTCATTCAGTACACAAATAATTGCATTATTAAGACTACTTTTATTTAAATATATAATTTCGTTACTCTGTAATAAAGAGAAAGTACTGACTCTCGAAGTATAGGTTATATCTAGTTTGAGAGTTCCACAAAAAAATAAGAATATTAGCTATTAATTAGTTAATGCTCATTTTATATATATTGTGCCAATAAAGACATTTTATTTTCGTTTTTTATTACTCCAAAAAAATTAGATTATTAAAGAAGGATGGAATTATTTTTTGCATGAAACAAAACACGCCTATCTATAGGTATTATCATTTATAACTATCTTAAAATAAATACCATACACAGCGCTAGAAGGGGCGCGTGCGTGGTGGTGCGATCGTCCAGGGCGCTATATTTGCGGGGTCTCTGAATTTTCCGATGCTAATTTTCCGATAATGCTAACGGAAAGTTTCAAAATGACAAAAGTTGTCTAGAAATTTCAAAAGTACCTAAATCATTCGACTTTACGATTTTTTTTCTAGAAATTTCGTACCCCTAAAAGGGGGTGTCACAATAATCTTATACGGGGCGTCATTACCGCTATCGACATACCGTACCCTCAGCACGCGTCTCTCTACTGCTAGATTGAAGCCTCTCCCAAGTCACAAGGACCGCCACAATAAACGGTGTTCTCTGTTCTCATCCAGTTACTACCAGTGACCTTCTTCAATTTATACGTAACGTTATCTTAACAAAGCGACCATATCGTCTGTATGGACTTGACTTTGATTATGATTTTCTAACATAAGTTTTCTAACTTGAACAACGAACATGATCCTATTTTGTTTAAATAGATATGGTACATGCTGTAGCACCTAATTTTCCGGTGGTTACATAATAAGTGGAAACGCTATTTTCTCTATAATTTCTTGCTCCAAAATTTATGGAACACATGTCCACAGAAATGAATTATAGTGGTCACAAGAGTATAATAAACCCCTATTAACATATCTATTATGTTAATTTTAACATATCATTATTATATCCGACAATGATGAGGGTGGTAGGTAAGTATTTGAATAATGAAAATGTATTGTAGCTGGTAAAGTTAACAAATGTATTGTATTTGGTGGTATAATGTTTTAATTAAACATAATTGACTTTTCGTGTTATCGGCGATGTTTTTCGAGTTTTTGGGTTAATCGTGTTATGTAGTATGTACTGTTAATGTTTCTTGTTTATTGTTCCCTTTTAAACAAAGAAGTTAGGGCTAATTAAAAAGGTGATTTATAAAAAAAATGTTTGTCACATGTCACAGGTAGAATTATTGTATATTCCTCTGTAATATACTCCATGGACGTACAATGCCATTAATTATAACAGCATTGATTACAAAATATTACATATTATTATAATAACACAATTCTTTTATTAATTTATCTTTAGTACCTACATAAGGGTTTCTTTGTATTATTGTAAATAAAATGTAAGTCTTTTATTTTTATAGTGAAGTAGGCGGACGAGCTAGCATTCCCACATGATGGTAAGTGTTACAGCCGCTCATGGACACCTGCAACACCAGGGGTATGCGGGTGCGCCGTTGTCCTTGCGCGCCCAGAGATGTGAACAGTACTCTATATGGGGCCTAACCTAAGCTTTATAGAGCGTTAGGAGTTACCCAGGGGCGAAATGTTCATATTTATTTGTTTTCATTGGTTTATACGTGTGATTTAAGAAATGTTTATTTTTCAGAAGATAATTACAAAAAATATTCACTTATTTGAGAAAGATTGACAATAAATAAAACGGTATGCATATTTCAAGCGCGCGAGTCATGGATGTATAAATCACTGAATCAGCAGACATAGTTATTATTACAGATAAACTCGTAAAGTGCCTTTTTGTTGCGTTAAGACTTTATGGGTGTAATATTTTTACGTTGTCTGGAAGGCTTATTATTTATTTATTTTTTTGTTCCCTCAAACTGTTATGCTACGTTTGGCATAGTTTGTTCTCGGTGTGGGTAAAACAGTCATTCCTTTTGTTTCTCAAGTTAAATGTATTGTACCTACATCTACTTTCTTAAGAATTGTATTGAGTTAAGGTATTGTGCATTTGAGTTGAATTAGATTTGTATTAGCCACCACTTTCTTCCAGTCAACTTTGTAGCTATTTAGTATAAGTACGAGTGATATAATATTGCATATGCATAATATTGTATACTACAATATATATGCGTCCAAACTTTTCCCTAAGCCTGAAACTATGGATCCCTTTCATGATTCTGAGTTCATTGACATTAAAATTATACAAATCTCTTTTATGCACAAAAAGAACAATTTTGCTCAAATTCCTCGAAAGTTTTCCGTTTAGCACGCGGTATCTAAACATTTATAAAATTTTCTATTCAAACTACTTTATAGCGGCGAAAAAGAAATACGTCAAAATGAATAGTTATTAAAATCACTCGATCTAATCATGATGTCATTCATGGGCGTAGCCACGGTGGGGCAGGGTTGGGCGTTTGACCCCCCGGCATAGGGAAGAATAAGTAACAGACTTTCTGCATTACACTACCTCTATTTAAACTATAAGAAAATTATTTGCTTTTGTACCACCCTGGATAAAATCCTGACTGCGCCCTTGATGTCATCAGATCCGTTTGGCTACTAAAGGGGGCGATATGTCCGCAGTAAAAATATCGCACCGTGAGAACAAGCGCGTTACTAAATGGATACTAATCAACTATTCATGCCGCATTTGGACGCAGTACAAAGGGCCGCTCATTTCGCATTGCATTGTAATTACTTTCACGGACAATGATCCGGATCGATATAAAAGTGTGAAGGTTTGCGATTGGATTAAAAAGGTCTTTTGTTTCGTTTATATTAGCAAAGCTCCGTTGTCTGTTCGTCACTCTGTCTGTCTTTGAGATAGGTAACTCAAAAACTACAGATCCGATTGGGTGATTTGTCATTTATATGCATAATTCATTATTAATTAACCATTCCTAAAAAATACGAATAACAAAAACATGAAACTAATCTATCAATAAATTAAATGTAAAAAAGAACAAGCTTTTATTAAAATGTACTGTATCGTACCAATTTAATTAATTAGAAATAGCATAAACTCGCGATAAACTTTTAAATCACATAAAAACATTAACAAATAGTAGTAATGACTTCTAGGTTTATTTTCTTCATTTTAGTACTTTTAATTCATTTATTAAAAGGTATTTTCAACGTTAAATTTATTTACTCCTTTTTATTGTTCTAAATTGCAGAAACTGATCTACGAGTCCATCAAAACGAGACCAAACACGACGTGTCTACAGTTCGCTGTTGAAGATTTCCACAGTTTGCTGGCCTTCCCAGCTGCAGCATCAGATCGAAGTCATCAGATTATTGTATTGTAGTGTGTAAAATTTCAAGGCAGCAGTACAAGTGGAAGTGGGTTAAAATCGACTAAATAAACTAACAAACATGTGAAGTTGAATAAATGCTTGTAAAAATTCAGCTCACCTATCCATGTTCGGTACAATCCAGCCGGAACATCAAATAAAATAGAATGAAAGAAAATTATTTTATTGATAACAACAAATCAAATAAAATGGCATTGATCGTTGTGCATTGGCGTTGCGCGTTGTGCAGCATAATTGAAATTGTCTTTGTGTTTATTTCTCTCAATTTTGACATAAGTACCAGATTTTGACTGAGCCCTGACTCTCAAACTACCTATATTAAAAATCTGTATCTTGAAAGCCGGTGCCTCCCTCCCCTTTAGTCGTAGGCATTCACGACTCTTCGGAGTGTTTGGGCTCACTTAATCCGGCTCCGCTCGCGGATCCGACTCCTCTTAACGGTTCCTTGAATCCTTTGATTGACCTACTTATATTTTATAAGATACTGAGAGCGACTCATTCGCTTTGCATCATATTCATTCTTGTAAGTCAGCAATCGAAAATAGTAAGGAATAAATAACTCCTCGGAGTCGATAACAGTTAGCCGGAATCGTTAAGAGTTTTGACTCCGCTCGCCGTTTCGGACCTTTTGATTCATTGAATCCGGAGTTACCCATCGCTACTCCCCTTACTCAGGCTTAAAGCAAGAAAAATAGACAATTATAACTTATTACAAACATGAACATAATAACGTAGGTATCTAAAAGCACACTAAAAATAATTCATATAATGAAAAAATAACTAAAATATGTATAGTGTGCAAAATAAGTGACGTGTGTGCGTTAGTGTGTGAGAGAGAGCGTGTGTTTATGGAAGTGTGTGTTGCTGTGTGAATAAACATTTTTTTTCCCTTTAATATAATTTCTCTATGTGTCTCATAGTGTTTTTTACTTTTAATGAAATGTTCCGTCTCTCACCTAAGTCATCTATGAAGCCAGTCAACTACTATTATTTTACAATTTTGCAAAGTAAGCGGATAAATACCAAGCAACTTATCAGCTTTATGTCGCAGCGTAAACTGTGACGCTGATTTTCAGTTGGAGCCACAGCGGTGACCACGGACTGTCCACGGTAGAGACGATAGATTAAAATACGACAATAATAAATACAATTGTATCAGCCTATATCGTCCCACTGCACTGCAGGACACTAGCGTCCTCTAGTACCACTAGGGGGTTTCGGACCGTAATCCACCGCGCGGGCCCAGTGCGGATTGGTGGATCACATACTCTAGATTTTTTTTATTTCTGGAATATGCAGGTTTCCCCACGATGTTTTCCTCTCGCAGGCGAGCTAGTGACTAATTTTTAAAATCCGTACCTACTTAAGTAGGAATTCAGTGGTTAGGGCCTAGGATTTGAAATCACGATCACACGAATGTTAGTCGAATAAACAGCGAGCTAAATATAACATTAAAGGGCCATCCATGTACTTAAATAAATAAGTCATAAATAACTTCTGGAAGTTTGGAAAAAGCACAAAAAAAAACTGAAATCTTCTATAATACACGAAACGGACGGGACGGGTCCTAAGAGTTACGAAGTACGGTGCCGAAATGTGGACTATGATGATGTTAGACCTTACCCACAAACTCAAATTATCTCATTGAACTATGAAAAGAAATTTACTTGTATTTTTTAACAGGTTAAAATTCTAAACTGAAATTAAAATTCGACTTTCGGCAAATGAAAGTCTGTGACATATCCAAGTTCACGGTTTCTGACTGGATAAAAAGAGTGGACTATAGTGGAAGGCTTATATCTAACAGTAGAGAGATATAGGCTAATGCCACGGTATACACGTAATATATTAGGTAGCCGGATAAGTTCGTTGCCTTTTTATAATGAAAATAATAAAGCCTTTTTTGTACTACCTAAACATTTATTGAACGGAATATTGTTCATTTAGTTCGACTATCTTTCGTCATTTGCCGTCATTACAAAAAAGTCAGCTGTCAAACGGTATGTCACTTTCTCACCAGTGATCAGTGTTGCCAGAAATATAGCACGCTGAAGTCATACGTTCAAAAAGGCCGCGAACTTTTCCGACTACCTATCATTATGGATGAAAAGTGGTTACAAAATTTTTAGACATAATTTCCAGCCACATATAACTAACTAGGTATAGAGGTGCTTATAATCCTCATGATCCATTTTTATAGATTAATTATAAATGATCCTCATAGTGGACCCTATAACAACAGTATTTTTCCTCTAAATTTTATCGTGATTACCAATTATATTTTAAAAAGCGGCTACCAGCTATTTAAAATTCATAACAATGAGTTATATCCACTCAGCAATCTTCGCGAGCCGTTGATTTCAATTGAGCGTTCAGTGCAATAATGGTTTCCTGTGCCTATTGTATAATTTCATTTGCACGGTGTAATACATTTTATTCAATGAGCATGAATTCTGCACCATTTTATTGAATGAACCTGTAAATAACCTTTCACACTGTAATGACACTGGCGGGGAAACAATGAGAAATGAAATTGCGAGTAGAATAAATGGAAAGATAACTGACAACATAGCTGTGATATACACAATAAATAGCTGTAAATATTATAACTCCACTTTATTTTCTCCATACTCCACTATCGAATACAAGTCTCCAATAGCACACTACCACATCCGATCATTCGCTTTTCTCATCCGTCATCATACTGGTGACCTTGAACATATGTGCCATATGTGAACAATAAAATTGTAGGTATCAATATAATGTTTACTCTCTCACCAGGGAAGAAGTAGGATAACTTCTTAGCTCGTTATACTTTCTATTTCCCATCAAACCCTGTTCCTCTTTCAAATTCACTCTATTTTAGGACGGCGCATCCGGGTCCGTGTTAACATTTGTCATTGGATTGATATTGTTGACGTACCACGGATACCTATAGGCGAGTTATTCACAGAACTATCTATTCCGTCGCCTTATTACTATTTAATAGCCTTATTCATCTTACTTTCTTTTTACTGTATTGTTAATACACTACCTTAATTATAAAGAAAATGTTTTAATTATTATCATGTCACCGAGCCATTATCTCCGGTAATAGCTTAATTTTCCTGGCGATACAACTTTAAAACTGATTACCTTTCCAAAAGTGTCGAATACCTATATAGAGTATTCTGTTGACCATAACAGCAGTAGGGTATTACCTGAAAAAAATAAGGAATTCAAGTTATATAAAATCTCAACTAATTACATAGTGTAACTAAAATTACATTTTCTTAAAACGCAGTCAGTCATTGATGTTTCACTCATAATTCGTTATCTTGTTAAAACAGTTATCTTGAAGTATGGATCTCATCTTTAGAAAGCAGCACTAGAAGATGGGAACGCTAAAGATTCTATTGAGTCGAAGTGATTAGGAATTGGGGAGGATGACCATCCCTGATAAGCGGAGGTCGGCGTTAGGTAGTGTGATTTTGGTACTTGGGGTAAGAAAAATTAATATGGACAGTCCCCTTGTCCGGGATTCTCTGGTGTCATTTTAATCTATTTTTGCTATGTAACAACTGTAACAATAGATTTCTTGATATCTTTCACTACGAACTATAAACCTCATAGTAATGTGGGTATACAAAATGTATCTATTATCGATAATCCGATACACACACATACATATAACACACAATCATCTCCGTACAAATTTCACTTTGTTTGACAGTTGATTTATTTATTTTACACTTCATTGCACAATATCATACAAAAGGCGAGTTTAATGCCTTAGGGCATTCACTACAAGCCAACCTTTGTTTTGATCAGAGAAGTTCAATTAGGAGGTGCATGAAAGACACAATTTAGATGGTGTGGAAAAATGAATATAATTCATTATTACATATACGTACATACAAACTTACACACATACATATATACATAAGAATAAATATAATACATACAAGGTATATATACTTAATCAATGTTGTATATGTCATATCCCTGACTCGAATAAATAATCCGACTTTACAACCTATGTGTCCTATTGTAAGCATACACACTGCACTTGTAATTAAGAGCATTATATTTTAACCGAGGAATCATCGGCTACCATCATGGTGGCATTTTTTCTTTTTATATTAATGGAGGCAGACGGGCCAGCGGCCCACATGATGGTACGTGGCAACCGCCGCCCACGGACACCTGCAACACTAGCCTTTGGAGAATCCTATTCACAGCTTTCTTGAAGAACTCCCATGTCGTAGCATAAGGGGATGACCTCATGAGGCAATTCGTTCCACAGCCTACGGGTTCTCGGCACAAAACAATTTTAGACCGTACAGTGCGCGACACGTCCGTATGAAAGAAATGCGGATGCGCCGCACTACTGTGACAGGCGGTGCAGTTGCAGAAACCCGAGGGGGGAGTTAGAACAGTTCTTCGGAGCATTCCCCGTTATAGGCGGTAGAACACGCAGAAGGCAGAGGGTCTCTGTGGACGCTGAGTGGTTGCAAACCAGCTGTGAGAATGGGATCGTCGACAATTTGAAAAGCGCGTCGTTGGATGGAGTCAAATGGATCAAACTGATACTTCGGTGTACCGGTCCAGAGATGTGAGCAGTACTTCATATGAGGTCGTACCTGAGCTTTGTAGAGCGTCAGATGTTGCCCCGAGGTGAAGTACCGCTTTGCTCTGTTCAGCCCACCTAGCTTTCTGGAGGCCATTTCCGATAGACTAAGCGTTATGTGATAACACGCGTATGTTGGAAAGGTAGGTACAGGGCCGTCTTAAGTCTATTCTGCGCCGGGGTGCGGGAGTGTATCCTAAGACAGTCAAACATCCTATTGTGTATCCTATGACAGTCAAATATCCTATTGTGTATCCGATGACAGTCAAATATCCTATTGTGTATCCTATGACAGTCAAATATCCTATTGTGTAATTGTTTACTATAGCGTTATATTTTTTCATTACCTTTATAAGGTGAGCGCCCGGGGTGCACCGCACCCCTTGCACCCCCTGGTAAAGACGGCCCTGGGTAGGTACCTACTTCGCTGGTTTCCATATATTTTAGTTATAATAAAAAAATGTTTAGAACAAACTGTGGAACTTCATAAGCTCTATCCAATAACATGACAAAGTACTGAAGTAATTTGAACCGTTTACGGACTTAACTCGATATTTCAATTGTGTTGATCACAAAGTTATTACAATTATGTCTATAGGCTCAACTATTTTTGTGTCGAATTTAATTTCAATCGGTTAAGAAATGCACCCTGCAGTTTGTCCACAAAGAAATCCTCTATGGATTCAGCTGTTCATCCTTGGGAGGAATATGGTGAATTATTTCCGAAATACGAAAGATATAATGTCTCTAATAGGTAGATTTCATCGTGTTTTCCTTAAAATACATATATTAATTGTGACATATTTTGTAGATTATGTGACTTTTATCGAGTCGTGTAATAATAAACCGAGAATGAACGCGCGAAATATTAGCTGACTTTCACATATTTTTGGTCAATTGTAGTATCATTGTCAGTTTACAATTTTTACCGTGTCTCTCTGAAGACAGAACGTCAGTACATAACCATAAATGTAGCAAACACCGTTCAACACTTTATCCTTTTTTATTGACGTCATCTTATTCATACAGCATCGTCGGAAGAACAAAAAACCCTTCGCAGCCCTTTTGTTCAACTGTCACATAAATACTGATGTCGCGTTAAAATGACCGACATATATCATTTCATAGGGTCATCACCCGATAGCTGGAACAAGACGTAAAAACATCGTGATTGTAACGCTTATCGATTATGTTTATTGATGGATCGATTTATTTTGATCGTTGAATTTGGGAAGAGCAAATGCAATAGCATGTTTTAGCAAATATTAGTTTTTAAATAACTGTATTTACAATAATTAATTATTTATCTATATCTCTCTACCTAAAGGTTATCCGGCAGAGTTCGCTTTTAGCGATAAGACCGCCTTTTGTGCATTTTGTGTCTGCAATGTCTGTTATTGTTTTGTTTTGTTTTGATTTGCATTAAAGAGTTTCATCTATGTATCTATTACAGACTCCAGCAGAATTCACGATTTCGGACTTGGGAAGTTTTTCGGACACCCTCGTGTATAAATTAACAGTAATATATCTAATAGATAAGATTAAAGCATTTTTTATACAAATGCAGTGTTATTCATAAATTCTGTTTAAAATTGTTGCTTAAAATTCTTTGTCTCTTTCTCACCAGTTCAACTTTTTATTTTTAAATGTAATCGTTAAATTTAACAACGTTTATAAGCAAAGCGGATTATTTCAGTAAAAATAACACATATAAAAATATTTTTATCCAGATTCCGTATTGTGCATAAATTTTTATGGTTTAATATAAAATTTATAGCAGTTTAAAAAGAGCAACGAAATACAGAAAATATCATGTTAAGCTTCTCTATTGTTATGGTTGTATCCTTAATTTTATTTTCAATTTTTATAGCGAAATAAAAGTGGTTATAAAAATATATCTCAATTTAAAAGAATTCCGTTGTACTGAGACTTACACAGGATGTATGGAATTTCACGTATTAGTAATGATTTTATGGTTTCTATATACACTATATATGTTAGCGAACAGGTCGTATCAGTCGCTATACCGAATATCAATGGAATAGATGAGTCCTCGAATACAGACCATGTACCAAGAAACGCAGCTATCGTAGGAAATGGGACACTTTATATATTAACACTTTATTGGACAAAGTACACAATAGGCGGGATTAATAATGTTTTGCAGCCAACCTTCAGGAGTGGAAAAATAATAATGACGGCGCCGCGGTGCAATAAATGAAGGAGAAAAGGACAATGAAAATAATCAAAAAGAAATGAAAAGAATAATGGAAGTATTATTAAAATAAATGTGTAAATTAACAATAGATATAGACACTTATATACATACATTATATGCTTTAGCCGGTAAAAAAAAGAATAAGAAGTTTGTATGTGTTTATATGATAGTTTATATAGAAGTTTTATGTTTTTATCTATCCAATAGAGGAGAGACACAGGCTGAAGTTATACTAACGTATGATATCCTCACATATTTACTTATAATAATTTCTGTAAACACTCATAAATGTATGAATAAGGTTTGCCAAATCTGCTAATTACTGGACCCGTTTCAGTTATGTGCTAAATGAACAAAACTTCAAATAAACTTCAATTCTTCCACAAATGGAGAAATCATGTAGAAACTTCATAATAAATGCATATGACGAAAGGATTATAAATATAATTAACTGTCCCAAGTCCCTGGTCCTTTTCTCCGTAATGGTCATTGGATACGTTTGGCGCCCCGCTGGGAGGCGGGTCATCGCGACCCATGGGTCAACCGTCCCCTTGTTCCTTTTGCCCGTCAAACTATATTTATGACGCCATTTTCCCAGGACCCATATTTTCTATGTTTTGTTTTAAAGTGTATTTTATTTCTGTTGTCTTGATGTTCTTGGCAAAAATACGGTCTATAAATAATTTTATTTGATATAATAAGAATTTGATTCGTGGCGTAGAAGGGTACTTTTCTTTAATTATGGACCAATGGCATAAAATTGACCACAAAGATTCTGTGGCAACTACAGTCGATACAGATTTAAATATAGTTCCAAGTAATAACGTGGAATTTCAATAATAATTGAACGTCACCGTCATAACGTAAGTAAATTGCAGTGAAGTAGCAAATCAATAGAAATTGCCTCCGAACGCACTTAATGAGTTAATTAGAACAATTTTTTCATGTCGCCTACACTGATATCCACATCAGATAATGCCACGTCAAATGTCTGCTGTTATTTAATAGATACCAAGTTATTTAATGCAGGTTTTGGATAATTAACAAAAGGAGGATGTTTCTGTAATGGGAATTTTTCTGAAGACTTCTTCAGCGGATTATTTAAATTAATCTGATGGTAATTTCGGGTTTATTATTTTTTTTACAAATAATACAAAATAGCCAAAATTACAAAATTAAATTACAAATAATAGCCAAATAATACACGAATGCGGATTGAGCGTTTATTATAATTTAATACTGTAACGTTAAACACATCAATAACTTATCGCTGATCATAGAATGGTTACAACCTTTTAATAAACCTCTAAAAAACTAAAGTAATTTATTTTAGAAATAGACTGTAATTTGAATAATCCAGTTATAAATTATCACGGAACATTGATAGAAGAAACGCTTGTCACAAAATTCTTGGGAATATATTATATTGAAAGCAGTATGACGTGGAAAACGTAAAAATATTCAGTATGTAGAAAATGAAATCAGTTAAAAGCTTTGTAGATGCTTAAAAAGTTCTCAAATCAGTCCACCTTACTAACAGCATATCACGGCTATGTTGCTTCTACGCTAAAATATGGTATCACATTTAGGGACAACTGCACCGAAAGAGAAACCGTATTTAAGGTACAAAAGAGATGTTTTAAACCTTCGTCTCAAAACATATGGATAGTTTCAAAACATATTTCAAAGACCTGTATCATATGAAACATGTTTATACGTAAAACTAAATTTAAGCCTATTTGAATTTCTTAAAAGTTATCGCAACAAGGACACTTATTAGCCTCTCCAAAAACGCTTTTAAAAAAAGTATCATTTACATGACTCCAACATTCTACAATAAACTGCCAAAACTGATACGTGACATTAATAGTTCCGATATTTTTAAATTTAAGTTTTTAATAATCCTTATTGAGAAAGGGTATTACACAGTAAATGACTACTTGGAATGACTTGGAAACCCTTTAATTGGGCGCATTGATATTTTAACTCGTTTATATCCGTATCCATTTGACCACTATAAAAGTTAGTAATCGAGTAAAAAAAAATTTACATCTAATGTTAACTTAAATTTAATGTTGACATTGAATTGTGAAATTAATTTGTGTATGTTCTAGTTAGATAATTATGAAGCAAGTTTATTCTTACGATATATTTATTTTCTGAGATGGTATTATAATATGAATATTGTGATAATTGTACTTTGATAATTGATAGTAGCTTACATTTGTATTAATAATTTAAATTTCATAATTCATAATATTTTAACATGAATAATTACTTAATTAATTGCTACATATATAATTTTACATTATTAAGTATTATATTAAGTTTACTAATGTTTTTTTAATAATTTTATATTTATTTTGCGCGCCAATTCTGACAAATATGACGAGATGTTGTATGTGATTAGCATCATTTACCACTCATGTTGCAAATAAATAAATACAGTCGAAATGTTTTAGCTCGAATCTAAATATAACTTTATTAATTTTAATTTTAAATTTAAATCTTAACTTTAAATTTTAAATCTTAACGCTCGAGCACTCAGCGCTCACCCCTCCTTTTTACAACACTACATGAAACACTTATCAGTTATCAGTATCACATATTATATTGGATTAAGCAAGCAACCACGAGAAAATAAAACAAAGTCGAAAGCTTGAATTAATTCTTAGATTATGAGCATTTATCAGACCTGTATGTGGCGGAGTGCAATAAATCCTGCAGATTGGCTACACGACCTGGCCTACAGTTTTAATATAACATCATAAAGCACTAACTTGATCCTGTGGCGTCATCCGCACGGAACAATAATGTCCCTTTTCTCCGGATAGGAAATTATTTTTAGTACTTTCTAGAATTGTTTAGAATGAAACTTAAATCAGAAAGTTTGTGGAAAATTAACATAATGTGTATTGTGTTACATCCCCGGGAAGCCCATATCCAACAGTGGATACTAAACTAATTTTAAACCACAAACTAGGGCTGGTTGCATTGCATTGCATTGTTGTGATGGCCTTAGAAGAGACCTAGTCAAAGCAGTGGAGAGACATAGGCTGACGGTACGATACTAATATATAAAGCCATGACAATAAAATTTACAATTATATCACATTACAGAAGAGCATATATTGTATCCGTAAACTCTAAAAATATTTCTAAACATCTAAGAAATCAAAAACAACAATAACAATTACTCGCACCGGTCCAAATATTATGACTTCGCTGTTTGCTAAGACGAATTAATATGAAATACAAGTTCATTCACAAGTTTTATTACTTTTTAATATCGTTTACCTACAAACAGTTTATGGTTGCCATTCGTCATAGTAACCAATTAGTTACAGGTTGCAGTAAATCTCAAATGGACACGGAGTTACGATTCGGATCTCCAAAAATGGAGTGTGCATTAGACACTAACCAATTGGTTACGAGTTGCAGTAAATCTCAAACTGACATGGAGTTGTGAAACACACCTTCAAAAATGGACTGAGCTTTGGGCATTAATGTAATGGATGTACCTAAAATAATAATAAATTGATACAATATTTATAAAAATAATAAAAATGTTTTCATTTTTGAGTGAATTACGAGTACTTAGTGAATTACTTTCACACTCACTTTTATTATAAAAGATCACATTTTTTTAAGTTTTACATTAATTATCATACCTACCTATCATACTAAACATTGTTAAAAGATCGAGAAATCTGCGTCCCAAAACAAACCAAAGATAATTTAATAGACCTACCTTTAGATCTACATAATTATTTAGTTATCTTATGTGGTGGACGCACATAATATAACTAAATAGTATTTGTGAAAAAAAAGATAATAAATAAACGTCGATTTTATGTTTCAGACATCAAATTATAGTCTAGATCTTTATTAGACTTCAAGCTAAATATATTTCTGAAATATGTTGAATATCCCCATGGGTAGATTTCTCTGTGACTTTTCAATGTACTGACCGTTTTCAAATTCTTATATTATATCTTATATTATTCTTATATCTTCGTCTTTAGATTGTAAAACTACGAATTGAAATACGTGTTTGAATCTGTCTCACTCTCACGTAAACTCACTCACTTGTTTACACTGCGCAGCTCTGGTTGGTCGATATAGTGATTTCAAAAAACATATGAGGACCCCAGAGATCAAGGGGTCTAAGTGACATTTTCGAAAGAATTGAGTTAGATGCAGTAACAGACTGTTAAAATACTATTCTTTTTAGTGGTGAGGAGATCCAAGTGATTTCCCTGACAGGTGCTGCTACCTAGTGTGTTGCCCCTTCACCACTAGTAATACATGCTAACACTGCTCCACAGGTAACACGTAGCACAGGTGAAAATGTAACGTAAAATACGTAACGTGTTACGTAAAATGTAACACAGGTGATTTTAATAATCTATTGTTAGTACTAATTAGAAGCAAATGGCTAAAGTGTTGGCCTAAAATGGTCAAAACAAAAAAAAAAAACTTTCCCTCTTACAAAATTTTGTTGACTCTTGGTTCAATTATCTCAAAACATAAATTTTGTCACTTAGACCCCTTTACCTCTGGGGTCCTCATATAAATTTCAGGAACCGTTTAAAATGGATTCTTTGCCAGAATTGATTCGTAACTCGTTGACCTCTGTTAGTTACGGTTTTACTATCTTTTCATTCCGTTAGGTGAGAACTACATTCGATACTTAGTTACGAGAATACCTACCGCTATTGCAACATATAAATCGTGTAGATTTACTTAGTAGTAATTGTTTATACAACGTGTCACCGAATTAACACAAAACGAGAAACACACCAAGTAATTTAAAACATATAAAAAGGCTGTAGGGAAAAACAAAATTATTTTGAAGAACAATCAAAAGTTATCAGGCATGTAAAGTTTTGTTGCTCTAATTAAAACTTCGTAGTTACGCAGTACACTGCTCATTACCCAGTACGTGCCTGTTTCGGTAATGGATGAGACATACCAAAGCCCATTCCCATCCCATCCTATCCCTCTCTCTTCTTTATCAAAATCATTCCTAATTCTCCAAAGGTAGGCAACGCATTCGGGGTGTGCCAACGTTTATCATTCCAGACCGATGTTGGCATTTATCGGAAGTGTCCACGGGAGACATTATCCACTTACCACCAAGTGGACTGTCTGCTTGCTTGACACCTTCTTTCAATAAAAAAAGTTACCGGCACTGTGACAAGGTCGTTGATATCGGTAAGTAAAAATATCGGTATTGCAAGCCCGAATAACAACAAGAAAACAATAAGGAAGCCAGAAAATCTACGATTAACAGACAGACATTCCAACTAGGTCGAAAACCAGGAAACAATCCGACTAAATTGGTGAACATTACCGGCGCACGATTTGAGTAATCACGGAGAAACAGAAATCGATGTTCCATTCGATTCTGGAAAGTTGCAATCACGGCAGAATCGATGTTGAATTCGATAAATTGGTTCCCAGGGAAGCGCGCACGCATTCTCACGGACGTTAATCATTCGCCACCCGTCCAGGGTCGGATTTAGTGCGATGTTAATGATTGTTACTATGCTTTATAATGAGCCTTACATAGTTGGCGATGACACTGTCAGATGAAGATTATAAATGCCTGTAAGATAAATACTTACTTCAGACATGATAATTTTTTCCGTGTGGTGACGGTGGGCTTTATAACCCCCCATCTGTTCGCTTGGGTCTCGTAAGAGAGACTAAGGGATAACAAAGCCCTGAGGCTCTACAACACCTCTAAAAGAGTGGACTCGCTAATCCCCTTGGCCAGCGTGGCGTTTTAAGGCCATACATCACTGATTCCCAAGAAAATGTGCATGATGAGGCCCATATCCAGCAGTGAATAGGGCTGATTACGGTTTAGTACATTAGGGAGTAATAGTTATGAATAGTTCCCTTCAAAATCTCCTCACATTAAAGCGTGCAAATAATAAAGCACATGAAAATATCAGTAGACTGTCTGAGAGTAAGAATTATAGAATACTACAAAGTCATAATTGACAGTGGAGAACTATTACTGTTACTTCAATAAACATACTACAATTACATACTGATTAACTAACTGACCGACTGATATTTGACAGTAATGTTACGAAGCCCTGACAGCTGAGTTAAGGTCCCACTCAGCGCAGCTCTCAGGGCCCAATAGAACGAGCAATAGATGTGGCGGTTAGATCAATTTTACCATCAATACTGTTGATAGAATCATCAAGTGAAATTATCGCACATTTATCACTTATCTTGAAACGTTAGTTACGCACTTGACCTACACGGAGTGAACGCTCCGTGTTGCCATATAAGGGACACGGCAGAGCGAACTTGATTTAGAAAAATGTTAATAGCAACAGGTTGCAGCGAGGTTGTGATTGAATTAGTTATGTAAAAACTTCTTTATGTGGTAATAAAGTGGTAGTAATAGTTTACATAATTTGATCAATTGATGTTTACGGTTCAAAGAGTTACTCCTATTTTGAGAAGAATACTTACAGTCAATATCGATATTAGCGGGCTTAGTGCAAATTGGTCGATACATCTGCTTGAGATTTTTAGTTCTCAGTGTGCGGATATTCTCACAATTATTTCCTTCGCCGTCGAGATTGTGATAATTAAAAAATCAGTACCTACTTAAATGTACTCAGTGGTACGGGCCAATGATTTGAGCTCACTCACTGTTAATGAGTTTAGAAATACCTTTTGGCTATACGTATACAGCCAAAGACATGTAAGATTCTGTTAATGATCCTTGATTGACATAAAATTTTAGATATTATTTAAAAAAATAATCAAACTGCTGTGTATTGTAAAAATATTAACGGTAGATTCTCTCTATGATTCTGCATTAATAGATATTAAGTTTTAGATGTTATATTATGTAAATTTTTTGTGCTTAGCACAATAGACTACAGCTCTTCACTTTATATAATGATAAGATGAAAGCACTAGAATGAGTTATATCAAATTATGGAAAATTGGTGATTGGTATTCCACAGACTCGACTGGAAAAGGTTACCCCTCTCTCACAGAAGGGTACCTTGAAATGTACTGCATTTCCCACTTTATCTTATTTCCCTAATGTACAAACGTGTTTCGGTAGTGAGTGAAATGTGCCAGAGCCCATCCTATCCCTCCTTATTTTCCCAACCCTTTCTCCAAATCCATTCCTATATCTCCAAAGGTAGGCAGCACATCCGGGAGCGTGCTAATGTTTGTCATTTTCGACTAATGTTGGCATGTATCGCGGATGTCTATGGGTGATAGTATCCACTTACCATCGGGTGGACTGTATGCTCGTCTGCCGCTTTCGTCCATAAAAAAAAATATCCGTTGGTATTAAAAAGTTACCTATAGTCAAAATTCAAATTATGTTTAAAAAATTGGCTAATAGAACAAACATTTTATAATATGAATTAATTTTCCAATAGACATTCATTAAAATTCAATTCAATTCATTAATGTATATATACTATTGTTTATTGTTTCCTTTAAACTATACTTTTAATGATAAATTTTGTAATTGACTACTTATGACTACTTTGAAATAGACATTGACTAGTTTATTATTAATTATGACCAATTTGATAACTTGTTATGATTTTATTATTTACTATACATAATTTATAACATTTTTAAATAAAATTTATTATAAACTACAAGATTTAAATATTGTAAGCCCGACGAGGATAAACTGTAAATACTACCATAGCACCAAGATCTGCTTCATTTGTAATTCATTACAGCGTACTATAAATTACTTTGATTCTGATTTTGGTATTTAATAAATATTCAACACAAATTAAAAAGAAGCTTTTTCTACAAAAGGAAAAAATACAATGTCCTTCAAGATCTCGCATCTTCCTCTTCCGTATCAATGACAATTTGCATTTATGCTACCACGACACCACCTGTTGCTAATTTTAAAGAGGTTAACAATCTTAACTAAGGCTATACTCGTGTTAATTGGACCCGCAAACACGGCATATCGATAAGTATCGATCAAGATGTCAACGAACCTGTCATACAACTTAAGATGCATACCCGGCAAATTAATTGGCTGTCAATTGATAAATTTCAGTCTGGTTCTGTACGGGATCGAAATATAAACAAAAATTACATTTTTTTAATTCTTCTAATAACTAAAGTTTATGAAGCAGATAGCGTTTGTACCAAACGCAATATGTCAGTAGCTTGAACGCTCGTACGTTAAGTCAGCGCCAATGGACCTTAAAAACCGTTAAAAACTTGAACTATAACGCTCGCTAGCGTTTAACGCCCACGCTCGAGCGTCGAGCGCTCAACGCTTATTTTTACAACATTGCAGTAGCTTCCAGCATAATATGAAATAAATATATCAAATCAAAGAGCCAACACATCGACGCAGCATTTTTTAATGCCTAAGTGCTAAAAAAATTAACCATCAAGAAGGGGGACGAGTTTTTGACCACAGCGCCGTTATGACCACTGAGATATTGTACCAGAAAATAGTTGACTACATAAAACACTGTGACGTAGTGGAGACACACGGGCTGATGGTATGGTACGGTCGTATTTGTCGCAGAACCGGTGTTGGAGAAGTCCCGTATTGTTATTGTAAGAATTGATAATTGTATGTAAAACTTTGACCATCTCGTACGTGGCCACTAGTGCTAATACACTCGTATTCCCTACATACTAACGTAAATGTAATACCGACCTACTCCTTAATCCGGTCATTGAGCTTTTAACTAATATTTATTTAAATGGCCGCTTTTGGATTACAAAAGTGGCATATAGCTTCTTAAGTAAATAAATATGGATGTTGCAACATCTTTGCAATTAAACAACACAGTGGTCGGATTAAATATTAGGGGTTAAAGTATGAAATTGCCGATTTGTACTGAAAAATTAAAACTCGTTTTTTTCTAAAATGTAACATATTTATTTAATCAAAATATTTACCCTCATTATCTATACATTGTTGCCATCTAATCGGAAGTTCATTTATGCCTTTGCGATAGAACTCTGGGGATGTAGATTCGACAAACTGTGTGAAAGCATTTTTTGTCAAGAAAATTGTCCAAATCACGACAAAAATGGTAGTCCGTTGGAGCAAGGTCTGGCGAGTACGGAGGATGACGTATGGTTTCTAACTGCAGCTCCTGTAGAGTTACAGCGGTTTCTCGTGCAGTGTGAGGTCTTGCGTTATCTATCATGGAGCAATAATGGTGAAGATCGATTCACGAGTCGGGGCTGTTTCACTGTTAGTTTCGCCATCATTGTTCGAAGTTCGGCACAGTAAACATCTGCTGTTATTGCTTGACCAGACCTGAGAAAGCTATAGTGAATAACACCACGAATAGACCATCATTCAGTTACCATTACCTTTTTATTGGTAAGCTTTGCCTTAGGGCACTGTTGCGGCGTTTGACCTGGGGTCAGCCATTGCATTTTTCGCTTTCGGTTATCGTAAAGAATCCACTTTTCGTCACATGTCACAATTCGATCCAATATTCCTTCATTTCTGTACCGATTCAACAAGGCAACGCAAGTTTCAACACGCGTTTCTTTCTGCAGATCAGTCAAATCATGAGGCACCCATTTTTCATATTTTTTTATCTTATTGATTTGATACAAATGCCGTTAAACCATGCCGCTAATTCCTGGGTAGTTTGACTCGGATCGACTTCCACCATCTCCTTCAATTCAGCGTTATTCACCTGTGTGCCCACACAGGTCTTCCACGTGGTTCGTTCTTCAAGTCGAAGTTTCCATTACGAAAGCGTTTAAACCAAAAACGCACGGTTCGTTCATTAGCATTCTCCTCTCCAAACGCAGCATTGATATTGCGAGCCGTTTCTCGCGTTAGTTCCACGTCGGAATTCGTATTCAAAGATTACTCGGATTTTCGAAGTATCCATCTTTCCCGTCTAAGCTGAATAAAAAAAAACAATTAAAAGTCGAAAATCGAATGTTGCACATTTTTTAAAACAAGAACCTCTTAGGTATCATGTGAAAAAAGTTTCACTCGAAAATCTCACACCATGAAGGTTTTATGTCAATTCAAAGTATCTATTACTATAAAACGGCAATTTCATACTTTAACCCCTATTATGTAGGTCGGTATTAGCTAGATTAACGTTACTTCTTCGTAAGACTTTTCTTTCTCGCGTAAAGGCACTAGCGGCTAGAAAACAAACAGCAACAATAAACCTCGAGCAAGGCAATAAGATAATCACGTTCAACTACCGGTAATTATAATGTATTGTAACATTATCGAGATTCTGGGATACATCGTCGACAAACAAGCGGCAGCTATATATGAAATTAGCCTGGGGATATGTGTGAGTCATACGCGGTAGAGGGTGTCCACGGTGTTTGTGTAACATTTGGGATATGTGTGTGTATGTCTGTGTAACGAGTGTCTTGGAGATTGAGTTGCGTAACAAGGAAAATTTCCATACCCGAGCTCTTCAAAATGTACGCGTAGATTATCACGTAAATTTTCAAAAAATATAAGTAGGTTCATGACTTCAATTTCATTTTATTCACAAGAATACTTATTACCCATATTTTAAGTTTCTATTCATTATTATATTCTATCTTTTACATTTTATAAATAAATATAAAATATAAATTTTATAAATAAATATTATATTAATAGCTATAAAGTTAACGTTTAAGTTTTTTTATAAATGTTGTAAATGCCTGTACCTATATTATATTGCATTAGTGGTGCGTCATGATGACTCATGTCACTAAAGAAATAAAAAAATTTCCATGGGAATATTTTTGTCTTTAACGTCAAGACATTCAAATATTTTATTGCGAAAAAATAATTCAAAAACAAAATACAACGCAGCAAAAGTGGATTTTACCACCGGAATAAAATTTGAAATTATAAATACAATATGCTTGTCCTTTGGGCGTTGAATCGTAACATACAAATAAATTTTAGAGACATTTCCGTTACCTTATACACTTATGTTTATTATTAAGATCGTTTTTATCTAAAAGTTCCCAATTTCGAGATATAATAATCATAATAAACAAGAACTCAATAACTTTCAATATTCTATCCTCTTAACTTCACGCGTAATCCTAGACGCTGTTCCTCGACCTATTCTTTAAAAAACAACATGACGTGTTGTCACAACAATTTTCATGTCTTGAACTCAAGTTATTAAGGCGTCCTCTATTCTGGTTTCTGTGCGGCTACTCAGGATTAATAATCACTTATTTCTTTTTTTTTACTCGTTACTACGCCGCCGGTGGCGCCAGTCTGTTTTTGCATACGTTTTTTTAGCCTGTTTTTTATGTACGCATTTAATTAAAAAGCTAATTTTGCACACGGAAACTGGCTTTTGAAGTCACGTCAGTCGCATGATTTGTTTTTGTTGACACTTAAATCGAAATTATTGCGTTGATTGATGTCCATGGTGGCTTCCTTGGTGTTCCTAGACAATGAAAATTACTGGTCGGAATTTGAAGGATGTAAGAACGATCGCATTCACGACTCGAGAAATAAAGAGTCTTTATTTCTCTTTTTTTGAAAAATTACTTTTATATGCTGTCAATAATATACAGATGCAAAATCATTTGGGTTTTGACAATCCCTATTAAGATAATGTGCACTATGTTCTGTTTAAATAATAGGTCGGGGAGAAAGTCTTTTCGTATTTTGTATGTATGAAGTTGTGATCCAATATCTTTGATTCAACTGTTTGTACCTGGCTGGTTATGACACCATTAAAAAGGTAACATTTAAAAAAAGTTAAAAATCTGTTTTCCGCCATTTTTCAATTGTTTTTCTGTCCAAGAAAATGAGTGAATCTAACGAAGAAATTCGATACATTTTAAAGTTTTATTACAAAAAAAGGAAAAATGCGACACAAGCCGCGAAAAAAATTTGTGTCGTTTATGGACCCAATGCAGTGTCGGTAAGAGTAGCACAAAGTTAGTTTAAGCGTTTTCAGTCAGGAAATCTTAATGTTAAAGATGCAGTTCGCTCCGGTCGCCATGTTACCGATAAAGTTGGTGCCATTTGTAAAAAAGTGCAGCAAGATCGGCATATAAGTATTTACAACATTGCTGATGAACTGGGCATTGCCCACAAAACAGTTATGACTCATTTGAAAAAGTCTGGATTCACAAAAAAGCTCGATATTTGGGTACCACACGAGCTCACTGAAAGAAATCTAATGAACCGTGTAATCGTTTGCGATTCTCTATTAAAACGCAATGAAACCGAAACATTTTTGAGAAGATTAATCACTGGTGATGAGAAGTGGATCATTTACGACAAGAACGTGCCGAAAAGATCATGGTCTAAGTGGTCTAAGTGATCATGGTCTAAGCTCCACAGACTGTGGCGAAACCCGGATTAACCCGCAATAAGGTGATGTTGTGTGTATGGTGGGATTGGAAGAGTATCGTTCATTATAAGCTTTTACCGCCGGGCAAAACCATCGACTCGGATCTCTACTGCCAACAGCTGATGAGACTAAAGTAAGAAATTGAGAAAAAAACGCCAAACCACACACATCTTTGACCACTCGGCAAAAATTGAGAGAGCTTGGTTGGGAAGTGTTGATGCACCCACCATATAGCCCTGACCTTGCGCTCTCAGATTTCCACATGTTTTGGTCTCTTCAGAATTCTTTAGGTAGTGTAAGGTTGACATCAAGAGAGGACTGTCAAAACTACTTGTCGCAATTTTTTGACCAAAAATCCCAAAATTTCTACAGCAACGGGATTATGTCACTACCTACAAGATAGCAACAAGTTATAGAACAAAACGGCACATATATATTATAATTAAATGTAATTAAACTTTAAAAAAATTGTCTTCAATTTGTATATAAAATACGAAGAAACTTTTTCCCCGACCTTATAAATAAATATCTTCCATTGTTTAATGTATTTATGTATTCTCTCTTGTATTAATGGGCCGCGTCAAACTTGACTGGTCAAAACAAAGAGAGACCAGGTACTACAAACTATATACAGATTACCTAGCAATTGGAGACCACTCAATCAAGTACCGACTTGTGTAGTAGTCAAGTAGTCAGTGCTACTCAATCTGTCAATCAAGGTACCAATAATTTTCGTATTTCATCTTAAAACATGACATAAATGTCATACTTAACAGAGACTTGCGAAAGGAACAGAATGCTCGCGTTTGTACATAGGTATATGAAACCTTTTGCACAGTTCTATATGCTACCTATAAAGACTCAAGTTTGATTCCAAGTAGAACTCTTGTTTGAAAACAAATATTTGTTTTGTATCTAGGCTAGATTTCGTCCGTTTTGGACTATGCACTCAAGACACGAGGAATTAATTATTAAGTTAATATGGACCATCAATTGTAATGTTATCTTTTCATTTATCTTGTATCAGCCCATACGCCCCACTGCTGGGCACGGGCCTCCCCTAGTAAATCACTGGGGGTTTTGGGCCGTATTCCACTAAGTGAGCCAGTGGGGATTGGTAGATCACATACTTCAGATATTTTTTTATTTCTCGAATATACACTCCTCCTTCCTCACGTTTGCTCACGATGTTTTCCGCCACCGCCGAATTGGTGACATTTTTAAAAAAAAACCTACTTACGTACAAACTCTGAGGTACGGGCGTAGGATATGAACTCACGATCACACAAATATGAGTCGAGTACAGATAATACCAGGCTATAACCGCTCTTTCATTTGAAATTAAAATCTTCTAATTATCTATTAAAATATAAAAAATCAACATGACACTTCCCAAGACAGTACCGTTCAGTTCATATTTAAACACTCGCACAGTAACATTACCGGTCTTTTTAAAGGATGACCATTTAATTAAGTCCCACTTTTTTACTCAAAATTCTTATTCCGGAAGGTCTTTTTGTACTGGATGCTCTTACCAGCATAAACAGACCTAACCCGCCTTAAAAGTTATTCTACCATAGAGATCTAAGCAATACCTACCATTATAACAAGACATTTCTTGGCATGTCAATTTTACAGTGTGAGGTGTCTAGGTGAGCTGGTAGTGTGGTGGTACCGAAGACATCTAGGTCGATGTTCCCTAAACAAACAAGTGAACTGTTTATGCGTATTTACAGATGTTTTCTTGTCAGAAGACGGCCCTGTTGCATGTTGTACAACTATTGCGGAGGTGTTCAATACTTTTAGCACAAATTCAGAATGTGTTTTCAAAGTCATGAAATGGAATGTCATATCACGTTCAATGTCATGAATGGAGTCATGAATTGATCTGAACAAAAGAACTTTGGTATGCTTTTACTTATAAATTACTACGCTTTTTATTAAGATCAATACTGTCAGGCATGGAAGTTCTCTATATGTGCCAACGTCAGTGCAGGGATAGAATAAGCTGGGATGGGAATGATTCTGGCATATCTCACTCACTACCGTAACATTAGTAGAATAGGATAAAGTGAGTACACTTTACGATAGTCGTCTGTGAGAGAGGGGTAACATGACCAGTCGAGTGCCACCAGCGGCCGTGGGATTGCAGCGTACACCTTCGCCTTTCTAGTGTGACAAAGGAAAACGAAAATTCTATTCTATCTATTATTTATGACATGCCATATATGATGATTGATTGAAGATTGATTTGATTTGAGATCAGAGATTACACGACTATTTAGTGTATGTATCGTCATAATGTAGTCATGTCCATCTTCCTTTCTAATATTGAAACAAATTTCTGGATCATCCAATTCATTCTATAAGTTCTTTTTTTTATAGAAAAAGGCGGCAGATGACCTGCATACAGTCCACCTGATGGTAAGTGGATACTGTCGTCCATAGACATCCGCGATACATGCCAACATCAGTCCAAAATCACAAACGTTGGCAGACCCCCGGATGCGCTGCCCACCTTTGCATATTAAGGAATGGATTGGGGAAATGGGGAGGGATGGGATGGGATGGGAAAATGGGCTCTGGCATATCTCACTCACTACCGAAACACGTTCGTAGATTGGGGTTATACGACAAAGTAGAAAATGCAGTACATTTCCAGGTTGTCTTCTGTAAGAGAGGAATGCAGCGTGCAATCTCCCCCCTACTAAAGTTTATAACGTAACAGAGCATTGGAAGATCATTTTTTGGTGCAAATTTTAGGACTCAACTGTACACACAAGTAAACACATATATAGCTACACAGGTAAATCAATAGTAGGAAGGTAATCCGCCAACACATAACTCTCATAATGGGTTAAGCGCAGATATAGGAGCTATCTTGTCACCATTTCACTAGATCAAACCCGTCACACGTCGCATATTGTGACTATTTTATTACTCCAACATACACGGAGCTGCAGCCGCATTATCTCACGCATCACGTTTCAGTCATACAATACTAGAGGCTGTGGTGCAAGTGATGAGTGATGATGCAAGGTATTAAATTAGGGACTTTAATTCTTAACATACTTCAGCTTATGTCTTCCATTGCCGGATATTCACTCCCAAGGCTCGCAACAACCTTCGGTTTTCTACTCTTCTCATTCAGCCACTACCCGCAAACTTCTCCATATCGTCGGTCCATTTGGCCGGAGGGCGTCAAAGAATTTGAAACGATATTCTTACTTAGAAGATTGAAATAAGTGATAAAGGCATGGATAGAACCACGACTCACTCCAGATAACTTTACAGTCAATTAACAGGATTTCTAATTAATAACACTGCATAACAAATTTAGACTAGATGTCGTTGGAAAATTAGACTAGATGTTGTTGGAAAAATAGACCCGGTGTTGTTGGAAAATTAGACCAGGTGTTGTTGGAAAAATAGACCCGGTGTTGTTGGAAAATTAGACTAGATGTTATTGGAAAATTAGACTAGATGTTGTTGGAAAAATAGACCCGGTGTTGTTGGAAAATTAGACTAGATGTTATTGGAAAATTAGACTAGATGTTGTTGGAAAAATAGACCCGGTGTTGTTGGAAAATTAGACCAGGTGTTGTTGGAAAAATAGACCCGGTGTTGTTGGAAAATTAGACTAGATGTTATTGGAAAATTAGACTAGATGTTGTTGGAAAAATAGACCCGGTGTTGTTGGAAAATTAGACTAGATGTTATTGGAAAATTAGACTAGATGTTGTTGGAAAAATAGACCCGGTGTTGTTGGAAAATTAGACTAGATGTTGTTGGAAAATTAGACTAGATGTTGTTGGAAAATTTGTCCATATTGACCGGGAAAAATATATCTAATAATAAGATATCCTAACATAATAAGATGGGTACACAACGTCCTATGAGCACCTATGTGATACACATGTATTGGTGGTAGCAATACGTAGCAAGCTAAATTTGTTAGCAATTCATTGGTTTGTTGCAACAAATCAACAAATTGATAGCGAATGGTACTCATTTTAATAACACGAATCTGCTTACCAACTAGCAAAGTAAAATGTGACGTTAACTGTACAAACGGACCTTAGTGTAGTATGAGTTTGGTGTCTTTCTAACATAAAATTTCGTATTTCAAGATTATCTATAAATAGATTTTATTATCTACTAGCTATTGACCGCGACTTCGTTCGCGCGGTCTTCAAGTACTAATTCAGAAACCTTCGCGAGCGTTCGTATACAGAAACATAAACTCACCAAAGTTTCATCGCAATCGGATGAATGGTATAGGAACGCATACGGAACAAACAAAGAAACATTCATTTTTATATATATAAATTTATTTGCTCTTATTGCACTATATTGTACAGTACCGGTCATAATGCCGTAAGACATTCTCCACCAGTAGATCGTTAGTAAAAATGAGATAAATTAAAGTATTCAATATACTTACATATTTAATGAGATAAATTAAAGTATTCAATATACTTACATATTTAATGAGATAAATTAAAGTATTCAATATACTTACATATTTAATGAGATAAATTAAAGTATTCAATATACTTACATATTTAATGAGATAAATTAAAGTATTCAATATACTTACACATTTAATGAGATAAATTAAAGTATTCAATATACTTAATTATTTTTAATTTCACAGTATCTGGGAAACTAGAAATAAGGTTAATTTTCTTAGATAATTTCATAAATAAAACACTACCGCTTATAACTCGAGTAACATCCATGTTACCAAGAAGACTTTCTCATAAAACAACATGAATCTAATCTCAGTTGTACTTCTTGTGCACCTGTATGAAATGCGATGTATGCAACTTGGAAAAACGCATCTGACTTACCGGTTGTAAGTAGGTAAAAGGAAAAATAGTATTAACATTCAATGGGTACAGTTCTGAATAAACTTACGGTATAATATCACGTGATTTAGAAGCCAGTAAAATAACGAGCCTCTATCATAGTACATAGTTCATTTTACACTCCGCATTTTGTATACAAATACAATACTTGGAATAACTTAAGATCACTTGATTGTCGCGAACTGAAAGTGAAGGAGGATTCGCTCGTGCATGAATATGAGCGCGGAGCAAATTTATAGGTTACAATATATAACATACATGGAACGACAATTAGCTTTGTGGGTTTCCTTTCATAGATAGTTGTCGTCACCGTCGGTCACCATTACCAAACCTTTTATTACTGGACATGGGCTTTAACATGCATACTGCCTTGTGCATGAAAGCTGTATAATCTGAAAAAGGTCACGCTGGCCAAGCGCGTTAGCGAGTTCAGCGCTTGTTTTAACAACACTAGTTGCATCAGCATCCCATTCACATGTTACCTCACAATATTACACTGACATGACAGATAACGAAACCGATTCTAAATACCTTTTACGGCTGTGAAATCCATTACCTCTTTTTATAGTCTTCGAAACGACTCCAACGGTGTCTGGTAAGAATTGTAATCAGTCATAAAACCTTAAAACACTGAACGCAATTAAAGGAGTCCAATCATTCCTTTTACAGACAAGTCATTGTGAACTAGTGCACTGTCCCCATAAAAACACTTTTTATTACAATTCTCGAACACCCCCGCTTGACAGTACCTCCTACTTGCTTTCTCCAATAAAAGCCAATTACATTTGCTATTACAATAGTTCAGGCGCTCGGGTTAATGGTTATTATTCCGAAGACAACGTCTAATTTTGAATGGCAAATGCTAGTGACTATGTATGGGTTGTAGAATATGTCGACCAGGTGATGCCGAGGTTAGTGTGGTATCGTAAAATGTTAATTGAACATTCATATATGGAAGACGAGAATACTATACTCGTATACTCGTCCACCACACTTTTTTAAAGAAGACATGTACATCTGCAACCTCCAAAAGCGTGGGGGTGCACTGCCCCTGATACTTTATTGGAAAAGTAGACAGTTTATTCCACAACTTTCGGGTTCACACTGTCTTCTTATTCTTCTTCGATTTGTACTGAACGAAAAAGAATGTAAACAAGTGATGACGCTACGGAGCGCTTCAAGACGTACAAAAAAGGATGTAAGCAAGTGATGGCGCTACAGAGCACAGAGCACGTACTACATTTTTTTGAACAAATGTCATTCTGACAGATAGCGCGGGCACCTGGCGTCGCGCACTTCATACTTCGACGGCAAATAAGTTTAAGGACGATATTTCAAGGAAATTACTCACAGGGTAAGGAAAATCCTATTAAATCTTCATATGGCAAATAGATAATAAATTTTAATAAATACTGTATTCAAAAATGTATTAAGAACTAGCTGACCCGACCGACAGACGTCCTATCCAAATTTGGATTTCATACAAAAATCCCATAGAAAAAAGGACTTTCAGTTTTTCCCTAATTTTCCAATTTTCCGGGCAACTTTTCCAATTTTTCTTTCCCTAAAAACCTTATTCGGTCTATTACGATCATTTAAAAAAAAATTAGCTAAGTCGGTCCAGCGGTTCTCAAGTGATGCGCTTACCAACGAACAGCATTTCATTTTTATCTACGAGTAAATACGAGTAGATTATAATTGCAACGTCACTACAACCTCCACTCATAGATAGACAGAATTCTACTCCTTAGATCATTCGATCGTAGAAATCAGTACTATCAGTACAAATTTTACTGTAATGGTGCTCGTAAATTTCAAGTAAGTAGGACGTCCACAATAGAATAAATCTGCAGTTGCACCAGACATTTTAATTGTTCTTTTACGGCGCGAGATGACGGGATGCCTATAAAAATAATTGTTATTATTCGTGGAGTGTTGTGTTGGTATGGCTTTCTTCTGCAAGTTCCATGATATACATTTGAAATTCATATGAATGAAGTAATTAAACTAAATCGGGTCCGAACGCGTATAATAAAGGTTTACCTTTCATTCCTACTCGACGTTTCAGACCCGATTTAGAATATAAAATTTGTACAAAACGCGATAGTTTAAAAAGTTAATAAAACTAAGGCGGTTATTAAGTATTCGAGGAAAATGGTTACAAGTTACGTATGCATATGCATATAGGTCGATTTTTTCCTCCGCGTCCCCAGATTCGTCTTCAAATAGGGACAAAGTCTAATAAATTAATGTTCATTTTCGTCCCCAAATACTATTTAGCAGACGTAGAAGACGAAAATATCTTTTAATAGATGTAAGAGAAAGTAGTACGGATTCAATAAAAAAAAATTCACTCCTACTGTACATTTATGGAAAATTGAATTAAATACGGACAACGGATACTTAAAATTATGTACCTAATATGTATACTATAATAGCAATGTATACATCTTTTAAATATTAATACTTGCATTATTATTTATTTATTATTTATATTATTACTTTATTTGATTACCAATTAGTCCGGATTATTTTTTATGTACGAAGGCGGCAGACGAGCATACAATCCACCTGATGGTAAGTGGATACTGTCGCCCATAGACATCCGCCATACATGCCAACATTAGTCCAAAATGATAACATTGGCACGCCCTCGGATGCGTTACCTACCTTTGGAGATATAGGAATGGATTTGGAGAAAGGGTTGGGAAAATGAGGGGGATAGGATGGGAATGGGCTTTGGCCCCTCTCACTCACTACCGAAACACGTACGTGCATTAGGGAAATAAGATAAAGTGGGAAATGCAGTACATTTCAAGGTATTTCAAGGTCAAATGTATAATTTCATTGTTTAAAAACCATCAATTCTGTACCACTGCCATAAAATTATGAAAGAGAGGAACTAAGCCTACACTTAGATGCACTTAGTGGTCTAGCAATTGTGTGAACAGGAAGTTAACCAGACCGGGTGTCATATAACTGAAATATAACACCTGGGTGTGGACTCACCGCTACCGTTAGGTAAGATTAGCGGGGAAAAGCAAAAGGTGTACCTACATGTTATATATTGAATTCAATCCGTGTGATATCGGTCGGCTTTAGAATGGCACCACTCTATCTCTTCGTAAAAGACGACAAAAGGATCAAAAAGCTGTCACAACAAGCCCTAAAGAACTGCAATACCTCTAAAAGATTGGACTCGCCAACCCACTTGACCAACGTGTCGCTTTAAGGCCCTACATCCCTCATGCACAAGGTTAGGAAGAGAGTGTATGCTGCATTCTCGCAACCGCTGAGCGCACTCGTCTGGCCACGTTACCCCTCTCTCACAGAAGACTACCTTGAAATGTACCGCATTTCCTACCTTATCGTATTTCCCTAATGTACGTACGTGTTTCGGTAGTGAGTGAGATATGCCAGAGCCCATTTTCCCATCCCATCCCATCCCTCCCCATTTCCCTAGTCCATTCTTTAATCTGCAAAGGTGGGCAGCGCATCCGGGAGCGTGCTAACGTTTGTCATTCTGGACTGATGTTGGCATGTACCGCGGATGTCTATGGACGACAATATCAACTTACCACCAGGTGGACTGCACACTCGTCTCCGCTTTTTTTTTTCTATAAAAAATAATAATAATGTCTACGAGGAGGGTAATATCCAGTAAATAAGCCAATAAAAGGGCTAGTTATTGTGCATTACAATAAATGGTAAGTGATCGTTACGTTTAATAGCGAGCAAATTAAACGCAAATTAAGCGCTTTTACTTAAGTATAAGGCACATACCTAAATATATTCTTCCATTCATAAACCGTCCAAATTATCGCAAGCAACAATGTATAACAGAAATATAAAACTACAATGTTAACTTTACGTTTGTTACCTCCATGTTTAACAGGAAACGAATGTTTTTAATTTCTTCTCCAACGTAATGTATCGGGGCTTTCGTCAATAAAATATAATACATTGGGTATTGTAGCTGATTGCGAAATGTCGTAAAATTTAAGATAATAATATAATTTCTTACATAATTGTTTTATCACAAAGTTATGGAGTTAACTTAGTATACGAAATAGGTACAATACTAAAATAGTGGAAGATAAATCATTATTATGGTGTCGAAACCATTGGCGTCGGTTTCGCTGTAGAGTGATGATAAATCTGTTGCCTCATATTTACGAAACATTCTACTAAAATGTTATTAGAGCCCTTAAATATTTTCGTCTGAAACGGACATTTTATGACCGTGTTATTGTTGTTGATGATGGAGATTAAAGGACAATGGTACAAAATGTATGGAAGTCGTCCTAACCCACCAACAATTAGTGATCTACCATAATCGCTACAATCAATTATAATAAAGTTTATGTCCATCCCTTTAGCAGAACTTTTGAAGGGATGGATTGCAGAAGGGATGGAATTTTTTTATCATGTATTTATATTTTATCATGTAAAACTTAAGATTTACTAATAAATGTTGCAAAAAGTACGACGTTAACAACCATGTATTTCATAATACATTCACTAGGATATCTTAGGATTTACTTTTGTTTGGACTTTTACGGTAACCTAAAAGTAGGAAGTAGGTATCGATTAAATTGATACTACCAGTCTCAATTACGTATACAAAGCAACAAAAGGGGATTATTTGTGAAAAAATATCGATTTATTTTAAGCGCTCTAGGGGTGTATTGATAAAAGGGATGTCCTTTGTCTGTCTCCCCTTGTCAGGCACGTGAGCATACTGACGCTTCCGTTTTGTCCTGTTAGTATTTTAAATTGACAGGTTTGGTAATATGTCACGTACTTATCAGCCTTGCCATACGGATCGACTGTGTAGTGTGTAGCTAACCGTCGACAGATCGATGGGATCTATGTTCAAGGTATTACAAGGGATTTTTCTATGTACAAAGTTACTTTTAGCATCGGCACTAGAACCCCTAGCGTTGTTAAAGCGCTAATTGAACTTTTAAGACTCCAGCTATAAAAGGTGAGCGTTACAGTACATTTTTTTATGTTTGATGTTCTTAAAGCCTTGTAGTTAAAAGCTCGAGTTTAAGCGCGCCACCGCTCGAATGCTCAAGCGACCAGCCATCGTTTTAACAGCACTAATCGGCGATCGGCGATAGTGTCGCCGATCGCCGATTAGTCGATGCATCGACACTGCAGAACGTTTTGGCGACATTCAGCACTCGATCATGATATCATAATCGTACGTTTTTGCTACTGCATCGTTAACGGGTCCAGTTCTTACTTATCGGCTTCGTACAGATGTTATTGCGGTATTTATCAAGCAATGTAGTTTTTGGTAAGGAGAAACAATCGTAAAAAGCTGGTAACACAGTGTGCCAAGTTTTTGGAAAACAACCCGTGATTCTCAATCTAAGATACAAATAAAAATAAAAAAATAAATAAAAACCTGTATTTTCAAGTTGAATACACTTGCTCGTAACTGGGACGAGTTGACATAAGGAAAATCAAACAATTATGCCAATAAAACTCATTGAAAAATTATTGACAATGATTAGATGCCAGCTCGAATCTGCATAAATTTCAATAAACATGAGATGGGTAGTATGAAATCATTTCCAATCATAGACTATTCTCGTTTTTAGATGAAAGAAGGTGAGAGACGACCAGACAGTCCAGCTCATGGTAAAAGTGTAATGGGAATCGGCGATACAAGCCAACATCAGTCCAGACTCCAGAGTGATAAACGTTGTTATGCACCCGGATACGCTGCCTACACCTTTGGAGCTTTAGGAATGGATTTTTAGAACGTGTTGGGAAAATAGAGAGAGATACGATAGCACGAGATGGGAATGGCCGCGTACGTACATCGAAGGAATGGAATAAAATAGGGTAAAGTATAGAATAGTTCATGTGAATCGGAAAAATATGATATGATACGAAAATATGGTCAATCGTTGTCTCCGCTGGTGGCGACAACGCGAAGACAAATTATAAAAAAATATTATCCCCACTGACATCAGTGACATGATAACGAAATACATATATATATATATAAGTTAATATTAACTAATGAATCTATTTCGACGATTCTTTCATATAATGCAGATGAATGTAGGCTAAAAATAAATTTTACATCTATTTCTACTATAGACCTAAAATTCCCGCAGTAGACTCGACCTCATAGTAGACTACCGTAAAAAGTATTACATTTCCTATCTCTATCCCATTTCCTTCGATGTATGCACGTGTTTCGGTAGTGAGTGAGTGAGTGAGGTACTCGTATGTCAGAGCCTATACCGATCCCCATACACTATCTATCCCAATAAAAGTAAGTGATTTGAGATTTCTCAAGTTCCCACTGAATCACTCGCTCAATTACATTAATACATATATCAATACAAAGACAAGTCCATTCTCGAATGCGTTTGTTATCATTATAATTGACACCGAATATCTGTATTACGAAACCTTCACACTCCGCTTTTGTGTTTCCAAATGCATTATTGAATATTTATTACTTATTATCTATAGTATGGGGCCATTGACCCGAGTGACATTACGTTTCACTGATAAGAGAAATGTAAATTGAATTTTCATACAAATCGGTTTAAAGTTCAATGGCCGAGGATATCCTAGAACCCCCTTCCTTCAAACTTGTTTATTGCCAGGGTCACTGTAATTTGCTAATGTCAGCGTGCAATTTACACGATGTCCATTCAATATACAAAATAATCATATATAAATTATTAATACATGTCAAAAATATTAATAATATTGTAAATTATGAGTGTACACACGACGACACGCTGTTTAATTTATGTTAGTTTTTCAAAGTAGAGATTTATGTGTAGAGTTTTTATGCGTCATGCGTCGAGTGCTCAGCAATCGCCAGTCGCTTCCTATGTTCGCTACTAAGTAGTATCATGGGCATAGCCACAGTGCGGCAGGTTGAGGCGCTTGTCCCCCCACCCCCCGGCATAGGGAAGAATAAGTAACAGACTTTCTGCATTACACTACCTCTATTTAAACTATAAGAAAATGATTTGCTTTGCCACACCCTGGATAAAATCCTGACTACGCTCGTGAGTAGTTGAGTGTAGTATACAAATATTATGTGTCATGTGTTTAAACAATATAATAAGTTAGAATATATTTCATAGTTTAATTAAGCAACTTTCTGATATACAACAACAATCTCAACAACACCTATGTCTCTATCAGCATATATATGTCTGTCCACTGATGAATGAAATTCAAATTCAAATTTAATTTATTTGCTGAAAACAGATAACTACAGATGACATTCAAATTATTGCACAGCTAGCTATATTGTCCTTGCGGTCGTACAAATATTAAGAATAAAAAACAAGAAATAAACTGAAATCATGCATCACTTATCATTAACTTATTATGTATTAGTTAACTATTTACATATTTCAATAGTCTCTTAATTAAACTATTTTCTAAAATGGCATAACTCAAAGACACTCGTGAAACAAACTTAAATAAGTTATGAATTAAGAAATACTGTTCAATCAATAGTCCAGTTATAATAGGATAGTCGAAAAAATTGGCGGCCTTTTCGAACGTATGACTTTAGCGTGTTATATTTCTGGCAACACTGATCGCTGAATGAGACGAATAGTTGGATAAAAAAAGTCTGTGTGTGATCGCGAACTTTGGGAGAGACCTATATATCCGTTAGTGGAGAGACATAGGCAAGTATATCTTGAATATGGCGTAACTGTTGTTGACAACGTTTCACTGCACACGGTACGGACGTCCTCGTAACCGTTTTACTACCGTTTCCGAGTTACGGGCGTTCAAACAACAGACAACAATGCAGACAATGCGCCTAATCGTTTTCTCTATTGTTTGCTACGGACATGATGTAATATCTTTACACTTCGTCTCCTGTTGTACTGCAGATTAATTACTTGGAATGTGGCAAATGAAATGTTTATTTTTTAAGTAGGATCAATTAAATAAGCAACAAAAAATATTGAATGGCAAATCGAAGGCAGCCAATTTAAAGATTGGTTAGATTAGGTTCTCTGATGAAAATCAAGAAATAGGAGTGAACTCCGTCGACTTGGCGATGACACTGATGACATAATAAAATGAATTACTTCAGTTATTCAAAAATAGGTTATTTTGTTGATCACTTTGTATTTTATAATTACTTATACTTTGAATTTTTCTTTTTTTTTATAGAAAAAAGGCGGCAGTCGAGCATACAGTCCACCTGATGGTAAGTGGATAAGTGGATGGTGTAGCCCATGGACATCCGCGATACATGCCAACTTCAGTCGAGAATGACAAACGTTGGCATGCCCCCGGATGCGCGCCTACCTTTGCGGATGAAGGAATGAATTGGGAGAAAGAGTTGGGAAAATGGGGAGGGATAGGATAGGATGGGAGTGGGCTCTGGCATATCTCACTCACTACCGAAACATGTACGTACATTGGGGAAATACTATATAGTAGGAAATGCAGTACATTTCAAGGTAGTCTTCTGTGATTTCAAGGTGTTAGTCCAGTTCACAAGTTGAAAATGGTGTTAATTCTTGATACCGCTCGTAAAAATATGTTCATTGGATTCGGAATGACGTCTAGAAAAATGTGCAAAAGTTTCAAACTCGCACATAAACAATTGCAAATTTATTAACAAATTAAGATGAAAAAAAAGAAGTTTAGTTTTTTGCAAATCACTCAAAAAATATTGATATTTAAGAAATATTTTATGTTATTTAATATTAATTTGAAAATTAAAAAAAAAATGGTATTATTTAGACACTTAAAGGAACTATTATTGCAAAGTTATTTGCAAATAACTACTCTTTTTTTTATCTTAATTTGTTAATAACTTTTGCAATGGTTTATGTGCGGGTTTGAAACTTTTGCACATTTTTCTAGGCGTCATTCCGAATCCAATGAGCCCTCGCTCATATTTTTACGAGCGGTATCAAGAATTAACACCATTTTCAACTTGTGAACTAGACTATGTGTGTAACGTGGCCAGTCGAGTGCGCCCAGCGGCTGTGGGAATGCAGCGTGCGGGAATGTATATACAATAAATGTGTTTGGTATACAATAAAGTGTATCTATCTATCTATTTTTTGCTGCTCGCTTATTTATGTCTTTTTTAAAAGAGGTGACAAACAGGTCCGCCTGATGCTAAGCGATAAAAAAATGACAAACCTTGGCATGTTCCTAGATGCGCTGCTTCAGGTTTGGGTAAATTAACGATAAGCCTTTTAAGAGTAGTCAATTTGAATAGGTAACCGTAACCAGCCCTTTTATCGTACACTGCTGATGGGACTTCTCATGCACATTGTCTCGTTAATGAGGGATGTATGGCCTTAAAACATCACGCTGGGCAAGCGGGTTGACAAGTCCTCCTCCTTGACAGTTCCTCTGGGTTTGTGTTAGCGGCTTTATTATTCCTTAGTCGCCTTGAACGACGCCCACAGGAAGTGTTATTCTAAAGGGTAATCTAAAGACATCACACGGTAAAATGAATTAAACATAATTCTCGAAAAAAAATTGAGATATTTCAAGAAAATTGTATGAATGAATATTACTTCGATGCACGTTACAAATACTAAAAACTTTGCTATTTCCTACTTTCGCATTTGTACCCCACAAATAAGTTGAAACCATCACTATATATTTTTTTTTAATTTTATGTAGACATATTACGTGTGTACTCGTATATCAAAAAAAATACTTGAGATAGACGTTTAGACAGCGATTTGTTATTGCGTTTCTCTCTTGCCATCAATGAGGCCATTTGTTTGAAATTCAGTCAAAAGAATCTATACAAAAAATCAAGTCTTCGAAGCGAAAGATAGATTATACACAGCTCGTCTAGACAGTTAAAATGCAGGTTAAAACTCGTAAACCAAAAACAATTTGATCCTGTCTATAGATAATGGCTAAAATAACATAGAATGAAAAATTGTTTACCACTTATCATTCGCAACATCTCACGCTGGCACAATTTACTGACATTACTTTGTAATAGAACTAGCAGGATTAGAATCAAGAACTGGTTGTTTGATAGAGACTGAAGCTACTGAGGAGATTTTGATATGATACTAAGAAGTTCACAAAGAAAATAGGTGAATGATTCTCGAAAATGGGGCTCCACTGAAAAGTAGCGCGTAGCCTTCTGCAGCAGCATAAATGCTGAACGGAATTCCCTTTCAACATCACACTGCAGCGGTGCTGCTTTTCTTTTATTACATATTATTTTATAACCTATATGTATTATATATTTTGTGTAAATGCAAAGTGTTGCGTAAATCTTGTAGTGCTGTATTTGGGTACCTGCGTCAAGTTTTCATTCATTCATTTCATTTATGGGAGGAGACCAATGAGTAGACGTATGTGTGGGCTGCGAGAGAGGCCCATATCAAACGGTCGAGAGAGACATAGGCTGATGTTATGGTATGGTAATAAGGGCCATGTCATACAAGGCCTCTTTCAAAGCTCGTCACCACACGCGGTCTTCGGGTCTTCCCATCCAGCCATCTAGTCCGCAAACTTCTTCAAGTTGTCGTCAGTCCATCTGGCCGGAGGGCATCCCACGCTGCGCTTCCCAGTGAGCGGTCTACATTCAAGGACCTGTCTATCCCATCGGTTAATCCCTGCGGTTGTAAGTATATTTATTTACTATCTCGTACCAGCAATACCTTTCATTAACAATTTTGAACCAGCTTCTAGCGACTTTGTTTGATTGTTAATGATAGTAGCGACTTTAATAAAAGACAACTTTAATTAAAGTGTATGAGAATTTTACAACTAGGTACAGTGAAATAAACGAGACATGAGCATTGCATCTGTGTGAGTGGGTGCCGAATTGTTCAATCCGATTGTCGAAATGGTTCGCACTGTACACTATCGGTGTGCGCTCACGCATGCGCAATGCTCATGTCTCGTTGATTTCATTGTAGCAAGATTGGTATCATTCTCTGGTTATTTTTATTTTTTATTTTTAATGATAACCGTATTAATAAAGGATTGCTAGTGTAAAATTATTTTATTTTACAGATGTGTACTACTTTCTAATTACAAATCCTAGCAATAATTTTGTTTGTTCAGGTAAATTTTTGTACACGTGATATGCATACTTTATGCCATTTTTTTTCAACTAGGTAGTGAAATTCGTAGTATACGAGTAGTTCTTGCAATTCACAAATACGTACTGCGCGAATCGAGAATATGTTTGCATGTTTCCATACATAAACAAAAAAATCATCAAATACCGGACTCACATACCTACTTTGTATGTATTTTGAAATCACTTTCCATACTGTGACATACATACATACTTATTGCTTCCTCAGTACTCAATTGAATCGTTATCTCCTCATTTTAACGTTAAAATAACAATAACCAGTGCATTTTCGCTCGACAGAGTTGCTCTTGCTCCCATTTTGCATATCGATAAAAATTATCGACTTTAATTGCGGCCAAACGGAGCGTGCGACCGGTACTGTTATCGATGGCGATAAACTGTCATTAAAATACTTCCTTGTTGCGGCTGACATGTTTATTAGTTATTGATCTTAACGCCTGTATCTAGACATGAACCGTTTGAAGTAAACTAATCATAAGAATTATTTTAAGTAAATTTTCAAGATCACAACTTTCAAATTTTGGTAAAAATTCACTACATCTCGGCCAAGGGTCACCAGCTGAGTCCGAAACACCAATCAAATTTGCATGAATTCAAATTTGATAGAAACATAGTTTGGGCTTATATCTCGATTAAGTCATAGATAGGTTCATAGATAGGTACATACATGTAAACTATATGTCCGACTATTTGACGGGAACTCGAGAAGTGAAGTTGAGTTTTTATTTAACGTGTTGAAAAAATTGTCACTTTACTGAGTGAATTCTGACTTTAGTTCGACGGGATTACATTGACACTGGCAGAATATGCTAATTGCACCATTGCCATGTAAGAAAAAAAACTATATGTCGTTGGGTAGGGCTTGTAAAACTACATATAACCTTCGTACAAACACTTTTATTCTCAAATGTACGTAAGATAACGGAATCTCCCTTCAGAATGGCACCTGCCATTGGCTTTTGTACTTTATTCAGTACAAAAATTACCTATTTTGTTAAGTTTCAATTTAAGTATAAGTTTTATTTAAGTTTATTTAAGATTTTCGTTGAAATGTTTTGGAATGTATGGTAATTTACTATAACTGTTGGGATTTAGTTGTGAGGGGCGACTGGCTCCTACAACATAAGTTGTCCTAGTGTGGAGGACAAGGGCTTCATTTAATAATCTATGGCTATTAATAAATAAACGATTTATTTGTTATTTATTTACTCAAGAAACATTTCAAATCTACGAGAGCGGTGATAGTATATCTTCTATACAAGAGTATGTGTTGACTGACTGACTCATCATCGCCGATCCATAACCATTGAAACTAGAAATATGAAATTTGGACACTAGCTCCGTTTTATTGCGCACAGGCTTAGTAAGAAGGGATTTTTTGAAATTCAATCCTTAAAGCGGTGTAATAGTGTCAAAATTTTTATGAAGTATTTTTTATTGTCCATGGTGTTACGGGATGGGGTTCGAACTACCCATCACCCATAGGATAATTATTATCTCTAAGGTTTTCGCGATTACTATACATAGCAATTAAACAACTTTGAACGGTTTAAATCGCGTATATTTAACATTATCTATATCCCGACGTTTCGAACACTTTACAGTGGTCACCCCGTGACCACGTCCACTGTTAAACCGTTCAAAGTTGTTTAATTGCTAATTATTATCTCTTTTAAAATCCTCTATAGAGACTTTACTCTAATTACACCTACTTAGTCTCACAGGTCCCTAATTGGAACCGGTTATAAATCTCGTAATCTTTCAAGGTGCAAAGCGCAATTGCTAAACAACGAGAGATAGTACTAACACTATTACCGGCTAGGGAATGTACAGTTACCAGCAATATTTACTATCACAACACAGACCTGTGCGCCCACGCATGCTCTCAATGGAGCCGACTGTCGCAATCGCGATGCGTGCTCGAATGTACGCCCACTGAAGATGTTTGATACTTTTTACCTAGTGAATTAAAAAATCTTAGTAACTAATTATTAGCAATATTACTTTACAGAAATATTAAATATTATAGTCAACAATATGATTTGTTTTGTAAAAATGATATTAATGAATCCTTCCAAACATATAAAAGTATAAGTGAATGTATGGTACGAGATTTGAAAGGACGAAAAGCTTACATCTTATTAAGATTTCATTAAAATATGAATCTTTGATCACTATTCTCGACACTTCTGAACACTAAGTCAGTATAAAAACATCGCATTGTGTAATTGTGGCATAACAAATATAAAAAATTCTTTGTTTTATGACACTCTTTGTAGCGTTATAAAGTCAACGTACTCAATGAATTCTAGTTTCCATTTAATTAACAAGACTCTATGGCATGAATTAACGGTAAACTTATTATTATTATCGATTTTTTAAGCTGAATCTTAAATACTGGTATATTATTTTCTCTAAACTCAGATAATCGCACTTGAAAAAAGTAATTATTTGGCAAAGGATTTAACATTTGATATAGTCAAATAAGTGAAGAAAAATTACACGTGTCTTTAACTCAACGATAGATTAGGTTCCATTTTATTTCGGAAACTTATAAATAATCAGTTGTCATGTCATATGGAAATAACGTATTACAACAGTTTAGGAACAATAGTTTTAGTTTACAATAGTTTTTAGTGGAAGAAATTTATGTAAACGCAAAATGCGAAGGATCAAAACTACTCCGTCGCACTATAACATCCGCGCCAGCCAGTCTAGGGGAAGTGATTGTTGCCATAATGACACTCCATAATGCCTGTGTTGATTGTAATATGCCCTTGTTTTGTCTACCCTATGCCTAGTCACGTGGCCTATTAACGAATTCTGAGCTATACTCATACAAACCAGATGGGTATTGCGAGATACTAGAGCAAACAGACCTTGCAATTTTCGACGGTATTTCAAGCGTTGACACATTTGTGGTATTGCATTCACACAATTATGCATAATTTCGCGCAAGACTACGAACGGTCAAATTCGCTTATGTGCTTATGAGAGAATATTTTTTTTAAAGAATAAGTGACAGACAGTCTGGGGACCCACAATATCGTAAGTGGTCATCGCCGTCCATGACTTCGCAAAATACTATAGGTATTTACTTCGTTGAAGATTTTCAGCTTTCGCTCATGGACACACACCCCGCATACCTGCCGGCGGCTCGTCAGTCTGCTATTTATAATAAAAATCGATAAAAAAAACATCTCGTCATTTTATCACCCAACGGTTGCCTGGAAATGAAATGAGGCCGCTGGTTGTACTTTTTTTTATGGACAAATTCGGCAAACGAGCATACACTCTACCTGTTGGTAAGTGGATTCTGTCGCCCATAGACATCCGCGATACAGGCCAACATTAGTCCAAAACGTTGGCACGCCCCCGGATGCGCTGCCTACCTTTGGAGATATAGGAATGGATTTGGAGAAAGGCTTGGGAAAATGGGGAGGCTTGGGAAAATCTCACTCAATACCGAGACAAGTACGTGCATCAGGGAAATAAGATAAAGTAGGAAATTCAGTACATTTCAAGGTAGTCTTTTGTGAGAGTGGGGTAATGTGGTCAGTCGAGCGCGCCTAGCGGCTGTTCGATTGCAATCCACTCTCTCCAGTCTCCCCTCAAATAATTATGTATTTTGTATTCTAATTACTTGTATTTTGTATTTCTCTTTATGTTTTTGGTCTACAATAAAATGTATAGAAATGTATTTAAATAAAATGTATGTATGTATAAAATGTAAAAATGTATTTAAATGTATATGTATAATGTATATTTTTATGTAAATAAAATGTGTTTACAACCTATTTAGGTGGAATAATAATGAGCATAATAATGTGTGTATATCATGTCTATATCTGTGTCTATATCATTCCCAATTTTTCAAAGATTATATTTATTATTTTTAAATAGCTCCGAGAAAAATATAAAGATGAATGCAATATAAAGATGAAAGCCGCAATAGGGCGGCTATGTGAAAAATGTTTATCTTTTAATAACGAAGGGAGTTTGTAGCTTAAAGATAAAATATTGGGGACAATGTCACACTGCAAATAAACTTGAACCAGAGGCTATCAAGAAAAAAACAATTACCAGCCGATGTCCCGATAGCTGACGAACAATAACAAAAATTCGATTCGTGCTTCTTTTTCGGACGACCGTGGCGAGATTAAACGGACATTTGACTTTTGACTTTGATAATATTGACGTAGATATTATTATCCTTGTCTGATTTTACCGTAAAAAATAACTAGTGCAGAATTTATATATGCTTTGCACGTCGCAGTCGTGTGTTTTTGAACGAGTTGAATTTTCGAGAGATTTAAGTTGTCGCATGTGGATATCTACGGCACCAAATGAGATGCCTAGCAATCTTGCAGCAAGTTCACAAATTTCTTCAGCACTTCGCCTAAAGCGGCATTTCTATAACTTTCTAAGCTAACAATTTAACCATTTTCTAACAATTTGCATCCATCTTCCCTAACGAAAATTTTATTTTCTAATGTAATGTAATTCCAGTATTGTTCGTGAAACGATTGTTTCACGAACAATACTGGAGTAGGGATTTATTGATTATGGTGTTCTATCCAGTGATCAATTCCAGAGTTGGGTGTTGCTCCTTTACCGCCAATTTATTTGTGTGTTTTTTTATAACTACGCTAAATCCAATAATCCATGGAAAGTGGACACAAATTGTCCTCGTTATAGAATCCGGTGATTTACAAAAATTATAAACCTAAACCTCGCGACTTTTCGCGTGACGCTATCATAGATGACCTTAGACTTCGAATTATAAAGATCAAATATTCTTATACTTAGTTTAACTAACTGTTATCAAGCAATTAATGTAACGATTTTTCAGTCAATACCCCGTCCATTATGTGTAAATGTAGAACACTGAATGTATTGTACTGAGCTATAAATCAGAGCACGTTATCTGGGATGTCCTCAACGGGATACATTGATCGGTATTTATAGAACATAGAAACTTATTGATTTATTGAGGAACGTTCAATGTAGCGACAAAGTCGTATGTTGTGTCGTGATTTATAATTGTACAAATAATAGAACATGTCGCAGCGCGACATGTAACAGTATCACAAGTATCGAGGCGCAGTGGAAATGTTGCACATGCATACAAACGAAATGCTGACAGCATTAGTATAATTGAATTAATATCACATATATTATTATCAATTTTATCACACACACAAACAATAGAATTTATTTCCCGGCAAGATTTTATTTGACTATCAGCGTTCATTCAAATAGGTTCACCATTGTAAAGAAAACCGGAGAGAAAACACATTAGACAGTGTTAGTACTTACAAATTACAAAATATCTACTAGAAGAAGATATAGATATAGAACTACCCGCAAGCGAATGTGCAGTGCCGTGATAAGTACTCACACAATTTTATGGCACCAAGAAATTATTCTGTACCGTTTATTTTGTAAATGTTAAATAAATAAAATATCACGTTACGCTTGGGTGCGTGTGTGTGTTGCTTGTATTATAAGTATATATATAAAATAAAATACTATGTTCTACTCTTTCTCTGTATATTGTGTTCGTGTACTATTTATCAAAACACGGTATCATTGTGTCATTGTCTTTTCTGACGTGATGCCCACTGTACTCTCATCGTAAGATTTGCAACAATTATTTAAAGGGACTCTCATTTCAACGTTCAAAATTAAGAGCAGAAGATAATGGGCATATAACCAATGTTTGTCGAATTTCGTCTTCAGTCTCAACATGACATAACTATGGACATTTCTTTCCACCGAGGAACTATCAAATTTTATACATTTTTAATGTATACGAGTAAGCTGTGCCTATTTAATAACATAGTATTTAAGAAATCCTTAGATGTACACACACACACAGTGTTACCTAGTCGGGGGTCGTCTCAAGTTGTATAAGGTCGCTTGAAAGCGTTGGCGCGCAGTCGTGCAACTTGATAGCTGGTCTAGAAAATTTTAGATGACTTTTTCAAAATAGCACCCATTTCGATGGGTCTTATGTATAGCAGCTTAACACGTTAACCGCCATGGCGAACACACCATGAGTGACAGACTATCATCCCCCAAGGCCTCGCGAAAAGTGGAAAAATAGTCAATTTACGCCATCGTGTTTTTCACGTTAAAATGAATAAATATAAGTAAATAAATAGTCAAATATAAATATGCTATAGTCTGTATCTTTAAATTTGAGTTCGCCGGCCCGCTACAAACATTTGAATGTGGGTTGCTCGCGCGGTTACCGGTGTCCGACACGGCCTGAATGGAACAATGGGGTGTCGCTCACATGGTGTTCGTCACGGCTCGAATGGAAAAGTAGTGATTTTTCTTTGGCAGTTAACGTGTTAACGTGAAATTTTTAATTTACAATTTTTTGAAGCTGTAGAACGTTTAAAACTTTATATTAAATTATACGAGACATTTATGAATGAATTATTCATTATCTTACTAATTAGTTATTTATTTTAGTCGTCTTATTTTTTATTTATTATCTGTAATGATTTGTCTGTTTAAAATGAATCCACAGCGTTGCATTAACCACATAAAAAAAATAAGTTGGTTTATGAAAATGTTAATTACGCCAATCCTCCTTTTTATATAATATCATTGTAATTACGCCAAATAAACGTGTACATAACATTTATAGGATTAATTTTTGCTAGTTGGGAAGCGCTTTATAGACCGTTCTGAAGAATGACCTAATTTACATCTTATGCAAATAGAAATAAACATTGAAATATATCGCAAGAGAATCTAATATTACTCTGCTCCTAAACCGTGTCATGTATATCAAAATTGTGCAACATACGGACGTACAGATAAGTCTACATATATACAAACTCTGTGAAGTCGTTGTTTATCGCCTGTAAATCACCTTGTGAAATGCTCACCGTATTTTAGGATGATGGGTACGCGTTTCCGTGATACAACATATCACTGTGAATGAAGTTATCAGTGACAACTTTTCCAAAATTATAGGCACACGCCAAACATAGATAAATAGATAGAATTCTTTATAGTATAACAAAAGAACATAAAACGATAATAGACATTGTAAACATATAAAATACACAAATGAAGACTAAAGAAGGATTCAACGAATAAGTTTGTTCGCGCCGCTTTGTTGTTTTGGTCACGTTTTTGAACGCGATTTGTATCTTGGTCGGACCCATCCATTATTTTTCCGAAAATAACATTTTTTTCGCTTATAAAGATGTAAATATGTCGGAAACTAGAAGCCGTCACTTGGTTTCTTTTTGCTTGGAAGCCGACATATTTGTTTACATATATGTTAATATGTTACAAATTACTAGCCTTTTTGTTTACTATATACCTTTACAACTTTGAAGAGATTTTTTTTTAGACTTAACTTGTCACTGAACTTGACGTCAAAGGCACTTCACTTCACGTCACGTCACTTACTCGTAATGTGGTGTAACGGAAACCCGATCTCCCGCCCTCCTCCACGTGTCGTTTCGTTTTACGGCTTTTTAATTTATGCCAGTTTCGGGTGCTTGACGTTATATTTATTATTTGCTCTAAAGGCCTCTTAACAACTTTATGGGGTTCTTTCTAACCACCATGAAACACTAAAGTTTTGGAAGATACTGCCGTGTCTAATGGCTTAAAGAGGTTTCATGGCGTGTAACTTTGAAAAGGTTGTGTCTAATGGCTTAAAGAGGTTTCATGGCGTGTAACTTTGAAAAGGTTAAGTATTTTTTTATGAAACAAAAATCACTAATTATTGTTTGTTTTGAATGCACAATCGCGTGGTCAGAAAGCTTAGCGAGGCGAACATGAAATTCAGTGAATCCATATACAGTTAAACATTATATTAAAATTAAATTGAAATAAAGATTAATTGAAAGACTGTCATCGCTAAACGTGTGGTTTGCCACACGAGACACTGATTGCCAAAACTTCACTAGTTGGAGAGGCTTCACAAGAAGAAGTGTAAGTCTTATTGTACTAATCGATTGTGATTAGTAGAGAGAAATAATTTATTTACATTGTGATTTTTTTCAGTATTACGTTTTTCTATAAATGAATAGTCTTGAGAATAGTCTATTGTCTTTGAGAAATAAAGTTTGTGAAACACTTTATTTCTCACACAGTGAAACACTCTTTCTATTTCTCAAAGAAAGGAATTACCTACTTTTGTTTGATATTTCCAATGCTCTGCATTAATATTACCAGCGTATTTAAGAAACATTTCAATTTCCTATAAGTTGAGTCTCTATCTTCAATAGAAATCCTGTTATCGAAACTAAAAAATCGATAGCCTATAATCCTCCTTGTTTTGTGGATGGCATAGATGACTGTATTCCACTTTCATGATGGTCAGCCAATTACCATCAGATTGGCCACTTCAAAAGAATGACCTCTGTTAGTTAGTTCATTCATTATTTTAAAAATAACCTTACGTAGTAATTGCGTCACCGTCTGGCACGACTGGCACACATTGTTCTGAAACTTTCCCATCGCATAAATGGACAGATTTGGCAAGCCGCCGCGCCGCATCAGTTCAAGTTCGATGTCGGTACAATGCCAAGGTTGGCTCGACTTAAGCGGATCAACATAATGTATGTAATGTTAAAAGATGGGTAGTTTTATCAACCTTTTAGAATAAATTTTAGAATTAACTACACAATTAACAATGAAAACTTTATGCATAGTTATAAATAATAACGACACACTTGCAACGCGCTATAACACGTGCAAACACCCAGACCTGTCTTTAAACAAATGATTGTCCAACCGGGAGAGGAACCCAGGACGTATTGCACTTCAGACACTGCCAACAGGGCTAACTGATGGCCACCGAGTTATCGTGTTATTTAAGATTTAGGAGCCTACATATTAAATCAGAAGAGCTACAGATCGTGTGTGACTGGAGTGGCGAGCATTGGAAGGCCTATATCCAGTAGTGTAGACATAGACTGATGATGGTACGGTATAATATATTAAATAATCTATACTCCTCTGTTCTAAAAACTCTCTACTATGCCAATATTTTATTACGTAGCCAATTCACCCGTTAATAATAATAAATACTCTTCATTGCATACAAATAATTATTAATATCTTTAAATGACAGAATACAATAGGCGACCTTATCGCTGAGGCGATCTCTTCCAGACAACCTTGGGATAGAGAAAAATAAAAAGGATATAGGTAGTGCAAAATGATTGAAATTTACACATGTACGATGTTCAATATGTACCAACTATATCAGTTATAAATATGTGTAGTATATTACATACTTATAGTAATAAATTACTATATATTATATCAATAAATAAATACATACATATAATTTATATACACATCTGCATTCAATATTTATAAGTAATATTTATGTATTAAGTAATTAGTTAGTAAGTATTAGCTTAACTTGTGTATAAATTAAGTGTAATTATGTACTATTATATTATTTATGTCAAATAACAACAATAATAGCAAAATAAATAGCAACAATGAAATACATAATGTGGGTATCGGAAGTCAGCCAATTACTTCAGATTAAAAAGTCCTGACTAGAGAGAATTAATCTAAAAAGTTTAATATGCATTCACAGCCATTACTGACTGACAGTTTGATTTAGAATTTACACAGTAATTTTAATAGCCAATTAAAATTTAAAAGCTATGAAAATTCCAATCAACAAGCCTAATGACTAAATGTGAAGCAATAATACGCAAGCTGCATAATTAGTTATTTTTTAAACTGTCATTAGTTTGAGGACACTAAGGCGTGTTACAGGTTAAAAGTGATTTTATAAGATTAGTGTTTTGTAATGTGGTTGTTTTAAATGCCAAAACTTGCGTTTAAAGGGTTGTGGTTATATAAACATATCTACGATATAGGGCTCTTCAAGAGAGCTGTGAACAGGATTCTGCAGAACGGCAGCGCACCTGCAAGCCCCCTGGTGTTGCCCCCCTGGCGGAGGTGACTACTTACCATCATGTGACCCGCCCGTTCGTCTGCTATCTATTCTATAAAATAAAAACTTGTTCTTCAGGGATCGGTAAACATCGAAGGCTTGACACTCGAAGTTGTTGACCAATAATGGTCAACAACTTCGAGTGTCAAGCGACAAGTGTCAGGTCATGGACATAAGTTCATCTTGGACAAACCACTGCTGGATATAGGCCTCTCGCAAGGCTCACTGCTACACACGATCGTCGGTTCTCGTCATACAGTCACTTCTTCCAATCGTCGGTTTACCTGGCCAGAGGGCGTTCCACACTGCGCTTGTCGGTACGTGATCTGCGTGTTCTCGATTCTACTAATATTTCTGAGATACTTGACATATTTTTTCTTATTAAAAAAAAAAAATGTTACCTACGTAAAATGTTCATATTAATGAATTTAGAATCATAAACGGAATCCATGGCTTCAGGCTACGGGATAGGTAAAGACAATTAACGTATCATGAACGTACATGACCCACAAATGGTACAATAGTCTGTGTCAAAATAATTTTGTTCTAATATATTTTTACAAGACTATTAAATTATTTTAATGCGCGTCGGCTAATGGTGTCCATCTCTCTTGACCTCCCTTGAAGCTAAAGTTTTGTCTCTATATCTGTCCCAAGGGAACCAACTACACAACTCAAATTTACTAAATGAGTTTACTGTGCTTACTGTCCATCAATCATCCCGTTATAGTCCCTAATACAACATTATTTTTTAATATATTTATTAAAGGACATTGACATAAGGAAGGCTACTAATAAAAACAGCCTCAAGAGGAAGCTTTGGGAACACTACCTCCGCAAGTCACAGAGTTAATGGTATTTTTCTCCTATTTTCTCTATATTATTTGTAGGTATATATGTATGTATATATATATATATATATGTATATATTATCTCTATGTATGTATATTATGGTTTATAAGTTGAGTTCTTCTGCACCCGCTTAAATTTTTCACATTTAAACCAACGGTCGACTGGCAGAGAACGCCTTAGCTTTAAGGCTTTAAGTCCGCCTCTGTACAATATAGTGCATAAAGAGTAAAGAAATAAAAAGTGTTAAGTGGTTACCGCCGCCTATGGACGCTTGCAATATCAAGAGGATTACAGACGTGCTGCCTACCCTGCAAATGTTTAATTACAGTTATCTTGAAGAAGCCCAAATCGTAACGCAACGGAAAATCCTCAGGAGTTAAGTCATTCCACATTACACAATATTTATGCAATACAAAAAAAGTCATTATAATTTTCACTATAAAAAGACCGCGAACTTATCCGACTACCAATATATAAAAGTATACTCGTATATATATGAGGACCCCAGAGGTCAAGGGGTCTAAGTGACATTTTCGAAAGAATTGAGTTAGATGCAGTAACAGACTGTTAAAATACTATTCTTTTTAGTGGTGAGGAGATCCGAGTGATTTCCCTGACAGGTGCTGCTACCTAGTGTGTTGCCCCTTCAGCACTAGTAATGCATGCTAACACTGCTCCACAGGTAACACGTAACACAGGTGAAAATGTAACGTAAAATACGTAACGTGTTACGTAAAATGTAACACAGGTGATTTTAATAATCTATTGTTAGTACTAATTAGAAGCAAACGGCCAAAGTGTTGGCCTAAAATGGTCAAAACAAAAAAAAAATAACTTTCCCTCTTACAAAGTTTTGTTGACTTTTGGTTCAATTATCTCAAAACATAAATTTTGTCACTTAGACCCCTTTACCTCTGGGGTCCTCATATATATATATATATATATATATATATTCACACGATTACACGTTTTTTTGCATCCGAACACGAGTTATTAAAATGATTTTGTTAGTTCATTTTCGTTGCTCTAACTGAATGAATAAATTTATTCTACAACGTTATATTTGCGGTTGGCACTACCTAATCGGTCATTAAATAAATTGACTTCCTCCAAAAACATTCCTAAATCTCCAAAGGTAGGCAGCGCATCCTGAGGCGTGCCAATGTTTGGCATTCTGGACTGATGTTGGCATGCATCGCGGATGTCCACGGCTGACAATATCTACTTACCACCAGGTGGATTGTATGCTCGTCTGTCGCCTTCTTTCCAGAAAAAAATAAAATAAAAACATGCTTTAAGATCTACATGGATCTTTGATTTGATTTAACATCTGATAAGAACAATAAATTAAATAAAGTAGCAATAAGAACATTTTTAAAAGATTTTACTAAAGAAATCTAGAACCAACTATAAGGCCCCTGACACGAGATAATGTCACATATGATGTTCTTAAACATGTTTTGTTTATGAAAAGAAGATTATGAGAAATTATCTTGTAACAAATATTAAGCACAGAACATACTTGTTCGCAATTCAATAAAAAATCATTCCTACACATCATTAATAAAATTAACAACTAATTTGTAATGCCAGTAGTACATTATCAACATTTTGTTTCCACTAAAATAAAATCGTAACAGAACGTGTCTCTGTACACTAAAAATTTTTTTGAAATAAACCATTGCATTGTACACTATGAATGATACAGAGCCCAAAACATCAATATTTGGAATTTTCGTCTGTCTGTCTGTTTGAACGTGCATCACGCAAAAACCCACAGAACAGAATTAATAAAATTCCTAAATCTCCTTATAATATTAACATTTAGGGTATATTTTATACCGATTCGTTACAGAGTTCCGCTCAAAAATTTACGCGAACGAAATCGCTGGCGCCGCTAGTATGTTAATATTCCTTTTTACGTGAAATCTGTTTGATTAATTGTTATTAGTTTCTGAGGCCATAGACAAATTGTGTTCATATAAATCAAGTAAAGAGCACCGTTGTCAAGGCACAATACAATATCAGACAGTAGGTAATGTATAAATAAAATCTGCATATTCTGTTCCGAGCAGCACGAAATACCAATGCACCTGCTTTGTGTATGTGGCCCTTTGATATGCAAAAGATACACGTATATGGCCGCTCATCTGCTAAAGAAGAGGTCCAACAACTCGCTGCTAAAACTATCCTGCGTTATCATCGCTGCGATAGGCAGCGAATCATCATAATAAACGGTGGCGATCACAACAGATCGGCAGATGATCGCAGTGATATGAGGCTGTAGTGACTCGCAACAATGATAATAATGTATAAATCTAGAAGTTTATCCAAGATTAGGTGTAAAGAATTCCACAGCCTGTACTTGGAGCAGTCTGAGGTCACTGATGTAGCTCCAATTGAAAATCAGCATCTTACAGGTTACGTCATATACTGCAGTGTATTAAGCATTGTATTATAGCACGCTGCAGCATCTCTGCAATATATACTGGGTTGGTGCCGATTGATTGCCAGGACATTTGAAGTTTTCTTTTGATGTCAGCCTTTTTTTTAACGTCCCATTGTCGGCTATGTTCAATAATCAACATATTCGTACATGTTATGAAAAATCAACGAAAGTCATAAACGACATTATTTGACCTATTAGTATGACATTAATATTACCTGTGAATAAAAAATAATAATCAGAGTAATGACTAATGACGACCAATTAGCCCATTGGTAGTGCCCTTACCTGCTGTGCAATGTGCTTACACAGGGAATCCTGGGCCATTACGCCTGGCATTATATATAAAACAAAGAAATATCCATTCTGGTTTTTGAAGCGAACATCGTTGCAAAATCTTTCTTGACAACCCATAAAAGTTGCGTTTGTGTGTGTTAGACGTAACTCGGTTTCGTATACAAAACAGGTCTATTATCTAGGCTAGATTATGTCTAGCATTGCCTCATACCAGTTCGTTAGGCAACTCGTCCGTTGATATAACTCGATATATGTAACTTGATTAGGCTTGTTCATAATCGAGTAACTGACCTTACGGAAAATGACATGAGTAATCACGACAATTAATCGATCGTTCGGAGATTCCATTAATTTGATAGGAATGCCTACTCGTTTTCTATAATAGTTTGTCACTATTCATATTATCTAATTAAATTCATCCTATGCGCATAATAAAATTATTAACTGCTTGTCAATATTAATATTTAATAAGATTTTAATCGCTTCTCCTGTTTTTCTACTTAACCACTCATCTACAAAAATGAAATTAAACATCCAATTGGACTTATTAATCCAATCCAATTGTATTTATTAATTAATAAGCTGTTAACATTTATTATTAATTAGTATTTGTTCCCACAATCATTAATAGTGAGCCATATTCTCAAGTTTAAAGTCGCTCCGTGACCAATGAAAAGATCTGTGCATGGATAAAAGAAATTTGTACAGAGGCATAATGTAAACAAATTGTAAGCTGAAGTGTCAGGGTGGGCACAGCATACCAGGAAACGTAGCGTGGGTCGCAGTACTCCGGCCCGTTGGACACTGGATATATAAAAAGCTGTCGGGATTGGCTGGATGAGACGAGCGAAAGACCGAAGGTGGCGAGTCTTGAGAAAGGCCTTCTTCAACGGTGAAGGAAAGGCTGATGGTAAGTAAGATATCGTGTATTTACTAAAATTGTAATCCAGGAATATAAATTGTTATTAATTTTCTAGAGATTGTCTCTAGATGCCTTCGTCTCGTAAATTTTTGTTACTCCATTTCTAATCTTTCTCGTTTAAATACCTTTGGTATGTCCCACCTGTAAAGCAAAATATTACAAAACATACGACATAATTTTCCAGTTATATGGTATAAAAAATATATGTAAAAAACACGCTATATGTTATATTAGCCAAGTGTAACATCAAATAACTATGGCCTATACCGTATTCTATTCGCCGTCATATATCGTTAATATTTTTTTTTATGGACGAATGGGGCAGACGAGCATACAGTCCACCTAATGGTAAGCGGATACTGTCGCCCATAGACATCCGCGATACATGCCAACATTAGTCCAAAATGACAAACGTTGGCACGCCCCCTACCTTTGGAGATATAGGAATGGATTTGGAGAAAGGGTTGGGAAAATGGGGAGGGATAGGATGGGAATAGGCTCTGGCACATTTCACTCACTACCGAAACACGTACATTAGGGAATTAAGATAAAGTGTGAAATACAGTACATTTCAAGGTAGTGTTCTGTGAGAGAGGGGTAACGTGGCCAGTCGAGCGCGCCCAGCATTTTTGGATTGTAGCGTGCACTCTCCCCCTCAAAATAAACAATCAATATAATACATACAATTATCGACAAGTATCAATCAATACAATTATCGACAATCAATACAATCCAGCACTAAACAAAACGGGAATAAGTATACATTATATACCTATAGGTTCAAAATTTATAATACGTTTTAGTAAAATGTAATAATGTTTAGTATCATATGCTGTTTGCAAATAGGAATCGATATTAAATCGAATGGAATCGACCATTTTCGAAACAGTTTACTATCAGAATCGATACAAAGTTGCATCAATAAACAAAACGGGATCTGTAGTAAAGACACAATATGCAATTTGAATTTAGAATGTGAACATAAGGACCAATTCAAATAGAACTCCAATGACATAAAATTGGAACTAAAAGTAGGTCAACATAGGGTGTTCCGGAGTAGTTTGAAAGGTCTATTTAAATTGGGTGTTGAAGTACATTGAAGTCTAACATCAGCTTGGCGCGATTCCAAGATGGCGAACGTTGTACGCTATTTTATTTTAATTCTATGTTATTTTATTACTCTATGTTTTACGAGTAGTATACGTTGTGAAGGTAATTAACACTGAATCATGTTTGCATTAAAATGTTTTTATTTTGTTTAAAGATTAGTCATTTTCTGCTTTTTGCTGGCATTTCTTATTTATAAACTAACAGAAATAGATTACAAGGAAAAAAATAATTAATAAAGCAACACCCATCCCGCGGCTGTCCAAAAAGGCGACTTAGTAATAACAAAGAGGCTACCATAAGCCCTGAGGAACTACACCACATCTAAAAGAATGGACTCGCCAACCCGTTTGGCCAGTAGCGTGGCGTTTTAAGGGCATGCATCCCTCATGCACGAAACAATGTGCATGCCTGGTCATTTTATGTAAAATTAACAATGTTAGTGTCGATCTTGATCAGATATACGACGACGACAAGTTCATCTTGGGATAGGAACAGAGATATTATTTTTCTCACGCTATCAGAACTGTTGAAAGAGAGGCTAGAAGCGTTATTTATCTGTAGGGACAGTAAGAAAGGGTAGAAGGGGGTAGAAAGGGTAGAAGGGGGTAGAAAGGGTCTGTAGAAAGGGTTCTACGCATCTGATAGTAGGAATAAAATCGGACGTCGATATTCAGTTTTAAAATGCTTAAATACGAGGCCGATTGATAGTTCGATTCCCGGTCGGGCAATCATTTATTTAAAGAAAAATGTTTGTTCGTGTCTGGGTTCTTTGTGATCGTGTTTGTGTTTCTGGACCCACAACACAGGGAATTATAATGTGGGTCATAAATTAAGTGTGGCGTTATTTATTATTTATTTATACCTACTTCAAATCTTTCAATTGTTTGTGTGCATTGTTACAGATCTAAACTGTGTGTTGTTGTTCCTATTTATTGTACTTATAATGAATTGTTACAAGACATTACAATATTACTGTTAACGACGGAATAAATGAAAATGTAAAAAGCTAGGGTACTTGCATATGTATAGCTGATAGTTTCGCTTGTATAGTTGTTTCTCTTTAGTGTCTTATAAATGTATGAAAATGTATGAATATTGTTAACGACGGAATAAATGAAAATGTAAAAAGCTAGGGTACTTGCATATGTATAGCTGATAGTTTCGCTTGTATAGTTGTTTCTCTTTAGTGTCTTATAAATGTATGAAAATGTATGAATATTGTTAACGACGGAATAAATGAAAATGTAAAAAGCTAGGGTACTTGCATATGTATAGCTGATAGTTTCGCTTGTATAGTTGTTTCTCTTTAGTGTCTTATAAATGTATGAAAATGTATGAATATCTCTTAATATCGTTAAGTTTACACTATTTGTATAATGTCCGTTTTATAACTATGTATTGTGTAATTGATATTAAAATGATCCCTAGTGTGTCTTTTATTACCCTATTAGGATAATTATTGATGAATAGGGTAAGTAGGGCATGCTAGGGATAAGTTGTGGGCGCTATGGCGTTCGGGGAACAACTGAGCGCTCCGCCACCTGGCGGACGAATATAATATTTATAGTCCTGAAGCGGGGGACGGGGTTACGTAAATATGTCGCGCAAACCGCGCACCCCGTCCACTCGAAACCGAACGTTATAGCGTCATGATCTTATTAGATCCCTCTTAGGCTAGTTTACATCTAAGTTTTATCTAATAAGAATCTTGTAAATGTATAAAAATGTATAACAATGTCTTGTATGAATAAATGATCCCCCGCGGGGTAGCGGGAGGGGTACACATGTAGAAAAGTAGAAGGGGAAGCCAAAATGGAATAAAAGACGAACCATTTTGGGCTTCCGGCATTCCGATCAGCGGCACCACTCCGAACACTACAAACGGTCAATCAAGTGACTAGGACAAGTAGTAGAACAACAAGTACCTCTGCCCCCTGCCCCCGGCTCTGCTGATATTATCGAAGAAAAGGAAATAAGGCGTTATTATTGTACAACATCCCTATATATACAGTCCACATCCCCCGGCGACCTATAAGGTTGTAGGACAATACTGTCCTCGATCTGTTGAAGAGATCGCAGTAGACAAAAGTGTCCTCAACATCGATGGTCCTTCGAGCAGCCGGATAAGAAGAATCAGCGTCCACGGTTCATCAAGTCGCCAAGTCAAGAATTGCACGGCGTTGTTTAAGGAAGAAACAGCGGGAAGAGACGACGCGTCGTACTCGTCCGTGCATACAAGTCTTGATTTACGTCTTGATTTCCACGTCCTGATTTCCACGTCATAAACATCTCAATTTCCACGTCATAAACGTCTCAATTTCCACGTCATAAACGTCTCAATTTCCACGTCAAAAACTACAAACCGTTGTTTTCACAATGCCGTCAACAACGAGATCACAGAGCCGGACGGGATCGCAGAGCGGAGCACAAACCACTACGGAATCAACATCTGCCACCACGGAGTCCACAGCCACGACTTCCGCTACCACGGGCACAGGCACCACAGCGACAGGGACGACGACCACCAGCGGCGGTACTACTAGCACCGAGGCCACTATGAAGACGACTTCGGCGGCAGCGGACGTCACGATCGTTCCACGAGCCGCAAGCGTCACGGCGAGGTCACACCGCTCTACCGCATCCGCCAAGAAGAAGGAACGTCTGGAGGTCGAACGTACCTTACTACAGCTGCGCCTGCAAGCCAAGGAGCAGGAACTCAGGCTAGCGGAATTAGAATCGGGCTCCGAGGCAGATGATGAAGAAAAGGAAGACAAAGACCAATCGTTCCGGTTAGAAAAATGGTTGAACCGGAACGACGCACCCCCCCCTGTACCCCCGCAGGAGGCGGAGCCTAAGTCTCGCAAGATCTCGCCGATAAAGTATGAAGGAGGACGAGGACGGGGAGCTTACACCGCCAATGATGAAGATGACGGAAATAAGCACCGAGAGCATAGTACGTCTCGGCCCGCACGCCCTACCGCAGACATCGTGGAGCAAATGGCCTCTGCGATCTCCAAGGCGGTGAAGATATCGGCGAGGGAGACACCAAGGTATATAACCGAGCTGCCTACGTTCGACGGACATGGCAGCGCATGGTTGGGGTTCAAGGGCGCGTATGAGGATTCAAGGCGCGCCTTCATGAAGAGCGACAACCTGGCACGGCTAAAAAAGAGCCTAAAGGGTACCGCTATGGAGGCGGTAGCAAGCCTGTTCACCGCCCACCGAGAGCCGGACGAAATTATGGAGGCTCTCGGAAGAAGATTCGGGAGGCCGGATGCACTCGTCGCGTATGAGGCAGAAAAGTTGCGATATTTGCGCAAGCTGACCGACGAGCCCCGCGACCTCTGCGTATTCGCCAGTAAGGTGGCCAACGCCGTGGCCACCATACAGGAAATGAAAAGGGAGAACTACCTCTATAGCCCCGAGTTAGTCCGGGCTATAATGGACAAATTCACCCCAATACTGAAGAGCAAATGGTACGACTTTGCGAGCGCATGGGAACACGAGGTGCCTACACTAAACCTACTATCGACGTTCCTGAACATAGAAGCGGATAAGTGCAGTGCCTACGCACCACCCGAAGTCATTAATCCCATCGCCGTACCTACAAGAGAAAGGTCCGTACCTGCGAATATAAGAGAAAAAGCAATAAGGAGGAAAACCGAACGTACATACAGCGCCACTACCGACGGAAAGGGGAAGCCCGAATACAGCGCCCCTACCAACGGAAGATGGAAGTATGAACACAGCGCCTCTACCGACGGAAAGGGGAAGCCCCAATACAGCGCCCCTACCAACGGAAGATGGAACTATGAACACAGCGCCTCTACCGACGGAAAAGGCAAGTTTGAATACAGCGCCTCTGCCAACGGAAAGGGGAAACATGATTACAGCGCCACAACCGACGGAAAAATGAAGCTTTGCCCACTATGCAAGGAAGATCACAGCTTGCCTTCGTGCAAACAATTTGCAGACAGCGATATCGACACCCGCTGGGAAATAGCAAAAAGAAATAACATCTGCTTCCGTTGCCTGTCTAGCAACCATCGCCGGGGCAACTGCCGAGTTAAGCCATGTGGGCACAGCGGTTGTGGGATGGCACATCATCGGCTGTTACATCATACGCGTCGGACTCCATCGCCAATAGTGAAGTCAGAAGAGCCCAAAGAAGAGATAGTTACGTCTACAACGGAAGTTATCAACAAGGCCACCGCCGCAAATTCAATACCACATCGACGCCGAGCGTATCTAAAGATAGCACCCGTAGTGCTTGCCGGACCACACGCGAAGGTACATACGTACGCGTTGTTCGACGAAGGCAGCACCGTCACCATCATTGAGGATGCTATAGTAGACTCCCTTGGCATCAACGGGCCAGTTGACACGATGTCCATACAGGGCATCAACGGCGGAGAAACAAAACACGAGAAAAGCCGCACTATCGACGTAAAAATACAAGGGCTGCATTCGGACAGCGTGCACACATTGAAAGGCGCACGTACCATCAAACGTCTAAACTTCACATCGCAGACTGTCGGAGAAACGGACCTAGAAGACTGCACACACTTAGATGACGTCAAGGACGAGCTCATCTATAAAAATGCATGCCCTAAGATTCTCATCGGACAGGACAACTGGGAGTTGATCGTCTCCCGTCAGATCCGAGCGGGAAAAAGGAACAAACCAGTAGCATCGCTAACGCTACTGGGATGGGTACTGCATGGATGCCGCACTTCAGTATGTGAACCCGTCACCTTCTGCGGCCACATCAGCGAGAAGCGCGACGAAATGGAGGAGTTAATGAAGAACTTCTTCAAATTGGAGTCACTGGGCATCGAGCCGAGGCAAACAAAGGATGACCCGGAGCAGCGAGCTATCGACATTTTGAGTAAGCAAAGTCGACGGTTACCTGACGGGCGGTTCGAAACCGGACTCCTATGGAAAGAGGATAATGTAAAGATCCCTAACAATTATGGGGATGCTCTCAAACGGCTGCACAACCTAGAAAGAAAACTCGACCGCGACCCGGAGCTTAGGGAGAAATACAAGGAACGTATGACGAACCTGTTAGTATCCGGATACGCCGAGCCTGCGACTACAGCGCCACCTGCAGACAAGACGTGGTACTTGCCACATTTCGCCGTCATCAACCCGGCAAAGGAGAAGATCCGAGTCGTCCACGATGCCGCTGCGAGATCCTTCGGCCGCAGCCTGAATGATATGCTGCTGTCAGGGACTGATCTACTTCAATCACTGCCCGGAGTCATCATGAGATTCCGTCAACATCCCATTGCAGTGTCAGCGGACATCAAGGAGATGTTTATGCAAGTCAAGATACGACCGGAAGAGCAAGACGCACTACGCTTCCTATGGAGGGGAGACAAAAGAGGCAACACACCACCACGTGAGTACAAGATGACGTCAGTCATATTTGGGGCAACATCATCACCATGCACAGCGCTGTACATCAAGAATCGCAACGCCACCGAGTTCGCACATGTAAACGAACGCGCCGCCAAAGAGATCCAAACAAACCACTACATGGACGACTTCATAACCAGCTTCCCAGACAAGGAGGAGGCTGCGAGAGTCGTAAAGTCGGTCGACGAGATACACCGTCGAGCCGGCTTCCATTTACGGGGATGGGTGTCCAACAAGAAGTCCGTCGTCAAACAATTTTCGTCGGATCCCGGAACCACGACAGTCACCATAGGCGGGAGCGAGATAGAGAAGACACTCGGCCTCCTATGGCAGGTAAATGAAGACTGCATCGGCTTCCACATAAATGCTATGAAGACACCACCCGACGTAATAGAAGGTAGACGTCCACCCACCAAGAGGGAAGCACTCAGCGTGATAATGTCGCTGTTCGACCCGCTCGGACTCGTATCGCCGATAACTACTCCGGCGAAACGACTTATGCAAGATACATGGAGTCATGGAACGAGCTGGGACGAACCGCTTCCCGAAGAGCTGCAACCAAGATGGAGCGCGTGGCTTTATACACTACGCGCTCTAGAAGAACTTCGCATTCCCCGCTGCTATGATATAGAACCGGCCGTAAGAAGAGAACTGCACACTTTCGTAGACGCAAGTGAAGAAGCCTACGCAGCCGCCGTGTACTGGAGATTACAACGAGCCGACGGCACCGTAAGAATATCACTAGCCGCTGCAAAGAGCCGCGTCGCACCGCTCAAACCCGTCTCTATACCACGACTTGAGCTACAGGCGGCGGTACTCGGAGCACGACTAGCGAAAAACGTCGCGAAAGAGCACGACTTCATGGCCGCAAAACAGGTGTATTGGAGTGATTCACGCACCGCTCTCGCGTGGATCCGAGCCGAACCACGGACGTTCAAAACGTTCGTCGCACATCGCGTCGCCGAGATTGAAGATACTACAAAGAAAAAGGACTGGAGATGGCTGCCGTCACAACTCAACGTAGCCGACGACGCGACACGAGCGACACCCGCGGATTTCAACGAGAATCACCGATGGTTCACCGGCCCGACTTTTCTACTATCACCTGAAGAACAATGGCCGGTCGAGACAAGCACGACAAAGGAACGCACCGGGGAAGAAAGGGAGAGATGCTGCGCAACAACGAACGACATAAAGGGGCACGCACACTTGCCCGATATCACGCGCTTTTCAAAATGGCAACGCCTGATCCGGGCCACCGCACGCGTACTACATTTCATCGACTTATGTCGGAAAAGGAGACACACCGTGGCAGCAGCGCGTCGCAAAAGGACCATCGCCAACCCGACATCGGACCCGGCATGGTCAAGGACAAAAAGGGGCGACGCAAAGGCGGCAACGGCAAGAGAATCCGCATGCGACCAGCGCAAGTTCGTGCCATTAGAGGCGCATCATCTCATCCAAGCCGAACATCTCTGGACGAAGGCAGCGCAAGAAGACAGCTACGCATGCGAACGCAAACGCATCGAGCGTAGCACCACACCGGCGGGAGACGACAAACTCGCCGGTCTAAGTATTATCATGGGAACGGACGGACTACTAAGACTAAAAGGAAGAATCGCTGCCACAGAAGGGATTAGCGAGGAAACGGCAAATCCAGCTATACTAGACGGCGCACATGACTACACAAAGATGTACATAGATCATGTACATAGGAAGATGCATCATGGGGGCGTCGAGCTAGTGGTGAATGAAATACGACAGCGATTCTGCATTATGAAAATTCGCCCTACAGTACGGGGCGTTTTAAAGGTATGTATAACATGCAAATTGAAGAAGGCGAAACCAACAAGTCCAGCCACCGGGGATCTGCCGCACGCGCGTGTAGCACATCACGCGCGCCCGTTCACCTTCACCGGGCTCGACTACTTCGGTCCACTCGAAGTAACCGTGGGCCGACACCGAGAAAAAAGGTATGTCGCCCTATTCACCTGCATGACGACAAGGGCCGTCCACTTGGAAGTAGCGGCATCACTCAGCGCAGACTCTGCTATATCTGCGCTGCGAAGATTCATGGGGCGACGCGGCTGCCCAAAGGAGTTGTGGTGCGACAACGCCACCAACTTCAAAGCCGCGGAAAGACAACTCAACGAGGCCGCACTCACTGCGGTCCGAGAAGAGACAACAACGAAGCACATCGCGTGGCGTCACGTTCCCCCCTCCGCCCCCTTCATGGCCGGGGCATGGGAACGCATGGTCCGCACGGTAAAAGAAGGCCTGCGAGCAACGCTACACGAAAAGTACCCGAGCGACGAGACACTCCACACACTGCTCGTCGAAGTAGAAAACACGGTCAACTCCCGTCCACTCACACACGTGGCAGTAACACCAGGGGAACCGGAGGCGCTCACACCCAATCACCTGCTGCTGGGACCCAATTCCCATGTCCCAGCACCGGGCGCCTTCACCGAAGAAGACATAGATGCACGCGCGCATTGGCGGCGCGCCCAGCGGCTAGCCGACACCTTCTGGAGCCGCTGGGTACGAGAGTATCTCCCCCTGCTTCAATACCGGCGGGAGCCCCGCACGATCGGCGAGGCACCACGCGTCGGAGATTTAATCATCGTGTGCGACGCAAATCTACCGAGGAACACATGGCCGCGAGGAAGAGTCATCGCTACGTACCCCGGGCAAGACGGCGAAGTGCGCGTCGTCGACCTACAAACGAGCAACGGACACGTTCTGCGGCGACCCACAAAGAAGATCGTCGTTCTACCGGTTAGGTCGCGAGACGGCGACGGCGGGAGTATGTTAACGACGGAATAAATGAAAATGTAAAAAGCTAGGGTACTTGCATATGTATAGCTGATAGTTTCGCTTGTATAGTTGTTTCTCTTTAGTGTCTTATAAATGTATGAAAATGTATGAATATTGTTAACGACGGAATAAATGAAAATGTAAAAAGCTAGGGTACTTGCATATGTATAGCTGATAGTTTCGCTTGTATAGTTGTTTCTCTTTAGTGTCTTATAAATGTATGAAAATGTATGAATATCTCTTAATATCGTTAAGTTTACACTATTTGTATAATGTCCGTTTTATAACTATGTATTGTGTAATTGATATTAAAATGATCCCTAGTGTGTCTTTTATTACCCTATTAGGATAATTATTGATGAATAGGGTAAGTAGGGCATGCTAGGGATAAGTTGTGGGCGCTATGGCGTTCGGGGAACAACTGAGCGCTCCGCCACCTGGCGGACGAATATAATATTTATAGTCCTGAAGCGGGGGACGGGGTTACGTAAATATGTCGCGCAAACCGCGCACCCCGTCCACTCGAAACCGAACGTTATAGCGTCATGATCTTATTAGATCCCTCTTAGGCTAGTTTACATCTAAGTTTTATCTAATAAGAATCTTGTAAATGTATAAAAATGTATAACAATGTCTTGTATGAATAAATGATCCCCCGCGGGGTAGCGGGAGGGGTACACATGTAGAAAAGTAGAAGGGGAAGCCAAAATGGAATAAAAGACGAACCATTTTGGGCTTCCGGCATTCCGATCAGCGGCACCACTCCGAACACTACAAACGGTCAACCAAGTGACTAGGACAAGTAGTAGAACAACAAGTACCTCTGCCCCCTGCCCCCGGCTCTGCTGATATTATCGAAGAAAAGGAAATAAGGCGTTATTATTGTACAACATCCCTATATATACAGTCCACATCCCCCGGCGACCTATAAGGTTGTAGGACAATACTGTCCTCGATCTGTTGAAGAGATCGCAGTAGACAAAAGTGTCCTCAACAATTACCGTAACTATAAAATACTGCAAGGAATCTCTTCCCAAGAAGATTGATTATCGTAGAATAACCGGGAGAAGTTATGCCATTAAAAGTCATTAAAAACATATCTATATAAATAAAAATGTAAACGTTCGTTTGTTCAAAATCTTAAATCTCCGGAAGTTCTTCACCGATTGCTTTAAAATTTTGACACGACGTTGCATTCGAATACGCGCGTGTTTTTACCGTCATACGGTAAAAACATATTCTTTATCCAAAAATAGGTAAAAACAGGGTAAGCGCCATCTGTTGGGCAGGCACAGCAACGCGTGGCCGGGTACAGCTAGTAGGACATATATTTGTACATAAACACACAGATATGAATATAAAATTTAATGAATGTTACGAAATTCATAAATTACAATATAAAAACTACTGTTTCAAGGTACCTAATAAAATCGGACATCTATTGTTTACAAAAACTTATTATATTTAATTAATATCTTTTTTCATTAAAATGACTTGCTCTGTCGGTTTACATCTCTGCTAAATAATTCATGAACACTTTCGTAAGAGACGGAATGTTAAAACTGAAAGTTTTGGTCAAAAAAATTCATTACTTTACAGCGAATGGGGTCGCCAGAGTTACTCATCTTAACGGCAATGACAATTGGACACTATCTATTTGGCCATTTTAGAAATGCCACGGTAAACCACTCAGTAGTGATGAACTTTGAGTAAAGACTCATTTTGGATGAGGCGTTGTTTCTACGATATAATAAACACAATGTGGTTATATTAGTATTATTATTAGTGTGCTAATAAAACTTATAGAAGATAGTGATTTTGTGAATTTTGAAGTGCTGTTTTGCTGTATTTATTTACTGTTTGTTTATATTTTTTTATAAATTATTTATTTATCTTTTAGACATTTCATATTCCTGCATATAATAATAAATTGCGAATATCGTAGTTGATTTTACGAGTACATTTACTCGTAGTGCAATAATTGGGATGTAGCTATGTTATATTAAAATATAATGTATTACCGTTTGTTTTCTCAAATAAAATAAAATATTAACTCTAATAGTTTTTTTTTTATAGAAAGGTGTCAGGTGTCAGACAAGCTGAAAGTTCACTTGGTTAAATGGATACATTAGCGATACACATCAGTCCAGAATGACAAATGTTGGGCAACTTTGGGGATTTAGGAATGGATTTGAAGAAAGGGTTGAGAAAGTGGGAACGGATAGGACAGGATGAGATGGGAATGCAATCAGAAATATGTCACGCACTACCAAAACGTGTACGTACATTGGAGGATAAGAATAAAGATTGTACGATGTTTACAAAAGTGAGGTACAAGCCATACAAAACGTGACAAAGAGATTCATTAAACACAAAAAATGTGTTTGATGAAATTAACATAACCAAATAAATTTATTTGTAAACTCCTGGAAATTTGCAAATGGAAAGGAAAAAGGATTTTACAATAACCGTTTGGTCGGTTATATTTTGTAGTTGTATTATCATAAATTTGTAATTGAATTCGTTGTAATTCAGGACCAACAGCCGATGAAACAATTTCATATGCATTTTGAAAAAAAAACACATAGGTACTAATTTTTACTGCATTTTTATTCTGGTAAGTGATTCGTATGTCAAATAAAATCACTCCTATTAAGTAAATGTAAGTAGGTACCTACCTAAATGAACTGCCTCATCATGAATTTAAAAGACGAGTTAGATCACAACACTACTAAACGACTAACTACCGTTTGAACAGGCGTATCTCGAAATGAACAAATAACTGTTCCGGACAACAGTTATTTTTAACGCGTAATTAGCCCGCGATTTTTTCGCACGGGCAACCCTAACACCATTTTGTTTAGACCTTTCCTTTCAAAGCAAACATTTTTAGAAGACGGGTCTAGTTTTAGTGGGGGAATGTCGTGACTCATCGGAAAGAAAATGGATTTCTTTAAAACATCTAAACTGTTTTTTGATGGAGTCGTGATAAAGAAATCAATGTACAATTCATGTTCTGTGACCTACATTTGTACTATGTTCTATTCAATGTATACTTAATAGGTACATTTGATATAAGCAAGCAAAAAAATATAATTACATTTGTTACATGCCGTTTCGAATAGTGTAGTTGATATAGTGTGATTACAAACTAGCTCATTATCTTTTTGTTGGCATTATGTGTTGTGTACCTACTAAGGGATTTTAAGGGCTTTGATATTAAGGGTTTGTTCTACTTGATTCGGCGGTTGGTGCTGGATGTCGACCTCACGCACATTGTTTCGTGCATGAGAGATATATGGCTTTAAAACGCCACGCTGTTGGTCAAGCTGGCCAAGTTCTTCAAGGCTTGTGGTAGCAGCTGTTTTACCCTTAGTCGCCTTTTACAACATCCACGTGAAGAGATGAGATAGTGCTTTTCTAAAGTCGGCCATACGATACCGATACCACATGGCATTGCACTGTCGTGGCCTACAGCATACGATATTTGAGTATGAATATGGGTAAATAATAAGCGGTGATAGCGATGATAGCCTATGGAGTACAGAAAGATGAGGCAGAAAGTCAACCTGTCAAGGTTATGCCACAACCTCAATTTTAAGTTCATTGTAGTACGTATCTCGATGCGGGCTTCTTGGTCGTACAGTATAGTGGACGAAGACTGAGATTCGGCCTGACTACTGAGAGATATGAATATTATGAATAGATATGAATATGAATAGAGATAATACCACCAGAATACTCGTAAATTCTCTACAAAATGACAAAAACTGAAAACAACAAAAAAGTAAACTTTGGCCTGAACTACAAATTAGTTACAATAGAACCTTGATTAATTGGAACTAATCGCTGCTGAGGGCCGTTCGGATAATCTAAAAATTGATTTATAAAAAAGAAAATTAACTTATACTCCGCGCTCGAGCTCCGAGGCCCCGGCGCATGAGGAGCGGGGACCGCCCCGCCCCGCCTCACCCGTAACCGCCGCGTCACCCTTTCGAGCTCTATAACCCTATATTATCTAGCTATAATTCAGATAGTAACTAATATAAGTATCTAGGTATGTAACTAATTTTATTTACCTTATTTCTATTAAAACATTCACGCAATTTACAATTCATTCTATAACATTTTTACATATTATTGGTACCACAACCCATATAAACAGAGATTTAAATGAAAAATAATATTTATTGTTTACTATCGATGATAGTTTAATTAACACTTAGTTATCGATAACTTTATCGAATAACGTGACGCAACACTAGAAACATTCTTCAAAAGGCCCTCGGAGCTCGCGCGCGAGAGTAGATACGAGTAGATAGATGATACTGTTAAATTGAGATATATTTATAAAGGAGTATTGGGATAAAATCAAATGTTAAACTTAGAAACAGACGAACTGTAATAATTACAATAATGAAATATTCTTACATGCTATCATCCGTGTGCCGGCCTGCTTTGGAATATCACCATCCCATCCAATCTCGCGGCTAGTAAAAGGCGATTAAGGGATAAAAACGCCACAAGCCCTGAAGAATTACGCCGCCTCTAAAAGAATGTACTCGCCAACCGGCTTGGCCACCGCGACGTTTTGAAATCATACATCCCATGTCCAGCCAGCAATGGACGAAAAAAAGGACTGGTTACGGCATTATGTTTCTGTACAAATTCAAGATCTAGCTATCCGTATAGGATTTAATCCGTATTTAACACCTGCCGTCTGTACCACCTAGTTATTTCCTATCATAATTAATTAAAATTGATTTAAAATTTAAAAAGTATGATATCACTTATAAACCTTTTATTGTCTTATTTATGGGTCATTAAATGAGTCGCGGTCGGTTAAATGCTAATATGACTGTAATGAAAGTCCAGGACCACACACGGAACACGATCGGAGTGAACACGGTTTTTGTATATGGACAATGAACATAGCCAGTCTTGTATTCTTTATTATCTTCGCGTGCGGCAGGTTTTGGAACTAACCGTAATTACTTGTATAAAAGCAAATGGTGACCATTTCGAATAGACGTTATATTTATTATTAAAATGCTTACCTATTTATTACTAAAACAATACAAATTATTCTAGTAAGACGATAATGTAAAAATAAAAATATCAATGTTCTCTTTGTAACAAAACTTATGGGTAGATTAGGTATATACTCGTATATAACGTCAAGTTTTAGAAATTGAACAAGTAAGAATATGTGTTTGCCTTTTTCCTTTGTAATTGTAATGTCCCGTAAGTCCTGTCCTGTAAACTGTCCTGGTACCCCTCATAAATATGGTAACAAAAATTGGATTAGAATCGCGTAGTGTAACATATGGAGTTACACTGCAATAGACAAAATCATTGCCAGTTCGCCACCTTCCCTTCCTCGAATAAAAATGTATCCGCTATAAAAAAGTTAGCGCGACAATACGATAACGTAGATCAAGATAACTACTAAATTGAAAATTTAGACGACATGTATGTTTTGTTTTTTATGATGACCCAATGATAGATAAACAAACAGAACTGTTTCTAGGTCAGCATCGATGTAATAAATAATAGAAATCTTTGTTTTGTTCTTGAAAATAATATTGGGTCTGGTACTTTTGTTTGCAGTGAAATAAATGTATGGAACTTCTACCACACAATACCATCAGCCTATGTCTCTCTACTGTGGATATGCCTCTCACCGAAGCGCACAATCACACACGATTTTAGGCTCTTCTCGTCCAGCTACCACCAGCGAAGTTTTTTTAAGTTGTCGGTTCACGTGGCCGGAGCGGGACCCACACTGGGCTTCTATCCCATCGGTTATCGGTGCTGCGGCAAATATGACATATGTGGCAAATATGGTAAATATTCAGCATGCTGATTCTATGAGCTACGAAATAAAACATAAACTCTGTCTAAAATTTCGATACTATTTCCGATTCACATTCGTGAAGTCGGGTCGGGTAGAACTCCAACCTGTACAATGGTACAAATTGGATTTCGAATCTGCGACATTACTACTATATATTGGTTTCTAGACAGTAATTCGATACAGGTACAATGGAGCCTGCATCGTATTACTGTGTAAAAATCAAACCATATTTATATTTAATGCAAATAAGCATAAGTTGAATTTGTAATGCGTCATATATATCGTCGGGTATTGTTTGTACATCAGCAAAAGAGCACTTGTTATTATAATTAGAAAGTATGCAGTCACGTACCGTGCACTCAGCAATTTCACCGTCCGAGACGAATGCACAGAATGCAACAGAAGTGCATTAGCGTGCAAAAAATATATAACACATGAAATAAAAGGACAATTTTAATTCACCGGTGTACTGTTCCGCCACTGTATTGAAAAGAGGTAGAGAATCTTCATATAATAATCGCAGTGTTTTGAAAATTTTATAATACAATAACGGTTATTTTTTCACAAATCGAATTAGTAGTAATGGTACATGCGCATAATGTATATACAGATATAATTCTAATGAAGAATTTGAGCATTTTCATTATAGCATTCATAATAAACTCTCTTTTTCAGTAAATTATCAACTTATTCAATGGGCAGTTAGTTGGCGCCAACAGCAATGAAGAACAAAAATGTTCTTTCATTATGAGCAACGAATATAAAACTTAAGGCCGCTATTACAACTCGTTTATGAACGCAAACAAACATTTGTAATCGTACGAATGCTTTTCGATCAATCCCTTACACCTAATCAATTCTTTACACCTAGTAAAGGACGCTATATCCGGTAATAAATGATTAAATACGGTACATTGCACTATATTCGAATTAATATACATATACGTTCTCAGACATACAATAAAATGTATGTCTGAGTTAAATTCATGTATTTATATAATAAGTTGTGCTGTGTGGTGTCGGCCGGCTCCACTCTATCTCTTTCTGTGGGTGTCGTAAAAGGCGACTAAGGGATAAAAAAGCCGCTACCATAAAGTCTGAGGAACTACACCACCTCTAAAATAGTGGACTCGCCAACCCGCTTGCTCGGCGTGGTGTTTTAAGCCAGTAGACAATGTGTATTTATGATGAGTGCTTGTGTCTTTATATTTTAAACGACTGTGATTAGATAAGCTACTGTATCTCACACGTGCTGTGATAGCGCTTCGTAAAAGCGTTACTGTGAAATTACTGCAGAATGAAACGAGAAAATTACTTTTAATGTCGTGTACGCGACAAAGGAAATGTTAGGTATTTTTATCTCATACAAATATGACGTCGTGGAAAACGTCGACACACAGACAATACCTGTTTAATTTATGAAATAACTTCGTTAATGTACATTTGTTTATTATTTTAGTATGAGAAGTAAAGACACAAAAATACTGAATAAAATAACGATCGATCTAACAAATCGATAGTACTAAATTTAATAGTGGATTAATTTAAGGTCCTCCGGTGACAATAAAAACCGGGAATTCCGTCGGCTTCGTCGTCTCTTTAGTAAGTTAAAATTATTTAGCTACTTCAACTATTAAAAAATAGGTTGTTTTATTGATTGTTTCTCGTCTAAATAAATATAAGTTTCTATTATTACATTTAATTTAATATCTTGTTTCATTATAGTTTTCGTTATTCATTGGCCGAGTAGCCAGCGCTTTATCACTCCAAGATGGGCCCCGATGTCGCCACCGATGGCGTTCTAGGATTGTCCAGACTGGCACTAGGTATTATAGATTCTTGTTTTGAGAAAATTATGGTCATAACCATAATAAATCATGAGAATCAAAATAATAGGGGTTAAAGTATGAAAATGCCGTGACTTGAACGAATTAACTTTGAATTGACATAAAACCTTCATGGTGTGAGATTTTCGAGTGAAACTTTTTTGACATGATACCTATGAGGTTCTTGTTTTAAAAAATGTGCAACATTCGATTTTCGACTTTCAATTGTTTTTTTTATTCAGCTTAGACGGGAAAGATGGATACTTCGAAAATCCGAGTAATCTTTGAATACGAGTTCCGACGCGGAACTAACGCGGCAGAAACGGCTCGCAATATCAATGCTGCGTTTGGAGAGGAGACTGCTAATGAACGAACCGTGCGTTTTTGGTTTAAACGCTTTCTTAATGGAAACTCCGACTTGAAGAACGAACCACGTGGAAGACCGCCCACACAGGTGAATAACGCTGAATTGAAGGAGATGGTGGAAACCGATCCGAGTCAAACTACCCAGGAATTAGCGGCATGGTTTAACGTTACTTTACCTACAATATTGACTCATTTGCATCAAATCAATAATATAAAAAAATATGAAAAATGGGTGCCTCATGATTTGACTGATCTGCAGAAAGAAACGCGTGTTAAAACTTGCGTTGCCTTGTTGAATCGGTACAGAAATAAAGGAATATTGGATCGAATTGTGACATGTGACGAAAAGTGGATTCTTTACGATAACCGAAAGCGAAAAATGCAATGGCTGACCCCAGGTCAAACGCCGCAACAGTGCCCTAAGGCAAAGCTTACCAATAAAAAGGTAATGGTAACTGTTTGGTGGTCTATTCATGGTGTTATTCACTATAGCTTTCTCAGGTCTGGTTAAGCAATAACAGCAGATGTTTACTGTGCCGAACTTCGAACAATGATGGCGAAACTAGCAGTGAAACAGCCCCGACTCGTGAATCGATCTTCACCATTATTGCTCCATGATAACGCAAGACCTCACACTGCACGAGAAACCGTTGTAACTCTACAGGAGCTGCAGTTAGAATTTTAATGCTAAAATTACTTAGGTAGGTATTCTGAGGCCATCGAGTATTGAGAGATTTATTTTTATATTTTAAACTCAAAGCAATATAACGTGCTAGAACATCTTATTTAAAATTGTATGCATCTGGAGTTGTCGACTTATTCTTGCCGTGCATGAAATTGTACCACAGAGGAAGGAACCAGTCATAACAATAACAACAATAAAATAAAATAATAACAATAAAATATAAATTTTCTAACTATGAAATAAAGGGAGTTATTTATCTAAAATTACGTATTAATTACATAAAACTGATTGTGTAATGAATGCATGCAACGAAAAAGGTAACACAAGATAACGGAGTTATAATAAAAGATCGATACCATTTAATTGATATATGTACCTGGATAATAAGCTTACATAATCTATGGTCGGTAATTAAATATAATGATGACGTAATTAAATTTTAAGAAAATGATATTAGTTCTTTGCCACAATACCTTAATCCTTACTGTCATTCATCGTGATAAATTACAGTCTTTATAAACATGAAGGGAGCTTTTCTATTTTTTAATATAAAAATCAATATCGTCAGTGAAACCGAAAAAGTACTGAAGCGCCACTTTTGTCAAAATTCAGTTAACTATAATGTCATTACATTTGTGTTTTTCTTTTCATCATCGATCTGTCTAGTCATCGTGACGATCCGAATACTTATTTGTTATTTTAGCATTCAAAAATTAGAACCAATTTTTTTTATTTCCAGAGACTAATTAAGAATTTTAAATTTACGCCGCAAAGGTAACCGATGCAACAAAGTATACACTACGCGTTCTGCAGTACATAAAAAAACAGTGAATTTTAACAAATTCGCCTCTTTGCATCACAAATGCATGCAAAAAGCACTAACAATATTGCTATGAAAATTAAATTATAATAAATAAATAATTTTAACTATTCGGGTCATTGTGCTTCACGATATTGGACAAATATTAAGTAAAAAGTTATGATTTTGTTTTCTCAAAAATGAAACTGTAAAGTTAGCAATATGGCGCTATAGTATCTTTATTACCTTTTCATTAACGATATGTGATGAAGATTGTATAATAGGTAGTCGGAAAAGTTCGCGGCCTTTTTGAACGTATGAGTTTAGCGTGCTATATTTCTGGCAACACTGATCACTAGCGGGAAAGTGATATACCGTTTGACAGCTGACTTTTTGTAATGGCGGCAAATTTAAATTACAAGTTAATAATTTTTATGTTTTCAATATTTTTTAAGAATTTTAAAATGGAAGTTAACGAGATTAATGAGGAAAATTAGATGTTTCCAAAAAATTTTTCGACAAGGGTATGAATGTTTCTAGTGTTCGAAACGAGATTTGTGGTGTTTACGGAGGAGATGCTTTATCTAAAACTTCTGCAAAAAAAAAATGGTTCAGACGATTCAGGTCTGGTAATTTTTATGTGAATGACTGAATGACGTGAATGAAGGTAAATGTTGATGGTATCATTGAAAAATTGAAGCAATTCGACAAGCAGTCATAAAATTGTGGAAAAGCTTAACATTCACCACTCAATAGTTTTGGATCACCTGCATAAACTGAATCTTGTCAAAATCTAGCATGATTCAAATGACAGAAACTTGGTGAATAGAATTTCCATATGCGAGATGTTGCTAAAACGAAATGAAATAGATCCATTTCTGAAGAGATTAGTAACAGGCGATGAGAAGTGGATCACCTAGGATAACAATGTTCGAAAACGATCTTGGTTTAAGCGAGGTGAGCCATCACAAATAGTCCCAAAGCCAGGCCTCACTCTGTACAAAGTCATGTTATGTGTATGGTGGGACTGGAAAGGCATTGTGTATTACGAGCTTTTGCCACATGGAAAAACGATTAATTCTGATGTTTACTATCAGCAATTAGTAAAATTGAATCAACACTTGAAGAAGAACGCCCAAAATTAATCAATAGAAAAGGTTTAGTTTTCGTTCACGACAATGTTCAACCGCACACATCTTTGATAACTAAACAAAAATTGATAGACCTTGATGGAAGTTTTAATGTATACTCCATATAGTCCAGACATATAACACCTTCGGATTTTATTATTTATTCCACTCTGTACAAAATTCTCTAAGTGGAGTAAAATTACATTCAAGAGAAGTCTGTATTAATCATTTAAATCCAAAAATTTTATAGCGATAGGATAATGGCTCTCCCAGAAAAATTGCGAAAGATAGTCAAATTAAATGGGCAATATTCCGTTCAATAAGTATTTACGTATCTAATACAAAAAAGTCTTTATTATTTTCACGATAAAAAGGCCGCGAACTTATCCGATTACCTAATATTTTAAGCGATTTCGTAACTAATATTTCAAAGCTTGTAACTCACTACAGCTGAATATCTATTGTATTTTTGTAAAATTACACCCACCTTTTAGGTTTCCACCTTCTAATGAATACTCCAAACATGTTGATGGATTCTAACTTCATTCACATCACCAACACAATCACTCCCTTCACTAGCACTGTTTACAACACTATTTGTTTGTACTGTGACAACACCATGCAATTTCCTATCCTGTTTACGTCCTATGTTTTTTTTAAACGAGTACTTGTTTGGATCAACACACGCTAATCAAGCGTTTAGAAATAGCCATTCTAAATATAAAACTCACTGCCACTGTTTACTAACAAACTTCGATATTCAAAATATTGGAACGAACCACTCACTGCACTCACGTCAGACGAGGATCGGAATCGGCATTCCGAATTCGAAAAATCGACGATTTTGGGCATAGACAATTTTTTTTCTAATGCCAGCCGCACACGTGCGTTCCGTGCGGGCGATGCACGGCGACTGGTTGGCTCCCGATTGCAATATGCAGCTGGTGTAGATCCCGCTTTGTGTTAATAAATTTTAGATGTCAAGCGAGTTGCATGGTGCTGGTTTAATCTTTGGTTGAATGGGCCTGTGTCGCCGCCTTTGCCGCTGTGGGGTCATTTATTTCGCAATTTACAAAGTGGTTTAAATCTCCTGCATGATGTTACATTTACACTGTAATGTCGCAGTCTTGTACAACTTTGCCAGTGTAATGTAGAGCATTTTATTTATTGGTTCATTATCAACTTTCTATGTGGAACAATTCGTTATTAATTAGTATATTTATACCGTATCGGTACACAGAATTATAAGCACATATTGAGTGACCTTTGACACATCGAATTTTGAAGTTTTAAACTAATATTTGGCGCAGTTGGTAGTGACTGGTGACACGCCTGAAGTGTAAAAGGTCCTAGATTTATGTCCCGGTCGGACATTCCCTTGTTTAAAGACAACTGTTTGTTTGGATCTGGATGTGTGTTTGTGTTTGTCTTGGGGTTGTATTTGGACCCAAGACACGGGGAATCCTAGTGTGGGCCATTGAGTGTGTGGTTATTTATTTATTTTAATTAGATATTGTTCCATATGGAAATTTATTTTATTTATAACACAAAAACTAAAAGTGTTGATTCTAGAGATATTTTTATTGTTTAAGAGTAACACAGAGTAACGGCCGTATGGTGTCGGCTGGCTTCAGAATAACACCACGCCCGTGGGTGTCGTAAGAGCTGACGAAGGGATAACAAAGCCTCCCTCACAGGCCCTGAGGATCTCTAAAAGAGTGGACTCGCCAACTCACTTGATCAGCGTGGCGTTTTATATCCCTCATACACAAGGTTTTTTTTTATATAAAAATAAGTCGGCAGACGAGCACATACAGTCCACCTGATGGTAAGTGGATACTGTTATCCATAGACATTCGCGATACATGCCAACATCAGTCCAGTTGGCACGCCCTCGGATGCGCTTCCTACTTTTGCAGATTAAGGAATGGATTGGGAAAATGGAGAGGGATAGGATGGGATGGGAATGGGCTCTGGCATATCTCATTCACTACCGAAACACGTACGTACATTGGGGAAATACGATAACGTAGGAAATGAAGTACATTTCAAGGTAGTCTTCTATGAGAGAGGTGTAACGCCCAGCGGCTATGGGAATGCAACATACACTATCCGACTAATTTGCACAAGGAGGTAGATGTTAAGACAAAGTAAATTTAACATGACATTATTTTTAATATCAAAAAGTAACAAACAGTGTGTGCCCACATAGTGATAAGTTACTGCAGTTGTCCATGGAATGACACCAGAGAGGTCCTATAAAAAGTTTTTAAACAAAAATCCAAAAAGGTTTCCCCGTAATAAAAAAAAGTCTTGTAAAATTTAGCAACTTTTTACATGAAAAATATCGGTAGTTCCACGACCCGGTTACTCGGGTGAGCCCAGGAAGCTTTTACCGGGAATACACGGTTTTCCCGGGAGTGGTCCTCTTGCTGAGTGACCCCTTTACCTAATTTGGGCAGAGATGATAACGAAAGAAGAATTTCAAATGAATTGTTTATGGAAACGCAGTTTTGAACGTCCATGTGATTAAAAGTCAATGAATGTACTCGTACACACTTCATTTTTAAAATTATTAACCTGTCAGACATTCATTTGTTTAAAGCTCGGTTCTGGATGGTATGCTTGTCTTCGTATTGTGTCTTTTTTATTGCTTCATAATTTTATGTGTAATTTATTTGTTGCTACCTGCTACTGTGTGTTGTTGTGTCGGAATAAAGTGATGCCTATGTCTCTATGCCTCTCTATATCTATGTGCCCGTATCTCTGTGACTGGAGACTACGCATTATGTGGAGTTTTAATTAGTGATTTTATTGCTGACTCTGCCTGCATTGATAAAGCAGCATCTTATCAATGTAATTTATTGCTTTTGCTATTAACAGTACATTTACATAAATATTGGAAAAATTAAAAGGTTTTTCTATTCCCAATTATAATATAGTTTAGGCGTATAAAATAATCAAACTCGTTTAAAATTTGATTGAAATATCAAAACGAACATACACATATAATTGTGTATTACAATAATATAGTATTGTGGAAACACAATGGGTTTCCAAAACCCTTTCGATACGATATACGCAAATAGAATTTCCTTCCCTACTCAATGTACTCATTCAACATATCAGCTTTTTCCATAAAATTTGTATAAGGGAAAAATTGCAAAGGGACTCGAGTGGGATCCTCAACAAGACGGTGGATTCCTCGACGAAATTGGAGATTTTTCACTTACCCAGCGAATAACCGAGTGGAGAGCCCTTGTTATTGGATATCCGATATTCAACGGCCTCGATAGAGATTCTACTTTGATGCCTTACCTGAAAAGAAAAAAATCGATTTTATGTATATTAAATGTTCGACAGCACCGGTGACCTCAGAGCCGGCAATTACCTCGCGCAGCGCTTAAGGTACCAACTACACGAACGAACCTCTCGCGGCGATATTCTCGCCCGTGTCATTGATATCAATAGTATGGCTATTGCCGAGCGCGTCTACATACAGCGATACGCAGGCAATATACACTACTTATGGTAGATACATAGATAATACTTTTATCATATATATACGAGTACTTATCATATACAAAAACATACAGAAAAACATATAATACTGGTAATTAGAAGTACAATCGACGGCCTTATCACTGAAGTGATTTCTTACAGGCAACCTTTGGCGAATAGAAGTGGATGCTGCAATAAGTATTGCTATCCAAAGATACCTCTTTGGACATGCCAACATGCCGCCAGCATGTTGGATATTTTGCCGCAAGGACTTAATCCTTTTAATATCCTTACCATTCATACCGTCCCACTGTATTTATTGGTGGGGCAGAATGAACTCTCCTCCCCACCAGTATGTACAATTCTCAATATACAAATCTAATACATGTTTACGAATAAACATCCAATTAAAGAATAAATTATAATATAACCGCAGATCTTTACAGACTTTTCATCAACAAGAGATCTTAAAGAATAGATTTTATAGTAAAATTACAAAGGAATTCTTCGAAGGAGTTCCAACTGCCGTCGTGTTTTACACTGCCATCTAACGATTTCCCATAGGAATGGGAACGTAAATACAGGGCAGGTGAAGGTATCCGCCATATACTTATGTCGTAACAATCACGGCGTTCGATTTATACTTACGGTTCAGGTATTCCGTGAAATTGGAAATCACGTTAAAATATTCTAAGCGTGTGCAAGATGATGCTTTATTGAAAGAAGGTTGCATACGAACAGAGAGTTCGCAAATGGTAAGAAGAAACTATCGTCCATGGACATCTGAGATACATATTTGTTCATCTGGTAAAAGGGTCTTAATGCGTATGTTTACCTTATTTTACTCGACGTTTCGGCTTGGTTACACCAACCATGGTTATGAGCTGACTAACCTCATGGTCATAAGTGGACAGCTGTCATCAGTAGTCAGTCATCAAATCAGTCAGACACCAGTGTAACCCAGCCGACACATCGCGTAAAATAGATAAGATAAACATACGTGTTAAGACCCTTTTAATAGAACACGTGTTTGAAAAACTTGAAAATCTCGAACGATATTTGTGATATATGCTTGCGTCAGACATGAGACTCATCTGCAATTGCTGCTGCCTGGTTAAGCGTAAAGTTTTAAAAAACCTTAGGAAAAATGGATTGGAAAAAAAAAGTATGCATTCCGTTAGCTGTAATAAAGCAAATTTCATATACTTACCATAGTTAATGTATAATTTATACCATAATTTATACATTTATACCAACCATAATTTATATATAGGTTTTCAAAAATGCGACATGCCAGAAAAAAATATAACTTGGCAGCAAATATACTTAGCTGCATTATTAGTTACTAATTCTGCCTTCTATTTGCTTTCAGCGCAAAAGTATATTTTTGACAACATTAAAGGAAATTTAAAAAAATCTTAGTTTTCTGAAATAATACGGCGGCGAATAATGACACCGATGTGAAATTATTAAATGAGCTACAGAAAATACTGAATGAGCAGCAAACATTTCTATATATCCAAAGGTAGGCAGTGCATCCGGGGGCGTGCCAACGTTTGTCATTTTAGACTAATGTTGGCATGCATCGCGGATGTCCATGGGCTATATATAGTATGCACTCACCATCAGGTATGCTCGTCTGCCACGTTCTTCCATATAAAAACATAGAAAAAAAGGTGGATTAGGTTTAAGTTATCTTGTGACCATACAGAAATAACAGTCCCGTGAAGCGTGACTTCGTCGACTATGTAATTACATTCTTAGAGTACACCGTCATTGAAAAGTTTTAGGACCAACTTCAGACTGCTGTCATTTTCAAACCGCTCGTACCACAACTGTCAAATTTAGCCTAATGACACTTCAGTCTATTGTTTACAAGCGTACGAAAGCATTTTGTTCCGCGATTTATAGAAAAAAAGTTTTACATCATGGAAATGAAGCGTAATGCGGTAATTGCTCTTTATTTGGGCAAAAAATCAACAATGCAAATTGTTCGCGACCTAAAACACCTCAAAATCCACAAATCCTTCGTGTGTCGCACCATAAAACGATGGAATGAGACCGGTAGCGTGAACGACAAACCAAGAAGTGGCCGTCCAAAAAGTGCAACAACAAAATCTACGGTCAAGAAAGTGAGAGAACGAATTCGTCGAAATCCGCGCCGAAGTGCAAATGAACTGGCAAAAGAATTGCATGTATCAACCGAATCAATGAACCGTATGCTGAAAAACGACCTTGGACTCAAGCCGTACAAGTGCCAAAAAGTGCATGAACTCACTGCAAAGCAAAAAAAAGTTAGACTGGACCGATCAAAGTTGTTGCTTCGTCGGCACGCAAGTGGTGAAATTCCGAACATTGTGTTCTCCGATGAGAAAAATTTCCCATTGGAACAATATTTGAACAAACAAAATGATCGTGTATGGCTAAAAGAGAGGTCGAGTGAAAATTTGGATCATCGTACGGTCGGCAGAAACCAACATCCACCACAAATTATGGTCTGGGCAGCTGTAACCGAAAATGGGCGCACTCCAATCGTTTTCATCGACCCTGGCGTCAAAGTGAATGCGACATACTATCGGGAAAAAGTCCTGGAAGCTGCTCTGAAGCCGTGGGCACGTAAACAATTCGGTTTGAGACCGTGGACGTTTCAACAAGACTCGGCACCGGCACATAAAGCGCTTGTGAACCAAGAATGGTTAAAAAACAACGTTCCGAACTTCATTTCGCACACTGAATGGCCATCCAAATCTCCCGATGCAAACCCGCTAGATTATTGTCTCTGGTCCATTTTGGAGACCAAGGTCGGCGCAAAAAAATACCATAGTATGGATGCATTCAAGAAAGCCATTGTTCGAGAATGGGCCAAAATACCGGAAGATCACGTTCGTGCCGCATGCAACTCGTTCACAGACCGTTTGAAGGAAATTGTCAAGGCAAAAGGTGGTCATATCGAGCGAAAGTGATTAAAATCGAAAAAATTCATTGTTTTTGAACATTTCTGACTTTGGTTTCAATAAAAATTATTTTTGGGAAAAAAATTATGGTTGTTTTAAGTGGTCCTAAAACTTTTCAATGACGGTGTAGAGTGGAGTGGAGTATAGTAATTTATTTCAGTTGTTTTGTTGATCATAATTTGCTGCTCATTTCATTGATTTTAAGAAGTGCGGTTAAAGCCGAATAGGTCATAATTTGTATTTACTAATTCACATTATTCGGTGAACAAATGAAAAAATAAGGATGTAAACTTTAACATCATAGATATCTATTTTTAGTAAAATTTAAACATTATAAATTTATGAATTATCATTTATACATTATAAAGTACATGATTTTATTTTTTAGCTGACGTCCCTAAGTAAGAGCTGTCTACAATAGTAAAATTTTGCTTACAATAAAAACATTATAAGTTGATAACTATTTGCTGCCAACTCATTATTTTTGCTACCATAGATATATTGTTTAGCTGACCAAATTGCTATCTATATATTTGCTGTTCGTTAAATACATGCCCTTTAACAATTTACGTTTGTATATTTGCGATAGCTAACGTTATGTGACTGCTACCTTTAACGAATAGATTTTATCGAATAGAATGTGTGCCACAATTCCTATTACCACAAAAGATATTAATACTTATGTATAAGCTTTTGATCAACTCGAGGTATGACTCCTCTAAAGGACAAAGTTGAGGGCCGGTTACTGAACTACAGAGACCTACCACAAAGCAATTTTAAAAACAAACAGCTGGTTAAAACCGTTAAACGAGAGAACCGTTCCCGGAAACCGTCAACACCTGACATTTGCGTAACAACATCGTGACGCTTGCAGGCACTTGCACACCACCTTGGGATGATTTATTTCATAAGAAGCCAACCTGTACATACTATAGGCTTGTGTAACACAATCATAAAGATACACTTATTGTACATATCATAATTAAAGCCTAACTCAGCATGTTACAATACATTAAACAAACATATTAAACATCCAAACCTGTAATGGCATAGTAAATAGATGAAGTAAACGAAATCTAAGAGAATCATTGTCCGTCGTTTAAATATTATCTTTAATTCGTGAAGAAAATATAATCCAATTTTCTTTTTGAAGCAGGGTAATGAATCGTTAAGAATATATATGGCAATATATTATAAATCTTATTTAAGGATGTTTTATTTGGTCTGTACCTATGAAATGCCGTATTATATGGAAAAAGGCTAATATTTTTTTGTACGAAAATTATATATTTAATTAATAGAAGTATTGACCATTATTATCAATGCACTGTTGCCATTTTAATGTAAGTTGATTAATGCCTCTGCTATAGAACTCCTGGGGACGGAAATCGATGAATTCTCTGAAAGCATTTTTCACTGCCTCATCGGAGTTGAACTTTTTCCGCTGTAAAAAGTTATCCAAATTCCGAAAAAATGGAAATTAGTAGGGGAAAAGTCTGGCGAGTACGATGGGTGAGGAGAGTTTCCAGTCGAAGCTTTTGTAACTTTGAGACTGTCTGCCGTGGAGTGTGTGGACGAGCGTTTTCATGGAGAAGCAGTGGACTAGAGCGATTGATCAGACTCGGTTTGTTTGATAGCGAGCTTGACCATCATCGTTTGCAGATCTTCACATTAATTGCATTAATTGTTGAGCCAGATCTCAAGAAGCTGTAGTGGATAATACCGGCACAGGACCACCATACAATCACCATGAGCTTCTTTTGACTACGTTTGGGACATTGTTTGGCTGTATCTCCTGGGTTCAACCATTGTGACGAACGTTTCAGATTATCATAAAGGATCCATTTCTCATCACAAGTGACAATACGAATTAGAATGCATTCATTTTTGTGCCGGTTCAGCAATGTAAGGTAAGTTTCGAGGTGTGTTTGAAGTTGCCTTCATTAAGCTCATGCAGTACCCACATTCCGAGCTTCTTCACTTTCTCGATTTGACGGAAATGAATATAATAATACTATATCAATATCGCATATCAATAAAAATATAATAAAACAGTTACTTCCAACTAACCGTTAACAGTCCAAGTACAAATACAGACTGCCGTTCCCTGGATTCTTTAATACCTGACATTTTAGTAGTAACTCTGAGACCCCGAATGGGTGTAACTATGTCCTATATCATAGAAGGCAGAGGCCAATGGAGCTGACTTGCATGGTAAATGCGAAGTATAATGTTCTAGAACGAAAAGAGTTGAAAGGGGACGTACTTCCCGGAATTCGGACGTTACCTCCGGAGCATTAAGCAGAGGGTACCTAGATGGTTGGTAAGATTATAAGTGGTACTGGATCGTGACCATGGGTCTTATCGTATAACCGTACTATACCATCAGCATTTGTCTCTGCATTACTAGATCTTTCACTCTTCACATCCAGCCACCACTGGCAAACTTCTTTAAGTCGTCGGTCTACCTGACCAGAGGGCGTTCCACACAGCGCTTCCCGGTACGTAACCTCCATTCGAGGATTCAGCTATCTCATTGGTTGTTGGTCTTGCGACGAATATGACCTGGTCCACTAGATCCTTTAGTTCCTTGACGAATCTTTTAGGATTTTATCCCACAAAGAAAGTCCAAGCATAGCTCTCTCCAAAGCTCGCCGAACTACTTTGAACCTGAACTTATCGTCACGAGTACCTCCATAATTTCGAACCTTTAACATAGCAATGAAAAAATAAAATAAAACAGCTGTTTCAAACCGTTAATCGAGAGGATCGTTCCCAGAAAAAGTCAGCACCTGACATTTGCGTCATAATACTGAGACGTTGCAGGCGCGTGCGCCGCACCCACCTTACAAATAATGCACTGAGCATGAAATATTGTATGATAGTCGTAGATGAGTTTATTATAGTGAATTGGTCCAGGTAGATATGGATTCTGAATAGATCTTACATTTTCATAAATACAACTAGGTTTTAGGTTTTTTTTTAATTATAATTGATGAACTAGCCTTAGAAATTAGCTTTTATTTAAACTTAGGTACCAAGTAGCCTATTCAAAATGTGATCCGCAAGCGAGATAGCAATTATAGAAACTGCGAGGAGTCGTTTTATCTGAAAGGGTTTGTAAAGTGGGAGAGTTAACCAATCCAGAAACCAATATCTTAGAAGTTAAATCATCTCACAGTAATTATAGACATTTATTTTCACACAAATTACAAAATGTAGAAATAGCTACCTTAATTTATATTGGGATCGTCTTCAATACCAGTGAAAATTAAGGTTTAGGATTGATCAACTCGACCACCCTTTTGGTCCAATGGATTCCTCGCAAATTCAAAAATTCTTTACTACTCCGTGGACAATATTTCTGGCGGGCAACTTTACTAAGCCTCTAATCACTGAACTCGCCCGTTTAGAACTCGATTTAGGAGAAAAAGAGAAGACAGAGTAACAGAGATGAAGCTTCCCACCACATCCCTACCCTAAATGTTTTTAAACTTATATCTAACTACAAAAACAGTAACTCTCTGTCGTAATACCCGCAGGCATGACACACACCCTCTCCCTCACACACCCACCCGCGCACGCAACTCTCGCAAGCACGCAATTGGCATGTTAGTTGGCATTATTGATTTCTAAGATTGTTTATAGTATATTTTATCTAATGCTCGAATACATAAATGATAACGTCGAATTAAAACCGCATCTCTTCTTAATTTCACTTAATCTTTGAATATAGGAAAGCCAACCACTACAAGTATGTCATTGTTCCATTTATTTAGCAACATAAGCAAATAATGAAATAGAATTGTTTATTACGAACTGCTGATTAAAGGCTTCAAACAATTACGCGCATTAAAATTGAAACTGTAATTTGAATACAGAGGAATTCAAAAAGTATTGATTGTACAATTAGCAACCTATCAGTATCTTAATAAGTTAGTTATTACTATATTTGATTGATTTTGCTTAAATATGAGCGCGTTATTCAATACCCACAGATGTAGGGCATAAATAACGCAAGTTGTCCGTCGCTGCGTGCCTGTAGTTGGCGCTAAGCTTCTACTGTGTCACTAGCAAGTCGTTACAAAATACAAAATTGTCAAATTGTGCTATAATCAATTTGTAAAAATTCGTCAGAACCTATGAACCGAGTCAAGGGAGATGTTTAGTTTCATCGGTGATTGGTTTATCGTGACGTAATCGTACCCGTAAGTACAAAACAAGTGACACGCTTGACTAGTATACAATTTCACGAACTTGCGTTGTCTGTCTACGGTGTTATGTTACCGTATTAAATTAAACAAACCAACACTATTGTATTAAAGCAAGCGCTTCATCAATCGTTGTTTTTTCGCGCAACATTTGTTACAAACTTTAACTTCTATTAATATGCTTATTATTATTTATATTTTATTACTATGCCTGGCACATAGCTCGAAGAACCGATGGCCGATGGGGCAAAAGGGTTCTCGAATGGAGACCACGTACCGGCGGACGAAGCCGAGGACGTCCATCTGCTAGATGGACAGACGACCTCATAAAGGTTGCGGGCACCCGCTGGATGCAGGTCGCTGCCGATAGGTCTAAATGGCGGACAATGGGGGAGGCCTATGTCCAGCAGTGGACGTCCAAGGGCTGAAAAGAAGAAGAAGAATATGCCTAGTCTATTTACGCACTTATGAATATCTTTTTAACAAACAAGATTATTTTTGACGGACAATATTTAGACACAGTAGCCGGCGATTATGGCAAGTCAATTAAGTGGAATGAATGAACTGAGCTCTGTCAGTCAATAGGGTATATAAGTACAATACCCGACAAGTTACATAGCATATTTTTATCACAAATGAGAAAGAAAGGATTGATAGTGTTCGGCTATTTTCGACTGCAAATAGAAATGTCAATTCGATTTATAAAGATCATCCTAGAATCTTGCGCTTCTTGAGCTCTTGATTCCGTAAAGGTTCTTCTTGAGTGAAGACTAAAGAGCATAAAACTGTACTTAATTATTTATTAAAAATATTGACGTTATAAATTTTTAAATGTTTAATGAAAAATATAAGTTAAAGTACAAAATAAAAAGGTTCAATAAGAACATTCTATCGGCCGTGAGAAGAATACCGTGGAAATGCATCAATGCGAGCTTTTGAGGAGGCTTTCTAAAAGCTTCGGATTCTGGACATTAATTACTCGACTGTAAATTTTAATAGAAAATTGTTGAGGAAAAAAATGTAAAAAATGGTTTTGCCTTAAGGTGCATACAGACGGACTGCATTTGAAGTCCCAGTCAGCTGCTAATATGCAGTTTGAATGTAGCTTCTGTGCAGGAAGGTTGCGAATAATTGTGTTCTATAATTGTGCGAATAAAGTGCGAATAAATAATAATTGTGCGAATAAAGAATAATGCTTCTGTGCATTCCGATATAATACTTTTCAGTATCGTTACAACATCATACGGTACTTCGATATTTTGAATCGATACAAACAAATACGATACAGGGAGTAAACATGAAGTAAACTTCGAAATCAGGAAAAATAAAGGCTAATTTTACGATAATAATATATCACCTTATAAATAGTCGGAAATGCCTGATATATAGAGCTCGGATAGCACTTCGTAAAATTCGTAGGTCAGAGTAGATTAGCAGATTAAGATTAAAAGATTAAAAAATGAAATATGTAGTTATTCAATAATTGACTTTAAAAAGGCGAGCTAACGAGTTGGTAATTTAAAATTTTTGGCAATTTAAAATTATTTACTTTAGTTATTCCAAAATACATAGGTTGTATACAAACCCTTTCAATGTAACAATAATACGTATTTGTATTGGTTTACGTATCAGGTCCCCAATTAACATGTGATCACCTATTCCGATCACGGCGATCCTTCAATGACCCAAATGCCAGGTCAAGTCCTCTGGGCCCACGCCTGAATAGTGTATTGTTCGCTTGTGTGTTAACAGTAAAGTGGGTAACTGTAACAAAGTAACAGAACACGTGGAGGAAATTTCATTATTGATTGTTACTGGACTCGTGTACTATAAAACAAGCGACTTTTCTCTTTTTCCCCCTTCGTCTCTTTCCCTTCTCATGTTCTTGGTATAGAACAAGAGCTGCGAGAAGTTAAAGAAACTTATCATTAAGACTCGATAAAATGGACCTAAGAAGACATTTAGATTTTCCAGGTTAATTACCCCCTTAATGACCATCATTCCTTGTCTCTTAAGCCATAGAGCCACTTTAAAAAAAATTCGAAATAGTCCAATTGATTACGAACGAAATATCCACCTATTCTAGACATAAATATTGTTACAAAAAAAACATTGATCATTTTATTAGAAGAATTTGTGTTATTTTCGAAATAAATAAGTAAGCATTTTAAAAATATAATGTTTATTCGAAATGGTCACCATTTACTTTTAAACAATCTTTCAAACGTTATGCCCAGTTGCGATTGAAACACACACCGTTCCATGGGAAAATTGACAACCTTACGGAATGTTTTAGGGATTCAATATTATCATGACGTTCAGAGCATGCTATGCTCTCTAAAGCAGAACATAAATCATAATCGAGAGGCTTAAGATTGGGACTAGATAAAGGCCAGTGTTTAGCTCTAATGAAGTCCATAATATTCCTATCTAGCCACGCCTGTGTTGCGGGAGCCTTATGGCCTGGTGCTTAGTCTTGCTGAAAGGACCATTCTTGCTTATGGAACAGAGTGATGTTAATAGGCTTAACGATCTTCTCATGAATCGTATCTTGATATACTTGAAGCGATGTTTTAATGCCTTTTTCACAAAAATATGGTGCAGTCGCTCCTTGATAGCTAACACCCCGCTAAACCATCACTGAAGTCGGATAATGGCTACGTTGCAGCCTATTGACCATTTCAGCAGCTTCATTAGAGTTATGAGATGAACATAAACTCAATCATTCTGCTTGTATGTTCCTCAATGGTTCACATTCTCTCGTCCGTAAATAAGATTTGTCTGTGAGCTCCCTTTGCGTACCGCCGAAGAAGTCGTTTTGATTTGTCAACTCTATTTTTCTTTAAATTTTCAGTTAACAAAATGACCAGTACGCCTTTTGTAAGCAGCACTCCTAAATTATCTTTTAAAATACGTGACATGGTTCTGGGCTGTATAGACATGGCTGTATTCATGTCTCTGGATAAAATCTTTTGTATCCGGACTCGCCTTCACAGCTTTAATACAAATAATCTGTTTAGTACAAATAGTGCGCGGACGGCCAGACCACTTTCTGTCACAAACAGAGGACGTTTCAATGTACCTACCAACACAAAAAATTGTGCCCGGCACACAAATATTCGGCTAATACCAAGCGGATAGTGTTTTAAAAATTGCATTTGGGTCTATGCCTACTTTGTGTAATGCAATTCTGTACAACAATACCGTTTTCATTATCACCCCATTCCATTTTAATATTAGTACAATATTCAATAATGATTGACGCCAAAATGAGAAAACCATTTATTTTCACGTGAGAATGACAGATTCCAAATTCAAATGTATTTTTTTTCTTTATTGTAACAGTATTTATGGCCACACCAAGTATATACATAATTTGACCCGTCTATGAATACATTGACATACAATGAATATATGCGTGTGTGTGTGTGTGTCGTGTGTACTAATACTCAGTCGGCATAATTTCAGTATAATACGTCACTTCATCGAAAGGCGATATTACGTCTTTACTATTCAATAAATTAAATTTTAAACTAATATCGTATATGGTGTAAAGATTAAGGCCTTGTGGCAAGATACCCAGCATGCTGGCGGTATAACCCCGTTGGATGGCTATGTTTATGCGTTGAGCGAGGTAATTACCGGCACTGGGGTCACCGGTGCAGCCGACTAGGCGCTTCGCTATATCTTAAAAAAGATTACGATTGGTGCCCCACGGGTCTAGGGTTCCGACACCAAACTAAATTCTATGATGTTACTATAGAAAACATAAGTTTTGCATTGTATTACGAACTTAGAGTATAGGAAAATTGTATTTAGAATGGTAGTACATATATTGTTTAGGTGAAATATCAATGTCCTTGCAAATTCTTTCAAAAGTACATGGCGTGTGTCAAATTATATCAATAATATGTACGAAACATTACAAAGCTATCGCGAATGATCTTTGTAATTCTCATTAATACATGAATAAATTAACAGTTATACATTTTTTAATTTGATTAATTTAATCTTCTAATTACTAATAAAACATTTCCGGCAATTAATCAATCGATTAGTACCAACACTGAAATATAGATGATCACATTATAAAATGCAAAAGCCAACATATACTACGCTGACGGTATATAAAACTGTAGCGAGATGCGAAATATTTGCAAACGTCTAAAATTGGGTCGAGCTGAAGCCGCCCGTCAAGGGGGGGATTATACATAGGGATGGTTTTATCCTTCCTCATTTTTGTGTTGAAAATGTCGGGTTTATGTTTCTAAAACATATGTTTTGTTATATTACACAATCCTGGCCGGCCATCTTTAGAATATCACCACGCCATCCCTTCTCGTGTGTGTTGTAAAATATGACTAAGGGATAACAAAACCGCTACCACAAGGATTGAGACTACACCACCCTTAAAAGAGTAGTCTCACCAACCCGATTGGACCCCGATGACCCAATTTATGCTGCCAATACGGTTCTTACACTACACTCACAGACTACACCTATACACCGTCCCCGCCTGCGGAGACGAGGACGTCACCTTCGCTACACCGTAAACACACACGGCCTTCAGCCAACACTTTTACCAGGTATCGGCACGTGCCTGAGCGCTTCTCACCGACTCGCGATCCCGCGGTACCCTCCCAAAGCAACGCCCTAAGCCGAGGTCCGTTCCTTCCGCCGGTCTACCGGCGGGGGAGCCTTAGGCTCGTTGCTGCACACAGTCTTTGCTCCTGGCTGAGCGCTTTCTGCGCTCGCCCTAAACCGTACACGTCCAGTGACTCTTGAAAAGCCATTAAGGCCACAAGAATTTAGCCATTCCGAAAAAAGAAAGTCAACCCACTTGGCCAACGTGTCGTTTTAAGCCTATACATTTCTCACGCACTAGAGAATGTCCACCAGGAGACACGTATCCAGCAATGGACAAAAGGAAAGGGCTAGTTATGAAATACCTGGGTGGGGAGGATACAAATATTTTTACAGAATGCCAAGACAAACAGCCGTCTGACGAGGGTAGCTGTCTAACCCTGTATAAGCAAATCAAAGCCCTCTGAGACTCGTAAGGGCTATGACGCAGTGCGGCTTTGGTACTTCAGTAAGTTCAAGATATTGATTTAAACAATATGGATACGCTGAATATGAATCCGTTCATCAAGCACGGTAGACAATTTAGATATCATCTCTAAAAGAGTGGACTCGCCCACTTGTCTGGACAGCGTGGCGTTAGGACCATACATACATCCCTCGTGCACAAGAGAATGTGCATGGGAAGGCCCACGTCCAGTAGTGGATGGGCTTTCGATAATAATAATACTTTTGAGATTTTAACCTAATAATGTGAACCTTTCTATTTTCCTTTATGATTCAGTTGTCTTTAATATTGTCCACTGTATCCTTTAGACGAACATATTTTACTAGAAACTATGTTTCCATGTGTAAGGGATTTATTGGAGAAATTGGTTAATTAAACAACTTTGAACGGTTTAAATCGCGTATATTTAACACTATTTATATCCCGACGTTTCGAACACTTTGCAGTGGACGTGTTCACGGGGTGACTTAGTGACCCAGTCACCCCGTGACCACGTCCACTGCAAAGTGTTTGAAACGTCGCGTCGGGATATAAATAATGTTAAATATACGCGATTTAAACCGTTCAAAGTTGTTTAATTGCTATGTATAGTAATCGCGAAAACCTAAGAAAATATTAGAAATTGGTTAAGTTTTTTTATATAGATTATTGGGCGGACGAGCAAGCGGTCCCACGTGATGGTAAGTGTTACCGCCGCCCATGGACACCTGCAACACCAGGGGGTATGCGGGCGCGCCGCCGACCTTGCAAAATCCTATTCACAGCTCTCTTGAAGAACCCCATGTCGTAGTTTAATGGAAAGAAGAAATCGTAGAAACTTCCAAAATTACCATATGTAGTGTAAACTTTTCAAAAGTCCTAAAAACCAACATCAGTACATACGAGTATAAAGATATATGTTATTAGATTAGATAGCGTTCGTAAAAACCTAATCTTTTAATAGAAGCACTTTTTTAAAGACATGTAAAATATGCAGTGAAATTTCCTCTGCGACTGGCGACTTTATAAATTCACACCTTCAAGTACCTATGTGTCCAAAATATAAATTTTCTTCAAAGTAGCAACCCTAACTGTAAATATGCTAAGGCTTCACCTAGACGTTACGTAAGTAATTCAGCTACTAGAGTGAAATGCTTTTACCTCGTTACTTTCAAGTGAATTTAATTCGCTTAACGCTGAAGTTTTCCTGGCGTCGTTCCAAGCGCATAAAAATGTTAAAATAGTTTTAAAATGTATCTACTTTTACATTAAAATTGTTGTTTCTTACGTCAAAAAAGGGGCGTTTCGATACTGTATGTTCATAATTTCTATTGGATATCGATTTAATTTTGGTCGTGTGATGTCGGCCTGTGGCCGTGTGGTCCTTGAGTATAGTGTTCGCGCCAATAACATTGGTGCTTTTATTTTGTAGGGTAATATTATATTTTATTACCCACATTTTCAAATAATCACTTCGCCGATCCTTTTTATATCGCTGCGCCTTTGCATACAAAACCGTCTATGGCTCGACCTCGTCTCTGCTGGGTCCGTTCCCACTCGAGAGGAAACCGTGTGGTCGTTGACTCTGTCCACGATTGTAATTCTGCTGATTGAACAGTCTAGCGATCGACCCCTCCAGTAGCCGGTCGACAGTGAAACCCGCGTATTTGGGTGGTCTCCTGGACCCCAGAATTGGCACACGCTGTGCCCTTTCTATACCGCTAGTATAGCCGCTTAGTGCCGAAGGACGCTTAAACCAAGTGGAAGGTCAAGAAGCCGAGAAGAAGCGCTACCAGGCTGGGAACCACACAAGGAAACTGTAAGCTTGGTCGGAAGACAGCGATTCTCGGCATATAAGGTCAGGATCTCCATTTTGGCTATTTTATCAGAAAACCTATGGATCCGCACCGGGATTAGCGTACGGCTATATCGCTTAGCTGTCGCGTTCTCATATAGTATCATCTTTTCCTTTATAGTATCCATCTTTCATTAATGGACAAAAAAATGTAGACAAAATTTAAATCACTATTTAATTACTCTAAACTTACACATTCCTTGTTCAATGTCATCCCATCTTATGCCATCGTCTGTTAAACCACCTTTCGTTAGAATTAACAAGTCGTGATTGTAGGCAATTGGTATTAACGAGTTTCGTGACCGGCCCGAGCGTCGAACCTTGCCTGTGACCAGTCGCTGTTCGTCAAGCCAATGCGAGAAAAGGGAATAAATCAGTTTTCTGTTTATGGGAGAATGTGAAGTAATTATTATTTGTTTGTTTATTTTTATTATATCAAAGTGAAATTGTAAGTGAATTAAATCAAATAGTTGGACCCATGATTTGTAAATAATTTAATTAAGTCTTATTAATAATTTGGAAGGTCATGTACATTGTCTTGTGCAAGTTCTGCATGAGGTATGTATGGCCTTGAAATGCCACGCTGTCCTAGCGGGTTGGCAAGTCAACTTTTTAAGAGGTGTTGCAGTCCCTCAAGGCTTGTGGTAGCAGCTGTGTGTTGTTCATTAGTCGCATTATACGACATCCACGGGATGAGATGGTTGAATGCAGTACAATTAATTATTGTATAATTGCGATCGGCCATCTTCCGATTTCTAACAAACATGAAGAGATTATGAATAAGTTAAATAAATAATAATAAACGCTACACTCAATGGCCCATACTAGTATTTCCTCTGACGTGGGTCGAGAGACCCATAAAACGACTTTAAAGAATCTTTAAAAAATTGAATGTCCGACCGGGTAACGAACCCGGGCCCTTTAACACAGCAGGCAGAGAACACTACCAATCGATTAGCCCGATCGTCAAAACAATAACATTACGTTATATTGTAAACACTCTATGTTATATATTATACATCAATTTAAGGTGAGATCGATAAGAATAAATGTTGTCCAGTTTAAAATATGTAACTACTATTGTATGTATATTACACTATAGATCCAATCGAGCTTCATTATTCACTTATTTTGGGACTAAGTAGGGGCAAACGTAATTTACATTTACAATATTGCAGAACAAACTTTTATTTCCAGTTAAAACAAAAAAATATGAACATTAAAGTCATGTCAATAGATCTTAAACAAAAATAAGTTTACACTTACTTGGTCGGCCAATGCTCTAAAACTTATGTAATACTTTTAATAATAATATTATAGCGTGTACAATACTTTTATTAACACAATTTAAAAGGAGCATCGGTGGTTCAGTGGTAGAATGCTCGCCTGCCACGCGGGCGGCCCGGGTTCGATTCCCGGCCGATGCAATATATTGTTTTTTTATTTTTTTTTTATTGATTTCATAACGATTTTTTTTATTACTCAGCAGTAATTATATTTGTAATATAAAATAATTTTGCAGAGATTCAGGATTAAATTTTGAGGAAACTTCAAAATTACATCTCTCCAATCTCATCTCTTACAAATTATTTACAATCATTAGTTTTTTTTCATAGATAGAAGACGGCAGACGAATATACAGAATATACAGTACAGGATACTGTCGTCCATAGACATACGCGATACATGCCAACATCAGTCCAAAATGACAAACGTTGGCACGCCCCCCGGATGCGCTGCCCACCTTTGCAGATTAAGGAATAGATTGGAAAAATGGGAGGGATAGGATGGGATGCGAATGGGCTCTGGCATATCTCACACACTACCAAAACATGTAAGTACATTGGGGAAATATAAATATAGTAAATGCAGTACATTTCAAGGTAGTCTTTTGTGAGAGAGGGATAACGTGGCCAGTCGAGTGCGACCAATGGCTGCAGGGATACAGCGTGCACTCTCCCCTACAGTTATTTATATCAGGCAACTAAGACCCATAAAATATATACTTCAACCTAAAAATACATATTATTATTTATGATATAAACAACTCATATTATTACTAGCACTGGTATTTTCTTTTTAGCATTTGTTCAATCAAATTGTTTAACGTACCTAATAGTAAATCCTCAATCTTATACCAATTTTAAATCTGATAATATTTTATCGTACTCGCATAACGTTAAAGTATTCTTCTTTTTATTTAAGGTTATTGTGCAATTATTACATTATTCCAGTGTCAAATTTTCTCTGCAATAAACGATTTTAAAGTCTAAAATGGATTCCGTCAATGTGCAGTCCCGGTCGAAGTAAGTCAGGAGTCGCTTAGTAAAGTGAAAGTAGGTTTTCTGAGGACAGAAGAGGACTTTTATATGATTATCACAAACGCTACGCACGAAAAAAACTTTGCAGTTTAATAAACTGTCACTATTAAACCACAAAACGCCCAATTTTTACTATAATCCAAACAAAAACTCAACTTCACTTCTCGAGATTCCGCCAAAAAGTCCCTGTATGAAAATTGTATACATCTGTTAGTAAAATAGTATTACAAACGGGATGTAGAATTATAAGTTTTTGTCATTTACTCGTATATTTCTTTGTGTAAAAATGCTCTTGGTGTATCTTAAATAAATAAACTTCTAAATTAAGTTGCCCAGGGGAAACCTGCATTTACTCACGATTGTAACATACCTATAGACCGACACGCAATCAAGTACAAAGTGATAAACGTTCTTAAACTCATAGTACCGACGTTTTGATTTATAGCGCACAGTACTCACATAACAAATGGTTGGCCAATTGTATAACATTTTTCTATTTTGCATTAATTTATGACCGGTGGATTGACAGGCTCGATGATTAAGTAAATAACGGTAAATAACGGGTCCATAATGTAATGATGTTACAGTGAATAAATGTAATAAGCCAACAGAACTTGATATAAACAGCATTATAAGTACATAAACCGAGAGTCTATACATATGTATAATAATATGGTAACAGAGCACTTTTTTTTTAATTGATTGTATTATAATTATCATGAAGTGCTAGAGAGTCCAAAACAACAATTCTTAGAATTTTTGTTCGTTTGTCTGAATGCGCGCAGCACCCTAAAATTGAAAATGAAACTGTGCCTAGTTATAACTTAGACGCCGGGTCAACATTTATGGCACTTTTTATCCAGATCAATTATAAAGCTCCCACGGGAATCAAGCTATAAGTCAACCACCCGCACGAAGTCAGGGGCACTGCTAGTGTCTAATACATAATAAATTAATAATTATCAGTAATCTATCTATATCTATTCTATATACATACATGAAAAAAATCATAACAAATAAAAAAAAATCAAAAATGTCATAATTGTATATTTTTTTCCTTTACGCGGCTTGCGGTAGGTGTGATTCAAGAGAAAATGTAACGTCACGTAAGATTTTTACCCCCTCCATACGCCTTTCTCTTTCTCTCTGTGTGCGTGCGTGCGAATATCGAGAGCGAGACTCAAGCAGAATAATAGACGTGCAGACTAGTGCGTGGCCGGTTGTATAACCTAAATTTTTGATTTGATTCCTTATTTTAAATTATTTGCATTGAAAATATGATACAAAATAAAAAAAAATACATGAACTATACAGATTTTATTTCGAATTACACTCGGAGTTTAAAAAAAAATGCGTGAGGATCTTGGTTCTTTGTTCCTGACGGGGGTCCCCTGACCGCACAGGTTTTTTTGTCTGTCTGTCCGTTTGTAGATATGTCTATCTGTCTGAACGTGCAGCACACAAAAACTACTGGACAGATTTTAATGAGACTTAACATAGTTATAATTTGTGTACCGGTACTTTTTATTCCGACCAAATTATAGAGTTCGCACCGAAACACAAAGCGGTTCGGTTGTGGAACTCTCTTCCCCTCAACATAAAACGTGAGCATCTTTATCTAGCTTCAAAAGTCAACTTCCTACACAGTATACGGCTTTATAATCTTTCATTAAGTTCTTTTATTATTTACTTTTAGGTATCTCCTTTAATGCCTCTATTTCATCGCTTGTTTTACTATATTCATTTATTTATTTTTACACATCATTGCACAATATCGTACATAATGCGAGCTTAATGCCGTAAGGCATTCTCTAGCAGCCAACCTTTGGGTTGACCAGAGAAGTTCAATTTGGAGATGCATGAAAGACACAATTTACATAGATGGTGTGGTATTACATATACATACCATATTATTACATGTACTTATACACACATACATACAAACTTTCACACACACATATATAATACATACAAGATATAGGTACATAAATTAATCAATACATTATATAAATAAAATATCCACATAAGTCCACATAACAATTAAAAAACACATGGGGCACTACACCACCTCTGAAAGAGTGGACTCGCCAACCCGCTTGGCGTTTTGAGGCCTTAGATCCCTCATGAACGAAAGGAGGTCCATGTCCAGCCTTGGAAACTTAAAGAGCTGGTTGCATTGACAAAAGTAAAATAAAAATGAAAGAAAAGATACAGCAAGAGGAACTAAGTGCATTACCAGCAACTATGTATTATATGTACCTAATTGATTAATTAATTATGTATATTGTACACCATCGACCTGTGATTAACATATTTATTTCTTTCTTCTCTATTCAAAGGATGTCTGGCAGAGATTGCTATTAGCGATTGTGCATTTCATGTCTGTTTCTGTCATGTTTTGTTTTGGTGTGCAATAAAGAGTTTCAGAAATTTAAGTTTCAGTACTCTACCGAGTACGAATTTGCGCGCACCACTAATTAATTAATAATAAGTGATTGTATCCACTTATAGTATACCCACTGGAAATTGACAACGTTCCACTTGAGAAAAAGGTCTGGGACTATCTTTTGTTAGCAAAATTTAAAAGGTAAGAAATGAATATCAATGGAAAATATGACAATAGACAGTAGGAAAACTTGCGTAGAGTTAGACGGACCTATCTTGATGCTTGAGAAAACAATTAAATGCTTCAAAATTGTTTTAGGGATTTTAGGGTCGGCACTAAAGTGATTTTATTATCGATAATCCAACAAACAATAGGTTACTCACTTATCTCTAGTGAAATATTTCAAATTCCTAGTGGACGTACTATACCACCAGGTGGACTGTCTGGTCATTTAACACCTTGTTTCCATAAAAAAGACGATAGGTGTCAATGATACCAGTGAGGTCCAAAAGTTTCTGGTCGGACATATTTCTAGATGTTTAAAAAAAAATTATACATCATTGTAATTGTTATTTATCGTGCTAATTCGTGTATAATTTTTAGAGTTCAACTCTCGTTAATTTTGATACCTCGACTCTTAGAACAAAATTCAGTTTAGGACGAGAGTCCATCGACAAGGAACGTCGCTTCGGTGGACCCGTTGAGGCACTCACCAAAAAAATTACGGCTTCGATATTCTGGGATTGTCAAGGAATATTTCTTATAAACATAAAAGAACGCAATACTACGGTTACGATGAATGGAAGTTATACTTTATAGAACAATTACGAGAAGCAATCAAGCAGAAATGTAGTGGAAATTTAAGCAAATGAGTGCAGCTTCTCCATGACAATGCACCCGTCCACGCCGCCGCAGTTGCGAAAGCTGCTGTTTCAAAATGTAGCTTCAGGAAATTCGTCACCCTATATTCGCCACTATAGGGTATAGTCCTGATTTAGCTCCCAGTGATTACTATTTGTTCTTAAAACTCAATGCGGGCTTAAGGTATGAAGTGACCCATGGTTTTCGCCCATTTTGAAGACAAAGTTTCTATTTTTTATACTGGGATAGAAATGCTAATTAAACGATCCGAAAAGTGTGTTCAAATAGGACTATATTAAAAAATAAAAATAGTTTGATGAACTTGAGTGTCCTTTGCCTTTCAGGTTGGAAACTTTTGGACCTACCCTCGTATATCCACTAATCAATCTTTCGCTGCACACTGAACTAAAGTTAAAATTATTTCAAGTGACACCTCATTCAGGTCAGTAGGAAACGTGCGACACCCAAAATATAATATTAAAATAACTACCGGCCAACAGATGATTTATCCGATCATCTTTCTCTGTCACTCACTAAATAGTTTTTTTTATTTATAGAATCGAGCTACAATACACCTAAGTACACATACACAAAATAGTTCATTTAATCTTTTCCACTCATCATTCAACATTCATTTATAGACGCAAACATCATCGGCTTCGAATTTCTCGGATAAAAGTGAAAAAAAAAAATAGAAATCCATGCAGTAATTTGTGAGTTTACCTCTTACATGTAAACAAAAAAAAACTTGCAAATTCTCTTGATGTAATAATATTGAAAAATAAATGAAGCAGTGGTAATGTAGTTTAATCTCGACAAGAACATCAGCACCGATATGGCCTAGTGGCTAGATACTCGTACCTAAGCTCCACCCAGGAGGTTCGGGTTTCATTCCCGGTATCGGAAATTATAATTATTCGTACCTTTCAGTTATTTTTATATTGATTTATGTAATTCTAATTATGTAATAAGTAATTCAGTGAAAATCATTATATTTTATACATTGTTACATAGGATATCGTACTAATGACGCAAAAAAACTAAGTAATTTAAATAATGAAGTAAAAACAATATTTAAGTAATTTTTAACATAAAACTGTGATCAAATCTTCAACAATTTTCGATACAATCTCTATGTATAAGTGTAAGTGTTCCTAAAACGCAAAGTCTGTCCGTCCTTCTGTCTGTTTCTTCGCTTATTTATAACTTGGGTTCGCTGCGACAAGACCATGCGCTCGGGCGGCAAGCTGTTCGATCGCGAGACCGGTGCAGTCGTTAAGTCGCACGACTGCATGATGTTGTATGAACAATTTTAAGCGACTCTATACAAATATACGACCTAAACAGAAGATAGATAGGTTATTAAATACAACCGTAAGTAGAGTACACACCACAACAGTTCCTGTTTAGCGAGCACTGATGGGCATCCGACCGTCCCCGCAACTGAAGCGAGACGACCACTGATTGTTTTACGTTTCCTACCTAAGAATTATCACCTATTGAAATTACAACTTTCGAAAAAATCTTTCTTTCTTTCCTTCAAGTCTAAAATTCAATGCACCCTGAGTTCAAAAAATTGCGCTTCAGTACAGCCAGAGAAACAGCCTCCTTTACCCCAATTGTACATTGAAATGTAAAAAATACGAGATTGCAATTTGCAATCCTTAAAATACAGAGGTACTAAAGAGTGATTAGTATGCGCCTATTGGATAGATTTTTCTATTTAAGAAAATAAATGTTTAAACATAAGTTAAGCTTCATGGCCATGTTGTTATTTCTATGTATGGACGTTGAATATAAATTTGAAAAATTTTCGAAATATTCATACCATTGTAATTTTGAAATTAACGAACCGACTCGACTCATTTACGACCTAACCCAGGTATTGATCCAAATTATTTTTCTGCAAAATTTCATTTCAACTATGCAGAGATACCCAAGTCTATGTAAATAATTTTCTAAATAATAAACTAAATAATTTTCGTTCCAGTTTTTCATAACAATATATGCAATAAAGTGTATTATTTTATTATCTGATAAACCCTGTATTTAATGATTTAGCATTAAAACTTCGGTCTTGAACCAGTTATGAAAAGCAAGAGGAATAAGACAAAAAGCTGGCACAGGAAGGTGCATGTCGCACGGTGACATTTCGTACTTCGCCCGCTACCGAACGAGTCTTTAAAACTGTCACATATAACAATGTGTCGCTGCAACAAAAAGTTTGTGAAGTTCCAATTCGCATTCAGACGTTACTTTAAACAAAAGCGGGTTCCGGACAATGTTATACAAGAAACCACAAGCTTTATAATTTATACCGTACCATACAAATAGGACTGCCATTTATAAAATCACTTCACAGCCGCTGGGAGCACTCAACTTGGCCAAGTTCTCTACTTTCCTCTCTCACAGAACATTACCGTAAAATGTACTGCATTCCCAACTTTATCCTATTCGTCCAACGAACATACGGATTTTGGTAGTGAATGAGATATGCCAGAGCCCATTCCTAAACCGACTTATCCAAACACTCCCGATTTTTCCCTTTCTCCAAATCCATTCCTAAATCTCCATAGGTAGGCCGCGCATCCGGGGCATACCAACCTTTGTCATTCAGGACCGAGGTTCTCATGTGTTGCAAATGTCCATGGACAACAGTATCCCCTTACCGCCGGGTGGACTGTCTGGACGAGCAGACAAAGATAGATTATTGATTAAAAAAATCATGAAACCGGACAAAGAGCTCGAATATCCCGGACTTTTGGGCTTGAAACCCGGTCATTATTTCAAATATATCTACGATTGAAATTTTCACGTTGTCACATAAAATAATCTAGTTTCTATGATGAAAAATATTGCAGTTAATAAAAGTTCAAATAGACAGTTATAATAAATAGTTCGTCTTCATTAAACACATATTAAACTATAACATAATCAGTAATTAACAATTAATCAGTAATTACCCTCCAAAATTATGGTAAAATCCTCCAAATTTAAAGATACAACATCGTTTATCTCCAAAAATGCGCGTTTCTGACACTGTCACTATCTGTATGAATTGTGGCTTTTTATAGGTAGACTGTGGTAAAAGAAACCTCAACTTGAAATAAGGTGAGAATCAATAGATTTTGAAAGTACATTTTCATAGAAAAAATCACATTTTCTCAAATTACTACTTAAATATAAGTTATGAAGAAAATGCTAATGACAAGTATTGAACTTAATAACGAGCTGATCTTGACAATTGTATTTTTCAGGTGCCTATGTCTGACCTCCGCCATTTAATAGAACCACTGTGCGCCCGGATGCTACCCGGACAACTAAACTAGGACAAATGTGGGGAAACCCGGGCGGATTTCTACTCTACATACCACCAGCCTATGTCTCATATAAATCGCTGCTAGATATAAACTACGATGAAATGCATCAAGTCGTCGTCGGTCTATCTTCCACCTGGGCGAAAGGCAGCCCAAACTCAGTTTCCCAGTACGTGATCTTCTCCATTCGATGACTCGTCTATCCCATCGGTTATAGGTCTTGTGGGTATACCTGCTAAGGAACCCTAAGAGTGAGTTCATTTGCACGCGTTAAGTAATTCCATTGTTTATATGTGAAACTCGCATGTAACATGCAAACACAAGTGTGCGGGATTTGCATAATTTTGACACGCTATGCAAAGGTTTTCGAATGCCAATACCGTGTCCAATTTCAATTTTAATATTTCAATCATAGTTTTCGGATTGTGAAATTATCGTTTTCTTTCTGTAACTTTTACACTGAGTCAAATACACTCAGCTGATGTTTCGGTGCACTTCCATGTTGAGCCTAAGGCCTGTAGAGAGCCTAAGGCTCTCTACATACATAAAGCAAGACGGATTACTTCTGGCTAGCATTGTATATAAATTTCTGAAAAATATCACTACACCTCGACTATGAGTCACCAGCGATTTCCAATATCCAATGGAATGTACCGAAATGTATAAATTAACTGCAAGGCCCATTTCTTAACACACTGGAGCTATTTTTTTAAATGTCGACATTAATAACACGGCTAACTTTTCTATGGATTTATCGATAGGTTGTGATAGGTCGAGACCACGTGTGCCCCACGCGTGGCACACGAACTAAATAATTAAAGGGTTAAGTAATAAAGTGTCTCGATCAAAAATAAATTTTAAACCAATGTGATCCTTAAAATATTTTCAAATCAAAATGTTTCACATTTTTTAAAAGAAGATTGAAGAACATTGCAATAAACAAATTATTTCATTATATTTTCATGTGTAATCACTAATCAAGTATTAAAACGTTTTATTTTATTGTATTTCAACACTTTTATTTTATCACAGTATCAATAGTAACATGAAACACCACAGATATGCCATCAAAATCGGACAATACACCTGCAAGCACCATACATCGCAGTGCATCTAAATCGATAGTGGTTTGCAATTGGCTATTTGACAGATATAAAAATAAATTATAAAAATATTGGATAACGTAGCTTACAGGGCAACAATAATTATAAAATTCGTTTCTTGCATTAAAACGATTTTTTTATTTAATAAAGTATAGTTTTTTATCTGTTTTATACGAGATCCGAAACGCTAGAAGCCATGATTGGTAACCATGTGACGTCACAACACCAACATTTTTCGGCGTTGCGTATCTTTCTACTCTGATAGTTTGATTTTATTGATTGTTCTTGGTCAACATAAAACGGAATGTGGTTTTATTAAAGCTGATAGTGCAAATTTGCCGACAGTAGATTCTTTTAGCGTTGCAAAATTTCTTTGTTTGCTATACGGACTTTTACTCAGTTAAGATCAGATACGTGAAAAATTCTTTGTAAGTATATAAAACAAATAATTTAATTCTATATTTGTTAAAATTAAATGTAAATATTTCCTCGGCTACTGTATGATTTTTAACGCTTAAATTTAAGCACACAACAAGACTTATAGGTTATTTGAATTTCTATGAAAGTACAAAGAATTATCTAGTTAATTCGTTGTTTTTTTAATTAATATCGGTTATTTATATGTATAACATTTAGGTAATATACTAAATATCATTATTTGATGTATATCAAATAATGATCGTGTGCTCTCGTCGTGCTAACTGTAACCACTGTTTTCGAAGTTATGGACATTTAGGAACATGTATAAACAATTTGGTGGGATATTTAATGATCGTACTTCTGCACATAGGTATTATAGACGTTTTATACGATAATGAAGTCATTTTCTGCAACTGCCAAAGAAAAAATAAATAAATTTATAAACCTTCCTCTCAGAATAGAAGTTGTTTTATAGTAATGTGACGTCATAGACCTAAGATATCACGTGACAGACTGTTTACGCGCGTAAATTAACAATGAAAAGGTTATTTTTATATTGGATCTTATTTTTGAAAAAATCAATCGTTGAAGGTATAATTGACACATTTTGGTATAATTCACTCATGTTTTCAAATACTTCCTCGAAAATTGTCAAATAGCCAATTGACAAGTCGCTTTGTTTCAAACAGAGGTTATTATAAAACGCGAAAACTTATTCCTATACTTTATTTTTTACTCATAAATTACAGAATGTTTCTAAAAAGTTCAATTTTTTAATACAGTGATCATTTTGGTTCATGTTACTTCATAAACAGGCCAATAGCGCCCATTCCCCTTTTCTTAAGTAAATAACTAAAAAAATTAAATAAATAAAGATTAAAATAAAACTTATCAGACAACATATTCAAAATGACATTTGTTTAAATATCACTAATGTTAACATGTGCAACTAACACTGAGCAATGACGACATAGTACATACCGGTGTCATTAAACTTAAGTAGGCAACAAAGCAAACAAACCTTGGCATCGGTAGTTAGTCGAACGGTTATTCTTGTTAGAGTGCGAATACACTAAACGTGTTCGTATGCTAACGAGGTGTACAGTCAGCAACATAGAATGTTTCATACTCAGACGAATAATACTATAGACTCCAGTCACGGCCTGGCAACATTTTTTTTTCGAAATGACTTACTTCTTGTGGCCCTAATGGGCTTTCAAGAGTCACCGGACATGTATGGTTTAGGGCGAACACAGAGGGCGCTCAGCCAAGAGCAAAAAGTGTGTGTAGAAACGTGCCGCAGCCTAAGGGCTCCCCCGCCCGTAAACCGGCTTAGGGCGTTGCTTTGGGAGGGTACAACGGGATTGCGAGTCGGTGAGAATTCGTGGCCACATGCGATAGAAAATGAACTCCACACTTTTACATAGTGCCTTTAAAGTTTGGGCACAATCACGCCACAATGATGTGTCGCCCTTGAAAATCCCTCAGACTTTTATGTCGTTGATACAAAAGCGCTTCTCTTTTCTGTTACGTCGGTTACTGTAGGGCGGTTTCTGTTTCTCTGTCTGCGGTTCCATAGGTCGATTGCTGCGAATTTTGCTTTGACGTGTGAAGTGTCAACGAGTTTTCTGAGTTTTGAAGTAAGAAGTTCAGTGAAAGATAATGCAATGGAACATTACTACAATATATATTATATTAGAATAGTATTGTTACAATAGTATTCATTTACACTGTCTACCTCTGTATTTTCACGGTAACAGCTCATAACTTAAGGCCCGTAATCAGCTCTTGTAAAGTTCACTGCTGGTCATGGACCTCGTCATGTTTATTGTGCATGAGGGACGTATGGCCGTAAAACGACAAGCTGACCAAGCAGGCTGGCGAGTACAGTGTAGTTCCTCAGGCCTTATGGTAGCCGCTTTGTTATCCCTCTCTCTCTTCCAACACCCACGGAAAGAGATGGGGTAGTGCTATTCTGAAGCCTACGGACACCACACGGCAATAGAAACCATATATATATATATATATATATATATTTTTAATGTACGAAGGCGACCGACGACATCCGCGATACATGCCAACATTAGTCCAAAATGACAAATGTTGGCACGCCCCCGGATGCGCTGTCCACCTTTGGAGCTATAGGAATGGATTTGGAGAAAATGGGTAGGGATAGGATAGGAATGGGCTCTGTCACATCTCACTACCGAAACACGTACATACATTAAAGAAATAAGATTAAGTGGGAAATGTAGTACATTTCAAGGTAGTCTTCTGTGAGAGAGGGGTAACGTGGCCAAGTCGAGCGCGCCCAGCGTCTATTGGATTTCAGCGTGCTCTCTCCCCCCTGAAAATAGCTCACATTTATTTAATTACTCCCAGAGACTACTCATTTCCTAAAACTAGTACTTACTATTTAGTAATACCAAAGTTTATGACAGTAATATGCAAATTCAACTTCGTGCACCTATCTACGAGCATTACGTTATTTAGTTAGAAAGTCATATGCAGTTATGAACTAATTTCATCTCTGATCTGAATAAAAGCTAAAAATGTACACCAATTCTGTTGTAAAACCAACTGTGGAACTGTGCGACGAGTTTATTTTCGAGATCAAGTTTGACAGTTGTCAAACTCTGGAGCTACTAACGGCAGTTATTCGACGTGCTCAATCGCTGACTTACTTCAAAAAACAAATCACGGACCACTTTTTATATCCTTCCAGTTTCCCTATTTCATATTAAGAATTTTTATTGTTTTTTTTTTTCAATAGATTTCGACAAGACATATATAAAAATGGATCTTGGTATATCTGAGATTAATAGACTTCGGCACCGTTTGACCGATCACCATGAAAGTTGGCACATATATGTATTTTTTCATGGAAAAGGTTTTTATGCTATCCACTTTGTTGTAACTCGCCACTAGATGGCGTTGCAGCACATCAATTTCTATACCGTTCAATCGATCGCAAAAATCATATCGACGGCAAAACAGAGTAATTTGTGATTTTATATACAGAGGTAAATAAATATACACCGGCAGGACAACGTCTGCCGGGTTTTGCTAGTACATATTTGCTAGTACTATCGTATTACCATGTCATGTTTTGCCATAATAATATTAAATTCGAATATAATATCAAATATTAAATTAAATTCCTATGTTTCATGTTTGCACTAACTACCTAAGTACTAAGTAGGTTACTAATTCACAGTCGCAACTCCCTTTCTCAGGGTCGCCGGCAAAATATTGGTACGAATAACGCGAAAGTACCGCCTGATTGTATTCTTTTCTGTAATCATTTCTTAAATTTTTGTTTTAATTTAATTTCATACAATAAGCAATACTCAATCTGTCTATATATTATTTTTGCTAGCTGTACCAATATTTGCTAATTTTACTAACCAATACGTATTTCATACACATAAGACTTAAACTCCCTTATACTTACATTTACACATTTATACTTATACTTATTTCACACATTTACACTGCTCACAAGTTCAAATCCGGCAAACAATTGACAGTATCATGAATCTTATTCCAAATACAATAAGAGTTGCGATTCCTTGAATTGAATTCGACTTATTGTAAACAAATGACAAGTTGACGTAGGTGTTTTAATGGTTTGTCGTCAGAATGAGGACTATTAGCTTAATTTGAGAGTTGGAGACAATAAGCAGGTTATTGGAACATGCTGCGCAGAATTATGACACGAATATCATAACGTCATGATACTAACATTATGTTGACAAGTAGCAAATACGTATAGTGATAGCAAATATTACTGATAAATGAGACAAAATTTAATGTATATCAACCCATTTTAGCATGTTGATTCTACGAGCTCTATTGTTGACATTAGTTCTTTGGCAAATTTGTTCATTTCAGATCTTATCCCGCAAAGAAACTCCAAGCATAATCCTCTCAGAGGCCATGTTTCGGCACCGTACGTCATCATAAGTCATCATAACTGACAGAAAGCGCTCACTGAATAGACACAAAATTACCTCAAATCAAATATTCACACACCTAACTTTAAATTGCACTATAAATTACTTACTAATTTTACAAATGCGCAGTAGGTATGGCACTATTCGTATCTGCAAATAGTAAGGCGTACTCGTACTCTTACTCTTACTCGTATTCGTACTCTTATTTGTATTCGTGAATAGTGTTTTTTTTTACTATTAGAAACATACCTAATACATACTATTGTGTTATTATAATACGTAATTATTTTTCAAGTGAATAGAACCACATCAGGTATGAATATGACCGCAGTTTTCTAGCATGTTGTATATGAATGGTCGTAGTGCTCTCTGGCACAACGGCGTCCTCTCGACCTCAGAAGTCGGCGACGGCGTCAAAAAGTTGCGGGTTCTCCAACAACAGACTCGATGGAGAATATTTCAGAACAATTGATTGTGAGTGTTCTCAAGATTTTTAAAAAATATATCAGAAGGTTAGCCTTATCATTGGAGATCGATAGTAATAATCGCTCTCCCAGGTTTGCTGGTAGAATTCTCCTTACGTCGCCTTTTGGACGAATGTATTTTATTTTGTAACTATTTTTTATCATTTATTTAAAGTATGTAAGTAAATAAGTAATAACTACATTAAATTTTCAATTAGTTAAATAATTCATTAAATATAAAGCTTATAAAATTAGGTATTATTTATTATTAGGCTTATTTATAATAACCCTATATCGCCATCGTGGCATTTTGAGGCCTTACATCTCTCGTGGACGAATCAATGTGCATGAGGGAGCCCATGTGCAGCAGTGGATACTGAAAGGGCTGGTTGCATTGCATTAAAATTAAATAGGAAAGAAAAAATAAACCAGGGCATCTTTAAAGGAATTCTTCAATAATCACTGATTAAGGAAAACAACAATATTTTATTTTGCATTAGCCGAGCATTTTGATATGAGTGTAAGCGGAAACAAATATATACCATTAATTAACATTATTATGAGTGTACAGCTGTCAATACATAATTAACGTTAAGTGTATAATAAATATTAATATGTTGTTGATATTAACAAATGAATGTGTCATTATCCAAGCAGAAAGGACCTTATTGTCGTTCAAGTTTACATAGATTTTATTTCTAGGAGGGAGGAAGCGCACGCTGCAATTCCATAGCCGCTGGGCGTATTCGACTTACCACGTTACCTCTCTCTCACAGAAGACTACCTTGAAATGTACTACATTTCCCACTTTATCTTATTTCTTTAATGTCCGTATGTCTTTCCGTAGTGAGTGAGATATGCCACAGCACATTCCCATCCCATCGTATCCCACTCCATTTTCTCAAATCTTTTTTCAAATCCACTTCTTAATCGCCAAAGGTAGACAGCGCATCCGGGAGCGTACCAATATTTGTCATTCTGGACTGATGTATCCACTTTCTACCAGGGTACTGCAAGCTCGTCTGTCGCCTTTTTAAAATAAGAAGGCGACAGACGAGCCTTAAAACTTAAAAAGGTTCTTGAAACAATATAATATTTCGTTAAAAAATTGTTTTAAACTAATTGTTAATTGTTTTAAACATCTAATAGGCAGCCAAAATAATTTCTATAGGATTTAGCCTGTATTGCATAGAAGCGTCCGCAATTATGACGCTTGTACGAGAAACGAACATAGACGTACGAGTATTCTGCATCAATAAACATGCAGAATCTTTGCTTACTAATAATTACTTATTAACGAGTTAAAACGAGGAAACTGCTATTAATCGACCTTACATTCCCTCGTCGCTTCCACGTGTGAACGCTATCTATCTATCAGATAAATGACGTTTTGCCTTATCGATCGTCTGAGTGACGTTGGGCTCGGAACTTGATAAACATTTACCATTTCTCACATTAATCTGTTACGATAAATTAAAAAAAATCATTCTACACTACCATCCACCAATTTTCCATACACTAATATCTCATACGAGTATGCTAACGTTCTCATGTCTATTGAGAGAAACTAGAACCGTCTTGTGCATTATGACTGGCCACCTCCTCGTGATTGCAATAGGTAAGCCTGTGCCATGTTATAAGCTCATATCGAAGCTATTTGAATAAATAATGTATTTAAATTTGCGTGGTAAACAAAAGAACAGTGAAAACCTCAACAAAAACTGAAGCTGTAAATCTTGAAAGTAATCAAAACAAACCCCATGATTCATTTATTATGTTATAAATACTCGTAGTATACAAATGTAAAGTAATGTCAGGTATATTTTTTCATTTATTACCTCATAAATAGTATAACATCTCTTCATATTGTGTTTAACAGAACTTGGCAATGATCGTATGTAAAAATCCTATGTAAAATAATTATGACTATTCCTATTTCACATTTCCAATTGACAGGCACAATAATATGCCTCAAGGGGCCAATTTACCCTTCATCCAACATTTTTTCTGTTCCAAAAATCACCCAGACACATAATAATCGGAATCTACATCGGACATGATTGCTGATATGTTTTGTCTTTCATATATTTTTAGCAGTTGACTCATAATCTGATAGCCATTTACTTAGGTCTCGGTTGAATAGCGATCGCTATGAAATAACTAATCGATTCTTTGCTCGAATACGGATTAAAATTAAAACTGACGTAATGCCGCTAAAGGCCCTAATCCATTGTCAACTAAAACAGCGCTCTTATGTTTCACCTGTATGTGGAACAACCACTAAACTATCATTAAAATAATTGAGAATTTTATATGTTAATAAGTCCCACTGAACTTACCACCAGCCTATGTATCTCCATTGCTGAATACAGGCCTCTCCCAAGACTCGCCACCACAAGCGATCTTCGGCACTTCTCATCCAATCCCTGCTCCATACACTGCGCTTTCCGTATGTGGCCTACATTCGAGGACTCGTCATCCCCCAACGGATATCGGTCCTACGGCAAATATCAGAAGACTACCTTGAAATGCACTGCATTTCCCACTTTATCCTATTTAATGAGTGAGATATGCCAGAGCCCATTCCCATTCCATCGTATCCCGCAATGTTGTTCCCAAATCCATTCCTGTATCTCCAAAGATATGCAGCGCATCCGGGGGCGTGCCAATGTTTGTCATTCTGGGCTGATGTTGGCATGTATCACGGATGTCTATGGGCGACAGTATCCTCTTACCATCAGGTGGACTGTATGCTCCTTATTCTGTAAAAAAAATATGACCTGCCCATTGCTAGTTCATCTTGCTGATCCTTTGAGCTATGTCGGCAACTTTAGTTTCTTTATCTGATTTCTTATTTGCGAATTTTTTCCAGCAGAGTTTCCGGACATAGCGCTTTTCATCGCTCGCTGAGCGACTTTGAACTTGTGAATAGTTTACTTTAATTATTAATTTACTTTAATTACTCTAATATTGAATAAGTTATCAATTTATATTGTTACACATATATACACAATTTTTTTATTGTTATAAAGTTTATAGGACTAATAATAGTAAGAAATTAGAATGATGTAATTTTTTCAAAAAATCCCCATAAATTTTGAACACCTTTAAAACGATATGAAACAATAATCTATGTCTGTCTAAACATGTTTTTTTATTTTTCCGACCGATTCGTTATATCGGCGGTAACAATAGAGAGACGTATAGACAATAATTTCGACTCATCTCCTTTATAGCATGTTTTAATTTTAATAAATATTTTTATTAACATTAATAGCAATTAATTTTAGTCGTTTATTAATTACCTTCTTCATGCCGCCATATAATTAATTTGTGATAACAAAATCAAAATATTTTTCAAACGACTAACAAAGTCTCAGAAGTCACACCTTAAGAATATAGAACAATGACGTCGTTCTTTTGTAGTGTCACTATAACATTATAAATTATAAGTGTCATAGAATAGAATAGCTACCCAAATTTAGAAAATTGTTAAAGATGTGTTTTCATTTCCAGTAATTGGATAAGTTAAAAAACATATAAATGTTAAGAAAAATAATTTTTAACCTTACAAATTACCTCACAGTATGCAACGTTTAATAAATTATTTCTCGTCAATGGATGATGTGCTTAAAGATATAATCTGCTGTGTATTGTGGTTTACCTTGAACCTTATTTTTTGTAGTTTTCTTAATCAATTAATATTGGTAGGCGAATGGTGTCATCGTGTATTATGGTACTTATTTATTTTATCTATTATACAAACTGTTACTGAATAACGCAAAATATGAATATAGACTGTTCAGTATTGAGAATAGAATCGATTCTATCAGTTTTTAGAATAGGTTTCTTTTCCATGATTTATATTACAATTCTAGTATATGATTTATTCTATGGGCGTTACCCGAGCCGCGTGAGTCGCGTCACATGAGTAAATATTTTCTCATGTGGCAGGGTGGCGCGCGTCGCCAGCGTCCGGTCTGAGTAATGAGCGCTACGAATGTTTTAGACAGGACAACAAATACTTACATCTTATTAATGTTATAATTTTATTTTTCATTAGAATGGTCTTATATATTTTAAATTGATTGACATATTTCAGGTCTTGCGTTATTTCCGTAACACGTTTTTTTTTATAGACAAGTGGGCGGACGAGCAAGCAGCCCCACGTGATGGTAAGTGTTACCGCCGCCCATGGACACCTGCAACACCAGGGGGTATGCGGGTGCGCCGCCGAACTTGCAAAATCCTATTCACAGCTTTTTTGAAGAACCCCATATCGTAGCTTAATGGAAACGTTGTATATAGAATCACGTTTGTCTGTTAGTCTTGTCCTTCTGTCCGTTTGTTATATTTCATAAAAATAATAGTAAGTTCCAATTCGTTTCTATGTATAATTAACGCATCTTATATTTATACTTACTAACATGGAAAAGACACACACACTTATTGTTATCATGTTCACATGCTTGTATGAAATAGATCATCTAATTGTCACTCATGAGTTTAAAAATTGCCTGAATTGCTGGGTACTATACATTACGAACTATTCATTCATTTATTTTTTAAAAGTGGGGTGGCAAATAAACCGGTTATTAAATTGTACAGCGATTGCAATTTGCGTAAAAATAAATGCTATAGATAGTATATACCTCGAGGGTATGAGCAAGCAATCAATTAGCTGGCAGTGAATCAAGGAAGTTTTCATTTTATTGCCCTTGAATAGAAACCATGGGTTATTTCTTCTCTATTAGGTGCGTCCATCTTCTTTTGAAAACAATCTTTTATATAAGTACCGTATTTAATATTTTGAAAAATATCTTTAAACACCTATTGCAGAGATCACATGAGTAGATGAGTCAAATCGGTTCAGGATTACAAAAACCCTTTAAAGAAATACGTTTCACTTCATACACAAACGATACATTGTTAGACAGGGCTCGTCAACAATCTAAAATCAGCTGCTCAAATTGAAAACGTTGTAAATGCATTAGACCAAATTTTCAAGGAGAACCGAGAAACATTTTTGTGTTTACTGTAACCCAAGTGACTACAAGAGCACGCTATCGTAAATATCGTAATCTAGCCGACGCATATTCCATGATACAGGTATCTAAAAAGTATTTTATATGTGGTACAGATAAAAACGAAAAATCTGACTTTTTACAAAAGTTTTCTATTAGGTTTTTAAATTGCGCAACATCAATTTAAGTAATTAATATTAACTAATATGCCTACATAATTTTTGACGGGAACCAGAGAAGTGAAATTGAATTTTTGTTTCATTGTTGTTACTTCAAAGTGTTTTTCGTGCGCGGTGTTAATGAAATGAAATGTTAGTGATGGTTAATGGTGTTAATGGTGTTAGTGATAATGAAATAAAAGCGTGGGACTGCGTTTTTCGTGTGCTTCCAAGGAGTCCTCTTCTGCCCTCACTAAACCTACTATCGTTTTACTGAGCGACTCCCTGACTTACTTCGACGGGACTGGACATTCATAGGATACGTTTTAGCCTTGGAAATTGTTTAGAACAAAGAAAAATTTTCACTGGCAGCATGTGTTAATTGCACCATTGCCATATATGAAGAAAAAAAAACTAATGTGTGCAGAACGCGAAATACTTAAAACTTGTTATATACACATTTTGAATCGAATTTTAATGGGCTTGTATTTAAACAAGTAGCAAAATACTGCCTTATTAAACAGTAACTTATGATGAACAAAATAAAATAATTATTGAATAAAATTATTTTAAAATATTTTTGAACAACTAAAGTAAATAAAATTTCAAATTACTAAGAATGTCATCACCGATTCGACGGAAACTCCCATTTCTATGTCACCATAGTGACAATATGTCACCAGAGAACGTAAACCTAACCCATCTTTGAATTTGCTATCGATTTGCTGCTCAATCAGTATTTTCCGATCAAATATTTCTTATTTTAATGACATCTATCTATAAATCGATTTTATATAGAACAACCTTACATTATTTACATTTATTAATCCATGATCATTAGATGCCTATTACTAAGAGTAATCCTCTTTATTTTTATTAACATTCAAAGACAAAATTAAAGTTGAAAAACAAATCGCACAAAATACGTTTATAAATGAGTATAAGAAAAAAACATTTAAATGCAGTCAATTTATAAAATATCTCAGTCGTATCAAAACAACTCATATATAGCTACATATTAAAAGAGAATAAGTTAGATGGGGTGACCACACAGCGTGAAACCCTACAAGGTTGTGAGCATTACAAATAGAGAGGGCCAATTCCCAATTAAAATCACAGCAGGTGGTCCTCCTAGAGGGCAGCACCAGTAATATAGATTGCTTGATCACAATAGTCGCGGGAAAATAATGTAATAACATGTCGATAGTTTTGCAATATCATAGCCACACAGTTATGAAATTGGGTTGTCATTTTCTATTGAACAAACAAATTTAAGAGAAATCTATATCTATACATATAATAAAAATGTAACTGATCGCTGTCTGTACATGGAAGATATATGAGAAAAATCTATACATATAATAAAAATGTAACTGATCGCTGTCTGTACATGGAAGATATATGAGAAAAATCTATACATATAATAAAAATGTAACTAATCGCTGTCTGTACATGGAAGATATACGAGAAAAACTATTATTGGGGGCCTTTATCAACGCAATAGAACCCAAAACAATGATTGTTAGAATTTTTGTCTGTTTGTCTGTGCGTTTGTGCGCGCTAATCTTAGAAACGGCTTAACCGATTTGGGTGCGGTTGGTGCGGTTCACTAATGTATTGTGGTAAGCTTCTCTTAAAATTTAGTGTTTGTTTTATTTCAATCAGTTCATAAATAAAAAAGTTATATCAATTTAGAGAATCACGTCGAATAAAGACGGTGTTTATAAACTAAAGTCCACACGGACGAAGTCGCGGGCAACAGCTAGTACTTAAATAAATACTGAATGAGCAACAAATGAATGGTAGCAAATTGAAAGCCGGGATAGATTTAGATTCTCTGGTGACAATAAAGACAAGGGTCCCGCGAAACGGAACTCTGTCGACTCGGTGACGACATTCTTAGTAATTTTAAATTATTTATTTCAATTATTCAAAAATAGGTTATCTTGCTGATCATTAAATACAATCCAAAATTTAATACTTGTAAAGCTAAATTTTAAAATTCATATCAGCCACGTATAAAAGTCATAAGTACAACAAAATACAATATGGCGGCGTCACACACACAGAATAAATTGTGACCCAAATTCTAAAGTAAGTTACATATTAATATGCTAACTACCTATCATAAAAGCTCTCTTTCATAAAAGCTTTATTCATAGCTAACAATAATAATTATTGTTGTAGTACTTAAAAAATATCGATATTACCAACAATAGATAGTAAAACAAATTCATGTTAACTGCCTATCGACAGCTATCGATAATTACAACCGACTGTAGAAAACACTAAGTTCCAAAGATCGTAATCCTCGGCGACGAGTTAAAAAGAGAGGAAACGTTACATAATTACCTTCTCAAATTACTTAAAATATATATTATAATTAATAATGTTATTTTTAAATTTTACTGTCATTTTTTGTTATCGTTTTTCAACTACGGAAGTAATCGTTGATATGCGTTTTATACTTTTTGACTCAAGTCCTTGATTGTGACTAATTATAGCGATCTATAAAATTACTATTACATGGATTATAATCCATGTAATCCATGTATGTAATTTTCCTTTATTTTTTTAAAGCCAGACCTTGATATCTAAGAAGGCATCAAACAATACGTTAAACTGCTTTACATATGTAAATCATTAGTAACATCATTTAGGAAAAGTAAAACGAATTCTCACCATCAATTCCAGGACCTCAGCTATTGATGTTTACTAAAATTAAAAAAACTAAAATGATGTTTATTTTTGTATACTAATTGTTTAAATACTGAACGGATTTAGCTCGTTCTCGAATTTAACCGAGAAATACCTAGACGCAAACTATTTTTCTGCCAAATTTAATTTCAGTTGGGTTAAAAATACGGCCAGCAGATTGTTTACAACTGCAGATCGCACGAGTGTATCGATTTAATGACTTTTTTTTTAATGAAAATAAGGCGGCAGACGGCATACAGTCTACCTGGTGGTAAGTGGATAGACATCTGCGATACGTGTCAATATCAGTCAGAATGACAAACGTTGGCACGCCCCAATGAGCTGCCTACCTTTGGAGATATTAAAATGAACAATATTATGACGGTGAAATCTTTTAAAAAAAAACCCAAAAGTAGTTTCGTTGTCTATACATACAAACTATATTATGTCGTTGGTTAACGCTCGTAAAGTTCCACAATCCACCATCATACCTCGCTTATGTTACAGGTGTTCATGAGCTGCAGTTGCCACTTACCATCACGTGGATCGTTATGGATTTAATCGTAATATTAGTTGCTATTAAAATAATCCAATATTCCATTTCGAAATCTCTTTTTTGCTTGTGGCCTGGTAGATTCGGTAAATTACGTGTGTATGGGAATCCGATCATCGCCCTAACACTGTCGGCTGATATGGACTATCTTCACGGCAAACAAAGTGCTCAGTTATACTCGTAGCTATCTATTTTGTTATCAACTAGATAACATACTTAATGTGACGCGGTGATAAGCCATGGTGTTAGACGCGGACCGAAAAAAACCTATCACTAAACTCCATGTGTAAAAATCACGGAAAAAATACACATACATTTACATAGGATTTGAAACGAAGACATTCGCCAAAGAACCACTGACATAGCTCGTAGAATCGGCACGTTGAAGTGGCAGTGGACAGGTCACATTTGGCACAGGATCGATAACCGATGGGCTACCCTATCGGTTCCCAGTGCCCAGTTTTTTGCATCAAAGAAGAGCAAGCGTCCCACACGTGATGGTAAGTGGCGTGATGGTGATGGCACATGTTTTTTTTTTTACTGATGTATGATTAATCATTCCAGTAGCGTTAACGTACGGTTGGAAGAGAAAGTTATTAGTGGTTTTGTTACACGGGGCGTTACGAAATGCAACAGATTGAATCGTGAGTCAATATTGTGAGCATGTTAGTATTGGATATTGGATTACAGGTGTGAATTTCTAGAGGAGAGAGCCTGGCGGGAAAACTGGGAAGATCGAACTTCGTTATTGCCTCCGATGTAGTTATTATTGTGTATGTGTATCAGCCTATAACGTCCCACTGCAAGGAAGACCTGCCCTAGTAAATCATTGGGGGGGGGGGGGGGGGGGGGGTTATTATTACTAGATAATTATTTTGATAGTTTTTAAGTACTCCTTCTCTTCAAATTGTTGCGCCTAAAATCCATCGACACATATCCGTGGAAGGGCTGACTACTGAAGTTAAAAAATAATTAAGAAAGAGTTTCCCTGGCGCTACTTTTTCCACAAAAATCCCTAAAGGTATTTTTTGGTAGGACCATTTGTATCAATTTTAATTATTTCTTTCTCACAACTCCAAGCGCCGATCTTGGGACTATGTAATGGCACTTGCGTTCACGTTTTGCAGTAGAATGAAAACGTCTACAAAAACAAACGGCATTGTGTATAAGTTCCCGCGGTTTCCATCTTATCTTCCGCGCATTGTGAGGGATTCCATGTTATCGCGAGAATATTGTTCCAGTCGTAATGTTAAATAAATAAATAAATGTTATTGGCGGTTACTTTTCTTAAAACCTAAAGTACTCGTACTAAATTGGTACCTGCTGAGACAGGTACGGACGTGAATGTCTCTGATCAGTGATGATCACAAATGACAATAAAATTGAATGACAATAGGAATGATCATCAATTCCAATTGTCTGTTCCAATTTTAACTAATGAAATCAAACTCCAGGGTAAACAATGCATATTTATTGACCATTATGTGTTTATTACACGAATGTGTATTATTCGCTAGATATGGAAAAGCAAAAATATCTTTATTTTCTTACCTAACTTTGTCTTAACATAATAATGGTCGATTTGATTATAAATGCGATGCTCCAATTTGACTGTTAAAAACTTTAACCTTCAATAGCAAAGAATGTATTAATCGTAATAATCCATAACCTATCTTCAATATACAAATGATAAACAAATGCACATGTAAAGCATAATATAATTCATTCATTCGCTCTATTGATTCACTTAACTCGGTCGTGATCTTGACCCTTGCCTCTTTAGCACGAATAAACAGCACAATTAAAATAAATTTCGCTATAAATCCCTAATGCCAACCAATTTCTCATAATATACGCCATGAACTTTTGACGAGAAGTATTGCCAAATAAATATTCTTATTAAATTACAAAACATGCCAATACGTACTACTCTCAGCATTGATTAGAATTGGTTTAACGTTTCTGTGTTCAGTCAGCTGTAAAGTCAATTCTGCGTCTTATAGGCCAGAACTAAATAAATAGAACCTTTATTGATACCAAATTTTTGTTGACATATCATTGTTATGAATCCCCGAACTCTTGAAGTAGGAAAATCTGTATCACAGATTTTCCTATACATTAGAACGATAAATTGGAGCTTTTCATACAGTTTGAAGATCTACGATTCTCGATCGTCTTTCATCCACCTTCTTCTTCGGTTTTCGAACTATCTTCAAGAAATATAACTGGAAAGGTTGTAGTAGGTACATGTTACCATTAGTCTATCTGCGCTAAGACACTATAAAGTGAAAGGATATACATATTTGTACAACAGGCACCATGATAGTAATGAAATAGTCATTGCTAAATTAGGTTGGGTAATTTCTCAAATAACAACAGGAGTTGCTGTCCAATTAGCTACCCTGTAGTATGCCGTGCCGTTAACGCAGTTTTCTTGTGAATAGCAAGAAATAAGGTCAATTATATATTTCTATTATTTCTTCGGAAGACTGTATTCCACAGGCCAGTTGGTATCGAATGCAATATGGAATATGATATCACGTTTAATGCAGCCATATAACGTGATACGTTTTTTGCTAACTCAACACTTCAGATATTAGCTGACCCGGTAAATTGAACCCGTCGAGGAAGCACGACGCCTTTAATCAAAGTTGCTAGACGTACCGATGCGTGAGAGTAATTCTGATTTTTGAAGTTGTGCTATATTCTTCATGAGAAGGCTACCTAACTTTCTCTACATACTATTTTATTTTAATGATAGCTCATTAGCGACAGAGAGTATATTATTATAATAGACATAGATTTAAGGTAGAAAACTAAGGTCAATCAGGATTACATTAATAATAATTAAACATATGTGTTAATAATTGAATAACAGCAGACCGCAGTTGGTCATACTTTTTTTTAAATTAATTATTCTATATATATATAAAAGAAGATGTTGGTATATCTGATGTTAATAGACTTCGACACCGTTTGACCGATCACCATGAAAGTTGGCACATATATGTATTTTTTCATGGAAAAAGTTTTTATGCTATCCACTTTGTTGTAACTCGCCACTAGATGGCGCCGCAGCACATCAACTTCTATACCATTCAACCGATCGCAAAAATCATATACACAGGCAGGACAACGTCTGCCGGGTTTTGCTAGTACATTATAAAGTCAAATATACATTTATACATCAGAAAAGGATATCATTAAATACAATAAAAAATAATATATTGGTATAAGTAAGTCAATCTCAAGTAAAACAGGTTTTCTATAAAAGGAAAAAAATACTTTAATAATCAACGTTTACTTGTAAATCAGTTACGTACCTAACTTTACATTTAACTAAAAATTACTTAGATAATAATGTGAATTAAAATATGAATAATAATTGGTAACTTTAATATGAACTAAAGTTACTTTTACAAGTTTATTTAAGACATTCAGTGCGATAATTGTCACAATATAGTTTACAAAATATCAAATTTGCGGTAGATAGGTATATAAGGGCAATGTGTGCTGTCATCTGTATTAGAATAATCTGTTCTACGTTAGCTCCTTCCCTTAGATCTATTCTTAGTACTAAGTTTAAACTATAGAAGCATATACCTATCTTTAAAAATGATATTACTTAATATTTCTTGTAGATAACGCAAGCGCAAGTATAACTAACCGCGTTAGTGCACCAAATAGTTTTTAAGAATTTTTGTTACATAAAATATAAGATAATACCTGCGTTTGCATATCTTACTTTTTATGTAAATATATTAAAAACAAATAAACTAAAGATTTGTGTAGGATTAGGAAATCAAAATCGTAACAAAACAATTCAAAATATTCTTGATATCAAAAGTTAAACTTGTTTAAAAAACAGAAATTAACACATAGATACAACACCTTGAACTTTAAATATTGCATAAAAATGACCATTAATAACATCTTTGCGTTATTGTTACTATATGGTACTTTGTGGATTTTTACTTTATGTTTCAAAATTTTCGACTTTTGGCAAAATAATTCCCAAGCTAGTTATAATCCAAAAAGAGCTACGGGTGAAATGATACTAAGAGATTCTTGCTAGTAATTTCGCGGTCCTTTTCATACAATGTAGCTAATTTAGTCGCTAATTTAGATATGACTGTTAATTTTAAACTCATAATGAAGACAATTCATCCAAGTGATTATTTATATGTTTTATTGTCTAATCATCAAGAAAAATGACAATATCTGTCTGTCTGAAAGAAAAAATAAGTAATAAAAGAAAAAAGTAGCTCCCATAACTATTGCGCAGGTAGAGACGGTAAATACACGATTAATTTTAATCGCAATGATCATGCTGCTGTTACAAGTATTAAATTACTTTCGATCACGTTGTTGTGAACTTTGTACTTTGTCATCATGAATTAAAATATTTCTTTTAATTCGATATTAAACAATTATAATGTTTCCTGCAAATAGTGGTAATTCTTAATTTGCCTTAAAGTTCATATATTATGGTTCTATGTATTAATATAGTTTGAACAATCATTAGCATCAATCAGGGCCGTCTTAAGTCTATTCTGCGCCGGGGTGCGGGAGTGTATCCTAAGACAGTCAAACATCCTATTGTGTATCCTATGACAGTCAAATATCCTATTGTGTATCCTATGACAGTCAAATATCCTATTGTGTAATTGTTTACTATAGCGTTATATTTTTTCATTACCTTTAAAAGGTGAGCGCCCGGGGTGCACCGCACCCCTTGCACCCCCTGGTAAAGACGGCCCTGGCATCAATCAATATGTTTTTCCAATACTGAATATTATTATCATCTCCATTACCATTATTTGTGATGTTATCAGCCAAAATTTATCATATTTTTTTTTGGTTTCTAAATATATGACGTTTACATGTTATTTCATTATTAATTTTATGTATATTTTGGAAATATTGTTGAATCTTACAATTTTAGAGCTTCTACATAATTTTATCATTACCATCTTCTCTCATATTATCGTCCTGCCTCTAATCACAGTGAATAGGAGTCTCTGGATATTTGTCTGGAATTATGGAAAGAATAAATCCATGCTCTCAATTTTTTAACGCTTGGAAAGAATCGATAACAATTTTTGTAAAAGTAGAAAGGTAACCAAAGTTCGGTTTTGTCGACAGAGTACAAGTGACATTTAAGCCTTCAGTCATTATTAATGCACTGAAGATAATAATTGTTTCCTAAGAGTTTAAAGTTCTGTAAGGAGTCTATCATAATCTATCTTTTTGTTATCTCTCTAATCATTATTTTATCAAACATTCCTAAAATTGCTCACTAACCTAAGCAATTTACTATATATAACATAGTTGCACTTAGCTACGTATTCCTCGTTCATCCAAAAATTTCACCCTAATTTTAACTTCGCAATTTATCAGTGTTTCGTATACAGGATCAGTGGTTAGTTGTAACCAATTTGACGGCACACACAAGGCTACACAGTTCGATTATCTATTTTAGCTACCTACTGTCTATTATCGGTTGTGTTCACTGTATCTGCAAACAGCTTCAAATTTTCCACTTACCTTTTAGGCTTCCAACGCTTCATAAAAACTCCAAACATTTTCACGGAAAGAATCTTTCACAATTCTCACAAATACTAGTTCATTCGCACTTATGTTCACTAGTTTCCACTACTGTTCTCTATTTGTTTACCTACGTAAACAACATTCACTAAGCAACACGATACAACTCTAATACGCTTATTAGTTTTAAAATTATGTATTAACAATAAATCATTGACTTCTGTTTCCTTTCATTGACAAGAAATCACATGTTCAAATTTAATTGCACCGTGCGATAAGATAGCCGTTGCATTAGGTCACTTCGAAAATACAACTGACCTAGACACAGTGACTGCTAAAATCGTTCTACTTCTGGTAACATCTCCAAAATCGATATGATTCTATAGCTATACGCTATATCCCTGCAGATATTACGCAACACTTCGATTCACCTCGATAGCAGTGAAATATTTCTTAGTGATTTTGCCCGTGTCATTCGTTCGTACATCATCGATTATAAATAAACAATTCGAATACGAATTGATGCCGCGACGCGACGCATTCGCAGTATTGTTAGTATACGACTGATTCATTGAGCGTCGAGTCGAGAGACTGGGTGACGGACCGGTCGCACTTCGCAGACCTCGCGTCAGGTGCGGTCGATCAGCTGTTTGCTGCGCACTATCTTGATTTGCATTTTAGCGCCATCTACCGGTGACCTTTGTATTTATATCATCATAATAATTAGCATTTCTTATCATAGCATATAGTGGTAATGTTTTTGAAATTGTTATATCTATATATATTGCAATTGTCATTTAAATTTTTCTTTGATTTTTTTTTTGTTAATTGTCCGTGATGTTTCCGGTAAACACTTTTTAATACAGTTAAAACAACGGCTGTAAATATTAATTATTTTAAATATTGTATACACACCGTACACATATACATATTTATGAGGGTTTTATATTATAGTATTACAGTTTGCATACAATATTAACGTCTAACAACCTATTCTGTTAACATACCTACCTAACGTAAATTCCAAATAGCAACTGAATCAATAAAGAGAAACAAGAATATAAAAATATAATTGTGAAATATGTATAAGTAAATGTTTTTACAACTGTTACCAGACTAGTCACATTCTTTGTTAAAAAAACAACGGAAAGAAAAATGCGGTCAACTATTCCAAAATACTCGTCCCAGCATCGGTGGTTCAGTGGTAGAATGCTCGCCTGCCACGCGGGCGGCCCGGGTTCGATTCCCGGCCGATGCAAATTTATTTTTGCTTATTAACCGTTAATCCTTTTTAGTATTTATTTAGAAAATATCTAAACAATATAATTATTATTCAGATATTGTATTTTTAATTATTATACCTTCCCATAACATCTAAACAGGGCATTAGCTGCTCTCTATAACAATGAGTCAGCAACGATGGAAATTTCGGGCCACGATCGATCAGGTGAGCCCAATACGGACTGAATATTACACATACTCTAGATTTTTTTTCTTATTCTCGGCCACGCCACCTAATGATTTAATTGAATAAATCCTCGCAAAATAAATTATGTACGTTGTTCGTTTCATGGTTCTCACCCATATTTAGTTATTGTTATGTTATTAAGCTGAAGGTGAAGCTGCGGCAGGTGAAGTCCATCTATGGTCCATCAACTTTTAGACCTATAAGCTCCGGATTGCTGCAGTGCATCCGAGGCTGTTCCTCAGTCCAGACTTTTGACCAGAGGGGGTAGTGTTCCGACGCTTTTGGGAAGCGAGACCTAGCAAGAGCAAAATCCGTAGATATTAAGAGTTAAGGTTATATCACAAAATATGTATTCTAGGCTTGAATATATAAATTTAATTTGATTTATAAAACATATTTCCTATAAATTTCTATTCTTAACAGAGATAAGAATCATTGCTCATTAAGTTATTATAAAAGCTGAATTAAATTTTAATTTTCTTTTCCTTGTCGAAATTTAAAATGTAGTGATAGATTCTTATATAACGTTGAATAATAATAACATTAATTAATTACAATATATTAAATAACTTAATTGTAAAATGTTGAAAATTTATTTTCCACCGCCTCATCAGAGCGGTAATAGCGTAATAATCCTCAAAAATTTTTGAATCTTTTATCCCGGTCACTAATGTGAGCCCCTTATGTAAGGGTTGAACTTGACCTTAACCTTACTGTTACGGTTGACAGTTAAGGGTTAACCGTTATGAACATTTTGACAGTATTTAGACTTTTTTCGCAGAAAAAGTAGCAGCGGAGCAACCTGAGGACCTGGTTAGGTTACTTCCGTACTTTAGTTAAGAAATTATATCAAAAATCAGCCTTTTCCATTGAAGTCGATAGGGGCTAATCGACCGCTTCACGCTGCGCGCTGTAGGGTGTGGAATACACACGAATATTTCAAATATTCATATTTGTTTAAGCGAATATTTCACGCTGCGCGCTGTAGGGTGTGGAATACACACGAATATTTCAAATATTCGTATTTGTTTCGGTGAATATTTCACGCTGCGCGCTGTAGGGTGTGGAATACACACGAATATTTCAAATATTCGTATTTGTTTAAGCGAATACAATTTTCAAGCATTCATATTCGTATTCGTATTCGCATTCTCCTAAACGTATACTCGAATACTAATCGAACAGTAAAAACCCCAAGTGAGCGTAAATAAAAGAGTTTCTAGAAAAAGAAAAATTCTTTAACAATCAAAGTTTATTATAAAAAAAACAATGACTTATCTAACTTTAAATTGAACTAAAAACTTATTTACTGATTTTACAAGTGTATATATTCTAGGTTAGTTACTATTGATATTCAAATTCGTGAATAGTGAGATAATTATACAAATTTATTCGCGAATAGTGTTATTTTTGGTATTCTAAACATGCCAGTACAGTATCAATATTTAGTTGTTAAACCGCTATGCTTTACTTCTTAATTCGGCAGTATTAAACAAACATCAACAACATAATAATATAATGATTCAGAAATATCACGTCACAATCGTAGGGGAGATGTAGGTAATGGGAGTCACTTAAGGGGGAATGGAAATAAAACAAAAACTATAAGTAAACTATTTATTGCTTAAGCCCTATTATAAACTTTAGTTATTTGACTATTAATTGAGATCACCTTTAATCACTTTGGCTTAATACTTTAGGAACAATAATAAATTATTAAAAAAAAATAGGTTTGATCACCATTGTCTATTTCTGTTGGCAATGGTGATCAGCATGTTGACAATGGTGGTCAACACAAATCGCACACATAATTGCAGGCTGAGTCCCACCCAGTGCAATCTGAATGAGCCCACAAGAAGTGCACCGAAACCACATTTCATTATCTCGCCCGAACTCACCACATACAAGACACTGGTTGTCAGGGTCTTCTGCATCATCGTCTTCGTCGTCCTGACACAAGTCATCAGTATTCACATCTGACGCCGATGTATCGTTCGATTCCTGCAGAATTTGCTTCTTCACCTTCTCAGGACCCATCTTCTTCGGCTTGCTTTTCTTCCCTATGCCCTTTCCCTTTCCTTTCACAGCTTTAGCCTTCTTTTTGTTTTCTTTTTCGACTAGGGCGTCTTTAATTGGTGTTGCAGTCAAAATCGTTGCATGCTGCTTCTGTCTTCCTTGTCGTGTCTTAAGCACAGGTGTTTTCTTAGGCATCTGGATGAACTCTTGGATTCTTGGTCGGTTCTCAGATGTTGATTGCGTTTCGATTTGAGGTGTTGATGTAACCGCTCGATCGGGAGTTGTTGGATGAAATTGTCTGGATGTGCTTGGTACAGGACTTTGACGTTCCATCTCAACAGTAGCTGTTGGTTCTGAAATGAGGTCAACAACTCCAGCAGCTCCTGATGAAATAGAGTCAGCAGCATCTTCTATAATAACAGGTTCTGGCTGAAGGACTTCAGCTGGTACAAAGTCTTCTTCTGAAAACACGTCGGGATCTATGGGGAATATTCCAGTTGCCTTGAAACCCACTTCGCCTTTGCTTACAGATGCAACACTCGAATACGCTTTTTTGACTAAGGATGCCACATCATAAGGCGTTATCTTTTCTGCAAGACGGCTCTTCATGAAAAGATCACATTCTCTTCTGTAAGCTGCTTTAAATGGCCCAAAAAAGGTCACATCCAATGGCTGCATGCGGTGAGAGGTGTGGGGCGGTAGCGAGAGCATATGAATGTGGTTTTTCTTACAATGGTCATGAACGGCCAGTGAAATATGGCTTGCATGATTATCCAGGATTAACAGGACTGGTTCTTCTGCAGAAGGTTTAGCATGCTGGGTAAAGTGTTTGAGCCATTCAAGGAAAAGTTCCTCATTGATCCAGCCATTGTCTGAGCATTTATATATAGCTCCTGTTGGGCCATCCTTTTCAAGAGTCGGGGTCATTCTCTTTCTAGGAAAAATAAACATTGGGGGGATGAATCCACCAGCGGCACTCATAGTGCACAGCAAAGTGATGTTTTTTCCCCTCTCCCAGCTTGTTATAAATCCCACTCTCTTCTGACCTTTCGCAGCCAATATTTTTCCCGGGTCTTGAACGGTAGAAATCCCCGTTTCGTCGCAGTTGTAGATGTTCTTTGGCAGAAATTTGTATTTTTCCATTAGTTCTTCTAGCAGCTTGTAGAATCGTTGAACTTCTGTTTTGTTAAATGCCGTTACCCTGTTGATACTAGTAGCTTCAGGCTTCCTCACAGAAATATTATTCCTGCTAACAAATCCCTCGAACCAAACACGACCAGCCATTCTTGAAAACTTGTTGAAATTATGTTTCAGCTGCAGGGTTTCAGCATATTCAAATGCCACTTTTCTAATTTGGTTTGCGGTGCACCCGTAAAAAACGTTGGCCATTTTTTTTATTGTAACGGCGAATTCTTCTTCTATCTCAGGCATGAAGACGGTAGTAGGTACGTCCAAGACGTGGTTCTTTATCAGATTTTTTCATGTATCTTTTCTGGAGACTCGAAAATGGGATGTTCATCGTTTTTGCAGCTTTTCTTATTGAATAACCTTCTTCATCGATGAGCTCCACAGCCCTTTTCAGGTTGGCTATAGACCAGTTAGCCTTACTTGTCTTTCTAGGACGAACCTTCGGCATCTACAAAAAAAAATAAGATTTTTTCATCGAAGTTAGGTAATGTTGGCAATGGGGGCTAATGTAGGCAATGGGGGTCACCTGATTCCAATTGCCTACATAGGCGAAAACGAGAAACAAACAATCCTGACAAAAAAGTTACAATGATATCAGAAAACTGAGTTTGGAATCACGATCTCAAATGCTATGGTCATAAAATATCACAAGTACAGCAAGAAACACCAAGTAGTTTAGTCCTTACCTTCGGATTAGTCCACTCGAAAAATTAGATCAGAAGCGCGCGAAAACTTCACACGTCCGTCACTATCAAGCGCGTGGCGCGTACTGAGTGTGCTGTCAGCCGCGTGCGTTACCGACACACAGCTAACGTGTGACGTCATTGTAACCGCCCTTTTGCAAACAGTTTTTGATTTATTGGGGTGACCACAATTGCCAACTGACTCCAATTGCCTACATCTCCCCTACGTATTATAACGCGGCAAAATTAAGAATAAACGATATTAGCTGAATAATTATTTCTTGCAACCGTACACAGTGTCACGAGCACATGATGGTGGCGACCAGCTGACTCTAGAAAGAGTTGCTTGAAAGCTTGAAGCTTCGTCTTCATTAGGGGACAAATATTGCAGGACACGTGTCGCCTGAAACGTCTTAAGATATCGAGTGACAACACACATGACGTGAAATTGTATGGTTGTCGTGGATGAACAAGATTTCATTCTATGTCGCGCGACGTTTAGGTGACGCATATCCCGTCACAATTTTTCATCAATGACGTATGACTGTAAGGCTGACTTCTTTTTGTTTTTTTCGAACGATTGCTGTAGGTCGTGGTCTTGGCGATCAGCAGGGCGACCATGCGCCTCAACTAACGATAACGTGTGCCCTACGCCTAATATGAGAGCTCTTTATTTGCTTTTAATTGTAAATAAAAAAACTTTAAATTTTCTTAATATTTGATTCTGGTTTATCTATATACAATTTCATCCTAAATCGGGTGCTGGTGTAATCAATGACAGAATAGAGCCGTAACACACAGGGCGAGCGGATGAAGTTCATGACGAAACTATGGGAGTTGTTAATTGGTAAATCTGTAGACGCAAATGTGATAGTAGCGTTTATAAATAAAACTTAAGACTGGTTTCAAACTACAACACTGGTTTTCGAACCTACTATATTGGAAGTACAATGAAAAAAAAAATTATGCCACTTTACCGCCGTTACGTGTAGCCACTACTTCGACAAAACTAGGTTCCCCAGTAGTTGTCGTAGCAGTAGTAGTTGTACTTGGAGTAGTAGTTGTACTTGGAGTAGTAGTTGTACTTGGAGTAGTAGTTGTACTTGGAGTAGTTGTTGTACTTTTAGTAGTAGTTGTACTTGGAGTAGTAGTTGTACTTGGAGTAGTAGTTGTACTTGGAGTAATAGTTGTACTTGGAGTAGTTGTTGTACTTTTAGTAGTAGTTGTACTTGGAGTAGTTGTTGTACTTGGAGTAGTTGTTGTACTTTTAGTAGTAGCTGTACTTGGTGTAGTAGATGTACTTGGCGTAGTAGTTGTACTTGGATTAGTAGCTGTACTTGGAATAGTAGCTGTATTTGGAGTAGTAGCTGTACTTGAAGTAGTAGCTGTACTTTTAGTAGTAGCTGTACTTTTAGTAGTAGCTGTACTTGGAATGGTAGCTGTACTTGGAATAGTTATTGTACTTGGAGTAGTAGTTGTACTTGCAGTAGTAGCTGTACTTGGAGTAGTAGCTGTACTTGGAGTAGTACCTGTACTTGAAGTAGTAGCTGTACTTGGAATAGTAGCTGTACTTGGAATAGTTGTTGTACTTGGAGTAGTAGCTGTACTGGGAATCGTAGCTGTACTTGGAGTAGTAGCTGTACTTGGAGTAGCAGCTGTACTTGTAATAGTAGTTGTATTTGGAGTAGTAGTTGTACTTGACGTAGTTGTAGTGGTACTTGAACTAGGTGTAGTTATAGTTGAACTAGTTGCAGTGGTAATTAAGATACCCTCAGAGCTAGCCGAAGTATCGGCAGCAACAGTTGTGGTACTTAGGCTACTTTCTTCTCGAACAATTGTTTGTCTAACATTTGTATTACTGGCAGTTTCTATTTCACCATTAGCCTGCTTGGTGGTAGGATTTGTAATTTCTATCAAGTTCTCTGTTATTTGTTCCTGAGTAGTAGTTTCTTTAACATTTGGATTCTCTGAAACTTTTTTAGATACCTTTAACAACAGAGCCTTAATATTTTCCACTTCAGCTAATTCCAAATCTTCAAGAATACCATTCCAATCTTCAATATTCTGCGTTTGGCAAGTTTTTAAACATGATTCATTATCATCAAATTTGTTATAACCTTCACATCCATAGTATTCAACTGTGACGCACATATTTGTATCTCTTTTATATGTGAATACGATAGTTTTGAATTTTGTACATCTATTTGTGTTTAAAACAACATTACATGGATTACCTGAAAATTTAATCAAATATTATATATATATATCAAAATTCAGTCTCTTACTTATAATTTCGGTAAAGAGTCGTTACGTAATGTGATTTGAAGATAGTATTTGGAAGAAGAATTTAAAAACGATGGGGTTGGGTAATTAACTCTGGCAATTCTGACTCAGTCCTGAAACACTTTAATATGTTTCATGACAATCCAATGTGAGGACTTTCTTTTCTATGATGCGAATGATGCTATTTTCAATCGCACCTCTAGTCATCGAAGCGCTGTGTTTCGCACTTCCGTGACAATGAGCTATTACGAGTACATACAAGACAATTTCCAAAACATTTATACGGGGAACCCAAAAGCTGTGGCATATTTATGCTGAGGATTTGCCATTATGACATGGGGCTCTTCAAGAGAACTTCGAACAGGATTATTCATAGTTTGGCAGGTCACCCGTATCTCCCCTAGCATTACATGTGACCGTGTGCCACATATTTTTTTATTTACTTACCATACCATTCCCTATCATCAGTCCATGTCTCTCCACTGCTGAGCATAAGCTTCTCTCAAGGGTTGCCACCATTATATGTCCATATACGAGTATATGCAATATTTTAAATCGCTCACCAACCCGCTAAGCCAGCGTGGCGTTTTAAAGCTATACATCCCAAGACAATGTGTTCGAGGAGGCCCATGTTCAGCAGTGGATACAGCAGGGCTGGTTGCATTGCCTTGCATTGTATTGTAATAAAATCCTCTGCTAGAGAGCAGTAGAGAAATCTTTGTGAATAATTATAAATATTCCCCTTTCCCTACCAATATTATGTTTGTATGCAAGTATGTATGTATGATTTTATTGATTTGTGTACCGTTTGCATCTCAAGTAACTTCTATATAATAAAAAATAATGCATTTTAGTGATATATCGATACTATTAATGAGTAAATACTGCAAATACCTTTATATTTTGTTATCTGTTTTCTTCTTACCACCCAAAGGTTGCCTAGAGGAGATTGCTTTGCCGATAAGGTTACTTAAGTTGTCATTTTGCATTGTTGGTTCGCATACAATAAATAGTTTATCTATCTAAAATCTCGATCACCTTCTATACCCCGTAGCTTCCCTATACAATGATGGGAACACTGATACTCGTGGTCGAATTTATTTAACGTTGGGCATCCTCTCCACATTCCTATCTCACATCGGGAACCGGGCTTGTAATAAGAGAACACAGGAGTCGGTGGAAGATTGCAGTCACTGACGTTCAATGGATGTAGGCAGTAGTCACCTGGAACTGTAAAATTAAACGTGGGCCTATTTTCCGGTATTTCCCATTTGTTATATAGAACTGTGACGACATAGAACTGTTAAGATTCTATTGTCCCAATTGTTACATGATAGAACATATTATATAGAACTGTGATGACATAGTACTGTTAAGATTCTATTGTTCCAATTGTTACATGATAGAACATATATATAGAACTGTGACGACATAGAACTGTTAAGATTCTATTGTCCCAATTGTTACATGATAGAACATATATATAGAACTGTGACGACATAGTACTGTTAAGATTCTATTGTCCCATCTGTTACATGATAGAACATATATATAGAACTGTGGCGACATAGAACTGTTAAGATTCTATTGTCCCAATTGTTATATGATAGAACATATATATAGAACTGTGACGACATAGTACTGTTAAGATTCTCTTGTCCCAATTGTTACAGGATAGAACAAATGAATATATAATAATCGTCCCATTGATTATTTCATTCTTTGAATGATAGCGAACGAAAGAACTCAAACAGTGATTAGCATTTTCATTTTGGAGAGTAACATGTTGGACCGATAACCATTGGACCGGTCTTCGAATGGAAGCCACATACCGGGAAACGTAGTTTTGAACAGGTGAGATGACGACTTGATGAAAGTTGCCAGTAATGGCTGGATGAGAAGACCGTGTGCGGTGGTGGTCCTAGGGAGAGAAGTGTATCCAACATTTTTGCAGAGACGTGTTGCAGAGACTGATAGAAATAATTGAGTAAGTATTAACTTACTTGCGAATGTAACACTCAGATGTAAAAACACAAAAGGCAAGTTTAAATTAAAGTACACAAAAAATTGCCGCAAAGTTTCCATTTTTAAGAGCGCCTCTTATTAAACATCTCTGGATATTAAATGGCGTATACAAAAACTTAATTTTTATGAAGTGATAAAAAATAATTAAATTTTCGAAAAGTTTTATCGTATATCGCTGGTAATTAATTTTAATGTGTTTTGATTGTGATAACGTTTACATCATACAAATCTATTTATCGAGAAAAAATATTTTGGTTACAATTATTTTTTAATTCCTGTTAGTCAGATATATGTATAGTTCCTACCTTGACAAGATATATTAGATAATTATTATAGGTCTAATACAGTTACAAATATTAGATAATCGAGTACAACTTTACTAAAGGAATTTAAAAATGTGCAATGTAGTAAAATACGGTTATGAATATGGACCAAACTGAATAGGTACCTATGCATCGTTCAAAAGCTGTAAATAGTATCAGTTGGAGATGGAAGCCGGGTCGCATGAGTGAGAGGTGAGCATTGTACCAGTGATCCAACGATGGTTATTTAAAAATATTTGTAAATTAACCAGCAATAAAAACACGCTTCATATAACAAATATACAATAGCGCCATCTAAACGTAAATTCGTAAACTGAACTTTCTTTACGCTAATCTTTCAACACTTTAAACTTCATTGTAGTTTTCAATATAGTGTGCAGATGGCACTGCACATCATTTTTTCTTCATATTTGGCAATGATGCTATTAGCACATTCAGCCCCGTGTAAAATTTTCTACGTAACAATTTTAAAGTCTAAAACGTAGACTGTCAATGTCCAGTCCCGTTGAAGTAAGTCAAGAGTCGCTCAGGTAAAGTAATGATAGGTTTTCTAAGGACAGAAGAGGACTCCTTGAGAGCACACGAAAAACGTGTTCTCACGTTTTTATTTGATTATCATAAACGCCAAGCACAAATACACGAGTCCAAGGAGTGGATTGCTGAGGAACCTTTCTGGAAATATGACCCAAGCCCTGTACTAGAAAACGGTACCTACCAGCTATACTGAGACAGGTCTCTCTTAATAGACCGACCTGTAATACATAACAGGCCGGATACTATATTGACTAATAAGAACGCAAAGTGCACATGGTTGCTGGATATTGGTGTACCCAACAGTCATAATATTCCAAAGTAGTGAAGAAATTACAAAATATCTCCAATTGGCAGAAGAGATTCGTCAAATGCGGAAGAAAGCACCGGGGTGTATTTACCGTCACGCTGATAATCTCAACAACGGGGATTTTCTCACTCAGAAAACTTGAAAAAATGTTGGAAATCCCCGAAAACGTCCGTCACGTAATCCAAAAGGCGGTAATCTTACGGACAACGGCCATTGTCCAGCGACACCTCTCCATGCAATAGTTCGTGCGGTGTCTTGACCCTAGGGATCGACCCTTTATAGAGACCCAGTAAGGTGATAGAAAATCATCAGTAATAATAATTTAGTTTGCAGCAATAGCATAATATGGCGTTACATTACAGATAATTCTCGTTGTTTTGCGTCAACGGGCGTGCAAATAATAATTTAATAAAATTAAATACTAATCATACAACATTGTTCAGAATAATAAATTACTAAAAATTGCTGAATGGCAAAAGATTAAATTGATTAATTATTATTCGTTCAAAATCTCGTCAAGAGTGTAATAACATTTCTCAATGAGAAATTTCTTAAATATATTTAAGTTAGAACCCTAGTGTCATGCAGTTTATTGTAGGTGCGGACAGCCATACAAAAAGCGTTTTTTTCATTACTCGTATTTCGTTTGTATTTGTTATATTATACACCTTTTAATCAGTGTTCTAATATTTCTAAACATGAATGATCCTTCGGCTTCGGTCGAAAGTTGTGGCAAAAACCGAACAGTCGACTTCGGCTTCAGCCAAAAACAGGCCTTCGATCGGACACTGCTTAAGATGAATCTTTTTTATCTTCTTATTACAGAAAAAGACATAAAATGAATTAGATTGTTAGTGCGATTTTCGCACTTTTAGAAACGCAAATTAAAATATTTTTAGGTTGAAAGAAGCTAATTAAAATAACTTCAAATTTGTCTCATAGTCCTTTACTTAATAGTAAAAATAGCGATTTCTGCAAAGCATAATTAAAATAACATTAAATAACATTGTTCGGTTTTCAGTTCTGTTCATATTTAAACACTCATAATAATTGAAAATATGGTGTTGAGATCTTTAGAACTGTAAATTGTAAAAATACATGTTCTGTTTGGCACTTTTTAGAGTTTTTCTTAATTATTTTATCTCCATTTTTTCATTGCCTCCTTCATCAGACCCAGGATCTTTCCTCATTCGTCTATATGCAACCGCTGTTGATATTGTTAGGATAATCTGAAAAATTTCAATTTCAATTTAAACTGTTATTAATCAAAGATCTTAATATGTGGAGTTCCGAACATTAGGGATCCATCAGTGGGATGCTAAGATTATGAAGGAATCAGTTTGGTTTTTAATGAATGAATTTTTAATGAAACAGTTAACTGTTTCATTTACATGCTGCATGCTATTACAAGCTATTTACTGCATGCTATTGACAATTAAAAGTCTAGGGTATACTGAGCAGTGGGCAGTAGGTACATCAAATAAGGTAGGGAATCTACTACATTTCATTGAAATAACACAAACGCTGATAATAACTTGTTCAGAATCAATTTTCCTATTTTTAAAATACGTTTTTATTCCATAACTTATCGATTATCCATTTCTTGTATATCCTTTATTCTACGCGCAGTCGCGCTCTGTCACTACTCTGTACTGAGTAATATGCACTTTTTTTTATGGTCGAAGGCGGCAGACGAGCATAGAATCCACCTGATGGTAAGTGGATACTGTCACCCATAGACATCTGCGATACATGCCAACATTAGTCCAAAATGACAAACGCGGGCACGCCCCCGGGATGCGCTGCCTAATTTAGGAGATATGGGAATGGATTTGGAAAAAGGGTTGGGAAAATGGGGAGGGATAGGATGGGAATGGGCTCTAGCACCTCTCACTCACTACCGAAACACGTACGTACATTGGGGAAATAAGATAAAGTGGGAAATGCAGTACATTTTAAGGCAGTCTTCTGTGAGAGAGGGGTAACGTGGCTAATCGAGTGCGACCAGGGGCTCTCCCCCTGTAAAATATAGACACAACTAAATAAGTCCTGTAAATAAGTCCCCTGCGCTTATAGAACAGCAAAACTTTTAATTTGTTCCCTTAAATAAATTCCTCACTGGAACGATTTTATATGTTTTAAATTTGTTAATGTGTTTCAAGTTTTGCAATTATTTCAGTGACACGTTACGTGAAACTATCAAGCAGATACGATTCAAACCAAAGATTTTTGATTCAGTTTAACCATCTCGTAAACTTAACACAAGTAAAAACAAACTATAACCTTTCTTACCTGCAAGACAATAAGCCCAATAGTAACACTCAGCACCATTACTGATGTTCCATTGAACACCTCAATGACTAAATTCTTGCAGCCATTATCGTAGTAGCTCTTTCTCCCTCTGCACAAGTGTCTGTCCCGCTCCTGCACCAGCTCGGAGCGGTCTGGGTCGAAGGTGGGACAGCAGGAGATGGGAATATCTGGAGCGAAGTACAGCTGAAGGTTCGGAGACCTATAGTCTTCTGGACCGTAAACTCCGCAGCATGAGAGCTGAAGAAAAACAATACAATGAAATGTATAAGAAGCATATCTTTTTTGGAAAAATGGTGACAGATCGGCAATCTACCTAGCGGTGAGTAGATACTTTCTTTCATCAACATTTACGATACATGCCAACATCAGTCTATAATGACCAACGTTGGCCCTTCCACGGATGCGGAGTCTACTTTTCCAGATGTAGACATGAATTTGGGAAAAGGTTTGGAAAGGATCGGAAATTGGAAATATAACGAGACGATAATTTTCCTCAACCGATTACACTTCCTATTCTTCCTTGGGAATAGGGTAGTCTCCTTATTTTCTGGACAGTACCTACACTACACATGAATTGAAAAAGAGACAAAATACAAAGGAATATTTTTATTCAATTTTAATCTAATTCAAGTAATAGCGAATCTTTTTGTAAACGGTAGCAGACGAGCAAACGGTCCACCTGATGGTAAGTGGATGTTTTTGTCCATGGACATGTGCCATACATGCCACCATCAATCAAGAATGATAACGCCCCCAGTTGTGCCGTCTACCTTTGCAGATATGATTTAGTAAAAAGGTTAAGATGCTTTTGATAAGTTTAACTCTTAAGTATTCTTTAGCCCATAATACTCCTTACTTAATGGGAATTCGATGAGGTGGGACTGAATTGGATGGGATAGAAAGCAGGACTGAGAGACTTTCCTTATTGAATACTCATACTCAAAATAGTATGAGTAATGGGCTTTAGCATATCTCACTCATTACCAGATAGTTTATACATTTTACAGCACATAGATATTTATGAGAATGAGGCAACTGGGTAATCGGACATGACCAGTCGACTGTAGAAACCAACATCCTCGCAGTGAAAATACTTACATCATGCTGCGTCATAGCCCACAGCTTCACGTGCCTCGGGTTGTGTTCGAGGGCTAAATCGAAGGACTCCACTAGTGACCTTCCCAGATACAGCTCATCTTCATTCGTGACCCTCACTGATATTACGATGATGACCGCTTGGATTATAGTTATGATCACCAAGATTATGGCTGCCTAAAAAAAGTAAACATGATTTCATTTTACGCATACTAAGCGATGATAGTCTAGATAACCTATACTTAGTTAGATATGCCGAATATGCCCATTTCTCATGTCATTCCATCTTATCATATCCCGTCGTTTGACAAAGCTGTAAGTCGTCTTATGTCACAATATAGATTGTTACCATTATTTAAAAGATCATTTTACACAATTTACCCCCCTCTCACAGAAGACTACCTTGAAATGTACTGCATTTCCCACTTTATCTTATTTCCCTAATATACGTACGTGTTTCGATAATGAGTGAGATGTGCCAGAATCCATTTCCATCCCATCCCTCCCCATTTTCCCAACCCTTTCTCCAAATACATTCCTATATCTCCAAAGATAGGCGGCATATCCGGGGTCGTGCCAACGTTTGTCATTTTGGACTAATGTTGGCATGTATCGCGGATATCTATGGGCGACAGTATCTACTTACCATTAGGTGGACTGTATGCTTGTCTGCCGTCTTCATCCATAAAAAAAAATTACGGTATACATGGGCGACGGTATACACTTACGACCAGGTGAACTGACTGCTCGTCTGTCACCTTTTTTCTATAAAAAAAAAATACATTACGACGTTCTTCCTGAACGCACTTGACATATAGAGAAGTTAATTGATTAAAGCATCGTAAAGTTAAAAATAAAGTCTGCGATGCCTTTGAAAGTTCGCGTGATATGCCAGTAGCCTAGATATGTTACTTCACTGAACTTGAATTATTTCTTCAAAGAACCCCAAGGTTAAAACCCTTAGTGTGAACAGCCCTGACAATTAACATAAACGACATTTCAATAATGAAATCATATAGTATTACTTGTTTTTTTTTTGTGTAGACTGCAGTAAGTTTTTCACCCAGGAAATATTAATTAGCAACATCGCGAGACTTATACACTGATGTCTTGTATATCTATACGTATTGTATAAGTTTGAGAAGAAATAACCTACGACGATAGCGAAGACTGCATTAAAATTTGTCCAGTAGAACCTCAGTTATACAAAGTAGACAAAGAAACGTTGCGTTTTATAAGTATGGAGATAGTCGGACAAGAGAGTGAAGAGAGAAGATTAGAAATAAAAGACAAGAACTAAGTGAACGTGAGTCAATGCGTAACAATCAATGAAACGTGAGTCAATGAGTCAATTTTTACAATAAATGAATATATGAAAGGACTAACCGATTATATTAGGGCCTTATCTATGAAGTTGTGGTTTGTTCATAGTGGCCACTTTGAACTTAGTTATCTTGCGTTTGGATTGGAATTCCAAATTCAAATTAATTTCAATTTAAAGCTATGACATTCTTTTACAAAATCAGTTATTCATTTGCTTTTCCGTCTAACGACTTTTTGCTTAAATATCGTTGTGTTTGCGACCATGTAAAAATTCAAAAATCTCATTATTTTCAAATTGTGAGTTCTGTCGTGGCAGCAACGAAGGAAGACTGCACACAAAATCAACGATGTTTTGTGTGCTTTGTGTTTGTGTTGTGTGTTTTGTTTGCTTTTGTTTTGTGTGGACGAAACACCGCAAACGAACGCACCGTGTGTTTTTGGTTTGATTGTTTCCGTTCTGGAAATTTCGAACTCAAGAACAAGCCCCGTAGACGACCGGAGACTAAAGTCGATAATGACGAATTGAAAGCAATAGTGGAAGCGGATACATCTCAAACCACGTCTGAGTTAGCAGCAACCTTAGGCATGACAATACGATATTGATTCATTTGCGTCAAACCGAAAATATGAAAAAGCTCGGAAAGTGGGCACCGGTGGGAGCTTTACGAAAGTCAACTACAAACACGCGTCGACGCCTTGCTTTATTGAGCCGGCACAAAAACGAAGAAATTTTAAATCTTATTGTCACTTGTAATGAGAAGTGGATCCTGTATGATAATCGTAAACGTTCGTCACAATGGTTGAACTCAGCAGACACAGTCAAACAATGTCCCAAACGTAATCCGAGCCAAAAGAAGCTCACAAATGCCGGCACAGAAGAAAAACCACAGGACCACCATACAGTCGTATGGTGGTCCTGTGCCGGTATTCTGCATTAATTATTGTGTGTATATTTTTTTTTTTTTTTTTTATGGACGAAGGTCGCAGACGAGCATACAGTCCACCTGATGGTAAGTGGATACTGTAGCCCATAGACATCCGTGATACATGCCAACATTAGTCCAAAATAACAACGTTGGCACGCCCCCGGATGCGCTGCCTACCTTTGGATATAGGAATGGATTTGGAGAAAGGGTTGGGGAAATGGGGAGGGATAGGATGGGAATGGGCTCTGGCTGAATAGATCACTCACTACCGAAACACGTACGTACATTAGGGAAATAAGATAAAGTGGGAAATGCAGTACATTTCAAGGTAGTTTTCTGTGAGAGAGGGGTAACGTGGCCAGTCGAGTGCGCCCAGCGGCTGTTGGATTGCAGCGTGCACTCTCCCCCTCATACAAAATTTAATTGTTACCAGAGAACCAAAGCTACTTTTAAATTGGCTGCCATTTTCAGTATTTCTGCTGCTTAATTAATTATTTCCCAATAAGATAATGAGATCTTACCGCATGCAAAGGCTTCCTCTGCTTCTTGAACACGCCAATAGTGCTGTAGATGGTAACAGCTAAAGTCACTGCTGCTGTCGCCGCCAGGACGATCATTGCCACCAATCGCCCCGACTGCTCAGTGTTGTATACCTTTGATGCCATCGCACATGACACCGTCACAGCGATGACGGTTATGGATGACATCTGAAATTACGAAAATTTTGCTGTGCACAAAGAAACGCAGGAATCGGTGCAATGAACTGCCAGCTGAGGTTTTCTCGCTACGCTACGACATGGGGTTCTTCAAGAAAACTGTGTATAGTATTTTACAAAGCCGGCAGCACGCGCGCAAACCCCCTGGTGCATTTTGAATTTCGAATGAACAACACTCATTGAATAATGCAATTATTCATCATTTAGTATCTTTTCTCATATAGATTATGGCATATTATCATATAGTATTATGGCGTATTTCTGTAGTCCCTGCGCTTTTCTTAAATAAAACGGACAAAACATATTCATTAATGGCAGATAAATTTGGTTCTATGTAATTATTTTACCACCGACTGAAACAGATCGTATTTCAATATCGTAAATAGCCCAGTGTACACAACACAATACACAAAATCAAAAATAATTGAAATATCAAAAAATAGAATACAACATAGGTATTCCTATGTTGTATTCTATTTTTTGTATTCTGCGCGTTATATGGTATTCCATATAACGCGCAGAAGAATTATAAACATTATTGATACAGCTAATGTGCATTGCCGGAAATAGACTCCAACTCAACAAAACTGCGGTGCTACAGGTCTGGTTTTCAAAGGAGCCATCACAGTCGCCACGGACAACAATCTGATATATTACAGATTAATAGATCAATTCTTTTTTTAAACTTTTCTTCTGCCAACTTTCGTGAATACTACTAGTCTGGTGAATATTTAGCTAGCAGTAAAAAGTACAAACCACAATAATTAGGCAGAGAAGTCCAAAGTAGACCTTCAAACATATGTCACAACATATGTCGCTGGAAGGTTTAAATCGTTGTAGATGCATCTTAATGAAGAATGAATCACTTAGCTCTGGTTTAACCCCCGGGGACGCCTCATCAGGTACTGGTTCTCCATTATCTATTGACAAATGTATCTTATCAATATCATACAATAGAGAGAGAGAGAGAGAGAGAGAGAGAGAGTTGATGGAGCAGTGATTAGAGTCCACTCACGGCTTTGTCTGTAGAAAAGAGTAAATTTCATAGATCACGCAGAAACTTTTGACTGATATGAAAATTAGGAGTGTTGTAAGTTATGTTTCGACCACTAAGTTAATTTTATAACTTTTATTATCCGTGAAACGGGCTTCGTTCTTGGTTCTAGTAAAAATTTTAGTAATATCTTAAATAAACAGGTTTATTGTGTCTTAATAAACAAATATTTAAGCACGTTTATATTTAAACAGAATCTTGATGCAACGAAATTTTAGCCTGGATATTTTTAATCAAATAAGTTCATATCGACAACACATACCTTTCCTCGGGTAACGTCACATTTATGGTAACACATTTAAAGTCTTTATAAACTGCTAGATATTTTGAACTAAGCAGAGGAAGCACCCCTTTTATAGTCCACTGTTGGACATGGACCTCCCCATGTAGCCTGCCTTGTGCATGAGAGATGTATTGCCTTGAAACGTCACACTCGCCAAGCGGGTTGGCGAGTCCATCCTTTTAGAAGTGATGCAGCTCCTCGGCCTTTGTAGTAGTCAATTTATTATGCTCCAATCGCCTTTTACGACATCCACAGGAAGAGATGGAGGGGTGCTATTCCAAAACTGGCCGACACCAAGCGGCATAAAGTAGACGAATGGAACATACCTTCCACTGGATTCTTCTTGAAATCATCATCTTTAGACATGACGGTGAAAGGGCGATGCCACTTAATCATGTCGGTCAGTGACTTTATTTATACTAAAAAGAAACAAACAAAATATAATCATTTCAGTAAATTTTATAAAAAATAAATTCCGGAAGTAAAACTCGACTACGCAAAAGTTTCAAAAACAATGTTTGCGGCAATTTGCAGTTCAAAGGTTACATATTAACATAATTTAACCACACATTTAACCACTAACAATATATAGATTTTTGAATTTTACTCTTTATTACCTTTAATGTGATAATTTACATCCCATGTTTTGCAATAACAATCCGGTCTCGGTTTTTTTTTAAAATTTAACGTCCTATTTCGAATTTATTTAAAAAAGTATGCCTTATGGCATTTGTGTAACCAAGACGTACTCGTCTATCACACAATGTCAATGAGAACATTTACTGAGAACAGCCCAGTAATTTAGAAGCTGTGATAGAATATCTATACGTACATGTATAGAGTACATAATTATGTGAGGATACATAATATATAGTCAAGTAAATCATAAGTTCGTAACCCTTCCTTTTATTAAATGATTAACTTTACGACCAAAAAAAATTGTTGAATATAAACCATGCAACTGACATTTTGAATTTGAATATCATCCGATGGCCGTTCTGTCTTTGAAAGCATCTAGAATTTGAGTTTAAAAACAATCAAATACTAGATTGAAACTCTGAATTTAAAATCAATTTTGGTTACTCAACTCAGTTTGGTTACTCATTGCGTAATTATATTAAATCGCATGCAAATATTATAATAGTCACAAGCTTGAATAATTTTACAACAAAATAAAAAAAATCACCTCGTGACAAATCCAATGAACAACTTAAAAATACATAATATAAACAACATTTATTTAAACAACTCACATGTTTGGTCGGATCTCTCATGTCATCCCATCGGCGGTTCTATAGCCCAATGTTGGCAGCACCCAATACACCTGGATATATGTATACAAATGAATACATTGAACACAATACAACCACGGCCGAATGGTCCACCGCTTGAATTGTGCTTCATAATAGCTAATAAATTATTTATTGTACGCGAAATGGCGTAAAGATTGTGTTTTTTTAAATTTGCAACCGCAACATAAAAATACGACTTAAAAGCTATATATATATATACCCACAAGGTATTTTCGAGCGTAAGCGATGAGCGAGCGACATACCTGCGTAATTGTTGCAGCATTTAGTCCTAAAGGATGTTCGCGGCGATAATGTTGATATCGCGTCGCAGCGATATTGACGCGACGACGCGTACCTTCTTGTACAAAATGTCGCGACGATATCGCGGCGATGTCGCTTGCTCATCGCCCACGCTCAAAAATCGCTTGTGTGATACGGCTCTAATACAATTTTTTACATTTTCTTATTTGCTTCGCTCGTGTAGAAGATTTCAGTTAATATTTTTGTACAGTGTTCTGTTACCTTTAGTGATATACTTAGAAGACAAAATTTAAACATGTTTTAGAAAACAATGGGATTGATCTGGGATGAGAATACGCTTTGATACGTTTCGCGGCAATTGTGAGAGTGGGGTATAATTCTGTTCAATCTAGATTTTTTTTTATGGACAAAGGCGGCAGACGAGCCTGCAATCTACCTGATGGTAAGTGGATACTGTCGCCCATAGACATCCGCGATACATGCCAACATTAGTTCCAAATGACAAACGTCGGCACGCCCTCGGATGCGCTGCCTATCTTTGAAGATATAGGAATGGATTTGGAGAAAGGGTTGGGAAAATGGGGAAGGGATAGGATGGGAATGGACTGTGGCACATCTCACTACCGATACACGTACGTACATTAGGGAAATAAGATAAAGTGACAAATATAGTACATTTCAAGTCTTCTGTGAGACGGGCCACGTTACCCCGGGCCACAGTCGAGCGCGCCCAGCAGCTGTTCGATTGCAGCGTGCACTCTCCCCCTCACAAGTAAACATTTCATCTTGTTAATAAATAAGGTATAGGAGTGTCTATTCTCAATTATACCCAGCTTCGGATTTTTATTACCGCGCCTCCCGTTATCGAAGCGCGGTTCATCCGCGATTTCTTGACAAAGAACTGTTATGTACTACTGTAACAGTTGTACTCAGTTTCCAGGATTGTTGCAGAATAACTGGCTATTGCGGTTTTCCTCTAAATTATGACTTAAAGGGGGTTCTTAAAGTGAAGTAACGCTTCCGTATGCACTCTTGTATCGCAGGTGTCAATGGACGGTGGTGACAACCAATGACATGCATCTCATATAAGCAGACAAGCATGACTTACTTCTTATTTACCTTAAACCCATGCTATTTACGCTGAACGTGGGCAAACGCCGTTCGCTTTTGTCGTTCGCTCCTGACATTGCCGAGTCGGTTAAAAACGATCTTTATGTAAGTATTTACATGCATACTGCACACTGAATTAATAATTCAATAGCTAATTACTCATTTCAACTAAATTATTTCATTGAATTACTTAATTTCAAGAGCAATACATGCCACTTACCTTCCAGTGGGTCACCCGCCCGTCCTACATTTCTTCTGCATATAAAAAAATTGCCAGTCGAACGTAGCCAGTCTGTGATAGAATAAAATAGATTTTTTTGATGACTTACCATCTTTAACGCAATGGAAGAAATTATAGTTATGTAGATATATGGAATACATACTTACACACTGGATGTTACGAGTATATGTACCGTACCCACTTAGGTATAAAGACGATAATTGTTTTTCTTATGTGTTACGGTGTAATTTATTTTATAGGAACAGTGATAGCGTATAAAGAAACTTATTTAATCTCAAGATGAAATGTTTACTAACAAATCGTAAATCACGTCTCACATTATCCAGATTTAAATACATAAGAAAAAAAAATACATTTACCTCATATTTCTTAACATTGGATTGAGAATGTATGCATGAATACTCGGCAAATAGTATTATATTAACCTAAATTCTGTAAGACTCAAGTTTGTTTTATCTTATTTTTATTTTAATATGTGTTAAACGCTTAGACTGTCATCGTGAAAAATCAGATATAAACTTAGATCCAATCAAAAGAAGCTTTTGCATTGATCTAAGGAAATAAAGAACTTTTTACAGAATTATAACCATGACAACAAATTAAAGTAATTTTTAATGTCATAATGTAGTCTTATATTGTTGACATGTGGCATGTTTATCCTTCCAAATAAAGTGCTCCAAATATAGTTCAACATTTCTGACTGGCAGTGGTTGCCTGACAACGCTTTGTTAGTAAACATTTCATCTTGTCAATAAATAAGGTATAGGAGTAGACGCTCCAGTTTGACAGTTCTACTCCCTGACTCGAATTAAAAAATCCTATAAATGCTGCAAAACACCATGTTTACCGCTGTACGTTTCAAGAACAACAGCATCACAACACGTGCACTGATGGCCTTCGCGTCAACAGTGTGACAACAAGCTCATCCTAGTTTACAACTTCTATTCTTTAATTATTTCGATTTCTATGATCCGTAAGTTTAAAAAAAAATTAAGAATACAAACCAAAAGATGTGGTTCACACAATTCAAGAATTATAAGCAGTTTTGAGGATTTTTAGTGTGTCTGTTTATAAATACAGTTATTTATTACTTATGAAGACTGATAATTCCTGATAATGCGCAAAATAAAACAGTTTTGAGGCTTTTTAATGTGACGCTGATCGTTTAAAAGTTTTTATGGTAAATGTATTATATAACAACATGTATTCCATTTTGATATCTCTTTTAACGTTTTAATTAAATTCCTAAGTGTCGGCAATGTACTAATAAATAAATAGGTACTTATTATTATTCAGTACCGATTTTTGATGCTAGCTCTTTATCTTAGTAAATGTATTAAGAATTTTTTTTTATTATATACATGCGTAAAGTATAACTAAAAGGTTGAGAACCACATTGTCTTCGCGGGTAATTCTGAAATATCAAAATGAGAAAAAATGTGTTTAACTATCCTATGAAGGAAATAAAAAGAAGTTTTCGTGAGGGAGTGTGGCTTTGTGTGAGAGTAAGGTCGCTCGCGAAACCTTAAGAATAAAACAAAAACCACTTTAGAATATCATTCGTAATTGGCCCGAAATATTTTGAAATTCCCTATTTCCAAAAATAAATAAATCATATTTTGAAATGCTTGCATTTATGAAACCCGACCATAATTTAGAAACGTGTTAATACAATACACAAGATCGTTTAATTGAATAAACAGAAGTAACGTGAGTTGGTAGTCAAAAAGCACGGTCTCGGAATAATTAACCGAAATATGAACCTGGCAATACACCTTACTAAATTACTTACATACAATAAGCATAAATCCACAACCGAATCACATTTTAAAACACTTTTTTCTATTTCAAATTCCAGAACACGACGGTTCGAAGTATAATGTCATAAGATACTAGTGTATTATTGATTCGTAGGAAGTATAACAAAAGGAATCCAATTTATTACAGTTAGCACATAAAGTTGTCTAACTTTAAACACGCTAAATACTTTGTTGACCATGAGACGACGTTGTTAGCAATAAAACAATAAAGTTATTTATAACAACAAGCCATATGCAAAACAATTTGAATATATGTCGTTATTATAAGAATGTAGGGGGGGGGGGGGGGGGGCTACATCCAGCAGTGACGAGACCCTGGCTGATGATTATGCTATGGTACAATTTATACTTTATATATTGCTTTCTTTTGTGATTGATTTTTCACAATTGTCTATACTACTAATATGATAAAAAGAGACAAAAACTATTCAAAATCTTTTTGATAAACTTTAATACTATAGGTTGGTAGGGGGAGAGTGCATGCTGCTTTCCCACAGCCGCTGGGCGCACTCGATTGGCCACGTTACCCCTCTCTCACAGAAGACTACCTTGAAATGTATTGCATTTCCCACTTTATCGTTTTTCCCCAATGTACGAGTACGTACGTGTTTCGGTAGTGAGTGATATATGCCAGAGCCCATTCCCACCCCCTCACCCTTCCCATTTTCCTAATCCATTCCTTAATCTGCAAAGGTAGGCAGCACATCCGGGGGCGTGCCAACGTTTGTCATTCTGGGCTGATGTTGGCATGTATCGCGGATGTCTATGGACGACAGTATCCACTTACCATCAGATGGACTGTATGCTCGTCTACCGCCTTTTTTTCTCTAAAAAAAAAAACATATTGGCAAATCGACATAGGCTATGTTTGAGTTCCCTAGGAAATCGTTATGCCACATGAGCCAAGTCAGGGTGAGCGACTATTTTTATGTTAGTATTATGTTCTGTGTCACTTCTGTGTTCTGTGTGTGTCGTACTGTGTTACTTATACGTTTGCTCTGTTGTAAATTCTAAACAACATCATTAACTGTAGGTTTCAATTCCATTCCAAGTATGTACCGGAACTCATTAACGATTGTCACTGTCGAAATATTACTGAATCGATTTTCCAAAGAAATAATGAATAATCGATTGATGAATTGTATATTTCCTGGTATCGCAAATCACCTTGAATGTGTCAGTGTTGGATGATTTTCATAAAATCATTAACTACGTACTTTTACTACAATTTATGATTCCGCTAGGAAAGTAACGTCCCCTTTGAAACGCAGTACATTCGCATAGAAAATATCCAAATGTTGTGGAATAAATTAAGACGTTCTTTATGAAACTATGTACCTACTATATTTACCACTTTATTCTATTCCCCCAATGTACTTATTTATTTCGGTAGTGTGTGAGATATGCCATAGCCCATTCCCATCTTATCTTATCCCTCCCCATTTTACCAACCCATTCTTCAAATCCATTCCTAAATCTCTAATGACAGGCAGCGCATCTGGGGATGTGCCAACGTTTGTCATTCTAGACTGATATGGGTATCGTGGACGACAGTATCCACTTACCACAAGGTGTACGGTCTGTTCGTTTGTCACCTTATAAATAAAAAATCCTAATTTTGACCTACATTACCACTAGTTCAATTGATCAGTTCAATCATTGAACTAGTGAGAATTATATTTCCCAGTAGATCAATTGAAGCTATTTTATGTTAACAATTGTACTACTGGGAATAACCCGAAAAAGAAGTCGCACTTGTTCAATTTTTATCCTAGATTAATTAATTGAAGTTTAAAATAGCGGGCAAAAGTATTTCTTATATAAAGGTTATAATTATTCTCATAGACACAAATTAATAATTAGACGAACAATTTCGACTAATTAGAGACTAATTATGGAATCAAATCCGATGATAGAGACGATCTTGGCTACGTAAAGTTGTTCTTGAAATTTAACGGTGGCCCTGATAATGGTAAGAGTAATGTACACGATTGTACATCGATAGGTCATAGCTATCAAGCATGGCACGGGTTGCCACTCATTGGTGGTCACCATAGCAACGGTACCACAACACCACGCACAATGACCGACGTGGTAGGTGGAAGGTGGTATTGACCACCATAAGTACTCATCAAGGACGCAAAAGTAATTTCGCAATTGAAAATTTGTTTGAAAAGTCTCATAATAGGTAAAGAAACAAATCTTTGTTAGTTCCTAACAATAGAAGTTGAAATGAAATTGGTATATCTACGAGGTACCTAAAACGAAGGTGGTAGACGAGCAGACAGTCCACCTTGAATACTGTCGTCTACGGACATCCGTCAATATCAGTCCAGAATGATAAACGTTAGCACATCCTCAGACACGCTGCCTACTTTTGGAGATTAAGGAATGGATTAGGAAGAATAGGCAATGAAAAATTTCTCATTACACCCCCCATTCGATGTGGAATAGGTTGAGAGATTGGATTTTTATCAGATCAGGAGTTGTGAATATAATGGGTTGAGAGACCTCTGATTCCATTATATTTCCCAATCAATGGGGATGGGATCGAATGGGAAAAGAACTCTGATAAATGTTACTTCCTCCAACACGTTAGAACATTTCACGGCAGTCTTTTGTCAGAAAGGGATAATTTAAGAGCCGAGAACAGTTCCGATTTTATCTCGACCCACGACACTCAGAATCCTAGTGCGGGAAATGGAATGTAGTGTAATTTATTTGTACCTACCACTCTTTTTCATCCAATCCAAAAACCGTTTTCCCATTAGGAAGTAATCATGGAATTAAATTAGCGATTTGTTTACGTTCCCTCGCGACTATACGACAATAGATCGATCGATAGATTCCCTATTATCATTGCACGTAGGTATCTAAATATATTTTCTGATCATTTGTCTGTTTGTATAACATTTTTATTTATTTACTAGCTACGCTCGCGACTACGTGCGTGTAGACGTTACATCATGTGCAGGCAGTTTGATTCCGGAAGGAATTTTATAATTGATCTGGATAAAAAGTAGATAAGTACACAAAATGTTAATCCGGCACATAAATTATAACTGTGATATAAAGTTCCATTAAAATGCGTTGGTTTTTGCGGTTTAGGTAAATGTCAAGAGTGAAACGTATTCAAATTACTCTGAATTCACTGTACAACTATGATGAAGCGATTTTTCCAAACGGTTGTTTATTCTTCTTGCCTTCTCCCACCGGTGTATGAATTTCACAAGTAAACGTTTTCTAATATTTCTTATAACAATCTCAGCTTTTAGTGCTGACTATTTGAAGTTTTCTTCCAGTTACATATTTATTATCCTTGTTTGAAGTAGGTATCTATTTATTTTCTAGGATTTATAAAAAAAAAAACAATTTACATCTGATGCAAAAGAATTCACTCATTTTTAAATGCGACTGCTACTTTAGAAATGATTAATAAAATAATAAAAAGATTTCTTATCAATTCACGAGCAATCAATCAATTATAGTGGAGTGTAGGCTTTCTCGGCCGGTGTCCATATTAATTGAATCTTCCGGGCTACTTGGCCGAGGTCTTCTGGAATCTCTTCTCTTTCTTCCAAACGTTTCGTCAACAACTGCGGTTGACATCTTCAGTGACGACTGCGTTCACTTTTGGAGAGATATTATCTCTTCGGCTTCTCGAGCGCAACTGACTCGATGTTTTTTTTTTATGTTAGGAGAGACAATCAAGGAAAACCCTGCATGGTCACCTGGTGACTGACTCGATGACTGTGGCGCACCGATATTTATAGTGGGCGAGGGTAGTTGTGATTGTGTGTGTACCGACGCACCGATATTTATAGTGGGCGGGGGTAGTTGTGATTGTGTGTGTACCGAGTCTGTTTTTGTCCACCCCTCTCGTCTCTCTTCCCTGTGAGCTTGATGTCTTCGGAGTGCTGAATACCAAATATTACGGTGTCTTAGATTCTCTTCTTTTTTGTTAAAATTGTTGGGATGCTTGTAGATTTCCCTAGGAATAATAATGATTCCCGGTTGACAAGATCTTTGTGTCCCTGAAGCAGATTTCGTGGTCCCCATCCGACAAGGCATGTTTAGCTACGGCCGACTTCTCAGTCTCTCCTCTTCGACGATTGCCTTTATGTTCTTTAATGCGAGTATTGACACTCCGTTTTGTAGTGCCAATATACACTGACTCACCGGAGCATGGTATTTTATATACTCCAGTCGAGGAAAACGGATCTCTGGGATCTTTGACTGATTTGATGATATTTCTGAGTTGGCTCGTAGGCTTGAAAATGGTCTTCACGTTTTTCTTTTGTAAGATCTTGCTGATGCGATCTGTTACGCAAGATGTCAGCAAGATCTTACAAAAGAAAAACTTCACGTTTTTCCTCGACTGGAGTGGGTCAGTTAATCAATCAATTGTCAAAAAATATATGGTCGTGAGAATGCATTTAAGATTACTATGAGATAGTTTATCAACGTGCAACTTTTTCATAATATTTTTTAGGGCATAATTTACATTTAACTTATTTTGAAAACTACGATTCAAACATAGCCTTAATTAATATCATAATGAAATGTTATACCGGGAATGTCTCCATGTGTTTTTAACTAAGACGTATTTCGTCTCCTTAAGTTTTGATGGTTCAATGATCATTTTTAATTATAAATAGTATATTTATAATTAAAATAGTATATTTAATAATAGTATATGAAATAAATTATTTCAATATTTAGCTATCGACATGCATTCATCGTATCTATTAATAGATTTTCGTAAAAAACCATTTCATGGGGTGGTAAGCGGCTTACGGGCTGGTAGAGCGCCGTCAGAGCTCGACCTAAGGAATCCAGTGAATGCAGTGAATCTTCTAAGGCCACTAGGGCGACAAGAATTTTGTCATTTCGAAAAAACTATAGTCGCTCTTAGTAAAGTTGTGGATGTTCGTCTAAAGATTTATAACTATATATATACATACTATATATATGTAAATGTCTATATGTAAACATACTATATACAGGTTCATGTATATTAATAAAAATGAACTTAAAAAAAAGCAAAGACCGAGAATAGTAACTAGTTTTTTTATTGTTAAGTAGAACAACAAACATACTCCCCATGATTGATGTGTGTCGAATTGAAGTGTGTGGAAAAAAACATTGTGACTTTGTATTGGTTTTATGGTCTATTCTAACTTTATATTCTATAGAACACAAAAGAATATCGTCCTTGGATTTATGGGGATCCTTTGCTTATCAACACTTTCAAGTGAACCCCATAATAATATATCCTTTCAAGCTATTGGCCATCTGGTCAAAGTTCGCCGCTAGGCGGCAACAAACACCATATGCCCGAACGCCAAGACCCTCCCACTAATCGCATACAAGCAAAATTAAAAAAGTTAAGAATTACGTATTACCGACAAACCCATTACAGATAATTACCGTTACTTACAAAATGTTACAAATATTGGTGACATTTATACAATGTAGCTTTTATCAAAGGCTATTTATATTGACCACCCTGAAAGACCAGAATAGGTAATAAAGAAAATAACCGTGTCACAAAGTAGCGAAAATAAACCATGTCAACATTTATAATGTTCTAAATAGTAAATCGAATACGGATTTAGTACTTCATAGTGAAACAACTTCTGTGAAGATAATTTTCTTAATATAGAGCTGTAAGTTGTTTTAGAATAGTCACTTTATAACGCTATTTTGCTTTTTACTAGCAGCTCATCTGGTCTTTGGAAGTTCGACATGAAGATTGTTAGGGAAATGTAAAATGAAAATGTAGCTGGTGATAATATTAGGTCTTTTTGTTTTTTTTTAAATTAATGTAGGGAGACGGGCAGGCGGCCCACACGATGGAAAGTGGCTACCGCGCCCATGGACACCTGCAACACCAGGAGGTATGCGAGTACGCTACCGATCCTTATAGCTGATTTTGTATAGGTAAGTCTTGTGCTTGATTTTCTTGTAAGCCCCGCAAACAGCCATGAAACGCAAATGTGGATAACTTTTATGGACTTCTCTCGCATCCGTAAAAACCATCCACACTTGCATTTTACGGCTGTTAGCGGGCTTCACGGCGTGAGGGGTAGACCCGGCATTAGACTATGTGCATCACATGACATCGACCAGCGAGGAAGTCATATGTTGCGGTTCATACATTTCAGAGTAAAGAAATATCAATCGACTGCATTTTGGTTGATCGATGAAAAAAAAAAGGAAAACGAATCCATAATTGAATCAAATTAATTTGTGCCAGCATTAATTGATTTAGACACTCAAAGTAGATTTAAATCAATTATGTTTAAGGAACAAAGTTTTTGATTTTTTTGTCAGTAATTCTTTTGGTTTTCTTTGTTTTTGTACTGATTCGAGTCTTTTCAAAATACATTTATAAGTACATGTATATAAAAATCTTCAAAAAAAAAATTCGTAGTTTAATAGATTAACGAACTGCTGGTGATAATGGATAGAAAGCGTGACAATTGAACATAAAGAAATCATGGCTTCTTTTGTTTCATCGGAACCACAAAAGGAAATGATGGAACTTTGGTAAAGCATCTATATGTATAAAGAAAATAAGCTAATCTAAAGCTAGTCTATATACACGGCCAACCACTACCTCATTTCTTCCACGAGAAAAGCCGACACTAAAGCCGCTACCACAAGGCCTGAGGAACTCAACCACTTCTAAAAGTTCTAAAAGACTCGCCACTCCGTTTGGCCACTTGGACAATGTGCATGAGAAGGCTCGTGTCCAACAGTAGACAACACAATAGCTGGTTACAGTTATATTTGAGACAAAGATACATAATAGATATATACATTACGAGTACATACTCGATGGGTACATCTACCTAAGATATAAAATATTAGCAATGTAGTAAGTAAGTACCTACACCACGTTTCAGATCGTAGTAGATTTTTTATATACTTAGTCTGGCCATAAATACCGTTACAATAAAGAAAAAAAATACATTTGAATTTGGAATCTGTCATTCTCACATGAATATAAGTGATTTTTTCTCATTTTGACGCCGATCATTATAAATATTGTACTAATATTAAAATGGAGTGAGGTGAAACGAAGTACAGGCATAAAGTAGGCATGGAGCCAAATGCAATTTTTAAAACTCCATCCGCTTCATATTAGCCGAATGTTTATATGCCGGCCGGGCTATTGGTAGGTACATTGAAACGTCCTCTGTTTGTGACAGAAAAAACTCTGGCCGTCCACGCACTATTCGCACTAAACACTATAGCTGTGAAGGAGAGAATCCGAAGAAATCCCGTCCAGAAGCAAAATATTTTATGATAGTGATGAATATAGCACCCAGAACCATGCCACGTATTTTAAAAGATGATTTAGGACTTGCTGTTACAAAAGACGTACTGGTAATTTCTTAACTGATAATTTATAGAATAATTGGGTCGACTAATCAAAACAATTTCTTCGGCGATCGGTATGCAAAGGGAGCTTACAGACAAATCTTATTTACGGACGAGAAAATGCTCACCATTGAGGAACATTTTAACAAGCAGAGTGATCGAGTTAATGCCCATAGGTCTAGAGAAGCTGCTCAATTGGTCAATAGGGTGCAACGTGGCCATAATCCGGCTTCAATCGGCTAAACTATATGTCTGTAAAAGGGATATTAAAACGTCGGCTCAAGTGTATCACGATACGATTCTTGAGAAGGTCATAAAGCTGTTAACAACACCCTGTTCCATAACCAAGAATGATCTTTTCAGCAAGACTCAGCACCAGGCCATAAGGCTCGCTCAACACAGGCGTGGCTAGAAAGGAATATTTCCGACTTCATTAGAACTGAAGACTGGCTGTCATCTAGTTCCGATCTTAATCCGCTCGCGTTATGATTTATGGTCTATTTTAGAGAGCATGACGTGCTCTAAATGCCATGATAATATTGCATCACTAAAACATTCCATAAGGGTGGCAGTTGCCAAATTTCCCACGGAAAGGGTGCGTGTTTCAATCGAAAACTGGCCACAACGTTTGAAAGATTATATTAAAGCAAATGGTGATCACTTCGAATAAACATTATATTTTTAAAATGCTTAACTATTTATTTCTAAAATAACAAAAATACTTCTAATAAAATGATAATACGAGTATAAGAATAAAAATATCAATGTATTCTTTGTAACAATATTTATGGCTAGACTAGATATATTGAGTTCTTTCTAGTAGCACGTTTGTCTATGGAAAGTAGATTGAATATGTATCGAGGCCACGAAGGCTGTACTTTAAAAGAAATGGGTATAATTTCCGTAGGACGGTGCCCTTTTACTTATAATTATTATTCTGTTTGACGTTATTTATTTTATTATTTTCTTTACCTATTTTCCGTAAGGAACGTAAGTTTTTAATGATTTTCTATCAATAACATGAAAATAATGTTAGGGGTAGTATGACTGGATACATTTTATTTTAATCTACATATTATAATTATTATTACCGTAGATGATTATATAATTTTGTGTGACATCTAGTAACTACTGAAATTATGTTGTGTTAAATTAATCTAATGTTAAATTTGTTAATTAATTTGATTGATAATGTGGTTAAAATGGTCACCGTTTATAATGGTGTAGTTTCATTGCTGTATTTAAACAATATATTGTGTCCCAAACGTGTAATAAGCCCAAAAATGTACATTATGGGGAATAACTATTGAAACTAAGTTTAAGAACCTGTGTTATATTATGTAAACAGTTTATTGCAATACATAAATATCTCAGCTACATTTTTAGTCGAATATTGCTAGTAGAGTAGAAAAAAATAATGACTAAATCTATCTACAGCGGCGCTATTGATAATGTATAGTCTCGTGGGCGCAGTTATGGGTAAAACTTAGTTAAAGTGTCAATAAATAGACGATTCTCGGAATAAGTAAGCATTGGTTTAAATCGTGTTTCTAGGAACCTTGTGAAGTTTGCATACAGCTCACTTTCCAATCATTCGGACTTGTGGTGTGTCGTACATAAAATACTTACCTTACAAGGTAGAATCGCTCGGCGCTCATGGTTAAACCGCCGCGCGTGCGCCGGCCGTCTCGATGCGCAGGAGTTCTGCGCATGCGCCGCGCCGCCGTGGCAGTATAACTAACTTGTAACTTAACTAAGTGTAACTTAATGTAAACTAGACAAAGTGATTTATTATCTAAACACCTCACCTTCCCCCATAGACTAAATACAAACATAGACCTGCTAACCGCGATTATCTATAAGAAAGAAACTATATTATATTACTTGTGTGATACAAGTATGATAAATTAATATAATTTGTTATTTATTAATTAACGGTGTTCACTTATTCATTAAAAAAAATCCATTAAAAATGATCCACAAAATGGTAATTACTTTCTCGTAAAAGATTTGCGTGCGATAAATTCAAAAACGAAAAATTACAGTACTTTCGTGTCAGGTTCAATGCCATCAGACATAAACATAATGAATAGGCACTAACTCAGGACCTAGGTCCGATAAACTTGACATTATTCACGAACCTATCAATTAAGGCTTTTATTCAGGTAATAGGGCCTGAACGAAATCCTAATTTGCTGAAATTTTTAGGGGCCCGATATTTCTTGAAACGTTGAAATGTTTTAAGATACTAACAATCATTTAGCATATATAGTGCTTGTGTCCATACCATACCATACCATCAGCCTTCTCTCCACAGCTGGATATAGGCCTGTCCTAAAGCTAGACACATACTCGGCTCTCCTTATCCAACAATCACCGGCGAATTTCTTTAAGTCGTCGGTCCACCTGGCCGTAAGGCGTGTCCCACACTGCGTTCCCGGTACGCCTGCTATGCAAAGCTTTTTCTTTGCTCTTTTTGTTACACGTAACCGGTCAAGACCAAATACTAAGTAAATGCAGTGCAGCAGTGGTGAGAACTTCATCAGATAGTAGAAAGAGGATTTATAAATGTACCACGTTATGAGGTTATGAGGCACTCATACCTCATATGAGGTATGAGGTAACGGAGTTAGTCAGAGGAATAATTAAACTTAGTTGTAGGATTTGGACACAGTTACAGTGTTGGAGTAAACGAGTACTCGAGTGGAGAAACGTAAGATGTCCTCCGATAAGACTATAAATGTTATCAAGTGGCGGCTGAATGGGAAAGTCAAAAAATCGACCATTTGTGGCGTAATTAGAATTATTGACTCGGAGACGGAAATAAGAACGTATTGTGATTGTACATGGCTAAGAAAGAAAGAGGCGGTAAACAGAGAGCGATGAAATAAATTTATAGGGAGACAAATTGCACGCTTTGAAGGGCCCATGCAAGTTCAGCGAATACCCGCTTCGATAATCGTAAGAATGTCAAGGTCACAGAAAGTCATATTCATAGTGCAGTGGGTAGATGCAAGCTGAAAAGAAAAATAAAGAAACCTTCAGAACCTTGGAAAAAAATACCTGATACTTATCCACGACGATATTAAACATAACTAAGTGTTGTTTTTCAGATTACACGTCGTTTGAATGTCGTTGAACTCAGATTTTACTGAACTGTAAGACATGTAACAAGTTGTTGACCTGAGTAACTTGGGTTGAAAGCACTGTGGTTTTCAAATTGGTTACCATGGCAACCTACCGTATACCAGAATATGTAATTTTTCCCGTAAAGGTTGGAGCAGATATCTAGATAGCAGGAAAATCAGACATTGCCAGTTAGAAAATGCAAATCTAAACAGAACTTATAAGCAAGGAAAAGACAGTCTATCCCTAGTAGAAGGAAGTATGTATCTATCACAGGGCTGGCATGTTTAGAACAAAGAGTTTTAAATCGCGTGTTATAAACAATGTTTAAAACACAATCTAAATAGAACATGTTTGAAATTAAAGAGTTTTATACAATGTTTTAAACTGTATTTAAAACGAATAAAAAACTTTACATATTAAGTCGTGAGTCTACCTGGTATATCTGTTTGTAATTTAGTGGAATATCCTTATAACAAAATGAACTGCCAAATTGATTTAGGGAATTATCCCAATTCAATGCAATGCAAGGTAGAGAATAGAGATGCCCGCATGCAGCCTGATATTTTCTTTATAACATAATCGGTAATTCGAATTTAACATGTCGTAGAAATAAAAATAAGATTTCGCAGTTTACGTAAGAAAACATGTTTTATTTAAATTGTTTAAAACACTTTGTTTTGAACATTTATAAACACAACTTAGTGTTGCTGATTATAATTACCTAACTCAGTCGGAACTGCTACAGAGCGCTATTGTAAAGCTCAAGGATTCAAATCTTCTTGAATGTACATTTGTTTAAAGAAAATTATTTGTTTGATATCTGAGTAGTTTGTGTTTCTCTTTCTGTGCCTATGGGTTATACTAGAGAATCTTAGTAAGGGCCCTTGAGTGTTGCATTATTTTTGGTAATGATTTTTTTTAATAAATAGAGTTTCTTTAATAAAATATATTATCTATAAAAACTTTAGACATTTTTTGGGAGTAACATGACTTAAATTCGAATTAAGTCATTATCATTTTTATAATCTTTCAGGTTCAAAAACAGTTCACTCTGAAATTAACACTGCTGCACAATAACCCTTACCGAAACGAATAACCGATAGGTAGTTACAGATACCAATTACCCGTGATCTCTATCACCACTTAATAATGTGATAATTGGAGGTCAGAACAATTTGGATAGTGGGTTGTGCGTGACTGCAACCCTCGCACGCGACTTAACATTGTGGTCTTGAGTAACGCTGAATTTTTATGAGTCGCCTCAGATGAGTAATTTAATGCTTCATCACCTCACCAGATGTTCAATAATCTTTAATTGAGCTTTAATAAGTACATAAAGAAACTTGTAGTAACCAACAGAAGAAATACAGCTCCTTTACGAGAAGACATTATTTAGTAATTTTTCTTGAGTAATTAACAAAATAACCTAATTTTACGTTATCAAACAATAAGCAACTCTGAAGAACTGTTCAATATAATTCCCACCTCGGATTTCTACAACCGCACCTCCCGTCACAAAAGTGCGATCCATCCGCATTTCCTCGATACGGAGGTGTCACGTACTTACTGTACAGTCCAAAAATCATTTTATATCGCGAACCAGTAGGCTGTGGAACTCAAGCCTCAAGAGGTTTTCCATTACGCTACAATATGGGGTTATTCAAGAAAGCTGTGAATAGGATTTTGCAAGGTTGGCGGCGTAACCGCATACCCCCTGGTGTTGCAGTTGTCCATGGACGGTGGCAACACTTACCATCACATGTGACCGCTTGCTCCTCCACCTACTTCACTATAAAAAAAATTCACTGCTTTACAGAATACATTTAGGTATGTCGTAGAATTTATAGCTATAGAGAATGAATGACATTTATAGTCCTTAATAACTAATAACTAACTGATTCTGACGAAGGCCTGCCCAGTACCCATGGTCGTAACCTTACTCATCATAATCAACTTATGATGATTGATAATGTTAAATCGTAGTTACAACCAAAATTGTTTAACTCAACTTTGCCAATATCTCTAGGACTGCTGCCTCACCTTCAAGAAGTGGCACATCACTATACCAAAGTACTAAAAACCGAGCGAAAGAACCATTGCCGCATTCAAATTCGAATTTGTACCAACACTGGCCGAAACGACGAACGCCACAAGCATAAGCGCCGTGACGCCGTATGAACGCGTCCATAAAAAAAAAAGTTAACGTTCCAAAATCGAATTCGTTGCCGGCCCCGAAAATCGTTCGTTTTTACCGCGTAATTTATTTGGTTTTATATTATCGGAGTTTTCTTTGGAATATATTGTATAAATAACTTCAGTGACTTTTTGTGTTTTCGGACTTATTTTTCGTCAAAATGGAAGGCTGCGGGATGAACTGCATAAAATATCTTCTGGTAGTCTTTAATGGATTATTTATGGTGAGTCAATTTATTTTAATTATCGCCGAAATTATTAGTTAAGATATAACTTATTTTAATCAGTGAAACATTCAATAATTAAGAATGAACGTGATTATTTATTGAATAAAACCCAATTAAGATAACATATAAATGGGAAGTGAGACTAAAATTCTGTTGGCTTATGTCATCTTACTGGGTTCTTGGAAGAGGTTATTTTTGTAATCATGTTTATTGCTGTAGTCGCGTTGTGTCCATCATTATAATTGTTTAATTTCGGCATCTACATCTTAACACTTTTAGTAGGTATCACTAAATTCTTATAAGCATGTAAAAAATATTTTTTTACTACATAAAAATCATAAGGCATCAGAGGAATCAACAATGTTTTCAATTCTCTAAGCGAAACAAAACATATTATACATTTTACTAAAAAAAAAAATTAAAGTAGAATGAAATACATATTTGCTACATCGCAGACAAACCAACATACGGTATACAATGTATATTAGAATATAATTGTCAAATCTCAATAGGAAAGTGAAATGATGATGTCAACGAGTGATTTTTGTATGTTCAACGATATGTTTTTTCTTTTATTATAAATTATAAGACAACGGCACAAATAAAAAAAAACAAATTTAGTTTGATAATTATATTACTAGATAATAGGCACCTTGTATAATATACAATATTAAAATTTAATAAATTAACTGAAAATGGACATAATGAAATGGACAGTAACTATGTAAGGCATCCAAGGTTCACACCTATAAACCTCAAAAGGAATTACCTAACCTAGTTTTATTGGTATATGTATGAGTTACAGATGTTAGCAATGGAATTTCCATAATGCAACCACTAGCAACCGTTTACCAGCGTTGCTTGTTTATTTATCTTCAGAATATATCAGATGAATTAAACGCACTGTTTAATTTCTACTGCACGCGCTTTAATTTTTCACATGAAACCGACGGTCGGCTGTACATACAGTGCAAAAGGAATAAATAAATACATAAATGATATGTATGCTGATATGTATAATTTCTCTTTGGCTTTGTTCCTTGTAGTATAAAGGTCCATAAATAAAATGTCTCTTGCAAATATGAAAAAAAAAACCTTTAAAATATTCGTTAAAATACATAAATGTTATCATAAATATACGTAAGTGAAATAAGAAGGTCCCTAACAATGTTCTATGATAAATATTAACAATGAATAAAGTAGACAATTGCTCTTATAACAACGGCAATTTCGGATGAATCTAGTCTAGAAATCTAGAATAAATTGCTTACAAATAAACTTACCAAAATTGTTTCCTGTTCGATTTAACAAACACTTGTTTAACATAAATGCAAAAATCATTTCGTTTAAGAAAGTCGTTACAATTTCTTAGTGGTTTAGAAACTTCTGTATTAATTTTCAATTATAATTTATTTTATAAACGCTGAAACACACAACACTTTTTTAAGCTCTATAACAGCACTTTAATGTAAAAGTTAAAGTTTTTAAATTCTTATAATGGTTAAATTTGGACACGCACATTTTAAAAGACAACATTTTAAATCGAGTACATAACACAAACTACGCAAACGCCTGACCGTCAGCATGAAATTTATTATTTTACCAAATATTTTCCCGTACGTAAGGAAAACGCTTTAGTAATAGCCACACATTGAAACCCTACGACAACCGACGTCTATGCGGGGATTTTTCTTGCACCACAAGAAACTGACGACAATTTTCTGAAATTACAATACCAGGAAGGTATTTTCACAAAGTAAACAATTAAATTTACCGATAACATTACGATATTTCAACATCTTTACTTAGAAGAACTATGTTATTGTAGCATTTAAAAAATAACGTATTACCTAACAAGAAAATTAATTAGTCTATCGCTTCTTGGATAAAAATCTTTTTATTGGTTGATTGGTTTGATATTTTTGACACAAGCTGCTTTTTGGAACATAAATTCCTTGGTCTAGAGACATATACCTACATAGACAAACACGAGGTTGATAAATATGGTAAGACATTCAAATATTATTATGGAGAAAATCTCTAATTAATTAAGAGATCAATCCGAACAGTGAGACAAAGTGTTAGTACTTAAAATATAAAGGAAATGTCAGCGCTAGAAGCTAAAAGATATTTCAATGTCTTCTGCTCGGATGTTGATCAAGTAGTTATTTATGAACTAAATACATAATAATATGGAGTCATATCTGTCCCCTATGATCTTCAGGATACTGTTGAAGCTAGCCCATACTCTAAGGGACACGATTTTTTTTGTGCACGATAGCGTAAAACCTATCGATGCGCTCCTGCGCGGACATGTCAGAGGCGCTGAAGAAACGAGGCAGCCCCATCAGCATCTTGAACCCGTTATTGTACTTTAAAGTCGTTTGTAAAGTTTAGCGGTAATGATGTTGAGAAGACCCGACGATGAGGGGGAGAGTGCACGCTGCAATCCAACAGCCGCTGGGCGCACTCGACTGGCCACGTTACCCCTCTCTCACAGAAGACTACCTTGAAATGTACTGCATTTCCCACTTTATCTTATTTCCCTAATGTACGTACGTGTTTCGGTAGTGAGTGAGATGTGCCAGAGCCCATTCCCATCCTATCCCTGCCCATTTCCCCAACCCTTTCTCCAAATCCATTCCTATATCCAAAGGTAGGCAGCGCATCCGGGGGCGTGCCAACGTTTGTCATTTTGGACTAATGTTGGCATGTATCACGGATGTGTATGGGCTACAGTATCCACTATAGTGGATAGTGGCAAGTCTTGGTAGAAGCTTATATTCATCAGCGGAAAGACGTCGTCTGATGGTATATTACAATATATATAAATATATACATTCTGTTACAGATAGCTAAGACAACTAGGACAGAAGGAACACATTATTATTTTTGTATTAACGGCCTACCTGTTTAGTTTGTAACTTTCAAATAAAATACCTGTAAAAGGAAGTTGACGTAATATATGAGTCAAGCATTATTCACGCAATCTAATGGTCACCATGGAAAGAATACGTACAGTCGACAACATTATTACAGTTGACCGTTCAACTTTTAACCATGAGGATTGATTTAACGTGTTACGATTAAGTAACACGTTAAATCAATCCTCATGTATCTGATATTATTGATCATTATTTTAAATTCAAATTCAAATTTAATTTAATTGCTTAAAACATCTTTTTATCTAATTTGATATTGTTATCTATTTTCTCATTATCACCCAAAGGTTGCTTGGAGGAGATCGCTGCCGCTGTGGCGATAAGGTCGCCTGCTGTCGTTGTAGTGTTTCTTACTCTAACTTTCCACATTTTTTAGGGATGTATACATCCCAGCAAACAATAGAGAAACAATAGAAAAGTCAAAGGTCATTGCTTGACAAGTTAAATTGTCTTTTTACAACACGTGTTGGTGTACAATAAAGACTTCATCTATCTATTGCCCAACAAAGATTGCTCACACACAGAAGCTCTTTTCTGGGAAATCACTTCTTGAACTTAGATTTAATAAATATACTCTCACTTTTCCTATAGCCGCTGGGCACACCCGGCTCCATTAGCAATAGGTACTTCCTATACTCCTTTTTCCCAACTCCATTCAAAAATCTTCAAAGGTAGGCAGCGCATTCAAGAGCATGCTAACTTTTATCATTTTGGACTGATGTCGGCATGTATCGTGAAAGTTCACGAGCGACAGTATCCACTTACCACTCGGTGAACTGTTAGCTCGTCTGTCACCATTTCTATAAAAAAACCTTACCATACGTACGGTTCATTGAACACATGGGACTGAGGAGAGAGAGGGTGAGCTTTAATTTAGAATGGTCACAATAAATCCACTAGGACTAGATCGTAGTGACACAATTAATTAGTCTTTTGGGATCAAGTAACTTTTCTTTAATATTCCGTTTGGTTTTCGCATCTCGTTTGAGATGAAGATGTAAAAGGTACCGCGCATGTCGTCCGCCGGTTTCAACGCCTGAACCTTAAATTGATTGATTGAATTTACTACCTCTCTTTCTGTCATTTTGACTTACCAAGAGAGAGACGAAAAGGTCTCGAACAGTTTTTTAATGATAAAGTACCTATGTAGAAGATTGCTACAATACTTTTTACACAACGTCACGATGCATCGTCTTGCCTTGAATTAGTCACGATCTATGGTAAAAACAAAAGTAAAGGCGTTACGGTGTGAAATGTAAATAAAAGTTCATATCTCATACACATATTAAACAAACCTATGCTGAGGATGCTACTTTGTGAAAGAATGTTATTATTCCTTGAACTCTTAGGTTTCCCAACAATGTTTTCTGTCACCACTTGACGATAATTGAAGTCCATATCCATATACCATAAGTCCATACCTACTTGAAAAGTAACGCCCACTGGGTCACTTTTCAAGTAGGTTCCAATTACCGAGGATCCAATTACAATACATTTAAATCAAGAATATTTATTACTATTTATTTACTCTTTTTTGGAAATTATTACTTAATGCCAATTGTAACTTACAGCAACTTACAACATTATCTCCCAGTCAACTTTCGGCCTATGCAAGACATGTGTTGCCCTTAACCAACATGGATTACCGGGGTGTGGACTGTATCATAGAATTATATTAAACAATTACTATTTTCCAATAGAGCCGGGGTAGCGCAGAGGTATTTTCTTGTTGTTGTTGTTGTGTTCTTGAGTTGGTTTCGGGTAGTGGTAGGGGAGTAACTAAATGTTACCCCTCTCTCACCCCCAGCCGCTGGGCGCACTCGACTGGCCACGTTACCCCTCTCTCACAGAAGACTACCTTGAAATGTACTGCATTTCCTACTTTATCGTATTTTCCCAATGTACGTACGTGTTTCGGTAGTGAGTGAAATATGCCAGAGGCTATTCCCATCCCATCCCTTCCCATTTTCCCAATCCCTTCCTTAATCTGCAAAGGTAGGCAGCGCATCCGAGGGCGTGCCAACGTTTGTCATTCTGGACTGATGTTGGCATGTATCGCGGATGTCAATGGACACTTATCATCAGAAAGACTGTATGCTCGTCTGTCGCCTTTTTCTATATAAAAAATTGTCACAAATATAGAAAAAATAACTAGTTTAATTAGATATTAAAATACTCCGTTCTTTTCGTCTACACAACAGTTAAAAAGTAGTTTTATTTATTTTAAGGAAGATTACAGACATGTTAAAAATATTATTGAATCAATATAACTAGTAGAAAAATAGAAAATAAGAGAAATTAGCATCTCTCTGCGTTTCCTACCGCCTTTATAATGGGGAATGTTCTGAAGAGCTGTTCAATTTGATGCCAACTTCGGGTTTTTACCGTCGTAACGTTCGTCATCGCCGTGCGGTTCATCTGCACTTCCTCCACATAAAGTCGCTGCATACAGTGCGCTCAAAAGGACATCATTTACCGTGAACCTGAAAGTTGTAGAATTCAGTATTCAGTATAATCCTACATAATGATTAAAGGATTCAGTATATGCCTCGCGAAGATAGATTAGCGCGATGAAACAAAAAGACAGACTTGTGTTAGATTACTTTTATACATTCCACATACCTGCCAAAATCCATTCTACATATACATTCCACATGCACCTTCTACATTCTCCTCCTGATGAAATCGGCTTAAAATGCACGAACTTTTCAGTGGAACGCTTAAATCACTTTATACATTACATTATAAATTCCATTTTCATATTATAATTACTTATTAAATGGTAAATTATTTACAAATTAGAGTATATATATATATATATATATATATATATGTATATATTTAGAGGAAATATTTCTTTTTGTATTTAGAATATCATATCACACTAAAAATTTGACAATCTTATCCTGAATAATCTAAATTGAGCTATACCGTTGACCATTAGATACACTAGATTTCCTATTAACCGCGAAATTATAATTTTCCTAAAAGGAAATTCAAAGAAAGCAACAAGAAGTCTATTGTATGAGTCACGCGATGTCACAATCACGAGCTATAGGAGTTAAATGTATTCAAACTTCATTGTAAGAGCAGCAAGTACGTGACCTTAGAATTAATTTTGCTAAATAACTCTACATACACCCACTCGATGTAGGTAACTCTCAACTTAAAAAAGTATCACTTAAAATATCATATTTATCATTTAAAATTTATAATATCATAGATATCACGATATACAAACGACATATCGCGATACCTATATCATGTCATACCATTAATATCCATTGTTGAATATAACCCTCCCCGAAGGGTAGCCAGCATCTCGGAAGAAAAAAAATAAGGAAGTAGTAAATGCGCTAAAAACGTACACCGCGAAATGTGGAATATACTCTGCCGGATCAAATTTACAGGTGTCTTCTTTGTAAGTGAAGAAGCAAAGTATCTCAAATGCAAGCGAGTTGATATTATATTCCGTCACTTCATTCTTCAAATATGGTATAATTTACCAGGTAAAGTAGAGTCAATTTAATAGGCCACTTTTGACAAGTGTCAAACTGGTTATCATAGTGAGGTAATCTAACAGAAATTATCTATTAAAGACAAAAATCGATATATAAGTCGTAATATTAGTGAATCGATTTTAGTGTTAAATTTAAATTTATAGAGTATACACAGCATTAGAAACCTTCTACACATTCCACATGACCTCAAAGTTAAGTGTAATTATGGAAAATATAATGAAACCAGTTTATATATCTAATCGATCAATTATTTATTAATTGGAACTATCAGATTCGTTGAAACTGCTATCGTTGCTATTATTATCAATTCTTAAATCACATTAAAAATCTTCCATTATATTTTTTTTTGTTTTTTCTACTACTTTCTTCCAATCATCTTTGGAAACATTTGTACACGCAGTTTTTATTAAAAATGATATTTCACCAGAAAATAAGCCTGCTTTTTTTAATGAACATAAATGTTTTTTTCTAGATGGATACTCTTTTCACAATAATAAATAACCATAAATGTGGTTGCGTATTGCATCGGCATTAAAAGTATCGACATAGACAACTGGCATAATTCTTTTCCTTTTCTTCCTTTTTCTTTTTAATTTCAGATATAGTTTTAATATATTAAATGAGGTATAGATATATTAATTTAATTACATATATCTTTTTAATGTATTTACTAATTAATAATTGTATTTATTTAAATTATGTCAATTATTTAATAATTTTATTGTTTTCTTAATTTGTTTATTTATCGTAAAGGTAATTTTTTTCGATATTCCTTTCTCTCTACAAGTTACTTCGATTATAAAGATCACATCCCTATTATTAAAAAAGAAAAAATGTATACAGGCGTAACCTTGTAGTGGGGTTCGAATTTCTTGAAATATAAATTGATAATGATGTTTAGCAACCAAATTAACCTTCGAACTTATTAAATTTGATATAAAAAGACAAGTTTATATTTTTTTATTAAAAATGTTACATATTTTTAGTGTTCATTAATGCATTTATAAACTTAAATTGATTTATGAGACCGATGCAAAGTTATATCGTCACAAAGTCAATGAAATATCAAAAGTGGCCTATTAAATTGACTCTACTATAGTTCCTTTAACCTACAAGGCGACGTTGCACGTATTATAAAGAAACATTTTTTTATCTTTTTGTCTTCTTATTTTTAAATCCACCTCCACTATTTACATCAGTTACGTTCAATCGTTTCTTGTCATTCCTTTTTCGTGCGAGGCAGTGTGTGCACACGCTTGATATGTCTAAGCGAAGTGCTCTAGAAAAGATCAATCGATATCGAAAGAAGTTCCAAAATCTAGACGCAAACATATATAGTCGGCATCATACAGAGATGTTGGATTTGTCAGAATACGAAGTATACAAGGTAAGCAGCAATATGCATAATATTACGAACAGGAGTAAAGAATAAATGGCCTAGGATTTTTTTTATATAGAAAATAGGCAGCAGCCGAGCATACCAGTCCACCTGATGGTAAGTGGATACTGTCGTCCATAGACATCCGCGATATATACCAACATCAGTCCAGAATGACAAGCGTTGGCAAGCCCCCGGATGCGCTGCCCACCTTTGCAGATTAAAGAATAGATTGAGAAAATGGGGAGGGATAGGATGGGATGGGAATGGGCTCTGGCATATATCACTCACTACCGAAACACGTACGTACATTGGGGAAGGTAGGAAATACACTACATTTCAAGATAGTCTAATGTGAGAGAGGGGTAACGTGACCAGTCGAGTGCGACCAGCGGCTGTGGGAATGCAGCATGCACTCTCCCCCCCCCCCGCAAGGCTACCCGTCAATAACAAGGCTTTTATAGGGATTGACTACGAGTATAAAAAAACTATATTTTTTACGGGGGGTTATAAGAGTAATTTTTAAATTGGGGACGTTTTACAAAAGATATCGGCTGTAAAGAGTGGTCTTATAAGAATGATACCTAAGTGTAGAGGTTGACCGCGTGTCAACAACGATGACGTTTTAGAGAAAGCACTTGCAATCCACAATGGATATACCTACATGTTTATCTGTTTTTTGTCTACGAGACAAATATGAAATACCTAACTAGTGGATTTTCAATCTACTGTAATAAGATTTTTGTTAGGCCAATCCCCAAAATTGAAACTTGTTTTTAGGAAACGATGAAACCACAAAGGCCGTGACGAATACAGCGGTGATGGCAGAAGACCACTTGATACCTTCACCTGACGAAGCTCAGGCGGAGAATGCTATCCAGATAGAGCTGCTCCAGACTCAGGAAGTGGCTTCAGTGTCAGCAGAAACAGAACTGGATCCAGAACTAATTTCAGTTTTCGACGAATCGTCATCAAATATATACTATATATTGACAAATAAGCAATAATTCCAGTAATCTTGCAATCTTGGTCTTGAAAATTGTTACCCATAACGTATGAAGCATTACATCAAAAAATACGTCTTCATGTTCCGATATCAATTCTTTATTTTGACGGTTTGACGCAGATGAACCAACATTGTTTTATCACTAACATGAAACCCTGCTTCTAACTCAGCTGTACTTTGAGATGGATCTGCTTCAACCTTTAATTCATCATTATTAACTCTGGTCATAGGTCGTCCGTGGGGATCGTGGGGATTAAGATGGAAATTTCCAGAATGCACAAATTTGCGATTGTTTGTGGTGTTTGGCCCATACACACTATTGATATTGTGAGCTGATCTGACTTGCGTTGGCGCCGCGACGAAACTCATATTCAAAAATAGCACGAATTTTCAATTTACCCATTTTATTTTCGAGACAATAACATAAACAAAATTTACGTACAGAAAAACAAATGAAATACTGATTTTTAAATAAGAACATCGTAGCTATTAGATGCATTTTGTTTTATTTTGAAATTAGAATTAAAACATAAGATATGAACATAAGATATCGAAGTGGCCAGTAACAAAATCCGTCATTTCATAGCTAAGCACCTAATATAACATATCTTCGAATAAAGCGACTCATTGCACTTCACTTTAGAAATTTGTGTTTTTTGCAGACCGTTGCTATTGAGCGTGTAAAATATGTATCTCCATTTCTTAGCTTCCTCCAAGGACACACATGATTTTTCACATTTTTCATTCATTACCGAGAAAAAAATCATTACGAACATTAATCAGCTAAGTATTTAACGATTTTTTTTTTATAGACTACTGGGAGGACAACCAAGTGGTCCCACGTGATGGTAATTGTTACCGCCGCCCATGGACAACTGCAACACCAGGGGGTATGCGGGCGCGCCGCCGACCTTGCAAAATCCTATTCACAGCTCTCTTGAAGAACCCCATATCATAGCGTAATGGAAAGACCTCTTGAGGCAGTTCATTCCACAGCCTACGGGTTCGCGGTATAAAAAAATTTTTTGGACCGAACAGTACGCGACACCTCCGTATCGAGGAAATACGAATGGACCACACCTTTGTAGAAACCCGAGGTGAGAATTATATTAAACAATTCTTCAGAGCATTCCCCACTGTACAGGCAGTAGAACACACAGAGAGACGCAACGTCTCTCCGGAATTCTAAACCGCCCGTGAGAGTGGGTTCGTCGACAATGCGAACAGTACGTCGTTGGAAGGAGTCAAATGGGTTCAATTGATATTTCGGTGCGCCGGTCCAGAGAATGGGTTCAATTGATATTTCGGTGCGCCGGCCCAGAGATGAGAGCAATACTCCATATGGGGCCTCACCTGAGCTTTGTAATGCATAAGGAGTTGCCCAGGGGTGAAGTACCGCTTCGCTCTGTTCAGCACACCGAGCTTTTTGGAGGCCATTTTGGCCTTATTTTCCAGATGACCCCTAAATTCGACTTTGCTGGAGATGTCGTCACCAAGGATCCCGATACTCTCCGAGATCTTAAGAGGTATGCTCTGAAAGCGAGGTGCTACAACAAAAGGTTTTTTTAGCGGTGAATGCACAGACTTGCGTCTTATTGGGGTTGAAATCCACTAGGTTTAGAGAACCCCAAATGGAGATTAGATCTCAAGGGTCTTCGATTTCAGACACAAGCCTGGCGCGACTCTCTTCCACTTCGACCCGAGGAATGTTGGTGCGGCCCCCGTACAAAACGTCTCCAGTACTGTTATCTGCATAGCAATGTATGTCACCAATTTGCAACAGGTCGTTGATACATGAAGCAACAGAGTTGGGGACAGCACGGAGCCTTGCGGGACGCCAGCGTTAATAGACATGGTGTCGGAGCAGCTACCATCGATAACGACTCTGATGCTCTGTCCAGTCAGGAAACTGGCAACCCATTCGCATAATCCCTCGTGTATCCCGAAAGATGGTAACTTGGAAAGCAGCGATTTATGCTATACCCGGTCAAAACATTTCGCAATGTCTAGGCCTACAGCCAGAGCCTCACCTCTATTCTCAATGGCGTAAGCCCAGCGGTGTGTTAAATACACTAAAAGAAATAACATAAGGATGTTTTTTTATACTCTGCCGTTAATTTAGTGCCATTTTACAAAAGATATCTGCTCTAAAGAGTGGTACTTTTGATAGAACTACCACCATAAATATAATCGGAAACCAAAAATGACTATGTTATTGGGTGCATTATAGTGTATTAGACGTAAAACACTATAAACGTAACACCTATGTGCAATTTGTTGCTTATTGTACAGTAAACTCCACTCCGGTGAACAATCAGTATGTGAAGGTCGGCAGTTTTTTTGCTGACGGACAAAAGAGTCGTTTTTTATTGTAAACTTAATGATAGGGTTGCTTGTTTGATTTACTAAACGTTAAATTGAAAAATATACTATTTTCGTTGGCCAATTTTGATGACTGAAATTGTTATTTGTCCTTGAGTGTATACAAACATACGCTGTAATAAATTAACATCCATTTCAATTTTGTTTTCTACAAATGAAATAACATTGAGTTGTGAAATGTCATTGTTTATTTTGTCAGTGAAATGGGAATCGTTGTTAATTGTTACGAAAAGTAACAATTAACAACTTTCTATGTGTAATCGTGGTGGCATGGGAAAATAAAAACCCATGAAGATTAAAAAGATTTTTTTAAATTAACCTGGTAAAATGAAGACGAAAATGCGTTGAACAGGCGACAATAATCTCTATAGATATTCACAAAACGTAACGTCTGTCCTACTATCTATCTGGACGATTATAACTTGCGTTTTACTGGACGGGTTTTGTACTGGAGTTAGGTTATTTCTTCCGGAAGATTTTAATATACAAGATTTGCATGTACCATGCAAGCGGAGCTATAGCATAAGGGTAGTTTATAATAAATGTAAAAAGTCTTACTTTTATCATTTATTATTTTCCTATGCATGTTTCCTCATGATTTCGTGATAGGATTAATTTATCTAGAATAAGAATACGAGTATATATTATATTTTTTAAGTGGATACTGTCGTCCATAGACATCCACGATACATGCCAACATCAGTCCAGAATGAAAAACGTTGGCAAGCCTCCGGATGCGCTGCCTATCTTTGCAGATAAGGAATGGATTGGGAAAGTGGGGATGGGAATGGGCTTTGGCATATCTCACTCACTACCGAAACACGTACGTACATTGAAGTAATACGAGCAAGAAGGAAATGCAGTACATTTCAAGATAGTCTTCTGTGAGAGAGGGGTAACGTGGCCAGTCGAGTGCGACCAGCGGCTGTGGGAATGCAGCGTGCACTTCCCCCCTACAAGAATATGCAAATAAGTCATGCAATAAGTTTTGTTAATTGTAATGATTCATCCTATTTTGTCCATACCACCGCAGTATTAATAGTTAAATTAAGATAACTTATATTCAATATTAATTCTATAGTCGATTACTTAACAATAGTTAATTATAATTAACATACATTAGAGGAAGACTACTATAAAATACCTCCGCCTATACCGCCTTACTATATAAAAAAAAATTGGTAATTTTTACATAACATTATACGCGTGATTAATTTTATATGAAGTTTTTGATTCCATAGATTCAAAAATTTCAAATCAGAAACATTTTCAATTTATATCTCATTCATTACCGAAAAAATATTTACAGTTACTTAATGAAGCTCACCGTTCGAATTAAATCGTATGAAGGAAGATAAAAGAAAATTATATGAAACTTGAACCATAAATAAAATAATATAAAAAAAAACCGATTTTTGCTTGTTGAGAACAAATAATTCAATATGAACTTATTTTATTAGTTTTAGTACATGGCTTGCATAAAAGTTTGTTTTCAAAAAACGTTTTTTTTATATTATATTATTTTATTCGTTGTTAGTATATCGATGGCCTAAGTCAAATGTCGTAACCCACAAATAACAAATTTTGAACAACTATCAGTGGCGGCCATTTCGAAAAAATTACATAACTGAGTATACTGGATTGTATTGTCACCACCCCTAAAAGTGTGTGCAAAATTTCAGCTCAATCGGTTAGGTGGATCTGGTTTAAAATTCAGTTGCAAAATTTGACCCACACATACTAACAAGTCGAGTTGAATAAAAGCTTGTAAAATGGTTTAAAAATCTCTGTGTAAAAATGAAAATTCATATTATTCGTAGGTAGTCTCGGTCATCGAACTCATAATTACAACCCATATATGTATTTATACAAATAAATTCCAAACACGAGAGTCATTTCGCAGAAACATTTCCTATTGTCTCTATTACAAAGAAGATCGCATATGTCAATAGAATTTTAATCGATCAAATTTTTGTCAGCCCTGACGGTCAAGACCATGATTCCGTAGAGAACATAACGTGACACAATCCGAACAAAAATAAACGAAGCTATTCGCGTTATACTGATGCGATGCGACGTAGACAAATGGCATACAAGGAGACTGACCCAAGTTGTCTGCTCTAATCATCGATTTGAGAATACGTACCTATACAAGCACTCTAGGTAGGGCTGGCACATTAGACTCTTTATAGTATTCTATGTTAAGTAGCTTTCGAATTCTTTAATTCATATGTGTTTTGAAAATGGAACAATCTTATTACGTAATACTTAAATAACAAATTTTACTTTTTAGTGAATCTGCTTCACCCTCCCTAGAAGTTTCCAACCAAATTTCTTTGATAAGTACATATGATGTGTCATCTAGTCTATTTCCATATCGAAGACTCTAATAATCTAATTATTAGAATTGATTTGAATTAAAATTATACATAGTAGCCATAGAGAAGTATATTTTCCTTGTTTTATAGAGATGATCTTAATTGCCCTCATTTTTCTCGCGAAGTCGCACCACGCGGGACTTGCTTTTTTTATAGTCATCATTTAACCTAAACCTAATCCATTTTTAAATTTGCTGCTGATGCGGTATTTTCTATTTTTAGTTATTTTTAACTATGGCGATTTTAATTGCAAACTTCTTTGTAAGTCGTTTAACACTATTAATCGCAAAACATGCCTCCATTCTATCGCCTATGCTGGTTTGAATGAGATTTGCTTGGTCATTTGCTTGTTGTCTCCGTCACTTTAACAGTCATTCAAACAGAACCTTTACTGGAGGCGCCATACGCTAACATGACTCACCGTCTGTATAACATTTACAAATTTAGAAGGTAGTCATCCCATTGATTCAGAAGCAAAATATTAACTTCTCCATCTGGTAAGGTTTCACGCCATGGGCTGAGATACTATGCAGGAGAATTCAAATGATGTTTAAATACTAAAGCCGTTGTTATGAAGAAAGAGCGTTTGTTTTGATGCTATTAATGCGTTGAATCTTATATCTTATAGGCTGATGTGGAATAATAATCACATCGCATAACGTGCTTAGAATTTAAATACTATGTTTAACAAGACGTTTCCACAGTATTAAAAGAATGTGTTTAGGTACAATCTACATATTTAAACTGTGTCGTTTCAAAGTTAACTTATAATTGTTTCGAGGAAATATTCCTTCATACAGTTTAATTAATTTAATTTCTCACATCTTATGGCCAATTTTGACTTAGAGATAATCTACATCTATTGGAACCAGATAAACTTACAATGCAAACTGAAAGCGCCAGTGTGAAGGACAACAAACGTGATTGAATACAATACGCTAGCCGATCCCATTAGATACGGGTTTGTAATGTTGAACAAAAAATCACATCTCATCTAACGACTATGATCTATTAGATACAACATTTAGTACTAGTTTTCCAAAATAAGAATACTATCGAATGAATGCATTCTATTTATAAACACAAATATTCGCTTCTATACACAGATTTAAAAATCAATCGGCTCATGATTTTGTTAATTGATATAAAACGTTACATAATTATTAGTAAAAATATAAATTTTTAGGGCTTTCTATTCTTTCTATGTATGAAAAATTCTGCAGAAAGTAAGAGATACTCATGTGAATGATGATACTCAGCATCGTGAATGTTTTCAGGCTTCGGTAAGTTATCGGTTACAACCTGTATACTTACGATGAAACGTATTAAGTGAAGTATTACGTTTAAAGACAAAAGTCTTAAAGAGTCTGTGGTAGTTATTTACTACTGAACTGTTTGGATCTCATCGCAGGGCACAGTAAATCATTAGGGTTTCGGGATATAATCCAACCCGCGGGCCCGATTGTTCGAGAATACAACCCGCCGGCCCAATTCTTGAACGGGTTTTCTTATAATGTCCTCCCTCACCGCCAAGCTTCGTACTTCAGTAGAAACTCTATGGTACGGGCAGAGGATTTGAGCCTACGACGTCACGAATGAGAATGGAGGATAGATTGTTACCTCGAGGGCGTCACTGCTTGTTTATGATTAAAATATCGTTTATTGTGATTATTGTTTGTCTGTGATGTAATAGAAGCAATGTGTTATACTTAGTAGAACATAAAAGTTGATGATATATAAAACATAAATATGATATATGAACATAAAGGTTAAACGTATCTATACCAACTAGGTATGTACATGCTACACGATATCGGGGTCAAAATATATGGGCGTGGTGTGGAAAATATGTCATCGGGTGCCATTACGACGGAAGTAGAACAGTCAATAGTACATTTAATTTATTACAATTTAATAAAGACGGACGTAATTGATTATTTATTGATCGGATTTATATAAAATTTACGTGGTATTTAATAAATGCCCTACTATTTTTTTTATGAAGTATCGTTCAACAGTTTCATATATATATTAATTGAATTTTGACTCAAACGAAACTATTAAGTCGTAATCAACATAATTATACTTTTTTGCACTAACTCACCCAAGTAAAAGGTGGATATCTGGCAACGGGCAACTTGATTGCATTAAATAGAATCAGACTACTGGTTAAAAATATAAGTTTTATTCTATCAAAATTGAATTATTAATAATTAAATTGTCAGTTTGTATCATCAAAATTACATTTATTTGTCGTAACATGTATCCTTTTAATTTAGATGGAAAATCATTGTACAAGTCGAGCAAAGGGACCATATTGTCGGTATAGATTATTGATTTTGGTTAAGATTTTCGAACTTACAATTTCGTTCTTTAAAGATTCTGTTTAAATAAAAACACAATCTAACATCTAACTTTTCAAGTAAAGGAATAATAACGTTGTTTTTAAGATATCACTTTTAAGATGTCACTTCTAAGATGCCACTTTTAAGATGTCACTTTTAAGATGTCACTTTAATGTTAAGTCTCAGTGTTTAGGAAACTAGAACGGACAGTAACGTCCCTTTTCTTAAATAATGTCACAAAAATAGCCATCTATATTATAAGATCTATAAGTGCATATACGAATAGATAATATCTCCTCTAATTTTAGTGCAATTCCAATCTCAGACGAGCATTTATACCAGTTACAAATGCCTATAATACGACATGAGCCGTCATTTCGTTGATGACATTGTGATATCATCATGACCAATTTAGACGCTACATCCTAACAATTAAATCAATTTAAAAACAGTCAGACAATAGCGTAATTTCTACATCTTGAACAATATTCTATTGTGGTTTTGGCTTCGCTAACAATGTTCATCGTAATTTATAGATTGTTATAGTTTGTATAAACTCGACAACCAGTGAATTTTGAATTATATTGAATTATCGTAAGCCCTCAAGAAATAGAGAGCGTAATGGCATAAGAAAACTATTTCCAATAGGTATATCCGACCTTCACAAATACCTTGTTCAAACCCATTTTCTTTACTATCAGTTGATTCCTAGTAAGATATAACATGAAATCAGCAACAATATTTTAATTTTTAGATTAAAATTCCGAATATTTATTCACAATATGTATTCTGATAGGACATATATATATTACTATTTTTTTATTTCTTACCACAAAGAAACTATATAATAAAACTATATAAAGACTATATAAAACTATATAAAGCTATATAATTAGAAACAGTAAACCCTTTTGCAGTTAACACAAAATATAAATACTAGGACAAAACATAACATAATACACACCATATAAATACTAGGAACTCGACGATACCAAAAAACGATGTTATTACATAGAAGGTACTTCGCGGCATCGAACACTTATTTTGTATAGTACGTTCACTAGGATTTGACAAATGACAATTGGGTTATCTTTTGTTAGCAAAATTTAAAAGATATGAAATAATTATCAATGAAAAATATTACAATAGACGGTAATAAAACTTACATTGGGAAAAAATAAATGCTTCAAAATTGTCTTTAGTTTTTTTTTCTTTTAGTTACACGTTCACTATTTACACTAATTATCATTCCGAGTGTGATAAGCTCGGATCTTGGGGTGAAGTATCGACCACTCCTGTCGATTTAACGTTGTACAGTAAGTTTAGTAAGTTCGCTTGTTTTTCTCAAAGCACCTTTAGTTTTCATTTCTTTAGACAAGTTTATATATACATTAAAATTTATGTTTCTCGAATCAGCATCTGTATGTTTGTAAAATAAACCTGACTTGTCATTTCTATAGATTGCTGAAGAACTGTTAGTTTCGCTTTCCCACGGTCTGAACATTTTTACACTATACAAGATATATAAGTTAAAATAACATAACTTACACTCAAATTTAAGTTCAAAAAACTAATTGCGAATAAAAATCCAACTTGCTCTCACGAGGTGGAATAAATATAACTGCCATAGAAGTATAGGCAGGTAAAAAGGATCAAGGTTGGTTGTTCCGGGAATTGCAGACGCAGTTGGTCGGCGGTAAAGTGATTTTATTATCGGCAATCCAACAAGCAATAGGCGAGTTACTCACCTGTCTCGAGTGGAATGTTTCCAATTCCTAGTGGACGTATTGTACCCGCCTAAGTTTTACGACATTACTAACGACTGAATACGGGCGCCAACAATCTGAGCAAATAAGTTATATAACATACGATCAGCCTAGTCAATCTAGCCGGTAAGTGTCCCACTCTGCGCATCCTAGTACACGGTCTCCATTCAAAGACTCGTCTACTCCATCGATTGTCGGGTCTGTCCTGCAGCAGATTATGGCCTGTTCATTGCCACTTCAGTTTAGTAGGTAATTCTGTGAGCTACGTTCTTTGGCGAATTTCTTTCTTTACCGGATTCGATTTCTTTTTTCGGATCTTATTCCGCTAAGAAACTCCAAGCAGAGTCCTCTTAATAGCTCGCTGAGCGACTCTAAACCTATGAATCGGGCCAAGTAATCATGTTTCGCCAACTAAGAATATAGTCTAAGCGAATTGAACGTTCGCAAAAATACAAACTCTTTTGCAGTTCATTATGTTCCACTTATTCTATATGGGTTTCATTGAAACCCGCATGCGCCAAGAATTTAAAAAAATCGAGATTATGTGATCCGCGTGGTGGATTATGGCTGGAAACTCCCCAGTGATTTACTCCAAGTGAAGGCCGGTACCCTGCAGTAGGACTTTGTAGGCTGATACAAGTACCTACAATTGAAATGCATCATTCCGGCTGTCGCTTGTCATCAGTACCTATTTTTATTCCTATAATATTTCAATTAATTAAATCGCTTTTTGTTCCTATAATTAAGTTTCATAAAATAATCTGTGAACTACGAGCTACAAGCACATGAGCATACAGATCCATACAGAGCAAAAGCTCTTTTGAGGCGCCGAATATTTATACGTACTCTGGTGGGTCATGTACAATGTACATACTTTGCGTGTACAAAGATATTTTCTTTAATATGGATTCAGTTTTATTAATCAATTTAAGTTATTTTAAATTTCACATTTACAATTAAATTACAAATTACTTTAAACATACATTTGTAGGGGGGGACAAATTCCCACAGCCGCTGGACAAATTCGACTGGCCACGTTACCCCTCTCTCACAGAAGACTACCTTGAAATGTACCGCATTTCCTAATTTATCGTATTTCCCCAATGTATGTACCTGTTTCGGTAGTGAGTGAGATATGCCAGAACCCATTCCCATCCCATCCTATCCCTCCCCATTTTCCCAATCCATTCCTTAATCTACGAAGGTAGGCAACGCATCCGGGGGTGTGTCATTCTGGACTGATATGTATCGCGAATGTCTATGGACGACAGTATCCACTTACCATCAGGTGGACTGTATGCTCGTCTGCCACTGTTTTCTATAAAAAAAAAGTCATTAGTCTATTTATCCAGACGTGAATAAGTAATGATAATAGCATTTTTTTTTAATTCTTGTATCCATCCTGTAATAATTGCACACTTCTGTAGCGTTCAGTACACACGGCGTGATTTTACGATTCCAGTTTCTACGAATACATTTAAATATTTACATTGAATCTATTTTCATTCAAATCGCTGCCAGTTTAATTAAAAAGCAAGGACTCTATTATAATTAAATTCATCCAAGCCATCCGAAAAGAGGCGAAGATGTACATTTTTGAGACGAATTAATTGAATGGTACAGAAAAGTATCCAATTAGATGTTGAATTAATTCGAAAAAAGTAATTTAAATGCAAATAAACGTCTACAGCAACATATAAAAGGAGGCGGCATGTATAATAGGTTAAATAAAATTTTCATACTTATTCATAATACATAATTATTTATTCATTCATAATAACTATATTCGAAGAATGATAACATTTTGTACCTTTGAGTGAGAAAATTCGTAATTGACTCCTGTCCTATTGTCACACAGTGAACCAATTTTTTTACATAATTTATTGTCCAATTTTATTACTTCCGAATTTCAGAATATTATTCAGAGGGTACCTATGTGTTAGGTACTCTTTATATCCTAAAGCGGCTCTGTCAGATATATTCAACCGTGTGTTTTCTTTGTAGTAGCCGGAAGCGCCTGGGCTCGATAACTGTGATTTACAACAGGACGCTCATTAAGGTTACGTACAATGCAGACTGAATATCTGATTTTTATGTTAATCAATTAGATAAGCCTCACCTACAGATCGAGCCTACACGTGCGAAATTACACAAGTGAAGTCGTGGGATTTGTTTGTTTGAGTAATGATCTTTTGTTGGTTTTACGTAAAGACGCTATCATGACGAAAGATGTTGATCTAAGTAATGATTATTTATTTTGTGACGAAAAGTTTTACAATCACGTGAAGTTGTAGTAAGTGTAGGTTTTGACAGCGTATTTGGCATTTATTAAGTAATAAAGAAACCATTTGTCACAATGCATCATAACTTCATGCCAACTTTTGATTTTTATCAGTGCACCCTTGTCCCTAAAAACTTGATTTATTTTGAACTTTAGTATGTAAGTAATCTTATAAAAGTTAAATACTAAACACAATAATTATATTAGCTAGTCTAATAAGCATTCGTTTTGTTTGTTACTATGACAATAGAACACTGTACGAACACATGGAGTCATCCAACACGCCCACTACAACGAAATCGAAAGTTTCGTCATTCACAGTCGACGCCTCATTCCCCCGCCTTTAACACGACACTGATACTGACCTATTTTCGATGTGCTCATGCAAAAGTATATTTTTAATAGTTGATATCATTTGTACAGAAGAAGATTTATATTCCTGGATCTCGTGAGAATCTCCAACTAGAGTAAAAAAGAGAAGAGAGATAAATATTCATCATAACTGCTATCACAAGTTTTACATCAACGCCTATATTCAGTTCTGAAAGTAACTAAAATAAGTAGTAGATATTCCTTTAAAATTATGAAAATGCCGATGAAAAGAAAATGTCTCTATTTTCCATACGATTTAGAGAAAAAAATACTTGTAAGATTTTTTTGATCGCTTAAAGTTATACGTTTTATTTTAAATTTGGAACTATTAAACTGATTTGTCAAATGTACGAACTTAACTGCGACATAGGCCTAAACTATTTCGCATTAGAAGCGAGCTTTTAGATTGATATGGTTATCATTTTTGATATAAAGGTTATTTTACCGTCAATCATGATATGATATAGTCTACTATAGTTAAAACGGAAGTTCAAGCCCAGAGAATTTATAGTTCATTTCCTTGCCTTCTATCAAGGTCTCGTTGGCAAAGTGACCCACTTTAATAACGTTCCAATTATCTGACTCTAAGGAGGGCATTGTTTGTGTTGGTGCGAAAGTAAATGTGTACAGGACAAGAAAGGTTAACTGGCTGGTACACATGACATGTGGTTACATTAAATAAACAGTTTAGTTCAAAAATTGAGCAGTGCATTCGCAAGTTGCGTTCGCAAGGTACGTGATCGATTGCATTCCATTAAATCCAATCCATTCCGTCAGCCTATAAATCTCCACTGCTGAATATGGGCTTCCCACAAAGCTGGGCATTACCCGCGATCTTCGGCTCTTATCATCCAACCATTCCTCTTTCGGTAGTGGTTGTATGACCTCAAAAAAGACCGACAAATCTTCATAGAGAAAAACCAAAACTTGATCAATTAACTATCAAAAACAGATACGATAATTAATCAATTTAATTTATTTACATGTCAAAAATACTATCCGTATAATTACTCCAAGCATTTGTACGGTCGCTGGTGACCCGAATTGCTAGTCGAAAATGACATGAGCGTTGTTATTGGCTATATATTTCATTTTCGTTTATTTATTAATTACTATTTTAATTGCTATAGTCTTAAAGGTTCATTAGCGCTCACTCAACACTCGAGCGAACGTCGAGCGCCCAGATTTTTAGATTACTAGTCACATTACAGGATGATATCGATAATGTGCTGGAACTTTGCTACTGTTCTTCCCATTATATTCTCTCTTTACATATTCATTTATTTTCTTCTTCCTATTCGATGAATCGGGTGTTATTTAATTAAATGGGATGGGAAAGAAAAAGCGCTCTGACAACACCCACTCGCTCTCAAAACACGTTAGTAACTACCTTTCTAGGTAGTCCTCTATGAGAGTGTCCATATCGATTTGTCGATAAATTTATTCTGACAAAGTTCGTACCAATCAAACTAACATAACAGGGCATTCACACTTATCAATGAGAGATACGTGGGCGCCGATTTCGAGAGAAAACGTATTGATTGTAATTGATACAGCGACTTAACATAGTGTGGGTGTACAATTGTTTCATTCAATGTGAAAAATGTGCGTTAGAATTAAAGTTATTTGTTCCAATTTACCCACTTCTTTGTTTGTTTAAGACAATATGTTGTAAGTTGCGGTTTTTAGTTACTCTTTGATTACCTACCACTGACATTGTCGTTTACACTATGTCTTGATTCTGTTTACATTTACTTACATTATTTACTGTGTGTAGTGTCGGCGGGCTTTAAAATAGTACCACCCTATCTCTTCCCATGGGTATCGTAAAAGGCAACTAAGTTGCTATCAACGTCAATCCCTGAGGAACAACGCCAATCTCTAAAAGAGTGGCTTGGCTAGCGTGACGTGTTAAGATCGTAGATCCCTTCTGCACAAGACAATGTGCATTAGAATGCCCGCGTCCAGTAAGTGACGATGACAATAATTATTTACTAACTTCCTTGCGCTACAACCCAATATGAAATTTTGCCTCCTCAAAATACGAGTATGTCTTCATTTATCTTTATCTCTGGCAACCATTCGTCCATGATATTTTTTTTATTCTTTCTATGAGGGCGTTGAGAACAGATCTATCTGAAGTTATCTACATTGTGGGAAATCTCGAATTAGACTTTTTACCATCCCGCATCTGATCCCGCAATAAACCCTCGTCCTTTATTGGTCTCGGGGCCAGCATTTAGACAGACGAAGATCATAGATGGAGTATTGTCTACATTATTAATATTATTATCACATAGGTATTATTTGCTTATTGCGTGTTTATTATTCAGAGCCCGCCTGATAAATATGATGATAACTACCATCGTAGATAAATAATACCTATGAATACCTATGGCCTTACACCAAGAAAAAAATTTTAGTCTAATCTTTTATCATTGTTTAACTTAATTAAAAATCATTTTTTTACCCAGATCTTCGGCATCGTGATCATCGCGACAGCATGCGTGGACATGGGACTGATCAAGGGGTTCGCTGGTATGGAACCATCAGGCCACGAAACTGACGCGGTGCTGATCGCCATCGGCGTCCTGATCATTGTTGTAGCGGCCTTCGGGTGCTTCGGGGCGTGGAAGGAGAGCCCCAAGCTGCTATATATTGTGAGTATTTTTAATGAAGGTCGGCAAATAGTCGATCTGATAGTAAACACTTATGTAATCATAGATATACGTAGTTGCTATAAATGTGTGATACGGGGACACGTGTCTTATATGGTCAGCTATTTCATGATAGAACACCATTGTTCGCCGGGAAGTTTCTCGCGCACCAATGGAAACGTACTATGTTTGTTGTGATCAACCGCGATGATGATGTTGAGGAGGTTACTATTGGCCACGTTGGAAAACACGTGGAGAACAAACACACAAAGGATTGTATTTTTACATCATCGACAAATGCAATAGAATAGAATTAAATCAATCATATTTAAACATTAGATGATACTAAATCCGTATTAAAAACAATCTAATTTGAAGAATAATTCTCACTATGACCACATAGGTAGGTAACTATTTATAATATTTTTTTTATACAGAAAAGGCGACAGACGAGCATACAGTCTACCTAATGATAAGTGGATACTGTTGTCCATATACATCCGTGATACATGCCAAGATCAGTCCAGAATGACAAACGTTGGCACGCCCTCGGATTGCCTACGTTTGCAGATTTAGGAATGGATTGGGAGTAAGGGTTGGGAAAATGGGGAGTGATAAAATAAGATGGGATAGAAATTGGTCTGGTACACTCACTACCGAAACACTTACGTATGTTGAGGAAATAAGATAAAGTATAAAATGCAGTACATATCAAGGTAGTCAGTCTTCTGTAAGAGAGGGGTAACGTAGCCAGTGGAGTGCACCTAGCGGCTGTGGGATTGCAGCGTGCACTCTCCCCCTACAATAGCTCATAATGTCCCTCTGCAGACTAAAGCTTCATGCCCAAAGAAAAATTGGTCTATATAATTTTCATTTCCGGGTTTCCTGACGATGTTTTCCAACACTGCCGACTACATTATTGACAATTGGAAAACTATGCCATTAGGATAACGCACATCATTAAGTACCTACGATATAAAATATTCTACATTAATATAGTCCAAAAAATGACAGGTAATTATCGCATAGCCGATCACAAACAAGCTGTCAGTAAAATTTTCTTTGTTGTCAATATATTTCCGGGTATCACCACTGACGAGTACTTTGAACCGTTTATGCTATACACACCGTAATGAACTAGTAATACGGGTTAAAATCGAAAGATTTTTATGAAATTTGATGTGTTGTACATAGACACCAAGAATTGGGTCACACGAACTGAAATGAGGACAGTCATCGCACTGGCGGCGTAAAAATAGTATACTCGTATGTGTATTTTTCTTCGCGCCCGCATGACATCATCCGTACAACTGTTGTACGCGGATTATAAAAAGTGATTTAAATTAAACATGTGACTAGTGGCGTGTATAGCATATAAACGTTTAAATCTTACAATAATTCTAGTATACACTCAGTGAACATAATTAACCGTACATAGTTAATGCGGTGTTAAAACTGAAAAGTGTACGGGTACTTTCGGGTTCGAATTCTTCGAGTTTCACAGATTACATCTTACACTTACGCTAACGTTGTTGTTGCTACTCCTCTTGTGGTTTAAAAAAAATATATATTTTCCACTCTGTAACAAATCTTAACATATAATTACCTGTGTACGTACACTAGTGTTTACTTAGTTTCAAAACCGATGCACGCCACTGCACTTGATCCGTAAAGAATATTATTAGAATAAATACTATTCAATTTCTAATAATCTAATATTTTTTGATAATTTTTAAGTGTCGTAGTTGACCATTCAAACGCGGCTAGACTCAACAGGGCCACTAATACAAAAGAAATACAAACAAAGAACAGTTAAAAGTCAAAGATATGCCTAAGTTAATTTGTCTTTTAGATTTCATTGGAAACAGATAAAAGTTTTAAAATTTTCTTTAAAAATGTTACTTTATAAAGAATGTCTTCTCTAGTATTATTAAAAAAATAACTAAGTATGATTTAGTTTGGAATTTAGAAATATTGTTACAGAGCAAATAGTTTAATATGATTTGAAATTATGTTATGCCAAAAGGTACACATGTATACAATATCCTTTGTTTATATTTACTTTTAACTCAAGAAAGGGTTTTTCAAGAGAGCTGTGAATAAGATTTTGCAAGGTCGGCGGCGCACCCGCATGCCCCGCATGTTGTAAGTGTCCATGGGCTGCGGTAACACTTATCATCACGTGGGACCGCTTGCTCGTCCGCCCACTTCTATATAAAAATTCAATAATAAAAAAAAACTTTTAATCGGTGTGCATAGACTTCCCATTTCAGACTACGAAGGATCATAATCCATCACACAAGTTCAACGCGAAAAAAAAAAATATATTGCGTAATATAATTTACATATTTGTATAAAATTAAAATACCGTGACTTTCGCCAATATTTCGTCGCTGACCTGAATACGTAATTAGGTCTATATTGAGGCAAGGCAATGGGTAGGTCTCAAACGCCGTTGGTTTGTTTATAGACTAGATATTTCGTCATTAAATTCATTAATGAAGCTATCAGGCTATATTTTGCCCTCCAATTGCTCTTTTTTGTTTTAGTTTCCCTCTTGGGCTAAGTCGGACTGGTCAAGCTAACATGTGGTCAAATTGGCTCATAGACATACAAAATAATAAATTATTAAAAACGAAATATTAACTAAAATGTAGATTCATTAAATCGTTATTGATTTCTCTTGGAACCCAGATTCCTAGATTGTTACATCAAAATACATGTGTACTTAAAACTTTATACGACAATGTCGATCTTAAGATGGTATCATATAAAGAAATCCGATTGATTTTATGCCTTTGATCAAATTGGTAATTTCTTTAATTCGTTCCAAAGTAACGAGGCAACGTGCTCAGCTACCGTTGACCTTCCCTGATCTCTGATTTGCAAGTCCCTTTTGACTGATGGCATGTACCTATCCTAGATGTCCATGAACGACAGTAAACACTTACAAACGAACCTTAGAAAAGGAAGGTGATACCTAATTATTTAGTCACGTCAGCTTATTCAGGTATCCTTCTATCTCTTCCCATAATCTTCCTTCTATCAATAATCGAGTCATTGTTAAGCCACCGTAAACGCAGTACCTATTGGCAATTTGTTCTTACAATAAAAGAAACGAGTTCTAGATTTGTGACTACCATACCATTAACTTAACTGTCTCTCTAATGCTGGCTATCATCCACTTATGCCTCTATATCATCATACTTCAAGCACAAATACTCGTAACTATAGATAAATAGTGAATTAAGCCCATATCATGTATTTGACCAGACCATATTTCTTTACAGTTTGTGGGATTCTTAATCATTATAATACTTCTGGAACTGTCCGTGGGCATCGCTGCCGCCGCTCTGCGTCCTCAAATCGAAGGCACCATGAAAACACAGCTGCGCGCCACCTTCATCAAGAACAAGTCCACCAGGGAGGAGGACACCTTTTACAGGGATTTTTGGGATCGCATTCAGACTAATGTGAGTATTACATTAAATCATATATTACACGTAATAAGTGGCTACTCTCCACTCACTAAATTACCTGTACACACAAAGACGATTATAACCTCCCCAGATTCTATACAAATATGGCTTTATTCTATACAAATATCTTTGGCTTTAAATAAATATTTGGTCATTGTAGAGTTCAGGATCTTTCCCATATCATTAATTACCACCAGAACAGAAGCATAAATATTCGGGAAGGGAAATCCAATGAATTAGAATTCAATACAAATTCATATTCCGTCATCAAAATTCAGTATCATTTGTTTAAAAGAAAAATAATTTTAGCAGAAATGAAGCAAACACCCTGCTCGTCTGACATTACTACACATTTACTATCATGCTGTGCTTGTGAGCACGAGTCATTTGTTACGCGCTCGTAAACACTAACACCATAAGGGACGCAGAATCTCTGCCGTATAAAAACCTATTTACGGTTCTTTCGAAGAACTTTATATCTGAAACTCAATCTGTAAAACACCAATATCTCCAGAATCATCATCAGCCTATGTTCCTCCAAAGTGGAAAAGTGGTGGGGAGCAACTTCCAAGGCTCTTTCAAACAATATGATCTTTTAATCTTCTCATTCATCCACTATTGACAAACCTCCTTATATCAAATGAAAAATATGGAATATTTTGTCGAATTAATTTCACGTGCCGTGTGGTGTCGGCCGGCTATAGAATAGCACCACCCCATCCCTTCCCGCGGGTACAGCAAGAGGCGATTAAGGGATAATAAACCCGCTCCCACAAACGCTGAGGAATTACACCAACTCTGAAAGAGTGAACTCGCTAATCGGCTTGGCCACCGTGGCGTTTTAAGATCATACATCTCTCATGTACAAGACAATGTGCTCGAAGAGGCCCATGTACAGCAGTGCATACTGAAGGGGCTGGCTGCATTGGATTGTATATGCATCACAGAATAACTCATCATCAACGTCATTAACTTCTCCTGTATCACTTTCCAGCGCTGCCCAATAATAATCAATAAACCTTCGTCTTGCAGTTGGAATGCTGCGGCGTCACCGGCCCCGACAACTACGTGGCCTCCGAGCCTCGCCTCAACCCCTCGTTCAGCTGCTGCCCGCCCGACAACTCCGACCGCGCTGTCGACATCAAGCGCTCCGACTGCCTCTCGCTCGAGAAGTACTACAAAGAAGGGTGCGAAGAGAAGGTCCTGAGCACAATCCACAGCGCTGGCATGTCCGTCATTGTGTGCGGGATTCTCTTCTGCTTTTTGGAGGTAAGAATAAATTAGAAATGGAGTAGTAGAAAAAGGTAATGTTAAATATTAGAGAGGGGTTTTTTATATAGAAAGAAGGTGACAAACAAGCAGATTGTCCATCTGGTGATAAGTGTATACTGTCACTGTCACCTGTGGACAACCGCGATAAATGTCAACATCAGTCCAGAATGACAAACGTTGGAACGCCCCCAAATGTGCTGCCTTCGGTGATTTAAGAATGGATTTGGAAAAACGGTTGGGTATTCGGAGAAGAATAGGATGAGATCACTCATTACTGAAATATGTACGTAATTTGGGGGGTATAGTATAAAGTGCAACACATTTTACTACGCTAGTCTTCTGTGAACGGTGTTCAGCTTCTTTCAGCTATTTAACTGAATATATAACCCAACAACCTAAGAAGTTAAGGTCCTATAAATCATTTACCAGTGTATGGATATGTACCAGTATGATCAAGATTATGTTCTGTTTCTTAGAGGTTCATTTCAGCATCTAAGTTTTTTAATTCTTGAGTTTTTGTTCAGAGTAACACAATCTAATTGTCTTTCTCAGAGAAAAACGTACTGAAAAAAAGGGTCTGTGGAGGATATAATGAATTAGGTGATGTTTCACTTCATTTAACAAAACATCTAAATTAAAAGAGATAAATATATAAAAATATATACAATAAAGTATTATAAGAAATAGCTTAAAATATCTAACTATCCTCTTCTGTTTCTTAGAATTATGAATAATTTAGACAAAGTTGGGTTTGGTCATCTGACAGAGCGGTCAGATGAGGGTATGTGGTTGCGCTCTCGTGGTGGAAAAACACGGATGATAATCGTAACTCACTCGAATTCGCAGTATGAATACTCGCAATGTCGAGTACAGCGTGCACGCAACTGTAAGTTAAATTGGACTACACTACGGTTAAATTGAAATGGAGTTGGTTAGGTTTGACAATGTTTAGTCAGATTAAGTAAGAAAACAGATCGTTATTTGCTACGACAACTTTTGAAAATTGAATAGTGACGTGTCGGTGGTAGAGTATCGTAGTAATCAACTCCAAACATTGGTGAGTTTCTTTGACCTCGCTTTAAGTTAACGATAACGTTTTGCCAGAAACATCATAAATTACCCGTTCATGTCACAACACTGTTAGGGCGGGCGTCAAAATCATATCGATTTCACAAGTGTACTACCATTTGATAGAAAGTCACTCCATTGTCGTCCCGAATATGATTCAATAAGTTGCCTGAAATCATTGCTTCGAATAGCTGAGTCATCCATAAAGAGAATACAAACAGCGAGTTAAATTCCGCTACCAACATTTTCTACCAGCCAATGCTTGGGTTGAGCATTACATTGGTAGGTGCGTTGAAATATGTTTGAATTATCTTCCAAATTATACTTATGCGTTATTATTATTCTTCAATTTCAGATTTTTTGTTAACATTTGCTACATAGACTACTAGTATTTTTATATTCACAAGATTTTATAAAAGGTTACAACACATTTTTCAATGCCAATCATTGAAAATTCGCTATCTGCAGTTTGTAAATATATTCATTGGAAAGCATCGTTGTGGTTCACCGCGGTTTATGCTGAATTGTACTCCATTTCCAGCATAGCAATACATATCGGCAGTGCATAGAGGAAAATCATGGACATAAATCTATAATTTTCCCGTGCTACAGTTTCTTTCGTATTTTTTCTTCTTCTTATCATTTATCTTTCAACGTATTGTGTATGTATTGTGTTGTCTAGAATAAACTGTTGACTATTTTTGTTACAAACGTGATATTTTAGTGAGTTTTTACTGATTTTGTCACTCATAGTATCACACCCCCCAGTAACACGATCACGGCATTTCTATACTTAACTCAGCTAATCTCCAATCTGTACGTTTGACCTAGGTCAGATTAAAATCAGTTAGATTTCACGTGCCTTCGTGCTCTATTGGTGGTACAATTATACATAGGCGATGTATTGTTTAGTTAAACACAGACATCTGGTATTTACGGAAATAAAATGATATTTTTAGGTCGTTAACTATCACAGTAATTAATGCTGGAATGTTTTTAGATCATTCATTTTTATTTCACTTAATTTAATTCATATTTCCAGATAAATTTTACTTATAAATAATTTATCCGGAAAGAATGTGGAATAATAATAGACTTTTAGGGCGGTGATAGCCGCTAGAGGCTCACATTCTTGTGATCTTGTGTTCAAATCCTCAGCCAGTACCACTGAGTTTCTACTTGAGTACTTACGGATTTTTAAAAAAATGCCTCTAGCTCGACGGTGGAGGAAAACATCGTGAGGATACACGCATGCTCGAGAAATAAAAAAAGTCTAGAGTTGTGTATCCACCGATCCACACTGGACCTGCATGGCGGCATGGAGGGTTATCGCCCTCAGTGGTTAACTGGGGGAGGCCTGTCCCCTGCAGTGGGACGTATGTCATAGGCTGATGTGAACCATTAATTAATTTCTGTGTTGAGGTTTTTGAATGTAATTTACGAGACTTTTTGTACACAAAAAATACACCATTTTTAATTTAGATATAATTTAAAATTCGAAGTCCGCGAATAATATGGTTGGGTTTATTTTATGATTGCATTTTTGATTCAATTTACAGGTGGTGGGCATCGTGCTCGCGCTATGGCTCGCGCACTCCATAAAAACTCAGGGTAAGAGTCGGGATACCGCTTAAACTTAGTTCGGCCTAGTTTAGTCACGCGAATCTCTAATGTTCTCTGCACGTAAACCTAACTTAGTTGTAGTATTTATTTTTAGTTTATATACAGGCTGGTGCGGATTTTTTCAATATTACGATGCTTTTGGGGATTCATTGGTTAGGGACTGGCCGACGGAACGTGACACGTTGAAAATATGCGGAATTCTTTGAAAGGCAAATTGTTTTTAAATTGTCACTTGTCACTCTGTAGGTACTATAAAATATGTTGATACTTTATCTTTCCATAAAGTTTCTTTTCTATCCAGTGATTGCGTATAATTGTAGGGATCACATGAAAAATATTTCAAATAATTAGGTATTAACTACGGAACTATATAACAGAAACTGAATTAGAGTAGTTAACAGTTTTATAGAGTAGGTATAAAATATGTCAAAATCTCGAGTTACGTTTCGCTGGTCACATCGGTCTACTCTGGTTTTACACCACCGAAGTTTCAGGTCCGATTGTAGTTCGAACGAACTATATAATCCAAATCCTACATTCGTTCGACCGGAGCTCTAACATCGGGTATATCCGAATATCGAAACCCTTGTTGTCATGAAATTTGACGTTTGATCTTGAAGTATTTCCTGTCAAAATCTTCCAAAGCAACAAAATTTCAAATGAACTTCATTCGGGCCAATATATCGTGGTAATAGTCCGAAATTTTGATAGAAACTTCCTTTCTGTAAATTACGGAGTGGACTCCCAGCATCCATACAATTTTTTTTAATTATATTCAGTTTTAAAAATATTTTTTTTAAAGTAATTTATATATAAATGTGGTAGTACAAATTGCTCTATCAACAGCAGCCACCATCAATTATTATTATTATTATTAATGTAAAGTTCGAGCTTTAACTATTAGTGTAACGAAAACCCCGTTTTAATTGTAAGTATTGTATCATTTTCTTAATTAGGATTTTTTTTTAATTATTTATTTAATCATAATTAATATGGAAAATATATATTTAACTCATTTTCGCGTCTACTAATTTCAGCTCATTATTCCAATTGTTCGCCTCTAAATGTTTATAAATAAGAATTACCTAAGTTTTAATTTTAAGCACCTATTCTTGGACTCCGTGTATTTTTTTTTGCTTAGCGTTTTCCACGTGTACTAAATTGTATTATCCACTAGACAAGAACACAAACATATAAATATAACTCGATTTTTATTTATTCTGCCTCTATCTATGTAGTACTTTTTATATTATGCTTCTTTATTACACTTCAAATGTTGCAATTATGTAGAAACAGAGTGTAGCAAAAAAATGCACTGAATTTGTTACTGGTGCTCCATAATTAATAGAAACTCATTTTTTTTTTAGTACGTTGTTGTAAATAGGTATTTTTAAGCTGTTTAATTACCATAATGTGCTTAAGATTTTTTTGGACAAACAGGTCTAATTTAGTGTTTCTATTTCTATAGCCATTAATTTGTAATGTAATTACATTAGATTACAATATATAGATAATTTTTAACGTTACATTATATAGAACATGTAGAGCGAAAAGTCACAAAATGACACTTCCGCCGAAAACGACTTTTTGAGTTTTTTTTTCTCTATTTCTCTATTATTTAGAGATATTATGATTACGGTAATTTCAGTAAGTTAAAAACTTGTCTTTTAATTTGTATTTATGAGATTTTATGAAATTCTACAAATAATAATAAGATAGTGTTTTTGATGCAAGTCCTGTAAGTAAGTTGTTCATGTTTTTAAACAATTAATTTTTAATCATTCCCATCCTATCCCTCCCCATTTTCCCAACCCTTCATCCAAATCCATTCCTATATCTCCAAAGATAGGCAGCGCATCCGGGGGCGTGCCAACGTTTGTCATTTTGGACTAATGTCGGCATGTATCGCGGATATCTGCCGCCTTCGTCCATAAAAAAAATGTTTACCGATAAAAGTACCTACTTTAGTGTTAATACGTAGATTATGTTAAATGTATAATTAACCATTTTTATTTCACGACTATTACCTTATTTTTGAGAAAATATGTTTAGATTTATAAATAGGATAAAATATTAAGGCATGTTTATATTGATAATAGCGAGTTCATTGATTATTCACATTAATGAATGAATAATTTCTCTTGTTTTTCCATACTGGAGGTTTATTGAGACCTTCTATTGCCAGTAACTTTATGGCGTGAAATAAACTGCCTTGCAATTTTGTATTTTTACATTACAAACATTTCAAAACTGAATTCAAACTCTTTACGTATTGACCATAGACAATCAAACAAAGCTGAAATTGTTTAGTTATGTGAATCTTACAAAATAAATCGAGACAGTTTCCAAGCAGTCAGTTTATATCTCTAATATAAACTGACTGCTTGGAACTTGGACAGTTCAATCGTCAATTGTAATGTTTGGAACCATTTTTTTCATTTCATCTACATATTTAGAAATATCTCGCTACAATCTAAATAAGCCTTAACTAGTCAGTAATTTAACCAAATATCTTGTTGTTAAGTGCAAAAAAAGATTTGCCCCACCACAAAAATGTAAATTTTATTTTGTAAACTCATTCCGCTTAGTCGTAAGTATAAAACTTCCTTTGAAATTCTATTAGTGTCTAAATTGGATGTTGTAATAGATTTTCTTGATAAAATATCTGTTGTTCTCTAAATCACTTGTTTTATTTTAAATTATTTATTTGTATACTTTTACCGAAAGCTACTTTTTGAACTCGTAGACAATCTAAGAGAATTATTTATCAAGTTATAGAGTATAAAGTTATTAAAGTACGATAGGTTCGCGCATATTACAGCGGGCCGCACCGCAGCGCATAACATTGCAAAAATCCTCCTGAATCATTCATTTTGTTTGTATAAACCATCGCACACTAGACGCCGACCACATCACGTTCCAGCGCAGCACGCCATGGTGGATCGCTCGCCAGCCGTATTTATGCGCTGCGACGCGGCCCGTCTCACTGTTCGTTGAATGGAGACAGTTGACGGACGTAAATCGAGTTATTCGCTGTGCGACGACGTGAAGAATTAAATGTCAACAGCTAAATGACTTAAATAATTATAATTACATGTAATGTAATGTGTAATGACGCGGATGTAATGTGCGCGAGCCTTTACAGCGCTGCGGCAACCGGAATAGATGGCGCTGCCCAGCATATAACACAACCTCCTCCCTACACCAATAATAACAGCGTCATAAAGTATGAATCTGATTGGTATTTTGGTTTAGTTGATTGATATTTTGAATTTTAGATTTCACTCTTCAAGATGTAGTGAATTTTTTTCCAAATTTCGAAGGTCGTGATTTCTGCAATTATTTCTTCGAAATCTCCATAATAATAAACTATAAATATGCAGATAGAAGGAAATAAAAAGCATTGTAATTGTGAGATCGATTCATTTTTAAATACATTTGCAATACATACCTAAACTTACACACTACAATAAAAAATACTCGTATATCTAATCAAAATTATACAGCATCGTTACACACATACGAAGTGAGAAAAATACTTTTTACTTTATCTACTATTACCTACGGACATTGATGAGATGTGATGTGGTTGAGGTTGAAATTGATTGAGATTGAAAATTATTCTAATTAAATTTTAAACATGAAAACATAAGTACTTATAACATAGTAAGATACATTTTACTTCAGATTAAACTACATTAAAAATAATAAACGAAAAGAATAATCCTTGTAACACTTAACATTTATTTATTGCCGCAATAAAATACCATCAATCAACCAAAACGCAGAGATGTATTTTACAGAGAGATACAGAGAGACAAAATATAAAATACGGCCAAAATATACTTACTATACTTACTTACTGCCAATTCAATTTATTATTTGGCGGCAAAAAACTACCAGAATGATTAATTATTTATTTGAGTCTGGGACATATATCTAGAACTGTCAAACAGAGTGAAATTTGTACGGAGATGACACTTTATTGACAGTTTTATATGTCATATAGACTTGAATAAAAAATCCGACTTTTTTTTTATAGATTAGTGAGCGGACGAGCAAGCGGTCCCATTGATAGTAAGTGTTACCGCCGACCATGGGCACCTGCAACACCAGGGGGTATGCGGGTACTTTAGATAGTTTCTGCAATATTTTTGACATTGTAACAATGCAACGGTGTTGACAATGTAAAAAAATATAAGTGGGTACATAATATGGATATGATTGAAAAATTAAACTTTTTCTTTATAAACCGAAATAATATTAAAGATTTAATATTTCGCGTTAACGGTATTTGCTTAATTAATTTTAAGTAAATTAATAAAGTGAAGTAAAAATTTCTATCCTTGTATTTTGATTGATCGCTGTCAAATTCACAGTAAGTCTATAACTGCAATATTTCTAATAATATTCTCATTATACTTATTTGTCACTTTTTATATTGTATATAATACAGGACAGAGATAATATAAAGTCATTAATCGGTATTAAGTTATTAGGTCAAGCCATAATGGCATTAGTTATAATCTATACTAATATAATAAAGAGAGTGCGATTTTTGCGAGTTTGTGTGTATGTGGAGGGTAATCTCCGGAACCACTGCACCTATTTGAAAAATTCTTTCACCATTTGAAAGGTGCATTATTCCAGATAGACACAGGCTATATATTATGTGAAAAAATTTCCGGGCCTGCAACGCATCCTGTGCGCAGCTAGTGATTAATAACGGCATATTTATGCAAGCAATTTTTTTTTAAATATTTAATAACGTAATACGTAAGAATATAATAATGGACTATTGTCTAAGCAGGCGAAAAGCATGATTAACATTGGTCCCAATTGGATTAAAATTAACCACAGCTGTTAAAAAGCTATATTATTATCACAGGATACAGCTATTATTGCGTACCTACTTATATTTTCATACACGGTAAAACTCTTTACAAATAAACTTCTTTTCAACAATTAGAAACATCTGTAATTATATACTACGTAATTAGAATATTCGCTAGCAATTAACTAATGTTTCTTTCAAATATCAAATTGAGTTGTGCTTGTACAAGAGTGGGTAACATCGAATTTAAATCTTACAAAAGTAATTAATAGAATTAGGCATTACTTTGCAAAAGTCAATGCAATAGCATTAACGATGCTTTGCATAAACCATCGCACACTTCAGGCGGGCAGCATCGCGCCGCAGCGCAGCACATTAGCACGCCAGGGCGAATCGCTCGCCAACCGTATTTATGCGCTGCGACGCATAAATACGGTTTGTGTCTTGCTCTCGTTAGGTACGGATTCGTGCACAATACGCCTAATTGTTATCGAATACAAATTGATAAAACTTATAGCAGTACGTGCGAAACATGCAATGTTGCAATTAACCAACAGCGAACAAGCACACGGGTGTGACAACATCACAAGTGCCGCTTGGTGTTGTGCCGTGGGTGTCGTAAAAACCGACTAAGAGGTAACAAAGCCGCTACCACTAACCCTGAGGAACTACACCACCTCTGAAAGAGTGGACTCGCTAAGCCGCCTCCGACCGCCAGCAAGACGTGACGTCATACTCGTACATACCAAGGTAAATGTGTGAATGTGACTGACTTGTCCAGCAATGGGACGATAAAAGGGCTGGTTACGGTTTCAGTTACCAATATATCGATCCGTTTAAGATTCTAAGCGCGACCCATTTTGATTGTTTGGAACAATAATTACTATTCTCAAGACAAAAGTTACATTGGTTCACTTTTGCCTGGAAAAATTAAAACAAAAATGGACCGACTGCTTCATCTGGTTCAAATCCATCTCTGTATGTCAAGCAAGTACCTGCATTCAGGCAATACAGGTATTGCCAATTCATTCTCGATAATAGCGAAACATAGAACATATTAATTTTTAATTAATCTAATAAATAGTACTTAATTTTCCCTAAATCCGTGGACTGTATGCAACTTGTACGAGCCCTGATAATTCGATGATTTTCGATGATATTTCGTCCTGATCTTTAATAATTCTAACTATAATAATTATAATCAGAGACGCAGATCTCGTGCAGATAGTTGGCTACAGCAATATAATAATTTTAACGTAGTATTTCAGCCATTAGAATAACATAGCGCAATTTCAATTAAATGTATTTAACTGTATTTGAACAACTTAAAAAAATAACGATTTCATTTAATATTTTTTTTAACCTAAACTATTTAAATTTTGTAAACAATCCACCGCGAATAGAGACGGTAATTCTAGACTAAAACATATTTGCAATTAAACAACTTTTAACGGTTTAAATCGCGTATATTTGACATGATTTATATCCCGACGTTTCGAACACTTTGCAGTGGACGTGGTCACGGGGTGACTAATTGATTTTATTTGTCACTTGAGTTATTAAGAAATTATTACTACCGTCTGAAATTTTTTTTTGAACTACCGTCTGAAATTTTTTAATCATAACATTCCCTATGCACGCAGTATTCGCTCACGGTGTCCAGAGGTCTTGCAGTATGGCGTTGGCCTTGTGATTTAATTAATTTAATGACTGGATCCCAAGCTGGTGGTACTTGCCAACCATCTTCTCTATTGAAATTTGGGTGTTTCTTAATTTCAATAGCCTCGCGTAACATTCTTGGCATGTACCGGGTCTCTCTAGCGAGGATTTGTGGATTATCAAATCGAATGTAATGGTTGGGTTTGTCCAGAGCATGTTCACAAACTGCAGACTTGGTCGAGCGTCTGTTCTTCATGTCAGCTATGTGTTCTTTTATCCGGATACCGATGCTCCTCTTTGTTTGCCCAATGTATGATAACCCGCATTCACAATCAAGCTTGTAAACACCTGCATCTTGTAGGGGGATATTGCTCTTGACCGGTCTTAAAAAATAAATAAATAAATAAATAAATAAAATATAAATCATGTCAAATATACGCGATTTAAACCGTTAAAAGTTGTTTAATTGCAATGTATAGTAATCGCGAAAACCTAAGAAAATACTAAAACATATTTCTAAAAATAGTAGCTTATTATAAACATGTACCTAATTAACATTGAACACATTGCTGCACATAGTGAAACATATTTTGTGCCTAGTATAATTGAATCTGTGAATGTTTCTTATAATGGATTGAATTCTTATAATGTATAAATGGACCTTTTGCTTGCAAAAGGTTACAAATTGTTACAAAGTGCTGTATTGCTCGTAGATTAACTTTCAAAATGCGCTTGCAAATTCTGCTGGAGTTTACGACGTTCAGCTCTTAATGTCCTGGCCATCCAGAAGGCAAGGATCATGCAGAGAATCTGAAATATAAAGGAAATATGAATTAAATAGGAATAACCTCTCAACGGCCTTATACATGGTCCCCGCTGGTACGAAATGAGCAACAAAATAACGTCAAATATTAGACAATAACAATCTGTTTCCTTGGTTTATTAGGGTGACTATCCAGAGCCGTAGGGCCTAAATAACAACTGGATGCCAAAAAAGAGAAAACTTCCCAACTCGCAACGTCCAATGCGTACGTCTTATCTCTCGTGTTTATAGGGGACTCAAAATCCTCTCGTGTTTATAAGGGAACGTTTGTGCCATGTGGGATTTACATCTATAAATTGAAAAGGTAAATAAATTGAATCTATAAGTTAAGGTTAAGTTAAGGTTGGTGGTGAGATATGGTGGTGTAATAATTATTTAAGGCGTTTAAAAAGACCATTCGGCAGTACATTTTGGCTTACCAAATACAATTACATTTAACTATGAATCTTACCTCCAACAAAGCAAACAGAACGCCAGTTGATATAAAGATGTTTCCTTTCAATGCCTTCTTCTGACGGAGAGCTTCCTCGCAACCTCTAACATAATACGTCCTGTCAGCCAGACAAGTAGCGTGCAGGTGTCTACGAGCTCCTCCTTCGCGAAGTGGATGGGCACGAGAGCAACATGATGCGGGGATGTCACGGTGAATGATTGCGTAGTCTTGAGGACCGTCGATCCCGCAACATTGATTCTGAAAAAGAGGACAAACAGAATTAGACCATTGATGATCTCGGTAAATTTTTCAGCATGTGTCTAACTGCAGCTCGTTCTCAGCTGAATCTTAGCCATAAACGACTATAGCTTGTAATTGGTTGAATCCACAATGTTACCTATTTATCTGAGATAAAGTTCAATACATAGAAATTGAGGAAAACTTAGAACATGTTTTTTTTCATTTTCTTCCACCTGGTCCCTTTGGTTTCATATTCGTTTCATAAATACATAATATTACAATTGCCTTCCTCTTCCTCTCTTTAAGGTGGTGTTCCTTTGACTCGTATAAACATATAGTATATCTCTGGTAACGGAAGTATTACTGGTTACATATTTACACACGCAGTTGTAGAATTCGGGAGTATATGCACAATAAAAACCTTTAAATAAACAATAGATAAAAAATAAAGGGTCAAAGGTCAGGCGCTTAATCTTATTTTACTAATAATAACAGCCTACAAATGATACGACTGGAGAAGAATCATTCATAAGTACCTCAGACTGTAGGTGGTCCCAGAAAGTATCATGCTTTGCCACGTCGCTTTCAACAGTGGCATTCCTGTAGAACTGAAGTCGCAGTTCACTGCCTCCTCCTACCCAGGCGCTGAGCACAGCCCCCCCTACTCCAACCACCACCTCCACGGATACCAGGAATATGAAGAAGCAGGCATGCTGAAAGCAAGATTCCACAATTATAAACTGTCTTACTGACCTATTATGGTTTGTATACACAGTATAGCAAGCGCAGTGCGGGCGCGTCCCGCGGGGACGCCCTCCGCCCAGAAAAGCGACAACTGGAAGAAGTTCGCCAGTGGCTGTTGGATGAGAAAAGGCGAGGATCGTGTGTAGTGGCGAGCCTTGAGAGAGCCCTGGGGATGCATGGTAATTATTAAATGTGCTACTTTCACTATAAGAGAATACATTTTTATACACCTTTGTAAGCTGGAACATATTATACATACATATATACCTACGATATTACTGTTTTCTGGAAACGACCAAAACAAAAACGCTCCGTGCGTTCGTTTGCCGTGTTTGGTCCGTACATATCGTTGATAAAAGATGCCGTCTGTGATGCGTTGCTGCCACGACGGAACTCATATTAGAAAATAACGCGAATTTTTTCACTTTTCCATGGTCACAAACACAACGGATATCTATGCAAAAGTCGTTTGACCGAAAAACAAATGAATAACTAATTATAAAAAAGAATGTCATAGCTTTAAATTGAAATTAATATGAATTTGGAATTCCAAGCCAAACGCAAGATAACTAAGTTCAAAGTGGCCACTATGAACAAACGGCAATTTCATAGGCAAGGCCCTAATATAAACAATTACTTGAAGTAAATGGTTTGATTGTATTTGCGCGAATGCTACCTGTATATCTATGATTAGCCTTTTACCCGCGGTTCTGCTCGCATAATATACACTGAAGAGATGACATGATCTTCTGTATACCTACTCACCAAATAAAGTACTTTGACGTTTTCTCTCAACGCTCCAACGCATCCCAGGATAGCAGTCACCACAAGACCCAATCCCAGGGTCAGGAGGAAAGAGAGGACTCCGCGGGAGAGAGCTGATTGAGGCTCAGGACGGGACTTCTTCTCGCGCATGTTCATCACACAGACAGTCATCAGGATCAAGCCGAAAAGCTGAAAGTGGTGAAATGTAGAAAAACATGACGTTGGTTTCAGCATCAAACACCCAACAGAAATGTTGTCTCAGATATAGATAAGCATAATACATCATTGTACACCATTTTATTTGCAGTGGAAATTAAAAAATGAAGTTTTTACTATCGCGTTCGTACCTCCAACGGAAAGCCTTGAGAGAATTAAAATAATTTCTGAAGATTCTCTGGTAGTATTGACTTTTCAGTCAGTTTCATCTAATCCAATTACACATTAGTTTATAGAAAATTAATTACTACTAACATAAATGGAATAAGTTTTCGACAAATAAAAACTCTTTATCAACACATGCAGCAAAAGACAATTTATCTAAGTTAGTAACATCGAAAGTACAACAGGCAATTTTAGAGTGGTAACGAGAAAATAGATAACAATTGATGGTGCAATTTAATTTTAATGTTTTTAGATGATAGTAACTTATTTCAGATATAGAACATCAAAACCATTTTACATAATCATTCTCCTGTTTATATTAACGCGAGTGGATAGCGTGCTAAATATTAACGCTAAACAATTGTTTACAAAACAAAACAATCAACTGGACAAAACAAAAATAAATCAATATCAGGACACGTACAGTATCGATAAGTAGACAAAATAATTGCTTCAAAAGTATACAAAATACTTACAATACAAAATATATTGAACAGGGTAAGAAAGAACTTCATGCATCGAATGCTACGGGGCTTCATTTTGATTTTTAGTCAATTAAAAACCGATCGATTCGGTGTCCGCCGCCTAGGAGGTGGACAAAGGAAATGAAATAGGCTATGGTTTGTATCGATCATCTGCATTTGACGACCCTTTATTATTGGTATGGTACTAGTAAAGGTATGGATACAGAAGAAGACAACTAAGTACATAGCGGACAACCAAGTATATAGCGGACAACTAAGTACATAGCGGACAAGTAAGTACATAGCGGACAACTAAGTACATAGCGGACAAGTAAGTACATAGCGGACAACTGAGTACATAGCGGACAAGTAAGTACATAGCGGACAACTGAGTATATAGCGGACAACTAAGTACATAGCGGACAAGTAAGTACATAGCGGACAACTAAGTACATAGCGGACAAGTAAGTACATAGCGGACAACTGAGTATATAGCGGACAACTAAGTACATATCGGAAAAGTAAGTACATAGCGGACAACTAAGTACATAGCGGACAACTGAGTACATAGCGGACAACCGAGTACATAGCGGACAACTGCCAAAAAAAGCGGATAACTAAGTATGGCGGTTTAAAAACGACTTTCAGCTGTATTTTTGGAATTAAAATATATAATATATTCTGCTGATTGCATTTGTTTCTACCTATTTAAAAGAAAGTTTAAATTATGAAGGTTTATTTATATATATGTTTTATATGTTACAAAGGAAAATACATGGAAGAGGCGTGCTTATACCCTTAGATTTCTACCAGCAAACCTGGGAGAGCCATAGGTGAACAAGGTTGAGCCCATTGTTACAGCATCATGATTTGAATGACTAGGATCTCTGTCTTCCATGACATCAAAATTAGCATGTCTTCAATATTATAAGTTATAAGCAGAGGTCGGGGTTAGGTAGGTACTTTGATTTTGATACTTGTGACAAAATTATATTAATATGGATATACCCCGGGATTCTGAATCCGGTTGTTAATAATGTTGTACTGATAGCATAAAGTTCCGATAGCAGACAGCGGATAGCGGACACTATCCGCTATCCTATCCTCTTCTCTAGTCACTATATCACAATATAGAGCGTAGCAAAACAGATGTACAGTTCCCCACACGTCAGGGTCTGTCTTCAACCACCGTTTTCTTTGTTCCAAATCCTACAGACTACATCGGTCTTATCATTTCGACCTAAGGTTTAGATTAGAATGCTTCAGATACAAATTTATTATGGTCTGGCACTGTCCACAGTCCCTTTAACGTCATACTAACTTAGCATAGCTTTGTTAGTAGTTGTGACATGTCTTACTGTTCTATGATAAAGACTATTTTAATTTGCATTTAAGTTTCAAGTTGGTATTGTCAACTGCAATTATTCGATTTCTATCGATCTTTATTTGCAAATTATTGTGATGCAATGTTTTAATAATAAATAACTAGCAAGCTAGGTATTGTCTGTATCTAAGTTATGCTATCCACTACACACACAGAAGACTACCTTGATATGTACTGCATTTCCCACTTTATCCTATTCCCCAATGTACGTACGTGTTTCGGTAGTGAGATATGTCACAGCCCATTCCCATCTGATCCCGGACCATTTTCTTAACCCTTTCTCCAAATCCATTCCTACATCTTGAAAAGAAGGCGGTGCATCCAGTAGCGTGCCAATATTTGTCATTCTGTACTGATGTTGGTATGCACCTTGATTGTCTATGGGCGACAGTATCCACTTACCATCAGATGGACTGTAAGCTCGTCCGCCGCTAAAATGCTATGATTCGTTTAAAGATTTTTTATTTGAATGTGTGTACTTTTCAAGACGAATACGTGAAGAAGTTTACTAATAGTGACTGGATGAGAAGAACCGAAAATCTTACGACGTGGCGATCCTTACGAGAAGCCTATATGCGACAATAGAGATGTCTCTCTAGGGGTAATTGATAAATGGTGTATTTGGTTCATAGCAAAAGCTATTAATTTGTGCCACTTGAGAGTATAACAGCACACACAAATTAAAGATATGCAGAATAATTATTCTTATTCTGTTATTATTATTTATTCTGAATGCAAAGAAATTTATAACTTTTTGTGTTGTAAAATAGAGTGCTGAACGCTCGATGCTCGAGGGCTGAATGAGCGCTAATAAACCTTTAAGTTACATGCGCATTAAACGACGGATAAAGTTTTTAACGTTTGATTATCTTAAACTCTTGATGTTAAAAGCTCGAGTATAAAACGGTTACGAATCGACCTTTAGAGAATCAGAAGGCGTATGGTATTTTGAGATTTGCGCACATACTCACACGCCCTGGACTATTCACTTAGGTAAGACTTATTTAATCATTTCAATCAGTCTTATTTCATTTAGTGGAAATCTAATCTGTTTGTTCAGTATCTGCAAAGCCGGCTCCTAGCCTCACGCTGTGAAGCCCCGCGAACAGCCGTAAAACGTAAGCGCGGATGGTTTCACTTTTCACGGACTTCTTGGCGTTCACGGTTTGTTAACCAACCACTCTCAAAATTTTCATACTCGCAGTACCTACCGTTTACTCAGATAAATCAGGTGCAAATTCAGATATGCAATTTATTAATAATTTTGATATTATCATCAATTTGATTATTATAAACAATCAATAATAAAGCAGTAGTGACGACGGAAATAAATAAAACAGTTCATTCAAAAGTATTTTTTATTTTATATATACATACAATACTTATAATCAATTAAATTATTTCTAAAATGACAAATTTGCCTTTAATTAACTACTTTTAAACAATGCCAAAGTGTTTAAATATTCAATTAGTATGAATTATTTCAAAAAACACGCAATTATTAAAAGTTGTTTAATTCGAAACTCATTAAATGACTCGTTAAACTACTTAATATTTAACAGTATGTTTGTAGACTTGTACGCTAGTCTTAAGGCTGTTCGCGACCCACATCGCCAGCAACATACCCGCTGCCTGAAATCGATACATGATTAATAAATAAATAATTATACACCCTCTGTCGTAGTCAAGGTCCTGCATCGAACAAGCCACCTGCTTCGAACGGACTTTGAATTGGTATTCGACCTATATGCTTATAGGTCGCCATCATACACATACACATGTCACGTCCCGAGTAAATTTTAGTAATGGAAGCCACTCACCGATGAACCGAAACATCTCCCTTGACTCGGTTCACTACGCATTTTTATAATGTATTTTATAGCGCAATATGGCATTTTCGCGCTTTGTAACAACGACTTGCTAGCGACATATAGTAGATCGGAAAAGACTGAAGAAGCCAAATTAGGGTACGTAGCGACGACCGACGGTCAGCTTACGTTACCCTTCCCTCTTTAACAGATATAATGGCGACAACAGGGTCGCCATTATATCGGCGACCGGCTGATATTGAATATATTGTATATACCGGTATATATTGAATATAATTCTATTTGTAAATCTCAATCGTTTTGCATTACCTGGAAGAGATCGCCTCAGCGATCTATAAATGACTTTAATGATCTTTAACGTCCGTTTCTCCAACCGGACTCTTTCCTCTTTTCAGTCAATTTTCTAATCCTTATCCCTGATTACCAAAGATAAGTAGCGCATCTACGTGCCAGCGTACGACGTTTTTTACAGACACAGGCATGTACATATCATACCATAAGGGGAACGGAAGCTCGTCTGCCACTAATTTTCATGAAAAATCTCCGTCCTCTCATATGTCATATGGACATTTGCGAGTCTAAAGGTGATACTATAATTTTAGAAAGTCTATAGATTCTATCAGATCTACCGGTACTTTTCTAATATTTTACAGTCAGACAAACGAACCTGAAACCAGAAACAAAGGACAGCGACACCATGTAAACAATCGGCCGACTCCCGCAGTGCGTACAGAACTTCTTCTTCGCAACCATCGTGGAAGTAGCTGTCAGAGCTGTGAAATTACACGGAAACCGCTAAGATAAAGTAAAGTTAGTATCTATCTAGTATCAGTGAAACCCCCTAGTGATTTGCTAGGGAGACATTTGCCCTGCAGTGGGACGTTAAGAAAGGCTGAGATCGGTATCAGTTGAGCCGCCAGTAAATAAAACATTCTTGGATTATTGTATCAATGACAACAGAACATTGGCTCACTGGCTGCCATGAATTTAAACACCTGTCACAATTATCATGAATACTTTCCGGTGTGCCTCATTGTTTCCTAGCGTAGGAATATAATTTTTGTACAGTTCTTTAATTGTTTTCTTTACCTTTTATCTATAATTATCTTTTAATCTATATCTATATCTACTCGACGTTTAGACCCGATTCACAGAATAAAATGTATACAAAATGCGAAAATTTAGAAAGTTACATAGTTCTATTTCGGAATGATAGGCTTTGCAGCAGGACTCGTAATGACTGACGGTATGGGCACAGATTATATAATCCTAAGTATGGGTAACTATTGAGATACTCTTCAGGCATATCGAGACTTATCATACCGTACCATCAACCTATATCTCTCCACAGCTAAATGTATGTAGGCCTCTGGCGCGGCTCACCACCACATATGATCCTCGGCTCTTCTCATCCAGCCACCACCGGTGGCCTCCATTGGCGAACTCGTCTACCAAATCGGTTGTCGGTCCTGCGGCAATTATGACCTAGCCGCTAGCGAGACTTACTCAATACAACTTTGGTACAGCTGTTTCTGCGCGTAGTCAGTCCTAGCGCGGTAGGCTCTCGAACAGCAGGACATGCTGATGGGTTGGTGGATGGCGGGATAGTCTTCAGGACCATTTAGGCCGCAGCATTCGTACTGGAAACGAAAATAGTAATGGTAAATAAATTGTTTTTATTATAACAACCGTCAATGGACATCTCGCCCGATATTAGCTCATAAAACACGTAAGTAATGTATAGGAAATCACTGAAAGAGACTTGTCTTCAAAAACAAGAGACCGGAGAATAAGTAATTCGAAAGATGTATTTGCTTGATAAATGTAGATGGGATGATGATGATGTTGATGGGAGTAATAACAGACGGTCGTGACGACAATAATGATGGTGTTGATATAAGTACTAACAACATAGTGAAGAGAGGTCACAGGCCGATATTCTAATCTGAACGCAATGACAAATTTAATGTAATGGGTTACACAAAAACAAATGAGACAAGAAGATAAGTCTACAAGAAAACATGATTAAATAAAGTCGTGGAGAAGAAAAGGAAAAGATAAGATAAAAAGATAAGTCTATGTGTGTTCCTGCTCATAGACCGTTTTATACCACTAAACCGGTAGTTGTCGAAAGAAATAACCCTGCCGGTTTAGCTGCTCAGGCTTTCTGCTAAATAACGATGTGGGACTTCTAAAAAGCTGAAGGTAGGCCTTTATAAGGTTGGCAAAGCGCCCAATGCATTCGTTCTAGTCATGATGTCGACGAATGACGGTTGATGTGAACTAAACTCCAGAATTTGTCCTATAAAAAACACAGAGGTGTAGTGCTAAGCGCAAAACTAACACTGGTCTGTAATTCATCCCACATCTTATTATGATGATCCAAGTCCTCTCCGGTGACGTTTCGGAAGAAGTCGTCGCGAAGAGTATCGGTCACCCTGAACTCGAGGCCGAACCGCTGCACCGACACGTAGATCGCGATCATCAGCTCCAAGATCACCATGATCATTAGGAATCCCACGTACTGTGAAGTGAATAGTTACTTTAAGATTTATATTAGTTAAATATAAAGCGAAAAAAATTGTAATTGACATTGTAAATAGGGTCGGATCAAGCGTGTCCAGCTCAATGGGCAGAGAATCTGCAGCACCCCTCCCGTTTAAGGGTAGCCTCTTTCGCGCGTATAAAAAGTAGATCAAACATTTTTGAATGATTGACATTATATCCGTGCTATATAGAATATAATTTTAATTTTACAGTGCTATATTTCCCCAGAAATTCAGATGAAAAATATGATTTTCCGCTTACAACGCAGCCTCGATTATCTGGATCCAAACGCTCAGTTTGCCCAGCCCTTTATCGGACCCTGTTTTGAAATGGTTTCCAATTATCAATATACAGCTATCTAGAGACTTCAACAATCTGGTGAACTTAAATTACTATTTCAGTTTAAATACAAGTACCTACACCCTTCTACAGCAGACATATTTATCCTCGCATGTTCGTGCTTTGTCATGAACCATAGCCATTGCGTTACCATTGAAAGCAGTATCCACTCACCACCAGATGGACTGTCTGCTCATCTGCCACATTATTTCTTTTGTGTTGATTTATTCTTATAAGTATCGTTGTAGAAATCTCATAAAACTATGCTTTGACATACCAAATAAAGCATCTTCACATTATTCCTTGCGGCACCAAAACAGCCGAAAGCAGCGACCAGTACCAGCAGCAAACTTGCAGCGATGATGACCATATCACCAGCAAAGCTCCCAGCAGCCTTCTCGCTGCCATATTGCTGCAGGATTCTGGTGTCCACTACGGCCAGCCCGAAGCAGCACAGTGCTACAAACTGGGTATTGAAAAAATATAATATACCAGATTGTAGATATTTCTTATTTTGTCTTCTTTTACACTAAGAGTTGGGGTTCTTACGAACAAAAAATTATGTTACAGGAAAAAAAATTAAGTAAGATTTGTGACCAAAAATACCTATAACAATAACAGTATTTTTAAATTGCAACGAACATTTTAAATTAATGAAACCGGCGTTTGCTTTGAATTTAATCTATCATTGATGTCCATCGACAACAGTAACCGCTTATGTCTGTCTCCTCGTCAGCCACTTTCTTGTGATAAAAACATAGAAAAAGGACCTTTTTTGAAATTTTACATTCAAACACATTTTGTTTATATACAAAGTAAAATATACTTACAATACATAAAATATTCAATGTCATCAGCAAACCCTTCGCACATCCTTTGCTCAACTCTGTCCAGTTAAACAACATCTTGACACTCTTTGCACAAAAATCCAATTTGTTTGGACTTTAATTAAAATTTATTTAATTAAAATTAAAATTTTTTTAATTAAAACCTAACTAAAGTCAATCTAAACTATTAAATGGTGTTTCAATCAATAGAAATCCACCTGGCAATTTGAAAAACTCCAGTTTAGGTTGCAATAATTCTATCTTTGAGTTTAAAAGCTAAACCACACCTTTGGATGAGATTTATTTTCCATTGGTCTTTCATAAAAGCAAATAGATAGATAAATTCAAATTACTTATGACATAGATGTATAGAAGTATTGAAAAACACCTTTAACTGACTCGATCAATGAATTTCATTCCACCAACAAGACTACAAACTTAAACTAGTTGACATTGACTAACGTAATATTCAGTTTTAATACTTAGAAGAACCTGAGAATGGACAGATGTTTCAATAAATAGTTAATAATAACTCACAGCTTGGTATGTTCTCTTGTGAATTTTTTTGTAATGTACAATCCTTGTTATCAAGTGTTAAAAAATATTTTTGCGTGAAAACATGATACTATGATTATATACTAGTAATTAGTTGGACCGTGTGTCCATATTGATTTGTTATCTATTGCGTATCTCGAAATATTTTAAAATGTATAAAATAACTTCTAGAATTGTATATTCTAACCACCGTGCCCGTTACTGCGTCAAGGCCCCAATTACTTCATAGTAATTATAATTGGTATTAAAATCAATCAAGGGCTAAACAATTATCAAGAAAACTTGCCTAATATTTAAGAAGGGTGGCAAATCAGCAAGGGGATATTTAATGAAACGTGATCACCTGCAACACCAGGAGAGATGCAGGTGCGTTGCAGGAATTGCAGAAACCTGTACCAAAAGCTTCCAAAAGCTTTTCAAGAGCTACCTACTCGTGTGTCGTAACCTTAAAAAAAATCTTAGGACTAATTTAGATAAATATATTCATTTGTTAAAAATCCTATGTTAATTGAAAAAAAATAAGTTTGGAAAAGAATCGTCATCATGTTCTTACTTATTCTTCCTTTGTTTATCATATTTTAAAAAAATGTTGTTTGTATAAAAATAGTTATTTCATTCCAAAATTTTTATTAATTTTAGTACAACATTTTTGATAGAAATATTATCTTTTTGACAAAAGTAAAATTGAGTTCGGTGAGTTGGGTCTTACTACAAAATGCCACAAATTCCACATATAATTTAAATAGGCGATGTACTTTTTTAAAAATACCTAGGAAGCTTTAATTTTTGTATGATAGTTTTATAATAGGATGGAAGATTGTGATAAAAAGGGGTACATTTGTTCAATCAAATTTTAAAATACAAGAACTCGAATAATAAATGGCACAATATACCAATAAATATTCCTTTGTAAACATAGTCATTTATCGACTACAAAATATACCTTAAAAATAATAGGTAGTCGGAAAAGTTCGCGCCCTTTTTGAACGTATAATTATATGTATAATTAAACGCATAACATTAGCGTACTATATTTCTGGCAACACTGATCACTGGCAGGAAAGTGATATACCGTTTGACAGCTGACTTTTTAGTAATGGCGGCAAATTAAAATTACAAGTTAAAATTTATAATTTAAAATTCATATTTATAACAATTTTAAAATGAAGGTTAATAAAGAGATAATTAGATATGTTTTACATTTTTTTTCGATAAGGGTATCAATGCTTCAATTTGGTCGAAAAGATATGTGTCTTGTTTACGGAGAAGACGCTTTATCTAAAACTACTTCAAAAATGTCTCAGTCGATTCAGGTATGGTAATCTTAATGTGACTGATATTCCTCGCTGTGGTCGTCCTAAGCAAATCGACACATAAGCAGTCATCAAATTGCGGAAGAGCTTAGCTGAGTGGTGAACTCAACAGTTTTGGATCACCTGCATAAACTGGTGAATATAATTTCCATATGCGAAATATTGTTAAAACGAAATGAAATCGATCCATTTCTGAAGAGATTGGTAACGGGTGATGAGAAGTGGATCACCTATGATAACAATGTTCGAAAACGATCTTGATCTAAGCGATCACAAATAGTCCCAAAGCCAGGCCTCACTGCAAACAAAGTCATGTTATGTGTATGGTGGGACTTAGAAAGGCATCGTGTATTACGAACTTTTGCCACATTGCCAAAGGATTAACTCTGATGTCTACTGTCACCAATTAGTAAAACTGAAACATGCGCTTGAAGAAAAACGCAGAGAATTAATTAATAGAAAAGGTGTAGTTTTCCATCACGACAATGCTGGACCGTATACATCTATGATGACTAAACAAAAATTGATGGACCTTGGCTGGGCAGTTTTAATGCATCCTCCATACAGTCCAGTCATAGCACCTTCGGATTATCATTTATTCCGCTCTTTACAAAATTATCTAAATGGTGTAAAATTACATTCAATTAAATCATTTTTTTGCTCCGAAACCCCAAAATTTTTATAGCAATTAGATAATGGCTCTGCCAGACAATTAAAGGGACAATATTCCGTTCAATATATATTTATGTAATAAAAAAAGTACCTTTATTATTCTCACCACAAAAAGGCCGCGAACTTATCCGACTACCTGATATTTACATAAAAACACCTTATTCTATAAATAATTTATAAAAGTTACATATCAGATTTAAATGGTAAAAAACTTCTAAGTAATAATAATTGTATTCAACTACAATAATTTAATTGAATTTAAGTAAAAGGATTAAGAAAATTACATATATGGGAAGAATAAATTATTATACATTAATGTAAAACATAAGTTATATAAAAGCGTCATAGATAATACCTAAGTTCATTATAACACACATAAATCAAGAAATCGATGGCGTACAGATAACTAAAAGTTCTTACATATTAATTAAAACTTAAATTATAAACTACAAATACAAAAAGGAAAATAATAGTGGAGAAATAGAAGTAGTTACGAGTAAGTATACAAATCAGCGCCATAGTCAAAAATATTATGCATTTTTTTAACCTAACCAGAACGGATCCAACCAGATGTTGCTCTTGCTTTTGACCTTGCAGAGGGTCATCTCGTTGCATTATTATTGTTTTCGATAACAATATGACGAGGTTTCCTTATATTCTAATTAGATTTGATAATATTTTTTCACCTTATGACATAGTTTTTACCGCTCGCTTTTCGCTCAATAGTGAAGACAGTCTCGAGATAGACTAAAGGATTTTTTATTGTTTAATAATGTTAATAATAGTGTTTAATTTTTGTTTAACAATGTTTAATTGTATATTGAGTTGGGTTCAGTTTGTCACCCTGATTATATACAGTCAATATACAACTCAATTCAATATATAGTCAGCTTCAATTTTTATATACATAAATATACAACATTTCAGCGAATAAAGCAAAACCTAAAACGTCAAGTAATTTAAAATATATAAAACCGTTCTAGCGAAAAATAAATTTGTTTAAAGGAGTAAATCAAAAGTGACAAACGTGTAAAGTTGTGTTGTTCTATCTAAAGCGTTAGTGGCGCTCATTACTCCAGAGTAGTGACCGGGCGCGGCGCAAGCGACACGCGTAGAGTACAACTGCGCGTAGAATGAAAGATATATTATAAATGAAGAATAAGTTATGAAAAAACTTATTGTAAAACTGGTAGGATCAATTATAGTGTAATAATAATCTCTAAAGAATAGCCTACTTTCAGTTTTTGCGTTGTATTCAATTACACGTTGTATTATGTAAACATATTTAGGGCATAACGAAATTTTTGAAATGATTGTACGGTGCATTTCTTAATTAATAGATGGGAATGTAAGGGAGAAAAATACTATGGGCCTGGTATACGAGTATGTTAAAACTAATGAAGTAGGAAGAATGCGGTGAAGATTGGAAGAAGGATTACAGTCGCGAAGGATGACTTAGCGGCGCCGTTGATATCCCATCCATTTACCGGGCTCCTGGAAAAATAATGTTGGTTGTTAATATATGAATAATTGCTATTGTCCATTTTAAGCAAGTCTTTGAAAAAACAAATATACTCCATTCCATATGAATTTGCCAAATCCTCTTCGAAAGTTCTGCGATTCAAATGTATTCCTGAAGAATGAAGCCATGAATACTGTTCATGATTTTTAACATAAATTGATATCAAATACATTTTTTTTTATAATTTTTTTTTTCTTATATTATTGCTGAATATAAAGCACAGAGTATTTACTTTGTTTTTACAAACATTACGTAAATTGTTATATCAATTAATTCATAATCATCAACAAAATCGCTGTTACAGTTTTCGGAAATAAATCCGTTACACCCTGCATACCAGAGCCTTGTATTTTTTGTCTAACCAGAGCCTTATGGGTTGTACTCATGCACCATATTTTTTTTTTCAATTCTCGGGCACGTGGGTTTTTCTCATGATGTTTCTCTTAAGGGCCAAGCTAGTGATAACTCAATAATCAGTACTTATGTAAAATATTCAGTAACCGTACCGAATGCCCTATCATAATATCAGTATCATAATCTGAAATTTTAGCATCCACTGCTGGACATCGGCATATGATCTTGAGTACGAGGGATGTTTTAAGACCCACAGTCTTAATACGTCACGCTGACAGCGAGGGCCAAGTTGGAATGGTCAGTTCCTCGGGGCTTGTGCAAGCGGCTTTGTTATCTTTAGCTTTAGCCGCTATTTACGACGCCCGCCGTAAGGGATGTAGTGGTAAAGTATAATTATAAAGCCAGCTTTGGTAACCGGCTGGTGTAACCACAAAGACAAAATATCGAACATAATATAATAGTCAATCTTGTTGAGTAATACAACACGGATATTGATTTATTTTCCTTATATAAAAACTGTACCACATTAATGAGAATTTAATTAAAAAATAAATAAAGGTCAATTGTTATAGTTTTGGCAATTTAATTGGAATAGTTTTTCTATTATTTGTGGTAAAAAATACGTTTTCGCTTCTTATATCAGTAATGGTTTTCATATCAGTAACTATTATAACTCTATATTATAACTCAGTAACTATACGCCCAGGGGCACTCAGGTCAGCAAAAGTTTGTGTGTGTTTATAATAATACAACTATTTTTGCATGAATGACGACTTCTTTCATCCATATGGCTCGCCAATATTTTTTTAGGAAAATGGTTGGAGACGAGTTGTAGTAGCAGTCCACATGATAATAAGTGATTAGCACTCCGTAAGGCACCATTTGGTCACACACCAAAATGGCCGTAAGGCAAAAAAACAGGCTCTAAAGTCTGTTTGTTTGCCTTTTTTTGTTTTTCTAAACACGAGATGGACCGTATCCTCGTATAAGAGATATAAGTTTGATCACATTGCGCAACATGAGCGATTGGTAAACAGATTCTAGTATAACTTGTCCACCTGTGTTGCAACAATTGCTCACAACTCTCAATTCATAATGTTACAAGTGTTGCAACCTAACGGTACATTAATGCTCCTATACTGAATATCTGAGGCTGAGATAACTTTTCTCTGACTTCGATCGAGTGGTTGGAACACGTATGCTCTATACAGACCGTGTAAGATCCTTAAAAATACTATTTGGTCTAAGACAGAGTATCATGCATCATGAGTACTATAGTTCCATGACTCGCACTATTGTCTCCGTGATTTATTTTGGATAAAACTCTTTTTTTTATTCAAAACTGTTCAAATTTGATGTTGACTAAATGTGGCTTATGCCAAAGAACCTATCTAGAATTCAGTTTACGAGATCATTCAGAATATAGAGATTCAAAAAGGTGTGTCTAACGCAGGAGGTGTGTAAAAATGGCAGAAAGTTTAAACTGCAGAAGTCTATTACTTTGGCTTCTTATTGGCTTTGGCGTCGTCTTTTTCATTTCCACTTTTTCTTACTGAACTCATTTTCAATAAAAAAACATTCTTCGGTTAATACTAGTTCGAAAAGTTTCGGGTGAACAGAATTTTCTGGGCTTCGCCCCCCTAAATATGTATCTGCTTATGTTATTGGTAACATTCGGGGCATAATTACTTCCTAGCATATGCTAGGAAGATGACTTAAAGAAGCCAGTAAGTAGTAGCTGGATGAGAAGAGCCGAAGTTTGATCGTGGTGGCATGCCTTGTGAGAGGTCAATACCCATGGCTGATGGTATGGTATAGATTGAAGTCCTATTCAAATAAATCTCTCTTTTACACTATGCAACTCGTGATAGACGAGCAGACGTTCTGGCAGTTACTGTTGCCGATAGACCTTTGCGATACGTCCCACATTAGTCAACAACGATAATCATTATAATATATGCACAATCGTGATGCTCAACTTTAGTCGTCATCGGGATTTGGAAAATGGAATGGGGAAAATAATTGGCAAGTCGTATTCACTGAAGATATACGTTGAAAGCAGTTTTTTATGAGTAGGTAAGGAAGGTTACTCGGTCAGTCTAACGTGACCAAACTTCCATATTACTGTTTTGGAATGTCAGATATATAAAACTAATCACTATGCAGCCTGATCTAGCAAAAGAGGCTAAATAATAAATGGCTAATACCTACAATTTTGAATACACTAAATGAGCATACAGGCTAAATTGAACTAAATCCAAATTAATTTCGTTTTAATGCGAATAGCGAATTTAAACAGCACATTCACAGCACATTCAAAGATTCCATCTGCTGGAAGGAGAATCGCAGCTGAAGGTACCTAAACCGACAATCAGTCCTGCCTATTTGGCCTATTACAAACCTATTACAAAAGCCTAATGAAGCTATGATTTTATTTTCTTATTCAGATCAAATTTTATAAGAAAATAAGTAGCGTGCAAATCTGCAAATTGATGATTATTGTTACAATACTATTAACGGTTTCAAACTTATAGATATTTATTTCTCTTTATAACATACTTAAAAATAAACGATGTGATTAACATAAACAAGTTTCTCGAGCTACTCTAGTACACTAGAGTAGTAATAATACTGGAGCCGTGATTGTACACGTCTCACCTTGAATCCGATGTGGGCTAATATATCATCCTGCTGTCCGTACTTATCAAACTCGCAATGACTGCTTGCTTATTAAAATTCCAAGAATGTTTTAAGAGCATACTGTTTATTAACATTTGGGTGAACCAAGTGTTTGAATAATTTATTTACTTATTGAACTGAGGCATTAACTTTCAATCAACCTTCGAAAACAGAGAATCATATAAGGAGCGCATTATAATTAAAAATAATTAAAATAATTACAAAATATATACATAAATAATGGAACAGATACAGTTTGTACAAGTAAATACACAACGTATGTTAATGTATATTAATCTGAATTTTATTAATAAATTGACCAAACACTGAAGGGGCAAACATATAACGTAAACACTTTGCTAACAGTCTCATTTGTCAGTACAAAATTGACATATAATTGCATTTTTATGTGTAAAGCACAATATCTTTACTGTATCTTTATGTTTATCTGTGTGTAGTATATTTTTAAGTACGAGTAGACAATATTTGGCGCCATTTCGTCTAGCATCTAGTCTGCCTGCTCGCCTGTACCATGTTTCGCTAAAACATTGAGATTTTGGTCATTACCCGTATGAAATTATCTGTATTATAGTTGTAAGACACCTATCTACAAATATTTACAATGGTTTTAGTCCTTGTTTTAGATATTTAATCTCAAGGTGTCAATCGTTAGAATCCTATAAAGCATCGATACGGTTACCTAATTCTAACCTACCTTTACCTTACTTACTTTAGCGAGTTCTAATTGTATGACACATACGCAATAAAAACGATTCTTCATTGATGAAAATGTCACCAATCTGAGCCTCTAACTTAGACTGGAAATATACTGTATTCATTTCGCAAGTGTTTGTGTACACATAACCCAACTCTTGATCCCAGTGAGAGGTCGAAAACCAGTTCAAATAGACGCTCAAAATAATCCGTGAGTAAGCTACTACTACGTCACTTTAAACCAGTCGTAAGAAATGACAAACTTATTAAAGAATTTGTTGGAGTAGAGCTCCTAGAACAAGTTGAACTACAAACTGATCCACTACTCGAAAGAGCCTTGCTTAAATGGGGACACTTAAATGATGAATGACTAGAATTTGTAAAGGAAACTTGTAATGCAATTGACATTTTACAAGTGCTTATAAAATGTAATATATGTATTGCACTGCAAGCTTCATCGATTTGAGTAATGCGGATTCATATTGGTTTAATGATGTTTAAAGGCAAAATTATAACTACATTAAGTATACTCACTCGTAAGTGCATCCACACTAAGATTTGTGGGGATACAAATAAGATGTGTAAAAACTTTTGCTGAACCGTAGTGCCCAATGTATTTTTGACCCATATAAAGTAGTACAGCATTTAAAATAGACAAGAAGACGAAAAATTCCAACGTTTTAATTAAAAACTACTAAGTATAATAAAATACAAAAAGTAAGTTTGTTTAAGTGACAGTCTTTATTTTTGTGCAAAAAAAATACTTCAGCGATCCTTATTCTTATTTAGATCTGTATGAAACTTAACTTTAGTCTTAATTCCACTTACTACAAAAAACAAAATTGTTTTAAAATTGTTATCCAAGACGCTCCTAAAAACTTTGATTAATGTTAAATCAGACAAGTGTTGAACAATATTTTGAAAACTTGTTTATTTTTTCTAGTAAGCAGGAATATGCTTTCAAGATTAGTTTAGTCCAATACAGAATTATAATCACATTCACATATTAAAGCTATGAAGAAAATTGAAGTTAATCGGATTAAAGTGCAAACGCAAAGAGAGCTGAACAAAAACAAATCATCAGATAGCCTACAGGATTCCGATGACTCCGCAGGCTACGCGACCACCAGCGTTGCCAGTTTTCTTGGAGTCGGGGTGTTCTGAACGGCCAAAGTCGTCCTCCTTCTCGTGTAAGACAACAGCTCTGCCAATAATACTATGTGGTCCGGTGAGAGAGAGTTTGCTATCGACGTAATCGACTCTTCCGATGCGGCTCTCGTCAAACTCAATATTGCCCATATCACCAACATGGCGGTTCTCGTCATCGGGATGACCGTGCTGCTTCTAAAATGTTTTATGTCTCAGTGTCAGATTTTAATAAGAACATTGAATTATAAAATAAAAATAAAACTGTAATAGAAGAAAACATTGTTTCTTTTAGCAAAATGATATTTCCTTAAACAAAACATGTTGTTACTGGTGCCAGTGATTGTTATGAGAATTCATAAGGAAATTGATAAATAAATATTGCATTTTCCTTGTTGTAAATATTCAGATACGGCTTCTTGATTCCTCTCCGAAAAAAATATTGGATAATGGTGTTGTTACAATTGGATAATGGTACTTTAAATAATATCTTCTATTTAAAGATATTTTTCTATTTAGAATTTTGTGTAGAATCTATGTAAAATTGCAAATAATAATTCGATGTACGACTTTCGGAAACATTTCACTACATCTCAACTATGGTAGAGTTCTAAACTACCATTCCATTTAAAACTTTACATATGGGAAAGGACAAATTTGGGGAATAGATAGACCAAATCGATTCAATAATTCCAAAATTAAGGTGGTTTAAACTTTTAAAAAATCTTAAACCAAACATTTTATACTAGCGAATTGGTTCGTCGTTCGGCGTTTTCCTTGATTGCTATCGCATTATTATATAAAAAACAGCGTTATAAATTTTAATCACCGACAACAGTCAGCGACATCAGTACGTGAATCGGAATAATTAATCAACACCCCCACCTCACTTAACTGCATTTAATTCTACATTACCATTTCTCTTTAGGAAACCGACTTACATTATCAGGGTTGAAGTGGCTGCCAGTAGACCCGCACCCACCAGTGACGTCACCTTTCTCGTGGACATGGAAGCCGTACTTTCCGTGGGTCATTCCCAGGATGGTACCTTCCACGTGGACTTTCCCATCAGCTAACTGTGTGAACGTCACATTACCCTGGATATTTTCACCGCGAGGTTCTGCTATTTTCACTATCGCACGGAGTTCAGTCTGAAATTGTTAGATACGAGTACATGCATAAGTAAAATGCGTCCGGTTGTTTCGCGTATTTATATTTCTATATAATTTAGGTTATCCCCTACTAGAGTTAGTGGGATTTTAAACTTAATAGTGGACACAACATATAATCTAAGTAAAAAAATTGATAAATCCTTATTTAAAACTTCTGTACCCACCCCCGTAATAAAACGCAACCCGTGACGTTACCAGTGAGTCGCGAAAGTTGCGCGTGCCACTTATAGTAAAACAACTCGCACACGAAATGCTTGCGAAGAGCTCTTCCTACGAATACTCATTCACGAAACCTCTTCCTAACTCATCACATGAGTTTTTGTATTCAAGAGATTTCTTGCTGTTAGAGGAAGCTTTAGAGCCTTAAAGTGTCTTGACATCAAGCACAATTTAAGCGGTCATACTCGTTAGTAAGTAGATATTTAGTAACAGGAGACGGTGGCTAAAGTTTCTCTGTAATGATCGTGAACTACAATTTGGCTGTTTGCGTCAAACTAACGGAAATGAGACGACACGATTACCATTGTAAAATTCTTGTATACAATTTGTAGTGACTCTATTTGTAGAGGCCGCTACTTGTTGTTCGTACTCGTTAGAGTAAATTAGTGCACAAAAAGGTAAACCAGTTCTGTGCTGATACAAATTCGTACACAACATTGGTACATTCTGGAATAAAATCTAAAATCAATGCCTATAATAAAAATATCAAAAGCAGTTTTATTGTAAAACATATTAACTAATTACTACGCAACATATATATATATATATATATATAGTAATTTAACTATTTTTTCTATATATTAATATTCCTTTCATATAATAATAAAGATATAAATAATTTTAAAGAGCTCTAAGTTTCCTATAAAATGGAGTATTTCATTTTGGCCTTAGGTATTTTTTACACGAGGACAAAGTATACCATTTACTTGTACTTCGGCCCCACATTGGTGGGGAAGACGGACACTATATAAAATTATATATTATTTTTAGTCCACTCCAACCCCACATTAATTTTATTTATGAAAAAGTACAGTTGACAGCAATATTTTAAGAAAACAATTGTTGAACCGGTCGTAAACGGAATTTTTATGTGACAACTGTCAACGCGTGGCCCTCGTGGTTGAGATAATACAGCCAAAAAAATAAAATATAAAAATAAAAAAGATCTATACTGAAATTACAATGTCAAATTGCTAAAAGGACTTCTGTTATTTACTTGTTAATTTATTTTTTTTATTTATTTATTTACTCTACCCACCTCCGTCCACAATAATCCTAATATTTTATGCCTTTCATCTCCATCTAAGTCGTTAATAAATTAATGAAGTTAGTTCTTTAAGCAGTTAAATGAAACAATGAATGGAACTGCTTACCGCGCACTGAACAACTGGAAGGTACAGTGGAGATATACTTACTTCCTGGGCCGCCACCAGAGTGGCTGCGGCCGCCAGCACGAACAGGAACTTGTACATGTTAAGAAGTTTCTGAAAAAAAAAACAACTAACATTTTTATGTTGTAGATTACAAACCGGTGAAGATTATACTAAGTAACAAAATATGTGATAATATTTGAGAAAATCTGGGCAATTAGAAGAAAAACAATTAGTAACATTAAACAATTAGAAATTAAAAATAAACAAAGTTTATTGTATTAGAGGCTATTATTTGGTTAAATATTTGGCTTAAGTTATATTTAGATATAACTTAAGCCAAATATTTTTTATAGAATGAAATTGGTAGACGACCAGACAGTCCATATAGGGGATACTGTTGCCCATGGACTTCCGCGTTACATGCCTTCATCAGAGAAGATTCACACACATCGGGGCCGGATCACGAACTGAACTTGGCTATCAAGTTTTGCTGAATATATTTATATAAAGCTGAATGGTTTTTTGGAAAAAAATATTACAGATATCATGTCTTTCGAATTTCGAAGATAATTTACTACAATCAGTCCAAATCAATTCATATTTGGATCCACACATAGATGAACCAAATCGCTCCAATATACCAAAATTACGGGATAAACTTTAAAAAACATACCTACAAACGATATGAAAAGTGTTCATGATACTCTACAACTTTTAGTTAATCATTTATGTATATTCAACGGCTTTTAAAAATAAATCAATATATATATAATACAATATATAATCAATATCAATATACAATTACACATGACATGACATAGGGCTCGTGAAAATACGAATGTGACCTTTAAACATTGTTTTATAGAAGAAATATAGCAAAATATACTTTCCCGAGTGATCGGTCGGTGCGCTATATGGTTTAATATATAATATATATATATAAATGGTTTAATAATACAAAGAATAACAACTTACGAATTGTTAATAAACGCCAGTAATAAAAAGATGCCTACTAAAAGAAAAACAGGAAGAACACAGTCCTTTCACATATTTCTTATCAATATTTTTAATAAACACACGATATTAATGCAAAAACACACGTCTTACCTTCACGATCTCGTATAGCGAATGGTCATAAGGCAACAAAACATACGTTACATATTACTGAGTAGCCATTTATTCAGATATCTGTATTAACGTAGCAGTACCTTTATTTCACCTAGATAGTCTAACAAAGAGAGGGGTACAGTAGATCATTTTATACTGGTCATTAAGACCGGTTCGGTATTGAACGTAATTGCCAATGGGTAAAGTAACACTTGGTAATACTTCACTGATTACTTTTTGCTTATGTTTTTACTGTTTACCGCCGATGTCTTTAATCGATTAATTGTATCGATTGTATCTGTAATCGATCTGTATGTTTATCTGTTTGTTTACGAAGAAATCTTTGGTGACCTATAAGAAAAAATCCATTGATTTTAAAAAATTTGGATAATGCAAGTAAAAATAAAGCTGAAAAAATAAATGTCTTTCCTTCCTTTATGTACGACTAAAATAAGTTACCTTTAAGTTAAACGCTCAAGTCTAAACGGTTAAAGTTAAGTTTCTTAAGGTTCATTAACGCTGTCTTGGCGCTCGAGCGCTCAGCACTTATTTATGCACTAGATTATACTAATGGACTAGATCAGCTATACTCTAAGTGTGTTCCGCGGAACCCTAGGGTTCCGTGATACCTCTGTCGGGGTTCCGCAAGAATTTAGAAATAAAAAAATCAAAACACCTCTCTCTGGTCGCTCCGCGGCTGTGCGGACTCCGCGGCCGCGCGGAGACAAAACGCTATGAATGTTATTTATTTATTTATTTGTATTTGTATAAGCTTGTGTTACATTAGCTGGTACAATATCTCATAAGTTTGGTCTCAACAATTTTATACTTGTACAACGCGTTCGCTCTAAGTTTGCCGGTCTGTGGAATGCGCGTACCCTCCCCCACGTGACAACAAAACTTATAATGTGTCATAGTTTTACCCAAATATCTAACGTACACAATTTTTATTGTTACAATTAAATAAAAAATTTCGAACGTCATACACTCATACCTATCGCCAGCGGCAAACTTAAAACGAGCGGGTAGTATACTTGTAAGCGCTCAGTCTCTTTGATAAAAGCCGCCTCTGAATTAGACGCTATAGTTGTCAACTAGCGACTTTCGTCTCTAACTTCAAAGGATAAAGTCGATATTGTTTACAACGCTATTTTTAAATTTCTGTTTTTATTTTTGCTTTTTGTTTATCAAAGGTGCCGACTCGAGTATTTTCGAGAATATTTGAGATCGAGTCTAGGACTAAGTATAAAAGCGGCGATCGCGCGTTGGCGTCGTCAGTTGATGATTAGCGTTCGGAGCGATAAGTTACTACCTACTTACAAGCTCGCTAGCGAGAAACTAGTGTTCATTGTTTTACTGCCTGCTGTATTCTGTTGTCTCAGTTTTATACATTTCTTCCCTGTAGGTTCTAAATTTAGTCTCTTATACGCAGTAACGATTGTGCATTATTTAAACCCCACTATCCTGACTTGTAACATTATAAATAAAGAAGAATGGAACGTTGGCTTAAAGGTGTTAAACGTGTTCCAACAACATCTTCTAATGACGCTGAATGTTCAAAAGCAATGCGCGCGGAGAATTTAGCAATCACCGATCCAGAAGATGATGCCACGAGTGCCACGACGTCAAGCTCGACGGTTTCAAAGACGAAAAAAAGGAAGTATGATGAATCTTATATCAGTTTCGGATTTGTTGATTCCAACGGCTCACCTCTCTGCATGCTCTGTAGTAAACTGCTTCCTAATAGTTCCATGGCACCTGCCAAATTGCGTCGACATTTAGAAACCGTACACCCCGAGACTAAAGACAAGAATAAAGAATTTTTTGTTCGCAAAAAAGATCAGTTATTAGAAAGTCAAAAAAATATGATGCATGTAACACAAACTACCAACGAAAAGGCCACGGAGGCATCATACTTAGTTAGCTATCGCATTGCACAAGCAGGTGAAGCGCACACTATCGCTGAGAAATTAATAAAACCATGTGTATTAGACATAACAAAATGTATGCTTGATGAAAAATCTGCAAAGCATCTTTCTACTGTTCCGCTATCAAACGATACTGTTTCACGACGAATCCATGATCTGGCAAGCTACGTCAAACAAGAACTAGTTACACGTCTACAAAATACACGATTCGCTTTGCAAATGGACGAGTCGACTGATGTCGCTGGTTTGGCTATCCTGCTGGTTATTGTGAGATATCCATATAAAAGTTCTTTTGAAGAAGACATGCTTATGTGTTCATCGCTGCTTACAAACACTACCGGGGAAGAAATTTTTAATAAAATAAATATATTTTTTGAAGAACATAATCTCAGTTGGAACAATTGCATTGACATTTGTACAGATGGGGCCAAGGCGATGACAGGTAAAACAGCAGGAGCAGTGTCACGAATGAAAAATAAAGCGCCTAATTGTAGTTCCAGTCATTGTATTCTGCATAGACAAGCACTTGCGATGAAGCAAATGCCGTCTAATCTAAAATTAGTTATGGATGAAGCGGTAAAAATAATTAATTTTATCAAATCACGACCACTACAATCCCGATTGTTCTCATTATTGTGTGAAGATTATGGCAGCAAACATAAAACACTGCTGCTCCATACAGAAGTGCGATGGCTGTCTCGGGGAAAAACTTTAACAAGGCTATTTGAACTTAGAGCCGAGTTACAAATGTTTCTTTCAGCAGATACTTCTTTTAATTTGAAGGACCGTTTGTATGATAAAACTTGGTTGTTCCGATTGTCTTTTATGGCGGATATCTTTCAAAAACTTAACGAATTAAATTTATCGTTGCAAGGTAAACAGACAACAGTGTTTCAGGCCTATAATAAAATAACTGCTTTTAAAAGAAAATTAGATTTTTGGATCATTTGCATTGGTAAGAAAGAAATAGAAAGTTTTACGTTACTCAGTGAGTTTGTTAGCGAAAACGACTCAGAAATGTTTGAAGATAATGTGTTTGAAGAATTGGTCCAATATCTCAGTTCGATGCGCGCATCTTTTGAAAAGTATTTTCCCGAAGAACACAATACAAAAATTAAAGTGAACTCCTGGATTCATAATCCTTTTTTACCCAACTTGGAAAAGCCTGAAAACATGTCAAATGAGATATATGAATCTCTTTTAGAAATGTCATCAGACACAAGTATGGAGTCATTGTTCAAAACGACGCCTCTTAATGATTTTTGGTGCAGAATCCAAGATGAATATGCAATGCTTGGCCAAATGGCTCTGGATATTCTTCTCCCGTTCCCAACTACATATTTGTGCGAAACAGGATTCTCTACCTACGCAGCCACGAAAACAAAATATCGCAATAGACTGGACGCCGAAGCTGATATGAGACTCCAACTTTCTTCCATCAAACCTGATATCAAGCAATTGATGAAAAATAAAAAACAGTTTCATACCTCCCACTAGTTAGATTTTTTCTTTTTTAATGTTTTCTATTATTGTCCTTACCAAGTGGTGAAGTAAATAATAATTAGTAACTGATACATTGTACTTTTATTATGCTGATTAATATAGAATACACTTATAAAAATAATTGTTTTATTGTAGGGTTCCATCAAGTATTTTGCTTCCCAAAAGGGTTCCGTCATTTAAAAAGTTTGAGAACCACTGGACTAGATTATAGTATTTATGCCCAACGAAAAAATCTAAGTTATATTTTTGTCGCCGGTAGTGATTTATCTACTTAATAACGACACCAGAATCTCCCTGTGTTGTAGATCAAGAAAACATAGAAGACAAACACTGATTAAGTGACTACACAGATTTAAACATGTCGAACTAGACTCGAACTGAACTCGACTGATTGGGATAACCGAAACCCTTTGACTGACCCTTGACCCCGAAAGACACTGTTCCTAACCACAATAGGACCTTTAAGAGGGGAGGATGGCTGAAGCGGATTTTAAAAAAATAAGTATTTTTACAATATGTTGCTATCTCGAGCGAGCGATGCAATTTCTTTGAGAGAAATGGACAGTTACACTTCGAGCTGATAATTTATAATAATTCGAGCCAATCGAGGGTTCGTATTCCTCTGTGTCCTCCTCCAAAAATGTTTTTTTTTCTGATTATTATTAAAGTATAATTTCGGTTTTGTTTTTATAAATAAGTTTGTTAAATTTGCACACTGGGTTTCTTTTTTGCAGCGTTTTAACGGGGAATTTTATTTTCATTTTTAGAGGGTCCAAGCTCCTAGAAACAACTATTGAAAAAAACTATGCTCATGATAGATATCTGTAACATGCCGTCTTAACAAAATCGTTATAGTACCTATTACACACGACTTTGCTTACATGGATTTCGATTTAGCCCCGGAATTAATTAAAATGTGTCACCTTGTTTTATAAACCCTGCTACATTTTTAATAATACTGGACAGATTTTGATAAAACTATGAAGTAAACTATTTCAGAATATATATTAAATCGGAGTCGAAAATTTCATGATTAGCGCAAACGGACAGACAGATGTTACTCTTTATAAATAAACAGAAATAGGATATAAATCAGTACAAAATAGTTTGTTCTGAAATCGTAACTCAATATAGAAGAGCATGCAACCAAAGTCGCGGGTAATTGCTTGAGATATTGTAAAGGTGAATGTTTGCTTCACCACTTGCCCTTGCATTTGTTTGCACGAGACAGACAGACTTCCGGACAAATTTCTTGACGACTGGGTTAACCGTGTGTGGTTGCTTGTTGTGGTAAAGATCCAATGTTCAATTTCCAGTCATTTTTATGTCATTTCCAGTCATGTTCAATTTTTCAACGTTAGTTTAAAGAATAAACATTTATATAACAAATATTTGTTAACAAATAGGAGTATGTGTGTGTTTATTTTATATGCATTTCCGGAACCACGTCACAAGTAAAAGTTTGTATTTAAAAAATAGCAGCAAATTAGGATTAATAAAATAACTATTTTTTAATAATTACATACTTAATAAAGTACATTAAATTAGCAGGATTCGCTGATATACATATATCAGCGGATATTTATCATGATATATCACGATATATATCAATTGATATTTATATTGATCTATGTCAATTGATATTTATCATGATATATCACGATATATATCAATTGATATTTATATTGATCTATGTCAATTGATATTTATCGTCAAAACTAGAATTTAGGCAGATGCACGCTTTTAAATTGTTATACTGCTAAAATAAAAATTATCATCACTGCCACTGCCAATGGCTAAGAGATTATTAATCTCAAAGACTCTAATATTTTATTACTCTAATTTTACTCTTATTTTTTGTTTTGTTTTATAATAAATAAGTCTATTTTGACACATTAAATCCACTTACAGAATGAAATTCTCATCTTTTTATATACATGGTATATTATATCCGATCTATAGGGGACATTATATTATTATAACATATCAAATATTATAGCAAATATCGGATATTTTGATATTTATTATAAATATCTGATTGTTACGAACCCTAAAAATTAGTAATCAATGATAGTTCTCAGTATGCGATGCAACGAGCCCTTTCAATATCCACTGCTGGACATGGGCGTCTTCATGCACATTGTTGTGTGCATGAGACGGATGGTCTTAAAACGCGGCGCTGGCCATGCGGGTTGGCGAGTCCACTCCTTCAGAGGTGGTATAGTTCCTCAGGGCTTGTCGTAGCCGCTTTGTTATCCCTTAGTCGCCCTTTGCGACACCCACGGCAAGAGATGGGGTGGCGATATTCTGTAGCAGGCCCAAACCACAGAGCACTATTCAAGTAAATAATTACTACTAAGAATGCCAGTACCAAGTCAATGCACGACGAAGCCTACTCCTATTTATTTGAGGAAAAAGGATGCGTGTGTACTCATTGTCATCATACTGGAAACTAATCACGATATATATGTATGTACTAGCTGTTGCCCGCGACATCGTCCGCGTGGACTTTAGTTCATAAACACCATCTTTATTCGACGTGATTCCTTAAATTGATATAACTTTTTTATTTATGAACTGATTGAAACTAAACAAACACTATATTTTAAGTGAAGCTTACCAAAATACATTAGTGAAAACCGCACCCAAATCGGTTAAGCCGTTTCTAAGATTAGCGTGCACAAACGCACAGAGAAACAGACAAAAATTCTAACAACCATTGTTTTGGGTTCTATTGCGTTGATAAAGGCCCCTAATAATAGTTTTTATCATATATCTTCCATATACAGACAGCGATCAGTTACATTTTTATTATATGTATAGATATAGATGTGAAACAAAATACTGGTTCAAACATCCATCTGGCCTGAAAAGCCATGTGAAATATTATCATTAGACATAGGATTATATGCACTGTCAAAGTGCCAAAATATGCATGCAAATATGCATGATAAAAGGTCTAAATATGCATTATATATGCACTATCAGAAAGTTGTGTGTGAGATAAATTTTTATTGCACAAAATAAAAACTCTGATATAAATGTACACAATCAATCAGTTATAGTTTTTATACACTACAATACATACATTTCTCTAAATTATCAATTTCAAACATGTGACGTTTATCAGTGAGAATCAATTTGTAGGCCGAAAATGACTGCTCCACCTCGACTGAATAGACAGGCCAACATTTGAAATTTGTTGCCATGTCCGCAGAAATAAAGTGAGGCAAGCTTTGACCTGTGGCATTAATGTATGCATTTATTTGTTTAATTACATCAAGAGCCAAAGTCACCGACATAGCTTGTAGAATCGGCATATTGAAGTGGCAATGGTCATATTTGCCGCAGGACCGATAACCGATGGGGTAGAGTAGTCCTCGAAGCCACGTACCGGGAAGCGCAGTGTGGGACGCCCTCTAGCCAGCTGGACCGACGATTTAAAGAAATTCGCCGGCGGTGGTTCTATTGTCCCAAATATAAGCAATATAATATAAGCAACGCCATCACACTACATCACTACGAATCATTCGAACAAATTGTTTAATTAGCAACCATCAAGGTTCAGAGATTTACCAATAGATAGCGCTATAGTTAACACAGCTTGTAATTAATTTTACTTAATTTAATATAATTAATAACTTAATTTTCGTAAATAATAATTTAATGCCGATTAAAATCAGAACAGCAACCATACTATTAAAGCTATTCATACATTTTTATCCAGAACGAAGGTGATTCAATGTCAAGGACAAAATCCAGACGCTCTCATTCACACAAATTGTCCGCTATATAACACGACTTTATGATGACAAATAAGAATAGAACCAACGCTCTGGAATATTCTAAAAATGTCCACAATAGTAAAGTCTAGTTACTAGATACTTCATTGAAATAATACTAAGTCTAGTTAAATATTTAAAATATATGAAACCGTTATAGCGAAAAATAACATTATTTTAAGAAATAAATTAATAGTTACAAACATGTAAAGTTTTGTCCTATCTAAAACGTTCGTATTGCTCATTAAGCAGATGGGCGCATACAATAAAAGATCATTACCTACTTGTATTTAATTAATATTAATAATATTCCAATAAAATAATGTCAGAAATCTCGTTACCGTTGAGCAACTAATGTCAAATGAAAACGTTTGTATATCAATTCAAAATTATTAATAGACAATTATTCCCAATATCTACTTCTAATATATTTCGGAATGAATCCGCTAAAAACTGTCAACACAAAAAATACTTTAACCTATTTTCATTTTACAAAATAAGGTCTATTCATGTGGCTATATCTATTTAGTTAAGGATTTGTGTATATAGGTAAAGATGTAAAATGAGATGCATTTTTGTGTGAATTATATTTAGGTCACCCAAAAAGACATCTTCTTCTGCAAATAATAATTATAATAAAGCATTTGTGTTATGTGACAGGTTTTAGTGTTTCGCGCTAAAACTTGTGCACGTGTTTACAAACAGAGAATTACAATGTTGTATGCAATAATACTAACCAAAGTAATGCATCCCTATGTCAATGCAAAATTAATGAATAATGGTCAGTGCAATCGTATGAGTTAAAAATATGACATGACACATATGCAAAAGCAATATAATGCATTCCAAAACGCATTGAATAATGGAAGGAAGACAATGCACTGCATTTTGATTGCAGCTAATACGGCACTAGGGCAAAGGAATTCCTTTCAACTGAGTCTGTCATTGTTCTAGGGCCGGCTTGATTTAATTATCACTTCACTTGTTAAGAACAGTATGCGCTACCTTGATTGTGTCTGGAATTGAATTCGTGTTGCATTACATTGTGGATGATATCGATTACAATCGTGTTTACTAGCTATAAGTACTGACATTTATAATAATATAAATACATTCTCTAAACTTGGTTCTTTTAAAACGAAATTTCGTCTTCAAATACAAAACTCGCGTTTACCACTGTTTAATGGGGTCGGGTACAAGTTAATCTATTTGTACCGAGGAATAATCAAATTGTATCTGATTTTACTGTATGCCAATTATAATCTACATATGTAATGTGTACCTAGGTATCTATAACGAGTGTATTTCCGAAGACAAGCCATGTTACTCCAAGTTAACATGAAAACGATTAATTTTTTTGCAAGAATTCCTTGTTTTCCCAGTTTCTTTCAACATTTTAATACATATTTGATAAGTTAAAGTCCAAATAAATGGTATTTTTATTAAAAAAATCGTAGCTTTCATTCAACAAATCATTCGTTCATAGTTTCAGGTGACGGGAATTGGTCGTTCATATCATTCCCCTCGAGTCAATGAAATAATATCAATTAAAACCGGTTCAGTGAACATCGATCGGTACCGCAATTGGCTTTTAATTAGACAGGTGTGTTTAAATACCCCTCTGGTTTCGCAAGGGGTCAGACAGGCTTCCGACAAAGAAGCCAGATGTCAACGGATGCGTCACGATTGTCACGAATACATCCTAAAGAATTGAATTTTCGTATGATTATAAACTGTTTGCGTTCGCAAACAAGTTATTGCATAGTGACTAAAGGTCATATTCCTTGCTTAACTGATAGAACAGGTTTGTTAACAAAGTTACATTTGCGTTTGACGCCACCTAGCCGTCTATTAAATAAGTTGATAATGTGCTGTAAAGAAATTTGTAATTGTTTAAACGCTCAACTGGCCAATGCAAGGGGTATCTTTTTATTTACATTTTGATGAACTAAATTATTATAGTCTATACATTTAAAGAGAAATGTACTGATGACTCATCAACGCCCAACCAGAACCGTTGAAGCTATAAATATGAAATTTGGACAGCAAGGGCGTAGTCATGGTTTTATCAAGGATGGGGCGAAAGCAAACAAGTTTATTCCGAGTGCGGCAAACCGAACATTTTTTTATAATTTAAATAGAGGCAGTGTAATATATAAAGTTACTTATTCTGCCCTATGCCTGCGGGGGGGGAGGTGGGTGGGGGGGGGGGGGGGCAAGCGCCCCAACCTGCCATACCGTAGCTACGTCCAACCAGTCCAATGTCCAACCCAGTGTTAGACGTTTTATGATATCGATAAAGATTCACTAAGAACGATAGCAAGAAATTCAACTAACATATAACTAAGTGGTTTAGTGGTTTGCACAAGCTCGGTTAGTTGTCGCGTCTTAAGTCATGACATTGAATTGAAAAGAGAAATAAAATTATTAAAATTTATTAGGTATATAAATAATTATTATTATATTTCGAGGCGCCTGTGATGAAAATCGCGGTTCCCCATGGCGCGATGGCGCCGAGGCACACTCTTTGGAAACCACTGCCACAGAGTAATAATGAACATGTGTTTAAATACTATATACCTATAAACTTCACGTATCATTTATATTGTGAAAAATAAATGCTATTTCTGTATTATTATGAATCACAACATAATTACGCAACACAGGTGTGTTTAGGCGTGTCGTATCACCACAAATTAAGAAAACGTACGACTCACGCAACATGTTTAATCAACCTCTAATTAACTTGAGTGAAACATTTTGCGGTGCGTTTATTTTAGGCATTTTAATTACTGGTCGATTTTATATACTCCAGGGAGATAATCAATTTAGATGGGACGGAAATTACTCAGGCTAACCTCGACTCACATGCGTTGAACTATGAATTTAAATTGAATTTATTTGCTTAAAACAGGTATGTAACTACAGATGACACACGTGACCAAGTCCACTGCAAAGTGTTCGAAACGTCGGGATAAAAATAATGTTAAATATACGCGATTTAAACCGTTCAAAATTGTTTAATTGCTATGTATTAGTAATCGCGAAAACCTAAGAAAATATTATTATGTATTATTAATTATATTTCAGCGAGCGAGTGTTGAGTTGAGCGAATGTTTGTCATTCTGGACTGATCATGATTGATCATAATTTAGTTTTAGTCAGAATTTAGTTGGGAAGTATCACAGATATCATTCCTGTCTGCTCATCTGCAGCTTTCTTCGTATATAAAAACATTCCAGTAAAGTAATTTACACATAATTCGTGGCAGAAATTGACACAATTAATGGATAGTTATACACAAAAATACTAATATAATATACAGTATAATATTACTTATACATAATATACTAATTATACACAGACGAAGCGGCGAGTAACAGCTAGGAAATTCATACAAGAAACAATGATAGAAACAGCACAATAAAAGCAATGTTTTGATTCTAAGCTGTTATTTTAACATAATCCAATGTCTGTGCCATGACGTGATCTAGGTAATAACTGCAATTGGACCTATATACAGTTAGGTGACCTAGGTACGAAATAATAGCTGACCTACTACATGTTGGTATGTTACAATGCTAATTGTACGTAAAAATAACAAACAATTTAACTAAATTACCTTATCATTCGTATCTTATTATATGTAAACTTAAACATTATGCATAGTTACATAATTATTAATAATAATAAAAATATAAACAAACGAATATTTATAGGACAAATTAGATAAGACACAAATATACAAACAGATATATATATATATATATATATTATATACTGGCACACATTATATTCTACTGGTATTCTAATAATATATAATCCGATATAAGATTCCGATATAATAAGTACTTACTCTAAGCATGTTTTTGTTATGCCCTGAGAACTTATATGTGTAGGACGGTTTTTGTTCAATCCATCATGGTACCTACAGTATAGTCTCTTTATTAAATGAATGGTTTATATTCTGACCACACAGAAAAAATCAGATTGGAGGCCTTACGGGTTACCATTAGTATTTTTCCGATATACACTAATATCGCTCTGCTAATATAGCACGGTCAATCTAATAAAAATGTTTGCTTAGTTACGTCAACAATATGCCGCACCTACCAGACACGTATTTAGAATTTAGTTTGGGGGCCATAAAAATGACTTTCCTTTGCTAGAGCTAATCTCATTTAATTAGTTATTTGAATGTTTTAAAGAAGCTATGAATGTAAGTAATTTAAGATTTAATGCAATGCAACCAGCCCTTTTAGTATTCACTGTTGGGCATGAGCCTCGTCATACATATTGTCTTGTAGATGAGGGATTAATAAAATACTACATACGAGTCGAATAAGATTAAGATTTAATACGACATAGACATTATTCCATAAAAATCGATTTCAACATCTTGAAAAATTACAGAGATGAAGGCAAGGGCGTAGTAGTCGAGATTTTATACAGAATGGGGTAAAAGCAAACAATTTCTTATAATTGAAATAGAAGTAGTGCAATCTAGAAAGTCTGATACTTATTCTTCCCCATGCCGGGGGGGGGGGGGGGGCGCTATGCCCATGGATAGAGGTCTTAGAAGTGCCATAAGTTTATAAAATAGGTACTTAAATATAGAACAATGACAACATTCTTCAGTAGTAGCATTACAACATTGTACTCGTATATGATAACACTCCGTCACGTTCCCACATATCTGTCTTAAACAATTTTAGAAAAAAAATATTCACGTGGTTTTATTTTTATCTCAATTTTTCATACAAGCTACAAAATAGGTCAATTTCAAGAACAGTCTACTAAAGTATTCTCTCTAATTTGCATAATTAATGTGTTGTAATGATTGGTACACAAGTGTCCAACTTCCGACCTACATTCATCCTATCTTACGTTCGGATTAGTTAAATAGATAGACAAAATATTTAAAAGCACACCAAAACACAATAAGACAAAACAGAGATTGAAAACATAAAATGCACAAAACTACTAAAAGCTATTTTTACCAGAAAACCTTTGGGTAGTGAGGAAAATATATTTAATCACTGGTGGGTGGTGTTCAATATATCGAAGTAACTACATAATATACTGGGCCTGTACCCTGCAATTGAACGTTATAAGCTGATATATCCCATATCATTCGGGGGTCCAAACACACAAGGTTTTCTAAAAAGGTGAAAAATTTATTTATTATCTTGATTTTGCCGTTCTTTATCATTTCTTTTAAAGTATTGTTTTTGCAGAAAAACCGTTGTATGCACAAAATGTATTCCAGGGCGTATAAGTATTTCCAGGGGGGCTTGGTCTCCCTGGAGGAACTTGAAATACGTGCCTGTTATTTATCTACTATCAGAATAATGTAGAGTTAGCCGCAACCAAGGTCCATTATGCTGACCACCAACTTATAGCCGTATCATTTGTCCATGATCATCTGTGATCATAATAAAATTGTATGTCTATGTCTGCGACATACATACATTATAGTAACCGGTCAATCCTACTTTCATTGATGAAAAAAATACGAATTTTATATTTGCAAAAATGACATTTTTTTGTTATTTTGTTTGTTTATATGTCTCGAAATAAAAGCACAATTGAATTTTTTGCAATATTATATGTCAACTCAGAACCATGTGCAGAAACCATGGTCTCGGATTTAGGGAATTGTTCGGTCTTTTTTCAGCCTTTCTAACGTCCCATTGCAAGGCACACAACTCCCCTAGTAAATCGCTAGGGGGTTTCGGGCCGCATTCCACTGTGTAGACCCCGTGCGGATAGGTGGATACACATGCTCTAGATTTGTAAGTCGTTGTAAATCAAGCTTATTTTACATTATCTAGTAATATAATAAGGAATATGCATACTGGAACTACGTAATTTGTGCACTAAACTCTGTTTTTTTTTCTTCATGTATGGGCAATGGTGCAAACTCTAATTTTTAATTCGAGATAATTCTGACATTTGGTGATGTTTTCAGAGAATATTTTTTTTTACTGGTATTGCTCTTTGCATAGATTTGAAACCTTATGTTTTTTTTTTTTATAAAGAATATCTCTCCTATATTGTTTACATTATTGATCTCATTTATTGGAATAATTTTATACCGAATTATATGTATTGGTATGCTTTCACACCGTGTATCGTTTTATTGTGGTACCTTTTCAGTCAGTGAAGTACATGTCTGACCTCATGTTATTTATTCCTTGTATATGTGTACTTTGTTAATTTACCTGATAAATAAATAAATACCTGGTTGTTATGTGTTTTGTCCCCTCAATGGCAAAACCGATTACGTGGCGACATTACAATTTTAAGAAAACTGAATTAGAAAGTATAGGGAACTCAAAGTATTTGAGGATTTTTTTGGAATTATTAGGAGAAGCTTACTCCATTCCAAGGTTAATTATAACGTAAATTCTAAGTCTACGATTACGTATAACGTAATGGAAAGTGATTAAAACATAGTTAATTCAACTATTATATGATTATCACATTGCATGATTTGAATAGTTTTAATACTGACTAATAATATATTATCATTACAAAATGAAAGTGCACAGAAAAGATTTGTTACACCTGAAACATCAGCTGTCAAAATTATCTCGAATTAAAAATCAGAGCTTAGGTACTTAATTTATTTCTGTGCGTATACAATAATAAAAAAACGAAGTAAACATTGCCTCTTTACCATGCATCATCGCGTTTGTTCCAATAATAATACATCATAATATCGAACACCGGATGTGCGTATAATGTACTCGTATGTATAAACTTGACAATTAACATTGTAATTTTGTAGATCAAGGTTTTCTGCATAACTAGAATTTGCAAGTTAATTTTAACCACGTGACCTGAGCTGTCTCTCCATTAGCGGATATATTTAGGTATTAATTATACAAATATAAATATCAAAGAGGAACTGAAGCGACAAATTTGAGTGTGTGCTCAAGCGTCTTGCATGTGTGCGTGGGTAAGATATGTGCGGGAGCGTCTTACAGCTTACTACGAGAACACAAGGAGAGTTTTTCAAATGCGTGCAGGAGAAAAAATCGGCCAAGAGTATGCTTGCCTAATATAAATAACTGTTATCATCGTGTGATCACTATTTATCATCGACTCTTTATGATCATGTGAACATGTGATAATATTATGATAGGTGAGAATCGTATACAGTTTGATCGCATACGAGAATCGTATACCTACAAGATTCTCGCCCGAAACATCCGAGAAACTCTCCTTGTGTAAATGCGCCATTAGTGTAGCTGTAAATCAGGGCGCAATTCGAAGATTAATTCTCTGTTCCCGCCCAGCAAGCCACACATTGGCCACGTTCATCTTACGGAGAACATTGTCGGTATGTGGATTCAAAGTTAGTTTCTGGTCTACAATTACTCCCAAGTACTGCACTTCCTTGGAGAAAGTGATAATTTTCCCGTTTAGAGTGGAACACATTGTGTTGATTCAATTAACAGCTTTTTTCTCGTAAATTGGATCAACACTGTTTTGTCAGCGTTAATCGTCAATGTGTTGTCTTTACACCATCTGTTAATCATTTTAAAAGCTTGTTGTATGAGGGATAAAATGATTGCCATACAAGGGCCTTTGACCATGATTAGAGGATGCCCGGATGACCTTGTAATCATAATTACAAGGTCATAACTTTGCCAAATCGGTTTATTAGTTTCAAAAGTATAACGGCTCAAACCATTCATGAGTCAGGAAAAGATCAGTCAAAATATACAAAGAATATGTTGTTATACAGAGCTCGTAGAACTCCATATTTTGTCGAAACATTTTAATTTATAATAACATATGACGTACTTTTTTGACTAGCGCATACCATGGGCTTTTTAATAGTAAGCCATTACTTACGAAAGCAACAACATTGGTTTTTCAATAAAGATTATAGGAAGGTCTTTACGTGCATAAGAAACGTAAGTAGTTGACCTCAATTTCTTTGCATCATAAATCAAGTTTAGGCTGACATTGACAATCGTAAGATTTCTGAACTTGACACAGTTCTAAATGGTAATATATTTATTATATACATACGTAACTGAAAATACCTTTCGTATCTAACGTAACGTTAATGGCATAAGTTAATGGCATACGAGTCCAAAAAATCGCACCGAAAAGACCGGAAGTGTGTTTACTATAAAAGTAACCGACCCTTGCACCCAAAACAGCTTTGTATAATCGATTTGATTGAATCATAAATTTATAAAACGCCAAATCAAATTTTGAAGTCTTTTATACCATATTGATCGAATATAAAAAGCACAATAGAGGTACTTTTATACAATTCTTACTTCGGTGACACCAGTAATTTCACTTCTACTATTCAGCATCCTAAACTTGTAAAGCAGTGTTTTATATTATACGTGTACACAAGAAAATGCTCTTTCTACCGAAAAAAATACAAGAAAATCCGACTATACGTTACAGAAATCTGAAGTTACAGACTGACACAGACACACGGGCAGACAGACAGACACACAGATAGATACACAGAAGCCAGACACACCGACAGGCGCATAGATACACAGACAGAAGACAGACAGCAGATAGACAAAAACTCGTCAACACAAAGGTTTATAAGTTTGAAGAGAACTTTTTATGTCGGGGGTTAAAAAACGTTACGAAACGTTACAGTTTGTGATGACAATTGGCGGTTGCAGTTCAAGTTCGATGACTTCCCGAACTGCTGGGCACTCGTGCGCACATCCTGTGCAAACGGCCCTTTGTTACGGTAATGCGTTCCAATCACACACGACACAGTGCAATTTTGGCAAATGTCGCATTTAAATTCTATACTATTGCGTTATTTTTATATTTCGAACAAATATTTTTAGTACCTATATGACGCGACGTATTTTTGACGAAATTTCCAGACATAAGATTTATGTGCACATACAAATGTAAGTAACAAGAACATAATTGAAACTGTTTCAATGCTCATCAATTACATTGTCACACTATACACAATCCACTGTTGGATTTAGGCCCTCCTAAAGTTTGCCACCACACACGACCTGCCGCGATTCTCATCCAGTGTGTGAGAATTTCATTCATCCATCCTGCAAATTTCTTCTTGCCATCTGTTGCGGACTCCTTGCCTCTATCTCTTTAAAGTATGTAATTTATTATTATTTAATTTTATAAATAATATACTATATGAATTTGAGTAAAAATAAAAAAGAACTAGGCACTTTGCAAGTGTCGCGACGACGAGTCCGCAAATCGCAACTCCAGTTATGTGGACGGAGGTATATATTTACACCTCATGTCCGATATATTTCCCTATCGCAAGTTCAGACAGTGATAAAAATACAAAATTTTCTTAAATTTGCATGACATTAATGTAGCACCTCTTCTTCCAAGGAAATCACAGCCAAAGGCCATTTCATTTTAAATTATACCATACTATCAGGCTATGTATGTCTCTCCACTACTGGATATAGGCCTCTCCCAAAGCTCGCCACCACGCACGATCTTCGGCTCTTCTCATCAGACTCTTCTCATTGAAGAAACTCGTCCGTGAGAATTTCTTCAAGTCTTTGGTGCACCTAGCCGTAGGGCAGGCATCCCACACTTTTCGGTACGTGGTCTCCCGGTACATAAAATAATTTACCTTCAATAATTATAATATCCCCAATAATTGACGGATACACAATACTAAAGCGTAAATTCAATTTGTGGTGCATGAAACTAGATTTACTATGCATGAGAAACGCAAATCCAAAGCAGCGAATAGACGCGAAGTTATGTCATGCATTTTAACTGCATTTGTAATACCTACCTATAATCATCGTGTATAAATGTCAGGTTGAGTCAGAATCGGTATTATAATGACGTTATTTGATAAAATCTGTCTTGCAGCCGGCTCCTCGTCATAATATGCGCCGCTGAATGAACTCATTCTGACCATTTCGTAATGGGGTACAAACTCATTTAAAAGGACAAGACTCGGTTACAGGCAATTAAGACATTAAAGAAGATCCTACAAAATACTATCTTTAATTAGGTAAATTTTACTTAATATTTAACAAAACATACATAACTAATTCATCTAATACAATAAAATCAACTTATAAAATATATATTTAAAATTAAATTATTAAAAAAAACTCGAATATTAAAGACTAACTTTAAATATAAAATATTAGTGTGTTTCTGTATATATTAATTGGTTTTTAACTTATTTTTGAGATACATACAAAAATGTTATACGATAACTGTTACAAATCAATCCAGTCGGTATGTTTGCCTGTTGTTCGAAAAGGCCCGGGTTCGATCCCGGAAAACATTTGTTTACAGACATTTACTATTTGTACGGTTTGTTTAAAACCAAATGTTTTTGGAGATCTAAGTTCAACTGGGTGTATATATATTTCTGAACCTCCGAAGAAGTTCCTCCAAGCTCATGAGCTCATGACAAAGGAAATGAGTGTAGGTCGATTATCTGAATTTACTTTAAAAAATATTTTGAGTCCTATGTCTCTGTTAGGTTCCTAGTTGAGCCAAAGCGGTTCAGTAATTGCAAAATTACGACAGGGCAAACTTTTCAAATATTTCAATAAAAAAAATCAACACCAATATATATTACCTGTACATAAATTATATGTTGTTGTGTTGCACATGACTCGTGAAACTATAACTTTGTCTAAAGACGTTTTTTTTCCAAATGAACGGAAAACTGCGAATCTCCTTCCGACTGGCGCATGCCATCGCCCCTTTTGTTTGTATGTTAGAGGTAAATCCAAAAACCACTAATCTTCTCATCCAGTCATCGGTCTACCTGACCAAAAGGCGTCCCACACGTTTCGCGGTATACAGTCTCTACTCGAGAACTCCACCAATCGTAATTTTAACATAAGTACTTATTGATCTTTAAGAAGTTCTTCAATAATTTCATAAATACATAGGTACTTTAAATGGATAAGTAGGTATCTATCTAATACAGAACAGAAATAGATACCAAGGAATTGGCTATATATGAGTTGCCAGTATTGGCTAGATATGAGTAAATGAATAAATTATTATGTATAGCCTGACCAAGAAAATAAAAAACCTCGCCATGATGCGTAAAACTAATAGAACTAATATCTACCTTCTACTGACAACACTAACTAGCTATGAAAAAAGCAAACGTGGCGCCCCCACAGCAAGTTTTATATTTTTCTGGTCAGGCTTTAGATAATAGTCTTAGATAAGTTTTTTTAAATTTAAGATAACAGTAGGACCTTCGAAAGTTATAACTTTCAAAGCCAACTTTGAAAAGTCGTACCTTTTCAACGACATGTTGTATGGCTGTAGCACAAATATTTTTTTATAATCTAATGGGATTTAAGATTAAATTAATATTTATGAAAACAGTCAAACTATAACAAATTAGTGTAAAGAGTATTATTATCAAAACAAAAATTACATATCACTGTTTTGGAATCATGACACTTCAATTATTAGGTAATAATTAATGTAAACCATGTTCGTTACTGCATGTCTCGGTAAACAAACTGTAATCTGTATGTCGTAAGTAAACAATGTTTTATTTTGAGTCTGCAAACAGTAACTCGTACGAGTCACTCATTTAAAGTCATAAGTATCATAACAATATAACAATAGATGCCTGGTATGTAGAAAACCGTTATCACACAAAAAGTATGAATAATATACCTATTTATTTTTTAATACGTTTTTGCTCAATTAGACTACGTTCCAATTATAAATAGTTGTAAAAAAAATCTTGAAATTAAAAACAGATTCTAATTCGAATTCCAAAAGAAAGAATGTCGTTTAAATCATCTGGAGTTAACGAGCTCTTCAATACCTTTTTTTTTTATTTAAACTCGCATAGTTACATTACTTTCACATGTGTTGATAAATATCAAACTGCGGTAAGTCCATTGACACCATAAACACTTTTTTTAATATGACAAGTTTCGGTTTTTAATTGTAATTATACCACTTTAGTGTAAAACATCATTAGCTCAATGAATATGTCATATTTTCGTAAGTTCGTAAAGGAAAGCATGTTTAGAATACGAATGTTTCATAGCATGTTATAGAATAGAATAGTTATTCATGGCATAGAATAGCATGTTAGAATAGAAAAAACTTACCCAGTGATTTGATCTTCAACTATTTAATTTGCTTTTATCACTTATTTAACACACTGGCACAAAATATCGAACTTTTTAATATTCACAAAAAGAGCGCGTAAATTCTGGTTGCTCCGTTAAGCAGTCGCGTTCGAATTTCAAATAAGACTGGAACGTTACTATTACGTTACGTCCAAGGCGGTCATGATGCGTATATAAACCTGTATTCTGAGTAGGTACACATTGTGCGCGTCTCTACATTTATAATTATCACGGAATATATGAATGAGATTTGAATTTACGACATTTTTAGTATCATTTACAAAAGACCTAGAATATTATTAAGTAAACTATAGATTCTAAGCTTTTATTATGTTTATATTATAGCTTTATATTATATTTTACGTCTGTACATATATATTTACTATGAAAGAACAAGATTTATTGTACATAGGTGGCATGTTACCTATGTACAATAAATCGTTATAAACAAAAGTTACAATAATTAAATTCTTTATTATCGTTATTAAACAGTGTTAATTATTACAGTATTCATAATTAACGGTTTATTGCAAGAGCAATAATAAAAGTTGTTATAAAACTATTTCCTATTGAGAAAATGTAGTTTTGTTCTGCTCTATATCGATTATTATTTATATTTATGATATTTATTTATTTTTTATTTATTTTAGATAATATTTCAGCTATGTTTCACACAATGAATGTACATTTTTTTCACAATAATTATAGCCTGGTTTCGCTCATTGCGCCTGATTTGCATTAGCAATAAAAAATGAAAGAACTTACAAAATTAGAACAGTAGTTTTTGAGTTTATCACTTACATACAAACATAAAAAACAAACTTATATAGTCCTCTTTATAATATTAGTGTAGGTTACATATTTTTTTAATATAAAAATATTACATTTTCAATACTATTAAGAATACTTCAATGTCAAATAATTAATTAAATATTATGAATTATGTAATTAAATGTCATTTGGATTATTTATATGTCAAATTCAATTAATTTATTAGTTATTTTTGTCATAGTAACATTGTAACGCAAAAGCATTGTATTGTAGCTTCAGAATAATCTCGCTACCATTCTGCCTGGTACATCTGTACCAAGCCACGCTATTTGATTATGGGGCATAACGCCGTGATAAAGCAGGAGAGACTGATATTTTGATCTCTCTTGCACATTAGCATTGTTTTCTTTCTTTGGGTATCCCTCTGCGATTAAATCTTAGCCCTTCCAAAGAAGTACCTATGTGGAAGAAACAACTCGGTTTATTAACCGCCTTACTCATATAAACGTTATTTTAATTCTGTAGTTAAGAAGTAAATTGTAACGCACTAAAAAAATATTTTCATCTATTTATTTATATTATTTCATCGGATAACACAGATCTAGTGTTAGTGAACTTTTTGGCGGGAACTCGAGAAAATAGCCCTTAATTAGAAATAGATACATAACTAAAAATCTAAAAACTACACTTATTAAGTTATTAGTTATAGTTATTATTACTTATTAAGATTACCCTTTACCTCCTATCTACAGAATTTAATGATTTCTTAAAGTTTCGTGTCAGTTTTTAATAACTGGAAAACTAATTAGAAAATGCCAATAAATTCTAAATAATGATTAAACGGCGTTTATGAATGAAGAGATACGAGTATAACAAATATATTTATTGCTATTAGGAAAAACGTAACACTATAAATTTTATTACTTCACTAAATCTGAAACCCAATATATTAGAAAGTTTTCAGACAAAACAAACCTATCTATATTAATAGGTATACATATTATAAGTTCAGAACATTGTTTGTTTGTTACCCATTGTGTAGGAAGAACGCGACCGAAGAGCATACAATTCACCGTGGATAAGTGAATAGTGTCCACCGACAGGATTTTACAGCGGTCAGGTGTCATATCTCACAGTAAAGAAACGCAGGCTGATTTAACGGTATGGTGTAAAAAATGTTTCCATGGGATACCCAGTAGCAAAGTATAAGCGATCGATAGTAAATATATTTATTTAGAGAGATGAATCATGTGTTCCGCGCGTAAACAGTTTATTTATAAAATTGACGAGTCAATAAACATGTAGAGAGAGGTACGTGACGGCATGATTATAATTATTATTTGCACACATTTAATTAGGTCTCGCATATACATATAAAGGACTCTGTCTGTCTGTTTGTACGCTTTAATCAAGATCTACTGGACCTATTTTCATTTGGTTTTCATAGTTATGTAGCATGTGTATCCTGGATGCTTGTATGCCATAGTTTATCAAAATCGGTTTAGTAGTTATGAAAATATCGTAAGTTTTGTACAACATTAAAAATAAATAATTCAAAGAGATTGACAGAATAATATAATATAATTTATAATGTTACGATTTTTATGTCTATTTTATTCTGACTGTACTCACTAATTTCCAAGTGTCCACTAATTGAGTAAAGAGTAACTATAATATAATAAGTTATCTCGTGCTATTGTATTAATTCCATAAAAAAAATATTTTTCAAACTTACTCCTAAATCTCCATAAGTAGGTACCTATGAGGCGAATCCGAGGATGTGCCAAGCTAACGTTCGTCTTTCTGGACTGATGTTGGCCTGTAGGTATCGGGAATGTTCATCAGAGATATTATCCACTTACCTCCAAGTGAAATGCTGGTTTGATAACTTCTTTCCACAAAATAATACTGGCCGATTTTCTAACCACACCAAATGGTTTACATAATATAAATTATTTTATAAAAGAGATCAATCGTTATGGTTTCCCGGAGAAAAATGAGTTCAGAGCGGATTGCAACCGCAAGCAAATGCTAGTCTGATATAAATCCAAATTAAAGCCTAAATTCGTTCCGATTAATCGGACTAATACTTTTTTTTCTTAAGAACCTTGCGAACCTTGCAGAATCCTCCTATTCACAGCTTTCTTGAAGAATTCTTGTCTAATACCAACCACCCTGTTGGTTTGGTTATCTATATCGTTCAATGAATTCGATTATATCATAACCATTGAATTCTATACTTTTTAAACTGTTCATGTCAGTTCGCAGGTATCTCTAAATCATTCATTTCATAAGTAACTAACAAATGTATATTCAATAGAATACAATTTTTTTTTACAGGAAACGTAAAAATCAAATCCTATTAAAATATAGTGAAGATTAAATATAAATTAGAACAATAGATGGAAAACAAGTTTCCTGTCAAAATAATCTAGCAACAATATTTTAAAACGAAATCTATTGCCTAGTAATATTGACAGGCCCAGTAACAAAGATAAGAGTCCTAATCAATAACGTCCGAAATGATATTCCGACAATGGAAAGTCATATTCTTTGATACTTTTGATTAATATTTTTTCTTATTTGTAAGTATAAACAATTCGCCTATTAATATTGTAATACAATCTTATCTAATTCCGATAATTCATACAAAGTTGATTGTATTCGTAAAAATGCAAATAAGTAGGTACTCAAAATTTGTTAGACAATTTATTATAGTCGTAGTATATACCTAACAGTATAAAACTAAACTATATTATAAGATATAACTAAAAATAATAACAAAACTGTTCATTTGTACTATACAATGATTAACACACAGTAACTGTCCAATTAACTATCGGATAATTAAAACTTACTTAGGGTTTTGATATTACAGTTCATAGCGCAATCACACCATATCGATAAATGCTTCTTTCGAATTAATTCTTCTTAAACAGTTTGTTCCGCAGAAAACAAAAAAACTGGTTCTAAACTTTTGGATAATAAAAAATACCAGCATCATCTTTCTTTCGTAAATACAATAATAACAACGATTTTTACAAATTCAGCACTTTTTTTTTCACACAAACCACTTAACTCATTTGTACTGCGTAGACTCGTACCGATTAACATAGAAATAGGTACATATCTAATCACTAACCATTGGGGGGTTCCGGGCCGTAATCCCTACGCGGGCCCAGCGACGATTGGTGGATCACATACTCCAGATTTTTTTTATTTCAAGAGCATGCTGGTTTCCTCACCGCGGAGGTAGTGGCATTTTTTTTGAAATCCGTATATAAGTAGAAACTCTTATAAGTGATTACTAAGGGGAGGCCTGCGCCCTACAGTGCAAGTGGGACGTTATAGGCTGATACAAGTACAAGGTATCTAATGTTTGATTAGCAACTGTTTATAATAAATGGAGTGTGCTGCGTTGTCGTTTGTTGCAGCGTTCAGTGAGTAAGTAACTAGTACCTACATAGTCAGTTAAAAAAATCATTTCTTTGAGAAATTGTCAAATTCAGAAAAGTTGTAGAACAAAAGTTGTTACCAAACTACGGCAAAACCAAAAGAGGGTTATGATTTTAGCAGTTTATGTTAGTATGTATACCATATAGGTCCATCTGTTCCCTCGTACCTTGTAACAACTCATCACATTTTGACAAATGTGGTGTCGTTGGATTCGTCTTGATGTTCCACGTAACGCTATATAGGTTAGATGACGCCACTTTAAGTCCAATATGGCGGATATGAAGAATATGCATAGCAAAAAAAAATAATGCAGTCAAAATATGTATCGAGTTTAGGATCAAATCAAAGTTTTTAATGTGTACAATTCCAAAATATGTAATTTATATACATAAATATGTACCATTCCCCCATAAAATTAAAAAAAATCCGCAAAAAGTGGGTTAAAACTAAGTAAAAAAAAATAGTTTAAAGATTAAAACCGGACTACGCAATAGTTTCAAATAAATTTTAGGTTCTCTAGAAGGAAGCCCGTTACATATGGCGTATTCGCACGTTTAATTTTGTAAACGTGCGATTACCCCATATGTAAAAGGACGCCTTAAATTAATACTTAAGGAAGAACCTAAAAAATATTTGAAACTTTTGCGTAGTCGGGTTTTAGTGTTTAAACTATTTTTTTTTAATGATATAAATTCAGTAGGTATCATAAGAGTGCAGATATTTTTTATTTAACCCCGTATAATTATCCCAGTAACTAAGTTGGAGTAATTAAATTGCCCTTAAATTGCCAAATAATCTTTCAAATTGCCTGTCCCCATAATCTTTTTCTGATTAAAACGGTAAAATACACAAAAGTGTTCTACTGTTCTAACAGTAGAAGCTACGTGAACGAGACATATGTTTCATCCAGGCTCCGGGCTTTGTTTGACAGTGTCTACTTCCATTGGTAGAGGAGGAGCAGGTTCACCTTGGAGTTGCGAGAGGGCACAGCGAACTGCTGATAACATTTCAGGAGTGGACTTCCTTCCTCGAGGCGCGTGAGGACGATGGGGGTGACGTATGCGTTCAGTTGTAGCCGTTGATTCTCCAGACAACACAGAAAGACTAATTGAATTACATGTTTTATAAAGTATATGGGACCAGGATTGGAGAGGGCGATTGGGCGCATCAAAAAGGAAACTGTCTAATGTGCCAACATGTTTCGGGAGAGAGTGAGAGTTGCAAGAGCTCGTTTACCTTCCTAACCCCTTCTCTCCGTCCTCGTCCCCATCAAATCTTATACAATCCCATCCCGTTTAACGCCTATTCTGAAGTAAATTGTAATAATTACATTAAAAATAACTTTTCAAAATATGCATCTGAAATTTAAAAAAAAAATAATGACATATTGTAATTAATTGTAATTGATAGGTTAATTGTAATTAACGATATCACTATTGACACGGTTTCAATATTCGACTAACTATAAATTAAAAGATTTCTTGAAAATAGAGTAGGTACCTACGTATTGAAATTTTTGATTGGGCTAAAAATTTATAAATAATGTCTTACGATTGACTCTTTGCAGACCCCCATCCACCTCATCGAATTTTTGGCAACAGGTGCAGAAGTAGCACGGAACACCTGGTAAGCCGCAGCACAGCGCCACCCACATCCACCTGTTCAGAGTACTTCCAGCTCTCGTCCACGCGCTGGGCCTGTCGTCGTGATGATTGTAGACAAAGTCTCGATTCATTTCCAGCTATTTTACTGAACATAGTTGCATAGTTGATTGACAGTGACAATGTCAAAATGTTCTTTTTATTGTGGTTCATATGTAGTGCATTTCGTTTCTTCCAAGGAGGTTCTAAGTAATCTCCATTTTATGGGGAAGTTCGTTAGTTTCGTTGAAGCTAAAAAATTAACGACAGCAAAAAACCGCAATCCAATATGTTTTTCTTTTGTATAGTATAGACGAAGGCTGCAGACGAGCATACAGTCCACCTGGTAGTAAGTGGATACTGTATCCCGTGGATATCCGCGATACATGCCAACACTAGTCCAAACGGTTAATTACAAAACAATTTGGCTATTTTTAGGAAAAAAGTATTAGTCGAAAGTTGTAGAAGCTATACAAGTATACAACCCTGAACGTCTTGAAGTGTAGGAAATGTAACTCACTGTCATGACAGTTAATTACAAAACAATTTGGCTATTTTTAAGAAAAAGGTATTTGACAAAAGTTGTAGAAGCTATACGACCCTGAACTCACTGGTTTACCAACAACATATAATATATAATAAAAATATGTATATCTATTAATATTGTCATTGAAACCATAGCGCGATGTACAAATAATGTGAGCGCCATCTGTTGTCAGTTAAGTACAAATCAGCTCAAACATGACATATTATTATAGTGTGTAAGTATGAATAGTCCAATTTATTGGGATAATTTTGAAAACTGTTGATCCAATTTGGCTCATCTTCGAACTTAACCGAGATGCAGACCCAAACTATTTCGTTTATTCCTACTAATTCAAAACCAACAGTCCTACTGCAGCGGGCTGAGTATGGTGAAGAAAACGTATTCTGTGTTCATTAAAGAATATGAGCGAAGCCACGGGTACACGTTAGTATAAATAACTAATTGCTTCTATGTCTAAACTTGCTAACTCCTAGATCAGAACAACAACATGCGGACAAAAAATGATAACAAAAACTGGATGACAACCTGCTCAGTTACACTTGTTAATTCGACTAATCCAATGATTTTATATATACAGAGATCGATCGGTTTTCAGTTGATCAGTCATCTGTATCGTTTACTGTATATTATAGGTTCTTGCACTCAATTACAAAATCCAATCCAAGCCACGCAAACCCAATACGGACTGGCAGATTAATTAATTTTATACTTTTTCAGAGAAAAATGTGGCAAACGAACATGCAGTCCACCTGATAGTAAGTGGATACTGCCGTCCATAGACATCCGTGGTACATGCCAACATCAGTCCAGAATGACAAACGATGGCACGCCCCGGAATGCGTTAGCTACCTTTCGAGATGTAGGAATTTGTTTTGGAGAGGTTTGGGAAAATGGGTACGGATGGGATGGGAATGGGCTCTGGCATATCTTCCTCAATAGGATAAGGTGGGAAATGTAGTACATTTCATGGTATTTATGAGAAAGGGGAAATTGGCCATTCCAGCTGCTGTGGGATTGCAGCGTGCCAAAGGTCCCTCCCCAAAGTTTAAATTGGCTTCCCCTCGAAAAACTAGTTTAATTTTCGGGATAAAAAGTATCGTATTCTTTATTCCGAATTTCAGGCTATATCTATTCCAAATTTAATTGAAATCGGTTCAGTAATTTAGTCGTGAAGACATAACAAACAGACAGACACACTTACGAATTTATAATATTAGTGTGGATTAAAGTTCCCATAAATAATTCAATATTAAAAAGGATTCCAAGTAATTTGTTGTGAGAATATAAAAACGTTTATGTACCAACGTAACCAATTACTTATCCAGCAGTAAACAATTGATAACCATAAATTACAGATTCCACGACAATTACAGGTGTAGATGATAATAAAATTATTCGGCAGACAAGCCGCCATCAATGTTGCCCATATTTCCTACATTACAACGGAGAAGTCAACTTCCAGTTAATAAGCCAAACAATGCCGTGTCTAAGTTATCATTACGTCATGGTTCTCAATTACAGAACCTTGGCGTCTATCTCACGAAGAAGTAATGACAATCCATCGTGTAGTTCTTGTCTTAACGTGTTCATTACACCAGTAAAAAATACTCACTTACGAATCTTTCGTACCTCGTCGAAACCATTGATACCATAACGCTTGGGAAGTCAGCACGCATCTGTCAGAACTTGTTCCATTTTTAAAAAGTCCGAGCTATATCTCTTTATTTTTTTTTATCCGCGATGAATCTACGGCTTCACGTGTTTTTCGGCCAGCTACTCTGGTTGGTGGGTGTTTTGAATGGAAAAACGCTGCAAGGCATACCTGGTTATGGAAGGAACCTAATCATAAAGTCGCTGCCAGCTATCGAAGATTATCAGAGCAATGTTTACGAAGTATTCATGGAACCATATTTGTATGTAAGAAAACTATTTATTTTTAATGATTTTTATGTCTATGTCCGGCTTATGTGTGGACTTATTAGGTTTATACAGGTGATACATTAATAAATTATGTTACCCATATGTAAATATACGTACATATTTTATACTTATCGCGGTCAAACACAAAACCATGTCATAAAATAATAATAATTATGGTTATACCTGGTTATTGTTAAATACTTACGATTCTTTATTGTGCTATTCAATTATTATCAATAACCGGCTGCGAAGAAGTAAATGAGAAGAAAACTCACGTGACCAAAAATTAAAACAAAAATCCTCAATCTGCGTAGTGGATTGTGGTCCGAAACCCCCCTCTCAATTACACCTGGAAACCTATCGTCTTTAGGGAGACATTATTGGCTAATCTAATCATTAGTCGTCATAGATTATTCCTTGAATAGAATGGGGTAAAAGTAATTTAGTACCTATTTTTAAAGAGTAAAAAAATATAAAAATCTCGAGGGGAAATTCATGTTAATGATTCGTTTCCACAAATTAAAGTTAAAAGGATTAATTTATTTCTAGAAATTAATGAAAAGCGAAACTGATACGATTTACTTCAATATTCCACAAGCATGGTGATAAAAAATGATTTTATTGATAATAAGCTATCATTTAATAAACATATTAATATGTGAAGGTATACGAAGCACATAAAAATTAATCGAGCGATTCGTTAACTTAATTAATAATAATGATTTCAGAATTTATACAAGCTGTAGGAGTATGTTCTCGAAGACTGCAATCATGAATTCAAGTTATTATTCTCAGTTAATTGGCGGGAAAATGTTAGCTATGTAGGTACGATATTTTAGAAAACATTTAAAAAGAACAAAATTCCTACATACCTAAGTATTTTATTTGCTAAAAATAAAAGCTAAACATATTTAGCTACCTAATTTAAAGCTCAAAAAATATTTCTTTTTCTCTGTATAAGTATCTGATTGACGGGTTTTATACGACAGCTAAGTACTGATTATGTATACTTTTTGTTACATTTCCTCCGTATTAAAAGTTTGTTGAACTTGACCACGTAGCGTGTCCAGTCAATTTTGTTCTAAAGCTAGGTTCACAGCCAGCGATATTACTTTTTTTTTTCAAATTAACAAGCATTTCATGATTTTTTATGCATACAATGCTTTCCCACTATATTCGCCCATTCAGCACCTGCTTAGTTATTCTCAAGTAAACACCTTGACGAGCTACGCACCCATATAACGTCGTTTCGAATTTCGTGCAGCAAAAAAACGTCGAAAATTTATAACTTTTTTTCATAGAATAGGGGGCAGACCAACGGGTGGTCCAAAACATGGCAAATGGTCACCGTCGCCCATGGACATCTGCATATTGAAAAGCCCCGTGTCTGGGTTGTGAAAAACTTTGGAAGGCAGTATAGTGTATTGAAGACATCACAGTACATAGGAGCTCTTTGTCTAGGAAGTGCGGATATAACACGGAAAGGTACGATGTTAAAAATCCAAATTATCAAAAACCTTAGAAGAAAGAAGACCTTATAATCTAAGGTTCTAAGTTCAAGGCAGTGAGGATGCACCACGCTCCGGTGAAGAGAGGTGCGATGATAAAAACTCGAAGTTGGCAACAGATTTAACTGCTCTTCAAAAAATTCCTCATATACAGGCGGTAGAGAACACAAAGAAAGTCTGTACAATGATAGAAACACAGAATTAATAACAATGTATCCTTCGATTGCAGGATCTCGGAAGACCAGCGTTTACTCTATCCGGCGACCGAACGCAAAAGCAAATCGACTTAACTTCGGTAAGTACATGAACTTTTTGTCAATGTAGTTTGCTAAAGTGCAGGCCTGTTATGAGCCTTATAACCAATTTTTTTTATACCGCGAATAGCTAACTGTCTTCCAACTTTGTAAGAACGTATTACAAAATAGTTTTTTGAATGTCATTCTACTTATGTAATACACTTCTCAAAACTCTCGGTCACTAACTATAAACAATCAATCCAAGTAGAAGTTGCTCGGGATTTTTTCATAGACACAAGTTAGCAGACGAACAGAGAGTCCACTAGCTGGTAAGGAAATACTGTTGTTACCCATGGACATCCGATAGCTAACATCAATCAAGCGAGAATGACATACGTTAGCACGCCCCTAGGTGTGGCAGGCACTTTTCAAGATTTGGGAGTGGTTTTGGAGGAAAAGGAATGGGAAAGAAAGATGCCTTTTCCCCAATATAATTAATTGTTCGTTCATCTAAATATAATACATACCAAGGATCCTTTTTCTCCAAGGATGGGGTGGAATTGGGAGTAAAGTGTATAAATGGGACAAAATGTCCCATCTTGTTTCATTATAAGTAAGTGACATTCTATACATTTCACATCGTCTTTAACGTATATTTATATACAAGTTAGATACACGATGGGATTTATTTATATATATTTTTTTGCATCGCAAAGCAAGACATCAACAGAAGAATGTGACGACCGAGAGCATAATTAATTTTTCTAACATACAATTTAAGTTGAGCAAGTAATTGGTTAAAAGTAAATATGAAAATAAAATGAATGAGAGCAAAGTAAATAGATGGAGACCTAATTGACACGCTCTGAGATTAGAACGCGTTTGACTTTAGATCGGGTTTGAAATAGGAAGTAAGAAATAGAGGTGGATGTAAGTCATCTCTTATTATTTATTTGAATGCCATAACATGAAATAAAACAAGACACTTTAAAACTGTAAACTGACTATTTTAAACTTGAATGGCTTTTTAAAATTTAAGAATAATTAAGTATTACTATATTTAATAACTCTTTCACTGTGCAGGCTGTTAGGCTTTGGAATCCCTTACCAGTTGTCATTAGATGTGCTCAGTCGCTGTCTAGTTTTAAAAGGCAAATTAGAAATCATTATTCTGTTAGTTTCTTTATTTTTATATTTTCTTTCTTTATCAAATGATTTCCTCTCGCTACCATTTTGTTTCTAACATGTTCTATTTCGTCCCTTGGAGACTACAATTCTCTCTTATTTTTCTATCCTTGTCAACGTTGATTCTTATTTGCGAATTAATATTGGGCGTGTGCAGATGTATTTATATATTATCAAGTTATTTATTAATATAAGTATTTATTATATTATATTTATTATCGATATAGTCGGTAGGTATATATTGAACATGATTCATTCTGTGGATTTTGTTTTTTTTTGCACTACCTATATCCCTTTTATTTTTCTCTATAGTAAAGTTGCCTGGAAGAGACCGTCTTAACAATAAGGTCGCCTATTGTATTCTGTCATGTATTATTTGTGTACAGTAACTATAAAGTGTACAGTTGTGTAGGTACAGTATTTGTATGTAATAAAGAGTATTTATTATTATCATTAAGTAATTATAATAATATTTTAATATGGAACATTTTAAATGATTTAAGATATCCAGTATTATATTATCCATATTTATTTAAAGACAAAACCCTGACAGTGCAATTATAATTATTTAATTTTAACACCACTTGTCTCAAAATGCCAATTAGAGATGACTATTATGCGATAGCCCTTGGCACCTTCTGTACAGATTCGCCGCTGTGTGGGTAATTACTGGCACGCAACTGCTAACACTAGATAACTTTCAATTATATAAGTTTGTATTTAAAAATGGTCTAAAATCCAAATGCAATTGCCGTATTCAATTAGTTGTATAATAACCAGTACCATAACCAGCCCTTTTGTCGTCCAATTCTAGACATGCTGGTCTGTTGCTGCTGGATTCTGAAAGGTCGACAGCACCCATATACCCCCAGGTGTTGCAGGTGCCCATGGGCGGCGGTAGTCACTATCGTGTGGGCCGCTTACTCGGTGGATTCCATTCCTTGAAAATGAGGGATGTATTACCTTAAAACGTCATGTTGGTCAAGCGAGTTGACGAGTCCACTCTATTAGGTTTTTCGACTTTTGTGAAAAAGTATGTTTACATAATTTCAGAGAAATTAAAGAAAGCAATTATTTTGCTCGAAATTGCTCGGTGCAGTTAAATTTGTTTAACATTTACATTTCAAATGAAATTTATACTGTCTTTTAAATTGTTATCAAATTAGTTACTTCACCGCCACTCCGTAGATCAGAATTGACTCTAACATGTTAATTAATGTCTTGTATATAACGACGTAATTAAATTGCGATAGCTAATGTCATCGTTCATTGTTATTAATAATTAACAATGCGCTAAGCACCTCCGCGCAACTATTCATAATTTTTCACAGTTGATTAGATCAATATATTTGCATTGTTAGATCAATTACATGTTTGACGGATGTAACTGTAAAAAAAACGTTATAAAATTATATTGGCCAATAGTTAATTATGCAAGACAGTTTTGTTTCGGTATCCGCGACTGGACACGCGCCTCGTCAAGCACATTGTCTTGTGCATGGTCAAGCGGATTGGCCAGTCCACTTATTTAGAGGTGGTGAAGTTCCTCGTGGCTTGTGATAGCGGCTTTGTTATCGCTTAGTCGCCTTTTGCGAAACCCACGGGAAGAGATTGGATGGTTTATAGCCGGCCGACACTACACGGCACAAATCAATTAATCCGATTGAAAATGATAGTCTTAGCTGCCGTATAAGGCTTAGAACAAAACTCCTTTTGATTTGATCTAAGGTATAAGGTCTTTATTTAAAGTATTTTTTTAAATTATGTTAATTTTCTTTCCAATTATATTTGAAATATTTATTTTTATACAGTAAATATTGACTTTTTCTTGTAATATCTGGTGGTTCACAAACAAGACACGTCAGGGCCTGTATACAAGGGGCCATAACAAATTATGTGAAAGAATGGTTTACTAAGTCAGACAGATGCAAATTTATAAGCCCAGTTAGTTTACGAAACCTTTCATTAATTTATACTAGCCGCACGCTTCACTATAATCTATTCCATATACGAAGTCCCGGCTGACATAACCATAGAACGTAACCCCGTAAGTTCAATGTAAATTATCAACATGATACGATCATAGTTTACGGTTTCAAATTACTCTAAAAATTATAAACTTATTTTATAAACAAAATCAATTTATTGTTTTCACTAATAACATAGGTATAAAAAAAAAACATCAACATAATTGTCACATATTTGCTAGATATGTGCAGGGCTGCTGGGTTAATTGTTTAAATAAAAACTCGGTGTTACATTGCACGTGAGACATTTATTGGGAGAACCCATAGACTAATATCACAACCATAGACAATCCTAAAGCACAGACTATAATTTATGCAACACTCCTCTCTTCTAATTTTTATTAAATTTTTAAATTACTACAAATCAAGTCTCTGAACAGGCTTATGAGTACGTGCACTTCTACGCACTTCTGGCTGCACTAGAATAGGAGAATTAGCAATGTTACTTGGTATTTCTTTGTTAATTAACGGCTTATTTACTTCTAATTTCTCCGATTCTTTTTCTTGCTCCAATACACTTTCATTAGGTACACTATAGTTAGGCAAACACTGAGTAACATTCCTGGTGAGTATGCCTTTGTCAGTGTGCACATCATACATAACATTTCCTACTGGTTTTTCAATAACACCATCTAACCATTTTTGAGAGTTATCATATGATGCGATCAGTACTTTATCACCTGGCAAATATTGCTTTACAGGTTTCTTACAAATCAACTGCCGAGGAATAATTACATCTTTTTTTATTAAAGATAAACGTGTACGGAGTTTTCTACCTAACATTAACTCACATGGTGCCTTGCCTGTTGTGGCATGTGGTGCTGTACGATAAGCTAATAGCCAATTCTGTATACTATGATCTAAACAATTTTTATCAAACTTATATGCTAACATGGCCCTTTTGAAGGTTTGAACCCCCCTTTCTGCTAAGCCATTGCTGGCTGGGTGATAAGGTGCAGTACATATGTGTCTAATATTATTATTCTTACAAAAAGTATTAAACTCTTCAGATGTCCATTGTGGACCATTATCAGTCACCATTTGTTCCGGTAGACCAAATCTAGCAAAAATACTACGTAGACATTTAATTGTACTGCTGGAGGTAATATTGTTCATTTTAACTACTTCTGGCCATTTTGAGTGTGCATCTACAATGATTAACCACATATGCCCTAAAAATGGACCAGCAAAATCAGCATGAATACGTTTCCATGGCTCCTCTGGCCACTCCCATCTATGTATAGGTTTGATAGGTGGTAAGTTCCTATTTTGGATACAACCTGCACAATTATTAGTTAATGTTTTTATATCATTTGTGATGTTTGGCCACCAAAAACAACTATTAGCTAAAGATAACATTTTATTAATACCCAAATGACCAGAATGCAGTTCAGTTAAAACTTTATCCTTTAAACTGTCAGGTATAACTACTCTATCCCTCCATAATATGCAATCTTTAATTATATATAACTCAGTTTCTTTGCCTTTAAATTTACATAACTCTCTATTAATCAACTTTGGCCAGCCCTCTCTTAGGTAAGTACAAACCTTGCTTAAATTAGGGTCTTTCTGAGTATGTTTGGCAATTTCAGATAAAGTTACAGGTGGATTATCCAACACAATGCTGTTAATGTTGCCTTCCAGATTAATTTTATCCTCCTCATTACTATTTTTAATTGGTAACCTAGATGGAAAATCTGCTGCAGCATTATGTTGTGAAGTCCTGTACTTTATATCATAATTATAATTACATAAAATTAATGCCCACCTAGTCATTCTATCTGCATATATACTACCAGCTGTTTTATTTGGATTAAATATAGATATCAGTGGTTTATGGTCAGTAACTAATGTAAATGTTCTACCTTTTAAATACAAATCAAATTTCTTAACTGCCCATATAATGGCTAAGGCTTCTTTATCTATTTGTGAATATTTTACTTCTGCTTCATTGAGTGTTCTGCTTGCAAAAGCAATAGGGCGTTCAACAATATTATTACCTAACCTAATTTCATGAGCTAAACAAGCTCCTAACCCATACTTGGAAGCGTCACAGCTCAATACAACTGGTAGCTTTGGATTATAATGTATTAATACTTGCTCTGATACAATAGCTTTCTTGGCCCATTCATATGCTAGTTCTTGTTGCTTAGACCATACCCATTTTTCTGAATTCTTTAGTAATGTATATAAAGGTTTTAAATTTTCAGCAGCATTCTTTAGAAATTTATGATAAAAATTAATAGTGCCAAGGAAACTACGTAATTCTTTAATATTTTCAGGTTGTGGTGCTTCCAATATGGCCTTGATGTGCCCTGGTGTCTTGTGAATGCCTTCCTTATCAATCACATGCCCGCAATACTCTAATTGTGGGGACATCAACACAGTTTTCTCTTTATTTACTTTAATATTTAAATTTTTAAGTTTTTGAAATATACACTCTAAAGTTTTTAAATGGCAATCCACATCACTACTTGCAACCAAAATATCGTCAATGAAACAATATACATTTGGCATATTAAAGTGTTCATCCATAAAATCTTGCCATTCCTGTGGAGCAGGTGACATACCGAACATCATGAACGTTGGTCTATACAACCCCCATGGTGTGGTAATTGTCATAAGCTTTTGTGCCTCCTCATCCATTCGCCTGTTCATATATGCCTTTCTTAAGTCAATTTTACTAAATACTGTTTTAACATTTTGATCATCTTTATTTAATTTTGCAAAAATGTCTTCAATGACAGGGATTGGATGATTTGGCACCTCCAAAAATGGATTTATTGTTACCTTGTAATCCCCACAAATTCTTATATTATGAGGTCCTTTAATGATGGTCACTATGGGTGTAGCCCATGTGCCTGTTTCTTTATTTGTCACTCTATACATTTTACCTTCGGTACATAACTTGTCAAGCTCCTTTTTAACTAAATTTTCTACAGCATAAGCTATTCTTCTTGGTTTAAATGCAATGGGTTTAATATTAGCTTCTTTTAATTTTAAAGTGCCTACAGTACCTTTAATTTCGCCTGGAACCCCTGAAAATATATCTCTATATTTTTCTACTAAATTGTTAAGTTTAATTTGTGAATCTTGGTGAATAATTAAATTGCACCGTTTCATACAAGTTTGCCAATCAATTTTCATAGCACTCAGCCAATCCCTACCTAACAATGGCTTTTTACCTTCTTTGACAATAATCAATGTTGCTAAGTATTTTTCATTTATAATTTTAATATTTACATTTGTCTTACCCAATACAGTGATATTGTTACCACCATATCCTGATAGCTTTAGGTTACATGGAAATAATTTTACATTAGGAAAGGATGCTATGAACATAGATTCAGGCATTAACGTGACATCTGATCCACAATCAATTTCAAATGATATATTTACATTATTAATTTTTAAAGTTATATACCAAGGACTTGGACGCTTCTCATCTATTGATACCACTTTGTTAATATTTAATTAACTCTCTGTTTTCTGAAATAAACTAGACAAATCATAACTATCACCCACAAATTCACTATTCAATTGTACTTCACTAACTTGCATAACAGAAAATTCTTCATCATTTGTAATTTCATGGACCCTCTTGGGTTTGAAAGTTTTGTTACTGTTTGCTTTGCAAACACTTGCCATATGCCCCTTCTTGTGGCATTTAAAACATTCTTCCTCTTTAAATTTGCATTGGGGTTTTACATGCCCCATCTTCCCGCAGCAATGACATTTAATGTTCACCTGTTTTTTACTTATTTTGTGTATGTCTGAGCTTTCTTGCCCAGAACTGCCAGCAGTTATTAATTTTGCTCCCTTCTCCGCCAGCTCCATGCTCATTGCTATCTTCACGGCTTTTGCAAACGTTAAATTTTCTTCACCAAATAATCTTTTAACTATGCTTTCACTCTTTAATCCATGAACGAATTTATCTCTTAGACATCTTTCTAAATGTGTGGTAAAGTTGCACGTCTGTGCCATTTTCTTTAATGCCGCCACAAACTCAGAGATTGACTCGTTTGCCAACTGTTCACGTTTCATAAACTTATATGTTTCCGCGATTTCTGATTGCTGTGGCTCCAAGTGTTTTTCAACAAGTTCCACTAATTCAGTATACGTTTTATCCTGTGGTGTTTCCGGGAAACAGAGTTCTGATAGCAACGTGACCATGTCAAAACCTATAAACGAGATTAAATATTGTGACCACTTCGTTTCATCCACCTCGTGGATCTTCATTTTGTTTTCAAACACCTGTTTGTACACCTTAAATGTGCATTTTGCAGCTGAAAACTCAGGCAGTGAGAGCCCAGCAGCCGCCATTTTGTGAAATTTCGTCCGACGTAACAAGACGAAATTATTCTACTATCTTTCTTGTAGTTTACGGACGTAACACGTAAAACTTTCACTGATTTCTTTTTATCCTCGTCGCCACTGTCACATATTTGCTAGATATGTGCAGGGCTGCTGGGTTAATTGTTTAAATAAAAACTCGGTGTTACATTGCACGTGAGACATTTATTGGGAGAACCCATAGACTAATATCACAACCATAGACAATCCTAAAGCACAGACTATAATTTATGCAACAATAATAGTGTCATTTGGTACTAATTCTAACTTTAAATTGCATATATTTAAGCATGTCTTTACTCGTATCTATGGTATTTGGATTTTGTATCAACCTTTAATAACCCATTGCAGGGTACAGACCTCCCCTAGTAAATCACTGGGGGATTTCGGGCAGTAATCCACCACGGGAGCCTGTGCGGATTGGTGTATACATATATTACAATTTTTTTTTATTTATTTCTGGAGCAGATTTCCTCATGATGTTTTCCTTTCACCCCTGAGGTAGTGACAATTTTTAAAAATCAGTACTTAACTAGAAACGTAGTGTTACGGGCCGAGGATTTGATCTCATGATGACACGAATATGAGTAGAGTATGGATACCCCTAGGCTGTCACCGCAATAATCATAATATATTTCACAAAACGACACTGAGACTTACATTCGTAGGTGTCCTGTCCTGTCTTAGAGTAAGACTTTACTCCAAGGTTGAAACCAATATTATTTGGATGTACCCACCTAAGTAACTTAGTTATAAATATAGATGCCACCTGAAGGAACTGTTTCTAAATATCACCCAGGTGTTTCCACAGAAGTGTCAATTACGCCATATTTACAAACATTACCATCTTATGATCCACTATTTACTATTGATAATGATCATGATGTCATGAAGGAACGGCTTCGTGATCGTCATGACAAGGCGATGTGGGAAGTAGGCGCAGTTTACTTCGGTACATTAAGACATAGTCACGTTGTTCATGTAGATAATTAACATTAATTGAAACGTCATTATTTACAACTAGCTCCTCCCACTCTTATCACATTACACGGCTGTTTAATTTATTAATTTTGGGCCGATATAAAAAAAATCAAGTTCACGAAATTTTGCTACATCTCGTCATGTACCACCATTTTTAAGTAATAGAGGATATGCCAATCTGGGTTTTTATAATTGTAGAAACACCAAAACATACAGAAAAATACAAAATGTAAGTAGATAATTAGAATCTTACTTCATGAATTATCATACCATCGAAGGGCAGAGGGCTCATACGAAATCTGAATGCACCCTTAGTGAATAAGTTTTTTAAAGTTAGTAGTACCTAACGCCAACAATAAAGGGAAAATAGAAATGAAAAGGTAGGTCCCGGCGTGAAGCGAAGAGTTGGTGATGTATAACGAAGGAAAATCTACATTATGTTCTCTTTTGCATCTTTCTATAAGGTTGCTTTTAATATTTATGGTAGGTTCAATGAATTCTCCTTATACTGCTTCAGTGGTATATGTTCCGCTAATGCAAAAGAAGTCTACTGGATATTTCCAGGTTCCGCACCAGATTCGTATATGTTCAGATTCCGCACCAACATAGGTTAACAGTCTCGTGTTCACTACAGCTTCAATTTCTTTCATGATGGTTAGCAATTGTATCCGAAAGTTATGGCAGTTGTGTCTACTGAGATTTTCCAGTGACATGTACAGCTACTAATGGGACTCTTCAATGAAACTGTGTAAAGGATTCTGCAACGTCGGCAATGCTCCCGCATGCCGAACGACAATGACAAAAAAATGTATGTTTCCTAAAAATGTATCTTGTTAAAAATATCTATCGTTAGGTTACCTGGGAGAAATTGACTTTGGGGTATTGTTATTATTTTTGGTTGTTTTGTAACGCCTGAACTAATAACACGCAATTCACTGTTTATATCATTGCTATGTTATGCTTCAGGCGCTCTAGACCAGTAGTTCACAGGTTGCCAATATTGTTACTCTTATGCTATCATGCATATATGATATACTTTTAAACCAATAAATGCACATGTCTAAAAGGTTAAAAACGACTATTTTTTGAAAATCTGTGATAGCTATTTTCAAAACCACCGCTCCAATTTTGAAGATAAAAAAACAAAAAGCCTTCCGAAGTAAATAACATGGAATGCTTGGGATCCGATTTCCAAAACAATATTTCTATCTGTCTAGATACATACGAGTATATCTTGGTGAATTAATTATACATTATAGTATCGTTTAAATAGATAATTAAGATTATTTTCATAATCAGTGAACCGATTTTGATAAAACGCACCATATAAAAAACCTTGCGGTATCAACTAGGTACGCTAAAAAGTAAAACCCCTTAAAAACTGTACCAGTACCTACATCTAGAGGTTAACGATAACAAACAGACAAATATGCAGACATCCTTAAGATTATAAACTGCAATATCACACCTAATCCCGTAATTTTTTACCATTATCACATTACAAGTTTATCTGTGAACAATTGAGGAAACATGTTGTATCATCGTTCAGTTATGACGGGCTATAAAAACATACATAAATACATATAAATGTATAATTAGAATATACGAAAACGATAATAATATTATTGTATATTATTAAATTAAGTAGGTATCTACCTAGCTATAAAAACTGGCCAAATGCGTCTGACACGCATCAAATTAGAGTTCGCAAGAAGTTTTATAATATCGATTTTTCTACTTTGTATTTCAACTAGCCAGCAAACATTGGCAGTCGAGATTATCGTTTAAGTCAACATGTTGTTAAGTTCGTTAATGCTGCTTTCCGAAGAAAGAAAGGCACTATATTATTAGTAAAATTTTTAACGAAAGCGTAAATAACATTATATTTGGAAATTAAATATAAAAAGAATAAACAATTCACACACACAAACACACACACACTCGCAAAGCCACGCGTAACTTATTCTGCACACTATATTTCAAATGTTTTTCATTATTTAATTATTCTTAGTGTGCTTATCGATATATTATTATGTTTGTTTGTAATAAATTCTAAATACCTATCTATTTTTCTTACTTTAAACCCGTGTAACGGGAAGCAAGCTGGCTTTCAAGATACAGATTTTTAATTTAGAGTCAGGGACTCACTCAAAATCTGGTATGTAAAAATTGAGAGAAATAAACAATTTCAAAATGGTTATTTTTTTCATTATATCTTAAAACTACAATTTATCCATTTTTTTTTTATTTTTCTCCAGTCATCAAAATGCATTTGTGCCTTTTTTCTAAGGAGGCCTTTTTTCTAGTTAGAGTACCTAATATTGAAATATTATTCTTAATATCGACTATTAATAATAATAGGACAAACGTGATCACTAGTTTCAGATATTCCATGTACAGATTTGCCAGTATTTCTGTAATAGCCACTTGACTGCATATTATGGGTACATTGCATTGTGCATTTATATGTATATTGTTACAACATATAATAATATGCAGTCAAGTAGTAACAACACCGACCAATAAGACTAAAAATGCTACAAGAATGTAAAAAATATTCTTGTTTATTATAATCGTTCAATCTCCACAGGCTCCGAGGTCAGCGCCAGGTCTGCAAGCTCTAGTGCATCTGATCCCCGATGAAGGCTCAGGCGTGACTGGAGAGCTGGTCTTCACGCAGATCGTCCCCAACGGCCCTGTCACCATAGAAGGCAACATCACTGGCCTTATAGGTGGTCTACACGGCGTCCATGTCCACCAAACTGGTTCTATTAAGGATAACTGCAAGGAGATTGGATCGCACTTCATAGCTTACTATGTAAGTAGGAAGGAAGCAACGGTATTCCCCCGATTAAGAGGCTTGCCTTTAGGATATCCATCTATTTTAAGCGGGTTTCAACGCGAATGTTTACCTTATTTATATTACTGGGCGTTGATATAAATAAAGTAAACATTCGTGTTAAGACACGCTTAAATAGATAAATATATGTGAAAAAAGCGAACATCTCAAATGTTATATTGCCTTAAGGATATATGAAAATATGGCGACCCGAGTCCCACAAAATGCACCATCCCTTTCCCTGCCGAAAACTTTGCATAAATGTATCCACAGATGTGCAAATAAATGATAAGATTGATAGCATAAGATAACATTTAAGGTATTGGGAAGGATGTACGCTGCAATTTCACAATGGTCGGGCGCACTGAACTGTGCAAGTTACCCCTCCTACACAAAAGACCACCGTAAAATGTACTACATTTCCCACTTTATCCTATTACCCCAATGTACGTATGTGTTTCTGTAGTGAGATATGCCAGAGGCCATTTTATCCCACCCTCTCCCCATTTACCCTATCTTTTCTCCAAATCAATTCCTATATCTCGAAAGAGCGTGCCAACGTTTGTCATTCTGGACTGATGTTGGCATGTTTCGTGGATGTCCGTGGCCGACAGTATGTATTTACCCCCCAAGTGGAGCGTCTATTTTTTATTCTTAAGCATGGCAAAGTCGGCAGCGCACTCGTATTCACGCTGGCATTGCACATGGCCGTAAGTCACGATGACAACTTACTTTGTCACCTACTATTTTATATAAAAAAAACTCACAAATCAACAGCTTGTATTTAAACGCGCGGCAAAAAGAATGATCAACAAAAGAACCCATTTTTAATAATTGAAGTAAATACTTTTAAATTACTAAGAACGTTATTATCAAGTGGACTCCAATAGGTATCTTATATGGTCAGAGGACCTAAACTTAACCTTTTAATTTGCTTTAAATTTAATGCATCTCTCTAAATCATCGTCCTATCAAAACTCATATCTGTAAAGGATGTACCGCATCACGTGACATTGCAGGGTCGTCACGGGGGGCCACGTGACCACATTCGACACGTCGGCGACCTTGGCAACGTGAAGGCGGAAGACGGCGAGACGGTGAACGTCAAAATTGTCGACCACCTCGTTTCTTTGGCGGGACCTCGATCGATCGTCGGCAGGTCTTTAGCCATTACGAAGGGCGAGGATGATTATGGACGTGCTGGTACCGAGGATAGTGCGCTGACTGGCACGTCTGGCCCCGCTGTCGCTTGTGGAATCATTGGATACATGAATTAATTTTAGTGATAAGCTTTGTGAATATTTTTGTGTACTTATAATAAATAATCTATTGTATGTAGTGTTTCTAATCCTTTCATTCTTCCCCTTCATACATATTTGCTAAATACAAAGCATCAAAATAGAAAAAATACACAATATTTAGTGAGAAATTAACTCAAGAGTCACGAGCAGTCAGAGTTGTATCTACAATTGTATTTGTATTAGTATCGGATTTGTATTTACAAAATCTATACTTAAGTAGAAATGGTACGGACCGAGGATTTCACCTCGCGACTTTACGAAGGAGAGTCTACGAGGAGATTTTTGGGATCGTAAAATCGCCATATCTTGTCATGATGAAGATGGCATAAATACATAGGCATGTAATACATAGTCGACAAGTTTATTTGATAAAAGTGGCTCAGTCAAGTGTTAACTGTTAAATGTTTCTATAGGCATGTATTAACGTTGCTAATTTAAAATTTATAATATGTGACATTATCTAAGAAAAGGTACCTTATTTTCCATTTAAATTTCCTAGATTTCAGATTTTAGTGAAATCTTAAAAAATATTTTTATTACTTTATCTTAAAAATCAGATATTAACGCGTGTTTCTATTTAAACATAATCTAAACAAGGAAATTTTAAGTTAGAAATCTTAACCAAAGTGAATAAGTCAATAGGTAGGTACCGACAATAAGGTCCATTTATTTCGATGATGTCACAAATTACTAAAATGTCAAATCAAAAACCAGATCATTCAGTTGCAAGCTGATTTTATTATACAGTATAAAAAACAATATTTAACAAAAAATACGCACTTTTACAATAAATAGTCCACGTAGCACCACCGATTTGTAGGTTTGAAATAAAAAATTATTTCCAAAACTTTATCCTTAAATTATGTGATGTTTTACGCCCAAACCAACCTAAATATTAAATAAGTATAAATAGCTTAATTTAAATCCGCCATTTCGATTTTGTAAAATGGATACAACTTGAGGTACCTATATTAATTGCGTAAGAGAGATGAAAAGACGACTCATTGAATAATGCATCTCACTCATACAAACCAAAATAGTATTGGTTTTAAAACGGATACATATTGCATTTCAGGATAGTAAAAACATAACAGTAAGTTATCTTTATAAAAATGCAAGAATCACTGTTTGTTTGTGTGCGTGTCGTGTCCGTACGCATCACTGCACACCACACAATCTCCATTAAACGTTCGCAAAGCGCTTCATTGAGAACCGAGAACAAATAATTTATCTCAACGGAACTAGAGTTAAATTACTGGTTATCTTTCCAATGATTTTACTCTGAGAAGTCAATACGACCTATTACATAACTATTTATCCTGTATATTATGAAAGCACACATTATAGGATTATTATAACCTAGCTAGTGTATATACTAGCTTGAAGCAAAACATAGTTAATGATTATCATTACAAGTCTGCAATATTAATATGTCACAACTTTTAACACGATGGATATAAGTTTATACAGTGCAATATAGCAGTTTCACCAAAGTATTGATTATCGACAATGTTAATTTGAATGCAGAACTGTCTTTACAATATGTACCCGCTTACAAAACGAAAAACAAAAATAAAAAAGTAGTATTGGCCAAAAGTATCAAAAAATAAACCAAAACTTTGGTATACCCAAGTGATGTGATGGTACTTTATGTACCCTTGCCTATTAATATTATACTTTTACTGGAGGCCAATGGATGCGATAAGTGATTCAACCTTCGCGATGTAGGCTTTCTGGGCATCCTCCTTTGAGGTTCCTTTCCTGCCGACCCATGCCTCGAACTTGGCTTTTCCTTTCAGGTCGAACAGGCCAGGTTTGTCTGTAATTAAAATAAAAATCAACTTAGTAAATGTTTCTTATTACAGTACAGAATCTTTCTTGGCTACACCGTCAGCTACGTCGCTACACACCGGCCTTCACCCAAACTTTTACCAGGTATCGGCACGCCTGGACGATTCTCACCGACTCCGCGATCCCGCGGTACCCTCCCAAAGCAACGTCCTAAGCCGAGGTCCGTTTCTTCCGTCGGTCTACCGGCGGAGGATCGGTCGGTCTTAGGCTCGTTGATGCACATACTTTTTGCTCCTGGCTGAGCGCCTTCTGCGTTCGCCTTAAACCATACATGTGCGGTGAAAGACCATACATGAAAGACCATTAGAGCTACAAGAATTAGGCCATTCCGAAAAAAAAGTACAGGACCTTATAGATGTTATGTTATAGTTTTGATCTTAAAGTACAGGTCTTGCTTAGTTTAGAATTTGGTTGTGATATTCAAGTTGTACTTTGTGCCTTGTTTGTGCCTTGTAATTTGTAAACATTTGTATGTGTGAAACGCTTTTTGAATAAGATTCTATTCTATTATTATTAAATCCGGCAAGCAATCACACGTTGAAACGTTGAAAGCACTACTGGACATGAACCTCTCCATTGTCTTATGGCGAGTATTCTCTTTTTGAGGTGGTGTAGTTCCTTTGTTACCCTTTGTCACGGCTTTGTTACCCTTTTAATTTCCTCGCGATGTTTCCCTTCAACGGCGAGCTAGTGATAACTGAAAAATACCTACTTTTAGTAGGAATTCGGCGATACGGGCTGGCTTTGGAAGTCACGTTTTCTATGCAATATTTTTTTATAGAAATATGGTAGCATACGAGCAAAGAGTCCACCTGGTGCGACATCTGCGATACATGTTGCGCTGCCTATCATTGGGAATTTGGAAATGTATTTGAAGAAAGAATTGGGAAAATAGAATAGGACGTGATGATAATGGGCTTTGGCATATCTCACTCCCCTACCGAAACATGTACTTACATTGGGGGTATAGATTAAAGTAAGAAATACGATTTTTTTGTCTTTTCTGAGAATGCAGGGTAAATTGGCCAGTCAAGTGCGTATAACGGCTGTAGGAGTGCACCCACCTCTTATCCAAATTATTCACAATACCCTTTTTAGTATCTGAATAATGTCTATAAGTCAGTCGCGGTACTTTCGTAGAAATCCAAAAGGCGGACTTAACAAATCGCAAACTATCTTAGCATTATTGCGTTGCATGATGGACTTCGCAAAGTTAATACCCGATTCCATAAAGTATGTGCTGGTTTAATTTACTAGGTTTGAGTATTAAACGATAAACACAGGTGTATGAAGTATGTGAAAACATTATTATCGATAAGATTACTTATCAATAAATCACTCCTGTAATTAGAAATAGTACCTATCAATAACTATTTTCTAAGTTTTAAATTGTCGCTATGCAGAATGTGTCCAAATTATTCCCAAAGCCCTATTCGTGATTCTAATAAACATTTATGACCAGCGCCGGCTCTAGCCCATGTAGCGCCCGGGTGCAATCAATACCCTGGCGCCCTCTAGTAGGCGCGTGAACACGGGCGCAGTCTTTGAGAGCGCCCCCTAAAACCCTGTGACCGTGTGCGCCGCACACCCTGCACTATAGATAAAGCCGGCTCTGTTTATGACTAGGCCATTAAGCACCCGTGAGGGGCTTAGTCCCATGTTGAGAGGAAGAGGGTCCACGCTGCAATCCCACAGTATGCACACTCCACAGGGCAAAGTACCCCTCTCTCACACAAGACTATCGTAAAATGTACTGCATTTCTCTCAACGTACGTACGTTTTTCGGTAGTGAGTGAGATATGCCAGTTCATCCCATCCTATCCCTCCCCTTTTTCTCAATCCGTTACTAAATTTCCAAAAGTAAGCAAGGCATCCAGGAGTGTGTCAACATTTGTCATTGTTGACTGATGTTGGCATGATCACGTATATTCATGGGCAACAGTATCCACTTACCATCAGGGGGTCTGTCTGCACATCTATCATCTTTTTAATCACAATAATCATGGGAATTGTCCGATTTTGTTGCCGCCTTTATTGCTTTGTACACTATTCTGTAAATATTAACCAATGCAACAGATTGCCAATGAGCAAATATATGTATGTATATTGATATGAAAAGGTGTATCTAATGAAAATATTTTACAAACCTTTTGATAATAACCTTTAATATAATCACCTTAATTTAACCAATTAATGATAATCACCTTTAATATCGATATAAATATAATAATAAATTATAACTGACAGCTGAACGCTGTACTATATAAGGGCCTAACAATGGGGAAAGGGGGATTCTACACGTCATTTGCGATGCAATCTAGAAAATTCATTAAACCGCATCAGCGAAGTTTTGTATATGGTAAGAAGGTGGCAAACAAGTAGACAATCCACCTAGTGATATCTGGATACTGACGAACATAGATATTCGCGACACATGCCAACAACAGTCCAGACCAGAATGACAAAATTTGTAGTGACAAACAAGCAGTTGTTATTATGCTATTTAGTCGGGCCATATCTCCGATAATCAAGACTACCGTAAAATTTTCAAGAGTACATTTCCCACTTTATCCTTTTCCCCATGGTATATATTCGGAAGTTCCCATGGTGTTTCGGAAGTGAGCGAGATATGCCAGAGCATCACATCCTTTCCTATCCCTCTACATTTCTGCTACCCTTTTTCCAAATCTGTTTCAAATTTTCAAATATAAGCAGTCCATCCGGGGTAGTGCCTGGTGGCAAATTTTGTCATTCTGGATTGATGTTGCCATATATCTCAGATGTCCACTGACGGTATCCACTTACAACCAGGTGAACTGTTTGCTCCTCTACAATATTCATTCTATAACAAAAATATGTAAGCAAGAAATGAATGAAAAAAACTTTAGTATTATTATTTGATAGAATAAATAACTAAGTATTATATAGTGATATAAAATTAATAATATGCTGTCTGGTTTTCCAAATTAATTAATAATGAGATAAACTATAACTAAAATCAAGATAAAGGCTGAGATAAAGGGCTTAAAAACCACAAAAAAAAAATAGCAATAAGAACAGTAATAAAGAATGACGTCATTCTTGTTCAATGTCATTTCAATCACGCATGAGTGATCAAGAAACCAATAGCACCCCTTCACGTTCCAATTTCAAGTACATACCTAGGCTGAGTTCCAAAACGTGTGAAAATCCATCTTAGCAATCTAATTCATGGTCTCTTTTTTATGTTATGAAGATAGAAGAGGATGTATTGTTAGTACATTGCCAAAGAACGATTTTCGCATGTTTAGAAACTCAGTCCTAACTTTCTAATAAATTTGGATAATTATTTTTAATTAAACTTTGTTAGACCTTTTTTTATAGAAAGAAGGTGACAGACAGTCCACCTGATGGTAAGTGGATACTGTTGCTCTGCGACATCCGTGATATATGCCAACATCAGACCAGAATGACAAACGTTGCTAAACCGCAGGATGCGCTGCCTTAGAGACTAAGGAATATATTTGGAGCAGAGATTGGGAAAATGGGATGGAATAAGATTGGATGGAATGGGAATGTGCTCTGGCATATCTCACTCACTACCAAAACACATATGGACATTGGGGAAGAGGATAAAGTTGGAAATGCAGTACACTTTGCGGTAGTCTTCTGTAAGAAGGGTATAGCATGGCTAGCTGAATGCATGCAGCAACTGTGCGATGGCAGCCTGCACCCTCTCCCTTTTCTGATTGTTAGATAAGCCATTAAGCATATCAATATCAAAAATCAACTATTTTAGCAATAAACTTACTAGCTGGGTCTGCATCTCCTACTGTGACCTGTTTGAAAAGTCCATACAGCTCCAGAAGGTCACTATCGCTGGGAAGGGTCTTCAGCTTCTTGACATCAGCGGCAGCTTTGTCGAATTGCTGAAACAATATAATGTAATGGATTGTGTAATTGTTTTGTCTGCAAGTAGAACTTCGTTGACTTTTTTAACATAGTATATTAAAAGGATTGTTGTTCAAACACAAGCTATGTTTTGTGACCTAGTACAATATTTTATCCAAATTCTGATTCATTTAACCCTGAGACTAGAGAGCACATCTGCAAATGGACAGTAGTTGACGTTTTTAGACTGTTTTAAAAAATCTATTACTAATATGTCCAGAAAACTATAAGTTATATGAAAGAAATTTTATATAGAAAGGTGACGAACAAAGAGACAATGGATGATAAGTGGATAATTGACATTTATATCTTCCAATAGATATATTATGTATATTGGAGTAACAGTAAACACACAATAACATGTATATAAAAAAAGAGGCAAAAATATTCTTTCTGCGTATGACGTTTATAGATATTTCAAATGTTAAATGAAGCAATAACTATATTTGATACCTATTATAATTAACTTGCAACATAGTTAATATAAGCCAATTAGTTTACTATTAGTATTATTTCAATTATTTGCATTGAAATGTGGGTAGAGCAGATGGCAGAAGCAGAGGGTAGAGAATGGTGGCAGAAGAGCATACAGTCCATCTGATGGTAAGTGGATACTGTTGCCCATAGTCATGTGCGATACATGCCAACATTAGTCTAAATTGACAAACGTTGGCATGCCCCCGAAAGTGCTGCCTACCTTTGAAGATATAGGAATGGATTTGGAGAAAGGCTTGGGAAAATGGAGAGGGATAGGATGGGAATGGGCTATATTTCGGTAGTGAGTGAGATCACTATCGAAATGCAGTACATTTCAGGGTAGTCTTCTGTGAGAGAGGGATAACATGGCCAATCAAGCACACCCAGCGGCTGTTGAATTGCATCATGCACACTACACCTCAAATTTCTGGCAGTTATGAGGATTTAGGACAAAATAAGTACTGATTTTTTATCCAACATTCAAAAGGTTATGTCCAGTGTATGTTTGGCTTTTGGGGTCATATAATAACCCCATCAATACACCTGCCCTTGAATAGGACATATAGGAAAAGAGAATAAATTTGCATATCAACTGAATGTCTTACAAGTTCCTTGAGTGGTATTTGAAAGCTTTATTAAATATATTGACAGTGGAAAAGAGTAATAGGATGTGTCATACAACTTATCTTAAAATTTAAACCACAATAAAGAATTAAGGTTTAGTTTTGAAAGTAAAGTGTGTGTTGCTTATCCCATTTCTCCTTCCCACCGTCAATATGCATACATTCATTATGTTGCTAAGTGCAGTAAAATAGAGAAATGTATTAATCATTTTTTACATAATTTCACAATTTAATTATCAGTTACCAAGAAACTAATGAAGCATGTATGTTAATAACAAAACTTTCTCTAACACTCATGCAAACTGTTGAGACCAATAATAGTTAATTAACCTAAATAAAAACGATAATGTTTCTGATACAGCTTTAAAATTTTTACATAAATTAAAAATTACTGGCTGGAATCTTAAATCTCAATTTAAATAAGTAGTTTTAAAAGGGTGCACAGTCATAGATATATTTATTTGACTTTGGAAGTGCTGTCAAGGACAATTTGGTAGATACTTTAAAAAACTTACCTCCTGCAAAGACATGATGATTCAGTGAAACAACCTAAAAACAAAAAAAAAACGTTAAAATATTGTAACTAATGTTAGGTACTTAAAAAATATGACGTGAGACCGGTGTTTTTGAATACATTAACACAACCCGTTACAAGGGCAAAAATTATTTTTCAGTATATAAATGTAGGTTGATGGTTTTAATTATGAGGTTTAATGAACCACGAAACAATAGGGGATTTAATGAACAACGCCGAGTCGTAATTACGTTAATTATATAATTAAAAAAGAAATAACGTCACTAACTTTTATTTTATAAGGAAACAAGCAGTCAACACGATTTCTCGTTAGGAACTGAACTTCAATCTGTGAAACAAGTTAGTCGACTCGAGCATGACTCGAGCAGTGGGTTGTTATCGTCACAATTTCCGCAACATATACGTAATACTTAGCCGCCACCTTTATCAAGGTAGGTACTAAATTATAAAATATCAACTATTTCCTAAAAAAAAACACTTGTAAGAGAACTGTCAGGTGTTAAAGTTTGAGAATGTCAAATTTGACGAAATTAGTGATGGGTAACTTCGGAGTTAATGAATTAAAAGAGTTGAATCCGCGAGCGGACTAGAAACCTTTAGTTACTCCATCGAACTGTTACTAAGTCCGAGGAGTTATTTAACTCCGAGGACTTACTTATTCTTTTGACGTTTTGTTTTTGGTTGGATTGTGGCGCGACTTTTTTTTTTTAGGATAGGTATATCAAGTGTGAAATCCCTTAATTGTTCCATTTACTCCTTACTACTCCGATCGTCGGAGATTACTCCTCGATGGCGTGACCTTTTTTTTTAGGATAGATGTATCAAGAGTTAAATTGTTTAATTGTTCCATAGAGCTTCTTTTTTTCCTTGTGCTTGATTACCCAGCACTAGCATCGATAGTGATTACGTAAAAGAGTTACTAAGAGGAGTTGGATCCGCAGGCGGAGTAGGATTAGGTGAGTTAAACTACTCCGAAAAGTCTTGATTACCCACCACTAGACGAAATCCATATTGAAGTGTGTTGCTGTTGCACTAAACGTCATCGAATAAAAATGATACCTACCGAATAAAAAAAATATTAAATTATTTTGTGTCGTGAAGGAATGTAAAATAAATTTTCATTGAATTTAATGCACTAGGTATATAATATATATTTTTTTTTATATGAATAAGGTGATATGTAAGCACAAAGCTTACCTGATGGTAAGAGTTTAGCATCGCTCATAGATATCTACGATACATTACATGGCTATAATGTGCTACACATTAGATATAAGTGCCATGTGGTGTCGGCCGGCTATAGAATAGCACCACCCCATCTCCCGTAGCTGTGGTAAAAGACGACTAAGGGATAACAAAGCAGCTACTACCACTAACCCTGAGGAACTACACCACCTCTAAAAAAATGGACTTGCCAACCCGCTTGGCTAGCGTGGCGTTTTCAGGCCTTACATCCCTCATGCACGAGTCAATGTGCGTGAGGAGGCCCATGTCTAGCAGTGGATACTGAAAGGGCTGGTTGCATTGCATTAGGTACATACGATAACTAGGTACCTACACGATAAACATGCTGAGGTGTTTTGAGAGTGAGATCTGTTAAAACCTATTTCCCATAGAGTAGCCCCCTACTTGGATCCTACTCTAGGGGATGAATAGGGGGAAAGAAATAATGGAAGTCTCTTGTGGCACTATATTATTCCCTCCCCATGCCGTTTAGTCTTATCTCATTCCATCCAGTATAATGCGGTAAAGAAAACTCATCATCGTCCCCGTTCCGCATCCTGTTATAGTCTCCATTCCCGTTACTCCCGTTATATTCCCCATGCTTCCAAATCCTTTATTCAAATGTACCTATTTCTAAATAATGTGTTTCTCGTACAAACCATTATCATTATTGACTGATGTATCCACGTACCACCAATACATATATTCGCCTATAACCTTCTTACTACACGAAAAACGACATTTAGTTCTTGAGTGCCGCTTTGCTAAAAATCTTTCTGTAAAGATTAATTTAATAGTTAATAAAATATTAATTGTTGCCAGTTACTGAGTGTTCCTCCATTCTCAACTCCCCCGAAAAGTAAATAGTATTACTAAGTATTAGTATTTTTTTTTATGGACGAAGGTGGAGGACAAGCATACAGTCCACCTGATGGTAAGGGATACTGTAGCCCATAGACATCCGTGATACATGCCAACATTAGTCCAAAATGACAAAAGTTGACACGCCCCCGGATGCGCTGCCTACCTTTGGATATAGGAATGGATTTGGAGAAAGGGTTGGGTTGGGGTACGTATATACATTAGGGAAATAAGATAAAGTGGGAAATGCACATTTCAAGGTAGTCTTCTGTGAGAGAGGGGTAACGTGGCCAGTCGAGTGCGCCCAGCGGCTGTTGGATTAGTATTACTATTAGTAATAGCATTCCACTAAAGTCTACGCTTGCCTTTACAGGTCCCACAGCGGTGATACGGAGACGACTCGTTTTCTTGAGCGTCTACAAGAGACGACTGACAGCGTGCTCGAGCAGTTCCCTTGCGCGGAAGTGGTGGTCCTCGGTGATTTCAACGCTCATCACGAAGAGTGGTTGGGATCCCGAATAACCGACCGCGCAGGGAGAGCAGCCTACAACTTTGCCCTGACCTATGGTTTCTCGCAGTTGGTATCCTCACCCACGAGGATACCTGATATCGAGAGCCATACTCCCTCCTTATTGGACCTCCTGCTGACTACGCGGCCGAATGACTACAATGTTGTTGTTGATGCTCCGTTAGGATCATCAGACCATTGTATCATTCGAACTGCTGTGCCAGCTAAACAATCCGCGCCGACCTATTCTCGGGGAACGCGCAACGTCTGGCACTACAAGTCTGCAGATTGGGATGGGTTGCGCGAATTTTACGCTTCTTATCCCTGGGGGCAGCTCTGTTTCTCGTCGGATGATCCGGATACCTGTGCAGACTCCGTTGCCGACGTGGTGTTGCAGGGCATGGAATGTTATATTCCTTGTTCCGTGATACCCGTAGGCGGACGGAGCCAGCCTTGGTTTAATCAGTCCTGTAAAGAGGCCCGCCATAATAAGCGGGCTGCATACAGGGCCTGGGCTAAAGCGTAGGTGTCTGAAGATCCGAATACCACCGACTTGAGGAAGAAATTTAACGCTGCCTCGAGGTGCAGTAAGAGGATCACTGTCAGGGCAAGGAATGAGCACATCCGCAGAATTGGCGATCGACTAGCAAGCTATCCTTCTGGAAGTCGTGCTTTCTGGTCGCTCGCTAAGGCTGCCAAGGATAACTTCTGTCAGTCGATGTCTTCTGTCTTCTGTCAGTCAGGAAACTCGATGGCTCACTGGCCCATGGGGCGAAAGAGAAAGCCGATCTCCTGGGCAGTCTCTTCGCCTCAAACTCGACTCTGGACGATAGAGGTGCCTCACCACCGTCCACCTCAAGGTGCACAAGCTCCATGCCAAAAATCTGCTTCACCCAGCGTGAAGTTCGGCGAGCTCTAGCATCTCTTGATATCCGAAAGTCGAGTGGGCCAGATGGTATTACTGCGGTGGTGCTCAAATTTTGCGCTCCCGAGTTGTCTCCGGTGCTTACGCGACTCTTTAGGCTCTCATATTCCGCAAAAAGCTTCCCGTCGGCATGGAAGGTGGCTCATGTTCACCCTTTGCCTAAAAAGGGTGACCGCACCGACCCGGCCAACTACAGGCCAATAGCGATCACCTCCCTCCTCTCCAAAGTGATGGAACGTGTTATAAACACACAGCTCCTTGGGTACCTAGAGGATCACCAGCTGATTAGCGACCGTCAATATGGATTTCGCCATAATCGCTCGGCTGGTGATCTTTTAGCGTATTTAACACACCGCTGGGCTGACGCCATTGAGAGTAGAGGCGAGGCTCTGGCTGTAGGCCTAGACATTGCGAAAGCTTTTGACCGGGTATGGCACAAATCGCTGCTTTCCAAGTTACCATCTTTCGGGATACCCGAGGGATTATGCGAATGGGTTGCCAGTTTCCTGACTGGACGGAGCATCAGAGTCGTTATCGATGGTAGCTGCTCCGACACCATGTCTATTAACGCTGGCGTCCCGCAAGGCTCCGTGTTGTCCCCAACTCTGTTCCTTCTGCATATCAACGACCTGTTGCAAATTGGTGACATACGTTGCTATGCAGATGACAGTACTGGAGACGCCTTGTACAGGGGCCGCGCCAACATCCCTCGGGTCGAAGTGGAAGAGAGTCACGCCAGGCTTGTGTCTGAAATCGAAGACTCTTTAGATCTAGTCTCGATTTGGGGTTCTATGAACCTAGTGGATTTCAACCCCAGTAAGACGCAAGTCTGTGCATTCACCGCTAAAAAAAAAACCCTTTTGTTGTAGCACCTCGCTTTCAGAGCATACCTCTTAAGATCTTGGAGAGTATCGGGATCCTTGGTATCGACATCTCCAGCAAAGTCGAATTTAGGGGTCATCTGGACAATAAGGCCAAAATGGCCTCCAAAAAGCTCGGTGTGCTGAACAGAGCGAAGCGGTACTTCAAACCTGGGCAACTCCTTATGCTTTACAAAGCTCAGGTGAGGCCCCATATGGAGTACTGTTCTCATCTCTGGGCCGGCGCACCGAAATACCAATTGGACCCATTTGACTCAATCCAACGACGTGCTGTTCGTATTGTCGACGATCCCACTCTCACGGGCGGTTTAGAATCCCTCAGCATTCGGAGAGACGTTGCGTCTCTCTGTGTGTTCTACCGCCTGTACAATGGGGAATGCTCTGAAGAATTGTTTAATATAATTCCCACCTCGGGTTTCTACAACCGCACCTCCCGTCATAGAAGTGCGGTCCATCCGCATTTCCTCGATACGGAGGTGTCGCCAACTATGCGGTCCAAAAACTATTTTATACCGCGAACCCGTAGGCTGTGGAACGAACTGCCTCAAGAGGTCTTTCCATTGAGCTACGATATGGGGTTCTTCAAGAGAGCTGTGAATAGGATTTTGCAAGGTCGGCGGCGCGCCCGCATGCCCCCTGGTGTTGTAGGTGCCCATGGGCGGCGGTAACACTTACCATCACGTGGGACCGCTTGCTCGTCCGCCCCCTACTCTATAAAAAAAAAAAAAAAATATTAAATATTTCCGAATATTACTATCGCATTTTTATTTTCTTTGCGCTAGTTACATTCAGAAATTAGACGCCAGACAAACAGGTATTGAAACTTATGTTACTCTTTTCTTGGGTCGGTTGAAAAAAGTAAATAATAGTGTTACTTATTGCCCATCACCAGTCATGACCAACTGACAGACGTCAGGAACGCATTCTCTCAGCGGCCGGACGATAGAACGTTATTAACTGATATATGATGATATCGAATGTCTTGTTCATTACTTCTTCAACTTGCTAATTCTATGAGCCATGTCGCGGCGACTATCACCATTCACCATTTATTTAATTAAAATTTCATCCAGTAATAGCTAAAGTTTCTACCTCAGCTCTACCTATATGCGAAAATTCACAACATTAAATCAATCAATATACTAAGTATAAACCTGTGTCACTCCATTTCCTATATAGGCTTCTTCCAAGACTCACCACCATAGATGATCTTCCACTCTTATCCAATCACCATTGGCGTCAATTGGCGACTTTCTTTAAATCATTGTCAGTTCACCGGGATGGAAAGTGATCCGCTTTAAGTCTCCAAGGAGTCTTCTATCCCATCGATGTCGACACACCCAGATTATGCTCGGTCTATACCTTTCCATCTCTCGTTGATTGATTTTAAACTATGGAGAGTATAAGTAGAGTATAATTTACTCGTAAATTATCGCAAACAACATAAATAGAACAAAAATGTGTTAAGATATTTTTATTGACAACATATATTTGAAAATGTTTATCTACACCTGCTTTTAAGCCATTGTTTTACCATTCTTTAGAGTAGCAGCATGCTATTGTATTCGTATGACTCTAGACCAGGGATGGAAAAAAACAGTTTTCTTTATTTCGAACAAAACAAACAGATTTTTTTGTTTCTGACATTGTTTTTTTGTTTAAAATAGGTATTTATTATTTCAATAAAAAAACATGTTTGTAACATATTAGAAATGTTTGAAGTCCACGGTAATTACAAGTTTATGTAGGTAACAAGTACCTACTTACATTATTATAATCTAATAATGTACATGGTGGCTTAGGTATGTACCTGTCGGTTGATCTCGATTGTGCCATTGATTGGTCTTTGAAAGTGCCGAGTACTGATACCTACTTTACCTGTTTATAAAACAACACAGTAGAATTGAACCTTATTATCAGAAAATTAAGTTTTTATTTCAATTACTGCTTCGCGTCCACGTATCCAATAAATCAATCAAACTCGATGCTGATTGAGGATGCTGATGTCGGCTATGAATATTCCCTAAGCGACTTACAAAAGTTCGATTCACGGTATGAAATGGCAATGACACCAGCACATTTTGTAGCGAATTTATTGGACCCAATGCAATGCAGTACATAGAAACTTACCTACTATAAAGAAGTAATGCCAGATGTAATTAAATTCAAGGCAATGACACGCCATTACACAGCTTCTTATTTGAAGAACACGTCATGAAAAACGTCAATGCCTTAGAATGGTGGGTGTCTTTAAGGGCACAAATCAATAACACAACTGTAGAATGGGTCTGCACATGCGGCCACCGGACGGACGAGCTCCTGTAACCGCCGCCGCCAGCCTAGTTGGCAGGCGGGATGCGGGAAGGCTAGACGATGTAAAGAAACAAGAAGTATATATAGGCTGACTATATTAATAGGCAACCAAAGACCAGGGGAGCCGTTGCCCCCTGAGATGACACACGAGTACCAGGGGTTCCTCACACTGAGAAGTGCGGAGGACCCGGTAAGTAAAGCAGCTACATACTGCTGTGGCTTCCAGCGGAGGAATAGAAAGATTGTTCTCAACGTTTGGCTCCATACACTCTGACCTAGTCTGGAAACGACTAGGTATTGAAAAAGCTGCAAAACTTGTCGCCGTGTTTAAACATTTAAATAAGTAATAAATACGTTCTTGTCTTTCATAATTTTATATGTTAATATTTTTTATAATCTTTGTCTATTTTTAATAAACGATGCTTGCATAGGGGATCTTAATTTTAATTATAAAATAGAGCCTTTATTTCTTAGCAGCTTCGACGATCAATTTTGTTCCTTGATATTTTCATTACATGGCTTGTTAAAAGTACATTCAATGAACTTAAAGTAAGCCAGTTACAAGTAACATTAGATTGAGCTATGTTGGTATTGCAAAAATAAAGGTACAAACTATGGCAGCGGAAGTTGCCTGGAAATAGGAGCTCACGATACGAGGGCACATAGGTCAGTTACCCTCTTTACTTATAATACCTACCCTACACTACATAATAAAGCTGCATATCACTTGTTTCCACGTTATATACACATGGCGTACATATTATAATATGAGGACTGCAAAGCAAAGTCATTGTCCTTAGACAAAACTCACAGGTGTACGAAATGATTTTTCTTCATGTTTCTATTTGTTAGAAACAGTGTTTCTGACACTTCCTGACAGTCCATTTTAAACTTGTTTTTAATAAATTTGTTAGAAACACTGTTAAAAATAAGCGTTTTAAAATACTTTATTAGAATTATGCTATCCCTGCTCTAGACACTACAGAAAGTTTCATCAAAATCCGTCTACAGATTTTCTATTCTCACGTGTAGGTACCTATATATGAAAAAAAAAACAGAAATTTTGTTTTATAGCCGTTTCGTTGCCTAGATATAAATATTTAATGACGATACATGACTTATTATGACTGGATATTCATGTAGTTTAGAAGTTATCCCGTTAAATATGGTTATCTTCTCTAAAGATCCTCGTTTTAAAGTTGGAAAGAAACTATTGAGCTCATTATATCGCCCTAGTATCAGTAGTCCGGTTATAATAAGGCCCGGTTAACTAATAGTTCGGTTATTAAAACCGAACTACTGATACAAGGCCGTTATATGAAAGACCAATAACTCTTGCAATTTTCGTCCATAATAAAATGTGTACTTATATTTAAAAATGACATACCTTTGTATACAATGAACGTGACAAAGAAAGAAGATCATGTATTAAATCGAGTAAAGTGTAATCAAGTATAAATTATGTATCAAGTGTTGCATTGGATTTTTATTGCAACAAGACATTCTAAAATGTACCTACTCATAATTTTATTTAGCCTTCTTAGTAGAGCTAATAAAATTATTTTCAAAACGCTCCGTTGGTTCAACTTAAAAACTTGTTCGAGAAATAAAAAAAAAAAAATATGAGAACAATAAGTTATTTCATAATTTATGAACAGTGCGTCTTCTGCACGGAATTGTGAGTTTTAACAACCTTTTGATTTGTGTTTACCTTTCTATGATATCGTCTCAGGGAATTAATTATCAAGAACAAAACAAAAACTTTTTATTTTTTTATTAATACATAATAAAGTATAAATTATAAGTAACTTAGTAACTACAAATAATTATGGTTAAGCGTATTTTGACTGGAGCTGTTTAGCCAGGTCAATGTACTGCTTCTTGGCGTCGTCTTGAGAGATACCCTTGCGGCCAGTCCACGCCTTAAACTTGGCATTCTCTACCACACCACTGGGTTCAGCTGTAAAAGGTATTTATTTTTACTTAGACATAATATACTTATCATTAATTGAATCTTCCGGGCTACTTGGCCGAGGTCTTCTGGAATCTCTTCTCTTTCTTCCAAGAGAAGAAAGAAGACCTCGGCCAAGTAGCCCGGAAGATTCAATTAATATGGACACCGGCCGAGAAAGCCTACACTCCACTATAATATGCTTAACATTTTTATATACATACTTATTATATGTTTACATACATAGCAATTAAACTACTTTGAACGGTTTAAATCGCGTATATTTGACATTATTTATATCCCGACGTTTCGAACACTTTGCAGTGGACGTGGTCACGGCTTTTGACGCAAATGCATTTGAACCTAAAGTTCACAGAACTTGTCAATATGGTGCTACTACCTACATTTTATGTATTTCATTGCCTCTGTAAAGCCTACATACATATATTTACTTTTATTGGTATTGCTATATATAGACATAGATGTTTAGCATACACGAGGGGCATTCGTTATGTCTTAAAAATCGCTACGACATCTTTTATTATGAAATGTTTTTAATGTCCGACCAATCTCAAGTAACTTATCATTCTTATAGTTTACTATAAATTATGTATAATTATTATGGCAGACAACGAAATCAAATCTGGCTAGTCTGGCTACAAATATGTTGCCAACCACGTAAGCCTAACAAAATAATATTTAATTGAACTGGACTGGACAAAATAATTGTCTTTCTGTCCCTCTCTATTCCTTATGTAATTTGATGCTAATTATTATCAACTACAGTTAAACATGTTGACGTAGTAATTAAGCTAAATCAATGTCGTCAATTATCACAATTATATTTAATTAAACAGATCATAATCAGATAATTTAGAATTGATAGTTGTTTAGCTATAATGTTTACCTAATTAAAATATTTCTTTTATCAGATATTTATTTTCAATCAAATTAAGTTTATGACGCAAAGTGGTTGTTTATGACGCAGAGTTAACAGTAAAGCAAAAAATAATTTAAACAATTTATGAAATATAAATTTCGTAATGCTTAATTCGTAAATAATATCGTAATGCAAAAGTTTGTTTGTTTATCACCTAATATTTGTCCTTAATAACAACAAATCAACGAACCGTTATCAATTAGAGTTACCTACGTGTTACTCGTAAGTAAGGTGTGTTTAATTAATGCACAAGAGTTTTTATTTACGGAAAACCCGCAGGCAATAGCTGGTTCGTTAATACATTTTCAAAAGTACTGGTTTGATTTTGATGACAATATAGCAAAATCGAAAAAAAAGTGGATTAGTAAATTTTGTGATTAACTTCACTAACGCTTAATCATTTTTGATCATTTCATGATACTGATCATTTCTTTCCGGATTTTTTTTTTATAGAGAAGAGAGCGGACGAGCAATCGGTCCCACGTGATGGTAAGTGTTACCGCCGCCCATGGACACCTGCAACACCAGGGGGTATGTGGGCGCGCCGCCGACTTTACAAAATCCTATTCACAGCTTTCTTGAAGAACCCCATGTCGTAGCTTAATTCGGATTTGACAGATGGAATATTCGCGGAATGTTTGAAAGTACTAAAAATACATACGGATGTTAACATCGCCGGTGATGGCCTGCTTGTACAGAGAGTACAGTGCTAGATTCTCTGAGTCAGCTGGCCTGGTTTTCCAGTTCCTCACGGAGTCAGAAACTTGCTTGAATTCCTGAAGAAATAGTAACAATGCATTATAATAAATAATGACATAATTTAAGTAAATTATTATAATGCCTATCATATGGAAAACTAATTAGGTACCTAATACTAGCTGTCCCAAAATGTCTCTACATGTTTACATGTCTACCTACTATTCTTCTGAAAATTGAACTAAATATATTCCCCACTCCTCTATTTGTAAAAAAACAAACATAAGTATTCTAAAACTAGCTCAATTACACATACTTTAATATGAACTTAATCGAAATTATTCTCTTGAAATTATGAGTAGGTACATCCCTATACCGACTTAAAGAAGACAATAAGAGAAGGCAATTTAGAACTGCTGGTTACATTCTAAACTAAAATTCTTGAAAGCAAATCGCAGACATTGATGTTGTGTTGCAAAAAATTCGGTTACGTACATTGAGAACAGGTGAAATGGTACTTTTTATACTGTTTACGTACCATACAAATTGTTTTTACCCTGCAGTTTTACTTAAAATTGAGTAAAGCCAGTTTTGTGTTCATAGGTAACTTATCAATTGTGTTTTTGTCAATATAATGCAAAGGAGGTTGCACACGAGCGGACATTTCACCTTCACCTTATATTTTACCATTTTACTTTTACCTTTCTATATCTAGATATAGAAAAATATTTGTTCTGTACACCACCGTTTATAAATTTGGAAGTTTAGCTTTTTAGTCGAACTCATGTTTAATGACTATAAGAATGAGTCCAAATATCGATTGTAGGTTGTGTTAATAGGAAACTATTATTATCGTTTGTTGTTAAATATGAATGGGATTATTATTAAGTAATCTGACGTGGATAATACAATAGTACGATAAAGGAATCGCTTCTACTATCCATTGGATATACTCGTATATGCAAACTACAGTAGAAATATTTACTACTATATAGTGACGATCCACTTGTTCATGTATGTACGTTAGTGCCGTTAGCGTAAGAGTAGATGGCGTAGGGCGTAGGCGTAGGTTACGTCAGGGCAAAAGTACGCCAGGGAAGAGCCCGATTTACAATTTGGGGATGGTTTGATTAAAATCAGTCCAGTATTTTCTGAACGAAATAATTACCATGTTTTTTAATTCGGTATCATGTCTATAACGTCCCACTGCATGACCGTAATACGAGTATAATCTACTATAATTCAGTGCTATAATCTAAACGATGGTCCGGTGCAGATTAATGTATAAATCTAAAAGTGTATTCATATATTATTGGGCAAACATACAAATGAATATAATGAATAAATTAATTTTTTATTTGAATAGGTGATAAGCTTTAATTGTTATATAACTCGATTAAAGCGTGATTAATAGCTTCGTATACTGTGCAGTCTTTATCACTATAGCGATAACGATTAAAAATATTAAAGGAATTAAAGATTTTATCAATTAGATAATTAATTATCATTAATTTATGATAGATAACCGAAACTAACACCGCGGGATTAGATATAAAAAAAATATTTGAATGGAGGGGAAATAGTTCAAGTAGAAATTAGATATGATTCATGACGATATCCTCCAAAAATTGATTCCTGGGACAAGTGCCTCAAGTCGATTCTTCCTACATCGAACCTTATGCATAAGAAAAGATCATCACGCATACGCATACCAGACTGTATATGGTATGTACAGTCTGTGTGCGATTTTTGAGTTTATAATTTAATAAAATCGTAACTGTATGTTTGATCGCGCATCACACAGAAGCCAGAGGACGGATTTTAATGAAGCATAATTATAGCTTATGTGCTGCGTTAACATTTAGGGTATTTTCATCGAAATCCATTACAGAGTTCCCACGAGAATCAGGTTATAAGTTTAAGCGCATGAAGTCGCGGACAGAGCTAGTCTATCTATATCTATACATATAATAAAAATGTAACTGATCGCTGTCTGTACATGGAAGATATATGAGAAAAACTATTATTGGGGGCCTTTAGCAACGCAATAGAACCCAAAACAATGATTGTTAGAATTTTTGTCTGTTTGTCTGTGCGTTTGTGCGCGCTAATCTTAGAAACGGCTTAACCGATTTAGGTGCGGTTTTCACTAATGTATTGTGGTAAGCTTCACATAAAATTTAGTGTTTGTTTTATTTCAATCAGTTCATAAATAAAAAAGTTATATCAATTCAAAGACGGTGTTTATAAACTAAAGTCCACGCGGACGAAGTCGCCGGCAACGGCTATGTGGTAATAAATATGTGAAACACAGTCATGTGTTGGGAAAGTTAGAAGAAAACATGTCCGATTGATTGACAAATTCAAACGTGAAAGGGAGTTTTATTTCTATAGTAGGTACAAAAATGACAAATAGCGACGCAGTTGTTATAAATATGTTCCTTTGTGAATAGTAAGCTACAGCATATTTATCAGAAACCCTTTGGATATTAGCTCGTATTCGTATCAAATAAGGTGGGTATGGGTAAATGTTGACTTCTTGCGAAATGTACATAACGTCTTTAACGTATAATATAAGAATAGTATTCGCCAATCCGACTAGGCCCGCGTGTTGGATTTTAGTCCGTGCTGATCATTACTAATCATTACAAGGGCCGCCCTGTCGCCTTAAGTAGGCTAATGTCGACAGTACTCTTACAACTACTTGGCTTGCTTGGCCAATACTCTTACTTGGCGGGAGGAGGGACCGGCATACTACTGCGACCTTGTCTCCTCCGAAGCGAACTTCCGCGGGCTCAGAGAGTTTGCACACCGATGGCACAGGAAAAGGAGCCCGAAAGAGCTGTTCGGCACTGAAGTACATCGTTTAGTGGAGTAGAACAGCCCCAGAAAGGGGAGAGTGCTTATGGGACACAGGCAAAAGAGAATACTTGTAGGGAGGCAGAGCAGATACGCGCCGCATCATAGCCCTAGCAGGCGAACGGCGCGTACCTCCCGACGATTTGGTCCGTATAACCAAAAGGTTGGTAGGACCATGGGTGGAGGTGGGTAGCCTAGTACTCTTACAACTGCAACGGTGAGATAACATATGTGTGAAAATATATAATAATGTTAGCCTTTTAACGTTCCACTGCGCGGCACAGGCCTCCCCCTGCAAACCACTACGGGGTTTCGGGTCATAATCCACCAGGCAGGTCCAAGGCCGATTGGTGGATCCAGATTGTTTTTTGTTTAATTCTAGAACATACGGGTTTCCTCACAATGCTTTTCTTTACCGTATAGCTAGTGATATTTTAAGTCAGTCGTACGGGTCGAGGATTTGAACTCGAGTCCTCGCGAATGAGAGTCGAGAATAATATTAAAAATTGTATGTATCGTTGGACTATTTAATGATAAATAATGTTTAAGATTGGAGTATAATACAACACAATAATACTTACAGCTTCCAGAGACATTTTGGTGAGGTTGGTTGAGATCTGGAACAAAACCAAAAATTAATTAATTCTTAATTAATAATCTAGTCGATTCTCTGTGAATTTGTTAATTAGTATCGCAGAATTAGGTACATTCACTCTCAATTTCATAGCCCATTCGATGCGCAATAGATAAGCAATAAAGAACACGATGGGATGAGAGGTCTCCTTCCCGTTAACGAGACTGGATAAAATTGAGATGGACACTAGGAAATACAATAATAATATATAAAATTAATGGTGTGGGACACCATCTTCTGGGCGATTCTCACCGACTCGCGATCCCGCGGTACCATCCCAAACCAACGCCCTAAGCCGAGGTCCGTTTCTTCCGCGTGTCTACTGCCGGGGGAGCCCTTGGGCGTCTTGCTGCACACACCTTTTGCTTCTGGCTGAGCGCCTTCTGCGCCCGCCCTAAACCATACGTGTCCCTCTTGAAGGCCATTAGGGCCACAAGAATTTTAGTCATTCCGAAGAAAAAAGGACACCCACCAGTCAGTAAGACTGACGACTTCAAGAAATTTGGCGGTGGTGGCTGGGTGAGAAGAGCCGAAGATTGTGTGCGGTGGCGAGTCTTGGGAGAGGTCTATATCCAGCAGTGGAGGGACATAAGCTGATGGTATGGTATATAATTTAAAATAATAATCAGTTTAACATTATTTTTTTTCCAGATATAATCTTTCGAATTATTTTTTTATTTCAGTAATTTGATGCAGGCTAAAATTATTGAATTTATCAAAACTTTCGTTTTACACGGAGATCTACATAATTTTGACAAGTGGATAATCTACAATCTCTGCCGATCCGTATATGGGACTTAATAGGACAAACTTGATATCATCTCTGTGTATTTTATAGTAGCGATATAGCTTGTATATTTCTGTTGCAATAAATGGCATAGATGTTTTATGGCATAACTCATACGTAATTAGAGGAACAAATGAAACTCCATTTTTTTTTTAATTAGATACAAGGGAGTTTGCGAATATTTGACAGGACGAACCGCCTCTGTTATTCTCACATGGTTGTAGTACCACTAAGTACTATGTTAGTGACGTCATCAACATATTAGAGCAAACCTAGAAAATTAACCCGTGACTTTGCCCTATAACTTAGTATTTTTTTCAAGATATTTTGATTTTGATTCACGGACCGATTTCTAGTCAAGTTAATATTGTTATTAATTATAAAACAAAAAAGAGTTAAAATCCCATTCTATCGTATCCCGTTTTCGGATTATAGACGTGGTTGAGTCGGTGCGCGTGCGCCGCGGTTACATTCCTCGGGTTCGTCGACCGGAATGGCGGCAACGGAAACTGGAGTTATTAACTTTCAAACTGTTTCGTTGACAAGATCGCTCGAACACGTCGGATTATGAGGTAGAAAACGTGCTATAGAGGTGACCGAATACGTTACATAGCGGATACGAAAGTTATTCTGTATGTTCTTTGCCTTAAAAAATTCACATATACCTACTTAGGGTCGGATTAAAGGCTACGAGGCCTGGGCTATGGTCTGCGGTGTTACTTGATTTGTAGTCCTAGGTTTAGACGTTTGGACGCGTGACATTTGCCTTCTGTTATTTGTTTCACTTGACTTCGTTAGGTCAATCGTTTTCTAAATTTTATTGCTTTACTAGGACATTTATGCTCCACTGCTCACGATGGGGCCCTTTAGACAGTGGGACGCTGGGCTATACCCCATCAAGCCCCCTAATCCAAGGACCCCATATATGATACTCATAAGATAATATTCGTATGTATCTTGTGTGGACAACGAGAGCAACTATGGATAGATCTGATTTTATATTCCTATATTCCTTAACCTCAAATATTTTGAATACCTATCATTTGTAACACCTACTCGTAACAAGAAAGTTTTGTGTGTGTGTACATAGGTCACACTGAAAATTTCCGGAACTGGCCATTTACATAAACAAGTAATTACAATAATTGAAAATGGAACTCTTTGGCTGCAGAGTAGAGTGCAGATTGTTCATCTAACAGTCATGTGTTTTTTCATTGTGGCGTCATTTTAAAAATTACGTTTGATTTAGCTCATGAAAATTTTCGCTGTATGATTTTAAGTGTAATTTGACTGCTCAGCAGAGCTTCGCTCGGCTTCCAACTGCTTTTGGCGATGAAGCACCAAGCAAGAAGACAATTTATAGCTGGTTTGCAGAATTCAAGCGCAGTCGTGTCAATCTCAGTGACAAATTTCGCGAAGGTCGCCTGTCCACCGCTGTCAACAACAAAAACATCGATCCTGTGCGCCAGATAATCGATACAGACAGGCATGTGACCTACCATGAGCCATAGGCACGAGTCAGATACAATCAATCTTACACAAACATTTGGCTGTGCGAAAGCTGTGCTCGCGGTGGCTCCCATACAATTTAACTGAGGCTCAAAAGACGGAACGCGTCACTTGGTGCAATGCCATGCTTACCAGATTCAAGGAAGGAGCGTCAAATTTGATGTGGATCATAGTAACAGGTGACGAAAAATTTTAATATAGAAAACCTGGACACGTGGCTACTGTTGCTTTGGAAAATTCGTCGTACCGTGAATGCTGATTGGTACACGACCGAATCGAACTCCGTAAAAACAACCGTAAACGCCCCATAATCGTGCACCATGACAATGCCAGCTCTCACACGGCCAAACAGACCAACGATTTTTTGAAGGCGAATAACGTAGAACTCACGCGCCATCCTCCATACAGTCCCGACTTGGCGGCACCTTGGGACTTCTTTTTGTTTCCAAAAATTAAGAACCGATTACGCGGTCAATGATTTTCATCGCCAGAAGAGGCTATCGAAGAGTATGAAAAACATGTTTCTGAGGTCACCACGGAGGAGTGGAATAAATGTTATGGAAATTGGTTTATTCGTATGAAAAAGTGTATTGACGCTCACGGAGAATATTTTGAGAAACAATAAATTGATTTTTGGCCACCCATTGTATTTTTTTCTTATTCATTCCGGAAACTTTCAGTGTGGCCCTCTATAATAAGGACCGGAGCCTTATTATACATAAAAACGTTGAACATACAACATAAATTATGTTAATGCTCCTTCCGTCTTCAAACTACAAAATAAGTGCATAAGAGCAACAATAAGAATTACAAAAACAGACAGACAGCTGCAGGCCATGTTTCAAACAGTTACGATTATTAACTCTTCCTTCAATATTCGTATAGGTATGAAGCTTGTGTATTCGTATCTAAATTATTTTATTAGACGTGAAAAAAGATATACACGTTTGAATAAAAATAAGTATGATATCATTCACGCTTCAAAAACGACATACCTACTATAATAAAAGTATTTATGATATGGCTACAAAACTATTTAAAACAGCTATCTGAAAAGTTTGAAAAACGAAAACCACCACTTTTTAAAAAAATACTACATTTTAATTGACAAATCATATTACCTATGACATTATTAGGTAAATACTTTTTTAGAAGACAGAATTTATTATAAAATTAACATTATTTAATCTTATATTTATTTAATCTACATATAATAATTATTATTACAAATGATTCGTAAATGATTAGGTAAGTATATAAATTTGTGTGACATCTAGTAATTGGTGACATTTTATTGTGTTTGACATCTATTGTTAATTTTGACACTAATTTTATTAATAATTATGTTCTTTGGTTCCGAGAGTTATTGTGATTAAAATAGTCACCGCTTATGGTATTGTAATTTTGTCCACCGATATCAATGTAATTACGTATGTAGAATTAAGCTTACGAATATTGCACGCCTAGTATGGGTACAATTGCTGAAATGAATTTTAAGTAGGTAGGTACCTATGTGATCCCATGTTAAACACAAAAATAAATAAATCAATAAAAATAACAACACAATACATAGCACAACATAGGAGGGTGTGGGTGCACGCTGTAATCCCACTTCCGATGTTACCCGATGTCCGATGATTGTTGAGTGCGCCAACTAGCCATGTTATCCCGCACTCACAGAAGACTACCGTAAAATCTACTGCATTTCCCACATTATCCTATGCCTCCAATATATGTACGTTTTTCGTTAGTGAGTGAAATATGCCAGAGCCCATTGTCATTCTACACTGTCCCAAAATGTAATATAATTACGATTACTCTGAATTTACAGAGAAACTATCTAAAAATGGCACCGGATTGTGGCAAAATGAAATAATATCTACTTAAGTGTAATTTTTTTTTTATACTTGGAAGGGTAAAGGACATTTTTTATTTTTTATAGCAGAGGACAGACAGGCAAACAGCACCACATGAGTACAGTTTTCTTGAAGAACCCCACGTCGTATCACAATGAAAAGTCTCATGAGACAGTTCACGCTCCTTTACAGACTTGTGGTAGGTATTTGAATTCAGTAGACGTGTGTAAAACGCACCATAGCATTGAATGGAATAAATGGAACGATTTTTAGAGCGGACATAAACCTAATCTAATAAATAATAATACCTAAGAAGAAACATCCTCCCTCTTACTTGTGTAGAAAATAATGTCTACGCTAATTTATGCAAAAATATTCAGAATATATCTTCTTCATAATGGGATGTGTGCCAACAATCTCTTGACTCTTAGTCATTGACCTACAGGGCAATGTCTAGACATTTTTATGTTTAGCATATATTTTATACTCCCAGTTTGACTAACTAAACACAATATTAATAAACTCAATACTGCTTAATAAACACACGTGAATAAACACAATATAGCTTCTCTGTGTAGGTAAATAGGCGGGACATTCACATGTATGCAGTAAAAAAATTACAATCTTATGGTCCCTTGGTAGATAGTGTTGGCGCTGCCGCCACACCTTGTCAAGCACGATATTGTTTTACAAGATTTTTTTTGTTGACGAAGGCGGCAGACGAGCATACAATCCACCTGATGGTGAGTACATTAGTCCAAAATGACAAACGTTGGCACGCCCCCGGACCTTTACCTGTCTACCTTTACCTCTTTTTTAAAAGATAAAATACGACAAACATTGACATTTTTTTGTGCGATATCGTCTACAAATAAGACGCCCCCCCCCCCCCCCCTACATGTACGTAACATCAGTAATACCTACAACAATAATGACATAGACAATGCAAGTTCGTGAATTTGTATGGAAACGAAGCGTGTCACGCAAGAATAAAGCAAGCGTGAAGGGACTCACCGACGACGAAACGAAACTTCTTCCTTGACTCGGTTCACCACTATTGACGAACTTTTGCAATTAATTATAGTTCAATTAGGCATTTTTGTGTTTTGTTACGATGATTTGCTGGCGATAGGGGCCGGAACCGATTGAACGAGCAGCGCGAGAAGTAGGAGCTTAACACCAACTACGCCCACGCAGGGACGAACAGCTTGCGTTATCTATCTCTCTGTCTGTGCCTACAACACTATGATAGGATTCCGCTACAGGCAACCTCGGAGTGAGCATTCATCTCAAGTAAAACGTACAGAGCCAGCGTCTCGAGCTAACACAGCATTGTCTGTTAGTTAGTTGGCAATAACGGGAAAATTAAAGATCATCACAATTAAAAATATTCTTATTACGTTTAATCGTCACCGAGGCATTGACTTTTATTATTATAATTGTTCGTTAGAGAGCCAGACTGACCAGTTAATTCATACTAAAATGTAATTGTAATACTGTGACAACCAAACGATCGTGGTGACAATGTTTTTGTTACAACGAAGACCATAGAAATATACTGAATCTTTAGTTCAGATACATCAGGACGACCTGTACCTAATATACCTAATACTGTACCTAAAGAGCAATATACATATTAAATCTTGATTGACATAACTAAATTATTTATCAAAATGATAAATGGTTCTGAAATACGTTCCTGCTGCTGCATATCACTGTACTTTACAGTTCGATTAAACGGCAAAATGCATCTCTTATAGGTGCAATTGGTCTGCAATCAATAGAACTGCACGACAACTGTACCTATAAGACATGTGCAACGTTTTTGTTGCAGGCAATTGCTGTAATAGAGTACCGCATTTTATAGATTTATGTATTCAACCAAAACTATACACACATAGAAGGTATATATCACGGCATGACGGTAATAAGGTGATACGTCAAAATCAATTGTTTTTCGAGGGCACAGTTTAAATATTTAATGTTTAATGTTGTTACTATAAATATCGAAATATCGCTTAGATACTGAAATCAATTTCTTTGAAGCTATCGAGTTTGGGAAGACAACGTGTTAGAAGCGACACAACGTGTTACAATATCTTATTTAAAATTTTATATACATATCTTATTACACACATATCTTATTATTAGTACACGGATATTTTCATAATCTTGTATGAAAAACCACAAGCATTGGGTATCAAGACATTTAAAGTATTTTGAGAACTATAACTAAACAACACTTGAAATTAAAACTAAATTTTGAATCTAAAAAACAAACTAATAATATAAGTATAAGAAATGTTATGAGGACTTACCAGTGGGTCTTACTAGAGTTGGTTCGAAGTCGAATCGAGTACTGAATAATCTTCACTTCGCTTCCACATTATAAATTGGCGTCGTTGGTGATTTTCGCCTGAAACTCTAGGGTTGTCAATATTGTTTTAGTAAATATTTTATTAATACGTGATAGCGTTTTGCAGACATATATATATGTATATTTATTTATTTTATTAGATGTATGAATTAAACAGGTCTTAAACGCGTAATATGTTCATCTATTTTATTATATGTAGGTAGCTCGCGAGTACGCTGCAATTCCACAGCCGCTGGACGTACTCAACAGCCCATGTATCCTTCCTCGACCGCTTTGACGATTCGTGTCATTGAAGTTTCGATGTAAAAATTTCGATGTGCCTATTTAAAGCCCCTATAATTATTTTAAAAAATAATTAGTGTGCCTGTCTACTTATGTCTGAATTGAATAAAAAATACTATATTTGTTGATACGCACGTACAGATATGTAAACTTAATATATAATCCTAGTGTCAGCTTTTTAAACGTCCCACTGTAAGGCACATGCTTCCCCTATTAAATAACTATGGTATTTCGGACCATAATACACCATGAGGGCCCAGTGCGAATTAATAGATACAAATACATAGATAGTTCAGATTGTTTTAAATTATAGAACATGCTAATTTCCTCACGATGTTTTCCTTCAACGTAAATCTTAGTGATGTGTTTTTTTTAATCCGTACTTAAGTGGTAACTCAGTAGGGCCAAAGATTTGAACTCACGACTTTATGAATGAGAATTAACAATAGATACATTCTTTACACAGACAGATACAGTTCTTAATACATAATAAATGCTACTTATGTCCCATTACCTTTAATGTATCTAAATTCATTTATGAATAAATAAAATTACACAATTATGAAGGCAATAAGTAGTCGTGCTCATCGCGTTGTCTGATCGCGCGTCGCCGCGCGACCTAGAACGCCGCGAGAAGAGTTGTGTGGAGTCGCTTGAGAGTCTTCATATGGCATCGCACAGTTGCGCGACTCGTAGGCCGTCCCTCCCAAGGTTCGCCACCACAAACGAACTTCCGCTCTTCTCATTCAACCACTTCAACTACTCTCACTCATTCAACTCATTCATCTGTCCACCTAGACAGATTTTTATATAAAAATGTTTTCTTCCTATCCCGAAGGGTTGTAATTTGTCCTTTACGCCAATTGAAATTTCCAAAATCGATATGGTTAATAAAATGTTAAATAATAAAATTATGGAGTGACAACCCTATAAATTGTTTGTCATAAAAGCCCAACGATATCAATCAATAAACAGTGCAAATCGTTATCACCGGCGTAAGTAATCCAAAATTTTATGTTCTTGTTGATATATTTGTACCTGTCGTATATATTTATCGGGCTATCTATCTTTAACTAAATCGGACGTTAAATTACATTTGGATAACTTTTGAAATTTTATAGGTTAAATAAGTAAACGGTACTTATACTAATAAGCATAGATTTTTTATAGAAAGGCGACAGATGAGCAGGCAATCACCCAAGTGTAGTAGTAGGTACATTCTACGGTAATCTGTGAGAGAAGGGTAACGTGCTGAAGAGGTCAATTTTTGTATTCGAATCTGCCCAAAGACTGTAGGATTATAGCGTGCACCCTCCCCTTCCCGTATACCTATATAGTACAATATAATATATTTATGGAGTATAATATATCTACTCTGCCCTCCTTAGAAAAGAGGCACCAGAGCATTTTGATGACATTCGTTAAAAATGCAAAAAATTGGTACCTACTTAATTATTTGCTGAACCACTTCTAGTTGTTTTGTTTTATTAATGACTAGCGGTGGCAGCGTCTTCGTTCGCGTGAACTTTAGAGTGATTCCCGTGGGAACTCTATAACGGATCGGGATAAAATGTACCCTAAATGTTAACCCAAGTCTTAGGCTATAACTATGCCAAGTTTCATTAAATTCTGTCGCGTGGTTTGTGCGTGATGATAGTTCAGACAGACAAATATTGTTGTTTTGGGTACTGTAATTTACACTGAAATGACTTTCAAAAATATTTCGTATATAGACATGGTTCTGTTACGATTTTATTATATATATATATATATTTATTTATTTATATATTAATGGAGGCAGACGGGCAAGCGGCCCACATGATGGTAAGTGGATACCGCCGCCCATGGACACCTGCAACACCAGAGGGTATGCGGGTGCGCTGTCGGACAAGCAAAATAGTATTCACAGCTTTCTTCAAGATGCCCATGTCGTAGCATAAGGGAAAGATCTCACGAGGTAGTTCGTTCCATAGCCTACAGGTTCTCGGCAAAAAAAAAACGATTTTTAGACCTTACAATGCGCGACACCTCCGTATCAAGAAAATGCGGACGCACCGCACTTCTATGACGGGCGGTGCGGTTGTAAAAACCCGAGGTGGAAGTCATATCGAACAGTTCGTCGGAGTACTCCCCGTTATACAGGCGGTAGAACACCCAGAGTGGGAGTGGGATCATCGACAATTCGAACAGCGCGTCGTTGGATGGAGTCAAGTGGATCCAACGGATACTTCGGTGCACCGGGCCAGAGATGTGAGCAGTATTCCATATGGGGTCGGATCTGAGCTTTGTAGAGCGTTAGATGTGGCCCCGAGGTGAAGTACCGCTTTAGTCTGTTCAGCACACCGAGCTTTCTGAAGGCCAATTTGTCCAGATGACTCCTAAATTCGACTGTGTTGGAAATGTCGACACCAGGAATCCCGATACTCTCCGAGATCTTAAGGGTTATGCTCCGAAAGCGAGGCATTACGACCTACTTCCCTATAAAAAAGGCGGCTTTGTAGCGGTGAAGGCGCAGACTTGTGTCTTATTGAGGTTGAAATCAACCAGATTCAGACAACCCCAAATCAAGACGTCAATCTAAGGTGTCTTCGATTTCGGACACAAGTCTAATGCGATTGTTTTCCACTTCGACCTGTTGGGATGTTGACGCGGCCTCTATACATGATATCCCCAGTAGGTACTATCATCTGCATAGCAACGTAAGTTACCAATTTGCAACAGATCGTTGATATGCAGAAAAACAGAGTTGGGGATAGCACGGAGCCTTGCGGGACGCCAGCATTAATAGACATGGTGTCGGAGCAGCTACCGTCGATATCAACATTGATGCTCCGCCCAGTTAGGAAGCTGGCAACCCATTCGCATAACCCCTCAGGTAACCCGAAAGACTTTGAAAAGCTTGGACTTTTTGCTTGGAAAGTAGCGCTTTGTGTCATATCCGTTCGAAGGCTTTGACGATGTTTAGACTGTATAAATAATCAACAAGCAATTAGTTTATTAATGTTGATATCAGCCTCTGACGTCCCACTGCAGGGTACAGGCCTAGCCTAGTAAATCATTGCGGAACTTCGGGACATAATCCACCATGCAGGCTCATGGAGAATTGGTGGATACACATATACACCAATTTTTTGTATTTCTCGAGTATGCGGGTTTTATTTCCCTCACCGCGGAGGTAGTGATATTTTTTTAAAACTCCACACTTAAGTAGAAACTTAAGTGGCACGGGCCCCGTGCCGTAACTAGGGCTGTGCCCAGGCACAGGGCGCACGTGGCGCCCGTGCCACGGGGTGAGGATTTGAACGAGATTGGGTAATAGACCTAGGGGAGGAGGAGTGTGCATGCTGCAATTCCACAGCCGCTGGGCGCGCTGATTGGTCCCAAGTTATCCTTCTCTTATTGAAAACAATCGTAAAATATATCGGTAATGACTGAGATATATCTACTCGTATACGAGATATGGTATACTGATTTTTTTACTGTTACTAAGTAATTTTTGTTGGATAATGCTATGAGAATGGTTTTAAAAATTAACAATTTTATTTGTCGGATCATGTCTAGATGTTCTTTTGTTTCTATTTCATGATATTCAAACGCTCCAAAATCAAGGACAAAGAACGAATTGAGTAAAGCCTTCAATCGATAGCTATTTCCATACTATTGGAACTCCGCATTTATATATCCACGTGGAAGCACATACGCTCGAGTGGGTAGAAAGTACGAGTGTAACAGTATACTTAAAATAGTAGTCAATTATCATTTATCACTCAAACGCTCGAACCGAGATTCACGTGCGGGGGGGGGGGGGGGGGGCGTTCAGATGTGTTTCGAACGAAGAGATCCAAGCATGCCACATTCAAAGTTCGTGCAATTATGAACTAAATATGACACTGATTTGTCCCCAGACGTCAGTTCTGATTAATGAAGAATGTTATTATTGGGCTCATATCATTTTTTTTAATAAGTCCAAATTTATTCAGTGCCATCGAATTACTTTAGAAATGATTTGAATAAATAAAGTAAGTAGAAGTAAAATATGTGTATCTCCACTAATCCGTCAAGGATTGGGTTTAATTATATGAATACAAAATGCAGATTGTGAAATCAAAATACAGAATTTGTAACCAACAGTAAAAAGATAAATTTTATTATGGTTAAGTACTAACTCCTGGTACATAGTCACCGTTCGACGTATCGATAGGACGGTAACATAACGTAATACAAAATTACTTAAAGTAATAATACAAGTGACTGGGGATGCCTTCACAATTGAATCAAACATTGACCTGAATCCGATGGATTGATGACTTAAATAAAATGGCGACTAAATGAGAAAATTTAGAGATTATGTGTTAGTGGATCAAAGAGAATTTAAACTAACAGTAGAAGGACAAACCAATTGAAAAATTGAAAATTCTTTATTGCATACCTTTTTCAACTTAACTACTAGTTAGTATTATAATAGACACGTGCAGTAATACAATACATACATACACATACCTCCTTGGTTAAAATTTGATATAAATGCTTTGTTTTGCAACATTTTGTACGTGGCCGTGCGTGAGTATAGTATAATGTGGTGTGTGTGTGTGTTTTGGGTGGATTATAGCGATTTTTTTGTGTCCGTCAGTTTAATTATGACAGATGGTACACTTAGCAATTACCAAGTAACACATTGTCAATTATAATTATATTAATTCATTGGCAGTAATTATAGAGAAACACAGAGTTTAGTTACCATGTATACAGTGATATAGGAAGTAGAGTTTTGCAATCAATCAGAACAAAAGTAAGGTGTTTTCAGCACACTCATTCCAAATAATAAACGTTGGGCCATGAATGACACAAAAATAAAAAGTTAATTTGAATAATAGGTTTATACAACGTTGAGGTTGTTGGGAACGTGGGAAAGGTTTTATTACGATCGATACATACCGTAGGAACATATGCATAATTTCTGTACGTAGACTGTATACTTGTCATTAAGAATTTAAATTTTATATTCGAAACAATCTCCGGAATAGCATAGGTACTTGACTGTTTCAGAAAATGGAACATTCTACAACTCAAATAATAATTAATAAAGAAAAATATAAACCAATATTAAAAAAATGTTCAAAACTCATTAGAATATTAAATTAAAAGCTTGAAAAATTATTTGGGGTAGGGATAAGATGGAGAGCTTTTGCTATCTCTGTTCGTCACGCTCTATGAAATAATGGCGTCATTATTAGATATTGCTTTCATGATATTTCATGATTCTATTTCACTAAGCAAACATATTTAATACCTTTTGATAATATTTAAAAATAATTTCACATTCACTGAGAAAATCTTTTTTAGTCGCGTCCCCATTTTAGATAGATTTCGAAAAAATATCCTATTGCGGAGATCACAACTTTCGAATTTTGGAAAAAAAATAACTAAATCGCGATCACAAGCTGAATCCATTATATTTATTTTTATTCTATCCTATTATTTTATCCATTATATTTATATGCTTATCTATATATATATGTATGTGTGTAAGTTTGTATGTACCTATACGTAATAATGTATTATATTAATTTTTCCACACCATCCAAATTGTGCCTTTCATGCACCTTCTTATTGAACTTCTCTGATCAACCCAAAGGTTGGCTCTTCGAGAATGCCTTAAGGCATTTTTGTGTTCTGAGCTATCCACTCACCCATCCCGCTCACAGCGCAGACCGGTGAGTTTTTTCTTTTCCCCAAAATCAAAGAGAAGTTTTACATTTACGGAGCCAAAAGAGCAGTGATGGCTTTCAACCAACACTTCGAAAACGTGCCCTCAGATGAGTGGGCCTCTTACTTTGACAAATGGTTTGAGCGAATGTAGAAGTATTTAAAATATAACGGCGAATATTTTGAAAAGCAATAAATATATTAGTTTCGTTATGAATAGTTTAATTAGATATATGGTATGTTAAGCACAACTTTCAGTATGGCCCACGTAGAACACTATTGGACTAACGTGCCTGCCGTAGTGCTTGTATAACATACTCTTATCTAGTATGTATTCTCAAATCGATGGTACATAGATCTATAGGTATTGGAATTATATGTCATTGGATAGCTCTACAATTTTAATCTAATCATTTTTTTTTCTAAAATGTAATTTTATACGAAGAATAGCGAAATATACCTTTCCAATTGGCGCTTGCCATCGGCGTTTATTTTATACATATATCTTTATACCTAACTATACCTTTATAATCCTGAAAAAATGTTTTTCAAAATTGGCAAACCTACTGCTGGCATACATTATACTGCTTTATACTTATACATTATACTAATTATACTGCGCTCTCCGGGGAATACGGTATGGGCTATGAAAGAACCAAAATCACAAAATAGTATCTACTATGAATAGTACCTACGGGAATAGAAAGTCTTATCCAAAGAAACTGGTCGCCGTCAAGTACCACTTATCGTTATCTATGGGACGTTACTCTGACACACCTTTGCCACACCTGCCCCCTATAAAGTTCCGATGTCAAGATAACATACACGGGCGAACTCGTTAATAAAACGTTTTCTTACATTTAGGGGAACCTGTTGTACCTTGACACCCTTTGTACCTAGAGCCACTTATTTTTTTGAAATGTTCGCGCCTTTTTTCCGTCTCTTTGTCTATGGTATAGTGAACTTTGACAAGACTAATCAACATGAAGTTAGTTGCAGGCGGCCATTGCATCGAGTTTGCATGGGAGATCACTTTAACGTTTTCGCTGCAAAAAAGTAAGATATTCAATATTTTTCATTTCTTTCATTACTTCTGTTATTTACTACATAAATTTTTAAAACCATTTGATTTAAACAAGTACTTTAGCCAAGTTTAGAATGTAGTATGCTTATTTGAGTTAATCATAACCTCCATATTTACATGTGCGAATAAACATAAAAGGGTAGGGGTGTTGTACTTTGACCATAGTAAAACAGTTGTACCTTGGTCATATGGTCAAGGTACCTACATTCAAATGTATTCTTGTTAATTCTGTTTAGGAACGCACATACTTATTATTTTGTTGTCTTTTATACAGGTAAAATGCCTCGTAGCAAAAACAACATCAAACGGACTCCTATTGCTAAAACAGCACTTTCTAGTGCTATTAAACTAGTTAAAGAAAAAAAATTCTCATTAAGAGGGGCTGCCAAACATTTTAACTTGTCAAGATGTACTTTAAAGAGGCACTATGAACACTTCTTGAAGACTGGTAAAGATGCGAGCGACCTTCATGATAATTTAGCCGTGAAAAAAGTTTTTACAGGTAACGAAGAGCTCTTGCTTGTGGATTACATACAAGAAGCAGCAAAGTTACAGTATGGACTCACTTTAAAGGACGTTAAGAGGTTGACATATGAGTTCGCGACGAAAAACAATAAAAAATATCCAGCTCAATGGGACAAAGACCAAATGGCTGGGGAGTACTGGTTACGTCTTTTCCGTAAACGACATCAAAAGCAATTAGCTTTACGCAAGCCTGAAGCCACTAGCCTTGCCCGTTCTACAGCATTTAATAAACAAAATGTGCAATTGACTTTTGAAAATTACAAAAAAACTTTGTCCAAATGCCCACAATTAAGAGCGATTGATATTTGGAATGTGGATGAAAGTGGCATTTCAACAGTCCATGTTCCACCAAAAATATTAACACCCAAAGGTGTCAAACAAGTTGGTGCAATGACGAGCGGAGAAAAAGGAAATACAGTCACAATGATAGCTGCAATAAATGCAGGAGGTGGATTCATTCCTCCTATACTCATATTTCCGCGTGTAAATTTCAAGGATTTTATGCTTGTTGGAGCTCCTGATGGAACTATTGGCGGAGCTAATCCTTCTGGATGGTCTAATGAAGCGTTGTTTCTACAATTTTTCAAACACTTTATTCAATATGTAAAACCATCAAAGGATTATCCAACCATTTTACTACTTGACAATCATGAAAGTCACATTCAAATACCAGTTATAGAATTGGCCAGAGAAAATAGCGTCATCCTTGTAACTTTCCATCCACACACGAGTCATAAATTTCAACCTTTGGATAAGACTGTATTCGGTCCTTTTAAGAAATACTATAACACTGCAGCAAATGAATTAATGTTGACACCCGGTCATGTGGGTAAACCACTGACAATTTCTGATATTGCCGGTCTTGTTGGAAAAGCTTTTCCACAATCTTTTACTCCCTCAAATATTATTCAGGGTTTTAAGGAGTACAGGATTACACCCACTAAATAAAGAGAATAGACACGCAAACAATTTTGAAGATGGTGATTACGTTATCTTTATATACGAAGGTGAATACTTTGTTGGCTAAATAGTGTCTGTCAGTGAAGAGGGTGCTCTTATAAAATCCACGAAGAAGTCGTTAAAAAACTGGAAATGGCCAGAAAAAGAAGATCTCAACTTATACCAATGGTTAGATATTAAGGAAAAAATAAAAAGTCCAAAAAAAACTAATTCCAAGAGGGAATATTACTCAGTTCCTGAAATGAATAAATACTCGGAGTTTATTGATTAATTAAGAAACGCTTAGTCCAAATATTAGTCAGTACGAAGTGAATAAAGACTTGTTGCTAATGTGATTAAAATGTTTAAGTTAGGTGTTACGAAAAATACTGAATTTATTCATATAAATTCTGTTAATTGATATGTCATAGATATTAGATAAGCTTATAAAGATATTTATAGACGTGTTGAAGCTGGAAATAATAAAAATATTTGCTATTTGTCGAGAAATATGGATTTTATTTGATGAGTTCTAACTATGACCAAGGTACAACATAGGCGGATCTAGGTACATCACCACTGTTGTACCTTGATCAACATTCCAAACTTTTTTTAGTTTATGTAAAACCTGTAAAAAGGATCTATGCTTTTGTATAATTTATATTATGAACCACATTAGTTCGTCTAACAGCTAAAATTTGTTTAATCGCACTAGTTATAACCGCTTTTTTTCAAAAAATCGTTGAATGAAAAAGTGACCAAGGTACAACAGGTTCCCCTACCCATGACTTCACTTCTGAATCAGAGTTTCCTAAGAGCTTCAAAGGCTCAAGGACCTCAGGAAACAAGTAGATAGTGGCCGTACCTACTTTCATAGAACTTCCTTTTGACGACCCTTTTGGTCTGAGTTTGAATTTAGGTAAGTTGAACTTTTGTTCATTTCATAAGGAGTCAAATAAAAAGAGTAGATAACTAGGGCAGTTACATAACGAGAATAAGGGATTCCCAGTGCCTTAAAAATCGTGTTCCTGTAAGTTTCCTGGCAGTTAGTTTAATAAACGCCGCCAGGATACACAATTTGTATTCTCGTCATGTTAATCACATGTTAATACCCTCTATTCGATTTTCACCGATACAGAGGTGTCGTGTACTGTTCGGTCCAAAAATCATTTTATACCGCGATCCCGTTGGCTGTGAAACGAACTGCCTCAAGAGGTCTTCCCATTAAGCTACGATATAGGGTTCTTCAAGAAAGCTGTGAATAGGATTTTGCAAGGTTGGCGGCGCACCCGCATGACCCCTGGTATTGTAGGTGTCCATGGGCTGCGGTAACACTTATCATCACGTGGGACAGTTTGCTCGTCCGCGTACTTCTATATAAAAAAAAACTGGGTGGCCGATTATGACAAGCCATAGTTGAGAGTCTTGACTCTCCTGAACACAAATTACAATAATATATGACATTATCTATCTGATTGACCTAAAATAGACCTTACTGTCGATAAAGGTCGATAGACCTTTTTAATTTCATTTATTTATTCATAAATTAGAAAACCAGACAACACATAACTAATTTTACTATTCCTCACTTATACAGCTTTATACATAACAAATTATATTGATTTATGTTCACAGAAATCTTAAAATTTTAATCTTAAATTTGAAATTAGAACATGCAAGCTCACCATTAACATAACACAAGGAACATAAGTATTAATTGGTAACTTACTGATTAATTTATTTAAGTTAATGTTACAATGTTACGTCCATCTGCTAGATGGACAGACGACCTCATAAAGGTTGCGGGCACCCGCTGGATGCAGGTCGCTGCCGATAGGTCTAAATGGCGGACAATGGGGGAGGCCTATGTCCAGCAGTGGACGTCCAAGGGCTGAAATGATGATGATGATGATGAATGTTACAATATGTTAGGTACTCGTATCTTAATAAATGTCTAACAATGAACAAAGTATGTAATAAGTCAATTAAATGTAATGTGCTCACCTCTTTCTCTCTGTGCGTAAATGTGTGTATGTGTTTGTGTGTGAACGGGCGTGCGTGTGTATTAGGACGTGTGTGTGTGTGTGCTAGTACAAACACGCCTTAATCCACCAATTACAAACAAACGCAATTTATGAACCGCATACTCCGTTAACAAAATTAAAAGTACCTACCTATGTGTTTTATCAATGATACAACCATTTTAATTTTACCGAAGTGAGATTTCAACCGGATTTCATAGGGGGTTAAACCTGCTTAGTAAAATTTAATCAGTAAAGATAAATTTTAGCGTTCCTTTCAAAGTATTCATAATATATCTGATCTCAGATATATTAAGAATATATTAATGAATTTTGATTTGAACGAATCTTCGTTTAAATCAAAATTTGTCTATTATAATGCGAATTTGGCAGGGAATTACAAGGTAGGTTAATCGCCAGGCAGCTATGATATTCATAGATGTGATCCACAGATTCCATAAAAACGTTGTGATTATCATACTTGCCATCAGCCTATGTCTCTCCACCATTGGATAAAGACAGATTGCAAAGCACGCGACCAAAATCGGTGCACCGCTATTTTTATTAAGCGACATCCATACAGCTTCTTGTATGACACGATACACTTGGAGATTTTGTGTGCTTTATTTAAAACTAGCTGGCCCGGCGAACTTCGTACCGCATGCGACCAATAGATTTGACAGTTGTTGTCATTTGTTCTCTATATTTTTGTTTAAATTTCGATTCGAGTATTTTCTATTTATTTCAATATATTTCTAGATTTTTTTTTCCTTGAATTTTTCAGATATTTTAATTTCAGATATATTTCAGATTTTTTTTCCGAATTCTGCTATTCGGGGCGGAGACGAATCCAACAAATCAATCAATCTTATTGATGTAAATAGGCGATTTATAGAGAATAAAAATATGGGGCCATCCATAAATTACGTCACACGAATTTCATGATTTTGGTCGCATTTGTGTTATAAGAACTTGAATCAAGTGGTTTTGGGGACATTGACACGTATCTACTATTATATGATACAGATTTTTCCGTTGACAGAACCAGATCGTTCACAAAAGTATACACTTGACGTTTTCAAGATATTTTCAATAATTCTATAAAACAAATATACTATCTCAACTGATTAGCAGTTGACTTTATTTACATTTCAATGTCACACGTAGAAACAACGCTAATGTAAGATTTTGATAAACACAGTTCGAGACTTTGCCTTATGTAAATAGAGATAACAAAAAAATATAAGTATTACAATTCCGTATTAATTCTAAAGCCGTTAACGATTTCCAAAAATCTCATCCATCTCCAAATGGAGACGAAACGATCTTGACATTTCAATATTGATCTTAAAAATTAGACTGTTTATATAGTAGGTATTAACGAAAGGCGATTTCTTCAGATAATGTCAGAAATATGACATATCGTCCTAGATAAAAATGGAAAAATATGCGTCTAAATTGTTCGACTATACCTACACGTTATTTAGACGATTATGGAATCTCTAGATTACTATTTGGAAATAACCACGACTTATCGTTCGATGTGACAAGGATGACGTGTCTTCACTAATGATAACTGCACCTACATATCGGAGCGATTTATCGGTCTACAAAACACATACGTCTGTCCATGTCTGCTTGTTTCATATGCCATAAAAAGTGGACTGACTGAATAAAGTCGCCGATAGTGGATGGATGAGCAGAGAGGAAGACCGTGTGTGGTGGCGTTAATAGGATAGGCCCAGAGCCGGCTTTACCTATGGTGCAGGGTGTGCGGCGCACACGGGCGCAGGGTTTTAGGGGGCGCTCTCAAAGACCCTGCGCCCGTGTTCGCGCGCCTACTAGAGGGCGCCAGGGTATTGATTGCACCCGGGCGCTACATGGGCTAGAGCCGGCTCTGGATAGGCCAATATCCAGCAGTAGAGATACAGATGCTGATGGTATGTATGCGAATGGGTTGCAAGTTTCCTGACTGGACGGAGCATCAGAGTCGTTATCGACGGTAGCTGCTCCGACACCATGTCTATTAACGCTGGCGTCCCGCAAGGCTTTCGTGCTGTGCATAGCTTGTTCACTCTGCCTACTGCACTAATAAAAAAAATGTATGTATAAAAAAAAATTGGCGCGTGGTGTGCGGCCGCCAATAGAATGGCACCTACCCATTTCTTCCCGTCGGTGTCGTAAAAAGCGACTAACTGAATTAACAATGAGATTCTGAAAAGGTCATAAATAAGTCCAAGAACCTTTCCGAGTAACATGTTAGCTAGTGCCATTTAGCACAAACAACCTTATATTTTGGGATTTAGAGAACCTCGTGTAGGCCCCACCCTTAAAACCTCCGCATAAAACCAAATGGCCCTGACTAATTTAGAACCAATAAGTCCTTATGTAGAACCTAACAACAAATTTAATGCATTTTGCATTTTTTTTAGCCTATTTTTGCATTTTTAATGCCAAAAATGGCTTCAATATAACCTCTTCAAAAACTAAAAGCCTCAAAACCTTTTAGTCAGGATATGAAGCAAGTTAAACGTCGTTATGGCTTCTTATTAAAGGTTTATAAAAACTTACAGGTTTTACTTACCAATTTGAAATTTATATTGCATAAAAATTACCCTTTAGCAATACGATACCAAATATGAAACCTTTATCGGGCTAAAAAGCCATTGCCAGAGCTTACACCGTCAGAAAATGTTAGTTTGGAAGGGATAACAAAGGCGCTACCACAAGCCCTGAGGAACTACCAGTGGCGGATTTACACATTTGCCGCCAGTAGGCTATTCAAATTTTGCCGCCCCTACTGACCTCTGCAATTCAATACCCTAGTTCACAATCATATTAATTACACTTTTTTTATAGTGGAGTGTAGGCTTTCTCGGCCGGTGTCAATATTAATTGAATCTTCCGGGCTACTTGGCCGAGGTCTTCTGTAATCTCTTCTCTTTCTTCCAAACGTTTCGTCAACAACTGCGGTTGACATCTTCAGTGGCGACTGCGTTCACTTTTGTAGAGATGTTATCTCTTCGGCTTCTCGAGTGCAACTGACTCGACGACTGTGGCGCACCGGTATTTATAGTGGGCGAGGGTAGTTGTGATTGTATGTGTACCGACGCACCGATATTTATAGTGGGCGAGGGTAGTTGTGATTGTATGTGTACCGACGCACCGATATTTATAGTGGGCGAGGGTAATTCCCTATTGAGACGGGATTATTCCCGTCTGGCCCCAAGTTGGAAAGGGACACAATTACTACGATCAAATATCTGCCTCGAACCCTTTCCGCTGAAGCATTATCAATGAAATTTGAACTTTGTAATTTCTTTTACCAATTACGTTTCTGACTCCGCAATCAAGAACTAACTCCTGTTTCCACAAAGCTGCCTCATAGATGGTTACGAATTTTATCTCTTTTACTTTACTACAGTAAATAAGCAGCAAAAAATACTGACTGAGCAGTAAATGGATGTAGCAAATTTAAAGGTGGGTTAGATTTGGGTGTTCTGGTGACAATCAAGAAATAGGAATCCGTCCATTTGGTGATGACATACTTGGGTCCTTCCTCACCACCTCCTGAAGTCAGAATCAGCTAGATTTAATTCGCAGATAATTTATCTATCAGTTTGTTAACAGTTACTTAATCGGGTGGTGAGGAAGGCTCTCAGCAATTTAAAATTATTTATATCAGTTATTAAAACGTAGATGTTTTTTTGATTTTTGATTTTTGTTTATTTAGTATTTTTTGCTATTCTTATAAATACAAGTCGATTAATTCTATATGCCAGCCCCAGTCGAAGCGAAGTCAGCTGTAGCTTGAATTTTCTCATATGGCAACATCATGGGGTCAGTTGCAGGCATTTGCACCGTTGCCGCTAACACAGGGCTCGATCTACCCTCTTTTAGCAATAAAATCTTCACTAAAGACCGTTCACCGCCCTGCCCCGTCACGGAACGGAAAAATATATCCGGATTGATGTTGTCGTCAAACACTTCTTCTATTTTCGTTGGGAATTTTAGTTTGCTGCCCGGGGATAGGAGAGGTACCTGCGGGAAGAAAGATTATTTTACTATGTATATACAGTATACACATATTATGTGACATTATCTGGAGACGATGAGCTTATTGTCGGTTCGTGGTTATTGAGACTAGAGAAATCTTAAAACAATGACTATTGTATTTTATTGCTTTTTTTTTTAAATCCGATCTTAGGCCATGTTTCCAAACAGAATCTTGAAATAACGAAATTTTAATTTATAAAATATAAACCAAATAAATCCACATCTTAAATGCCGTGTGGCAGAGATTGCTTTTAGCGATAAGAGCGCATTTTGTGTCCCCAATGTCTGTTATTGTTTCTATTTTGGTATGCAATAAAGAGTTTTATCTATCTATCCACAATAGGTACATAGTTATGTACCTAATATGTGGATAGATAGATACATAACTCGCAGCAGAGAGCCACATTCTGATGTTATGTTAGGTACTTGATGTCAATAGTTATAGATATCTATGAATTTAAACTTGTGTTACAACAGAGCACTAAGGCCTGGTTCCCACCAAGGCAACGGAACGTATCTACAATGATCAGTCATAATATGTGGCTGTAATCGCTGGCATAATAAGTCGCTGTGTAAAGCAAGCTCTACCAGACGTTTGTCTTGAAACAACGCGCCTGCGACCATTGGCAGAAACGTGCGGTGGCGAACGTCTACTTGACGCACAGCACTGCTGTTGTGAGGCGCGGTTGGTGGGAATCTGGCATCTTTGCACCGACGACCGCGATGGGGTCATTTGGATGTAACAGATTTCTGGTTTCTATTATCCAGTACCTACTGACTATTTGAAACCCATTGTTTGTTAGGTGACACCGAAAATTGTGGAACACTTTGGGAAAGTAGATTGCCATTGACACAGGCTAATAAATGGAAGCTGATGTCAAAGAAGGTATTATGAAATATTCAAAATGATTATTCATTGAGGCTTGTATACATTCATTTTTCTACAGAAAGAAGGTGGAAGAGGGAGTTAGCACCTGAAATCCCACAGCCACAGGCGTATTCAACTGGCCACGTTACCCCGACCTTACAGAACACTACCATATAATGAACCAAATTTCCCATTTCATCCTATTCCCCGAATGTACTTACGTCGTACATGTTTCAGTAGTGAGTCAAATATGTCAGAGCCCATTCTCATCTAATCCCGCGCTCCTTTCCCAAACCCTTTCTCCAAATCCATTCCTACATCTCCAAAGGTAGGCAGCGCATCCGTACCAACGTTTGTCATTCTGGACTGATATTGGCATGTATCACGGATGTCGTATCCACTCACCACCAGGTGGAATGTCTGCTGGTCCGACACATTTCTATAAAAAAAATATGGCACTCATCACCTGCCTTTGAAGATTTAGTAGTGGATTAGGATAAAATGAATTGGAAAGGACGGGAAACAGGAATATAACAGGATGAGGAATATCCTAATGGAAAATGGTGACATTTATATAATTGCACGTAACTAGCATTTATATGATGTTGGTGAATTTTGTAATCTATATAAATAAAAATGTAAACGTTCGTTTGTTCAAAATCTTAAATCTCCGAAAGTTCTTCACCGATTGCTTTGAAATTTTGACACAACGTTGCATTCGAATTCGCGCGTGTTTTTATATACCTATCACAGGGTCAAAACATGCTTTTTACCCAAAAACAGGTAAAAACAGAGTAAGCGCCATCTGTTGTGCAGCCACAGCAACGCGTGACCGGATACAGCTAGTTCGCAATAAATAAATAACAATTTTGTATTTGACTATAAATAAATTATATTCATTCACTCATTCAAACAATGCGTCGTTAGACGGTAGCAAATATGTCCAAATGTTATTTCAATGCGTCGCTCCATACATGTAAACAGTACTCCGATGTATGATTGGTGTTTTAAAAATACTACTTACCTTGACATATGGATTTGATACTTTATAATTGCTGGTGTGGACGTGGAAAAGTATTGCGAGGCCAATAACCGCTTTCTCAGTAGATGTGTTTTCTACGAATAAGGTCACGCGGAACACGGGCCCGAGACCTTCAACCTGTAATAATAAACAAAAACAATTTTTACAGTTCAATAATAGATATCGACGTTTACGTGCTGAGTAGCCCTGCTAATTTTCTGAATTCACCACTTTTGACGAATTTTTAGCATTGACCATAGCAACTTTTGTGTATTATAACAACGATTTGCTACGGATACGGGTCGGAACAGACTGGACGAGCGACGCGAAAAGTAGGACCTATGCGCCAACTTCCGGCACGACCTTGTATATCTATGAATACATCGATCGACTATGTTATGTTTACACCTGAGGATAGCTCGCATTAATGCAACGCAATACGTTTCGTGGCATGTTATATGTTATAGGTATATAGTAAGCGAGTAGTGCTGCTAAAGAAAGCGCTGAACGCTTCAGTACTTGAGCGCTGGCGCGCTATGTTAGTGCTATTGTGTCTTAACCTTAACCGTTTTATATTCGAGCTTTTAACTACAACGGTTTAATAACATCGAACATTGAACTATAACGCTCAGTGGCCTTTTATGTTAAAGTGTTAAAAGATCATTCAGCGTTTGAGCGTCGAGCGGTCAACGCTCGTTTTTACAACACTGCAAGCGAGCCATGTTACACATAGCACTAGCAAGCGGAGCGGGACACAGCACAGCTCAATTTCATTGCCTCACCCTTACTGTAGCAATACATTACGTGATTAGAATATTCCTATTTCAGTGTATTATAAGAATAATAATTATGCTTCATACTCTGAAAGAGGAATGTTCTTCATCATACCTTGAAGAATAAACTTGTTCCCTTTCCAGTAAAAAAAAACCCACAAAGTTTTAACGTCTTACCTCAGCAGACAAGCGCACGGGTTCTAAAGCCCCTACACCTATAGAGTTGTCAGATTTGACGTGCGCTTCTAGTAATGTCTTTGCTGCTAACAAGCGCATCCTATTCAGTTCATGTTGGAAGTTCTCGTGCATTGCTGAAATTGAATAGAGACACATTTGAATAGTCTCAGCGCGCGCCACGAGCATAAAGAATTATCGGTCATTGACATGAGGTCTGCCAACAATGGACGCAAAGAGATTTGTATGAAATCGTCGTACATCGACCACTTTACTAGACCCCTCATGTTAAGGTTCAATAATAAGTTGAATTTTACACCATATATACATCGTATATAAAGAACAACGTAAAATTTATGTTTCATATAACTTAATTAATATTCTGAAATAAGTGTAACAATAACCAGTCCTTTCAGTATCCACATGCACATTGTCTTGTGCACGAAAGATGTATGATCTTAAAACGGCACGCTGGCCAAGCAGATTGGAGAGTCCACTCTTGTAGAGGTGGTGTATTTCCTCAACGCTTGCGGTAGCTGCTTTGTTATCCCCTAGTCACCTTTTACGACACCCGCGGGAAGGGATGGGGTGATGTTATTCTGAAGTTGTTATTATTTAGAACAGAATCCCGAATCCTTTGTTATAAAGCATTAGCGATATCGACACAAAGGTCAAATAAAAAATATTAGCTCAACAAAAAGGCATAATGTGTTGTAATTTCTTTTATGTTAAAATTACATGTTAGAGCATGTTTATACTCAAACAGAATCTTTAAAGTTTAAACAAAGTGAGTAAGGTCCCTTTGCTTTTATGTTAAAATTACATGTTAGAGCATTTTTATACTCAAACAGAATCTTTAAAGTTTAAACAAAGTGAGTAAGGTCCCTTTGCACAAATAACATCAACAATAAAGAAATATAATAAAAAAATTGCCAACGCGTCGCCAACAGACAGAGGTCCATGGACTACTCGCCTCTTCAGTCAACTCATGACCACGGCTGGTGTAACCTGTGTAGAAAGGTCGAGTAGGAATAAAAGGTAAACAAATACCTTTGTTATACGCGTTCAGATCCGATTTAGAATATAAAATGTGTACAAAACGCGAAAGTTTAAAAAGTTAGACAGAGATTATACAAAAATAGTATACTTAAATTAATAATTAGTATAAATTAGGTGCAATCCAACCAAAACGGCGAGTACAATAAATAAGGTAAACATACGCGTTGAGACCTCGCTCGCTGAGGTCATTGACCTTTGAACGCGCCCGCTTCTGTTAGTAACATAGAGTATTTTTTGGAAGTTGGTAAGTACGCGTTCAGTAGGTATGAACTACGTAATGCACATACGAGTAAATTAAACCCGATTATTTATTTTTAATTTAATAAAAAAATTACGACACATGTTAATTTGGTTTCTCTTTCGATTCTCGAGTTAATTTTAGTTCTGTCACTGAGTGCCTCTGAGTCAGGCACATTGTTAGTTTATAATGTTTTGTGCATTAAACTAACGTAACCGAAACCTAATCCGATATTTTTTGTTTACGATCGTATTCAGTCGTTTTGAGAGTCTGTTCTTATGCGAATAACCCGTTAATTTTGATTGACATATTAAAATATTTAATACTATTGTTGTAGGATCTTATATTTAAAAAGAAATAATAATTTTATCTGTACTCACCTACAGCATTTTCCCTCTCTCTAATAGACTGTTCAATAAATAGTTTCGACTTCTTTGGTATTAGCCAAGGCTTCTGTCCAATAGCCCGGCTCTGTGTGGACTCGACGCTAACCGCGTCCGCGTTGAAGTCCGCCGTACGTTTTAGTATCTTGAGCATTAAGTTACCACCTAAAACAAGCGAAAGAGAACGGGAGATAAAATTTATCCAAAAAGATTCGTGTATACTGTTTTGTGGGTACTCTAACATCAGTGTAATTACTGTCAAAAATTTTAAGAAGTAAGCAACGCTTATCAACTAATTTGCACTGGGCCCTTATTGTGGATTATGACTCGAAACTTCCTAGTGCTTCAAGTCACAGGCCTCCCTATGTCACAGGCTGATATCGAAGCTACGCTCAAAAAACTACGCTAAGTACTAGTTAACTAAGCTAGCTAAGTAAACGAAACTAAACTGCGCTAATTAAGCTATGATTAATAAATTGCATTAACTACCCGTAAACTAAGACAACTAAACTGAGTGAAACTAAGCTATGCTTAGTAAATTCGGTTAACTATACTAGGCTGTGTTTAGTAAGTTGCACTGATTACTCGAGAATTAAGCTAACTAATCGCAACTACTCCTATAACTAAACTAAATTACGTTTAGTAAATAGGTTAGTTAGTAGCTGGACTAAGCTAAAGTTTAGTTTTAGGTACTAGGCCCTTTTGTCGGATTGTGACCCGAAATTTATATAGACTAACCGCATCGACTGGGATAAAAACTTATATCATGTATTAGTCCGTTCCACGAACTACAAGCATGTATGTCGACTTAGGTAGCGATTCCTTGATTTGTTCTATTTCGAATATACTATTATGCAATTTCTAACTTACTTGCTGTTATTACAATAAGGACGTGTTCCTCTTGTCCCAATTGTCCAAACTTCATTACTGACGCAACATCTGAAATCAATGTATTACATTCGCAAGTTGTTATATGCTCCCAACTACATCTACACGATGAACGAACCTACCCATTGTGATGAAATGATTCAATTCAATTTATTTATTTGCAATGTGCGTTACAAAAGGTGGTACATACATAGCCAGATCTACACATTTGCCAATAATGGCGTGCAAATTTACATATATCTGACATAAAAGGGGGAGAGTGCACGATCCAACGAATACAACAGCCGCTGGGCGCGCTCGACTGGCCACGTTACCTCTCTCTCACAGAAGACTACCTTGAAATGTACTGCATTTCCCACTTTATCTTATTTCCCCAATGTACGTACGTGTTTCGGTAGTGAGAGAGATGTGCCAGAGCCCATTCCCATCCTATCCCTCCCCATTTTCCCAACCCTTACTCCAAATACATTCCTATATCTCCAAAGGTAGGCAGCGCATCCGGGGGCGTGCCAACATTTGTCATTTTCGACGAATGTTGGCATGTATCGCGGATGTCTATGGACGACAGTATCCACTTACCATTAGGTGGACTGTATGGTCGAGTGCCACATTTTTTCTATAAAAATAAAAATATTGACTCATGAAATAATCCATGGTATCAGGCTCCGAGAACTAATCCGCATTCTGTATCTTCGCGTCTCTCCAGTACTGGATACAGCCCTCTCCTAAGGACCGCCACCACACACGGTCTTCAACTTTTCTCATCCAGCCACTACCTCGCCAGAGATCGTCGCACGCTACCTTTAACCAATTTGACAATACACAAAACTTTGTTCCGACATACACAAACAAACACAAAATACACATATAACAAGAACCAAAAAACAATGTAGACAAGATAAACAAAAGAACATTACAAACACTAAAAAACTACAAGAATAAAAAGTAAATTCACAAAAACGTTCCTATTCTATGTGTGCGTTGTGATCGCAGAAATGGTCTCCAACTCAGCATATGCTGTGACTGAGTGTCAGTCACAGTGCTGACTTTCAGTGGAGCCATCGGTGACGCATGATAAATAATTGATCCATAATATTTCACATAGATACCTCTAACAAATATAGTGTCCCGTTTCGCCTTTCCGTCATACAGAAGCACGTGACCCGAAGCTAGAGCGACTGCAGTCAGCGTCACCCCCAAGTGCATCACTGGTACAAGGGTCATCGCCACAGGTCTATGGTCTAGGTTCAACGACCACTGTTTCTTGCCCTGAAAATGAAAGCCAGTTTGCAAGGAATGAGCATAACATCAAGATTTATAAAACGCAATCAAAATGTGAGGAGCAGTGTCAACCCTAGCGATCGCCCGTGACTTTGCTGGCGTACATAGATAAGTATCGGTTAAATGCTAAGCTGAATGCAATAGAATAAGTAAAACTCATTATACTCATTCTATTACACCCGTTCCGTTATATTCCCTAATCCCCATCCCTCCCCTATCCTTTATTCCTGATCTATACATAAAATAAACTTGTAACAAAGCCGTGTCCGTACACGAAATATTTTTTGAGAAAAAAATCATTGCAGTGTACTCTAGAACCAAAACAGACATTTTTAAAATTGTCTGCCTGAACGCTCATCACGCAAAAACCGCTGGACACAATTTAATTAAAGTTAGCATAATTATAGCTCATAACCTGGGTTAATATTTAGGGTACATTTTATCTCGACCCGTTAAAAAGTTCCCAAGGGAATTATCATTAAGTACGCATGCACAATATCAGCCGTTACCTAAAAACCACGGAATGGATTTTAATGAAACTAATTACAATGATTTATGGTTCAACTCATACGATACTTTTTATCCCGAACGATTATAAGTTCTCCCGGAAATCATTATCGCGATGCGTCGCCTGATACAATCTTATAGCAATATCTATCCTAAAAGCCGTGAGAAATTATAATCATAACAGGCGTAGTTGAGTTTTTAATTTTGGATCACTAGAATTCAAATACAGTAGCTTGAGGGCCCCGGTGAATTAAGCAACGACATGTACAGCAGAATATAAAAATAAAATAATATATGTATACATACATAGTGACAACAAAATAAAAACAACTACGAGGGTAATGCCCGTATAATATTTCTACCCTCCAATATTAATACTCTGCTGTAAATGTGTATCATCCTTTTTATATTGCAAATCTGGTCTGAACGAGTGTAAAGGTTCCTATATAGGACAAATTAAGCGTACAGTTGCGGAAAGGGTCAAGGAGAACACATCGCAGCCGTACGAAACAGCCAAACGAGTAAATGTTGAAACTGCTAAAAGAAGCTTGTGAGAAGGTCACAAAATACGACTGAGCTTTCGCTTTTCAGCTTTTCAGCAAGGGAAATAATTTTGGAAGACTATGCCCGCGATATTAGGATTGATTCCATAATTGACAATGAAATAATTATTCAATAACTGATAGCGATGACGATAGCATTAATTCACGTGATTCCGATGCAGAATCGTGTAAAATCTATACTAAAATATAATAAAGAGAGAGTGCGAATTTTGTGAGTTTGTGTGAATGTGGAGGGTAATCTTCGGAACTACTGCACCTATTTGAAAAAATCTTTCACCACTTGAAAGGTACATTATTCCAGATGGACATAGGCTACATATTATGTGCAAAAAAATTGCCGAGCGTGCAACGCATCTTTCGACGGCGTACGTATAGTACCTTTATTACTTGGCCATATGGTGTAGGCCGACTTCAGAATAGTCCTATTTCTTCACGTGGGGTGTCGTAAAATGTGACTAAAGGATAACAAAACCGATATCACAAGCCCTAAGGAACTACATCACCTCTAAAACGACTCGCCAACCCTCTTGGCCAGCGTGGCGTTTTAAGGCCATACATCCCTAATGCACGAGATAATGTGCACGAGGAGGCCCATGTCCAACAGTGGACGATAAGAGCGCTGGTTACAGTTTATACTTATTTACCTTCTTGCTATAACAAGCCATGGTGTTATCAGCGCATATGACGATAACGCTGCTGTCAGCCGTCATTACCTCAATGGTGACGATGTGGTCATCTGTACTGAAGAGTATGCGCCCTTCTTTCCAGTCGCGTTTTAGTAGACATACTGATTTTTCTCTGAAATATTTAAATAATAATTTATGAAAGTATTTATACAAGAGTGAAGAGACTGCGTGTAAAAGATATGTGTTGCCATAATATATTTTTAACTTTTATTGCAAAGTTATTAAGGTCTTTCCAATTGTTATCAATATTACTTACAAATCCTGATATATATATATATATCTCGAAAGAAAGGTGTCAATCTGAGGATGTGTCAATGTTTGTCATTTTTGCTGACAACAATAATTGGTAAACATTGGTCTCTGGGCATGGGTTCGCTGGGTCAGGCCCCATGAATTTTCCATGACATATTGTCCAATTTTTTTTACTATTTACTAAAAAGAGGAGCAAATACCCAACATTCAAGCTGAATCTTTAAAATAAAGTTTTTTTTTAAATGTCATGGTATGTTGTTAGTTTTGGTGCTAGATCTAGCCCATTTTCTGCTCGTTCAGCGCCGAATATGATGATTTAGCCCCTAGACCGAAATCTAAACCCAAACGATCATCTGATGGAATTTAGATGTTTCGAAATAAATTCTAAACAAAATTGGTGCCAAAGAAAAATATAAGTTTAAAGGCATAATATAAATTTCTTTATTTTTTTAATTTTGAATAAAAAATTCTAGCCTTCTGTTTTTTTTTATTAGCCAAAACGTTGAAAAGCAACCGTTTTTAATAAAAACAAACATTCACTTTTATAATACTATTTAGCACTTTAGGCCTATTTGGAAATTTTTGTACCAATCTTGCCCTTTTTTAAGTGTGACTGTCCGAATACCTGACACGGTATTGGCAACACTGGTTAATTTAACGCGTAATTGGGTTATTTATTTATTTATTCTTTATTGCACATAGTGACAAAAGGTGGACTTAATACAAGCATTATCTGCCAGTCAACCTTTGGGCTATGCAGAGATGGCGTGGTAGGTGATACGTATGATAGGTAAGATTAGGTAAAGCTATAGGTAATAGTGACGCATTTTAATTAAATACTATAATATAAATAAACATATACATACATGTATGCATAAATAAATACCAAGCGGTCCCACGTGATGGTGTTACCGTCGTCCATGGACACCTGCAACACCAGGGGATACGGGTGCGCCGCCGACCTTGCAAAATCCTATTCACAGCTTTCTTGAAGAACCCCATATCGTAGCGTAATGGAAAGACCTTTTAAGGCAGTTCGTTCGACAGCCTACGGGTTCGCGGTAAACATTATTTTTGGACCGAACAGTACGCGACACCGTACGCGATATCGAGGAAATGCGGATGGACCGCATTTCTGTGACAGGAGATGCGGTTGTAGAAATCTGAGGTGGGAATTATATTGAACATTCCAGAGCATTCCCAATTGTGCACGGCGGTAGAACACACAGAGAGACGCAACGTCTCTCCGAACATTGTATGTATGTATATACACACATACCAAACAAACATACTTAACTATAATAGACGATAAATAATACCTCCCTTAATTGCCTTGTGTCTGAGCAATATTCTCCACTTTGAGTAAATGTTCTCCGAGTCTTTTCTTAAAATTTGCACACGACTGTGCCTTTCTAATACTGACGGACAGCTAGTTCCAGAGCCGGGCAGCCTGTACGGCGAAGGAATCAGAAAGAAAACCAGTACGGTGTGTGGGAACCTACCATATAGTAACAAATTTTTCTAGAACGGAGATTTTTCTGATGACTGTCACCAAAAAAGCTGAAAAAACTTTTTAGATATTCAGGAGTATTAGCTTCCATTGGGATTGAGAAGAGGAAATTGAGGAAAGTGTCTATGATAACGTATAGTGACTTTAGAACGATATTGTGAAACGTGGTCATACTTTCGTAAACCAAAGACAAATCTAATACAATTATTTAGAAGACGCAAAAGCTTATTGGGAAGACGTTCAGTGATGTTCGATGTCACATACATCAGCAAAATCAATAATGGGTAATGAGAAGTTAGTAAGAAGTTTAGTACTAGAAGGAAGAATTTTTTTATATCTATACAGGGATCTTAGTGTATCAGTAACCCGACCACCGATCTCATCCACTTGGGTTTGCCAACCAAGAGCACTATCAATGTGTAAGCCAAGATTTTTTACTACACTGCTGTATTCTATACTGACCCCATTGTAAGTATGTAATTGGTGCTACAGACAAGATATTTAGTTTAGACAGTTGTTTATTGACTACCTATTATTATGGTTTGACATTTGTTATGGTTAACATGTATTCCAAATTACAGTGACCAATTGTATATACTTAATAAATTATGATTCAACCTCGAAACAGCAATATTCACATTTGTGACACCAGCTTGAGAATAAAGCTACAAATCATCGGCATACAAATGATACGAACATATAGAAGATTTTTCGTGATAGAGCAAAGTAGTGGAGAAAGAATCCCGCCCTGTAGAACACCAGCAGCAAGGTCGCACCAATCTGATGAGGACTGGTCAAGACAAATGCACTACTGATGACCATGAAAATATTGAGAAAACCAGTCAAGAACTGTGGATGAGAGTTTGAGATGACGTAACGTAGCTATGAGGATGTCATGATCGACAGTATTAAAGGTATTGGAGAAATCTATCAACACCAACACCGTAAGACTAGTGTCTTCCAAGCCTGCTCTTATGTCATCACTCACCCTTAAAAGAGCAGTAGTCATACTGTATCCTTCACGGAAACCGGACTGGAAAGAAATAATTAACTTATTGCTAAGCACGAAACGGAAAGTTTGTGGACAACAACTTCAATGACTTTAGAAAGGAATGAAAGTACCTACAGATATAGGCCGAAAATGGTTCTTAAATTTGCGAAATGCTCTGTCGTGATTCGTCATGGCCATCCGTATCCCCCTGGTGAACCAGGGTACAGGAGGTTGTCTAAGCTTAACTTTGCGAAGAGAAGCATATTTGTCGTACTGTTTAATTACTGAAGATTTCAGTAATTCAACCATTTCATCAATAGTTACTGTTCAATATTTTCTGTTCCGATAAGTGATTTTCGATTAATTTTAGACTTATTTGTAGTGAAATATACTTATTGTAAAAATGTTAGTTTCGAAATCAAATCACTGCAAAAGTCATAAAAACAAACTCGTGTCAATTGACTGTTCAAGTCAAGTGTTCAATAAAGGGTCTCTGACTAGTGATTTAAATAAATTAAGAAATAATAATTTCCATAAATGAAAAACGTTTATAATAAACAACACTAATGCTGACTGGTGCAACAAACAACAAATTAAAAAAGCTAAACAGGTGAACAAAAAGTTTCGTGCTTATGTGCTGAGAGGCAAGTAAGTTTTTATTTTGCACCTTGTAGCAACTGTCACCCTGTAGTCAACATTGAACAATCCTGTCGTAACCATTTGGCATGGAGTTCTTTTTGCTCCACATATCTTAGCCTGCATGATAAACATAAACAATAGAGAATATGATAGCTGGAACTGGTTTTAAAATTGATAGATAAATTAGTCAAAAAATTAGGGAGACATGACCTTGAGAATATATGAGATGGAAAGATGATGGAGAGCTAGCTACAATAATTATTTGTCACTCATGATGATAATAAATCACTAAGAAGAATGACGTCAATATTCTATATTATGGTCCATTTCTAAGTCATAACTAAGAAAAAATAAAAAATGATATTATTCAAAGATAAGTTTCAATATCTGGGAAGTGGGAGACAGATCTGACAATAAGGTGCAGCCGATTAAGCTTTTTCTCAAATAAGGTCACATTTAAGTAAGCCAGGCTTTTGAACTGGGAAGCATCACCACTGCAGTTCAGAAATGTTTAGTCAATCTTGCCTACCTCTTCACCAAAAAAATGTTTGCTTACCTGTGACAACTGAGTAAAGGTCTGAGGATCGAGCATAATCAAGTCTCCATCTTCAGTACCAACTACCAAACAGCTCACAGAATATCTATCCACCGAGTTCAACCTTAAAGTTGCCACACATGTGACCTCTGGCACTTTACGTGAAGGTAGTTCAGTGATGGTCTCCAAGTACTCCAGCTGTTGGTCAGAGGTCAACGACAGAAAGTTCCTGGACTGAATGCTGAGTATTTTTTGAGGTATTGCTCTCAAACTCTCTGTGAGGGTTGTAATGATTTCTAGCTTGTGGTTTTGTGGGTCTATTAGCTGGAAGATTATAATAAGTGTAAAATAAAACAAAAACAAATCCAAATAATTGAATTTATAGTATGTAATTAAACAGATACATATTTATTTGTATTTGTATGATCTATATTTATAGACAGAAATTTCCAAATGAGCAGATACTGTGACATCTTCAATATAAAAATGACAGAATGTTCACACATCTGTAGATATGCTGTTGACCTTTGAGGTTTTAGGAATTAGGATTAGGAATTAGGATTTGGAAAAAAACTATACAAGATACGTGCTAGTAAAAACAAATTTGCAAAGAAATATAATTTCCATCTATGTATTAGTTACAAATATAAGACAGAGAATGTCAGCTTAGTTGCATTAGTAAACTACTTGGCACTTGTATTGGTTTCACTGATGTTAGTTTTAGAGATTGATAACAATTATTTATTGATACACATATCAATGATGATAATATACATATTGTCATCATTAATGTGGCATATTGTCATCATCAATATGATGTATTGTCATCATTGTTGTGATGTAATGTCATCATTCATATGGTGTATGTCATCAATCAATGTTATTGATATGTCCAATGATGACAATATACCATATCGATGATGACAATGTTTATGAGTTAGTGAAAATGCAGTTGTTAAGTGAATTTGAATAACATAAAAGTAATCATACCTGTTCCCAAACATTCATTTCAGAAGTACTAAACTCAATAGTGGGCAGGTAGTACTTATAAAACAATTTCATATTCCTGTAAATGTACACACAGGAGCTAAATGCTACAGCTATAACTGGGATAGAGCGAGGCACAGTCTCACTGGTGTAGAACCCGACTACACCGAGTGGGAGGTCTGGAAGTACCATGTCAGATATTTGCATTGCTCCTCTAAATATCTGGAAGAGATTAATTGTGTCTAAGTTCAAAACGAGACCAACACATCATGAAATTGCATTGAGACCATACAGCATTTTGTTCAAATCCTTCATTGACTATGTCATCGGAAAATGAACATATGAGATATGTACTCACTGTTCACCAACACACTGGAAGATGCATATAAGATGCTGATGCTGGACTGAAAAGAGTATGGCATCAATGCCAGCAATTAGAGATTAGTCAATATTAAAAATAGTTGAAAGGCTTTGAAACAAAAGCATACAGCCATTACAATAAGGCCTGCGTCTTATGGTGCCTCTGTGCATTTTAATATATTTTATAAAATAAGATTTAATAACTATATGTGCATGAGGAGGCCCATGTCCAGCCAGCTATTGTCATTTTGGACTGATGTTGGCATGTATCTTCATACATATCTATCACTTTCATACATAAAAAAAAAGGAATAAAAGCTATTAATAGTGATAAAACCACCCTTTATATACAATTTTATGTTAATGTTGTGTATAAATTGTACAATACAGAATACTTTATTTGTTAGCTCTTTCTTCACTTTTGAAGCATTTTGGCAGCTCCTATATCTCAGCATACGAGTAATACACCACACGAGTTAGCCCTTGTTAAGAGTGCGGGTACAATTAATTCGCTTGCGAACAACTGTACAACACGTAATTACTTTTACATTCTTCTTCTTACATAGATTATTATTCTAAGTATATTTACTCGGCTATCTTCAGAAAATCCGAAGTAGTAATCAGAAATAGAAGCTTGGAGTGAAGTATTATATAATGGAGTGTAGGCTTTCTCGGCCGGTGTCCATATTAATTGAATCTTCCGGGCTACTTGGCCGAGGTCTTCTGGAATCTCTTCTCTTTCTTCCAAACGTTTCGTCAACAATTGCCGTTGACATCTTCAGTGGCGACTGCGTTAACTTTCGGAGAGATGTTATCTCTTCGGCTTCTCGAGCGCAATTAGTTTTTGACGAAACGTTTGGAAGAAAGAGAAGAGATTCCAAAAGACATCGGTCAAGTAGCCCGGAAAATTCAATTAAGGCCATCTGCTTCAGTACCATTATATGTACAGTTAAGCTAATTTTGCAATGTCTAAGATGTAGAAAAGGGTATAAACAAACCTTCAGTTTAGGTCCGTCTTCTCCTCGACCCAAGTCGCCAATAAGAAGTTTGATTTCGTTATCATTGTGTATGTCGACAAGAGTTAAGTTCGAAGGCAATGTATTGAGATCTATGTCATCCGCTCCCACTTCTACATCTAGCCAACGAGTTACACTGGCCATTATTAAATTTTTAGATGAAAAATAATTTAATAAAAGCCAAAGTTTACAATCAAAACACTTGTTTACAATTTACACCGTTATGACAACCCTGTTAATCTCGTTATAATTAATATTTTTTTATAATTTATAATTTGTTTGGACACTGGCATAGCCATTAGTTCACAGACAGTAAATAATAAAACAAAATTATTTTTATCACGTCATTAATAATGACGTTAATAATAATAATTATATTGACGACCTCATCGCTCGTGATGAGAACGCCGTGTGACATAGCTGTCCCATCACGCAATCAGCCCCACCTCTTCCAATGCGGTCGGGGAGGTGTGGGGTGCCGTGCCTATAGGCGACCATCGAACTGGGTCTCGATGCGGAGCATATTTGTTGACGCGGGGGCGAGGTGCTTTGTGCTCGCTGTCGGGCGGGCTCGGGTCAATCAAGTTGAGATGGGCTGGGGCTACTGTGGCGGGGAATATGAAATATTCCAGTTCTCGCGTCTATAAATATACTCTGCGTGGACCCCCAGACCGACGACGGTCCGAGAAATGGGTGCCTCCCGTAGTCTAAAGCCCAAATGAAAGTATGATGATGAACGAGAGAGGAATACGAACAGAGTCGCTGCATGGGGGTCGCCAGGGCACATCTAGAGCTGCCGTTGGGCGTGGCAGAAGGCGAGGTAGCCAAACTAGAGATGTGGGTGAACCATCATCTCTACCAGTCGGCTTGGTCGTGGCAGGGCCTTCTACGGCCCAACATTCAGAACCCATGGGTCGCATAGCATGGTCGCGTGAATTTAATTTGAACACTATGCGCGCATATTTCAGACTACGAACGCCGTGTCATCGAGGTTAGGGTCCTCAACGGCAAAATGACCAGTTTCAGGTCGGGTCACACGAGATCCTGAGTCATTCACTTTGTCAGGGGAGTGTTCTCCGGAGAGGACATTGACATTTCCGATTCGGATTTCACACGAAAACTGACGGAGCGCATCGACGACCTAAAGCAGAAGATTGCTGCTTGGGGGAAGTGAACACGCCGACATTCAGAGAGGGTAAAGAGGTACCAACAGAATCGTCTCTTCTTGAGTGACCAAAAGAAGTTCTATAAGAACTTGGAGTATCCCAGAAATAGAGTGGCAGACCTTAGACAGACGCTGGCCGACGTCAGCGTTTTTTGGCGAAGCCTGTGGTCATACCCTGTCATACAGAGGGCTTCTTGTGGATGCAGGTTATTGAAGAAGCATGCGCCGATATCACGATTATGAACCCCACAAGCATATCCGAAGAGGACGTAACTGTTGCGGGTACGTAAGACTACGAAGTGGAAAAGTCCGGGACCGGACGGACTGTAACATTACTGGCTTAGGGGTTCTGGCGATGCCATGCTACGCTCGCACGACAGTTTCAGCGAGCCCTTGAGGACAGGATGCTCCCGGACTTCTTAACCACATTTAGCTCCGAAGAGTGAAGCTACTGCGGAACCATCGAAATACCGCCCCATTAGATTTCTTTGTACAATATATAAGACACTCACATCCGTTCTGACCTCCAAGATCTCTCGGCATATCAATCTGAGCGTCTGACAAAAGTTTTAAACAGCTATTTGTTGGGCCCTAATAAGATCCGAGCCTGTAACGGCTGCATAGTGCCCGCTCTCATGTACACCTTTGGCATACTCAGATAGTCTCAGACCAAACTAGACGCATTGAATAGAAAAGTCTGCACAACCCTGACCCTCCACAGTATGCATCACCCGAGGTCTTCAGTATAGAGATTGTATAACCCGCGGAAATGATTAATTCTAATGTCTACTATCAGCAATTAGTAAAATTGAAACAAGCACTTGAAGAAAAACGCCCAGAATTAATGAATAGAAAAGGTATTATAGTTTTGCATCACGACAATGCTCGATCGCATACATGTTTGATGACTGAACAAAAATTGATGGACCTTGGCTGGAAAGTTTTAATGCATCCGTTATACAGTCCGGACATGCCTTCGGATTATCATTTATTCCTCTCTTCACAAAATTTCCTAAATAAAGTCAAATTACATTCGAGAGAAGCCTGTACCATTTAAATTAGTTTTTTGCTCAGAAACCGCAAACATTTTATAGCGATGGTATCAGGGCCGTCTTTACCAGGGGGTGCAAGGGGTGCGGTGCACCCGGGCGCGGGGCGCCCGGGGGCGCCTGTCGAGCGCTGAATTTTTGGATATTTCATTGAACTTAACGCCATTGCACAGTTTTATATACTTGTTACTTACGACAAATATGTATGCGCAAGCAAAAAAAAAATAGTCATTAACAATAATATTTTTTTTACTTTTATTACGCTTTCGGCGCTTGTCATATCGCATTACTACACTACACAAATAACAATTTTATTTAATACAACACGCGCGCGGCAAAATCTCTAATCCAAAGACAGTGTATGTATGTACGTTTGACACGTTGCCGCCCGGTAGCAAAATGATCTCTAAGTCAATAGAGTGTAAGTTTATTTGAAATGGGCGCGCGGCGCGGCACCTGTGCGTCTGTCATAGGCGAGTAATTGCGCCCTTTGATATTGCCGCCCGGTCGCCCGCACTTGAAGCAAAATGATCTCTAAGTCTAAGTCAATAAAGTGTAAGTTCATTCATTTGAAATGGGCGCGTGGCGCGGCACCTGTACGTGTTGCGTCTCTCTAAATCACTAAAATTAGGTGTAAGTTCATTTGAATTTACAGCGCGGCGCGCGGCGGCTATGTAAGTGTCGGTCAGTGATTGATCTGATTTCTCCTTCATTCGTTAGCTCATTTCATTTGCGACAACCGGCGAATTAGTACGGAAGTTCTTAGAGAAAAAATATAAAGGTAAGTCAATTTTATTTTTTAAGTGTTAGTGTTAGGTACATTACAATCATTATCATCACATCATCATCATCACATCATTTGTTTATGAGAGAGAGTCATGACTGCTTTGTTTATTTGTTTATAATTGCAAAAATACAAATTCTTAGTGTTAGTGATTGATAAAAAACTACTTACTTTATTTAGAATAAAGAAAGAAAAATTAAATACTAAATTGAAATTTGATTTTATTGTAGATGGCCGAATTAGGGGATAAAAAGAAACCATCGGGTGCTCAAAATAGAAAAAGGAAACTGGAGAAAGAAGAAAAAATTAAAAAGCTAACTTCTCCGATTGACTCTTTCTTTCGACCTGGTAAGTTCAGTCAGTTGGTACCATAAATAAAACATCTGAAGTGGCATAAACAGTGACAGAAGTCGCTGGTGTATCCTGCCTGGGTTCCTACCTACTTATTATTATTACACTTCTTATTTTTTGTATAAGTTACCTGTAACTGTATACCTAATGAGTCTTAAATAAAGTAGGTTTTTATGATTATGACAATATATCTAATTAATTGTTTTTTGCGGATTGCGCACCGGAAGGCGCAATGGTTAGTAACTAACACTCACTCTTGTGCCAAAGGTCTCGGGTTCGAATCCCGGCCGGTGCAATATTTATTTAAATACATACCTTCTCAGACCTTGTGTTAAATTTTTGTATTGTGTGATATGTCCAACACGCGTTCCAATCGTGGAGATTATGGCAATAAATAACCCCATAGTTTTGGAGACTCATGTCTAACAGTGGACTGGACTGTCTGTACTTATATCTGTACTTATATGGCTTGTGTGTTTGTGATTTGTTTTTGGGGATTATGAATTATGTTTTTTCATGAAATAGCCGCAGGCGAGATCCGCCAATCGCAACTAAAGTATTTTAATTTCTTACTGTTTGCGCATAGAGCGTGCGTAAGCGCCTCGGCAATTACACACTGAGCGCGCTCGCCCGGACTAACGGATTAGACTATGCCCGATTGCCCGCCTTAACTTTAAGGCGCTGTTTTTAATGTCCTAAAATATTATTGCGTGGCCCTATTACCACACTTGGTTACACAAATTGTTGACTATCTTATGTTTTTTTAGGTACATCTTCGTCAACATCCACCCGACAGTTAGAAGAGACAGTCAACTCTGCGTATATATTTAACACTGCCTGTTACAGTAGCAGAAGGTGAAAGATCCTTTTCAAAATTAAAATTAATAAAAAATTATCTTCGTTCAACCATGACCCAAGACAGACTGACAAACTTAGCCATTATAAGTATAGAATCCAAAATTGATATAAAAATAAATGATTTAATTAAAATCTTTGCCAACTCAAAAGCAAGAAAAATTGAGTTTGTTTGATGTATGTGTATGTACATGTAATAAATAGATATTTAGTAATCGAAGTTTTAAGTTTAATTTTGTTTTTTAGAGTAATAAATAAATAAATTATCAAAATTACGTGTATTGTGTTTTCTTGGTTGACTAGGACCCCTTTCATACTGTAGTGTGTCGTCGGTCGCGTGCCACGCTGCAGTGTAAAAAAAAACGAGGGCGCAGGCTGAGTCCCGCACCCCGGCGCAGAATAGACTTAAGACGGCCCTGGATGGTATAATGGCTCTTCCAGATAAATGGCTAAAGATAGTCGAATTAAATGGACAATATTCAGTTGAATAAATATTTATGTAATACAAAAAAGTCTGTATTATTTTCACTATTAAAAGGCCGCGAAGTTATCCGACTACCTAATATTAAAATTATTCTAAATTCCAAAGTTAACATCCTCGAGTGACTCAATCGATCGATAAGCAGAAAATGATAATAACTCAATAACCTGCAATGCAGTGGTTCGACAAGTTTGATCTCGTGTTATTCTGGCATTTCTCGGCATCAGCTGGCCGTAGTAGCTTGTGACTCAACAACCAGCTCCTGAATAATGTGATAGAGTAGTATGCATATCGTATCCTAGAGATATCACCACTTTACCTGTGATTATATAGGAAGATATTCGCTTTCGTCCATTCGCTCTTTTGATTGAAAGCCGAAATCATCCGGGAAATCAAAATTTTGAAAGCTTAATAAAACTCACCACCTATAGATATATTTTAAACTTGTAGTTTTGAAACTACAGTAAAACACCAGTTTAGCAAAAGCTAGTGTTTTTGAAACAGTGTGAAAAAAAGAATCAAAATCGTGTTATTTTTGAAGGTATTTAAGTACCCACATGTAATAAAATCGTCATAAAGCCGTGTCTGTAGGTACTTATATAAAATACTTTTCGAGAAAGGTGATTGAAATATAAAGATCGTATGACATAGAGGCTAAAACAAATTTTGAAATTTTTGTCTGTTTGTCTCTCTTAACACGCATCATGCAAAAACTTCTGGGCGGATTTTAGTGAAGCTTAGATATGTGCTGGGTTAATATTTAGGGTATGTACTTTTTGTCTAGATCCATTATAGAGTTCTCATGGGAATCACAAGTTCAAGCAAACGAAGTCGTGGACACCAGAGAGTTTATAACGCAAGCTGCGTTATAAACGCTGCGCCTTTCTCTCCAAAACATAGTCAACCATTATTGTTTTCTATTAGGTCACAAATTGATCATAGTTGTCATCGAATCATCTCATTCATAAAGCCAGGTCATGCGGAGGCTGATCAAGGCGAGACAATGGGAAAGCGACCTCAATACAACACTCCGAGTTGTGTAACAAGCGACCTTGCCCGGGTTTGTTTTTGATGATAATTGCATGATATCAGCATGACGATTAAAATGGGTGATACGTGCATGTCAAACAAAATTATTGGCAGAAATTGGAAGAAAAATAGATTTGGGTTCGCAGCATAAGGTAAAAATTAATTGATTTAACCGTAGTTTCTGTTGCTTTATTACTCAAATAACTTTAGATAAATAAACAATATTAAATTAAGCAATCAAATATTAGTGAAGTTTTTATAGCTCAATCAAAGATATTGAGAGAGGCTTAGGAAAGTAACGGTGTTGTTTAAGCTTATGGTTACAGTTTAAGGTGTGTGATATAGTTTCCAAGGACATTTTTATAGGAAGATGACAGACGAGCAAAATGTCCGCCTGTTCTTAAGTGTATTCTGTCCCCTACACGTAGAATAGGCATATTCTTTGAGTGTCGTTGTTCTTTAGAGCAACTCCAAAAAGAAAGTCTCAATGTTTTGTTAACACATATATTTTTTATTACAGCAGACTGGAATAGCTCTAAAAACGTACATCAAAGAATCATCGATCTCTGGCGCCGCACGTAGACACTCGTAGTAGTGCACGACACGCCAGGCCGCGTAGATCTTTTTGTACGTATTTCAAAATAGTACCACACGTACGGTCAGCAACACGCTACCCAAAACCATTCGATTTACTTCGTATTACTGATGAATTAAGATACCAGAGGGTATACGTTGACCTGTTGCTGAGTGTACCTAACCCGTAAAATCAAAGTATGCCGTGTGAAGATGTGATAGATTACTAGTTTAAAGTATATCTCCAAAAAGGCACTTGACCGAGTAATTTTTATCACAGTCACGGTGTGTCGGTCAGATTTGCGACGGTCAGTAACACTGCGTTAATCGAGCACTAACCATGACACGGTAGGTATTATGTATGTTTACAAAGGTCTACGAATCACAGAAAACTTACATGATTTTGTTTACATTTTTAGTATTATATGATAAAAATGTTAGTGACGTGAGCAACAGGGACATCTGGCTTGAGTGGATTGCTTGGTAGCGATACCACTTGACTTTCTGCGCCAAGCGCTCTATCAAGCTCGGCTTTGTAGATAATCTTTTGGTGTGGGGTAAGACATCTAATTTTACAATCAAATGGGTCAATAATAATAATATAAATCATCAGTAAAATACCAGCCCTGTAATGAGGTTGCGCATATCAAAAAGGATCCCAAAAAAAATATTTGTATAAAAATCGCAAGGGGCTCATAAAAGTTGTAATATGTGGGTACAGATACATTACGAAAACATTGGCCATCGGCTAATCCGGAAACACCTGAACGCGGCATCCATGTCTATGAATTACCGAACCTTACTTTAATACGAGATACTTTATTGCATAGACGTGGATAACGCATTTGGGTGTTTCCGGATTAGCCGATGGCCAATGTTTTCGTAATGTATCTGTACCTATTTTATTTTCTATTATTTTAATACTAAGTACTTTTAATATTAATGATAATTATATCAATACCGGTGAATGTTTTATTCGGTAGACACTTCAGTTTCGTTTTAAATCGCAACAACTCTTCATCAATTTGATCCAAACGATTCGATCCTGCTTAATCGATTAATCGGTATTTAATCAGCTAACTGTTTACTTAGACGATCTGTTATTCGCATCGCTTTGTTGAGATCGATTATTCGGTTGAAATGAGACAGTTATGTCGAGAGGAAATGTTGATTTACTGAGGAAGAGGAAATTATATGTAGGCATCTTATATGCAATATGCACTCATCAACGCATCGAGATATGAAACATCTGATATGTATTATTGCTGTACACGCCGCCATCCGGAGCATCTGTAGCAGATATTTATACCAAAAAGAAAATAGAAATAATAGAATAAAAAATCTGAAATCCATCGTACCTAATTAAGGAAGAACTAGTAACTAGTTTATTTCGAGTGAAGCTACAGTTACTTTTATAAAATATAATTGGAGCCTTTATTCGCATGAATTATTATAATAATTCTTATTATAATTATTATAATTCCCGCGGGAAAAATTATCAATAATCGTATGTTAATCCAGGATTTAAACATAAATCACATAGCCGGACTGCCAATGAGCAATAAACTGAAGCCTGCTTGTGTGTGGTATGAGTGTTTAAAATCTTTACTATAGGTCGTAAATCAATAAAAGGAGCAGTCGGCATAGTATGACTACATAATAATTACGCGACATTCGGCATAGTTTCAGTGCGTTACTTCATCGAAAGGCGACATTACGTCTTTACTATTCTAAAGCGTATACGTATATAAACTATAAGTATAGGTATTGTATATAGTCAGAGCCGGCTTTACCTATGGTGCAGGGTGTGCGGCGCACACGGGCGCAGGGTTTTAGGGGGCGCTCTCAAAGACCCTGCGCCTGTGTTCGCGCGCCTACTACAAGGCGCCAGGATATTGATTGCACCCGGGCGCTACATGGGCTAGAGCCGGCGCTGTATATAGTTTTGGAGTCCGTCAAATGAATATACTTAGATAATGTGTGCGTCGAGGAAAGGACAATGCAAAAATACAGCCATGCAAAAATTATTGTTTTGAGTTATCCATTCGTAATATACACAGATATAAAACACTTCTAAAAAGATGTACAGGGATACTTAGTAACCATTTTATTATATGTAATATAAATATATTTAGATATATGTAATTCCATATCCATAGAGTACTACGTTATACTGATTTATGGATTCCTAAAATGGCAGGTACCCCAATAAGAAAAAAATGTTACGAAACGGTCACTATTTTCCGACGGAATTTTACGCACGAATGGCAATGACAATGAACTTGTGGAAAACAAGATAAGTCGCCTTTTTTGCGATTGCCAAATAGGTGTGACGTCTTTGTTCTAGGAGGTCGGCATCCAGATCGTTATCCTCAAAGGCAATGCCCCCTAAAGTTATGAACAGTAAGTGAACCTTAATCAAAAACAAACGTGATCTTCATTACAATGATGTTATTAAATCTTCTACTTACTAGTCCTATTTTCGTACACATCACTTTTGCTGGCCCCATAACAAAATTTTTAATGGAAGTTATCAAAAGCGAAACCAAGATTTAATCCTGGGATCATTAGAAAGTCTTATTTATTTGATCCCTCTTGTTTTATGGTGTACAATTCTTGCTGGTTCGTATAAATTATACAGCATAAATAGAAAAAAAAACTGTATTACTTATATATTTACTTGTGCACTGAAAATCCGTTGATCCGCCGATAAGTTGCCATCTAAGCCATCATAGCAGCCAGTATAGGAAAGATGGCACTTACTATATATTTTGTGGATAAATGTACTTATATCTATGTATTCGATAATAAGGTAAAATGTGTTCAACTTTTAAATAAATGTGCAAAAATTAAAATAATTTCAATTTAAAACGCTACATTGAAACTGTCGACAACACAATACCTAGATACTTTTATATAGTAATTAGGTAACTCGTAGGAATGCGGCCGGATATACCTATATTATATATATACTTAGCCGATTGCGCCAGTGCCTGGCTGGTATGATGATGTCATATATTAGGCAGTCTACTTTTGTGCTTTTACATTAATATTGGAAATGCATTTAAACGATTGACAACCAACTAAATAAGTTTTTAAATGGAAACTAATACTACAGAAAATCATAGTTTCTGTTATAGAAACCGAAGACCCTAAATACTTAAATAAATTAATGTTTGAATGTGTTGAATGTTGATAATGAACGTGTGTATAAATATGTATCTATATGTTTGTGTGTATTCGTATAATTATATATTATTAGTGTGTAATAATCGTATTATAAAAATAATGTACCTACTTATAGTAGTGTATTTAGGTACGCACTATGTCTGCAAATTTCCTTGTACACCTATCGCTTTCATAGGTTTGTAGTAAAGATTTTGTACAGGGGTATCGCTTTTTGTATGTTTTGTATTTTGTAATTATTTTTATCATTTATTTGTACAATAAAGTATATAAATAAAATAAAGTTTAAAATAAAATAAACATCATAGACTAAACACTCGTAATACATAGTTAATTGCAAAAGAAGATTGTAATTTGTAAAAAATGTGGGGCCCGCGTAGTAGATTATGGCCCGAAACCCCCTAGAAATTATATTTAATAATTTCAAGTGGCGAGGCCTGTGCCCTGCAGTGGTACGCTACTAGGGATTGCAATACCGCAAAGTGGAACCTCACGACTAAACGGGATCCCGGCATTATTTGAGTGTCTGCGGGATCCAACAACTATGCGGATCCAGGCAGATCCCGCAAACTCGTAAAAAAATAGCGCGAACGTGTGTCTGCGCACAGGAAAATTGTTAAAGATGACAACAAAAATGTTGAAACTGCACGGGAGCTATTAAAACTGAAGCCAATACGAGTACATCCATCCCACCTTAAAAGATAACCAAGATTTTTTGCAAATCAATTTAACATTAATAAAAGGAAGACTACAAACAGACAGAAAGAAAGAAAGATTATTGATAAAATATTAAAGAAGGAAATAACTATGAAGGTGAAAGAGTGAAATAAAAATAGGTACTTATCTTTGATTTATATGAGTACTTGAGTACCTACAATCATACCAACAAGCGTGCAGACAGACAGACAGTCTCGGCCGCTGGGTATACATATTATTATGTATATGCAGTTCTTAAAAATTAGAAATTATAAATTCTTTGAAAACAATCAATAACTATTTGTCTCTTAAAATCATTCTTTCATAAGCATATGTGATTATTTATTTACCTAATAAATAAATAATCAATCCATTTTTTTAAAAATAAACTTGTTAATTACATATAGCAATTAAACAACTTTGAACGGTTTAAATCGCGTATATTTAACATTATTTATATCCCGACGTTTCGAACACTGCAGTGGACGTGGTCACGGGGTGACTAATTGATTTTATTTGTCACTTGAGTTATTAAGAAATTATTTGAACTACCGTCTGAATTTTTTTTTAATCATAACATTCCCTATGCACGCAGTATTCGCTCACGGTGTCCAGGGGTCTTGCAGTATATAAATAAAACATATGCAACAGAAGAGCAACAGACGCAATAGCGTTGGCCTTATACTGTATACTGCAAGTATACTGCAAGACCTCTGGACACCGTGAGCGATTAATTTAATTATCTATTTAAAAAATGTCAAATACCCTTTGTTTGGTCGTGTGCAGCGTGGTGTCGGCTAGCTTAGAATACCACCACTCCAACTCTTCCTGCGGATGTCGTTAAAGGGATAACAAAGCCGCTACCACAAGCCCTGACAACCTACATCACCTCTAAAAGAATGAACTCGCCACCACGTTTGGCTAGGATGACGTTTTAAGGCCATACATCCCTTATGCACGACATGTGCATGAGCATGAGATGGCCCATGTCTAGCAATGAACGATGGCTGGTGACGGTACGTGAAGTCGCTTTGGTTAGTCTTGTCATTTTAACTGTTTTATTCTATGCCAAACACACTACATTAGTGAAACCGTACAGTAGGTTAAACAAGCAGTGACGTCACGCAATTCGCATCACTGCAGCTTATCACACCGACCTACTCGAGTAATCTTATTAATCCATCACAACACGACTTGAAGACGATTAGATCTCATACGACCTGCTTCGATATTTACGGACTTGAAACAGAAGAAAAGAAAATATTTTATTGCTTCACGGCGCACATCTCTGGGCCGGTGCACCGAAGTATCGGCTCGCACCCGCATGCACCCCGGTGTGCAGGTGTCCATGGGCGTCGATGACCACTTGCCATCATGTGGTCCGCCCGCTCGTCTGCCAACTATTCTATAAAGGAATATATTGTAATAAAATAAAGTTAATGAAACAAGTTTACATATTTACTGCATTGGAGTATCCTAAATGGTTCCTTTGCTTTGTTGTATGAATTACTTCACTATTTTGACAATTCAGTACCTACTCTTTACTACTATTTGTCTTGAAGCAATCGAGACAAAATTTATTTATTTTGTAAACTGATTCCGTGTGCTCCCGACAACATAAACATAATAAATAAATATTTAGCAATAAATAAAGAGAATTCTGTTCATCCGTGAACGCAGTGAGATGCTTCGGGATACAAGAGATATCGCTCGTTTCTCACATCCAGTAGTGTTAGGGAAGTGGGACTGAGTGGTATGTTCCATCCTTTCCTTTTTCCAAATCCTGATTTATAAATGACAATGGTAGGCAGAACGCTTGCTGGTATGTCAGCGTTTGTCATTTTTGACTGATATCGACATATATATTGAAATATCAAATTTTAACAAAAAAAAGAAATTGAAAAGATATTCCAATAGTACCTACACGATACTCTCTTCTCATATACCTACATATCTTAACGATTGCTTGCATAACATTATGAATGAATTACTTGCAATTACTTTATACTTGTTAAGTATCATCTAAAACCTGTTCCACATGTTACTCTACTTCCATTTAAACTTCCCAATATATAACTGGTTTTCAACTTAATGGAATCTTCCTATGTTTTTAGTTCAAGTTTAAGTTGGGAGTACCTTAATCTTTAGCACCATAATTTCTCAATAAATTAATTACTGTAGTACATAATTATCAACATTCGTTTCGTTGGTTTATAGATAGATAGAGTACATCAAACTTTACTGTATGTTCACACACAGAGAAGCACAATATACAAGTGATTAGAATTACAGCCGGCATGGGCGACCTTATCGCTATAGCAATTTCTTACAGGCAAGTAATGCCGTGCAATGTCGGCCGGCTATAGAATAGTCCCCATATCTTCCTGCGGAAGACGTAATAAGCGACGAAGGAATACCAAAGCCGCTACCACAAACTCTAAGGAATTACACCACCTCTGAAAGAGTATACTCGCCAATCAGTTTGGCCAATTTTAAGGGCTTTCATCGCTCATGCACAAGACAATGTGTGTGATGCCAATGTCCTGTAGTGGGTACTGAAAGGGCTGATTGCATTGCAAGTAAGTAGTATTTTTTTTATAAAAGTAATATGACTTAATACGAGTAATTTATACTTAACCAAAAATTAGAATTTATGTATAAGAACTACATCTTATGTATAAGAACATAAATAAAAACAAGACAGAAAAAAATACTATTTTGATATAAATACCTACCTAATTCATGTAACTATCCGTAGATTAATGTTTCATTTCTATTTGTAGGTACATATAACATCAAAGAGCGTCACAGGGAGTTAATCTAATCCACATAGAGAGATCTCAAGATGCAATGGAGCGTCAAATTGACTGCGCATACACACCGGACGTCTGCGTATCGCACTCGAGAATAAAATCATTATTAATTTTGCAGATACTACACCTTGTCTTCTTTGAAATAATTCTCCCCGTTATATCTTTATCTTCACTCTCAATCCCATCCTATCACCCTCCGAGTAGGAATGGGGAAGTGTGAGGAAAGTCATCGTTCACTATTCCTCCATTCATTCCAATCCATTTTGCTACTAATCTCCTAAATCTCTAACGGTAAGCGGAATATCCGGCGACTTTGCAATGTTTATCCATGAGCGACAGTATCCACTTACCACATTCTTACCACGAGTTTATCGCAGACAAGCTGTGCCCGCGACTTCGTACGCGTGAAATTTTGATTTTTAAACTCTAAATTTGGGATATCTTTTCTTCCCGTAAGTCGATTTCGTTGAAAAATAAGGCCTATTCGAAGCGCCAAGCTAAGCTTAATTAACCTGTGGACACCCCATGACAATCCGTTCAGTAGTTTTGGAGATTAGCGTGTTCGAACAGACAAACGGACAGACAAAACTTTTCAAAATCATCTTTGTGTATTCTGATACTCTTCCTTCATCGCCCCCAATCAGCTTTTGGTAAATATATTCAATGTACAGACATGCTGGTTCTACAGTTTTATTATATGTATAGATAGATGTCAGTAGGTACCTTACCACCAGACGCTATTTTGTCTATAAAATATACTCGGGTTCTGTTAAAGTAATGTTACTTATATATATTATATATATTTATACTATACTTATAGTTCTTGTATTGTTTACTTATGTTTTGGTTTGAATATCCATACGATACCATCAACCTGTGTCTCACCAGTGCTGTATATAGGCCTCTCCCAAGGACCGCCACCACACACCGGTCTAGGGACGACGATGTGTTCATTCAACATGACTTTTGTCTTGTTCAGATTCATTGCCCGACCAACACGCCCCGAGGTCGCATTAAAGCCGTTTAGCATCCAAGTCAAATCCGGCAACGACTCTGCCACAATGACAATGTCGTCTGCGAATCGAAGGTGAGAGATGTATTTTTTTTATAGAAAGTAAAGAATGTGGTAAGTGGATACTGTCGCTCATGGATACCTGCGATACATGCCAACATCAGTCCAGAATGGCAAACATTGGCTCCCAGATACGATGCCTATCTTTGGAAATATTGTAATGGATTTGGAGAAAGGGTTGGAAAAATGGTAAGGGATAGGGTAGGATGGGAATGGGCTCTGGCATATCTCACTCACTACCGAAACCGTTGGGCAATAGGATAAAATGGAAAATGCAGTACATTTCAATGCTTCTGGGAAAAAGGGGTAGCGATGCCAGTCGAGTGGGCCCAGTGGCAGTTGGATTGCAGCGTGCGACCCCCCCATATTTGCCGTTAACACGAAAAAGCCTTTGATTCATTAACTAATCGGTTTGAATATCATATCTGCGTCATGTATTACTCTATAGCATGGAATGGCCGACTCGGGTTGATGACCACAGTAGTCTGTATGCAACTTAGTCAAGATGCGTATGCGCAGACAATGGCTAATTTTGAGACGTTGCCAGTGTTACATTACCAGTGTTACTATTACTTTACCTAAAGAAGCATTTAAAGAAGGGAATGTTATCGACCTTTTATGAATTTAGGGATAAACTCAATATCAATTTAAGTACGTATTTATGTAAAAATTCAACAAGTTTCTGTCTGTTAGGGAAATAAAAGACAAATCTAATATCTACTGTGAACATACATATACTATGTTACATTAGTAGTATTGTGATAGCATCGAATACTTAGTATGGGAAAAATAATTCTTGTTTCCTTCCATACTATTATTATTACAGAAGAAAGAAGAGAGTGATTAGCCTTACCTTTGACTAGATTCTGTTGGATATTGCCAGAATTATTGATTGACGAATTCTGCTCTAATTCTACTCTAATATTCCAGAAACAGTGACTGCTCTCTTTGTGCTATAAGCATTTATAGGACAAAGCATTGTAAAGGTCATCTACCAACAAATATGGTAGCTATGACACATAAGAGCCATTATTATTAGAACACAGCAAATTTTGTAAAAAATACATTTGCAAAGTTACAAAATAACGTTCGCCAAGCTGTTATAACAGAAACAACATATACCGTTAGGTATATACGGAATTTGGCTAAAACAAAAACATTAACACAGTTCACAAAAGACTCCTCTTTGGAGTCATTTTTATACATTTGAGTATGGCCAACTCAGAGGTTTTACAATGTCGTATTTGCGGTTGGCGCGACCTAGCCGCATACTGAATATATTAATAATGAACTACAAACATTTTTGGATTATTTTCGAACACAAAATTGCACAATTAATTTAATTTATTATTTTTTATGGAAGATTACAGACAGACAGAAATATTGTTGAAGCAATATAAATAGCAAAAGAAATTAGTAGACATGCCTTTTAAATCTCCACAAATATGCATTTAAGTATATATAAAAGGCCTAAACGTTATTATAAAAATAAAAAAAAAACATCACCTGAAGAAATAGAAGAGAAGAAGAGCGTGCAAAATGTTATAATTTAACAAAATAATCAGTCGCCATGGATTTTTTTAGGTGTGTTTTTTTTGTGCAAAATATGTCTAAATTAAAACAAAATTTATTCATACCTGTTTATTATACTGTGTTTAAAAAGAGAGACAGCTTTGTTCGGAGTTTCTTTGCGGGATAAGATCCGAATCGAAGAGATTCGCCAATGAATCTTTTCGTTTCCCCGACACCGATATAGCTTAGAAAATTGGCAAGGTGAAGTGAAGTCGCAGGACCGATAACGGATAAGATAGACTAGTTCTTGAATAGAGGTAGCATACCGGGAAGGGCAGTGTGGCTCGCACTCCGGCCAGGTAGACTAACAACTTGAAGAAGTTTGCCGTCAGTGGCTGTGTGAGAAGATTGGAAGACCGTGTATGGTGGGCAGCCTTGAGCCATGGGTACACGATAAGTTTAGACCCTCCACCACCCACGGCCCTGCCAACCTTACGGTTATAAGGACGGAATCGTTGGAGATGCACGCCGTACTTGCGCGGGCTTTTTCCGGCACACACATTCTTGACTCCCTACATGTTTCTTTCATCTCTCTCCATTTAACACTTCTAACCTTTAACTTTTCTGCGGCGTGTACTATACACAACACAAGTTCTTCGCCAGGCAGTTGTAATAGCCGTCTCCTTTGAAGCCAGGAGTGCGCGAATTCTAGCAGCCGTGCGAAGTTCCGATGCAGTATTGAGATTTTTTTTTTTATAGAGAAGAGGGCGGACGAGCAAGCGGTCCCACGTGATGGTAAATGTTACCGCCGCCCATGGACACCTGCAACACCAGGGGGTATGCGGGCGCGCCGCCGACCTTGCAAAATCCTATTCACAGCTTTCTTGAAGAACCCCATGTCGTAGTTTAATGGGAAGACCTTTTGAGGCAGTTCGTTCCACAGCCTACGGGTTCGCGATATAAAATAATTTTTGGACCGAACAGTGCGCGACGCCTCCGTATCGAGGAAATGCGGATGGACCGCACTTCTGTGACGGGGGGTGCGGTTGTAGAATCTCCAATAGGTTGTAGATGTCCAAGCATTGAGAGATGGGTATATCCAATAGTGGAGAGAGAGATAGGTTGATAGTGTGATAAAAACCGAACATTCGTGTGCACGCGATTACCGCCGCTGAACTTAAAGCTTAAACCTCCCTAATATTAGCTATACATTCTTCAACATATGGAAACGGGAAGCGGGCCTCGGTTAAGGCTCACTCGCTCCCACGTTCGTAAATGGCTAACGTTCATGTTACGAACGTGCCCGCGACATACATTAGTAGGTCGTGCACCCGACCGTTTGTTGACACCAGTCACTCGTATGTTGTACCACGCTGTTTACCAAAAATAGAATACCATTTATACCCACGCATTTTACTAGATACACCATAAACATACTGCATGATAGACAATGTCATTGACGTAGCACAAAAAAGGCAGTCGAAAGGGAGATATCGTCATTTTCCGTACATTTTGGAGAAAAATGTTTAGACAAAATTTGTAGAGCTTTACGAGGCCTATATATATATATATATATATATAAGTAATAACAAAACTTGTAGAGCTTTACTTATAAAGCTTATAGGACTCATTCTATCTATACATATAAGTAATATCAATTAAATCCATATAATTAAATATTTTCTAAAAAAAATCATTACAATGTATCACTGCACAAGCTGTCTCTTCGTTTTTAACTGAAAACATTAATGATATAACCGAAACGGATTTCGTACTCAGTTATTTGTTGTTAATCGCTTGTATAACAGCGTCATGAATTGATCTCTTCTAAAATAATGACGTGACATAATGAACTAGAAGATTTTTGTCCTCCGGCATCTAATTAAAACCATTTTGTTCTTAATTTTGTTTGGGCTAATCTTGAGGTTTTAGTTTAATTTGGATAATAACGTTGTAATGAGTATGTTCATCGAGGCACGCACAGACAGACGGATTAAGTGCTATAATGCGTAAAAAGGCGCATAACGTCAGCACTATTTTAAAGGCTAAGCAGGGAAATACAGCTGCCCTGTTTGTTCAACACAGCATAGGGGTACTGAATATCTAGACAATATACTCTCAAACTTTTCACTCCTATTTGTTAACATAGTTATGTAATTTCTAACTAACAAATATTAGATTTTTTTGTCTAAAACATCGATATAGTTTGAAATAAAAACAAAATCATTTTATTACATTAACTGTCGGCCCCACGTTTGATCGGTGTGAAAACCAGCGCATTTAACCAGCCGAAGCCGCGACGTAGGTCTTTCAATGGCGTCAATAATGCTATAACTACGTTTACGTCACCAGCAAAAAAATATATTTGCCGTTCCACCTACAATCCAGATGGTAAATATTTATTATGCCACCTAAATGAGCCCGGTTAACCGTTCAACGTTTTGACCGTTTTGACTTCAACGTCAAATATTGGTGCCAAAATTTCCTTCCACCTATATTCGACAACTGGTGATGCGTGAAACAATCGACTTTAACCTTAAAGGCAAAGGCGATACGGCTCTCATGAAATGCCAGATTGATTTGTTGCAGATTGTTCGTACTTGATTATAAACAAACAACCCATTCCAAATACGTTATGCAAAGGACATCGGCCGTAACCACCTTGCAAAATAAACTTGGACATTAGCTTTCGACTCCTGCGCAAGGACATTCTTGATTCGAGCTCGATTATGATTCGTCGAGCGTCGTCGTCGGGCGCGAATAGGCGATGCGCAAGCATACGTAATATTTAGATTAGTGATGTTGCATGAGATTCTCTTTAAATGAGGAACTCATTTCTCGGAGCACTTCATTCGAGATATTGATGAGAGGGAAAAACCGATATTTTTACATAGAAATAGTCTAGTTCATCAAAAGAACACGACACTGGGCAACTTTGATTTTTTAATGAGTTTAATGAGCATATAAAGACTCGTTTAAACAAGGAGAATTTCTCGAACAGTTCGGGCTAGAATACTCTATACAATTTTCGTATGTGACCAATACTATTTTTGGCTGTTGATGCGATCGCATGATGGTAACAGCTGTTTATACTCGGCAAACATATCCTTGATCGATTTTCTCTCCTGCACGCGTTCGAGAAACCCTCCTTGTGTAAATGAGCTTTAACAGTTTGGCACTTCCCAGATAGGAGTGCCCCTCCCCGCTACCGTCGTCCACGGCACGTCTTAGACGACCACGACGATCCACCGGAGTCTGCACACCCTCGCTACACCGTCAACACACACCGGCCCTCAGCCAACATTTTTACCAGGTATCGGCACGTGCCTGGGCGCTTCTCACCGACTCGCGATCCCTCGGTATCCCCCCAATGCAACACCGATAACCGTTCCTTAACTTTAAGCCGGTGCCCGTTCCTTCCAACACCTTAAGCCGATGCCCGTTCCCTCCGCCGGTTTACCGGCGGGGGAGCCCTTAGGCGCGTTGCAACACACATTTTGTTCCTGGCTGAGCGCCTTCTGCGCTCGCCCTAAACCATACATGTCCGGTGACTTTTGAAAGGCCACTAGGGCCACAAGAATTTAGCCATTCCGAAAAAAACTAGTTTTTTGAACTAGTTTTGTGGTGCTCTGCTTTTGTTAACATAATTTCCTCCCTTTTTATAAAGTCAGCGATTTTATTGCCTTCGTATCATAATCTTTTCTGATCATTTCTGGCTTAGAAGACGTCTTTAGATCATCGTCGGTTCATTCAAACAGTGGAGTTTCTCTGCTAAATAAAGACATTAAAGTTATTACTTATCTCGTCGTAGAGATAACATTAAACATTGACATTAGTTAACGTTAAAGGTTGAGTGGTAGAGATTGGCACAAGGTATTAAGGCCTCCTTTTGTACATTCTGTCTGTGCAATAAATTAAAAAAAAAATAGGAGTAGGTGTTCATCAACTCAATGACATTGAGGTATTGTAGCTCACGAGTGAGTAATACAACACTAAAACATACTATTAATTATTCGGTTTATACACTTGTTTGCTTCCAAAGTGGCAATGGCTACTTTCGATTTTTGCTGATAACTGTGACAGGTAAGAGGTGCATTGGTAAGCGGAGGTTTGTACAAGGGTTGCAGTGAAAGCAGACATATAATTACATAATCCTTACCTGGTTCCTTATAAAATACTCGTATACTCAAAATAATGCTCGAAATTTTTAAACAGTTTTTAAATTCCTGTCGTTGTTGAAGCCACATAAGGCGTGTGATCTTTCAAGATTAAAATTATGTTCAATTACCCTCATTTCTGATATCGCACTTCCGCACGATTCGTGCGATAACTTTTGCTGTAACTCTTTACAACCTCTTTTCTCAACTGCCTGAAGAATTATAAACCTTATGTAAATCTCGAATATTTAAAACACCCTCGGAGATGCTTATGTAAGGACTTGTAAATACTTAGTTATCATGAGTGAGACATATTCATCATAAGACAAAAATAAAACTTTTGTGGAAATCTTGCAAGGCAAAATGTGTTTTGCAAAACCACATTTCTCTACTTATATAGTGCGAATATTACCTAATTCTATCTCTATTAATTTCTGAATATGCAGTTGTTTTTTTAAAGGAAGCCCTGACTTATCAGCAGTCAGATTACGTACGAGCTAAGCACACAATGAAGTCATGAAACCAAATCCTTTTTCCTTGTATTTTGCTAGACAAATAACGCGTCTACAAAATTAAAATACCTAACAACACACATTAAACAGTTTGAGTCTGAAATATGACTATGAATTACATACAGATGGACCAGATGGAGTCGTTAGTGTACTCGTATACACAACTCCCTCGGTCCTTATGGAAAGAAAAAAATAATTGCTTGGCCTAACCAAGCGTACGCACATGGACACCTATTGGGAGAATAGGTTTCCACAAGGAAGTCTTCTAAGCAAACTCCAATACTCATTAGATGAAGTTAACCTTCAATCACTCTTAACATTATCAACCTTACAATTGTCATTATCAACCTTATACATTTCAGGAACGCCACTCGTCACAGACTTCAGAAAATCATCATAGTCCTCTTTGGCTGAATGCAGTTTATTTTTATTTTTATCTATCGAAATTGAATTTTAGTTATGATTCATAGCTCGTTATCGTAGAATGTCGAATATATTTATAATCGAAAATGTTGTAATAGAATTCGTGTCCTCGTCTGTATCAAGGAGACGTATTATTCATCTCACGTTGGTGCCAAGTGCCAACTGGTGCCAAGGCAGGCGTTAATAAAAAAAGTAAAATATGCTCCCGACCCGGCGGCATTCCCGTTATGCATGAATCATCCGATTGCAACGTCACGACTTCAAGATAAAAGGAAAAAAGTTAACCAATCAGTCGATACTCTCAAGGAGCCAGTGCAAACTAGACTGCGCTGGGCGTTTTAAAAAAGTACTTAATAATGATAGTGTACTATGAATAGCCTTTAGCGCACCTCGACATAGCCGCCTCCTTTCCTCACATTTCATACCTACACATCAAACTGCAAAAGAGTAAAATCCATTTGCTATGGCACATAAGTCATCGAACGATCTTTGAACACTTTCACCGTGCGTTTCCATTTGCCGCAGAATATTGTTACCGATATTTTTGTTGCTAAGCGGTTTACAAACACAACATTCAGCCATACACAGTTTTGCTGGTATGTATGTGGTCCACACAAATCTGAGTCGAGCATACAACACTCGTCTAAAATGAATGATTAACATCTCCAACAATATTTACAATATTAATAGCAGCATTATTATCGCTATCTTATCAGAAGACATACATACAGACAGACAGGAGTGTAATAATTAAATAAAAGAACTAAATATTATACAATACATAGTTTATTTGCAAGTACATACTAACTTAAAATATTGAATTGTATCGATTTGTTCATTTTCTTTTTGTTCTGTTCAATGGACTGTTATTAACTATGTATTGTAGCTGTAAGTTCTCATGTAAGTGGCAATAATTGTTGGCAATAAAGAAATTTAAAAATTAAACCTATATTATTCTGTGATTCATGTCTACGAAACACCATAAGAAGAAAAATGCCGATTAATAAGCATACAATAAATGAGCATTCACCGATGTAGTCACAACATATTAATGCTATTGGAAACACTTCCACAGATCATAAAAGATCGAAGTCAATGCGATGCTGTTGAGGCAGCAACAATCCTCTCGTATTCCTGATACGACGCAGAAATGTGCTTTGATTTTCATTTCATTTCATTAATCGTGGTAATATACTATTATTTGATTCCAAAGAGTACAAGAAAAGTGGTTAAATTCTCGAAGAATGCTTATTCCTTAAATGCAGCAACGAGTAAAGGAAGCAATTGCAGGAGCTGAGTTTTTTAATCTCATCTAAACTTTACTGTTACTAATAACAAAAACGAATACTTAGAGGTTAATGTACTGATAGAATCTGGACACCTGTTCAGAATTTCCTCAATAAACAAGTTCGATCCGGACGATTGCATTGAGGCGATGACATTTAAGCAAGTGGTCCAACTACATTGGTTAACGCCCTTGCACATACTTCTTGGTAGTGTGGCACTTGGTTATCAGTTCATTTCCTTGTCACATATCTGAGATAAATACTTCTTTGAGGCATAATGATTCTAAATTTATTTATTTTTTATTTTATTTATTTATTAGGATGTCAGATTTCTTACACTAATACTGTTACAATGAATCTGTGTGATTAAACTAGGCGTATGAAAACAATATACAAACAGCTTGCGTACGATAAATACTGTGTATGTTAGAAAATTTATTAAAATGCTTGTAAAATTAGTAGTGGAGCCTACTCCACTACTAATTTTACGAGTTAGTTACTTAAACCCTAGTTTTACTTAAATTTGTGTTTTGTATCGTTTTGCATACTTATGTTTAATGCTATTTTTCAGAAAATTGCCAAGATTACGTTAGATCCTATTTTTTTCTACCATGCCAAGTAAAACAGTCTCCACCCTTTTGAACTCTTCTTTTCTATATTGTATTTCATACCTACATTTAATGACATTCGCTGGCTTTATCTGTTACATTTATAGCAAAAATATTCAGTTCAACTCGTTATCAATCTAATCAAGTTAGCTTGTAATTGATATGGAGAAACAACACTTCCTGTGTCACCCGACCATTATTTACCCTTTTTGTAAGAGTTAGATTGTGAGGCTCATGTTTCGCTCAGATTTCAAGACCACTTTCAATGCAGGTTCACTTTCGTTGACTTTCCAATAGACAAGGAACGCTGTTGTATTTATCATCGCATCTAATCTATTAGATAATGTGACCGATAAGCTGAATTCTTCATTAATTGTTTTTAATTGGATGTTTCTAGTTGCCCTTTTGTCTTCCTAGTTTTGTCTTTCTAGTTTGTTTTTGTTATTATTCTAAGTTTGTATTTGTACTTACTTTATTTTCACATTCGACGGTACCAAGAAGATTGCCTTCCCAGAAGATTTTTATGAATTTATAATTTGTGTTCTGTAAATGGTTCAAATGACATTGAAGGCTTTTTACACAGTTCTTTATCATTATTATGACTGTTATAAACAGTGGAAATTATCTTTCTGTGTTTTGTTACATAATGCCACATATCTCCAAAAACAACATACTAAATACGTTCATTACTCATTTCTAAACACTACACCGAACGCGACAAATAAATAATTAATAATTATTATACTTCATCGCTTCTAAAACCTGCCATGACAGGCGTAAAAAATGTCAAGAACTTATCATCCCGTCGCTGTTACCAAAAGGTAAGACAAAGAAATAATACAGTAGCCCAAATTTATACAAAACGCACGACACAATCCACATCATTCATATCGAAAACAAATAATTTCACTAACATAATATTTAAACATTTTAAAAGTAAAAACAACGGTAAATCCTCGTTTTAGGTTTAGAAAAATGTTACAATATTTTTTAGTCCAAAATCTTTGCTCAGCTGATCATAAAATCAATCAAATTAAGAAGAGAACTCGAAAAAGATGGGTACCTACCTATGATTGACATCTATGAGTTATGTGTTTTGAAATAGTTTTTATGTATGCATTGAGGGATGATTTCAGCTTTCGTCCTTGTCTTTTACTAAACACTCAGGTGTGTGTATTCGCACATCGCATATAAACTTGAACCACTATCACCTTCTGTATATTATCCTACTATGTTATTACAAGTATTAATCTCACTAACAGCAGTGAATGCTGCGCGGTTCTCACACCTGTTACGAGGCTGTTACCGCATTCGCATACTTTCATTGTTTCGCCGTGGATCTCAGAAATGAGATAATATTTAATTTGTCACGTCACTGGGAACATTCTTTTTCACTTTCCACCTAATTATGTTTTATTATTATAAACTGCCGCGTATTGTCGCCTATTGTACTGTCACTGATTCCCAAAATCCTAAATCATCTGTGAATTTCATTAATAGACCTACCAATGTACCTCACATAAGATTACTTGCATAAATTTAAAAAAGACGGTTCACATTACGCTAATTATATGCCATACCATCAGAGTGTTCCTCTTCTAAAATTAATTAGCGTTTTCCAACTGCACTAACGGCGAGTTACCAAGGGTCACTATATTGGGTAGGGAAAGCAGACAGTTCAGCTAATGGTAGTGGATAAAGTGATGCATGTCATCATCCAGTCAGAATGACAAACATTGGCATTGCCCCTGAATACACCGCTTACATTTGGACATTTAAGAGATTTAGCAGAATGTACCGCCTTTCGAAACTGCACAGCAAAGCCCCTAATAACGTAATACTGATATCGACGTGACTGAAATAAACCGATTGATTGAGACTTATGAAATATTAGCAAAACGATTTCACCCCGAACATAACCTTTATTCAAAATCCAATATTATTTGAAACTTCATAGTTATATTTTATATATCTTAGGATCTTATATTCACCGCTCCATTGAATTTTCAGTTCCTATCTATTACGAGTATAATATTATGTTTGCATATATGTGTATGTATAATAAAATATTATTTTATTTGTGTATACACTATTATTTGAACTAAATATACCTAAACCAAATTGCGGCCGCGTTCCTATTTCTGTTCGATGTGGCTGGTAGAAAATGCCATACATTATGTCCGCTATTTATACAATTACTTGGACAATGAAATCTAAATAAATAAATGTAAACCTGTACGTATTACCCGTTGTTTTTAAAGGTATTCTAAAGCTTGATTATAGCTGTATCTTATGGTACACCTACGTGAAATAACGCAGTAAGCGATTCACATTTGTTCGTTTCGACACTTCGCCTCGTCTGTAAACCATTAGGTAAGGCGATTTGGCATTCAGCCTGTCAACTAGTCCAGTCAGGTTGTACATGAATAGTCGGCTATTTGTTTGTATTTATTGCGTGTGCCCACTTTCACTCTGATCCTCGTTTTGTACTCTAATGTCGTGATGGAATTAACCATAAGTTTCAACCAATGGCGCGCATTGGTTTTGAATCTAGGTTAACTGTATTATCGATATGCATGTACCTATATAATCCAAGAACGTGGAAAAGCAACAACACTAGTAAATAAGTAGTAGTTTCAGAAATTAGCTATTTGTCTGGAGACTACATACTGGGAAACATAGGATAGAACGCCCCCCGGCGACATGGACTTACGATAAGAAGAAGAGCTGGATAACCTGGATAAGAAGAGCAAAAGACCGTGTGTATTCATTGAGAGAGGCTTACATCGATCAGGTCTATATGGCCGTCACTGGCATAGACCTAATACATCGATATAACCGTATAAGGTACAGCCGTACTGTCAAACGTCATACCATAACATCAGCCCATGTCTCTCAACTGTTGTTCACCACTGACTAACTTCTTCAAGCCGTGGCGTCGGTCCATCTGGTCGGCGGCCGTCTCATACAGCACCTCATATAATTGTAATAAAGCGGTGTCTGTACATTTAATATTTTTCTTAAAAAGTCATTGCCGTATAAAGTACGAATGATACACAGCACAAAACAACATTTTTTGGAATTTTTGTCTCTGTCCGTCCGTCTGTCTGTCTATCTGTCTCACGCAATAACTACTGGACGGATTATAATAAAACTTGGAATAGATATAGCCTATGTGCCGGGCTAACATTTAGGGTACTTTTATCCAGATTCATTATTGAATTCCCGCGGGAATCACTAAATGTCACCCGAACGAAGTTGCAGTCACCAGCTAGTTTTGGAATAAATTTATAGTTTTGGTTTGAAATATATGTACTTCCTTGAGGACAAATTTTGTAAGATATACTAAAATCATCATATCGTTACAGTTTGTAATTTGATGACCATTTATCCGGCTGCCATAAATATTTTTTGGTAACATTATTGGTATTATTCTGGTTAAAGTAAATACAAATCTATAACATACTTACGATATATTATAATAAAATAAATGTATTATGTAGTGTGTTAATCAAATAGTAAATGGAATGTTTTAGAATTGAGCCGTAGCTTTAACAAAAGCGTCGTCCTCGTTCAGGTATGTGGCCAGTGAACCAACCACAGAGAATAAATATAAATAGAATGGGCATTACACTCGTTTCACTTGAAATCTTAAGTGCTCACTTCATTACTGATTTGATACGTTCTAAGTCCTCAATCATATAAAAAAGAAAAATACTTTATTTAAATTGCAATTCAACGTTAAAAGTACTAAATATAGATGTCAACACATCACAATGACATGTTAACACACAATATTTAATTAATTACAATGTGTAGTAGACATGGACATGAACAATATTAATAATAGGGGTTAAAGTATGAAATTGCCGTTTTATAGTAATAGATACTTTGAATTGACATAAAACCTTCATGGTGTGAGATTTTCGAGTGAAACTTTTTTCACATGATACCTATGAGGTTCTTGTTTTAAAAAATGTGCAACATTCGATTTTGGACTTTCAATTGTTTTTTTTATTCAGCTTAGACAGGAAAGATGGATACTTCGAAAATCCGAGTAATCTTTGAATACAAAGAGCTTTGAATACTGCGTTTGGAGAGGAGACTGCTAATGAACGAACCGTGCGTTTTTGGTTTAAACGCTTTCGTAATGGAAACTTCGACTTGAAGAACGAACCACGTGGAAGACTGCCCACACAGATGAATAACGCTGAATTGAAGGAGATGGTGGAAGCCGATCAGAGTCAAACTATCCAGGAATTAGCGGCATGGTTTAACGTTACCTTACCTACAATATTGACTCATTTGCATCAAATCAATAATATAAAAAAAATGAAAAATGGGTGCCTCGTGATTTGACTGATCTGCAGAAAGAAACGCGTGTTGAAACTTGCGTTGCCTTGTTGAATCGGTACAGAAATGAAGGAATATTGGATGGAATTGTGACATGTGACGAAAAGTGGATTCTTTACGATAACCGAAAGCGAAAAATGCAATGGCTGACCCCAGGTCAAACGCCGCAACAGTGCCCTAAGGCAAAGCTTACCAATAAAAAGGTAATGGTAACTGTTTGGTGGTCTATTCATGGTGTTATTCACTATAGCTTTCTCAGGTCTGGTCAAGCAATAACAGCAGATGTTTACTGTACCGAACTTCGAACAATGATGGCGAAACTAGCAGTGAAACAGCCCCGACTCGTGAATCGATCTTCACCATTATTGCTCCATGATAACGCAAGACCTCACACTGCACGAGAAACCGTTGTAACTCTACAGGAGCTGCAGTTAGAAACCATACGTCATCCTCCGTACTCGCCAGACCTTGCTCCAACGGACTACCATTTTTTTCGTGATTTGGACAATTTTCTTCGTGGTAAAAAATTTTCTTCCCAAGAGGCAGTACAAAATGCTTTCACACAGTTTGTCGAATCTACATCCCCAGAGTTCTATCGCAAAGGCATAAATGAACTTCCGATTAGATGGTAATAATAATAATAATGTTCTTATTTATGAATCCTAAACAAAAAATGTCCTGTGAGCATAAAACAAACTATTAATGGATTTCTACACGAATTTGTAATCAGAAGATGTAAAATTAAACTCAACCACTCTATCTACATGTTTTCTCTACATGACAAATCGTGTATTTGTTTTGAATCGATAACTCGATAACAGGTGTTGCAGATGTGATGAGGTCGTAGTGATAACGTAACTGCTATTTGTGACTTTTCTTTATAGGGATGAGAAAATTGTCGATGGTCGATGGTCGATGGTAAATAATGGAAAAGTAATTAAAATCAGTCACTGTACTAATATGTACTACATTCATTGCATTGTGTAAGCGCTGGATTTCAGCTCAACGAGTGTGACAATGTGTGGGTACACATGCTAATACACGTGTATTATTCGTGAAGTCTTCTTAAATATGCTACATCATTATAATTATTTTAACAGGTGGAATGTTATCTTGTCTAATTAGTAGCCATTAAGATGATATCTCAGTTAATTATTGTCTTCTAGCCTGGACAGTGGTTGTCAGACATTGTTAAATAATTTTTATTTTAAAGTTAGTGAGACATTTCTTTCAAAATAAGAATGATTTATTGATTTATCTTGTCATACAATTAATCAAAGACAGTGTGTTTATTGTTTCTACTTTGATGCAAAGTACACGAATCATCTGTAAGTAGACGCGTATCACAATAAACGCATGATGTCATTTATTAATTTCTGTAAAAAAATCTTTAAAGGGGTTTTAATGACGTCATTTTTAATGTGACTATTTATTTTTTGCTTATGACAAAGATTATTGCTTAAACCGCTGGTTGATGATTTTAGAAAATATGATTTTATTTAATCTGTCTAGTCTAGTCTGTCTAAACGAGAAAAATGAGAATGATGATTTTAAACAAAATCATTTTTCAGTTCTTTGATGGGAATTTCTGGAATTATTCAAATCAACTGGATTATTTTCTGGACTTTACCCAGGATACCAGTAATTACTCTCTTAAGTACTAAGTACGAATGAGACAAGAATTATTCTTGAGTATTTTATAAGTATTTTTTTAATCAATACTTTCCTTCAATGACAACGGTAGACATCTTGGTAAAGATTGAGCACCTAAGGCATAAAAGCAGATCATATTTCAGCTTATAAGAACAAATAGAATATGGGTTATAGAATGGTGAATAGGAGTTTACTCCATCTACAGATCATAAGATCACCGTTATAGGAAACAATACACATGAGTCTTGTATAAGATACCATACCATTGGCCTATGTCTCCCCACTGCTGGATACAAACCTCTCCTGATGCTCACCACCGCATACGGTCATCAGCCACAACTGGCGAACTTCTTCGAGTCGTTGGTACACCTGGCTGGAGGATGTCCCACATTGCGCTTGCTATAACACTTGCATAGCAACAAGGTACCTAGCTACCTAGCTACCTACCTGTTTATTTGATTCACAGCGAGTTCAGTCAGCACCACCGTAATGATTACACCTATTATCCAATTCAAATTTAGTTTTAATCACCAGCTTTAGATTTGTAATTAACGTAATCCAACAAAAAATCATTCACTCAGGAGTCGATCGATTGTGATTACATCTATCGAGCCTGAGGCGACGTTGATTACGCAAACGTGTCTCGTTGCCATCTCTACGGTCGCCTTCGAAGCCTTCGCCAGTTTGAAGTTGTGAGTGCGCGGGCGCGGTCGCGGAACGCCGTTTTGAATTTCGATTTTGAATATAGAATCGATTTTGAATTTAATCAGTGAAGTGACCGTTGTGTGTGTATATCTACTCTTTATTTGGAACGATAGAGGGTTAGATTTGGATGTGTGTTGGATTTCGTTTCTCTGCTTCTTTCGGTGAGTTGTTTATCTATGTTCTGAAGCGACCACGCGACGGTTAACAGAAGCTTGTTTTCGATACATGTTACTCAAATTTCTTTGCCTTGAGGGAAAGACTTCGGATCGTAGTATGCATAGAGGATTGCGTATTACATGTACCGATAATAAAGGCTTTAATATAAATATTCTTCACAATATTTCCAATTAAATGTTTGAACTATTTTTCCGTATGTTAGAAAGCAACTTATGGTCTAATGTGAGGAACATTAACTACTTACTTATATGCATTATCATTCCAATTATCAATTCTAATCTAATGATTATGCCACCATATTCAAAAGTCATTTCATTTTTTACAATTTTATGCGCTTTCCACAAATTCTTTAACAGTTTTTCGACCAACAGGATAATAATATTTTAAGATAATTTGATATGAACCTATAATGGTTCCACTGCTGAGCACTGCTTGTAAATCACCAGCGGATTTCGGGCCATAATCCACCGCGCGATTCAGTGCCGATTAGCGAATGAATACACATGCTCCAGATTTTTTTTAAATTCTCGAGCGTGCGGGTTTTCTCACAATATTTTCCTTCGACGCCGAACTAGTGTTAATATTTTGTTAAAATTTTGTACTCTATTAGAACAGTGGTACGGGCCGGCCGGTGATTTGTAATCACGACCTCACGAATGAGAATCGATAATAAATACCCCTAGGCCAGGGGTGGCCAACAAGTCGATCGCCAAAGCCAGACCGGTCGATCGCGAAACGAAATTAAAATTTTATGATCAATCATTATCAAGGCAATAAAAGCACAAACTTCCCATTATTTTTTTGTTATCTATTGATATTAATTCATAAAAAGCTATCTAATTATTGTTTTATTCATCCCACTAAAGCACAATTAAGTCGATCGCAAGACGTCATATTTTTTTAAAGTAACACTCTTCTCAATAAGTTGGCCAACCCTGCCCTAGGCTATCATTATTCTATGTTGTATTAAGATATTACCATAATTATATTAAGTTAAAAACGTAATAAACAGAAATTTGTAAGAGGTAAAATACTGACCTTTATAAATATCTGTTGGTAAAAGCAAAAGGTGGGCGAGTGGAAGGGCCGAGCTCCAAATTCCGAATGCTCAGCATGATTGTAACGGTTCTCTAGAAACTAGATGCGAATGCGTTGCTAACTAAAAATGTTACAGTTTTGTGTTTTGTTTATTCAAGTGTTTCCATTTTCAGGTCTGCTGTAATGTAATGCAATGAAAATTGAAACTACGGTGAGTTTTAGAACTGTAACTACAATACGCATATATACCTACTTCTATATACGTATACCTATATACTTATACTCATTTATCCTCAACTAGAAAAAATTGCTCTTCAAAAAGTATATACCTACAATGACCTACATCTTAGTCCTGTAATCTATATATTAACTGTGTCCTGACAAGCTGTTGCAAAGGTTACCCTAATATATTTTTAGTATAACTTTTTTTCCTGCTAGAGTTAATATATGTTAATATAAAGTTAGGTAAGGCATAATATCAAATAAAACCAGATAAGTAACAGTTTATGGTTTTCCAATCGCTTGAATTCAAAAGTAAGTCTTACCGGAAATAAGTGTTATATTAATTTTCAATTAAAATAAAAAATATACTTTCAACTGTTTTCAAGCAATAAACTACTCAGCTTTACAAAACCTTTCCTAAATTAAAAAGGCAATATATTTCCAATTACACACATCTAAATAGATAATAACCGACATAGTGACCTTAACAACCGTTCATAGCTTGTTTATCATTCGACAGATTGTCAACTGACTTGTCACACATTCGAATTCAGGCATGGAATGGATCGGACGAAGGCCAGATGTATTACTTAATTGCCTTTTACCAATATGAAAGCCAAAGACATATTCATTACTGCTTTAAGAGTAACGTAGGTACGAACGTAGGTATATCTAGAGATAATTTTCTTTGCGAACAGCTCCTTTTCAAGCTAACACTCGGAATATCTGCTACTTAATATGAAACTAAAAATCTATGAAAATAATAAAAGGCCGAATAACGAAAGGCCACAATAATTACCTAATTATTATCGTTTCAAAAGGTAATATATATCTGAGTAATTTCTAAACAAATTTAGGAATTATTTTAATACATGCGCTCCACTATTATTAGACGAAGACTTCTATTTTATAATACGATTGTCTTTTGTTTTAATTATTACAAGCTTTTATTTAATAACTTCACATGTTTGTTATTACTGTTATTAATTAGTTGGTTAGTTTGTTTAGGTCAAATCTTGCAGGTCGATTTTAACCAAACAATATATCAGTCTGATGTCCTTGACCACATACTGCTAATTCGAACACTAAAGAGGAGTAAACAAATTAAACGTAAAATAAAACTTTTTAAAAACAAACTTTTAAATAATATGAAAACATTAATATAACGGAGCTTAATTACATCAACTAATAGTAACGACTTCCATGTTTATATTCTTCATTTTATTGCATTGTAATAAAAGTTTGTTTTAAAAAGTTTTATACATTTAATTTGTTATCTCGTTTCTTGACCAATCATATAACATGTAACGTTGTTATAATATCTGCTGCGTTGCCTATATTACTATAATTAATACGTGCCAATTTTAAAACTGATTAACTTTTCCATCAGAAATATAATGAATTCTAGGAATTATTGGGATGGAAGCATTGATTGCCATCTTTACCTGACTGATAGATATTGTCATCTTTATCTGCACTTATATCTATACTAACTGCACTAAGTGTAAACATTTGTCTGTCTGCCAGTTAATTGAATTATTATTTTTTTAATTAAAATTAAATTAATACCCGATGTCCAGAATCTATAGAATTCATATTCATCATTTATTACACGCTATAGGTACATTGTTGTACACACCTGTATAGTACTTACATTAGATATAGTTTACCAGACATAGGCCTACTTACTAGGTAGACATAATGTAGGTATGATGGGACTGGCATCTGAAGATTAAAGTCCCAAAAATAATAAATAGAAATAAATATACTTGTAAGACACTAAAATCAATAACCTACGTCAATACCTATACAAACATATAACAAACATAGGTACATAGGTACGTAGGTAATTTACCTACATAAACATTATGAATACATATACACCGATATGTTAAAATATAGACAGATAGTGCTCTTTAATATTTTTTTTTAATATTACAATCATGAATACTTTATAAATGTTAATGAATTTATTAGATTCAATATATATTATAGATGATATTCGACCTATTAAATGATACCATCGAAGATTATTATATCGAATCGAGACTCCCAGAATAGAGCACTAAAGAAGAGTCAGATTAATTTATCGATAACATAGACATCGATTTAATAGAATGAACATAATATCAAAAGTGAATTGCATGTTGTTAAAAATTCTTTTGAAAACTAATCGATTTTCTATTAGAACCAAATTAACGCTGATCGAATATAGGATACACCGGAGAATGGACCAATGTTTCCCAATCTTTCTTTACCAGCGACACACTTCAAAGTTAATAAGATTTTGCAACACATCAGAATGCTCAATGCAGGAAAATTACAAATTATACACATTTTTTTTCTTGATTATTTTATTAACACCTATTTTTTTCTATAAATGAGAAATCCGACACTCATTGTAACTCAACGCGCTAACATCGAGGCGCTGCGCTCGCCGCGCGCCGCGACGAACATGCAAGCGAGGTGAGGTGATTGAGCACGTATTTTTCGGAATTATTTTAATATTTTTGATATTTTGCCGACACACCTGAGATACTCTCGACACACGTTTGTAAACACTGAAATAGATAATGTGACGGCAATGTGATGCCTTTTAAAAATGTCTTGTTTAATTGAATTACAAAATATTCAGAACGGCCAGACTTCAATACGAACGCAAGTAAACACGTGGCGTTTATTGTACGCTATATTATCCAAACGCACAGTTCTTGGTAAAAGCGTGACCAATCTGTAATCACGTGTTACTAGAACGTACAATACCGTTTTTAAATTTATTTCTGTGGCAAATGCATGTAGACCATCGAAACGTGATAGATTAAAAAGCAAAGAATGTCCTGTAGAAAACATCTTTGAGACGCTTCAAGTCAGAATGACGTATGAAAATACATCAACGACTTGCTCCATAGACTTGCTAAAATCCATAGGTTATATGGTTATAGAACACAGAATATGGTAAGTAACTTAAACTTTCGTTGATAACAAATTAAATGCGTATGGAAAATATAAACTGATATAAGACAAATTTCTCGATATGAGACATTCACTTCATTTGAATCTTTCATCAAGTCATCCATTCTTTCTCGTTGCCCCCACTTGTCTATAAAAAGAAAGTCGCATGACAAAAGTACAAACCTGCATTCTTTTTTAAAAAATCATTACCAATATTCCCTCCCCGTTAAGTTAGTCGTCGTCGTCCTCGGCACGTCATAGACGGCCCCGACGACCCAGTTACTGCTGCCAATGCGGTTCACTACACTCACACACTACACAAGTCCCTTTGGCGGAGACGAGGACGTCCCCTCGCTACACCGTCAACACACACCAGCCTTGTACCACTTTACCAGGTATTTGCCAACACTTTTATCAGATATCGGCACGTGCTTGGGCGCTTCTCACCGACCCGCGATCCCGCGGTGCTCTCCCAAAGCAACGCCCTTAGCTGAGGTCGGTTCCTTCCGATGGTTTACCGGCAAGGAAGTCGTTAGGCTCGTTGCTACTCATTTTTGCTCCTGGCTAATGGCCTTCTGCGCTCTCGCCCCAACTTATATATCTCCGGCAACTGTTGAAAGACCATTAGGGCCACAAGAATTTAGCCATTCCTAAAAAAAACATTACCAATATTAACAATTTGGGTATTAAGATCGAAATATTAACAAACTTTTGTTAGAATTTTTAGTTGTTAGAACTTTTGCTTTCATTATATACTTATGTCATTAGACTAAATAATAGATTTTTACTCATATTTATTGCTCGTTAAGATATTTTCAAGTATACTTAAATTTTTCTACATTTGTGTTTTTCGATAAATTTTTTAATAATAATAATTCAACATTAACTAAAAAGAAATAGTATAGCGCGTGCCACACTCTTGATGTTTGTCCTCTCGTGGAATTGGTTTGTCCCCTCGTGGCACGTAATCTATGCTAATATGCAGTTAATATCGAAAGGTTGCCGTTATGCATCGACCGCTTCTATCACCCACCGACGTACTGCTTACTATCAAGTATACGACTATATACGATTGTATGTTTGTGTGTATAATTCGTGTATTGATTTGTTATTAAACTTTACTAAACATCAACTTTACTATGCAGCACCCAAAATGAATTTCTGTTTAACCAAAGGATAACTGACAGTTATTACTGCTTGGCCTTAACTCCATCTCCTATACAACTTTACTGCAGTTTGCTGCACAAAAAGCACAGAACTGCTGAAATAAATAATGAAATATAATACAGAAATAATAATTAATAAGTATGCTTAAATAAATAAATGAAATGTGTAGATATGTTGAAACTAAGAAAAGCGAGAATAAACATCATACTTTATCGTATCCAAACAATATTCCGTGCCAAGTCTTTATTTGACTTTACAATTTCTTCTTCACAATCCGGAGACAGGTTTTCAATTTCATTAACGCAAACTTTGCCAGGTGAAATCATTATAGGTAGTCATCATAACAGAACACACAAAGTTTTATCTTTCAATGAAATCTTTTGATTTCTCTGTTTCCGGAAATTAACGTGTGATAACGAGGAGGTATAATATCGTTAAGGTTTAAACCGTTAAATCGTTTAAACCAAATAATCGTTGAGATTTATTTTTATAGTTCAAAAATCATAAAGATCTTCATACATTATAGTACTTATAATAAAATCGGAACTAGGCGTGTCTGTACATTTAATATGTACATCGAAAAAAGGCATTGCGTTGCAAAGTTTGCATTGCATTGCCACACATCCGTCACGCACCAGACTATGCACGATGCATCAAGTGGGCGATAAAAAGATTATGTGAAATAGCAGTGCGACGTTTGCTCAGAAGGCAGACGGGTTCATAGGAAGTAAATGACACCCAGTCGTCACTCCAACAATTTATTTATCAGTAAAAGTATTAAAAAATACCTAATTATGTTTATTTTTACAAATATATTTTTATACAACGGACTTCCAGTAACATGCGTTTTATGAGATATTCAAACATACAGATACACAAGCCTTTATCGAAGTGTTTACAGATCTAAAGTCAGACTGCAGAATGCATCAAAACGTAATGGAGTCAGAGTTTGAAGTAAATTTGGATTTAGGTTTCTCATTAGAGGCCAGTTGTTTGGATTTCGGACAAAGAAGGTCGGTAAAGGACAATACTCGAAAGAGTATTGTTACAAAAGTAGTAATTAAGGGGCGAAGATTATCATTAAAATTTGTAGTGTTGATACCTTGAGGAAGGAAAAGTGAAAGGCGAAGACAACTAGAATTAACTGGACAACTGGACGAATTAAATGGACAATATTCAATAAATATTCATGTAATGCAAAAAAAGTTTTTATTATTTTCACTATAAAAAGGCCGCGAACTTATCCGACTACCAAACATTTTGTATATTGATTCTCAACGCACATTAAATAATCGACATTCCCGAAACTAAATCAATAAGTATATCATAGACTTTAAAGGTCAATGTCCAAATTGTCAAACATTGTGTCCTCCAAGCATGACGACTGCAATATTTTCTCTTCGTAATTTTCACTCATTAACTCGGATCCTTACTTTATGATAAGTAATATAAGAATGCTAATCGCAATAAAAATTATCTACTAGTGTAAAGACACGCGAAATCTACACGTGTAAATCTACTCGAGAAACACGCGTTCGAGAAACTCTCCTTGCGTAAATGGGCCATTACTCACTTGTTACTAATTATAGATTGCTGAACTATGTACGAGTATAATCCGTGTAACCTATAGTCGGCCTCAGCAGTGGTTACTGAGATGGCTGGTTGCATTGCAGTGCAATGCATTGGAGGGGGAGAGTGCACGCTGCAATCCAACAGCCGCTGGGCGCGCTCGACTGGCCACGTTACCCCTCTCTTATAGAATACTACCTTGAAATGTACTGCATTTCCCACTTTGTCATATTCCCCAATGTATGTACGTGTTTCGGTAGTGAGTGAGATATGCCAGAGCCCATTTCCATCCTATCCCTTCCCACGTCCCCAACCCTTTCTCCAAATCCATTCTTTCATCAACAGAGGTAGGCAGCGCATCCGCATTATCTTTTCTATAAAAAAAAAAGAAAATTGTAGTGGCAACATCTTTATAATATCTATGGTAACGGCTACTCTGACAAATAAAGAATCTGAATTTGATGTGAAATCTTGATTCACGTAATATTATACAATACATATCACGATTAACAAGTCACAGTAACAAGTCATAATTAACAAGGCTTAAAAACGCCATTATGAAACGTCCATTAAATACGATTTTTGTGTATTTATTTAAACATCTCCACAAATACTCACTGCTATCTTATCTCTTGGGTTTTCACATAATGCGTCGCAACACATTTTATTGCACCTCGATAGGAATTCACAATTACTATCCCCATTAAAATTCTTTAGGCACCGTCTCAAGGTTTTGTCCTTTGGAATTTACTTTGCAAATGAAGTCAAGTTTATTTTTCACCATTGGTTTAGATATTTTATCATTTTTCAACTAAAATGCATAAATTAAGGACTTTAAGAAATTAATCAGTGCTAATGAAAATATTATATTTCCTAAAATCGATTTTCCTTCAACTAAATGTATATGGCACCTATACTCTATTCACATTAAGAATCAACTGTCCAATGTAGCATAATACAGCCTTAATTGGTCAATAGAGGAACGCTGTCTGTTGGTGATGTGATGACATAATTTTTTTCTTAACTTGAACACTAATATAATTATCTAATCGTTCTATCACTAACAAATTAATTCTAAGGTGTCACTGAATATTTAATATCTTTGAAATAAACATGTTCATATAGAAATATCCTATTTAGAAACTTACTAAGTACACAAAGATTTTTAACATATCAAGTTTTTTTTTAAATTATTGCCAAGCTTAATTTAATGTGATCTTATAATCTATACATATAATAAAACTGTAGAACCAGCGTGTCTGTACATTGAATATATTAACCAAAACACTGATTGGGGGCGATGAAGTAAGAGTATCAGAATACAAAAAGATGATTTTACTAATCTCCAAAACTATTGAATCGATTTTCTTGGGGTTTCCACGGGTTAATTAAACTTAGCTTGGCGCTTCGAATAGGCTTTGTTTCATCGAAATAGGCTTACGAGAAGAAAAGATATTCCAATTTAGAGTTTATAAACTAAAATTCCCCGCGTACAAAGTCGCGGGCACAGCTAGTCTACTAATAAAGCCAATAAGGTTTCTCCGTATATAACAGTCCATTTGACTAGCGATAATAACAGTACAATTTAAGTCATAGTACCTAGTAAATAAAATGACAAATCCGAGTATGCACAACAATAGAAATTTCTTTGAATAACAAAATGTAATTGGAGACCAAGGGCCAATTTATTATATTCGTGATGATTACACGAATATACAATAACTAAAATTTTTATTGCCCCCAATTAAATCTTTAGTTATAATCAGACCAGGCAGAACTACAAACCGTCAGATACAACATGCGCTTACTTATTTAACAAAGCTAGTAAAGTGGAGAGAATGTCCTCGCAATTCAAGTCACGCCCGTGAAAACGCACTCGGTTGAACTTGGACATTCCGTGCATTTGCCGACTTGCCGCACCTTTTTCGTACAGTATGGACACTGCATCATTTATAAATAACAGGTGTTCAAGTATGGGAATGTGAGGGTTTGAAACATTATAAACTTATAAATTTATTGATGTTATAAAAGTAAATAGATCTAACAGTCTGTAAAAGTCACCCAAATATCAAAAATTGATGGTAGTTCAAAAGCAAACTTTATTGTTTGTAGTTATTGCTACTTTGTCTTGTCTAGTGGTTAAGCGGTTTAACAAAATTAATTGTTTTTATGTTCTAAAATTTTTAACATAAAAAAACTTTAGTCAGTAATTAATAAAGGTCATTTTTATTTTAAAGTTGAGATGATTTGTGCGCTATCCTATTCAGTCTTTGAATAGGTTCAATGCTACACACAAAGCAGTGTCACCGTAAGGTTTATCAAAAAACTTAAATTAGTTACTGAAAAAGAATAATAAAATAAATATTTCATTTAATATACGATTAATTTGACCACTATTTAAAATATTTACGTGAAATACTTACATATTAATTCCTAAAGAATGTTCATCGATGAATGTTCCCGTTTCTTTTTAATAACTCACAAGTTTAATACGTTCTAACAGAGATGAATTATTTTAGTAGGATCAATAAAAGTCATCACTAGCAATTCAAAATAGAAACGGTAAACGATGAAGATGCAAAAAAAAATCGACAAAAATCATGTGACATCACGTGACATCAAATAGTGAAGCTGCGCGTTTATTAACTTTTCTGATTCTTATGAAAACGAATGCTGTTATTTCATCGAAACATTGTGCAATTATTGTGCAAATATGTTCAATTTATTATTCTAATAAAGTCAAAAACATTATTAAGTTGGTTTCTAAATTAAGATATTTTATTTTCAAATATTTATCTTGTCAAAAACAATCGAAATGACTAAAACCTCGTTTTACAACCAAACATGTGAGACCACTGGTACAAAACGTCTACAATAATTTAATCGAGCGTGAGAGAAGGCAAAGTCAACACAAAAAGTAGAAAAGAATAAATCCAGAAAGTATGTAGAACTGGAAGTAAAAGTACTTACAACAACTAGTAACATAAGACCATGTTTTACTGTTTCTGTTACATTGGCTGATACGGGATTAGGTGTGTCGTAGAGTCGTGATATGTCACTGTCATAGAAAGTGGTGAACTTACTTCTAGTTACATTGTGTACTAGATCAATCATTTCTATTATTACTTTAGTATGTACTTGCTCGATAAGTATTTAGAAAGGTAACGTTTCAATAAAATGTCCCTACCATCCCTACCACCCCTACAGTGTTCTCTCTAATGAAAACACAACTGTTTACCGTTAACTTGGCATAAGGAATTCCAATATGAATTTTTAAAACACGTATAAATACTCAATGATATATTTTAGTCTCCTCTCGTGCTTCCGTAATTATAATTACAAGCCACTGCTAAAAAAAAGTCACATCAAATCATCTCATTGAATGAATGACACTGTGGTAGTAATTTGATAATCATTCATAATAACAAAAAATAATTAATATCTTCACGCCATACACCGCACCTATCCGTTCACAGCTCGTATATTTCACTCGATATTGTCAGCGAAACTTTTATATCAAACTTTTTTTGTCAGAAGCACATTCACTTTCCTCGTTACGAAATCGTTGTTGTGATTGATAACCCGCGCATGCGTAGATAACGTCTCTCTCTGATTTATCTTACATTTTATATCTATTACAATTGATTTACTGATTTTTGATAGCTTCATACGAATGGTGAAAGCAGATTTCCCAAATTTGGCACCAGTTTATGACTATCAAATTAAACATGGAATTTTTGGTTTGACGTAAAGGTTAAGAGGGTCTTGATAACTCCTAATGATGTAATATTTAAGCAATATTGACATTCAGATGTCATTCAAATGTTCCAACTGCTCGGTAGCAAATATGTAAATCTTAGGCTCAGTTGTTAATTAATGTCTTCTATGTATATGTTGCTGACGTCTTGCCAATTTTTTAAGAACCTTTTGTCATCCATTTTGTTATACGACTTACAATGTATACTCTATGTATACATTGTATGTATCTATGTATGTATTTATGCAGTATTGACATACAGACAATCTTTTACATCTGAAATTTGACAACATTTGTCAAATGTCTTCTATGTTTACGACGCTAACAGTTTTTAAAAAAAACCGTTATTATTCAAATCGTTAAAGAATATTCAAATATTCGTTACGCTTAAACTGAATCCTATTTTTTTTCTATGATTTTCTATACCTATCTTATAATCTGCTAAAGTCAATTGTGTGTAGATGACATTCCGTTTTATAGTGAGAATAACATTGTACAACATGTGCCGCTATATAATAAAAAAAATCTTGCAACAAAGAAGATATTTTAGAAAAAAAATGTGTTACATAGTAGCTATTTTCGTTTTCGTTTCATAGTTCAGAGAAAACAAACGAAATACGAATTAGATTCGGTTCATAAATGGGATGTGCGGCATACACGGTGTAGTTTAAAAGTAGTCATCATTTAAATTTATAGGTAATATATATCAAACCATACCATTAGCTTCAGTCTCTCATCTGCTGGATATAATAAGCCTCTCTTAAGGGCCACAGCCCCATATGATCTTCTCATTCACCCACTACCGAGTCGTGGTTTCATCTGGCCCGATGGCATCCCCACGCAAACAAATCTCCAAGAATGTGATTTCAATTCACATGGGATAGTCTACCTATGGGATAGGTAGACTTGGATTATGGATCTTGCGCCAAATATACCCTCTTCACTATCACGCCAAATATGCCCTCTCCATTACCACGTCACCACGCCGATTCTTCATGTCGCCAACCAGCTTTTCTTCGGCGCCCTTTACTTTATGTGAATAAAATCAGTGTTCTCAGACAATCAAATCAAAAAAACAGCCAAGTATGTGTCTACCTATAGTAGTCGAAATTAAAACCTAGACCTCTTTCAGTTGATTTAGAAATTTGAAATTAAGCATGGAGTTAGGTCTATGGATACTATATAAAAGATACAATCAGAAAACGATCAAATGTTCATCTTTGCAAAGCGATGAAAGAGATGGGTAGTTGTTATCAGCTACAGACTTTGGATCGATGATTTTCCATTTTTTTTTAATTTTCTTTTGTTCTGTGGTGGCATTACCCTTTCTTAACTGATTGATTCGCTGGTGTGCGGCGCCCCTCTGGCCCTGACGCCCCAGGCAACCGCCCGGGGTGCCCCGCCCTAAAGTCGGGCACTGTCGTCAACTTTAGTTTTCGACATTTTTTTCGTAATACTTAAAAAATAATGAGAAATAATTTTCTTCTAAGTTAGTAGCCACTGTGACTGTGACATATGTGTGAATTGAGGAATTACATAACCAAAATCTTTTATATCATCAAGTATCACGGATTTTACTTCTACGTCATCAAAACCGTTGACCTACACAACAGACCTTACTTTTGCAACTCCTCAGTGACTCATGGCTACAGTTTGTTCATTCGGTAACCGCAAGTCAGCAAAACTATAGGTGAAAGCTACAGCAAACTGTGTTTTATTAACATTGACGTGTGATTGGATTCCTGTACCGTTGTGCCGATCATTCATGCGAAACTGAGGATAATGAATGAATCATACATTACAGTTCATAATAGACTATATCTTACAGACATTACTCACAGCTTCTAAAATATGTAGCGATTAGACGTTCATAGTAATCGTATCCGCTGAGTAGATTAACCGACTTTATATAGATAGTGTAACTGCTTTATTTATTTATTCTTTTTGCATTCACTATACTGTACAGAGGCGGACTTTATGGCTTTGTCGTACACAACAAGAATGCTAGAAGAAAATTAAATGATAATTCCGTACTACCCTTCGTATTTCTGTATAAAAAGCATGATTAGGCATTAAGTCTGCTAGGCTGACTAGGCAGAAAATCCCACTAGGAATTAAGTCCGCCTCTTGTATAATGTCTCTTTGCGCAATAAAGGTTGAATAAATAAAATCAAATTCCAATTTACCATATTAACAGTGATGTTGTTATGAGAAACTTGAAAGTCGAACACAGTTTGCATGGTTGGTAATACGATTATTTAAATTAAAAACAACTTTATTATAAACACGATTTTTAACACCATAAATTATTTGTTACAAATCATTTATTTTATTGTTATCAGTTTAAGAACTTTTATTGGGCCTCTGATACAGTCAGTCGTCTTTTCTTTGGACTACAGTAACAAATATGGTAAACTTAAGTAAACAACTTGCATTCCAATTTTATGATGTTACTGTTGATGAACATTAGTCTTTGGATAATTTGTGATTAGTAATCAACTGATCACATAGTTTTCTTTATTGGTGAATGCTTAGGTCTATTTAATAATTTTAATACAACATTTGTAACGAGGTCAAGTCTATTTTGAAAACATACTCGTGTTACAATAATTAGTGCCCTTTGTTATGTATGACTACATGACTGCGTCATTGAAGTACTCGTAAGTCGTTCTGCAGACGCGACGATAATAAACGTGAAAAATAAGAGATGTAAAAGTAATTGGAAAAACTAGAAGCTGTATGACCTAGTGGATTGGAAGCTTGAGCACAATGAGAAACTACGTTTTTCCTCTCAATTAATGAAAATCTTTGTAAAGATCAGATCAGTCCCGTGAACCAAATTTTTTTTATAGAAAGAAGGTGATGGACGAGCAGACAGTCCACCCGCGATGCATGCCAACACCTGCCCAGAAAGACAAACGTAGGTACGCCCCCGGATACGCTGTCTACCTTTGGAAATTTAGAAATGGATTTGGAGAAAGAGTTGGAAAAATAAGAAGGGTAGGAGGAGATGGAAATGGACTCTAACATATCCTACTCACTATCGAAACATATACCTACATTGGGCAATAGGATAAAGTTGGCTGTGGTATCGCAGCTTGCACCCTTCGCTTCCCTAACCCTGTCACATTTCCCACACTTGGAACATGTAACAATATATGTCCACGTTCACGTTAATATTATACGGTTGTTGTCATCTTGCTTACGTATCCTTAATGATGTTGTGCCATTTGAATCTTTTTCACAGACTTATGGCTTTTCATTTGTTTGATTTTGTAACCTGTCACACAACACTCATATATACTATTATTTAAGTACGTTTAAACATACTGGCAATAATGGATATCTTTCTTCTGTATAATATAATAAAAAAATATTTGTAATAATATATATCAGTGAGTACATTTTGTTTATGTTTCTTTTTTTTTATTTATTTATTTAACAGTAAACAGTGGCATAAAAAAATACGTTCATTTTTCATACTTTTATATATTATCTCTCTTGGAAGACTGCGAAGGTATTAAAAGATCTAGGTACGAGAGATTGTGATGTCGTGTGCCAAATAAAATGGAAGGAATTTTTAATTATCATGAATTTAATTGACTTACGGAGGTTGAAATAATAAAGAGTAAACAAGTAAAGGATACTTTTTATTCAATTTATACTCCCCATTAAATGATATGAGTTGGAATGGGATAAGATAGAAAGGAAAACTGACTAGAAACGCTTACTTACACCCAGAAATACGTTTGTAACTTTCACGCAATCTTTTGTTTGTATTTTCGATTAAGCATTATATTGAACGATTGCAACATAATCTATGTTGATTTCACAAGACTGTTTATATTATAAACATTGCAAACGGAATTCTTGTTTGCATATCAATATACGTGGATAGTCCAGTACATTCACTAATTACTAACATTCACGGCTCTGAGAATATTGCAGTAAGTAACAACTGACCGAGCAAAGCGTAACGAAATATTCGACGATAATTCAACCTCGAACGCCATCAAAAAAAGGAACAGAATCAAACTAAAAGGAACTCTGTAGCATTGAAAAACGGTCCATTTAGAAGTTGGTGTTGTATGTTATTGCAGTTTGTTTAGGCATGTGTGAAAACGTGATGAAACAGCGTCTGGTGCAAATATGGAAATATTGAATTCATATGCGTCTAATTCTATTTTTGTTTTCAGTTTAAAAACAAATGGCGAAAATACAGTCACTAATAGTTCATTTGCGACTTTAATCTTTGGAAATCGACAAGTAGTTTCTTTGTCATTTGTTAATTGTAATATTCCAACAATAGAACATTGAACGTACCTATTTTACTTATTAGTTAATTCAAGAGAGAGAGTGAATTTTTAAACATCTGTTAACGATGGAATTTATAATAAGACAACTATCGTTAATTTTAAAATTAACTTTATTATTAATTATATCCGTTAGCTCTGAACGGTTATTGTGATTAAAATGATCATCGCTTATAATGTTGTAGTTTTGTCCATGATCTGTTGCAATTAATTTTAAGTGCCAATGTTATCTTATCTACACAATTTATTGCAATAAATAATGAATAAAATAAATGCATCTAGGATGACAGACTTTGTTTCTACGAATCTGTCAGGGAATTACGTTTATTGATAAAACATCATGCTCAATGTAATTATCATTGCATACGAGTTCCATGCACATATTGGAACACAATGTATCTATACAATGGCTCGGTTCACTTCCTCCGTCAAACAAAACACGTATGCCTCATATTATACGCTTTAGTGTTCTGTGAAGATGTAGGCAATTTATGTTTTGCTTGAGCACCAACACGCTTCCTCGTCTTCAGCTTCCTTTATCTGCTTTATCTTTATTTTCTACTAAAGAAAATTTAGGTTTATGAAGTCTCTATAAAGTTTGTATGTGCCCCTTTAAAAGAAATATACGAAGGAAACGACGACACTGTCAGTATAATTTTACATTCGCAAATATTAGCTCATTCAAATGACTCGTTTACAATGGCAAGTGTAATATTTATAAAGGTATTAAGCTAAAATGTAGTCAAAAGATAAGAGAGATGATGAAGGTCGAGGAAGATATAAATAAACGTTATGATGAGTTGAAAAGGGGGGGTATAATGGTGAAAGGTATTAAAAAGCGTGATTAGAGTAACGAATTCCTTCAAAACGAAAGTCGACGAAGAGATACCAATAAAAATAATGAACAATGGTCACAATTAATAACGATTACAATAGAATTTCTAAAATTAGAGTTCGATAGAGTAATCTAAAATGGAATTAGTAGTTTATCCATTATAATAATAATAATAAATACCTACTTTTATTGCATATATATAGTTATTACATGTGCACATATCTTTAAATGGCAGAATACAAGAGTCTACCTTATCACTTAAGGCGATCTCTTCCAGGCAACCTTGGGATAAAGAAAAATAAAAGGAATTTAGGTAGTTCAAAACGATTGAAATTACCTATAGATAACTGAGAGGTGTAGACTCAAAAACAGCTAAAAGCCATACATATCACAAAATGAACTATGAATGTCATACTAATCAACATGCAATTTGTAATCTACTCAGGACACATGTTTTTACTGTACTCTATGGTTCATTTCGATTAAAAAAACTATAATATATACAAAATTTTTTCAGCCAAATTTGTCAGAATTAAATAAATTGAAACATTATTACGTCTTGCGAAAAAACGTTCTTCGTGGATATAGCTAGTTTTGATTCTATACTCCTATATACAAAATGAAGTAAAAATATTTTGGGAGGCCAACTGTAAATCTAGTTATTAGTCAAACTATTATACATCTACATTTATGAACTTAATCTATCATTAAGAGACTATCTAATTATAACCATTACTTAAAGATATTACAACAAATTACTTGGTACATTATTACTTAAAATGCATTAAATCTAATCATACCTTATTCAAGCATGATCACTCTTAATTATGATTAACGTGTTTTTCTTTTGTTTCAGAATGAATCGATTTGTCGAGCACTTCTACATCAGGTAAATAATTGTTTACTCAGCTTTTCTGACTTAATTTTAACAAGAGTGAGAGAGACACGACATCACGCAAAATTATGGTCGACTAATTTTGCAGATATGAAGTACAAATGACATCATAGCAGATATAAGAATACTAAGTGTTTTAAAATGATAAAATTTTATTCATCACGTCCGTACGATAAACGCAATAGATTAAAGACTTACACGGAGAAATTCTAACCAATCAGACTTCTGGTTAAAACTACAAGTATGTAATGTATTATCAAAATTGCATTTATTTGTAGTAACATGTATACTTTTAATTAAACGGAAAACCATTAAAAAAGTTGAGCTAGGCAAATTTCCCCAGTGTAGTAATATTTTTGTAAGTAAAATACCCTAAATAAAAAATTCGAAGTAATTAAGTGAATAGCAAAATATATCTACTCTATGAGCAGCAAGTCGATGGGCAAATTCAAATGTGGAACAAGCTTCGGTTCTCTGATGACAACAAAGAAATAAGTGTCCCGCGAGGGGGGACTCCGGTCTACTGGTGACATTGAGCTACGAGTATTAACTCGTCAATGACTGGTGATGATGGCTTTCTTAGCAATTTAAAATTGCTCATGATTCGTTCAAATACAAGCCATTAAAAATTACCATAAGAAAGTGAAAATATACCATATGTTAGATAACATTCGTATATTTCGTATCAAGTCAATGAGTTAGTTATCTAAATTCTACTAAAGCAAATCAATCTTCTGTACCCGTCTCGTCTATATTTGAGAAACCGGATCGACCAGTTCTTACCTTGAATAGCGATAAAACTCATCGCCGAATATGGAAAAAGACCGTTTGTTCGGAGACACAAAAAAAAACTAATAACGTATTATTTAAACATAGAGGAGAACGTTAACGTCCGAAATTATTTCAAATAAAATAATGTGGATGACGTCAAACATCAGAATTCTTTGTGTCTAATAATTTGCTTTTTCTAATTTGTATATTAGAAACAGCCGTCTATTATATACGTACGTACGTATATCTATAGTTTTCTTTTTGTATTTTTATATTAATAAGGTCCCACTTTCCCTTTGCAGTGACAGCCTGTAACTAAGGTAAATTTAGTTAGCAGCAATGTATTTAGCTTAGTACTTACTCTTGTTTCAATGTATTTCTTGTTGGCTGTTCTACTAAAAAAAAACTAAAATTAAATAATTATTGGAATTTTTATAATCATTACCGTAAACTGCCGCAACATTGCCTAAGTTTTACGCTTTTTTAAAGATATCTTCGAAATTTAAAAGCTATTTTCAACTTTTCTATGTACTAAATAAAGTTCAAAATCTTGTCTTTGGGATATCATGGTGATATTACATTATATTACTAAAGGAGTAGATCTGTAACGACATTTAATACCAGGCAAAGTTGGGCTGAAAAATCGCAACTTTGCCTACGTTGTTAAAAAGTATTACAAGACACAAATCCACAAACTCTCCACTCTATATTGAACTATATTCTTATATCATGTTAGTGTTTATTTAAAAATCGAAAAAATGTACAGAAGTAGCCTAAATTAAAGCCAGGCAATGTTGGGATGTAAATTTTGGTCATTTTCATACATTGACAAAGTCTTGTATAGGGTTGTCACAAATTTAGAAATTAACGACTTTTTTTTTCACAGTGTAATAATTTCTTATACATTATTATTACTTAACATTAACATTATTACTTATAATAAGTAACATTTCTTTAGAAATGGATATAGTTATGAAGAAAACATCCAATCCATATTTTTGGGTGAAACGGAGTATTTCGCTCTCGGCTTTAAAAATACCACTTAATTTGTCCTAAATGGTTCGAAAAAGGTTTTATTTAAATGTTTAATGATCAAATAAACAGGCAAATGCTGTAAGCAAAAATTTAATTTAACTAATTTTACTTAATATTTATCAGGGGAATTATAGACTCTATATTGAAAATTAATTGGCCTCGTCGCCCGACTTTAGGGTTTTGTAAAACCTTTTCAATGTCTAGACGTGTGATCTCGGATATGTCTTCCACTAATGGCCAAGAAAATGTTCCCTTGGTGTTCTTTCTCAGATATTTCGTTAAATATGTACCATTGCTTTCATTATGACTTATAATCAAACCAATGTAGTATATATTGACTTTCCTTGCAAGGAATTTAACTAGTACATATTTTCCTACAGTAACGTCATCAGTGGAATCTTCTTCAGTGAAATTTAAATTATCTTCATAAAAACTTTCAGTATCACTCTGTGAGTCTACAAATGGGCCATTTTCTGAAGAATCATGCAAAGAAAACGATGAAGTTACACTGTCTGAATCTGACCCTTGGCTTTTGTCTAGTTGTCTGAGTGAAATATTTGATAATATTTTTCTGGGTTCAACAGGAACACAAGAGGTTGGAGGGTCATTTTCACATGCCTTTGTAAATAAAGTGCGGTTATTAGAAATGTATAAGTTCTGTGGTGCTTCGCAATTCACAACCACACCTGGAGGAATGTTTATATTTTGATAAGAAGAACTAGCTTCTAATCTTTCTGTATTCGGTATTGTTGTAAAGTCTTCGGTTGACACAGATTCCCCTGGTTTTATATGGACTTTTTTATTTCTTTTCCTGTTTATGTTATTATTGGGAGATCTTGATTCTTTTATATAACTGAGAGAGCATTATTAAAGGTAACCTCTGGTTTCCTATTCTCCACGTTGTAATCAGGTAGTTTTCTTAAAACTTCTTCAGGGTTTAAAGGGTGTATCCCAGTGGCCTTGAATTCATTCTTGATTGTTTCTATTTGATTAATTTTTATTGCATCAATTAATGATTTTAGTAATTCTGGAAAAATACTTTTGTTTAAGGAATTACTGGACGGGTGTCGTACTTTCCAGTCGAGTAAAATATTGCGCCACGTTCTTTTTAAGGGTCTAAAAAATGAGACATCAAGTGGTTGGGTATCGTGAGTTGAATTGGGTGGTAGAAAAACAAAGCGAATATTGTTATCACGACATTTCTCAATAATGCTTATGTTTAAATGCGAGGACAAATTGTCCCCTATCATTACTTTGGGTTCCGGTGAGGTTTGTGCCCAGGGTATTATAATAGTATTGAACCAATCTTCAAAGGTTTGATTATCAAACCAACCGGATTTCGATTTATTAAATCTTGTACCGGGCGGCCCTTTTTCACACCAGTTCCTCCACAGATTTTCTGCCTTATAAACTACGTATGGAGGAAATAATTTTCCGGACGCAGTGGCCGCGAACATGAGAGATATTGCAGTTTTAGTACTGTTGAGAATTTTATTAGGATACTTAACACCTCTTTTAAAAATGCATCTCAGGCTACCGGGATCATCAGATAAATTAGTTTCATCGTAGTTCAGAATGTGCTCTGGTTTTGCATTAGTTAAACTTACTTTTAGGTTATCAAAATATTCGTTATATTCACTATAAGTTTTTGTAGCCCGTACAAGCTTAATATTTTGAGTCGATCTCGTCGTTAATTTATTTTTGTGCCTATTTAAAAAAATTCTAATCCATTTTTCGCCTGGCATCTTATTATTAAAAAGTGCGGATTTTTCATTTTTTTTAAGGTAGTCATAAACGATTATTCTCAATTCTGAACGTGTTAAAGGACTGCCATAATTGGCGCAAAGAATCAACGCTTCCACAATTCTTGACTCCTCCTCTTCAGACAATTTATTAGGACATCCAACTTTACGCATATGTTTCAGCTTTACTTTATTTAAAATTGTTTTTCTTGGTATCCCAAACTGTTTTTCTGCTTCATATGAATTTAAATTTTTGTTTTTTTACCAAATCTACTGCTAAATTTAGTAAGCTATCTTCATAATCTTTGTAGCGCCTGGCACCTGGCTTTCTTCTATGTTTTTCCATTGTGGACTTAAAAATAAAATAATATATATCAACTGCTTAATTAAAGTAATTTTTAAAGTAATACGTAGTAACTTTACCTAATACTTTACCTAATGTATTAGGTATTTGTTTCGTTGTTATAAAAATATCCAATTAAACAAAATAAGGCAAATTAAATGATAAAAAAATAAAATTATATAATTTCAAAAATATAACTGCAACAACCCTACCGTAGATAAAGTTGAGGTTACTTATTTATGAAACTTATCCCATCTTTGCCTAAGTCTAATTTATTTTAGAACGCTTGACGACAAAACTAATCTAGCAATTGCATTATATTAAAGAAGACTAAATCGATAAGATAACTATATTACCAAAACTTAAACAATATTCTATTTCGACTTACCGAAAAAGTTTTGAGCATCAGTATAAATTCCCGTCTTTTTCTTGACGTTCAAAACGGCACTGACGTGAAGGTAGGTGACATTAGTACTATGGCGACCATTTTTTGTATTGTCAGAATATCTTTACAAAATATACCATTGGTTTCAGTGATGCAACATAAATATTTTGCGAGTTATCAGCATATTACTATTTTAGGCAATGTTAAAGACTTGTGGTAAAGTTGCGACGTTTTACGGTACTCATTTAGAATAATTATTGGAATTTTTATAATCATTACTCATTTAGAATATATTATTGGATTTTTTATAATCATTACTCATTTAGAATAATTATTGGAATTGTTATAATCATTACTCATTTAGAATTTCGTAGATAACGGTTGAATATACCCGTTCAATAATGTTCCCTTATCATTATGGACCAAAACCTATAGTTGTTGGGAAAGCTATCCGCGCTATAAAGGCGTAATTAAACGCTAGTGACATATGGAGGAAATGTTGCACAAGTGCATAAAAGTACCAGTACAATGTTTCTGTTCACCATTCTTGGGTATAATCGCGATTATATCATGTTTCCTGGTGGAAACTCAACTGGCAAGTCTTACGAGCAGTCCGTTTTTATAAAATTCACAGCAAAATGTCAACTGTAATTACAAGACATCTTTGTACAAGTTCGCTGGGACCTGTTCGTGTAGAACCAGTTCAATTATGAGATAATTTGAAGAAAATTTTCATTAATAAAAGCCTACGTTTTTTCGTACTTCACGCAGCATGAAGTCGTTACTGAATTACAGGGTCCAATGAGCACGTTGGTTATATAAATGCACTTGTCAGTTGCCGTTGCATAATTTTAAAAACAACCTGCTATTTATAATATCTTTTACACGTTTGGTAATACTTAAATTTTCTTCTGTACCACTTCCAGTGAAAGTAATGTTGAAGATCTCTCGTGTAATTAGCGGATACACGTCATTAGTTCGAGGACAAAGAGAAACACAGCTGTATAATGTAGAATAATGTACATGTATAATGTAGTATGTCTAAATTCATCCTACATAAGTTATTTGTAATGTTACCATTTTTGATAGCGCGTAGGCACATGCATTGTGATTAATTATAATTCGTTTAATATAATAACGAAATTCCTTATCTTGCACGTTTCATTGCAATGAAAAATTAGGCTAGGAATATAGAGCCTGGAAAATTAAAAATGTAAAAAATTTGCTAAAAATTCGAAATAAGTTCCGTTACATCCTGCATAAAAATAGCGAACTGAAGTGGCAATGGACAGGCTACCTATATCTTCGGCAGGACCGTCAACCGATGGGGTAAACGAGTCATCGAATGGAGACCACGTGGCGGAACACACGGGTTTGGCGGTAGTGGCTGGATGAGAGGAACGATGGCGAGTCTTCCAAGAAGAATATATCCAGCCGTGGGGAAACGCACGCTTTTTTAAATTAACCAATGTGTTACTTTCACTAATTTAATACATAACAAGTGTGAATTTATACTCTTAATTCAGTTAATTATTGTCCAACAAATTACGATTTTTATGTGTCCAAGTTTATTGCTTGATTAAATTTAAAAAGAAACTCGTTCAGCTACATTCGCCACAGGACAATAAGCACTCGATAAATAATAACAGTATAATATGAGAAATTAACGTTTCATTTAGACGTTGTATTTCGAAATATAATTTGTCGAGATGTGCGATTTAACACATTGAGCGCCGCGGAGGACACCAGTAGGACATGCGAGTATTTCCATTTGGGCGTTGTAGAAAATTACATTTCCTTCAATTTGTCATGTTGGTGTTTAATTGTTCTAAACAATTGATAATACAGCATTTAACACTAAAATCAATATTTGACCCTGTTATCGCTTTATTTCGAAGATATTTTCTCATGCATGGCACACCGGTGTCCCCAGCGGCTCCGTAGTACGAAAATCCGTTTTAATATCCGCGGGGCTGCCGGGCTCACGATATGGCTCACCCCAGCGTATCTCTCCCGCGCCTGCATATCTTTCCCACGGGTTCGCAGTGGATTTCGAAAAGCAAATATTGAAAAATATATGCAAGAAGATAGAAGCACCTATAGAGGATCAAATACCGATAAGATAGAAACATATTGTAGCCAAAAAGGTGCCGTAGGAGCATAAAATAATTTGTCAACAATTTACAATACAACAATTACAATCAATTTACAATAAATATACAGCAGTTATCCATAAATGCTGCATATTTCTTGTAACATTGTTGAACCTTAATATGAGGGGTCTAGTAAAATAGTCGGTGTGCGACGATTTTATACATCTCTTTGCGTCCAGTCTTGGCTAACCTCATACCAATGACGGAAATTCTTCACGCGATTTTAGATATAACTGTAGGTATAGGTTATAAACTATAACCTATAAACTAAACCTATAGTCGACATTTCTAGCAAAGTCCAACTTAGTCCAACTTATTTGGAAAACAAGGCCAAACTGGCCTCCAACAAGCTCGGTGTGCTGAACAGATCAAAGTGATACTTCAGCCCGGGGAAACGTCTAATGCTTTACAAAGCTCAGGTTAGGCCCCATATAGAATACTGCTCATATCTCTGGGCCGGTGAAGCGAAATATCAATTGGACCTATTAGACTCCATCTAACGACAAGCTGTTCGAATCGTCGACGACACCACCCTCACAGGCAGTCTAGAACCCCGTAGAGTCCGGAGAGACGCTGCGTCCCTTTGTGTGTTCTACCGCCTGTAAAACGGTGTATTTTCTGAATAATTGATGCCAACTTCGGGTTTTTACCATCGCACCTCCCATCATCGTCGTGTGGTTAATCCACAGTTCCTTGATAAAGAGGCACTGCACACAGTGGGGTCATCAAGACACTTGATACCGAAAACCCGAAAGTTGTAGAATAAACTGCCCATTTTTTTTTATTGAGAAAAGTGCGGACGAGCAAGTGGTCCCACGTGATGGTAAGTGTTACCGCTGCCCATGGACACCTGCAACACCAGGGGGTATGCGGGCGCGCCGCCGACCTTGCAAAATCCTATTCACAGCTTGAGGTTTTTCTGCTACGCTACGACATGGGGTTCTTCAAGAAAGCTGTGAATAGGATTTCACAAGGCCGCAACGCAGGGTATGCACCCTTTGGTGTTGCAGATGTCCATGGGCGGCGGTAGCCACTTACCATCACGTGGACTAAATGGACGAGCCACCGTGGCTGATGGGAATAAAAACATACAATTTGAGACACTCTCACAGGAGGAATTAATTTTCTTTATTATTTCGTCATTTATATTCTTTTCTTAGTTATTCTCTGTAGTTTCGTTCAATTAAAATAGCCCCAACCAAGAAGTCTCCAGTTTACCCAAATTTCGACATCGTTCAAGTATCGTGTACATGTGGTATTGTCCCAAAAACGGGACCTTAAGCCGACAGAGCTCTGACAGTTCTGTATTTAATTTATTTTATATAAATACAGTTTCTTTTTTAAGTCATAACATAACATAACACAATCAAATAGAAAAAAAAATCCAAAAGGACTATCTAGTTGTAAAATTATTTTTACGACATGTTAAGATTTATGTCTGCTGTCAGAGCTCTTCCTATAATAATCGCACCATAAACAGAGTCTTGAAGCAACGAAAATCTTTATCAACGTCAATAAATCCATACCTACCAAAAAAATTCCTGTGCTCAAATAACGCCACAAAGTATTGTAGTTATATATTACCCATTATTGTATTATTAATCCATATGTATTATTATTTAGTACGCCCACAGGCGTTTACTCTTATTTGTAAGCATGATTACTATTAATTAAATCATGTATTACATTACAACTATAACATTCAATTAATTGATTGTCTGTGCAAAGTGGATTCCTTGTCCATCAAGTTCGTCGAACCTTCGATTACTTTCCCCGTTGAAATGGGTGTAACCCGAGACGGCAACCAACTTACCTTCGTAACGTAACCTTTTAAAGCTAATTGCCTGAACACCAAGCCTGCTCACGATAATGTCTAGACCGGAACAAGTTTTATTAAAGAAGGGTAATCAAGTATGTCTACGTCACTATAATGCAGTTTTAAAACAAGTAATTGAATAAGCAGTTGTTAGAAAGTGATTAAGGTCTATAGACCTACGACACCAGATTTACGATAATGCATTTTAATTATTTATAAATTCAATGGAAAACTTTGAAGACAATTTCCCCACATAGAAAGGTAGTTATCATCGTTGGGCATTTGCAGCTCTAGATCGCATCTACTTCCGACCAAAAACTTATACCTGTTTTTAAAAGATTACTCGACGTGACGCCCTGACATCGTTTTTTTAAGTTGTGCTGCATACTCTTAGAATCACTGCACCGTACTATCAGATTGTATCTCTTCATTACCAGATAATAGGTCTTTCCTGAGGCTTGCCACCACACACAATCTAACGCTGTTGTTATGTTGTTATTCAGCCACTACAGACGGCTTGCTGATCCACATTTTTTATTGGAGATGAACTAGACGAACATGCAGCCCACACGGTCACGACCGCTAATGCATAACTACAATACAAAATCAGGAAATATATGTTTTCTTGAAGCAACCCCCCCCCCCCCCCTCCCCGTCAGGGAATGCAAGGGTCCCCGTCCCCGACCCCCCAGGAAAGGGAATTCAACCAGCTCTTTCATTATACACTGCTGGACATGGGCCTTCTCGTGCATCTAAGGGATATCCTCTCGTGCATGAGGGATATAAGGCCTGTAAACGCCACGCTGGCCATGCGGGTTGGCGAGTCCACTCTTTTAGAGGTGGTGTAGTTACTCAGCGTTTCTGGTAGAGGCTTTGTTATCCAGTAGTCGTCTTTTACAACATCCACGGGAAGGGACGGGGTGGTGCTACAGACACATGGCTAATATAAAAATTTAAAAAATGTTCCAGACAATTATTTGTGAATCAGAAACAGCACACACAAGTACAGTGCGCTCTTCTCGCGATTCGATCCGAATAACCGCGAGGTTGGTAGGACCACGGCAATGTCGTATCATTTCGACTAAGTCGACACTTGAACACATGTCGACACTTGAATAAGGTGTACCATGCTGCAGTCCCCATCTTGTGCTTGTGGCTTGTATTTGAAGACCCATAGATAACAACCGCTATCGATGTTAATCATTTTGTGCAGCACGATTATAAATGAATATGTTACCGTTTGTTTAAGCGACCAAACTTACTTAACTTTAACAATAAAACCAACCTATCCAAGTTTAAGTACCAAAATTTCATCTACTCCCACACACAAATTAAACAGGCTAAAATGTATGTGGAGCTGTATAATTAAAACGTAATAAACCAGTACCTACTGTATCTCAATAGCATATCGCTTGCCAACTTTTTTCAATGGTTTCCCAATAATTGCACACGCACTTCACATACCCACTGACTCCATTGTTACTACATTTGTAGTTACCATTATATGGACCGTGTCAATGTTGCAAAATTTCTGGAAGGGAATTACTTTTCTCTTAATTATGAAATCCGTCACACACTAATGAAATGTCGGTCGGTGTTGTGTGGGCGACATTGTCTACTGACTCGGTATGAAATGTGTCGAGATACGATATAGTAAATAAAAAAACATTAAGACAGTGTCAGCCATACTACGATCAAGTTTAAAAAAAGTAATGTCATCATTGTCAGTCACGTGGTGTTACCAGTTAAGAGAGGGGGCGTTCCTCGATTGACCAAGTAACGCTACATTGTATACATTTCATCACTTCTTTTCTTAATGTGAATAGAGTACTCGTATAGTGAAAATACTCGTAATAAATGGAGGCTAAGTGAATAAGAAAATTAATGGTTCATTCGATAATAATATAGAATTGGTGCAGATATTTAGAATAATGACATTGTGATTATTATAAAAATAAATATGGTTTTCAATAATTTTAAAAAGGTCGCGGCAAAGATTCTTCAGCATCGCGGTTAGACCAATTACTTGATTATATCGAGTATGTTGTATAGATATTAAACGTATCGATTGTATTTTGGTCCCTTATTTTACGGAAGGAAACCTTATATCCGGTGAATAACCAGGTTTCCCGACTCCATAACGTAACCTTACACCCATTCTAGTGTTACAAGTGTCGATGCTAAATAGAGGACGTAACGTCTGATTATTCATCATGCCCCCGGCGATGCCCGCCTCTTTCTTTTACTGCACTGTCTTTAATATGCATAATTTAGATATAGAAGTTGTTTATTCATGATGAATATTACATTTTTATAAGGCAATCGACACACATGAGTTGTATTTTCTCGCATGCGAAGATATCGCAACTGTTAGAACTGGAATTTGATACAATCGTCGCACTTTTTACATAAGTAGTGCGACTAAATCTAAATGTGCTTTATTTCTCATTGCAACCACAGGCTACAGCTTTGACTGGTACTGTACAGTGTTAAAAACTCGATTTATTTGTCTTGTTGGTGTTATTCTGTAATTATTTCAGTTGTCATTGTCACAGTAGATTGATTGAAGATATCTCCAGATACATCTCAAAATTGCCATTGCCGTGTAATATACACACCACACTCGGTGGGCATAGTCATGTTTGTTCATTGCTTTATATAAGTGACAGACCTATCTCTCTTTTCCATAAACTAGCAAAAATATATCCTCAATATTGTAATTCATTGACAGTTAAGTATGTGTGATTTATCTTATGTTAACATGGTCATGAATGTCACGATTGTTTAGCAAAAACTTGTTAGTATAACTCATCTTATTTATATTTAATTGCTTCACTGTTCGAGAATGCGTATGATCGTATCATGTTATTTATAAGTCACCATAATGGTTACTATAATTCAACAACATATAAGTTATGTTATGATATAATATAATAATTCATTATGCACAACGTGTAAATTATATATTTGGAGGGGGAGAGTGCACGATGCATTCCCGGAGCCGCTAGGCGCGCTCGACTGGCCGCGTTATCCCTCTGTCACAGGAGACTACCTTGAAATGTAGATACTGTATTTCCCATTGCATTCTATTTCCCCAATGTATGTACGTGTTCGGGAACGTTCCTGGGGATAACATTCTGGACTGATGTTGGCACGTATCGCGGATGACTATGGACGACAGTATCCACTTACCATATGGTGGACGTATGCTCGTCTGCCGGCTTTTTTCCATAACATAAAAATATTATGTTAAAAATTAACAGCCATGCAAAAAGCATTTTAATAAGTTCGATGTGTTATTATGATCATTTTATTGTTAAATATTTCGTAATTCTACAACCGTTTTATTATCAATGAAATTTTTCACAGTTTGTAAATTCTAAGATAAACGTCCATCCTAGATTGGAATGTTTTCCATTTTCCTAATCTACAATGGGAAGTCCATTCCATCCGAGAAATGTCGTTCTCCTGATGGAATGGACTGTGGTTCAACAATTTTGTCATTCTGGACTGATAATATGAGCGATAGTATCCACTTACTACCAGTTGGACTGTGTACTGTATACCGTCTTTCCATAAAAAATCGTAGAGCTGGAACATTAAGAACTGTACAAAATAAGGAAAACTAAAGTGGGCTTACCATATCGAAACAACACGGAAGAAAAGTACCTTGTTACGTCACCCAAGCCCTTACTGTTGATAGCTGAGTCAGCAGAACTGGGTGGCCGGCCGAACCCATAGTTCTAGGAACATAGCGCTAAATTAGCATTTAGGATGTAGCAATAAGAAATTACTTTGTATTAAGATTGAATTAAGGACGTAGTTGAATACTAGCATCAAGCTCTGCCACATACTTGTCTTCAATATATTAATTTTAGTTTTTAATAATCATTTTTCATGCTCCCGAAACTTGACTAGCTGTCAAACAATGACGAACACAATACCAAAAGCGACATTAAAATATTATTTGGTAACCACAAACAAACACGTGTTTTTGTATACATTTGAATACTTTCTTTCATTATAGATGCAAACACAGTGATTGTTATTACTGTGTACATAAAAAAAAAGTGAAAGTCTCACTTATCCGCAGATCGCTGACATATCGTAAGGTTTATTGATTTATTTTAACGGACAATTTGTGTAATAATAAGCTTGTATAGTACAATAAAGTTTTATATCTTAAGCGTTTTAATGATATTTGACTTTCCGAAGCCATTCGGTGAAAATTTTATACGATCGGATCATAAAACTCTTTCTTTATTAGTCTTATATTTCTTCAGTCATCAAATTCTTATATTTAGTTTCCTGTAAGTAAACTTACTTAAAAGTACTTATACAATCACACATGTGACATTATCTGAGCAAAGGGACCTTACGCTTGATTAAGATTATACAACGTGTCACCGAACTAACGCAAAACTTGAAACACGTAAACCAATTTAAAATATACCATATGTAACCGTTATAGCGAAAAATAAAATTATTTTAAGGAATAAGTTTTTGTTGTCGTGTCTAAAACATTCATAGCGCTCGTTACTCAGATCGGACGCCGGCGGCGCGCGGCGGTGCGCGCTCGTACTGTACTACAAATTATATACTATATTAGGGCTGTTAGGGATATGATATTTCGGATCCGGATAAGGATAATTATAATTATTTACTTACAATTATTTACGATAATTACAATTTAGGATAATTACGGATAAGGATAATTACAATTATTTAAGGATTATTCACAATACTTTATACCAGTTTTGGTTACAGATACGGATATGACATTATTCGGATACGGTTTCGGTTACGGATATGTAGCGGACGGACTCAGTAAAGAGAAATTCCCACTGGGTACCGACCGAATATTAAACTATATTCTTTTCGAATTCTTTTAAAAGCTCTTTCTTTTATTTTAGTTTTCATATTATTGTAGAAGTCATTACATAGTAAATCAGTAAAAAATTGCCAACCTCTTGAGTTATAGCGGGGTGGTGCTGAGTTCATCAGTCTCTGGAAATCAAGACCATAAACAAAATTAAAAAGTAAACTTTGCATATCGGTTATCAAGCAATCCATATCTTTTTGCTTAGTGTAAGAATCGTCCCAGGGAGTTAATATGTATTATTAAATGAATCTTTTATTGAGATCTGTTTCTTCGCCTCTTGCAAAGGTGTCGGTTGTTGGGACTTTTGTGGTTTATGTTCGTTGTCCTTTTCAAACTGTAGCAATTCCTCATATTTTTACATTGTGTTGGATGAAGTTTGAGGGAAGTGGTTCCGACGCCTCTAGGTGAAAGTTTTTGTCACACTGTTTACATTTTGCGATTTCATTATTCACCACATTGAAATATGTCCAAATAAAATTTGATTTAGGTCTCATGTTACACAAATCCAACAATGCAATCATTTTAAAACAGCCTCACTATATTTTTGCACGAAAATGTAATTCGAAAAACAATTATCACAAACAAAGACATAAATAAAAACTGCCACATAAAAAATGAAAGGAAAAAAATATTACATCAAATGCAAACGATAAGAATTTGTCAAAACTTGACCCGCTTAAACTCCGCTCCTAGGGGCAACGTAGAAAATTATTTGTAATAAGTACCTATTATTAACATAACATCCGAAACTTTTATTTTGGATTCGATTTCGGTTTCGAATATTCTTTTATTTCGGATATCCCCGATTGTTTCGGTAGCGATTACAGAGCTCCATAACATCCCTACTTTAAATCGTAAAAAAAACCTACTCTCGATACTGAACAATCTACCTATATTCAGCTTTGGTGGCATTTCAGTGACATGTTGTATATAATCTGTGCTGTAGTGTGGATTTATTAACTTTTAATAAAATTATCCAACTTAAACCTTTAAGTTTTTTATTGTTTCTTGTACCTAAATTATGTTTAAATAGAAAAATGCCTTTGATTTTGAAAAAGTATTTTTTTTTATTTCAAGTCTCAGTATCTTGATAACTACGATTAGAAAACCTACAAAAAGTCACTTTTCTCAGAGAATGCTACAAACTCATATCGAGTTTAATGTGTTCGACTAACCCACGATATCGCGGGTTAAGTGGAACCCCACTGTCATAGAAATGCCATACATTACCTTTGATTATCATACATAAATACATTATCAGCCTGTGTCCCCTGTAGGCCTCTTCCAAGACTGGCCACCTGCTTTTCACACACGATCTCCTGCTTTTCTCATTCAATCACTGACAGCGACCTTCGTAGAAAAATACTGTAAAATCGACGAACGTGTTTCGATTAACGAAGGGACCAGAATTCATCCTTCATCCTCATCTCATCTTCAATCTCTTGTTTTCCTTTCTTCGTTCCTGATTTTTAAATCCCAAAAAAGTGGTAAGTACTTCTTTCTTCAGTAATATTTACATGTTGCACATTTACTTTACAATTCGCTTAGAAACTATCATATTTATTCTGTAAAGACTAAATCTATTAATTTTCTCAAAATAATTCCTTATTTTCCTTTCAAAAGACAAAATAGACGATATAATAATTATATATGAAGCAATTAAATCCACCAATACCATCAGGTTTTAATATGAAGCAAGCACATGATTGGCCTACATTCCAACCATCGCGGCAGCCGCTAGCCGGCACCGCTAGCTATATTGTTACTGTTATTGTTCGTTATACAATAACAACGTGTAACGAAGGTCACTCATTGATACATCGCCAATTATACGGGTTAGAATGGAATTAAAAGTAACACCACAGAATATAATACCACAATAGTAATTGGTAACCTCGGCAATAAACGTAGTCTGCAGTTGCATGTATTGCCTAAAAAAATATATAATCAATAATGGGTTAGATAGGCAACCACTGGCCTGTGTGATTTATCTCTCCGCTACCATACCTACGTAATTTTTGTCAGTTAATCGTTCGAACAAATCAAACTTTTTTGCAGTTCATTATCAACTAATTTAATATCGTTGGAGAATAAACTTTACGATATAAATACAGAGCGCAACGCAATACAGTACAATATGATACGATGCAATACAATACAGTACGCACATTATTGGTGGAAAAATTACAATACATAATGTTGTGAACTAAGACTAAAGGCCCGTCATCATAATCCTTTGGTCTTCTCATCCATCCACTATTAGCAACTTTATTTAGGTCACCGGTTGATCTGACTGAAGAGCGTGCCACCCACAGTCACTAGAATTAAGGATATCAGAGATTAGATCAAAGATAAACATCGAAGTCTCGGAAAAATACATACAATGTAAAGGATGCATTCAGAGCATTGCCTTACCGTTGTTTTTCATGTTCTGTGAAATTACCAACACGATTAAATACATAGAGAACGTAAGGATAAAGATGATTCCACATTGAGTTAAGCGGACACAATGGCCAAAAAATATTGTTCACTTAAATAAGATATACTTGTTTCATACCAGTTGTCTCCCAACAAATTAGTTAAATTTATTTGGTCTTCAACTATAGAGTAGTCGGTAAAAACACGTTTGTCCGTCATAAACATTATCTCTATATTAACATGTGTATTATAGTTTTTTCTACATTTCATAGTAACAGATGTCAGACGGCGACATGTGGCGCGACTTGCGTCAATGAATGAAGTGGTATTAGGTAGGTACTCCATTGCATTACAAGACGCAGTGTAAAATTTTATGTAGCACAAAAACTTCTTTTTTTTATAGAATAGATGGCAGACGAGCGGTCGCGCCACATGATGGTGGTCATCGCCGCCCATGGGCACCTGCAACACCAGGGGCTAGTGGCTGCTCGCCCACCTTGTAGAAACCTGTTCACAGCCTTTTGAAGAACCCCATATCGTAGCGTAACGGAAATACCTCAGCTGGCACATGAGTGTGCGTGATTTGTATGTGACAAACTGAGTCTACTAAGTCTAGGTACTAACTCAGGCTGAGTTCCAAAAATGTGTCCTTTTTGCAATGATATTCTGTACATAGATACGTTAGTCGCGCTCTAAAAATGACAATATCAAGGGAAGGAAATTGCCTGGAGTTCACATAGTCGCGCATGATCTCGCAACGACCTAATACGTAACTCTCAGGTGTCCTATTTCTCTTGTTTGATAAAGTTGTCATCTTGTTAGTTCCAAGTGTACAAATTACACTTCAAATGTAAAAGAAAGAAGCGATGTCGCATTACATTTGTAAGTAGGTACTATGAACTTTAAAAGAATTTGTAAATTACATTTATTTCATTTAAACCAAATGTTGTATCTGCTGTCTGCATGAGCGAGATGTGTGTGAAATCGGATTTTAGAAAAGGCACGAAGACGAACGTTCTCAGCCCGGTGGCAATGGGGTAATCAGGTCCAAACAGGCTGACGCAACACGCAAACAGGCAACAAACGAATGATTTATATGTGACGAAAAAAAATCTTCACTCGTCTGTCATATTTATTCTATAAAAAAATCGAAGAAAAATATATGTATTGACAGTATACCCATTTTGACCAATATCCCAACCGCCCCCCTCCCAGCCGCTATACGACGTGTGCTACAGCTTATTTTGACGCGTAACTTAGAATGTATGTTTATCTCTTTTTAACAACAGGGTTTCTGTATTGGGCTGTGATTTTTCAGCCTTTTTGTCATATAAAGATGTAAATATTAGTAGCTATATCAATATTAGCTGTTTCTACGAGTAGAGTGCATTTAGTAGGAGTGTAAATTATAAACGTATTATTAACGTGTCTATTTATAACATGTCATTGCCGTTTTGTGTATTAAGAAAATAGAAAACATATTCAGATTGTCGGTGATTTTCACACATTTTAGAAGAACACGGCCTAAAATATCATAAGCCACCTCATTATACACTTTTGTCGGGGTCAGGACTCTGGGCTTTCTGACTAGTTGAAATACATATCTATATTCTTACTCTTTTTAACTTACTGGAATCGCGCTTAGATTTGAATTCTCTTTCGGATACTTTGTTTGTCTTTGTGGTTAACAAAAAATCCTACATCTAAAGTTTATACATTTGGTGATCATCAGTTATTTATAAATTTTGACGTGTCATTTATTTCACGAAGGAATAATTGTTTTTAAAACAAGTTTTTATTAAGTGGTTTTTAATATTACTACAATTTCTTAATTCGTCAATTGGTGCCATATTAATTTGTAAATTACCTATCATACCATTTAGGTATTTAGGTAGGTATACCAAAAACTTGTTCAAACCAATTATAATTACATATAACACAAATTAACATGCAATTGAAATCCAGTTTGAATGATATTTGTCACAATTTTTATGCTATATAAGAATTAAGTTGTAACCACATTAGGCTCATTTGCAACTAGATCATTAAAATGCCAAGCTCTTGTTTAATGGCAACATAACTGCCAACATCATAACATAACGGAAAGACAGAATTACACACGTGTACGACATAATTGAGGCAAACAGTGATATTAACTGACCTAGTGGACCTAAATAGCCTTACGAGGTCGTGACATTTGAATACCTATCTTTGTTTTTTTGCTATTCGTGTCTACTAAGGCACCACCTACTCAATCAAAAGCAGATTAAATTGAATGTAATACAAAACGCAGAAATAAAATACAACGTGTGAAAAGACTTGTTAACGTTTAATTACAATGTACCTAATATGAACATAGGCTCTGTATGTATTCTTCAACTACAGGGCCGTCTTAAGTCTATTCTGCGCCGGGGTGCGGGAGTGTATCCTAAGACAGTCAAACATCCTATTGTGTATCCTATGACAGTCAAATATCCTATTGTGTATCCTATGACAGTCAAATATCCTATTGTGTATCCTATGACAGTCAAATATCCTATTGTGTAATTGTTTACTATAGCGTTATATTTTTTCATTACCTTTAAAAGGTGAGCGCCCGGGGTGCACCGCACCCCTTGCACCCCCTGGTAAAGACGGCCCTGTTCAACTAGTCGTTCAGATAGCATCGGGATGCTTTATGAAAGGGGATAGATATACTTGTACATTGTACAGAGTATAAGAAACATTTACAGAATGATACTAAGCTAAATGTCTGTTTTAAATAATGCACTGTTAAAACTCCTATCTGCTTTTTGTACATTCTTAGTACGAACTACAGGTTAATTGGTCCATGATTTTTAACAATATAAAAGTTTTTGTTATCAGCGTTGATAGCTTGGCACCTCTTTTTTGTTTGATTTGGGTATAATTATATTTGAACTACGAGTATACCTACATCAAAATATATTTGTAACTGATAAAATTAAAACAGTGCTCGCTACTTAGTAGAAATAATGATAAAGTGAGAAATTGTAATGCAAACTGACCTAATAGTAGCTGACCCAAATACAACCTTCCGGGCATCAAGTAACAATTCACACTAGACGTTATAACTTATTGGCATAAAATATTTATATTTTCAAAATATGATGACATGTATGATGGATTGGTCACAAAAATAATACCTAAACAAACAAGTTCCTTAATTACTTTATAAAAGCTTTAAATGGATACAATTTCTGGTTATGCGAATCAATAAGTATAAAAGTATAAAGTATAAATATGGCGATGTAAATCCTTATTATATTTAATTGCCCTTTTAAGAGACCCTTTTAAAAACTGTTAAGAATACCACGAATTATGTCAGTTAAATAATAATATAATCTACGCTACGGCCATTCTATTAACAAAAAAACTGTGATGCACCAATTTATTTGACTTATTATTATTCTGTTTGTATTGTTTACTTATCTTTTTTTTTATGGACTGAGGCGGCAGACGAGCATACAGTCCACCTGATGGTAAGTGGATACTGTCATCCATATACATCAACGATACATGCCAACATTAGTCCAAAATAACAAATGTTGGCACGCCCCCGGATGCGCTGCCTACATTTAGAGATATAGGAATGGATTTGGAGAAAGGGTTGGGAAAATACGAGTAAAACTATTGAGTATCTTATAATCTATCCTATAATCCCCACCACATATTCATAGCCATTTTCATATAATGCTTATAAATAAACAATCGACTAGACCGATGGCGCTTCCAGTTTTCAAATCATTTGATATCAGCCAGTTGATATCAATCTTCAATTCATTACTGTCTGGACTGTCGTCTCTCAAATCGTACTACTAATATAACAGTTTCTTCGTTAAACCTTTAACTTCGTGAGTGGTAACTGCAGTAGGTTAGTTCTTTGTTTTGATAAAAGATTAAACAGTCGAACGGGCTCTACATTCTACTGCAGAATTCCCACAAGCTAGGTCACGTTCTCTAGCATCTCTCCACCAAACTATAGACCACACAGCATAACTGTAGACTGTGAGACGTATAGTACACAGTAAACTCTGTAGATTCGAATTTTTTATTCGAGTCACGGATATGACATGTAGATCTTCAATAAAGTACCATCTCCGTATAAATTTTACTCTGTTTGACAGTTCTACATGTCATATCCCTGACGCGAATAAAAAATCCGACCTTAGCCTGTTCATGCCTACACTAGCTTACAGTTTAGTCAGCAGACCGGTCTTGACTGAGCGGTTGGTCGCACGTGCGTTCCTCGCTTTCTATTTCAACTCGGACCGATTTTACCACACGCATTGAATTTAATAATAACAATATTAATCATCAAAGGTGACTGTGTTGTGTCTGTTATTTCATGATGTTACAGTGAGTTTGTGTTCTCAATGAATCGATCACGCATTGGATTGTTATTGGATAATTTGACGCAGGTATGCAACTTTCCTTTAAATTTTTAAGAGCTTGAGGAACTTTAATGTTAACATGCAGACATGATATTTTAGTAATATATACAGTCTGAGTAATAAGTGTATGTATTGTCTGCTTGCTTTCCGAAATACATAATAGTGTACATATCTTATTTATAATTGTCAAACACATAGATGTCGTTTAGTTATATTGATTTTTAGACCAACAATCAACGTTAACTTAACACGCAGTCTTTAAATCGATTTCTATTAGTCTGTAAGTTCTCCTCATACTGTATGTACTCTACTAATGTTATATTTATCGCAGTTTTGTTTGTCTTGTCATGTAGGTACTTACGGTAATACCTATGTATTTACTTACAGTTAGATACAAAGGTAAATTCCAGTTTTATCGCACAAATTAGATAAGGAACCGTGTTTGTTTATATTTATGTAACAATTACGGCCTTGTCTTTGATAATGGATTTTACAGTTAAAACTTTTAAAATGCAGTAATAAATTAGGTATACCAACAAACGTAACCGTTAAATTGATAAAGTTAAAACCAGAAATTCGTATGAATTTCTTCGCACCGACGTTTCAATGAAGGTATTGCATTTTATAGTATTTAAATTTAGATACTTGCTTTGAACGAAATAATGAATATAATTATGTAAAATGTTTTATATAAAGACTGTTAATGACATAATATAACTTCTTTTGTAAATGTGGCTGCATTCCAAAACATGCAATTATCGTTCTTATCACCCTGCATCTTTTTGTGTTTTAAAAACAAAAGATGCATGCACTTTAAATTGTCGAAAGAGTATACGAAAAGCAATATTAAGGCTAAAGGCCACATGTGACCTACCAAGAGATTTTGGTGCGAAAGCGCCCTTACGTATCAAATAAAAAGACGTAATACCTACATATATCTATTTGGTACATAAAGTCTCGGTATACAGATGTTATAATACAGAGCCTAATAAAAAAAATCTAATTCAACAATATTTTATGGATTTGAAAGACGATAAATAAGTTACACGATATAAAGTATGTATAGTAAATGAATAATCCACATTGTATATAAGCATTAATATGCAATGTAATGCGGTATCTATTGGAGGTAGGCATTTACTGAATAACAATAAACAAAGGGTGATAACAAAAACAATAACCTTTAGATATACTCGTATTAACAGTGGAAGCGGCAGTAGAATGAATTGATAATAAAACTACCACTTTGTATGTATGAACAGATTACCTATTTCAAGTTAAACTACATTTGCAACGGGGAATCGTCAAACCGCTTTACAATGATTGGTGTAACTACGAGTACATTTGCAATTACAGATATAGAAGTTGCGAATCTCATTCTTTTATAAGATCTTCAGTTTGACTTTGAACGTGTTTGTGATAAATCAAATAAAAGCGTGCGAGTGAGTTTTTCGTGTGCTTCCAAGGAGTCCTCTTCTGTCCTCAGAAACCTACTATCGTTTTACTGAGCGACTCCTGACTTACTTCGACGGGACGGACATTGATAGGATACGTTTTGGACTTTGAAATTGTTTATTAGGAAGAAAACTTGACACTGGCAGAATGTGCTAATTGCACCATTGCCATATATGAAGAAAAGAAAAGTCCCCAATCCAGTAAAATTCATTCATATCATTCCACTATATTTTTTTTGTCGCCATATCTCGTCTTCTCGTTCATGAGCCAATGCGAAACCGGAACACAGGGCCGTCTTTACCAGGGGGTGCAAGGGGTGCGGTGCACCCCGGGCGCTCACCTTTTAAAGGTAATGAAAAAATATAACGCTATAGTAAACAATTACACAATAGGATATTTGACTGTCATAGGATACACAATAGGATATTTGACTGTCATAGGATACACAATAGGATATTTGACTGTCATAGGATACACAATAGGATGTTTGACTGTCTTAGGATACACTCCCGCACCCCGGCGCAGAATAGACTTAAGACGGCCCTGCCGGGACAGTTCCAATAACTATTGGGGATTATATAGGCTGTGCTATTAGATTAATGTACTCGTATTACCATGCTCGCATGCAACGTTTAGTTATTAAGGTCGGCTTCAATCACGCGCCACTGGCTATTACCTAAGTTATTAAAACCAACTGGAGTAATGCGCTTATCGATTAATTATCTACTATGTTACAACACTATGGGCTAATGTTAACCATAAAAAATATAAATGTGGCTGTACAGAATACGCTTCCGTAGCTCTTCTTATATTGTGCGAAAACAAAAAATCAGGAAAAGAATAAGTCTGGTTTTTCATGCATTTTTTTAATGCAACTCAGTTGCCTTGATGCAACACTCACCGGACGAATACAAAATAAATTTAATATACTACTATAGAAAATAAATTTACCAATAGTAGATAGTATATGGATATGAAAAAGAGAAGCTTAATTAAAATACAGAATCTGATTTTTGTTATTGTGAAAGAATCAAAATATGCACAAAACCTTGCTTTAAAAAATCAGTAATATGACAGAGAAATTGAAAGGCGTATTTGAATTAAGGTATTTTCTTTGAGAACGATATCAGGCAATCATATAAATTGCTAGTTTCGTCGAACATTTAAAACCTCGCCATTTGTTTGTTTTCATCGATATGGGAATAGACTAGATGGACACATCATAAGTCCTTATCAAATAAACCTGGTTGGCAACTACTAGAGGGGGTGAAGTAGATGAGGACTAATGACGAGGCGTTCATTAAAAAGTCAAATTTGAAACTGAAGTACTACGTAACAAGAATGTTCCATTTTCAAAACACATCTGTATTTAAGAATTCAAGAGCTACTGTATTAAGCCGCGTATTCATTAATAAACATTTGTAAACATTGTTTCAGAAACAAAATCTACGTGTTTCAGAAACAAATAATATTGTTTCGTAAACAAGTGATAATTGTTTCATAAACATTTAAGTACGTGTTTCGCATTGTTTCTAAACACGTTTCACTGCTCCCGCTCCACGAGCGAAAACATTATTTGCGCAGCAAATGTTTACTGATGTGGACGTGTCCATGTCGTGTTTAGAAACATGGATTTAGATTGGGACAATGATAAAATATTAAAATTAATTGAATACTACCAATTTAAAAATTTGTTATGGGACGCGTCTAATAAAGACTACAAAAATAAATTGAAAAAAAATGACGCTTGCGAAGAAAAATTAATAAATGAACCATCTGACATCCTGATATCCCTTATTAAATTCTCTCTTTGTAAAAGATAATTGTGTATTCACCATCTTTTTTTTTTCTCACGATTAATTAGCTTGTTTAAATAAACGTAGGCGGCACCTAACAACACTACTTCCTCTGGCGACATATTCGCGACAACTGACTGATGTGGACAGTGAAATTCTCCGAAACATAGTTTCTAGAAACAACATACATGTTTCTGTAACAACTAGAAGCATTGTATCTGAAACATTGTTTCATGAACTTTTGAAATGCAATAATAAATTAGGTATACAAACAAACGTGGCTTTAGGCTCTAACGTGCCTGCCCTTACAATTCTTTAACCAATGGCGTAACAATAAGGTGGCACAGCGGGCAAAATGCCACGGGCCCCCGGCCAGAGGGGGTCCCTGGCCAGAGGGCGCCCCCGATCCGAGAGGGCCGCGAGCACCGGAGGATCTTGACATTTATTTTTACAAAATTGAATATAAAATAGTTTTCGTTTTCAATTAATTGAAGTTATCTACTAAAGTACATACACATGTATCAAGGTTTGAATGCATTTGTAAGAAAACGAAATCGCCCATTTTGAGAACGCGTCCGGAACGTAGTCATAAAATCCTCGCCACTTGTAGACGCCGCGCTGTAGCAACATTGTAAGTTACGGAAGAAATGTTTTTAGAACAGGAAGAAATTCATAGCAGGGAGGGCCCCATCTTATGAATTACCTTATGAAGTATAGTTACGCCACTGTCTATAACATAGGTATGTAGTATGTATTGTCAAATAGAACTTTTTTATTTTATTTATAAAAGAAATGACAAAATATTTAAAATGCCAGATTACACAATTTTTAAGATGGAAAATGGAACATAAAAACAATGAATAGGTATGTCACATCAACTTTATTTTAATAATCGTATTAAAATAAAGTGAGTAACGCAATTAAAGCCTTATGTTGAGCCTTTTCTTGAGGGGGAGAGTGCACGCTGCAATCCAACAGCCGCTGGGCGCGTTACCCCTCTCTCACAGAAGACTATCTTGAAATGTACTGCATTTCCCACTTTATCTTATTTCCTTGTACGTACGTGTTTCGGTAGTGAGTAATATGTGCCAGAGCCCATTCCCATCCTATCCCTTCCCATTTTCCCAACCCTTTCTCCAAATCCATTCCTATATATCCAAAGGTACGCAGCGCATCCGGGGGCGTACCAACGTTTGTCATTTTGGACTAATGTTGGCATGTATCGCGGATGTCTATGGGCGACAGTATCCGCTTACCATCAGGTGGACTGTATGCTCGTCTGTCGCCAATAAAAAAAAATGTAAACAAAATTTAATTATTAATAATCATAAAAGATAAGGTGCAATATTTAGCCATTGTGATGTCTTGTACATCATCAGACCATTGATTGGGCATACGTAAATATGTTATGTATCGCATAAATTAAAATTTGTATAGCCACTTGGTGAGGCCACATCCGGTCATTATGTTTATACAAGCGTCGGAGCCTTGGTTTCTCTTCCCATGTATTTCCTTCTGTTACACCCACTTGACTCGGCAATGCATCAATCGATCACTTGAGTCTTGGATTCGGTTCTCATGATGCTTTGTTAACCAATATTATTTCTTTGGTCATTGTTAACTATTAATTATTACATGGGAACGTAATTCAATATCGCTTATACTACTTATATTAATTCGCTGTTGCTTTCGGACGAAACCGCGGGCAAAGCTAATAATTGAATAAGGTCTCATTCAATCGCTCACACACTAAGCGTCACACACTAAGGGTCCAGACTCCAAAGACAAGGAACAAAACACAAATTACTCAGCCTCTTGACAAATATTTCGCCCCCTCTTAATTACCGTGAAATACGCCAACTTTGCATCCAAGGGTATATTTGCCCGAAGAACAATTTACAAGCAAATCCGTTATTGTGCAAAAATATCCCAATATTATGGCTATCCCACCATAAATATCCCATAATATTGGGATATTTTTGCACAATAACGGATTTGCTTGTAAATTGTTCCTCGGGCAAAGATACCCTTGGATGCAAAGTTGACGTATTTCACGGTACTAAGTTGATACCAAGCGTTCGTACTGTGATTTATGTGATGGTATTTTTTATGTGATGTACTACTGTTTTTTGACTTAAAAGCTCTAGACGACCAATTATATTGTACCTACATTTTTACAGATTGCTCAATATTTTTAATCGTATAAAGAGTGTATCGAAACTCGTTTCGGGTGCAAGGCGCGATTCAATAATATCGTGCAATGATTTTAGGGCCCGCCTTGGACCGATTGGAAACTAACCTCTATGCAGACTCCATAAGTTTTCTAAAACACGTCTAAGTCTAAATTTCACAGAAGAATAGATACCGTAAAATGTACTGCATTTCCCACTATATCGTATTCCCCCAAGGTACGTACATGTTTCGATAATAAGTGAGATTGGCCAGAGCTTATTCCCACCCTATCGTATCCCTCCCCATTTTCTCAAACCATTTCCAAATCCATCTGATTTTTAAGATATCTACATTTTGTTAAGGTCTTTTCTTAGATAGCACAAATCTCGACCCATAATACGTGTCTATAAAATTGGTAAATTTATTAATAAAAGTGATTTACAGTATGTAAGTTAAGTTGGTGGCATTATCCTCTTGGGTTTGTCCCAAACATTAATGTCGTCATATCCTAACTAGATAGTTAGCACCAATATACTTGCCATAATTGTAAAACAATGAAATTTTAATAATTACGTATAACATTACCCAACTAGTTAAGTACTGTCACGATTACAAACTTTTTTGAATTCGCTAACGAGTTATGCAGTGATTTTAAGATCCATAATCCTTGTTCTAACTGAAAGTAATAATTTGTTCTACAGCGCCTACTGAATATGTTGATGTTTGTATCTGTAACGCTTAATGGTCAACAAAACAAACACTATTAATGTAAACTTAGTCTAAAATAAATATGTAGACATTTATATGACGTTCAATAAACAGGATAAACGCCATTGTAATAAAAACAAACTAATTTATTTGTTTGAAGAATACTTATTTATCATTTACGCAATTTCTTGGTAACGCACTTCATCGATTTGAGAATACATACTTATACAGTAATCCCCCCTATAACACGGTTTTTTCGCGCATAACGCGAATTTATAACGCATTTTCATATTACGCGATTTCAATTCCCCGTATAACACGGGCATTCCCCCATATAACGCGGGGATTTCCCACATTATATTTCTGTACTGTGAAATTTATAATGATTTGTACAGTTCATAATGTAATAAAACTATTAATTTATTTGAAATTAACCTTTTTTTTTAGTTCATATGCATAAGTTTTTTATTTAAAATGTTCTTAGTTTAGTTTGATTTTAATAAAACGTACATATTTCGTTCATAATATAGTTTTTTCTTAATATTCGATTTAAACCCCCTTTAGCGAGAAAAGTTAAACGTGAATAATTTATACGTAACGCGTTATACGGGGTCGTAAAAAACGCGTTATACGGGAATACTCCTACAACACGTTTTCCTATAACGCGGAACCAATCTACCGTGTTATAGGGGGGATTGCTGTATATTATACAAGTAGGTACTCTATGTTTTTTACGAGCATACCTACAGTCCACCTGATCGTACGTGTTCAGTAGCACTCGAATTCTTCAAGAATTTGAATTCTCGAATGTGTTTTGAAAATGGAATTTTCAAACACGGAAATGTTTTGAAATTTGAAAATTCTTATTACGTAGGTAGTACTTAAGTTTCAAATTTGACTTTTTATGAACCCCTCATCTGCTTCAAGCCCCCTTAGAAGTTGCCAACCAGGTTTCTTTGATAAGAACTTATGGGTGTGTCATCTAGTCTATTCCCATGTCACTTTAATCTATTCAAATATAAATTAAATAATCCACATTACCACACTATAATTATTTATTTTTATTCATAATATTATTATAAATCGGAAAGTGTTTGTGTATCGGTTACGTCTTCACAACTAAACTATTGAACCTATTAATTAAATATAGCAAGTAAGTAGCATAAAATCCGATTTATCCGACATAGGTGATTTTTATCCCGGTACATTGATTAGTTTTTACAGAGAGAACTAAGTTACTAGTAAAATCAAATCCACACGGACGAAACCGCGGGCAAAGCTATTAATTGAATAACGTCTCATTCAATTGCTCACACACTAAGCGTCACTGTGTAAAGGGTCCAGAGACAAGGAACAAAACACAAATTGCTCAGCCTCAATTATTTCGCCCCCTCTTAATTACTAAGTTGAATCTCTAAACGGTTGGTTAACCAAGGGTTCGCACGATTACAAACTATTTGCGTTCGTGAACGAATTATTTTGATAATTGTAAGATTCATTTTCGTTGTTCTAACTGAATGTTTAGGTTTGTTCTACGACGTTATATTTGCGGTCGGCGCTACATAACCGGGTATTGATAATAAACTGCAGAGGAGTTTGCATTTGTGTGAACGCTCGATTGGTTGATACTTTACATAATTCTAACTTTTGCGGATAGCGTGTGAAGTCGTTAAAACGATAAATTCAGCGATAAATTTAACTTAATTCGTGGGCATGCAGGTTTCCTCACAATAATAGCTCCATTCACCGGCGAACTGGAGATTATTTAAAAATCAGTACTTAAGAACGGAAACTCACTCGTATTTCTAAACTATCACCGCTAAATCTAGAACTTATTAGACGATATAGAGCGGTGATAGCCTAGGGCAGGGGTGCTCAAACAAACGATCGCGATCGGCTGGTCGATCGCAGAAATTATATTACTCTAGCCCATGTAGCGCCCGGGTGCAATCAATACCCTGGCGCCCTCTAGTAGGCGCGCGAACACGGGAGCAGGGTCTTTGAGAGCGCCCCCTAAAATCCTGCGCCCGTGTGCGCCGCACACCATGCACCATAGGTAAAGCCGGCTCTGGCAATACTGTCATACTCATAACTCAAAAACATCTAGATTCTAGAGCATATCGCTCATTTATTGCAATACTGTCATACTCATAACTCAAAAACATCTAGAGCATATCGCTCATTTATTGCAATACTGTCATACTCATAACTCAAAAACATCTAGATTCTAGAGCATATCGCTCATTTATTGCAATACTGTCATACTCATAACTCAAAATCATCTAGAGCATATCGCTCATTTATTGCAATACTGTCATACTCATAACTCAAAAACATCTAGAACATATCGCTCATTTATTGCAATACTGTCATACTCAATAATATCTAGAGCATATCGCTCATTTATTGCAATACTGTCATACTCATAACTAAAAAACATCTAGAGCATATCGCTCATTTATTGCAATACTGTCATACTCATAACTAAAGAACATCTAGAGCATATCGCTCATTTATTGCAATACTGTCATATTCATAACTCAAAAACATCTAGAACATATCGCTCATTTATTGCAATACTGTCATACTCAATAATATCTAGAGCATATCGCTCATTTATTGCAATACTGTCATACTCATAACTAAAAAACATCTAGAGCATATCGCTCATTTATTGCAATACTGTCATACTCATAACTCAAAAATATCTAGAGCAATCGCTCATTTATTGCAATACTGTCATACTCATAACTCAAAAACTTCTAGAGCATGTCGCTCATTTATTGCAATACTGGCATGCTCATAACTCAAAAACATCTAGAGCATATCGCTCATTTATTGCAATACTGGCATGCTCATAACTCAAAAACATCTAGAGCATATCGCTCATTTATTGCAATACTATCATACTCATAACTCAAAAACTTCTAGGGCATATCGCTCATTTATTGCAATACTGTCATGCTCATAACTCAAAAACATCTAGCGCATATCGCTCATTTATTGCAATACTGTCATACTCATAACTCAAAAATATCTAGAGCAATCGCTCATTTATTGCAATACTGTCATACTCATAACTCAAAAACTTCTAGAGCATGTCGCTCATTTATTGCAATACTGGCATGCTCATAACTCAAAAACATCTAGAGCATATCGCTCATTTATTGCAATACTGGCATGCTCATAACTCAAAAACATCTAGAGCATATCGCTCATTTATTGCAATACTATCATACTCATAACTCAAAAACTTCTAGGGCATATCGCTCATTTATTGCAATACTGTCATGCTCATAACTCAAAAACATCTAGCGCATATCGCTCATTTATTGCAATACTGTCATACTCATAACTCAAAAACTTCTGGGGCATATCGCTCATTTATTGCAATACTGTCATGCTCATAACTCAAAAACATCTAGCGCATATCGCTCATTTATTGCAATATTGTCATACTCATAATTCAAAAACATCTAGAGCATATCTCTCATTTATTGCAATACTGTCATACTCATAACTCAAAAACATCTAGAACATATCGCTCATTTATTGCAGTACTGTCATGCTTATAACTCAACAATATTTAGAGCATATCGCTCATTTATTGCAATATTGTCATACTCATAACTCAAAAAACATGATTTTACAGGAGAACAGTTTTAAAGTAACAACTTACTGTGTTTTAGTGACAAGCCAGTGAGATTATAAGCACCCTGTAGTGAAGATATCTTTATGACACTTTTAGATTAAAAATATATCAATTAAGGGTACATTTTTTACCAAAAACTCAAAAATCGAAATTTTTAATAATGACATTTGCAATAAATTCTAAGTGTATCCACCAAACCGTATTGGATCCGCGTGGTGAATTATGGCCCTCAACCCCCTGTTGATTTACTACGGGAGGCCTGTGCCCTGCAGGGGGACGTAAGAGACTCATGTCGTATCGCATATACTCAGTGGGTACATACTTAATCATTTATTAAATAATGTTACATGTTTTTCCGATCCCAAAGTGAAAGCCCAGACCAAACACACATAAATATCGTAAATATCCATACACTTTCTATTGACATAGTGATGTTTTTGATTGTTTATCAGTAGTTGTTTTTGTTTATTGACTTTGACCCTTCGTTCAATGTCCACAGAGAGTTTATTTCCATGAGGTTCTTTCCGCTTATTGCAGAAAATCATTAGATAGGTAGGTACCTATTTATTATATTTATATGGCCGGCTTTAGAATACCACCATCCCAACTCTTCCTGCGGGTCTCGTTAAAGGCGATTAGGGGATAACAAAGCCGCTACCACAAGCCGTGAGGAAATACCATATACCACTCTAAAAGAGAGGACTGGCCTGCCGTTTAAAGGTCATTTATCCCACGTGCACAAGACAATATGCATGAGAAGGCCCATGTCCAGCAGGGCTAGGGCAAAGTAGGGCTGGTTATGGCAGTAAAATAGTCATAAATCTACAGCCATAAGCCGGAAGTATTATTAAACAGTTTTAAGTTAGTGAAACTTCACTAAGTTAAAAAAAATCAGGAATTTATGTTTTACACTTTTCTTACAATATTCATTCATTGAACGCGCAGTACATAAATAAACTTTCTACTTATCTCATTAATTTTTAAATAAAAAACGCGTCCATCTGCATATTAACGCTTGACGGACGCTGCATACTGAATATCTTTGATATTAATGTCTTGTTTGATTTGTTTAGCATAACCGCATCTCACGCGAACACACTATGCTTACGATGGATACGTAGGTACAGAATGATTTAAAAATTCATCTGGTTTTCAAATGAGTACATATCTTTAATCGCTTGTTTGTATTTTCGAAAAGGTATTTATCAAATGTATTTAAAAAAGATTATTTGTTTATTTATTTATTAGATAATCAAGAGGGGTGCATTATAAAGTTGGTATTACGATAATTAAAAAATAATAATAAACACTTTTATTTATTTAATTACTACATATAGGGGATGTACACAATATGTAGTTCCATATTATCATTTTTGTTTTGTAAATTTACCCCTAAGTAATATAATTATTAATACGTGAAAACCAATTTTAGTATTTATTTGTAAAGTCCTTAAAAGGCTATATTTTGTAAAATGTAATTTACAAACGTTGTCCTGCACTCATTATTTAGAAAATGTCTTACTTTTTAAAGGCACTTATGACCGTTTTGCTGACTATTTAGACCATTTAGAATTGACCAAGTTATTTTGTAAAAACTAACTTCTAATGAGAAAATATTTTTTTAGAATTTCCTGGCAACAAATTCCGATTTTCGAAAAGTATATTTTGGGACCTATATAAATTACGGAAATCACACTGTACTTGTTTTATAGCAAATTTAATCTAGTTTATTTTATAGAAGTATGAATTCTAAGAAAACCTAAAACTGAATTCTAATTGAATTGAATGAATTCTAAACCGAAACATCGTCGGAAATGTCGCGGTTTTTTCGAGGAGGCAGTGCCCGCGGCTGTTAGCCGAGGTCGAAAAATTGGATTTTAAATAGGGCCCCGGTACGTACAACATACAAAAAATTCAAAACTACCCGACCTTTTGCATGGTACGATGTATAATGTGACAGGACTAAATATATCTATGGAGATTCACATTTCTTCTAACTGTTCTTGTAAAAAAAACAAAAAAAATATTTTTTTAAATTAATCACTCCGCACTGGGCCCAAACAAAAGCTGTGGTGAAGTCTCGTTCACCACTCTCGTGAAACCTCTCGTGATGACACGAGAAGGCAGTAGGCACGTTATAAAGCTTAACACATACCATAGAACAAACAAAAGAAAAGTTGTTTAAATAACATTTTTTTTTTATTGACTAAGGCGGCAGACGAGCATACCGATGGTAAGCGGATACTGTCGCTCATAGACATCCGCAATACATGTCAACATTAGTTCAAAATGACAAACGATGGCACGCCCCCGGATGCGCTGCCTACCTTTGGAGATATAGGAATGGATTTGGAGAAAGGGTTGGGAAAATGGGAAGGGATAGGATGGAAATGGGCTCTGGCACATCTCACTCACTACCGAAACACGTACGTACATTAGGGAAATAAGATAAAGTGGGAAATGCAGTACATTTCAAGGTAGTCTTCTGTGAGAGAGGGGTAACATGGCCAGTCGAGCGCGCCCAGCGGCTGTTGGATTGCAGCGTGCACTCTCCCCCTAAAAAAAACAAATTTTGAACAAATTGGTTTTCTTCTAAACTCGATTATTTTTTTCTTTCATTGTATATCCTCCTCTCTTTCACGTTATTTATCGCTGTCTTGTGCTAGTCGCATTCAAGTCTTTGTTTGCGACTCTGCTTTTGTCATCGACCCACCTGTCTGCTGGACGACCTAGTGTAACGTCTGTTCTTCTAGTTATAGTTATATAGTCCTACTGTTGGTGGGGACGTAAATGGTTAAATTGGTATAGTCGGTCCCCATGTGGAGATGAACACCTGACCTTATTTTTCAGCCTTTTGACGTAGCACTGCAGGGCACAAACCTTGCCTATTAAATCACTAGGCGATTTCTTTACCTCTCAATATTATTATTAATTTATCGACCTTAAAAAATATTGTGACAAAATGTATTTAAAATGTTGAAGAAATAAAACATTACACATCCGTTGTACATTCGTTAGCAAAACTAATAAACGTCGCCATAATCAAATCATAATATAATCAGTCTGACTCTCGCAAAACTTGAACTTTTATCAATATTTCCGTTCATATTGAGGTCATTTGCCACATAAATAACGATTATCATTTCACACAACGTATACAATCCCCTCTTCATTTGTCACTTTCCATAGTGCACACAAAAGTAGATGGATATTTAACATTACAAAGAGCTAAAGATGCGCTGCATACGTGAGACCGCAATGTGGTTAAGTCATAAGATGTTTATTAGTTATAATTTTATTAATAGTTTGAACTAATAACCTACTAATACATTACCTATTAATTACTTACATACCTACTGAATTAGTTCTAACTAACAAGTACCTATTTCAGCCTTTTTAACGTCTTTTAGCGGAATCTCCTAGTGATTTACTAGGGGATTCCGGGCCATAATCCGTCATAATAGTCAGTATAAAAATCTACGTATGGTGGAAGCCTGTGCCCTGCAGTGGGACGTTATAGGCTGGTATCGAAGACGAAGTATCTTCAACTTACCGCCTTCAGATTGTGTACAAACGACTGCTAATTACATGGATAAACACTGGAGAAGGAAATTATTCATCAAACACTTTTTAAAAGATTATGACTGTATACTGTTAAAATTGCACTTAAAGGTCAAGCGAGCCTTAAATAATGTGACATTATATGATTATTGTCCTTATTGACGATTCTAGTTTCCCAGATATTGGGACTACAGTGAAATCGTGAAATGAAATTACATTTTATTGTTTTTATTAGGTACTTTATCTTAAAGGACACGTTTCTTTTTAACCATAATCTTGAAACAACGAAATTTTAAGTTGAAAATCTTATGTTAATAAGACAATAAGATCCATATCCATATCAACAATAAGATCCCTTGGTTCAGAGATCGTTACTACATTGTGCAGAGGCTGGAATAATTCTATGTTGCGTTCTGGAGAATCATAGGATAGAATCCAAAGATGCGTCCAAGCGTAGGTTTATGTATTAATTAATACATATAATAATAATAGCGACAACAGAAACAACAAACTCATAGTCAAGCAAAATTATTTAATATTATTAAGCTACCCACTATCAAACGGAAATGGTAATTGGCTTAATATATTAAAACACACACAATCCGCTCTCGTTTCGGTCAATTAATAATATTCTCCTTGAACGAATGGTCTTGGAGCGTAATAGGAATCATTGTTTGTTTTTTAAACCTTGGTGGACCTCAACCCATAGGTAGTGGGACAGACAGCCTAAATGATGGTAATGATGCAAGTTACCTACCATAACTTTAAGCCTGCTCAGTAAAGTTCGTACTTACTTTACTTTCATCGGCGCTACAACCCGTTGTGGGTCTTGGCCTCCGCCACAATCTTTCTATTTGGCCTCTCTCTTCCACCATGTTACTCTTCCACTCGATCCATCTCTGTCGCAGCCTACCTCGCGGTGTCTTTGGCCGCGGGATCCAGCCTGTCATGATTTTGGGCGCTCTGTCTTGTTACATGCGCTTTTTATGTCCAACTCATCTCAGGTGCTATGATTTGCAGAACCTGATCTGCATTTTTTTAATGAATTAGAGGATCTATTTCGTGATTCATTCGTGCGCGATAAGTTCCATTTCTTCCTTCCCAGAACCACATATCTTACGCGGCACTTTTCTCTCGAAAATAACGAGATTCTGCTTTTCCGCTTCAATCATAACTTAATTTAAGAGACTCAGAAGAGTCTCATCAGTGAATAAATTAAACGTCGTCGTTCTAAATCTTTCCATTAATATTTTTAACTCATTGGTTGGGCCGAGCGCGAACCGTGGGCGGCTCCATAATGTGAACTCCTAAAACTCCCGCTAATCGCCTATAAGTTATAACGTAGCCCTAATGTGGTAGCGATCACCTGCCGATGTTCGCGATTCATCGAGCAGAAGTTCCGTTACTGGTTACAGTTATTTAAACTGGGCAATGGGGCTCTGCATGGTCATAATACAAAACAGCATGGGTATTTATAAAGATATTTGTTTGTGGCACGGTCATAGGAAAACGTGCGGCCTTCTCAAGTCACTGTTCGAATTTTGAATACCTACATTCTTTTGTTTATAAATAGGTTTGTGTGCGTCCAGTTTCTTTGAATCTAAGCGACGAAGGACGTTTATAGAGTTCCAACTAAAGAGTTCGTGTATAAGTTAAGTTTATCTAACAAATACTAGGATTTAGGGGATGATACATATGACAATGTTATTATCTATATTAAATAATAATGTATAGAATATCGTATTTTCTAATGAAACATTAGTATTTTACAGAAGAGCACATTTACATTTTTTTTGTATTTCTCAGAGAAGCACAGAAGTCTTGTTACCAAGATAATATCATACTTTCGTACAGGAGCTGGTACACAATCGCAACAACCCGAAACCTTCAAATTTGCTTATTTCGTTTCTCCTAACACTTTTTTCTCGTGCACTCCTTAATACCAAGGACCAAAGGTTTGTCTAAATGTTTGTCAATCTAGACTATTCTAGACTTATCAAAAATTTAATGGGACGAGGATAGCTCCTCGTCCTTTTCTTTCCTTTAATTTTCTCCATTTTTCCAACCTTTATTCCATACGCATTCCTTATTCTCCTGGCGGCTAGACAACGCATCCGGGCACCTGCCACCGTTTGCCATTCTGGACTGATGTCGCCGGGCGACAGTATCTACTTACCACCAGGTGGACTGTCCATTCATCTGCCACCTTCTTTCTATAAAATAATCCTTTAATAATGCTGCTCGACATTTCGGCATGGGTTACATCGGTCGCAGTCACGAGCCGACAAAAGCTCATTTATACAAGGAGTTTCGCGAATAATTCGGGCGAAAATATTGTAGGTATGCAACTATTCACATGATGTTAAAAATTCGACGACAGTGTTCACATGATGAACAATTGTTTATACTAGGCAAGCGTGTTCTAAACCGATTTTCTCGCCTGCACGCATTCGAGGAACTATCCTTATGTAAATGAGCCGTAAGACGTAAAGTTTATTATAACCTTAAACAGTTTCACGTTATATTAATTACTTAATACCTATTTCCTGTATCTTTAGGAAGTGAAAGGGTTCTAAATCGAAAATTATTTGCTAAACAAACACAATTTAGTATGTAGTTAGGTAACAATAGTTATTACACAGTTACTTGTATTGTTACTACCATTTCTGGACATAACATACCGTAGTTTGGTTTCTGTCACGTACAATTTGGTGAACTTTCTAAGAGCTTAACATGCACGTGCAAGTCCACGAACGATCCAAAGCAGTGCGTTCAAAATATAAACCACAAGCGTTTATGCAACAACATTTGTTAGCCTTCGGAACACTTCCTAGGTAATTATAATGTTTTCATTGTCTATAATTAGAGGTAATTGTAATTAAGTTGTTGCTCTTCGATTTAGATTTAAATATCAGCCGCCTTCTGCTGTAGATAACAAATAAATTAAAAAATTCCAATTCTTTATTTGCAAGAATACATACATACTAAGGCAATGCAATGCAACCAGCCCTTTCAGTATTCACTGCAGGTCGGGTTAGTTCCTCAGGGCTGGTGGTAGCGCCTTTATTATCCCTAAAGTCGCCTTTCACTACACCCACGAAAAAAGATACTTAATCATAATAAGTTATGGCAACCAATGTATTCGACCTGCAAGCAGATGAGCTCATCTGACAGCTGTCAAAGACATGCATTATATAAAGTTACCTACTAAAAAAATTACAGCCTAATTACAATACATAGATCTCTTAATTTTTATAAAACAATTAACGCGTGTCATTTTTAAGGCATCGTAATTGTCGAGAGAGAGGGCGTGTGCTGCAATCTCACAGCCACTGGAAGCCCCGACTCTCCGAGTTACCTATACCTACCTTCTGAAGATGTGTATATTTTACAGTGAAATATGCCAGAGCCCATTTCCCATCCCATCGAATAATTAATACAATGGTATAAGAGAGAAGACTCTTATCTTATCCCATGATATTTCCTACTCCTTGTCCCATCCCCGAGGTTTAGGGGTTTTAATCAGATGAGGATCGTTTCTCTATCCGTTATACCTACTCACTTTCCCCATCCTTCTCCACCCTTCTCCCAAATCCTCTTATGAATCTCTGAAGGCAGACGTAGCGTTAGAGGACCCGCATTCGAGGACTCGTCTATCCCATCTGTTGTCGGTTCTGCCGAAAATATGACCTGCTCATTGCCATTTTAGCATGCTGATTGTGTGAGCTATGTCGGTGACTATTTCTTTGGCGAATTTATTCATTTCGAATCTTATCCCGCAAAGAAACTCTGAGCAAAGCTATGTATATATGTATATATATATATGTGTGTGTGTGTGTGTGTACGTGTGTATATGTGTGTATGTCGGAACAGGAGGCCGAGAATGTTCATTGTCCAACATCTTTTAGTTTTAATATTGGACTAAATACAGTCACTAAATTATGTTTTAATTGTCCTGCACAATTATTATTAACACAATATAGTCACAATTAATGTCTAAAATTATATTAACTCATCACTCTACACAATTATCGCTATATCGAGTTAAAGTATACGAGCGCTATAAAACGGAAAAAAGTTGGTCGGGACTAGTCGGGAGGCGCGTGCAGTGCAGCGCAGCGCAGCGGGCTCTCTGTCAACTTCAACTGTGCTCTATTTCTCCTGATCTGATGCCTCTGTCTGATGATGGCCATATTCCGACATATGTATTTAGTAAAATAAGATACAATTTTACACGTGCGTGGTGAAAGCTGTCGGCTGCACAGTTTGACCCCACTTAATAATCCTGCTGCTAGACTAAGACCCGGGTTATTGTTAGTGCGTATGTAATTTGTAACGAGTTTCATTGGCATGGCTAAAGTGAAAGGACCTTCTTACCAGTAGGTACAAAGCCGAGAATTAATGAATTGTTTGGTTTCATGTATTAATACGATTGTTATACAAGGAAAATATAGGGTATAACCATAAGAACATATATTGTTTATTCTCATGGTATAACCGATTATGAACATGATTATGATTACGGTAAGTAGATATATATTGAACATGATCCATTCTGTAGATTTCCGCCATTTTGCACTACCTATATCCCTTTTATTTTTCTGTATCCTAAGGTTGCCTGGAAGAGATACTTATTCATATGCCTGGATATTCATATCTTCTGTTTCTATAAAGTACAGATTAAAGACAATAGCAATATGTATCAATAGTAAAAAAATTGTAAATCCAAAATATATTACTTTTTTAAAAAATAAAATTCTTAAAAATGTTAAGACATTTAAGTTAGAATTAGAATGAAATCCATGGTTTCAGTCATCAGGAAATATGTGATATTATCTGTAGATTTTATTGTCGGCTCTAAGTTTCCCAGACATTGAGACTTTAGTAAAATGTTAAAAGCCACTTTTTATGGCATATCTTAAAAATCAGATGTTAGAGCGTGTTTCTATTTTTAAACAGAATCTTAAAACAACAAAATTATAATTCAGAAAATCGTATCAACTAAAATCAATAATTCCATACCGACAATAAGGTCCCTTTGCTCATATAACGTCACATACTCTATATATAACCACAATTCAAACTCTACGCGAGGCAATAACGACATTAACATACTTATCAAAAATTCCTTAACGCCTACTTACTTGTATTGAAATTCGTTCTTAAATTGGTGACAGTTTCCCTTCATTGTCAACTTCTTGCATTACAAAACCTCAAGTAGTCATGCCCTTCGCAAATTCACTACATCATTTTGAACTATAGAAGCATAATATAAGGTCCATATTGGCTTGAGAAAGCTGCCCGCCAGCATAATTTTAAAATTGGCAGGTGTAAAGCCATTGTTATTTAAATAAGCCGTGAAATCACAAGCATACAATGAAATGACATCAAAAACCTTGAAACATCATAATGAAAATAATGTCGCTTTGCGTATGTTTAAAAGCAATAAAGCATAACAGCCGTAATTAAAGCGTTAAACATCCGTAATGTTTTTACAGCAAGTATTTTGCATAAAAGTCGTGACATAAGTACAATGTAAATACTTTAATTTACCTGAAAAGACATGACGTAGTTTTGGCATAGAAATTAGATTCTTAGAAAATTTCTAAATTCTTGGATTTAGAATTTAATCATTAGTGACATAAAAATAATGTTACACCTATTAAAAATTAACGATATTATAGGATACCCTTTTTTTTGGAATGGCTAAATTCTTGTGGCTCTAATGGCTTTTCAAGAGTCACTGGACGTGTACGGTTTAGGGCGAGCGCAGAAGGCGCTCAGCCAGGAGCAAAGAGTGTGTGCAGCAACGAGCCTAAGGGCTCCCCCGGCGGTAGACCGAAGGAACAGACCTCGGCTTAGAGCGTTGCTTTGGGAGGGCACCGTGGGATCGCGAGTCGGTGAGAAGCGCCCAGGCACGTGCCGACGCCTAGTAAAAGTGTTGGCTGAAGGCCGGCGTGTGTTCACGGTGTAGCGAGGGGGACGTCCTCCTCTCCGCCGGCGGGGATAGTATATAGTGTATGTAGTGAAGTTTGTGAGTGTAATGTAAGAACCGCATTGGCAGCAGTAATTGGGTCGTCGACGTGCCGAGGACAACGACGGCGGCAACGGAGAGGGTCATTTCTAACGAGGAACCAATTGGATACCATTCCGCATAAATGATCGAAGTGACGAAAATGAAATTTTACGGGAAAGAAGATTGATTGTATTTGTACTATATAGATTATTTTAAAAGACAGCTGGACCACTACTAAAATATCGCGTAAAATATAAATAAAAATTCGAAAATGTTTTTAAGGATTGTATTGTTTTTAAGGATTGGACCAATAGATAACGCTAAATTGAGTCGGAATGGCGCCAAGTAACAAAAATATCAAATTTAAGACAGCATAATTATAATTATAGCATAATTATATTGACTAGTTGCATAATTGTATCCAATTAGTTATCAGATTATTATCACTTATCAGGATTTATTATCAAATATAAAAAACAGTGAAAAATAAATTAGCACAAACAAATTTAATTAAACAAGAAAACTTTAATTAAGGTGTATATTAATGCGTTTATATAAAACCCCTATCAGCGATATAGGACTAGTGCAACATCCCATGCGCAAAATGATACTGGTGCAACCTATTAAAATCGTTTTTGTAATTCGTGACTATTGATACTTAACGAGAAAAATAAAGGAGTTTAAACAGGAAAATTGTCACTTTTATACGAGTATATACCTAAATAAACCAAAGTCTCCTCTTCGTGATTAATTGGGTGAAAATGTTGCACATAACAGTAAAGTCTTTGTCATAACCTCATTATTTTATGTATAATGTAATGTAAACAAGTCACAAAGCAACTAGTTACTTAGTATATCACACCGTAATATCGTGGGAGCCATTTATTAATTCATAGCATTACCCTACAGGCAGTTAGGAAAACCATGAAAACGTACGATTGAATCACCAACACTTTCGCTTTGCAACTGCTGCAACATTAATCATAAAGCAAACCAGGTTTAGTGCCGACCATTGAACGTTAACTAGCTACAGGCTTATGACATAACAAATGGATGTTTGTGATACAATCCGTGTAATTACATGGAAATATTCATTATATGTCCTACAATCACTTTAATGTAAACTTTCATTGTTCCAGATGGCGTAGAAAAGCGGCTAGAGATAACCATCACAAATGTTATTAAACGGTCTAATGGAAAGCAAATCAATAACAACGAACAATCTAATCTCATCTTTAAAAAATCTCAACAGCGACGGAACCGAACACGGAACTATCAAGGCGCTACTGAAAAACTTTATTCTACCAGAGGACAATATGGCTATAAAAGAAAACCAAAGTGACAAATGCGTATATACAGTACCGGTTAATGTTAGTGACAGAATCAAATCCATAAACGAAGCTAAACTGGCGTTTCTAAATTCCACAGTAAATTCGACAAATTCTATCAGTAGAAAAAATCAAACCAAAGAAGAACCCACTCTTCATTATGCACAAATAGCAATAACAACGGAAAGCGAAGACACTAGAAGTACAGGAGGCGGGACGGGTCTTAAACCATCAGAAAGTTTCAATAGAAAGGAATATGCTGTAGCAATAGATGAATCGCCCGCCAAGAAAAATACAGAACAACAACAAAGAAAAGTAAGCTTCAAAATAAAGAACTCTTTGTCATCATATAAACGGCCACCGGTATCAACAAAAACAATGACGATCACAAGCACCAAAGTATCTGAGTTAACAAAGAAGTACAACAACTTAGTCAATGAATCTCATAATGGCGCAATTCATCGATCTAAACTTGCTAAAACTATTGAGGACCTACAATCCGCATCACGCTGCTCCGCAAGCAACAGTTCTTCTCGTTCGTCAACTCTGAGCACCAGCCCTAACATCAAAATAGTATTCCGTCACCGACGAGGCTCTAAAAAGCGACGCAGTAGTAAAAGATGCTCTAGTATGGACTCAGCAGACAAACTTCGTTTATCAAATAATTCACCGACGAAAATTCATGTTATACGTTCAAAATCAGACGGTAATAAAATCCCGAAATCTCCAAAGAAACGCTTAAAAAATCTAAGTTTAAGTGAACAACAAAGTGGATCAGATACCGTCGATGGCAGTCCAACAAAATTGAATGAGGATAAGACTATAAAAGAAGAGAAGACACCAGAAAGTATCGTCGTCAAGAACGTTATCAAAAAATTTGAGTGTGAAATTACCGCGCAGTTGATTTCTAATAATACAGGTACATTAAGGCGACAATCTGACAAAAATAAAATTCCACCTCCTGTAAAAGAAAAACCCAAAGTACCTGAAAAAAAATCATCATTGATGGTAACGAAAAACCTTGTAGTGAAAGACGGTGTTCCGAAAATTAAAACATTTAAACCTACTGTCTGTGATGTACCAAAGCAAGATAATCCAAAACAGAATAACACGAATTTTAATATTGAAGTTCTTAAAAAGAAGGAGCCTTGGCATGATAAGAAAAAATACAAAACTAATTATATTCACACTGAAAAGCTACCTTTGAAGGTCGTCGAAATAATTCAGGAAGATGCAGATGAAAGCACAGAATCAAAATCCAAGCAAGAACTAGAAGTAAACGCATTAAATACAAGTAAACCGCCACTGGAAGAAAAAAGCTGTGAAGCTATCTGTTCTGAAATAACTCCTAATGAATCATTTCTGTGGCGAAGAAAAAGCAGCACACAAATTTATTCTGACAGCGAGAAATCCGTTTCTGATAGTCCTTATAGTTTTATTAACGTAACTATGAATGAATCTGTAACCACTTTTAATATTGAGAACCCAGAAGTAGTAAAAGAGGAATTAAAGACAACAGTTACTGTTGTAGTTGAATCTCAAAACAAAGATGTAATATATGGAAGTAACTGTGACTCTATTTCATTAGATTTCGAAAGTGATCTAGTCGAAGCGTATAATAAAGATGTTCTTGTAGGATTTACGCCAAAACCCAAGAAGGAGCCTATAGTAGAGGATGATTATGAACCGTTAGAGCCGAAAGACGTGGAAAATATTTTAGTGATTCCTATTAAAAGCATAGATAGAAACTCTAAAATTAATTGTCCTCTGCCAGAAATTCCAAAAGAAGAAACGCCTGAATCTCCTAAGAAAGATCCTAAAGAGAACATCTACCAGCGTCTCTTAGAAATGAGATCTCATCCTGAAGGCGATGACAGTAGTATTCATAGTTACGAACTTTACGACAGCCAATTGGAAGAAAGGACACGGGGCGATGGCGACAGTGACGATGGTTACGAATACTGTAAATCTCCCATCAAACCCTATTGTCTAACATCAAGTTCCGGGATACAAATTGCTGAAGACTATCAACCTTATGCCAAAGGCAACAGCAAAAACTATGTGATAACAAAGTCCGTCAGTGGAACATCTACAGTTAGTTACGAGAAGATTGGTTCAGAAAGAATTTACGAGAAAATTCCGCCTCGTCCGCCTAAATCTAAAGATAGTAGTCCTAACAGTAACCGGCATTCTATCACATCATTAGACTATACAGGGTACAATGATAATGAGAACATCTATGATACGATCAAGCACAGCGACGGGGCTTCGCTCTCTCATTGTTACGAAAGTATTCCGAACAGTCCCAGTATGGTTAAGTTTAGGAATAATTTGAAAAAGCGGTTGTCTTCTACTGTTCAGAAACGGCTCTCCTTTGACGCTATGTCTAACGTTAGCCAATCTACATTGTCCAGCGAACAAAAAACCAACAGCATATACGGGCAGAGGTCTGTCATAAGTTACAATGGTCAGGAAATTACCTTTCAAGTGCCGAGCAGCGAAACGAGCGTCAGTGACAGGAGCGATAGGAGTGACGACTGGGTTGACGTGTCTGACGAAGAAAAAAACCATGAGCAGAAGATCATTGTGTAAGTATGTAGATAAGTTATAAGTGTATTACATCACTGAATAAATCATAGTTTAATTAATAAAGGTTAAGGTTATATTTTTTATGTAAAGTCAGCTCTACAAACAACTAGACATCGGTGACTAGGTCATCGATATTAGCCAGCAGTGGGTCAATTAATCTGCATTAATCTCGAGGATTTTTCAGCTATAAACCACCATGCGGGTTTAATGCGATTTGGTGGGATATGCACATGCCCGAGATTTCTTTTGGGTAATTTTCACGATGTTTTCCTTCACCGCATACTTGCTGATAATTAACAATACTTAAGTAAAACCTCAGAGGTAGAGGCGGAATTCAAACTCACAAATATGAATAACATCGGCAGCGCACACGCATCCCTGGTATTGCAGATGTCCATCGACAGCGATGACCATTTACCACAATGTGAACCGCCGGCCCTTTAAAAGTCACTGTTTTTTTTTCTATGGACGTAGTTCTCTTATTCCTTATTACATAAGAACTTTTCTATGACTGTTCGAGGAATAAATAATTAATTGTCACTTTGTCCCCGACACAAATTACTCTAATTAAATTAGGTACTTTACGTACTTCTGTAATATCGATGTCACTAGAAACTCAAAACCCATGCGTGAAATGAATCAATACCCATTATCTTGTTTACACAACCCAATATATTAGTAATCTGCAATAAATATGAAGAGAAATGTAAACATTGTTTATCGGTACCTATCCAATATCATGTTTCCATGAGTTATTCAGTGCAGGAAAACCGGGCACATGTACCGTTCACATTCAGTTTTATTTCCTATGTCAAGGATAAAATGATATACTAAAATTTTAAATTGATAGATAGATTTATGCATGCAGTTCTATATATTTACCAAATCGTTACAAATATTTGAATATTGTGAATTTATTCTGATGATGAGTGACGTAATACTTAATTAGATTAGTTACATATTTAAAAGAGACTTCTAATTAATTATGTTTAAAATGGAAATGGTGTATCATTCTAGAGTGCGAGAGAGGAGCAGAGGGCGGAAGAGTCCAGTAAGCTGGTCGCAGAAAGTCCGACATCAGTGGCAAAAGTCCCCTAAACAGAAAAGTGAAGATCAAGGTAAGTTACTTCATGCCCAGTTGTCTTTCCACTACTAAATATGGGCCTTTTCCGTGTCTAACCACCATTCTTTTCATCCAGCCATTATAAAAAACAATCTTCTAGTGGGCGTGGCCGGAGCGCGTCCCACACTGCGTTTCCCGTACGCCATCTCCATCAAAAAACTTGTTCACACGGGTTCTCTATCACGATATAACCTGCCCCAGAGCCGGCTCTAGCCCATGTAGCGCTCGGGTGCAATCAATACCCTGGCGCCCTCTAGTAGGCGCGCGAACACGGGCGCAGGGTCTTTGAGAGCGCCCCCTAAAACCCTGCGCCCGTGTGCGCCGCACACCCTGCACCATAGGTAAAGCCGGCTCTGGCCTGCCCATTACCCTTGCTAATTCTGTGAACTATGTGGATAAGTTAAATACTTTATCGAAATTCTTTGTTTCAGTTATTATTCAATAAAATAACTAAATTTTATAACCAGTTTCTAATTGAAACTGATAAAAATATTTATTCATAAAACTCGATAATTCAGTACACCATACATAATAAATAACACTAGCAAGATTTTTTGCCTTGACATAAGGGCGAAACATTACGTACACTTCGTTTGCCGGCGGCTGTACTTATCTATAGTCTTCTCAAAATCGCCTTTCCATTTCTGAAAAAGTATAGACAGATCTCGACACAAGAATGATCGTGTTCTCAAGAAAAAAGTCACTATTTAACTAAATTATTTTATATTCAACAAAACTATAATCTCATTTTATCATGTGTATAATGTTTAAAAAGAAATTACGAATAAGTAATTATTATCAATTAAGTATTAATAAGAATTATTAAATTTATTTATCCTATTTTCCTGCAATATAGGTACATATACTTAACATATAGGGTAGGTATTTGTTTCACACCTTTGTTGACTCTCCGTACGTACCTACTGAATCGAATTTATCGTCCTATATGCGCAATGCATACACGGGACAAATCTAAAAGCCCTTTATTTTTATTAAAGTCAGTGACCCAGGCCAGGGTTCATCAGCGTTCGTCTGCACTGTGGTTCTTTTTAATAAAATGAATAAACCGCGTGTCTTTGAAAACACCGCCATCTCTTTATGTATTACTGCAACATATTGTAGCTTTTCTAGAGTTTCACTAGGTGGCGGCAGAAAGGAATCATTACTAAAACAATATGTATAGTATATAAGGTATCTTCTAGGTAACTACTAGGTTCTAGGTAATCTTCTAGGTATGTACATAGGTAACATATAGATATGTTAGATAGGTACCTAACTACTTTCTTCATTTTCCCCAATTAATTCGTATTTATCGTTTGCACAATAGTTTACTTATTGTTCTAGCTTGAGAAGGGTGTCAATAGATGGCGACATTTGACCTACTTTATATATTTATTATATTTTGTTTCATTTGTTATTTGTTTGTTGACTTGATGCACCATCAGTAATCAGTAACATTTTTCTTTATGTACGAAAGCGGCAGACGAGCATACAGTCCACCTGAAGGTAAGTGGATACATGCCAACATTAGTTCAAATTGACAAACATTGGCACGCCCCCGGATGCGCTGCCTACCTATGGAGATATAGGAATTGATTTGGAGAAAGGGTTGGGAAAATGGGGAGGGAGAGGATGGGAATGGGCTCTGACACATCTCACTCACTACCGAAACTTGTACATACATTAAGGAAATAAGATAAAAGTGGGAAATGCAGTACATTTCAAGGTAGTCTTCTGTGAAAGAGGGGTAACGTGGCCAGTCGAGCGCGCCCAGCAGCTGTTAGATTACAGCGTGCACTCTCCCCCTGACATAAATATAAATATTATACGAAAACGAAAGCTTTATACAGCCTTAATCAGAATGACATGCGTATAGCTACTATACTGCATACTCCATTCAATCTTATTAAGATATTTTAACACTAAACTGACTAAACATTTATGTAAGTAAAATAAAAAATAGGCAAATAAGTAGATTCCAATATAATACTTAATGTTTATTACATTTATGAATATAACTATATCTCCTTATTATTATGCAATAATCTGTATTAATCAAAAGCTATATCAAAAACTGTTTTATATCGTATAAAATAAAACAGGTACTCGTAACTAACCACATATCAGTTTCACAAACGAACAGAAGCTGCAATTCCTGTCAATAAATTGCGCAAGCGCACAGGCTATATACCAACGATTGCGCAAGTAACTCTGTCAGGCGTCGTATGCAATTACACACTTCCTAACATTGAACACACAAATATTATTAGTAAATGTTGAACACACAAAATGTTGTATCAAAATTACAAATATTTAACTAATTTAACTTCAATAACATTGTAATTTTTACAATCGCATCTTCAATACTCTTAATTCTCTAACTTTAATTTTATTATTGATATAACTCTAGTTATATAAACAATTAAAATGCAGCCCAGCCTGTAGTAGATCTGTTCAATAGGTCGGCTCGGGTCGGACATACATTTACCATATCATAGCAGACTATAAAGAGATTCGAACAAATATATCTACCAATTGCGATTTCCAATTTTGAAAAAAAATCAATACATACAACTGAGAATGATCAACTGAATCCAAAACATTAATCAATTTCGAAGTTTGTAGACTAACTGCAGCGCGCATTTCTTACCGAATTGAAATTAAAGTAATAAAATAATTTAATCTATATTTCGGTTAAGATGAGCCATAATGGTTTAGTACTTAGTTTCATAATTACGAAGGTGTAAAATTTCAAAAAATCTCAAATAAACTCATCTTAAAATATAAGTAATACATATAAACGATTTTGTTAAATAAACCAAAAACCTGTCACATTTTTCTCAAAAGTTTTTAATTTTACTTGGTTTTTAATTTGCGCAGTCGATCTATTTTAAGTTTCAGTTCCTGAAAAAAACATCTCTTAAAAAAAAAACATCAATCCAGAGGACAATATCTACCTACATACTTTATCTTTCTCCACAATTCCAGGCCAGTAACATTGCTTTAAATACTATTCGCGGTAATAAATTATTCAGTCTCAGTAGGCAGTGTTGCAACAAGTTCACGGGCCGCGCACGCGCCTGTGTGGGCAGCTAATAATTGTTGCCGGATTCCTACGACTGCACATTTTACCTCTGTTCTAAATCAAAAGTGATACGATGCTAATAACTTGAAGTAGTACGTAGATAATCGACATAGAGCCTGGTGATAGCCTAGGGCCTAGGGTATCTACTCTCAACTCACAGAGCCGCTGGGCCCACTCGACCGACCGAGTTACCCTTGTCTCACAGAACACTACAGAAAAATGTACTTTATTTCCCACTTTATCTTATTCCGCTCATGTACGTACCTGCTTTGTTGTCTTCTTCTGGATTGGAACACTTCTGAATTTGACCACTTCTGGGGAAGACCATTTCTGAATTTGACCACTTCCTAATATGCTTGTACAGTGTGCAAACAAGTATATAACAGAAAGATGTTTTGGCACAATGTTAAATTCGACGAAGAACTAACGATGTTGTTAAGACAAATGGAAAGTTGATAGATTTTTAATATGGACTTTATCTGAGATTTTATTTTTTAAAGCAGTTTATTTTTTTAACTTAAAAAGCCTAGTCTATGTTTTATTTAAATTAAACAAAATTCATTATTAATTGAAGCTTCCGCTTATATAACTAGCAGTGGACGTATTAGGAAGTGGTCAAATCGAAAAATGGTCTTCGCCAGAAGTGATCTTTACAAGAAGTAGTCAAATTCAGAAGTGGTCCTATTCAGAAGAAGACGTTTTAAGAAGTGGTCACTGATCCCCGAATCGTCTATCCTATCTCAATTTCCCTAAATCTCCAAAGGTAGGCAGCGCATCTGGGGGAGTGCCAATGTTTCTCATTCTGAACTGATGCATCGCGGATGTCGCAGTGCGACATCAATAAATAATTTAATGGTATCAACTTACCGCCGAGCGGACTGTCTGCCGCCTCTTTCTATAAAAACATAACTAGCTTAAAATTACTAACTTCGCTCTTTAATACGTACGAATCCTCGATCAAGTAATGACATGCACAATTACAAATTTTGAATATATCTTTCGCCATTGTTTATAATCAGGATATCCGACATTAGGAAGGAAGCTGTGATAAGGCGCGCACGCCTTTTGTTTGTGTACCGGCCTTGTTCTTTACATCATTCAAATGAGTAGAAAATTCACAATCTTCTTGTTTGTTGTGAAAAATCTGCGACATAATGACTCCACATAATGACATAATGATAGAGGGCTAGTGATAATTTAAAAATCCGTACTTATTCAGAACATGTACGGGTACGATAACACGACCTCACGAATGTGAGTTGAGCCATATACACTTACATTAAAGAAATTACCATACTCGCCGACCATTAAGCCGTCTCCTTATCAATCTGCGAAAATTAAATAAAGGAGCTGCCTGCTTCAGAGGAGTCACAATAAGACAAATAAATTCATTCACGCTCTATGGACAAACTTTTGTGGTATAACTCAAGCAATTGACCTTTGGCCTTATATTTTTCTTTTTAAACTAATTCGATAAGTTTGAAACTAATAAACAAAAAATCGACTTGTAGCAACTACAAATACCGCCGCTTATTGATTTTTGCTACGTCGCGGCGTCGCACAGTGGGACAGAACCGTGCGTACCGTCTCAAAAATAGCTTTTCGTAATGTTCTATATTGAATATTTTGTTAATGCATATGTCTAACTGAATGTTCAATGCATATTATATAGCAGTTGAAATACACTATTTCTCATTTTTTGTATTAGAATAAGGCTTGCAAGTTGACGCTCAAAATTATGTCAATTATGTAGAACACAATTCCACCAGTTTACATGGTCATATTTGCATTACTTTACCAGCAAATTTGTAAGTGTGATATATGGTTAGAATGGTGATGAAGTACTCTATTTAAAAATAATTTAAGTGAACCATTATGTGAAACCTGGGGAGGTAAAGAATTTTTATTTCAGGACCTAATATTCTATCCTTATTAGAAACTTTGCATAGACTTTTGACAGTTAGCGGTGTCTGCCCATGTCGTAATTTTGATAGCATCGTATAGAGCAGCTAATGTTAAAGGTAGGGCAAAAAAAATTGAGTGCCCGAATCTGCCCCCCTTGAAATGAAACTAAAAATGGCTAATGGGGAGAAAATACAAAATATTCCAAAAATTATTTTAGTTCTGATTAATGAGATTTTTGGATATTTAGATCACTTTTGACCTTTTTTTCTTAAACAATATTATCTATTTACTCAATCTTTAGGTAAAGTGGGAGTTTTGGGTAATGTATTAGTATGTAGTATATTTTTTTTATCGTGCGGTCAGATGTGGTTAATGTTTTGTTATCACTGTGTGAATTACATGTTTCTCATATAGTTTATGTATTTCTCTATCGCGGTGAAGGAAAAGGGAGCAAGTGGTATCTAGTTATAGTTGTTAGTGTACATTATCAGTACCTACCTACTACTAACCACCTTCATAGATAGTGGTTAGGAACTTGATAATGACACTAGATAGTAATATTTTTTCACACGAAATTTCAGTATAAAAGTTATTGATTTACGTTGTCATTTACCAGTACTTTAGTGTGCTTTAACATAATATAGTCTTCACCAACCTCGGTAAAAAAAAAGTAATATTTTCTTAGGTTTTCGCGATTACTATACATTGCAATTAAACAACTTTTAACGGTTTAAATCGCGTATATTTGACATGATTTATATCCCGACGTTTCGAACACTTTGCAGTGGACGTGGTCACGGGGTGACTGACCTCAATCATGTCAAATATACGCGATTTAAACCGTTAAAAGTTGTTTAATTGCAAAAAAAAAGTAGTTAAAAATAAAAACAAAATGAGTGAATTTGTTGTGCCTCGACGAGTATTATGCGAATTTTTTATTGGCCATGGAACAAAATCAGAAGATATTCAAAAATACTTAGAACAACACCACCATTTGTCGTCTGAAAAAAGTGAATTAATTGTGAAACGTATTCAAAAAACGCTTATAACAGCGTTTAACGATCGGTGGACCAAATCTAACCGAACTAAAGAACGTTTCTTTAGTAATAATATATCGTGGTTAGACGGTGAATTTAAGGTACAATTCGAAGAAGCACCGATGGATATTACACCTACAACATCTGAAAAACGTGGACGTCCACCAAAGTCTTATGAAGATCTATCAGAGAAATCGAAAAAAAGAAAGAATATGGAATTGGTACAAGAATATGGACTCGAGTATATACATAATGCATACGTTCAAGGATTGCGAGCTGAAGGAGAAATCGAAGAAGCTACTGTTGTTTCAATGATGCGGAATTGTGAAAGAAATGAAAAAAGGATCATGAAGGAAAAATTATTGCATGAAAGTCGCAATGGAACAGATTTTACGGTGGATGAAGCTTTAAGTATGTTTGCAGATTTAGATCTTTCGAAATCACAATACGGATTTCTTCGAGCAAGTTTGATTAACAAAAACTTCGACATATTGCCATCATATAATATACTGACGAACGCCAAAAAACTGTGTTATCCTCCACTATCCAGCATTCAAATAACCGATATAAGTGCTAAAGTAAATCTACAAGATTTGCTGGATCACACTTGTGCTCGCATCTTAAAGATTGAAAATGTTTACAACCCAAGAAGAAAATCTCTTAAATTGTTTACCAAGTGGGGATGTGATGGTTCATCGGGGCAAAGCGAATATAAACAAGTTTTAACAGATGAGAGTGACTTAGTCTCAGATACAAACTTATTTATAGCGTCTTTGGTACCAATAAAGCTGACTGACACAGAAACACATGAGATAATTTGGCAAAATCCGGCTTGTTCTTCTATTCGTTATTGCCGACCAATCCTGATGGAACTTGCAAAAGAAACGCCCGAGAAAACCCGATCAGTGGTTGGTGATATTCGGGGTCAAATTAATAATTTGCAAACATCAAAGATACACAAGGAGACGCAGGTAATTGAAATAAGTCACGATCTATTTCTAACTATGGTGGATGGAAAAGTTACACAAGTTCTTACTGACACAAGTTCTGGAGCTGTATGTACAGTGTGTGGGGCTAAGCCAAGTGAAATGAATAATTTGGAGAAGATTGCATCAAAGCCAGATAATATAAATGCTTACGAATACGGTTTGTCTACGTTACACGCGTGGATCAGGTGCATGGAGCTAATTTTACATATTTCATATAACCTTTCATTTCAAAAATGGGCTGCGAGAACTTCGGAAGATAAAAAAAGTAAAGAAGACAAGAAAAAGCTTGTACAAAGTTTGTTTCGAAGCCGGATGGGATTGCACGTTGATAAGCCCCGACAAGGAAGTGGAAACAGTAATGACGGCAATACAGCTCGGCGTTTTTTTGAGAACTACTACTGCGCTTCAGAAATTACAGGGGTTGACGAGGAACTTATTAAAAGGTTCTATGTTATTCTGCAAACCATGGCATCCGGTATTGCTGTAAATCCAGAAAAATTTGGTGAATATACTCGTGCAACCGCACAACTGTACGTAACAAAATATATGTGGTATAATATGCCTTCTTCAGTACATAAAATCTTAATACATGGGGAAAGTATAATAAGACATTTTGCTGTTCTGCCCATTGGTCATTTATCTGAGGATGCCCAAGAATCGCGTAATAAAGATTACAAAAAATTCAGATTGCATCATGCTAGAAAATGCTCTAGGTCCGCAACAAACGAAGACGTATTTCATGGTCTTCTATTTACGTCAGATCCTTATATATCAAGTATCAGAAAACCATCAGTCACTATATCCAAGAAATTGTTAGAGGAAGCTAAGAACCTCTTAGCTATTTAAATCGAAATAATTTCGTACATTATTTGTAAAACATATTTTTGGAGTGGGTTATTATATATTTGTCATTTATTTAAATGTAAGATTCATATGTAATATAAAATAACATAAAATAGGTTTATTAATATCATAAAACTGTAAAATTATAATTCAATAAGTTAACCAAACCATGATTTAATATTAAAATAATACATTTTTATTTTGTTTTATTTTATTTTATATTATTTATTAAACATTTGACAATGATACATTCATTATTGGATTGTATGTACTCTGGAGACACTACATACCAAATTTCAGCGATTTACTTCAATCAACAAAAAAGTTACAGATTTTTGAGACGGTACGCACGGTTCTGTCCCACTGTGCGTCGTCGCGTCCTCTGGGCGAATTGGAACGCGATCGCTACGATTACAGACCAGTGACCTACATAGATAGGGTGAAACATTTGTAACCAGCCTAGTGCAGTCAGTAAAGCCAGCATCATATTTTTCATTTATGTCGTTGATTATTATGAAAAGGAAAGAATACATGACATAAATATTTATTGCAAGGATTATATAGAAGGTTAGAATTATGACATAGATAAGTATTTTTAATATTGTTAATATTTGATTAATATTAGAGATGTTATGGAGCTCCGTAACCCTAACCGAAACGTCGGATAACCGAATTAAAAGATTATTCGAAACCGAAATCGAAACAAAAGTTTCGGATATATTATTACAAATTATTTTGTTTCGATGATAGCAGTAACTGTGATTGTTAATATAATTCCTTGAAAGTAAAGTTGCAATTACTCTCCATTTGGTGTTATTTTCCTTCGCTTTCAGTTCTTAAAAAAGTTCATTAAAAACAAATTCGTAACCGAAACCGTTTCCGAAATAATAAATTATATAAATAAATAATTTAATATCCGTATCCGTAACCGGTAAAAAAGTAGGTAAGTATAAATATATGTATCTGTATGCAGATCCGAAATATAATATACCTAACAACTCTAATTTATATGTAAACATAAACATATAAATATCACTAAGAATTAGTCCCTCCTGCCCAATATCACCATAGGTTCCAGCTGAAAATCGCCTGTGTGTCCTCGCAGGCACACAACTTCACTGAGCTAGACGACCACGAGCAGTCATAAGACACACGGACACACACGGCTATATTATTATTTATTACTAATATTGTTTATATATATCTCATTAGTAAATAATAATAACATATATCAAGCAATTAGAGGCATAGTGGGCCAAGATTAGTGGCACAATATCATAGAGGGCGCCATAATATCCCCCCTACCGTTGACACTTGTCACTTATCGTGAAGGGCGGGAAGCAGATATTCGAAACGGAATTATTGTAAAAATTGTGTATTAGGCGTTTTGTGGTTTAATAGTGATAGTTTATTAAACTTTAAAGTGTTTTTCGTGTAGGGTGTTTGTAATAATCAAATAAAAGCGTGGGACTGCATTTTTCGTGTGCGTCCAAGGAGTCCTCTTTTGTCCACAATAAACCTACTATCACTTTACTGAGCGACTCCTGATTTGATCTGCGGTCTCCGACCCACCATACTCATTGAACCAATTAAAAACTAATCTATAATTTCAAACATCTGGTCCTTATAATTCTTGCCCATTGTGCATAATAAGCGAAGTGAACTTCCGTATTGGGTGCATCTGAACATGCCCTCGATGTTCAGGGAACAGTGTAACAACTGCACTTATAAGCCATTGTCAGCCATAAATTAGCCATTGTAAGCTAATAAATGTTTACATTTGTCTAATAAATCCTATGTAATACAAAAATACCTCGTGGATGTGGTTTTTTAGTGCTGACGATGGAATACTACATTAAAAAATACCAGACGTACAAAATCTTATCTAAATTCAACTTACTATTTATATCAGCCTATAACGTCCCACTGCAGGGCACAGGTCTCCCCTAATAAATCGCTGGGGGATTCGGGCGGTAATCCACCACGCGTGCCCATTGCGGATTGGTGGATCGCATACTCCAGTTTTTGTTTTATTTCTGGAGCATGCTGATTTCCTTACGATGTGTTCATTCTCCGCCGAGCTAGTGTCATTTAAAAAAAAAAACACATCTTTGAACTGCCACTTATTTATTTCAATTTGCTTTGTTTCTTAGCTCTTAATCTCTCTTATATTCTGTTCTCGTGGAAACAACAATGAGAAAAGGCAACTTATTTGTGTATCTGTGAAATAAAATATTTATTTATTAGCTGCTGATTGAAATCCCCTTTAGACTTAAATCAGTTTGGCACAGAAGAAGCTCATTTCTGGGAGGTCTACCCTTAACCCCAGATTTCACTCTTCTCGCCCAGGACTATTGTAAGATTCGTGTCTTGAATGATTTGTATCGTAGTCACAATAGCTTTTCTAGGACTCAGTCACTGCTTTTGAACCCAAGAAAACCCATCTTTATATATTATAACCAAACCATTAACCCAATGTGAACATAGCCTTAAATGTCAACTTGTCAACTTAGAACACACACTTGATAGAACATGAACATGAACTTGATAGATCTCTATCATAATTTCACTTTGACTTGAATCAATTAATAAAAAAGACAAAATAGATTCATTCGATAATATATTAACAAACAGATATCAATCAGTAGAAGAACATGACATGCTTAATTTAGAAATTCAAATATGATCAAAGTCTTGGATTAATAAACAAAAACTAAAAATGTTGACTGAAGGATCCATTTAGGGTGCTTGTACACACTACGAAAATTAGACTAGTCCGCGGCAGACAAGACGTGTCTTACCGTGTAAACTGATACTATGAAATCTTTCTCTATAAATAATAAGTAATGAACAGTTTTTTCGATTCAAAGTTAACTTTCCTGTACGACGCAAACTGAATAAATGCAGGTATACCTCTGTCGCGAAGCAAGAAGAATTTCGTACCTTTGTGCCTACTGCCAGTGGTTAAAAACATTTTTAGATAAAGGGCAATAGGCAATAGGTATGTATGTTTTGAATTGGCGCGAGTTTTTTAGGCATTAGGTGCGTTTTTTTTTAGGTTTTTTAGGCCTTTGTGTGACGTGACTCGCGCCTGCCAGTTGGGGTCTCGCCTTGCTGCACCGGACCGAACGGACGTGATTTTTGGTTTATTACTTGTGACTTTGTCTTGTTCCTGCCACCCTCGTACCACGCTAGTGTTTTTTATTGAGATATTGAAATATTTATCTTTCGGGGCGTATTGTTCTTATTTGGATTAATTTCTCGGTGTGATTCACCGTTTTGTTTTGGAATAATAGCCGCCACCGGCTCATTAAAGTGAAATAGTTTCTTATTAACATTATAATATTTTGATTGGGGGTACCTATCGCGGCCGATATATTATAGACTCCCGTGTTGTGAATACCAAGCCGCAGTGTATTGTATTTTGTGCCAACATCCACCTTGAACGAGACCCGTGTTGCGGAGTTCCAGATATTACTGTACAAGTACCTATTGTAAATTTATTTATATGATCGGGGTTAAAACCACCACTGGTAAGTCATATTAAGATTTTGTTATCATTTCTACCCACCATTTGTTTGTGTATATATCTCGAAATTGAGTTAAGGATATAGCAACACTGCATCCCATTTTGGTTATTAAATCTCTATCCATATTGCTTCGGTTGGGTCACTTTGATTAATTGTAAGCTGGGCGCGTTTTTTTAAAGGCTGTATCCACACTTCACTGATTTAGTTGACTCGAATATTTTGGTTGGGCTCGAGTGTACATACCTCAGGCTGCTTTCGCGAACCGCGAGGCAGATGCGCGCGCATAGTGCGTCCATCGACAATGTCCGTACATTTATGTATACCTATAGATTTTATTACAATTATTTCAATTTCCTGTTATTCTTGTATTATGCACACACAAAAACATAAGTATATTTTTAATACAAGAACGGGGACAGGTAGGTATTAAAATACATAAGTCTTACTTGCATTCACCCAAGTTTCATCCAAATAATATATTGGCCGTCCATGTCGTCGGTGAGTTATCATATTTTTTAAATATTTTATACGCCATAATGCTATATTATCATATATATATATATATATATATATATATATATATATATGCTATATCAGATTTAAGGTTTATTAAGTTCGCAACTTGTCGTTTCTGTGTCCGACAACTATCTTATACTGTACACAGTAAGATAGGTATGTCTTTCTATCGCAGACACGTTTAATTTTCTTAGCGTGTGCAAGCGCCTATTTTTTTTTTAAATCCAAACACTGGCGACGGAATAAAAATCAAAATAACTCAATGTCGCGTTGTAGTTGCAACTGTTACGAAAGTCGTAAGCATCATCTGCAAACATTTCTGCATGTGTGTCTAGGCCACCACACAGATTTAGATAATCTCACACGCATAGCCCAGCCATGTTCTTATTTTATCAACTATTGTTCCTTTTGTTTTTAAGTAACTCAAAAGAAGTAGGTTCAGATCGTAATCAAGTAACGTTAAAAGTGTAACGAGAAAACAAATTTAACAAAAATAAATAAAAAATAAATTTGAAAGCTGTTATTTGTTTTTTATTCGAAGATTAAGTTTTTGCGCAACAATGAATTTAACAAGAGAGCATTTTCGTTCAATGATTTTTTATGACTTTTGTTGCGCTTTAACCAAAAATAAGGTTACGAAAGACACGTTAGTATTTAGTGACGAAGCCCCATCCAGTACCACTGTTTATAACTGGTTCAGTGAATTTAAACGTGGACGTACCCACCCAGTGACGATGTTAGAGAAGAGCGTGCTGCGACGGCGGGACGGAGGAAAACATCAAAACTGTGCGACTCAAGATTGAAGCAGACAAATAAACGACATATCAGCAGATACGGGCGTCATTAGGTCATTATGTATTGGTATGAGTCAAGTTCGACAATAGTCAAACAAATGCTGTTCTTGATATAGTAACAGGTGATGAAAGCTGGATCTACTGCCATGAGCCTGAAACTATGAGGCATACTGCGCAGTGGGTTTTTCCTTTCGAAAAGTTACCGACGAAAGTGAAGAAAGGACGGAGTGCTGAAAAGAAGCCTTCTTTGGCAGATCGGGCCACTTTGCTGCAACTTTAGAAAATAAAAGAACAGTAACTGCGGACTGGTATTTGAACAACTGCTCGCCTTCTGTTTTGAAAAAAAGTCAAAGAACGACGCCCACGAAGCATAATAATCCTCAATCACGACAATGCCCCAGTTCACTCCGCCAGACAAATGAAGCAATTTTGAGTACTGTAAATGTAGAGTTAATGGGTCATCCGCCATACAGTCCCGACCTTGCGCCCTGTGATTTTTATTTATTCCCTAAAATTAGAAATAAACTCAGAGGACATTTGGAACTTACATTTGGAAATGATAAAATCGGGAAATGTTATACCGGGGAAACCGGCACTAAAATTAAGACATTCTGAATTGTACTGGCACTTGTGGTGAGAAGTGGATCATGTATGATAATCATAAACGTTCATCAAATGGTTAAACCCAAGAGACACAGCCAAACAATGTCCTGTCCAAACTGAGTCAAAAGAAGCTCATGGTGACTGTATGGTGTATGGTGGTCCTGTGCCAGTATTATCCACTACAACGGGAATAGAAACAACAACATGCAGATGTGTATTGTGAACAACTGCAAACGATGATGGACAAGTTCGTTATCAAACCACCGAGTCTGTCCAATCACTCTAGTCCACTGCTTCTCCATGATAACGATCGCCCACACACTGCACGACAAACAGTCTCAAATTTACAGGAGCTTCGACTGGAAACTTCGTCACCCACCGTACTCGCTAGACCTTATCCCCTAATGATTTCCATTTTTTTTCCGAATTTAGATAACTTTTTACAAGGGAAACAATTCAACTCCGATGCGGCACTAAAAAAACGCCTTCAGAGAATTCATCGATTCCTGTCCCCAGGACTTCGATAACAATGGCATAAATTCAATTTCCATTAAAATGGCAAAAGTGCATTGATAATAATGGACAATACTTCAATTAATTAAATATATAGTTTTCATTCAATAAAAAATATTCGACTTGTTCCTAATAGAATCAAATCTAAAAAAATAATGTCTAATATTATATAATTTTCTTGATTTATTTAGTGAGATTTATTCAAAATTTTCAAACTCTTAAGGATCAAAAAATAACTCACATTTCTCAGTTTTATTGGAAACTAATTCTATTTTCTTTTAGACTCCAATCAGCCCCTTTTCGCTTTCCAATTAAAAATAGACCAGTCCGGACATTTCAATATTTAGATTAAAGTTTAATCCAAATTTTACTATATTCCTCAAAGCGAGAGACAAAACAATGGAATGCAAACATTAATTATCGCTATTCAATTTCAACATGTTCACTCCGCTTGTCATTAATTTAAATGGCATTTAAATCTGCGACTTGATTCAATGAGTCACCTTTAATTTTATACTGATATTAAAAATAAAGATTGTCTATCTAGCCACATATGTCTGTATTATTATGCCACAGGCGGTTTTTAATTAAGCCAAACTGCAAAGTATTTGGTTTTCGCTCAAAATTTATAGATGAAATTGTAATAAGCACTTTAGATGCATATAAGACCTTAACCATTACACCATTAGATATCTATTTTGAAGTCGTGATATATGTATATGTCTATGATCGTGATACATATAGCGATTATGTATAAATATCTACAAGAGGAGGAGAGTCATGTGACGTTTGTACTAAAAATTATATCAATAGTAGTACCTCTTCCGCCATTCTACTTGTAACAAAACATCAACAAAATAGTCATCGCGTTACTGCCATCAGCCCAAAGAAATAGAAGACACAAAAACTGCAGCATTTTCAATGAAAGCATAGCTTTGTCAATTTATTTAATACAAGTTTTAAAATATCTTAGTACTAAATAAACAATTAAAATATATATTAAAGTCATTAATTTAAGTCATCAAGGCCAACCACATAAAAATGCTGTTTTCCGTACAACAAAATAATGTATTGTATAAACAAGGAGAGGTGAAACACGGCAGAAGGTTCGGGATTTGAATCCCAATTGGGAGATTATGCCAATTCCAAAGCACCTACAAGAAAGTCAGTCAGTGGTGTGCAGTCTTCTCAAGATGAGCCACACTGGTGCATGTAAAACTGGATCCGTCTAACATTTAGTAAGGTGATTGAAGAAAAGGCAAATATTTTTAGAAAAAAGTTTGCAGGACAAATCCCCTACACGCGATAACTCTATATATAAAAAGGATAAATTGGACGTATTAATATAATAATAATTAATAATATCGCAAAATGCTACATTCACAACCGCGCTGTCTCACACATATTATTATTTTTCTATGTATGAATCCTGGTTACCTTCGTGCCACTTAATAAATTATACGTGTTTAACTTCCTGTTCAACTGTTCGCACATTAGGAAGTATTTATAAGACAGCAAACGCGATGCTTCCATTATCGGTATTTTTTCTATGAAAATGTTTTGTTTTTCTCTTGTTCACTGTTTGTTGCTACTACTGTTTCCTCGCACGCTTCACCAACTGTTAACTGTTTTATCGATGGTAAATATTTTTTAAATTGCAAAATCATTATGCATTATACATAAGCTAAGAATGCAGTCGCGATTTTTGACGATGTAGGTAATTAATTTCCGCTAGTGTTGAATTAAAACAATATGTGGAATTAGGTAGTGTGTTCCTTATTGTGGTATTTCATTATAGTCAATCAGGTATATACTTTCATAACTACTACCAAAAAGACGTTATCGCCTAAATGATGACATATCCAAATAAATGTTTCTTGTAGATCTGCAATTCTATTTGAATTTTGCGATTCCTAAAATAAAATTATCTCACGTAAAGTGCCTCATTATTACATAAACTAAGGTTACTTATATAATTTTGGACTTTAATTAATTTTCGTTTTTATTTTTATATTAGGTGCTTGCCTATGAAATGAACGATTTTATTACTGGCCACTTTGAGTTTCGATATCTTCTGTTCTGATTCGAATTTCAAAATAAAACAAAATGCATCTAAATAGCTACGATGTTCTTATTTCAAAATCAGTATCTCATTTGTTTTTTGTACCTATGTTTTGTTCATGTGATTTTCTTGAAAATAAAATGGATAAATTGAAAATTCATGCTATTTGTGATTATGAGTTTCATCGCGGCACCAACGCAAGTCGGACAGCTCACAATATCAATAGCGTGTATGGGCCAAACACCACAAACGATCGCACCGTGCGTCGATGGTTTGAAAGCTTCCGTTCTGGAAATTTCGATCTTAGATAGCCTTAGATGAGCCCCACAGATAACCTACGACCAAGGTTAATAACGATGAATTAAAGGCTATAGTGGAAGCAGATCCATCTCAAAGTACAACTGAGTTGGCAGCAGGGTTTGATGTTAGTGATAAATGTTGGTTCATCTGCGTCAAATCGGCACAATAAAGAAGCTCGAAAAGAGGATACCGTATGAACTGAACGAACGTCAACGACAACAACGCGTTGAAGTCTGCACTTTGTTATTAAACCGTCACAAAAACGAAGTAATTTCGAATCGCATCGTGACTAGTGATGAGAAAGGAATCCTATATCATAACCGCAAACGTTCGTATCAGAAGCTGAGTCCAGGAGTTGCAGTCCAACAATGTCCAAAACGCATGATAACTAAGAAAACGCTACTGGTTAAACGCTAAGAAAACGTTTGGTGTCCGCTACAGTTTTTTGCGAGCCGGTCAAACGTTTGATGCAGATGTGTACTGTAAGGAGCGGTAGACGATGATGGAAAAGCTGACAACAAATCAACTAAGTTTGATCAATCGCTCATCTCCACTTCTTCATCATGACAATGCCCGCCGTCACACTTCCCATACGACAGTTTTAAAACTTCAAGAGCTGGACCTGGAGACTTTCCCTCACCCACCATACTCACCAGAACTTGCCCCAACAGATTTACCTTTTCTTTCGAAATTTGGACAACTTTTTGCAAGGAAATTAATTTTATTCTGAAGTACTGTGATTAAGGCTTTTGAAGAATTCATTGATATCCGTCCACAAGACTTTTACAGGAGTTGGATCAATCAACTGCCCGTGAGGTGGAAAAAGCCTGTAGATAATATGGGTTAATATTTCGACTAACTTAATAAATATTTTTATAACAAAAAAAATCTGTTTCCCATACTAATCGGTAATTTCATAAGTAAGGACCTAATATATTATATCCAATAATCTTCGAACTGCTTATAATCAAAAAGTAAAACAACAAAAGAATTCCACAGCACGTATTGTCATTCCACGCATAATAATGTCTTCTCACGTTGCCTTTATTTTATTCTTTTCAACCTTGACCGTAAAAAAGCGTATGAACTGTGTATACGACACTCGTCACCATTTCAAAAAAATCCCTAAATAGAGGCTCTACTCTTTCAATTTCCTTTAAGATTACTGCCAGCTAAGGTCTTCTTAAACTGGGAGGCCATGATGACGAATTATTCCAACAATATGCGTTGAAATGAGCAGTCATTCGTAGAGATTGTATGACTTGAAATTATTATTTAGTTATATCACTTATCAAGATTGTCTTTGATGGTTGAAGGTAAATTTTCTACATTCTGTCGATGTCGTGATTTGACGAAATTAAGAAGTTGTTTGTAGATGGCATGCCCATGTAAAATGGCATGGCTGAGACTGGCATGTTTGCTGGATTATGAATTTACTCGTAACTACTCAAAGACAAATGCGTATAATTTGTGCTTAATCTTGGGTCTCTATAATTATTTACAAATATAAAATGTCATGTTTATTTGTGTAACTAAAGAAAAAATGATCGATTCATCTAAAAACTACCAATACAATTGCCAATACATTTGTGTGAAACTAAATTTTACATGTTCTTAGAACAACTCAATAAATCATGCGTAAGACTTTTATCGTGAATAATTCTTACAATGAAGAGAATGTGTATACAATGCCAGTGTAAAAAGTTAAATGTCTGCCATTAAAACGCGGGAAACCTGTTGATGTCTCTGAGGAAAAAAATGATTCCGTTCAATTAATCCAATATAACTTTAACATTATCTTATGGGAAATCTATATTTAATAAGAATGTCATTATTTTAAGTGAGTGATTGATGTTTGTTCCCGAATCCACGACAAATGATTCCTTTTGCCGTGTGCAAGTGTGCGCTATGGAGTGAATGTTGGCATTATTTTATTATTATTTATTTTTAATATAGGTGCTTTAAAATCTTCATTGAATTAGAAAATTTTTAAACGAGTCCTGTTTTTTGTCTGTGACTTAAATAAAAAATATTAAAAACATCTTTACATTGGATGAATCTTAATAACACATCTGTCCAGGAGCGCCAAAAACCCAAATAGATGATGAAACGTAATTTTAAAACGTCCTTGGTTTAATTCTAACCATCTACAAAGTCCAAGCGAAGACCCTATTTTCTATTTTAAGTACATGTACCTATTCGAAATTTCGAAATGTACGTTACATTTCGAAATTTACTGCCCGCTAAAATAATGTCGAAATAATAATTAAAATTTACGGCTTCCGCTGAACAATTTTAACTAATGGTTAATAAAGACATAATTGTGAGAAACTCTTTTAAGTTTTGACAACAATGGTCCGATTACGTCGACACGTTCGAGTCCAAACCTACTGTTTTCTGTATGTAAATGTATGCGGTCATCGTCAGTTACCTACTTTTGCCTTCTAAGTATTGTATACGACAAAACGATCACGTAATGTGCAATACCAATGACCCCTTGCAAAACATGCGTCTGAGAAACTACAGCATCTACGAATAGACAATAAATAAAGGACTAAACCTGTTTTGCTGTTAGGCTATTGGTATTGACCAACAAACGTTAAACAGGATTAAACTGCAACTGATAGTTACAGAACTGTAACAACTAAATATGCAGCGAATTATTCCAAAGATTAACTAGATGCGAATATCAGTGATCAGGAAGTTCTAGTCTTCGTAACCTTCGTTGAGCAACCTCACGCGGAAAGCCTGTCACTCAACCAGAGCGTAGAACCTGAACGGAATGCAAGTTGAAGGCGATCACAGAGTAAATTCACAAATCGCGACACACTTACAACGCAATTGCAAAATTCAGTCAAATTCATCGAACGTGGGATCAATTATTTAGCTGCTTCGCTCAATATTGTCACTATGCAAGCGAGTGAGAGCAACTCCGCGACGCCCTAGATTTCTTGTGCATTACAATTAACAACTATTTATTTGCCTTCACTTCTTTTTGGTATGTTTTACGAAACGGTAGGCTTTGTTTGTCGATTCCTTTGCTTTATTACTCGAGTCCACATCTAGATTTAGGTATAGCTTAATTGATAGTATCGCACTAGATTCCCGATTGTATTGAACCAGTTCTCCAAAATGCGGTTTCAAACGAATTAGCTTGTTTGTTACCGACTATCGGCTCTCTAGACAGTCAACGACTGCTTAATATGTTGAAAGCAATTAATGATGGACATCGAAAGCTCATGTATATTTGTTTTCTCTCCATTGATTGAAGACATGAATGTAACTAGGTTACACAGTCAAACATCTGGAACATCTGGTCAAAACTGTCCATTTCTACAATTTTGGTATGTTGTTGGTTGCGATAAGCTTTTGTATTTCTCCTAAAAACCCAGTGCTATAATATTTTGTTAGATACAGCCTTACGGACATCATCCAATCTGAGATAACCATTTACAGAAGTCGTATCGTTACTCTTTGTTGTTCACATAAGTATGAAATAAGGGGTGGCGCATAAATGGCAATTCTGGTAGGCCCACGCTTTTGTAACATTTGCGGAGAACCGTGTGGGAGAGGGACAGGGTTCGGCGGCGCGCGACGCGCTTACGCTGTGCGCGAGTTGGTCCATTGCCTGCGCAGACGGCGCCCGCGCCGCGTCGCAACTATAGTACAGTGAAAGTGCCTTCGTGATTACAGATCATTAACAATATAGTGATGAAAGGATTATAGTGCTCCATTATTATTGATAATAGTTAAAAGTCAGTGTGATTACTTGATTAGCCAATTGTGATGTAGGATATTGCAAGTGTTTGTGCCAATGGTTGCCGGCCGGTTTGCGTTGCGTTCGTATCCAAAAAGTGACACGACACCGCGAAATGTTACCACAGCTTATGTTGTTCTTTCTTATACAAACAATCATAAACACAGTTTGCTATGTTTAACGCATTGTACGGTTCGCTTCCTAGTATTTCTGTATAGTTAATTAACATGTTATCTGTCGTTATGCTTCAGCTGTGTTCCTCATAGCTCTGTTCTTGATACATAAATTCCACATAATCGATCTTGTAGTCTACCTTGAGTATTTGCTACATTCTCCTTTGGATCGACGACGTCTAATGCAATATTTCCAATTTCATAAAATTATGTATAATAATAAAATTTTAAATAATAGTTCTGCAATTTTTTAATTACTGGTATTATTAACTACTTACTGTGGCTATTATCTTCATTATTAAGGCTAGTCAACTTATTGAATGAATGTTTAACGAGGTCTATCATGTTGATGATGATCATTAATCAAAATCAAAGCGGTATTTTTCCTAATGCAAAGAATAATACACCATTCATTACACATGTGCCACGTAATAACTTCCTTATTTTAATATTATTTGATTCTATGTTATCAACTTATCGCGCTAATGCTTTGAATATTGTGAAATTAATAACAAAACATTTACAGGAAGCTAAAGTATGTTATAAAAGCGTTTTATATTAATTTCTATTCACTTCTATACACCTGTCTTTTGTTGCTGAAATAATTTTACTAAAAGAATCCATAGTTATAACTATTCTTCCAACTCTTCTTACACTTCACAAATACCTCGTTTGTAAACACAATACATGCCTCTACCGCTGTGTACACAATATAGTCGTATCTACTCCGATGTCTGTGTGTGCCCACATCCGCGAGTCTCGACCCACTGATTGTCCAACTGGCCGGAACAGCGGCATCAGTCCAACGCAATTCGCAGTTCACAATATAAATGATGTCCTGACCTATTTACATTACTATACCGCACTTTATTTGGAAATTCACTGGTTGTAATATATCAAAGAATTTTTTTTTACTAAACTTACTGAATTTCGTCCAATTTGAATGCATCATCCCCTAATTAACACAAAGCGCATATATATATTTGGATGAAAAGTCGTTAGACTAATACTTAGATATGAGTAAACAGTAAATAGGTAAAGACCTAACTAAATGTAACCAGTAACAGGTTAAAAGTAAAATTATTAAACAATGTTACCGTTGTTGTTAAGTAAAGTGAACTCAAGTGAAAGAGTAGCATATGTTTAACCTCCAGCCCCTCTAAAAAGGACTTCATGGCTCAATTTTGACAACTGGCTGACATCCTTTGTCCTATTCATCAGGGTTAGCTTAATATCAATTTACGTCGAATAGATCATAGATGTTTAATTTCATTGCTGTTGTTAATTCTTCAAGTCCATATTTAAGCACAAAGCTAGGTTCCGCAATATAAAACTAAAATAATTATCTATATAATTACTGTAAACCTCCAAGTAAAATAACAATGAATGATAAATAACTTTTATTAAACGCTTTTGTCGAACTTTGTGAAAATATATTTTGTGCAACTCGTAACAGTTTTTCCGCTCTTGTATATTTTATAAGTGTGATCCAGCGTCCACTTTTATGTTTCTATTTATTTTTACTGCTTTTCTCTCCTATTGTGTACTTGCCATTTTAATTACTTTTGTATACGATGATATATAAAACGCCAGGGGTGACCAACAAGTCGATCGCGATAGACCGGTCGATCACTAAAGACACAACGGTCGATCGCGAAAGGAAATAAATTTTATTGACCGGTATCAAAATTTCCACTAAGGTTGACATTATTATCAAATTATACCCCTTGTTTTTTTTAATTTGGCAGATGAAATAAAAGCACAAACTTGTCATTATTTTTTGCTTACCCATTGATATTAATTTTACCTATTAAAAAATAATATAAAAGCTACCTAATTATTGTTTTTTTTTCATCCCACAAAAGCACAATTAAGTCGATCGCAAGAGATTTTTTTTTTATAGTAGAACTCTGTTCTAAACTAGTTGGCCACCCCTGCTCTATACAATCTGCTCTAGTTATCGAGTTTAACAGTATCAAGTGCAAGCGAAATGCACTTTCTAAGCACTGTAGATAGAAAACGTTGACAATACTGGCTCTGTGATGCATTTTCACAGACGGCCACGAGCAAAAGTCTATAAGTTCAACGGTGATTCAATTTCTAAAGATAAGATCTTATGAAATAAAAACCAAATACAACAAACTCTAGTGATTCATTGAAAGTTTCTCAAGGATTTATTGGACAATTTTTGCCTTGTGAAATGTCTCATTTTTCAACGCTGTCTTTGAAATTTATTAAGGGTATAGTTTCCTGCGTAATTTACTTAACACTGTAGTCCACTTGATGTGGTCGTGCTTTTGTCATTTATGATTTCTTCTTAAAACAATAAAGTGGGTTATTTATTATATCACAAGATTGACATTAATAAAATGACTATCAAATATTGGTTAAGAAAGATGCACAGTGATCGTTGCAATATAAACAGAAGTGATGAAGATTATTTGTGCATACAGAATCCAGCTTTTCCAGATTTATTATTAAATGATTATAAACCTGTATGTCTATTACACAGAACGGGACAACAATTTGTCCACTTTGTGGAACGCCAAATATCGGTGATATTTTAGCAATTTACTTAATTTTTACCACATTTCTGTTATTAACAGCATGTCAACAGATTCTTCTAATGTCAGTGTCAGTGCAATTAACAGTACAATCCAAGTCTTAATATTACAGAATATGTATTGTTTTATATGTAATTATTTTTCAAAATGAATTAAGTATTTATTTAAGTTTTTATATGACATAATTAACAAATATATTAAGAGAACGTGTTTACAAAATTATTCTAATAAAATATGGCTTTAGTAGAACTTCAAATCCGTTAAATATATTGTCTTTTAAATCATTATTTAATTTATATTGATGTAGATCAATATAATGCATCGCGTATAAATGAGAAAATTATTACATAGGATCGAGATAGTGATCAATGAGTAGATATCTCGTAATAAAGTATCCGAACCCAATCTCGTACTACCGGAATACTAAAGTACTGAAATCTCAGAAGTCGTTAGTAATAAATTTGATACAATGACCAATAAAATGACTTAAATTTAATCTAATTTCCTCAATAAATATTTGTGTTCGCGATACTAATATTGGTGGAGACATTTATGAGGCTGTATAATTGATTATACAATTCTCCTTCTATGGAAACATGCTAAGGTTTCGCAACTCGAAATGCTCCGATTACAATACCATACACAAACACAAGATTACATACCTACAATAGTTTTGCAACGGCATCACGTGGGTAATTGTTGTATATTGTTGTTTACCTTCTTCTGTAGGTCCATTAGGAAATAAATAAACGTAATCAGAATCTCACGATTACAATTAGCGAACTTCTTAAAATCACTCGATAATTTTAGAATAGTTTATCTAAAAATTCTAACCAACAATCAATCGAAAGTTACAGAAGAGCGTTTGGTTTAATTTGTATTAAATATGAAATCAAAGAAACTAATGAACTAAAACTAATGAAGGAATACAATAGGCAATAATAAATAAGAAAACTAACTAACTTGAAATTACGGACATAGATAATAATTGTATCAATTGTGTCAACTGTCAGCTGGCAAATGAGCATAAAACAACAATTTGAAACGCAACTAGAGTGCACTAATCACGACCAATGTCAATCGGCCTCTTCTGATTCGGTATGTTTGCAATATCACGGCACGGATAACATTGAAACGAGGAAAAAATCGTTCTCGCTTGGTAGGTACCGATGGAAACAACCAGTTGACCATGAGACGCCCGGTTAAGCAGCTGCCGGCTTATTTCACTTTTTTATTATAACTTGACCGTCTACAAGTAAAGGAAGTCAGTGTAAAACGTTGCGCAACTGGCGGACCATTTGGTGCATCATTCAACAACATAATGCAACTTTCTATAGATATTCAGTCGGCAGGTGGAGACCGCATCCGCGTGTGAACCGCTCTTTGTTCGTAAAGTGTAGTGATTTTTACGAAGTGATGAAGTGATAACAGTGATGATGAAAAATGATATCGAAGCCGCCAGTGAACGGTGGTGTAGGGCCGCCGAGGCCTCGGACTTTTCGAAGGAACTGCGGCGATCAAGGTGGTTAAGGCTGGGCATATTTGTAAAGATTATTTGAGACACGTCGGCTTGGATGACGACAGAGTGCCTTAAATGTAACTCAGTCGTTGCATGCTAAATTTGGATGGAACGAAACCTTGTCTGATATTATTGTTGATAACTTTCCCTTTCTTTGATGTCCTTCAATCGAAGTTTGTTACACTTTATGTATGAGTTAACCTAGTGCATGACTAACTATAATTAATTTTATATATATATTTTAATAAAACCGAATAACTTTAGGATGTATTAGTTATATAACAAATATCTAAACTTATGTCACAGTTAGCTCACAACAAATTATTGTTAGAATAATATCAGACTAAGAGCAGACTCAATCTTTCGAAGCGTATCGTAACCACATTTTAAACTACTTTGATGCTATTAACCTTTTTACATTTGTTATCCCCGCCGTACCTCATGATCTCAAGTTACAAGGAATATTACTTCTTATCCTTAAAGACGTAAAGTCTCCTTTTAAAAAGATTTAAAGCCTGTACTACCTTGATCGTTATTCTTGTAGTGTTCGTAACATCTCCGACGAATGTATACATCGACACAAGTATCAAATCCCCGTACTATAGTAAAAATGATGAGGAAGCGAAGGAAATCTCGCAGAAGAGAGAAGGTGTAGAGGATAAAGTGTTAGTGATAGAAACAATAGAGCCGCTATGCTGGCTCAGTATAAAAACAGTATTAAAGGATGGAGAGTTTGAAATTCAGGATCTCATCGCATTTATCGGTAATTGTATTTTATTGTTTGTATTTATTTAAACGAGCAACATAAAATATACAAGGTGTTGCAAATCATGATCATCAAAACTATGATATTTTTTTGATATTCTTCCTAAAAATGGCATCACAAAGTTGACGGACTACAACTATGCGGGACTCCTATTTTTTACCGTACCTAAACCTAAACCCTAGAGCAGTGGTTCTCAAACTTTTTAAATGACGGAACCCTTTTGGGAAGCAAAATACTTGATGGAACCCTACAATAAAACAATTATTTTTATAAGTGTATTCTATATTAATCAGCATAATAAAAGTACAATGTATCAGTTACTAATTATTATTTACTTCACCACTTGGTAAGGACAATAATAGAAAACATTAAAAAAGAAAAAATCTAACTAGTGGGAGGTATGAAACTGTTTTTTATTTTTCATCAATTGCTTGATATCAGGTTTGATGGAAGAAAGTTGGAGTCTCATATCAGCTTCGGCGTCCAGTCTATTGCGATATTTTGTTTTCGTGGCTGCGTAGGTAGAGAATCCTGTTTCGCACAAATATGTAGTTGGGAACGGGAGAAGAATATCCAGAGCCATTTGGCCAAGCATTGCATATTCATCTTGGATTCTGCACCAAAAATCATTAAGAGGCGTCGTTTTGAACAATGACTCCATACTTGTGTCTGATGACATTTCTAAAAGAGATTCATATATCTCATTTGACATGTTTTCAGGCTTTTCCAAGTTGGGTAAAAAAGGATTATGAATCCAGGAGTTCACTTTAATTTTTGTATTGTGTTCTTCGGGAAAATACTTTTCAAAAGATGCGCGCATCGAACTGAGATATTGGACCAATTCTTCAAACACATTATCTTCAAACATTTCTGAGTCGTTTTCGCTAACAAACTCACTGAGTAACGTAAAACTTTCTATTTCTTTCTTACCAATGCAAATGATCCAAAAATCTAATTTTCTTTTAAAAGCAGTTATTTTATTATAGGCCTGAAACACTGTTGTCTGTTTACCTTGCAACGATAAATTTAATTCGTTAAGTTTTTGAAAGATATCCGCCATAAAAGACAATCGGAACAACCAAGTTTTATCATACAAACGGTCCTTCAAATTAAAAGAAGTATCTGCTGAAAGAAACATTTGTAACTCGGCTCTAAGTTCAAATAGCCTTGTTAAAGTTTTTCCCCGAGACAGCCATCGCACTTCTGTATGGAGCAGCAGTGTTTTATGTTTGCTGCCATAATCTTCACACAATAATGAGAACAATCGGGATTGTAGTGGTCGTGATTTGATAAAATTAATTATTTTTACCGCTTCATCCATAACTAATTTTAGATTAGACGGCATTTGCTTCATCGCAAGTGCTTGTCTATGCAGAATACAATGACTGGAACTACAATTAGGCGCTTTATTTTTCATTCGTGACACTGCTCCTGCTGTTTTACCTGTCATCGCCTTGGCCCCATCTGTACAAATGTCAATGCAATTGTTCCAACTGAGATTATGTTCTTCAAAAAATATATTTATTTTATTAAAAATTTCTTCCCCGGTAGTGTTTGTAAGCAGCGATGAACACATAAGCATGTCTTCTTCAAAAGAACTTTTATATGGATATCTCACAATAACCAGCAGGATAGCCAAACCAGCGACATCAGTCGACTCGTCCATTTGCAAAGCGAATCGTGTATTTTGTAGACGTGTAACTAGTTCTTGTTTGACGTAGCTTGCCAGATCATGGATTCGTCGTGAAACAGTATCGTTTGATAGCGGAACAGTAGAAAGATGCTTTGCAGATTTTTCATCAAGCATACATTTTGTTATGTCTAATACACATGGTTTTATTAATTTCTCAGCGATAGTGTGCGCTTCACCTGCTTGTGCAATGCGATAGCTAACTAAGTATGATGCCTCCGTGGCCTTTTCGTTGGTAGTTTGTGTTACATGCATCATATTTTTTTGACTTTCTAATAACTGATCTTTTTTGCGAACAAAAAATTCTTTATTCTTGTCTTTAGTCTCGGGGTGTACGGTTTCTAAATGTCGACGCAATTTGGCAGGTGCCATGGAACTATTAGGAAGCAGTTTACTACAGAGCATGCAGAGAGGTGAGCCGTTGGAATCAACAAATCCGAAACTGATATAAGATTCATCATACTTCCTTTTTTTCGTCTTTGAAACCGTCGAGCTTGACGTCGTGGCACTCGTGGCATCATCTTCTGGATCGGTGATTGCTAAATTCTCCGCGCGCATTGCTTTTGAACATTCAGCGTCATTAGAAGATGTTGTTGGAACACGTTTAACACCTTTAAGCCAACGTTCCATTCTTCTTTATTTATAATGTTACAAGTCAGGATAGTGGGGTTTAAATAATGCACAATCGTTACTGCGTATAAGAGACTAAATTTAGAACCTACAGGGAAGAAATGTATAAAACTGAGACAACAGAATACAGCAGGCAGTAAAACAATGAACACTAGTTTCTCGCTAGCGAGCTTGTAAGTAGGTAGTAACTTATCGCTCCGAACGCTAATCATCAACTGACGACGCCAACGCGCGATCGCCGCTTTTATACTTAGTCCTAGACTCGATCTCAAATATTCTCGAAAATACTCGAGTCGGCACCTTTGATAAACAAAAAGCAAAAATAAAAACAGAAATTTAAAAATAGCGTTGTAAACAATATCGACTTTATCCTTTGAAGTTAGAGACGAAAGTCGCTAGTTGACAACTATAGCGTCTAATTCAGAGGCGGCTTTTATCAAAGAGACTGAGCGCTTACAAGTATACTACCCGCTCGTTTTAAGTTTGCCGCTGGCGATAGGTATGAGTGTATGACGTTCGAAATTTTTTATTTAATTGTAACAATAAAAATTGTGTACGTTAGATATTTGGGTAAAACTATGACACATTATAAGTTTTGTTGTCACGTGGGGGAGGGTACGCGCATTCCACAGACCGGCAAACTTAGAGCGAACGCGTTGTACAAGTATAAAATTGTTGAGACCAAACTTATGAGATATTGTACCAGCTAATGTAACACAAGCTTATACAAATACAAATAAATAAATAAATAACATTCATAGCGTTTTGTCTCCGCGCGGCCGCGGAGTCCGCACAGCCGCGGAGCGACCAGAGAGAGGTGTTTTGATTTTTTTATTTCTAAATTCTTGCGGAACCCCGACAGAGGTATCACGGAACCCTAGGGTTCCGCGGAACACACTTAGAGTATAGCTGCCCTAGAGAACCCAGAGAATCTAAACCCATCTTTGAATTTGCTGCTATCGATTAGCTGTTCATTCAGTATTTTTTCTGCTCAATTAACTATTCCTCTTTTTTCTTGCATTTTGATGATCTTTCAGTACCTACGATTAGATATAAATAATTTGCAACAACGTTACGTGATTTTTTTTTAAATATACAGAACAATATCTGATTATCATAGTAAAATCGTATGACTATGCTGAACTCCACTTGTTAATAAATTTGTTTGTCATACATAGCCCATAACGGTGCTAAAAAGTGTAAAGTTGTTAAATCCCTGAGATTCTTATTGAAGGTATGCGAACTACTCATAAACATCTTATTAAAAAAATATTTTTAGTAACTATCGTATCACGTTGATAAGGAATGTTATTGTTTACAAATAGTTTCTCTATGTTTTCCCTTCGCGGATGTTGTCAGAATACCGAGGATATTTCGCTTCATGATGCCTTCACTTGATACAGGAGATTATACTAGTTCTTACACTTGTACTTTGCATACTGTGTCTGTTTTCAATTTTTATACTACTTATTTCTATACTTGACTAGTAACGCATAGCTAGATCACATTATACATTAACTTTACTATGTATAGAAACGGCAAACATGAATACACCGATAGGTAATGGTCTAGCATTTCCAACATTGACATTACGAAGTTTTTATAAAAATGTCACTGTGATGATGAAACTGCAATTGCTAAACTGGTATGTATTAATGTTGTTATTAGTATACTTATTTTTATATATAAATTCATTAATCCAAATTATTATATGTACCGATCTATAGGTGAATTTTCTCTTGAAATCAATATGTTTTTATGTTATCAAAGAAGAAAGTCATATTCTCATATCAATCACATTCCAAGTCTCGTAATTCCCTAGAGTTCCAAGTCAGTAATCCCTAGAATTACTGAAGATATACACAGAATATCTTGACTGTGATAAACTATATCTACAACCCTTTCTTTAATGGAAGCTTTCCTTTAAAGGTTTAAATATACAGTATGTTTTTTTTAACTGGGACAGTATGGGGAAATCTGAAACCATAAGAGATACAGGGAAACTGTCTTAGGAACCATTAAGTCTTTTTTTGTGAAAACAATTTTGGCGTAGTAATTTTTTTGGTCAAGCGTGAGTTGTCCATAAAAACGAATAAAATTGACTAATTTTTTTTTTAATGCTGATCGACTCCGTTTCTTATAAGGATCATTTCATTGTATTGGAAAAAAAAATCGGGACAGCAGAAGTTGGTCAACTTATGGATGGACAACTCACGCTTGACCAAAAAAATTACTACGCCAAAATTGTTTTCACAAAAAAAGACTTAATGGTTCCTAAGACAGTTTCCCTGTATCTCTTATGGTTTCAGATTTCCCCATACTGTCCCAGTTAAAAAAAACACCCTGTATATAGCTACATATAATAAAATCTTAATAGAGCCGTGTCTGTACATAAAATATTTTCGAAAAAATCATTTACGAAACGAACAGAATCCTAAACAACAATTTGTGGATTTTTTGTCCGTCTGTCTGAATGCGCATCACACAAAAACCGCTGGACGGATTCTAATCAAACTCAGCACAATTATAATATGAGTTATAATTGGGTTAACATTTAGGGAATTTTTATTCAGATTAATTATGAAGTTTCTACGGGAATAACAAGTTCACGCGAAGTCGCTGGCACCGCTAGTACCTACGCGATATGTTTAGGAGCAGCCTTAATGCACTTTATCTCATACAAGCGACCCGCCCTCGCTTAGCTTCGGTTTATAAGTTTTTTTTTCCAAAATTTCAAAATAAAATATAGCCTATATTAGACATGGATAATGTAGCTTCCTATTTGTGAAAGAATTTTTGAAATCCGTTTAGTAGTTTCATAGATTACCCCTCCAACACAATTTTACCTCTTTATTATATTAGTATAGACAAACATAAAATTAACAGGTGTGTATCTGCGTTTTTTTTTTCTATTCTATGCTTGATTCTCAAAGGAAATTGTATTGTGAAAACTAATGTAGTACCTACCCAGCATCCTTTAGCTACATACGCAATACCACATTTTCACCTACACTTATAAACTTGCAAATTGTTTCCTATATGTATAGAGTCATCATCATAGAACATAATCATTATCGGCTATTTAATTAAACGTATGGTTAAATAACTGAATATTGCCATAAAAACCGTTGCTTTTACTGCAGAACGATTATTTCCTTATGTCGATATCCGTACAGTTTAATCGCTCATGTCCATTGGAAATACGGAAACACTTACTATTATGTTACTCCATAAATACCAATTATAATGATGTTACTTACCAATAATATCTATTATTACTAGCACAGAATGGTGGCGTGTGGTATGGGCCGGCTATGGAATAGGACCATCCCATCTCCTGCAGTGGGTGTCGTAAAAGCGATAACAAAGTGGCTACCACAAGACCTGAGGAACTACACCACACCTCTAAAAGAGTGGACTCGCCACCCCTGGCGTGGACTAGCGTGACGCATTCAGGCCTTACATCCCTCATGTACGAGTCAATGTGTATGAGGAGGCCCATATCCAGGGCTGGTTGCGTTGCACTAGCCCGCAGTGTACGTGATTATCATAATTACTCCACTATATACCATTGCACTGTGTGAGTCGTTTGTTGTCGACCGGCTTTAGACAGGCACTACTCCATCTGTTCCCGTGGGTGCAGCAAAAGGCTACTAAGGGATAATAAAGCCGCTACCGTAAGCGTTGAGGAATTACACCCCCTCTAAAAGAAAGAACTTGCCAACCCGCTTGTCCAGCGTATCGTTTTAACACCATAAATCACTCATGCGCATGAGAGTATGCTTGAGAAGACCCATATCCAACAGACTACTTACTACCTATTTCAAAGGTCGGTGCCAAAAGAATAATACATATTTCCAAAATTTTCATTTAAGTAATTAAGTTCATTAAGTAATTCTCAATATGTAATTACGATAGTCGGAAGAAAACTTGAACGTCTATTCCCAGCTTAAAACTACCTCATCTATATAAAAAAACTAGGTATTGTTATGCTTACTATAACACTAAACTAGGATATACTATATACTAAACTTCTATATTACTTTAAACTATATTACTGTATACTATCTATAATATACTAAACTAGTTATTTTTAGTCGTTAAAATTACGTTTTAAACGCCCCTTGGCTTTCCAAAATCATTGGCTGGCTAGACAATCAAAATCATTGGCTGGCTAGACAATCAAAATCATTGGCTGGCTAGGCAATCAAAATCATTGGCTGGCTAGACAATCAAAATTCATCATCGTTTTGTTCGAGAAAAGAACTCAATATCTCAATAACATTCTCTAGGTTTTAAAATGTAATAAGAGGAACTAAAACCTTAAAGCAAAACCCATAAAAAAGTAAAGAAAAGCTAAGCAAAGTGAATAGCTAAAATCTACTTAGTTATTCTACTGATTTGTATCTGAAACAGCGGTCAAGTGGAATTCGTTGCGACATCCAATTTATTCACCTATTACGAAAGATGTGTGCTCATGAGTAAGTGCCGCGACGCCAGTTCTGGTGCAGGCAAATGTAATTCGTCAGGCCTTGACATTTCTGTGGTTACAGGTCAAATGATTTGACATGCGATTTTACACTCTTGCTGTTTACTGCTTCGTGATTTTGTCTTTGGCTAAGATTTATCAAATTGGTCATGTCATGGGAATAAATTACTTGGTAGATAGTTGCTGGAAATACCGTGATTTGGCCTCTAATCGATTTGGGGTGCAAACTTTGCTTCCTGCAATTACGTCTATCTTTATGCCGTTATTAACGTTTTCGGGGCACAATCCGAAAGGAAGAGATTCGCCAAAGAACTTTAGTCACCGACATAGCTCAAAGAATCAACATGCTGAAGTGGCAATAAACAGGTCATATTTGCCGCAGGACCGATAACCCACAGGGTAGGCGAGTTCTCGAATGGAAGCCACTATGGGCGTAGTTCCCATAGAGTAGGTGGGGCAGATCAGGCCGCCCTATGCTACTCGTATGCCTGGCATAGAAAAGTATAAGTAACAGACTTTCTGCATTTCACTATCTCTATTTAAATTAGAAGAAAATTGTTAGCTTTTACCCCAACCTGGATAAAATCCTAACTACGCTCTTGGAGGCCACGTACCTACCGGAAAAGTGAAATGTGGGTCGCGTTCGAACCGGATAGGCCGAAAACTTGAGCCAGTGGTGGCTGGCTGAGAGATCCGAAGATCATGTGTGAGTTGTGAATGAGCCTTGGGAGAAGCCTATATCCCGCAATAGAGAGATATAGGTTGATGGTATAGTATAGTGTTGACATTTTCGGATATTCCAATGAATACGACGTTGTTATTTAATCGCAATATTTGTGGACGTATATAAGTTAACGAGCTCATTAACCTTCAGTTGTCTCCTAAACTGGATTTCTTTTACAATTTCTCTACAAAGTTTATTGTTTTGGCATTGGTGATTAACGGCTTGGGCTTCTTCAAGAAAACTATGAACTAGGATCCCGCAACATCGACGGCGCACTGGAATCCCTCCTGGTGCTGCAGGTTTCCATGGGCGGCGGTCACCACTACATTATGTGGACCGCCCGTCGGTCTGTTACCTCTATTGAAATGAGATTAACCACTCTCTTTACATTTACGAGTACGGACAATATCAACACCTTGATGTAGCGTTAGTAAAACTAGTTGTTATAGACGAATAGTGTTGGCGGAACTGTTTGTCGGATAGTGGAGACAGTTATAATTCATGTTTTACATTGACTAATTTGACTGTACGTCCACAGACTGCGACAGCAGCGACTCGGGTCACCTGTACGAGTCCCTGGAGCCTGCGCCGACACACCCCACGCACGCCACGCACGCGCCACTCGAAGACGACTTCGACTCCTTCGACAGCGACACCGACTCTGACGATCAAAAGGTTAGTATTGTGTTAAAATTATTTAAATTTACAACCATAGACAATAGGATTTAATAGGTTTTTTTTCTCTCAGTATCTCTGAAACGGTTCATCGTTGCAGAAAACCAATTTTACCAGTAAAGAGCTCAAAAAGTTGAATCTTTTAGTGTCTTTAACTCTTTTTGGGGGAAATTGTTGGATAATCGGTTTTGACCCTAAGAGGACGATAATATATGTATAATACATATGTACTTCTGTATGTATAAGGAACATTATTCAAATCCACACTATAAATTTATATCAGAGTAATTATATTGGACATCTAGACAACATAATTATATCTTAATTAATCAGAAAGTCTAACATGTTAAAACTTTAATTACCTAATTACTTATGTTATTAAAAAGTTAATAGAAATAGGTGATCAGTATAGGTTAGCCAATCTTTACCTACACCTATAGATAGTCATAGGTATAGAGATTAAATTGAAAGATTAAATCCCCACGAGAATTAAATTGAACAAATGAGTAATAAAAGATAACGCCGAAAAGATAAAAGGTAAATAAGATAAAAGCGATAAAATGCATCCTAACGATTATTTCGCCGCCATATCGCGTTGCGATGTGAGCAAGGAAACATTTTATTTATTAAGTAGATACTTTTTTTTTTACTTTACCAATCTCTTTCAAACCAGATTCGAAGACAAGGTATACTTGTGTCATAGAAGTTTAGTTCGCGATTATAATATCTATGGTGAAGCGTCATAAAACCATTGCGCAAAATTTAAAGATTTTGTTTTTTTTTTTCAGACTGTAAATAGGGAAGATGCACCAGCATTGCCCACGTCGCGATTGCCATCGCCACCTAGCGGCGGACAGTACACACTAACAAAAATAGCCAGCGCCGCCCAGCGGAAAATGCGGCAACTCAAACGAAATCTAACTAAAAGATATTCTGGTGAGTTTTTAATTCACAACCACGCCAAATAACTATACAACAACTGAAAAAAAAATAAGTTATTAAAAAAATATTTCACCCAATGATTATAACACTGCTAAGTTTTTCCATTTTTCCACAGTGGCAATGGACGGAAAATCATTCAGCAAATTGTCGTCAACTACGAACGGCACTAGCGAGGCTCCCCCCAAAACAAAGAACAAAATCCCCATTTACGCAAACTGCGAAAAGCCTGAAATCCTACCCGTATATAGCAACGTCAACTTTACCGAGACACGATCTGTTAAGACTGATAATATGGGGAAAATAAACGGATCGTTTAAGGAAGAGTTGAGGACTGTGATATGTGAGAAGAGGCATAGTGCTATTGACATCCCCCCTCCATTGCCTGACAAGCTTCCGGAGAAGCCTACAACGCCAACAAGTGAGAATAGTAAGAAGGACAGTGGTACTCTGTCGAGGAAGACATACTTCTCGTTCAAGTCACGTTTTAGGAGGGCGTCATCGGTCGCTGTAGACATCAATACGGAGGTGCCGAGCGCACTGAAGATCACCAATTCGACATTCTATTTGACTGACTCCATGGACGGAGATTCAGGTTTCAGTAATTGGTTAGTATATCGATGGGTCCTACGTACAAAGTGCCAGAGTCAAACTAGCGTTGTTTTTTGTAATTGCTTGAGGCTATGTCAAATAATGTTTAATGTGTTATAAATTAAAAAGTATTTTCTATTTCAAGATTTTCGATTGAAATATAAATAATGCTTATTTGACTAAAACAATTTTTCGTAGCGTTTCACAACTTGAGTCGGGAATTTTAAGTGAAGCCCTTACCGCCGATTCACACTATTACGGTTTATTCAATTCGGTTTTCTTATACGGTTTAGCCGTAAAGGTAAAAAATCTAAAGCGTTCACATTTATTACGTTTTGTGAGTCGGTTTTCTGATACGGTAGAACCGTTTCGGGGCAGTGATTCAGTTTGCTGCAAAGTTTCGTAAAATATGGAAGTCGACGACGTTGCGACCGCGGTTATTTACTGGTATAATAGGCGTAGAAAAAATAGAAGAAAACAGAAGATTTTGGGAGCATTCAATTGTATCACGGCGTTTAAATCTGGGTCACTTTTGGACACTCATGTTGGAATTGCGAAGTGATGAAACAAAATTGCATGTCAATGTCAGCGTTTGACGAACTTCTAAGAAGATTGGAAGATTTTAAAAAACAAGATACGTTTATGAGAAACCGCTTTATTACCGTACGCCGCTCGCGGATTTCAGTGACAGGACACGGCACCGAAAATAAACGAAACGGTTTTTATTACCGCATTCGGTTTTACCGTATACACCATGAGAATACACACATATGATTGCATACGCCACTGGAAACCGCATAAGAAAACCGTTTCGGTAAACCGCAAGATGTGAACTGGCTGTTATACTTTCAATGATATTAGACTATTATGTTTAATATCCCTTTGTTTTTTTCAATTGTTAACAATGCCGAACTGCAAAGTGCGATAGGAATATTCAGAAGCCCAGATACAAGGAACTTCGTCTGAGTTTTTTGTACAAAGGTGACAGACGAGCAGGTAATTGATATGATCATGGACTGTAGATACTGTAGATCATGGATATCTGTGACATCTATATAAAAACTACATTTAGTACATAAATTTGTAATTTATGTACGTATTAAACGGCTCTAGAGTGGTCTTGTCAGTCTTGATCTTGAAATGGTTAAAAGAACCAGCTTTTGAATCACTTACCGCGAGCTGGACTGTCTGCTCTTCTGCCGACTTCATTCCAAAAAAATGAAAACTAGTTTTCCTCAGTCCTCTTCACTTCTCATACCTCCAGAATGGGAGTACAGAGTATAAGGGAGTAAGAAGTATTATACACACACAACCTATCATACACACACACAATCACAAACTCACTATATATTCACTTTTATATTTCTATAATAATTAATAACTATAATAAATCATAGGATACATGCACACATTGTAAAAGTTTTAATTTAATTTAAATGTTTAATTATAATAATTATTTAGTGTTATTTATTTACTAAGTCGCACAGAATGTTACATTTTATAACACTTACTTAATATTTAAACTAAAACATGGTTTGAGTAACATACCAAAATAGGCAACATAACATAATTATTTATTATATAATATGTATTAACACTAAGTTTTACCATAAACAAGGATAAGTATATAAAATACGAGTACCTATATAGGGGCTTATGAAGTCTCCTTTAAACATTTATATGCCTGATTACGGAATCGGGATATTGACCCATACAATATATCTAGATTTTTATTGGTTGCAGCTAGATCATTATACTTTCTACACATACGACGAATATGCGATTTAAATACAATGTTTGTACGAGCATATAGAATAAAGAGGGTTTTAGCAGATCTATCTTCACGTTTCCTGCAAATCTACGTTCTACCGCCTGTACAATGGGGAATGCTCTGAAGAATTGTTTAATATAATTCCCACCTCGGGTTTCTACAACCGCACCTCCCGTCACAGAAGTGCGGTCCATCCGCATTTCCTCGATACGGAGGTGTCTCGCACTATGCGGTCCAAAAACTATTTTATACCGCGAACCCGTAGGCTGTGGAACGAACTGCCTCAAGAGGTCTTTCCATTGAACTACGATATGGGGTTCTTCAAGAGAGCTGTGAATAGGATTTTGCAAGGTCGGCGGCGCGCCCGCATGCCCCCTGGTGTTGCAGGTGCCCATGGGCGGCGGTAACACTTACCATCACGTGGGACCGCTTGCTCGTCCGCCCCCTAGTCTATAAAAAAAATAAAAAAAAAAAAAAAAAAAAATTGATGATCAGTGCATCAGTGTCAACCAAGCCATAAACTATTTTAAATAATACCTAAAGATCACTTATTCTCCTACGATATTGAAGTGTCAACACTTTGTAACGATTAAGTCTATCACGATAATTATGTAGTACCTATAAACTTTTTTCCATGTCTGTAACTCATTATTCACAGGTAACGCTTCTGCACCAATTCTATACTCTTATTGTGTATCTCATAAAATAAGGTAAAATAAATAAATCTCATAAGGTGTCCATATAGACACTGTCATTTATAAATATTACAAACCAAAAGGGGACCCAAAATCGAACCCTGCGGTACGCCTGAGCTAACGCGGATTGGTTCAGCTTTGTAACCCTTGATAGTAACAATTTGCGATCTATTTTCGATATAAAATAATATCCATCTCAAAAATTCCGTGGATACCGTTTTCAGACACTTTATGTATTAGTATTTTGTGGCATACTTTATCAAACGCCTTGTGAAAGTCGATATACATAGAATCAACCTGAACACGGTTACCAAAGGCTTCACAAATAAACTCTGAACATTCCATAAGATTAGTGACAATTGACTTATTCCTTACAGAACCATGCTGCTGAATGGCCAAAGAAGATTTGATATGTATATATTTGATATATATAAACTATCGTATACTAAGGATTTAAAAACCTTAGAGAAACAACACTTAATATAAATTTCTCAACTGTATATATTGTCGACAACAGGTATATTGTTCACCTGTCATTAGCTTTAGTTCTATCAATATTATTTTTTCATATTGTAGCTGTTGGTAACTTAATAAAGATAAATAAATAAATTATTGTCGACAGCAGCGACGGCGGCCCCGGCTCCGACACGCTGTCGCCGACGGCCCCTGCTCGGCGGCGCGACGGTACGCGGCTGCGGCCGGCCTGGTCCGAGTCCTCCCCCTGCCTGGCGCTCGAGCGGCCCTCGGTGCCGCCGCCACCGCCACCCGCGCGCACTGACCTTAGCGCTGTCAACGAAGGTAACGAGCAGGCGTCAACTGGACACAAACTGGAACTAAAAATCATAAATTAACCTTTTGACCAGTCAAGCGCGACACGGCCCAACCGGGGCAATCAATACAAAAGAGAACGATTAAAGGTCTAAGAAATAATAGTCATTGGAAGTGATAGGTTTCATAAAGTTCATCTATAACCTTTTTCTTAATGTAGAGGAATGTGGAACTAGGTCTTGTAGATTCAAATGATACCTACACAGAACTGGGAGACAATCAAAATAAAATTAGTTACTGTGAGGAGAATGTTGAAAGATTGTTAACCAACAAGCATTCAAAAAATATATATAATCAATTTTGGTGTTGCCACACTCATAAAAAGATAAATGTCTGTGACAATGAGCCATCGATTTGGGAATACATACTATAATTGGGCCGTTCTAATAGGTCGTATTTGAGATATACAAACCATATAATCCACCGATGTGAAATATTAATTGTCATACACGCAACGCTTCCAAGAAATAGACGCTTAAAATTGATCGAATTATATTAGTATCGTGTGGTGGTATAACTCGATCAATTTTAAGCGTCGTTTTCTTGGAACCGTTGCGTCTATGACAATTAATATTTCGCATTGGTGGATTATATGGTTCGTCATATGTCAAATCCAACCTATTAGAACGGCCCAATTATTGATGTTATACAAGCACTCTAGTGGGCTACATTAGAGTCTAATAGTGTTTTATGTTCAGTTGCTCTCGAATTCTTTAATTCATATGTATTTTGAAAATTGAACATTCTTACTTAGTAGGTACTAACATAAGTTTCAAATTTCACTTTTTAATGAACCCCTCCTCATCTGCTTCACAAGAACGCTTCTTTGATAAGAATATATGACATTATGTCATCTGGTCTATTCCCATATCGATGCATTGAGTATATATAGTATACTTGAATGTACAATAATCTGTTAGCATGAATTTGACTTTCACCTGTAAAATAGTATTCAACACTGCTCAAACAAATTCTCGGCCAATCAGATACATTAGACGCATTTTAAAATATTGTTGTAAAGTGTATCTATCATTTCTGGTACGGGAGAATTTCTTTAGAATTCATGAAACTTTAATAATTGATTAACAAAAAAAAAAATTTAATTGCGTCTGTAATATGAATACAAATTACATTCAGATAGGTATATTATTCAATTGTTTTGTATACTTACTGCAGTTATTTCAGTTGACGTCTGTCCGTCTCGCGAATTTCTATAGAATAGATACTATTCTACGACAGAATGTTGACTATTTTAAACGAAGACAGCGCTAAACAGAGGTCAGTGTCTCAGCTTGGCTATAAATAATTATATGCATACAAATAATAAATTATACATGACTCGCTAATTGAATTATTTGACAAATAGATCTGCTTATCCTAATATGAACTGCTTGCCGCTAATACAATAAAATATCCTATTATTCGTTATAAATATTTTATTCAACTCTGTCTGAAATTTTAATGATATTTCGAGTTTATATTTTTATATCTCTAAAATATATTTTCTGTCCTAACAGATACATGTTGCCTTTGCTTTGCCAAAATGAAAAATAATAATCATTTAAGTGTGTAATAGAAATTAAAAGAATATTTTTTTTTTCTTACATGTTTTTCATTTTTATCTGTGTATATAAATCTAATTACACAATTTTCTTAAATTATCTACCAAATTAGACCTTAGATTTAAAGCCACAATTATATAATTGTAGAGCGTAAATTGGTTTTGGTTGGGTACATCTAAATCTATAGGGTATAGTTTGCAATATAATATTACTGGTCTCGGAAGATATAGTTAAATTTTGGTTAATCGATAGATGTGGTGCTATGCCACGTGACAATAGTGAAATCATGCCCATTTTCTAGTAAATAGAATCAATTTGTAGCAGGACGCGACACGACACATCCCAACACAATAATTTAATTATGGCTTAAACTTACGGCAGACTGAAAAGTTTAAGTATAAGATACCTACTGACAGAGTGGCAACGCAGAATTAATGACTTCGTAAGAGTGGCAACGCGGAATTAATGATTTCCTTTAAAATTACTAATAATATACTTAAATGAAACGGTAGGGATCTAAACGTTTATAATTATTTAAGCCAAGCAGAGGAATTGTGTTATAATTTTTATCACACTGGTTGTGGTTAATGTGTCACATATTTACCTATGTTATGTGATTGTTTATATTTGTTTGCACTGTCTTTGTTCTTTCATTCTTTATTTTATTTAACACTAGTTCAGAAGAAGAACAATTCCTTTTTCTCTTTGCATTGGTTTTGGCACCTTATTCTGTAGCTGCAATGTTCTCTACACATCTTTAATTGTAACTACAATAATTTTCCTTATTTTCATAACTAAATATAACTTTCTATAACCTACCTATACCTATCATAACTTGACATACCTACCTAGTCTAAATAATAATTACAATAATTCCTACAAAATTTTCTATTGCAGTCCTGTTAATTATTAGTGAGTTTGTCTTTGAAATAATCATGACTTGAACCGGCCTTGAACAGTTCAGTATTTAAATTAACATCACCCTAGATAATATCATCATTGTCCATGTAGTAGTTGCCTATTAAGCACCAGTATACTGGTGAGGAGACTCCCAGCAATCAATACACAATATATATTAATAATAGTTATTATAACATAGTATGTAATTTACTGCCGGCATGTTTACTGCCGACAAACTGTACTGCAGTTTGGCAGTTACATTTTGTAATGTTTCGGTGTATATTTTTTTTGGATTTAAATAAATAAATTAAAAAATAATAATTGCAACGACCTGTATTTTAATTATAAAGTTCCGTATCCAGTATCAAGTAAATAGAAATTGTCCAAACTCCTTGCTATACGTCTGCAATTCAAGCCAGTCGCATGGATTGCATATTGTTTTTTTTTTACTAATTTCTGTGTATTGTTACATTGGAGAATAGTGAATAATTCACTTTTAAATCTAAAAACTAGCATAGTTTTATAAAAAGTATAAGTACTTTGTAGCTTCTTATTCTGCTATACACGGTGCACACCAAACTTTTCACTCAACATTATCGATTTCATTGATCTACCATAATTCTTACAAATGAATTGCATCTTCTCTCTGTGAAGTCTTTACCTACTTGAGTAGGCGTCTTTACAAATACCTATACATCCATTATAAGGTATACGTTGTACCTGCTGTATATGTGTAATTACGTCTGTGCATGTCAATTTATTCGTAATTCTGATTCATCATAAATAGTAATCCTTCGATGCTAACAAGCAACGCACGCGTTTTATAATATCTTTTTGTTTTGTCTACATGTTTAATGTTTTGTGTTAGTGTTCTTGTATGTTAGATGTGTTTTGTCTCGTTCTTATGGGTCGTAAGTTCATTTATTATTTCTAAAAAAATGTTATTTTAAGTGACGTTATGCTTATATATGTCTATTTTCCTCTTCCGTGTAATATTTTTCTGAATCTTATATATTTCACCGTAAATTGTTCAGATTTGTGTTACCTATTAATATTTTGTATTAATGATTAAAATTGTTTTTTAATAAATGTATTTACATTGTAATACAGTGTAAGACATAACATAAATTATAGTTAATTTAAGGGGGAAATATACTAAAAGAAATAATAGTATCTAATTTAAACCGTTCCTTATATTTTTTATGACCCCATAAAAGGGAATACCTATTCCTTTATATCGCGATACTTTACTTGCGATTTTATAGAGTTTAATAAAATCATTTTATTCTATAAAGAGATGATTACATAAAAACTTGCATTATAAATAAACAATCATACAATAGCTTCACTAGAGAATGCAGTGCACAATTGATGTCTATCTCAGTTTTTATAGCCTTATGACCCACCTGTAAACGCGAATGGTCGTGATGACGTGATGATGTCATTCATAATGCCTTATAGAATTATACAAAACATAATAACAAACAAGTGCATTGCTTTATAAATATTTGTGTTTTTGCTGTAGAGTGAAAAACTGGTCGAAGACAGCTATGATGGACAGTAAGAATTATTTTATGTGACAAATAACACTGATAATAACTAATAAAAGATAATGTCTGATAAAACCTATAATAAGAATTGTAGCAGAGTCAAAGCATATAACATTTTTTTTTTAAATTCATAGATCATCTTACCACAAAGGCATTACGTTATTATATAATGCTATTACGTTGATAATAAAATACTAAATTTTCTATTCTTTATTAATATTCAGCACATTTTTATAATAATTCGAAAAATCAGTGCGTAAAAATATTTGCTAAAACTTTCACAATTAGCGAAATCGAAACCGAATACGAAAGTTTACATTTTGCGAATCTCGCATATTTTGACGCCAAATATTCCATTATATCCCTAATTGACAACTAATTATACCTACATAGACTTAAATATATTTTTCACTCTACAGCTTTTGCTTATAAAAATATAATGTAAATTACACAAGGACAGGCCCTTACCTACCATTGCTATACTTGGTCACAATTCGTCAGATCACCTTGACAAAGAGAATTGACAAAAATGTTGTCTATGAAAAGATCATTATGCCAAACAAAATATATATTTTTTCACAAACTATAATTACAACATACCTTACTAAACCATCTCCCACGATCCGCCCACACACAAGATCTTTCTCTCATCTCATACATCCATTACTGGCAACCTTCTTCAGATAACCGGAGTACGTCCTACACTATGCTTCCTTGTACATGGTCTCCATTCAAGGACTCGGTCTTTATCAATTCAACTTTATCTTTATCTTTATCAACCTGACGATTTATTATATGATAAAGCAAGCGGTAAATAAGACTGTCTGTGTAATTTACCTGTGTTCTAAACAGTTTTGTGAAGCATAAGTTATTGGTGATGTAGAACTGAAGCGGCTGCTGCCGACGCTGTCGCGCAAGGACAAAGGCCCGCGCACGCGCACCTCGTGGTACGCGGAATGCGGCGCAGACATCGCGACCCCAAACAACGCCGACACCTGCTGGTATGAATTTTATAGACGACTAGATGTTCTATTTCATATACCTACTTTTATATTAGCAACTCAACAGCAATTAGATATAATATAATTAATATATAATTATAGCTTATAGCCGTTTAGGTGGCATTATTAGGTCAGCTATTTTTTTTCGAAAAAAAAATGTAATTACAGATTTCCTAATGATCCAAACACTCTCTGTCCACTTGGGCAAGTTTAGCTCCCTAAAAGTAAAAGAATTTTCAAAATGGGCGATGTCATTCATACCTGTCAAAACATAGATTAAAATATTTTTCGTAGGTACATTTAAAAAAATAGACTGTAGAACTAACACATCTAAGATTTATGAGTAGAACTTGATAAGTTCTATCCAACAGCGTGTTGACGTTGATTTTTTTTAGAACTTTTGACAAAATCTAATTTTTTTCGAAACCTGCCTAAAATCAATTCAGTAGATATCTCTTGCATAAAACAAACAAAAAATGTCGGTCTTTTTATGATATTAAGTAGGTAGTATGGTATTGATTACTTATTTGAGTACTTTTACAATGATTTCTATACAATAGAAGTCATTGGGTTTTTAGGAAAAAACTCGCTACGTGAGGACTTGCGTAAATATAGGTAAATCTATAAAACAATACTGGTGAATAGTACACGTAAGATCTATAAAGCAATAACATGACAAGTACTTACTATAAAATTATGACACACACGTTTTTGGTAGAGTCCCATACATTCCCGGCATTCGTCAGATGTTCACAATACACGTGACAAAATAAGTTATAATAACCAAAAACTTAAAATCAAACAAATATAGGCCTTAGCCCAAGTGTATTAAAGTGGAATGAAGTGGGGAGCACGCGCATGACGCGCGTCGCAGGCGACACAGAAATGACTCACCAGCCAGTTCTCGTACACCGTTATGGTGCGGTCCAAAGGATAAGCGACAACTGCAATTATCAAAGCTTGTCAATTATCAATTATAACATTGCATTCTAATCGTTCTAAATAATTGTTCAGTTATCAGATCATCACTATTACTTATAATAACTAAGAAAAATCAATAGTTAGGCATAATTTCAAGACTACTTTAATAGTCTCACGCTATTTAAAAGGAAAAAAATAACTAATTTGCTTTAAATCACGAAATTATTTATGATTAATTTGGTTTCTGTTTCCCATGGTTAGTTTTTACTTTCGTAATTCAGTTAAAACTTTCAGCTGTATGGAAATCGCAAATCTGTTATTTATGTCGCTAAAAGTTTGTCAATTGTACCACAGGATCAGTTTTAACGTTTATTCAGGTATCATAAAGTGTTCAGACGTGCTTCGAACGGACGTTACTTGGATTTGAATTCTCACACGTGACACCGTTATCGCGTTATAGTAAAAAACGTGTATTACGAATGAATTTGTTTTAAATATTTTTTTTATTTCGAACTGTGAATACAATACTAAATGTTTATATGTTTTTCTCTATAAACGTGTCCATTTTTTGCTGAATGTAAGCAAGTCTCTTAAGTGTGCTTTGGATAGCTTTTTCTCTTTTTATTACAAGAAGGAAGAGCACAGGTATCTATTTATTGCTATGAGGGATTTTTATTTTATTAATTATTTAAAATATGGTCCTAAACCATCTTGCCTCTCCTTTCATGGACCATAATGAGCGAGAGACTGTATAACCCCCGCCAGAAGTACAGTCGGTCGGGCTTCAGGAACCCAGGGCGAGAAACTGGTGGTGGAGCCGCGCGGTATCGAGTAGCACCGCCTCCTGCATCTTCGCCGAGAGCGTTACGATATTATTATTACACAAGTAGGTGATGTGATTTTATAACAACAACTTAGTTAATGGTTTATGTTGCAGGTACGCAGAGGCCGGTCTCTACCAGGCGGGGAACATCTCGTCATCTTCAGGGGCATCGTCGGGATCGCACCCCGCCTCGCCACTACCTCATTCGCTGTTCACGCACGAACCGCTCTATCAGTTCTACAACGCTGCTAAAGTTGAGGTAAAAGACTGAAATCATACATATAAATGTCTTTTCCCAGTTACTATTGAACCTCTTAAATTCGAGCCAGACATTCCGGAAACCCGCGTTGCATATATAAGACCGCCTCTTGATTTAAAAAAAAATCGAAATCAATTTTTATTTCAAATTTACAAGTGTTTTATCAAAGAAATCTTCGTAATGTTTAGGTATATTATTTATTATGTTCAAGAAATACCGAAATTAAAAAGTAGATAGCTGGAGACCAGAGCATTTTTTTTACCTTATCAGTGTCGGGATAATCTGAACATGGATCGCATACCAATAAAGTTAGCAAAGGTTAAATATTTTAGGAAGTAAACAAGTTAATCACGCTAACACGCTCTAATTGCGGTGTTGTTTGCAATTAATAAACGTATCGTCAATTGAAAAGGCTAATTAAATTGTAATTACATTGACCTTCAAAACGAAGTCTAGTAATTTATTGCGACCTTTTAAATGTTCCTGTTTTAACGAAAAAAATACATTTAAGCTTGCGACCCCACTTGTTATATAAATACAATTCGGTATATCAAAATTTACCTACTTTAGTAAAAAATAACAAAAGCGAACAGTGTTTAACATCGGTTAAGAAAACTGTTATTATTAAGTTCAATATTCAATTATCAAATATGCTTATCAATTATTCAATTATACTTTATTATAACATAGGCAACGTTATAATAAAGTACATTTTGGTACATTTTCGTAGCATCGCATAATATTCTTCTATGCAGAAATATTTTTTTCTGTAGCCACCAAGTTTTCCAGTTTTTTCTACTTTTAGCAGTTAAAGGGCAATGGCTCTCCGCCAGTCCCTTGATGAGTATTTTAAGGGACGACGATGATATAAAGACTAATTTCTACCTCATTTAAAGTCCTCTTATAGAACTGTTCTTCTCCTATAGTCCACAGTCTACAGTGTGGCACTTTCCTTCGCCACAGGTCAGGATTTCTAACTTTCAGATATTCTTTGCACAACACCATGGATTTGATATAACAGGCGTATATCAATTGTATCGATTCTCTCTGAAATGTTCAACTATATTCAAATGCCCTACCAACATCAACACGGGGACTCAATTCAGGACGCAGACAACTTTGAAGAAATTTACCTAGTGAATTATGCCTTATTACACTACTAGCTTACTCACTATTCATATGAACTCGCGACTTCGATCCCGTGGTCTACAATGGCATACATCGTAAGCAGCCTATCTAGCTCTTTGCCAAATTTCAACGAAATCGCTTCAGTCGTTTTCAACGTGATTAAATAAAACAAACATTAAATTATCTAAACTTTAGCATTTATAATATTAATGAGATTGTACGTTAATGTATGTCTATCAAAAATTCAATGGTGGGTATCACCTTCAAAGCGATATCGCCCTCAATTAATTGAACCCCATAAATTCACAACTTTATATTAGGTAGGTTCGTACCTACTTTATGTTTCTCCGTTCTTTTCCCAGTCGGTGTGCCGCGAGACCGGTGACTCTGACTCGGACACCTACGATCCTGGTTCCTCTACCGGCAGCACAGCGGCGTCCCCTCCCCCCGCGCCAGCACGCCCCTCTGCGATGACACTAGTGTCGCCGCGCGGGCCCGCCCGCACTCTGTGGTGCGAGGTGCCCGAAGTGGTCAACTCTGCAGTCCTCAGTAAGTAAGACAGGTTTAAATAAAAAATAACTCCATCCTCTTAATACTGAATTTCTTCCGTAAAAAAATAACATTTGGTCTACTTTTAAAATTTTAATTTTTTTACACTCACTCCCTCTCTCGCATCGCGTATAACACCGTGATTTATTTAAATATGAATTCGATTAGCAGTCGTTTATAAATGGAGTGTGCTATAGATAGTGTATAGACTCTATACTACCCAGTATACTATAAAGAGTTACTCTATACTATAGAGTAACAAAGTCAGTGACATCATTTAACAAAGCCCCTTTCATTGTGAGAACATTTTCAGACAAGTCTACATTTTAATTACAGTGAAGGTTATAAAATCAGTGCTATATTAGTGTTTGTACCACTATCAATAAAAAGCAACCATTTTATTGCCTCCTACAATTTCAACTAACATTTTTTTTATAGGTTCGTTAGCGCCAGCCCAGAAACGTCTACAAGAAGCGAAATTCGAGCTGCTCACATCGGAAGCGTCGTATTTGAACTCACTCAACGTGCTCGAAGCACACTTCATAGCGCATCCTGCCTTCAGAGAAACGCACATTCTACCCAGAGCCGACTGGGAGACGCTGTTCTCTACTATATTACCGGGTAAGTTCCTTCGGTAACCTATCCTATGGCGCTTTTAAGTCCGCGGACGTATTTGACGGTAAATCGCAAATATATTTATATTTCTTCATTTCAATCGCTTCACGTACAATCCTCAGATAACAGTGACGTTTGGTGGAGAGGATTATTGGAGTGCAGAGTTCTATCCAGTGATTAATTCTAGCGTTGAGGATGTGTTCGGCCATTGCTGGTTTACTCGTTTGGCGGCTTCTTACAGCTGCGATCTAAGAAACCGCTCTGCATTGGTCGTTGTAAAATGCCTTACGGTACCACTGCCTCTACTACTGGATATCTATACTAATATAATAAAGAGGTAAAATTGTGTGTTTGTAGGTATGTTTGGGCTAATATCTGGAACTACTGAACCGATTTCAAAAATTATTTCACAAATAGGAAGCTACATTATCCGTGTCTAATATAGGCTATAAATTATTTTGAAATTTATGAAAAAATATATTTGAAAAAAAAAACATAAACCGAAGCGAAGCGAGGGCGGGTCGCTAGTATGTATTTAATATATATGTTTATCCTAAAGCTTGTCACCCGAAAATTGTAGATGGTACACATTAATATATTTACATATGAATAAGTTACATATGAATAAGAATAGGTATACACATGAATAAGTCATCATTATGTTTCACTCCACCCGCTACTGAGTAGTAAACCTCCATTTATCTAGGGGGGTGGCTAATCACCCCCCTATATCTCAACAATTATTTCCCCCGCAACTCTTTTAATGTCACCGACCCACTTCACCACCGAACGACCAACGCTTCGTTTACCTTTCGACAACCTTTCGTCGAAAATATACTATATTTTTAGTATCCTAAAAATGCATTCAATGTATTCCAGTGCGCAAATGCTCGCAACTCCTAATGAATGAGCTAGAGAAGTGCTGGCAGGAGAACATCCTGCTGCAGGGCATCTGCGAGATCGTACAGCGGCACGCCGAGAAGTACTTCCACGTGTACGTGAAGTACTGCGAGAACCAGGCGCTCATGGTCAAGGCGCTCATGAGGTTGCGCGACCGGCCTACCTTCGCTGCAGCACTGAAAAGGTAACTTCTGCCTAAAACTGATTAACAAATTCTCAAAGTCCGTATTAATAATGTATGGAAAAAAATGTTGTAGAAATAAAGCGGCAGACAGTCCACCTGGTGATGAGTAGATGTATGCAAACAACAACAAAAAAACAAACGTTTCTATTTAAATTATTATTATTCTATTAAAATCGTCGTTCTTAAAAAATATTTTCAAATAACTAAAATACTTTCTAAAAAATGTTAGTTATTAAGTACTACCAATGTCCACGCTTATTTCTACTTTAAGTGTAAGCCCTTGCACAGACCCCGATTCATAAGGGCTGTTATAGCATAAACACCCTTATCAGTCAGTAGACGCATGCTCTGGTCATTGATTTTTGTAATGAAAATAAAATAAAGTGGAGTTATGGGTTCGTGCATAGTGTGACGTCAGCTCAGTTGGTGGGAGGCTCCGAGGAATGAATACAACCAGTCCTCACCTCAGCTATTTATTTTTGATTAATTGTGATATAAATAAAGAAAACACCCGATAAAGTGTTTTTTTTTTTTATAAATTTACTATTAGGTATACAGCAGAACATCAGTGTCATGCGGAAGCACTGAAGGCTTTTCCGAAGTATAGTATGCACGTCTTTATCAATCGATAATTAGACAGCAGAATGATTTTAAAAGGTTTTTCTGATTTTCGTTAAAGAATAGTTTTTCTGTCTCCTTTCGTTTTTCTAAATAAGAGTTGTTAAATTTGCACACGGGGCTGCTTTTTTGCAGCGTTTCAACGAGGCATTTTTTTATTTCTGGGGGGTCCTAGATCCTATAAAGAAACATCTAATGAAAAATCTAAACATTGGGACGCGCTAATGGTAGATATCTGTATTATGTTAAAAAATAATTGCTCTATTGTCAGAATTCAGGGAAAAAACAGAAGAATACGTTTGTATGGACAAGACGCTGTTGTCGTTTCCTTTTAAAGTGTATATATAAAAGTGCATAAAAATCCATCAATGGATCTTCACAATGAATTTTAGTGGACAGAGGGCTAATATCATCTGTCGGTTGCAGACTGGAGAGCCATCCGGCGTGTCAGAGCCTCTCGCTGCACTCGTTCCTGATGCTGCCGATGCAGCGCGTGACGCGACTACCGCTGTTAGTGGACGCGGTGCTGCGGCACCTCGCGAACACCGACGATGAGTACCGCGGCTGCGTCGCCGCGCTCGCCACGCTCAACAACGTGAGACCATTGCTTTAAATTAATTTTAGAAGAGTGATGTTGCATGAAGCCACCCGGCGTGCCAGCGCCCTGCCACATCCTGGATACTGCCAATATATCAGTCCCAAATGACAAACGTTGGCACACACCCGAATGAATGAATTCTGGCATATTATGTCATTTACTACCGAACCCCGGTACATTGGGGGAATAGAATGGCGTAGGAAATGCAGTACGGTAGTGTTCTGTAGCCAGTCGTGTCCGCCCAACGGCTGCGGGATTGCGCTCTCGTGGACAATTAGGCGTAGCCAAGGTGCGGCCGAGTGGAACGTGACAGACTTTCTGAATTACACAATTAGATCACGCCCTTGTCCCCTCTCCTCTCCACTTTGATAGTTAATGGGTTTTAACGTGTGTGTATGCGAGTTGCGTAGTGTGTGTCCGACGTGTAATGTCGTGATTGCATGTTCCAGTTCGTGTGCCAGTGCAACGAGGGCGCGCGCAACACGGAGCGCGTGGAGGAGATGTTCCGCGTGTCGCACTCGATCGAGTTCCCGGCGAGCGTGCGCAACGCGCCCGTGCTCGGGCCCGCGTGCGCGCGCCGCGACCGCAGGTAACGCGCACACCACTAACAATAACGATTTATTTATTATTTACTATGAGTGCCAGCGACTTCGTTCGCGAAAACTTATGATTCCTGTGGGAACTTCATAATTGATCTAGAAAAAAAGTTAACCTAGTTAAAAGTTAACTAAATGTTTAACCTAGCATATAAGTTGCAACGGTGTCAAGTTTTTTTTATATAGAAAAAAGGCGGCAGACGAGCATACAGTCCACCTGATGATAAGTGGATACTGTAGCCCATAGACATCCGCGATACATGCCAACATCAGTCCAGAATGACAAAACGTTGGCACGTCCCCGGATGCGCTGTCACCTTTACAGATTAAGGAATGGATAGGGAGGAAGGGTTGGGAGAATGGGGAGGGACAGGATGGGATGGGAATGGACTCATTACGTACATTGCGAAAATACGATAAAGTATTTATAAATTATATCATGTATGTTTAATACAAATAAAGAATTTGAATTTGATATTAATAAATAATCTTGCAGGCCAATCCGATGGCTGGTGCGCTCCGGCGAGATGACACAGCTCATCTGGAAGACTGACGAACTGAAGCTGACATTCGGCAAGAAGTTCAGCAAAGTGCCACTGTACTTTTTCCTGTTCAACGACCTACTCGTCATCACCAAGAAAAAAGGGTAAGAATTTTGTTAACGAGGAGTACCTTTTGTGACTTTTGCCTCGAGAAGTGAAATTGAGTTTTTGTATGATTAATTGTAAAAATTGTGTATTGTACGTTTTGCGATTTAACAGTAACAGTTTATTAAACTTCAAAGTGGTTTTTTGTGCGTAATGTTTGTGATACTCAAATAAAAGCGTGGGACTACGTTTTCCTTGTGATTCCAAGGAATCCTCTTCTATCCTCAATAAACCTCACGTCTAAAACTAATACTAATTTTAAGAAAATGTACATCACACTTAAGAATTACCATAGTTTTAAGATATTTCAGGCTTTTTTCACCACCTCCAGATTAAGTAACTGTTAACAATCTGATTGATAATTAATTAACAATCTGCCAATTAAATCTAGCTTATGCCGACTTTCTGATACCTTCTGATCAGGAGGTGGCGAGAAAACCCATTATTCTCTACTCTCCATTATTCATGAAGTCATGAGTGTGAACCTCGACCCGTGCCATTTATACTGAATTACGAATTCTTAAATTATCACTAACTCGGCGATGAAGGGAAAGATTATGAACAACCTCGCGTGTTAAAAAAATCTGAGATTCTACTTATATTCACCAATCCGAAATGGCCCCGCGTGGTTGTGGCCCGAAATCCCCTAGTGAATTATTAGGGGAGGCCAGTGCCTTGCATGGGTATGTCATAGCGTAATATCGATCATGCCCTGCAAGGGAATGTTGATATCATACTTAATAGTGCAAACCGCGTCAAAATCAGTTGAATAAATTTTGAGTTTATCGCGAACATCCTTTCGGATACTTTTTATACTGTTTAGTTGTATTTCACTATTTGTTAACTATTCATAAAATTGATTTATAAAATAAAAACTATATAAAATCTGAACGGACATTATTGTAATCTTCTAAAATACTCACAAACTCGACAGGTTGTTATTGGAATACATTGTGCCCAATAAGAAGTAAGCTTGCTGGCCGTCACATTTACAACATTGATTGTTCCTTTTTTAGTATATTTATTTTGACTTAGTACAAATTAGTACATTTGAAAAGGAGAGTGCACGCTGCAATCCAACACCCACTGGTCACGCTCGACTGGCCGCGTTACCCCTCTCTCACAGAAGACTACCTTGAAATATACTACATTTCCCACTTTATCTTATTTCCTTAACGTACGTAGTGACTGAGACGTGCCAGAGCCCATTCCCATCCTATCCCTCCCCATTTTCCCAACCCTTTCTCCAAATGCATTCCTATAGCTCCAAAGGTAGACAGGGCATTCGGGGGCGTGCCAACGTTTGTCATTTTGGACTGATATTGGCATGCATCGCGGATGTCTATGGGCGACAGTATCCACTCACCATCAGGTGGACTGTATGCTCGTCTGCCGCCTTCGTACGTATAGAAAAAAAAATTATTCTTTTCATTTCAGTTTGTAGTTCGTCCGCTGCCAGGAAGTGGGATATGTTTATTTTAATCTTTCACGTTTTGTATACATTTTATATTGTAAATCGGGTCTGAGCGTAAAATTAAAGGTTTTTGTTTACCTCTTGTCACTACTCTTGTACATTTAGGCTCGCGTTACAACACATTTAATTTTACTTGTTCAGACCCGATTTACAATATAAGATATTTATTTTTATTTCCTTAATATCGCAGCGAGGAGCAATATGTGGCAGTAGAGCATTGCCCGCGCTCGCTGCTGGAGGTGTGCAGCAGTGACGGCGGTGCGGCCGCCGCCAAGCACGCGCTGCTGCTCACGCTGCTCGAGAACCACGAGGGTCGCACCGTCGAGATGGTAAGCCCGCTACATTGTCACTAACATACCATGGTTGTTATTGAATAATTTACTCAGACAACAGACCTTTTATTGTTTTCCTTTGTTTAAAGTTTCTACCGGTGGCTAGCTATTAGCAATGTACATTTGCAGGTTCTGATGTAAGTGTAGTGTTTGATGTGACTTCAGAAGATAAATAATTTCCATTGTCCTCCGTACCATTTTATTATATGATTTATTAACTAAAGTACACATGTTGTTGGCGTGCGGGAGACGACAGGCGAGAACAGTGTGGTCAATAACGCTATACTACAAATTATTGACGTTCGTAAAACACAGTGTGCGTTCTACGTGCATACAAATTTACTGTCTCCCTTCATACTAATCTCACTATTTTCCATAAAATTGTTCACTATTTATGCTTTTACACTTCTATTGTATAACATGAAACGCAACGCAATCCAAATTAAACAACGCAATTGGCCCGTGTGCATTACTCGAACGGTCAAGATGGAGACGAGATACTGTGAGGGTTGAGAGGCGAATTACGTGATCGCCGCCGAACATGCGATTAAAATTAGTAAAAAAAAATAATCAATTAATTAATGAAAGTAATAGAGGCGTCAATTAATCGACCTACCTCAAGATGCCGATGGACATTAATATAAAATTAATTATTGTGAGACAATACTGTTCAATAATGAGACAATACCGACCCCATATAAGCGACGCGCTTCGATTAATCATTCGCAATCGCGAATCGCTACTTTGTCATGTGGAATCCCTGCTCAGCCCAATTGGAAATTGTGACAAAAAAAATAAAAACAAAAGATACTGCCCGATAACAATAAATTGAGATTAATCCATTCGCCTCAAATGGACTCGTTTCATTCATTCAAAGGATTTACTCATTAAATAATTTCGATTATTTTCATTTGCAATCGAGCATCACTAATTTTGTGGTGATTTCACAAATATCTTATACATATTAATCAAATGATATTTAAAAAAAAAACGTTGCGTACTTACTCTACGAACGATACAGAACCCAAAACAGATTTTTTTTAATTTTTTGTCTGTCTATCTGAAGATGCATCACATGAAAACTACCGTACAGAATTTAATTTAACATCTATTTTATCCCGATCCGTTAAAGATTTCCCACGAAAATCACTAAAGTTCACACGAACGAAGTCGCTGGCATCGCTAGTTTTATGCAATGCAAGCAGCCCTTTCAGTATCCACTACTGGACATGCACATGCACCCTCTCATGCACATTGTCGTGTGCATGAGGGATGTGTGGCCTTAAAACGCCACGCTGGCCAAGCAGCTACGCGAGTGCACTCTTTTAGAGAGGATGTAGTGCCTCAGGCCTTGTGGCAACGGGCTAGTTTCATAATAAACACATATTTCTTGCAGCTGCTATCGTGTCCTAGCGAGACGGACGCGTCGCGCTGGTCGGAGGCGCTGGGCCCGCCCGCCGTGGACGCGGAAGGCGAAGCCGTATACGCGGGCTGGGACTGCCCTCAGGTCGCTGCCCTATTCGCCTATACACCAGCACAGCCTGATGAGCTACCATTGGCCGAAGGGGACGTTGTTAATGTCACCAGGAAGACCAGTGAAGGTACGTAACTTACATTTTAAGCCCAGTAAAGTTGATAAAATTAAGATTAAATAGAAAAAGTGTGCCGTGAGGTGACGGCCAGCTTTAGAATAGCATCACCCCATCCCTTCCCGCGGGTATCGTATAAGGTGACTAAGGGCTAAAAGAGTGGACTCAGCAATCTGCTTGACCAGCGTGGCGTTTTAAGGCCACACATCCCTCATGCACACGACAATGTGCGTGAATAGGCCCATGTGCAGCAGTGGATACTGAAACGGTGAGTGGATCTTAACAAAACTTCAAATGTCCTGAAAAGTAATCGTGTCAAAAAAATTTGGCGAGAGAAGAGGGAATGATCAATTTTTAACCATTTTCTCGAAAGCTAATAAATTTACAGATAAGTTGTAAGAGTTACTTTCATATCTATCTATCTATATAAAAATGAATGTTTGTTTGTCCCGTATGCGTTCCTATACCATTCATCCGATTGCGATAGTGAGTTGTTGTGCCCACGCCCGCGAAGGTTTCTGGATTAGTACAACCATTTATGTCATCCTCTTGTAGTCTTGTACACACAAAACATTAAGGGACTAATCACACTCGCCAGCATCAATTCGTAATTCGCAAGCTATCGGCTGCGAAACTGTGTCATCGTATATTGTAACCTGCTTTTTGCTGAAGAGTATTTTCTCACTATACAAGAATATGTCCGTATTCGAATAGCAATAATGTCTAACTCGTTTGCTAATCATCCCGCCCCACCATGTATGCAGCTCATTAAATACAAACAACTGAGCATGAATTCGCTTACATAAGCATGCCTCCGTATCAAATCGATGGTTCGTATCCTTAAGCTTGTTTTCACCCTTGTAGTTATCTTCTAGAATGCTTAAGGATCCGTATCCATAGGAAAATGGAAAATCAAACAAACTTACCTGCAGTGACTCCAAAGGGTGGAAAAAGGGGGTACTACGTGTATGTGTTCATTAAAGAAAATCCGAAATATACTAACAAATACGCATTTAAACTACGTTAATGCGAAAGCGGATTTGATGCGAAAAGGTGATGATACGCACGCACCTTTATACAAATTTCTAATTTTCTGTGAATAAGCTGCGATTCGATGCTGATAAATGTGCTTAATACCTAATTTACATATATTATTTGATGTTGATTTTGATGGTCACCTGGTGTCGGCCGGCATTAGCATAGGACCCCATGAAGAGGCCCATATTTAATAGTGGACGATGAAAGGGCTAGTTATGATTACGGATGTGCCATTGATGTCATTAGTTAACTATACGAGTATATATTACTGCAGGCTGGTACTACGGCGAGCGCACGCGCGACGGCGAGTGCGGGTGGTTCCCGGGCGCGTACACCGCCGAGATCGCGTCCGCGCACGTGCGCGCACGCAACCTGCGCCAACGCTACCGCCTGCTCGCGCTCTCCGGCACATACCTCGGACAGAAGAAACGACCATAGCCACCTCACCTAATAAACTCATCAAATTATACCAAGACTTCATGTCTTCGCAGACAAAGTTGATCGAACTCACTAATACAGTAAATCTTTTTCTAGAAATTCTTGTACCCACGTAATATGCGACTAAAATGTCTGCTCGTGCTCTTCGGCACCTACTTCGGATAGAAGCATCCCTAGCGACATCACCCGAGAATCTTATGAAATAAAACTAGAACTTCGAAAAAACATATTGTACACAAACAATTTTATAGAAACCCTGCTAGCACTTAAGGATATTAAGAATATCTTCTGCATACTGGCGCCAGACAGATACCTACTTACCGGCGCTTTTCACCACTTAATCCGACCGGAAGAAACTGTTCTAGTGGCATTAATCGGAAACTATAGAAATAAAATATTTTCTTCATAGTAATACAACCTGCGATAAATTTACTTGCTCGCGCTCTGGACCGCCTTCCTTAACCAAAAGCGACAGTCCTACTGACGTCACCCGGTAAACTATATAAATTTAAACTAGGCTTTGAACCAAAACTTCATGTCTCTGCGGGCCAATTATAACAAAATTGATCGTACTCACTAATACAAACAAATATTTTCACCCATTTTCTTCTAAGTGCGTAACTAAAACGAGTGTTATAAGGTTCTTTTCGACACATGTCTCAGACGAAAAACCGTCTTAGGACAAACTTGAGAAATAAAAACTAGGGCGTGAAGTTTGAAAGTAAGTAACTTAATAACGGGTGCTCAAACAACTTAATAACAACGTTGCTCGCACTCGCATACAGAAAATACACATTATTGTATGTCTGTAAATGTCTACTTGAGCTCTTAGGCACATACTTCGGGTCTTAGTGACATCACCTTATTAACTACATAAATGACTAACGACCAGATAAACAGACATTTCTCGGTATTAAAATTAGTTCGAGTCGTGTTTTATGGAACCTCATGCGATATGAATAGAGCTTAGTTTTAAATCACTGGACTTATGAAATCAAATGGCCTTTGCGTAGACAATTTAATAACAGCGATGCCAGCATTCGTCGATACATGGCGGGAATGGGTGACAGTCCAGTAGATATACAGAGAAGAAAATATAATAACAAACAAACATACTGCAGGACATAGTTCATAAAAGTGTTTACAAGAATAGGGTTGTCACAGTATTCAGCGCAGGGACTCAATTCTGAACCATTTTAACAATTCAGTTGCATTAATCAGGGTCAAACATTGTATCTTAATATACTCGTATTATTTTATGTTGCGATGTAAAAGATTCGATGTATTCCAATAGTGTTTACTGTGACAAAGTTATTGAAATCTATGCAATGGTTGTCAGTTGAGGAGCTGGTCATACTGATTTTGATTGTCAAGACTATGACTATAAATTGTATTAGGTCCGTCCAATCACTGCCGTTATTTTGTAGATACAAAACATAGGCTATTTTTGGATTAATATTTCAAATGAAATCACATAGATAACGAATGCACTATAAAATATGTTGGTGCTTATTTATCAAAATAGATGTACTTAGAATAATGTACCGTATGTTATACGCTCTTAAAGAGTTTCAGAATATTCTATGTAGTTGATAGTAGAAATGTACAGTTACGTATGAGATTGACACATCGTTATATTGTACAGTATTGTCATAAAACATTTTACTGATTAGTTTTTAAGTTTACAATTATTTTTAATGCACGTTTTTCCATTTAGGCGCGTTGGCTTTCCAAAACTAGTCATAATATGATGATGTTGGAAAATGTACACACAATTAAATGTATTTTGAACAAACATTTACTGTTTTTATGTCCAATTGAATAAATATTAATATGTGCAAAACGCGTGTTTCGTTTGTCAACATCAGCGGGGGGACGCAAATTGAACATGTTATTTTGACCAAAATAATGTTACAATTATAAAAAAAGTATTGTAATAAAAACATTCCGAAGTTCGTGTATAATTTTACGGTGTTGGCAAAAATTAATGGCGACTAAGTGACAATTTTCTTAATCGTTAAACGTGATTAAGATTAAAGAATCCTTTAAGCGCAGCTAATTTAGTCGTGGTTAATTTTTCCCATTATATTTTTAGTCGATTGATCAATCGATTAAAAATTTTATGCCAACTATGTCACTGTACTCGTTTAAATCAAGGGTCGGACATACATTTAAGTATCAATGTTTATACATTCTAAAATATAAGTATTCATGATAATCAAAACAATCATTTATAATAAATAAATGTCTCGCCCTTCTAATGGTACTTAAGTAAATTATTGTTGTGTATATTACAAAATGTAACAGTTATTAGGACATGTGTATGTAAAATCAAATATATGGATTAAATTGTATGTTTAAAGGATTTTTATTTACATACCCTAGCACACCTGTACTTATTATTCATACGTGCGTTCGGATCGTCACAGAAACCAGCCCGTTTAGCATCCACTGCTGGACATGGGTCGCCTCCTCGTGTGCATGTATGTATACGGCACACTGACAAAGCAGGTTGGCGAGTCCACTCTTTTAAAGGCAGTGTAGCCTCAGCGCCTGTGGTAGTGGCTGTGGTAGTACGACACCAACGCGAAGAGATGCTTGCGGTTATTATTCAATAATTCCCTCGCATAGAAACACCCCTCGGGTCGAACTGGAAGAGAGTGGCGTCAGGCTTGTGTCTGAAATCGAAGACTAGATCTAGTCTCGATTTAGGGTTCTCTAAACCTTACGGGGGTGTCCGAGGTGTGTTGAATAAAATCATCACAGAGTTTAATGTTCAATGTTTTATTGTCACGAATTACACAGTACGCAGTCCACGGACGGTTTATTATAAATATACTATGTAATGACGATGGAAACTGAATCAGAATACCAATAATATCGCAGAGCATAAGTACGCGCAACCGTTAGGTAGGAAACTGGCGCGGCGCATGCGTATCGAGACGAGCGCCGCACGCGCCGGTTTATCCATAAACGGCGAGCGATTCTATTATGTATGGCAAGTATTTTATTCATTTTATTAGTTTTTTATTTAGGTTTCATATTATATATTTGATTTATGTATAATTATATATGACACACCACAACCTATTGGATTTCAACCATAGTAAGACGCAAATCTGTACATTCACCGCTAAAAAAACCCTTTTGTGGTAGCACCTCGCTTTCAGAGCATACTTCTTAAGATCTCGGAGAGTATATAGGGATCCTTGGTGTCGACATTTCCAGCAAATTCGAATTTAGGGGTCATCTAGAAAATAAAGCCAAAATGGCCTCCAAAAAGCTCGGTGTGCTGAACAGAGCGAAGCGGTACTTCACCCCTGAGCAACTCCTAACGCTCTACAAAGCACAGGTTAAGCCCCATATGGAGTACTGCTCACATCTCTGGGCCAGCGCACCGAAATATCAATTGGACCCATTTGACTCCATCCAACGACGTGCTGTTCGAACTGTCGACGATCCCACTCTCACAGGGTTTAGAAGCATTCGGAGAGACGTTGCATCTCTCTGTGTTCTACCGCCGTGTACAATTGGGAATGCTCTGAAGAAATATTCAATATAATTCCCACCTCAGATTTTTACAACCGCACCTCCTGTCACAGAATTGTCACAGATTATTTCGTACAAATAGGCATTTTAGGTGGGTATTTATTAAAATACATGTTGTAAGTACCCAAACATTTTATTATTTCAATTTGTTACAAGATGTAATACTCTCATCTAAACAACATACATAACTCATATGAGTGTTGTAAAATATATTTCAAAATATTCATAATTAACTGCTGAATATAACGAGTGCTCAATGTACTTATATACGTTATAAAATTAGTCGATATTAAAAATATTGCGCATTTTTTTCTTTTATAAAAAATACAATTTCAAAAGGAAATAAATAATAAAAAGTAGGTATATTTTTTCGTATAAAAATTGTATAAAGAATTCGTAATCAGATCTTAAAAAATAAAATCAAACCAATCTCAAGAGATGTTGTGCTTATAATTATAATATAGCTATTATTGGGTCAGGCAAACGTTAGAACAAATACAAACTCCTTTGCAGCTCATTATTAACATATTTAATGGGCGGTTATGTGGCGCCGACCACAAATATCACATTGTAAATCAAACCTATTCTTTCAGTTTGAGCAACGAATATGGACGTTAAAGATCTGATTCTCACCAAACAAGTGACGGCAGCGGCACAAGCGGTGCCTGCGTGTATTTTAATAAATAGTGCACTGTATCTTCAACGGACATGGTTTTAATTTGTATGACGTCGCGAGTATACACGACGTACTTGACGTGTTGAGGTGATACTTCAAATTGGTTCATAATCACGTTTTTGATACTAATTCACAAAATAGTTATCATTATCAATTTCAGGATTTGTGTTGATATTTTTTTAAAACTAAACGTATTTTTTGGAAGCTGCAAGCAGTATTCCAAAAAAATGTCTAAACGTAATTAAAATCGTCGTTAAATTATAATTAGGCCAAAGTCACTATAATAACTCATTCACAAACACAAAAAAGTTTGTAATCATTCTAACGCTTGATTGGCCAATGCATAAATTGTGCACCTTATAGGAATGAAAAAAATATGAATGTCACAGAATATCAATTGAGTGATCTTACAAGTAAAATTATGCATACAAAATATTAACAACACAAACAGAGATCACAAAGCAAAAAAAAACAGTATGTAAATGGAATGACTCGAGAATACATAGTAGTCCAGAGAATTACTCACAATAAGAACACAATAATATTATTTAGCACCTTTTTGTCTGTGCCTTGATAGAAAAAGCAAAAAATATTTCAAAAAGTAAGTTATATTTTGATCAATTATACTGAGCCCATTTTTTTAAAAAGCAAAAAATATTTCAAAAAGTAAGTTATATTTTGATCAATTATACTGAGCCCATTTTTTTTTTTAAATTACTATCTATCTGTGCAAGCAAAAATAATTTCAGGGATTTTAATGATGGCATGTAGTCATGTAGGATTTTAGTCAGATCCATTTCAGTGTTCCCATGAGAATTATTATATGTATAATCAAATCATAGACGTGAACAAAGTTGCTGGCACAGATAGTAATAAAAAACTGTAATGATATTAGAGAAGCCACCAACTGTTTTTATACCAATATACTACAAAAGTATATAAAAATAATATAAAGTCCTTTTTATGATTTTAATACTCTCCTTACTCTGACAGGAATATTAAGTAGAATACAAGTTTATATTTTTCGTATTTATTGGGATTCAATTACTCTAGTCCCATGGGAGGTTTAATTAACTAGAGTAATAAAAATGAGCACTGAGCGCTCGAGCAAATCAGCGCTAGTGAACCTTAATCTTCCTGTTCAAGTTGACTCGTACATACGGCTCGAAGGACCAAACTCTATGTGGGCCACTGCTTATATGCGGTTCCATATAGAAATTACGCCAGGAATGTCATTGATGCATAAAAACATGTTTAATGTGTTTGCCTGCTTTTATTGCACTAAAAGTACATGCATGTCAGGAAAAATGCAGCAAAACATATGAGTTCACTCATACACTTCTGTTTAATGTTTAACATCCATTTTAACATTCAAGTCTTAAAGTTTCATTATAGCTTATTCAGTGCTTGAGTGAGTGTTCATTTTCACAAATTAGGTTCAACCATAATCTCCTAAAAATTAGTATCTATTTTGTTTGAGACAGCTTTTACCAATATTAAGCCTTAACAAATCAGAGAAGTCAAGTAGAAAAAATGAATCTCTTTTAAACAATAACAAACATATGTGTCTCATATTCTGGTTTTGGACGAGTTGTTCTTCACCTCAAACAGTTTCCGTACAAAATATACCTGCAATGCCCCTGTCGCTCCTATTGCTATGATTTGAATCAATGACCATCTGAAAAAACATATATTCTTAGGAAGATTTAAAAGAAATTTCTGAATAAAGTTCATCTCTACTTAGAAAAAAGGCACAAGTCCATTTTGATAACATTCAAGATAAATGGAAAAAAATGTTTGGTAAAATTTTCATTAATTTATAAATCAAGATAGAAACTTGGGTTTTGGATAAAACAAAAAGAATAATCATTGTTTATTCTTTTTTATTATTTTTAATTTCCAAATATAATGTTAGTTGTGCTTACATTAAAAATGTTACTACTCCTACCTAATGCATTTTCTTCTTGAAAGGGCAGATTTCTTAACTAAGGCAGATACTTTGTGGGGCACATTTCGTAACAGATTGGAATTTCGAAAATTCTCAAAAAGTTTCAATGTCAGTATCAATGTTATTGGAGAGATTTCATCAAACTAAAAAATATGGAAATTATAAAAATCTAACTTTCCGAATAGTGCCTGCCATTGGAATTTTTATTTAATAAAGGCAATGGATTTGCATAAACTTTAGTGTACTAGGGTGCACAATATTAGAAACCCACCTTTAGAATTCTATAGGGATTAATGTAAAATATTCACCTCATCACATATGCATTATTATCCTGAAGCAGGTTGTAGTCTCTAGATTCTCTGGCTCTTGAATGATATTGATACTGCAGGATATCATTGATGTTACGCTCCACAAACTGAATAGAACTCTGAAACATTACACAAATACAGATTTATATACTACAGTATCTCAAATTTATTTCAATATAACATTATTATAAGATTCCTGCTTCAAATATTCCCAAATTAAGAGTAGTGTATTTAGGGGGGTAATTGCACAGATAAAAATTAAAGGGTTTAAATATTTTCTTTATTCTGTATAGATCTATATATATAATAAAATCAAAACAGACCGGTACATGAAATGTTGTTTGAAAAAAAATTGCTGCAGTGTACTCTACAGAGGATACAGAATCCAGAACAACCCCTTGTAGAATTTTTGTCTGTCTGAATGCACATCACACAGAAACTACTGGATGGATTCTAATTAAATTTAGCATAATTATAGCTGTTGAGCTATAACTTTATATTATAAATGTAAACCCGATAGGCTATACTCACAAATATTGTCAAAGGGAGATGACCATTTTTGATTCTAATTGACACATATGTTACAGTACTTACAGTAAAGTTCTTTATATTCATGTCAAGCTCTTCCACCTCCTTGGCATATTTCTCCCACATATCGTATCTTATTACAGACAGGTACAAGTTGACTAGTTTGCCTGCAAATCTCGAGAACTGGTTGTCGATGCAAACTGCATAATAACCACCAGAGGATGACTGGTCTGCGTACTCTGCACTCTGCCGCCATTCGTAAGGATGCACTATCTGACCGTTGGGGTGCCTCACAGCAAAACCACACATACCATCACCTCCTTTCAACACCTGTAAACAAAAAAATAAGTATATAATCATGACGCAGATTCAGCACTACATAATGAGTAAAATACAGCCTGACCTAACAAAACCTTAGTGTAAAATGAAGCCAAGAAATAATATGATGTAGAAGAATTCTAATTAAAAGCCAATTACCTGATAGCTAGCGTAAAATGTTGCACCCGGTTGAACATATTGGTAGTAACAGTCCTCTTTACCGGCGTCGATATGGACTTTGTAGTCCATGGTGACCGCTGGTAAGTTCTCGTACCATGGTACAGTAGGAGATGTGGTAAATACATCACCAACAAGTGATAAAATGGTAAATATTAATGTTAACACTATAAACATATGCCACGTCTGTTGAGCCATTTTTCAAAACTGATTAGAATGACAAGAAAAGGTATATCGTAAATGTCAAAAGTGAAAGTTATATATATTTATATTTGGACACTGGCATAACCATTGGTCCACATAAATGTATACAGTCCACATTACGGCCGTTTGTCAAAAATAGTACCGATTTCCGCCACGTGTAGACTTATCGTGCGCGCAGTCTAGTAGTTGAATCTTTTGGTAAAATAACCTTAATTTTTATGAATGAAAACTGTCCTAAAAATATCTATTGGTACTTGCAAAATATACTTTATGAAGCAGTATGAAGGCTAGATACTTGACGTTCTTTTCATACATAGGAACGCCCTTCAGGTTTGTATTCCTAGTTATTTTGTCTATAATAAAATAACTAATCTATGCTCTAAATCCTGTAAAGAATTATTTTCTCTATAAAATTGCAGCGTAACAAATTTAATAAATACAGGTCTTCGGAAAAGATATGGCTGAAAGAAGGCAGCAACTATGCTGATCCCGAAAGTGTACAAGGGATGCTAGAGTTGGCCCTATTAAAGCTAAGATCTTTGAACTATCCCAAAATTATATTGTCTAGCCGGTACGTATAGCAAATTTACAAAGAATCCACATATCTCTAATGAATTTTTTCTAGTATTTTGGTCTATAGTACAGATGGTAGACAGATGGAGGACAAATGAAGATAAGCCCATGTACACCACCGCCCATGGACACCATGTATTAAATATACTACTGATGATCTGGATAATTGGGCAAGAAAACTTAATTCATTGAGATGATAAATTGTGATGTCTGTTAATTTATTATTATTAATTATTACCAACTTTTTAGTCTACCTCTTGGTAAATGGACACTGTCACCCTGCCACATCTGTAATATATTGCCCTACAACATTGCAATATATTCCAACATTATCTCATAAAACACACTCATTTGACTGCATCCAACGACGTGCTGTTCGTATTGTCAACGATCCCACTCTCACGGGCAGTTTAGAACCCCTCAGCGTTCGGAGAGACGTTGCACCTCTCTGTGTGTTCTACCGCCTGTACAATGGGGAATGCTCTGAAGAATTGTTCAATATAATTCCCACCTCGGGTTTCTACAACCGCACCTCCCGTCACAGAAGTGCGGTCCATCTGCATTTCCTAGATACGGAGGTGTCGCGTACTGTTCGGTCCAAAAATTATTTTATATCGCGAACCCGTAGGCTGTGGAACGAATTACCTCAAGAGGTCTTTCCATTAAACTACGACATGGGGTTCTTCAAGAAAGCTGTGAATAGGATTTTGCAAGCTCGGCGGCGCGCCCGCATACCCCCTGGTGTTGCAGGTGTCCATGGGCGGCGGTTACACTTACCATCACGTGAGACCGCTTGCCCGTCCGCCCTCTTCTCTATAAAAAAAAAACAAAAAGAAAAAAACCTGAATGTGCCTTTGAATCAATCATATTTATCATTTATATCACATCACATGCAATCATATTTATGTTTGCATAGATTATGAAGAGTCATTGCACCCAGGAGCAAGAGATAGGGGGCCATACCTGAAATTGATTTTGATACCTGATACTATATCTGCAAATTTATTACAAAATCACCAGACAGTCGAGTCTATACCCGATACGAGTTTATCTATATGTATAGTCTATATGTGCATCACTGCGCACAACCGGACCGTAATCTGCATATTTACATTTAATTCTTTGTGCGTGTTGCAAATAAATTCCTTTTTCTATCCATCTACCATTCTTAGTTTGTGCAAAAAGTTTCCAACATCCACAATCCTTTGATTTTTAATAGCAATAACTTCATTTTTGAAAGAGCAAACGGCATGTGTTATTATAACATTTTAAAATCTACATTAATTAGGCATATTTTTAAATAAAAACCATGCTACTTTCACTAAGATCGAATTCTCATCTGATAGATCATGAGCTGGCCTATCGATAGTTTCAAGCTTGGCCATCCTGTATAAGTTTTGTTAATTATTGTTTAAACAATATTAATTAACTATATTATGTCCCCAATGTATTTTTGTCTACAATAGTGTCTTTCATGCACTTCCTAATTGAAATTTTCTGATCAACCCAAAGGTTAGCTGGTAGAGAATGCCTTAAGGCTTAAGGAATTAAGCTCGCCATTTGTAGACTCGCCTATTGCACATTATTGGTATCATCTGGTGTTGCAAGTGTCCATGGATGGCGGTGACCACTTACCATCTCGCAGTCTTCTCGCCTGTGTGCCACCTCTAAAAATGCATTTTATTAATATTAGGTACTTTGACCTGTCTTTTAATCTTTTACTTACAAAGAAATGAATTATAATTTTTTATAGATTCAATTGTAATTTTTAGAAAATCTAATCTTCTCTTCTTTCTTCCCAGTACTGATGGTGGAGTACATGCCTTAAATGCCAGTGCACACTTTGATCTCATGAGATATGGCACAAACATATACGATCCAAATAATGTTACATATGAACTCAATAAATTCTTCAAGAAAACCAAAACATGCATTTATGTGAAGAAATGTTTAAGAGTTCATGATGACTTTAGTGCTAGATTTAATGCTGTTGGGAGGACATATTTGTACAGGTATGGAATTATTGTTGGCAGAGATTTAAGATTGAAATATTTCCATAATTCATCCCAGGGACTAAATTTGATAGCAACTTGTTGATTTAATATTGTAATATATTAGTAATAACTGACAGTCAGGACAAGTTGAGAAATCCATCCTTGGCACCCCAGAGTGTAATCGCGCAATATCCAGCGTTGCTTATTTCGTTCGATTGAAGTATAATGTATTAAACAGTACACAATATTATCAGTACATACTCAATGTTTTGCGCCGCCCAGAAGCCACAACTGCCGCTGCCACCCGTCGAGTGTAAAACATAACCCAATGCAATTCCAAAAAATAATCTGGTCTTCCAATTATCATAGAAAAACTGAAAATTTAAATAATTATAGTGAGTGGAGGGACCCCCAAAAAGTCGCATAGAAAGACAAAATGTGGACCACGTCTAATCTTTAGTTCTTTTTTCTTATGTTTTTGAGGTCACTGAATATGAATATGAAAAATGGGGGAACATTGAAAAAAATAAGGTTAAATGATATATACGAAATAAATAAATGATAAATACGAAAACAAAAAATCATTACTTTTTCATGTTTAATTCACTGTTTCTCTGGTAATTATACATACAATCATTTTGAAATTTTAAATGAATTAAAGTGCTGTGGTTATTGAATATTGATTGCGTGTGAACACTCGGGCCTCCTCTCAGTAAAAGTCCACACTCAGGTACAATAATTTATATTTTATAATAATATGAATAATATTATTATAAAATATAATGAATGAAATGACTAATATGAAATAAAACACACTGCGGGCGGTAGCATTAATTTCTGAATGTTATCCTAGAACCCTGACTTATAACCTAGGTATCCTAATACAATTATGGAGAGCGAAGACAAAACACACACATTGAACAAGAGACATAAACATTACGAGTAGATAGATATAAAGATATTGTAAAGACACACAAAACAAGGAAATAGACATAAATAATACAACATCTTATATAATACGTAGTAACACGAGTAAATAATGCACGTACTAACATCTCACAATCTCGGAGGAAAGGTGTGTGATGGATTTACTTCGTTCGTCTCTATTTGTGTATGTACGAGAATTCCGCCGTTCGCTCTTTACTGGTTGTGCAACTCTTTCTAGACGACCCTTTTTTCTCCGACATGCACGATGTCAGCACGTACATACTACGCGCACTGATTTTATTTACACACACTAATTAACGGGCACTGCACTTTCGTTACGCACTTATTATTCTGTCGTGCACAATATATAAAGAAAGAGCATTAAAAACTAAACACTTGAATATACGGATGGTAAAATGAAAATCAAGAGAAAAAACAATAATGGTAGACGTAAAGAATAAGACGACGTAAGACGTCATGACCAACTAGATGTCGATCTAGTTTGCTTCGGCCGGCGGATTCCTAAACTACTCCCCCGCTGAGACCGAAGCTTACTGAGGGCGATAGTACCTAAGCCGGGAAGCGGACGGTTCGACCGGATTTGGTTTTCCTCATCGGACTTCATTGCTTGACACTAAGGCCACCCGACACGGTAGGGTGCGCTTAGAGTATCGATTGCGGCCTGCGAGGGACCGAGACTTCAACGCGACATTGCGCATCGGGCTTCAACGAGTTTCAGCAACAGTGCAGCTTTTCCTCCTAGTTCGCTTCGGCCGGCGGGTTCCTACAGAATTATCTTCAAACTATTCTTAAAAACAAAAACAACAAGACCTATCCAGACTTTCTGAAACCCTTCTTTGCCTGTGTTCTTCTTCTTGTTTGCCTTTCCCTTTATTTATGAAAATTTCCCACACGATATCAGGAATTTTTACATACCATCGCAAAATTTGAGTGACGAACTTTCGAATTTCGTGTTATCACCAATACAGTAATATAATATATAAGGAAGTTCGCGCGGTATACCGTAGTAGGCATATCGGGACTAGTGCACATATATAGCAACAGAAATATCAATTAATTATCTCTTTTTCGCGTTTTTCTCTTTTGATATTTGAAACAATTTGACGTATGTGCTGTATATGGCCGTCTTAACGCCATAAATCCCTCTATATCCAGCAGTGGATACTAAACAGGCCAGTTACGGTGACTTGACGTATAAAAAATTTATAATTCATTCACAAATCGCAACAAAATTAAAGAAAATAATAAACGTACAGTAAGAATGTTCATTTATTTCATAAGTATTGTACACGAATTATGACATTTACATTACGTCACAGCCACAGCGTATTAAATTAGAAGCTACACATGGACAAATCAGTTGTGTCTACACGTAATACAAGAGCAAAAATACTGCCGTAAAACCTCCATTAGCCTTGCATACATATACATCATAGTAAAATCAAGTTATATTTCCGTCGACAATATCAACCAGCCATACTCTATCATATATTTAGATGCAATAACTATATTTGCCTTGTTCATTTATAAGTCAAGTAGGTATACAGTTTAGAAGGTATTGTTTTCTTCAGAATAGTATGAAGATTAACCAGTTTTAAAAGGAAATATCTATAATTGTTAGAAATATAAGAGAGATATTGCCGGTTTGAATATAAAAAAAGTAATAAATTCCTTTATTCTTATTTCTCACTGGAACGCCATTTTATTCAATATTCCTCAATTTTTTTTATTAAAAAATAACTTCCGATTCGTATTCAGCGATCTTGAAAACATAAGAAAAATCTGGAACTAAAGATTAAAATGACAGTTGTCACTTAAAATTTATTTTAGGGGGTTCCCGCACTTCGTTCATTTTGCTATTCATAATTTTAAAAACCTATTTGCAGGTTAGCAGTAGTGAAGAATGGAATAGTGTTGCCAGACAAAACTTCAATAGCACAATACATTCCTATAGAAGAATGGAAGAGATGCCAATTTACAAGGTAAATAGTAGGTATATGTATTGTATCCAAGTTACAGAATAAATACTTCTTTAATACGAAATACTGAACGTAGATACCAGGTGATTGTTGCCGACCGCTGTGATAGCGACCTCTCCAAAGAAAATCCCCAAGGAACATTGGGAGGTGTGACGGGATGAGGAAAAACTCCTCGTCCCCTTATATGGGTCCCCCTATTAGTCATGGGTATTCACGACTTCTCAAGAGTGTTTCGGCTCACTTAATCCGGCTCCGCTCGCGGATCCGACTCTTAACGATTCCTTGACTCCTTTGATTCACCTACTTATATTTTATAAGAGCCTGAGAGCGACTCATTCGCTTTGCATCATGTTCGTTCATGTAACTCAGCGATCCAAAAATGAAAGGAATAAATAACGAAATAACTCTTCGGCGTCGATAACAGTTAGCCGGAATCATTAAGAGTTTCTCCGCTCGCGGCTCCCGATCTTTTGATTCATTGAATCCGGAGTTACCCATCATTCCTAAATTTCTAAACATAAAATCTGGGGATGTGCCATCGTTTGTCACTTTGGACTGATGTTGTCGTTATAACGTACGTCGCCGGGCGACAGTACCCACTTACCACCAGGTGAACTGTCTGCACAATTAAGTTTCGCACGTTTTAGAATTCCCCAAATATTTATAAATATAAATTATTTTCTACAGAGACACTGGTTTTGACATAGAGAGACTAAGGGAAGGAGCGAAGTACTTCATAGGCCACCACGACTTCACCACGTTCAAGAAATTTGACAAGTTACTGGATGGATACAAACACAGTAGACGGGTGATACAGTCCATAGATGTAAAGCCGGGACGACCTCTTGTTACGGGCTACTCTAGCACACAGGATAGTGTCTTCGATTACTGGGATATTGAGATTAAAGGAAGAGCTTTTGTTCATAATCAAGTAAGTATCCATGAAATGTCCCAGCTTTTGCCAAATATTAATGAAATTAACAAAGAGTTTAACAAAGCCTTATTAAAAGTTGGTAACGAAATTAAAAATGTTTTTTGAAGACTTGAGGCCGCTAGTCGTCAGATTTATGCAATTATATTTTTATATATGAGCGATCTTAGCCGTTAACTTAGATATCGCAAAGGGTACCCGAATGATGGTAACTTGGAAAGCAGTGCTTTGTGCTAGACACGGACACGAAGAAAAAGACACAGAGTTCATAACTTCGGTACACGACTTTGAGCTTCTGTCAGTGTCTAGTGTCAAAGACCTAGAAGAGCCTACCGTCAGAGAGATGGCTCTAACGTCAGAAACCACGTTCCGAACCCATCCATCACTGATTGAAGACTTTCGTTTTCATGTATATTGTCGCCTTTCATTGCAAGAATATTTTAAACGTTTCAGATACGCCGAATAATGGGAACACTGATCAGTGTTGCCATAGGAAAATTACAGCCAGAAGAGATAAAAGTAATGCTACAAGTTCCCTCAAAGAATTCGTGGCATAGCTACATTCAGACGGGGCCTCCCGATGGACTCTACCTGTGTAACGTGGATTATAGACCTGAGGACTTGATCTATGATCCTGACTTGAATAAAGATGATGAAAAACATTTAGAAAAAGACAGTGATAGTGAAAGTGAATAAATAAACGTCAGTTTATAAATGATTTAACCATAGACAATAGGGATAAACCAAATCACATTTTTTTTTAAATTACAAGAATAAATAAATTTTTGTGCTTTGTCCTCCTATATAAAGATTGTCAAAATGAGTTTTTTAGATGAACTAAAGAAGCAAAAAAGCAAACTGAACAAAACGGAAACAGTTATAACAAAAGCAGACGGTCAAAGATATATTGAGAAAGGCGACAGTCTACAGACGCTCCCTCCGAATTACGGTTTCGTAGTGGATACAAAACCGGATGATACTCCCATACTCCTAACAGACTATCTCTACATCGGCTCACAAGACTGTACTGAAAGTAATATCTTAGAGAAGTACAACATAAAGCATGTGCTAAGTCTTGGAATAGAGGTGGAAACCAATGTTAACTGTAAACTCGTGCAGTGTCTAGATTTACCGGAGACAGATATAAAACCGGTATTAACTGAAAGTTTACCGTTCATACGCAAAGCCGTTGAAAGTAAAGAGAATGTATTGGTACATTGTAATGCAGGTGTGTCCCGAACCTCTGCAGTGGCTATTGGTTATTTGATGCAGTATGAAAGTATGCATTTTGATGACGCATATAATTTAGTGAAAGAGAAAAGGCCCGCTATACAGCCAAATACTGGTTTTAAAAAACAATTAATAGGTATGAAGGCTGGGCAAGTTTTATGACGACTTGAAAACAAGGACCAATTAAATTACGGACGTGCCATGCCATCACTCGTTATCTCGAGTAAAAAACATCCAACCACACATTTAGGTGCGTGCTCAATTTTGTTCCGTCAGTTCGAACCCGTGTCGCTAGTATGTCGTCGTTGTTACGAAACACAAAAATGTCTAATCAATTGTAAATAATAATCGAAATTGGTGAACCACGTCAAGGAAGATGTTTCTTTCATCGGTGAGTGGTTTCCCATTACTATTTTAGTGAGTAAATACTCACTAAAGTGACATGCTTGGTTTTCCAACAATTTCATCATTATTTTTTATACAAATTACGACGAAGGAAATAGTTAACAAGTTTTATTCAGTTATTTTCTTGAACTTGAACGTTTACTTTTATGTATTTGAATGTAATTTTTAATTTCGTTATATTATTGGATCGTTTTTTCTGGGAAGGGAGGGCGTGTCCCCTTGTGCACATGCACATGTGGCTGTGTGCCTGGTCCCGCCCGAGATCATGGCAACTATTTACCCCACGTCCTGCTAGGCTGCCACGTCAAACATTCGCTGCCCACGCGTGTCCTGCGTGAGCAATGAGTCTAGCGATGCGGCGCTTTCGCGCGTTTGTTTGAGACTTATTTTGCTTTCTAAATATAAATGACCTACTTTAATCACAATGAATGCAACCCACAATCATACTTTTTTCATAGTAAAGAATTTTGCGACAAAAACTAAAATATAGTGCATATTTTTTCAATCAAAACTTTTTAAGACCTTGGACTTTGTATATTGTACCTACTTTATCACAATTTTTCTGTTTTATATTTTGCAAAATACTCCAGCAACTTAAAACTACATGAATGTGGGTTGGATCCATTCTGATTACAGCCGGTCAAATATTTTAAGTAAATGTTTTCACTTAGTAGGTAATAATAAACAAGCGACAAATTTTATATTGTCATATTAAAATCCGAATAATGGTGACGGCAATCGCGCGTCTTCTAGTGTTGTAAGTGACAAAGATTAAAAAGAACGCATGGGTACTTTTCAACTTTAAATGTATAAATGTAAATTAATGTGAATAAAAATCAATTTGGTCGATGTCCACAAATTATTTTTTCTTGATATCAAGCACCGTATTAAAAGCGTCATTATTCTGTGTTTTAAATAAAACAAGTATTTCAATACAAACAGTATGTTTATTGACTAATAATAAGTACAAGCGTTAATTCAGGTATACTTCCTGTGATAGCTGTCTTGTGTACACTTAATACTATATGGAAGCTCAATTTATTATTATGTATCAATTTCGGCGACTAACTAGAGTTCATACGATACTAGCAACAATACGCAACTGATGAGGGCTACCAGATCAGATGGAGTCGCCAGAAAGGTGTCAGAAATTGAGGTTATATTGTTATTACGCCGTACACGCTAAAGATCAAATTCGAATCCTTTTTCAAGCTGCGTTTCGACAATCCAAATCATGCCGTGTCTCTTTTTATTTTGTGAAGATGGAAATATTTAGATTATTGTAGCAAGTTTTGGAACTTAACCTCAAACAAGTGTAGTGTCAATCAGGATTGAAGTATATTGCTCCATATTCTATTTTATGTATCTCTCCATTGGGTATTTTAATTGTGTTCGCTGCGACAAAAGTACTGAAATTGTAAACGGTTCAGAAGTGTGAGACCCTGGATACAATTTCGAAAAAAATATGTCCCAAACGCTTGCTGTTTGAGGTGCATTTGGAATTTCTTTATAAAATCAGTTGACCCCCTCACATCTCACTAACCCACACTTGTGACAAATTTCAGCATGATAACCCTTGGTAATTCAAATACGCTCACATGTCATCAGGTAGCTGGACAAGGAAAGCAAATACCATACGATGCTCTATGAGTAAAAGTTATATGTGGTAGGTATTTGAAGACTCATTCATTTCAGTCCGATCATTTACTCCGATCCACCAATCAGGAGACGGATCACTGTTGCTAGGCAACGAAAGCGCCAATCACACTCGAACCTTGATGTGTGCCTAAGGTAATGGTGACACTCCAGCCCTCTAGTTAGATGCCTATATTTATACAATAATTACACACCAAATTCATAAGACAGTGTAGCACCAAATTCATCAGTAAATTTTATCATCATCATTATAATTGTATATCTTGTCTTCACATCATAATTATTGTAGCAGTTATTTTATATATCATTATATATTATATGTGTATACAACATATAAAACTCAAAGTTATAGATAGCATCAAATTAATAAAACTGTTATAAAAATCCATAGTGAGAATAAATTGTACTATTTATCTGAGACTTAAAAAGTGACAAGTTATTGATATCGGTCTCGTATGCATTGGACACTTTTATGATAAAGCACATAAGATTTTGCACAGAACCGACAAATTATTTATTATATACATTATTTAACACAAATAAAATTCTCTATGTATATCTATTATATATCGCCATGTATAGCAACATAGTCGACTAACAGTTACGGACGCAATGGTTTCATTATGGAAGCGCGTTTCAAGCATAACAAAGAATATAAGAATTTGGTTATCCAATGAACACTACATGTATTTGGTGATAAAAATAAAATTGAACACGATCAATAAAAACTTAACACTAAAATAAAACTTAACACAACCTCTATATATACAGACAAAAAACGTAAAATTATTATTAAAAAAAAAATGTCCTTAAAATGCGAAATGGCAAGTTAGAGGTTTATGCCAAACACTTAATAACTAATTATATTAAACATAAACGCTTGTAATTAATTACATACAACCATTTTTCAAATTTGAGACGGTAATAAATTAAAAAACAAATGTCGGACGGGAATGTCAATTTTGAATCACATACAAGGTTTTCGCAAACATACAATTACAACATTGCAATGACCAGCTTTCAGTCTTAGAGCTTATAAAATCTCAATTGTCAATAAAAAAAAAGTGCGGGCGCGGTCCTGTGTAATCTGATGATCATTCGAAATCGAGCCGTATTACGTTGCAACACGATACATAATAATGATGGCGACTCGTTCAACGTAAAACAACTTTTATTGCAACGTCATAAAGACGAGAATGGAACAAAAATGTTACGCATTATTCATGAACGTTAACACATTTATTGACATAGTTCTGTGAGCAACATAATAGTTAAATACTAGCTAGATTTCAAAGGGCCATCCTCAGCCGCTAAGTACACGCAAATATTGACTCTTAGGTCATAGGGAACCTACACAACAACAGGGAACCACTACAAAATACATAACTACAAAACTAAAGTTTGAATATTACCAGGTAATTAAGTAACAAAATGTAAATGTATATTGTACTTTAAGCCAAACTTATACACTTATCACAACTCTTAAATAAGGCACTTGCTAACAAACGTTTAAAAAAACAATACAAAATTAAGTACATCAAAAATTAATCTAAAGGACGTAAATAAGATTTCAAAAACCTTTGGGAGCCACCTCTATGAACTGACTATAACATAATAAGGAATGTGATCGATATATAATATCACATTAACAATTGTGAGCATTCTCCTATTCAGGGTAATTTTCTTTTCTAAAAACGCAGTCTGTGATTCGGTGTATGATCGTAAACACCTGTATACTATTAAACACATTTTAAAAATTGATCTCAACTAATAAGATTTTTATGTTTTTTTTTTATAAGCATAACGGCATTCGGGATCACCGAATTTAGTTTTCGAGAACGGCTTTTTTCTCGTCCCTTATTTTGAATAATGCTGTATGCGTCCATTTGAAGGCACTAGAAAATGGATCGAAATTATTTGCGAGCTGTTTTATTCACCACTTTTTAAGAACCGTTTCGTCCATTTGTATAAGAGTAACAGCTATTACAAGTAGAGTTTCGTTATAGAATTCGTCTGCGTATCAGCAGTTAAAGACGGCAATGAAATGGCAGCACTGCATTTGTTGCCATTTGATTAGCTGTCCGGTTACATTGGATTCGGCAATGTATTGGTAGTCAATAGCCAATCACAATACAGCAAATCGCCATTTCGATATTTCATTATTGGCTCTTGGCTGAAACGCAGCATCCTATTAACACTCATGAAATTTTACTTTAGTAAATTGTATTTAATTGCAAAATAATTCCACATTTACTTAGTACTATAAAATAGAACGCACACTGCGCACAATTAGAACTATAAATACTTTTAAAATAACTTTAAAAATGCAAATAATTTCCTCAAGTCTTATTTTATTGTCACTTATTAAGTACCTACTTTAATCTCGGTCAAAGTATTATGTATATTTTGCCTAGAGCCGACAATGAGATCTGGTAGTGTCAATATTTCGGCAGCTATTTACTGCTTATAATGCTATATGCAGTCATTTCCCTATCCACAGTAAGAACAGAACGATCGTTGTGTACTAACTATTTAGTCTCCGTAAGGACCCACGAGTGACGTCACGCTCCTTTGACGACACTATCTCTAGTGGTGTGATACTATCGGTGACTAGTTTGATCGAAATGACAATCGATAATCTCGATTATTAATTGTTTTTTGGTGTAATTTTAATAGTTCATTAGATTCACAATGCTTTCGTCTACATAATCTTTTAAACGTAAAATACACTTCTGTCTCCATTCGAAATGAGGTCAACTGCGCCTCTCTCGGCACCACGTGTAAGAAAATAACAAAAAGAAAATTAACATGATTTTTAGAAACATTAAACATTTTAAAGATTAAGTTTTGGCACTGACGAAGCTCAGTTATTTCGTCATTGGTGATAATGATTCGCACAATGTATAAAACAATTCCTCGACATTTTAACTGTATTTCTTTATACTAGTATTCTGTAAATTATCGATAAAACTATAATCGCAATTATCTAAAGTATTCAAACACAACTAGTCGCCGTGTGGGCCGCGGCTAGAGCTGACGTGTAGACAGTCATGTCGCCATCATCGCACAGCTCTTATTGTGGGATAACTGCTGTTACTTTAGCCATATTATCCTAACTTTAATATCGCATTCCATTCTGGCGTTTAGGGGCCAATGCTAGGCCTAAGTATTATAATTGTAAAATTATAACCATATCATGGTACAATATCTATCAAACGTCTATCAAAACATACGAATACACCATCCATACGGATGCAATTAAGAATACAAAAGTTTTTAACTGTTAACTATAGAGGATTAAATGGACATTCTTATAACTTCATAATAAGGTTAAGTTGAACATGTGTAAAAGGCAGTTCGACTGGGATATCAAGCTATATATAATCTGCTTCTCGCTGCTATATATAATCAGATTCTCGCTGCTTTTAAGCAGGTCTAGAAATAATTAATGACTGATAAGACCTCAAAAGTGCTCTACAAAATGATACAAAACTTGCTTGAGCTCATAAACTCTTCAGCGTGAGTCCCCTGGCCGGTAGACTGTTTGCTTTCGCCGGTGCATCCTTAGCCTGTGAATGTGCAACGGCGATACTGAGGCACTGCACCCATTCCTCCGCGTTCTTCCCGTCCTTGGGCTTAAGGATGAGCGTTTGATCTCCGGTGAAGATCTCGAAGGCTTTGGGTATGTTGCGAGCGCCGCGAGAGACCTTTACTGAACGGATTTGGTTGATGTCTATACTTTCACCTCCACTCTAAAACAATGAGGCTTGCTTCAATTTGTACTAATAAAATAATAAATTCAATTTTGTAGTTTTTATCATTTTCGCTTTATCCCACTAAGGGTGCGTTATATACTCAGTGATACTCTACACGACGAATGCGCACCGCACAGCGTGAAGTATCTCGTCAGCCATCTTCCTTTCTTCTTCAACTGTCCCTTTATAATTGGTTATCTATCATCCGCCAGGAAATCCAGCGCACTGTTACACTATATTCTTGCAAAACAAACTATTTGACATTCAATCTAACTTACCGATCCTTTACATGACAAATGCACACCAGATAGTGTGAAGTATCTCGTTCGCCATCTTCTAAACAGCCGCCATATTCCATTCTTCTTGAGCTGTCCCTCTATAATTTAGTTGCCCATCGGCCGGTATGAAAGCCCGGGGCGCGTTTCCTAGAGGGGGTGTGTGCACGCTGCAATCCAACAGCCGCTGGGCGCACTCTACTGGTCACGTTACCCCTCTCTTACAGAAGACTCCCTTGAAATGTACTACATTTCCCACTATATCATATTCCCCAATTTACGTACGTGTTTCAGTAGTGAGTGAGATATGCTAGTCTATTCCTATCCTATCCCTCCCCATGTTGTCAACCCTTTCTTCAGATTATTTTCTACATCTCAAAACGTATCTCATTTCAAACAAATCAAGCATCCGGGAGGGTCCCAACGTTTATCATTCTGGACTGATGTTAGCATGTATCGCGGTTGTCTATATGGGCGACAGTATCCGCTTACCATCAGGCAGACTATATGCTCGTCTGTCGCCTTCTTACTATTAAACAAACCTATCTTGCAAAATAAATGATTTGATATGCAAAGTGACTTACCGATCCTCTACACGACAAATGTGCACCGGACAGCGTGAAATATCTCGTCCGCCATCTTCTAAACAGCCGCCATCTCCCCTTCTTTTCCTTGAGCTGTCCCTCTATAACCGGTTGTCCATCAGCCGCGAGGAAGCCCAACGCCCTCTCCGGGTGGGTGCACAGGAAGCATCCCCATGTGGCCTGTGTAGGGGGCACCGTCACCCCCGTTGATGACGTGGTCTTCAGCTCAAATACGTCGAAGAATCCGGCTGCGTGGAGCTCGTTCACTAGAACTTCTTGTTCCTGAAAGAGGAAATTGCCTTTAATAGAGCAGTGGTACTCCGCAAATTGAGTATCAAAAGATACTTCTTTTGATACTCAATTTGGTTCCAAAGCATTTGTGGGAACATTCTTAGAAGCTGGGATACTGTCGGAATGCCAAGCAAACGTACTTAGGTTGTAGGCAAATGTGACATTCTATTCCGACGAATACCATCAGATCAGCGAGGATTTTAACGATTGCCAAGCGATTCCCGACGAACCCGGTATTTACCGGTATTATACGAACGACGAACTAAGATTCAGCGGTATTTATCGGAAGTGCTTGTCTTCAATCACCGGCAAGAATCTCTACTCTCTGACACAAACAATTACTAATGTTTTGTTGACAACATTATATCAAACTCGAAAACAAAATTGAAAATCGATGAACTAAAGCAGGCGCTTGCATTGGGCTGCATCCAGAGTGGGCGAGAAGCGAGACGGCCGGCGGCGTTGCGAATCGCTGTTTTTATAACGTGTTAGCAGTTAAAGCGATTCTCGCTATAAAAGAGTCTGTTTAGTATAGGCAAAATTTTATTTAGATTTTTTTCTTGAAAGAAGTACATTTTTTACTTGGGATATTATGACAGATTCGAAAAATGTCAACATTATAAACTACAAACTCGCACAACTATATGCACTCACAGCGGAAATCGCAAATTAACTTGAAGCGTCTCCCGCTGAAAAGCCGGCGCGGAATCAGTTCATGGCCCCGCGCCTACTCCGGCTGCAGCTTTAGTCGTCGGCATCCGTGGATTTCGCTGTAGCTATAAATGTCCCTTACCTTAATTCCTGGGAATGCACTGGTGACTAATGTCATGAACGTCTTATTCTCGCACTTAAGCATGTCCCAGCAGTTCTTCAGACTGGACACAGAGCTGTCCCTGGAGGAGAGTGCCGCGGAGTGTCGGGCCTGTAGTGCGAGGAACATAAGGTGGATCCAGACGCGCGGGGACCGGGTGCGTATAGAGAATAGGGAGCCGGCATACAGACAGTGTGGGCCGCGGGTGCCGCATGCGAACTGAAGGCGAGCATGCTTTTTGCTGCGACGCTCTGTAATAGAGAAAATAATATAATCTATACATATAATAAAATCGTAATAGAGCCGTGTAAAAAAGTGATTGCAGTATAAAGTACGAATGATATAGAGCTTAAAACATTTATTGGATTGTTTGTCTGTCTGATGTATGACAATATAAAATACAAGGTAATCATGGAAATGTTGTTATAATCAAAATTAATTATAAGTTGCACGGTGAAATTACAACAAGGGAGGGACGGTCACGCGAGTGTAACCTGGAACGTACATTGGGAGGGACAAAAATCGCTAAATTCGCGTGACATAATTTATGGATGGCCCCATAATATATATGATTATTGGATTAAGTATCGGTTCAGTAGTTCCAAAATCATGACTGAGTAAACTTTCCAATCCCAAAAATATTCAATGTCTATATAATACAAAATATGTGTCGTTGTTGGATATGTCTCGTAAAGGTCTACAACTTTAGTCAAAATATTGTTATTCTGAAACGTACGTAAAATTTTTCAAAAATGCGTCGTATAGTGTCCGCCGGCTCCAGAATAACACCATCCTCTCTCTTCCCGTCGGCGTGGTAAAAGCCGACAAAGGGATAACTAAGTGGCTACCACAACAAGCTTTGAGGAACTATACCACCTCTAAAAAAGTGGACTCACCAACAGACAATGTGCATAAGGAGGCCCGAGGTCCAGCACTAGATACTGAAAGGGCTGGTTGCATTATTGCATTGTACGTAAAATATCGAAATCCCCTTTTCAACTGGCGCTGCTATCGATCTTTTTTAAGAAAACTAATCAGAGCTAAAGAACTCTTCAACCTACCCTCGATAGTGCATTTCGCTGGCGGCGGCAACCTTAAAGACACATTATCCATATACGCTTTAATCTTATCCAGATGTTTCTCGCAGAAGTGCTGCACAGTGTCCCTCATCGGGTACGGCTCGAACACACTGATCCTATGGTTCGGGTTCGAGCTCGAACTCGAGTTGATCATCGTCACACTGGTGTTGTTCACTCTTCTAGTCACTGGGTTGCTGATGACTGGTAGGTTGCTGATAACTGGTATTGGTCCGGATCCTTGCGGGGCGTTAGGTGCAGAGGTAATAACGGACACGTGACCCAGTGCTGTCTGTTGGATGGAAACTGACGGTGAGATGGGAGTGAGCGCATCTGTGGACTTGCGTTCGGTCAGTGGATTCACTGATATTGACTGTGTTTGAAGTGTCGAACCTGAGGGTGCACTGGGACCCGCCGTCTGTAACATATGTTTATTATTTGTTTATTTAAGCATTGTAAAAGATATAAGAACATAATATGCAAAATGTAACCGAACCTTTCCCGAAGACTAAAATCATAGATTCTAAGTTAATTAATATATATTATAAAAATAATAAAAATTCTTAAATGTTTTATTTCAATTAATTCATAATGACCAACGGAATCATTGGCTTCGGGTTTAGGGAAAGTTTCGGCTACAGCCTGTATACACAGGGCGTCGTGAAAAGGTGACATAGAAAGTGTGCTACTTATCGAAGATCAAAGTTAAAAATAGAAAACGAAATGATTAAAGAGTACAATGGGATAAAAAGTTACCTTTATCTCATTATCCTGTCTACTAAATGGGATTTAATGGAATGAGGAATATAATAATGGGATTTATTTCATCATACTTCTCTTACGATGGAATTTCATGAACTGGATAATATAATAGAATTGATGAGGTTGGATAGAATGATAGATAGGATAGATTATAATGGTGTGAGAGATGTTACTTCTTATACTTTCTAGCGATGGTACGAAATGGAAATATGCTCTGACAAAACAGTATAGAGCGATGAGGGAAAACTCCTTTTTTGAGGGATGGGATAGGGAGTAAAATAAAAAACCTATTGTAATCTTTCATTAATGTAGAACCAGTATATATATAACTAGATACGAGGCATATCCAGAAAGTAAGTGTACTGAATTTTTGTAGGTTTTAAAAATTTTTATTTAAACAAAAAAATTACGTGATACTTTAGTACATAATGTAAGCTATTTTTCGACATAGTCGCCATTCCTCTCTATGCAGGTGGTGAAGCGGGGTATCAATTTTTTGATGCCTCTCTCGAAGTAGTTTCCCGCCAACCCCTTCGTCCACTTCCCCACCTCCTCCTTTACCTCCTCGTCGGTTGAAAACCTTTTTCCACCCATGTGCAGCTTCAGGGAGGTAAAGAGATAGTAATCTGAAGGTGCTAGATCAGGGGAATGCGCGGGATGGTTCAGGACATCCCATTTAAACGAGGCGAGCAGTTCCTTCGTGGCGTTGGCCGTGTGTGGTCTGGCATTGTCGTGCAGCAGGCAGACTCCTTTTCTCAGCATGCCTCTTCTCTTGTTCTGAATCGCCCTCCACAATTTTCTTAGGGTCTCACAGTATCTTCCAGAGTTGATGGTCTCCCCTTGAGGCAGATATTCGATTAAAATTATGCCTTGACAGTCCCAAAACACGGATGCCATGATTTTCTTGGCTGAAATTGTGGTTTTGAACTTTTTGGAGGAGGGTGAAGAGGTGTGACGCCACTGTTGAGACTGTCTTCTGGTTTCAGGCGTGTAGTGTGCAACCCAAGTTTCATCTCCAGTAACGATGGAGCGGAGAAATTCATCTCCATGGAGTTTATAGCGCCTCGAGATAACGGATGACGCCGCGTATTTCGCACTTGGCGGGAGACTGGATTGACATTGTTCACGAAACGTGTTGTCGCGTCGACAGTTCTCAACGTACTGACCTCGAACCGGTCTCGTTGCAAAGGGGGGAAGTCAGGCTACACTTCCGTGTAGCCAACATGACGAAAATAAAATCCCTCCGGCCGTGAGAGCCTCAGTACACTTACTTTCTGGATATGCCTCGTGTATAGCAGGGTGTGTTACCGTTCCGGTGAACCTGATGTGAATATTGAAGGCTAGCTGTTCATTACTGTTATCTTTAGTCGACTCACCGTGGCAGTGGGTCCGATGTGTATGTGGTGGTGGTGCGCGGGCGTGCGCGGGTGGCGCGGCAGCCGCGGGGGGGAGGCCGCGGTCACCGTCACCGCGCCGCCCACGCGCGCGCCACCGCTCAGACCACTCGTTGACGGCTTGCTGTTCATTACTATAATAACAATAATTAATTATTACTGGGATAAGTGGCAGTAAGTGGGTTTGTTAACATTATAGGACTGGATGATTTAGTGAATTGGTCATTATTTGTGGTGGACATTCTGATACATTGGATCTGATGATCGCATAGGCCTTGTCTATGGGAAATAAATAGAATTGTTGAATAGATGAATGCCGTTAAAACAATGCTCAATATCAAAATTACTTGTGTTCGGGTGTGTATTCTGCTGTGAGTTGATCTGGTGTGAAGACGTGAGCCGCGTCATGCTTTTGTGTAGTCCACCCACAGAACCACCTGCAAACACATTACACACAAGATTATTATGTAAAGTTCCTAGGGAGAGGAGCAAGTGACGTCAAATTTTTATTTTTTAATGACTTCATATTTTACACTTCTAGGGACGGAAATAATCATTATTTCCGTCCCTAGAAGTGTAAAATATGAAGTCATTAAAAAATAAAAATTTGACGTCACTTGCTCCACTTTCTCGTTGTCAAAATGGATTAAGGAAAACAAAACTGTGTAGTGTGTAGGGTCGAAAATGTCTAGATTTTACTTGAAATATTTTATGAACAAACTCAATAAAGGTGAATATGGTATTTTTTCAACTTTAGCCAGAGTTAAACCAATTTTTTACAAGCTTCTATTTTTAACTTCACCTGTTAATTAGTATGTTTGGGACAAATATTGCAAGACAAATTTGAACCACTTCCTCTAAACTTACGACTTTCAAATTTTACATGCTTGTTCAGTTCTGATGACAATACACTAAAATGATAGAAATAACGTGATGCTGCAGCCAGGATTGTCTCCCCACGAGGACACTCCTCAACGGTTGGTAGCACGGACACGAAACTTTGCATATACGTTTAATTTTGATAGCCAAACATGATCTTTACCATGAACTGATGCTGCAGCCAGGATTGTCTCCTCACGAGGGCACTCCTCAACGATAAGGAGCAGAGATACGTAACTTTGCATGTAGGTTTAATTTTGATAGCTAAACATGATTTACACCATGAACTGATGCTGCAGCCAGGATTGTCTCCTCATGAGGGCACTCCTCAACGGTTAGTAGCATGCACATGAAACTTTGCAAAACATAACATGACTTTCTACCGTAATGATGCGTTACTTGAAATGGATAGATTGAGAAACATTTCTAACTAAAAAGGTGTAAATAAAATAATATAAAAAAAAAAACGTTGTTTTAAAAACAAGCTTTTAAGTAAGCCATGTACTAAAACGAATAAAATAAGTTGCGATAGAATAAGAATGAATATTTCGCGACAAGCTTTTTGAGAACAAATAATTCAATATAAACTTATTTTATTCGTTTTAGTATATGGCTTGCATAAAAGCTTGTTTTAAAAAAACGTTTTTTATTATTATATTATTATTTTTATATTATTATACTTATATTACTTATATTATTTTTAACTTTTAAATAAGCTTTGAATAAAATTCCGCAAAAACGGCAGCGCACCCGCATCTTCTATTCGTATGTCACGTCATTATATTACATTGTCTTCAATTTTCTCCTTACTACAAAAGTTGAACTACCTGGAACCTGGAAGAAATGGCTGAAGTAATAACTTATTAGTTACTTATTTGTCTTTTTATTACATGTTTGGTGTACAAACGACAAAATAGAGAAACTTGCAAAATAAATAGACTTCGTTCACAGACTAGACGCTTAATTAAACAACTACGGAAGCTATGAGAGCAGGCAGTCAAATTTTGTTACACATCCAATGAATCAGTTAAGATTGTATATATGTATGTTGTACCTACGTAGTAAGCAAGGCCAGGTAGTTGTCTGCAAAACTCATCTATTTGACCTTCTGTACAATAAAGCATCTATCTCTTTTATCAAATAAGTCTCACCCGCAACGTTCAGACGGGTCATGCTGCGATGTGAATTAGGTCCTGGGTGCAGCCTCCCGGTACTACGCGAGTCGCCGAGCTTGGCGCGCCGCGTGTAGCCTGTAGCCGCTGGGGTCGCCGCCCCGGTTGTGGTAACACTGACCCCCGGAGACGCAACGACCCCCGTAGAGGTAACACTGACCGTTGGGGTCGCACGGACCCCTAGGGCCGAACCGACCTCGGTGATGGTAGGCGAAGTATTAGTGGCGGTAGTGGCTACAGTGCGCGTCGAAGAGGGCTGACTCCCGCCCAGTTTGACTATGGTCACACCTGTTGATGTTCGGTTCACTTCGCTGTGAGATATTATGGATTTTGGTCGGTTGCTGGAAATAATAAAAAATACAGTTCTCTAAGGCGGCCCCTAGACCTACAATACAATAAGGTCATTGCACAATATTATTGAATGGCGCCTTGCATCCAAACTACAATTGTTTTTAAACGCAATAAAATTAGCGACGCTTGTTCGTCAATGTTTTCGAGTGGAGAACATGTCTGACAAAAATAAAAATTTGGCTGTTCCGGTCGCGTTACTATTTGCGACTGAACGTAAAGGGTCGAAAGGTTGTTACAAAAAAGGCCAATGTACGAGTATACTCAGAAACACTTCTCAAAGATGTGACTTAATGAACTGAGGAAGGTGACTTCAAAGATTATTTGCGAATGGATATTATGGGAATACTGGGAATAGACCCAATAAAAATTAAAAACAAAATATTGTGCAATTAATTGTAAACTAGGTGAAACTTTTGTCCTATCATTGAGCAGCGAGTTTCAATGCACTCCCTAAACGGCCAAAGACATTATACACAATAATATAATTAATCTTTTAGGGTCTCCTCAGCCTCTTTCAGCACCCCCCCCCCCCCCCTTTACCCCCACACATGTTACTGCTGTTTATTTCTAAATGGGCATGCTTTGCCAAGGCCGCTACCACAAGCTGTGGGATCAAAGTAACCTAATAAAGAGTGGAGGAAGTAACGCAATTTGCAATAGCTAACATTAATCAATAATGTACACAAATATTGTTTATTATAGTCAATAGTTCTACCCTCAAAATAAAATAATAATATAATCTTTTTGCACTATACCTATATCACTTTTATTTTTCTATATCCCAAGGTTGTCTGGAAGAGATCGTCTTAGCGATAAGGTCGCCTATTGTATTCTGTCATTTAAAGATATGTGCACATGCAATAACCAATTTGTATGCAATATAGAGTATTTATTATAATTATTAATGAAAATAATAAAACGTTACCTATTCGTGGCTCTGACAGCGGTGAGCACCTTATCGGTGAAGAGTGCCGGGAACGCACTGCACAGTGAGGTTGCTTCGCGCATTAGCGCCGAGTGGTTCGAGCGGTCCGCGCTCGATAAACTCTCTAACACAAAGTTCAACGCTTCTTGAGCACGATCCTGATAAAAAGGATGAATTGTAATCCTCTGTCCGTAACAAAAAGTTCCTGGACTCTTAAAAAGTAGCTCGGCAGTGAAGTAAAACATCGTGAGGAAACCCACGTGGTTAAAAATTAAAAAAAAAACTTCAGCAATCTCCACTGGACTCGCATGGTGTTTATGGTCCTGCCTGTACCCTATTTTCACTCTGTATCAGACTGCCTTAGAACTAAAATTCACAATGACAGTGATATTATCAGCCTATAACGTCCCACTACAGAGCACAGGCCTACCCTAGGGGCAGGGCACAATTCACAAGGCGGACCAACTGCTCCAGATTTTTTTTATTTTCAAGCATGCGTTCCTGGCGGTGTTTTCCTTCATCGACGAGCTGGAGATAATTTTAAAAATCCGTACTTAAATAAGGATGGCAATGTCTTAGACAAAAAAATGCAATTTAAATATCTAGGATACGTGGATATTGAGAGGGAATTTCGGGCATTAGCAACATGCTTGCCCGCAGATTTTGCTCGCTGTAGACGCAGGTAAAAATTACCTTTTTTAAAGTATACTGCCGGGTTAGGTACACGGGCGGTCTGTGGGTGAAGTATACACTAAAAGTCTACGCGATCATCGAGGTCACCAGGGCCGTCTTTACCAGGGGGTGCAAGGGGTGCGGTGCACCCCGGGCGCTCACCTTTTAAAAGTAATGAAAAAATATAACGCTATAGTAAACAATTACACAATAGGATATTTGACTGTCATAGGATACACAATAGGATATTTGACTGTCATAGGATACACAATAGGATGTTTGACTGTCTTAGGATACACTCCCGCACCCCGGCGCAGAATAGACTTAAGACGGCCCTGGAGGTCACCGTCATCATTTCTCAACCTGGGAGGTCGCATTAGGGTTCGTGAAATTAGTTACTTTATATTCAGGCTATACTCAGCCTGCCGGTGTAGCCGAGTTGAGTGAGCACAGTGGTTACGAGCGTGACGGTCACAGGGCGCGCGTGTTGCGGACGCACCAACCATTTCATAATATGACTATACCTACATATGCATTACATTTTCTTTATTTCTTAGATGTTCTACAAGTTGTATATTATATTAAAATTACATACTATATTTATTTAATTTTAATATAATCTTGTTGTTTCAGGTGCGATGGAAGCGTGAACGCCATAGCACAGGTTTAACCTAGTTTGAGGTTTAAGGTAACAAGTATGAATTATTGTTAAAATCTTCTATACACAAATAAAGAATTATATTATATAAACGCAAACTAACCATGCAAGTACGTGTTTCGGTAGAGAGTGAGATGTGCCAGAGCCCATTCCCATCCTATGCCTCCCCAATTTCCCAACCCTTTCTCCAAATACATTCCTATATCTCCAAAAATAGGCTGTGCATCGGGGGGCGTGTCAACGTTTGTCATTTTGGACTATGTTGGCATGTATCGCGGATGTCTATAGGCGACAGTATCCACTTACCATCTGGTGGACTGTATGCTCGTCTGAAGCCTTCGGCCATAAACAAAAAAAAGTGAATGAGGAAGCCCGTGTCCAGCAGCGCGCGACAAAGGGTTGGTCGTACTCACCCTGCCGGTGTAGCCGAGCTGAGTGACCACTTTGCCTACGAGCGTGACGGCCATTGGGCGCGCGTGGGGTGGACGTGCCGCACGCTTTATTGTCTCTGCGTGGTCCAACAATAGCGTAACACGTGTACGGCTCACGCACACCATTAGCTATGGGGGAAACATATATTTCATCAGAATGGGGATGTTTAGGTATTTGGCGTAAGAAAATATAATGTAATTGGTACTTTATACTCACTTGCAGCAAATCAATACACATACATCCAGGGTCCGACTGACTCGCAGTGTTAGTACACAAGTATGACAACAGCTGTGGTATGCAACTCTTCAACTGCTCCGGTCTTCGCACGGCTATCTGTTCGAATAGCGCGAACAAAGAGTTCTTCTCCACTTGTTCCGCGTGAGGCAGAAGACTAACCAAGGCTGTGGCGTGATCTTCGATAGGTTTAGGGCATACTTCGTAGAGGTTTGTCAGTATACGGCAGAGTGGATAATTGCCTAATAAATAGAAATGATTTTTATGTACAACTAATAACAGTGTTATAAATTGAATAGGTTGTACACTTTAGACCTTTAGACTAAACTCAAAACTGGCAACTTACCAGACATAATAGAGTCCAAAATGATCTGCACTTGTGGCTTCAAAAGCATGGCATGGTGTACCGCCGCCAGCGAGAGGTACCTAGCCATGTGACGGGATATCTCCCGGTTGCCTTTATGCAAGAATTGCACTGCCACTGGTAGAAACAATTCCATAACACTTTTGCTGCCATAGATTTCTTTGTCGGCTTGGAGTGGAAATGATACCTGATGAAATTGGAATTATAAGGGTGTATTTTACGATTAAATATTTCTACATACAATAACCAGATCAAGCGTGTCTAGCGCCCTGGACCGAAAATCTGCAGCGCCGCTTTAAGGGCAGTGTTTTTGGCGCATATAAAAAGTAGATCGAACATCCCTTAATGATTGACATTTTAATGGATATTTTGGAAGCATATTCGATTGGGAATTCCGTCAAAGGGACTCTGGAGATTTTCCGTCTAGGACATGATTGGTACGGCCCTGGGAGGCTACATATGCAGTCACTGTGTAAAGAATCAATACAGTCACACTTTGTTTACTACTGGTTGTAATACCAAATCATGACACACTGTACCCTATAAAATGCCTAGTGTAAGGCCATCCTTAACAAGCTAAAAGTTTTTGTATTTATTGTGAACTGAAATAAACAAAATTTTAAAAGGAATATTTTTATAAATAAGATTATAACTCACATATTGTGCATGTTCAATATTACCTATTATTTAGAAACATAAGCTTTCCAGTTAATTTCATGTTTTTGCTTCATTTGCTTTTTTATATTACTTCTCAGAACAACAGATTCTCAGAACTTCAGGTAATGAAAACAGTATTTCTGTTTTAATGTGCATTACATGATCAAAAGAATCTTCCTTTAGTACAAGCAAATAATATTACTATAATTTCAATAAAGTTTTGTTAAAATCCGATTAGGAAACAAAGGCATTACCCAACTCACTCTCTCCCAGGTTTTAGGTAAAAGTCTCCTAAGTATGGCTTTGGAACTCATTTTTCTTTTGTAACAATTTTCATGTTGTGTGTACAATAAAATACCTATATATAAATAAAAAAATATACACATTATATATACTACATATGTACCCCAACAAAATGTATAAAATCTTTTAAGAAACCATGATTACAACATAGTTAAAAACAACACGGTTTTAACATTATGTTTTTATGATTAGTTTTGACCAGTCCTGTTACAACTAATAATGACCTAATGACCCTCTGTTATTCACCCCCCTTAACCATATAAATAAAACATAATATAAATCTAAAAAGTCATCAAATAAGAAATTAATAATGTATATCAATATACATACATTATTACATTATTTTATTAATTTAGAATATCAATATAAATGTAGGTACAGATACATTAGCCATCGGTTAATCCAGAAACACTGGAAGCGGCGTCATCCACGTCTAATGAATTACTACTGTACCTCTAATTACATACTTTATTACGAGATACTTTATTATTTTATTGCATTGACGTGGATGACGCATTCGGGTGTTTCAGGATTAGCCAATGGCAAATATTTTCGAAATGTCTCTGCAGTAAAACTTTTAACTATTAAAGCTAACTATTGTTTATCTCACTATTTCTGAATACTCAACTCACTACCTCCCAATCTATATAAAAGTTTTGTAGGTAATAAGCTACCAATATTTTATTTTATTTTTCAGGAAGCTTATAAACTATTGTGATTATATTTATATATTCTATATGAGTGATGGATAAAGTTAATAACTTAAACAATGCTGCCACAATTAGAAAATAAATAACAATTTGCACAACAGTGGGAGATCACAATTTAGATATTATGCTGGTCGCATATTTAACAGTAAGAGTATGCTTAATTTCATTTATACCATTAAAAAACAAGTTGATGCATTCATCTACTCCACACAAATTATTGAATGCGGAACAGGCCCATTATATAAAACTATTTTTACAATAGTGTGAACACTGGAGATGTTAAATACTTTATTGGAGTGAGAGTACCAAACAAATCTGGACTGTCAATGACTCCCTTAGCAATCTTCATTAAAAATATAATATCAGCTATATTTCTACAGATATGATGTGGAAGTAAGTATTTTACAGCTGCTTAGTTATACATATGCAAGCAAAGCCGTGGATAACAGCTAGTATTATCTAAGTGTTATAGAATACATCATTTTAGCTGGCAGAATACAGGCTAGGCAAGCTGCAAGTCTAGTCAGTAATGTTAGTTCATGCTATGAATGTTTTATAAATTCAAATTCATTTTTAGTTTTCGAATTTTCTTCTCATGAACCGAAATTCAGTTAAATGTTAAAGTTCGGTCCATCTCTACTTTGTATGCTTTATTAACAATGTCATCAACATGGTTATTGAAACTTTATTTTGACTTGTCCAGATAAAGCATCTGTCCTTTATTTTATAATCATAAAAGCATACATTGCTCTTTCAAATAAATGTTGTACACAAACACTTTTCTACATTTAAATCTAGTTTATTAAGGTGACAGTAGCTATCAAGCCTCACCAAATCCTCCTGAAGATGACATATGTGATATGAAACATTATTATAAATGTATAAAAGAAAATAATATTCCAATTTCTTAATATGGCCCCATGGAGATTTCGATGATTCTGAGAAAATAAAATATTGTTAACTCACCAAAACTATGCAAGCGATGATATCAGATGCAATCTTAGCATGGGGTGGATCATCATCCCGGTGACCCAGTGGCTTCAAGTTGTGGTGCAAGCAGGACTCCAGCAAAGCCACCAGTGGTGCACAATACTTCTCCAAAGTGCCCGTTTCCTTTATACATGATGTTGCTCTCGTCACACATATCTCAATCAAGGCCTGGTCATGGTCATTGCGACAGTAATCTGGCCTTGATGAGATCTCAGTTATCTGCTTTAACTATAACAAACAGTAATATCTGTTTATCTTTATCAATAATAACATTATCTAATCAAAATTTAACAAATATCTATGTATAGATGGAAGGTTTTAATATTGAGGGTAGTTAGAAAAAATGATTTTATAGAGGTATTTCATTTATAAAGTGCTTTCCTTACCACTTCGCTCAAATCGTCAACAATGTCGGCGTCGGGTATGGCGAACAGGTCGCCGGCTCTCGTCAAGTCTCGCTCCTTTAGCACATGCTTCATGAGTTCGTGCATATTGCCGAACCTCTGTCGCTGCGTCGTTTACAACTTCACGCCAGATTATCGACAAATTAAAAAGTAAACACAGCACAATTACAATCAAACACCAGGACCTAAGAATGGACACATCAACATAGCGTCTACGATGAAAACATCACCCATTCAACGGACTTTAGTAAGCACTGATTAATTCTGATTAAATCTGTTGCAGAGCATTATTTAGGACTTTATTTTAAACTTAAGTTCTAATAAAAAGGGAAATAAAATGAGCAAAATATTCTTCTCAACACATATCGTTCAAGCCAAGCAAGCTGGTTTCGTTCGGAAATAAATAGGTCAAGAATTTGGCTTTGAAGTGTCAACTACTGTCAAACAGTCATTGAACTTATTGTGTTAGCACGATCGCTCAAACCAAACCGTATCAATATAAATGCAAACACTCTTTGCATGTAAATAATAATATTTCTCATTTAATGTTAAGAATATGTAACTAATACACAATATATTCAAAAGTTTACTGTGTGACCAATACCTTTACTGAAAGAATTGAGTAAAAATAAAATTGCTATCAAATGAAATATCTTTCTTTTCTTCATAAATGGCAATGATGCAGTGAGCATATTCTGGCAGTGTCAAGTTTTCTTCGCAATAAACAATTTCAAAGTCTAAATCCTGTCAATATCCAGTCCCGTCGAAGTCAGTTAGGAGTCGCTCAGTACAGTGAACAGAGATAGTAACAGTAATGAGGAAAGAAAAGGACTCCTTGAAAGCACATAAAAAATGGTCTGACATTTTGATATGATTATCATAAATACCACGCACGAAAAACACTGAAGTTTAATAAACTATCATTATTAAACTTCAAAACGCCTAATATACAATTATTACAATAATCACAAATGACATTTCGGTTTTTTTGGCAGATTTGGAGTTTTGGAGAACACTTCTCGAGTTCCGTCATAAAATCCAAATGTCATTTGTCAGTATCAAACTATTACTAGGTACTTTTTATTGCACAAGTTTTGTACAACATTAAAAATATTTGATATTCTTATTTTGCATTTTAATTTATTTTGTGCTTATTAGCTAATAAGTACCCTGCTATATATATTTTATTGTTTTTCAAATTTATGGTTAGAAATAATGACATTTAATACAGTGCGACAGTGTTATTTTATTTCATTTTAAATGTTCTCACCATATGTAATTTCACTGATAAAATACCTACACATCACAGCTGATTCGGGTCTTGTGAAACATCTTTTATTTAATCATCTTTTTCTTTTATTTATGTGAATCATTTAATCTTTCTAAACAATATAAATTATAACTGTCAACAATGCCTGTCATATGCGGAACAGGATGTGGTAAAAATGCTGTGCTGAAGGTTAGTAATGTAGACTTAAGGTTAGGTTGTAAAACTTCTGAAATTATTTTTAAATTGATTTAAAGTGTTGCTCATTAAAATTAATAAGAAATATCCTTTTTAGCGTCCAAAGACAGGCGACGCCCTTTGTAAAGAATGTTTTTATTGGGCATTTGAGACAGAGATTCATTACACCATCATAAAAGCAAAACTATTTACCCGAGGTGATTCTGTAGCTATTGCTGCTTCTGGCGGCAAGGATTCCACTGTACTCGCACACGTCCTCAAAACGCTTAATGCACAATATGATTATGGATTAAACTTAATATTGTTGTCAATTGATGAAGGTATCACTGGGTACAGAGATGACAGTTTAGAAACTGTGAAACAGAACAGGGATGACTATGAAATTCCCCTCAAAATACTCTCATACAAAGAGCTATATGGATGGACTATGGATGACATTGTTGCACAAATAGGTAGAAAGAACAACTGTACATTTTGTGGTGTATTTAGAAGACAGGCTTTAGACAGAGGGGCAGCTATGTTGGGAGTAAAGTGTATAGTGACAGGACACAATGCTGATGATATAGCAGAAACGGTGCTGATGAATGTATTGAGAGGAGACATTGCGAGATTGAATAGGTGTACTGCTATATGTACCGTAAGTTAGCCTTGTATATTTTATTTTAGACATATTCAATACAGATTACTTTTACCTGTTGCATCACTCACATGCTCACTAACCCTTGAGAAGCCTAGTCTTTTTTGTGATCCCCAAGAAGGTGCATACATTTCAGGCCAATTCATTTATCCATTGATGAATGAAACCATTTTCTTTTTTCAAGCAAACATTGTTTTATTTTTATTTATTTTATATTAAATAAATTTTTACTATATAAATTTTAATACTTTCATTCAGTTTTATTAGTTAAGATACTCATAATGATTTCCCATCTGCTTTAATCCCATTAAATAGAGTATAATGACATAAAGGAATTAACCTACAGTCTGTCCCACCCCATTCTTCCCAAGGATGAATGGTTATTAAAATGAGATGAAAACTTCTTATCCTGTTTCCCTTACAGGGCAGTGAAGGCACAATATCAAGAGTAAAACCACTTAAATATACCTATGAAAAGGAGATAGTGATGTATGCACATTACAAGAAGCTAGTATACTTCTCTACAGAGTGTGTATTTGCTCCAAATGCCTACAGAGGGCATGCCAGAGCTCTCCTCAAGGACATGGAGAAGATCAGGCCAGCTTGTATTATGGATATTATTTATTCAGGTATTATTTATAGAAAATCATTTATTATACCTAAGAATAATGCAGCAAATAAAGTGAAATATTTTATATTTTAAAGACTGTAAGGATATTCTCCTTACACTATAATTTAAACTTTGGATATCATTTCGAAGTCATTTGTTTTTGTCTGATATTTTGATTACCTATTTTTCCCCTACAAAGTATCTCCTGTTATTTTAACCAAAGCAACATGTTTCATCTTATATAGAATTAGTAATATAAAATTTCCCTATATAAAATGATTATTGGTGTAATTCAAAAATAAAACAGTTACAACTGCAATCACTAAGTTTCTTTGTTTATAATAATCAAAAGTATTGAGACAAGTCCCAGATAACATAATAATAACAAATAAGTTTAAAACTGAGCTACGTTTTTGCATCAAAAATGATTTTATTTTCAGGTGAAACAATGGCAGTGAAAGAAGAGGTTTCCCTTCCCACACAAAGGCTATGTGTCCGTTGTAACTTTGTCTCGTCACAGGAAGTATGTAAAGCGTGTATTCTTTTAGAAGGACTGAACAAAGGCCTACCCAGGCTTGGAGTAGGCAAGAGTTCTAAAGTGAAGAGAATGCTTGATGAATACAATGCTAAACAGACAGACGAAAATGCCTTAGCACTAGCAGTTGAAGACTTAAATGAAGATACTGGTGGCAGAAATTGTGCTTCGAAGAATGGTAAATGTAAAACAGGATTGTGTGACGATAAACATAATGTAAATGGTTCTTTAAGTCACAAAGTCTATAATGAAAAATGTAATAGTAAGAGATTATGTTCCGGTAAATGCAGTGATACTAATGACAGTAGTTCCAAAATTAATAATTTACTTGAGCAGTACGGAATAAACGATTCGAGTAATGCAAACAGATTGGACCACAGTCATGACAATACAGCTAAAATTAATGATACAGTTGTACCAAATGGTACACAGGATTTACCAGATAGTTCTGATGAGGAACCTTTTAATGAACAGGAAAATTATACATGTTCAGATACCTGTGGTAGGATGGGATCACTACACATAGGTTTTTAACAGTATACAAAATGTAGAGAAAAGCTAACAACATTTGTACTTATTGTACAAAAATGTATATTATGATTTTTGTAAATAATATAAGACAATTTTTAATAAATCACTTTTATTAATAGATCACACACCTTTATACTTACAAGTGCATTTTTATAAATATTTTTATCACGATCTCAAGGCTTATTCAAACTAGCATTTGAAAATTAAAAAGAAACTATAAATATATGTAATGTAGTTTGGCCAAGCTGGCATGAGCGATAAATTTCAAAAATCTTAGGCTGCGGCAAGAGTGGGTGCAGGATGGGACAGCAGAATCCACTGCATATTTTTTAAAAACATATATTGACTGAGATCTAGTCACTATGAGCGGGGAGCGGATTTCGTGGCGACACTTGCAAAGGTTTTGAGCAGGAGCGGACAGTTCCAAGTCGATTTACGATTTCCGCATGTTTGTAGTTCCGCTATAGTTTGACGTTTTTCGAGTACGTCGTATGTCATAAAAGTGTAAAACGTACTCTAAATCGAGTGACATACCCTATACAAAACAGAGACTTCCATAGCGAAGATAACTAACTGTAAACACGTTATCAAAACGCCGGCTCTCCCGATTCCGCTCCATGTCCCGCGCCCATAGTATGTACACAGCCTTAGCATGTTAACCAAATTTATTCCGTAGGTGTACATAATCATTTTCAATATGTATTGTGTGACCCGTACAATCAATAGATATCAAAGATACAAATAAATGGAAAGTGTTAAGATGTTTATGTTGCAGTACAAATTGAACTTATTAATATTATGCTTATTATTTATCACGTTTAGTTGACCAGAGTATAACAGATTTAGATAGATCAACAACGCGTGCGAGCGAGTATGGAAACCATAGCATGTTCTTATGATTTTGTCTTGTCATTTTACTATTTTTTATTGTGATAAGTCTTGTTGTTCTAATGTTATGATGATAGACAAATAGAAAAAAAAGAATTTTAAGATAAAAATAAATTGATATAATCTGTTATGGATATATAAGGTGTACAAGAAGTGTGGAAACCTTTATGTGGCATTGTTATTGGATTATAGTAAAATGTAAAGTTAGATAAGTTCTGTAGTGGTGAGTAATCAAGACTTCTTGGAGTGTTTTAACTCACTTAATCCTGCTTCGCTTGCGATCAGACTCCTCCTTAAACTAAACTCCTTAACTCTTTTGATTCACCTACTCTGATATTATAAGAATCCGAAAAAGGATTATGATCGTTGTATAAGCAAAAAGAAAACAAAAAGGTCATGCCATCGTTGCATCTCGATTTTGGGGCCACGACAAGTGCCGATGCGCGATTACACTCACGATCATGATTGACGCCGTAATCGGAATGAATAACAATTAAGGGATTCTGCTCCGCTAGCGGATTCAACTCTTGATTCATTAACTCCGGAGTTACCTATCACTAATGTTGTCTGGTTTTACAATTTATGAATAAAACTATAAAAACAATTAAGTCTGAGAAACATGGCCAGTTTCAACACACCCCATTCTCATCAATGTTTTTTGTCACCACGTTATTAAAAATATTAATTAATTACTTAATTAAAAACATCGCGCTACGCACACGACATGTCATTTTTGGATTTATAAAATGAACTTGTTAATAAACTAACAACTATAATAATAAAAAGTAACATTATTTTAAAGCACTCAATTTGGTTTACAGATTTATGTAAGGGTCGTCGCACACGACAGACTTATCGACCGGCAGTAAAGGCTTACTCACACAAGGAGAGTTTCTCGAACACATTCAGGAGAAGAACGGTCAAAAGATAGTATAACCAACTGTTATCATTTGATCACTGTTATCATCGAGTCTTTATCATCATGTGAACAGTTGCAGGCGGGAATCGTGTAAAGCTTGGTCGCATCGAATACGAGAATCGTGTATAATCTCGCTCGAATCATTCGAGAAACTTCTTTGCTCCTTATGTAAATATCTATAATAAAACTCAATTTTAACTTATTTTAATATACGTTTGAAAATGGGTGCATATTATCGCCTGGCATAATCTATTATACCATTTTCGACCATATACTAAAGATACTAAAGGTCAGTTTAAATCGTCATCGAATTTGTCGCTTTGCCGCCACTCTCACAAGTGGTAATTGACTTTAGTGGCTAATTCGGACTTTCGGGGTTAGGTAGTGTGATTTTGGGATTTGCGGTAAGAAAAATTAATATGGACATTCCCCTTTTCCGGGAATCATATTCTCGGATGTCGTGTTAACATTCCCGCACCAAATCCTAGGGCTTTAAACTAAGATTAGTCCCAATTAGTTTCGAAATAGTTTCTTTAAGTTTTCTTGGCACGGAAGAGTTAAGAAAAGTATTACAAGGTTCTAAAATAATCCACGTTACATGTCACATGTTTGGCTGCCTTAAACCTCGTAGGTGAACAAATTAGTTTACAGTACATGTGGATGTGGATATATTAGTATCTAATAGTATAATTTTATAAAAGTATAGTATGTATAGTATAGTTACAAAGTATAGTACTGAAAGCACCAATAAACATGTTTATAGAAAATTATCCTAGTTTACCGCTGCATTCAGAACCAGTAATTACTAAACGAGAGACTTGTCAATAAGAAAAGTTAAAGATATTATAAATAGTGAAAACATACAGGACAACTTGTACATTTATGAAAATTTCGAAATACTGAAGCAATGCAGAAAACAAACTTATCGTTAACTGGAACATTTGAAATATTCGATGAGATGAGGGTAGTTTTGAATTGGACGTCATGTACATAATGCATAATAAAATTAGAAAATGTTATGAACAGAAATCCCGACTTGGATACGGCAGACGAGCATACAGTCCACTTGGTGGTAAGTGGATACTGTCGCCCATAGACGTTTGCGATTCATGCCAATATTAGTCCAAAATGACAAACGTTGGCACGCCCCCGGATGCACTGCCTGCCTACCTTTATTTCTTTACATAAATGGATATTAGACATTAAAAGAAAGAGTATTTATTTTAAGTCGTAAGAATCGTATGATTGAATCTAATATTCCAAGTATTTAAGGAAAATCAACTGACACATAGACTGACATGAAAATAGACATAGTTGCAAATAGGTACATCATTAACAACCAGATTCAAAATCAATGCTGGGGTATATCCATATATACTTTGTCACAAGTACAAAATCACACTGCCTAACCACTGCCACTGCTAATTAGTGATAATTTTAGACTATCAAAATGAGCGATGTTATTTATCATCACTTCACAAATTGGTTGATTAGACTCAAATCAAATTATTGGCTGTTGAAGAATATCGTGTGTACATTCCCTTGAAATATGACGTGAGTTACCTTCCCTATGCCGTAGAAACAGTTACCGGCACGCAGCGGGTAACTGTTTTTTTTTCAGTTTCAGTGATTTGTACCGCTTGCATATTATGTATTCAAAGATATAAAAAAAACAGGTTGAATATCGTTTTTATATGACTAAAACAAAACAAACTGGTTTTATAACTTATCGGTTATTATGCGATACAATACTGCTCACCTAAGAAGAAAAGGTATTAGTAACATTTTTAACGAAAGCATAAGTAACATTATACATAGCAACTAAACAATGATTATTTTTGTTTTATCCAAAACTCCAAGTATTTAGCTTGATTTTAAATTAATAAAAATTTTACCAAAATTTCATCTTTTTTTATATTTATTTATTTAAACTTACACACAAGTAATTGTACGGATGGCGGACTCAATGTCATGTGGCATTTTCTACTAGTCAACCACCCAGAATAGGAATGGGGGTGCTATTTTTCTCGAATGTCATCAAAATGCACTTGTGCCTTTTTTCCTAGGGAGGGTAGAATGGTGGATAGAGGACGTTGATCTCGTCATAGTGACGTGCAAAGTCTACGCGATAAAGGCAGGGGCTTTATTGTCTATTCTCTCGCGACACACGGGACACGTCTCCGTGATATTGTCGGAACAGTCCTCGCACAAGCACACGTGGCCGCACGGCAACAATATTATCTGGAAATGAAATTAATAATAATTAAACATTACAATTACAATACAGGTCAATTACATTGACGTTAAAATACATTATTAAGCTGTGATATCATAGGGGTATAATAGTTAATCACTAGGGGGGTGTGCCTAGTGAGCTGTAGGGCACGGGCCTCCACTAGTAAATCACTAGTGTTACGGGCCCCGTGCGGATTGCTGGATTTACATGCTCTAAACTTTTTAATTCTGCAACATGCTGGTTTCTTCGCCATGTTTTCGCTCATCGCCGAGTTAGTGATAATTTTAAGATTCCAAAACCCACCTCTTTAGGATTCTCAGTGCACACGATGCACAGTTGCACGTCGGAGAGGTTCTTCTCCCGCGCGTGCGCTCTCCGCTCGCGGCGTCCGGCCGCTAACTGCTTCTTGACGCTCTCCTCCATATCTCGCCGCTTCCGCCTCTTAATGTACTTGTACGCGATCCGACTGGAAGCTATTGCAGCTACCGCGCCGAACACTATTATAAGAACTCTGGAAAAATAGATGTATGTATTTGCAATTTTCTGGAATGAAGACGGCAGACGAGCAGACAGTGCACCTGATGGTAAGTGGATACTGTCGTCCATTCGCTATACATTCCTTTAGAGACATAGAGATGGATTTGGAGGAATAATTAGGAAAATGGGGACAGATAGTATAAGATAGAATGAAAATGGACTCTAGCATATCTCACTCACTATCGAAACACCTACATACGCTAAAGAAATAGGATAAAGTGAATCTTTTTATGCGAGCCGCGTGTTGATAGATTATACTTGAAGGTCAATAAATACGGCTTATATTTAAATGGACAGCAAAAAATACTAAATGAGCAGCAAATCATGATCAACAAAAATTATTTTTGAATAACTAAAATAAATAACGTTAAATTACTGAGAATAATCCTGAATTTTCCTTTTAATAGTTTTCCTATACGTATTCTATTGTATGTATGTATAACTTTATGTGTTAAGTTGTAATACAATTTTATACATTTCATCGCACTTTTCTACATGCCTCTCTGTTCAACCCAAAGGTTGGCTGGTAGAGAATGCCTCCAGGCATTATTAAGGTCGCCTTTTGTACGATTGAGTGCAATAAAGTTTTTTAAATAAATAAATGTCATCACCAAGTTAATGGAGTCCTACTTTTTTATTATCACCAAAGAATTTAAGCCTAACCCACGTTTAAATTTGCTGCCCATTCAGTATTTTCTGCTGCTCATTTAATTATTTCCCAATAAATACTCTGCTTGTAATATATAATTATGCCTTAACAGGTTGCTCCAACAATGCAGTGCGTCGAGCGTGTGTCACGTACTGACGGGTTTACTGTGTTAATGCTTAAAAAAACAGCATTTCTACTGCACAGGATGCGCAACACTATATTAGAAGCTATTGCAAAGATATACCGTTGGCCTGTTGTCCACCACTGCATTAGGACTTATTTACCAATATAATTAGTTCTGTAAGACCTTAGATTTGGATTTTGGCATTGAATTCCAGACACACTTGGCTCTTAACCAAGGGTGTAGGCAGGATTTTATCCAGAATTCGGCAAAGCAAATAATTTTCTAATAATTTAAATAGAGGTAGTGTAATGGAGAGTCAGTTACTCATTCTTCCCTACGCCAGGGGACAAGCGCCCCAAACTGCCCCACCGTGGCTTATTTTATTGATGTCGTTAAGAGCCCATTGAGGTTTTGTGTATAGTGAAACTACAAAGTGCGTAATGTTTGTGTCAATCAAATAGAAGCATAAGACTACGATTCTCGAGTGCTTCCAATGTTTTATTTTTTTTCGGAAGGGTTAAATTCTTGTGGCCCTAATGGTTTTTCAAGAGTCACCGGACATGTATGATTTAGGGCGAGCGAAGAAGGCGCTCAGCCAGGAACGAAAAGTGTGTGCAGCAACGAGCCTAAGGGCTTACCTCGCCGGTAGACCGGCGGAAGGATCGGACCTCAGCTTGGGGCGTTGCTTTGGGAGGGCACCGCGGGATCGTCAACCTAGTCAAAATGTTGGCTGAAAACCGGTGTGTGTTCCCGGTGTAGCGAGGTGGACGTCCTCGTCTCCACTGGCGAGGACGGTGTATATGTGTAGCCTGTGAGTGTGGTGTAAGAACCGCATTGGCAGCAGTAATTGGGTCATCGGAGTCTTCTAGGACGTGCCGAGGACGACGACGACGACAGTAACGAGGAGGGACATTCCTATCGGGAACATAGGTTAGGCTGGCACCTGCTAGCGAGTTGGGATGGTGGGGGACTCTGTCGTAGTAGCGTCGGCCGGAGTCTTTCACGTATTTGAAGATGGAGGGAAGTTCCAAATACTTGTAGAGGTCGACTTTGCGAAAGTACCATGGGGCAGCCACGGCCTTACACACGAATCTATTTTAGAGGGTTTGAAGTATTTTAATGTTGGAGGCGGCTGCGTATGCAAAGACAACGCTAGCGAGGGTCATTATGAGATGTACGAAGGTTTTGTACAATGTCAACTTATTTCTAAGCGAAATTCGGTTTCGGACAGTTTGTATGTGTTCTCAGAAGGTCAGTCGATGGTCTAGTGTGACTCCAAGATATTTGGTCTTCCTAACCCCGGGGTTAGTTTGAGCGAAAAGAGATATCGGGTGTAGGGAGAGACGGGGCCTAGAGCTACGAGTGCCACCCGTAGGAAAAGGGAAGCACATGGTCGCACTTTTCCCCGGGTTGATCTAGGGCGGTGACTGCCCGTTGGAGACGTAAAGAGACACGTCGTAGTTTCCTATCTGAGGCGTAGAGAGGCGTGTCATCCGCAAAGAGGGCAAGCTCAATTCCAGGAGAGTAGGGGATGTCATTGGTGTAGAGGGAATACAGTGTGGGTGTACCAGGACGGAGCCCTGAGGGACTCCAGCTCTGATTGGGCGAGAACTGGACAGAGTGCTTTCAACTATGTCCCGAAAGTTGCGTTTGGTACGGTTAGTCTTGAATTATGAGAATGAGACTTTCCGGCACCTCCAGTACCAAAAAATTGAAATAATAAATCAAGCAAACCTGGGTGCTAAAACGTGTATAGCAAAACCGTGAACTACGCATAGGTAGTTCACGCTACTCAGTTATGCACATTACTCATGGCGCATACCAGTTTGAATTGGACTTTGATAAAGATAGGATTAATATCAGATATCTCAAAACAATTGTCTTCAGGACTAAACCAAAAATGGCGTCCACTTTCATGCTTTCGCACTCACTCCTAAAGTGTATCCACACTTGTGCGAGCGAGAAGGCATGAGAGTAGAAGCAGTATATAAAATTTTCTTATGGTGCAGGTTGTAAACACGTTGATAGCCACATTGCTTTTTATAAAACTATTGATAAAAAAAACGATTTCATGATATTCTAATTAATTAAACGTTTTAATAACTATACAATTTAACTAACCTAATAAGTATAAGGATATAATAAATTTAATTATTTTTACTGTTACTGTTGTTACTGTCCTCGCGTAGGAGTAGGTGTTTATTTCGCGGCTTTTGAGAAACACGCAAAAGAAATTCCATTCTATACTCATGTTATTTATTATTATTATGCCAGCGGCAACGGAATTGCACCTTCCAATCCTAAAATCTATGCCTTATTATCTCTAGTTAATCTAAAATTAGATAAAACACTGGCCAATACAAAAGCAGACCAAAATATACTCAGTAATAGAGTTGTGGACCTATGAAATAAGTTACTGTGGGAACTAAGTTACTAGAAATCATTAAATCACTAATTAAAAACAGTTTCAAGACAAAGTGCTTCCAGGAGAAGAGATATGGCAAAACTTGTAACACTAGCAAACACAAGATATAGGCATACCAGCAGAGTAATGCTGCTCACCTATTACACAATAATAATAAAATAACACTAACCTGAAGAAATCCCTTGAACTAGTGAGCCTCTTCAGCAAACTGGATTTGCTGGCAGTAGTGAGGTACAAAGGCAGCCCATCCTTTGGTGGCTGTATTTTCATCTCCCCTGTTTTGGTAGTACTGAGCTCCCCTATGGCGGTGATGTATGAGCCATCCCTCAGCATTTCCTCCATGGACTGTAGTCCCCGTTGACGGACGCCCGAGAAGAAGCCCCACACATGGTCAATGACGCCGGGGGACATGGGTTCGAATTTGTCGAAGATGACGTCCAAATCTGTAATATCACATCTTTATACATACCAATAGACCATTTTATCACCTCCTGTGTTATTAGTTTTTAGCAAATATATTGTATATGTAAAAAAATATATAATATCAAAATAAATATGTAAACATTCATGTCAGTTGAAACTCAGAATCATGAACAGGTTTCAGTCTTTGGGGATACATCTGATCCTATGTGGTGTATTTTACACTGTAAACCTTACCAAGCAGCTCCGCAGCAAGCGCGTCGACGACCTCGACGCTGTACTTGCCATTGTTGAGCACAAATGGAGTCAAGTTGCATGCCTCGTGGATGGTGCGCGTCTGGTCTGACCAGAACCCAGCAGATGTCCGCGCTATCACATGCTCTTTTATTGTTAGCCTGCAAAATAGGAATGAAGACAAATATATCTTATATATGCATAATGGCCTAACTTGAAATTACTGACCTTGTGGTACAGCTATTATGAACAATTAGGCAATTAAAATTATGTTATGCATGCAGTTCTCTCTCTTCAATAAACTTAATAAATTCATTACAGTACCAATAGAAGGTAGAAGTTGGTGCCATAAAACTATAAATTACACATTCACCTATGGGTAGTTGTTAAAATTTATACATAAACATGTATCAATTTTAACAGTGCTTCCAGTTCAGTGGTTCTAATTTATGGATATCCTAATTCTTGAACTAAAGTCGGAATTATAATTCGATTCCACATTTGACATTAGCTACTGTCATTTTGTAAAATAATGATACCACATATAATAGTGTAGTGATGAACACAAAAATCGATAAACAATCGCGATTTATGTTTATGTAATCCTAATATTGGTGTGCCAATTAAAGACTAAATTATTGATTTTTATTTAAATAAATACATAATTATTCATAACAATTATTTATTAATTAGTAACCGCTGCTTTATTTTATAAAAAGTTAATATTTTTGTTTTTTTTTATATTAAAAACAAAACTTATAATAAAAGAGCCTAGATAGTTTTCTGTATTGGCAACCCGTGCGCGCTCGTGCAGCTATCGCCATTTTGTTTATCTTGTCATTCGGCTTCATTCTCCTAGTCTGACTGCACGAATATCTCGTTTCATTGCGAATCGATATTTTGTTATTTTGTTGGGTTTTTGTTAAAGTTTTGTTACGTTGTGTTTGTTGTTACGTTTATAGTTTTTTGTGAACTTAGAGTGAATCTATTTGTTTTGGTTTTCCATCAAAATGGATCCTCCGCCAAGTACATCACAAAAAGACGTGGATGTTTTCTTGTCTCCAAGAAAAAAACGTCCACGAAAAGCTTTCACTGTTACTGAAAAAGTAATGATCCGCAACGCATATAAGTACGTGAAAAATGAAACTTCTGCGCAATTGGAGGCCTTTGAAGTTGTGGAAGAAAATGAATGTATGAACAAAGTTGCTCACATATTGGGAATAACCTCACGCTCTGTTTGTAACGTTTTGAAGGAAGTAAATAAAGGTGCGCCGCCAACTCCCCCTAAAAAAACTGGACCAAAGCGAAGTTTCAAAGATAAAATTGATGAATTTACATTCTCCGCAATACGACGAATAGTTCATCAGTTCTTTTACCGAAATGAACCTCCAACCATTGCAAAGGTTAGTCAATCAGTCAGACAGTATTATTTTATACCTACATCTTTTATATATAAGTAATGATTCCAAACTATTATAAAATTTACTATTTCAGATTTTACAAGTGATGAACGATGATCCAGAAATGCCCAAGGTTTCCAAAGACACCCTCAGAAAAATTTTGAAGCATCTTAATTTTAAATTTGTTGCACGGTCACGCAAGAGCACACTTATTGATCGAAATGATATAATAACATGGCGCCAGCGTTACTTGCGATCTATATGTCAGTTTCAACGAGAAGGGAGACATATATATTATCAAGATGAAACTTGGGTTAACGCAGGTAAGGCTAACATTTTGAATTAATATACATTTACATTAAATTTAATAGTAATATTGAATGTTCATGTACTATATGTGATTTAAGGTCATACTGTAAAAAAAACTTGGGTGGAGAAGCAAGTCACATCATCTCGGCAAGCGTTTTTGGAGGGACTGACCACTGGATTAAAAAACCCATCTGGAAAAGGCAAACGTCTCATAATTAGCCATATAGGTAGTGAAGAAGGCTTCCTGGAAGAGGGGCTCATGATTTTTGAAGCAAAGAAAAATTGTGAAGATTACCATGATGAGATGAATGCAGTTTGTTTTGAGGAGTGGTTCGCTGGAGTCTTACCAAAATTAAGACCAAACTCAATTGTGGTGATGGATAATGCACCTTAACACTCCCGAAAATTGGAAACGGCACCAAAAATGAGCTGGAAAAAAGCTGCCATTCAAGACTGGCTTTTAAATAAAAATATTCATTACGAACCAGATATGGTTAAAGCTACGCTTTTAGAACTGATTCCACATAACGAGTCTTTTAATAAGTACGCTGTAGACGAAATGGCAGCACAACATGGGATCACGGTTTTAAGACTGCCCCCTTACCATTGCGAGCTGAACCCTATCGAATTGATATGGGCTCAGGTAAAGGGGCATGTAGCTCAAAATAATAAAACCTTCAAATTGACAGACGTGAGAAATTTATTTGAGGAAGGCATTCAAAAAATTACGGCCACCGAATGGTCTAAATGCGTATCCCATGTTGTCAAAGAAGAGGAAAAAATGAGTAGGCTAGATATGTTAATTGACAATATCACAGACACATTTATAATAAATGTTACAGAAAGTGACAGCGATAGCGATAGCGATGACGGCGACGATTTATAAAATAAAATATTACCATAATACATCTATTTGTTTTATTTCTCATGTTCCTTCATGATCACATTTATTTATTTATTTCACACACAATTATTAAAGAAAACTCTCAGATCCGTAATAAAATTAATCGTCATAACTAAATTATCCGTTCACAAATATTTAATTTCCTGATATACTTAGTTTACGAGAATAAAATTATAAACGAGAAGAATCGATCCGGAAATATTCCATTTCCGTATCGAATAATTTCGCAACGTTACTATTTAGTACTTGTCATAACGTTGCAACACTGAGATTGTCAAATCTGGAATCGAATTAAAATTCCGACTATAGAAAAGGAGCTCTAATATATCATTAGTGTAAGACATCTGCTACAGGGATATGCCCTACCAAAGAAAATTCACAGTTACGTTTTGATGGGGCTCAGAACTCCATCACCCCCTCCTTGCGTCTACTTTGTACAACTGCAAAAGAATGTTTGATATTTACCTCTGAATAACCCCAGTGATCGAGTTGTTATAGTTGCTAGTAATTGATGAGCCAATCGGCTTGACCAGGCCACGGATCACCACAAATGGGATGACGTTGTTGGGGTACTTGATGATCTCTTTATCCAGTTTTGCATCAAGATCTAGAACTGGCGCTGTCTGGAATATTTTACATTTTTTAAATAATTATGTAATACAAAACTGAAGATACTAGAAATTGATCTGTGAAATTCAAATAAAATCAGAAATGCTGATATATTTATGAAGAACCTTATTTTTAAATTTCTAAGAAGGTGCCCCTATAGAGTATGGTCTGTCCAAATATCCCTTTAAGAACAAAACTGATCTGTCAATTTTTCCAAAAATTAGTTAATTATACCAAATGATATAGCATCGAAAGAAAATAATTAATTACAAGTAAATATTCTATTTAATAAAACTTTCAAATCAATCCAATCCAATTTATTAAATTGGGTAAATTAAATGACAGAATAATCTCGAGACTTTGATGATTCTGCCAATGTGAAGGTTGAGTAAAAAAGGAAAGAAAGAAAAACATCATAGAGACTATGCTGAGCAAAGTTGAGAGCAAAGAATAAGAAATCAAAGAATATATATAAAATAATAAGAATATAAGATTAAATTAGATATATTATTACTTTTATGAACTTTCTATTAGTTTTCTCAAAATGAACTTTCTCAATGATGTCATCAAATAATCAGCTTCGCCACTAAGAATGGCTTATGGGTTAAGGATGAATGTCCACTAAGAATGATATACTCGTAATATAACAGTATGAAAATTTTGTCAAACAACCACAATGTTGTATGTTGAAATGATATATTTAAAGGTAATGAAATTTTGCGTAATTCGTAAATGTGTAATTTTGCTTAAAACGAAAATAAATATTCGTTTCATTATCTTTAGAATTTTATTTTTTTGTTAACCTCTAAACAAGAAAATAAAATTAATAATTCTTCTAAATTGCAACTCATTTGATACGTAGGATCGAACGTAAGGTATTTGTAGGATGTAAGAAGCTCACCTGCAAAGCATTCAGGATATTTTTACATTTGCACAGCTGTTTCACACAGAAGCCCAAAATTAGGGAATCTATCCCTAATATCACAGTCTCGCTTAATATTTCTGATAAAAACTCCATGTCTCCTTAAAATCTTCATGCAAAAATTTAAAAAGTTATGCTGACATTCTTTAAATTTTTAGTTCATTTTATTATGATTTTATCTTACTTATCTACCAAAGTTAAATTAGATTACAAAAAATCCCTTTTCGACGTCTTGTCTTTTGACAAATAGAATATATATATTGACGGTATGCGTTTTGTTCGTTGCATGTCAGGTGGTGACGGTGACGTTTGGAACTTTTTTTTCATATATGGCAATGGTGAAATTAGAATATTCTGCCAGTGTCAAATAGTGGAGTACGTTCACGCACTATGGTGGGTACGTTCACACTTCACGTATGCATGAACGTACTCCACTATAGTTCTGTTTGAAATTTGGACTATTTAGAATACTCCAAACAGTTTGTGTATCTTAAATCATTTTTGCCAACAGCACTGCACTGCAGAGTTCCCGCCGAGGAAACGAAATCTGTTTTACCGATGCAACTCGAGTTTTTGCGGATACTAAATGAACTTTAATTACATCAGCGTAGATATGCCATTCGGAGATACAGTACAGCGGCGTAAGCGGCACACGAGGCGTGGGAAAAACCATGCAATTCATGAGCGACATGCTTATTAACGATGCTTAAGCATCGAGGTAACTTAACACATAATTGGAAGGTAAGTTTGCCATTCTAATTTGAGTTCATTGGATAATTTTTCGTCCCACGTTAAGCCTGCTAGCTATAATTTCTGCATAAATTGCTTAAGAACTACGAGAATTGTGGATAGCCAGCCAAGCGGCTCAGTGGTTTTTGCTATAGTTACATGATAATACAGATCTTTTCGCTACAGTTTTATACTTCCAGTCCAATTATGCTGAGCTCAAAAACATCGCTTAGTGGATTCCAAATAATACCTAATGCTTTGACTTTGTCACATATTTTTATATTCATTAATTTGTCATTTTCTTTTTCAGGTCCAGGGATTTCACACGTCACCCTTACACTAATTGAACACCATTTATGCAGCGGAAAACCACCATGCATCAGGAGTATGGTCAAACAGCGTTGAAGAGTGACTGTATCATCTTCGATGAAAGCCCCGATCATCAGATCATCCATGTAGAAATCTGTCTTTAATATTTCTTCTTCAACAGGAAATTCCTAACGTTCATCTTCAGCGAATTCAAGGAGTGTTCGGGACTATGGCCGCGAGGGACCCGTGGTCACACCACGCTGTGAAGGAAATCTTCGCACGTCTTTAAAGAACTATTAGTAGTCTGACATTCCTTGGTGTTCTGTTTCTACGCTGTGCTCTCCAACGCATAATAACTCCCAAGCAAGGGGTAAAATTGTAGATCCGTATATGTTCGAGACCTTATACAAGGACAAAATGCACGATCCCTTTAGGGTCAACTCCCACTGAAAGAGCAGTGGCGTGCAGCGGCCGGACGAGCGAGCGACTGCGCGCGGCGTTGATTATTAGTTGATACCCTCTAGTAAAATGACGCGCAGTGCGCAGGCGGCGGGTAGGTAAGCGCGGGCGCACGCCGCCGAGCGGCTGTCTGCTACGCCGCGGGCAGCCGCGCGGTGCCACTTTTAACTAGTCGCTACGTCTCGTACGGCCTCGCGGCGCCGCGGTACCCATTATATTGCTCCAAATAAACTTGAACTTTTTTCTTTAGTATATAATATTCGAAAACCCGCTGCGCGCCGCTGCTCTTTCAGTGGGAGTTGACCCTTAGATTCCAAGCATGATGCAAGCCTAACAATAAGTCAAAGTTATTGTTTATTCCACTGCCGCCAGAGTGGGCGCGAGTGGGGAGATTTGTATTGTCATCGTGTCATCAGTTTGGTTGTGAAGTGAAAAAGAAATTAAGACAAAAAGTGATTACATAATAATTTATTTATTTTACAATAATACATAAACAAGAACAGAACACTAATTCCGTCTCCTACGAACTCTGGATATTCTCCAGGCATTAGGCTCCTCGTACTTATTGTACAGGGGCTCCAGTCTCTGGTTCTTCTTGAACTTGGACAGTTTGGTGGGGTCGGAGAACTTGAAGAACGCCGGCGCGAACTCTACCAGCCATTTCGGATCTATTGTTGTCACTTCGCGCATGTATTCCTTCGTCGTTTGCACCAGCTCGTGGTAAATTACCCTGAAAATTATGAATTACATAAATAAGATTTCCCACATTATGGTTTTTTTTTTTGACCTAAACGTTAGTAATGGCATCAAGTATCTGTCACGTTCGTGGAAAAAGACCTAATGAAAAGTGGCTCCTACCATATATCTATAGACATAGGTTCAGACATCAATCTCTTAAAAGCCCCAACTGTTTGAATAGCTCCTCTATCACCTTTTAAGTTTTAAGCAGACAGACACAATGCGAATGCGTCTTTTCACAACACGACACCCATACCCATATCGACTCAGCGCGAAAAAATTGTAGGTCCGTCTTATTTGCTTTAATGGCCCATAATTAAACATATTATTAAATTGTAATATTTCCAAGAACTAAAAATCGTATGATTAGTTAGAGAGGCGAACTGCATCGTGTATCCTCTATGGAGTATCGATACCTTTGAAATTAGTACGACATTATAGTAAAAAATATACATTTTAATCTATACTAATATAATAAAGACAGCGTGCGAAATTCGTCAGTTTGTGTGTATGTGGAGGGTAATCTCCGGAACCACTGCACCTATTTGAAAAATTCTTTCATTTGAAGAATTGACCCTAAAATCGTGCTTGTCCAGTAGTATCCGGAATTGCCATTATCAATTTAAAAATGCAACTGTCAGTGTATATCAGTGTGCATGTGCTAGTTACCACTCGGGCTGCCTGTTGAAGAGTGCGCTGGAAGGGTGTATGTAGACCACCTGGCTGTCCACGAGCGTCCTGTACCCCTCTTGCGGGTCCTTCTTGGCCGCGTTCCGGAAGAACCCGGAGCAGATTGTCTTTTGGATGCGCACCGTGTTCTTTCCGGCCGATACCACGTCCAACTTGTGCCTGTAGTCAACAATTATTATATTACAAACATTTCATCATGAACACTCTAAATGACGTCACAGTTAACATAATGGCGAGTAGCGATTTTGAATGGAAGCTGATGGAAGTACACCAACCTGTCCATGATGCCGAGCAGCTGCTTCCTCACGTCCTGGGCCCGCTTCAATGTGCGTATCTGCACGAAGTTCTCGTAGCACCAGGCGTTGGAGAACTTGTTGTTCCTCCAGCTATTGTAGACAGCGAGCAGCGTCAGGTGGTCGCCCTCGGGCTGGTTGAACTTCGCCTTCTTCTGGTCCGCGAGCGCCTGCTTGTCTTTCGGCCGGTAGAACACGTTCTGAACGCTCAACATCGACACAATCGTCAGGATCTCGTCGGAGCATTGCAGAGCCACCGACATAATCAGGATCTTGGACAGATTCGGTTCCAGGGGGAATTCCGCCATCTGGAATGGAATGATAGGTACATGCCTATATCAGTTAGAAATATCTAATGTGGGCACGCTGCCGGAAACTTAATAGATTTGGAATAAAAATTGAGAAGGATGTAGAATAGGAAGTGTAAGGACATGACGAATTTTTTCATTCTTCATTGGGGAACGAAATGGGATGGACTGAAAAGGATAATATTATAAACAGTAACATCGAATAACATCGAGCATAAGCGCATTTTAGATAGTATGTACACTGAAATTGTAAATCTTCAACCTGAATGTTAATGAGTTGATCGTTGCACTAAGTAGCAAACATGTTGATTGTTTTGTGGATGATGTTTGTCTTAACAACATCAGTTATGCTGACGACTTGGCTGAGTCCAACGGTTGGTGCCCTGAGGAGATACTTAAAATTTACGAAACATATGTTGATAGCCATGGTCTAGATATTTAAGACTAGATAGACAAGACAGAATACATGGATATTTAAGACCGGTAGCACAGTGCCTACCATCACTTTAAACGGCACCCAATTAAAAAGGGTAAATCGATTTAAATACTTGGGGCATTATGTAACCGACGGCCTTAACGATCATGTACTCATTGAGAGGAAAGGCAGGGCTTTGCCGGTGAGGTATAAAATGCTCGCTTGCAGGTATGCCTATTGCAGCAAAGAAATCAAGGTAACAATGCATAAGGCCCACTGCCAAACTTTCTATACGGGCGACTTGTGGACCAGCTATACGCGCAAATCACTCGACGCCCTGCGTGTCCAGTACAACAACGGGTTCAGGATGCTAATGGGGTTGCCTCGCTTCTGCAGCACCTCGGGCATATTCGCGCAGGAGCGCAGATATGGTTTTCACGTTATCGGGCGCAAAATTCGCATCCCTTTTATTTAGAGTGCGAGTCAGCTCCAACAGTATCATAAGAATGATTGCGGACAAATATGACTCCCCTATTATTAGATATTTCGTTTGGATGTTGATTAAGTAAAATAACTGTTTGATTAACATCCGAGCTGAAGCGAGTGTCACTTTTTAGTGTTTTTAGGTTAACATCTTTTAGTTTGTAGCACTAACATAGTTTTTTAAGTCTTTTTCTTCTTTTTATTATACTAACACTTGCTGTGGATCTGTGTTGTCTGATTGAAGAATTCTGTTTAAATTTATATTTACGTCTATGTGCGAATGTTTCGAGAAAGTTAGAAATTTAGAGTTAACATTAAGGGACGTGTATAGTAGCACTCACCCTCCGACCGAGCCTGGTGAGCAGCCCCTCTGAGTCTAGCGCGGAGAGCGAGTGCAGCTGCTCCAGCGCCATGATCAGGGACTCGACGGGTGGCGCGTCCATGAAGTCGAAGTGCAGCAGGTCGTTGATGCCCATCGTCTTTAGCTGTAACACCTGGAAACAGATACCAAGTTAGGAAGCTATAAAACAATATCAAGGAGCAACAATGACGTGTGTTTACATAACGTGATGGCGAGGTTGTTGCGCTGTGTCGTGTGTATACGTACCGTGGTGGCGAGAATGGTGTGCTGTGTCGTGTGTATACGTACCGTGGTGGCGAGGTTGGTGCGCTGTATCTCGGGCACGGGCGTGGGCAACATCTCGTCGCGGTAGGCGCGCTCCGTGTACAGCCGGTAGCACTTGCCGGGGCCCGTGCGTCCCGCGCGGCCCGCACGCTGTTTTGCCGCCGCCTGAAGACGTATATAACAGACAATTATATACAGTCTTTTTTGAGACTGGTCAGTATGGAAAAGTCTGATACTATTTAAGATTTCGAGTTTATTTTCAAAGATTTTCAAAAACTGATACACAATCACGAATCGTAAACGTTTCATATTCGTTGAAAATTGCGTTATTTTTTGTTATTTTATTACCTTAATTGATAGCGTAGGTTGTAAGGAATAAATCTTGCTAAGGAAACTTTTGGCTAGATTAAAAACATAATGCCTTTCAAATAATGTATACAGGTTCATTTTTAATTTTTCAATTCATTTAATTTTTAAATAGGCAATTTTCAATGGCTAGGAGAGCTCGCACAGCATTGGCACAAAGCTAGGATTAGGTGGTGTAATATCTTGAATTCATACGGGTTATGTGTTGCTGTCTTTACAATTCCCCCTCCCTCCTTCCGCTCTCTAGGCGCGGCCATTACCGTAATAGTTTAATCATTTATAATTAAAAAGAAATAAATCTTTTAATTTCAGTTATAATATAACAGATGGCAGTAAAAAAGTACGCGGCACCGAAGAAGTCATTATCAAGCCATAGAAAGAAGAGAGTTGGAAAAGGAAAGGACAAAAATTTGTATCGAGTCAAGAAAGACAACATTGGAAAGACCCCACGCAAGTACGGCGCGCTCCCAAACGTCATTCGCTCCGAATAACCGCTAGGTTATTAGGGCCATAGTCATGCTGAGTAACCACCAGAAATACTCAAAGATTGCGTGTGAAGTATTCCCTAATATATGCTGTTATATACGAATTAGTGTATAGATTATTTCAACTTTATAAACAAGTGTTTGTCGAATAACAATTTGAAGTCTGGTTCGATTGTATAAAAGATTTTTATTAAGTGATAGGTCCCAGATTATTTCACACAGTAGTCGGTACTACAGACTGGGTTAATAGAGTTTAAGCTAAAACACTCACCTGTGATATAGGAGTAACAACCAATGAGTCCATTCCTGTCTTCGAATTATACACTTTCTGCTTCACAAAGCCAGGGTCTACCACATAGTATATCCCATCAATGGTCAACGAGGTCTCCGCAATATTGGTTGCTATCACCACCTTCCTCGACCCTGGAGGGGCTGGCTCGAATATACGAGTCTGCATTTCTGAAGGCAACGCCGAGTACACGGGCAATATTATTAGTTCGGGCACATCTGGACCAAGTGACTTCATTCGTTCGTATAATATCTCACATGCTGTATCAATTTCCTCTTGACCAGTTAAAAATAACAGTATATCTCCAGGTGGTTCCCTCAAATGTATCTGCATCACGGTAATCAATGAAGCATCCAAGTAGTCTGTCTCTGGTTCTTTGGTGTATAACACTTCTACAGGGAATGTTCGGCCCGGTATAGTGAAGATTGGCGCTGCGAAAAAGTATTGAGAGAATTTCACAGCGTCTAAAGTAGCTGATGTGACAATTAGTTTCAGTTCTGGTCGTTTCTGTACAGCTTGCTTTAGTAGACCGAACAGTACGTCAGTGTGTATGGTTCGCTCGTGAGCCTCGTCCAACATTATGACTGAGTATGTTTTGAGGTCGAGGTCCATGAGGCATTCACGGAGTAACATACCGTCCGTCATGTACCTGGAAAGAGAATGTACATTTTGTTAAAAACCTGCTCAAGAATTGTGATCAAATACGGCTTTGGCAAAAGTGCAGCAAATCATGATCATCAAAACAAACAATTTTTGAATAACTGAAATAAACAAATTTTTAATTACTTTATTACTTATTTTTAGGATGGCAACATAAAGGCTACTGGATTCCTGGATCTTTATTGTCACCAGAGATCCTAAACATAACCCACATTTAAATTTGCTGCCACTTGCAGTATTTTTGCTGCTCATTTAAGTAACTATTTCCCATAAAATAAATTTTCATTTCATATGGAAAAACGATGATACGACCGCACTGCGGTTAGACGCGTGGATTTCAAATCCGCATAAAACTGTGACGGTTATGTATTATAACATTATGTATTTGAGAATTTGCACGATCACAAACTTCTTTTCTGTTCATAAATAAGTTACTATGATGGCTTCGTTCATATTAGCTGCTCCACGTGAGGTACAATACTGCAGGGTTGCTACGTTATTTTATTTTACCTCCAGCCCACACTCAGTACAACCATTTGATGACGGTTTCGGGATCGTTGCAGTCCTCGAAACGTATGATGGTGTATCCAACCTCCAGCACACGCTCAGTACAACACTCACTTGATGACGGTCTCGGGGCTGGTACAGTCCTCGAAGCGTATGGTGTAGCCAACCTCCTGGCCGAGCCTGCAGCCGAACTCCTCGGCGACGCGCTTGGCGACGGACATGGCGGCGACGCGCCGCGGTTGCGTGCATGCAATCTTGCCGCGCGCCGTCAGCCCACATTCCGCCAGGTACTGCGTGATCTGCGTCGTCTTGCCAGAGCCCGTCTCGCCAATCACTATCAAGATCTGATTGTCCGCCACCGCCTGGACACAAAACATATTAATTTCATTAAACTCCTTTTGGCGAACAAAATAAATTATTATTGTTACTCTCAGTATTTTTATATACCTACAGACCAACAAAATTTTATTGATCTTTAATGTTAACATAAGTATGTATGTTACATAAGTATATAACATAAGTTGAGGCAATACGTAATTCAAGGGTCCCGGCATCTATGTCGTCCGATTCAAAAGACCTTTGACCTCTGGGCACTTCCTTCTAGGGAGATCCCTGACGTCACTACCTACACCAAATTTTGAAGAAATTAATCCAAATTGGCTACCATAATTGGCTATCCTCAATTGGCCTTGAGGACCTACACCAACTCTAAAAGAGTGGACTCACCAACCTGCTTGGCCAGCGTGGCGTTTTAAGGCTATACACCCCTCATGCACAAGACAATGTGCATAAGGGCACTGACAATGGACACTGAAAGGGCTGGTTGCATTGGTTGCAATCCAAATCGTCTTCATAGAAATGCATCAAATGGCAGAATAGACAGCCAGATATTAAGGTTAATCAAATTGTGCTCATCAGAGATGAGAGTAGTCAGCCTCTGAAGTGGCCTCTCCGACAAGTGACTACTGTGTATCCGGTTACCAACGGAGCTTACAGAGTATCAGAACATACTCAGAGTATCAGTATCACTGATACTGAGTCTGATACATAGAGTATCAGACATCAGAACTAACTGAGGTCTATTAAGAAGAGCAATAAACAAGATTTGCCCTCTACTAGATGGAGATGACTAGGTGATGTTCCATTTGAGGGCGGCGGAGATTGTTAACACAAGTATGGAACGCGCGAGCGGCTCTTTATCCTCGGCCTCCGGACCGTACCGACTTCGCGGTGCACCGACTTTGTTCCGAAAACCATTTTGAGATGCGTCACACATATAGTATGTTGTAATTGTTTCACATTTAACTAGAAGATTTAACCAGTCCTAACAGTACAAACTTTTATTCTTCAATTCCTAAACACTAGCAATTTCTGTCAAAACTTTCTTGTTATTGAAATTAATTTTGCACCTTTTTTGTAATAAAAAATCTTACTCTAACATTTTTTCAACTGATCTGTTGCTTCAATTTTACAATAATAGAAGGGGATGATTTGTTACAAATAAAATTGATCAATTTATCTTATCAAAGCTCATACATCTAACATTAGTCCACATAAACACATCTCACGACCAACAACAAGTATACTGACCTTTGTCAACTCGTCCCTCAGCTTGTAGATGGGCAGCGACTGCCGCTGTTCGAGCAGCGACAGGTTGGTCTTCTTGCCGAAGGAGGACTTCTTGCCGCCGATCACGTGCTTCTTCCACTCGGGAAGGTCCTGCGGCGCGACGCCGGCGCCCCGCATGTTGGCCGCCAGCGCTCTGCCATCACTCTCCGGTAAAGGATCTATCCAGTTTTTGTTTAAACCTGGTAACATATTATAAAAATGAGATTAATAGAAGTGCTATTTAGGATTAAAGGTCGTGATCAAATGCAATTTATCCGTGTGCTGTCGACCGGCTTTAGAATATCCCAACCCTATCTATATGGGGTGTAAGAGGCTCACCTACCATCTTTGGAATCTAAGCCAACCTCACCTGCTAGTGGTGCACCCTGCTGTCAACCAACGAGGCAATGGCGTTCCCTTTTTTGCGGTGGGAGGGTAACTCCGTCGGCAAAGCTACCACCCTTCCGTCGGAGTCCGCCGCTATAATGGTGCCATATTAGCCGAGAGGCCCGCATCATGTTCCGACGGTGAGCGGAAGAAGCCGTCCCGAGAGAGAGATTGTTGCGTGTGGAAAGGAGGACCAGCGGTTGCGGGGAATTACAGACGCGCATAGGCGTGACATGGTGGCGCGGGGATCAGGGAGACCCGGTGAAACGGTTGTCCGCTGACCGCCCGCGGGTTGTTGTGGCCCCAACCCGGGGATCTCTCTTTAATTTCCACCCCAGGAGGCTGCCCCGCCACACGCGAAAAATCCCTTGGAGTAGCAGTTGTGCCAGAGGAGACCGGAGTGGAACCCGACTGCTGCCCCCCCCCCCAGGGGGGGGGGACCGGGGGCCCTTTAGTACCCCGTGCCAGCAAGTCACACAACTTTTGTGACCTGGTTTTTCTCTGCTCTGCTTAGTCCTTTGATCCACATGCAACCATCTGTCTCTCCGTCCCCTCTTTTCTTCTTCTTCTCCTTTTCCCTATTCACACTCACTATACAATGGCCAAGAAAAAGTACAATGTTTGCTCAGCGGCCCACCCTTTAAGTTCCACATCTCAAGTGGACTTTTGCAACATCAGAGGGATGCATAGTAACATCGACGCCGTCCACTACCACCTTGAGACGGCAAAGCCGGCCTTACTTTTCTTGACGGAGACACAGGTAACCTGCCCGGCCGATACATCATATCTTCATTACTCCGGTTACAAACTGGAGCACTATTTTACGTATATACCCCAGTAAGACGCAAGTCTGTGCATTCACCGCTAAAAAAAAACCCTTTTGTTGTAGCACCTCACTTTCAGAGCATACCTCTTAAGATCTCGGAGAGTATCGGGATCCTTGGTGTCGACATCTCCAGCAAAGTCGAATTTAGGGGTCATCTGGAAAATAAGGCCAAAATGTCCTCCAAAAAGCTCGGTGTGCCTGGGCTGGGCCCCCTGGGCAACTCCTAATGCTTTACAAAGCTCAGGTCAGGCCCCATATGGAGTATTGCTCTCATCTCTGGGCCGGCGCACCGAAATACCAATTGGACCCACTTGACTCCATCCAACGACGTGCTGTTCGTATTGTCGACGATCCCACTCTCACGGGCGGTTTAGAATCCCTCAGCATTCGGAGAGACGTTGCATCTCTCTGTGTGTTCTACCGCCTGTACAATGGGGAATGCTCTGAAGAACTGTTTAATATAATTCCCACCTCGGGTTTCTACAACCGCACCTCCCGTCACAGAAGTGCGGTCCATCCGCATTTCCTCGATACGGAGGTGTCGCGCACTGTTCGGGCCAAAAAATATTTTATACCGCGAACCCGTAGGCTGTGGAACGAACTGCCTGAAGAAGTCTTTCCATTAAGTTACGATATGGGGTTCTTCAAGAGAGCTGTGAATAGGATTTTGCAAGGTCGGCGGCGCGCCCACATACCCCCTGGTGTTGTAGGTGTCCATGGGCGGCGGTAACACTTACCATCACGTGGGAGCGCTTGCTCGTCCGCCCACTAATCTATAAAAAAAAAAATCTCTTACTGTGAGTGTCGTAAAAGGCGGCCAAGGTAAAGGGAAGCCACTACCACACCCAACTTCCTCTTCAGTCAACTCGTGACTATGGTTGGTGCGACCCAACCGAAACGTGGAGTAAAATAAATAAGGTGTAAACATTCGCGTTGAGACCCGTTTATAGATAAATATAATAATTTTGTACATTGTAACCTTTTGATTAATTTTGAGACACGTCAGTATGAGTATGAAGTAAAGTATCTGTTTGAATACAAATCTATAAATATGTAGGCAATTTGAATACTATTATTTAACTATTTCAATCATTTTCACATAAACAAGATTATAAAGATTGATTCAATATTCCTCATTATACCTGTCGGCAAACTCTCCATCTCGTGCTCTCTCTGCAGCATCTTCTGTTCCCTCCTTTCCTTGGCGAGCGCGGACTGCATCATGGCGGCCTGCGCCAGCGACCCGTCGGGGTTCTTCACAATCCGTACTGGGGACAGCTCGTGCAGCGCTCGCCCATGGCCTTGCAGGAATGGGGGCTCCTCTTCCACTAGCTCTATCTCTATGTCCGCCTCGCCATCCTCGTCTTTTGGGAGTAGACCGGTCTCTTCGTCGAAATCTGGTAACTCGCTCTTGTCTATTACACCTGAGGATATCATCTGGAAGAGAAGAAAGGATTCCACATTGTATTTTTTTCCTTTATTCTTAATTTTTTTTTAGTCTCACAGAAGACTACCCTGAAATGTACTGCATTTCCTACTTTATCATATTACCCTAATGTACATAGGTGTTTCGGTAGGGAGTGAAATATGCCAGAACCCATTCCCATCAAATCCCTCCCCATTTTTCCATCCCTTTCTCAAAATCCATTCCCAAATCTGCTAAGGTAGGCAGCGCCTCCGAGAATGTGCCATGATTTGTTATTTTGGACTGATGTTGACATGTATCGCAGATGTCTATGGACGACAGTATCCACTTAACATCAGGTGAACTGTATGTTCGTCTGCCGCCTTCATCCATAAAAAAAAGCAAAAGTACCGTGTTCATTCAGATAGAGCAATGAATATGAACTTTAAAGTTTCCTCGATAATCATTTACAAATGCAGAAAAAGTTTGTAATCTTGGGAACACTCGTGTCGCCAATGCTTCATGTCCGCGATTTTATAATCATTTGCTCAGGAACTGGTTTTTTCCCCACAGGAATTTAATTTTTTTTTATAAATGAGTAGTGTGAATAAATAATTTTTACTAAATTGTATAAGGACAGGTAATTTTTTTAGATCATTCGTAACTTTGATGCCTGTGATACAAGTATATCCTACAGTGGCCAAGCTCCAACAAAGACTGAAAATAAATAATCAAGACAACAAAAAATAACTCTAAGAAACAAGTAGTATTAAATAACCGTGTACCTGTTTGATCTCCCACCTCTCCGGGCTGGAGATCCTGGTGACCCGCTTGCGGCTGGAGTCCTCATCGGGGTCGAGCGCGCCCTGCAGCCCCGCCAGCACCGTGGCGGCCGGCGCCGGCCGGTCCGGATTACGGCCCTCGCGTTCTGCCTGCACGACGATAACCAAAATACATTCATACCATCACACCCCAAACTAGAAAGAAAGGATCTATTTCCTTATGGGTTCATATTTATAACCTCCAAGAGTTCAGATTCCTCCAAAAATGTATTATGCTATGATAAACGGGTCAAATGTGTAATAACCGCGCTTTGATCCTGGTCTTGAAGGAGTTTCCATAAAACAAAGGATTATTATGAACCCTAATTTCAAGCCTGTTGGACACATGCTAGATCAGTTTTTTTTTTTCAAGAAAGAAATCATATTCCGAATCCAAGATAGAATAGAAAAACTAAAAATTCACATCTTTGGACTTATTTGCATAAGTACCTATTGTATTCCTTAAATTAGTTTTTAATTAACAATTACATTCTATGGTAGTTATTTACCTCCAGATGCGCATGTGAGGAAGGATTCAAATCTCTTCCTGTTTCCTGGCACACATCCTTCATTGTAAGTGATACTTTTGTACCAGTAACAGATGACACTTTCACCTAAAACAAACCATTTATGAAGAAAATTTGTTGATTTATCAGCATTATTTATAACAAATAACAGGTAATTTTAAGAATTGATATAATTGTTATCAAAATTCTAAAGAATAAAGATTAGATCATTAACAAAAATTTCACAAAATAAATGTTTTAAATTTACAATTTATATTATTATTATTGTTTAATAGACAAGTAGCATTACTGCTAATATACCTATATGTTGTGCTAGCTGGGCTGGTGTTACCGGTTTCGTCATATCTCTTCACTTGGAAGGCATATGTGGAGTTTGTTTTTGAAATTGTTTAAAGTCATTGATAAAATTACTTGTGGTAATTTGTTCCATATATCCACAACCATGTTACTGAGAATGTTATAGGCTGCTTTTGTATTGGTTAATGTCTTGTCTAATTTTAGATTGTTGCAGTGTTTGCCTTTAGTTTGAACATAGCAGGTAAGTCTCGACTGTTGGATTTCTAGATAATGGACAATATAAAAACACTTACCTTTACTCTGTCTCCTCTAGACACCACATCAGAGACGTTGGTGACGCGGCCCTCAGACCTGAGTTGTGAGACATGCACAAGACCCTCCCATCGCTTCCGGACACCCTCAATTTGCACAAAACAGCCAAATGGCACTATGTTTGCCACACGCCCATTGTATATCTGTGGAAAGAAAACAGAACTCATGTTTTAGGAAAATATTAGAGAATTATTTTTTTTGTAGAAGAGGTGGCATTTTTGTATAGTATGGTGTTATAGTATTATTTTTCACACTGCAGTATAAAGTTTGAAGACTGCAATGTCCACAGCCGTCATTGTTGAGGATAAAAAAAGGCATCACCTTTCGATGAAGAGTTTAGACAATTAATAATTTGTTTCTTCATGAACTTTGGAATTGTTGGGTTAAAAACTATTGTCAGTAAACCCTATATTCCCTATGACAATATAAATCACACTACCATACCTATTATAATGTTATGAAGACAAAAAAGGATGCTCCATATTTAGATTCTCGAAGAGCAAAAATTGCCTGTTTTAGTAGCATTCATAATATTATTTTACTATTATGCTGTTTGACATTTATTATAGCATAAAGAATAATTATGAGAATATTTTCTATTACATTACAAAATATTTAATACAAAACATAGAAGAGAATAACAATATTGTAACAAACAATATTACAAATAGAGTGGTATATCAATGGAATAGATTACCTAAGGAAGTATATTATCTAAGAATATTAATCAATTTGAAAATAGACTGAACCAACATCTAAAGCACAAAAATAGATAAAGAGGCATCAGCACAAACTGCTTGTCTATGAAATAACAATAATAATAAAACATTGCAATTAATTGAAAACCATTTAATTTAAGAATTTTAGTAAATCTAGAATAAAGAAAAATAAAACTGTAGTATGAGTTTTGAAACTTACCTTCCCAGGCTCTGGGTCATCATTCATTTCAACTTCAGGGCTTCCTTTTCTAGGTTTCTTCCCATAATCACCATATCTGTCTTTTGCTTCCTTATCCCTAGAATGAGACCTTCTATGCCTGGATCTAGACCGTCTGGCCCTAGATCTTGACCTACGATGCCTATCTTTAGATTTTGATCTATGACGATGACGACTTCTTGATCTTCTCCTCCTATCTCTACTTCTACTCCTCTGATCCCTACTTCTTCTATCCCTACTCCTACTTCTGCGGTCTCTACTACGACTTCTTTTATCTCTACTCCTGCTACGTTTCCTTATCTCCCTAGAATTGTCTCTCCTTTTTGTTTTGCTTTCTTTATGGTCTCTAGTGCAACTTCTACCTCTCTTCTCTTCCTTTTTCAAATCCTCTTTTTTAATGCCGGAGTTAGAAGGGGCTAAAGCCTCTAACTCTGCCATTGCATCATCAACTACTTTATCATTTGTTACTTTCTTTGATTCATCTTTAAATATGTCCTTTGTTGTTAATCTTTTATTTTTTGGATTGTCCTCATCTTTACTACTTTCATCGTCAGAAGAGAAAACTTGAGGGTTGTCATTGGGTATGGCTAAAGCCGGAAATTTACTAGCAAGTGTATTTGAATGTTTAATCTCTTTCTCACTTGTCTCAGTAGAGTTGACTGGTTTCATGTGTTGTATAATACGCAGTAAATTAGTCATAAATGAATCAGAGAATTCTGCTCCATTCTCTACGAGGGCGTTCTTGAATGCATCAAAAGCAGGATTTTTGTCTGCCAAATCAATGATGAACTCAGCTGTAAAAATAACAAATTGACATTTATAGCTTAGAATAAGATTACAAATTAGTTTAAAGTAAAGAAAGAAACGGTGTAGAAAGAAATATAATAGAAAAGTAAATGAGTAACAATAACAGCGACCGAACCTAAATCTTTATCGTTTATACCCAAATGATTGTCCAACTCTGTACAAACTTTTGATACTAATGACAAATGTTCTAATTTTGCAACTTCATCCATTGTTCTTTGGAATTTTACAATGACTTAATTTAATAATATTAAAATTAATTTAGAAAAAAAATATAAGAAAAGCACTTTCTACACATAAACAGGATCATTATATTATTATGAAGATATTGACTTTACTGACTGGTCTAGAATGTCAAAATGGGAAATTCATAGAGTTGTCGCTCTAAAATCGGTATTTTTGTAACCAAAATCGGTAAATGAAAAGAAAAACAACATTCAACAAATTTCTTTATTCAATCTTTAACCACATACAAAATCAACATTTTCTTATAAAATCAAATTGTCTTAAAAGATAATCAAACTCATAACAATAAAATTTAGTTATGGCAATCTTTAAGATCGTATCAATATTCTTTGGACCTATAATAAGTGTAGTTGTGTTCTTTGTATAGTGTTCAGTGTTGCCAACTCGGATTTTGGAAAAGACGTAGGCCAGACTAGAAAATTACGTAGAATTAGTAAAAATTGCATATGAAAAGTTCGTTATACTTTTTATTAAGCGAGATGAAAAGGATAAAACTAATGTTAGAAATATATAATGAATTTTATTTGACATCATTAAAATTGTTCGTTGAATTTATACATATATTTATTAAAATGTTTAATATGTTCCTGTGTAAGTTCACGGTTTTTTTTGAACCACTTTATATTTGAAAGTTTATATTTGACCACTTTGTTTTTTATATTTGAACATCTTAGCCAATACCAATGAATTCTTACCGACAATAAGGTCTCTTTTCTCAGAGATTCGTTAACCCACAATTGCTAAAATTGTGCTATGTACTCGAGTAAAACGATTGTTGTTCTAACTACACCGTTTCTCTTAACATCAGTACTGGCACATGAACTTTTAAAAATCAGATTAAAATTCAACTTTAGTACAAAGTAAACAATAACCTCGTAATAAAATAAAATTTCGCGCTAAAAAAAGGTATTAGTCAGTTGTCTCAGTTGTCAATCTGTCAGCCAGTTGTCAAGTCAATCTGTCAGTTCCCAACCCAGTCCTAGAGAAAAACTACATATAAGCTTAAAAGAACTGTAGAAAACTGTAAACGTTAAAAAATCTAAAAATTTAAATAAACAAATAACAAAGTTAAATTAGATTCACCCATTCGATATATCGAATAAAAACATCGATACATCGAAAATATCAAAGCGTTAAAAATATATCGGTTGAATTCAATACATTGGTACTGCACATCGAGTGTTTTTAATACATCGATGTATATCGTTCATCCCTAAATTGAATTGATTGATTGACATTCACACAATTGTTCACACACATTCTTATCTAAGGTTTCATTGTTTTGTCAAAAGTTTATATTTTTAACCTAAATCGGTTTTTCACCCATTACTTTATATTTACAAACCTTTTAGGCAAGTGGTTTTATTGTTTGTGATCATCTCATGTCTCCTACACTCATATAAGTATTATGATGGAAAACAACACAGATCATTCTGACCAAAACATTCCTCCTTTGTCAGTGCAACATGTAGATGTAGACTTTTTACCGATTGTATACGAAATAATACGAAGGTATTTACATATCGTATTTATTTTTAGCCCTTTTAGTATTTTTTAATCGTTTAATGTGTAAATAATCTTTGTTGTTATTTAGCATCGAGAGGGACTTTCACGATAACTCTGCAAGGGCTCGGGAATCTCAAGATTGCAGTCAAAGGGTGTTGGAATTACAGAAGAAACTTGACATTGCACGCGCACAGGTGAAAAATTACGCAACAATTAAATTATAATCATTAGGTGGGGGGAGAGTGCACGCTAGATTCCCACAGCACTCTACTGGCCACAAAACGCCTCTCACAGAAGACTACTTTGAAATGTACTGCATTTCTTACTTCCCAATGTATGTACGTGTTTGGTAATGAGTGAGATATGCTAGAGCCCATCCCATCCTATCCTTACCTATTTTCCCAATACATTCCTTAAATTCCTGGATATGCCTATCTGCAAAGATAGACAATATCCCTTGAATGGCATAGCAAAGATTAACTTTTTTTATGCTGGAAGTGCACATCTGCACTCTCATTTTTGTACAGTTCGTCAGCCGAAGTGCACATTATGCGCCCTGCACACAATTTTTTTTTCTTTATGTAAACTTTCAGAAATTGTAAAATGGGTTAATTAAACCAATCATGTACCATATGTGGGCTCCGGCAAAGGAACGGTACACAAATGAGAGCACTTTAAAGCGCTCAAGGCACAAGAGAAGTTAAGTAATTCTAATTTGCACAAGAAACTTTCTAATTTGCACTATCTCTACTTAAATTATAAGAATATTGTTTTGCTTTCCTCCACCCGGTTAAAATCCTGACTATGCCCTCGCATGACAGTATCCATCGGATAGACCTGTATAGACCTTTTTTGTATAAAAAAAAACTTCATAAATTGTTATATAATTAACTTATAAGTTCTTTCATCTCATCAAGGCAGGTTACATTTAGTAGTAGATGTGCAGATGTGCTTGTTCATATACATTGTTTAAGTAACCGTAAGCTTGACAATGCTCAGTTCAGCGCATTATGCAGTCTGAGTTGGTCTGAAAGCATTTGGCTTTTTAGGAGTGTTGTTTCAAATAGTGTCAGTATGACTGTAATGTACATATGGTATGTGTAGCATATATGAGGGTAATTATGCAATGACTTGCCAAAACCTATAATTTAGTTTAATATAGTGTAGGCATGCATATTAACAATAATATTTTGTGTGGGTTTGTTTTTTTCCATTTTACTCCATTCACCCAAGGAGGATTGGGATGAAACTCATCCCATTATATTTCCTCAAACTTTTTTTTCAAATCCATTCCTAAATCTTCAAAGGTGGCAGCACATCTGTGGGTGTGTAGACATGTGTCATTTTGGATTGATGTTGACATGTGTATCATCTAGATGTTGCATAACAATAGTATCCATCAGGTGGATCGTCCGCTCATTTGCCACCTTTTTATAAATGGTACTAAATATAATGGACTAAAATAACTACTGTGGCCCTAGAGTAAAATTATTCCTACAATTTCAGATCAAGCGATTGCCTGGCATAGAACACAACAAGCAAGACCAGTTGAAGCAGTTTGAGATTCTCAGAACTCAATTGAGGTTAAAGCGTGAACTTCTCCAGAAATATCGTAACATGTGCTCTTTTGAAACTTCATTCAAGTGATTACAACACAATGCCTCTCCGTTCTTTGCTCAAGTATTTAGCAAATAATGAACGTCTCGTGCAGAAGATTGCAGAGTCACATCCGGTGAGACGTGCAGCACAGCTCGCTGTCTCAGTGTTTTACAGAGGCAAGGAGAAGCTTTCAGATATGGATCCCCAACAAGTCAATAGACTGATGAGTTTTTTTAAAAAGTTTTCTCAAAATATAAAGGAAGGCATAGAGGATGCCAAGAAACAAATAAAAAAATAAATATTAATACAAAGCTATCCAATTCCGACATCTATGTAGACGGGCGCTTTTTCGAATGAAAAGATGGTGCAACATTTAATGCTAATATTTAAATTCGAAAATTTACATACACATATACTTATTGTAAACAGTGGCCAGAATTAGGTAGCTTTGTGTTAAGTAGCTTTTTGTAAATAGTTTTTGACTATAGTTAATTTTGTGTATGGAATAATAAATAAGATGCAAATAAATTTTCTCTCTAGTTTATTTCTCTCACAAATCAATAAAAATATCCTCTTGCTTAAACTATAAAATCACAATCATTTTATGGTACCGTAAACAATTGAATACTGCAATGAAACATTATCGAGTGTAGCTAGCCTCACTAACATTGTACGAAGAATTGCATTATTGTACTGTCTACTATTGGATATACTGTTAAAAATGCTACAGTAAACTTACAATAGAAACCAAATACTGCATTCACACAGTACAATTTATGATTGCAAATTGTGCAATATTTAAAAGATATTGTACAACTTCATTAAGTATGAATCTTAGCGTAATAATAAATGAGAATAATATTACCGTACAGAGAAAACTGATTCATTATGCAACGGCTGTATCCGAACCTCCCTTAGTGAGGGCTCTCGATCTGAACAGGAATGATGTTTGTATGTTCCATAAGATACTAGGAGAACCTAATTCATGAGCAGCATTTAGTTTGTACAGATTCGGGGGCCCGTGATGTAAGTTTAGGGTACGATGGAACTGACATGTGCCAAGGCATAAAAGTTCCCAAAAATAAGAAAAAAAAAATCCGAACCTCAAGCTATGAATTTAGCTCGTGATTCTGAATTGATTGATGTATAATGTTACATATTTTCTTGTAAAAATATTGATTTAGCAAATTTTCCAAAAGGTTAAAGAGGGGGATTTTGCCAGATTCGTGAAATTTTCACGCCAATGAATTCCAATTCATAAATGGATTCCATAGTTACAGACTTCGCCAAAGGTGGGTCTATGTGAAGATATGTTACATTTTATGTTGTGCATAGTTTAATATGAGAACTGTACTATGTGAATGAATACATTATAAAATTTGAATGATGCAGTAGATTCTCCCCCACATTATATCCTAATGTCTGGAAGTTAATCCTAATACAAACTATATTAGTCACACACAATGTCGTAAACATAGCTGCTGTTCAAAATAACTCCAGTTATGTACCATTTAACCATGAATTTATAAAAATCACACTTGTAAATATGTATATATAAAAAATAGAAAGACAAATAACACAAGTAAAACATAATATCTAATATCCCTTACGAATTTTTCATTATGAAAATTGTATAAAAAAACAAAAATGTCAATTCTCAAACATTGAATATTACCTATATTATAAACGAAAAATTATTGACCACATGAATTGCGAATTTAACAAAAATAATAATTGTATACATAGACATACATTTTTTAATTATTATTATTTTGAAAAATCTGAAGAAAAGTCAAAATTATGATGTGTCTAGTCAGCCTCATAAGTACGCCATAATAAGATAAAGTAGAAAAAAAATATGTACATATTACTATTCACTAGAAATATCAAAGTTTAAAACTGTTACATGTAAAATTCACTTCCATAATAATTATTATTTTTTATTACGTATTTATATTTATAAAGCTGACTATGATCCATCTACAACTTCAAACGTAACGGTATCATTGTATACCGTATATTGCGTAATAATATATATGTAATGTATGTTACATACAAAAGAAAAAGTCATTATGCATAGGTACTAGTTTATGTCTAGAATAGCAGATTGTGCAATTGAAAGATCTATTCATACCAACAACAGATGTTAAGCATAGTAAAGACTTACTTACGGTTTCAACACAGTAGGCTAGTCATTTATTGCTCGAGATGTGAATAGGCGTTTACTAAGGAATATATTCGTAAAATACAATAGAAGTTTTTACAGCTACGAGTATAAAACACAGTAATTCGTAAAAATACTGTCGAGACTTCCAAAAGTGACCTATGAAGAAACACCAGCCAAGGATTGGTAGGCGGATAACTTGCAAAATGTCTTACACCTAGAAGATTCTCCTTGGATTAGATAGGGTCATGTCAGGATTTTATGTAGCCTACATAGAGCTTACTTTTCTAAGGTCCGGATAAATAGACGATTCTTGGTTTTAGAATTAGTCACAGTCGTGTTTTTAAAGCACTTTATGCAGTCTGCATAGAGGTTAGGTGCCAACGGCACGGTCTGAGTTTAAGCAAGTCTTAGTTAAACACTCCTAATTCATCCGACCCTAAGGCAGAGATCAGTAAGCGTTTATAAGACCTTTCTGTCTTAGACTTAGTGTGCGTGGTTCGAAACTGACCTCTGTGCAGACTGCATAAGGTGCTATAAAACGATACAGACCCATTCTAAATTTAAAGGAATGCGTAAGTGGTGAAGTTAAATAAACATTTTAAGACCGTTCTATATTTCTTCGGATGTTAGATCTCAGCTAGTTAGCTTAGATCAAGCGGCTGGAACTGGTTTCGATGCAAACCGCATAACGTGCTATAAAACAAAACTGCGATTAACGAGAAATCGTATTACCTATCGAGCCTTAGATTGACTGGTTCAATATGACTCCTAAGCAAACTGAATACGGTACTAAAAACAACTCCGACACCGAGAATTATCCAAAAATCGGATCTCGGGGCCTAAGGACAAGATAAATAGACGAAGTCGTGTTCTGTAGTAGCTTATTCTGTCTGTTTAGAAGTTAATTTCGAACAACTCAATCTAAGTCTAAGACAGAGATAAATACGTACAGGATTTCTCGGTGTTACGAGTCGGATTAGTATTTTTATTGCACCTTATACAGTGAGCATAAAGGTTGGTCCCGAATTAATCGATCTAAGATATAGAAAAGTTTTAGAAACGTCTTTTTATCTTTACTTTAGTTTCCGTAAACTAAGAATTTCTGCGCGGTGCTTGGTGTTTCTTAAATCTGTCTAAAATATAGAAAGGTTTAAAAAACGTTTATTTATCACGGCCTTACAGACTGGTTCTAAAGTGGATGATCAGAACAATAGTTAGTAGAGATTTTACCAAAAGCAAGAGGAGTGTGCGGGGCTGACTGAGATGATTTTTTTTGCATGTACTGGGATTGTTCATTTTTTGATGGCAGTTGATTCTATGTAGCTAGCTACATGGATCGAAGCACTATTGTAACAATTGTGGAAGGAATTCAGCCATTCAATATTGATTTAAAACATACAGATAAGCTCAATTTTAACTTTTTAATACAAAATTAAATGATATGATTTTTTTCCATGATCATAATTTTTTGTCCAGAATATTGTTTAGTGTACACGTTACATTCATAGTGAAATAACACAAAGTTTGTTCCACGTTTGTAATAGCTGTCCTTGTCGCGACCACTGTTCAACATTTGCACTCTTTTTCACGTCATTTTAGGTTACTAAAGGTTTTCCGACACAGTCAAACTGTTTGAAACGGAACAGGGGTTTTAGATGTTATCAAACACATTTGAACGTTTATAACACTAGACTTGTTAGAAGTATGTTTAAAGGATTCTTTTTCTTTATTGTGTATGACGCCATGTTTGAATGACCTAACTTAATGAGTACGTCAAAAAGTTGGCTTCAATTCACACTGAATTCACTGAATATTACCACTCTAACGTATGTCTTCATTTCAGGCGATTTTTTTATTTATAAAGCGAACTATGACTTTCGATTTCAAGAATTATAAAATATTTAAACAATGTTACCGTGTAAGCGGAATCTTGAGCTACAAAAATATTAATTTTGAGATAAATAATAATATTAATAAGGTTACTTACACCTTCTCCCTTATTTTAGTTCACCGAAGGAAGTGACGAGAAGTTCTATGAACTAGTTTAATTGTAATTTTATGTCAAATACTAATAGTCCATAATTAATCAACAATAAAACAATGGTTACAGTGGTGATGTCGCAAACACTGGACAAGTAAAATTCCAAGTTTGTTACGATATTTTAACTAAATGTGTTAAGTTATAATTCACTTCTTAAATAATTAAATGACTTAACAGTTTAAGTTGGACATTATCCTGACATAGTTCATAGACATGACATAGTTTAATTTTATAGTTTGAGTCATCGATTGGTCAATTCCTGTCATGACTTGCGAATTGAATGAAACTATATTCTAAGATTGATCGTGACTGTATATGGTGTGTGGTGTGTTCAGTTAGCGGCTTCTTCTATCAGTGGATATAGTGGATACAATATATAAAATAATAAAATCGTATTTTTAAATTGTTTGGAAGGGTAGATGGTATGTGATGGTATGTTTTTTTATAGTGAATTAGGCGGACGACTAAGCGGTCCCGCGTGATGGTAAGTGTTCACAGCTTTCTTGAAGAACCCCATATTGTAGCTTAACGGAAAGTCCTCTTGAGGCAGTTCGTTCCACAGCCTACGGGTTCGTGTAGAATGATTTTTGGACCGAACATTACGCGACACGTCCGTATCGAGGAAATGCGGATGGACCGCATTTCTGTGACGGCAGGTGTGGTTGTAGAAACCCGAGGTGGGAATTATATTGAACAATTCTTCAGAGCATTCCCCATTGTACAGGCGGTAGAACACACATGAGAGACGCAACGTCTCCAAACGTTGAGGGGTTTTAAACCGCCCGTGAGAATGGGATCGTTAACAATTCGAACAGCACGAAACAGATGGAGCTTGTACACCGCGTGATACTCGGCAGTGAGGCCTCTCTATCGTCCAGTGTCGAGTTTGAGGCAAAGAGATAGCCCAGGAGATCGGCTTTCTCGGAAACATGGTTCTATCAATATGATCTAGATAGTAAGAAGCATTAGTCGGTGTGGGTGTTTGGGGATGGAAAGCTACTGACAAAATTCCAAAGACCTCAGAATGTTGGCAAGAAAATGGTGGCTAGTTTTTTTTTTCTGGCAGCGGACATCTCGCTCCATCTATGCTGGAAAATTGAAGATGAGCCAATTCAGGCTGGTACACAACGGTTGCATTGGAAAAAGTTTTTCGATTTGTTCAGCAGAGGAGTCCAAAGACAGGGCTAAGAGGGATCTTGGTGCACCACGATAACGCGTCTTCGCACACTTCCCTAAGAACGTTTATTCAAGAATCTGCTGTCGAACCCTGGCTCATCCACCTCACAGTCCTGGCTTAGCTCCTTGTGATTTATTTTTGATCCCCGTAGTGAAGGAAAAAATAAAAGGATTTTTTTTCGGACCCCGAAGACGCGATAGCAGTCTACGAAGCAGCGATTTTTGACCTCTCGGAGGAATACTGGCATAAATATTTTCAGAGTTGGTTTAAGTGAATGGAAATGTGTATAGAGCATGATGGAGAGTATTTTGAAAAAATGTAATACCAATCATAAAGTTCTATTGCTTAATTTTTGTGTCTCAAAACTTATAGTCACCTACGTCGATATGCGACTTAAAATTTTTGATGACGTGGCCATCTTAAGATCTAGGGGCTTTCTCACCCCCTCCTGATAAAGTAACTGTTAACAATCTGATAGATAAATTATCAGTCAATTAAATCTAGCTTATACCGACTTTCTGATACCTTCTGATAAAGTATCAGGAGGTGGTGAGAAAGTCTTTTTTAGTTTTTGTACTTCCGACCCCATTATATGGATACAACAAAACTAAATTTATAGGTTGTTGTGTAGAGGGTAGTGTGGTGGTGATAATGCATTGTGGTCGGGCGGCTTGTCTTGCGCCTCTAACGGAGACTCCTTCGACTTCACTTGGACTCCTGTGATCACACCTATAGTTGCCGCCAGATATTTTAGCACAAAGGGTGTTACTTCCCTATTAAGATTCCTTCAATATCCTCATAATATTCACTGATAATCACTGTCGCTCCAGGAACATTGTCAACGGCGCGACGCGTCGCTCGAGGTTTCATAATACCAGTCTTCTACTACGAGTATGAACGGTAGCGATATGTAGATATCGTATCGCTTCCATACTATTTTGTCGTTATTGTCTGTCGCTACGCGTTTTTGATACAGTGGTAGAGGGCGGTGAATGTCCTTTTTTGCCAAGCTATCTGACGGTAATTATAGATGTTGCATGCATTAGTTGTGGCAATACGTTACATTGTATAAGTCCAGCTTTTGGAATCAACGGATACATGTACAATATATGGATTCAATAGAACCATACTTGAAGATTGTCTGTGATAGTGGTTGAGTGTAGTGTGGTGGTGTGTTCAGTTGTGTGCGGGCGGTAGTGGTAGCGGGTTGTGGTCGGGCGGCTTGTCGCGGCGCCGGCGGGGGCGCCGGCCCGCGCCGCGTTTGTCTTGCGTCTCCAACGGAGACTCCTTCGACTTCACCTCGGACTCCTGCGACGATACCTGGCTTGTACGTTATGTATATTGTACAAGTGTAGTTTTTCGAATTACTTATAAACTTTTTACAAGTACGTATGAAAAAAACACTATAGAAAATCAATAAATTTTATAATTATTATTGTGCAATTATAAGAAAATAAAAACACCAATGTCCATTGACAATTAGGTTTATTGCTTCTTTTCTTATTTGTTATTGTATTTATACATTGAAATTAAAACAGGTTAACATTAAGGAATGGGGTTAGACAAAAGGAATAAAACATGTCAAATTGGTGTACTGTTTGGAGGCTAACTTTTTGAATGAAATTTTGTCAAATAACACTTTTTCTAAATTTGTTTTGATAGTGGGTTTTGACATGTATGTACTATACTTTTTACTCAATGCATGTGTATATTCCACTCCAAACCAACTTATCTAAAATTTAAACAAACTTGAGGTAACTGACACGGCCTTAAATTAAATAGTGAGGTGATAATTGTTTACATAATTTGATTCACCGAGACTACAGATTTGCCGTAGATTTAAAGCTAAATGTTAAGATTGTATTGTTTTTTTTTTTCTTTTCATATGCAATTAGCAAGTTCTGCCAGTGTCAATTTTATCTTCGTAATAAACAATTTCAAAGTCTAAAACGTATCCTGTCAATGTCCAGTCCCGTCGAAGTAAGTCAGGTGTCGCTCAGTATAGTGATAGTGGGTTTACTGAGAACAGAAGAGGACTTCTTGGAAACACGAAAAACGTAGTCCTATACTTTTATTTGATCATCACAAACATTACGCACAAAAAACACTTTGAAATTTAACAAACTCACTATTATAACACAAAACGCACAATACAAAATTATTATAATAATCAAACAAGAACTCAACTTCATTTCTCAAGTTCCCGCCAAAAAGTCCTTGGTTTTGTTTTCGGTAAATTGGATCGGGACGAGCTTCACGATAATGCAATGTTACCTTGTGTTCGGCGCGCGCGCGCCTCCTATCTTCTGATCAATAAGTGTACATGTTGCCACGTCTCCTTCTACTCGACTCATGTGTACATGTGGGCTACAACCTTCCATTCAACTCGTGTTCGTGTGGTCTAAACTTATGTGTTCGTCATGTCATGTCACCTTCTACTCGAGTCGTATTCGTACGGGCTGCGTTACCTTCTGTTCGACGCGTGGCTGGTGTACGTCATGTCACGTGACCCCTCTTAATCAAACTTACGTGCAGTCCGTTACCTCCTGTTCGACGCGTGGCCGATGTACGTCATGTCACGTGACCCTCCTACACGTCTCGTGTCCGTGTGTACGTTACCTTGAGCTCCGCGTGCGCGTCGTCGTGCGCGTGGTTGTGCACGCGCTCGCGCCGCTCGCGGTGGTGCCGCGGCGGCGGCTTGTACGCGGCCGGCTCCGGACGGAGCACGTTGCCTACGGCTTTAGTTCTACCCTCCCGGAACACCTGTAGTAAGTGGGTGTACTTGTTATGAACGATTTATATTAACAAAAAAATGAAATCGTTACTGGTGCCTGCCATGATCTTTTGGTTATTCGACAATTACAAAGGATATTTTTTCTAAATGTGGATTGCAATAACATTTCGATCACGGATATTTATTTGGCTACACTGTAATATTTATGGATTGTTCGTGACCAGCCATGTTGTCATAAAACTTTTGTTATAAATAATTACGCAAAAATGCTGTGTTGTGATCTTGTAGAAATTACAGTGAATATGTTTGTGCACCAATAAATTAAAAAAATAAGTACGAGTACATATGAAAATAAACTTTAATAATAACAATTTGCTAATGAGACGCAGAGCGCCAATGTTTATAAAAAAACCGCCGCGCTATTCAAACGCACTATGTTTACGTAATACGTATTCTGCAACTGTTTAAACAAACGGTTTCTGGTTGCTTTCTTTATGAAATCAGCCTGTCCCTCTATAGGTAGCACTGATCGACAATTGCCTGCACTTTGTTTAATTTGAACAGACCCTTGTTTGTAAAGAAGATAAGACTGTTATGTTATTTATTTGCTAGGCCAAGTACAACCACATATACAAAAGAAAAAGTTAAATGTCGTGTAGCTTAATAGGTTAGGCAGTGTGATATAAAACAAGCCATCACTGACCATCCTCTGTCCCCGCTTGAGGTACTCCGGGTGCTTGATGAAACGGAAGCGCACGAGCGCCTTGTCGCCGGTGCGCAGGCAGTCGCGCGACATCGACAGGATGGACGCCGTCTGCCGAATGCTGCCGCAGTGCACTACGACACACACACAATGTATACAGCGTTAAACATAAAATACCCGCAACCTTTTAACACTGAATTTCTTATAGCATTTGAGATTCTCGCGTTTTTTTCATACGACGTACGAGTACGGCGATGCACCGCTCTGAAGTCCGCGCTTAGTGTTATTTAGTGTTAAATATGTGTTGGTGTTAGTTAGATAAAAACTGTGTTTTGTTGACAATATTATTCCATCAAAAGCCGTAGCTGAAACATAAAATCGTTTGACGCATTCGTGCTATGATGTACGGAGTTAGCGACACCTGACTGATTTTAATATTAAGTGAGATTTACCAGAGCCCATTTTTCCAACCCTTTATCGATCCATTCCCAAATGTCCAAAGGTAGGCAGTATGCTAACGTTTGTCATCCTGGATTGATGTCGGCATGAATTACAGATGTTGGGCGACAGTATCTTCTTACCACCAGGTGAACTGTCTGTTCGTCTAATGCCTTCTTTTTATAAAAAAAAAGATAAAATCAGGGTGAAAACTGAGAAGTGTGGGGTGATTGCGATTTGCGTTTCGCCCTCCCTAAACTCTGGATCTAAATATAACTGGGAACTGATAGGATATTTTTCTTACCCATAGCCTGGTATCTGGAAGATATGGTGGTGGGGTGGTGCAGCACCAGGATCTCGCCCTCGAACTGCCAGCACGCCTGCGGGTCCAACAGTGGGGAGACCATCACCATGCCTTTGCGGATTTGAGACCTCTTTATCTGCAATTAAATTTTTCCATTTAATTCTTCAGCGACTTCGTTCGCGTGAGTGATTCCCGTGGGAACTTAAGCCGAGCAATTTTATAATTGCTCCTCTAATCCCCTTCCCCTTCTAATCCGGCAGTGCGTATTGTTACCTTTTTGAGCGCGAAGCTGGCGGTCTGCCCGCCGCGCACCTCTGGCACCTGCATGCGCTTGCGGTGGATCGACTTGACCTGGATGGACTGGAAGCGGCCCAGAGGGTCGGGGCCCAGCAGCAACGTGTCGTTCAGACGGATCACACCCTGCAGCGTGGTGCCCGACACCACTGTCCCCACGCCCTGACACACACATACATATTGTTCACAAAATAATGACGTCAAACCATGCATTTCGAGTAAGAGATTTGCGAGGAATATAATAGGATAGATGTCATTCCATTAAGTACCCTTTTAACATATATAAATATTAAAGTTGGCAGATGTACAGTCAGCAACACGCTAAAGTACTCAAAGCCATTACAATCTAGTCCTTAATACTAGCGCATTGAGTATACATTGACCTGTTGCTGACTAAAGATCAATGCAGTGTACTCTCGAGATTAAAGGCCGTGATAGACACGCCTGTTACTCGCACAAAAGCATACCAGTGCTTTACAACTGCGTGCTACTGGCACGTGTATTCAGATTTTGCAAGTTTTTGACATATAAATACGTATAAACAATAAAGATAATTATTATTTGCGCTTAACAGTCGAAATTTTTGACTGATACTCGTGTGCTAATCACAGTTGTCTGTTTACCAGATGGATTACATAACTCTTTTGTCACCATCTTTCCGTAAAAAATAAAATAACATTAGCAGTGCGCAAACTATGACAGTAGTAAGTGACACTCGGTTACGTTACCGGCACGGAGTATGTGTCGTCTATCTGGAACTCGGCGGGCTTGTCGTCATGCGCGGGCATGCGCGTCTTCAGCAGGTTCAGGAACATCGTCAGCAGCTCCAGGTTCTCGCCCGACACATTCGACACTTGGAAGATCGGGCATAGCCTGCACACAAAATATCACTATTAAGGCGGATCTGCATTCACGCCGTGAAGCCCCGCGAAAAGTTGTTAACGCGAGTATAGATGGTTTTCGAGGATTTCGTGTAGAAAGGCATTCTTAGGGCGCGCAGTTCTAGGCCTAAATTCAGAGCGTGACTTTACAGCGCGAGACTAGAGCATCCTTTACATAAATTAGAGTGTAAATGTAAAAAAATCTGTGTTACTACTCTCAGGCAGTCGGCGCCGGTTAGCGACAATAACAGTCATGAAATGTAGAGAGCCATTCATAACAAAAGTAAGTTAAAAAAATTAAAAAGTTAATTGTGATCGATTGTGATTGCCAACATTTGAGTGAAAACTAATATTCCCAGATGTCTCGCTTTGTTGGAATGTCTACATTTTCAGGAGAATATGTGTAACCAATATATGAAACTACCAGTGCAACATGTAGTTTTGAGTGAACGAAGAATTTAGAAGAAGAGGAACGAATAAATAAAACAATTCCGCTTCTTTACTCATTCTTATTCCATTAATTTGATCGAGCAACTATTTCCCTTTTCTGACATCAATTCAGTAAAGAAGTTCATATACTGTTTTATCACAAGGTTTTGCAGTTTAAAATCCATTGTACCACTTGTGAAATATTTGTGTGGTGTCATACTGTACCTCTGCGAGACGAAGTTGGTGGCGCTGACGATGACGTCATCCTTCGTCTTCACCATGACGGGCACCTTGCGGCACCCGGACGACTTCAGTATCCTTATCAGTAGCTTCAGATTATCCTACGAACAATATAAAACTATTTATTTCCTAGTAGTATCTATAAAATATTTTGGTTACAAACAATTTTTTTATTACAACTTTTCAAAATGCTCTCCATTGGTCTCTATACAGCGATTCATTCGTATAAGTCAAGATTTAAAGCACTGGCAATACTCTTCTTTAGCTATGTCCTCAACGGCAGCTATAAAAGCATTCCGAATGTCCTCAGGGCTGTCGAAAAGAATGCCATGGAGTCCAAGCTTCACTTTTGGAAAGAGAAAGAAGTCGCGTGGAGCAAAATTAGGGCTATAAGGAGGGTGGCTCAATTCTTGAATCTCTGTGGTCTTCAATATCTCTTGGGTAAATTTTGCTTTGTGAGATGATGCGTTGTCACGATGCAAGAAAAGCCCTCTCAAAGCTGTTTTAGGACGTTTTTGATTTAACTTATTGAATACAGTTGGTAAACACATTTCACTGTACCATTAGGCATTAACAGTTTTTTGAGAGTCTAAGGAAATTGTCGCTAAATGACCACCCGTAGAGAAGAATATTGCCACCATGTTTTGCCCATACTGCGCCCACGTTTCACATTCCTGGGAGGCTCTTCGTCTGGAAACACCCAAACCGTTGATTCACGCTTAGCTAGTGGGTCATACTGATGGATCCAACTCTCATCTCCAGTAATAATAATAAGTATGTACCGTCCTCGCCATTTTCGAATTTTAGAATCATTTTCCTGCACCGTGCGCCCGTACATCCCTAAAGGCGGCACCGCTCTTCTGGTGTGTATGCTGTAAACTGTGAGTTACCTGCAGCACGTTGGGCGGGCACATGTCGATCTTGGTGACGACCACGAACACGGGCACGGAGAGCGCCAGCGCCAGCCCCAGGTGCTCCTTCGTCATGCCCACGATGCCCGCGTTCGCACCGATCTACATACATACATATAATTTTTCATGTTAACCACTATAAACAAACAAGGTAATGAGTCCCCGCTTGGGTGATTGCAGGGGTGCGGGGGGCAGGACAACGTGGGGATTGCACGGAGAGCGGGGATGCAGGCGAAACCTCACTTATCTTGTTTATCTATAGTCACTCCACATACATGTCGACAGCAGTCAGAAATGACAAACGTTGGCATGCGATCAGATGCGTCACTTTAGAAAGATTTACAAGAAAATTTGGAAAATAGGTAATAGAGAATATAAAAGGACGGTGAGTTTTTTCCTCCCATTATACCCCTCAAACTACCGTGGGAGTGAATGAAGTGAGATAAAGAGTAAAAATATAATGGAATAGTTTTTTATTCCACTGTACTCTCCATTCAACGGGACAGAAATAAATAGGATGAGATGGAATGGAAGAGGTGGAAGCCAAAGTAAGAGGTTTATAATGACGCTTCAAATTTTACATTGTGCATCGTATCATTTTATAAAGTGTGGGTTACAAAAGTGTGTTACCATAAGCATGCCGAAGTCGGGCGCGTGTCCGGTCATGCCGAAGACCGTGGTCTTGAGGTAGCGCTCGTGGCCCGCCAGGTCGATGAACGTGATCACCTTCGACGACTTCTCGCAGATCTTCACCCAGTCCAGCGTGCCGTGGTCGGGCTTGTTCACCACGTTACCTGCGTGTACGTCATGCCTTACTCAATTACTTTATAAATGACTGAGAAACACGCGGTTTGCCTGTCAGTCATCAGTCACTGTCATCCACGGATATCTGCGATTGTACCAAACACATATCACAAATAACTGCTTCCATCAGTGTTACTGAAACTGAAAACTGTACTGAACACGGAACTGAAACTGTAACACCTCACTCAGATAATTGACCTTTTATCGTTTTCATTTGTTTAAAGTTTGACCGGTGGCTACAAAACGACGAACGGATTAAACTTACTAAAGAACAAATCATTACATAGCTAATAAAACTCAAGCAAAAATGTTGTAAGCACGCCAGTCTCTTCAGATACTAGAGAGACCTTGTTGTGCCCGGTAATGTGCGCGAGCGTTTGGTGCGAATGCACGTCTCCATAGATATATAGGTAGATAGATAAAACATTTATTCAGAAAACAATTACAAGACACTACAGTTACAAAATAAAATACAAACACACATATTTAAGCACATACAACAGATAATTTTTTGGAAAGTGAAAAGAAAAAGAGACAGCGTAGTCTGCTGTCCCTGTGTTCTGTTAATTGTCCTGAATGGGCGTCCAGCTCAGCTTTAGCTGTGTGTCTGTAATGAATGACATGCAGGGGTGATTTTCAGCTGAAACCCTTGGTGAAATTGGGACGCAAGGGACCAATGGAAACCGAAAACCGACTGATTCCTACCCCAAATGCTAGCGCGTTGAATGCGCAATATGAACGCAACATTCGCGGGCGTACGCGCGTGTTTCGCCTCATATGGACAAGCTCTTAAAGCTGTTTTCTTACGGAATGATAAGCATAGAGTTTACGGACACGAGCTAAGGTTAGAAAGAGTATATGCGACATCAAAGACTTACTAGTACTACTTACGGTATCGTTAGTCAATGAAATAGATATTAAAAAGAGAAAAGAAAAGTCATATCAACTAAGAAACTTAATCATTTCAAGAAAAGATACGACAAATACCTTGAAACACAAAAACCGATATAGAATGTCCATCAAACATAATAATCTCACCCATGCTGTCAAAGCCGAGTATGTCGTTGCCCACGGAGCTGGTGCGACCGGTTTCCAGTTCGTGCTTGTGCCGGAACAACCGCTGGCGAGCGTACCCGCGCCCGTTGTCCAGTTCCCCGTGCGTTAGAACTCCGAGGAGGGTAGACTTGCCCGCGTCCACATTGCCTACTACTGCCACTCTATAAATGAAGTATAAGTAACACATTTATACATGGCAAAGAAAAATGAGGTTTCAATGAACCTTTAAAATTGTTTCTTAACCATGTTTAGTGCGTCCACTTGGAATTGACAACATTCCACTTAAGAAAAATGTCAGGGGCTATGTTTTCTTAGCTAAATTTAAAAAATAATAATATTAATCAATGGAAAATATGACAATAGACAGTAGTAAAACTTACGTAAAGTTAGACGAACATAGCAGTCTTGAAATGCTTGGGATAAAAATTAAATGCTTCAAATTGTTTATTGTAGTTATTATTTTAACTATACATTCACTATTTACACTAAATGTAAAATAACAAATATTACTGACATCGAAGTAACTTACAGGCAGGTAAAAAGGATCGCGGTTGGTTGTTCTGAAAAATGCATACGCAGCTGGTCGGCGGTAAAGTGATTTTATTATCGGCAACCCAACAAATAATAGGCATGTTACTCACCTATCTGGAGTGGAATGTTTCCAATTAACAAGTGGACGTAATGCCCCCGTTGGTGCATGTTACTGAATGATTTCGTAATATCAAAAAAATCGCCCGAATTAAATTTTGTACCATCTATTTGTAAAGAAAAATCTGGTAGTGTTTGGGTGGTTGATAACTGCGTGATTGCAATCGTGGATGTACGTGGAGAACTCAGGAGTTTTGCGAAAAAGAAAAAATATATTCCAATTTATAATTACATCTTTTCAGCTCGTAATAAAATCTGGAGGGAAACTTGAATTTGAAATGTTTTGTTTTTATGTTATAGATAGTCATAGTTTTAATAGACATCAAAACCAGCCAGTGTTCCATTGATTTTTCGAGTAGCTCCGAACAGTTGTTTTGATCAACATCAACAACTGGTAAGCAAAGAAAGTGAGACAAAAAGTGGCATGATATAGATCTTCTAACTCACGAGCGCTCATCTTCCTTGCTTGTAGTAACGACTGTAAGCGTAAAAAGAAACCATATATCCTTCACAATGTACCCTTTAATACATCGACGGGCAAGTTTCGTGTATACGGACACTTATCCACAAGCAAGATGGACACGCGCTCGTGACTTGCGCGAACTATAACACAATATAATTAGAAATACCCGCTATAGCTACACTTGTGTTATCTTATGAACCACACCATTTGGTAAATCCCATCGATGAGTCAGCTGCAAAGGCTAAAGCACACCCTACACCTTCCGATATTATCCGATCTAATTCTCACTATTGGATAAAATTGTATACTATACAAAGCAATCTTCCTAAAATTATTATTACTATTGAAAAATACCTATATATCTATACCTACTATAAAAAGGTCACTAAAGCGAGTGAAATCAAGCACACACAAACGCGTGTGCACTGCCTTTCCGCTGTTTTGTGTCTAATAAATCGGAATACAGATCGGATAGTGTGGAGAGAACGCTTCCCATTTAGAATAAGGGTCGGATCGTATAGGATCGGATGGTGTGGGGCATGCTTTACAAATCAAATGAATATTACTGGTTTATATACCTTATTTCCATGAAGTCCGTGTGATCGAGTTCAGTGCGCAGCAGGTATTGTCCCGTGAGGCCGGTGCCACAATCCCAGTGCCTCAGCTCCACGCACGATACTCTCTCGCCGCTGACCAGAGACTGGAGCGTCGCGACGGACGCGCTGTATTCATCTTCTGTCAGCCCTCTTCCATCTGTTTAAATTTTTTAACGGATTCCATTATATGAATCCACGCCCGCTATTCAAATGCATTTTGTAAACTTACGTAATTTTCAGTTTGGCTGTATTGGTGTTGTATTTGTTATTAATTTCATTAAAACTAAATATGAATACAAAACATTTCACACATTCATCCCCTTGAACATGATTTAGATTATTACAGGTGTAATCGCATTTAGAATGCAGCCTTGATTATGAATCTATGACAACTGACAGGTAAAAGGCTAAGATTAGAAGAAAAATGCAGGTACCTACCACGCGTGGAACACAGGAGTGGGGCCAACAAAAAGCACATACAAATTCAAATAAGTGTGAAACAAAGCGCCGTACAGATTATGCGTCACGTGTGTGTGTTACGTATTCTTTTTCAAAATCTTGTATTATTATTATTAAACACTGTTAAAACTGTTCCCAAAAACAGAAAAAGGCAGACAGTTTCATTTCCTAGGTAAGTATTGATATTTTACTATTTATAATATATATTTAATTTTTAATATTTACTGATGAGAAGGAACACAAAACCTCAACCAAAATCGATTAGTGTTACCAAGCTACACTAAGATATTTTTCCTATATTATAAGGTAAATGAATCCATCTCAAAAAAATATCTCATTGATAATTTATTTGTGTTATTTACCCGATTACGCAGAAGTGGTATGTTTTTGCGGGTCTGTTGTATATTTGTAGGTATGTGTTTGTACCATACCATACCATCAGCCTGTCTTTACTGTACATACTCGTATATATTAGAAAAAAAAATCCACCCACGCGCTGTCACGGCTGGACCGATTAGACAAGTAAGAAGTTGTTGGATTTGTTTTTGTTTCAGTAGGTATTGTAAGAACTGTTTTGTCATTGTTGCGTAATGGACACAAGTGGCGTTTGGGAGGCAATAAACAAATTAAGTGTAATACTTCAAAAAGGAATGGTGTTTTACAATCCTTTGTTCTTAAAGGGTGTTTAAGTTTCAGTTCAAGGAACCTATACCGATTTATTGTTTTTTTTTTCGTTTGTCCCTAAATGATTATTTTATAGACATCGTAAATTTTGTAAATAATTAAATAATAAATAATTTGTGATTTTGTATGTAACTTTTGTACTGAAAAATGTTTAGGACAATAATAATAACAGAGATTGCCTAAGACAAGTACACATCGGAGCCGGTGCTCGAACCGCGCAAAGCTCTACTGGGACCGGCCCGTCATCTCGTACAGGAGCATTCTCGCGAATAAGCCTGATATCGTGTTGACGGACTGGACTCTCGGCTGTGAACGAAGGCAACGTGAAAGCTGAACCCGAGAAAAGCAGAAAGTATCTCGACCTGGTGCATGAGGTCACCGACATGTGGGGCGTGACGTCAACTGAAATCATCCCCGTCGTCTTGTGCGTAAACGGCTTAATCCCTAGCAGCCTCGAGACTAGCCTGAGGCAGTTGGGCTTCCGTGGTGGCTGGCTTTCAGCGAAAATGCTAAAGGCGGTGCTGCTCGATACAGGGCGAATCGTCCGCCGGTTTCTCTCCCTAGGGTCCTGAACACCGGCCAACTGTGCTTCCGACGAGAGGCGAAAAGGTTTAAGACCATTTCTTTAATAATAATAATATTTTTGTGTAAAGGGGGAATAATATAAAAAACTTCTTTAACTTCCTTTACATATTGTTGGTTTTCTTTATTGTTATGATCACGTTTAGACCTTTAAATGCATATTTGTGGAGACTTTAAATGGCATGTCTACTAATTTACTTTTCTTGTTATATTATTCCAACAATATTTTTAACATACCGAGTATCTGTATTCTTCCTTAAAAATAAAATTAATTAAAATAAAATAACTGTAGCGACACAGCGGTCGACACGCAATGAATTGCCGTTTAATTAATATAGTAGAGATTTTTACAATGACAAAGGATAATGGACAAGTAGTTATTACCTATAGTTGTTATTACGTCAACACGTTATTACCTATAGCTCAAATTTATATTTTAATTTCTGTTAAAAATTATCACTGTATATATAGTAAATTTAGTATCAACTATTATAATATCAACAATGGGAATTTTGTCAATACCCCGGCTATCTTATGCACACACTGACATAATTGTTTTTAGATCGCGGACACACACACAGCTGAATACGGGGATTCACCACTTAGGTTACTTTGAGTTATCTAGTTTCATATTACAACATACCCATATGTTGTATTTCATCTACATTTTAGACACAATATTATTATAACGTAACCAAATTATCGGCGTGTATATTATGATGGATGGTTATTTTTGATATTTTTTATAGTGTTGTCACATCAATGTAGCCAACAAATTTTAGTTAGCAACACGCGATAGCACCAAAAGGGAAACTCTCTGAAATCATTTGAACTGAATTATTGATTTTTCAACCTAAACCTTATATTAAACTTTTTCGAAACTTGGTTCTTTTCAACTACTAACTTTATTTCTTCTCAAACATCTTTATTTAATCCCAGACTTTTCATTGTTTCATATGGTCATGCATCTTTTTTATAAGGAACTAACATTCTATATTATTACAAGTAATATAATTTTGTTAATTAAATTATTATCAACATTAGTGTGTATATGTTTCGATACAGGTACATAAAATAAATTTTATTTTCTAAAACGGAAAAGTTTTGAACTGGGTTTTATTTAATCTTATTGTTATACCCGGTGATTATTATTAAGCACTTTTTTTTACCAAAAAAAGAGATAAAACAGTACCTACAGATAAAATACTATTATCAAGCAATTGCAACAAATTGTGATTCTACTAATATATTCACAGCAATTATAAGATAATTATTATGTTACATAAAATTGCATAATATGTTAGTTATTATAACGACTGTTACTATATTGTATAAGCATATTAATGACTGTTACTATGCAATGTATTAAAATTGTAGATTGAAGAGTATAGACAACTATAATTATTTTAAATTCAACTCTTCATGCACCAAAAAGTTCCTGAATCTAATCTCTAATCGAACTGATCTTAGGAACTATTGGACTAATTGTCTTTTGGTTGTGATTGTTGTTGTTGTTGCTCTATAATGTACTTATAAAGAATTGTTATAATAAGACCTACAATATTACCATAAGTACAAAGGCGAACATATTCCTAAGGTCGGATTTTTTATTCAAGTCAGACATATGACATGTAGAACTGTCAATAAAGTGTCATCTCCGTACAAATTTCACTCTGTTTGACAGTTCTACATGTCATCCCCCTGACAGTTCCCTGACGCAAATAAAAAATCCGACTTTAGAAGAAATCTCAACCAGTCAACCTTAGAATAACCGAGAGGATTATTTTACTGTTATCCAGAAAGTTTTGAAGTTTCGAAAATATTATTATTATGAAATAATAGGCAAGCAGCTGGCAGCTGATGGGCCTATATCTTAAGCTGGTGTATGCATTAATCTTGCTCTGACTTCCACTTGTCTAGACTTGGTTTGAAAATCCCCACTGTTGAAGAATCCACCACTTCTTGTGGCAATTTATTCTAAACCTTTCTAATTGTTTGTTCTGTAGTCTGTTCTGAGTTCGAAGATCGACAGTAGGTCCAGGCAGTCATGTTTTGTTAGAAAGAAGTTAGAAGTTTATATTTGTTAATATGGAGGCTTTTGTTTCTTACTGGATGAAATCAGAACCTAGAAAGCTACCATACTGCTCATCTACTGCTGGACATGGACCTCCTCATACACATTGTCTTGTGCTTGAGGGCTGTATAGTCTTTAAATGGCAAGTCGTTGGCGAAGTCGGTTGGCAAATTCCACTCTCTTAGAGGTGGCATAATTCCTTAGGCCTTGTGTTAGCGGCTTTGTGGTGTCGGTCGGCTTTACTATAGTACCAACCTATCTCTTCCTATAGGTATCATAACAGGCGACTAAAGGATAACAACGCCACATATGACTACACAATACACAGTATTAGCTAAAAAATTGTAGATTAAAAATGTACAAGCAAAAAAAAAATGGGGTGATAGTAACATGGCAATAACAATATTAAAACCCAAAAGATCTATTCAGTGATATCATTAACTTTGTTGTGCAATTATGCAATATTTCCTTATCTTTCCATCAAGAAGCCATCATCAGAGCAGTGGGAAATTAAATTCTTATGATATTTATATAAGTAAAAATGTTACATTTTTTATATTGTTGTAGTGTACCCGTTAGGTAATAATCATTGAACTGAAATTAATTTTTCACTAACAGCATTGCAAGAGCATCATCTAATTATAGATGAATAAAAGCAAATATTTCCATTTTCAAAATGTTAGTAATTATTTAAAATTTGATGTTAAGTTCTTGGCAATCTTCTTGGCAACTGAACACCGTGAGACTACTATATATAACATAGTGGTTACAATGTAACATAATGAACTATGAAAGTTTGTTTAGATCTTTGTTTCCTTTTCACTCAAATCATGCTGAAATGATGATGAAATATGAAGATGACTTATTGACATTATTTAATCAGGAGTACCATACTGGTTTTTAGTTAAAAATGCTTTTAATACTTTGTCAAATATAACCATGGAAAACTCAAATTTTAAAAATATCATATAACAGAAAATACAGTTAAACTATAAAATATGAATTGTACAACTCACCCTCTCCCTGTCCAATGTCATAAATGATCTCCCCATTACCTGCCTCTAGCCTCTCCAGTAGTTGTTTGTGCAGCAGCTCATACTCCTCTTCAGTTGGACTCACCAGCACCATCTGAATAGTAAATTATAATAAGAATCTCTTCAAAAATATACAGAGATAATGCTATGAGTGAAAACATAAAGGATGAAGGATATTTGCTTAAAGGGAGTCAGAGTGAATAATTAAAAACAAAAATCAGTTTTCTTTATTAATTTACTGAAATGGTCACAGTGCCTTATCAGTGTGGACTCTAAGTGCCAACCTGTGTTTTTTTTTTTTTTTTTTTTTTTTTTATTTACGGTTCACAAACTGGACGTAGCAGCATAAAACATAACAGCAACAAAACATAATATCATGATAGGCTGAACGGCCTTCTAAATGCGAACACAACTTGCATAAAAATAGTTTACACTTAATAACAGTAGAAATAAAATTTTAACAAATAATAATAAGGAAAAAAAAAGGAAGCAGGAAAGATAAAATATGATTACAATTTAGAATATAAAAATCGTTTGAAACTGTTAACGGATGCATTGAAAATATCGATCTCAAGACAGATGTCGTTATAAAAGGAACACATTCGGTTCAACGGTGAGTGTTGACCGTAGTTAGTTCGGCAAAAAGGCACAACTAGCGTTTTGCGATTAATTAAACGGCTACTGATTCGTGGGACGGAAAACTTTAGGTTTTCAAGTAGGTCAGGGCCATCCACTATACCATTAATAATTTTATGGAGGAAAACAAGATCAGCAATCTTACGTCTGCGGTCAAGGGGGATCATCCCATAGTGCTTGAGTCTAGATTCATATGATTTGAGACTGCAGCAGCGATTGTTGGAGTAAGTGAGGTGATGTAAAAAGAGTTTTTGGAGCCTCTCAATTCTAGTGACGTGAACCGCATGAGACGGGCTCCAAACCTGGCTGCAATATTCCAACAGTGTTCGGACATAACAATTAAAGAGTATAATTGGTATTTCAGGATCTTTAAAAGTTTTAGTTTGTCTAATTACAAAGCCAGCCAATCTAGCTCCTTTATTTGACATATGGTTTATATGTTCTCTAAAGTCTAACCTCCGATCTAAAACAACCCCCAAGTCACGAATGCTTGAGACTTCTTTAACCGCACTATTATCTATGGAATATGTTGCATTATGTTGCGTGAATAATTTTCGGGTAAATTTAATATGGTAACATTTGGTCTCATTAAGAATCATTTTGTTTTGAATGCACCATATGTTGACAGCACTGAGATCTTTTTGTAAATTTTTAACATCCTCGTTAGACTGAATAACTCTATAGATCTTTAAATCGTCGGCAAACATTTTGAACCTGGATGCTAATGCAGAGCAGAGGTCATTTATGAATAACAGAAAAAATAAGGGTCCAAGATGGGAACCTTGAGGTACTCCTGAAGGAACCATCCTGGCCGGGGATTTAAAACCACGCACAATAACTAGCTGGGAACGATTAAGAAGATAAGACTCACACCATCTTAAGAGAGATCCGCATATACCAGCGTGTCCCAGCTTGCGAATGAGTATAGCATGGTCTACAACGTCAAAAGCCTTAGAAAAGTCTGTATATATTGCATGAACTTCATTGTTGTCTTCGAATGCCTCAATTATCTCGTTAACGTAACCAACGAGATGTGTTATGAACAATGTTTTACTGTATGTTGTAATCATGTGTTAATACAAAAATTTTACTAACGTGCAATAACTACAGAGGAATTGAAAAAGTTTGCTTATAGTGAGTGGATGATTGAGGGTGGCAAGCTTTAGGAGAAACCTTTTCTGGCATTGGAGAAACAAGCTTATGGCTTATTGGCCTAGGCTTATGATATGGGTATATTATGATAATTACTGAAAGCAGATAGTTTGCATTTTTTGTTAGTATTTATACCCTATGAAGTAAATCATCTGAGTTATTTACAAATTTAATATTTTATTGTTTACTGTTTGTAAGGTAAGAAATTAAAAATGAAATGAATCATTATAATATTTCATATTTTTTCATTATTTTTCTCAACAATACCCAAAGATTTTTTAAATGCATAAATATAAAATGTACAGTTCAATTTTTTTTTATATTTAACACTAGTCACAATTACAGTAAATATATTGTGCAATATTTCATTGTTACAATGTTTTACACAATAACATCAATATACCTACCGCATGTCCATAATGATGCAACAGGATACATAAGTTAATTAAATGTTGTGAAAGTTAACCTATAAGTCAGTAATATTCTTATTGAAAAAATACTGTTTGATTAAATATGCATTTCACAAGTATTTTAATGTTGCATTATTTCATGAACACTAAGTAACCTATTTGTTTCTATAAATATATACTATATTCTAAGTGAAATATGTATGAATAGATAGTACTGTTTATTACAACTGATTGTAATTACAGATTTAAAATTCTAAATTAACCAAAATTTTGCTAAACAAGATAGAATTAAAAAATCTTTTTATGGAGGTCGCAACGATTTAGCGCGATAGATATGTTGGTAAACAATAACAATTTTACGATGGTGTTCTACCTTTCCCCTGATGGTGGAGTAGTCAGTGTCGCTCTCCACGTAGCCCTCCATCTCGGCGGCAGGGTTCGTCTTCAGGGGAGACTCTGTTGCGCTGTCCATTGTTACTTCACAATCCCCGATTACAATCACCAAGAATTACACCATTATGTCATCACATAACACACCGCTACGCCGCGTTTGCGTTATTATTGCCTAAAAGTTGAAACCAACTATTCAGATAAATAAATATAATGCAATTTATAACAAAAACCGGAAATGAAGAACAAATTATTTAGAAAAATGTTATTTCATCAGTCATCACTTGAAAACGATTCTTATAAGAAATAATAAGTAATTATATTATTTTGAGCAAACCACGTAATCTAGTTTAACATGAATCTCATAGAAACTCACTAAGTGGATAAATTATCGACGTATATGTTATGAAAATAGACTATCTTCGTATTTCCCAAATAAAACAGATGGGAATAAATGCCAACTTTTTGACAACTCAGCCACCTCGAGTGCCCTGTCGAATATATATGTATGTCCATTACGTTTCGTTTCGTCAATATATAGAAGTTAAAATGTAAGTTATATCAAACAAAGTTTTTAATTAACTAATAGTCCATCATATTAAATTTTAATTATTAATTCCGTTGTAAAAAAACGTTGATTATAATTTTATTACATAGAAGTTTTTGTATAGAAGTTTTTGTATAAACTTTCTCCGGATCACTCACAATAGTGTACGAAGACTTAACCAATAGCCTCTCGAATGATAACACAATTATGAGCTGTCCTTTTCCAATTAGAGAAAAATTCTGTCTTAATTAAAAATTAGCATAATACCTCAAAAGAACGGGCTGCGCCCAATTTTCCCTAAAAACCGGTACTTTGTATTTTTGTTAAGGCCACATTTGACAAGCGACCTGTGGCGCGCAATTATCTGACAAGCACTAATGATGGAGTCCTCCCAGGTGTTACCTTTTCACATAGTTTGTACATTTATCCAACGGTGGACTACAAATTATATTATTCTCTAATAATATTCTATTTCGTATTATAGAACGCCATAACGCATTAAGTCCGCCTTTATTATAGTGTGACAAGAATAAATAAATAAATATACGCCACTATATTTATTTAATGCAGAATCTAATCTTATTGCACACGTTCAGCAACGGTTTCAAAAAATAATTGCGAAGTCTGTTGTCCCAAACGTAACTTGGTCATTGACTTTTTGCGGGAACTCGAGAAGTGAAGTGATTATTGTAGAAAAAAAAATTGTATTACACCTTTTGTGGTTTAATAGTGATAGTTTACTATACTTCAAAGTGTTTTTAGTGCGTAGTGTTTATGATAATCAAAAGCGTGGGAGTGCGTCGTTCATGTGCTTCCAAGGAGTACTCAGATTATCGTTTTACTGAGCGACTCCTGACTTACTTCGACCGGACTGGACTTTGACACCTGACAGGATACGTTTTTGAAATTGTTTATTACGAAAAGACTGACATTGGTAAAATGGGCTAATTGCATCATTGCCATATATGAAAAATAAAACGGTATTTTTTTATACTTAAGGTTATTACCGGTTTTATATTATGAATCATCTAGGCGTCCCTACTCTATGGTTAAAAATAATAATCGAGTAGCAAATGGAATTGTTGTGCATTGTATAATCGATTGACTTCATTTGAAGATTTGGAAGGTAGTATATTATCTAAGTGTAAAATGTTAGGTATTCAGAAAACAGTTTTGTTTCGATAAATTTTTTTGTTCGATAAGTTTTGTTCGTATATAACTAAGTATCCGCCTGTGCAGATTTGACTTAGATGAGAGCATAATCGATAGGCCATAGTGGTTATCGAATATCGATAGCGTGTGTATTTAACGGTGAAACGATCGGTTCATCTCTCGTACTCGCAATTGCATCACTATCAAAAGAAAAAGTAAACAATTCATATGTCAATTCGACGATGCTATCTCCTTTCATTTATTAATTTATACAAAATAAGGTACAAAATATTGTAATTCAGTGACTTGTTCATATAATATGGTTCTGTGGATACGTCAATCGTTGAACAATCAATATGGGTGAAGATATCAGTGCATCCGATTGTTCCTGGAAGAAATTGGTAATAGCAAAAACAAATAATGAATGGGTTACTACCGTCAAACGTGAGAAGGATGAAACACAAACATGTACGAATGCCACAAATAACCAATGGGCTACCAATGTCAAACGCGAACAGAAGGATGCACAGACAATCAATATAAATAACTTTAGTTTGAATAGTGGAGAAATAGTTTTGCGAAATATAAAAAAAGAGCAAGAAGTGAGCATCAGTGTCACTTGTGAAGAGCAGGATGAGGAGCCTGAAATGTTGCAAGAGGTTGACCCGCTTATGATTGCGTCGAAGCGAACCCGCCGCCGTCGTAACAGTTTGGATAATGAAAGTGAATCAGAGAGAGCAACGCGGCTGGCGAAGATGTCCGCGTACGCCGCGCAAAGGCTCGCTAATGAGAGTCCAGAACAACGCGCGACACGGTTGAAGCGTATGTCAGAGTATGCAGCTAAAAGATTATCACAAGAGACGAGTGAGCAGAGAGCCAAGCGCCTGGCCCGGATGTCAGCTTATGCTGCCAAGAGATTGGCAGATGAGACTCCTGAACAGAGGCGAGCAAGGCTAGCTCGAATGTCAGCATATGCAGCTAGGAGACAGGCTATGAAGAAAATGGCCAGTGGCAAAACAGATAGTGCAGCAAATTTAGACTATTATAACTCACAAATGATAAATGATATGATGCCTAACCAAAGTTAGAAAGTTTTCTATTGGAGTTATCTTTATTAATTAAATATTAAGAAATTGATTTTTTGTAGTTTAAAAATTATAACACGGAACTTAAATTTCTCTTATTATATTTGTGTACAATTTGTCTTTTGAAATTAGTTATAAATACTGAAGCAACAACTAATGTGGTTATTTTGTGTAGTGAAAGATCACCATATGTAAATAATCAAGTGTACCCAAGAATATATTATATGCATTATAAATACATCCTTTGATTTATAATTTTGTTTTCACTGGATTATTATTGTTAATGCAGAATAGATGCATTAAAGAACGAGGATATGGATCACAGACAAATAAATAATTGTATAATGATATAGTAATAATTGTATAATGAATATAACAAGTAATCTTTGTTGTGCTATCTATATATTTTTTATAAGAAGGTGGTTGGGCAAGTGGTAAGTGGCTACCGCTGCCCGTGGACACTTTTGTAACACCAGGTTTGTAAGGTATAAGATACAAGTATTCTGTTATAGTATACAACCCCACTGCTCAACTGAAGTGCTCAATTTTAAATAGTTGAGCAGTGGATATAATTGGCTTATTACTATGCATATTTTTGATGCTTTGAACACATTACCTGATGAAAGCCTTTAAAGGTGCTTATCACAAGTGCATTGCTCAGGAGTGTATAGTAAAAATAGACAATTTGATAATTCTTTGCTAGAAAGAAATTCACCTGGCTCTGTCCTCTCAAGCATGACAGTTGTATTGTTTTTCAAGCAACTGCCAGCAGAGGTATTTCCGTTACGGTACGATATGGGGCTCTTCAAAAGAGCTGTGTGAACAGGATTCTACAAGGTTGGCAGCACGCTCCCTGGTGTTACAGGTGTCCATGAGCGGTGGTGACCACTTACCATCATGTGGCCCGCCTGCTCATCTGCCATCTATTCTATAAAAATAAAAGCGGTGGCGTGCATTGTGGTTTTTAAATGCATTGTAATAATGTACATGTAAATTCAAAACTTAAGTTTTGGATTTTGTATATTTTAATAACAGTTTTGTGCTTGATATATATGGGCTACTGTGTACTGGAAAATTGGAATCTTGATATACTGTAGTGGCCATATACAAGTATCTATTTGTTACTTATAATCAACTGAAAATGTGAAGATTACTTTAGTGATCGTCCATATCTTCGCACACATTACTATAGCTTTACCACAGATAAGCATTTATTAATCTTACCACTGCTTATTTGCTTAAATGAGATGCATGCACACTTTCTTGTGCAATAACATTCTTGAGTGTATACAAAGGTGACTGCTTCTGTGCAAATGTAAAATACTTTGTACAGATACATTAGGAAAACATTGGCCATCAACTAATCCGGAAACATCCGAACGCGTCATCCACGTCTATGCAAAAAGGTATCTCGTAATAAAGTATGCAACTTACATTAATAAATAAATTAAAATAAAATAAAAATTTACTTCTAATTGTGCTCTGGTGAACACCAAACCAGTACTTTTGCAAAGGACTAGTGAAGTCTTCACCTATGGACCTTAAGAATAACATTATTTGAATTTCGTATTCTTTCCCAAAAAGAAAGTACTCTATTTATAATTATAGGGATAAAGTCAGGCACCCCCGCCTATGCCCGACGCACTGGAGTGTCAGGGCGGTTTCATTGAAGTACAGTACGCATAATTGTACTGCACTCTAATGGTACTCCAGGACGCCCTGGAATAAAAAATAACTTAGGATTTTAAACTTTTGTTATCGTGGTCGAACATAATAATAGTTATGTAAACGGGTTACTCACGATTTATTATAGCCGATATTTCGGTTCCGTTCCATGAACTGTGGTCGCGGCGAGACTGCGAAGGCGGGTGAAGGTGTTGCTATTGACAGACAAATCTGTCTACCTTCTGTCGAGCTCATTTTTGATTCACCTGTCCACACTGAACTTGTTTTCGTTGATTAAGCTCCTTGCACACTAAACTAACAATATCACCACACACACGCTAGATTGACACGAAACATCGTCTATAATATATAAATAATAAATCGTGAGTAACCCGTTTACATAACAATTATTAAAAAATAACTGTTTCCTTTTCACATTTATTTATTCATTTCAATATAAATCAACTATGTTTAGAATATGTGGGCTATACATTTAGTTCTAACTAAACCATGTATGACACCAAGTCATTATAAACTTACATAATTTGAGATTCATTAATGAAAGTCAAGGAATGTTTGTGTCAGTCTATGTAATATACAAATATCGATTCGTGAGTTTCAACCAACAAACTACTGCTGACAATGTCTAGACTACGTTTCCATTTATGACTAGTTTTACGGAACATTCTGACCTTATTTTGCGTCGGTAAGGCAAGGCAAAATGTGCGATGATCGTTGAATCATACTGCGTCTCTTTTTGTGTTATGAAGATAAAACAGGATGCAATTATATTTATATTGTCTCAAAGCGATTTTCTCACTTTTTGGAACTCTGCCTAAATGTAAACAGAATTAAAACAATGTCAGCGACATTGCCGAATCGACAACGCACTCAGTAATAATACCCCACACCAACACAGTAATGATACCCTATACAGAAACATTATAATAATTATTATTTAATTAGTAGAATTATGCATTTGAAGTAAATTATGACTTGAGAGAACAAACACTACATAGATGCCAGGTATTTAAAAAATGTACGAGAAACTTTTATATATACATTCATACTTGTATTAAAATTTCAACCATCATATTATTACAAGAATAAGATTCACTCAGATTAGTATAAGATCCCACCGCGTGATTTCTACGTACATCTGTTATTTAATCAAAATACAATTTTTATAGATAATTATTAATAGAGAAATACGGTTCTGCCAGGTTGCCTATCAAAATATGGCCGCAAGTACTTTTAACTAAAATTTAATTATTATTTTTTTCGAACAATTTCGTTCACTTGTTTTGAAGATAAAATATAATCCATTTCAAAGAGAGATATGTAATGAACTTAAAAAGTTTGGGTTGCCTTTCTCACTTGGCCGCAACCCCTTGTTAACCAGATGTAAACAGGTATAACTTCGTTAAATTTATGCGTTCATAACGTATCTTAATAAATTATACATCAAATTAAAGCCCACTTTTACATAAGCAACCGTATCCCATCGTGTAGAGATAAAAATTAGCTTTAATTTGATATATAATTTATTAAGATACGTTATGAACGTATAAATTTAACGAAGTTATATCTGTTTGACAAGGCAGAACCGTATTTCTCTATTAATAATTATCTATAAAAATTGTATTTTGATTAAATAACAGAAGGACGTAGAAATCACGCGGTGGGATCTTGGACTCTATGTGAATATTAATAAAGATCCTATAAGCAATTGTCATACAATATACCTATTTAGTGCTGACTTTTACCGGACATGAATTATATTTATTCAACGTTCATTCATATTTAAAGTAACGATTTATATTTCATATTAATTCATAATTTCGTTTCATATCATACATATTTACATTTAAAGTTCGAACCTCCAATCGTGCGTTTGAACAATTACAAAATCCCGTTAGAGTTCGTTATTAAGTAATTTAATATGCGGCGACGGCAAAAATAACACTGTAATTATTTGCGAATCGCAAAAAGACTGTAATTGTTCGGCAGCTTGCTGATCCAGTTTTTTCATTGATATTGCAAATTATAGCACAACCCTAGTTACTAAGCTCAACTGCCGGTCTTATATCGCAACAATTCATCGCGTTACAAATCGCTCTAAGATTACAATGGGTATTTTAATCATAATAATTTTCTTACATACTAAATCACTTATTGGTAAAGAAAAACAGTTTTAAATTATGCAACTTTGTTTTGAAGTTATAATCCGGGTGGATTTAGATCCATACCGGATTATAACTTATTATAACAAACGGTACTATGAAACAGCACTAACTCTCCGGTGATTTATAACTCAACTTGTATAAAATACTTAATTTTTTACCAATGACGTGGGTAAATTATAATACCAATACGATTAATAAATACGTAGAGCTGTAGAGCTCATTAAATATCTTAATTTGAAATATAATAATTCCCTTTATTATTATTACAATATAAATATTTACATCTACCACATTTAAAGCAAGGGCGAATACTCGTACAGATACATTATGAAAATATTGGCCATCGGCTAATCCGGAAACACCTGAACGCGTCATCCACGTCTATGCAATAAAGTATCTCGTAATAAAGTATGCAATTAGAAGTACGGTAATTCATAGACGTGGATGACGCGTTCGGGTGTTTCCGGATTAAAAGATGGCCAATGTTTTCGTAATGTATCTGTACGCTGCTAGGTACGGCGTGACTATTTGCCGCAAGTAGTATTATTGGCAATTTATAACAGATTTTTAATCTGCCTTCAACTGAATCTTAACGTTGTGGATGAAGACAAATTCGTAAAAAAATGTAAATTTGCGATAACCGCACGTTTTGAACCACAGCCCTAATATATAAGTATAAACTCCGAATACAAGGCGAATACAATATTGTTCATGTTATTCGAGAATCCTAACTCACCTAGTAACTAAATCAGGATAGGAAGGTGAAAGCAGTTTTTACCCCATCCTGACTCTAGTCACTAACTGAGTTACGATGCCTGAATAACGTGAAGTGTAAAAAATCCAATACAGAAGAGAGACGTGTCGCAGGGACATCGTCCCTTCCATGTTTATTATATAGCGCAAAACATACAGAGGCGACGTGGCACGAACACTCACTCGCGTCGCCGTGTTGGATCGCACGATTGTGTAAAATGTGTGTGTACGCCATTTTGTGTAAAAATACGTGACTACATTGAATTTAATATAACTTTTGCATATTAGTATGTAGCAGAGATAGCACATCTTCGTCTTCTGAACAATACTTGTTGTCATATTAAAATCAGACAATTGAATACCGTAACACCACGTCATGTCATATCCGCGCTCGCAGCCGGTCGCGTGGCTTCTGTACATTTTAAAAACGTCCGTGTTCCGTCTGTGTCACGTCCCTTCTGTGTGTCTTGCGCCTAAGTTTCTTTTATTGCAAACGCTCAAATCGAGTCTGCATCGACAGTTCTTTCTGAAGTTCCTCAATTTGTCCGATAGGGGCGCTACTTGATTATTATATATATATAATCATATATATATATATATATATATATATATATATATATATATGTATATACAGGGAAAACAGTTGACGCAGACGTGATAATTGCGTATACAAACAAAAAAACCTTACATTCAGGCCACAGTTTACATTGAAACTTAAAATCCCGACGTCAATAATATTGTGCTTTTTCACAAATTACGCAATATTTTTGATAGTGTAGAGAGTTTATTAAGTCGGCCATCTAGTATATATTTTAAGGGTTTATTAAAGAAATCGCTCCTAAAGATACCCCCTGAGGAGAGAAAACTGGACTTGTAAGCAAATATTTTGTCCAAAAATACCTCCTGATCTATGCAGGAGGGAAAACTGGACAAACACAACTTTGTAACCTTTCGGCTGGTTTTACCATATTCTTCATAATATGGTAAACTAATCAAAAACGAATTTGAGAAAACAAGAATTTGTCCAGTAACGAATTTGATAAAATTAGCTGAAATGCTTTGTATTCCTAAAATCCCAAGAAAATGTCTGTGGTGAGTGTAACGGGGTCAGTATGGCGGCAGGGTGTAGGTGCGCGTGTGTAGTCGCGCGGCGGCCGCCGACGCGGGCCGGCGGCGCTAGCACGCGGGGTCGGCGGCGAGCGGCGCGGCGCCCGCCGCCGCCAGCAGCTGCCGCGTCGACGACGTCGAGCTGTACGAATCGCCCGACGAGCGCACGCTCGACTGGCTCAGGGGGGTTCCTGATTGATACCGATATTTGTTTTATTGTCCATGATCATTGATATACACTTTGTGGATATACCTACGATAGGTCAAACTAAAAATCCTTAGAATAATACGATAGAAAAAAAACAAATTCGAATTTTGAAAATAGAACACTGCTTGTCAAACCCCATTAAATTTTCAAAGATGTCATTTGGTTTTTCATTTCGGACGGCAATTTGAAAATTAAATGTTTACAGAAAAATGAATTTAAGAACATTTTCGTTAAATGATTTTTTATCATTTACGTTGCGGTCTAAACCAGAAGCAAAGTTATGTAAGACTTAAGTTAGCATTTAGTGATGAAGCCCCATGCAGTGGCACTGTTTATAACTGATTCAGTGAATTTAAACCACCTTTGCTACTATAACTTTAGATCACCTGCATAAACTGAATTTTGTAATAAAGCTAGATGTTTGGGTGCCACTTAATTTAAATTTTAAATGACAGAAACTTAGTGAACAGAATTTCCATATGCGAGATGTTGCTAAAACGAAATGAAATCGATCAATTTCTGAAGAGATTGGTAACACGCGATGAGAAGTGGATCACTTACGATAACAATGTTAGAATAGTCCTAAAGCCAGACCTCACTCCGAACAGTCATGTCATGTGTCACAATTATAGTGGCACAATTTAAGAATCACTGTGATAGTGGGTCTGGAAAGGCATTGAGTATTACGAGCATGTGCCACATGGCCAAACGATTAATTCTGATGTTTACTGTCAGCAAATAGTAAAAGGCAATAGTTAATAGGCAATAGGCTTAAGCAATAGTAAGCACTTGATGAAAAAGGCCCAGAAATAATAAATAGAAAAGGTGTAATTTTCCATCACGACAAACGACCGCATACATCTTTGATGACTAAACAAAAATTGATGGACCTTGGCTGGAAAGTTTTAATGCATATTCCATACAGTCTTGACCCACTTTCGGATTATCATTTACAAAATTCACTAAATGGAGTAAAATTACATTCAAGAGAAGCCTGCATAAACCATTTAAATCGGTTTTCGCTCAGAAATCCCTAAAAAGATAGCGCTTGGCTCTGTCAGAAAATTGGCGATCGATAGTCGAAATAAATGGACAATATTCCGTTCAATAAATATAATTTTAGTGTAACGTGATTAAATCAACCTATGAAATAACTTAAGTAGCTCATACTTTTGCTGCTTAGTAATAATATCATTTTTTTTTAAATACACGGCGTGTTTTTTTTTTTTTATTTTATTAGTGGGCGGACGAGCAAGCGGTCCCACGTGATGGTAAGTATTACCGCCGCCCATGGACACCTGCAACACCAGGGGGCATGCGGGCGCGACGCCGACCTTACAAAATCCTATTCACAGCTCTCTCTCTCTTGTGTATGTACAATGCGGCATTTCCTTAAAAAAAAAAAAACAAAGTACAAAGCAGTAAAAATATTATCTACAAAGTAGTGATGAAAATCTTGTGTGAGGACTGTATAGCGTTAAAACGTCACACTGGCCAAATGGATTGGCGAGTCCGCTGTTTTAGAGGTTGTGTAGTTCCTCAGCGCTGTGGTAGCCGCTTTGTTACCCCTTAGTCGCCTCTTACAACACCCACGGCAGGAGATAGAATTATGTTACTGTAAAGCCGGCCGAACGCCGCACGGACGGTACGAACATTTGGAAACACAATTGGATGATCAAAATTGAAAAACAATGGGATTTATAGAAAAAAAACACTATGTAATGTTATTTTTAATAAGATGAAATATGAAATAATAGACTGAAATGATTTTTTGTCCGATTGAAGTTCACGGGCGATATGTATCACCTAAGAATCTGGCGGAATGTGAGCTCATCTATTATGTTTTAAAGATACCCCGGTAAGGAAGTTAGGTTTAAGACCATACATCTCTCACGCTCAAGACAGTGCATGAGGAAGCCCATGCCCAGCAGTGGATACTGAAAGGGCTTTCAACCCTAGCACGCAAAGAACCGAGACAACGTATCGTAAATAACATACCAGGTAGTGATGTGACGTGGTGCGGCAACGCCCAGCGCTGCGGGGTGCACTCCCCCGCTATGTTGTTAGCCAGATCCTGAAACAGTAACCAGCTTATACTATTCCATCACTAATGCTCCGGAGGGTAACGAGCCGACAAGCATAGGAACTAATAATAATATATACGTAACGATAAATAAAATAAAAATAATCCAATGCATGATTCTGTTGCTACTTATTCTATTTAGTTATCAGTAGGTATACAATTTAATAATAATAATCTAAAAATGCTATTATTACAATATAAAAATAACAATGGTACTATGGAAATTATACATAGAATTTATTTTGATGAAATAATAGATTGCCACGATGCTCAATAATATTTATTTATTTAAACTGCATATCACAAGTAATTGTATTGTACATATGGCGCACTTAATGCAATATAGCATTTTCTACCTGTCAACTATCAGATCGAAGAGAAATAGCAACGCCGATGAAATTTAGGTTTAATTATAAATAGATAGTAAAAATAATAACATACACAAAATAATATTTTATGTTGTCCAATTCATTATTCCAAGTAGATGCCTAGAAATGTGTTCGCGATGTAGTAAATACTCAATCACTGGATAAATACTCAGCAAATACTGATTAGTTATTTCAGCGCGATCATATCTCTACACAGGCCGTTTGAGTTCAATAAAACATAAATATAAAAATACATAATTAAGTATAATGTACATATATCAAAAAAACACTAAATTAAATAAATAAAAAAAAAACATGTGGTGATAAAACTTTTATTATTATTATTACACAAAGCACAAAAAAACAATGGCAAGTTATATGATATGGATGTGCAAAATTAAAACAATTTGGTAAAAGTAACACAAGATGTAATCAAAAAAAGATGGCCGATCCTCGAACAAATAAAGCAGGATGACGTCACACAAAATGTCGGTATTTCATCTCTATACACCAGACACTTGTACACATTGGAGGGATAACGTGAAGCATATCAGTAATACATGCATTGACTGAAGATTCCTATAAATTGTATTTTTATCGATCACCACATTGAAATAAACAATATCTAGAAAATTTAATAGATCGGACACTGTCGATTGACAGAATTGAAAAACCTGGTAGGCACCTGATACGTTTCGTCGATTGGAAACGACATATTGTGTCATGTCTGGTGTATCGTTGATCGATATAAATATACGCTTTGATGGAATTAAGCTAATCTTAACACAGCTGATATCTTTTGTTGAGCGTAATTCATACTTGTTAAACGATAATTAGTACCCATTGTCAAAATCAAGCAGATTTACATTTGATTTTGCGACACCTTTATCTGTTTGTTAACAGGTACAGACATTGTTTGGAAATTTAACGTTACGCATCAGTTTATACCCCCAATTTGTACAAGCCCCTACAGTTAGCAACCTTAACGATCGATATCTTAACGTGCTAATAATAAGATTTATGATCAAATGCATGTTGCCGAGTGCGTATAATTCGGTCCGCACTTACGGCGTGCTTGACGGCCTTGGGCACGGTGAGTATGGTAGTGGTGGTGTCCTCCGGGGTGAAGTAGTCAGAATCCTCCCCCACTGGTGGGGATTCCGCCTCCGCGCGGGATTCGCGTCCGCTCGCTGCATGCGCACCCATACATTACCAGTTAGGATATTAAGTAAGGTAGTTTATTAAGGAGTATTTTAGTACATTTATTGAAATAAGGTACAATATTATACATAAATTCGGTGCAAACCGGGGTCAATATAGCCTGCGAATATCTTGCATAATTAATGTGTTTGTAGAAAAAATATTAGTACTTACCATAGACAAGTTATAAATACTGCCCAATGTCAAATTTGATGCTCCATAAAATATCTCTTACTGTGCGTTCACAGTTATTTTACCTCTGACATTTGTCTTCGTCTCTGCTCGTTGTGTTGGCACTACTTGCTGTCAAGTACTTCAACCATATCATGAACCGTTTCGCAGTTTTTGCACTGTATCGTTGATATTAATCTCTAATCATGCCAAGAAGAATATAAAGTAGAGGTAGAAAAATTGTGCTAGCAGTGCGTAATTTATGTTAAAGAGAAAAAGCAAATAAAGGCTCAATAATTCTATTTGGAAATGTTCGTCAACGGGTTGCCGCCATGACAGGTAAGCAAAATAGTGTTGCCTGCCATGTATATATTCCCCATTATTTTTTAAATAGAATCTCGGTACGACTGCGACTTGTTCGCGTAATACTTATAAAACTATCCTGTGCTATTCTTGGTTATATTGCCCGTAAACATACGCAGTTAGAAATTTAAAACGTCCTAATAAATTTAATGCGTTCTCTTTTAAATTTTACGCATATGTGAAAAAACTGTCAGCACCATAACTAGAGAAGATGAAGTTGCTGCAAACAAGAAATTAACTGAGGAAGCCTTTCAATTTATCACTGCAGAGGACTGGCGGAAGTAATGTGAACACGTACGTCACATTGAAGACAAGTTTCACGAAACTGATGGACATATGGACGACGAAATGGATAAATTTATTATAGAATTAAATGACAGTCTGATACAGACAGCAGTTTTTATGATTCATGTTCGACTGACAGTGATTTTTCATCATTTGTATGTCTGAATCACTCGTATTCTAAAATATAAATAAATTGATTTTATTTTTATTTTATGATTTTCTTTTTTCGTCAATACCCACAGTAATTAATTTTCTCAATCTGTATTGTAATTCATGTCAACTGACGGATTCTAAACTAATACACTGAATGATTCCGTTTCAAGGATCATATCTCAGTCATATCAGTACACAACTAATCTGATCTTCCTTTTCTCATCCTACCTTATCATCATAATATATCTTTTTATACTCTAAAAAATTATAACTGTGAGCAACCACAAAGACGTTTAAGTGCCTTACCATTTGCTGATAGATTATCTGCCAGACAGTTCATAGAAACGTCTTTAAACTGTCTTCCCAATAGTCTATCAACAAATGGTGAGAAAGACCCTAGCCGTTGTAACTATTGTTAGTAATAAATATATATTAAAGCCCACAGTTAAAATATTTTGTGGGGAATGCTACAAACTAAATATGGCAACCCAGTGTTCAAGCTTGCAACCGTTTAGCTAGAGGTAAAATAACTGTGAACGTACAGTAAATGTAGGTACGTGATAACACCTACTAAGGGTGCGTTCCAAAACGAATGCTTATCGCTTGACAATTTAAATGTGGTGCATTTTTTCTATTTTAATAACACAAAAGAGATACAGCATAATTTAGATAGTTAAAGAGACATAGTGACACGTTTTGAAACGCAGCCTAAAACACCTTATACCACTTTGTAATACACATTATCACTAGTCAGAAAGGTAATTTTGTTGTTTTCGTACGTTTTGAAAGAAAAGTGTTTAAACAATAAACGTACGAATCCTATATTAAATTGAATTTTTTTCGAGAAGTTTAAGTGGTCATCATTTTGAAACTAAGGAACCTCATGGACTCACAATAATTTTGTGCCAAATTTGATTTCAATTGAAATCGCCTCAAGTCAGTTCACCATTACTTGCAGTGAAATTTTTCCTAAATTAGAAAGTGACTGTAATAGGTATCTTTAATATAAACGTGCATGTATGTAGTGTAGGTGTGTACTCACAGCAGGGCGCGTGGTCGGGCTCGTCGGTGTCGGTGTCATCGATGTGCGCCAGCGCGGGCGAGCTCGCGGCCGCGCGGCATCCACCGCCGTTACTCTTTATTACCTGACGAACACACAGTACATTTATTTGATATTAATAGATAAAGCTTAATAGCACAGCTGAAAGGAAAGCTAAGTACTCGTCCAAAACTGTATCTGATGTAAATGAAATAGCAGCCCAAATAGACCTATGGTCAGCAACAGGCTAGTACCCAAAACGATTCAAAACTAGGTCTTATCAGTGACGTATTTAGGTGACTATGAGTGTAGGTTGACCTGTTGGTCACTGTACTCAACTTAACGAGAAATACAGTTACACGATTAACTGGTTACAAAACGTGCCGGCTGGAAAACCACAACCACACATTGAGTACCTAATGGTCCCCTGTGTCGTGGCGTTTGCGTCACCCAATTTCTTACATTCAGCACGAAATAGAATGCGACAATGTGCAACTGGTTGAATGTGGCTAGAACCTAGGGCGCTGTCATCTGTTAGTTTCCCTCTCTTCCTAGTGTCGTGGCCGCACGTGAATGATGCAATTTATTTATTTAAACTTCAATGCACAAAGAAATATTATACAAAAGGCGAACTTAATTCCTAGTGGCATTCTCTGCCAATCAACCTTTGGTTAAGCAGAAATAAGAAGGGCAGTGTATCATACAATCTAACTACAAACAATACATATGTATAATACAATACACATATAATCTTCTTCTTCTTTTCAGCCCTTGGACGTCCACTGCTGGACATAGGCCTCCCCCATTGTCCGCCATTTAGACCTGTCGGCAGCGACCTGCATCCAGCGGGTGCCCGCAACCTTTATGAGGTCATCTGTCCATCTAGCCGATGGACGTCCTCGGCTTCGTCCGCCGGTACGTGGTCTCCATTCGAGAACCCTTCTGCCCCATCGGCCATCGGTTCTTCGAGCTATGTGCCCTGTCCACTGCCACTTCAGCTTGCTAACCCGAGAGGCTATGTCGGTGACTTTAGTTCGTCTACGGATCTCCTCATTCCTGATTCGATCACGTAGAGAAACCCCGAGCATAGCCCTCTCCATAGCTCGCTGTGAGACAGTGAGCTTATTTATGAGGCCCATAGTCAGAGACCACGTCTCGGTGCCGTAGGTCATCACTGGCAACACACACTGGTCGAAGACCTTCGTCTTCAAGCACTGAGGTATTTTGGACGAGAAGACGCTGCGTAGCTTCCCGAACGCTGCCCAGCCGAGTTGGATTCGTCGATTGACCTCTTTCTCGAAGTTGGACCTACCTAGTTGGACCGTTTGGCCTAGGTAGACGTACTCGTCAACAACTTCGAGAATCGAGCTCCCAACTGAAACTGGGGTGGGCACGACATGGACATTCGACATGATTTTCGTCTTGTCCATGTTCATTTTAAGGCCCACTTGTTGGGAAACTCGATTGAGGTCTCCGAGCATTGTGCTAAGATCCTCCAGCGATTCTGCCATGACCACGATATCGTCGGCAAATCGAAGGTGAGTGATGCATTCGCCATCGACGTTGATGCCGAGTCCTTTCCATTCCAGGAGCTTGAAAGCGTCTTCCATCGCATTGGTGAAGAGCTTCGGAGAGATGACATCTCCTTGTCTCACACCCCTCTGCAATGGAATCGGCTCCGTGCTCCCTTCCTGTACTCGGACTGACATGGTGGCGTTGTTATACAAACACTTCAACACTTCGATATACCGATAGTCAATATGGCACCGCTGGAGGGACTGTAGCACTGCCCAAGTCTCGATCGAATCAAAGGCTTTCTCATAGTCCACAAACGCTAAGCATAATGGCAAGTTATACTCCTCGGTCTTCTGTATAACTTGCCGCAGCGTATGGATGTGGTCTATGGTACTATAGCCTTTTCGGAAACCGGCTTGTTCGGGAGGCTGGAAGTCATCCAACCTGCGCTCGAGACGATTCGTGATAACCATCGAAAACAGCTTATAAACATGGCTCAGAAGCGAGATGGGCCTATAGTTCTTCAACAAGGTCTTATCGCCTTTCTTGAAGAAGAGCACCACCATGCTTCCGTTCCATGCCTCCGGCGTAATACCTTCGAGCAAGACGGAATTAAAGAGCTTCTGAAGGACTCTCAGTACCGGTGTTCCACCCGCTCTCAGAAGCTCTGAAGTGATTCCGTCCTCACCCGGCGCCTTGTTGTTTCTAAGCTGTTTGAGGGCCATCCTAATCTCGTACAGGCTGATGTCCGGGATGTCTTCGGTATAGTGTCGGGTCAACTTGGCTCTTGGGTCTTTGGCCAAGTTGCCAACAGGTTTAGCGACCGAGGTATACAACTGTCCATAGAACTTCTCGATCTCCCTCAGTACCTCTTGTTTGTCGGAAGTGACACTGCCGTCCTCCCTCTTCAGCTTCGTCAACTGGCTCTGCCCAATAGATAAGTCTCTTGCGAACACTTTGGAGCCTTTATTCCGCTCTATCGTCTCCTTAATACGATTAGTATTAAAGAGACGGATGTCGTGTCGCAAGGACTGGTGAATCCGTCTATTGAGCTGCCGATATGCTTCCGCGTCATCAGGAGTCTGCAGTGTCATCGAACGTCGTTCCGCCAAGAGGTCGAGGGTGTGGTCGGTGAGCTTTTGGGGTCCATCTCTTCGACGATGTCTGAAGAATTTAGACCCCACCGTATGGACAGTTTCTACCAACCTGTTGTTGATATCGTCCACTGCAACGCAATCCTCTAGGCATATAATACCCACATAAATTCATACAATACAAGCAGCCCTTTCAGTATCCACTGCTGGACATGGGCCTCCTCGTGTACATTGACTCGTGCATGAGGGATGTATGGCCTTAAAACGGCACGCTGGCAAAGCGGTTTGGCAAATTCACTCTTTTAGAGGTGGTGTAATTCCTCAGGGCCCGTGGCAGACGCTTTGTTACACTAAAAATACATACAACAATAAATTATCACTATAAATTGAATTATTTAAAACATAATATAAGCCAAAGGGAACTGACGAGGGGGTTTTCAGAGAAAAAAACTGTACTTAACTACGTAACTATAAATACTAGGTAACTATAAGTATAGTTACCTAGTTGATAATGATAAACATTATCATAGAAAGATAATGTCACCGAAGGAAGTTCTTAAATGATTTTTTAGAAGGGGCTAATATATGTTTTTTCTGTAAATATAAAACTGTATCCAAGAAATAAAAACTCTTTGTTTTTGTTAAAAACACTCACCCCATTAGGAGCGGAGTGTGTTAGCAACGGCGACAGCCGCTCTGCCTCACTGTCGCCGTCGGCGGGCAACGCAACTCCCCTTACAGAACACGCAGAACCCCGCCCTTCAACCTCCCCGTCCCCGTCCTCACCCTCCGAGGGCGGCTCCCCCTCCCCGTCCGAGCACGACTCGTGCCCACACACGCCTTCGAGAGGGTACTCTAGGCTTAACGACGACTGAAACATTATTACGACAAGTTGGAATGTTATATGTTTTTGAGGGTAGAACGTATTTTCTATTATAGAAAGAAAGAGGCAAACAGTCCAGCTGGTGGTAAGTGGATATTGTCGCCAATAGACATCCGCGGTACATGCCAACATCAGTCCAGAATGACAAATATTGAAGCCTCCTTGAATGCGCTGCTTACCATACATACCACCATACCATCAGCCTATGTCTTTCCACTGCTGGATATAGACCTCTCCCAAGGCTCGCCATCATACACGATCCTCAGCTCATTTCATCCAACCACCACCAGCGAACTTCTTCCAAGCCGTCGATCCACCTGGTCTGAGCACGTTCAGCACCACACTTCCCGGTATGTGGGTTCCATTTAAGGACTCTTCTACCCCATCGATTATCGGTCCTGCGGCAAATATGACCTGCCCATTGCCACCTTTGTTGGAGAAAGGATTTGGAGGAAGGGATAGGATGGGAATGGGCTCACTAACGAAACACGTACGTACTTTGGGGGAATATGCTAATGTGGGAAATGGAGTACATTTTACGATAGTATCCCATACAAATCTGGGATGGTCCCTCATTCTGTAGGATTGGGGAGACGTGATGGGACGGTAGCGCCAATGGGAGAGTGTCTTATTTACTTTATTTTGGAAACATACAGTCACATTGTTATTATAACGGAAAGTATGGAGAGGTAATACGACCTACATGTTCCAATCATAACAATGAAATTTTATCATTGGTGCAGCAGGATTCAAGACACTATTTTAAAATTAAAGATAGAAGGGAAAGTTGATCAGAGGACACTGGAGATATACTTTGCGTTGAAAAAGTCAATACGGTAAAAAAAATGTTTACTGTCAATGGTAATGGTCTTGGTTACTCTTACAAACTAGACCTGTAATTTACACTCTTGTATGTCATTTGTTTTCGCTCTGATTCCCTTTTTAATACTATGTAATTTTTTTGTTAATCCCGCAAATAAAACACTCAATCCTGCATTAGAATATGTAAATATAACACTCACCTTGGATATGGCGTCGTTGCCATTGAGTGCGTTGTGGTTGTAGAGCAGCGGGCTGCTCGCGACCGCCTTCTCCTCCGCGTTTTTAGCTTCTTCGCGCGCCAGCAGCACCGACATGCGAAACTGAACACACGCAAAACAGAGCCTAATGTATTTCCGGTGAAGTTACGTTAAACCCTAACACTGCTATATGTTTATGTGAGCTTTGTTGTTTTTTCTAGACATTCAACAGACGTACCTATGTATAAATAAATAAGTGGGATGGCAGTCACACGCAAGCGTGCACGCATACGTACATAAAGGATGTCTCAAGAAATACTTGGAGTTCGGATCGCGCGTCATTTTCGATTATCAATTGTTCTGTCAGCCATATTAAGGTATAGGAATTTTTTGAAAATGCCGCGTTATGTTTGAAGGAATGTTTATTAATAGTAAAAAAATTAAATAAAATAAGTTTAATACAATATACCTAGTCTTGCCATAAATACTGAAACAAAGAAAAAAAACATTTTCTATTGCAAATAACATTTATTACTTTTATAGTGTGTTAGTTTAATACATAAATATAAAACAATTTAAAATATAAAAAGCTTATTCGAAGTAGTCTCCATTGGCTTCAATACAGTCCTTTAAACGTTGAGGCCAGTTATCAATAGAAGCACGCACTCTTTCCATGGGAAAATTCTTCACTGCCAATCGTACGGATTGTTTTAGGGACTCCAAATTATCATGGCGTTTAGAGCAAGCCGTACTCTCTAAAACTGACCATAAATCATAATCCAGCGGATTAAGATCGGGACTAGACGACGGCCAGTCTTCAGCTCTGATGAAGTCCGAAACGTTCGTTTCCAACCAAGACTGCGTAGACCGAGCTTTATGACCCGGCGCCGAGTCTTGCTGGAAGGACCATTCTTGGTTATTGAACATGGTGTTGTTAAGGGGCTTCACTACCTTCTCAAGAATGGTATCTTGATACACTTGTGCCGATGTTTTGATACCTTTTTCACAAAAGTATGGCTCAGTCACTCCTTCATAGCTAATACCCCACCAAACCATCACTGAAGTCGGGTAGTGCCCACGTTGCACTCTGTCGACTAATTGGGAAGCTTCCTTAGAGCTTTGAGCATAAATACGGTCATTTTGTTTGTTAAAATGTTGCTCAATTGTAAAAATTTTCTCATCCGTAAACAAAATTTTTCTGTGACCTCCCTTTGCGTACCGCTTCAGTAGTTGTTTCGATTTTACCACCCTATTCTTTTTTAAATTGTCAGTTAAGAAATGACCAGTACGTCTCTTATAGGCTGCAAGTCCTAAGTCATCTTTTAAAATACGCGACATGGTTCTAGGTGCTATCTTCATCTCCCGGGATAAAATCTTTTGCTTTCGGACAGGATTTCTTCGAATTCTTTCCCTTACTGCTTTGACCACCTTTTTCGTACGAACACTACGTGGACGGCCAGATCTTTTTCTGTCACAAACAGAGGAGGTCTCATTGTACCTATTAATAGCCCGGTACACAAACATTTTACTAATACCAAGCGTATGGAGAGTTTTAAAAATTGCATTTGGCTCCATACCTACTTTGTGTAATGCAATCACAGCGATTCGGTTCTCTTTATCACCCCACTCCATTTTAATATCGCAAAATATTGTACAATGTATTGGCGCCAAAATGAGAAAACTCAATGAACAATCATATAAAAATGACAGATTCCAAATTCAAATGTAATATTTAGTTTATTTTTAATTGTAACAGTATTTATGGCCAGACTAGGTACATTACACAAACGAATTGGTATAGTTGTTTCATGTGGGAAAGGCAGGATACGCTTAGTAGTGGTTATGCTCGTACATGTACATTGTTCCAGTGTGTGCCGCTTCAACATTTTTTTATTAGGAACCGTGATTTTAGTGTGTTTTATCAATACATCCGTTAGACAAGTGACCGTAAAACAGGGCGACCATACCATTCTGTAGTTAACACGATCACATCAAGCAAGGAATCCTGTATCTATCTACACCTGGCGGAAGACGAAGTAAAATACATAGAATCACCTGATTTTAGTAACTCTAGTGACCACCTGGTTATTAGAGGTATGGGGCAGTACGAAGGGCGTCGCCAGCCAATGGGCCGGATGGGGGGGGGGGGGGGTCAAGATTTGAGAGAGGTTGGGAGAAATATGAATTGTAGGTAAAAAAATACAATTTTTTTCGAATCCCTAGAGGGGGGCAACTGCCCTCTCCTACCCCCCCTTGGCGAGGCCCTTGGACAGTACTGTCTTAGTCGATATCGCTGGTAGGACCAAGTGGATAAGAAAACCAAAGAAGAATGACTCTGCTACCATATAGGATTAAAGCATGGAGAAGAAAAAGAAATGTTTATGAATCAGTACCATTACCTCATGAATGAATGCATTACCTCAGGAGTAACAGTCTGCGCTATGGCTCTGTCGCGCACACTCTTGACGTCATCTTTAGAGCCACTTTTTCCCTTCTTGCTGCCACTACTGCCGAGGCTGGTCGACGAACTACGCTCCAGGTTGCAGCGGTTCAAGATCTCTGCTGCTTGCTGCAAGTTCAGGTTTTACATACATTTCTCGAGTGTCTAAGTATTAATGATGGTGACTCTTGCTTGTGGATAAGTAAGTACTCTTTATTGTAAGAGTATACTAAAAAGGATACAGTGATAGTGATACAAAAGTTTAAATAGGTACATAAATGGTGGCCTCATAGATTACTTTAGTAATCTCTTCCATGTAGCCTTTGGGTAAGAGGAGATGTAAGCAGACAAGAGAATTACATGTATACATACTATAACTTATAACCAATTAACCAAGAAATAAATCTATCTATATAAATAAAAATGTAAACGTTCGTTTGTTCAAAATCTTAAATCTCCGAAAGTTCTTCACCGATTGCTTTGAAATTTTGACACAACGTTGCATTCGAATACGCGCGTGTTTTTATATACCTATCTCAGGGTAAAAACATGCTTTTTACCCAAAACCAGGAAAAACAGGGTAACCATCTGTTGGGCAGCCACAGCAACGCGTGAAAAATACGCTAGTACTAAATAATGATACAAAGTAAATATTATCCATAATTTATTTATTTAAACTTTATTGCACAGACAAAATGTATAAAAGGCGAATTTAATGCCCTATGGTATAAAACTTATTGTTAAGTATTTTAAGGCAGATACAATAAATTTACTACAAATTAAACACCAGAATATTTAAAATTGATAAACTGAAGACAAAAAGTAATCAAGAAAACCAAGGAAAATAAAAGAGTCAATAAGGAATAGGCATGATGACGGATTTTGAAATCCGCTTCTATAATGTAGATTCACGTCTACTGTTTCCGAAAATAACATTATTTCAGCAATAAAATAAGTTTTAACGGAAATTATGCATTTTTTTTCTATCTACTTTGAATTATGCGCGAAAACACTCGCAGGTGTCATGGCGTCGCTTGTGACGTTACACCTAGGTAAACGTAGGTAGGTAAATCAATCGAAGTTCAAGCGACACGGTGATGTTCACTGAGGCGTGACGTCATTCGCTCTGATTGGCGTTTTAGTTAACATGGCCGAATGCAGTATTTTATACTTTTATTTTATTGAAAATATTATTAATCTCAATGTTTACATTAAAACTGGTTAATTTATTAGAATACTTTCAACATATTTTTTTCTCTAAAATCATTTATTCTTTAATTCTTTGATACTGTCATCATGCCTATTACATATCGCAATCTACGACTATGGTTCTATGGTTCTCTCCAAAAAAAAAAACTTTTCAAAAGTGTTTCATTGAAGTCAGCTTTAAATGAATTTTCATTTGTAAAACAATAATAAATAATTATTGTGATAACTTAAGAGCATCTATTATCGCGACTCACACTCCTGACATTCGTGATGTCATGAGTCGAACGCCGTGAGTCACCCGTACCACTATGTATATCCACATACCATTCGGTTCAAGCAACTTCATTCAGTACTTTGATTGGTGAGAATAGCTGATGTAAATGTATAATCGAGCAGAATGTTCTATGAGCACTGTGTATGGTGTGTACCTGGCTGACGATGGCGGGCGCGGGCGGTGGTTGCGGCCCATTAAGAGCCTTGATCAGCGACACTGGCTCGTAGCCCAAAAGGATTTTGTCCATGAGATGTTTGGTGTGTGTACCTGGCTGGCGGTGTCCGTGTCCGGGCTGGCGATGGTCGGGGCGGGCGGCGCAGGCGGCGCGGGCGCACGTGCCGCGTGCGGACCGTTCAAAGCCTCGATCAGCGACACCGGCTCGTAGCCCAGCGGGATGTTCTCCATGCTGCCCTGTACCCACGAGTTAAACGTCTAGCGATACGTACGAACTATAGCTCGTGTTATGATATATGTGGCAGTAATATGGTATTTGACTCTTTTAGACAACTACATACATAGATAGCATAATGGTATTAGAAATCAACAAGGTCATAGTCAGAACTTTATCCACCGAGGGGCAAAGCAAACAACTTTCTTATAATTTTAAATAGAGAATGTGTAATGAAGAACATTTGTTACTTATTCTTCTCTATGCGCCCCACTGTCCCACCTTGGCTAGGTCTACCTACACAAATCAATATGTGAAAGTTGACTCTTAGATAACTACATAATTAAATAACATAATATTATTACAAATCAATACATGAAATCAAAATATCTTGAAATATGACTTGAGCCATAGGGCCTAGAAGACACTAGTTAGTACTTTTGCGTTAATAACATCACTAACGCAGCATTGTACCACGCGTAACAGATATTTTAGTTTGTCTAATTAATTTTTAATGAATTATTATAAAATATATTTTTGAAGATGGAGTTGTATTCTTCTTTAATCATAGCAACACCTCGTTACCACTCTATATGGCTAATAATACTGAAGATGAAGTTTGTACAATGTTTAACTGTCTGATTGGTATGAATGTATTGTATGCATTATACTGAATTAAATTCAAATGCAAATTCAGATATTCCATCTTTCTTTAATGAATGGAAAAGTTACTTTTCAAGCGGTATGTTGTGTATTTTTTTGTAAAAAATTGGTTAAAATTGATAATGTCAAACAGAAAGCCTACTTTCAGTTTCATGGGTACTAAAAATACATCAAACTAATGCCTTAATCTAAGCAACTGCTCAAAATATAAGTTACATGTAATGCTACCTTACACTAAAATACAGTAAAATATCAGGCTCTTGCTATGTGATGGCGAGGTCTTAATGCACACTCAAATATATTAAAAGATAATCACTCTATATCCCCATTGCTGTTAATACACTGATCATCTATTTATTTAAACGTCTGTGTAGGTCATTGCACTGTAAAGGCCTTTCTCACTGCCTCCTGATAAAGTAACTGTTAACAATCTAATAGATAAGATATCTGCTAATTAAATCTGGTTGATATTGATAGGTGAGCAGACACTATCTGCCAGATACAGTTATCTAGCACTGGTGAACAGATTGGCTATCAGACACTTTATCGGTAGGTGGTGAGAAAGGCCCTGCAACCCATAAAACTAGTAACTCACATCAGGTGGACTGGCAGCCGGCAGCAGGCCCGAGGCAGAAGTCTGGGTGGAGGCCCTCTGTAGCGCGCGTATCTGCAGCAGGGCGCGGAAGGGCGCGCGGCAGATGGGGCAGTTGTTGGCCTGGTAGCGCAGCGAGTCTGCGCACGAGTTGCACAGGCACAGGTGCCGGCACGGCAGGATCAGCGTGTCGCGCACATCGCACATGCAGATCACGCACTCGGACCCACCGTCCTCAGTCTCCTCATCCGAGCTTGGCTGCAATAACATTTATTTTATATAGGGTTCGTATTTAAACGAGCAGTAAAAAAATACTAAATAAGCACTCAACGAAACAAATTATTTTTCAATAATTGAAATAAATACAGAGCACAATACACAATACTTATAAATACATAAGTGACTGTATACAACTTACAACATTACAACTGTATACAAAATTACAACAGCCGCGTTGCGCCGCAATGCAAACGGTGACAATGCACATTACAGAGGCGGCGGGCCGCAACTCAATACAATAATTTAAGTCAGTTAGCTGTTGACATTAAAATTTTCACGTCGTCGCACAGCGAATAACTCTTGAATTACGTCCATAACTGCGCCCGTTCAATGCACATTAGAGGTGGGCCGCGTCGCAACGCATAACATTGGCGCATAAATACGTCTGGCAAGCGAGCCGGCAGTGCGCTGCGCTACGGTGCGATGCAACCCCTTTTTTACGACCCCTTTTTATATTTTTTTATGAGCTGAATCAAAATATTGTATCTCATTAAATAAATAAAATAATATAAAAACGTTTTTTAAAAACAAGCTTTTATAAGTTAAGTTTATATTGAATAAAATAAGTTTATATTGAATTATTTGTTCTCAACAAGCTCGTCGTGAAATATTCATAAAAGTAGTTCATAAAAAATTCATAGTTCATAAAAGTTTACAATTCGCGCGACAAGCTTGTTTTATTATATTATTTTATTACACTTTTTTAGTTCGAAATATTTCTCAATCTATCCATTTCAAGTAACGCATCATTACGGTAGAGAAAGTCATGTATTGTTTTTCTTTTTCGCATAACTTTCGAGTTCCCCATGTAACATGTCGTGTGTAAAAAATATTTGTCCAAAGTTTGTCAACTTTTGTCATTTTGGACTAATGTTAACATGTATTGTCTATGTCCATGTGGGCTTGCCATCAGGTGGACTGTACGCTTGTCTGACGCTTTCTTCAATAAACAAAAAAAAATGCCTAAAACTGTATGACAAGTTTGCATTGAACGTGAGAAAGTGACATGTAAATAAATAAATTGTCTCTTTTAGTCAATTGGTCTATTTCTCTGTTGATATTTTAAAAATATTTATCTTTTAAAAGAAATGGTAGTTAAGGCATTTTTGTCTACTCCAAAATGTCATACCATGTTCTTAGCAAAACTTTAATAAACATCTTGCTGCAACTAGTTGAAGTTTTATACAATGGTATACTTTACATCAAGATAACCCACCTTTGTATCTAGATTCTTATTCTCAATGCCATATATCTCTTGTAGCAAATAGCAGAGCCCATCGACAAACAACTTCTGCTTGAGCGCTTTCAGTACATAAGTACCGTCTGAATGCTTTTCCACCACTGCTATAGTTGTGTGTGACTGCCTTATTTCTACAAAAAAGAATATTAATTATTGTTTGTAACACCCATTAATTAAACGATTACGCAAATTAAAGAGTCTATTTTGGAAGCTTGCTTTGCATACTTGATGGCCAGAATTGATTAACAAAAATTAGACTGTTTTTTAATATATATATTTTTTTTCCGATTTTAAGTTTGATACCTTGCAAGATGATTTTGTAGCAGTTTTTAAAAAAAAAATGAGATTATAATGGATATTCGAATACAATTTGGTAATTGTTACAATAAGTAAATAAATAAAAATAATCTCTACTTCTCTAAATGCACATGTGAGTACAACCCTATGTTCTTGAGATGTCCCAGGGCACATCAAAATAAAAATTCGTAACATAAAGTATTCAAAAGAATTACTAAATACTTTTGATTCATTTTTGTTCTGGCTAAATTTCTAGTACATATCAATCCAAAACTCTTGAAAATAGTTTTTTTTTTTCACTCTGCAATGTCTAAATACTTCCTACCTTCCTGGCCCTCATCAACCACACAGTAAATGGCAATGGGTATGATTTCCTTGTCTGCATTATACAACAGATCTTCCTCTGGGTTCTTGGAAGGGTCGAACACATGTGATATCTGGCAAAATTGCTGATTTGCACCCTTCTTGTAGTGGTATGTCTGTGAGGTCATTGCTTGATCTCGAGGGTAGTAACTGAAACAGAAATATGACTTATAAAGAAATAACTAGATTTTTTGGATTGTATGACATTTTTATGACCATTTTATATTTAGCCCATACAAGTAACTCATAAAGAAAGCAAGAAAACAATTTTTTATGAACTTTATGAGGTTAAAATTAGCTATGTTCACATTTATTGTTTGCGTAACTGTTATGGATATTCATGCACTTTATAATTATCCTAATACTTTGTGATGCACCATCAATTATCATGACTGATGATTGACATGGACTGATGTACTATTGCATTATAACATTTTATTTATAAGAAATAAGAGTTTGATAGCAAGGATGACTTGTCTAACTGCTTATTATGAGGATTTGTCACTTCCACTAACCTGTAAACTGGCTGAGTGCATGCTCGATTGAATACAAAGTTCCAGTCTGAGAAATTTACACAATAAATCCACAAAGCAAATGAAAATTCTTTAAGCAAGCAATTTAAATTTTTAAGACTTAAAAAAATACTCACACAACACCAGCAGGAGTCACCTCTTCAGTGCAAAAATAAAAAATTGTGATGGCACATCGAGCATCACAGTCAAAAGTAAACTCTATATTATAATATATCCCCTTTCCATTGCCATCTGCTGTCTTATTCACTCCATCCACTATTTTGTTTGCATTTGCAAGTTTGCCCACTGGTTCTGGGCAGCGGACAAAGCGTAAAGACTCTTTACGGATGTTCACTAAACTCTTTAAGGTCTTTGTTGGTTCATTTGACTGTGGTGGAGGATATGGAAACTAAAAAAAAAAGACAAAATTAAGCCTTATCTATATTGCAAATAAAACAAGATGTATTGAAGTGTGGCATCATCTGGTTTTAGAATAGCATCACTCCATCTCTTACAACATCCATCTCCATGGGTGTTGTAAAAGACTAAGGTATAACAACACTGCTATCACAAGTCCTGAGGAACTACATAACCTCTATAAGAGTGGACTCAACAGCATTACATTTTAGTGCTATATCACAAGACAATTTGCATGAGGCCTATGGCTAGCAGTGCACAATAAAAAGCCTGGTTACAGTTTATTGAAGTATTTGTAACAAACTTGTACAGGAGTGCTGTGGATACTTACAGGAGTTGGTCTACTGCCAAGGAAATTCAAGTCAGCATTTTCACCAAACAAATATGCCTCTGGTTGAGGAGTATCAAATCTTTCACCGCCCATGATGAAGTGGCTCCCAAAGTAATTACCTGTAAGATAATTTTGTAAGAATATGGTTTTAGAGTGTTTATCTTATTTTTATATCTTATTGTTCAATATTCACAGATATTATTGTAATAATATTATTGTTGATATTATAACAATAACATTTAATAATTGAGTTGGTATCAGGACCACACTCCTGTGACAGGAGGTGCAGTTGTAGAAACCTGAGGTGGGAATTATATTGAACAATTCTTCAGAGCATTCCCCATTGTACAGGGGGTAGAACACACAGAGATGCAAAACGTCTCTCCGAATGCTGAGGGGTTCTAAACCACCCATGAGAATGGGATTGTCGACAATTTGAACAGCATGTTGTTGGATGGAGTCAAATGGGTCCAATTGATATACGACAACACACTACGACAAATGAGATGACACTCACACTGCTAGAGCATTGCAATATATACCTATATGTTTTGATAGTATGGTACTAATTTAATTTTGATGGTACTAATGTTAATTAATAATTTGAATGATTATATATTTAGTTTTTAATGTAATATTAAATATTTGTATGACATGAATGATAATGTGACGATCGAATGTACTAATAACACCTCTTGTACTCGCATTGTGGAAAAAAGAATTTTAATTTTTAAGTAGTCTTTTGAACGTTGACCGGAAAATCTCGTAGCAATGATTTATAACGTTAGTATAGCAGAAATAAATATATAGATCTAGTAAAAAGGTCACAGCTTCACCTGATCTCGGTGGATACTTGTAGGCATGATTCGATACTATGTCAGCTTCTTCAACTCCAGCGTGTTGTCTACTGGTTAAAGCACCCATTTTTAATCGGGGCTAAAGAATTAAACACTAAATAGATAATAACAAATTGTAAGGTAAACTTATACAATTATCCTTGGCAAATAATTAAATTTGAGAGTGACAGTGAGTGACAGAATAAGTGACTTTGACATCTTGACATTCTTTTTTGATAGTTTAGTTGGCTTAGCTATTGGTCCACACAGCAAATAATAAAACAAAATTGTTTTTATCACATCATTATACAGTCCTATCGAAGTAGGAGTCGTTCAGTAAAGTGATAGTAGGTTTACTGAAAACACAGTTGGACTCCTTGCAAGAACACGAAAAATATAGTCTCACACTTTTATTATCACAAACATTATGCATTAACTCTAGGCATTTTGAAGTTTTAATAGATTATCACTATTAAACTATAAATCTCACAAAAAACAATTTTTATAATAAACAAAAACTGAAATTCACTTCTCGAGTTACCGCCAAAAATCTACATCTAGAATCTAGATGATATAATTTTTACCAAAGCAAAGCATGACAAAGAGCAGTTTAAAAACCGAACTATTACCAAAATAGTTGCTGACTTGCTGCAAAAGGTAAATAAATTTTTTATTAAATAGTATTTAGTCAATGATATTATATAAAAAAGAGGTAGATATGTTACAAGTGCGCGCTTCGTGAAGACTCGAAAACGACCCAATTGGAACATCTTGTGTTTAGTCTGCATCCCGCGTCAAGCTGATCAGGCGTGGCGGCGACGAGTGTCAGACGTATTAAAAAAATATAAAAACAGCAAAAATGCCATCATGTGTGTTTAGAAACTGTACCAATTATTATTCTAAAGTCAATAAATCTCAAGGAATCTCATATCACATGTAAGTATGCACTATATTTCCATATTTCATTAATATTCTAATTTAAAATGCCGGTACGAAAATAAAAAGAGATAGTAAAACATTTTGCTATTTGAGCGATAAGGACGCGTGCGCTACGAACATAGATTAAAGTACAGATGCGAACATCGTAGGCATTAAAGTCATCATTAGGTACTCCACTGTTCTGATTTTTTTTCATACTTTCTTTTAGTTATATTTCTATCAATCAGCCCGTCATAATCCATTCGTGTACTTAGTATTATAAATGTTTGAAAGTAAAATATTAGTTATGAGGTAATGATTTATGCCAGTAATAAAATAAGTAGGTACCTACTACCTACTCAATTTATTTATGTATAATATTTCATTATTTTATTTTCTCATTTATTCTTAAACTCATTTTGTATATTTTTACATATTAATATAAAAAAACATTTGGAAAAGTATTCGAAACGTCGGGACAATAAACCACAAATACAAACGCGATAAAATCCATAAAGTAGTTTTATTTAATATGTGTAATACTCGCGTAAACATCAGAAATCATTATATTTAACCGTGTTTTTGGTAAACAATAAATACATTTTACATAACCATCGTATTTTATTTCTTACCTTTTAATACTATTTAATAGTGGAACTCAACAATACCGGCCCATTTCAGTTGATTAAACTACACGACAAGATCTTCAACGTCACTTATTATGAATTTATACATGATAAAATGAAAAACAGCAATTAAAGTATACGTATATTATACGCATTCTTTAATTGCTGTTTTTTATTTTATTTTTGTTGGAATCCAGTTACATAAATAAGATTGAAACATTAGTTGCCATCAAAAGAATAATAGGCACTAAACTCATTTTAGTGAGCTTTGTCCCTTCTTTCTCATAATTTTGTTACTCTATAGTGATTTTGACTTGACCAATGACGATTGGCAGATTCATTATCGTTTAGTTACATTTCGCGCGAAGGTACAATACTAGCTGTCTCCTTTTTTTGTTTAAGTTTTAATTATGCTATCTTTTTCAAATCACTTGACGATGTATTGGAGTGTAAGATAAATAAAAAATGCGTGTGTGTGTGTTGCCGCTGTGCACGGAACACTTTTTTCGATTGATTTGTGAGGCTATAACATATCTATTGTTTATAATATCATTGTATTTAGTATAGTTGGTGTGATATGACGTAGTTTCTAAGGATTAATATGGAAACGTGTCAGATTGGTCTCAATAATACATCGGCTCTTAAACTAAACAGTCGCATCTTTCTCTACACTAACTACCGTCCTTAAACTATACTCTTAGTGTAGGTATCAAATTTTTGTCTTGACTTGTGATTAAACATTTTCATTCACGTAAATAACTACAATTTATTTTTAAATCAGTATAAATTCAAGTAAAAGACCGCAAATGGAATTAAAATACTCTGTGTTTAAAAGTGTCAAAAATACAAACAATCAAATTTATAATTAACTCTTTTTTGTGTACCTAGTCAAGTTTGAGAGTAGAGGGATTGACTTTTTAAAAAGACGACACGTCTTCACGGTACGATCGTTCTTTATTAAGTATTCTACAATGATTTCTTATGGTATAAGGTCCACTCGCAGGTGGGCGACTTAGACTAGACAATAAACATCCTATTTCATCGTTGCATTAGATTACTCTTGACACGTATGTCCTTTACACAATGTTGCAATCAGATTCTGTTGACGCGGATGTTATGCGTAAGTGTAGGGTGCATAACTACCTTTGTTTTAAAACGTGACAAAATAGCTCTTTGACATTTTACTGCATATTGAATTTTTCTTTATATATAAAAACTCAGCGCGTTATTACGTTATTTATTACTTTATTTAGATTGAAGACGATATTTCTAGCAAGTTATAAAAATAAGGGATTATATTACGACACGAAGCGGAAGTATTTTTCCATACATCGTAAAAGCGCCATTAATTTTTCATCTTAGCACTTAGCTACAATATTGGCAACACCGAATTGTAAACGTCAAAGTTAAAACTTCCATCTGTCTATTTCTTTTCCTCGAATGGTGTCACTTTCTTAAGGTACATGTCAAGTTCTAATATAAAATCCATCGTAATCACTATCATACCTTTATATTTTATTCCTTTCTTAATGAGTAATTTTCTTTAGAACCTACTAAGTGTACATTTTTTATTTATTTCAGATCACAATGGGGCGCCGACCTGCTAGATGGTAAATAGTTTACACCTTACGTGACTTGTTTTATGTGCTAATTTTGTTATTTTTGCTTATATTTCCTGTTTGTTTTCAGTTATCGTTACTGTAAGAATAAACCGTATCCTAAGTCGCGGTTCTGCCGTGGTGTCCCTGACCCGAAGATCCGTATCTTCGACTTGGGTAAGAAGAAGGCTACAGTGGATGACTTCCCACTATGTGTGCACTTGGTGTCTGATGAGTACGAGCAATTGAGTTCGGAAGCGTTAGAAGCGGGCCGCATTTGCTGCAACAAGTACCTCGTGAAGAACTGCGGCAAGGATCAGTTCCACATCCGCATGAGGCTACATCCTTTCCATGTCATCCGCATCAACAAAATGTTATCGTGCGCTGGAGCTGATAGGTATGTTCTCATTTCTCGTTGCTGTATATAGGCGTCTCCTAAGGTCTGCCACCACACGCAATCATCTGCTCTTCTAGTCCACAGACTTGAGTTGTCAGTTCATGATACTTATAAAAACATTAATTTTGACAAAATATAATCAGTTTCAGTTTTCATTATCAGTGTAGTTATTTTAATATAATTAAAACTATCATAAATTATTGTTATGATAGTTACTGTATCATCAGAGCTTCCTATACATCATGACATGACATCAAAAGAACAATATTGCACAACATTGTGTTAGTATTGTTTTGCTACTCACGGATAAAATTTATAAGAACCGATCATAGGCATTGATAAGAAAGATGTTAAGTCATTATAGCTATAATGTATTTTCTGATTCATTTATATTAATAGGGAAAGTTTCCATACCCAGACTTCAAAATGATCATTACTTTGTGGCTATATAGAATAGTTGTGGTTAAAAGATATGTGGTTGTTAAAAGAGACTGTTCATAATATTCACATTTAGTATTTATTATATTACTACTACAAGGAAAAAATACCACCCACACCTACATTCTCCAAAATGAATGAAACTTTTTGCATACATAGAGTAATTCACTGTGAACAGTCATATATTTTTTTTCCAATTTGTCTAATGTAGTTAAATGAACTCTTGAAAAAATATAAATAATATTTTTGCCATTTTATACTTTGTTTTTAATGTATTCCAAAAAATAAATATTTTTTTTATCTTTACCTAATTGATGTGTATATTTTTTGAAAAAAATATGAACTAAGTACAAAGTAGCAAAAATATAATGTGATATGCACTGATGGGCGTTAATTAATGTGATTTTGGGATTTGCAGTAAGAGAAAATACATTCCCCCTATAAAAATACATAAGACATTCCCCCTATAAAAATACATAAGACATTCCCCCTTTCCAGGAATCATATTTGCAGATGTCATTTTAACATTCCTGCACCAAATCTAACACTTTAAACTAAGAATAGTCCCAATTAGTTTTACTTTTTAATCATTAAGTTTTCGTGACATTGTTAAGAAAAGTATTACAAGGTTTTCCAATTTTCTAAAATAATCTATTTTACATGTCTGGATCATGCCTTGAACCTCATAGCTGAACAAATTTGTTTACTGTACATAGATGTGGATATATTAGTATCCAATGTTAAAAAGTGTTTCTGAAAGTGCCAAACAAAATAAAGATTTTTAAAGAAAACTATCCTAGCCTCCAGAACCAGTAATTACTAGATGGGGGATCATGGCTGTAGGTGGCATTCTGTTATGCGAAATATTTTGATGAAATGATATAAAATCTGTACTTTCATTGTTCAATTATTCAAAAGTTGTCAATAAGAAAAGATATTATAAATAATGAGAAAACATAAAGGACAACATAATAATATACATTTATAAAAATTTCGAAATACTGAAAATAGCGCTAACTGCATTGCAGAAAATAAATTTATTGTTAACTGAAACATTTAAAATATTTTAATGAGGTGAATGTAGTTTTGAGTTGGATGTCATGTAACAGAGCACAAATAAAATTAGAATAAAATGTTATGAACAGAAGTTGCAACTTGGATACCATTTAGACAAATATAGGCCAGGGTACAGCAAATGCTGTACAGAAACGTTAAGTTTGCTTACCTGGTCTCAGTAGAAGACATTGAAAGATCTTTTCTTTATATAAATGGATATTACACATTAAAGGAAAATCATTGAAGCCAGAAAATGTTGCAAAATCATGATTATTTATTTCAACTAAGAATCATATCATTGAATCTAATATTCCAAGTGTTTCAGGAATTGCAACTGACACTGCCAAGTGACATAATTATTTCTGATATAGAAACAAAATAATTGAAAAGGGAATGCTCAAAATAATACAGAAAATGTCACTGTACTGTGTACTTTTATTATATTTTTACATTTGTTAGTCACTCTTAACAAAAAATTTTTGAACTATTTCAATTTTCTTGATGTCACTACGAACTATAAACCTCGTAATAATATGGAGATATAAAATGTATCTATTTTTGATATTTCGATACATACACACAATAGTATGGATATAATTGCAATTAGTTAAAACATCATTAATAATCAGATTTAGAATTCTATCCATATTAATATATGGAATTTGTCACAAGTGCCAAAATCACACTACCTAATCCCAACTACTGGCTAATAAAACTTACACCACATTGACTAGGGTATTTTCTTTTGGTATAATCTGTTTACAGAATTAAGTGAATCTGAATCAGCGAGACATCAAATTCGATATTGTTTCCAGGCTCCAGACTGGGATGCGCGGTGCGTTCGGCAAGCCGCAAGGCACCGTAGCTCGCGTGCGCATCGGGCAGCCGATCATGTCGGTGCGTTCGAGCGACCGCTGGAAGGCGCAAGTCATTGAAGCTCTGCGTCGTGCCAAGTTCAAGTTCCCTGGACGTCAGAAGGTAAGTCTGGCTTGTCAACAGTCAAATGTTGCATAGTGTCAATTCTTCATGATTAATAATACTGTTTGAAAGTAACAGCTGTCAAATTCCATTAAAAATAAAAGAGTAATTTGATGGTGAATGTTCTAAACCTTCAATAAAGAATGATGTCATAAATGATGTTGATGATAATAGGGTGAATTTTATTGATAAAATGATATCAACAGCACCCATTATTATTATTTCTTTCATATCTTATCAGGAGTAATCAGCATGGTTTTTTTTGTGTACTCAGTTTTCAGTCATGGGTGTCATGTATAATAAGCACACATGTCACTAAAATGCAACCAGATAATGCTTGCTTGATATTTTTAATGCAAGTCTCCAGTAAGGAGTGAATTGCAAGTCTAGTCTAGGGAGTTGCTTCGTGAATTGTGAGTAATGGACATGGTTTACTCTTGACCTGCAGGGGATGCAGGGAGAGCTCCAGTCAGTGTGTGCCCAAGTCACTGGACCCGGACGTAGACATCTTTAATTTAGTAACTGTAGTTCTTTTGTATCTAAGTTGAAAAATATTATAAATGATACTCAATCGACTAGTTCTTAATATAATAGCAGTCGCAGTATAAGTCAGTATTGTTATAAAAACACTTACAATTAGTATTATTCAGTACTCGTAATTGTTTGCGGTCACTGTTTTTATGCTATATGATTGATGTGCAAACTTTCAATTTTTGTTTATTCTATATGTAAATTTTTTGTTACCATTTAGTTTATACTGTTACCATGCCTTTAATAAATAATGACATGCACAAGTTAAAAATGATTTTATATTCTAATAAGCGGGTCAGCCGCACGATTGATGCGGCTCTTACAATGATGATCCTCTTTCGCTATAATAATACCATGCAAAGTAATATTAATTCACTGAAGTAGCGGATGAGCAGTGAGGGTGTTGTGTTCTTTATAATTGGAGCCTAATGAACAGCAGGCATGAATGCACATCATCAGTATGATCAGTATAACAACTTCAAATAGACCATTTACTGGCCACACCTTCCAAAAACGAACACAGGCTCAACATTGCCATCTTTATTTCCAGATCTATGTGTCCAAGAAGTGGGGTTTCACGAAGTACGAGCGCGAGGAGTTCGAACAGCTGCGCGAGGACGGGCGGCTCGCCAACGACGGGTGTAACGTGAGGTACCGGCCCGAGCATGGACCGCTCGACAACTGGCGCAAGGTGCAGGTCGAGGTATACAGCACTTAAACACAATAAACATGTATAATTAAATGACGTTTTATTTGAAACATTCCTAACGCCCTGTAATAAATACCATACCATGATCCTGTCTCTACACTGCTGAATACAGGCCTCTGGCCTTCAGCTCTTCTCATCCAGCCTGGTGTGGCTGTGCGGGTTGTTCTTTTCGGTAACCACCCTGGTTCATATGGGATTATGGGCGTCAATATACGTAAAACAGTAGAATAAATTAATGCGATGGCTTGTTCCCTGTCTGCATGTGGGATGGGTGCACTTCTAGCTGCGTCTCTCGCCAGCTTCATCTGCTGGCGCGCTGGGACAGAAATGCTCCTTCCAGGACGAGCATTTTATCCCTACATTCACTTAACCACACATTTGTGTCCAGATAATGTCAGAAACACTCCCAAAAAAAACCATCCAAAACGCCAGTTTTCCATGTAATTTATGTCATTGAAGAGCGGGCAAAACGTGACAGACGAAGTCAACGAGGTTCTCAAGATGCGTGTGCCAGCGAGAGCAGATTTGAACCGAACCGTCCCTCTAGAATATTCAAACAAGCAAACCACTAAATAGGTACAGTAATGATTTGCAACGCGTTTGAAGGAAGGGGATAAAAAGCGGATTAATAGGACGACCACAACGAGGGACATCATTCACATAAAATTACCAGACCTGAATCGACATAACTATTTTTTTCAGTAGTTTTAGATAAAGGATCTCCGTAAACACCACAAATCTCTTTTCGAGGACTAGAAGCATTCACACCCTTGTCGAAAAAAAATTGTAAAACTTCTAATTTTCGCCTTATTAACTTCCATTTTAAAATGGTTAAAAAATATAAGTTTTAACTTGTACTTTCAATTTGCCGCCATTACAAAAAGTCAGCTGTCAAACGGTATATCCCTTTACCACCAGTGATCAGTGTTGTCAGAAATATAGTACCTATGCTAAAGTTATACGTTCAAAAAGGCTGCGAACTTTTCCAACTACCGGATTATATTCGGATATATTAAATAGGTGACAACTACTCATGAAATGACCAATTTGTATAAGAAACTGAAGAATTTTTTTGGATATAAAAACATTGTTAGTCGAAATATTATCTACACACTTCCGCCACCTCACGGGCTTAATTGATGCCACTCCTGTAAGTCTCATGGACCATGAAATACCCATGAATTCTTCAAAAGCCAAAATCACAGCTTTTTTTTATAGAAAAAGGCGGCAGACGAGCATGCAGTCCACCTGATGGTAAGTGGATACTGTCACCTATAGAGATCCGCGATACATGCCAACATCAATCCAGGATGACAAACGTTGGCACGCCCTCAGATGCGCTGCCAACTTTTGCAGATTAAGGAATGGATTGGGAAAATGGGGAGGGATAGGATGGGAATGGGGTCTGTCATATCTCACTTATTACCTAAACACGTATACATTGGGGAAATACGATAAAGTAGGAAATGCAGTACATTTCAAGATAATCTTCTGTGAGAGAGGGGTAACGTGGCCAGCCGAGTGCGCCCAGCGGCTGTGGGAACGCAGCGTGCGTGAAATTGTATATCAAAATTATAAGTTTACAATTATTCTCATTTCTCTTTATTTTTTACAGATATGTTTTTAATGTTAACCATTGAAAATAGAGAACAGAACATACTTTCACCTATATTTTTTATAGTTAAGGCCTCTTAACAATATGTGGTAGGTACACCTAAATACCAATTTGTTATATAACGTTATTATCTATCTACTTTGGATTAGTTTTCTGGTCTTTAATTCAATTGTTCTAGGTTATCTATCTATCTTCAATTGTTTGGTTTCATTGTTAACAATAATTGTTATAAATGGTTGTTTACAAAAGAAAAAATAGAAAACAGCGATAAGATGATTGAATAAATAATAGTAGCTAAATTCTATTGTGGTAGGTATTTATGTTTTCTAAAAGCACGCTAATTTTACTAACACTTAAATTTTTGTCTAAATATTATAATAGCTTTTAGATTAGGCGTATTTTTTATATTTTATTAACCATGATAAAATTATACAAAATTCTTTTTTTAAATAGACTATATCCATGGATCCACTGATGGAGCCTGTCGGTCCAGGTGAACGGAAGCGATTTTTGTGTACAAAAGGCATTCTTTAGAAGGATCTCTAAGATTGTTATTGCATTAGCCTTATAGGTAACTATACAACAAAGTGGCTGACATGTGGAATAACTGTTCCAGATTAATAGGGCTTTTATAGCCATTTAGTATTCGGAAATTCAAATTTGCATTCTAACCTTTAAAATAGCGGGATATCGAATGCCGCTTTTGTCGTAGATTCCACTAGAACCCTTCGTACATTTTTGAAACTACGAGTACATACTTTAAAAAATATATAGCGACGTAAATATACCATGTACCGTTTCCGCTAGATAGAGGCCTGTTACCCTTGGAGCACTATGAATTTAGTTGTGATTTTAAATAGTAATTTTAACCAAAATGGGGTGACATATGGCAGGGCCCTAGTTTAAGTCTCTAGTTGCGTAGAGTCACTGAGACATCGAAGTGGCATAGGTAAGCCACTAAATGATCCACCAGCTTCCATACCAAAGGTATTTTAATAGTCAAATAAGGATGACGACGACGCGACTTTCCTATCATCAAGTTCAGTGGACCAGTGGTTAATCAAGTTTTTTTTTATAGACTAGTGGGCGGACGAGCAAGCGGTCCTACGTGATGGTAAGTGTTACCGTCGCCCATAGACACCTGCAACACCAGGGGGTGTGCTGCGGTCGCGCCGCCGACCTTGCAAAATCCTATTCACAGCTCACTTGAAGTAAAACTATTTTGGTCCCGTGATTTTTTTTAAATGTTTATTCCTATATGTCTTCTTGTTTCTGTTAACGTTCTTGTTAAGTGTTGACAATACAAATATATATTCAAAAGTAGGACATTAAAATATGTTAACAGTTTTTTCTTTTGTAAATTCATCGATCTTTTCTTGTGCAAAACTACAAATAGTATCAAGTCCACCCAAATAATATCAGTAGGTTTCTATTCAAATGTAAAGACACTATTAATGTATGTACATGTTTTAACCCTTTGCACTCCGTTGTCGCCGTATTTGCGACATTAAAAAGCTAACAGTAAATCCGCTGTCGCCGTAGCGGCGACATGGTTGTTTTGCTGCCTCGGCGCCCTTAACAGTTAGGTAAGCAAAATAGTCTGTGCTTATCTTATAGTGTTTATGATACGTTTATTATGCTTACATTGTAATAAGAGTAAAAAGTGCTCTATTTAAGTTTATTTCGTTACATTCATAACGTTATAACCCTTCGTGTAGTGAAGATGGAAGGCGAAAATTTTGACGATAGTTGTGAAATAAGTGATGTGGAAGATGAACTCGATTTTGCGTTGCTTGCCGACGATTTAAGTGAAATAGAATTAGATCATTTAGAGACAGATAGTGACGTAATAGTAGTTAGAAAAAAAAGAAGAATTGCAATTATTGAATCTGATTTAGAGGACGAAGATACACCATCTGTAGACGGCGATGTATGGAGTAATATTACGGGAAGCGACATTCCTTTGGAAAAAATCAACATCAGAACACGGATTCAACGGGTCAGTAATTTTATGGAATATATCAATTCAAAATTTGCGGAATATTTTGTACCAGGACAAGATATATGTGTCGACGAATCGGTAATAAAATTCAAAGGTAAAATTAGTTTTATAACCTACAATCCAAATAAGCCTACAAAATGGGGCATACGCATATACGTTTTGGCTGACTCAGAAACTGGGTATATGTACAATATTCTCCCATATTATGGTAGTATTACCTCCGATAATCTTATAAAACCTCAATTGCCTGTCAGTACTAGAATTCCATTGCACCTGTATAACAATTTATTGTCGAACGTACCAGATGCACAAGGTTACCATATGTATACAGATAGGTATTACACTAGCATTGTCCTGGCGGAAGAATTATTACAAATGAAATGCCATCTAACAGGTACAATAAAAATCAATCGCAAGGGCATACCTGATCCAATAAAGAAACCCAAATTCGGTGAAAATAAATCGATCGCTTACAAAAAGGGAAGAACGATGATATTGTCTTGGAAAGATAAAAGGGTGGTTACGCTGATAAGCACCAGTGATAGCGCTGAATTCATTACAAAAACCAGATTTGTAAGAGGAGGTGAACAACAAAATGTGGAAAAGCCAAAAATTGTTGTTAACTACACGGCTTCAATGGGTGGTGTTGATCGCGCTGATCAATACGCATCATCATATTGTTTTCTAAGAAAATCTCTCAAGTGGTGGAGGAAGATGTTCTTTTGGGGAATGGAGATGTCTGCAATAAATGCATACATTTTATATAAGTGTGTAAAAAAAAGCAAGAACGAAAAACCACTGTCCCATTTGAAGTTGTCAAGAGATTAGTCGATCAACTTGTAGGTGAATTCCGCGAAGATCGATCAAGACCTTCCACTTCAGCAACTGAAACAAGACTGGACAAAAAACTGCACATATTGCGAAAAGGCAAGAAAAGAGATTGTATTGTTTGTTCTAATAGACAGGAAAAAGGACAAAGACGCGAAACTTCGGAATACTGTGATACTTGTCCCGGTAAACCGCGAATGCATATGGGCAATTGTTTCGAAAGATATCACACTTTAAGAAATTTTAAGTCCTAAATTTTATGTTTTTCTTTTATAATATAAGTTAGAATATGTTTTGTTTATAAAATAGCTAAGAAATAAAAATTTTGTTTTATTGAAACGACTCTATTTTTCTTCTACATCATAGGTATGTACTTGGAACTAATATAGTGCTGGAGTTGCTGGTAGCCTCTATGCATTACTAGGCTGGAGTGCAAAGGGTTAACTCTTGTTCACTGTACAATATTCCTATTATTTAAAAAATGAGTCAATAGATTTACACGGCACTTTCATTTTCTTTCCCGGCAACATGTCATTTCTCCCTTTTCTCTTCACACTGTTACTGAAAAAGCTCGTGGTTGGTTTCTTGTTCAACTCCCTGTTCAACTTTTGTGCTTCATGAAAATCCAAATGCTCGGTGAACTTTTCTAATGGTACCTTTTTTCTACATTCCGCACACGTCTCTGTTGGTATTGTGTCATTAATTTTGACCAAAAAATTAGTTATAGATGTAATCGTTTCATTTTTATTATTTCGTGCTCCAGTCGCTTTCTTCAATTCCTTGTGTTTTTCCTCTACTTTCTGAATAGTATTTTCTTTCACTTCTTTACGCATTTGCTGTTTGTCCTCTTCTCTTAGTTTTAAAGCAAAATGGTAATCAGCATGTGTTTCAAACATGTCAAATGGTAGTGTTTTATTACATTCTGTACAGTCAAATGTTTCTACTTGAGGTGATGGCGCTCTAGTTTCAGTTGTCTCTTCGTCGTTAATTATTTTAGAACTGTTCAATAATTCTCTAATATTGCTGATACGCGCGACATCTTGAGCATCATCTTCAAATAACGCAATACTCTTATTAATTTCGTTATCAATTGTAGAACCTGAATAATTCGTATCACTGCTGTCTTCACAGTTTCCAGTTGAAACAATTACATCAGTTTTCACTTCGATTATACGGGATTTTTGATTTTCAGTCGCTTTTTGTGGGTTTTCTGACTCTTCAATCAAAAATTTTGCAAAGAATGATTCCTGTTTGTCCAGTGTTGATTCATATACAGCATTTGTATTAACAACTGTATTAGTTTCAGCATCGGAAGATGTTTCTTCCTTTTTACTATCTTTATCAGAGACTTGAAAGATTTTTCTAAGAACACATCCTTTACCATCTTTACTGTCATTCTTCTTATCAATTTTCCTTTCAATTGGTGAATATATCTTATCAATTTCTTCCAAAGTATTAGCTTTGATTGTTGAATCTTTTGATGAACTAGCTTTTGATGAAAAATAGTCCATGATATTTTTAGTTTTCTTATTATCTAAATTATCTTCAAATTTCCCTACACTGATCCCTAGAAATTTTATTGAAGCTTTTAACCTTCTGTTGGTTTCTCCATCTAAAACAATATAGAAACAATATTTAATTTCATATAACATTTGGATAGAGTTACTAATAAAGTTTCAATTACATTACCTTTTGGTTTGACTCCTTCTATACTGTCCATGATTAACTCCAAAGACTTATTAGAGAACAAGTCTCCACAAAGCTCATCGTCAGGCACAAAATTGTATGATCTTGAACTACTTGTATCTCTTCTATCATGAAGTTGTGTAGAGAAGCTGACAACCATCTGTTTCGGTGTTCTATTGTTTTCTAATGCATCCTTCTCTAATCTGTCTTCTATTTCGTCGCCAAGATCTTTAAGCCATTTCCTCAGACTTTCTAAATCGAGTAAAGCAGCTTTGCCTCTAAATTGCTTACAGCAACCAATGCTCTTTGGGTTAAACTTTGCTTGTACTGGCTCTAGATCGATTCCTCGTGCTATGTTATATAACCAGATACTGAAATAGGATTAAAAATTATTAGTGGATTATGCCCATACTGACTATATGTGTACTGTATAAAAGACAGACAAGTCCCCACTGCTGTGGACTTGTCTATATCCTTTTTATTTTCTGATAGAGTATAACACAAAAAGTATGATTTAGCATACCCATTTTTCTCATCAAACTTTGTTTGAAGTTCTTTTTCAGAGAACATTTGTAGCTCACTCATATTGCTAATCTTCAGTATTTCACAAATCATAGATCCAAATTTTCCTCCTAAGTGCTTTACTTTTTTGATTGGCAAAGTTCTGTAAACAGATGGCAAGAAATTAGTAACAAAATCGTTAAAATTAATGTAGTTTTTTAATTGAAGTACATACTTATAAAGAATATTTATGGAATGTTTTGGTAGGATTGTCTGTTTGTTTGGTTTGTTCATCCCACAAACAAGTTTAGCCAAAATTTTGTTATGAGCTATGCCTGCTGAACATTCGTAGCCTGAAACAAGAATTAAATAAAAGTAAATTAAATTAAATAAGAAGTTTTTTTTTTCATAATGGTTAAATTCTTATGGCCCTAATGGCCTTTCAAGAGTCACCAACATGTATAATTTAGGGCGAGCGCAGAAGGCCCTCAGCCAGGAGCAGTGTGTACAGAAACGAGCCTAAGGGCTCCCCGCCGGTAGACCGGCGGAAGGAACAGACCTCGGTTTAGGGCGTTGCTTTGGGAGGGTATCCCATCCCAAATCCGCGTATCCGAATGCAATTACGACTCACTGAAAAAATAAATGTAAGGTCAAAGATCGTTAGAGAACATTTTTCGCAGTCCTGAACCACTTCTATATAACTTTTTGTATTGATGGTGCTCAGAAACGAAACGTTAGTACGAAAATAAACTGGTCAGTGCCATCTAGCAAAAGATTTTCGAACTAAATCATGTTCACAAAGAAATATGAAACAAATACATACCCTACGGGAAAATATGATCGTGTAATGAGACGAGACATCAGTCTATTCGTTTATTCACGAACGCATACTAAATGAAAATTTAAAAAAAAAACTCTAAATCTAAATCTTAAAAACCTTATTTAAATTATGAAATAAATACTAAATGGACATTAACGCGTCGCTACTGAAAGAAGACATTGTTGGCTGAAGAAGGGGGCGCACAGCTAGAGTTTGGAGTGTTGTTATTGTGGAACACTAGTCTGGCACTAGAGCACTTTCCTGAAGTCACTGAGTCTGGGGATCACAGAGTCTGATACTGAGGGAAGTGGGCTCCGTTTGCGTAGGAGGGCGCGCGCGAAACAGAGAAAAAATTATCACGCACAAGGGAAGCGTGGTGACGAGAAAAATCTACCACGCGCATAGGGGTGGGCGCACGGTGAAGCTGCACGTAGGTGAGAGGGGCACGGGCGCAAAGCAGCGACGCTATGCCACGGAGGCCACGCGCGCGCGCGGAGAGCGGGGACGTTTGAGCGCTAGCACGATCAGAACGAGACTGAACCTTTAAGCTGTGATCATATATTTTCTATCGGATTAAAATCAGGCTGGTAAGGCGGTAATGTCAATACGGAGTGGCCATGTTCTGCAAGAATTTTGTCTAAGAAATATTCGGTGTGAGTTTCTTTATGTTGAAGAATAATTTCATATAGTTAACTGAGGTTTTTCCAATTGACTTCAAATGAAATATGGTGTCTGTTCAGCCAATTTATCAATGTTTGTTTAGTGCTGTTGGATTTCGAAGGTCTTACAACAAATCTATTATGATATGGAGCATTGTTGGGTATTAATTGATTGTGAAGTCATTTTTCATAATTGTCAATATTCATGGCAGCATGGTAGTCATTCATTTTATTGAAAGATTTATACATTTAAAAGGGCTCCAGGCACAAACCCTTTCTCATTACCGGCATGTACTATAATTAAACGCTGGTCCTTTGATATTTGTTTTCATACTCCTTTTTGCGAAGGACATGTCCAACTTTAATTTTTTGTGTGACTAGTGTGTATATATGATTCATACATATATACAATATTTTTTTTCCACCGCTCTATACTTATTTATATGATCTGAATATTTAATTCTTTTTAAAAGCACATCACTTTTCTCCATGAAAATGCTTTGATTATCTTCAAACTTAGTGAACTTTAAACCCCATTTGGCGAAGAATTTTTCTTAATGTGAATACAGAACTGTTAAAATTAATAACGTCTATTTACTTCATTTTAAAAGATTTTATGGTCGGTAGTTCTTTGATTCTTAAATAGAAATCGTAAATCATTCTTCTTATTACCCCATAATCAGCCATACAGATCTAAACAAAACCTTTTTTTTTCAGCCTGCCCTTTTTTGGGATACTAAATATAGTAGTTTTCTTTATTGTCAGCTTCTTTTAGTATTTTCTTCAAAGTGCATCTAGAAATCCCAGTAGCTTTAATTACACATTCTTGGACCTTATTAAAATATGTAGTTTGTATCCATTAGTTTTAAACTTATTTTGTCTTGAGGCTACTCAAGACAAAAATTTAAGTATTTAAGACAAATAATCAGATAACCTGCTTGTAATTTATGTTATAACTACTCTATATAAATTGAATGCGAGCTACTCCTAAGCTGTTTGAATGGCAACTAATTATGATTCGTGTAAGTACGAAAAAGAGATTACAAAAGTAGACAATGATGCACAATGGCTTTTCATATTCTCCCATGGTGTACATACAACTTAATATGGGTAATTTTGAACTTTTTTTACCAGTCTCCTCATACACGGCAGCTCTGATTTCACTGACAATAACAGCACCCACTAGTAGCTGCCTCACATGGTTGTGGTCAAAGTCTATAGAGTCACTGCCATAGCCATTCACTTCTTCTATGAAGTTGTCCACACAGTCATATCCAAGGGAAAATGTGTTGGGTAGCATTTCTCTTGTTATTGTGCTGGGGTTTAAAGTTTTCAACCTCTCTTGTACCTTCAAGTTACAATAAAATTTACTGTATGTTCTTTTTGTTTTCATGGGGACTTCAAAGAAATCTATCTATAATACAGATCCATAATCAGTCCTTTTGTCGTTCCCTGTTGGATATAGGCCTCCTCATGCACATTGTCTTGTGCATGCGGGACGTATGACCTTAAAATGTCACAATAATCAAGCAGGTTGATAAGTTCACTCTTTTAGAAGTGGAGCAATTTTTTATCACTTGTGGTAGTGCCTTTGTTATGCCTTAGTCGCCTTTTACGACATCCACGTGAAGAGATGAAGTGGTGCTATTCTAAAGCCGGTCACACACATCACATGGTCACACAGATTTGAATTCTGGAAAACATTTTAACTATGGGTGAATAGCTAATTCCAAAATTCCAGTTATTTCCAAAGTTTATGGGATATAATGGGATTCAAATTATATATGGGATAAACATATATAATGAAATTTTTGGACAAGCGTGAATAGAATTTGTGTTCCTGTAACTAAGCTGCTATTGTTACAAGTATTAGATGGAACATGTCTTACAGGTGATGTAATGTCCAAGTAGGCTTCATCAACAGATGCTCTCTCCAACAAAGGAGTAAATTTTTGTAGAACTTTTGCAACTTCTTTTCCTGCATCTCTATACCTGAAATTACAACATAAGTATATTTTATTTTATTTAGGATAACAAACAATTGTACAATAATAACTTCACTCAATCTATAAATAACACATAGTAGAAGTAAAATTGTAAGTAATTGTACCAGCATCATTATCCCCCAAACAAGTATTTAGGAAGAGATATATTACGATATTATCTATTGATACATAGGTAAGAATTACAACACTATGTGTAATATAAATGTACTATAAATACAAGAACACAAGAGAAACATTAATCAAGGTTGAGACTAGGGTTGCCACCTTTTTTTGGAAGAAATATAGGAGTTTTTTGATAAATTGCTAGAAAATATAATACTTTCAGGAAATTCAGGTAATAAAAGGTACAGTTATTTTAAATATTTTTTTGTTTACTTTTTATTCTAATTTTTTATTTTTTTTGTTTGTGTCATATACAATACAAACAATTTCTCTTTGCTGTACTGCTCTAATTTTTTTTAAAAAAGTTCATGATATTGCATACATAATATCTAAATGCTACTCTTATTATCTTCTAGATATGTCTAGATACTGTTGCAATATTGAATACATGCAATATTTTAATAATTTAACTTTCAGATTCATTTAAGAAAACAATATTTTGCAATATTGTTGCACAATCTTCCTCTAGCTAGACATCAATATTGTTCCTTATGGGTAACCAATTGAGCAATATATTATCAACGAAAGGTAATAAAGATAGCCACCTTGTACCTACAATCTACATGCCTTTTTAGTTCATGCCATTCCCCTTGACACTTACAACATTTTTTTAATCTTTTCCCACCTCACCGCTGAAGATGAAAAATAGCTATAAATTTTTAAAACAATATCCTCAACATTATGTGATAAACAATTCATATCAAAACTTCACCATGTTGTGCACAATATTTGCATGACAGTTGCATATGATTATACCAGGAACAACTGTTTGGATATTAGTGAACAATGAATGGTGGATTCCAAAATTTGCATTGCAATTATCAGCATTTAACCCTGATATTTTATCTAAAGAAATGTTGTTCAGTTAAGGAATTTATAATTGCTTTGAACATTCCATCAGCCGATTCATCAGGATTCTCATAAAAGTCTAGTAGTTTATTCTGAATACTATTATCCACAGTAAATCACTGAATAACTAATGGACAGAGTTTGATATTTTGTCTGTTGTTGAATCTTTGTCTATACTAGAAAACATCCTTTTCACTTAAATCTTCTAAAACCATCTGCAGGACTTGTGGCCCCAACACTTGTTACAAGAGCTTCCCTTTTAGTGAGTGCAAAACAAATATTTATAACGGTTTTGGTTTGACAATAAAAAAATGCACTATTTGTTACTTTCATTATTATAATTAGTGCGACAGTTGAATTAAGGATGAAATTAGTATTTTTCGTACTATACTTTTTCTCAACAGTCAATATTGACTAAAATATAGTATGATACTATATAATATAGTATGGGTGGCAACCCTAGTTGAGACGCATATAATTTCAATATTAAACACTTGAGTGAGTTCTTACTCACAATTACTCAAATTGTAGAACACATTATTATTTAAGAAATACATGGTACATAAAACTTACTTTGTAGTATCTGCTTTTCCCCTATTACATGGTACACAAGGCAGCTGAATGTCTGGACATTTCTCTTTAGCTTCATCGCCTCTGATGTGTCTGCTTACTCCCATGGCTCTGGCTATGTAGTTTACAGCAATTATCCTAAAAACATAATTAACACAAAACATTTCAAGTGAAAGAAATAGATATTAATTTTATTTATTTAATAAGATAAACGTTCACTTACCCACCGCCCTTCCAAGGGTTGTATTGGACCACAGCTATAGGTTTCCCTTTTAGTTCTGGGTTTAATTTCTCTTCAACTTGGCAATAAAAACAATCCATATCAATGAGAACGACAACTCTATTTTCTAGATCCATGTCTGTTTGTTTCGATTTTATCTTACACATAAAGACACATCTTACACATAAAGCTCTTTACACATGCTATAAAAAGCTTATAAAATTCATAATGTTTTGTAATAATAATGGATAGATTATTTTATGTATTTCATACAATAAAAATAATAAGTATAGAATAAATTGGGGGAAATTTGTATAAAAAGATTCGCGGTGACAACAGGTATGTCAAATGTCAAGTTGATATCTGTTTTCCATATATGGCAATGGTGCAAATGGCACATTCTGCCATGTGTTGTTTCCTCCTCCTCCTCCTTTCAGCCCTTGGACGTCCACTGCTGGACATAGGCCTCCCCCATTGTCCGCCATTTAGACCTATCGGCAGCGACCTGCATCCAGCGGGTGCCCGCAGCCTTGATGTGTTGTTTAATAAATGATAATTGTAAAATTTGTTTATTAACTGTTTTGTGGTTTAATAATAATAGTTTATTAAACATTAAAGTGTTTTTCGTGCATGGTGTTTGTGATAATCAAATAAAAGCCTAAGACCGTTTTTCTTGCGTTACCAAGAAGTTCTCTTCTGTCCTCAGTAAACCTACTATAACTTTACTGAGCGACTCCTGACTTACTTCGACGGTACTGGACATTGTCAGGGTATGTACTTACACTAAACTTTGAAATTGAATCAAAGAAAATATTACAGTGGTAGAATGTGCTACATGCTATCTAAGAAAAAAAAATCATATACCTATCATTGTATTTTAATTGTGACTGACTGGATTAAATAATCAGACTTTAGTGCGTTTAAAACGAAAAAAGCGCTCACTAAGCAAGCGGCGGTCAATTATACAAGACTAATTTTTAGTTGAAAGTTAAGAAAATAATAGATTTCACTAAAAATAGTTAGATAAATAATTATAATGTTTGAATTTATAAATAATTATAATGTTTGAATTTGATAAGAAAATTAGCTCAATGCTAATTGAAATTATCAAGATTACTATTGTGGAGTAATTTTCGCTATGGAACTCATCCTTATTAAATGTATTGCATAGATAGTCTCATTTTAGTTATATAAGTATTACACTATAAGTATGGAACAGCGGCCTTCAGCCAACATTTTTACCAGGTATTGCGACATGCCTGGGCGCTTCTTACAGACTCGCTATCCCGCGGTAACCTGCCAAAGCAACGCCCTAAGTAGAGGTCCGTTCCTTCCGCCAGTGGCAACTTTAGGCTCGTTGCTGCACACACTTTCCTCCTAGCAGTGTCTTCTGCGCTCACCCTAAACCATACATGTACGGTGACTCTTAATAGGCTATTATGATACTTGAACTTGGCTATTATAATACCGAAAAAAGTATGATACTTGATCTTTGACATATGAGACACTCAATGGTGGTTTTGATTGGTATAATATACGTCAAAAAGTGCACGGTAAAATCGTTATAAATAGATTTGATGATTACCTCCTATTAGTTTAATATGAATCTAGGCGTGTTTGCCATGTTTACTGAAACGATGGAGGGCAAGGTAGAATATAAACAAACCTACCATTGTGAAAAAATATTATTCTTAAAATAAAAAAAGTAAAGTAGGTATTCAAAATTACATTTTATTAAAATCCTTGACCGTAAATCTTATTCCATTTCACATATTGCCCGAGGTCATCCGGAGATACGCTGGGCCTCACTCTTTGCAATGCATTCTTGAAATCCTGTACATCTACAGGACGAACCTGAAATTATGAATAACAAATATTTTCTATACAAAAGGTTTAGAATTCCAGAATAGATTTCGTGATACAATAAATGAGATAGTAAATAAAGGTTGAGAGAAATGGCGTCAATAGAGCTAGTGGTTTTCTTTTACACATCTGTACATTCACAATGAATTCTAAAATTATTTTTTATGAATGAATGTGTTATGAAGCCGAGGACGTCCATCTGCTAGATGGACAGACGACCTCATAAAGGTTGCCGGCACCCGCTGGATGCAGGTCGCTGCCGATAGGTCTAAATGGCGGACAATGGGGGAGGCCTATGTCCAGCAGTGGACGTCCAAGGGCTGAGAAAGAAAGAAGAAGAAGAAAGAATGTGTTATCTACTATTGTTGAGCATATTTTTGTAGTGATATCGGCATATATCAGGGGGTCAGGGGGAGAGTGCACGCTGCAATCCAACAGTCGCTGGGCGCGCTCGACTGGCCACAGAACCCCTCTCTCACAGAAGACTACCTTGAAATGTACTGCATTTCCCACTTCATCTTATTTCCCTAATGTACGTACGTGTTTCGGTAGTGAGTGAGATGTGCCAGAGCCTATTCCCATCTTATCCCTCCCCATTTTCCCAACCATTTCTCCAAATCCATTCCTATATCCTCAAAGGTAGGCAGCGCATCCGGGCGCGTGCCAACGTTGTCATTTTGGACTAATGTTAGCATGTATCGCGGATGTCTATGGGCGACAGTATCCAGTTACCATCAGTTGGACTGTATGCTCGTCTGCCGACTTCGTCCATCGCGAAAAAAATTGCGGATGTTGCACGGCAACAGTATCTAGCATCGAGGTAGTATCTACTGTGGATACTACAGACAGACTTACCACTAGGTGGACTGTCTGTCTGTTCGTTCGCTACTTTTTCTCTAGAAAAAATATGAAGTTTTTTTTGGATATTTTTATGCACACTATTTTTTTACGAAAAATAAAAACTTTCCTTCAGGAATTAACTTTAGAACTACTACTAGCATATATTTTATAATTGTTTTACTCATTTTACAAACAAACTAACAATTATGGACACGTCATGGTCCGAAATAAAGATTATTATTATTATTGAGTAAGTTGATAATGAGCTGTGAAGGAGTTTGTAATTGTGCGAACTCTCGATCGGCCGATACTTTATGTAGTCAAATATATTGTACCTACCTTATCCGTGTGAATGGTGGCGATTTGCGAGAGCGGTACTGATCGTATCGGGCCCATAGCTGCTTCAGAGCACAGCGACTTCATGTCCGCACCGGAATACCCTTCGGTTAGACTCGCTATGTCTGATATGTGGTTTGGATTCAGATCGTTATTCTCATTCTTCAGTAAGTTTGATATTATCTGTATGCGGGCCTGTTGATATTTAAATACAATGTTTCACTGTAATGACGAGAAAACTGAAAATAGGTTATTTAGTGTCGAATGTAGGAGTAGTACTTAGTACAGGGCAATGAGCGTTGCGCATTTGACGCATGTATAGTCCTCGCAGAAGTTCTTGGGCTTTGACCTTGAATGGACGTCAACAGTCTGCGCATGTCCCTCCCACAGTTTCAAACAAAAATCAATAAGGCGAGTGTGCAAGTAGGAAGTTATTGTTGCATCTCGCTCGAACTTGCAAACATATTGTATTGTATATGCTCCCTCCATAGCATTCCAGCCCGCACCGCTACTGCGCAGATTTGTCACGTGATATCGTCAGAACCCAAAAAGTTTTGCATTATTTATACAATGCAACTGCGCGTAGAATAAAAGACATACTAGAAATCAACAATAAATTATTATGAAAATAAAACCTATTGTAAAAATGGTAAAATCGATTCTACTATAGATACTATTTCCTATTTCCACCTCTTGCGTTATTTTAGTGTCTCGTTATATATCGCCAGATATTGTATTTTATAAAAATATTCTTACAGGGGTTAAATAATCCCAAAAATATGAACTCTTTTTAGGTTACATCGCAATGATTACCGTGGCGATTGAACGTAAAGACGTTTACATAAAGTAAAGTTACGTTTACGTAACGTAAAGGCGATTTAATGTCTTTAAACTCGCTGGTATAAAGATACCAGCGAGTTTAAAGACATTAAATCGCTTCTGCAACGGGGAGACTTGTACCTTACAGTGAGACATATAAGGACAGTGGTCAAGGAGACTATCTTGAAATGTACTGCATTTCCTACATTATCGTATTTTCCCAATGTACGTACGTGTTTCGGTAGTGAGTGGGATATGCCAGAGCTTATTCCCTTCCCATCCTATCCCTCCCAATTTTCCCAAACCATTCCTTAATCTGCAAAGGTAGGCCAACGTTTGTCATTCTGGACTGATATTGGCACGTATCGCGGATGTCTATGGATGACAGAATCCACTTACCATCAGGTAAACTGTATGCTTCTCCGTGGCCTTTTTTCTATAAAAAATATATTCTTTATAGAGTTATATATATATATTCTATAAAAAAAGTTAGGTTGTTATTGATTGATCAAATGTTCTCACATCTACATCGGGCAGAGGTATGTAAAGCCGCTTAACCAGCCGCCGCCTCGCCGCCTCGTCCAGCTCCTGCGGACGGTTCGTGGCACCCACTATTAATACACGATCCTCCTCTTCTGCACACAAAAACATAGGTACCTAAGACCGATGGCTGTAAGTCTTTGAAAAATACTTTTTTTAATCACTAGAGGGGTTTGACAGCGAGGGTGAGTGCTGCAACCAGAGACAGCTAAAGTATCAGTCAATCGGGTGTTGGCATAAATACAAACTCCTTTGCAGCTTTAATATAACATGAATAATCTAGTGTAACATGAAATATTTAAAAAAAAATGTAGTGTATGTATAATACATACTCTATGAATGATACAGAACCCAAATAAGCCATTTTTAGAATTATCGTCATACTGATTTTTATGAAACTTGGCATACCTAGGTATAGTTTATATATTGGGTTAACATTTAAGATATTTTTTATCCAGATCAATTATATTGTTCCCACGGGCATCACAAGTTCACGCGAACGAATTCCCGGACACTGCTAGTTTTTTTTTTTTTATGTTAGGAGAGACAATCAGGAAAACCCTCCATGGTCACCTGGTACCATCTAGTCAAGCCTTTATAAAGGCTAGCCTAGGATGGTACCAGGTAGTGCCGGACTCCTACCGGCTAAAAAACCTGATTGCCTCAACATCGTGTTCTTGTGGCCCTAGTGGCCTTTCAAGAGTCACCGGTCGCGTTGAACAGACACTGCTAGTCTTTGATATAAATGATACAGTCTAAACCCTATAAAGTCGTTATACAGCGGGACCGGTTTATTACCAGGACCTCATGAACTCCATGGTGAACTAGACTGCTGCGAGAATTCGCACAACGTTGACATAAACTTAGAAGTAGATGTAAGTAGGAGCTGCTCGGAGCTGGAGCTGGAGGTCCATGTGCCGTCAAGCTCCGGAAAGGGGTGAGTTTATATTTATATTGAGACAGGAACAGAATTTGTACAAAGTAAAGAAAGAGCGCGCGGGATAAAGTATGTATGTTTTAAGTGTTTATTATTTGTAGGTATATTTTTTTATTTATAACTTTTAATAACTTTCGCGTTTTGTACACATTTTATATTCTAAATCTGGTCTGGACGCGTATAATTTATTTGTTTACCTTTTTATTCCTACCGGATGTTTCGACCCGGGCTACAGCAGCCGTGGCCACGAGTTCACTGTCCAACTGTCCAGTCGAGTAGGACTAAAAGGTAAACAAATACCTTTATTATGCGAGTTCATACTCGATTTAGAATATAAAACTATTCATTCATTTTTTGTATATTTTTTCATATTTTTAAAACAGTTGTAGTGTAAAAATATGAATTAGGTAGAGGGAAGTGCACGCTGCATTCCTACAGCCGCTAGGCAGAAATGTACGTACGTGTTTCGGTAGTGAGTGAGATATGCCAGAGCCCATTCCCATCCCATTCTATCCCTCTCCATTTCTCCAATCCATTCCTTAATCTGCAAAGGTGGGCAGCGCATCCGGGGGCGTGCCAACGTTTGTCATTCTGGACCGATGTTGGCATGTATCGCGGATGTCTATGGGTGACAGTATCCACTTACCATCGGGTGGACTCTATGCTCGTCTGCCGCCTCTTTCTATATAAAAAAGGTACAAACAACATTACAAGTGTCAACATAGTGCAATGTAGGTATAATAATAGTTCAAATGAGCGTTTCATACCCGTAGCTGCTCCATCAAATTGCACTAGGAACTCTGTCTTGATCCTCCTTGTAGCTTCATGCTCGCTGTCGCTCCTTTGTGTCAGCAACGAATCGATTTCATCTATGAATATTACCTGGGAATGTTAAAATTAAATAACAGTTTCAGTTGGAATTTTTGTAAGTCTTTAGCTTAAGATGTACAAAAATCCTGAATTTTAAGTTTTTTAGTTGATACCAGTGGATAATGCTATCTGCTATGCAGAAGGTTCCGGACTCGATACAATAGTGTTTGTATCAAGTATCGAAAAAAAAAACAATAATAGAAAAAAAAAAAAGATTTGATAAACCGGGAAGGTTATCCCCAGCGTTTGTTCGGAAATTGGAAGTTTTTTTTCATAGAATATATGGCAGACGAGCGGATGGGTCACATGGTGGTAAGTGGTCAACGCCGCTCATGGATATCTGCAACACCAGCGGGCAAGCGGGTGTGCGCTGCCGACCTTGCAGAATCCTGTTCACAGCTCTCTTGAACAGCTCCATATCGTAGAGTAATGGAAAAACCTTGGCTGGCAGTTCATTTCACAATTTTCGGGTTGGCGGTATAAAGTGTATTTTTGACCACACTGTATGCAGCGACTCTATGTCAAGGAAGTGCGGATGAACCGCACGACGAGAACCAGCGGTGCCATAGTAAAACCCGAAGTTGGCATTATATTGAAGAGTTCTTCAGAACATTCGCGATTATATAGGCGGTAGAAAATTCAGAGAGACGCAACATCTCTTCGGATTCTGAGTGACTCTAGACCACCTGTGAGAGTTGGATTGTCGACAAAGGGTCAAAAGGGCCCAGCTGATATTTCGGCGCACCAGCTCAGAGGTGTGAGCAGTACTCCATGTGGGGTTTAACTTGAGCTTTATAAAGCGACAAGCGTTGGCCCGAAGTGAAATATTGTTTCGCCCTGTTCAGTACACCAAGCTTTTTACTGGCAAGTTTGGTGTTCATCAGATAGCAAATATGCCATAGGCATAGACATATATTGTGATTAAAATCAATTGGAGGTAAGTAAGTGGTAGGGGGATAGTGAAAGCTGCATTCTCACAGCCGCTGGGTGCACTCAACTGGCCACGTTACCCCGCTCTCACAGAAGACTACCTTGAAATGTACTGCATTTCCTATTTTATCGTATTTTCCCAATGTACGTACATGTTTCGATAGTGAATGAGATATGCCAGAGTAATTTCCTTCCCATTATTCCCTCCATTCCTTAATCTGTAAAGGTAGGCAAGGCATATAGGGGCATGTCAACATTTGCCGCCCACATGCTTTAGAAATAAAAAAAGAATCTGGACTATGTGTATCCACCAATCTGCACTGAGCCCGCGTGGTCGGTAATGGCCTAAAACCCGCCAGTGATTCAACAGGGGAGGCCTGTGCCTTACAGTGGGACTTTATAGACTGATATCATCATTTACGTGGTCAAGCTTGAAACTGTCATTTTAGAAAATTCAGGCACTGAAGTTACTGACCAAGAGTGCCAATATCTCGAAAACCGTGCGACTAAGATTAATTGCGGTCATCCGATAAGTCATGAGCTGGACCACCGGCAGTTTCAAGCATGGCCACTATGTACTGGACAGCCTGTATATTGTAATCGTATGGACTAATGTCTGAAACAAAGCTCTATTATTATAATAACTAACGGCGGGCTGGTGGCATCGCGCGACCGCGAACAGTGCGCGCACCATCTTCTCGCCGTCGCCGATCCACTTGGAGGTAAGCGACGACGCCGAGATGCTGAAGAACGTCGCCCTGCACTGCGCCGCCACGCACTTACCTGTTGGTCAGTGACGTGCATTAGTTATAGTTCGGGAGGCGGTGTACAAAATGCAGTCATTTGAAAAACTATTCGATAATGAATCGATCGTCAGCTGGCAGGGTATTGGTGGAGGTGACTGTAGGGGGGTTAACAATATGTAAACAAAAATAATAAAAAAAACGTGATTTAAAGAATGTTGAAATTTATATTAATAAATGAGTACATAGTAAATGAAAGAAAGTGTAAGTAAACTGTACATATACTGTACACAAATTTATATTAATAAATGAGTACATAGTAAATGAAAGAAAGTGTAAGTAAACTGTACATATACTGTACACAAATTTATATTAATAAATGAGTACATAGTAAATGAAAGAAAGTGTAAGTAAACTGTACATATACTGTACACAAATTTATATTAATAAATGAGTACATAGTAAATGAAAGAAAGTGTAAGTAAACTGTACATATACTGTACACAAATTTATATTAATAAATGAGTACATAGTAAATGAAAGAAAGTGTAAGTAAACTGTACATATACTGTACACAAATTTATATTAATAAATGAGTACATAGTAAATGAAAGAAAGTGTAAGTAAACTGTACATATACTGTACACAAATTTATATTAATAAATGAGTACATAGTAAATGAAAGAAAGTGTAAGTAAACTGTACATATACTGTACACAAATTTATATTAATAAATGAGTACATAGTAAATGAAAGAAAGTGTAAGTAAACTGTACATATACTGTACACAAATTTATATTAATAAATGAGTACATAGTAAATGAAAGAAAGTGTAAGTAAACTGCCGTAAATACTGCGTCAGCTGATCGATTAAATAGGTAATCAAAAATTACTATTGTAATAAAAACTTTGAAATTCGAGTATGTTACTATTCATATCAAGATTTGCGAAAAACATAGTTAGCTGCCAATATGTGGGTGAAAAGTCGTCAGCTGGTACAGTAAAGTCGTTAAGCGCCCCTTGCGTTCGGGCGCAAGCGAGGTGACATGCCGCAACTTTATTGTACTATGATCAGAGTATTGTACTTATATAACTTTATTGTACCCTCCTGACTACAGTGTCTCCGTGTATTCAATCAAAGAGTGATAGCTTAGGGTCTAAGTATATTTTTACTTTTTATCTGATTGAAATAGAATTTATAGGAACTATTTAAAAATATTTTGAATTATGTTCATAATTCGTGATAAACTAAAAAAACTGATAATTTAAAATGTATGTTAAGTTTATATAGTTATAATTAATAATTGAGAAGACTATATGGCTCTCCTGTAAAATCATACGTGATTTAGGATAATGTACCTCCAGTATACAGAAGTATATGAAAGAATTCATTTCTGTTCATTTCAGAGTTAATATAATTTTAAAGATTTCATTTCTCAATTATAGACTCGATAATGATTACTTTACCGATCAGAGTTTTTCCGGTGCCTGGTGGTCCGAACAACAAAATGCCCTTGGGTGGTCGTCTGAGGCCGGTGAAGATGTCAGGGCGCAGCAGGGGCCACACCACGGCCTCCTGTATCACTGACTTGGCCATTTGCAAACCTGCTATATCATCCCATCCTGCAATACATTTATTATTAAGGCCCTTCATGAAGCATGACATTGTTACTGGAAAGTATCTTATTCATTTCATAATATCTTGCAACTGCATTTCTTTACTTTTGGTTTGTTATTAGTTTTTGTTCACAACTTCGCCTGTGTAAATAACTGGCTCTCCTATATCTTTCTAAAAGGATCCTATGTCAAAGGTCATATAAAAAGAATCCTATGTCTTTCTTCACATTTCAGACTACCTCTATACCCTAATAATTTCATACTGACACTTGTGTTGTCTCAAATCCTCTTTCCTATTCCATAATTTTTACTCCAAATTAGACTGCAGCATGTGTGTACATATTGTTAAACAATCTCTCATTAAAACTTCTTTTATTATATATTTTTTCTTTTTATTTTGTATACTTGGAACATATCTCCTATAATCCCATACAATTTACAATTCCATATTCACACTTTCTGTGTTTGCACCATATTTATGGAATGTATCCCCCGTGAACAAGCTCTGACTGTACAAAGGATTTTTCTAACATTTGCTTAAAACAATCCTTTGCTTGCTCAGTGTTAATTTCTACAAAAATATACTAACATTTGTTTGTTCATTTTAAGTAATCACAGGAAACAATCAATTTGAATAATTTTTACAATACAGATAACTTGTCTACCTGGGCAATACCATGGCTATGCAAGTGCAGTAAACATTCCGGAAGGAAAGAAAGTATACCTATTGGTGTCCCTTTGTCTATAATTTCACTTTCAATCAACTCTATCATTTTTGGGTCCAAATGTCTAAGCCTCTCATCTGTAACCACAACCTCCTCACTTTCTTGTTTTTGTTGCATTTCTCTGAAAATATCAAGTTATAAAATTAAATCTAGTTATGCATCGATCTCCAAACATAAAAGTTAGAATATAATGAATAAGAAATATTTTTCTTACTGTACACCAATCATAGGCGAGACAAATTTCCCTTGAGCCTTTCTAGAAGCACCTAAAGTCCGCTTAGCTGCTGGATTTGTGGCTAATAATTGTTCTTTAGCTGTCTTAAAGGTTATTTTAGCAACATTGCTATTGTGAGTTTTATTTTCTTCTTCAATTTTTTCCATCTCTATGTCTACATGTTCAGATGATACTGACTGGTTGGCTGGTTTTGACGACACTGGCTGGTTGGATGCTTTTGATCCCTGTCTTGGCCAACCAAATTTAGGCTTAAAAAGTTTTTGATCGTCACAAGATATAGATTCCTGGCTTGAATTTTCTGAGCTTAAATTCCTTAAAAATACAGATTTGGTACTTTCATTGATGCCTTTCCTTTTGTTAGTAACCATTTCCGAAATGCCTAGGTTACACTTACAATTGTTCTTCTGAAGTTGTTCTTTACCAGCATAATCGAAATCTGAGATACAATTACTGCATAGTGGTATAGAGCATTGGAATAAAGTTACTGGATCTGTAAATTTACTGTGAACAAAGTACAAAAATTTGTTTATAACACATTGATGTATCCAATAACAATTGATTTGATTAAACAATAGTTTGGCAGCAAATCATCTTACCTTAAAGAACTTTTCCAAGTCTTAGTTTTATTAATATCAGTATTCTCAATTAAAGTATTCACTGCATTAGTAAGTAGCCCAATTGCTCTTTCATTAGAGGATTCTTTATGTGCATCCCAAAATTCATTGTATAAGATGTAAGAGGCTACATTGGAGGCACTAAAAAACATGCAAAAATTCGTTAATAGGTATACAGAAAATTAACACTAACAGCTTCGCATTTTAAGCGCATTTCATGGTACCCAGGTGATTTTTGACATTATTAAGGTTATAGAAAAATCATTAAAGTAGGTATGGGTATAATTGTTTTTGTATGTATTGTTAGATCTTTTATTATATTTTTAGGATAAGGAGTACAAAAAAAAATATTTTTGTTTTTATTTAAAAATTAAATTTTAAAGGTCATTTTGAAAAACAAAAACTCCATCATTCATTATACTTTTGAAGAATTATGAACAACATTATACTTTTGAAGATTGAATTTAAAGAGTAAAATCTTTTTGAATGTAGTATTTTTTAAAACAGGGGTAGTGACTCAACGGTATATTACAGTCTGAACAGTAATATATACTTTCTTTATGCCCCCCGTTTACCACTTTATTTCTTGATAGTGTCAGTGCAAACTTTGCAAGCTCTTGTCACTACTGTATTCTTTTCTGTCAATGGTATCTTTTCTATAAAGTGCCTAGCCAGTAATCTCATAAATCTTGCATCCAGCATCAACACACACTGACCAAACCTTCACCACAAACCATTAAAAATTGTGAAAGTGACTGTCTGCGCTTTTGTGTCCTGGGCTTGTTGTAAATAACAAACCTCCGAATTTACCATTGCTCTTGCCACTAAATGGAAAAAATTTTTTTTCACCACTTCATGATAACTTCTCCGCGACGAAGCCATTTCGCGCCAAAAAGTTGCACATGCACTCGATTAGCTAGGATACTAAGTTCAGCGGCGTAAGTGAGCCCGCCTTCTCCACGACCCATTCGTAAATGAATTGCATATGTATGTGTAGCTAAAATATTCTACATGTCTGTATGTCTACATCTACAGGATCACGAGTATATAGATGTCTTGATTTTGCAATAAAAAGGATAAAACTCAAACATGAGTTCAACTCGCGATCGGCGCATTGGAGAAAAGTAAGGAACAAGAGTTGATGGTGATTGTCGTGATCAGCTGTCAAAGTGTTAAGTTATGATGAAGCTAAGAATTAACTGGAAGCTCCGGTACATACTTTGGCAGAGAAAGTTTATACTGTTGTAAGGAAGATTTGTTCAAAGTAGAGAAATGATTATCGTTCGTATCTTCCGGCACTACGCCATCTAATTGTTCAAGCTCATACATTTTTAAATACGAAATAATACAATAAAAATACGAAATAATGAAGTAGAATTGTTAATCAAATGTCATATTTTTTATTTCCGAGTCCGCGCCGACGCGCATAAGTAATCTATACTTATAGACGTCTCGTCCATAGAGATTGTTTCTTTATTTTTAAATATACGTAGTTAAAGTAAGTCTACTGCTCACACTTTTTGTATACCAAATTTCCCATTGAACTACGTTACGGGGTTCTTCAAGAAAGGTGTGGATAGGATTTTGCAAGGTACTGCATACTTCCTAGTATCACAGGTGTCCATGGGAGTCGGTAACACAACACTTACCATCACGTGGGGGCGCCTGCTCGTACACCTACTTATAAAAAAAAAAATCCGTACGATGACCACTTTTTCATAACTACGAAAAGAATTACCTACATAGATTTTGGAATTACAATTTATTCGACGGAAAGATTAATAATAGAGTTCATAGATAATAGAGCTGTGACTGTCCTAGAAACATCGGTATTCAGAATCAAATCTAATTAAAAAAAACATCGAAGCTGTCATATATCATGTCAATCAAAAATGAAATTGACAAGTAGGTAGACTCATTTATTTGTCTAAAAAGTATAAAATTCACGATTTTCTGTGCTAAAAATTGTATGTCATGAATTCCAGTTGAAGAATAATAAATTACCATAGTGATACCGAAACCATTCATGCGTATTTCTTTCAATTAAAAATGTTGAGGTGATTCAATCAAAATGAGTGTGAAACCCACAATTTACCATGAAAAACAGGTTAAAGAGCTGTGCGCTCTTCATGCGCTTAATAATTTATTCCAGGTAAATTTAAAACTCTATTAGCATGTTACTTTATCATGTAAATTGTGGTTGTAAGGCGTACTTAGCACTATTGAAGATGGTAAACAATGTTGTTATACAGGCGACTCTAACAAGTGTTTGACGAATTTTTAAATAAACGTATGGTTATTTTTTTTACATTTCAGATGCGGAATACGTATTCTAAGTCTGAGTTAGATGCAATATGCTGCCGGCTATCTCCAAATGTGTGGATCAACCCCCATAAGTCCATGCTGGGTCTTGGCAACTATGATATCAATGTCATCATGGCTGCATTACAGAAAAAAGGCTGTGAAGCTGTGTGGTTTGATAAGAGAAAGTGAGTATTAAGTTGTTTAATGAAAATTCTATGCAATCGGCCCACCCCAGGACATGGGCGTCCTCATGCACATAGTCTTGTGCATAAGGGATATATGTCCTTAAAACGCCACACTGCCCAAACAAATTTGGAGAGCCCACTCTTTCACAGGTGGCGTAGTCCCTCAGTGCTGGTGGTTGCGTCTATGTTATCTCTTAGTCACCTCTTATGGCACCCCTGGGAAAAGATGGGGTGGTGCTATTCTATAGTCATCCAACACTCAATTACACTGCACAATGAAAATTGTATGTTAATTGTATTTTAACACTGGCAGCTGATCACACTTCTTGAGTTGTGTTGCACTTCAATTTTTGGTGCCAAATGTATCATCAATGAAATAACTCTCTTCGACTGTTTTTTACTGTCTCAATTGTAATATACCAATCTCTTATCATCCTTGTTTCAAAATATATCATACCAAAAAATATTATACTTTGTAATGGACATTTACAAGGAGTTAGAAGTATGTGTTTTTTTTTTATTGAAAGTGCCTTGTTTGTTTTCAAATAAATAATATGATTATTACAATATTTCATTATTTATTTCTAAAATAAACATATAATACTACTACAACAGAAAGAAGAAAAACTGCAAATCAATATCTCTAATAGATCTTGATTTTTCTATAGATTTAATTTTCTATGAAGTCATAAAATGTTAAAAATGCATACCTGTTAAATAATGATCGAAAATATAACAAATGATTCATAAATTATTTTTATGATTTTCTTAGAATGACATAAGCTGAAGTCTTTGAATCCTCCTCTCTCTAATATGGACATTTCATTCATCATTTTTTTTTATTAAAAATATTACATATCAACCCTGCCAACGTATACCCTGCAAAGTAATTCATATAATTCATAAATATACTAATCCTATGAATATCTTCCTAATGGCAAATTTTATGCAAATAAATTCAGTAATTTTTGAGATAAGCCAGACGTATAACCCACAAAGTATACTTATAAATAAAAAATGCCTCTAACTCTATGATTGCGGAATGTACAATGTCATTGATCATAGGTAGAATCATTGATTGTGAATGCAAAGTTTGAGTAGTCTTCATGGGGCAATGCGGTAGAAACAAAGAAAACATAACAAGTTGTCTGGACAATTTCATAAAAAGCCACACAAGAAAGAGTACAAGATTTCAAGCTCTTGAAAGCTTCAGCGACCCAGCAAGATAAGATCCAGAATGAAGAGATTCACCAAACAATGAAAGTCACCAGCACAATTCACATAATTACTAGGGTAGATGAGTCCTAGAATGGAGACTACATGCCGGGAAGGCAGTATGCCAGTAGTAAGTTTGCTGGTAGTCACTGAATGAGAAGAGCCAAAGTCTGTGTGTGGTGGCGAGCCTTGGGAGAGGCTTATATTCAGCAGTGCAGAGACAGGCTGATGGTATAGTATATGTCTTAAATTTTTATAATGTGGCCATACTGAAAACTAGGGAGCCTAGATACTGGCATTAAAAGGATTTACACAGTTTGGTTTCTATAAATGATTTTTTTGTGAGATGCGTCAAAATATGACTTATTCTTATATTGTGGAAGAAGTCACGTAACAGGAGTGTATATAGACATGTATGATTTCGAAAGTTGTTTTGTTTCTAATGCTGGATTAAAAATACAAAAAATGAAAAGTTCACCTGGAATATTCTTGAAGTATTGGTGACAAATGATGAATCAGGATAATAAATTTTATTACAAGTTTGGTTTTTAAATCAAAACAGTCAATTGTGTAAGAAGTAAAATAAATAAAACTATTTATGGTTATAAAAACCTTGGGAATTAACATAATAAACCAGAAGTACTGAATCTAATGAACCTGTATTCTAGTTGAAGTAAAAAAAGTCTATTAGGTATATTAAAGTTGATTTTTAAAATTTAATTTAAAGAAGACTAAAAATTTTTCACTATATACATATATTTCATGTTAAATAATATTAATGTATAAAACTATAACCTGTAAGTTTTCTAGAAAAGTACTTATTTTTGTAAAATTTACTTCTCAAGGAAGGTAGAGATTAGTATTTGGAGGTAAGTTTCAAATTTCACTAAAATCGTATGTAAGGTTTTAAAAATACGCGAATATGCATATTCAGTTAGCTCTCCTGTAATATTATAACTTTTTAAACCTTCGCGTTTTGTACACATTTTATATTCTAAATCAGGTTTGAACATGTATAATAGAGGTATTTGCTTAGCTTTTATTCATACTCGACGCTTCGGCATGGGTTACACCAGCCGTGGGATCATGAGTTGATTGAAGAGGCGGGTAGCCCATGATGGGACCTGCGAGTAAACAAATACCTTTATTATATGCTCCATAATATTGTTTTTCGGGTTTGCGGGGTATACTTGCTAGGGTCTATATGATCTTTAAAGTCAGATTATTTATTTGAGTCAGGAATATGACATATAGAACTGTCAAACAGAGTGAAATTTTGTTCAGAGATGATACTTTATTGACAGTTCTACATGTCATATCCCTGACTCGAATAAATAATCTGACTATACATAAAATATTAAATATTTTTGCAGAGATCCAGGATGTTTAGATCTGTCAAACATTTGCGGGTTCATCTTGAATGTGCCATCAGATTACAAGCTGGGCTTTGTAATGTTGCCGCTGCGCAGGAGGCACTGGATTACCATCCGCCAGATCCAAGGCAACTTCTATAACCTGGACTCCAAATTGGATGCTCCTCAGCTTATAGGGAGAGTAAGTCTATTTCAGTAATGATAGTAATATCTTTTAAAGCTTAGAGTGGAAATGTGTAAGTGTAAAGTGTCAGAGTGTATACGCATCAAGTAAGGTAGGTACAGCCAGCTCGTCTTCATAAAAAGAAGTCAAATATTGTAATATGAGAATATCAGTCCCATTCAGAAAGAATGTTATAAGTGACATTTTTTTTGCACAGTAGCTGTAGTTCCTATTTTGAAAGGTTCCCAGTTATATTATTGACTGTCTTTTACAGAGCAGTGATCTCATAGCATACCTCAAAGAACAACTAGAAAGCAAAGAGAAAGAACTATTTGTGGTTGTAAGCAAAGAAGTGGAAGAGAATCAGCTGTGGATGCACCAGTATGCATTACAGAATGTGCATCAACCACTCGACCACAACACATCATATCAGAACCACATCAGTCACTCTGAGAGCCCATCAGAAAGTATAGCTTCGAGTTCACCATTTGATCACAAGACCCGAGATGCAGAGTGCCTCCAATTGAATCAAATTACGAACTGTGTTAGCAGTACAGAAAACAATTATTGAAGTGTATTTTTAGATATGGTAACTTTTCTAGCGAACTCGTGATAGAATGACAGTTTTCATTTCTGTTGTGTTCAAATGTATGTGTTTGTGAGGACATTATTAAGTTGTTCTGTTTTAACAAAAGTGATGGAAAATATCTTCTTATAGTATAGCTACTTAAGTATTGAGTATTACATTAATTTATTGCAGTTTTTGTTTTATGTTATTGTTGATTTTTTAGATGTAATATTTTAGTGTTCAGTTTTTCTATGGTTAACGTAACTATTATGGCCTAATGTTAATATTTAAGGTATTGTATTCAAACTTTTTATACTTATTCAAATCTTTTTGACGGTCATTTTACACCATGTAAATGTAAATGACTGCGACAATAATGTATAAAGTAACTCTTTCTTTGCCTTCAAGTAGTAATAGATGTATGTGATATACTACAGTATCTACCTTAACCTTTACTTAAAAAAAAATGGATTTTGTATGTGTTTTAAGATACGTAAAACCATTTCTCTGGCTTACCCACACTATGGTAAGCATTGATAAAACTTAAAATTTATATTTTTTAAATCACGTAAAAGAAAATCATGGTCAATTTCCTTGCATAATAATAGCTAGTCTATGGTTGGGTACCCGTTTAGAAGAACAATTATGTAAACAAACTGGGTATCTTTGGCGGGAGCTCGAGAGGAGCTCGCTTGAGTTTTTGTTTGATTACGTTAAAAAATATGTATTATGGACTTTGTGGTTTAATAGTTAATTTATTAAAGTTCAATGCGTCGTGTTTGTGCTTAATGTTTGTGATGGTCAAATAAAAGCATAAGACTGCGTTTTTCGTGTCCTTCCAAGGAGTTCAACTGTCCTTCAGTATACCTACTATCGCTTTACTGAGCGACGCCATATTTACTTGAAATCCATTTGCACGTGACATTGGCAAAAATAGTCGTGAGTGATACCGCCATCAAACCGAAGAATTAGAACAAAGTGGGACTTAAGCATGAAATGAATAAGAAGGGTAATAAGAATTATATCTACTTTGGAAACGGTGCCTTTGGCCCTGATCCAATGATCATCTTTGGATCGGCACCTTGTTTCTTTCGTAATTGGTTAGGTATTTATTTAAAAAAGAATCTTGATTACACAGTAAACTGTTATATATTTTTCTTTTACCTTAATACTACTGTAGAATTTGTTAACAGACCAAATATTTTAACCAAACCATTCAATATTGTACAAGAAGGAAGCTCATCTAAATAAATAGGATAGTTTTGGATACTTACATACATACTGTATTATTATCACTATTTTGTTTAATTTATAGTGTTCGACATGTTATAATTTTTTGAAAATTTAAATTTCCAAAAAAACTATGTAGTTTGTAGTTTCCGAACTTTCCGGTGTTATTTTTCCTTACCTCCTTGGAAGTGTTAAAATTAAAATAAAAGCAAAGTACAGAGCAACAAAAATATCATCCCCACATAATTTTGTGGATTAATTTGGATGTGTTTGAATAATATTCTAAATTGGATTGGATAAATAGCAAAGCCAAATTGGAACACAACTTTTTCCGAACTTCATAAATCATATCGAGCACAGCACAAGCTACGACAATGATTTGATGAGGGGGGGGGGGGGGGGGGGGGTTGAGCCTTACAAAGATATTCCTAAAAGTATGAATAATATAACAACAGTAATTACAACAGGAGTGTATATTTCAATAACATATGAATAACATAACATCTAAAATTGAGAATCCTAAATTCCACATCGAGACTCCCTCTGTCGTGGGATCCAGTCTCTTCCTCCATAGTCAATAATGAGAACTTCTATTATCATTTGTTGATGATACTTTTCGGCACTGTCAATCGTCTAATTTATTTAATATTAAGCTTAGATTCACATTAATTGATGTATTGAATTGACTAATGCAACTTAACCACTTAAAATGTAATGATCTATAATAATTTTATATGCCAATCCCGGCCATCTGTTACTATTTGCATTACAATTAAATCATTTGATTTGAAAAGTATCATCAACAATTATAACAAAAATTTTATACAATAATATAGTTGTAAACATAATGTACAGAAATCTGTACATTATATTTATAAATAGACAAATTGAATCATTAAACATAATACAGCATTCAAATAACTGTGAGCAATTTATAAATAGTTTTACCACGTGATATTAGGTACAGTCGGAAACTAGATCTGTCTCCAAAGAGCACCTTATTGCGCTAGTTACAAGGACTAAAATAGAATGGTTTTAAATATTTTAGATTGTCACGTGGTCATATTTTAAAAGAAACCAATGATATTATATAAAAAAGAGTAATATATCATTGAATATCATATAATATATATCACAATCATTGATCATTTATAATATCATTGAAAGAAACTCATAATTAGTGGTAATATAATTTATTGTCTATACATTAAGGTCTGTACAGTTGTTGTTCTTGGAGACGATGAGCCGGTCGGGGTCGAGGTGCAGCTCCTCCATGATGGCGTACATCTGCGCGCGCACCTCCGCCTCGATCTCGCGCGCGCGCCCCAACACCCAGATTCGATCTGATCATTGAAAAATAAAAAAAATTAACGTCACCGAATAACAGATTTTTCCTGAACGTAAACCTTATATAATATAGTATCAACTTATTGAGGGTCATGAATTTGATAATGTACTGAAATTACAGGTAGACACTTACAGCGAGTTGTTGGAAGAGAATCATCCGTCCCATCAGATATGAGACTGATAATCAAGAAAACGACTCTCCTACAAATTTTTAGATAACTTAATCAGCATTAATAGAAACAATAACAGAATAGATTAAGAACAGTGATTAAGAAAAATTCCCCTCATATTTTTTTTATATTAGAGGAGGCAGGCGAGCATGGGCAGGCCGCCCATGGACATCTACAACGCCGTCAACACCTAATTTATTTAATCCTCAAGCATCTACCACATTCTTATCAGTTCCCAACACTCACCTGAATGCGCAATGCTGACACTAGTGCAGGACCACACCAGCGCGAAGTTGTCGTAGTCTGTGAAGAGTATGTTGTACTGTCCGGCGCCCGGCAGCAGCCGCCCGATGATATACGGCAGCCGGTTGTTCAGCTTGTACCGGAATGACGAGGATCCATCAAAGCTGGGGATGCCGATGCCGTACGTCGTCGATGGTGCATCCGTCCTGGTGAATTTGTTATTAAAGGAACCTAATACACGTAAATGCAGTTGAGATATTATTTTAAAATTCAAACTATATTTTAAAGTATCGCGGCTTTTGAAGCCCTCAAGGCTTATAAATACTTAGTTCACGTAGCCGAGAAATGGGTGGCGGGATTCCGAGGATTGCCTTCCGTCTAGCCTTTTCCAAACCAGTCGAACACGGATTAGCCCAATAGGGTCACTGATACAAAAGGGAACAATTGAAGATTAAAGGTCTTTCAAATCAGATATGTAGGTAGATGGATTTGTATGTCGGAGTGATAATATAGACCATTTAATAGGGAAAAATTTACCTGCATTATGTTGTAAGCATATTAGAATCATATTCACAGGATTTCACTTCTGTACCATCTGTGCAAATGTAAATATGTTACCGCTCCCTCGAGCTTTGCATTTGTGTGAGTGTACACCGATAGCGTACAATGCTAACCATTTTGACAATCGGATTGGACACTTCGGCACCCACTCGACACACACGCAAAGCTCATGTCTCGTTGCAAAGACTGTAGGTGCCCACGGTGTAGTATACTGACCATCTGTTAACAGTGTTTACAGTGATGAGCAGGTGCCCTCTCTCACTGAGCGTCACGTTGAGCTCGGTGCAGCTGGCCACCATTTCCATCAGGTAGAACGATCGCTCCACTTCATACCATACACCTGTCATCTGGAACAGATAGTCCTCTATAGAAAGAATGTGGCAGACAGTTCACCTGAAGGTAAGTGGATGCTGTCGCTAATGGAAAACCGCGATATATGCCAACATCAATTATGGGAAATTTAAACATACTCATATCGAATAAATTTCTAGAGAAATCTTGAACGTTATGCATAACTATACTCACATGAATTTGTCCATTACTAAGTCACGCTGTAGTTATAGTGTTAACCTGTACATATGTTCCAAGGGTAGTGCAACATGTGTTTTAATTCAAAAAATAGCAAAACAGACGGAGGAGGGGACCAGAAGATACCAAAATTAATAAGACACTTTTTGCGATTGACCCGTTGAAATTGCCGTGCAAACGTTAAACCGCCGTAATGGCATTTACGACAAGTGTAACTTGCTCATTTTTCTCTCCGATCTCTAGGAAGTTACCTAAACTAAATATCATAATTGCGGTAAAGCCAGTGGGCTTAGGGTAGCCTTAAGAGTGCTAAGGCTCTTATTCTAAGGAATACCTACCAATCAATATGCGGTAAAAGCAATTAATGCAAGAAATAGGTATGCGATTTAAACACCCTAAAGCCGTCATTTTCTAACCTCAAGATAAAGAAAAAGCAGTGACGTTTTAACTGATTTAGTGCATCCTCTCGGAGTAATTTCATAGTTTTTATTGGATTAAGAATGTTTTCAATTACCTGCAAAATAGCGTTACCATAGTGCCCGTAGAAACGCACTAGCAATCAGACTAAAATACAGAAATATAAGAGCAAATATTGCGTTTTAAACCTATAACATCAAATAATATATTGTGCAGTCCGATTGCAGCAATGTGTGTAGAATACTTAGATGCTGCATTTTAATCTGTTTGTAACAAAAATAATATTTCAATAAAAAATAAATATTTTCGCCATAATTATTTGAATAAAGATAATTTTCCCATTATTTTTATTTATTTCATTCAAAAACAAAACGTCGCTTTATCATTTGTACGGATAGAGTAGACGGCGGCGCTGCAAATTGGGTTAACAGGCCATCAAGATCCTGTACTACAGTCTGCCACCAAAAGAAGTAAATAATTGTTACACATCATGATATAACTTGTACACAAAACAAACGTGAATTATGTAGTGAGAAGGTCGGGGGCGTGAGCCAACGGCGCGGGCGCGGCGTAGCGGCTACGCAGTCTACCGCGCGCGGGCTGACCTCCGCCCGCACTTCCCTTCCGCTTACACGCCCGTTGGCGTAACAAGCGTAGCTCACTACTGCCCTGTCACTGATCTATGTGTATCCACAGATCTAAGATTTTTTTTGTAGGTATATCTATATGTGTCCCTAGTATTTTCACACAAACAATTTTCAATGTCCCAAGGCGCAAAGGTACAGACAGACACAATCAATGGTGTAAAAGTTACATAGTAATATAACTAGCTTCCTTTTTATGTCGGGGGTTAAACATATAATGGTTACGGACACAAAGGTCACAGGACATAAATGACCGGTGGTGAAACTCGCACGTATATTAGTCGATTTATACACGACATAAACAGTAAACAAACTTACCCTCTGTATATCAAAATTAGGTAGCTGTGGATATAATGGACACTTCCCCCATACCGGTACTATGAACCGCTCCAACGATTGTGCAAAACACTGCCCACACAAATCTTTTTCGCAGAGTTCACTCTGAAGTCCCCCATTGCACTGTATATGTAGGTAATACTTAATTCACGGTAGGTGCTTAGTTATACAGGGCTGAAGTACGAAATGTTTCGTAAACAGTCATTATTTAAAAAACAACATTGCGCTCGACGACCGCGTTCGTACAACTAGCAGTTGCGGACATCGATAAATCATAATGAATCTGTGGGGTAGGGTCGCACTGTGCGAGGGGCGAGCAGCGGATTTTTCAAGCATGCGTAGTCTGTTATGTAGTTCTTGCAACTTAAGTGCGCGTCAACCTTGCGTGTGCACAAATGTCCATATACGCGAAAAACAATTTTCTCGGCAATGTGTGTATTTAAAGATACTTATATTAGATTAATAAACCATGGATTAAGTGTCATTAAAATTTTGGAAGAAATAATAGTACTATGGGACGCCTATAGTGGCAATGGCGATGAGTATGCATTATACAAAGAATGTAACAACCAATGTGTTACTAACAAGGAAATTGAAGAAGACAATACGAAGAAAACATCATCAATAGTGGAGACAAAGCAATTTATGCTCATATACGTAGAAGGATGACATCAAAAATAGGCATTCCACTTGCAGTGAGAGATAAGTGAGGTTATTTCACTGTAGTCCCATTTAAAATAGTCGACTTTTCGCCTGTGAATTCGTAACAGCCTACTCTGATGAACCAGTTCTGATTGAGTGCACTATAATAACACCAAGAGTTGACAACTCTCTAAAAGATATGTTTCTCGCCTATGGAAGTTTCAGAATACTTAATAACTTGAATGTTGAATCTTCAGCAGGGACATACAACATTCCATGTATAATACTGAAACGCTGCTCTGCGACGCTAGCTCCAATATTGGTAAGCATTATGGAGGAGTCATTCAATTTGGGAACTCTGCCTCAGGATTGGAAACATGCAGTTGTGACTCCAGTATATAAAAAAGGAGATAAGTTGGATCCATCAAACTATAGACCCATTAGCATGATCATTACAGTATGTAAGTGTATTGAACGAATAATCTCGAAGAAACTGAAGGATTTTGTGTTAGCGGAACAAATTATACCTGACAGGCAACATCGGTTTGTAGAAAAAGATCCACTGTCACCAATTTATTAACATGTTACCATAAGTGTATTGATGAGGTGGAGGGTGGCAGCCGCATTGAGTTACTATTTGGTGAGTTTGGTAGGGGGAGGAGTGCATGCTGCCACGTTACCCCCTCTCTCACAGAAGACTAACTTGAAATGTACTGCATTTTCTACTTTATTGTACTTCTCCAATGTACGTACGTGTTTCGGTAGTGAGCGAGATATGCCAGAGCCCATTCCCTTCTCATCCTATCCCTCCCCATTTTCCCAATTCATTCCTTAATCTGCAAAGGTAGGCAGCCAATGTAGAACGTAGAATGTTTGTCATTCTGGACTGATATTGGCACGTTATCGCGAATGTATATGGATGACAGTATTCACTTACCATCAGGTGGGACTTTATGCTCCCGTCGCCTTTTTTCTATAAATAATAATTAATAAAAAAAACTATATCTCGACTTCGTGCGACCTTTTTATTAGGTCCCACATGAACGCTTACTATGGAGGCTTGAACACCTTAGTATAAGAGGAAAGCTAGAAGCTTAGAGAATTACATTACGGACAGAACCTTCCAGGTAAGTGTAGGAGAACACCCATCAGAAAAAAGTGTTCTCAGCAGCGTACCACAAGACACTACTCGCACCTGTGTTGTTTGGAATCTTAATCACCGACTTGTGTACTCTTATAGAATCAGAAGCGTGTCTGTTTGCAGATGATGTGAAGTGCCTCGGAAATCCACTAATTAGCTGTGATACTTTGAGAGCGGACCTGGAACGCATTCAGGAGTGGACAAAGGAGGGGATAATTAAACTTAATCCATCAAAATGTACCGTGTTGCACCTTGGCCGCAATAATCCCCAGGAAGAATATAAAATTGGTGATATTCCAATTACTACTGTAAAATCTCAAAAATATCTTTGTGTAATAATGACGTGTAATTTAACATGGGTTAAACATATAGGCGGAATTGTCAAAATAGCAAATTCATATTTTTATGCCGTTAGAAGATCATTCCAACACATAAGGTACTTTCTAAAAAAAATACAAAACGCAACGTCAGCTATTGGAGTACACTTTCCAGGTGTGGAATCCCCTACTTTATTAAATGACATTGATTTGATTCGAAGTGTACAAACGAAGGCAACTAAACTCCTGCACTGTCTACACAAACACATGAAGAGAGGCTCCAAATACTCAATCTCCCAAAATTACACCAAGGCCGTGTGCGAAGCGACTTAATAGAGACGTACAAAATCCTAACACAGAAATACAAGTGTCGAGACTTACCTGACATGTTCAGACTAAACACAAACGAACAGCTAAGACGTTGCAATCATTTAAAATTAGATAAGGCAACTGGCCAATACAAAAGCAGGCCAAAATATACTTAGTAACAGAGTTGTGGATATATGGAATAAGTTACAAAGCAACAAAGCAGCGCTTGTGAGTTGAAAGAACTATATCACGATAGCAAGTAACAGAAACTTGCAGGTCATGTGAAAAGGATACAAAAGGAAACGACCGCAGGCGATGCGTTTTGCAATTTGATAAGTGTTTTTACCCAAGACGCAAAATGTATTGCTCCGGGCGCATTTTTCTTTCATACAGTCTTAAGACAGCGACAGGAACAGCTTTGAACTGTATTTAAATTACATAAAATTCTATGTGTAATCAGATAATGTCTTAATATACATGCACAAAAAGGCATTTTTATAACGACTTTATAGTTCTTTATATAGTAATAGATTTTTACGACTAACGGCAACATTTCCCCTTTTCTCCAATAATTGTGCTCGTTTGAGCTGCTCTAAAGCCTGCGCCTCGCCCACATTAGTTATTGTAAGTCGCAAATCTGTGGGATATATAAATTCCTGTTTAAAATACTAGAATCCAATTTGTAGAATCAAAAAAATATCTTAAAAAATTACTGCGATAAAGGGCTTAGAAGAAAGGGCATAAGTTAGAAAAGGACTGTATAATACATTACTCTTAATACGTGACAGAGATAGCGGCTACTCCCCACCTCAAATGCTAATTTTCCAATTACTTTGTATATAGCTTCGTTTTGTTCTTTAATTACCGAACAAGTCATAAAACATATTAATTTCAGGACCATCAACTTTTCAACATCGAATGCCTGATTTAACAACAAATGTGAATGTGCTACAGAACATCATTTAGCGATTTAATCCGCTTCCGCTCCCGCCCCACACTTACTACGGCTGTACCCTAAAAACTCGCACGAATCTACATAAAACCGCTTAAAATACACGCGGACGGAGTAGTAACCAATTCGTGAGTGACACTGCAAGTAATATTCTTTAGCATTCTTTTATTTGAAGGTCGTCGCATATGAACAATTAAATATTTATAAGTACTTACACTTCTATTGAAATAGTCAATACACATTTCTAACTATTACATAGCTTTATTTTGTCTTTTAGCATTTAAAAAATAATATTTACAACAATCTTATAAATAATTTAATATTTATAAGATTATAATACATTTTATAACTGTAATTATTCTAATTGCACAACAAATAAGCTTAAATATATTAGTTGCTAGAGCGCTGATTCTCGATTCGCATTCGTAAGGTCGTGAGTTCAAAGGCTCGGCCTGTATCAATGGGATTCTACTAAGTGTTTTTTAAAATTATCACTATTTCCAAGGTAAAGGGAAGCATCGTGAGGAAAGCGTGTTCTCGAGAATAGAATAAAATCTGTAGAGGATGTATATCCACCAATCCGCATTGGGCCCAAGTGGTAGATTATAGCCCAAAAACCTGTAGTGATTTGTTAGAGGAACGATATACACCGATCTAAAAGTATTAAGCGTTAGAGTTCAAGTACAGCGATTTTAGTCTGCAGACAAATCAAGTAGACATTGCTTTATGAGTAAATAGAGCATTAAGACAACCAATTACAAACTTTATTTGCGTTCACGGACGAGTTATTGCGGTGACTGTAACATTCATTTTCGTTGTTTTAGCACAATGAATACGTTTGTTCTACAATCTCAGTGATACAACGTTATATTTGCGGGTGGCGCCACCTGACCGCCTATTGAATAAATTGTTAATGAGCTGCAAAGTATTTGTGCGAACACTCGATTGGCTAACACTATAGGTTTATGGGCGATAGTACATATTCACTCACCACCAGGCGGATAGCGATAGTTTGTCACCTTCTTTCTACACAAAAAAATGTACACCACAACGAAATGATACAATAAATTAAAATGGAGAAGGCTTAAGAAGGCTCAAGAAAATGTAGTTTAACTACCCTATGTCCACAACATTATGTTCATAATCCTTCACCACTTAATATTAAGCGCGATATCGGACTTTTCAACGGCGTGATATCTCGTGTGTAACATCGCCCTAGCCTTGTCGGAGTCCCTCCCATCTAACCAGTCTGTATACAACTTGGCGACTAGTCTGTTGTCACCCGGGTGCGCCCGCGGCAGATGCGAGTACATATCGTCTAACTGTGACACGAGGTCACGCCCGCTGTCACCAGCCAAAGGGCGTACTTGAGCGCCGCCGTTTAGACATCCTTCAAGAAAAAGGGGTTTTTATAAGCAATGTATACAGATAATATAATCTAAACAAAGCCGTGTCTGTACATAGAAGATTTTTGAAAAGGTTATTGAAGTGTAAAGTAGGTACATGGGATACAGAGCACAAAACAACATTTTTCGGAATTTTTATCTGTCTGAACGCGCCGCATTACGCAGAAACTGCTGGACGGATTTTAATGAAACTTGGCATAGTTATAACTTATACATTTAGGTCGACATTAGGGTACTTTTTATCCAGATAAATCGCAAAGTTCCCACGGGAATTACAAGTTTACGCGAACGAAGTCGCTGGCATCGCTAGTGTAATAATAGCTAGCTTTTATAAGTAACTGATAATTCATTTATTTTGGAAATAAATAATTGAATTGACTCCCCTGAAAAAAACTAATGAATTTTTCGGGATAAAAAGTTGTGTATATCCATGTTCGAATTTCATTTTACGTCTTTGCCAAAATTCTTTGAAATCGGTTGAGTAGTTTAGTCTCCTCATGTATGTAACAACACGCTTTCGGATTTATGTGAATAGTGTGGATAATAATAATGTTCTTTATAAGCGCGGAAAGTACTCTGCGTGTGACTGATTTTTCGAAACATTTTATATAAATTTTAAATTATTTTTTTCAAATCTAGAGCACACTAAGGGATGGCGTAGTTATATCATAAAACAAGATATTTGTACATAGAACTTTATATGTACCTGAAGGACAAGCCATGACCTCTACATAGTGGTACGGCGACTTTCCTCTCTTTAGTTTCTGGACAAGGTTCTGTATATTTCTGAATCCATTGGCTATAGCGAACCTTAACACTTCCGTCCCACCTTTTTCTAATGTCACTTCTCTGAAATCTGGGTTTCTGTAACATCAATAAATGCATGGCAATATTAATCAGGTGTCAAATATTTGGCGCGATTTCAACAGTTTATGTAACGAACGAATGGAAAATAAATGTTATTAAATATAACTTAGTTACAATAATATGTTGTCGGTCGGCTTTAGAATACCACCAGTCCATCTCTTCCCACGGTTGCCGTCGTAAAAGTGACTATCAAAGCCGCCACCACAAGTAGTGAGAAACTACACTATCTCTAAAAGAATGGACTTGCTAACTGCTTGGCAATTAAGTACTGACAAGGCAATTGCATAAAGATCCATGTCCAGGAGTGGACGACAGAAGAGCTGGTTACGGTTATTATGTGAGGTAACTTGGCTAGTGGGGCGCGGTCCAGTGAGAGTAGTGGAACTGATACGCCTATAGAATATAAACAAATTATTTCAAATCGAGAGGGTAAATTGGTAATAGAGCCTATTTGTAGTAAAAACACGAATGGATTAAAGCTTGTTCTCAATCATCCAGTTTCCAATTTATGATTGACCTTAAATCAGTAATTTTAGAAAAAAAAATATTGACTCCTTTTTTACTGTAAAAATTGTTTTTAGATTGCAGCCAATGAATACCAGATATCCCCTTATGTTTGACAACGAAACTTGTAGTTATTGCAGTAATTAAGTGTACAATATTTATGCGTAATTCCGATGTACAAAGTGTGTACATCGCGGTGCAGAGGTCGCGCGGGGCGATCGCTTCACAAGCCGCGGCCAATTGTCCTCGCTCCACGACTTACATTATACAAATTGTAATTATCATTTCTATTTGCGTTGTAAAGAAATGTCTAGAAAGCAATTACTTTCCGTAATTTTAATAAATTTTATGCCAAGAAATGGGTACCTAAATAATAATTTAAAGATATACTTTCTACTTTTAAAGCAAATGAAGATAAGTAATAATTATAGGTACCGTAGTTTAATAAAATTTTAAACTTTTGTTATCGTGGTTGAACATAATAATTGTTATATAAACGGATTATTCACGGTTATTTATTTATTTATTTCAGCCTATATTTCGGTCCTAATTGAACTGAATTATCAGAATCCTGTTGAGGCTTCTCCGTATTTGTAGTGTCTCTGGCATGTTTACAGATGAGTGTGGACGACTTTTACGCATTAATGGGTAAAAGTCGTTCTCATTAGTTACCCGACTGTGTGGAGCACCAATGGAACCCTGAAGATGATAGGTGACAGGCTGAATTCCATCGCGATTGAAAGGTTCACTAAGCTACATATACGAGTAGCGGGGGCTGGTGTACCTCGGTGAGGCTTCGGGACCGATACGATGCATAACTTTTGTATTACTTACTCATCTAGTTTGTAAGTCTGTACTAACACTAATACTGCTATTAGTTTTTATTATGGATTCATTTTATTGTCTGAATTAAAATATTTTTATTTTATTTTATGTCCATACCTCAAGTTCCTGTAAACCAGTGGCGCATCACTTTCCCCAAAGAGATGTTCGGCGGCGTACAGGAACACGTGGTCGGCGTACCCCCCCGACCCTGATCCGATGTGTCTTCTTATCCCTGTCTCTGGTTGGCTACTCCATGGCCAGTCCAGCTCTATACCCTCCATGTCACAGAGGGATTTACAGTTGCTGTCCAGCATTTGTTCCAATTCAACTGTAGATGAGGAAATAGGGCTTTTGTGTCAGTTAGGGCCTTTCTCACCACCTTCTGATAAGGTATCAAGAGGTGGTGAGAAAGACCCTTAGACTTTTTTACACAAGAAGAATCCTTCATATTTTTATTTACCATTTCATTATGGTTATTCAGCGTCATCTACGATATTTACAGGAGCCCAGTGTAAAATTAGGAAAAGAAGTGCCATATGAATCTAAGGCCCAGATAAATAAATAATCTTATCGATTAGTCTGATAGTGTTGTAAGAGTCTTATGTAGTAAGCATAGAGACTACTTTCCAACAACTCGTAAGTCTGGGCAAAGAACGGTCTCAGACGCATCTATTTGTCCAGTTCTATATCATATCAGGTGTATATGATATTTAGAAGAGATAAATAACATCAATATCAGCCCATAACAACATTAATATCGCACAGGCCTGCAGTGTTTTCTTCAAGAAAGCTGTGAATAGGATTTTGCAAGGTTCGCGGCGCACCCGCATGCCCCCTGGTGTTGCAGATGTCCATGGGCGTCGGTAACACTTACCAGCACGCTTGCTCATCCGCCCACTTCTCTATAATCCACCACAAACATTCAGTGAGGATTGGGGACTATCTAATATAATTTAAATTTATCTACCAAGCAAAAAAATAATTATTTGAAAGAGGCACATGTTTAAGAGGAAATAAAATACAAATAAGCGCTGAGTAAGTGCTGATGGAACGGAAAAACATAAGTGGATGGTATGGAATGACTCGCTGAGTGAAAAAATCACAAATGTTCACTTACTTGCAGTAATAACACAGTCCACATCATGACAGTTCAGCATATCACTATAGAAGTCCTCTCTGGATGCTTCAAGCTTCTTATCGTAGCACGGCATGAAGGTTACATGGTATATCTCTCCGGGAGTCACCTCCTTGGTCTTTGACAGGAACTGTTTGACCAGAGAACCCATGATCTGCTGGGGAGATTTGGTAGTGGAAATGTAGGGGAGGATGAAGTTCCCGTGGGTCTTCTCCGCGTAACATACCCAACCTGAATGAAGATAATGGAGAAATGGAAGAAAAATTCAATGCTGATGAAAGTTAGACGAAATGTTTGTATTTTTAATGTTTGTTTATTACTTAACCTCTAACTAACACAATAGGTAGGGGAAGACGTTTTTCGCAAATGTTTGTCTGACTGTTTGAAGGCTTGTGTCTTTTTTATGGATGATAGTATTTTCATTTTTGGTAGGGGGAGAGTGCATGCTGCATTCCCACAGACGCTGAGCGCACTCAACTGGCCAGGTTACTCTGCTCACACAGAAGACTACCTTGAAATGTACTGCATTTCCTACTTTATCGTATTAACGTACTTTATCGTGTGAAAACTAACTACAGAACAGAAGCTTTCATGAAAGTTATTATATTATTGTAAGTGATGCAATGTTGCGATGTAGTGAATCGTAAGCAATGTTACCTTAATTATTATAAGTTGTATGCACAAAATTAACATAGAATAAAATATTTTTAACCACATTGCAGACAAATCAACATCCGGTTTTGTGATGTATTTATCCAAATTTAAAATGACAAATATTAATAGCATAAATAAATTAATAAGTATTTCAAAATTACCTGGGCAAGAACTGGCCAGCATAGGTAGCTGTTTAGCTGTGGGGTCATTTTGCTGGTCTTGATAGCGTTGCAGGAACTCCTGCTCCGCCTCCAACAGAGACAGGTCTTCTGCTATTGTCATGTCCAGTACTAGGTCTGCACCTAGACTCTTGAAGTAACCTGTTGAAAAAATAATTTTATAAATACAAATACAATTTTGTAGAACTTTTGCCTCAACATTTATTTTACAGTGAGAATGTACAGTGACACTCTGATCAACGCTCTGGTCATTTTAATAGATGCCTGTGGTAGGTAGATGTTAGAAATAAAGTTAGATTGGATTGAATTACTTTGTTAAAAGTATTTCTAGACACATTTTTCTACCAACAAAATAATAAAAAAAAATCAACTGTCTTCAACTATAATACTGGTTAACAGTTGTTTCATTCTATATCTTTAGTTGAGAGGAAAACAGTTATAACTTTTGTGATCACATGTATTATTATATTTATTACTTTGCTTATTAGTTCAATTTTTCAATTGAGATTCTTATAGTTATGACTTCCCAAAGGGCTACTTTATTATTTATGGTAAAATGAAATAAACCCTATAAGCAATAGTTTTAAATATATTACTAAAAATAATTTGTGCTTCAATGGTAAAATTGAACTCTAACAACTGATTTTTGCTATGTAAAATTTTTCGTGTTTATTCTTTACCTCTCAGCTACAGATATTAAAGCATTCATATGTAAAGACCTGCTAATTTTCTAGTAGCATCCTCTGAAGTAAGTTTGTACCTTGCTGCTAGTGATAAGGTGGGTTGCGGTGATAGAGATATTACCACCAAGCTCACGTCTTTAGTTATACCTTTGTTATCTGTGTACTTCCTTTCTGAAAATACTCTGAAAAAAAAAACATTTTTTTTTATCATTTTCTAAAATACTCAAAAGAAATATAATCAAGTAAATGTTTTCAATAAAATTGCTTTATTGGTTAAAATAAAAATGTCTGATACACATTACTAATTAATTCTGTTTCAAAGGTGTCCACAGAAAAGCAGATTATTATGACTTAAAATATTTTAATTGAATCTTCCGGGCTACTTGGCCGAGGTCATCTGGAATCTCTTCTCTTTCTTAAGAAAGAGATTCAATTAATATGGACACCGGCCGAGAAAGCCTACACTCCACTTTAAAATATTTTATCCAATATCTATTTGTTGCAATAAAATTATTTTTATGCAACACAATATACTCATGTTTTTTCATTTATGCTGATGCATACACATTAAGAAAGCAAATGATTATTTTTCCAAAAATATATAACCTTTTGCATTCTCTTCCTTTCTCCCTTCAGTTGTATTATTTTTTACATTTTGCTGTTTTTTTTTTATTAGAATAATGTTTAGGCCTTAATTTTTTTGTATATAGCATGCAATTGAACTAGTAGGGATCATTTTCAGGGACTACTGTAAACATGATATACAATATACTATATACAACATTATTCCATTGATATTTAACCAATTTTTTATAATTCGAAATAATGACTACTGTCTGCAATGAAAATAAAATAAGGTCACACTAGTTTATGATGTCACTGCTACTACTACAAAAATAACATGTTTAACATTAGTTTTTCATTGTTGTAAACTACTAAAATGTCATCCTGATTTAAACCTTAGAATGATCCACATAAATTTAATTATACCTTATATAGCTACATATTCGTAGAGATTACACAGCGTCTATTCATTCTTTTTTATTATAGCTACTATTTATAACAATATGTCTATAATCTCCCTTAAAAATTAAATAAATATATAAATGAAGTAAGCACTAAAATATGTTTTTCGGTTAGTACTCTACATAAAAATTAGTGTCAGACTCATGAACAGTTGTGTAAATAAAAGTATGGATCACATAAATAGACAATTCTAAGAACATGCTATGCACACTTAGATTGATAAAAAAAAAGTAATCAAGTACAAGTTAGTTCAAAATTAACACAACTTGAACTAATTCTAAAACCCAGAAACATCTATTAATCATAATGATTGTCAACCTGAGGAGCTCCTCCTGACTTTGTCGTGTGACCAACACACTCTCAGCCGATGTGATGCACCCACTACATGCCAGACAGTCTGCTAATGTAATCTCCACCTTCTGTAACTTCTGCTCTCTGCCACTTGATATGTCAAAGTATCCATCCTCTCCAATCTTTATTTTTGCACCTGCTTTGGTCTTTGACTTCTCTATTTTCACTGGCTTTATACATTCCTGTTTCAAATTTGTTATTATTGTTATTTTCTGATAGGTTAATATTAACTATTAATGCAATATTGAATGACAATATAAGTACAGATCATATAATCTTGTATAAGTAATAATCTTTCTCTGTTTATGGTTTAGAAAGTGTAAACAAACATGTTTGTTCAAGAGTTTGTTCTTCAATTACTATTAGATAACTATAATTTTTCGTTATCAAAATTAATTAAGATTTAGATGTACTAAAATCTATGTGCTTAACAGTAAGGACACAATTAATTCAGGTATAGTTTTCATCAAAAAATTATGTGAAATTAAGGTTATGTCACGGACCTGTGACGGTGTGATGAAATCGTCGAGGTCTGTCAATTGTAAAGCACCACTAAATCTGGAAGCCATTTCTGAACGAATAAACAGTTTTATTTTGAGTTTATAGAATTGTATTATTATAGTAAAAAATAAAAACAAATTTTCAATTCGCTCAAGGACAACTATTTGACAAAATCTGACAAATATAGCAGCGTGTGACGAATATCAAAACAGCTGATGATGACTTTATGTTTTTTAAATCAGACATTAGTCTGGATTCTAGTTTCTTCATATTTGTAACACATATCCAGGATTATTCGTATGTGTTTCTAACTAATAAGGAATTATGTCCTTTAAATTAAAAATATGTTAGGTACAAATGAAATAATCTATACAAGATCGTATGTTATTAACAATCTACGTAAACGTGATTGATTCCAAGAGCAAACAATATGAGCATGGGTTTGAAGCACTTACCAATTTTAAACTCCAACTGATAAATCCTAACTATGTACCTATTACAACCAACATTATTTTGCAACAAAACTTTGGTTGAATGCGCATGTAATGCACTAAATATGGATAAACATTCAGATCTTAAACTTTTCAAAGCACGTTAGGATTTCTAATATATTTATACGAAATAAAGAGATTGCTATTAGAAATATAATTTAATAAAAGGTTTCGGCTTTACCTAAATCTATTTTGTGAATAAGTCTCTAAAGCTAAGATTAAAATCATTCTAAGTAAGTAGCTATTGGAAAATACAAGCGTTTTTTTCTAGTAAATGAGGAATCAGCGTATATTCCCACGCAAGGCCTTGGCGGACATTTACACACCGAGCATGATGAATGGTGTAGACATAGGTACTTTACTATCAAAGTACTGGCCGCACGCGGTAAGATCCGGACGTGCAACACGTTGAGAAAAATCAATCGCAGAAGTTCCCGCCTCCGTCGGTTACCAAGGCAACGCGTAAACAGTGGGGAGACGTTTGGCGAGAGCTACAATCTGCGTTTCGCTTTTTAACCATTTGTTGATTTAAACAATCGTGCAGTTTAAATATTAATTATAGTGTTGAGTAAAGTTTGTGAACAATGGCCGAGGAAGGTGGAGGCGGAGGTGGACCAGGAGCAACAGAAAAAGTAATTCACACTTATCCGCTTGTAAGGGTACGTTCCTTGAGCAGCATTGTTTATTTTTATTATGTAATATAGGAAGTTTTTATAGCTTCTATTTATTTAGAAGCACTGCTTATTCGTTATTATTGTTAATGCAATGTATGCAGTAGTGTTCTGTCTTAGTGGCCAAGGCACGATGTAGTTTTATGCTCCGATAAATTATTTGTGATGTGGTTTCCACCATAGTGTAGAGAATTTTCTCGGAGATTTTAGGCTAATACAAACAAGCAAATAGCAATCGTCAACGAAAAGCTATATGAATAAAACTAAAAATTATTACAATTAAGTACATCAGAAGCAAGGAAGACCGACCTGCTAGTTGCATAATACATATGTACCTAGATATATGTAATTTAATTATTTCAAAATTTTAGTATGGTGTTAATCGAATTTTTAAATCTGCGTACTTAAATTATTACGTTATTAAATATTTATCTCGATTGATCAGAAAGAGGCCAATAGCTGAGAAGATCACTGTACCGCGACGCATGTTGATCGACCACCTACCGTGTCCTCTCCGATTACCATTTACTACCTACTATCACGTTTTCAATATCCATTATATTTACCTACATAGGTATTATGTGTCTATATCCCATTTTATTCCAGTTTCTCTAAAGGTTCCAAAGGAGCTAGTTTTTGCAGTTTATCTTCTTTATTAGTGAACCATATAGGAGCTCTACAAAATTCAAACATGTCGAGATTACGTGCCTACCTACATACCCATTGGTTACTGCCAGTGGCTGATTAAGAGTTTCGGTGGCCCTAAGCATAGAGGCCGTGTAGGCCCTCTGTTGCTTGGATTTGGAAGGTAGAAATGAGAAAATAAAACAAAGTTCATCAAAATCAAAGGCCCCTGGAGAACAGGGGCCCTAAGCACGTGCTTATAATGCTTATATGTTAATCCGCCACTGGTTACTGCAGTAATTTACGCTATAGCGTGTTTTCTTCTCAGACTTTATTTGGCATGTTAGGGGTAGTCGAGCCGGCTAACATGATTTAAATGCCATTCTGGCATATTTCTGCCACTCGTCGCTCACTATGTGTATTTGAGGGTCTTATTACATTAAGACATTATCACAATGTGAAATGTAACAGAAGGTAGATTCTCCAAATTTTAATCCAAAGAGGTTCATAACTTTTTCTTTATAGAATAGATGGCAGATGAACGGGCGGGCCACATGATGGCAAGTGGTCACCGCCGCCCATGGACACCTGCAACAGCAGGTTCCTGAAATTCGCTGAATTCCCGAATTTGTGAAAGCGAAGAACATATAATAATATTAACGATAGTAAGTTACGGTAGAAATTCATAAAGCGCTTCGCTTTAACTGTTTCAAGACTAATCACACCATATGTTATGTAATAAACAGCCTTATTTATAAAACACCAATAACTTTGTAAAAAATGAAATATAATTCTTGTTGATAATTTATGTTGAAGTAAGTAAAATTAAAGATTTATGCATAGTGGACTTTTAGAGAAACATTCAGAAAATAAGAGAATAATATATTTCTTTTAATTAAAAGTATTTCCAATCTTTCACCACTTTCGATCTCCATTCACCATTGTTTGTTATGGCAGGTGGATGTTGGATACAATGTGCGCCATGTCAGCTCCTATTCTCAAAGTTAATTGCGGAGAATAACACATCCATTACCTTTTCAAATAAATAATTACCACTTAAAAGGATGTAGACGTTTGTTGTGTTAGAAGGCGGCGGCAGCCGTTGCTTTGTATTCAAGTTTTCAAGGCATTTTTGACAGTTTCCTTGATTGTACTAGTTAGGTATGGTGATTACGTTCTATGGGAAAAAATAATCACTTTAATTAAGTCTCTATATCAATTAATGACTACGTATAATATTCACGGAAAGCCACTTTTTGCCTTGCTTTTTATTATTCAATTACCTACACTTAATTTATTTTAAGTACCTCTTTTTTCATTTAATTTATTGGTGAGTATTCTGTAAACGGTGCGGCAGATTTTGCATTCTACAAACAAGTGGGCGCGCCTAGCAGGCCGAGCTACCCCTCTCTCAAAAGACACTACTTCAGAAAGTATTATTAATGTGTTTCAGGAGTGAGTGAGTTATGCCAGGGTCAATTTCCCATATCATCGAGCGGGGAGTATAATAAGGGAAGACTCTTACCCCATTATATTCCCTACTCCCCACTCCATTAGTTTCAGTATCTGTTTATTATTGTCCACAGCACACGGACATGTCAGAAGAGATGCGCACAGAAGCAGTGGAGCTGTCAGTGACAGCTTGCGAAAAGTTCGCAGCGAACAACGAACTGGCCGCCCGCATGGTCAAGGAGGCCATGGACAAGAAGTTCGGCCCGTCGTTCCACGTGGTGGTCGGGGAGAGTTACGGCTTTGAAATCACGTATGAATGCACCACGATATGCTACATCTACTTCGGTGGTAACCAGGCGATTTGTATATGGAAGTGTTCGTGAAATATTGGCAAAACAATGTTTGACTTTTTATAGGTAATTTTAAACCTATCGCAGGTTTGGTGCGAACAATTGTAACGTCTACTGTGCATTTGTTCGTAAAGATTTTCATTTTATCGAACAATAAAATATTAACTTACCAAAAAATAAGTAGCTACCTCCCATGCAAATCAGCAAAGAATAAGTAGCTACCTCCCATGCAAATCAGCAAGGAATAAGTAGCTACCTCCCATGCAAATCAGCAAGAAATTCTGAATAAAAATAAGTAGTTACCTCCCATGCAAATCAGCAAGAAATTCTGACTAAAAATAGGGCTATATTGAACTTTTGGAATCAAACAGGCATTTAGCGAGTAGGTATACCAAACTATTTTAATTAAGTTTTGGTTTTTAACATTTTATTGTATAAGACTTGGGGATTTACACGGGTCAGTGTTATTTTACTATGCTTTATTTTATATCATTATTATAAGGAAATGGACGAATATTATAGTAAATAGACCTATTCATAAAAAGATAAAATTAAAATTTTTGATAAAACCTCCGACACGGTTACCTTTGCAAAGGTTAAAATAAAAATATAAACCAGTCAGCAGTCTTGTTGACAATGTTACAACCTATCAGCGTCATCGCGCAAGTTGTAAAGAAAGAAAAGAAATAAGTCGTTGTGTTTGCGGGGGGTGGGTGGGGGGGGGGGTATCAATAATTTTAATTTTCTTTTTATTTTCAGCTTTTCAGTTAAGAAACATTCAATCTTATCTTATTCAATCCCATCCTATCCACCGCATTTCATCTATCAGCTAATATAATGTGATGAAGGCAACACTATATCCCATTATGCTGCATATTTTCTATGCGCCACGGGCGTTTCTATATTTCGCTATTAATCTGCGTTACATATCATTATCGGTCAAAATTATAAAATTTTGCCACGTCCGCAGATGCGCGGTATCTACCTTTCGGAATTGAGAATAAGGATTTGGAAAGAGGATTGGGAAGGAAGGGACTCGAGTTTTGACAACTTTCACTCACTTCCGAACACGTTTGTGCATAGCGGTCTTCTGTGAGTGTGAGAAAGTTTGCCAGTCGGACACGAGCAATCTGCTGTAACATACGGCATCGTCTCCTCCTTGGGATATAACTACATATTTATCGAATAAACGTCGCCAAAAAGTAGCCAAATTAGTCCAAATACGTTATTTTTACCGTCAAATTTCAAGGAGATTCCTTATTGACCTTAGGCTCTAACATGAGACGCTGACGGTTATATGTAAAGTATACATCTTTAACTATAACAATATAAATACGCATTCGAACAAATGCATTCATTTAGAAATTATAATTACGAGTACGTTTATATCTACAGATCAATTTTCTGTTGAAATGAGATAACACGACTAGTCGGACGCTCCCAGTCGGCTGCGTTGATACAATGATACAATGATGTTGTATCCCGCAGCCGACTCCTCTCCTCTATGTTTTATAACTGTTAATCGAACCAAACAACTCCAACAAATTTAGTCCAAACCTTCAATGTAGCTCCAAATTTCAAGGAGTGGCCTTACCCACCTTCGGCTTCAGCTTAAAACCATTGTGTATAATATACACCATTTACTCAGAAAAACACATTCGAAAAAGTACATTCGTTTAGAAGTTCTAAAACATTACAACATTCAACTTGGCACAGCAGCGCCCCCTGGTGAGTTAGAACCACAAAATTCACCCCTAAACATGCTCAAAGGTACGATTAAACGTTTATGAAAAACGCTTCAGTGTGTCCAGGCGTTTCAGAGAAAAATGGTAACAAATGGGTACATAAACTTAATATTCTCTTATACCAAAGGCATATCTCCATATTACCTGTTAGATTTAAATTCTACTTTTAAAATAAACTCGTGTGATGATTGTAGTGTATTATCATTTATATTCTGTTAAAACAAAAATGGTTCCTTTTTGTTGTTGTGTTATGTTTCAAGACGATTACGACAAATATTGACATTTTTCCTGAGCGATGGCGCTCTTCGCTTTAAAAGGTTCGCTCTAAAAGGTCAAAATGAGAAATCTATTCAATACACAATTCGCTTTAATGGTTGAACGGCTACCTATTGAATCTGGAGGAAGTTTGTATAAGCTCAAAAAGATGCCATGTCAATTGTCCATTTATCAAAACCCAAGTAGATATAGGTACTCGTATTTGAATCTCGATTATTCGAAATTCAGCAATGATATTATATAAAAAAGAGGTTCAAATAATATCATTGAAATTCAGTTACCGGAGGGTCTGAGGTATGCAAAGATGTTTTTATAATCAAATATTTACGATCGCATTTGGTACAGTTAAGCACACATTTGTTTAGCTTTGTGGGCCTAGTCGTAAAAGAAATGAGGTCAACGCAACGCAAAAGTACAGCCATATACTACGTAACAACCACCTAACAGAGTTTTAATTCCATTATTCTTGTAATGTCTCTGATTGTTTGCAAATATATTCATTACGCAATATCCGAGTAGAAATCTCTAATGATTAGTCAACAGAGGCTTGTAAAATGTAGGCTAACATTAATATACATACGAGTATATTATGTCCCGTAAGTGCGCGACGGTGGAAGTAAAAACAAGCAAAACATTGACAAAAACAGAACAAATGCTATGCACGATTTGCTTAAAACTAAAGCATTCGTTCAACCTTGACTAGATCCTATTGTCAAATGAGTCACGGCTGAGAACAGCGATTACAAGAGCAATTTTTTGTAATTTTGTCAATTAGACGTTAGTTTTTATTGTAGGTAATTAGTTTTATCAAATATTCACGGGTTTATTTAATCGACGTACAAAATGATGATCGAGGACGTGTGTTCTATGCGTGTGTGAAAAATATATTAAAATGTACTGAAAATTTTATGTAGGTAGTACCTAAAATGACTGGAAATATTATTTTTTAATGAAATAAATTCTATAATATATTTTATTGGTGTTTTCTTATAGTGGTTGCTGGTTACTGATGGTGTCTGTGTGTTGGTTCACTCCACTTGGTCCGACAGGATTGTCCGCCCACTCGGACTAGTATTTTGTATGCGAATAGTATTTTCATTGATTAAAAGATTATTTTTAGCAACTGTACGTATTTTTCGCAATCTAATCAAGGAAGCACCAATACAAAATTCCTCCTGATCAAATCAGTTAGACCAGGTGGAAAATAAACTACGCGTAGATGACTAGTCCTGTCGGACCAAAAGATTGACCGCGTGCTTGAAGGTTTGACTTGAACTAAACTCACGATCTATAATCCTACACCGAAGCTAACACTTCCAAGTGCATTACAATATCGCTCTTTTCATTGAGCATTAACCCTCTTTTAATATTAAATGTTGTTTAAAAGTAATAATTGCTTAAAATATCTAGGTACAAGACATTTCAAGTTTCTTCTAGTCTAGTCTAGGTACAAGACATACTTTTCTAAAATTAAAAAAACAAACGTAACAATTAGAAAACAAACTTTTCCAACAAATTGGATATAAATAAATAAAGAATTTTTATAGATGGTTAAATTTAAACGGTATTCATGGATAAGGAAAATTGTAATGGTCTGATAAACGTCCAAGTTGGATAAAACCTTTGCCACCATAGCAGCGGTGGTTTATGCATGCACCATTCTCAACGTAAACAAAAACATTCCGCTCCGGATCGCGCTAGCGATCGGACGTCTCCCGCTCCGCTGCGCTTGCCGTAGCCGCCGCCTTCGTAGCTGCCGTCGTAGCTGCCGTCGTAGCGCCGTAGCGCTGAAGCCCGCGATTGCAATCAAAAGTTGCCTTTCTCAAGGCAGCGGCTGATTCCGCCAAAAACCACTGCAGTTCCGCAACTGCAGTTTTGCCCCTTCTGGGAAAACCCACAGTTTCGTGGTCCTCGGTGGTAACCTAACGGTGCCAACGAACCGAGTGGGGTGTTGACCCAATCACACCCGCCGAGCCCCTTCAGGGTGAGGCAGTCAATTGGACGGGAGCTAGCAAACCGGCCTTGGGGGGTCTCCTAGTCGGCCTAGTCTCTGTTTTCCCTCCACAGCTTGCACCTAGAGTCGGTCGGGTGTGTTACACCCTTCGCTCTAGACCCCGTAGGGCTCCGTCGCACAATAAGATTGGCGACGGATTACAAGCTTAGGGCTCACCAGTAGGCACTCACCTCCCTGCTTCACCCGCAGGGAGGGTTACACAACCCCGGGCGTACCTACCCGGGAAGACAGAGATAGCGACAAGCACGCTATCTCTTTCCCTCTCTCTCCCCCACCCCAGCCAGCTATGGCGTCGCTACTGAGCGACGCAGTGATAGTTGCGCATCTAAAGGCTTCCAGTCCGGAATACTTTCACTCCCTCTGCGCGAAAATAGCCCTCGCGACCTCCAAACCCGCACCCGCGGCTCCAGCGGCTCCATCCGAGAGCCCCGCGTCCCCCGACTCTGCCCGCGAGCATGAATCCGACACCTCCCAGGAGGACATGGACATAGTCCAGCCCTCCGACTCCGCATCTGAGGCTGAACATTCCCCAGCCGAATCTTCCGACGACGGCTTCACCGTCGTCGGCAAGAAACGGAAAAGGTCCATAAAGACCTCCTCCCCCACCCCCGCTGCACCCCCGAAGTCCGCTAAGTCGGACATCGTAGCCCAGCCTGGCGCGGCTTCCCGCTCTCGCCAGAGCACCCCTCAGCCCCCACCCGCGGTCCCCCGCACCGAAAAGCCCCCACCCCCTGTCTTTGTCCAAGACAAGGCCCGTTGGGAGCACGTCCGCGCCGCCATGGAGATGTTGAAAATCTCCTTCACAAAGGCAACCAACACAGCTGTGGCCATTAAGGTCCAGGTCCCCTCCTCCAAGGACTTCAGGTCCTTAACTGCCTATCTTCGGAAGGAGAAAATCTCCTTCCACACCTACGCCACCGAAGAGGAGCGTCGACTCCGCGTCGTGGTCCGTGGCCTCCCTCCCCAATTGGGCGAAGATGAGATCCTCGAGGATCTCAAATCCCAAAACCTACCAGTGCTGGAAGTGCACCGGCTATACAAGGGGCGAGACAAAACCCCTTTCAACCTAGTATTGGTTGTCCTTCCCCTCACCTCCGAGGGGAAGCAAATCTTCGACGCCCGCACTATCTGCGGGCTCTCCGGTCTCTCCTTTGAGACCCCCCACAAGCGTGGCGGTATTGGGCAATGCCACAATTGCCAATACTATGGCCACGCAGCGCGTAACTGCTACGCGAAATCCCGTTGCGTTAAGTGCCTGGGTGACCACGGCACTAACGACTGCACCCGTCCCAAGGGCGCCGAGGACCCCCCTGGCTGTATCCTCTGCGGACAGCTGGGGCATCCCGCGAGTTATCGCGGATGCCCTAAAGCGCCGCGGTGGCCTTCCAGGAGGGTCCCCGCTAGACCCCCACCCCCCGCCAAGCGCTTTCCTACGCAGGCGCATATGGCCCCCCCTTATGTCGGTGCAAACTAAAGCACCATTCCCCGCGCCTTCTGCGCAACCCACCCCAGCCGCAGTGCTCACACCCGCGAGCTTCCCCTCGCTCCCACCCAAACCTGCGCCGCAATCCTGGCGCAGGACCACTTCAGCCGCCCCCGCGCAGCAATCTTGGAGGATCACTCCAGCCGCCCCTGCGCCGGCCCCCAAACCCGTCCCTAACGCCACCTCCTTCCAAAGCCAGGCTAGTCCTGGGCTAATGGAGGACCTGGCTCTAGTCCGCCGCTTCCTAGGGGCCATAAACCCTCAGGAAATTAAAAACCTAGCCCAAGCGCTCAGGTCCACTGACGGAGACGCTCTAGCCCGTCTAGACCTTGTCTTTAAGTACGAGCACGTACTTAGCGCCCTCGGCCTCTTCAAGGCCTGCCCCTGAACTCTCTTAAAAGAACTCCAATGGCTAACACAGCTCGAATAAAGCCCTCTTCCCTGTCCGTCGCGTTTTACAACGCTGACGGCTACGGCTCCCAACGCACCCAGATCCAAGATTTCCTCAGAAATCATCAAATCGACATAATGCTAGTGCAAGAGACCTTCTTGAAACCTAGCAAACGCGATCCCAAAATCGCCCAGTACAACATTGTACGTAATGACAGATTGGCCAGCCGAGGAGGCGGCACCCTCATTTACTACAGAAGGTCTCTGCACTGCATTCCGATTCCTACCCCTCCACTGACTAACATGGAGGCCTCGGTCTGTCGTATAGCTATGACAGGTCATCAACCTGTCACTCTGGCATCTGTTTATCTCCCCCCCGACAGAGTACTGCTCAGGACTGATCTCGAGTCGCTTCTCGACTTAGGTAACTCAGTCATCCTGGCAGGCGATCTCAATTGTAAGCACCCCAGCTTCAATAGTCATACCTCCACCACTAACGGTAATCGCCTTAACAGACTCATTGACCTACTCGACTTTGACATCACGTCAAAGCTCCAATGACGCCAACTCATTACCCTGGTACTGTTACCCACAGACCCGACGTCCTTGACATTGCCCTTTTCAAAAACGTTGCCCTACGTCTAAACTCGCTAGAACCCCTCTCCGAGTTAGACTCCGACCATCGCCCCGTAGTCATGAAACTAGGACGACAGACCGATCCACCTCTCCAAGACAAGACGATTATTAACTGGACCAAGCTGAAAGAAGCCCTTAAGGCTTCCAGCTCTCCCCACCTCGACTCTATCCCCGACTACCTGACCAGTGCGGATGACACAAACACGGCGGTCTCTGGCCTCGGCAGCCACCTTAAGGATTTAATCCAAAGCTCCTCCAGGCGAGTCCCAGCGGCGAACGATCGCCGCTGGGAGTTGCCTGAGGACATAAGGGAGCTGATAAGAGACAAGAACGCAGCCACCCGTGCTTATGACTCTTTCCCCTGTGACGAGAATAGGCGTAGAATGCGAGCCTTACAAAGAGAAGTAAAGCATCGCATCGCTGAATTCAAAAATCACAGTTGGGAATCCCTGTTGTCAGAGATTTCGCCATCACACACTGCCTACTGGCGGATGGCGAAGTCTATGAAAACAGACAATACAGCCTCGTTTCCCCCACTGACAAGACCAAACGGACCTCCCGCATTTGACGATGCAGAGAAGGCCGAATGCCTAGCCGACAGTTTGGAGGCCCAGTGCTCCCTTAGCCGTCAGCCGGTGGACGAATCCCACGTCGACACGGTTGACGGAGAGGTGGGGCGTCGAGCCTCCATCCCCCCCTCTGACTCCCTTCTACCGGTTACGGTAACAGAAATCCAGGAGATTATCCAAAATCTCAAAATCAAAAAATCTCCTGGAATCGACGGAATACCCAACAAGGTGTTCAAAATCCTCCCGATCCATCTGATCGCTCTCCTCGTGGCCATCCTCAATGCCGCCATGAGAAATCATCTCTTTCCAGTCGCCTGGAAAGAAGCCGTCGTCATCGGCATCCCCAAACCGCGCAAACATCGCTCGGATCCCTCTAGTTACAGACCCATTAGCCTATTGAATACAATGGCTAAAATCTACGAAAAAGTCCTCCATTCTCGCCTGCTGAGTTACATTAACTCAAAAAGGCTTCTCATTGACGAGCAGTTCGGCTTTAGAGCCAAGCACTCGTGTGTCCAACAGGTGCACCGAATAACGGAGCACATACTCCCGCGTCTCAATCAAAAGAGGCCCTTCCGAACCCTAGCTGTCTTCTTCGACGTAGCGAAGGCCTTCGACAAGGTCTGGCACAACGGTTTAATTTATAAACTGTACCAACTGGAGGTGCCAGAAAGTCTCATTCTCATCATCAGAGACTTCCTTACCGATCGCACTTTTCGCTACAGAGTCGAAGGCACTCTGTCTAGCCCCCGCCCAATCAGAGCTGGAGTCCCACAAGGCTCCGTTCTAGCACCCACGCTCTATTCCCTCTACACTAACGACATCCCCCACACCCCAGGAATAGAGCTCGCCCTTTTCGCGGATGACACCGCCCTCTACGCCTCAGATAGGAACCTACGTATGGTATCTCTACGCCTCCAGCGCGCAGTCACCGCCCTAGGTGAGTGGTTTGCGAGGTGGAGGATAGAGATAAACCCGACGAAAAGTGCAGCCATGTGCTTCCCTTTTCCCAGGGCTAACGCTCGTAGGCCTAAGCTGTCCCCTCTCCCGATAACCCTTTTCGGTCAAACAATTCCTCTCGTCAGGAAGACCAAGTATCTCGGAGTCACTCTAGACCAGCTATACTCTAAGTGTGTTCCGCGGAACCCTAGGGTTCCGTGATACCTCTGTCGGGGTTCCGCAAGAATTTAGAAATAAAAAAATCAAAACACCTCTCTCCGGTCGCTCCGCGGCTGTGCGGACTCCGCGGCCGCGCGGAGACAAAACGCTATGAATGTTATTTATTTATTTATTTGTATTTGTATAAGCTTGTGTTACATTAGCTGGTACAATATCTCATAAGTTTGGTCTCAACAATTTTATACTTGTACAACGCGTTCGCTCTAAGTTTGCCGGTCTGTGGAATGCGCGTACCCTCCCCCACGTGACAACAAAACTTATAATGTGTCATAGTTTTACCCAAATATCTAACGTACACAATTTTTATTGTTACAATTAAATAAAAAATTTCGAACGTCATACACTCATACCTATCGCCAGCGGCAAACTTAAAACGAGCGGGTAGTATACTTGTAAGCGCTCAGTCTCTTTGATAAAAGCCGCCTCTGAATTAGACGCTATAGTTGTCAACTAGCGACTTTCGTCTCTAACTTCAAAGGATAAAGTCGATATTGTTTACAACGCTATTTTTAAATTTCTGTTTTTATTTTTGCTTTTTGTTTATCAAAGGTGCCGACTCGAGTATTTTCGAGAATATTTGAGATCGAGTCTAGGACTAAGTATAAAAGCGGCGATCGCGCGTTGGCGTCGTCAGTTGATGATTAGCGTTCGGAGCGATAAGTTACTACCTACTTACAAGCTCGCTAGCGAGAAACTAGTGTTCATTGTTTTACTGCCTGCTGTATTCTGTTGTCTCAGTTTTATACATTTCTTCCCTGTAGGTTCTAAATTTAGTCTCTTATACGCAGTAACGATTGTGCATTATTTAAACCCCACTATCCTGACTTGTAACATTATAAATAAAGAAGAATGGAACGTTGGCTTAAAGGTGTTAAACGTGTTCCAACAACATCTTCTAATGACGCTGAATGTTCAAAAGCAATGCGCGCGGAGAATTTAGCAATCACCGATCCAGAAGATGATGCCACGAGTGCCACGACGTCAAGCTCGACGGTTTCAAAGACGAAAAAAAGGAAGTATGATGAATCTTATATCAGTTTCGGATTTGTTGATTCCAACGGCTCACCTCTCTGCATGCTCTGTAGTAAACTGCTTCCTAATAGTTCCATGGCACCTGCCAAATTGCGTCGACATTTAGAAACCGTACACCCCGAGACTAAAGACAAGAATAAAGAATTTTTTGTTCGCAAAAAAGATCAGTTATTAGAAAGTCAAAAAAATATGATGCATGTAACACAAACTACCAACGAAAAGGCCACGGAGGCATCATACTTAGTTAGCTATCGCATTGCACAAGCAGGTGAAGCGCACACTATCGCTGAGAAATTAATAAAACCATGTGTATTAGACATAACAAAATGTATGCTTGATGAAAAATCTGCAAAGCATCTTTCTACTGTTCCGCTATCAAACGATACTGTTTCACGACGAATCCATGATCTGGCAAGCTACGTCAAACAAGAACTAGTTACACGTCTACAAAATACACGATTCGCTTTGCAAATGGACGAGTCGACTGATGTCGCTGGTTTGGCTATCCTGCTGGTTATTGTGAGATATCCATATAAAAGTTCTTTTGAAGAAGACATGCTTATGTGTTCATCGCTGCTTACAAACACTACCGGGGAAGAAATTTTTAATAAAATAAATATATTTTTTGAAGAACATAATCTCAGTTGGAACAATTGCATTGACATTTGTACAGATGGGGCCAAGGCGATGACAGGTAAAACAGCAGGAGCAGTGTCACGAATGAAAAATAAAGCGCCTAATTGTAGTTCCAGTCATTGTATTCTGCATAGACAAGCACTTGCGATGAAGCAAATGCCGTCTAATCTAAAATTAGTTATGGATGAAGCGGTAAAAATAATTAATTTTATCAAATCACGACCACTACAATCCCGATTGTTCTCATTATTGTGTGAAGATTATGGCAGCAAACATAAAACACTGCTGCTCCATACAGAAGTGCGATGGCTGTCTCGGGGAAAAACTTTAACAAGGCTATTTGAACTTAGAGCCGAGTTACAAATGTTTCTTTCAGCAGATACTTCTTTTAATTTGAAGGACCGTTTGTATGATAAAACTTGGTTGTTCCGATTGTCTTTTATGGCGGATATCTTTCAAAAACTTAACGAATTAAATTTATCGTTGCAAGGTAAACAGACAACAGTGTTTCAGGCCTATAATAAAATAACTGCTTTTAAAAGAAAATTAGATTTTTGGATCATTTGCATTGGTAAGAAAGAAATAGAAAGTTTTACGTTACTCAGTGAGTTTGTTAGCGAAAACGACTCAGAAATGTTTGAAGATAATGTGTTTGAAGAATTGGTCCAATATCTCAGTTCGATGCGCGCATCTTTTGAAAAGTATTTTCCCGAAGAACACAATACAAAAATTAAAGTGAACTCCTGGATTCATAATCCTTTTTTACCCAACTTGGAAAAGCCTGAAAACATGTCAAATGAGATATATGAATCTCTTTTAGAAATGTCATCAGACACAAGTATGGAGTCATTGTTCAAAACGACGCCTCTTAATGATTTTTGGTGCAGAATCCAAGATGAATATGCAATGCTTGGCCAAATGGCTCTGGATATTCTTCTCCCGTTCCCAACTACATATTTGTGCGAAACAGGATTCTCTACCTACGCAGCCACGAAAACAAAATATCGCAATAGACTGGACGCCGAAGCTGATATGAGACTCCAACTTTCTTCCATCAAACCTGATATCAAGCAATTGATGAAAAATAAAAAACAGTTTCATACCTCCCACTAGTTAGATTTTTTCTTTTTTAATGTTTTCTATTATTGTCCTTACCAAGTGGTGAAGTAAATAATAATTAGTAACTGATACATTGTACTTTTATTATGCTGATTAATATAGAATACACTTATAAAAATAATTGTTTTATTGTAGGGTTCCATCAAGTATTTTGCTTCCCAAAAGGGTTCCGTCATTTAAAAAGTTTGAGAACCACTGCTCTAGACCATAGACTGACCTTCCGAGAACACGTCAAAACCGTCCGCAACCGAGCCGCCTTTGTGCTCGGTCGCCTCAACCCCCTCGTAGGCGGGAGAAGTAAAATGTCGCTTAGAAATAAGTTGACATTGTACAAAACTCTCGTCCGTCCCATTATGACATATGCTAGCGTTGTGTTCGCACACGCAGCTCCCTCCATCATTGCAATCCTCCAAAAATTGCAAAATAGATTCATGCGCAAGGCCGTGGCCGCACCATGGTACATGCGCAACGTTGACCTCCACAAGGACTTGGAGCTTCCCTCCATCGTCAAATACATAACAGACACCGCCCGACGCTACTATGACGCTATCCCAAACCATCCCAACCCCCTGATTGTCTCTTCCCTCACCTACATACCGGACAGGAGTGCCCCTCCGCGCTATCGTCGCCCGCGGCACATCCTGGACGATCCCGACGACCCGATCACCGCTGCCAATGCGGTTCCCACACAAACCACAGTACACAGACACCGTCCCCGCCGGCCGAGACGTGGACGTCCCCCTCGTTACACCGTTAACACACACCGGCCCTCAGCCAACACTTTCACTAGGCATCGACACATGCCTGGGCGCTTCTCGCCGACACGCGATCCCGCGGTATCCCCCCAATGCAACGCCCTAAGCCGAGGTCCGTTCCTTCCGCCGGTTTACCGGCGGGGGAGCCCTTAGGCTGTTGCAACGCACACTTTTCTCCTGGCTGAGCGCCTTCTGCGCTCGCCCTACATCAACGCGACCGGTGACTCTTGAAAGGCCACTAGGCCACAAGAACTATACATACACGATGTTGAGGCAATCAGGTTTTTTAGTCGGTAGGAGTCCGACACTACCTGGTACCACCTAGGCTGGCCCAGCCAGACTAGATGGTACCAGGTGTCCCATGCAGGATTTTTCCTGATTGTCTCTCCTAACAAAAAAAAAAAAAAAAAAAAAAAGCATGCACCATTCTCTAGTAGTTTAAACAGAAGGTCCAAGCCAAATACCTACAAGGCTCTATAACTACATGTTTTGTTCAAGAGATTCTCGTTTCGACGAATTCTACAACGACAGACTCAAAAAAACGATATACGCTATACGTTAATTAAAAACAACAATTATTTTTTGAGTTAAACACTTACGCTTATGTTTAACAATACATTTTTCTAAATAGCTAATTTCCTGTTGTTTAATGAACTTTTAACGCAAAATGCACTTGGCCTGACGTGGTGGATGGCCCGAAACCGTGAATACAAGAGGTGGTACCTATATGCCTTGCATTACGAAGTCATCATAAGTGTTATTGTAATACCACTACGCAAAGTAATAAACTACAAATGTATCTAATTGATTGAGCCTATGTTCATACTAATAATCCAGAATGAAAAATTACCATTGTCTTATGCTATTATACACAAACCAGCACACGACGCGCTACCTGGATTTACTCGGGCACGATGCATTGTTTATCAATCCATTTCACGATTGGCACATAGTTTGTTTTACTGCCCACGTCATGCGATGCGGATATATCGGCATATAATATGTTGCAGAGCACATTGCGATTTACTATCTCCAATCGATGACACTGATACAACTGAGCCTTGGGTGCGTACGAGGCTTAAGAAAAAAGTTTTCAATACAACGCAGTTGCATTTCCTACTACGTTATGCCGAGTTACGCCTGACGTATCGGCATAAAGGTGAGACGCCCCACGCCAACGAGTGCTCTATAACAACACATTATCATGCGCTTGTACGGAATTATGGATACAAAAAGCTTTTGAATTCACTAATTATGAATAACAAAGCTATAACGATGTATTACATAGTAAGTAATTTTTGGAGGAATTTATGAATATTGAGTAGGTGTAAGTCGAAGACCTTGAGGTTAAATAGTAATGAATGACAGATAGAGAGGCGCAGTTTAGGTGCCGCATTATTATTTTTAATTTTGGTATCGTGGGCAGACTTTACATAGTCAACGCAGTCTTCTAAAGAGAATGTATTTTCAACGTTGAATCGTTAAACGTCTCCGATGAATGAGAAATCGAAAGAACACAAAACATGGAAACAGTAAGTGTTCCAGAATCGTGCACAGTGTAGTGTGGACTTTAAACTCCCATCTTGGTCGAGTTTTTGGACTTAAGTGGTGCTCGGCGATTATTGTGCGTGCCCACTTCTTCCAATATGAATGCCCGATGATTTAGGTTCCGCTAACCAATCCCGTCCCTACAGAAATGCCGGAGGTTTTTAGCTTTTTACAGTATCGAGGTCAATCAGATCTAGTTCAAATTCTTTGCGCGGTTTCTTATGGAACTGTCAATTATTATTTTAAGACATCAAAAAAATTCAAAATTCCTTATTGGCATCATAACACAGGGTATAAATACACTGATGGCCTGATTCCCAAACAGGAAACCTTTATTTCAGGAGCTAGCTCCCTGTCCAGAACAATAAACAAGGAAGTGAATCCAGGATCTTTCGTGTAGTGGCAGCACTACTAATTGGACTAACCGGTAGTAAAATGCCCCTATATTTTAGTCTGAAATTAGTAAATCTATTTGTTTACGGAATTAAATAAAAGTTGTTGTTTAATATTAATAATTTTATTTTTAATAATATAAGTTAAATGTCACATTTTTTATAAATTGTATATTTATCAGGTCGACATACTGTTTCTTAGATAGAATGAGAATCGGTGCACTTTTATTTAGATCACAATCAGTGAAAACACAGTCAAAAGGCGAGTCTCCTGCTAATATACAAAAAAAACCTACACAAAACAAAATATCTGTGAAGAGTTGGGACGAGGAAAACGTTCCTCCTTTTTTTTTGGAATGGCTAAATTCTTGTGGCCCTGGGCCTTTCAAGAGTGTAAAACGTTCCTCCACTTTTAACGATTTAAGATATCAAGAAGAAGACACAGAAGGTTCTACTTACGCAATCGGGAGTTTTATATAAGTACCGACATTATGTGAGCGGAAATGATTGTACCTCTCTTTTTCCTGCGCGGGGAAGGGGAGAGGGATGTTTTCCAACCTCTAAAGAAAGGAAGATGTATGGCGAAACATTCAAGCCTCGCCTCAATGTTTACTAACACAAATATTTCGCATAGGTACATAAAAAGCACTAGCAGAAGACCCGGTATGTATAAGAATCATCACTGTAACGAATTTGGCAGAAAACAAATCACTGTTTTAAACAAGTTCTTTAACTTTAAAGATGTAATAAAACTGACGTGTTGCTACTTTCCACTAATAAGGCACTATTATTTACAATTGTTTTATTCAATTATTAACACAATCTCTGTAAGCATACATAAAGAACAATGTTCTGTCTATTTGTTCGCACTAATGTCGAGGTCGATTTTGTTACATTTATCACTGTCATTTAACATATTTATGTCAGAAGGTTATAGGGTACATTTGACATAATCAAGGTACTTGCGTGGAATTAATAACGATGGCAGATAATAATGATGAACTTACAAGTCCTCTAAATATGCCCACAGTTGGGGACTACGTTGGTGGCAGGCGCAAGGAATGTGGCTAGTGCGGCACGCTCGTCCACGTTAACATATCGATAATTGATAGTAAATCAAAACAAAATATATTTAAAAATATTTTTGTTTTTATTAATATCTAAAATCACATAATTCATTTGAGGAATTGCATCTAAAATCAAATCTAGTAAATTTTTGAACAAAATATCTGCCATGCAAGTTATGTTCTTGGACAATCCTCTTGATTTTACTTCTTACTAAATAGTTGGACATGAACGATAGTGGGAGAACTGTGGGGCCGGTACTAGCGCGCGTGGGCGCCACAAGTGGAGAAGCGAGGGAGTGCGGGGGTGCCAGCCCCGCGCGTACCTCATTCCCCGACCGCCACGAACGTAGTACCCATATATATGCAGTCAGGCATATTTAGATGACTTGTAACTACCTACATAAACAAAATGGTTTAGAAATCAGATTCTAAACGGGCAAAGTTTAGTATACAAATAAAAGAGTAGCAGACGTGACGTCTAAAAGATGAACTTAGCTGACAGTAACAATTGTAGTAAGTAATAAGGAGGAATCCATGATGCATTTACTGTGCGCACGTGACGGGATAGTTAGATACAGAATGAGTCCTTTAGGAAGTCGTGCACCCACATCGGAATGGCTTCTACAACTGTCGGACATCCTGACGTATTGGGATATCAAATATGGGCAGAGACAGGATTTCGTGGCGAAATACCTACTATCGCAATTTGTCGAATTTTCAATGTTATGTAAACATTGAAAATTCGAAACATTCGATAGCACAATGACATTTTTAATTCTTCATACCTGAGATCGGATTATGTCTACATTTTATAAATGTGTGTAGACGCAGAATGCCAACTATTTTTGTGTTCAATACTTTTCATACTAAATTGCCGAAAACGTGTATAATCAAATACAACTTATATTAAAATAGCATTCCGCTACGAAATCGAAGACACGACCAAACAAAAGATCCCATCAATGACCTCGATAACATAAAATCTATCTAAATAAAATATTCACCGATTCTCAAACTATAATAAAATTGAGGTAATGCTATTCCGTTTGCTAAATGTGCGTGTGATATAATTCATTCGCTAACTGTTTACCGTGTGGTTTGTTGCTACTCTATGGCCGTGTGGTTTGTTGTTACTCTATGGCCGTGTGGTTTGTTGTTACTCTATGGCCGTGTGGTTTGTTGTTACTCTATGGCCGTGTGGTTTGTTGTTACTCTATGGCCGTGTGGTTTGTTGTTACTCTATGGCCGTGTGGTTTGTTGTTACTCTATGGCCGTGTGGTTTGTTGTTACTCTATGGCCGTGTGGTTTGTTGCTACTGTATAGCCGTGTGGTTTGTTGCTACTCTATGGCCGTGATGTGGTCGCCTTTAAATATGCATTTATCATTATTTATTCTATCTAAAACATCGTCAATAAAAACAGGATCTTCACAATTGTTATACATACAACAGTAATCCTACGTCTTTTACAAACATTGGCACATAAAGTGATCACAAATACACGTTATATTAAACAATACATTCCGTATGAAAGCTAGTATAAGTTACAATAACTATTAAAACTCACATCGTATAGCTATACTTACATATAATTACATATCAACGTATAATATATGTAATATATGAAACCGTCATATAAAAATCTACACAACTGACTTAATACGTTAAACTAGGTTCCGTCTAACAAGTGTATGTATATATGTATCAATATTTTAGGCACGTTTCATATCAAATTTAATGTACTGGGTACTAGACACTGAACTCTACTGGAAACCTAAAGCACCTGTATTCAGGTTAGTACCTATTGGAAAACTTGTACATTTGCCGCACACTCCATAATGAAAACAAGAATTAAACTTTTAAAATAGCTACGAGTTCATTATTATTTTTAATAAGGTGACAGAGGAGCAGACAGTCCTATCGGGTGTTGAGTGGATCTATGGCCACGCGACATCCACGATATGTGCGTCTAAGACTTTTACCTCACCGGATGCGCCGTCTAAAGTTTGATTCTTTTTTCGAGTCAGGGATATGACATTTTATTGACAGTTCTACATGTTATATCCCTGGCTCGAATAAAAAATCCGACTAAACTTTTGAAGATTTAACAGTGGATTTATGAAAATGGGGATTATAACGGGAGGGACGAAGATTTCAACATCCCATTCCTTGGATGGAATGCCAAATAGAGAGTATAATATTTTTTTTGACTTAATTGAATGAGACTGACTGTAAGGGGTCGGACATATAATGGAATAAGGCACTTTCATTATGCACATTATCCCATTACGCATCCTACTCACCGAAACAGGTGGGATATCTATTATTATTATTATTTGTAAAATTTTAGATATTATTTTAGTTAAAATCAATAATTTAATTATTGTAAGGTTAGCAAGTCTATGATCACCTAGTTAAAAAAAGCAAGGGACAAAGTGTCACGACCAAGATGAAGCTGTTGAATTTTTCAAATATAGTGCACTTTTTTATTTTTTAACTAATTTACAAATAAATAATAATATAAAACTGTTATACAGTGTGCGACGTTATCTGTTACGATAGAAGAAATGTGAGGAAGAATATAAGTGTATGGACACCGATACAAAACCGTACGTACTGTGCACCTTTGTAGTATTTAGCCCTCTGTGCACTTGGCTCTTGCGGCAGGATCCCTTAAGGAACCCTAGGAAACTTTGTAGTGTCGAATCCCTTCGCATAAAAATATTTTCGTAATATCGTCTGTGAACAAATTCAAGTGTCCTACAAAGTTCCTACAGAGGGGTGTATTCACGGAGGCCAAATGGAGAGAGAGGGATTATTATACACAGTACATTCCGGCCCTGACTTAAAAGTGCAGAAGAAAACAGGCAAGACGAAGAAATTATACACTAGAAAACATACATACAATATGACATACATTTTGATCACTGACGATTTCTACACATACACAATACGGCTTCATTCACTCGGTGCGTATTTTTCTTCAACTAGTGCGAACGTAGCCTTACACTGCATAAAACATATTTATCGTAATAAGAGTTAAAAAAATAAATACAGAAATCTATTGGAAATAAAAAATACTTACAAAGAACACATTGTATGGAATGACACAGAATTAGCGTAGAAAGGCATTCTAGATGATAAGATAAATACAAAAAAAAAGTATGATATATAAAAAATCTATGCTAATCAAAAGTGGTTTGGTTATACCAATTTCAACAGATGAGATTATGTTACCCGAATACAAGAGAAAATGGCACTTGTGTATTTAAAGAATTAATGTTACATTTGTGTATGTAAAGAATTAACAACAATTTGTAATAACAACTAATGTACATTTTGATCGAATATTAACTTAACAACTAAAATATACAAAGATCGGAGTAGAGGACGCAGAGGACGAGTAGAGGACGCAGAGGACGAGTAGAGGACGCAGAGGACGAGTAGAGGACGCAGAGGACGAGTAGAGGACGCAGAGGACGAGTAGAGGACGCAGAGGACGAGTAGAGGACGCAGAGGACGAGTAGAGGACGCAGAGGACGAGTAGAGGACGCGTCGCCTACACAAAAATAGCGTCTTTTTTCGCTGTGAGAAATATCTCCCCCAGATATTAGTCAAGACGGCGGAACTAAACACACAATAAATCGATATATTTTATTAATGTTTGATATATTATCATGTATATCAAACATATAGATGATAATATATAGATAATATGCCCACTCAAGATAATTTTCGTATGCTGCTGAATTTAATTTTGACAATAATTTCCATCTGCGTTTATAGGAATAAAGGAACATTCAAAACTATTAATGTACCCGAGGAACTCAGAAAGTTTTGCGAAAAAGAAAAAAAAATGTATGACGGTTTCCAATTTTTTTTATTACATTTCTTCATAGTACTTCTGAACCAATTTTGAAAACATTTTTTCCACTCTTCCTTACGTTCCTCTTTCAAAGCCTCTTCGAATGTAGCCAGCGCGACTTCGAGCAACGAAAACTGTTACAATAAAAACTCTGTGTGGCAAAACTTTCTCTGTAGGCTGGTACGGGCGACGCCTTTTCTCAATTAATTAAATTATTTTTTTTTAAATTTATCTACAATATTAAGTAAAATTTTATTCTCCAACATTCACGTCGGATACATCTTATTCATAACCTAACATTGAGTTTTTGTCACACAGATACTAAAACCAAGTTTAGTTTGAAACCATTGGGCTAGCTTACCGCGCTTTTGAACGATTAAAATATTTTTTTGCGGTTCGTAAAACATTTTTGGGTTGACTTTATGGGTTATATTTATATTAGATACTCCAAAGGTTGACAAAAAAAAAGGTTGTTCTACTATATCATTGCTGCGATTATAAGTTTACGCACACGCCTATTAAATAAGACAATAATGAGATGCAAAGGGATTTTTAATCGTTCAAATGTTGCAATCGTCTCAGTGTACTGAAAGTGTGCCCATTAACAAAAACTACTTTATAGATCCTGTCAACTTTATAATGAATTCAACTTTAACTACGGAGAATTGAGTTTAGATTCATTTCATTCATTATATTTTAATTCATTATTCATTTCATTTCATTTATTCGTTTAAATTTGAGTTTAAATATACATTCTGTATTTACGCGAGGAAAAAAAGTGTTCTTGATTTAGGTCTAGAAAGTACAAAACGAATAGCACGTGTGACATCCCTGGCTGTCTTGCACAATCAGTTTGTCCTATCGACGCGGTATGTATTAGGGTGCCTATCGAAGTGTACTTGTATTTAAGCTATCCTTCTGGTAACCTGTGACCGCATGGATTAAGCCGGGTCCACATTTGTATCATTTTCACCGTATCGTTTACGCGACGTGTTGCACGAGATACGCTGCGGCTGTAACTGCGAGTCAAACACGTCCATACATATGTTAATGCAACATGTTGCGGATAAAATTCGATGAAACGCAACGGCGCAATGACACAAATGGAGACCTGCCTTTTTTATTTATTTATTTGTTATATTGTATCTGTGTGGCGATAACTTTATAATTAAAACAACGAATTTGAGCCTACCAAAGGTTTCTTATATTCTTTCTAAAAAGCAAGGCGACTGGTTACTTTTTAAGCGTTAAGCGTTTGTACAAAGTTTACAATAACTACGATTTTCATAAATACCGTTAAGCTCAAAACAATTTGCTGTTGACGTTATATTTATACAAGATCATCACTAAACGAAGGTGTAGCTGCTTTAATATACATTTTCCTATTACTTGTATGGTCTCCTTGTATGTCTTGTATTAAACGGGTTTAAAACGCATATTTTATTTCACTTGTCGTTTTGATCAGGTTCTGCTGATTATAGTCATTTGCTGACAAAAAAGAAGTTTAAGACGCAGTAAACGTTAAACCGTTATAAACGTTAAAACCTTAGAAGTTATGTTAAAATTAATTTTGTTAATATATCCACTCATACAAAGTGATACCAAGTGCAACTAAGTATTTTTGTATGAGAAATATTTATTTTTTGCAATCTTTCAAAACTTTCTTCAACCTACGCCACACATTAGAAGTGTGTCCACTAAACAAGACGACCCGATATAATAGCAGCAATAAAATTAAACATTTAGAAACATCCGCAATAAACTTGATTACCCCCAAATAACTTTAGTTAATAATTATCCAAATATAATTTTATTGATGCACCAATAAACTATACTACAAAATAAATGATAATTATTAGGCAATTAAATGTACAGTCATTTTCCTAAGCACGCTGCAAATAAGTTTGTGTAAAGTGCTCTTATGTGCTGTTTACATGGCGATGGAATATATATTTATATTGATTGTTATATACATATATATAACAATCAGAATCACATTACGCATGACAAATTAATGATGGAAGCACATATTTTGAATCTTTAACCGTCACGAGATATTACTTTCTTAGATCGCTATTAAACAAATTGTGACATAAACATCATTCTGTAATCTTTATTAGCAAACGTTAGTTTGTTCACGCTTCATTTTTTAAACCCGGTGGTCATAAACAGAATGTTCATGCTACACCTTTGCTCGCCATTGAATTACAAGATTGTTAGTGGGACTGCGATCACTCATCTCACATGTTTTCATTACTCTAATTTAATAAAGACATGTTCAGTTATCACTTTTTTATTCAATTTCTAAAGGTTAATTCTCATCTGCAGACTGACCGCAAAGCAACCAATTTGATGACAATTCAAACTTTATTTTAATTTGTATAATAATATGAGTGAAAATGGAATAACAAAGGAAAACTGAACACCTCGGAGTGACATTCCACGTGATGTAACTAGTTGCATCAATGCAGTTTTTAAATATACACATATCAGAATATAAGGAAAATATGTTTATACTGATGTAACATAATCTGTATCGAAATAGTGGAGAAATTTAATGTAAAAGTACATTTAACGTTCATTATAATTTTACTTTTCTTAGCTGCTCTTTTATTTTGTTCTCTTTTATAAAGTTAAATCGCAATTTAATAATATTTCAAAAATGAACATTTACATTATATCAATTGCATCTAGGAAAATGTTATCAATCGATAACCTGTTTATAGACATATTATTTAGCGATCAATTATATTTCAAATTGAAAATGATTGTAATAAAGAATCTATATCTATAAAGAATATAGTTCTCTTCCACTCCATAGATAGAAACTGATGTTGTGTCGATATCAAATGAATCAAGGCGTCGCGAAAATCACACAATAACTGTCACAAAATGATTTGTCACTAACTTCATTGAAAATTTTTACAATCTGGTCTAATGTGGTAGCGAGTGTCTCACCTGGTCACTACTACACGGTAGTGTAGTAGTAGTTGTATAGTGGCTAGGAGTCAGCCTGGAAGTGTGTGACAAGGAGTTTGGTCGCCTTCGCTAAGTCGTAAGCGGCCGCTCGCACTTCGTTCAGTGGTGAAGGCACGGTGCAAGCGAGGGAGACTTCCTCGCACGCGGTTTTAAGGTACGCGAGGACGAGGTTCAGTTCTCGGTCTGCGCATGTCTGTAGGAGATTGTTTTTGTTAAAAAAAGGTGGCAGATGAACAGCCATTCCACCTGGTGGTTCATGTCGTTCCACGAACCAGTCGAGCCAGTTCAGGAAGAACATTGTAAGCGACAATTACAAATGTTAAAAAGGACGCGTTTTTTAATAACTTCCAAGATACGTAAGGCATTATGATTTTTTGTTCTTTTTTTTCTTACGATGTTCTTCCAAAAAAAGCTGGATATGCCAACACCAGTCAAGAGTGACAAACGTTGGCACGCCCTCGTATGCCCTGCTTATCTTTGGAGATTGAGGACGGAAATAGAAAAAAGAGTGGAATGGATGGGAAATCCCATTACATTGTTCCTCTTCTTGGTGAGAGGTTGCAACATTCGCCCTCCACTCATATTAAAGGTCCTATAAATCCGTACAATCTAATAGGTCCGATTTGACGTTTCTCATTTTGTATGCCGCGATAACTTTGTACGAACGTCTATATATGAAATCGAAAAAAAATCGGCTCGTTGCCGCAGTGTTGCGACCGTTTATAACCGCTTCGGAAAGGAGCGTAATCACTTATTTAAAAAAATCGAACCCTTTAAATCACTGTAGATTTATTTAGGAACATATTCTTGATTTATAACATGTTTATAAACATATCGAAAAATAGCACTATAACATAATTTTACGGAATATGTTATTAAAATAAATAAATAAATGATTAAAATAAAGTATTAAGTAAATAAAAATCGAAATACGATTTCGATGTGGATGCACCATTTGGCTAAAAAGTTAAAAATACAAGTCCGTGCTGTTGAAAAAAATACGTAATTTCGACTTCATTCTGCAGTCTCTCGCCATCTTGGAAATTGATTGTGTGCGGGCGTTTGTTTTTGTGATAAATCATTATTTTTTACTCTGCTTTGGACTTTTGGATTGTTTCTGCTATTTTCGTTGACCTTGACTTGCTTATTCTGAACTTTGATTACGCATCATGTGATTTTACTGCTCGTTCTCGAATATGGTTTGTCGTGTGAACTCTTTTTATGTTGTGTTGTCAACATGGCAAAAAGAGGCCGTACTCTGAGTAGCCAGTCTCGTGGTATAATTTTGAAGTTGCAATTGAAAATGAAATCATTATAAGGGTAAACGGCGAAGATAGCTCAACCGATGATGATCATTATCGGTTCATCCAGTGATGAAGGTGGATAATTGTACTTTAATTGTGTTTTATTTACCTCACTCATTTGTTTTTAATTTTATTCTTATTTATTTATATGTATAAAAAATATGAGACTTTCATATCATCATTGAAAAAGTTGTTTGATTTTATATTAAGTATAAATATGTTGTAGAAAATAAGTCATCAATAAAGTCAACCTGTATTAATTATAATAACTAGTATTACATTAGAAACTCTTAAGTATAATAAATTGATTTGTCTCGAGAATCGGTTTAAAAACCGATAGCAACAAAACTATAAATAGCAACCGATTTTTCGGTTCCCATCCTTACATAGAGTATTTTGACAACTGTCAAAACGGACTTATTAGATTGTCGGGACTTTAATTAGTTTTATAATTTGTATCAACAGGTCCGTAACAAAGGTAAGTGATGGGGGAAACGACTTTACAGATGGTATTGATATATAATTACGAGAATGTGCGTATAGAACATCGAAAATACATACATTACTCTTAATATGATTAAGAGTTTATATGATTACTCTTAATATGATTAAGCCGATTTATCGTACATAAAATAGAGAATAAAAGGGGGTAGTTTTAAGGGGGTGATTTACCTCTCCCCCTCTTGAATCGAAACAACTCATATCGTTCCTTCATCTATGATGTAAAACCTGTCATTTCCACAAGGAAACAATTTATCACCTTGTCGTGGTCACCTAGTCGCCTTTTGACGGCTTTTTGAGGGTTGATTGCAGTACTAATAATTCCTGCATCTTCCAAGTGCACAGTAAACTCACCTAATAATAAAAATGTCCACTGACCTGTGGGAACAATGCCAACAACGAGCCAACTGCATCCCTGATTGCTTCCCCCCGCTCCATTAACCTAGGATGCTGATCCCTGGCAGCTGCCCACAACTCCTGTATCCCCCGAGTGACAGCTTCAGCCCTTCGGTGGACAGTGGAGGACGAAGGTAATGTGTCCACACCGTTGCCGGACTCTAGGACGGTTTGTGTGAGTGATCGGTCGAGGCCGGATAGAGTTGTTAGCTGTGAGGAAATATCCTCTTAAATTGAGGTGTAACTCGTGCAAATAGAATTTAAGAATTAGGTGCTACTACATTGAGCGTATCTATGTATCATTTTTGCTACTATCGCTTAATAATAAATATTATAAAAAATGGTCTTAATGTGATGTGATAATGTGTTTATCATGGGTTTATTTATTCGCTTTCTACAATAATATTGGTAAAAATATTTAAATGGCTTATATGTTTAAATGTTTAAACTTTAAATGTTTTATTTAAATGGCATATATTTGTTTAATAGCTGTTTATTGTCGTGATACATATAAGACATGATAATATGTATAATGATGGGAGTGGATACGGTATCAGTCAGATCCAGCGAATATCTACAATTATCTAAAGAAGTCCCATCGGCATATCTCGGTTTTAGTCGACAAAGCTCGTTTTTACACATAAGAGTTATTAAAACTACTATACTTCACTTATATCAAGATGCAATTTTACATGTTGTGTGACGTAAGAGGTCAAATTTCGCGTGTAGAATGTGGCAGAAAAATAATAATAAATCTCTTTGCATTAAATCAAAGCATGGGCGAAAGTGACTAGTTGATTCTAAAGATTAATACGAGTACATAATTATATAATCTTTCCATATGTGACTGGATTCGTAAATAGAAGTAACAACTTATGTATTCATATTCAGGAATACAGGAAGTGTATATTCATAAGTCTACTGTTAACAAACTACTATCAGGGTGTAGAGGTGTCATCACATTAGATGACTTGCATTACTTCTTCCAAACTATCAGGTGATGCTTGACATTCCATTAAAAGGCAGCAATGTACTTCGCATAATTTGTTATAGCGGCACTTCCCTGCTCCGATAAAATTCGAGATATGCCGATGAGACTTCTTTAGATAATTGTATTGTAACTACATTTTTTAGATAGATATTTTATTTGCTTCGAATATGTCAATAGGTTATTACATAATAATTATGGTCCGGTTATTATAGGACTCTTCCTATACAGCTCTGACAGTTGACAAATCTTAACATAAATCTTTAACATGTAGTAAAATTCATTTTACAACTCAATAGTCCTTTAAGATTTTTTTTTCTATTTAATTGTGTTATGTTATGACTTAAGAAAGAAGCGGTATTTATATAAAACTAATTAAATAAAGAACTGTCCTATGATAACCGGACCATAAAGGTATAATATTCTACCACGTAGCGGCATGCAAATACAATACATACTGTCAAATGAGTATCGGGAATTTTGAAAAAGAATGACCGCGTAAAATGTCTGCGTAAAATATATTGCTGTTAGGTTGGCACTATTGTAGCTAACATTCATGTAAAATTTTGGCGCGATCTGTCAAATAATTGTTTGAAAATTTTCATATTTGCTAGACGACCTCGAGTGTACTTTGCGAATTTTACAATGGATAAAAATATCGAACAAAGAATTTGCCTCAATTTTTGTGTTGCTAGCAATATTTCTTGTGCGGTGAGAATCAGTGAGAATGTTAAAAAAAGGCCTACGGTGAGTCGACTTTATCAAAAACAAGAGCATACGAGTGATACAAAACATTCAAAGAAGGCCAAAAAGTGGTTGAAGACTTGCCTCGTTCTGGTCGACCTTCAACGTCTTTGACTGAAAAAAATATCAACAAGGTGAGGGAGATGGTGATGATAAATCGTCGCGCTAGCTTAAGAGAGATAGCTCAGGAAATTGACATGTGTCAGGAATCCGTTCGCACCATTTTGGTTGATGTTTTAAGTATGAAACGCGTTATGGCACGGCTTATTCTAAAGGAATTGAATTTTCTTCAAAAAGATACCCGCTAACAAGTTGCTACAGACATGCTTGAACGAGCCAATGTGGATCCCACATTCAAGAAACACATCATAACGGGTGACGAAACGAGTTTGACATACAAACCAGCCAACAAGCTTCGGAATGGCGCTTCGATAGCGAACCGAAACCGAAAAAAACACGTCAAAGCCACTCAAAAATCAAAGTTATCTTGACTGTTTTCTGTGTTGTCCACTCAGAATTCCTTCCGGAGGGTCAAACGGTCAATAAACATTATTATCTGGGCGTCATGAGGCGATTACGACAGAATATTTGTCAGAAAAGATCAGATTTGTGGAACAACAATTCTTGGATTTGCACTACGACAATGTCTTACACCTCAATCATTGTACGGAAATTTTTAGCCAAAAATTCAGCGAATTACATCGACCAAGCACCATATTCGCCAGATATGGACATTAGACATGTGTGACTTTTTCTTTCTTATTAATAATGAATTGTGATAGAAATGTTGTGATCCTGAGTTGGTCGAAATAAAGAGAATTTATTATTATTCTCCAGATTCAAATTACCACTTCGTGGCAGAGGTTTTCAGTTCGTTGATGTAATAAAACAAAATCCGCTGAAAGAGGTAAAGGCCATTCCGGAAAGTGCCTATAAGAAGTGTTTCGACGAATGGATTATTCGCTGGCGAAAATGTATTGCGTCAAATGGAGCCTATTTCGAGGGCGACAAAATAAATTTAGACGATTAAAGCAATAATTTTGTTTTGTTTAAAAAAAAATCCTGAAACTTATTGACAGAGTAGTATATCATTATCCGTAACAAGAAATCGTATTTAAGATATTAAGTCTCGAGATACACATCTCTGAACATAAATTAGTGGGCGACATCACTATATCCATATATTTTTTGGATTTGCTTACCACTTGGACAATCAAATTACGGGAATCATTACTATTGATCATCGAATTACTATTGATACCTGTATCAAGGAATGGAACATGGATTCGATACGAAGATATAGGTGATATAATGCAAAGTTTGCAGATTTAAACGTTAACTTCTAAAATTATTTGACTGTCGGACACACATGTTAACAGCAGATCATTACAAAATTTCAATTTATTGTCATATCGTTTTAATAAAGCATCTACATCGATAGTTAGATCTATTTTTTTAACTTTTTGGTTATAAATTTAGTTGATTCTAGAAATTTCTCACACCTGACTACTTAGTTAGTCTTTTACAATGCTTTACAAGGACATTTGTTAAAATATATCTACAATATGTATTTCTATTTACTAAGAAGATCAAACTGAAGAAATATTTTTAAAATAAAGAAAATAGCAAGCGATTCATGTCAGCATTAGTCAAAAGAGACGAAGTTTGACGCGTCCGCATATGACCGTTGAAAATGTAGAATGGATTTGGGAGAAGGATTGGGAAAGATGGAGAATAGGAAATAATAAGTAGTCGGAAAAGTTTAACAATTTTTTTTCGACAAGGGTATGAATGCTTCTAGTGCTCGAAAAGAGATTTGTGGTGTTTACGGAGATGATATTTTATATAAAACTACTGCAAAAAATGGTTCAGTCGATTCAGGTGCGGTAATTTTGATGTGAATGATGTTCCTCGCTGTGCTCGTCCTATTAAGGTAAATTAGATGTTATCATTGAAAAAAATTAAGCAGATCGACACATAAACTGTCATCAAATTGCGGAAGAGCTTAGCATTCACCACTCGACAGTTTTGGATCACCTGCATAATGTGAATTTTGTAAAAAGCTAGATGTTTGGGTGCCGCATGATTTAAATGACAGAAACTTGGTGAATAGAATTTCCATATGCGAAATGTTGCTAAAATGAAATGAAATCGATCCATTTCTGAAAAGTTTGGTAACAAGCGATGAGAAGTGGATCACCTACGATAACAATGATGGAAAACGATCTTGGTCTAGTGAGGTGAGCCATCACAAATAGTCCCAAAGCCAGGCCTCACTCCGAACAAAGTCATGTTATGTGTATGGTGGGACCGGACAGGCATTGTGTATAACGAGCTTCTGCCACATGGCCAAACGATTATTTCTGATGTCTACTGTCGGCAATTAGTGAAATTGAAATAAGCACCTAAAGAAAACCGCTCAGAATTAATGAATAGAAAAGGTGTAGTTTTCCATCACGACAATGCTCGACGGCATTCCTGTACATCTATGATGACTAAACAAAATATTATGGACCTTGGCTGGGAAGTTTTAATGCATCCTCCATACAGTCCAGGCATAGCACCTTCGGATTATCATTTATTCCGCTCTTTAGAAAAAAATCTCTAAATGAAGTAAAATTATATTCGAGAGAAGCCTGTATAAACCATTTAATGGGATTTGAATATATATGGGATAATGGCTCTGCCAGAAAAATGGCGAAAGAATTAAATGGACAATATTCCGTTCAATAAATATTTATGTAATACAAAAAATACTTTATTACTTACTTTAAGGCCGCGAACTTATCCGAATATCTAATATAATAGGATGAAAATTTTTGATTATCGTATTGATGGGATTTGATCGACTCATTGATAGGATAGAATGGGATTAGAATAGATGAAATGGGGAGACTTTGTGCTGCACTATACAACTACTGCAATATTTATAAATAAACTAACTAATCAATTAGTGATTGGCGATTGCGAAAGGTATTTATAATCGCAATCAGCATATCGACTCTATTTATCGATTTTTTCGGTTGCTTATCGAAAAGTTGATATAATCGAATATATTATTCTGAAAAATGCATTTGTTAAGGATTTGATTACATACAGAAATTATCCAACATCTCTGAGTAACTACCCGCAAAAACGAAATTGAAGATTATAAGACAAAAGGTATGTATTAATTGAATCTTCCGGGCTACTTGGCCGAGGTCTTCTGGAATCTCTTCTCTTTCTTCCAAACGTTTCGTCAACAACTGCGGTTGACATCTTCAGTGGCGACTGCTTCTCGAGCGCAACTTGCGCAAGTTGCAATCGAGAAGCCGAAGAGATAACATCTCTGCGAAAGTGAACGCAGTTTGGAAGAAAGAGAAGAGATTCCAGAAGACCTCGGCCAAGTAGCCCGGAAGATTCAATTAATATGGACACCGGCCGAGAAAGCCTACACTCCACTATAAAAGGTATGTACTTCTAACGTCTATATAAAGTACTTTTATAGATATATTTATTTTTATTTATACCATTTAGGAAAAGGTACAGAAACAAACATATCAGTACATACCGATACAAGTTACTTATTTATGTCTATAGTATATCAGAACACGTACGAGTTTATATCCATCTACATATGTGAACGTTTGTGCAGAGTAAATTATATTAACACTAAACCTACCAAGCGCGGTCAAATGACCGTTTTTGAAATTTCGTTTAAAAATTTTCGTGGACAACGTTACTGTATCACCATGTAACTTATTGACTTTTCCTATAATATACATACAACCCATTTTTCAATATTTACAACTTTCTTTATTGTTGACTTTACGAAAAAAAATTATAGCATGTCTAGTCTACCACGAACGGTCATTTGACCGTTTGAAAAATTCATGTTATTTACGACTATATTCTTCGGAAAGCGCACTCCTGAAATTGTTTTACGAGTCTACAATGTAATTGTGGATCCACAGTGGCGACAAAAGCGCGATAAGAAATATGGATGTAGCCTATTTATGGAATACGAAATGGGGACCGTCATTTTTCTCTACAACTATGAGCCGAAATGACTTCGCAGAAATCATGAGATTTATTCGGTTTGACAACAAAAATCAACGAAGCCAACGCTTACAAAATGATAAGTTTGCTTTGATCTCTGAAGTTTGGTACAAATTTATCGAAAACAGTCAAAATTGTTATAAACCAGGAGCATATCTTACTATACATAGATGAACAGTTGTTTCCTACAAAAGCACGTTGTAGATTTACTCAATACATGCCCAACAAACCGGACAAATTTGGCATAAAATTCTTGTTAGCTTCTGATGTAAGTAGTAAGTATTTAGTAAACGGCTTTCCATATTTGGGAAAAGATGAAGAGAGAAAATCAACGGTTTCACTTGGGGAGTTTGTAACTTTGAAATTAGCAGAACCATATACGGGCCATGGGAGAAATATAACAGCTGACAATTTTTTTACAAGCGCGTCATTAGCGAGTAAACTTCTAGCAAAAAAAACCACGCTTGTTGGAACTATCCGTAGAAATAAAAGAGAGCTACCAAAATTAGCGAGACAGGCAAAGGATAGTATGACACGCTTCTCAACAATATTATACAAATCGAATGATTTTATTCTTTCAATTTATAAAGCTAAACCCAATAAAAAAGTATTGATACTTAGTTCAATGCATTCATCCGTTGAAATTAAAAAATGTTACCAGAGTATACCAGAGACAATTATATTTTACAATAGCACAAAATTCGGTGTAGATGTAACCGATCAAATGGCCAGAAAATATAGTGTAAAATCTAAATCTCAATGATGGCCTTTACAGGTATTTTTCAATATATTAGATTTAGCCGAGATAAATGCTTGGATTTTATATAAGGAAACGACGGGTGAAGAAATATCGAGACAAGAATTTTTATTTCAATTGGCAGAAGAGCTTGGGACCGAATATCAGAAGGAGAGACAGCTAAGCAAAGAACGTTCATCAAAAACAATAATAAACACTGCTACAGATTCTTCTGTACGGAAATCTTGTCAAATAAGATATTGTAAAGTCAATAAGACTAACAAAATTTGTGTAAAATGTAAAAAATATGTATGTGGAAAATGTGCAATACAAAATGCTGTAATTTGTAAAAAATGTGCTGAAAATGCATAATAAGGTAAATAAAACTTTCTAAATAGAAAAGCGAGGAGTGGGTTTTTATTGTAGCACCAGAAAAATGTCTTGTTTACTATCCAATTGGCTAAAATCTCTTTCTATATTAAGATACATACTTTATTTTAAAGCGGTCATTTGACCGCTCATGGTAGGATTAGGTATATATGAAATGTCGGTAGGTTTAGTGTTAAATTCTAAACTTCTAATCGTTAGAGAATAAATAAATTTAGCGAATCTGACATAATAAGAATCTGTCATATACCGAGCGAGTGGTTATATCTATGTTCATATACGTTCTTTAAGAGTGTATAACCTACCTATTATATTGTATTCGAAATATTAGAAAAATTCAAACAATTGATAAGAACCTCTCGCGACTGCCAATCACTACAACCAATTAGTAAAATTAATACATATTAGTACCTGGTGTTTAGTAACCTGCCAGTTATTCTTTGGTCCCTCCCTAGGCTCAAACATACTGACCGGTCGCTGGCCACACTTCACCGCTTGCTTCACATCACTATCCTCGGAGGAACACAGCATCTGATCCGTCTCCATACTTTTCCCTCTCTCTTTCGATGATGTATCCACACTAATACTTGTACTGTCATTATTTGACAGCTGTGACGTAACACTTTGACTGTCATCAATACTACTAGTAGTTTTTAAGACACTATTTTCTTTGGTCAACTGTTCGACAATGCTTTGCAAGTTTTTAAGCTGGCTTTTTAGTTCTGTTATAGTGGAGTCTCGAGTGTCGAGTTCTTTTTTGAGCGATTCCAGCTCTGTTTTGGATTCTACGTTGAAGAAGCTCGGGGAGTGATTTCGTCTTAGTTCTATGTTGGAGGAGAGCTCCATGGGTAGGGATGGGTTGTACGTTGATGAGACGATTTCACCCGGCCTTGGAACTATGGTCATCTAAAGAAATGAAAATGATGAGATGTGTAGTTTGACATTGTATATTTTGGTGTACAATAAAGGGTTATTTCGCTCTGATCACGGAATCAGTTTCTTGTTCTATCTGATCACGGCGTAAGTTTCCTGTCTGATCACGCTAACAGATGCTTTTAAAAAATGAAAATATTTTTGTACGATCCCATACCACTGCCAAAATAAATATTTTCCTATCTGATCAGGTTTCAATTTTTAACATTTCATAGTGTTGTTTCGTGTTTATCTACATTCTACATAATAAATGTAAATATGTCAGGTAATCAAACAGTAGTATATTTCTTAAGGTAGCATTTTTAGCAACATTTTTAGTAAAAATCAAAGGTAATAAAGGTAGTGTTTAAAATCAGTCTTATAATTTTCCAAAATCACAGCACTTCATCACCTTACATACTAATTTATAAATCACAGAAAGGAAAAATAAATAGCAAATATCTATTTATTAATATCTTGCATTGGCAGGATCCTCTTGGGGTATCCATCCTAAACATTTGCACAGATTATTAACCACATTGATACGAAGTAGAATGGATTATGGCGTATTTTTTTATGATAATAATGCAATTTCTCACGAGTCAGAATCTAAAACTAACCAAGTTTTACTAAAACTATCCCTCTACGTGTAATGGAAAGCGAGCTCCCTCACATATATGAAGAAAATTTTTGTCTCACAAATGTTTTGAAAGCTTAATCTTAGTGTAACAAATCATTAAATTTGGTGCGAGAATTGTAAAATTGTTCAGATACTAGATATTGGATAAATAAGAAAAAACCTTTACTGTGTTAAGTGTTTATGAAGAGACTAAAGACGAAAATGTCCACTCCTTTAGAGTGTATTCAAAATGCGAAAAGATCGTATGAAGTAAATAGTTTGTAATTAAAAGAATTGTATAACAATTATTATAGATGGTACCCATTATACACGGACGCATCCACATATTCTAATGCCAATTAGGGCAGTATATTATGATCAACGGTGTAAATGTGTAATGTACAGTGTATGTATGAAAATTATGTCCAAAATTTCTATTTTGACAGTAGTTGAAAGCAATTTCAAAAGCATTATCTTATGCTATGAACATTGGGTGCATAGAAGTGCATAGTATAAACATATAGTAAAAGTGCTCTGCAGCACATAACTCGATGCAAAATTCAGTTTATGCAGGTGATTCAAAACTGCTGAGTGGTAAATGCTAAGCTCTTCAACAATTTGATGACTGCTTATGTGTCGATCTACTTCAATTTTTTCAATGATAACATCAACATTTACCTCTAATAAGATGACCATAGCGAGGAACATCATTCACGTCAAAATTACAAGAACTGAATTGACCTAACAATTTTTTTGCGGTAGTTTTAGATAAAGCATACGCTAGTCATACGTTCAAAAAGGCCGCGAACTTTTCCGACTACCCACTATTTATTTATTCTGAAGATAAACACGATACACGCTATGAAATGTTAAAAACTGAAACGTGATCAGCTAGGAAACTATTTTATTTATTTTGGCGGTTGCTTGGGATCGCGCGATGAGATCGGAATAAAATATTTTCATTTTGTAAAAGCATCTGATCGCGTGATCAGACAGGAAACTTACGCCGTGATCAGATGGAACAAGAAATTGATCGGGCGATCAGACTGAAATAATATATGAGGGGAGGTCCAAAGTTTCCGGCATGACGAAGAAACAGGAATCATGAATTGCATGAAATTGCATTCAAGTTCATGAAACTATTTTCATTTTTCAATATAGCCTCCATCTAATTGAACACATTTTTCGGATCGTGTAATTAGCATTTCTAACACAAGTTAATTCTGGCTATAAAAATAGTCAGAAGTCATCATTTCAGTCCTTGGACGTCCACTGCTGGACATAGGCCTCCCCCATTGTCCGTCATAGTCAGAAGTGTTGTCTCCAAAATGGGCGAAAACCGCAGCGGTCACTCCATTATCAGTGGAAAATTTTCTACCTCTTAAGTGCGCCTTAAGTTTTGAGAACAAATAGTAGTCACCCTATAGTCAGGACTATAGGCTGTAGCAGCTTTCGCAACTGCTGCTATTTCTTGTCTTGAGGCGTCGGTCGCTCAGAAGTTCTTCTTCCACTAATTTGATGTTGTTTGGAGTGAGTGCTTCAACGGGTCGACCGGAGCGAAATTCATCATCGATGGACTCTCATCCTAATAGAAATTGCTTACACCAATCTTTGTCGGTGGAAAATGATGGAGAAGAATTTCCGTATACATTATCCAACCTTTGTTTGATATCGGTTGGGCTAACATTTTTCTTTGTAAGGAACTTAATCACGGAACGATATTCCACTTTATAAATTTTAAAGATTTTGTTTATTCATGTTGTTCTAGGAGTGAAGAAATCAAAACTAACGAGGGTTGAACTCTAAAAATTATACATGAATTAGCAGGATCAATGAAAATTACAATGATGCATAATTTGTTTTTTTTTAGACATCTAGAAATATGTCAGTCCAGAAACTTTTGGACCTCATTGGTATCTATCTATCTACATATAATTTGATTGCAAGAAGTTTATGTATTTTAGTACTTACATCTAAGTCTATAGGTGCTAAAGCGGCATAATCTTCATCGGAGGCGACAGAATCGTATAGTGGCTCGTCGTCTGACATGTGAGAGAAGTGTCTGAGGTGGCTGGCTGACAGCATAGGGTTTAAAAGGGTTGTTGGTGCTGAAATAATGTCAATGCAATTAAACGTCAACCTTAACCGTTTTAGACTTGAGCTTTTAGCTACAAGAGTTTATGACTGTCGGACATTAAAACTTTTGAACTGTAATGCTCACTAGTCTTTAACGCTAGTCTTATACAAGTTTATAAACGTTCACTCAGTGATCGAGCGCTCAACTCTCGTTTTTATAACACTATCAGCCATACTGATGGAAAGAGTTCCACAATGTTACTACAGGTAATTTGTAATATTATGTTGGCTCTGAGTTGCATTGCAGCGCGTCAATGTGTTGTCTTCTCGTGGCATTCCTGAGCACGTCCCTCAGTAAAGTGGCCATCTCGGCGGTGTAGAGACGAGCCAGTTTCTGCCTGCCTCGGTTCTCATACTGACTCAACAAGTTAATGTTTCAGATAATTTGTAATACTACGTTACCTCTGGGCTGCAGCGTGGCGATGTGCTGTCGTCTCGTAGCGTCTACGAGCACGTCCCTCAGTAGCGTGGCCATCTCAGCGGTAGAGAGTCGAGCCAGCTTCTGGCGGCCCTGGTTCCTGGGCGCGGAGAGTGCGGGGTTCACCGGCAGGAACACAACGCCGTTGCGCTCCAGACCAGTCGCGCTCGTTTGCCATACTGTAGATTACAGTTTAATACATATCATCCACATCAATATAAAGACTAATGGCAGCACCATAGGCCTTTATATATATATTTATGGACGAAGGCGGCAGACGAGCATACAGTCCACCTGATGGTAAGTGGATACTATCGTCCATAGACATGCGATACATGCCAACATTAGTCCAAAATGACATACGTTGGCACGACCCCGGATACGCTGCCTACCTTTGTAGATAAAGGAATGGATTTGAAGAAAGGGTTGGGAAAATGGGGAGGGATAGGATGGGAATGGGCTCTAGCACATCTCACTCACTACCGAAACAAGTAGTACGTACAATAGGGAAATACGATAAAGTGTGAAATGTAGTACATTTCAAGGTAGTCTTCTGTGAGAGAGGGGTAACGTGGCCCATCGAGCACGCCCAGCGGCTGCTGGATTACAGCGTGCAGGGGGAGACCCCTCAGAAATTATAATGTGGAGAATTCGCTTTCGCTATTTCCTGTACATTTTAGAAGAAATTATACAGAAGTTGCAGAACTCTACAAGCCCTATTCAATGACATATAGTTTGAATGTATACACGTCGAATTCTATTTTGGTATATTTTGAAGTTATACCAGCAGTTTAACGACTACTGAAGTAATTTGGCTCAGCTTCGAACTTAACAGAAGGGTATAACAATTTCTGTAATTCATTGTCAGCTAGCTGTCATAATTAGGACACCGTCTGCTGTTTGCTTTTTATAATTTTGAAAACAATATTTGGTAAACGATTGCGAAGGATGAAGAATAAATGGAATGGAAAATAAACAGAGGATAAAGGTACAAAAGGAAGAAAATATGTTGCATATGAGATGGGCTTTGATAACTCTCATTCTTACTACCAAAGCACACAATAGTGGAACGGTAGGTAAAGCTTTACATTGGCCTTAATATGATAACAATAAAGGCTATAATAGTTTGGAATAAATTGATGTCGACGGTACTCACTCGCTTCGGTTTCCCGCCTATCTATTTCGTCGTAGATATCCATTACTAGTTCTTCGAAAAGGTGATTTGGCAGCTGTAAAAATAAATATTAATTGTAAGGAATAATAAAGGGTATATTTGTTTATATCCAGCAATCCGCATTGGGCTGGCTCGTAGGCCCAAAAACCCCCCCGTGATTGCAAGGCCCGAGTCTTGCAGTGGGGACGTTATAATCGGTGAAATTTATTTAATTAAGGAATGTCTCTAAATTTTATTAGTTTATAAGCAAAGAATGTGAAACATAAAACATAAAAGTTATCAAAGGAGTACACGTAAAAATAGATCATTCACAATATACATTTAAATTACATTGACGAGAAAGTTACTTTACGCGTATATGGACATTTATTTATACACAAGCAAGGTTGACGTCCTGAGTTGCAAAAACTATACTTGTTTTATTTGTCTATTAGACGTTTGTCTATGGTCCATATATTTGTCTATTTGCCTCTCGACTACTTTGTCTACTCGATATTTCCGTTGGGTTTCACCAACCATTTTATAATAAATTATTATTCAATTCTTTTTATTAAATACCATTATTAGTTTAGTAAATCCAAAAATGTCTTTCTCTATATTTGGTGGATGGTGGAGAGATAGTCAAAAAATCTAGAGAACAACATAGAGACACTTTTTATGGCGGAAAATTGACTAGTGTTTCCAGAGGGGGTGGGGGTCAAATATAATACTTTTAAAATAAAATCCATGCCGTGGAACGTGGAAGCCACACGTAGTCTAGTTCAAAATAAAGAACAAAGACTACTCTCACATACTATACTCCGTGCTAATTAGCAAGGTGGGTTATGTAATATCTATATAGATTATAAAATAATTTTGTAAAAAATCTGAGCATGCTTAATAAAATAAAAAATGTAAAAAAATGCCATCATTCCTTCGCTCCCTACTAACGTACTCGTGTTTACGATAGCGACACTTGCCAATGATCCCCGTAATAAGCGAAAATAGCTATCGCCAGCGTATCGTGGTAGCAGCCACGTACGTAGGTAGTGGTAGTTTTGGGGTGAAAGTCGAGACAATGACTGCCATTGCCATACTAAATGGCACGGAGTATAGTATTGACTGACATGTTTACTCATGGCATATTGCAGTTTCTTCGCCGCTTTACAGATAAAAGTATATCTGAATAAATAAACTAATGAAAATTACAATTTTAATGCCCAGCATTTAATGAAATTAAACTTACAAACAAAAATATAATTACAATACAACTCGAATCATCAGCTAACGGTGCCTATCCACTAGTAGATGACATTGCGTAGATCCTGCATTTAGGTTATTTTATAGAATACATGGCAGATGAGTGGGTGGGCCACACGATAGCAAGTGGTCACCGTCACTCATGGACACCTGCAACACCACGGGGCATGCGGGTGTGCTGCCGACCACGCAGAATCTCACATTTTCTGCTCTCTTGAAGAGCCCCGTGTTGTATGAAAAACCTTAGCTGGCAGCTTATGCCACGATTATCGTTTTCGCGGTATAAAGTGTGTTTTTACTGCACTGTGCGCAACTCTTATCAAGGACGTGCTTATGAACCACATGTAGAGGACGGGCGGTTCGATAGTGAAATGCCGAAGTTGGATGGTCAATTATGGACGCTAGAGCTACAACAAGATTATTTACCAGTTGCAGTTTTCCCCTAGCAGCCTTGGCGACGTCGGTCATCTCGTGCGTGTCGTGCGCCCTAGGTGCTACGTAGTGCCGTCCGGCCGCGTGGTCGGGCCGCTCGCCCGTCAGGAAGTAGATCATACGGTCCGTCGCCTCGTACACCAGCTCTACCATGCGCTCCGAGAGCTCTGTGTGACCACCTTGCCTGCGAAAAAATAGTATTTTTTATAGAAATAGGGTAGAAAAACAGACAGTCCACCTGGTGGTAAGTGGATACCGTCGCTCATAAACAACATCAGTTTAGAATTTTATTACAGACGTTGACTCACCCCTAAACGCGCCGCTTAACTTTGAAGATTGAGGAATGAATTAGGAGAAAGGGTTGGGAAAGGAAGAGGATGGAATGTCAATGGGCTCTGGTTTATCTCATTCACTACCGAAACATACCTACACTGGGGTATAAGATAGTGGCAAATACAGTACATATTACGGTAATCTCCAATGAGAGAAGGGTAACTAGGCCAGTCGAGTGCGCCCAGCCCCTATGGAATTGCAGCGTGCACAGCCAGCCCTAAGGCGTTTATATGTATTAACGGTTGTACTTTTACGCAAATTTCAAAAATCTTTTGTGCAAAGATGGAATAACGGTGAGAATGAAGGATGAAGAGCAAAAAGATATGAATCAATTTGGATTTTTTTACAGAGCTCCGTGATAAATATTTTTAAACAAATATCCCTCTATACACCCTGGGTTCGTGTAGTAAGACAGATGGCTTGATATCTCTTTGTGATTGCAATACGAGGCCCGTATACTGAGATGGGACGTTAAAGGTTGATGTTGACTCAGAAATGAAAATTACACTTATGGCAGATATCAGTTTCGTGACAGAAGGTGCATATGTATGTGTTCCTGAACTTTTAAAATCAGTAATATAATATTCAGGTAAATAGCTGATTTTGGTAATTCAAAGTTTTACGTTGATGAACTAATAACTAAAGGACTAGAAGACTTGACTTCTACACCACACGTGTGCAGGGTGGGTATGAAGTATCTACTCCCAGCGGCTCTATTTCTTAGAAATTACTAATCAAACCTTTAAATTGTTGTCTCTTATGTCTATATATTGAAGCGAGTGTGTACAATATCGCCGCAGGAAGCGAACACACACAGAATATGCAGTATCAGCTTCCCGATCTTATGATTCCCATCATAAAGTGTCATCCAAAAGTTCTATATTCTAAATGTTTTATTATACGCATTCAGACCCGATTTAGAATATAAAATGTATACAAAACGCGAAAGCTAATTGCAACATATGTTAGAATATAAAGGTCGAAATGTAAAAATGGTTTTCCTGAAAGGAAGACCATGACATTTTCTTTATAAACAATGATTAGTCAACTAATCCCACTTCATTCCATTATGCAGCAAATAAAAATATAGTGTTGCATAATTTATTTTATTTAGCATTGAGGTGGGTGTCAAATGCATCTAAGAACCTTGAATTTCCATATGTGTTAATGTTAGGAATGTTTTATGTTATTGGTTGATACAAAATAAATAGCTGAAACGTTATGCTTTAAAATATTTTATTCAAATACTGCAATTAGTTACATACTAACTAAACACACTACTAAAGCACCTTTTACATACTAAAGCACAACAAATAAAAAGCACAGCATAATAAATAATGTACATAAATAATTAATTTTAAGTTAGTGGTTGGAGCAGTATCTTTATAGCAACTTGGAGCAGTATCTAATGGGACAATAAATATTGACATCATAATATTTGATATAGATTTTTTTTCAGTGTTACCTAAATATTCAATAATAAAACACAAAAAAACTTAGTGAAGTGAAATTGCAGCATTGATAAATAGTTGATTTTGATTTATCAAATGACGGGTTTACCCGCCGTTAATGGAAAACATAGGTCTTGCATTTAAGTACACTGTATTGTATATGAAAAGGATACAGTGATAATGATACAAAAAAAAATTAAAGAAATACGTATACTAAGATCCCGTTGGCAATAAGGCCTTATTGCCAAAGGGATCTCTTTCGGGTAAACTTTGGCCAGGCGGAAATATAATAGAGCACATGTGAATAACAGAGGATAGTTTTGACTTGATCTGATATAATAGACCTTATTGTAGATTCTAGTTTCCCATGCAATGAGGCTAGTTGGAGAGATATTGAAGATATTGAGGGTATCTTAAAAAATATATGTATATAACATATTTAAAATTAAAAACACATGTTTAAAATTTAATAAATGAATGTTAGAGCATATTTCTACTTATACAGAATCTTGAAACAATGAAATTATAAGTTAGAACATTTTAATCAGTCAATAGGTCTGCACTAATATTGTCTCTTTGCTCAAGTAACATTATTTTTGAACTTTATAGACATTTAACTTTTTTTAACGAAGTTTTAGAAGTTACAGTTTCACTGTACAGGCAATACACATCCATAGTACACACACATCCACATTATACCTGTCTGTATAATTGACACTTATGAATTTAAGTGATTTTTTTTCAGTGATTTTAGTGAATTTGATTTTTTTTTTATGGACGAAGGCGGCATACGAGTATACAGTCCATCTGATGGTAAATGGATATTTTAGCCTATGGACGGGTCAATGAAAGCGACAAATGCCAAGATTAGTCCAAAAATGACAAACGTTCACACGTAGCCGGATGCGCTACCTACTTTTGGAAATTAGGAATGGGTTTGGTGAAAGGGTTTTGAAAATGGGATGAGAATGGGCTCTGGCATATCTCACTCAACACTGAAACACGTATGTATATTAGGAAAATACCATAAAGTGGGAAATGGAGTAGATTTCAAGTCTGTGAGAGAGAGGTAACATGACCAGTCGAGAGCGGCCAGCGGCTGTTGGATTGCAACGCGCACTCTGCTTCTTAAATGTAGTAGAATAGAACATTCTATTGTTCTATGTATTTGTACATTAGTTAATAGATATAAGCATAAGTCATTTACATACTTAGCAATTTTTTTTTACATTTTTAATAGGTAGTAATTACTAAAGATACTAAAGGTAGTAATTACTGTTTTACTAAAGATGACTGCATAATGAAGCATACCTGGCGCATTCTGAAGGCGTGTTCCCAGCATGGTCACGAGCCGTAGGGTCTGCGCCCCACACGACCAGCAATTCGGCCTGTGCTGGTTGTCCTGCACGACATGCCACGTGCAAACATGTTGAGCCTTTTTCCTAAGGGACACATTCATTATTACAATTAATTAATAGCTTGATAGGTTAAATACAAAACTTCCATACTCATTCCCTTTATTAAAGGTAAGATTGGAAAGTGTTTTTATATTTATTTATTTTCATCAGTAGCATTGAATTACATGAGCATTGTACAAGTACAAGCAATGTGCATCTCATATAGGCAGACAAACAGAACTTATCTATGATAAACCTAAAGTTGGTGAGGAGTAGTTCTCCTCCTCAATCAAGCACTTGTGCTGTTATTGCTCCAGACATTTTTCAAATAGTTAAAAACAATCTTCATATAGTTACATGCATATTATCACTATTGTTTACTATTATATGAATATAAGTATTTGTCATGAAAAATATTTTATTAAAACAATAGTAAATTCAAAGAAAACCAATGAAAGGAGAAAAAAGCAAATAAAACCACAATTCTGGCTAAACAATATGTTGTTGATTCATGTATTATTTGGTTTAAGCTTAACCATTCTCTATTATTCACACAATTTCATGAGATCTCAAAATAAATATAAGATTTTCCTCCTAAATATTGACCAATTTACAAACACTACACTTTACGTAGTTCATACATATTTGTTTATAACTATATTCTTCTTTTTCTCTTAACAGTATCACATGGTCTCCTAAAGACAGTGTTTCACAATCATTTCATAGTGTAAGTTATTTTTTTTTATTACTTAGTCACTCCTTCATTATATGTTTGATCAGAATTTATTTACACTGTGGTTACAGAGAAATCAAGTTAGTAAGTAATCAAGTATTCCTTATATTATACCTGATTATAATAGTTAGGGTCGGCCCCTTGTGCTAGAAGTCTCATAGCGGTGTCAAGAGATGAGCTCCTCACTGCACTGTGGAGCTGTCTTCCAAGCTCACTCGGAGGCTCATCACGTCTCGCTCTTAAAATATAAGCTAGCCGAAGGTGCTTTGAAAGAATGAACTCTGATTTTGTTGGGCTAAAAAATGATTAACAATTGTAATAAAGGATATATAAAATTATCAGAAATGGATTGACAAAATATTTTAAAAAAATAGATTTATGTTTACAATTCAAAATAAATAAAAAATATTTTTAGAATTTAAACTTATAAATGTTCTTACTGTAAAGGGTCTTTTGGTTGTGGTTTCTTCTTAAGGTGTTTAGGTGCAGATGTGTCTAGTAAAGAATGTTCCCAAATGCAGTTCACATTTTGCGCTGTTAGTGCTTGCACCATCTGGAGGAAGGCATACACAATATTTTATTACTATCGCATCTATTGATAAAAAAGATGAGGTTTATTATGCACATACCGCTAAAAGCGATGGTGGCCATGAGCCTTGCCGCGAAGACTTCACATGTGATATATGCCTTCCCATACTTCTGTGAACGCTACAACACTCAGCACATAGTAGCAGCCCGCGGTTAATCGACGCCCACGAAGGATCTGTAGTCACATAACAACGTCACAAAGACCAAGTAATTATCATTAATTAAAACGAAAGGAAATTGGAACGTTCGCCCGGACCTGAAGCGCCACAATCAGCGCAAACGTCCACCGACGAGCGGTGCTTTGACCGCGATATCATCATTTTGCATTAACCTATGGAAGACTTTAGTTCAAACGGGAATGTCGGTACCGTACACCTTATAATCTAACTAAATACGGAACAGAGTAATTGATACAAAAATAAAACATTTTATGTCAATCAAAATAAACCACAGACAAATTTTTTGACAACTGTTGCCAGTGTAACCAACTATTAAAACAATATGTAGTGATGCACACAAAAGAACTACGATAATCAAAGACAATTACTCTACACATCAATCAAAGTGAAAACCGGTAAAAATCGTAATCTTATCTATGATTCTGTTTGTCTTGTCTATAGTGTTCCTGAACACGTCAAACACGTCATTCTTAAATAATTGTTATAATACTTTTACTTACGAAAAGAAAATAGGAAGAATGAAGTTTCCATTATTTTTAGGAATTTTAACTTACCTGTCATCGGTATTAGCCGATCAAGAAACTTTAGTTTTAGTGGACAATCTAAATATAAGGGAAACTCACTCACAATTCTTCAAATCCTTGCAAGGTAACATATAGGTTGCCGTAGCGCCGCCACTATATTTTTGCTATCGATTGTCTAATTTATTACTGATGTTCAGTACTAATCGTTACTGAAACTTAGTTTTAAATACAGGGAAAGAACTATTTTATATAAAATAATAGGATTTATATTGGAATTCCAGATAGAGGTTACACGCTATCATTCAAATTGGCCGATGATGCTAACTTGGTGCTGTCAAAATACGGCGAGTACTTGTACAAGAATCTGATAATTTTTGCGCCATCGGTGCTAGAATTTGGTGGGCAGATCGATACGGAAGCTATCACTAAGTTCATAGATGATGGAGGCAACCTGCTTATGGCTGGCAATTCTGCCGCCGGCGACGTGTACAGAGAGATCGCTTCGGAATGTGGGTTTGAGGTAAGAGTTTAAGAAAATAAAGATTTAACACTGATATTTTAGCTGGATTTGTGAAATAGGTGGCTGTGGAGATAATATAACCACTCCAGAACAAAAAGCCACACACTACTCAACAAGACGGCAATGACAACTTACCTTCCAATAGTTTAATTGCAAACATTATAATAGACAAGTTACACCGAACTTCTAATGTATTACATATACCCATTCCTGCGATAAAACAATGATGGATATAATTATGGATAATAGCCATACATTTTCTTATACATGCACCTAAGAAACAATCTTTGTACTTTTTCCAATATGGGAGAATACATACTTTCATACTGATTGCAGATGATTGCATTAAATTCCAATCTGCTATGTACACAAAAATACACAAATGTATACACACACCTGTGTATAGAGTATTTACCATGTAAAATATGCAGAAAATGCTCTTTGATAATGAGAAAATCACTTTCTTGCTCTTTATAGATTATCAATAATGTTATTACCGATAACAAAAATATTTTTTAAGTCTATCAATATTGCATTTTTTCAGATGGATGAAGAGTCTGCAGCGGTGATAGACCACTTCAACTATGACATCTCAGATGACGGTGACCACATCAGGGTGGTAGTGTCTCCCAAAAACCTTATCAATGCACCCACCATAGTTGGTGCTCAGAACACCAAGCCACTGCTGTTTGAAGGCACTGGCTTGATTCTGGACAAGGATAACAGCTTGGTGCTGCCAATCTTGACTGCTGATAGCACTGCTTACAGTTATAATCCTAAGAGCCAGGTAATATTGTCATTTCCAAAATAATATAATGTTATATCTCAGAAGAAATGCTCTCCAAACTTGATCCCTAAAATTCAATAATACCTGAATATTTGTAGATATTATATGGATAAGTTAATTTAAAGTAATGATATCATTACTGCCATACAAAAATATGACTGAGTGTACCTTGGCTACAGATTGCAATGAAATAGATAATAAATTTATCACTTTATCTGTAACAGATATTTATAATATCACCCTCTATATTATCCATAACTTTAGTCTTTGTTATGTATTATGTAATTGCAATTAAAAATAATCATTATAGTTATATTAGAGTTGATTTAGTAAAAGTGGGTAAACATTTAATTACTATTATTCATTATCAAGGTCAATTAATAGGTTACTTTCAATAAAAAATATAAGCTAACATTAATTGCAATTCCAACAATTAACTCATATTTAGAAGATAGATTTTGTATGTATTGTTCCAAACCACCTGTAGTGTTAATTATTTTTGACTTGTATTTAAATGAGCAGCAAAAAATATTAAATTGGCACCAAATCATCATCAACAAAACAAACTGTTTTTGAATAACTGAAATAAACCATTTTTAATTACTAACTCAATGTTGTGGAAGGTCTGCTTCACATACATACATATTTTTATATCACCAGAGAACCTAAACTTAAATTTTTAACCTTTAAATTTGCTGCCACTTTTATTATTTCTGCTACTCATTTGGTGATTTCCCATTATTTTATCATTACAGGTTAAAGAGTACCCTCATGCGGTGGGTCGCAAGACAGTCCTCATAGCAGCTCTTCAGGCCAGGAACAATGCTCGCATCATTTTCAGTGGCTCTCTGTTTTTCTTCTCCGACGAAGCGTTCAACTCCCCCGTGTCTAAAATCCATGTGAGTTATATTTATTGTAATCCTTAATGCATAATTAATGTATAACTTAACATAAATTCTTGCAATTTAAAAATTTGTGTCAACACAACTAAATCTAGCCATGTGTTTATTACCTAAAGGCAATCTAGATGTTAATATCATGTCTAGACATGATATACATTTCAGGGTAGGATTGTAGAAAATTACAATGAATTATAAAAATATGTTGTATATTCCATTATTGCATCCAAAATAATTATCTTAAAACGGTTACTTTACAAAAGTTTACACTACCAACTGAAAAAGACCTGAAGAATGTTTTGTTCAACATAATTACTAGTTTTGTAAAATTAAAGTGCTAAAAGAAAGCCGAGGTTCTCTGCATTTGCTCTTTATTTCACTATAGTTTATAATATTAATTTGTCTAATTGTAATTCTTCCCAAATTCCAGGGTGACAAAATTAAGTCTGACATTTCCGGCAACAAAGCGCTCTCCGTACGCTTAAGCGAGTGGGCTTTTGGTGAACGCGGCCAGTTGCGCGTGCGCCGCGTGCACCACCACCGGCAGGGCGAGAGGGAGGCCTCCAACACTTACACCATCACGGATACTGTGGTGAGTGTTGTTATTATTCATGTATTACACCTGTGATGCCTTCTTTCTGTCTAAACAGTTTTTTTTATTTATTCACTCCTTGTGCTTTAACTGTCTCGTGGGGTAGATTATTCCATGAGTTAACTACTCTATTTGATAGGAAGTGCTTGTACGGATTGGAGGTATGGCAACGTCAACTACACGAGCGAGTTTCTCGCAGCGATATTCTCGACCGTGCCACTAATTTCAATAGAAACTATTTGGCCATCTCCGAGCGCATCTACATAGGAATGTATAATACCATATAGAAAGGGAACCCCGCGCTGAACGCGTTCAAGGTCGCGATAATAGTCAGCAGTTTCACATCGTATCATACAAGCAGTGAGGGCCGCGCCGCGCGGGCTGACACTCGATTTAATAATACATTGCTACCTTCCTTTTTTTTGTAAAACTCGATAAAAAAACATTTCATGTGTTTTGTGTTTATTTCATTTCATTTAGTGTTTAATAACTAAACAATTTACCTAACTATTCTAGATTATTTTGCTTTAGTATTGTATATAGAGTTCACATATAGTGGTATTCATAGTGATTGTAGAGAATCTTGTAAGTTTCTATGAAGTCTTCTATTTCCTTTTCTTTAATTATATTAGTTAAGTATAGAATGCAGAGTCTGTCTTCATATGGCCTATTTTTAATTGTTTCTTCAACTTTGTCACACCCTCAAATCCTTTTAATTACTTGTGAACAATGCCGCCTTTAGGGGTGTGCTAACGTAAACTGCTTATGATATTATTAAAGAAATTGTGTATTATTCTATAACTTCCAACTGCAAGCCACAGATCTGTTTACAAACATCTGTTTTAGAATAGCACAGACCCCAACTCTTCGCGTGGGTGGTAAAGGACGACAGGGATAACGAAGCCACTACCACAAGCCCTGTGGAACTACACTACCTCTGAAAGAGTGGATTCGTCAACCAGTTTAATGTTTTAAGGCCATACTTTCCTCATGCTTGAGGTGGATCGTGTCCAGTGGTGGACAATAAAAAGGGGTGGCCATGGTTATCAGAATATTGGAAATAACAGTCTACTGTGTGGATAAAGGTTTCTAACTTTCGCTTGCTACATAATATATCTAGAAAGAAGAATTTTACAAAATACATTGTGCAAAGTAATGTCACAGTTTTTCACAACCATCCCGATTGAATAAGTTTTTTTAATAAACCGTAATAACGAAATAATTCAAAACTCGAACCAATTAAGTCCTTCACTAAAAATAAAATTATTTTCAGTAACAAATTAAAAGTTACAAACATGTAGATTTTGTTGTCTTGTCTAAAACGTTATTAGCGCTCGGTAGTATTCTAACGTTAGTAAAACGTTAGAATAAATGATATACTATAAATCACGTACTATAAGTATTGTACAGAATTGTACTATAAATCACGAAACAAAACCTATTGTAAAAACTGGTACAATCTATTCTACTCTCAATTTTCAGCTTTTCCGTTATTTCACTAATATGTATAACAAACACTAAAGCTTCTTTTAAAAAATATATTTACATTTGTCCAACAGGTCTACAGAATTGAAATTGAAGAACTTAGAAATGGCAAATGGCAGCCATTCGAGGCAAATGATGTTCAGCTTGAGTTTGTCCGCATTGACCCATTCATTCGCACCACCCTGGAGAAGAAATCCAACGGAGGGTATGAAGCTATTTTCAAAGTTCCGGATGTATGGGGAGTGTACCAATTCAAGGTGGACTATGACAGAATTGGATACACAAGGCTATACCATTCTACACAGGTTAGTTGTTAATAGTTATTAGAAGTTATTTGACTGTATTTAAGTGATAATATAATTAAATAATTTCTAAAAATCTACCCATAAAACCAAAATACCTTAAAAAATTATTGAGCTACAGGGCTTAGGAGTCATAAGTTAAAAAGGGCCCCACTACTGTCTTAATGACGTCAATAAATAGAAGCGATATTAAATTCACACCTGAATAACATATTGCATCCCACTTCAAATTTTTCTTAAAAACATTTATGTACCTAACTTTCTGATAAAGAAAATTCTTATTCATCTTTATAATATTTAAGGGTTTATCTTCTTTAGTTGTCAAATAAGCTATATAGCAATTTCAAGTAGTCTACTACTCTAGTACGACTATAGTTCTTGCAACCCACGAACGAGCGCCTGTCTTGCTTGTACTCATGAGTGTATTGACGCGAAAAAACCTAAATACATTGACGCGAATGTTACTTATCAACAAGGATAGCTGGCGCGTGTTTTCGACTTACCAGAACTCAAGAAATATTTACGTTTATGTTACCTTTTTCTCTTTTTACTTTTCCAATTTTTAATTTCATGGAATTCTGACATTTGTCATTGTACAACACCAGTCGTCCTAAACATTTTGTGTCTGGTTCTTTTTTAATTATGTATGTATAGTTTTTGATCATTTTGTATAATTTTTTTTTATCAAACCCATAAGCAAAATGCAATTAATATACCTACTTGCATATTTTGCAGTTTTTGCTAAATCAATATCTATACATATTATACTCTATATGTATATAGTGTAATATTTTTTGAAAAAGTCATTGTGTACATTATGAATAGTAGAGAGCTCAAAACAACAATTTGTGGAATTTTCGTCTGTATGAAGGCGCGTCACGTAAAAACCACTGGATTGAATTTAATGGAACTTAGCATAGTTATATATAGTTTATGTGCTGGGGATTACATTTAAAGTACGTTTTATACAGTTTATAGGTTTACTAGCAGTGCCCGCAATAGTAGAATATGTATGGTTAGCTGTGGGAACCCTGTAATAGATCTGGATAAAAATTACCCTAAATGTTAACCTGGAATATAAGTTACAACTATGCCAAGTTTCATTGAAATTCGTCACATTGATTTTTGCGTATTGCGCATTTAGACGGACAGACAGACAGAAAATTGTTGTTTTGGGCCCTGTATCATTCATACTTCAACACTGCAGCGACTTCTTTATTTAATTACAAAATTACGATTTTACTTATTTGAACCTTTGAAAATAGCCAAATAATTTTTATTTTATTAGAACTGCTTACCTTTTTTGCGAGAACATTTTTGTCGTCTGGTAACACTGAGAAATGTCAGAATTCCATCAAATAAAACATCAAGAGTATAAAAACGTTCTTTTGGAACAGGTGTCCGTGCGTCCACTACAGCACACTCAGTACGAGCGGTTCATTCCCAGCGCATATCCTTACTATGTGAGCGCATTTTCCATGATGATTGGAGTTTTCCTGTTCTCATTTGTTTTTCTGTACTACAAGGAAGACTTACCCAAGTCCAAGAGTGAATAATTATTTGATATTTTTTTTTTATTTCATTTGTTTCAAGTTGCGTTTGTGGAAGAGATGTAATTTATGTGAGGAAAATACTGTTTGAAATATGTATATAAAATAAATAAAACTGATTTTTAGTAGTAAATTGTATATTTTTCATTTCTTTATCCACTACACTCTACTCTCCACCCAGACAAGACGTGAATTAAATCATCTTGATATTTTTCAAGTAAGGTTGATCAATAGCTTTATAGAATATAGCATTGAATACTACTAAATGAAATGGGAAGAAACAATGTTGGAAAATATGTAATATATCTTACCATACCATACGCCTATGTCTACATTGGTAAATATAGGCTTCTCCCAAGGCCTACACGAACCTAGTTGTTAAGGATTAATCTATAGTTAATTGAAAAAATGCAAAAGTTCCCAACTAGTACTTTGTAAGGGGAATGCATGCTGCATTCCCACAGCTGCTGAGGGCACTGGCCATGTTACCCTTCTCACAGAAAACTACCTTGAAATGTACTGTATTTCCCCAATGTACGTACGTGTTTCGGTAGCGAGTTAGATATCCCAGAGCCCATTCCCATCCCATCCTATCCCTCCCCATTTTCCCAATCCATTCCTTAATCTGCAAAGGCAATGCATCCGGGGACATTCTAACGTTCGTCATTCTGGCGTCATTCGTCATGTTGGCATGTATCGCGGATGTCTATGAACGACAGTAAGTGGATACTGTCGGGGTATAAGGTCAGTTTTAGTCACAGATCTACGATTTTTTGGTTTTCCCTTTACTAAAACAATCCGAAATAATATCCTTCAAAACATACTGCTAGGTCGAATGAGATTTACTGTAAAAGTTTCTGTCACGTGAATGCCACTTACCCATTGCGATTTCACAAACAAACTACTTTTTGAATAAAGTAAATTGGAAAGAGCTTTGTACTTTTTAAATAATAAATATTCAAACTTGAATAATATTTTTTAATTCAATTTTTTCCTTTTCTTATATGGTAATGGTGTAATTAGCATATTTTGCCAGTATCAAGTTTTCTTATTAAACAATTTCAAAGTCTCAAACATCCTGTTAATGTCCAGTCCCGTCGGAGTAAATCAGGAGTCGCTTAGTAAAGCGATAGTAGGTTTACTGAGTACAGAAGAGAACTCCTCGGAAGCATACGAATAACGCAGTGCCACGCTTTTATTTGATTAGCACAAAAAAACTTTATAATAAACTATCAAAACGCCTAATACACATTTTTTACAATAATCAAAGAAAATCTCAACATCACTTCTCGAGATTCGGCCTAAAGTCCTGTTTTTGAATTCTTTTATCAAATTACCAGTTTTGCTATTTTTTTGAACATAGCCATAACAGTAATTGACAATTCGCTGGGTTGATCTTGAACGCAACGGTTTTATATGGCAATGGCATACATGTCATACATGGCTTTAACATTTATTTCTCGTAAAAATGGTCTAATCTAATGCATTTTCTACTTATAAACAGTTTTATTATTTAAGACTACTTATTACAGTGCCAATTAATTGCTCATGTTAAGTTTCAAGTGTGAATTTGTTGACGTAAAGTGTGATTCGTGTAGGTAGTGAATTGATGTCCTCGTAATTCCTAAAATTTGCTAATTTCTTATGTTCTGCATATGTAATTGTGTCGAATAACGTTGTTGTGTGGCCGCATCGCGTTTCTTAAACGATAAGAAGTCGCGGCGCCTGTTGCAGTGATGTGTTTACATCTGTAACTGACCAGTAAGTATGATGTCATTTTGTGGAGCCTGCCATAAAAAATGTGTTGGCTTTGTGCCCACCCGTTTTCCTGCGAGCGTGATAATTCGAACACGATTTTGTAAAAACATCCACGCGGAAAAAGCACAATGTACCTCTAGGTTATAGCTGACTTGTTCCAGATAAATATGTTAATTAGTATCTCTCTCTGATCCGGTAAGAATTAATGATTTCGCCGCGTTGTTTTCGAGTGTTGTTTATAAAAAGTTTGCGAAAAAACGGTGTGGAGTGACTTGATCATAGTGGAATTTGTTTTAGGTCAGTCATTGTGTGGTCATTGACTGGACTTGTGTTTATGTTACTGCTTTACATTAAACTTCACTATGTGAAATTGCATGCACTAATAATTGCAACATACAAGCATACACAATCCACCTGTATACATAGCACATTCACTACCGAGGACTCACAAAGGTAATGTCTATGTGTTATATGACTATTCAGTTACAATGAAGATTTACTCAGTACTAAGTGTCAAGTTGATTGGTTATGGAAGATGTAGAAAATAAAGATTAATAGATTACAGAAAGATAATTTAAAGCTAAAGAGAATATATGTATCATTTAATTGCAATATTGAATTATAATCTTATTATTATAAAAAAGTTTCTAATTGTCATTTGACACAAACAAAGGCCATGGAAAAGCAAATGTAAATGTATGATAACCTTATTAACACCACCTCAGTGAGATAAGCCATGCACGGGTTTGATGCATCATTCAAGGTTACATGGATACTAGGAATCTAACAACACAAATAATGACCTATTTTTCAGCGTGACCTGTTTTACTCAATTATTATTATTTATAATAAGTCATAAGTCCAATTCTGTTGCTAAAAATTGCTACCACATTTTTGAAATAATGGTTGCTTTATTTTTTAATTTAATTCATATTATATGTTAGCATTAGCAGTTACCTGTTGCACTACTCTTTATAATTATTATTTGATAATACAAAATGCATAAATAGAATTTACCATGAAAAATTCACATATTTTTCAATCTAAAGTGACTTGTTTAATGTTTGTTTTGATGTTACTATCTATCTTATCTCATATTGCTTATGTTGAATAATATTGTACTTCTATGTTTTATAACAGTTATCTTATTATTATTTTTATAGAAAAAGGTGGTAGACAGTGTACCTGGTGGTAAGTGGATCTATTGCATTGCCCATGGACATTTGCAATAATACATGTCAATATCAGTCCAGAATTGGCACACCCCCCACTGCCTATAAACATTGCACTGCCTACCTTTAGAGATTCAGGAATAGAATTTGGATAACAGGGTTGGGTAAATGGAGAATAGGCAGTATAACAGGATGAGGACCTTTTTTCATCCCTGTACACCTCCCAAAGAGGATATATATTATTTGAAAATCAATAAAAGAAATTGATTTGGATTAGATTGATGCAAAACTGCAAAATGTAGAAGAGGTTGGAGGAGACCTTTTCTGGAACACAGGTGGACTCTGATATTGTTGCAAATTTGACAAATTAATAAATAATAATTACATGAATGTTGCTTCAAGGTATTAAGAAATGAAAAAGCTATGAAGAAGAATGAAGAGTCGATAATAATAATAAAAAAGAATTTGCCTGTATTATTACAAACAATGTAGGAATTAGGAATGTGTTCATAAATGCACATTTATCAAATTAATAAGTTAATTATAAGGAAATCTCTTATAAATAAACTTAATTAAGTAATATTAAGAGGAAAATAATAGAATATTATTTTCAAATATAGTATTCATATTCACCAATCCACACTCGATTTTTGCAGTAACTTAAGATCAAGAGTTAGTGTTGTAAAAATGGCCTGTAAGCATTGAGGGCTGTGTCATCACATCACTGATGAACCTGCTTCAAAGTCCAAGTTTTAATGATTGCAGCCCTTGAACTCTTGACCCTGTAACATTCATGAGTGTTTAACTCTTAAGTCTTCATATTAACACTGATGCAACCTCACGAGACTTGTGCCCTATAGTGGGAAGTTATCGAATCAAATACAATGTATAGTATATGTGTATGTAGTATTTTTTATGTGAAACAATTTTTTTCCTCTGCTCTACTAATATACAATGTTATTTTATATTACAGCATTAGCAGTGATAGAGCGGAGATGGATCCATCCCGTAGGCAGCGCACCCAGACCAAGGCCACTGCAGAGGAACAGGCCCTTGATCAGATAGCCAAAGAGGTTAGTACACATTGTTTTAATAAAGTTAGTGGAACGGTAAATATGAAGAAGTTATAGACGTCATGAAACTGTTGTATTGTATGACTGCACAGTTTTCAACTGAACAAACTGATTATTCAATTTTTTTTACCCAAAAACCTGTTAGTTGTGATGTCTATTTATTTTTACTTACATTTTTTTTCATTTATTTCTATGACAAAATAAAATTGGAATTTTTAACTTACTATGTAGTCACCTACAGAAACCCTCAAGGTTTATATGTAGGTGGTTCTTGTTACTTACCTATATTAATAAAATAAGATTGAAATAAGATTTTTGTCTTCACTGGTGTGTAGGTTCTGGGAGTTCAGTTGGCAGTTCGTTAAGTATTCTCATTCCAATTATGTATGTTATTGTACTTAAGTTTCTCCTGTGTGTGCACGAATCTGAGATCTCTTAAGTGCCCACATCTAATGTTCTTATTTAAAAGATGTTTATTTTCTATTTCAATAATCAGTACTGTTAATTTACTTTGCTAAACACGTCCAGGACTCTGATATACTTCTGGTGTAATTTGATTTTAAGTATTTAGATTTCAGCTAATACTGAGATTTGAGACTTACTTTCATCTACAATAATCATTAAATGACCGCAAGAAATTGTGTGCGAAATCTTGTTCTTAACTTTTACCATCAATTTGCAATAGCCAATTTTTAATGTATTTTCTCAAAAATCTCATACAGCGGCAAGTTAAGCTATTCACATGACCACCTCAATATCGTTGTAATAAAAGCATGAATGTAATATATAGGTATTGATATTATGAAAAAAATATCATGTAATATAATTGAATGAATCAGAGGAGATAAGCAACTGTTGAAAATAATTAAAGCATAATATCTTATATTGTACAAATACTTCACTGAACTATAGTAATTGTAAAAAGAAAAGAACATACCAATATCAAGTAATTAAAGAGTTATTAGAATGATGCTTATATAACACAGAAGATCCATGGCAGTTGTGAAACCTACATATCAATTATACACTGACAAGTGTGCATGCTATCATTTCTTTTCTTATGATAAGATTACTGGCACTCTTCGATTGTAATGTTTTATATGCAATGTGACATACATATTGTACTTTTCAATTAATGTAATTCAGAATTAATTCCAAATGTATCCATGGGCGACAGTATTCACTTACCACCAGGTTCTGACCACCTTCTGCCTATAAATGAGTTAAACTAATTGTTCAAATTATGTTTGATTTAACTTTATATTAATTATGATCAAAATTAAAATATCTTAGAAGTAATGGAGATGGCTTAGAAGTCATATAAGTTAGAAAAGAATCCAAATATAGGACTGTGACGTCATTCTTCTATAGTCTCATTACAACCACGTATTAGTGATAGAGATAGCAATATCTTCCTGCCCCAAATAGTCTTAAACTCATATCTAACCATTTTTTTAATGACTTTGAATAATTCTTTTCAATATAGGTTTGTTTTCTAGTTGTTGAATAAGTATAAAACATCAATTTCAGGAGCAATAAACTATCTAGTTATATATACCTAATAGGATATCTTTATTGGGGCTTTATGTGTTTTTTTTATTTGACCTTATTTAGAGTAACTTTGCCAATAAGCAACTTTTCACTAAACCTAATTATAGACACAGGCTCAGAGTAGACATAATGCAATTTAATAACTACTTCATTGATGGGATTCAATCCCAACACTGTCAGCTTGACAGGCAGCGCGGCTAAATGAGTCAAAGAGGTCATTAATTAGTTGCCAAGCCATTGTAGTGCTTAACAGGACACGTGAGAGCAGAAACATGTGGTACATTGCAGTTTAATGTAAGGTTTCTGTACTGTCATGTTTAGTCACCTGCATGTAATACATACATTGGATGTTTGCCTAGAGTTTAAAGATCCATACATACATTTCCCAGCATAGTCCAGTTGGCGAGACGACTCTTTTTGGGCAAGCAAGACATGGGTTGTCTCTGGCCGATATTCGACGTTGTGTTATTTTACATTGAGCACCACCCACCACCCGTGTAGAACTCCTGCGGATCCGTGTAGAGCATGCGAGCGGGCGATAGTTGCCCCATTTACTTTTAGTTTTACAGTTTAAAAAAGTCATAAACAAATCCGACAAATGCGACTTACCATTTGACTGGTTAATTTATACAATAGTAAAATTTAACAGGACGTTATTTCATTCATAAGCAGTTGTCGTTAGGTAGTGTGATTTTGATACTTGTGACAAAATGTATAATGAGTATGGCCGCCAAATTTGTACATTTGCGAAAAAATATCTGTCCTCTCAATATAGAGTATTAAAAATTCCATGTTATTTTATTTAATGATAAGTTGTAAATAGAATCTGGTCCGCAGTATCATGTTTATTCATAAAAATAATTTAAATTCTATTTGGTTGTATTTAACGAGCGTAAATTTAAATTAATTATTGTTATCTCACCTGATGCGGCCGCTCTCGTCACAGATATCAAAATACTATGTGCCTCTCTCCCGATGCACCCACAAGCGAACACAGTGTTCTAAAAACACGAGCATACGTACAAAATAAGTGATATCGTCAAAATGTGAATATCGGCTGCAGATTAAATAAATATAAATCGCGAGTAAGCCCTTTACTTAACAATTAGTAATTTCAACCAATTAATAATTTAATTAGTAATCATATATATCAGCCATTAACGTGTAAGGCCTCCCTTAGCCTATCAAGTTCATTGCAGGCCACTGGCGTCCCATTGTGGTTAAGAGGAAATTTAAAGGCCTTAAAGCACCCTGCTTGCGGTCGTTGCGAGTTGGCCGATCCACTTTTTTTGTGGTTATTTAGGTCCTGCGGCTGGTGGTAGGCACCCTGTCAAGCTAGGCTGGGTTGTCACTACAAGGCCATTAGCACCACCCAATAATGATAATGACTAAATGATTAAAAAATACCGTAGTCAAAAACCTTTTTTTGTTCACTGCTAGACATTGGCTTCCTCGTGCATATTATCTTGTTCATGAGGGATATAGCCTTAAAACGTCACGCTGGTCGAGTGGGTTGGCGAGTTCCCTCTTTTATAAGTGGTGTAGTTCCTCAGGGCTTGTGGTAGCGGCTTTGTTATCCCTTAGTCGCCTTTTATGACACCGACGGGAAGAGATGAGGTGGTGGTCTTCTAAAACGGCCGACACCACACAAATAAATGATTATTTAGTAATTGCTATTCTTGAAAAAATACTGTGTTCCGATTTTTCTCGCATATTGGCGCACTGTGCAGTGTCGCACCTGTTAATAGACACAATAAAATAGATACGATCAAAATAGACTTCCGCGTGCACACCTTCGGCTTCGTGCTAGGCATTGCAGTTAGGATTAGCGCAGTGGTTGGGGACCTCGTGTTGGAACTACATCGGAAATTGGATCGCGATTAGTGTGAATTGGCGAATTAAGCGAACAATATCACAACAACGTTTCGCAACTTTTTTTTCTATATTTAAAAATAAATAACGAATTTTTTTATATATATATGACTAAATAAATGTTTACGCCTATTTAAGTTTATGATTTGAATGCCATTATAAATTCTCATCTAAATTAATCTGTGGTATTTTAGGCAAATGACAGATAGGTTAGTATGTCTTGTGTGCATCGACCTATGTTATCTTGTGATTGTTGTATTAATATACTGTCGCTAGGGTTGTCTCTCGTCGTTAAAATAGCTGGCTTAGTTTCGCGCCTGCCACATGTGATATACTATATAGTAGAGATGAAACGGATAGTCGTTTGGCCGGATACCGGATATTTGGCAAGCTGCGAAGCCAGGTGGCTGGATATCCGGCGGCCGAATTTACGAAAACAAGCGAAATCGTCTGTTGCCTTCGAACGCTGAAAATTTAGTCTTTATTCACCATAATGTACCTACCACTTGTTAATTTTGAGTATTATTTTTAAATATTCTCTTTGATAAAAAGAAAAGAACAAGTGTTTTTTACGTTTTTTAGTTCACTATTATGGTGATTATGATTACTTATGATTTTCAGAATCTGCGAGGTTTTTGTACGTTTTTAGTTTAAATATTTAACATTAAAGTGAATATCTCGGAAGGTAATTTTAATTTTTTGAAACGAACTTAGTGAATTTTTGTAATTTTTTCACCTTTAAATAAAAGCCGTTATAATTATAAGCTATTTTATTATTATTTACCTCACAAAGATTCATTTATTGAAGTTGAGTTTAGGAAATTATCATAGTTTTTGAATATCCGGTATCCGGCCGGATAGTAAATTTAAGCCGGATACCGGATAGTACCGGATATCCGTTTCGTTTCTAATATATAGCAAAGAATAGAAGTTAAGGATTTTGTCATAACGAATTTGTTTGTATCGCAGTTTTATGAAGATTTTTGTTATAGCAGTGTATAAACTTTAGTAGGCAGTTGCATTATTATTTTAAACTGGCGGCGTTATTTTGTCGGCTGGCTTATCTTTAGCCGGTTAGCCCAATTGCTGTGCAGGGGGCCCCGGATTTGGTTCCCCGGCCGACATTCATTTGCTCAAAAAAATATGGTACATGTTTCGTGAGTGGTGTATTCGTCTTTGTGATTATTTTTTTTAATAAATAACGCCACACAATGGCCCCCACTAGGATTCCCTGTGCCGTGGGTCCAGAGACACATCCAAAGACGAATACAACACGTGCAACACCCAGACCCTGAAAACATTTTGAAAGCATTCAAATTGTCTTCAGCTATAGATTCAACTAGATTATCTTTATTGATGCGGTTGAGAACCCTAACCGTTGCGGCGTTAATCTATTTGTGCGCGGGCGCATGCCGACCGCGGCGGATCGCGGCGCGAAACAAAACGACAGCTGGCCGAAATAGACGCGCTCTTCTAACATATTAGGTCTTTCTCGACACTTCTTTACTGTTAAAGTTCCGACCGTAACACTTTATTCATCCAAATCTCAAACAGTACTTATCCAAATCTCATAGAATTAATCTTATTTTTGAATAAATATGTCACAAACCTGGATAAGGTTTTTTTATGGACGAAGGCGTCAGACGAGCATACAGTCCACCTGATGGTAAGTGGGTACTGTCGCCCATAGACATCCGCGATACATGCCAACATTAGCTTATAAGTCTAGAGCAGTGCAACCGGTGTGCCGCAATGTAACCAAAATCACTCAGCAGGAGGTGTAACCAAGGCGCACGAGCTTGACAAATTTCCAGCGGTTTTACACACTTTTTCATTTATTTACTGATTTTTAACTTTATAATTAGTAATTTTATAGTAGTATATACGTATATTTTATTAGTTTTTTAATCCCTATACTTTTAATTACATTTTTAGTTTAGATGTGCTGCCAAATTTTGAAAAAATATAATTGTGCCGCAAGTAAAAAATTGCAAATTTGCAGGTTGCAAACCACTGGACTAAAATCTCCCTTTTCACTCCAAAATTAAAACTGTAACCTACTTCTATTTATCGATATGGCTTCTTTTAACAATTACGTGTGTGATAACTTTTTAATGAATACAATAACAATTGTCAAGTTGTTTTTTTATTCCCTTTGCGACATAGAAATAAGCACACATTCCTCTATAAAAAAGACTTTGTATTAAATTGATTGAAAAGCCTTGCCCTTCATAAATATTCAGCTGCATATAACGAAATTAACGCGCCAACAGAATGAACACGATTTGTACAAAATAAACATCTTGAAGTCCAGAAGAGGTTGCTTATTGGAATTATTTATGTGTATGTTTATAAAGACGGTGAATATTGATTAACTATTTGTTCCTATTTCTGGTGCTCTTCAATCATCATCTGTGTGGAAAGTCGTGATTTATGGTTTTAGCTTAGATGTTCCCTTTTGGAGATTTAAGAGTGGATTTGAAAACGAATTGGGAATAACAGGACGAAACAAATCCTAAAATACGTGTAATGTCCTCATATAATGTCAGACATGTACCTACTGTTGTGGCCGTTTGGTGTCGATCGGCTTTAGAATAGCATCAACCCATCTCCTCCCATGGGTGTCGTGTCATGACGACCAACGGATAACGAAGCGGCTACCGCAAACCCCGAGGAGCTCTATATCACCTCTAAAAGAGTGGTCTCGCCAAACCGCTTGACCAGCGGCGCGTTTGATGTGCATGATGTGAACATTGTTTTGATGTACACAAGACAATGTGCATGAGGAAGCCCATGTCCAGCAGTGGATGCTGAAAGGGCTGCTTACGATTTTTGTACGATAATGTGCAATATACTATTTTAAATAAATTAAAATAGAGTATCGATATAATGTGTTTATTGTTGAAAGTAAACATTACACTTTATACAATGTTGTACTAGGTCACGTGTTTCCGCGAACAGCCACAAATGTCCACAAATAAATTTTAATACTCACAAACGATATACCAGGAATAGGGAACTGCACGTTTCCTGCTTTCATGAAATATGGATGCAATTAATGATATGGATATATATTTTACCTTCCTAGTTTTAAAGTTTTCGAATCAAATGTTTTTTGTACTTGCCACAATAGAGTTGGCAATGTGTGGAAGGAATTTGAATGTAAGTACACACGGTATAAGTACTTAGTACTTTCTATTTAGTATTTTTGTTTGAATAATTGCTGCCGTTTTAATTTTAGCATTTGAAGAATTATTGTGACGGGATTTTTTTTTAATAAAAGTATTTTGCTTTACCGCAGCATTTAGAATACGGTAGTAGTTGGCTGTAATTGAAGTTGATGTTTTGTAGTTCATTCGACAATTAGAGAAGAAAATAAAATCCATTAACAAAATATTTTTTCAAATTCATTAGAAATAATAATAGTAGAAGACCGTGCGTACTGGCGGTCCTTAGGAGAGGCCTAGATAGAGACATTAGAGAGACACAGGCTGATGGTATGGTATGGCGCTTGAGAGTATCTGTGTATCTGTGGTGGGGCTAGCTATCTCTAACTCTGTCACACACGCGTGAACACATGACGTTACTGTGTTATTGACGTCATAACACATTAGCTTGATGATTTTCTAACTTTGACTTCTGAACTTTATAACTGTCATTTCTCAATGTATTTTAAGTTTGATTTCATAGATCGATTTGTAGTATTTAGGAATTTTAGGAACTATATAGTATAGGTATTTGAAAATGCACTCGAATCTTGCGCTTCGCTTATCTACTTAACATTGGAAGATAAATTGTACAAGTATGTACCTTCGGCAGCACAACACAAGTGCATCGATCTGAGTTCACTTGAAAGTATGATAATCGTGGATCAGTTAGTGACTCACTGACGACGGAGCGATGATGGAACTCCTTTGATTTCTCGAAGTCAATATGTAATATCGTTATGATAAGAGTATCTTTGCCGTTAATCAATTAGTCAATAGATACCGGCGTCGATTCCCGGTCGGACATCAATTTGTAATGTTAGTTCTAGTCTAGATGGTGTGTTCGTCTTGGTATGTGTCTCTGGACCCACGATACTAATAATGTGGCCACGCCCACTGTACGCCATTGAATGTGACATTAATTATATATTTGAAGTCTCAAAGAGAAAATCCTTAATCACGCTTCTACATAATATAAAATGTAAACTGTACATTTGTGCTATAACTTAAAAATATTTTTTGTGTACCATTGATTTAATGAAATTTTCAATCTTTAACTCTCCCTATCTTTAAATTTAATCATTTCATAAAATTCTTTCTCAATTTGTAGCCTGTGACTTGACTATTAAAAAAGGAAACTCGATCGCATCGTAAATATCTGAGTTCAATGTTTACTACACCTTTCTGGCAAAAAGCATCTCGTCAAATTGAAATCCCCGATTGACGTTATTGTAATAGGATTACTGCAACGCGTATATGTCATCAACATCACGTTTATTTTACACGTGGAATCCTTACATATGTTTTACTTATTTCTCTTCAATATAGGTACATAATATACAATACCTTTTACCATGTCAGTCGTTACATTAACCAATCATACAAAATATTCGTTAAACCAATTATAGTGACGTGATCACATCACGAAACGAAAAAAATTTGACGCTTGATCAAAAATTATATCAAATATTGCCCAAATTTTTATCGATATGTGTATTCTGATATCGATGTTTCGGAGAAAAGAATTCCTCGCATGCACAATAATCGAACCATATCTTAAAATTCATATCTCGTTTTAATCTCGATTGTAAACCTTCGATCTGGATGAATTTGCGTGTATTTTCGTTTACCCGACTTTCAGGGAAAATTATAGTTCAAATGACTCACATAATTTCATATTGATGTATATTATATTTTTACTTTTTGTAAATTGTAAAAAAATGCAATACTTACGTGTTATTTTTTAAATTTCTGTTACTTCAAACCAAATGTTTAATAGATAAACTTCTCATTCAAATGCTTTAGTATTTTTGGTAAAACAAGTGACCCAGACAATTACTTATTGTTAGTGTATGCAAAAGAATGGTGTATAAAATTTGACGATGTTTAGTCACGACACACTCAAGGTTTTTACTTTTAAATTACTTATGCTATTAATACCAAAATTACAAGATGTGAGTACGTTCTTTGGATGGGGGTCTGTTTAGCGACATCGGCTTATAGCATCCTACTGCACAATCCTCTCCTAATATTCACGAGGAGCTTTCGAGGCTTTATCCACGAGCTTAGTGACAGTTTAGTTCATATCGATAGATCATTATCGGAATACACATGCCCCAGATTTATTTTTTTCATTTTCGTGCATCCATATTTCTTCACGATGTTTTCCTTCATTGCAGAACTAGTGAAAAATCTATATTTAAGTAGAAGCTCAGTTATACAGTGCGTGGTTTAAACGTACGATATCAGGAATGAGAGTCGAGTGTATTGACAAGGGAGGAGACTATGTTGAAAAATGATTACATATTAAACCCCTATTTTTGTGTAAATAAATTGTAAAGCGAAAAGTGTACATAATTTTTGACTCACTCTCGTATCTACCCGTTTCGGCAGTAAATGAGATATGCCAGAGTGTATTCCCATTTGCATCTCATCCTATCCCTCCCCATTTTCTCCAAATCCATTCCTAAATCTCCAAAGGTGGGTAGCGTATCCAGACTGCCAATATTTGTCATTCTGGACTGGTGTTGGCATTTATCACTGATGTCCATCGGCGACAGTATCCACTTACAAGGTGAACTATCTGCTAGTCTGCCGCCTTTTTTATAATTCTATTCTTTCATATAAAGATATACTTTTAGTCGTCTCATCTCTATTTCTTACTTCAAGAATGTCTCAAAATTTTTATCCCATATAATTATGTCTAAATAAATAATTATTACTAAGTTATTAGCTACATACATTCAAATAAATGATTATTTAGCTACTTATTCATAGTGAAAGTTTCAGGTAAGCCAGCTAAAACAGTGTTGTCTAAAGTTATTCCATCGCGTGAGTATTGGCCAAAGGATACCATTGACCTATGCAAGTATATCAACCAACCGAATCGTCCGGATGTGTAACTAGGACTATTGGTCACTCACTTCTAGTTTGTGCTCGTTAATTGCTCTATTGCTGGCTCAAAATCAACTGCTAAATGAATGCCTAGTAATTTGTTGGTAGCCGATATTGATTCAAGTTGACAGTATAACTACTCGTGACAGGAAATTATGTTCCCGAAAATTGGAGTTTATTGCGTATATTCGGCAGCTGATGAACTCATATCTAAAGGCATTTTAATTATAGTATCTACCAATCAAGCGTTCGCACAAATACAAACTACTTTGCAGCTGATTATCAACTTATTCAATAAGCGGTTAGGGAGCGCCAATCGCAAATACAACATTGTAGAACAAATCTATTCATTCCGTTAGGTTAGTTAGAGCAATGAATGTGGATATTTTACCGTAGTACCTCATTCACGAACGCAAACAAGTTTGTAATCGTGCCAATGCTCGTTTGGCCAATGTTTTATTAGAATGGAATTTTCAAAAGATTTATTCTTTCATTAATTCAGTTCGAATTATAATTAATAGGATTCCGCATATCGTGGATATCATCCACATGGAAAATGTTGTCGAAGGTTTACACATTTAAGTGAATTGCTGTTTGATCATGAAACCTTATTAGCTGTGTTATTGTTGTTTTACAACAAATGGAACGATACACTTTCTATGGAAATAGTCTGTTCACAGGAACTAAACACGACCTTCGAACTGTATGCCGCTTTAGGAATAGTATAGCGTTTGCGTCTTTTATTTGTAATTCTTGTTTATAGTCTCGCGTCCTTTGTGCGTTTTGTTTCTAGAACCCAATAGAAGTTGAATAAATTGAATTTAAAAAGGAATTTGCTATTTCCGGTCTTCATATGTATACATAAATTAATAACTAATAATAAATTAATAAACTAACAAAATCACCATTCGATAAATTATTGGATAATCTCTCAACAAACGCAATTTTTTTCTACTTTGTACTACATTAATTTAATTCTCCTTTTCTAAATCACAAAGTATTTTGGTAAACTTAAGTACGAGTATATGTACAGTGCTCGGTAATATGTATAACATGACGTAAATGGTAATGAGATAATTATCTATTTTCATTTTTGTAGAGCACCTCCATCGTTAAAGGTCGTTAAGGCCTCATCGTTGTTTTCAACACAATGTCCGATAATCCCCTTCTCAAGTACGTCGACTTGCTAACCAATTTTAGCTCAATGAATAAAAATGTATTATTGAAAGTCATAGTAATTTATTGGAAGAAGACATGGAAGGCTTTGTGGGTAGCGCGGTTGTGCCATGTGGCGAGTGTCGCAGGTCATCGCCCCGCTCCATCGATCCCCTGTCCCAGTTTTGCGGGGTTCGTTCTGAACGCGTTCCTGGACGCACGCAGGTCTGTCTAGGCAGCCTGCGCATGTCTCTACCAACATGATATATTTAATATAGCTATTACAACACTCCACAAAGATTATGAAGTATGATCTTTTGTTACCTATGTTTTCAAATGTGTACTGATTGGGATATTTGCTAAGGTTGTAAGTAGAAAGATCCTAATAGCGAACATAAGGTTGATTAATTTGTAAATATTGAAACTACTCAAAATTGTTGCTAATAAACTAGGGGTCTACTCTGATTTTACGCTTCTAAAGTTTCGGGTCCGACCGACTAACTTTTCCTTCGTTCGGAGCTCTATATATGTATATTATATCGGGTAACTCCGATTATTTAAAAGGTGAGATATTGTTATCGTGAAATTTGACGTTTAATCCCCAAATGTATCTCTTGTCAAAATTTATATTTCGATAGTTGTTTCGTGCGATCGGAGTAGTTTTAAAATGTCAAATGAACTTCGTTCGGACCATTGATTTGAGAATACATACTAGACATGTTTTACAAGCATCCTAGGGCAGACACCTTAGTGTAATAGTGTTCTATGTTCAGTAGCTCTTGAATTATTTAATTTATATGTGTTTGGAGAATAGAAAATTCTTATTACGTAGAAAAAAAATCAAATTTGACTTTAATGAACCCGTCCTTATCTGCTTCACTCTCCTCCCCTAGAAGTTGCCAACCAGGTTTCTTTGGTAAGAACTTATAATGTGTCATCTAGTCTATTCCAATTGATATTGATTGAACCATATTGATGGTTCGGGCCGATATATCGTCGTAAATGTTTTCGTGGTGAGAATCTACCGAAATATTGGCCGAAATTTTGTTTTTCGTGTTTTCGGAGTAGACCCCATTGAGTTGAAATAAAAACCGATTTTATTAAATATTGCTCTTTTAGTTTGTGATGTCATTGCTTTTTATCTGACAGTAAGCGATTCATTAACGATAACTAACAATAATCTCAGGATTATTCATTAAACAATATTTCCAACACATATGGGTCTTGATTCCATCTTTAGTTTTCTGGAGCTACTCACCCTGACTTCCTTCAGATGGCATAATGATTTGCTAGGGAACCTGAACATGGCATAGGCTGTGTCCAGGCCATGTTAGCATACACGTAGGTTTATCTGTATTAGTTTACCTCTCTAAAAATGAAAGAATTTTGGAAATCGGTGCATACCTAGTTTTTGAGTTTATCACTTGCATAAAAACAATAAATAAAACAAATTAAGTTTAAAATACTAATAACAATATCATTTTTGTGACATATTATTTTTTTAATTATCACTAGTTCGGCGGCGAGGGAAAATATCGTTCTCGAGAAATAAAAAAAAAAAAACGAGTATGTGTATACATCCACCAATCGGCACTGGCCCCGTGTGGTGGATTATGACTCGAAACCCCACAGTGATTCACTGGGGGAATCCTGTTCTCTGCAGTGTGCTGCAGACGTTATAGGCTGATATCAATCAAGCGTCGTTTGAGATTTACAGATCCTCATAATTATAAAAATAGTTTCACTTTGCTCTGTGCCAGTGAACTCGAAGCTAGCTCCTATTTGGTTGCTAGAGTTAAATGCTTCATCATAATTAATTCGGAGATGCTACTCAGAGAATGCTCAGTTGGCTGACTCACGAAGTAATTGTGGATGAAAGTGCGCGTTGATTTAGGGCAATTGATGACAGGAGTACTTTTGTATGCACTATTACAAATATACAACACAATAAGATACGAGTTCTGAATGCTTCAAGAATAATTTTGAAGACAAGTTTTTAAAATTACTATAAATTCATAGGTTATGTTTGAAGGTTACGTTTTTGCTACATAGGGACCCTCATGAATCCCTCCATTCACATCAGTCGTGGGAAGTTTCTTTAAATTTCAATGACAAATGAAAGGTTTCATCCGTGACAAAAGCTTAAAATGTATTAGATATATTATTAGTATTTGGAGATTTGGAAAAAGACATTGTTTGAGTAACTATTTGACACTGAAGTCCAGTGGTACTCCTAAACCTAGGTCTACATCTCCTCCGAGTTTGCCCGTGACTTTATGAACAGCTTTTTCAAACTTAATAAAGCGTGATTGATTAACTAGCAGGCTAAAAGCTTTTTGAGAGCACTGTTTTAACTGTCTTTATTTAGTACTCAAACTAAGCTAATAAAACTAGCGAATTGCCGTCTGGTCTGGACTGTGACGTCAATAGGATCGATCTGTCTACGCCCCCACCACCGGGAGGCTGATGCAATTTCACGATATACTGCGGAACGCCCATTTTAAATTTGCGACAAATGTACGCGGTGATTTGTTTTTGATTATTGACATGCTTTTTGGATATATCGATATTTCGCTGATTATTATGATTATGAGGTATAGTGAAACTATGTATCAAAGTAACCGTAATCGCAACCAGCCTTCTTAGTATCCACTCGGGCCTCCTTATGCACAATGTCTTGTGCATCAGGGATGTATGACCTTGAAATGGTCTGCTGGTCAAGCGGGTTAGCGAGTCACTCTTCTAGAGGTAGTATAGTTTCTCGGGGCTTATGGTAGCCGCTATCAAAGCAAGACACAGACTTAAACATAGGGTTGTGAGGAAATATTTTTAGGTTTTGTAATTGAGATCTTACAGAGTGATCTAGTCGGTAGTCGCTTTATCCGTGAATTTGTATGAATATTCCCATATAAATGAGAAAATCCGTTGGTTGATTGCTTATTGGAGCGTATAAACGAAACTGACACAGTTAGGTCCCCGGATAGTATACTTGATTTAACATCATCCAAATAGAACATAAAGTATGGTTAAGAGATAACGCTGTTGTTGTGTGGTGAATAGATGTTTGAATAGAACGAAAGAAGTCAGGTAGAATTTATTCATCTGAGCAAATTTCAGCTTGCCATGTTTTTTCCAATATCTAGTGGTAAATGGATACTGTCGCTCATGGACATATGCGATATATGCCAACATTAGTTAGAAATGCTCTAAGTTTGTACGTTCAAAGATGCGTTGTTTACCTTTTTACATTCAGGAATATGGAGCATAAATTAGAAAGAATGGGGACACTTCCCATTCGATGGGATATGATGAGAAGTAGATAATGTTTTCACACAGTTTCAACTTATAACGTGCCACTCACTGTCTTGTAATCGCGAGAGGTTATTGCTATGATATTGTAAAAATATTTAGAAATCAATATCTTAGAAGTTCAGTGAAACTACAATTTTGTTTGCACGTTCTACACGTTTGATCATTGGCTCCAGTTAGGATAATTACGATGGTTTATAGTTTATGGGTGCAATGCAAACCACCTAGAGTAACCACCTCATTCCCACCTATTATATTTTTTCTGTCACGGGTTTCCGAAGCCACAATATATAAGGTTTGCATAATTTGGTTTCACGCATATTTATGCAAAAAATGCAAAGTTATCGGAGAAAACTTATTTCAAATTCTAATGTTAAAATTGAAATATTGCGCATTATTCATTTCGTAAACAGCCTGTGTTGTCATATACAACCACGCATTTATAAGGCTATGAAATAATTGAATAGGATTTTTTACTTTGTAATTCTTTCGGTTTCGAATTTTATTGCAGCTAGTGATGAGATCATTGCAATCGAAAAAATACGATAAAAACCGCCTATAATGAGGAAGAGGAAGGAAATGTTTGGCAATCATTACGAAATCGGTTTATAGGCTCATTGCATCATCGGCGCAGTGCAAACAGGCTGTAAAATGAAGTTTAAACACATCGTATGGAGATATAATGTTAGAAAGTTTATTTGGTTTGTCATTTTGTTTGGTCTGGTTTCTATGTTTTGTTTTTAGAATTCAGTCTTATTTCAGTCACACATGTAATACTTATATTGTCTCCCAATTTACATAAACTGATTAATTGTATATACTCATAAATACTAAATCTATTCAGTCTTGATCAATAACTTGTGCTGTCTAGATGTTTTACGGGGAATCACATGTTTTATATGTATTTTGTTGAGGATTTAATAAGTTCTTTCTCGTTTAAGTGAGAAATAAATAGTTTTAGTACACATCTCGTATCGTTTATTGCTAGTATAAGATAAATATTTACGAGTTCGGATCTCACCTATATTACCAAATGGAAGCTGAACCATCGATGATTAAACTATTACACATGAAATACAAGTTATATAGGCCCTATCAGTGGGCTAGTTCACGCGAGGCTGGGGGTTGTTCAGTTGGGCGGGCGGCTGGAGGGGCGCTCAGGGCGACCGAGAGGAAGGGGGAATCTCCAGCGTCAACGACCGCCATTCGCTCGTCTGCGAACGCGAGACAACACCGTGCCCGTCCTAGGCGACACCCGAACAAACTCAACTTTCGACATTCCCGTCGTCTGTACAATTTGAACACACTCGAGTCAGCTGTAAATTGAATGTGAAATTCGTCGGCCGCTGATTGCAAATTACGGTTAATTGTTGCTACTACATTCCGAGTGACACTTGCGCCGTGTCTGTTCTACCTCAGTTTAAATCGTGACCGGTTATGTGATTTATTTTGAAGCGTGCTTTTCGAACTCTTAATCTGTAGGCGTTCGCTTGCCGGTTTCGGTGACACATTGCGTGAAACGTGAAAGTGACGCTGAGACTGCATCGATTTAAAATAGACGTTTTTATTTATGAACAATGCGTTTCGAGGCGACAACTTCCTAGTGCGGTGACAGCGCATCAATTATGTTCGCGTAGACTGTTGAATTTTGGAGCATGATGGTTCGTCTCGGGTTGGCGATGGTGGTCGGAGTGGCACCGGCCCTGGTCTCGTGGTGGCGGGGTCAAGGGCCTTGGTTACCACCGCTGCTGGTGACCAGTCCTGGCACGGAAAAGGCACCGAAGTCTTGGCCGCCCCGCCGCTCGCCGTCGCTTTCAGACTGCCTAGAGAGTAGCAGCGACGAGGAGTCAGCCCGATCGATCGTCTGCCACGTGAGACCGAAACTTGTGAGTATCTAGGCTTTAGTTTTAAATTGTATTTATGTTCGATACTTGCATAGAAATGCTATATATATCATAGATCTTCTTTTCCGGAGACACGGGAAACAATCAATACAGGTTCGCGGAGGACGTAGGTTTTCAGTTATGTTTGAGTTACTCGAACACAACTGCAGTTGCATTTAATGAATAACAGAATAAATCACTTTCACATTTGCTCAAATAATTGTCCTTCTTTACTTCTTTTTAGGTACTTTTCAAGGTTTCACTTAGAATGATCTGAAACCTGACAAGTATTGTAAAGATTGCTTTCTTCTTTCTAAATATTATTAATCTCTATAAAATTACAGCCTTTAAATATATTTTTTTCTGATCTTTTTTTCTCTATATTCATCTGCAACTGCGCGCAGAACTCAAGTTTCCCTCTGAAATTAGGTCATGGAATCATCCATATTTGTAGCGTACTTTTTATTAATTTTCGGTGTGATTAAACTGTTTCTTTTCACTAACATAAACACGCGTAATCGCTCGATTGCGTACATTCGAGCAAATTATGTTCATGCATCTATTTATTGCACGATTTCCATTGATTTCATTTGACGATTCATTGCTTTCATGAATACAATATTCATAATATAATACAATAGTTCCTATCGCGAATCCCTGGACGGCGCTGCAGTGTATACAATATACATCCTAATAATTAAATTATTCATATTTTATTGTTCTTTATATTTATATACTCTATGATATAATCAAATCTGATTTCACAATAATTAGGTGTGTTTCATCAACCATAAATCTAACATATAACCTAAGACTACTTATTTGCTCCGATGCCATTACATAAAAGGAAGCGTCAATATTCCTGTCGGTCTCTCTACCAACGCTGTAATCTTTCCTGACAAGTGACAAACTTTCTCCTTTGTTTTAACACTATAGGAAATGAATTGTGATTGTGTCGATGACGTCATCACATTTGAGTTCATAATTTCAGTTGGGTTTGTATTCATCGGTACAACACTACGTTGCATTTGAAGTTGAACTAATGTACATCAGACTATTCAGTGTGTTTCTTTGCGTGTGATACTGATGTGAAGTCTGCATTTGATTAACGCATTTGTATTGATACAAAAACCACCTGGAGAATTATTCATAGTGGTCTATAAATCCCTGATTTTTGTTTGCCACAAGCTGAGTAAAACATTATTCACATGTCTATAATATAAAAATATATAGCGTTGCCCTGTGATGTACTGACATGATATTGACACAATGTTACGCTAATGAGATTTAGATACAAATTCATAAAACTATTATCACTGATTATATTATAACGCTCTTATCATTATCTGTCTCTTACAGGATTTCTGTTATTATCTATAAAAAAAAAACTAGCATTTTTTTTATGAATAGAATAGAACTTATTACATAGAGCGGTTGATAGCCTATTCCATAGGTATCTATACTCTACCCACATTCGTGTGGTCGTGAGTTCAAGCCTCGGCCCGTACCACTGAGTTTCTACTTAAGTACGATTTTTTTTTTGAAAACATTTGTTCGGCGGTGAGGGATAACATCGCGAGGAAACCAGCATGCTAAAGATATGAAAAAATAAAAATATGGAGTATGTGATCACCAATTCACACTGGGCCCGCGTGGTGAGTGCTGAGTGCGTAAGGGGAGAGTGCTTATGGGACACAGGCAAAAGAAAATACTTGTAGGGAGGCAGAGCAGATACGCGCCGCAACATAGCCCTAGCAGGCGAACGGCGCGTACCTCCCGACGATTTGGTCCGTATAACCAAAAGGTTGGTAGGACCATGGGTGGAGGTGGGTAAGTATCGGGCCCGCGTGGTGGATTACTGCCCGAAACCCCTCAGTAGTAGGGAGTAGTATTCCCTAGTATCACTAGGGAAGGCCTGTGCCCTGCAGTCCGACTTTATAGTCTGATACAAGTACAAGTTATAAGCCTAGCCCCTCACTCCTAGAACAGGAATTCCCTAGGATTCCCTGTGTCGTGAGTACTAGTTCATTCCATTTTGACATTATATGTATATAGATAAAATGAAAATTAAATAATATTAAATATAATTTACCACTGAAAAATGTACTTATGTTTAATGTAAGATTAAAGTTTGTGTGTGTGTGTGTGTGTGTGTGTGTGCGCGTGTGTAAGCGTATGCGTGGGTTTGTATGAGCATATTTTATTCATTCATGATGTTTCAGTCTCATTTATTATACTAGTTTAGTTTTTTTTAGAAATAAATTAACTTTTTTACATGCATTATTTAAAAGATTACAAAAGTTCAATTTTTTGTTCAATTTAGTGGCCTAAAAATGAGAATATTTTTTTAGCTGCAATGGTCCTTACATTAGGTACTCTCTATTGTACCTACGTATATTTTTACTTTGGTAGATGTATCAACCTTATTCAGTACATTTCTGTGGTATCTAAGATTAACCGCCATTATGAATAAATATCGCACTCTGTAAGTAGTCACTATCCAAATGAAGTTGGTCTGTAGGGTAGCGATATCATAAACAATCGCCAATGCAAGAAACTGACTGATTACTTTATGTTTTTCTTTATTCTCGTCGTTAAAAGCTATTTTGAAGCAGCTCAGGTCGTGGAAATATGCACAATAGAAACGCCCATCTCGTATCATATAGCATCCTAATATATCCTTTATAAAAGTGGATTGTTTTATAAGGTCTGTTGATTATCTAAACTTAGTATGTAATTGCTTAATATCCTCCTAAAATAAAATATGCTAGATTTTTAAAAGATAGTACACAATTGAGTTTCATCATCAATTAGTACCTACTAATCGTTGTAAATGATGTTTCAATACAGTCGCGCGACTCCAACTTCACGAGCGCAGTGTGAGATGCTACCTACTTGAAAGTTATTTACGTAATCTTTTTCGGTTGTAAATTATTTTTATACTTCACTATTTTTTACTTTCATCTCGGCCCGCGTCAATTTTTATACTTGGTACTGAAGCATATCGGCATTATAATGATTGAGAATGCTTACCGTTCAGTTGTGCGTTGCCGAATACTAACCTTAGATTTCACATAGTACGTATGGAAGAAAATTTGCAATAGGTTCTCCAATCTCATTAGCTCGAGCCTCTGTAATTTTGGTATCTAAAAAAAATTATGTTATTTTTTGTAAATGTTTCTAAAACCGTTTTGCTGCATATGTGAATGTGTCTAGATTCGCATAAAAATGATCTGGTCCAATTATGATGCTCTAGCTAGGGTATTACGGATGGTATTTATCTATACTAATATATGTATAAAGAGGTAAAATTGTGTGTTTGTAGGTATGTTGGGGGTAATCTCTGGAACTACTGTACCGATTACAAAAATTCTTTCACAAATAGGAAGCTACATTATCCGTGTAAATATAGGCTATATTTTATTTTAAAATTTTGAAAAAAGAACTTATAAAGCGAAGTGAAGCGAGGGCGGGTGGGTCGCTAGTCACATATATTTGAAAGATGCTATACTAAAATGTTAGTTCAAACCAATAATCTCTATCATAAACAATAATTACATTTTAGTGAATCTGTGTTTAAATTTTGTCACTCGCTTCCAAGAATATAAAACCGAGGAAATGATTATTTAATTGTTTTTTTCTTATTTTTATGTTAGTAGCCCTCAGTGAGCTAAGCATTGCTTAGATGGTTAATGTTAACTTTTCCCTAAATCCAAATTGCTCTCAGACTACGTACATACAGTTTCAACACGCTTCAACGTCGAACGATAAAAAACCCTGTGCAATTTGTCTGTCGTTGACGATGATTTTTACGACAGCAGCTTGCTTGCTCCTGCAACACGTCTACGATCAAAATAACTAGATCAAACGTCGAACATTCACCTTTGCTATTACGAAAGCGGTCTCACGTGCGTTGGCGGTGCATCGTTGCAGATGCGTCGCAAATGTCACGATATTTATATAGCTAGGCTAGCTAGGCTTGACTTTTATCTTCAAAATATTATTATTGTTTACAGGTTTACTTACTACGAATACATATTTTTTTCTCTGTACAACTCACACCTATTGACTGCTGGATTGGTGTTGCCGTTTATCTTAGGAGATGACGTCTACTACATCAATGGTGCCGTCGTCTCCCACCATCATCTAATGATGTTGATTCAATAATCCGAATTCCTTACTTCTCTTATTTCTAGTACCATTTATCTTAACATCGTTTTAATCACGATGTCATCTACATCGATGGTCCAGCTGTTTCCTACCATCATTCGATGATATTGATTCTACAATCCGAGAATTCTCTACTTTTGAGTATCGGACTTCTCTTATTTCTACTACCCTCTTAACTGTGTTTAAATCACTTCTACTCATATCTTCAGACAACTGATTTTCTTGCATTATCTTAAATCCTCGATCTAACCTTTAGCCTTTTAAACTCTTAACCTTTCAGTGAAAACAGCATATATGAAATTTATTTGTTTCATACATGTGTCATGCACAGTTTTCTACATATGTTTACGAATCGTCGCGTGTGCACGCAACCCGCATCTCGCTCATGAGTACCGTTCGATTTTCGATCAACTTTTTCCAGTCAGAGTAGTCGCGTGGCAAGAAAAAATGTTTACTTTTTCCACTGGCCGTTAGTTGTAGCCTGATATTTTTTTACTCGCGGTTCAAGCGACATTTTCTTTGCGGCCGATGTAGTCTGTGTTTTCGTTTAGTGCGTTTCAAACGTTCAACGTGTTGCGTTTGTATATCGCAGTTAAATTTTAATCAGGTTTTAAAAATTTAAAAGAAAAATGGTTGTAAATTAAAAATTAAATACAAAAAAAATAAATGTCCTTTGCTCTTAAATGCTGCTTAAATTTTGATCAGTAGGTACTTAAAGTTATTCATCACTTTCTGTGCATAGAATTCGAAATACTATTTATTAAATGATAATAACTTTGTGTAGCAATGTAAGGTAGTTCAATAGTAAATTTGAAAGATTTTCAAAAGTAATTCTCAACAATTGTATCCTTAAAGTGAGTACAAGTGGTGACGTCATTGCACGCCTTGTTAAGATAACGCCTGTAAATCAATGATCTCATGCATCCTTTCCGTCGTCATCCTAAATTTAGTGTTGGAGTGGATTACAATAGTTATTTATTTATTGCCGATCCGTATGTATGCTAATGTTTAATACAAAACAATGTATATATGTACTCGTATAATATAAAGTATGCTTGCATGTTTCTAAAGGATCACCAACTTTAAGAGCTAACTGGAGGTTCTCGCGAATTACGCCATCTGAATCAATATTGACTAGAGCAGCTATACTCTAAGTGTGTTCCGCGGAACCCTAGGGTTCCGTGATACCTCTGTCGGGGTTCCGCAAGAATTTAGAAATAAAAAAATCAAAACACCTCTCTCTGGTCGCTCCGCGGCTGTGCGGACTCCGCGGCCGCGCGGAGACAAAACGCTATGAATGTTATTTATTTATTTATTTGTATTTGTATAAGCTTGTGTTACATTAGCTGGTACAATATCTCATAAGTTTGGTCTCAACAATTTTATACTTGTACAACGCGTTCGCTCTAAGTTTGCCGGTCTGTGGAATGCGCGTACCCTCCCCCACGTGACAACAAAACTTATAATGTGTCATAGTTTTACCCAAATATCTAACGTACACAATTTTTATTGTTACAATTAAATAAAAAATTTCGAACGTCATACACTCATACCTATCGCCAGCGGCAAACTTAAAACGAGCGGGTAGTATACTTGTAAGCGCTCAGTCTCTTTGATAAAAGCCGCCTCTGAATTAGACGCTATAGTTGTCAACTAGCGACTTTCGTCTCTAACTTCAAAGGATAAAGTCGATATTGTTTACAACGCTATTTTGAAATTTCTGTTTTTATTTTTGCTTTTTGTTTATCAAAGGTGCCGACTCGAGTATTTTCGAGAATATTTGAGATCGAGTCTAGGACTAAGTATAAAAGCGGCGATCGCGCGTTGGCGTCGTCAGTTGATGATTAGCGTTCGGAGCGATAAGTTACTACCTACTTACAAGCTCGCTAGCGAGAAACTAGTGTTCATTGTTTTACTGCCTGCTGTATTCTGTTGTCTCAGTTTTATACATTTCTTCCCTGTAGGTTCTAAATTTAGTCTCTTATACGCAGTAACGATTGTGCATTATTTAAACCCCACTATCCTGACTTGTAACATTATAAATAAAGAAGAATGGAACGTTGGCTTAAAGGTGTTAAACGTGTTCCAACAACATCTTCTAATGACGCTGAATGTTCAAAAGCAATGCGCGCGGAGAATTTAGCAATCACCGATCCAGAAGATGATGCCACGAGTGCCACGACGTCAAGCTCGACGGTTTCAAAGACGAAAAAAAGGAAGTATGATGAATCTTATATCAGTTTCGGATTTGTTGATTCCAACGGCTCACCTCTCTGCATGCTCTGTAGTAAACTGCTTCCTAATAGTTCCATGGCACCTGCCAAATTGCGTCGACATTTAGAAACCGTACACCCCGAGACTAAAGACAAGAATATAGAATTTTTTGTTCGCAAAAAAGATCAGTTATTAGAAAGTCAAAAAAATATGATGCATGTAACACAAACTACCAACGAAAAGGCCACGGAGGCATCATACTTAGTTAGCTATCGCATTGCACAAGCAGGTGAAGCGCACACTATCGCTGAGAAATTAATAAAACCATGTGTATTAGACATAACAAAATGTATGCTTGATGAAAAATCTGCAAAGCATCTTTCTACTGTTCCGCTATCAAACGATACTGTTTCACGACGAATCCATGATCTGGCAAGCTACGTCAAACAAGAACTAGTTACACGTCTACAAAATACACGATTCGCTTTGCAAATGGACGAGTCGACTGATGTCGCTGGTTTGGCTATCCTGCTGGTTATTGTGAGATATCCATATAAAAGTTCTTTTGAAGAAGACATGCTTATGTGTTCATCGCTGCTTACAAACACTACCGGGGAAGAAATTTTTAATAAAATAAATATATTTTTTGAAGAACATAATCTCAGTTGGAACAATTGCATTGACATTTGTACAGATGGGGCCAAGGCGATGACAGGTAAAACAGCAGGAGCAGTGTCACGAATGAAAAATAAAGCGCCTAATTGTAGTTCCAGTCATTGTATTCTGCATAGACAAGCACTTGCGATGAAGCAAATGCCGTCTAATCTAAAATTAGTTATGGATGAAGCGGTAAAAATAATTAATTTTATCAAATCACGACCACTACAATCCCGATTGTTCTCATTATTGTGTGAAGATTATGGCAGCAAACATAAAACACTGCTGCTCCATACAGAAGTGCGATGGCTGTCTCGGGGAAAAACTTTAACAAGGCTATTTGAACTTAGAGCCGAGTTACAAATGTTTCTTTCAGCAGATACTTCTTTTAATTTGAAGGACCGTTTGTATGATAAAACTTGGTTGTTCCGATTGTCTTTTATGGCGGATATCTTTCAAAAACTTAACGAATTAAATTTATCGTTGCAAGGTAAACAGACAACAGTGTTTCAGGCCTATAATAAAATAACTGCTTTTAAAAGAAAATTAGATTTTTGGATCATTTGCATTGGTAAGAAAGAAATAGAAAGTTTTACGTTACTCAGTGAGTTTGTTAGCGAAAACGACTCAGAAATGTTTGAAGATAATGTGTTTGAAGAATTGGTCCAATATCTCAGTTCGATGCGCGCATCTTTTGAAAAGTATTTTCCTGAAGAACACAATACAAAAATTAAAGTGAACTCCTGGATTCATAATCCTTTTTTACCCAACTTGGAAAAGCCTGAAAACATGTCAAATGAGATATATGAATCTCTTTTAGAAATGTCATCAGACACAAGTATGGAGTCATTGTTCAAAACGACGCCTCTTAATGATTTTTGGTGCAGAATCCAAGATGAATATGCAATGCTTGGCCAAATGGCTCTGGATATTCTTCTCCCGTTCCCAACTACATATTTGTGCGAAACAGGATTCTCTACCTACGCAACCACGAAAACAAAATATCGCAATAGACTGGACGCCGAAGCTGATATGAGACTCCAACTTTCTTCCATCAAACCTGATATCAAGCAATTGATGAAAAATAAAAAACAGTTTCATACCTCCCACTAGTTAGATTTTTTCTTTTTTAATGTTTTCTATTATTGTCCTTACCAAGTGGTGAAGTAAATAATAATTAGTAACTGATACATTGTACTTTTATTATGCTGATTAATATAGAATACACTTATAAAAATAATTGTTTTATTGTAGGGTTCCATCAAGTATTTTGCTTCCCAAAAGGGTTCCGTCATTTAAAAAGTTTGAGAACCACTGGACTAGAGGCTTGTACAAGAAATTCTTTCTATATGGCAATTACTGTTTACAACAATCTTCTCTTTACAATGCAAATGAAATCTAAATAGAGAGACATTTCAATTAAACTTATTCATAATATTGACATTTTTATTAATGGTTATGACATATGTAAATTGACATGCTGGTTATCTTTAATGCGTTTTGACATTTTGAATGTTATAATTGTACTTTTATAACTAGCCTTTTTCCTTTACTCAAAAATTTGCAAGACTTCCAGGGGCATGACGAGGCTCAATTTAATCAATTATTGTCTGTCTATAAAATCATTTTTTCTGCATTTAAAAAGGTATGATTAATATTTACAAGTCCTGTAGTTTTTGAAGCGTAGAACCACAATCTCACTCTGACTTTAAGGGTACTTTGAGATGTAGGATTGTTTTCAAAGTGGTCTCTTTTTTGCAAATGTATCTTCCTGATATAACAGTAGAGTTGTAAAATGAGCTTGTTATGTACCGCGCACTCGTCAGCGCCGTCCGTGACGTCCTTGCCATTGTGCTGGTTCCGTCTAGTGCTTGCATGTACTCGTAGATATAACACGATACCTTGACATTGCTGGGCGGAGCGGCGGAGAGGAAACAATATATTCCGAAGTTAAAAATGAAACTTTTCAATTGATAACGTCGTAACTTACGTTTCCACGATTTTTATTTTGGACCAAAAATAAAAAAAAAAACTGTCATAACCGCTATTATGATTCGAACACGAAGAGACCGTAATTACTCAATTTGGATTAGAAATTGTATATATCGGTGGTGTTTTATCTGAAAAAATATGACTGACTATATGACAAGGGGGTTCTACTTTCTGGCAGAAACAAAATAGCAAAAAAAAATGTTTCCATATAATTTGATCTCAAAACAGCCGTTGTTTGACCTAAATCCGTAAAATTTCCATCAAATAAAATATTTCAAAGAGACTTAGCGGTTCGGGCAACGAACCCTTTCAGTATCCACTGCTGGACATGGGCCTCCTCATGCACATTGACTCCTGCATGAGGGATGTGAAGCCTGTAAACGCCACGCTGGCCAATCGGGTTGGCGAGTCCACTCTTTTAGAGGTGGTGCAGTTCCTCGGGGCTGCATCACAATAATATTTTTAATGTGCTAAAGTTGAAAACTGAATTTTCTTAGGTCTATCTCTTTTATGTCTAATCTGTTATAAAATATACTTACTCGTAGTATTGGTCAACCAGTTGAACCCAAAACAAATATCAATTTCGCTCATTATCATAGTCTCCTGTTATATCTCTAGATTTATACATTAATAAAGCCCCGGGAATTAATCTATTTTTACTACCTGCGTGTACTATATATAATAAGACGTTATCCTGTAGAAATGGCTTGTTTTATACCTTTTCCTGTAGAATCAATCCCAGCTTTTACCTGTGATATGTATCCTATGTACATAAGTTTCATCTATACATACAATTTATCTGCTTTCAGATCGAAATCTTTTAACCAAATCGAAGAATTTTATCCATTTCAATCTTATATCATCGTTTTCCATCAAAACTTTAACTAACATCAAATCATTCAAAACATCCACTAAAATTAACAACAACAGTGTTGTTAGTTTTAGTGAACCGAAAACCCAACTGACGAGGAATTTTTCGTAATGTACTCTCGTATCCTTTGAAATCAATGGCTTCTATTAGTTCAGTTTAAAGACTTAAGTGTCGGCACTTGCTTAAACCTCAAATGAAAATTATGCACAATTCTTCTTACAACAGAATAGTCAAAATCGTCAAGATTCAATAACTGTCATCAATAGCTCTTACAATTTTACGAATACTTGTACGGGAAAGACCAGTTGCATCATGAACTCTTTCTATCTTGTTAAAATAGTTTTTCTCGGACATATTTTAAAATTTCTAAAAAGTTTACTCAAAATATAAAGATGTATATTTAAAATAATTTCACCTGCTTGTTTATTTATGAATTTTCCTTGTTTTGAATTCTTCGGCATCTTTATGAAGGCGACTCTTAAAGCTTTTTAAGGCGTTAGTGAAGGATTTTGACATACATCACAACATCGTTACATTGACAGGAGACAAATTAAATATAAAAAGGCAATTAAAATGAGGTCGGTAATAGTTGACGAAAGCAAATATATATGTATAAAATTTATTATTTATTGAAAAAAATATTTTGCGAATATTAGTAGCTGTATGTATATATTTATGAATTCGACATTTGCTGAAGACACCCGAATATTCCCGATGACCAATATTTTCATGCAAGATCTGTACAAACGATTGGATAGGACTCGTGCACAAATAAGTAAATTAACTTGTGGTCTTGTAAAACTACAAATTATGTCTAAATATTTTTTTCTCTAAATGTACGGAAAACAGCGAAATATCCCTTCAGATTGGTGTCTGCCGTCGGCGTTATTTATTTAAAAGTAAGTTGAATGATATTCACAATCCCTTTAGTTTTTTACAAACTAATGACCTATGACATGTCTGTTAATATTATAAATATTTTTATTACAAAAATAACTATGATATGCGTCCCAGTGTTATCGTTATCGCGGTATATTTTGTATTAAACACGTCCTTCCTTTGATAAGTTCAATGCCGCACCATTGTGGGTAATTAATGATATCGTGGAATTGCCAATTCCGGTTTTGTTGAATGGTTTTATTACGACTGAAAAAAAAACTAAAATCCAAAAATATTTTTCGTGTATAACTATTAATTAAGGACAATATAAAAAACGTAGCAATTAAACAACTTTAACCGTTTAAATCGCGTATATTTGACATTAATTTCTTAATAACTCAAGTGACAAATAAAATCAATTAGTGACCCCGTGACCACGTCCACTGCAAAGTGTTCGAAACGTCGGGATATAAATAATGTCAAATATACGCGATTTAAACCGTTAAAGTTGTTTAATTGCTATGTATAGTAATCGCGAAAACCTAAGAAAATATTAATATAAAAACGATTTGGATATAGATAGGTATGGATATAGATAGCCATCACCTGCCACTTATTAATTTATATTCGTGTGTTTATTTGGACGACTAAAATTTACGAAAACCGAATCTTTATTTCTGAAAAATATTTGTCCATGAGCAATGCAAAAGAATAATATATTTATTTATTTCCTAAGCATGTCATTATGCTAGTCCGTAATCGTATTTCCTCCCCGATAAAGGTGTAAACACACAAACAATGCCGAGGTATGTGCCGGGCGAACGGAAGACGAACCGTGCCGACCACGGTGTAATGATTCAGCTCAGCTTAAGACTTGTTAGGATGATAAGTTAGAGGACGTGGAGTGAGTGGAAGCGTTTACAAATTTCTGGTTAAGTAAATTGCTCTATTTACCGCAATTGAGGTGTTGTAAATCCCCAAATGACGAAAGAACATTCATAAACGGTTGTTAGTAACAATAACTTAAATCGCGATATCTTGCAGTAGGCAATGATCTTATTAATAGAGAATAGTTTTTGTGTAGCCGTCCAGTATTGAAAACTAACATTTAATTGTTAGTTACGGAAACTTGCGATACAATGGACATATTCGTATTTACGTATAAAAATATTTTAATGTCTTCGCGTGAACAATAATTACCTATTATTGGCATTGACATTTAAAGGTGTGCATTTCTTGGCGTGCCTTGCCCGCTCTCGCTTCCTCGTGCTTCTCGGCTCCGAATATAATTGTACGTAACGGTGCGATACGATTACGAAACCGATAGCGTACGGGCGCGGTGTGACGCGGCCCCGAACCGCGGCCAACAGTCCGCCGAAACCACCGCCGCAATCGCACGTTGGCTCCCTCGCCTTACAACACACCGCCGGCATGTCGTATTAAATTAACCTGTGATATTATTTTAGTGACCACATAGTTTGTTGCCGAGAAAACCGCAAACGTGTGTAAATAAACAACCATTGTGATAAGTGAAGTGATAGAAAAATACATGTTGTTGATATCAATGGAAATTTAATGTTGACAGCTAAAACAAAGTAAAGTAAAACGAGACTAATAGAAGTTGAAAATGCGATAAGATTATTAACGATAATAAAATAACACGTCTATAAATTGTATCGCAGTTTATTATTCTGCAGCGGGAGAAGAGCGCAGTGCAAAAATTGCGTCCTTCCTTTCTATTCAAGCGACTCGAGTGATGCTGCAATCACATACGCAATAGTTGGGGAACAGTTTTTGTTGATTAATTTTACATATGCGGGAATGAAAACAGTGCGCGGGTTAAATTGTGTGATTTCGTCGAATATAGGACAATAGTGCGTATCATCAGTAGCGTTAATGATGGGCAATAGATCTAAGTTTGCTACGCCCGACAACAGCGACGAGGAGACGGGAGAGGAGTTCACCGATGGTGATTTTGGTGATTCTGATGACGAAACACTCGTTATAGGAGATGAAGATTCTGCAACAAACCGTATTCCTGTAAATGAAACTGTAAACTTGGACGTAAACAAGACTAAAGTAGGAATAAATGGTAATGCAGACGACAATAATTTGGATCGACGTGCGAATAGTTCCAAAGATTCCGCCGAGGTGAATGGACATATAAACAAAACTAGTCAGCTTAATGATTTAAGCAATCAGAGTATTGGCGACAATACCGTTCTGGAGAGAAGAGATTCCCATGGCGAACAGAATCCGTCAATTGTTGGAATACTCGGCGATCAACAAAACCACGTATGTATTTATTCTTTATAATTTGAACCTTTCTTATAACTTTATATGTACCTATATTAAAGTGAAGAAACTTTTTATCTGTATTACTGAATCCCGTGAATCCCACGTCACCTTTCTGATTCACAGTTGACTCATTGACATTTTGCAACCTGCCATATGCATACTAAGCAATCCCTTTCCCTTTTGCAGTAACCATGTACAGCATCCTAATCTTCATAAACTTGTGTTTACTTTGACTAACATTTAGAAGCATTATCGGAGGTTGTCATTATCTTATCTAGTTCTACATTGTACAGAAACAAGATCCGGGGGCCACAGTTTCTTTAAAGTCTTAATTAAGTAAGCACTGTTTTTGTTATTCGTCATCTTCCAAGTTTCCGCTTACCTGTTACTTAACCTGAATTTTATATTAGAAACAAGACCTGTTTGACGCGATTCGTGACTATCTCATTTTGCGGTGATCTTGTAGATACAAGTATTAACTTTAGTTTAGTAGTAATATAGTGGCATCAGTGAAGAGGCGCGTGCGCCCTGCACTGGCCTTGTGATTGTAACTTATATTTCTTGTGAGACAGACGTTTCCGGAATGATCCTAGGTCCTTGCTAGTCGGCTAACAATTCTTAATTAATGTTTTGACCAGGAGAAGCACTATCGATACTATACGGAGAATCTCTTTAACTATTGTCTAGAATCGAGTACATAACCTTTATAGACAATGGTATTATTTAAATAACTACAGTTTTAAGCAATAAGTCTGGCACACTAGCCAGTACAGGTGTGGCATCAGCTGGAAACACTTGTGTTAGCAGTTTCGTGCGTGTCGCGGTGACCTCGTCAACGTCCGCGGTTGACATGTCATCGCCGGAGCTTTTTCTGCGTGTAGCTGGCAGAATACTGCTACTTTATGTGAGTAATGATACCAATCATTATATAGCCGTTCATTACATGAAAAACTCAAAACTCTCGTTAGTGCGTAATTTGAATCCGGCGGTGAACATGATTCGCTAGTATCAGTTTCTTGTTATAATATCCTATTTGAATCCGGTTTGGGTATTCGTGCTGACCTCATCTAGCAAGAAACGTGTCATGAGCTTGTCCAGCATGTGACGCTAAAGGGAAAGTTGTAAAAAAATACTTATATACTTTAGGTCAGGTTGTATCTTCAAAAGAATCTGTACTCACCCAGATACCTAAAAAAGATTCTTAATCTATTATGTCATGTGAAGTTTTCCATGACAGGGAAAATGCTTCTCAATGTATAGAATACTGTAAGAACACTTATAAGGACATTAGAGGACATTCATTCCCAAGTATGTAAACAAACGCATACCACTTTATAATAGCCTTCAAAACTGTGTCAAAACTCGTTTTAAACGTGGTTTGAATATAAATTAAGAACTATGTTGAAAATAACTCTTCTAAATTAGTTATTGGTTTAAAAAGTTGCTCTTCTTCGCGAAAAGATTTTTAGAACTTGCCGATATAAAATGTGTTCGGGGCATTATATAACTGTTTATTTATTGGTGACATCATCGGGTATTGTATCAAAATATCGTATACATACGAATAAATAAACACAATTCTATAGTACGTGACTGACGTTAATTAGACATTTCTTTGTAATGTTACAGTGTGACAAGGTAATCTTTTCTTTCAAATATTTTTTACTAGCTGTGCCCGGCAATTCTTTGCATATAATATATAGCCTATGTCCATCTGGAATAATGTGCCTTTCAAATGGTGAAAGAATTATTCAAATAGGTGCAGTGGTTCCGGAGATTACCCTCCACATACATACAAACTCACAAAATTCGCACTCTCTTAATTATATTAGTATAGATTTTGGTAGGTTAATACTTCATTGCAATGGAAGTAATGTAGTTATGTTATTGTATTGTCGTATAAGGAATTAGACGATCATATATCTATACATAATAATAAAATTACAAATAAATCATTTTCGTTAGTATTCAAGTCATTTTGTCACTTCTTCAATCACTCATAATAACATATCAATCAAACATAACAATCCAATATTATTATTACACAGTACTGATAACAAGACCGTACTTTAATATCTAATCTTGTTATTTTTAGAACAAATACCTTAAAATACAGTCGTATTGATGACTCTTAAGTAGTCCGAGTCATCAATATGTAATAACTTAATAAGTTAACAAAGTACAACGTTCGTGTCTTTCATCTCTTTATTTGTACTAATTTTAGATTCAAAATTAGGTCAGGGAAAGTATCTATTCTAAATGTTTTTACTATATTTATTCATAATCCGTCAAGTTGTTTTGAAAGTATATAGTTTTTTTAAGAGGTTTTCTAAATAATGGTTCTGCGAGACTATAATCCCATAAGCTAGCTTTGAAGCTACAGTAACACAGGAGTACTCATATTCCTATGTAACCGAGATACTAAGAACGGAGGCATGCAAGACTTACCACATACTCATGCAAAAAAACCACCGGTTGACTAATTAATTTGGTCATCAAGCCATCGGCTGCCAATAATATGAGTCATTGTAATGTCATCAATTTGCGTCTCGCCTCCATTATAGTTCTAAATATAATTGTTCGAAATTTAAATGTAACTAAATTGAAACCAAAATCATTAGAAGCTCTGTAATTATCTGTACTTCGACAGTTTCCAGACTCTAATTTACTCAGATCCGTGATAGAACAAACCATAGACATTTTGACTCCCGGGTGACATTTTTCGTTATATAAGATCGATACTTGCAATAAGCTTGTATTTAAACGAGTAACAAAAGAAATCTAAATGAGCAGTATAATCATGCTCAACAGACCAACCTATTTTTGAATAACTGGTAAATACATAATTTTAAATTACTAAGAACACCAAGCCATCGGAGTCCCGCTTAAAGAACTTCAATCTAACCTACCTTTAGAGTTGCTGATATCGTAGTTATTTACTGCTCCTTCAGTATATTCTGTTATTTGTTATTTAGTTCATTAGTTATTTGTCCTTTTAATATGTATTAGCAATTGATCCTAAATTCGATTCAGTAATAACGTCGATCACTACTCGTAACGTAGTGTATATAAATTAACATGGAACATCAATGACAACGATTATGTTATTGAGAGATGTAATCCTGGGATCATATTCATACATTTTTTCTTTTAATTATACGCATCTATGTCAGGAACGGATCATTTAAAATAAATATTAGTACAAATCTGTAAATATTGGTAAAATTGTGACGAGCGCGGGATTATCGTCCGCTAAGTGGAACATTTCTGTTTGTCCTTGCTGTCAGTCTGTTTGTTTTTGCGCTGAATTGGTTTTACTTTTAACATGTACATTATTCATTTGGCTATATCGAGAGATTTATTCCATATACATAAATCTATACAATAAACTATTTGTCAATAATGTTGACAGCACGAGATTGCTTCAAAAACAATTTCGATAGCTTGTCAATTCGATCTATGAATAGGAAACAGCGATTAATAAATTTCAAAAACTTATTATAAAATTGTTTTTTTAAAGACTACAAAATTTGTTGCTTTAATTAAATAGCTCTTCAAGTATTAAGCTTCCGTGAAAAACCGTTACCGACAATGGGTAATGACCGTCAGTCACGTCCTTCACACATTATGTCCAAGTCCAAGGATGATGTCACCGTTGACGACGCACAAACAGACCATTGCGATCGTTCGGCTGCAAATCGGACTAAGAGCCCACATGTGCAAATTATATAACATTTTTACTTAATTTTTAAATACTTCTTGTTCGTTAATGGTTGTGTGTAAAACATTGATGTGAGGAAAAATTCTTGTACTTATGTTAATAGAAAAGAACCTCCCAACAGCAAGTCGGGCAAAAAATGTAAAATATTAGGCAGTTAAGCATATGTCTCCCACATGCTATATTATAGGCATGCAAGATATTGCCGCTTTGCGTATCTACAGCAGAAGACTCAGTGGTTTGACTGCCTTAACTGACCAGTTATCTGCTTTTCCGTCAATTAATTCCTAATGTAATGGGTTGTATGTGTCACGCGTCATCTAAAATTTCTTCATACTCATACAAAGATTAAGCACCTAACGCTAAAACCGTGATTGATCTTTTATATAATAGATAAGTGATTTTAAAAACTATTCAGCCAGGGAATTCCCTTCTGATGAGGGAAAGGAAAATTCCCTAACTTTTGCCTACGTGATACTTTGCATTTGTATATCGTCTCCTTGTCTTCCAATAATGAATCACCTGTCGAAGAATAACATATTTATCGCATACCGGCGTTATCGCTCGCCACCTTCAGTAACTAATAGGTTTTGGTATTAACTTTCCGTCGTTTAAGGGTTTTCCATTTAGAGCGAAAAGGGAACTGTGATGTATCATTATCATCACCAATGACTATTTAGCAATATTTAACAATTATTCTTTTTGTTACATGCGTCTTAGATATCTGCCTATAACATTCCACTGTATGATACAGGACTTCCCTTGTACCTAATGACGAGAGGTTTCGGGTTGTTATAGGCAATGCGGCTCTAATGCGGTTTTGTAAAACGATAGCCCGCCATTTTATCTCATTCTCGATCACACTGGATTTTTTCATGATGTTTTCCTCACCGCTGAGCTAATGATAAATTTCATTCCCTACTCACTAGGGGCGGAATTCGTACTAAGGACCTCTTCTAAAACCTTTAGATAAGCTGAACAGCTCACGAATGTCAGTTGAGAATAGGAATCCTTAGGCTACCTCATTGCTTTTAGACATTGCGTATGACACGCTCGTCTGCATTAAAAATATTTCAATTAAAACATATAATTTAAAAATAAATCTTGTCTATATAAACTTGCCTAAAATATTCTTTTGTCATAGTTTAAATAGGCTTTTTCATATTTGTGGCGGAGGAAAATAAGAAAAACGAAATTTTTTCATATTTCCTATCTATTATTTTGCCGTGACTAGTAAACATTTAGCAAATAGTAGCGGACGGATGTCATTTAGGTGTTCATATCCCTGTATACTTTCCCGTATATATTTTTACATAGAGGTAACAAACCGGATACATATAATTTGGATAGTACCTATTTATTTCGCGCCTGCTTGTAAATTAGTATCTGAAGCTAGCTAGCCAAACACCTGAACTACCAGAGCAAGCGCAGTGACATTGCATGTAGCCCTCGTGGGTCGTTTGTAATTAATGCAGTTTTAACACGTCGTGTCAACGCGAATGGCTTGTATTAACGTATATTACCACATAGAAGAGTCAGCATCCCCTCGCCCGCATACTAACTGTTCACTTTACATCAGCGCCCGCATACGCGTGGTTTTGTTTGCACGCAATACGTGTTAAGTGCTTGTCTGTGTCACAAATATGGGGTTACTTGTTATATGTTACAAAACTATTCATGAATCCTACTAGCTGTTACCTGCGACTACGCTCGCATTGACCGGGTTTAAAAGAAAATGAAGTAAAGTGCACTTTTGTTACGATTTATTAATTTATCACAACAAACAAACAAACTTTTGTATTTAGATTATCCTATTGGCAAAAAGTATTGAAATGGTATAGACGTTGAAGCGTATCGAGTTAATTATTGTTTTATAAAATTATTTCAACATCTGGTGAAACTTTGTACAATGACCAAGATTTTATTATAAAGACTAAATCACTTTTTATAAAGATTTATGTCCCGATAAATCAATTGCAATCATTGATATTGTTGTTAATTTCGTTATTGATTATTTGGCAGACAGAAAGCAATGGCAATGCACAAAAATTTAAAAACAATATTTAATTATAGTTGTGTAATATTTGAATTAATGTAATTTCCTCATCGTCACGTTGTGCACACGCCCACGCCGCTATTTGGACATAACGATTTTATTGTAACTCGATAAGACCATAAACTAATAATGTTAGTATTAGTGATATGTTTTTAATATGGTACTAATATGTTTTTAATTTCATTAAAATACATAAATTAATTGACTACTCTTTTATTAATGATATACACAATTACATTAAAGGAGCCAAAGTGAAGTAAAAGTGAGGCTAGAATTGACAGAGAACAAATACATTTATTTCGTTACTACACAATTCTTAGAAAAAAAAAATATCATACCACATTGAATTTCGTGTTTAAAATCTTTTTCATACACGTTTTCCCACTGTTTCGCACCATTCCCATCTCATCCCTCCCAACCCTGTCTCCAAATCAATTTCTACATTTCCACAGCTAGGCAGCGCATCCGGGGGCGTGCCATCGTTTTGTTAATCTGGACTGATGTTGGCATGTATCACGGTTGTCAATGGACGACAATATCTACTCACCACCAGGTGGACTATATGTTCGGCTGCCGCCTTCTTACTATAAAAAACAATGTTTTCGCTATTCCTACCCATCTAGACACCCCCTCGTTGTTTAAAATCCTTTTCCCCAGCAGATTGCGTCAGCAAATAATAGCGATACTAAGAGCGATGCTATTTACTAAGAGCGTCTTACTTCAACCCACACATACAGGGGGCGCGGTGTTTTATGGCCCACTATTGTTCTTTATTAGCATTGTTATAGGCAATTAAACAACGCAATGCACGGGTATAATTAAGTGATTGATCTATGACCGGGGACACAGCTAAGTAGTTGCAAACAATACGCTTGAACGGAGACTAAGCGAATCATTGATGTATGCACTAAGTATGGTGTTGTTATAACTTTTTTTAGGTATAAAAATGTCTTGTTATTTACTCTACTCTTAGAGTAGATTAGATCAAGGCATTTGCTTGCCTCTCGGATTATTTTCCTTAGACTTTTTGGTCGCTCCAATACTGCTTTGTATACACGATTCATATTCATTAGTAAACTGTACCTATGTTTGAGCTATATATTTTATTTCTTCATAATATTTTTCATACTCTTTACTTATATTCTTTGTCATTTTGAAAGTAAAACATTGCTTAGAACCTCTTAGTATCTGAAGAGACGTTGCGTACCTCTCTCTGCTTGTTTTATCGCTTATGAACGGGCAGTATTTTGAAGTACTTCGATTTAAGGTCAACTTCGAATTCCTACAGCCGCACCTCTTGAAACCGAAGTGCGGATCAACAAAGAGGGTAGCAATATCTCCTTGTTGATGAATAGTGTGTGAACACTAATCATTTTATAAACAGCTTTAGGCCGCAAACATAAGTAGTAATAACACTGATAGTAACATAACCTCTATAGGTTGTGGAACGAAATGTCTCTGAAGTATTTTAGCAACGCTACGACATCAGGTTCTTCGAGAAAGTTATGTCGACAGCGGTCGCGCATCTCCCTAGATATTGCTGGAGTCCATGGACAGTTACACAGTTACCAATTACACGTGGGCCGCATGTCCGTCTACCCCCTTTTTCTATAAAAAAGAACATCCGAAATTCTTTCATGATTAACGGTGAAACGATATAATCCGGACGATCATTCACCGTTCGTCCTTCAAATTAGTTACATAAAATAAGCAGTAATTTCCCTAAATTTAACATTATTAGCGTAATCTACACATGCAATCTGATAAAAATTAACGATAATCAAATAAGGCAGATATACAGTAAGATATCGCGTTTTGCAACTTTACGTCATTAATAGTCCTCGTGCGCACACGCTCAATGACGTCTCCCCCCCACTTGTATATCCATTTCTGCATCGACTTCCACGACACAATGAGCGGTAATTATAATTGCTTCCGAAGCGTAACCTGCTCTATATTGACGCAAATTAAAAATACACACCATAACGTAATCAGGTGAGATAAATAGGGCACCGGTTTAGTTCAGCGTATTTGGAACAGTCTCTAATATTTACAACCTACATATTAACTTGTAACTTACTCTTCTAGCTAGACTTTAAGTTCTTGACGAGATCTAAAATAACCTCTTGTAACATAGTCAAAGTTTGTGACAGACTTCACATTCATTTCCATTGTCTTAAGCCTAATATTCCGTTGGCATTCAGATATTACAATCAAATGTAATGGTTATATGAAATGACATTCTTATTAGAATAAATATCACCAGCCTATATCTCTCCACTGTTAAACATAGAGGTCTCACAAGGCGTCCCTTATTAGAGATGGCTTACTTGCTAAAGGTGGTACGTAGATAATTTCTACAGAAGTATTCAGTTAATACGTATATGCCGTCTTCAGGAAACTAGAAGCCGTACTACATCTTTCAAAACCGCGCTGAACCTGAAGACCAAGTTTTTTGGCCAGTGTAAACTGTCTACTTACAGTGCCAAAACATAAATACTTACTTAAAATACTGTACAAAATAAAAGTAGTTTAAAGAGCGCGACATATTAAGAAGAAATAACATAGCTTAGGAACCGTGTACAGAATGTAAAGATCCTGTAGGTCCCTAAATGAATGCAGACTTCTAATAAAATTTTCTGATGTCAGCAACATTTATAATGAAATTAAAGGGGAAATGGACAGTACACGTAGTGATGCGAGAGAACTACAGATGGTGGAAGGCATTAACGTTAAGATATGGCGGCTGGCGCAGCGTCAAGAAAAACGAATGATAAGCAGACCCCGATTACACCGATTAGCCCAACGGTTAGACGATGTCATTCGGACTTTAGGCAAACAATGAATCAAAGTGATGCCAGAATACACACAGCAGTGACCAAACATAGGCTGAAAATGATGAATGATTCATTGATAATTCTTAATATTTCACAAGCAAAATTATTTACACGATTGCTTGATTATCCATCCCATTTATACGAACATATCTAGACAGGAAAAACATATACTGAAAGTTGAATTCAGCATGATCACTATTGACTAAACAGGTCTTTTAATTGTAATCGTGTGTTGGTTATAGGCGGAGCAGCGTCTGGCAGCGCGGCGGGCGGCACGGGCGGAGGCGCGCGACATTCGCATGCGCGAGTTGGAGCGACAACAGCGCGAGCAGGAAGACCATGCTGACAAGGCGTACGACATGATGTCAGGTACGTGTAGTTATCCCCAGGGGCGATGATGCGTCGCATAGCAGATTGTTCGAGAGTTTCCCCATTCTCACAGAAGACTGCCGTGAAATGTATCGACGTATTCTCAATGAATTAGAATTACCATAACTCGTTTCCTGTCTTATCCCACCAAATATGAATCAAGGAAGAAACGCCACATCTCTTGGTGTATTAACCGCTTCAAACCGATATTACTTAATATAAACTCGTTGCAAACTTAGAATGCAGCAATTTTCTTACTTGGCTTGAATTCTATTTACAGAGACAGTGGGTCGGCGAGGCGGCACACGACTGGCAGCCCTCAGCCCTGGTGGACTTCACTCACCGCGGCGGAGTTCGGAGGACTCCGCTGATGATACCTTCAGCATCAAAGATCTTAGGGTAACATTAACTTTTACATGTATATCTAAATATAACTTTTTGAATTTTCGCGTTTTTTACACATTTTGTATTCTAAATCGGGTCTGAACGCCTATAATAAAGGTATTTGCTTACCTTTTATTGCTACTCGACGCTTGTGCATGGTTTACACCAGCCGTGGTGTTACACCAGGCTTACTACATCCATATAAAAGATTGGTAAAACATTTACAAGCATTATTATGTCTTCTTAAATGATGTGCCAGCATTTCTAGAAAAACAGACGAGTACTAGAAATAAAGGAGCACTCAAGATAACATGAGATCTTTATACAAACAAGGAATATATCATACACGGAAATATAAAATCATTTTTTTTTTTTTATTATCTGTTTACAGCACGAATTAAAAGAAGTGGAAGAGAAATTCCGCAAGGCGATGATCCTGAACGCGCAGCTGGATAATGACAAAGCGGCGCTCGGCTACCAGTTAGAACTACTCAAAGACAGGATAGAGGAGTTACATGAGGAGTACGCACAGTTACAGGTAAGTTTTGTTTGTACTAGCGCGGGAAAAAGAAGTGAATTTTTTGTATCTATTTTGAAACCATATCGTTACTCCGCGTGTCATGGATATTATAACTTATGCTTGGATATTAATTAACCTTTTAACTTATGCTTTTCTCATCTAGTCATTGTCGGTAACTTCCTTTTAAAACATCGAGTCCCATCTGTCTGGAGAATGTTCCATATTATATATCTCGATACGTTATGTGGACTTCATTATTGGAAATACTTGAGTGTAATTAGACATTAATCTGTTAATTTTTTCGATTGAGTATTAACCCAATTTGATGTCATGAATATTTTATTAAATTTACCCAACAATCCACGTGGTAAGAGGTAACCATTTACAACATTGTGGACTCCGGATTTAAAACTCCGTTCCGTAAAAAAACTTGGGGATTAACATTTACATGTCTTTTTATATACATATCAAATTTGTAAAGAGCAGTTTTCCCGTTACCGTCCAATTAAATACAATATTTGATATTCCAGCGAGAACATAAAGAAAAATGCTCAGTGCACGAGCGTTTAAAACGCGAGCACGCATCATTAGAGCGTGAATTAACAGCCGCCCGTGATGCAGTACGTGCCAGAGACGCCGCCGCCTCCGCCGCTGGTTTCGCGTTCGTAGAGGCCTCGCCTGAAACTGTGCCAGAGGGACAGACTCCTCAGGGCTTTGGCACAGTGCCGCCGTTAGCCTTGGTCTCACACGAGTCTGAACAGTTGCTGAATGATGCGGGAGAGGGAACACTTGGTAAGTCACTTTGTTTCAGATTCATATATTCGCATAATTTTACGTCTTGTTCGAGACCGTAATTAAGGGACAGATTCCTCGGGGCTTCGACATAGTGCCTCCGCTAGCCCTGGCCTCACATGAGTCGCAACAGTTGCTGAATGGTGCGGCAGAAGGGACGTTTGGTAAGTCACTTTGTTACTTAGCTACATTCGCAACTTATGAAGGCCTCGCTCTAGATTGTATTGAAGGGGCAGACTCCTCAGAGCGTAATGCGTCTGCTAACGCTGGTTTAACCTGAATTTGAACAGTTGCTGAATGATGCGGGAGAAGGAATATTTAGTCGGTCACTTTGTAATTTAGCTATATACATGTCGCATTCGTAAAGGCCACGCTCGAAACTGTTGAAAGGTCAGACTCCTCAGAGCTTATGAATAATACGTCCGCTAAATCTGGTTTTATATAAATTAGAACAGTCGTTGAATCATGCGACAGAGGGCATGTTCTGCAAGTCACTTTGTTCCTTAGCTATACTCACATTTGTGAATGCTTCGTGCGAGACCGTGATAGACGGACAGGCTCTTCGTTGCTTTGAAACAGTGCTTTCGTTACATCTGTTATCATCACCGCCGATCACCCGGTCATTACTGATCACCGCTGCCAATGCGGTTCTTACACTGCACTCAAACACAGCACACAGATACCGTCCCCGCCGGCGGAGACATGGACGTCCCCCTCGTTACACCGTTAACACACACCGGCCCTCAGCCAACACTTTTACTAGGTATCAGCACGTGCCTGGGCCCTTCTCGCCGACTCGCGATCCCGCGGGCGGGTGTACCGGCGGGGGAGCCCATAGGCTCGTTGCAGCACACACTTTGTTCCTGGCTGAGCGCCTTCTGCGCTCGCCCTAAATCAAACACGACCGGTGACTCTTGAAAGGCCACTAGGGCCACAAGAATTTATAAAAAATAAATGAAATGAAATCTGTTATCATAATTCACATAAGACGGAACTGTTGCTGAATAACGTGAAAAACGAATTAGTAACATTACGTGCTCACCCATATTGATAAATAAGCCGATATTTGCAATAATCTTAAAGCTCGGAAGAATTTTAAACCACTTTTATCTAATAAGATAGTACTGAATAGAAATAGGACATTAACAAAGACCATTCAAGTGTCCATCAAGCCACACATATGTTTGTCCTTAAAGGATAATTTTTGACACTACAATGCATTCATTGAATTCATTGTTTAGTCAGGAAGCTATGTTTATATTCAGCTAAATATTAAAAAAATATATAAATACAATTAGAATGAAGTTTATTGCAGAAACAAGAGTACAAACACCCATAGATGACAACACCATTAAAAAGTAACAGATAATTAGTATTTGTATGTTTAGTTGGTTTTTAATGCTTTTGTAGCAGTTAGTTAATTTGCAAATTAGAACCCTATTTTCCAAATACTCCATGTAAGTCCATGGGTGTCGTAAAAGGCGACTAAGGGTTATAAAGCCGCTACCATAAGCCCTATGAAACTACACCACCTCTACAAGAGTGGCCTCGTCAATTAGTTCGGCCAGCGTTCCGTTTTATATGCCACACATTGCAGTGGACGATAAAACGGCTGGTGACGGTGACTGTTTGTCAAAATTAACAAACATTTGACGTGTTTCAGACGTCCGGTTGCAGAAGCTGCTCAGCTCGAAGCTGTCCTTGGAGTCGGAGGTGCGCAAGCTGAAGCTGCAGCTGAACGATGAGCGCGCGGCGCGGCACAACGGCATCACCAACCACCACGACCACGAGTACGAGAATGAATGTAAGGATTCTATTTTATAACTATATTATTATATTATAACGGACTCGACTTTTACCCCAACGTTTACATTCCTTTTCACCATTTCCAGTGGAAACCCTCCGTAAGTCGGTGGCAGAAGCGAAAGGTCGCGCGGCGCGGGCAGAAGCCGAAGCAGCGCTTCAAGCGGCTGCAGTGGCGCGGCTTGAAGCGCAAGTAGTCAGGCTAAAGGCCAGGCAGGACCATCAGGACGAGCACGAGGAACAGCTGAAGCAGGAGAGACGACGATTGCAGAGAGAGGTGAGTGATTACTCCCCACACTTTTCTTTCCTTTCTTATATGGCAATGGTGCAATTAGCACATTTTGCAGTTTCAAGTTCTTTTCCATAATAAATAATTTTCAAGTCTAAAATCAATCATATCAATGTCCAGTCCGGTCGAAGTCAGCAGTCGCTCAGAAGTCAGCAGTCGCTCAGTAAAGTGATAGTAGGTTTACTGAGGACTGAAGAGTCCTCCTTGGAAGCACACGAAAAATGCAGTCCTACGCTTTTATTTGATTACCACGGACATTACGCACATGAACACTTTGAAGTTTAATAAACTATCAGTATTAAACCACAAAACGTACAATATTTTTTGTATAAAACTCGTAATCAAATAATAACTAACTTCACGAGTTCCCGCCAAAAAGCCTACCTAGACTTTACCTAGTCTAAACCTTAATTACTCAGCCCTCTTTAGAAAAAAAAAGGCAGAAGTGCATTTTGATGACATTCGAGAATAATAAAATTTTGGTAAAAATTTCATTGTTTAGATAAATTTTAATTTAACTCATATCATTTCATAAGATTTCAAATTTAATTTTAATTCATTAAAGATTAAAATCCATCTAGAAACTTGGAGTTTTGGGTGAAACAGAAAGAATAATCATTGTTTATTTTGTCTGTGTTTTTTTAACATCCGAATATACCATAATGTTACTTATGCTTTCGTCAAAAATGTTACTAATGCCTTTTCTTCTTAGGAGATCAGTATTGTAGTCTAGTTATTATGAAAAAGCTAAAGGGTAAGCAAAAAATAATGAAGAAGAATGCTTAAATGCTCAATGAAGAAGACACAAAATGATGATAATAGCGCGACTTGGGGCTTAACTTGCATAGTATATAGTAATTCAAAAAAAAAATTAGTTATGCTCATAGAAATAAATAACAAAAAACTAGCCAGATTGAAAACCAGTCAAGACCAACAGAAAGAGCACCGTCGGATCATAAAGATAATAAAGTTGAGAGATAGGAGATAACTTGATGAAGCAAAGGAATAAACGATAGTAGTGCCATTTGATGCTGAAGTGCTAGGCAACATCACCAGATGATCATGAAAATCATGAAGCAAACCCTACCTATAATCCTATTGCACTACCTATATCCCTTTTATTTTTCTCTATCCTAAGGTTGCCTGGAAGAGATCGTCTTAGCGATAAAGTCGCCTATTGTATTCTGTCATTTATTATTTGTGCATATGTAATAACTGTTTGTATGCAATAAAGAGTATTTATTATTATTATTATTATTATAAGCAAAAGACCTATGTTGACTACAGAGATAGATCACTGATTACAGCGCGTAATAACGCGTATGTGTAATGTAACAATTGACTAATTAATTAAAAATGAGCAACTGAAAATACAGAAGAGGCAGCAAATCGATGGTAGCAAAGGTTTCTAGTTAGGATTAGGTTTTTCTGGTGGCTAAAACGAAATAGGAGTATTGACTCCGTCGATTTGTTAATTTACTTCGTACATTCTTATTAATTTAAAATTATTTACTTGACTTATCCAAAAATAGATTGTTTTGTTATCATTATTTTGCTGCTCATTTAAATACAGGCCATTAACCCTTTCTCTATCGGGAGAAATATTTCAAAAGCATCACCGTGTGCCAGATCGAAAAAAAAAAATCTCCAAATGCCAAACCCCAAAGATAAGCCGTGTGATTTTTGCTTTTTTCCAGTGCAAATCACGAGTTCTCATTTTATATGTACTCGTATGCAGTGTGTCGCCCAGAGAAAATATTGGTATGGAAATACAATGAAACATGTATATAGGCAACGTGCGACAATGGGCGAAATGCCTTGGCATACAGTGAATGATTAACGAACACGAAATATCTCGGGATTGGCACACAGGTAATGATTTCTGTCTACGAGATATCACGGGTTCGGCATGGAAAAGGTTAACTAAAGTAATAGAGGTGTTATTTACATGCAACTAGACTGAAAACCAAGTAAACCCATCAAAATGAGCATGGCGGGTTAAAACTAAAGAGACTGCAAGGAGGAGAGTTGTGACTGCTCATAACAAAGCCCCAGTTTATACGAATAGTGTCCTTGAAAATGCAATTAGGTTAATGGAAAGTGTAGACTGCAATAACACCACTTGAAGCTCACACAGAAAGATTGAATGCCGGCCAAAACTATTAAGACTGTATTAGTTAGTATGTTATGTACATTAAAAGACTAATAACAGTGACTAAGTAAATTATTAATATTAGACGTGAATGTGCGTCTTACCGAAGTCACCTGATAAGAGGGCGTGTAGTCTATGGCCATAGAGTGGTAAGCACTCGTTTGACAAAACCACAGACAATACAAAGACAACCTAGAAGAGTTGAAGCAAAAGTGATATTAACTATAGAGAGAGACAGAGTGGTTATCTTTTATTGTATGTAGTGTCAATGAAATTGCAATTAATACAATGGAAAGTCCAAACGGCAAAGACTTGAAATTCAAATAGGAGTGAAATCCGGGTATAACTGTTAAGACAATCGTGAAAAATTGAACCAAAAGTGATATCACCCGTAGAGATAGAAATCTGTTGCTATCTCTCATTGTATGAAAAGATTGGGAGTAAGGGACGGTTCAGTGAACACTGTTTTTAACGCACCTTAATACCATAAATTTCATTTCAAAGAACCATAATGAGGGATTTTAGAAATGCCCCGTCTTTAAAAGACATTTAACCAACCACAAAAAAACGATTTTTGACCCAATGACATTAAAAGTTATATACATATTGGTTTAATGGTTAAGTCTAAAAACATAGATTTTAAGAAAAATTTTACAGTGGATTGAAGAATAAATTTGTTTTCAGGAAGTCGTTGATTACTGGGCCGTTATCAATAATGGCGATAGTTAACGGTACAGTTGTAGTAATAATACACGTGTGACCCCGTGAGCTGACTGCAGCTGACCAACTTAACTCAGACACTCCGTACACACTATTATGAATCTTATTCCTTCATTAATAAAACACGAGAGGGCGCATACTCAATCCCCCAGCCGCTGGTCACGGCCGACTGGCCACGTTACTCCACATTGACAGGAGACTACCGTAAAATGTACCATGTATGCCTTTCGGGAGTGAATAAGATATGCCAGAGCTCATTTTCTATTCCATTCTATCCTCTTAGACACTTAGACAAGTCCTAAGAAACTTTATATTCCATTGATCAAATTAAAAAAAAAACATATATTCCATTAAACTGTAATAAAAGAAACTCCATATTCCATTATCCTCTAACCATCCAATAACCATGAGAAAAAAACTCCTCGTCCCGTGATACACCCTATACTCCACCATTCCCAACCCTTTTCCCAAATCAACCAAAAGGTTGACAGCGTATTTGTCAATGTTCGTTTGTCCCGGGATCCGCTGGAGACATCGGTACACGGCACATCATGAGACTGATGTTGACACGTGTCGCAACGTGCTTGTCTGCAGCCTTCTTTCTATAAAAAAACCGGACTGTCTGAATTAAGTTTGCGTGCTACACAATAATACCTGCACTCAATGTGCGAGTGGTGTGCTTTCTCATACAGACGTTTTATGAATATATAAAAAGATTCCTTTTAACCAGTGTAAATAAAATACGTCACTGACATTATATTAAGTACCTGTTTTAGAAGCTGATTTAACCTCGATGCATGGTCGACATTTAACATAATTGTGTCTTTAGTGTAAGGTTGTTCAAAACGTGCGAAAATCGCTCTTTGTCAGTCTAAATGAGAGATGCATCCTTTTATAAAAAGAGACGCAGCATGATTTAGTTTGTCAAAGAGCGATAACCGCTTGGTTTGATATACAGCCTAAGTTTATTTTGTTTTTAAACGTAACTAAAACATTGGCGCCAAACACACCTCAAAACGGGAATAGGCGCGTCTTTTTCAGATGTACTCAAAGGTATTGGCGAGGCATATATAATGGCTGGCGGTATACAAATTTCTCACGTTCGCGCCCGTTCCCGCTCTTATGGTGTAAATGAGGTCATTAGCTAAATGAGTGTTCTAAGCAGTTACAAACTTTATAAGCACATTGAAATTTATAACGAAATTTGTTAAACTTATTAAATGAAATTCACTACATTTTTTTTAAGGACTAACTATATCTTTTGCTGAGCTCGTAGTTGAGCTAATTCGGATCGGTGGTGTCAAAAGTAACTTAATAAGTAATAAGATGGCGTAAACTTTATTAAAAATTCAAAATAAATTTTCAACGTATATACAACGATATATTGTTGAATAAGGCGCATTAAATTCTACATTTTTTGTCTCAACAATGTAGGAAAACAATGTTACAATGTTCGTTGGAAAATATCGTAAGTTTAAGAAATAAATGTTTACACAAAAGTACAAATCTTGTAAGAGCTTCATAAGCCCTATCCAGCAACATATCGTTTAATTATATTTTCTGGCGCGATCACGTGATATGCCTCAAAGGGGATCATTCACATAAGTTAATAAGTACAAGTTTATTTACTATAATGGATGAAAAATAACCAAAAGGACAGAATACATTCATAAACAAAACTAATAACACATTGGAATTAGCTTACGTTATTTTCAATTTATTTTCAATAAATTAGCATCTGTCTTTTGAGAATCTGTTCTTATGCGAATGATTCCTCAAAAGTCGACAATCCTTGGGTTACAAATTTAACTGAACCTATTACAATTAAATACATTTAAAAGCAGGGTATTTATTGTACTGCAAAGACTAATCATGTTGAGAGTGTGGTTTCCTGCCACGGAGAATGACACGTTTTATCTGTTTATCTATTGATTACATAAATATTTCATATTCACAGGCGCGGGAAGCCCTCAATCGAGTAGAAGAACTGGAAACGGAAAACAATCATCTGACGAAACGTCTGGACAAACTCAAAAACGCCAAGTCTGCGCTCCTCAAAGACCTGTGACCGCGATAATGCGACATAAATATGTACATTACTCGCTTCCACTTGATACAGCTGGATGTCTGTTTCACACAACCGACAGTGGATGGTGAAAGTATCGTTAGCTGTCAATCTAATTACGTCGCATTGATAATATACGTAGTTTTTAACAAAAACGGCAATGAATTTCAAAGTCAGCGAATTGTTAATATAATAAATAGTGCTGTTGAATTATCGTTTTTGTTTGTATTTTTGAAAGCACGAACTTTACTAAATTGCATCAAACGATTAAAACCATTCCTGATCGTTAGAAATGGTCGCTCGTATATGGAAATTAAGCTCAACCAAATTTCCATTTCTACACATTTCGACCCTGGACATTTGACGTGTGGGACATTCTTTTCTGGACGGACTGCAAACATTTTTTTTTTATAAATAATCCCCTGTAATTTTCTTACATCTATTGGTTTAATCTTAACCTCTCAAACAATAGTGTTGTTTCAATATTGTTTAAATAATAATAATAACATTTATTTTCAGGGGAACAAGATCCATATTTGTTAGTATCGACTTACAGACTAAGTTGCAAAGAATTTTATATACAAAAATACCTACAATATCTAGTTAATTCGTTGTTTTGTAATTAATATCAGTTATTTATATGTGTAACATTTAAGTAACATATTAAATATCACTATTTGATGTATTTGCTGGGTCTCGTCGTGCTAATTATAGTAACCACTGTTTTGGACGTTTAGGAACACGTGTAAACAATTTGGTGGGATATTTAATGGTCGTACTTCTGCACATAGGTCGTGCACATGTTTTATATGACAATAAAGTAATTTTTCACAATTTACAAAGAAATAAATAAATTTATAAACCTTCCTCTCAGAATAAAACTTGTTTATAGTATTGTGACGTCATAGACGCGACATGGCACGTGACCGACTGTTTTCACGCGAAATTTAAATCAAGATTTTTTTTATTGAATCGTGTTTTTTAAAAAAACAACTTGTGAGGGGTATAATCAACATATTTTGCTTGTTTTAAAATAGCCAATTGAAAGTGGTCCCTTACGACAATTGAAATTTCCAGTGTCGATACGTCAAATATTTCATAATTAACGCGTATAAAAGTATAATTGAATTGATAACTTTTTAATAGGATTGAATGATCACGATCTTGGTTCGCATGAAGTTTTTAACAACTGATCCTTATAACATTTACGTGTATGATGTTGGCATTTTGTTTTTAATTTTAACAAGATGGCGGCGTTTTCAACTGTAAGATTTCTATTACATTTTTATGATTATTTATTAAAAAATGTCATAGGAATACGTGAGCTAATAATTAAGGTTGTATTATGTATAACCGCAGTATAACATTGTAAATCACGTAATGAATGTAATATAATGTGTATAATTAATTTTATGTCAAATAATTATTTATTTGTAACGCATTAAATAACCGATTAAATTGTATTTTTCTGTATAGCTTCATTTTATTATAAGATTCTTTTTATTTAGTTTGCCTATTATTGTGGAGTCAACAAAACATGGCACGATGGTATATTTTAAATTCCATATAGGGCAACATTTTTTAATGGTAAGTTGATCTTGATACTTTCCATGTACTTTCTGTTTATTTATAAATTTTGTGGGTTTTTAAACATACGGATCACATATAGTTCATTCGCATTAGAAATGCAGTGACTCGTTAATGCATAAAGGCATGTTCATATTGATTTCCTATAGTTGAAAGTAAATGATAGATATATGTAATCTATATTTACTGACATAGAAAGCAAAACTAGACAGAAATACAAATGTAGGTAATTATTATTACTAAATATATATGTTTATATACTTACATAACTAAAATTTTAATTATTATGTAAAGAAAAAAATAATAATTCTCAATCTGAGTCGGAACTATTATTAATATAGATGAATAGATTTCCTTTCTTCAATGTCTGTTATTGATTCATTGTTTTCAATAATCAAAGTGAGTGTTCATTTTAAAATCTATACTAAACACGTACTTTATGCAACAATAGACACGCCCGAGCAGCACAAAGTATCAAGTGAGACTGAGGTGTGTACTGTGCATGTCAATGTGAAATAGACCTAAGAATTCTACCGTCGGCTTCCGCTTGGAAATGCAAGCCGTGAACGCGCGACAAGTCCGTGAAAACCATTTACACTCGCGTTTTACAGCTGTTCGCGGTGCTTCACGGCGTGAGTGTAGAGCCGGCATAAGAAAAGTTTTTTTCCAATAGTGATTGATCGTAAAAGGTGACTGTTTTGGTCGATAGTCACTGCATCCTTAACGCGAATACGCTATAATAAATATTGATATTGATTAGGTATAAATTACATATTTAAATATCAGAAATTGAATTAGAGAAATTAATAGTTTTAGACAAAATAAAAGTATCAAGTTCATTTTGTCCGACTAGAACGGGTGTTGCAACCTTTTTTTTTTTTTAATTTGGAATTGTGTCACGTTTCGTTGGCAAGACTATATGGTATGTTTGCTTTTCTACTAATAAAATGTATTACTTTAGCTTTATTTCAATACTTGCCATTGGTATCACAATTCTAACATTCTATTCCGTAAAAATTCCAATATTTATGTGAAGTCGCTTCGAATACCAAGTAATTTGCTCAAAATGATTACAGTGTATTGTGATAGCGGAGTGCGGATTTATACATCCATTGTGGATAATGATGGTGGGAGCCCTTATTCATATAGCAAACAGAAATGTGTATACAGGCCAGTTCTATGGCCAACGTCAGCGTTGAGGGGTCTACGGGAACCATAGCTCTGAACATTTTTTTTGATAAGCGAAAACAATTTTTTATAGGGAAATTTCTTCAACGGATGTTTTTACAATTTTGAGATTACCTCCGTCATTCTGTCAAGTTACCATACTCCCTTATATCATCGTTAAGTTTTTAAATGATATAATTATTATTCACCAATAAAACGTGCATTAACATATAATACAATTATTATTCACCATTTAGCCATGCATTAAATTATGGACAAACAGTCTGAATTATTATTATTATTAAGTATTTGTTCACATCACAACTAATATTTTAATAGGAAAATAAACCGTTGTTTTTAAACATATTTTGTCCTTATTCTGCAATAATATTTTCAGAGACGGCAAATATATTTTAGGCAGAATATTAAAATATATATGAAAGCGTTTATAGGTATGAAACAATGGTCAAATGTGTATGTAATACTTCATAATTTGAATGGCGGTAAACTTTAGATTTTAATGATATAGAACTTTATTAATAAAAACTATACGTGGTATAAAATCTCCACATAAAATACGTCACGCAAAATCCAGGCATTTTCAATCCCTTCTTGTCACACTTGTCGTTGCATTTTTGTTAAATCTCTAGCAGTGGCGTGCAGTAGCGGATCCAGGGGGCGGCTAAAGGGCTCAAACCCATAAAGCATCTGGATCCACCCCTGATAAATCTCAAATTAAACTCTATATTATCCTACTGTCTTATCCTAGTGTGATCCGATATTATCCTAGCGTGGAGCGTGGCTTGTCTTCGCTTAAACTAATAAAATCGTACCTTCGTACGACAATGACGGCGGACAGCTTGAACGGTTCGGCTGCCATGTACTCTTATATTCACCGAGATATATATGGCAGCCTACAACCTGTCGAAGTCATTGAAAAATTTGCAAAAAGTTATCCGAAGAGACTCGCTATGCGTTAAATGAGTAAAATAAAATGTTGTGTGCTTTTTTTAGTGTTTACCTTAATAAAGCCTACCTACCCTCAGCTGGGTCAAGCCCTCCCCCCCCCCCCAAACCAAAATTCTGCATCTGCCACTAGTGGCGTGCATTCATTTTAAAAGTAAGTAAATAGTAGTAGCAGTATCCAGACACCTATGTACATATACAAAAAATCTCTTTGACCCAGTAATTGCTCGCACGGTTAGCCCTGCGGTTCATAGACTTAATATTAGATCTGTGCTGCCATCGCAACAAATTTAAAGAATCTAAATGTGGCGTATCCTTTTTATCTTCATAATACATTGACCAACCGAGCGTTGCGACGATTACAAGTATTTTTTTGCGTTTGTAAACGAGTTATTTATTACGATATCATTATCTTTCATATTCGTTGCTCTAACTGAATGATTACGTTTTGGTATACAACGTAGTTCCTTTGGCGCCACCGATTGTATAAATTGATAATAACTGTAGGGGGGTTTGTATAGGTGAGAACACTCGGTTGGTATTACATACTGTATAATATGACGTCACGTTTGCCCTGGCCGCCCTCCCCCCCTCCTCATCTCATGGTTATGCCCCCCCCCCCCCGCCCGCCCTTTATTGCGTACGTATTTTATAAACAGACTGCATTATTATTATTAACAAAAGGTAATTGGTGTGCGATGAAAACCGATATATTTATAACGCTTCCGATTTACAAGCAACAGCTTAGATATCCCAAGACCATGGGAATATGTACTGTAGAAATAAGACGATTAGGTCTAGTTTTTATTAGTAAAGGGATGAAGGTGTAATTAATCGATGTCCAATAGTGATGCTCACGTACAGTGCCGTCGCGCACCGAATCAATGTGTTACGGTGTAGTACTGAAGGGTGGTAGCGCTTGTCAGCTATATGCGGATGTTGAATTGTAGGAAATGATAAATTAATCGTGTAAGTACGTAAGAATGAGATCAGTCAATTGGGAAACTTGTATGTTTTGTTTCACTAACAAAGTAAAAGATCTAACTTTTAAAACATATCCCAAAGTATCCTCGCTGCGCTGTGATGCGAATGAATTGCCATGTTGTTTGCAGTTTATAAAAGAGATTGCAAGTCAGTGAAAGTCGGTGATCACTTTGTAGGTACGATCTTGTGCAGTACTATGTTTAATGAAACAAAGATGGATTCGCACGGCACATCGCTTGAACGTCAACGAATGATATATTTTGAGACGTTAAATATGTTTCTGTTTAAAAGAACATGATCCTAACCATGGCCCTTGAGTAAGTTTTAGTCCCTTACAAACGGTACTGCCGCATTCACATCTACAGTTTTTTTTTCTGAATGAAGATTTTAAGTTTTTCAATGTGTATATATTATAAAAAAAAAGTACTAGACATGATGCGATAGTAACGTTTGCACACGGAAAAACTTATACTGCGGTCTCAGAAGAATGCAATCTTATTTATTTTGACAAACGATGTCCTACGAGAATTCATCTTTATTATCTAGTTGTTCAGCCATGTTAACTAAATTGAATATGATCTTTATCAATAAATTTGAAGTTCCATGTTGTCCAAAACAACATTGTATCATCAACGTATTATGTAAACGGGTGACTTACGATTTATTTATTATAACCAATCGCGCTTACAACCTGTGCGATGAGAGACGTGTGTTAGGTGAGCTGCATCTAGGGGTGGTGTTTCTGAAGAATGTTAGATACTACCAGCGAGCGGTTAAGAAAATGACATTTTATAGGTCAATTTGAAACAAGGCAAAGTCTAAAAGATAATACGATAACGTCACAAACCACATTTTCATAAACATCTGAATTGTATTAAACACAGATCATTAAAATTGCCTAAACATGGCGAAACATCTAGAAATACGAATGTAAATTGTTATTTAACCAGATCTTTGTGATGTTGTATATTTTTAAGTAGACACTGGGCTACGCGTTCCAACTATTCAAAGGTTTTTTTAGCGGTTCACAGACAATTGGCTCAAAGACGACTAAGGTTTATGTTACGTGTTTAAACTGAGAAAACAACATTGTACTGCAACATTCTTTCCGCGTTTGGCGTAACCAACTAGCGCTAACTCAGACACGGCAGAATCCGTGCGGATTAAACCACGAATTGAAAATTGATACTTGGTCAGGTAGGCGGCGATCGTGCGGATATGCACGAGAGAAGCGGAGTTTACCTCAGTGCACAGATGGAAGTGGAAAAAGCAATATGTCTACGGTTGCTCCGGAAAGTATTTTTTTCCAATTAATCTTCTCCATCTCCAAGTAACTCTACCAACTCCTGAAATATTTCGTACACTGAATATCCCATATTGCGGGCTTTTTCTCCAGTTCATTTATAAACAGTTCAATGTCGAAGCCATACATGGCGTCACATGTGCGAAACGCTCTGCTCCCGGCTGGCAACTTACGCCATAGCAATACAGCCGCTTCGCGAGCGTCGCCTCGCGCGTTTGCTTTTCGACTTGCGCCAACCGTGCGGATCTTTAGACCGCGCGAATAAGTGTGAACGAATATGAAGGCGGTAATGCAAATAGGCTCCGCGTGGTTGGCGTCCGCGTCTATTCCGCCGTGTCTGAACTAGCGCCTATTGTATAAGTTGATAACGAGCTGCAAAGGCTTTTGTAATCGTTCGAAAGCCCGCTTAGCAAATACTTTATACAATATCGCTTAGTGGGTGAATAACGGCCGAAACCGAGATTATATATTTTACGTATGTATGTGATATGTTCTAGGGGAAAGGCATTAGGCGTCGCCACGCATAATGTTGTTCTAGGGGAAAGGCCTAATGCGTCGCCACGCATAATGTTTAATACACGTAGGTAATATTTTGCGTATTGAATGTTACGCGTACTGAACATTTATCGTAATTTAACAATGTGCGTGGCGACGATCTAATGGTGCCCAATAAATGACCGACGAGAGGGTCAATCTGTAGCGTGTAGAAGTATGGTAGCATGCATGTAGAACTAAATTTTGTAGTATATCTCCGAGCTTAATAGATTGATCTCTACAGTCATTTGTGTTTTTGTGCAGTGCTCTGGTGTAAGTTTTTATCCTCTACTGATATTGTTAATTGTAAGTTTTTTTCTGTATCAAGATTTAAAGTTTTGCATTGCGTCTGCTAGAGGCGCTGCTTGTTTCTTTAGGTAATATTCCAGAAGCGCAAAAAACTCCTCTTTGACAATTTATTGCAGTTATGGTGCATCGTTTTCTACCATAATACACAGAGACGCAGCATGAATTAGATTGTAAAATGACAATTTTCGCACAATTGGTAATCCTATTTAGAAAAATAACGAAGCAGACGCGACATTTGAAATAAAAAAAACTTACACTGGGGCGTCAAGTAGGTAATGTAGTATATCTGACAAGTTAGACTGTATGTGTCATTCTAAGCATGATTATGATTACTGTCGATATATGTAATGATCTATAAGTCAGCCTATTTAGGGATCGTTTTGTAAGTATGATGTATGTATTTGGGTGCTGCATTACTAATTTATTTTGTTTTTAACTAGGACTGACCAACGTCTTTTTATATGAAGCGAAAACTGATTTAATCGTGTATAAATTTGCATACTTGAAATAAATTTTCGCTCTAGAAGTGTTGTTTTATTTGTTAGCTAACTGATCGTATAATTTATATTTGGATGTGATTTCCAAAAAAATTGGATACGGTTAATGATAAAAGTAGACAGATAAATGAAATATGAAAAAAATAAGTTAGTTAGTACAATTTAGTAGGTACATTTTTTTCATACCAATCTGTAGTACGTAGGTACGTTGCCACGTCACCCCTAGGAAGTAGATTTAATAATATAATTGATTAAAAATGAAGAAGTATCATTTTTCATAATACTATGTAATTTAATGGTGACTGTTCATTCTTTAATATAGGACGAATGAATGGAAACACGAATTCCCAATCGTTAGACTGGTATGACAAACAGGATTTAAAACTTTCCATTAGTCAGATGGATCGTACCACCGAGAAAACTCAATATTTACAAGTCCCGTATAAATTACCTACGCCTACTTTCCGTGAATTACTCACATTTTCTACGTAACTTGACGAGAGCACACGCATAATATACAAATGGCATTTATAACGAGCAGCAAATATATAACAATTTGGTCAGCTATCAAATATACCAATGGTAGCAAAAATAATAGGTTGGCAGCAAATCCCTATCAGCTTATAATGTTTTTATTGTCAGCAGAATTTTAGTATTTTAGGAAGTCATTAATCAAGAACGACAGCTAAAAAATAAATTCATGTAGGAATTTATAATGTGGCATCAGATTAAGAGAAGCAATTATGCTAAAAATAGGCATCAATACGTAATGTTTACATGCAAATTATGACCTATTCAGCTTCAACCGCACTTCTTAAAATCAATTAAATGTCAAAAATAATAAATGGGCAGTAAATGATGATCAACAAAACAACTTATTTTTTAATAACTGAAGTAAATTATCCCAATGTACTCTAGAATGACATCACAAAATCGACGCAATTCCGCTTCGCAGAACGGTTGATTCTACATTGTCACAAGAGAACCTAACCCACCTTTTCTGTATTTTGGGGTTGGGGACGTGGGAAGGGATGGGAATGGGCTTTGGCATATCTCACTCACTACCGAAACACGTACATACATTGGAGAATATGATAAAGTGGGAATTGCAGTACAATTCAAGGTAGTATTCTGTGAGAGAGGGGTAACGATGCCAATCGAATGCGCCCAGCGGTTGTTGGATTGTAGCGTGCACTCTCCCCCTCCTATTATTTCTCATTGGTGGTATTCTCCGCCGTAATACTCTTTTTCACGAAATATGATGTCCGGAGACAGAGATAAAAATTGAAACTATGTATTTTTGGAAGTAGGTGGACGAGCAAGTGGTTCCACTTGTTGGTAAGTGTCATCACCGCCGGGTGCCCGACCGCGCAAAATCCTTTTCACAGCTTTCTTGAAGAACCCCACACCGTAGCGTAATAGAAAGCCCTCTTGAGCCTACGGGTTCGCGGTATAAAATGATTTTTGGACGGAACAGTACGCGACACCTCCGTATAGAGGAAATGCGAATGAACCGCACTTCTGTGACGGGAGGTGCGGTTGTAGAAACCCGAGGTGGGAGTTATATTGCACAATTCTTCAGAGCATTCCCCATTGTACAGGCGGTAGAACACACAGAGTGACGCAACGTCTCTCCGAACGCTGAGGGATTCTAAACCGCCCGTGAGAGTGGGATCGTCGACAATTTAAACAGCGCTTGGGTAGAGTCAAATGGGTCCAGTTTATATTTCGGTGAGCCGGCCCAGAGATGTGAGCAGTACTCCATTTCCAAATTCTAAAAAACATATTGAAAGCAAATAAAATTATATTATACTAGCAAAACCCGGCAGACGTCCTGCCTGTATATATTTATTTACCACTGTATATAAAATCACAAATTAGTCTGTTTTGCCGTTGATATGATTTTTGCGATCGATTGAATGGTATAGAGGTTCATGTGCTGCAGCGCCATCTAGTGGCGAGTTACAACAAAGTGGACAGCATAAAAACCTCCATGAAAAGATGCATATATGTGCCAACTTTCATGGTGATCGGTCAAACGGTGTCGAAGTCTATTAATCTCAGACAGATATACCAAGATCCCTTTTTATATACAATACATGTATATATATATATATATATATAAATTATAGTCATGCATATATGAAATTTGGTATAGATTTATGCTTTTCTTTTTGGATTATTCTGCAGCTACGGGATAAATCATTTGCATGAATTTTCTTGCTGACTAGTCATTTTAATTGAGTGCAGTATTTTGTTAATTAATCATTTATCTGCCGTCATAAAAATTATATCCCATTAAAAATATTTTCTCCAATATTAAATTTTAGGGTAGGTGTGAATTAAGTACAAAAAAAAGACTAAAGAACTGTTATCAAATTTATTGTTTCCATAACAATGGTAGTAATTAAAATCAAACAGTAATCATATATTTACAGTAGATCTGAGTGCCTTTGATACTAAACGCAATTCATTCATTCGTCTTTTAAACGAAGTCATTGCCCCATCCTTATAACAAAGTGGAATATCTGTAAAATGCAGACTTGTCTCAAATGACTCTGAAAGTAAAATTGACGGAAATAATTACCATATCAATTCTTATTTGCTGATTAATCACACAGATATGTAACATTTTACAGTTGAAAAAATGATAATAAACACAATTCAGTACCAATTTTATTAATAGGAATGGGCGACAATAACATTACAGTGGTAGATTTTAAGAAAATACGTACAATATACATACACGGTAATGAGATCTTTATGTAAAATGTTTGAAAAAATCAATGTAATGAGTTGTAGTGTTAGTTACATTGAAAAATAATTTCTTTTTAGACTTTGAAATTGTTTTTATTCATTAACATGTAACTTAACATTTGAGATATTCCTAAAAAGGCATATTGACTCCCCGTCCAAACACACTATTTTCAAGCCTAGTAAAACTAAGATTATGTTAAGGTACATAAACTTTGTAGGAAGTTTATAATATTTTCTAAAGCTCGCTTATCCTTATTAGGCCAGTCAATAGATTTATACTTAGGAAAAAGTTTCTCAGTCGGTAAACTTTGTGAATATCGTTTGGTTTTTATATGAGTATTCAGAGCAGTCAGCGCTGCACACAAAGCTTCATTAGTTTTATGCGTTTAAGCACGGTTTTATGTGAAACTCCTTTATTGGCTTGATTTTTTTTTTCAAAATCTGACTATACTGATCGAAAGAACGGAAAATTTTACGAAAAATTACACAATAATATGGTTTAATTTTTTTCATAGTAGAAGAAGCGGTTGTTTTTTTTTTAATACAACGCTCAATCTGTGTTGAGCGGCGTCTTCCAATCACGCGCATTGCTGGTGCGAGCGTCTGCGCGCAACAGTAAAAATATTACCATAATAATAGAAATTTGAAAAAATCAAAATACGCATTATAGGTGAATAGTTTCTGCAGTAGTAATATAAGTAGGCTTTTTAATTATTTTGATACAAAGTAAGACTTCTTTCGATTTTTGAGTAATTTCATGTTGAAAAATAGTTGCTTTTAAATCTTTAAATCTTAATTCACTCTTTAGATTGTACTCTCGAAATAATACTTTTAAAAATGTATTAAGTAGAAATATGAATTGTTATTTATTTTTTTAAATAGACACATTTTAAAAGGAACTTATTTCTGAAACTGTGATTTTGTAAATAAAATGTATATACATTCAAGGTAGATATTTGAAAGCAAAAAAATAGTTAATTGATATATGTATTTGATTTTGAAAGTTCAAAATGCGTACTTTAAAGTTTTATATTTCTTGTAGGAAATAGAACAAAATTTCGTCATTATCGCGAAAGAGAGAAAATTTCTCTGACTAAAATCATGTGTAAATATTAAAATAAAAATGTTTAAGGGTTGCAACTTTTTGAGGACATTGTTCATGCAATTTTAACAATATTTTTTACACAAATAATTTAAATGGTTTTCTCACTTCCCGAAATAAAATAAATTAAATATATTTAGCGACCTCAAAACCTGGATAAACATCATTTTTTTAAATATGAATACTTATTTTTTTTTTTAATATTGAAGCCGCCATTTTGAATTTTATAATAATTTTGATTTGAGAATCTTGAGAATCGACATCCACGAGAACCCACCCACATATACAAATTTTCATGACTATATGTTAGGAGAAATTTAGTTGTTTATTAATTTGCGTAAATTAATTTTATTCCAAAATATAAATGTTAGGGGAGTAATTCGAGGGGTAACCTATTTTATTTGGACCATAAGAAATCTGTTCCAAACGATTTTACATTAATTCATTAACTGAAGAAGTTATTCCCAAAAATCTTGCATATTTTTGATCTCTATTGACTGGACCGGTCATTCTTTTGCGTTCAGTACGGATAAAAATAATCACTAAGTGGTAAAAACAAATAATAATTATATTTAATAATTACTGTATTACATAACTTAAACTAACTTATTGTCAGGCCCAAAGAAAATTCAAAGTAAATGAGAATAATTACTTTTGTGATATTTTTTGATTATTTAACAAATGTTTAGTAAAGAAAGAGAAATAACATTAAATAATGATAACTATTAATAGATCGCAATAATGAAAGTAAAGTTTCGTATTTGTTAGTGATAATAATATACAATAAATTGTACATCAGAAATTTAATTTGGAACTAAAATGGCAGCGTAGGGGCGTTGTTTGCGCCCTCTCCCCCACGCATAGGGAAGAATAAAAGTACAATTTCGAAGTGGACCGCAGACTGCAGCAGCAGACCGCGGGCGACACTACTGGTTTACGCTTTTGACGCTGCTTTCCGAATACGCTTCATAGAAAACTATATGAATCAGTAGGGTTGCCTGCGGTTTGCTGATGCAGTCTGCGGGTCGACTTCCGAATTGTACCTTTAGTAACAGATTTTCTACATTATACAACCTCTATTTAAAATCATAAGAAAATTGTTTGTATTGCCCTCCCTGGATAAAATCATGACTACGCCCTTGGTAGGGCATGTTGTCATGACCACGTGACTAGCATCACAGACCAAATCATTCGATCCCTAACAGTTTCAATTATAGAAACTGTTATGGCCTGTTTTGTTTAGATCAGTGCAGTGTCTTAATTACGATTTAAGAAGCTACAATATGTAGTTACTTTAAATAATAAATATTTACAATACGGCATGTCAAACTATGCAAAATAAATTGTGAACTGATATTAAAGGAGATGATTGGTTATGCCAAAATAAACTTAATACTTTTTTCAAGATTATCTTGAAATGTACTGCATTACACTATTTATCCTATTCCCCCAATGTACGTACATATCTCATTACCGAAACACGTACGTGTTTCTGTAGTGAGATATGCCACAGCCTATTCTCATCCCATACTATGAGTATCCTTCCCCATTTTCTCAACACTTTCTCCAAATCCAATCTTAATTCTACGAAGGTAGGCAGCGCATTCGGGGTGCCAATGTTTGTCATCCTGTACCAATGCTGGTATGTATTGCGGATGTCCACAGGCGATAGTATCCATTTACCACCAGGTGAACTTTCATTCTATAAAAAAAAATATTCATAAAAAGATAAAATTAATTTTATTTTTAAGTATGTTTTAAACTACCGATGGTTTCATTAAACGGAAATGAAAATATGAATTAATTATTACATTTATTGCTGTGGTGTAAACAATTTAAGAAACTTTTCTAAAAAGAATCAAATTATTACGGTCTACATCTTGTTATATGTATAAATTTATTTTCTTTGGGCCCAAAGTTTCCACTTACAAGCTAGTCTAAGGGGCGGGGTGCTGGCTCGGTGTGAGACCGCCATGCTCGGGACTGTGTTTCTGCTTTTTCCTCTTTTTCTCCTTTTTCCGTTTCTTCCGCTCCTTGTCGTCGTCGTGCCGCTTTTGCTTTTTGTGCTTTTTCTCATATGTGTCTGGGTTTGAGGAGTCTGAAACATTTCAAAAACTATATATGTAAGACCTGTAAATGCAAAATGACAACTAAATAAGAAAAAGTATAACGGCAGCCGTGTGGTGTGCTGCCGGCTTTGGAGTACGGCAGCACCCCATCTCTTCTAGTGGGTTTTCTTGGTGTTGATTTAGGGCATTGGTGACTATTGAACTCACTATGTTATAAGATTATACAACAACATAAAAGAACTACCAAAACATTGGGGGAATCAAGGGCGTTGCCATTGAAGGGCATGGGAGGGTAGTAGCTCTAGAGATTTGAAAAAAATTGTATTTGTACCTACAATTCATATTTCTCCCATCCTCTCTCTCATCTATCTTGCCCCCCCCCCCCCCCCCCCCCACCCCGATTTGGCTGGCGACGCCCTTGGGGGGAATAGTACAAAGTGGGAAATGGCTGACATTTTACGATTTGCGTCTGTTAGAGAGGTAACTTGGTCAGTTGGTCGAGTGTGCTCAGCGGCTGTGAAATTGGAGCATGCACTCCCCAAAGTAATTTCTATTCCAAATCCTACTTAACCAAATACATTCTAAATCCACTTTAAACTTTTTATTTCCATAAAAAACAGCTCCATAAAAACATGCTTGCCCTGCCATGTTTAAGACTGCACATTTCTATATTTGAATAACTGAGGCACAAATTATAATTCAAATGTTACTGAGATTAAAAAGGGTGGCAGACCAACAGACAGTCCACTTCATTGTCAAATGTTACCATATCTCTAATGTGCTGACTATGTTTAGATATAGGAATGGATTTGGAAAAAGAATTAGGAAAGTTCATTTAGTTCTAATTATCTCTTTTAATAGGTTCACTCTATTTACGAAATGATAACAATAGAGTACACATAAAGTTAAGGAGTGTGTTAAGACTAGAAAGAATTTGTGCGACATCAAAGCCTTCATTACAAATAGTTGTCAATCAATGGAACAGATTACCTAAGGAAGTGAGATCTTCTGAGAACATTAATCAATTTAAAAAAAGACTGAATCAATATCTCAGAGCAGTGCTTCCCAAAGTATGGGTCGCAAGAGAATATTGGGTGGGCTCCGAAAAACTAAATTTCTTATAATTTTAAGTATAGTGTTCTGATTTATCTTATTTTTACTTATTAAAAATTTCGATTATAACTGGACTTTTTCTTAAATTGTACAACCCTTCATATAACTACTCTACGTAAACGCGAACATGCTGCAGCAGCGACACAATGCTATTTTCATGTAAGGCGTAGTAGGGTGGGTCCCGAATATTGTAATTTTTTTTAGGGAATGGCGGTTCATATAACTTTGGGAATCACTGTCTTAGAGCACAGAAACAAATATAGACAGCACAAGCTGTTTGTCTATTACTATATAATAATAATAATCTTTTATATTTTATTTATAACTTTCTTCATTTCTGCCATCACTTGTATTATTACTACTACTTTTCTCTTATTATATTTTTTCTAATTATCTTATTACTTCTATAAAATTTTGCTATTTGTGTGTTGTATATACAGATTTATGACATGTATGTAATAGGGGTTAAAGTATGAAATTGCCGTTTTATAGTAATAGATACTTTGAATTGACATAAAACCTTCATGGTGTGAGATTTTCGAGTGAAACTTTTTTCACATAATATCTATGAGGTTCTTGTTTTAAAAAATGTGCAACATTCGATTTTCGACTTTCAATTGTTTTTTTTATTCAGCTTAGACGGGAAAGATGGATACTTCGAAAATCCGAGTAATCTTTGAATACGAGTTCCGACGCGGAACTAACGCGGCAGAAACGGCTCGCAATATCAATGCTGCGTTTGGAGAGGAGACTGCTAATGAACGAACCGTGCGTTTTTGGTTTAAACGCTTTCGTAATGGAAACTTCGACTTGAAGAACGAACCACGTGGAAGACCGCCCACACAAGTGAATAACGCTGAATTGAAGGAGATGGTGGAAGCCGATCCGAGTCAAACTACCCAGGAATTAGCGGCATGGTTTAACGTTACCTTACCTACAATATTGACTCATTTGCATCAAATCAATAAGATAAAAAAATATGAAAAATGGGTGCCTCATGATTTGACTGATCTGCAGAAAGAAACGCGTGTTGAAACTTGCGTTGCCTTGTTGAATTGGTACAGAAATGAAGGAATATTGGATCGAATTGTGACATGTGACGAAAAGTGGATTCTTTACGATAACCGAAAGCGAAAAATGCAATGGCTGATCCCAGGTCAAACGCCGCAACAGTGCCCTAAGGCAAAGCTTACCAATAAAAAGGTAATGGTAACTGTTTGGTCGTCTATTCATGGTGTTATTCACTATAGCTTTCTCAGGTCTGGTCAAGCAATAACAGCAGATGTTTACTGTGCCGAACTTCGAACAATGATGGCGAAACTAGCAGTGAAACAGCCCCGACTCGTGAATTAATCTTCACCATTATTGCTCCATGATATCGCAAGACCTCACACTGCACGAGAAACCGTTGTAACTCTACAGGAGCTGCAGTTAGAAACCATACGTCATCCTCCGTACTCGCCAGACCTGGCTCCAACGGATTACCATTTTTTTCCATGATTTGGACAATTTTCTACATGGTAAAAAATTTTCTTCCCAAGAGGCAGTACAAAATGCTTTCACACAGTTTGTCGAATCTATATCCCCAGAGTTCTATCGCAAAGGCATAAATGAACTTCCGATTAGATGGCAACAATGTATAGATAATGAGGGTAAATATTTTGATTAAATAAATATGTTACATTTTGGAAAAAAACCAGTTTTAATTTTTCAGTACAAATCGGCAATTTCATACTTTAACCCCTAATATTACATATTATGAGACTGTGTACTGTACACCTTATAAACCTCTGATTGAAATACATATTACATATGAAATATGTATGTATTACAACAATAAAACCTATGATTGAAATAGTTACTTCCTGTCAGGCCAAAGGTTACATGGCAAAGCTCTTTGGCAATAAGAGCACCTTTCATGCATTTTATTTACGAAATACATAAATAAATTTACATATAGACAAATCGACATTTGGTTTTGTGTTTATCGGACTATAAATAGTTAAAAATTCCTAATAAATAAATAAAAGATGTGTTTAAAATCAGTTATTGTTTTACTTTTGTTCTATTCTATCTAAATAATCAAACTGTAATGCAAAAACAGTACCTTGCAATGGAGTATCTTGTCCTGGAGGTGCACCATCTTTATGCTTATGCTTCTTGTGTTTGCTTTTGTGTCTCTTTGGTGGTGTTGCACTCACATATCTGTACTGTTCTGGAAGAGGTCCCGGGTGGAGCCTGAACCCAGCCAGCTGGGCACTAGTCAGTGGTAACAAATCCTTACCACCAATTGGCCTCTTAGCTATCACCGACCCTAACGTACTATTGTCTTCCTGTCCCGGTCCATCCATAATGCCTGGGAGATTCGGCAGAAATGATGAGAGTGACTCTTTAAGTTTCTTGCCGTTAAATTTACTATATGAGTGTTCTAACGCATAGTAAGTCATTAAATTTGTTGCCCCTGTGAGTTCACATTCTCCTGTAAACATGTAGCAATATTTTAAAATTCTGGTTTTTATGCTGACAGAGAAATCCCATAGATAGGTTTCATAAACTAAATAACATATTACCTGGTGGTTCTTTCATCAAATAGAATGGTCCACTGTGTACTATAGAAGGATTCTTGCCGAGAGAGATTGTAGTTTTGAGGGTACCAGACGAGTCCTGGCGAGAAACGACTGGTGACCTCGCTCCTCTAGGCGAAGACTTTGGAGAGTAAGACTCTACTTTTCTAAACTGATCAGACATCATCTTGCATAAACATTGTCTACATAACAAACGCAAAGAAAGAAATGTCACTAAATAAAATTATAAAAACTAAAATACACCTATTGCTTTCGATTCGGAACCCTTTTGCTTTTGACCACAGATTACTATTTTTGACAAGTTTGCAAGCAAAATGAAAAAAAGAACATACAATAGTGTTGCGCGAGTGAAAGGCAAAAAATACGGTTTATAGATATCAATAACCCGAGACAAAATAAATGGTTATTTGTTTGTATAAATAACATTGCATATTCGTAATTACTTTTTAGATTTTTTTTATTTTAAAATTCTCCTAAATATTTTTACAATTTTTAAATTATTATTAATTGATAGTTTATGGTTTTTACAATCATGTGTTCCTTGCCAAGAAAATTAAAAAGTCAAGTTTAAAAGTATACACTGTTAGTTTATGGTTCATGAATTAGCTCCTCGTAACGCGTTAAAATTTTTGGACATTGTGTTTGGAAATAAACACTTTTACTGGTTTATTCTAGTTTTCTTTGAGTTCTGTGTGATAAGTGGAAAATATGGAATGTTTGTACATTGTGATATCAACGATCCGATAAAAGTACCACGACCGATTTGATGTGAGCATTCCTCGCTCTACAAGTGACGCCATTTTACGGGAATGAACAGCCCGCGGCTGCCTCATAATAAGCCTGATGTAAGGAGTATATTGCTCGAACGAATGTATGGAAACGCATCTTTACTGTTGTACTCGTACTGGATGTACGATTTCAGAGGTGAGTCGATCAATTTTCAATGTTATTATTACTATCATAAATTCAAATTGTTTCGATTTCCTCTTGTTTGTACGTCTTTTGTTTCTCACTGTTCGAATAAAACACGTGTTGTTGTTTTTTTTTTTTCAGAAAACTATGGAAGATGGTAATATTATCAAAACAAGGGATGATAAATCTGGTTCAACGTCTTTGCCCGCGAAATTCACATCAAATGGCCACGAATCCACTGCCTTACCGCCCAGTCCGCCCGATGAATCGTACAACCAGCGTCGCATGAGCGCTGACAGCTCACAGCACGAGGATAAGTTCAAGAAACGTATCAACCCACTCACAATACACCTTGGCAAAAGACCGTTTGTTGATAATTCCTTAAAACACTATAATTCAGCCAAGAAAAGGAGACTGTTTGTTAATAAATCGAGTGAGACAAGTGCTGTTCCCCAAAATACAGTACCCAGAGCACCTAAACTTATACCAAAGCGTTTAGACCAGAGCCAGTTTCAAAATGTTGCATCACAATTGGAAAATGTTGCAGTGGATAATGAAAGAGACAAACCCGTGCCACGACTTGTACCTAAAAGTCAACTCCAACAGTTTAAAAAGGGTAAAATTGAAAAAGGACCCCAGTTGAAGGAATATGCACAAAGCTTAGGTTTGCAACCTATGGTCAAGTTTAAATGCCGGAAATGTTGCTCTATGTCATTCAAGACCCTCGCTATGCTTAAGGAACATCAGCTGGTTTGCCGCGCACAGGTTAAAGAGCCTACCCTGAGTCCGGAAACTGTACCAAATGCTGACACAAGTTCAGGCGGCCCGTCACGAGTCACTCGGAAAGTATATTTATGCTCTGCATGTGGAACATACTATGAAAATTGGAATCTCTTCCTCCATATGCGAGACGTCCATAATAGACACATTTGCTTGTTTTGTCTTGGTATGTTTTCAAAAGCAGAGAAACTTTCATCACATTTGACCAATAAACACAATGTACAAGAGTTCAACTATGATAGTAAAGAAGAGTTCTTAAATGTTTACAGTGGGACATTTTATTTGATGTGTTGTGTGTGTGATGAGATCTGCAGTGAGCAGGATGACTTCTTTAATCATGACTGTGACAATGTTAAACCTAAACCCGTACCTGTACTCATCAGCAAGAATGCAGTAAAACCTAATAATATTAAAAATAGTAAAAGCAATGAACTCTCAATGAATGGACCTACAAATGTAGGGAAAGAGTTAATAAAACCTGTTAGTGATAATAAATTTGATAAAAAAGAGAATGAACTGAAACTAGAGATAAACACACCTAAATTGCTGACAAACACTAGTGATTATAAGCCAATAAATAGTGACACAAGTATAAGTTCAGAATCTTCAGCAACTACAAGCAAAGACGCAAGCACCACTCTAGACTCAGCAATAGAAATTGATAGCTCAAATACAAAATCAGCTTTAAGTCCTGTTTGTCAAGAAATGCCACCTAATTTAGAAAGAAATAAAGATTTACTTCCAAATGGTGATGATGGTTCTGAACATTCAGATGACAGTGATTCTCCACATCCTGACGTGAACCTCATTGTTTCCTCTCCTGCAACTGATGCTCTGGTAAAAGTTGAAGAACCTGTTTGTCCACCTATTGAGAAAGAAAAAGAGTGTGGAATAAAATTAAAACTAAGTTTAAACAATGCAAATTCCCCAGTTATTATTAACTCAACTGTAGATCCGACTGTTGGGCAGCAAACTGCCTATAAACCACCCAGTCGTGTTAGAAGACCTCCAAAAAGGTATGAAAAGCAAGTGCAACAAAAGCAAGCAGCTCCAGAGCCACCTGCCCCACCAAAAACACTGACAATCAAAATGACAATATGTGATAAAGCTGATAACCCTTTTGTGAAAACAACAATTTATGAGAACAATCAAGAAACAACTATGAAAACCCTTTTGAATAATAATTTAGAATCCATACCTAAGGGTTCCGAGTATAAACTTGATAATAGTATCAAAAGTACTATATATGATAATAAATTGGAAGATGTTAACACTTTAAACAGGGTACCAAAGCTAACAGTGAGAGTTCCTAAGGAGTTGTTGGATAGAGATTCATCCAGTGATTATTCATCAGATAGTGATGTCAGTGACAAATTGACTGTTGATGAGAATAAAACAATTGTTGAAGAAATAGATAAATGTACAGATGAGTCCTTGCCATTGCCATCATCAGAGGTCTCAGAACCATCAAAAATGGAGATCAAACAGGAGGAGCCAACACCAATGCTTATAGAAGAACAAGTACAAATAAAAGATGACAAAGTAGTCCCTAAAGTAGAATCTGAGGCTGAAAAAACAGAAGCATCAGAAACTCCATCTGTAGATATTAAAACTGAAGGCACTGCTGTCACAGATGAAATTCCTGTAATTGAACTGTCATTGGACAGACCTTTAGACAAATACCCTCTTAAAGAATTGTTAAGGGTGTTTCTATCTACAACAGTATTAAATTGTATTTACTGTAACCATGTACGAAAGATAGCAGTGGATTGTGAACACCTGTCCCTGCACATGGTAGCACAGCACCGTTTTTCAGCCACAGTAGACAGCATCACAGCGGAGGAGCTGTTGCCCGAGACCATCGCAGCCAAGGTGAAGACGCGCGCCGAGGAGGTGCGTGCTGTGTTTATAAATCTGGACTCTTATGACAGTGAGAACAAATGTGAAGAAGTGCATTATGACCATACATTTGAATGTTTTCAGTGTTATTTTAAAACTGCTGTTCATAAAGATCTCTATTTACATAATCGTAAAATGCATCAGAAAACTATTTTATTGTGTGTTATGTGTAAATCTAATTTCTATAGTTATAGTGAGTTATTATGTCATTTGTGTCCTGGAACCTATGATTCTGAGTATGAAATTAAGTTTAGATGCTGTTTGTGCAATGTAGATTCCATACCATCCTCATTTAGGTTAATGGTGCATCTCCGAAAGATCCACCACACATGTGATGTTTGTTTAGAATTCTGTTACAATCAAGCACGCTTGTCAAACCATGTCTGGAAACACAAATTACACCATTTATGCTACCGATGTGGAATTGCATATAGAAACAAACCTGATATAACTAAACATTTGTTTTGGAAACATGGCACTCAAAGTGTTATGTGTAAAAAATGTCTACAAAAGAAATGGCCACATGTCTATCATTTCTGTACACCTCCTGCATCTTTTATTTGTGATGAATGTGCTTTACAATTTACAAAGGCTGTATATTTGAAGGTTCATAAAAGATTCCACACTGCTGAGTTTCCACATTCATGCACTGAAGAAGGCTGTACTGAGAAATTTGTTTCAAAGAAGTTGTTGATGAAGCATATAGAGGAACATATGAAAAAATTAGTTACAGAAGACCTAAATGCAGTGAAACCAGCTGTAACTGCTGATACTCCTGTAGCAGAACCTAAAGAGTCCATTCCTGTGATAAATTTGGTGGATGACATACCTAAAGAGGAAGCTGGACAGGCAGAAACAAAACCGGAACCAGTTCCTGAGCAGCAATCTAAAAAATCAAAGAAAAAGAAATTTAAAGAAAAAGATGCTTTGTTGATAGACGTAAATCTGCCTGCCTTAAATCTCTCTGAGAGTGACAGTAGTGATGAGTCAGACAGTGGAGTACTACCTCCACCAAAGAAGGAAAGTCCTGAAGATGAATGTAAGGAAGATATATGTAATGAAAACGATAAAAATAATACTGACAAGGATACACCTGAACCAAAAGTGGAAGAGAAAGCAGAACCCCTAACTGAAGAAGATAAATCAAATGAACAACAGGTTTTGGACATATGGGATAATTTCAAAAAATATCAAGCTAAAGTTGAGAAGCATAAAGAAAAAACTCCCCCATTAGTGCCTATCAGAAAACATGTATGTGAATCTGATCATGATTACTGTTTGATACCTACTGATATGAACGGCGACGAAGACATGTTTAGTCTAGATAAAAAGAAGAATAAAAAGTCACCTAAGAAAAGACATGGAGATCTATCATCTTCAAGTAGTAGCAGCAGTGATGGTGATTCTAGTTGTTCGTGTGGTTCGAATTGCAGCTGTTCATCTAGTAGTGGCTCTACATCATCCACCTCTTCTGACTCTGATTCTTCAGATGAGTCTGGTAATGAAAAGAAAAAGAACAAACAATTAAGAAAGTCATTACCAAATAGAAGAATGAGTAATGGTTCCAATGTTGATGTGATGGGTATGTCAGAGACACCAATATTGATCCCAGAAAAAACAGAGCCTCTGATTGCAGAAACAGATTTAGAAACAGACGAAAGTGAAACTGATGAAGAGTTTTACGATGAGCACCCGCAACGTTTAGCAAACAAATTGTATGCCGAGAAACGGAACCAGTTAATGCTCCTCGCGTCAGTCGCGCCATCAGATGGGGGATCAATGTCAGGCGAGCCTAGTCGGTGCACCACACCTGTCAAGGAAGAAAGAGAAGTCAAAGAAGAACCGAAGGGAGACATTGAGAAAGAAATTGTAAAAGAGAAACCATCAAGCAGCAGTAAGAAAAAAAGCAAAAAGAAAAAGAAATCTAGAAATTCCAAGAAACGCGCTCCTATCAAAATCAACATTCCTAAAGAAAAATTAGCAAAACCGGAAGTGAAAGAACCTAATCCTCCGCCACCGCCCCCTCTACTTCCTAATAAAATTACTATATCCTTGCAATCCAATACAGTACAAATTCCAGAGGCTCCTAAACCAACATTAGTAGCCGCCAATACAAGTACTCCCAAATCTACAGAAAATAAACGATCGTCGAAGAGAAGACGCGTCCCTAACAAATTTTACGGTTATTCTAGTGATGAGGAAACACCTCAGTCTGTATCGGCGTTGAAACCTCAACAACCACCCAAGTTAGAATGGCGGAAAGAGGATTTACCTTCACCTGTTACACATAAAGTAAAGAAAGAAGTGAAAGAAGTGCCTTCGACTACTCTCCCTCACAGAATGTACAACTATATGGAACCAATTAGGTTAAAAGCACCCATCCCTGACCCTGAACCACCGCGCATCTTGATGAACTCTGAATCTATGGAATCTAGTGATTCTGACACCAGCGATGAGGGAGCATTGGAAATATATCAACCAAATAGCGTACAAAATACTGTACCAGTGCCGCCACCTACGTATTTGAACTCTGGCACGTCCAGTTTGCCGTACGCGTTCCAGCGGCCCGCGGTGAGACAGGCGCGCGAGGGCGAGAGTGTATACTGCTACTGCCGATGCCCATATGACGAGGTCTCAGAGATGATAGCGTGCGACGCCGAGGGCTGTCCCATCGAATGGTTTCATTTCGAGTGCGTCGGTATCATGGTACCGCCTAAAGGCAAATGGTACTGCCCTGAATGTAGGAAAAATCAAAATTTTTCAGGTTACAGATAAGTCTATCGGAAAAGTAGGTGTATATAAGTTTTGCTGTAATAATTTGTGTATATAACTTATTAATTATTGTAGATATTAGTTTACCTGTATAATGTCTATGTAGGTAGTCTGTCTAAGTTTAGGTTATTAGGTCTGATGAATTGTATCATTGTTATATATAAAAAGTATGTGTTAATGCTTCACTCGGGCTGTGCAGCCAATCTGTAACCTGGCAAATTGTAAATTGGCATTAACCTATACAGCGGAGCGGAAATATAATTCCGATTTTTGATACCAATGTGGTGATTTCATTTCGACTAGTCTTTACTGCAGATCTACTTACGAAGGACAAGAGATAGTAGTTCCGCGTAGTGTTCATAAACAGTAAAAAGAACTTCAAAAGGAAAAAAAGACTTAAAAGTACGTGTTAAAAGATTTAGGCACATCAGCTGCTGGCTGCTCACCTATTATATGATAATAATTATTATTCATGTAAGTAGATCTGCACCAATACCCTGTATCCAAAATATTCCCATCCCATAGAGAAGGGAGTGTGAGGGATAAGACCTGTGTCACCCTGTTATACTCCATTCAATCCCTTATACATGTCATTCCATAAAATGAACAATGGTGAGTGTTACACTACCTATTCTGTATTGTCTTCGCAATTTAGGTATCCTTCCCGATTATTGTTCATTCTTCACAATCCTTTTTCTAGGTATATTCCGATCCAATCCAATTTGTCCAATATCTAAATCAACATGACCACCCGAGGTAATCGACGGCCTTACATTAAAGAGATACGTCTCAAAGTATAATTATTGCTTTAAATCTATAGCAAACTTGCACTCTCAATTAATCAAATTATTTTGAACTAGCTGTTGCTCGCGACTTCGTCCGCTTGGACTTTAGTTTATAAACACCGTCTTTATTCGACGTGATTCTTTAAATTGATACAACTTTTTTATATATGAACTGATTGAAATAAAACAAACACTCAGTTTTAAGTGAAGCTTACCACAATACATTAGTGGAAACCGCACCCAAATCGGTTAAGCCGTTTCTAAGATTAGGGCGCACAAACGCACAGACAAAAATTCTAACAATCATTGTTTTGGGTTCTATTGCGTTGATAAAGGCCCCCAATAATAATTTTTCTCATATATCTTCCATGTACAGACAGCGATCAGTTACATTTTTATTATATGTATAGATATGTAAACAAATGTCACCTTACAATTTAATTTAATGCCGTCCAGAACTCGGGCCGCCATGATTGTTTATATTTTGGATAAATGGGATTGGAACGAAATATTAGGTGCTTACCTATGAAATGACTGATTTTATTACTGCAGTGGCCAGTAATAAAATCGGTCATTTCATAGAGTTGCGATATCTTCTGCCACCGTATGAACTGTACGAACAGAGACAACAACGCGTCGAAGCTTGCACTGTGTTATTGAACCGTCACAAAAACGAAGGAATTATGAATCGCATCGTGACTTGTAATGAGAAATGGATCCTGTACGATAACCGCAAAGGTTCGTATTAGTGGCTGGATCTAGGAGTTGCAGCCCAACAATGTCCAAAACGCAAGATAACTAAGAAAAAGCTACTGGTATCAGTTTGGTGGTACTGTGCCGGTATTGTTCACTACAGTTTCTTGCGAACCGCTCAAACAATTGATGTAGATGTGTACTGTAAGGAGCTGTAGACATTCAGAGCAGACAAAATAGCCAAGTTTGGTCAATCGCTCATCTCTACTTCTAAATGATAGGTAATGCCCGTCCTCACACTTCCCATACGACAGTTTTAAAACTTCAAGAGCTGGACCTGGAGACTCCCTGACCCAACATACTCACCGGACCTTGCCCCGACAGATTTCTGTTTCTTTCGAAATTTGGATAACTTTTTGCAAGGAAAAAATTTGATTCTGAATTAGTCGTGATTAGGGCTTTTGAAGAATTCATTGATACCCCGTCCATGAGACACAAGACCGGCATCAATCAACTGCCCGTGGCTAAAGTGTGTACATAATATGGGTCAATATTTCGACTAACATAATACCTAGGTACCTAAATATTTTTATACCTAATTATTATAAATTAATTTTTCATAGAAATCGGTCATTTCATGGGTAAGCACCTAATATAAACAGACACATCATAGGGAACACAAACATCCTTTGTTCATTAATTTAGTTTCTTAAAAGTGAAAAGGTTTCAAAATAAGTCCAGTAATTTTTGAGTTCTTTTCCATAAGAAAAAAAACAGCTCTAAAAGTGGCCGTAAGCCACTTATCACTAAAAAGAGCTTCATTATTCGATATTTGTCTGTAACGTCCTACGGCGGGGGACTAGCCTACCGTTCTAAACACCAGCGGATTTCGGGCCGTAATACACCACGTGGAGCCAATCCGCCTTGGTGGATTGTAATATCCTATTTCGCGAAGTTTTTTCTCACTGCCGCCGAGCTAATTAAAAATCTGTATTTATGCGTGGTATAGGTAAATGACGGTATTACCCTAGAGCAGTGGTTGACAAACTGTTTCGGTTAATGGGGAATGCCACCTCGGACCGCATACATCCTTGCTCCGTACTAATATACGAATGAAACGACGCGGACGTCTGTTTGACACACTTGCACGCATCAATGTTGAAGGAATCTTGCTAAAATTTTCCACGAACGTTTCTTGGACCACGAGAAGGCTACATTTCTTCCCGGGAAAATACACGGTTCCTGCGGTATAAACGAAAGTCCGCGGGTATCACTGTGGAGAGTACGCTCATCTAATAAATACAAATACCTATCTATTTATTTATCCGCAATATTAAATGGTACTCAAAATCTGTTTCTGTGGTCATGCTGGCCATATAGGTCTTATAAAATAATGTTAAAAAATATTAAAAATAGATTCATGACATATTCTCTGATATCAATGGCCTACACGATTTAATGCATATGTAGTAATCGTATCAATCTTATTTTATGTTACTTCAAGTCATTTTGACAATGTCAAATTATCAGTGATGAACTTGTAACGCGGAAAGGGTTGAAATTCTGTGGTATATTCTGCATATACTTTGCACAAAAGAAAGCTTCGGTATGGATATAACTGCGCTCTGTCCACACGCAGACGAGTGCAGCAAGTTTGGTAATTACACATATTGGCTCACAGACGACTATGTAATCTTAAAAATCTTAATTATTCTTCCACGTTCACTTACTGAGTGAAGGTATTAAATACTAGAAGAAACTGGCTTTGAATTTCTCCTATTCTTTACGATAGTGTGGGGAAAAAGATATCACTAGAGACTAGTATTACCGTATAGACAAGCTATTTGTATTCAGTCATGGACTCTATAACAAGCAATTATGTCATGGGGTAGTTCGTGAAAACTATCCCATTTCCCCGTATAGCTGGAGCAAATAGCTAGGTACTGGGCAAATTGTTTTTAACTGAAGCAATTTATTCCGTCCCAGTTTGCGCGTCTCGGTACATGGTAGTCTCGATTCAAAGTTGCTTCTATTCCGTCAGTTGTTTGATACGACCTGCCCATTTCCACCACAATTTGCTAATTATGTAACCTATATCGGTGATTTTAGTTCTTTAAAGTCTTTTCGTTTCCGATTTTAAGCATATAGTTCTCTTCATAGATCACTGAACGATTTTTTATAAATCAACCTAACCGTTAGAGTTCACGTCTTAACTAGTAGGACGTACTTATTGATATATTTTCCCAAATAGTGCCCAGCTGAGTTGCATATACCGTAATCAGTCCTTTTATCGTCCACCGTTGGACATCGGAGGCCCGCCACATAGTCTTATGCATGAGGGATCTATGACTATAAAACGCCACACTGTCCAAGCGGGTTGGCGAGCACTTTTTTAGGGGTGCTTGTGGAAGCGGCTTTGTTATCTGTTAGTCGCTTTTTACGTAACCCACGGAAAGAGAGATGGAGTAGTGCTATTCTAAAACCGGTCGGCACCACTCGCATGTGTAATTGACCATATGGAGTTGGATATAAAGCGTACATAGGTACTAATTTCTAACAATACCGAAGTCTCAAACAATGGCTAGAATACAACAATATCTGGGTCTCATTGTGTTTACAAAGCTGCAACGTTATTTACTATGCAACACCGAAGTAAAGTACCTATCACCTACCAAACTAAATAGGTAACAGTTTCGTTAGATAGTAGATAGATATCCGTATTGATTATTTACATAGCCATTGAGTATCGACAAAGTAATTATACTATGACAATGTAATATCTATATTTAGCACAGCAACGGGGGCGGATACATGCATAGTACTTATATAAAAATTAATAGAATGATGATTTGGTGTTCACTATAACATGTAATAGTTATTGGTTACTATAAAGATTGCACTGGTCGTTGATCGATCTAAGAATGAAGAAATGATAAGTTCCAGTATGTATTTGGCGTGGGAGAAAAAACAGTAGGTAGTTACCTAATACATAGAAAACTCATAGACGCATAATATTTTTTTATTAATCTGTGCTAATAATATATTTATACTATAATATCTACCTAATACCTACTTCGAAAGAAAGAAATAAAATGATGCACTTCGACGAAGAAATTATGAGCGGTGATAGCCTAGAGGTAGCTATACTCGACTTCCATTCGTGTGATTGTTATTTCAAATTCTCGCCCCGTACTTACTGAGTTTCTACATAAGTACCCACGGATTAAAAAAAAATGACACTAGCTCACCGGTGAGGGAAATCATCGTGAGGAAACCCGCGTGCTCCTGAAAATTATTTTATATCGCGAACCCGTAGGCTGTGGAACGAACTGCCTCAAGAGGTCTTCCCATTAAACTACGACATGGGGTTCTTCAAGAGAGCTGTGAATAGGATTTTGCAAGGTCGGCGGCGCGCCCGCTTACCCCCTGGTGTTGCAGGTGCCCATGGGCGGCGGTAACACTTACCATCACGTGAGACCGCTTGCTCGTCCGCCCTCTTCTCTATAAAAAAAAAAAAAATTCTGGCGTATGAGTAGCCACTAATCTGCACTGGGCTCGCGTGGCGGACTACGGTAGAAACCCTCCTAGTGATTTACTAGAGGAGGCCTGCAATGCAATGGGACGTTATAAGCTGATACACGTGCACTTCGGCCTGACTCCGTTACGTAATAAATTAATAAATCGAAGTATGTTGGTCAGAAAGTTTCTTCTTTCGATGTCTACGTATTCGTCTACCTTCTTCGATTTTCTGACCATCGTGCATGGAGATCTACCACCTTATGTCTGCATTAGTTAATATAATGGCGACAACTACGCAATATATTAATAGTAACCACTTTAGTAACAAAATACTACGTAAATTTGAGGCTCATGAATTGAGCTGTAGGTCAGTGTCATAGTATTGTAACATCCTAGCGGTTCTCTTAAAAGAATGGGCTATCCAGATGTTTCGACGACCAGAATTCCTACTAAATATACTCGTAGTATATTTAGTGTGTATATATATGGATATATCCATTTCTACTTAGAACCTCTAAACATTTCTAGGTAAGGTGCATTGGGGCAAGATCGGAAATGGGGAAAGACCGTAAAACTTTCATAACTCTAAAACCGTTAGAACAATTCTAAGCATGGCAACATTGTCGGTATGACAAAGTCGTAACGCTCCCCACCTCAGTAAGCTGCAGACGCTGTTGGCGAGAGGTCTTATGTTATGAGAGTGTTTTTAGGAGTGTGCACTTTTTCGCGAATATTCGAGAAATCCGATCTAACCCCGTGGTCTATAACTTCTTATCCAGGTAAGTTTCTATAGCTTTTTTAAATTCCTGAAATAAGATATCTTATTTGTAAAGGTTTTATTGTATTGGAAAAGACGTATCTGTTACCGTTTACAATTTAAAAAATATTCCGATCTTTACCCAAGGGTTAAGATCGGAATATGATTTATCCGATTTTGCCCCATTTAGATTTTTCATATAAAATTCCACAGCTTCTCAAAGTTTTGATTTTTTTATAGAAACCACTTTTGATTATAAATGTTAATATTTATGGTCCATTTATTTACGTTTCAATATTTCTTTACTCATAAACGTTTTTGAGGCCTGGCAATGCTCTTCTGTCTGCCAAACCACAACATGGTACTTCAAAAGATAAAGTGAATAATAAACAGTGTAGTGAGCATAAATTTCTTACACATATGATAAAATAGGATCTATAGAGCAATATTATGTCACATGAGCATTAAGCTAGTTGGAAGTGAAACTGGCTTTCATTTAAAAGGTCGTGGGTTCAATAAAAAAATAATAGTGTTTTTTAATCCTACTTATAAATTGCACAGGCCTGAGAAAACATGCGAGGGTTATTTAGAGTTTGCTAACTCACACTGGGTTTGTATAGATTTTTGGCATATACGCCCTCAGTTTGACGATAGTCTTATGCTTTACTAGTAACGCTGGTGATAATGATAACGTACCTAGCTATTTAATGATATTGAAAATAAGGTTTGTTATAGGTTCACCATGCCACGAAATTATTATAGAAAAACGCTTCGCGCTACTTGTTATACTCCAGAAGATTTAAGCTCTGCTCTTAAAGATGTGCAGAGTGGTAAGATGACTTTATGTGCAGCGGGGAAAAAATATAATATACCTACTTCTACTTTGCATTACCGCTTGAAAGAGAAAACCGGTAATTTAAGCCAAACACTAGGCAGACCAACTGTTATTCCTTACGAAATGGAAGAAAGGTTAGCAAATGCCCTAATTACTTTAGAAAAGTGGGGATTTGGACTATCACGGCATGAAGTAATGCATATTGTCGCAGAATTTATTCGACTTAATAACATTAAAACCCTGTTTAAAAATGACACCCCAGGGCCAGACTGGTTAATCGGTTTTCGGAAACGTCATGGACTTTCTATAAAAAAAGCCCAATGTTTAGAATATGTGAGAAGGCAAATGACAGATCCATTTGATGAACAGCCCCCTTCAAATCTGGAATTTAGATGAAACTTCCGTGTGCTTGGATCCATCAAAGACTAAGGTAGTGGGTAAAAAAGGAGCACCCTGTTCTCGTACTACACACCGAACCGGGAAAGAAAACATATCTGTTTTAACGGCTGTAAACGCTAATGGTGTAAAGCTTACACCCCTGATCGTGTTCAAGGGCAAGTATGTTTGGGATTAATGGATGGCTGAACGCAACGAGGAATATGAGTTTGAATTATCTTACGCTGCTAGTAAGAAAGGATGGATGGAGACGCACATATTCCATAATTATATGGAAAAACTGTAAATTCCAGGACTTGGAAATGCTAGACCTCAGCTTGTTATTTATGATGGTCATGGCACGCATGTCGATGTCAAGGTGATTGAACTAGCAAAGCGTCATGACATCACCATATTGAAACTACCACCTCACACATCTCATTTGCTCCAACCTCTGGACGTAGCTGGACGTTCAAATCTTTCAAAACGTCTTGGGATGCGAAATTGGTGACATGGCAACGAAAAAATATTGGGATTAAACTGCCAAAGAAAGAGTTTGGCACAACACAAAACCGGAAATAATATCTAACGGTTTTAAAAAAGCGGGGATATTTTCTTTCAATTCCAATGTGATTCCCAAAAATAAATTTGATCCAAATGCTTACCAAAGACGGCAGAAAAGTAAAGAGCAAAAGGAAAGCATGACTATTTCTATCCAAGATTCTTCTCAAGAAAATGCTGCCTCAGATCTGCAGTCATTAGTAATGCCCAAGACTCCAGACAGTCTAAAAACGCTTTGTATCGATATTATTAATTACTTGAATCTATCAATTGTGAATGCATCATCCTTCCAAACACCGGATGTTCATTATCTGGGTAATGCCAAGAGAAATAACGCTAATTTGCCATTCATTGCTCTTAAAACTAGCGATATACCGGAATGCATACAACATGTTAAAGCTGGACGCCGATTTGGCGATCAGCGTGTTGGCTCAGCAATCCGGCTAAGAACCAGATGTTAGAGTTGCACATTGATCGCGGTCGAAGGCCAATGTTGCAGGTCACACGTCGTGGCTTTAACGGGGGGTGTAGGGATTTAGGCTTTGCCGGTCTTGATGTTGGTGCAGGGATCTCGGCAGATCAGATGTTGGGGTGAATACGGAAATAAAACGCTGCTCTGGTTTACATTAAAACACAGGGGTGCGGAGGGAGCGGCAACGGGCAGCAAGCTCACTTTTCTTCTTAGGTTTCTTACTATACAAGTGCTGAGGACGAACTGGCTTGCTGGCTGTTAGGCCTTTCCCTTTTTATAGAAGTTTGCTGCCCCAGCGATCCCCCCGTTCCCTGAGGAAGATTTATTGCTATTCGCTCTCCACTTTTGTACATAATATCTAGGTTACAAGTCTTATTTATCTGGGTCGGTCCTCTTATTGCACGGAGGATAAAGACTATTTTCGGTGGCGAAGTTTAGGTATTTTCCCTTTTAATTTCCTTTTTCTTATCTTCCCTCCCTCCCTCTGTGAGTAGCAAGAGGTGTGGGAGGACCGAGGGTGTACGGATTTTCAATGGCGCCGATACCGGAACTACGCCACCTAGCCCGCAACTTTTTGTTCTAGAACTTATCCTAAATAAACACACTGCGGGCGGTAGTCTTTATTTTAAACCTTATTCTAATTCCCTGACTTATAACCTAGGTATCCTAGCACTTCGGAGAGCGAGAATAAGACATATAAAACAAGCAAATCGTACATAAACAAATTATAAAATGTAAAGGTAAAGAAACAATAATATAACACATAATCCTTAACTAAACATTTTACATCTTACATAATATTAATATTCTATTCATTTTATACATAATATCGACATCTTATGATAACGGTAATGTATGTGTTAACATTTTATTATTTCGGAGGAAGGGCACGTGAATTTCACTCTTGACCAAAATTCCGCTGCTTAAACTTTACTGTTTGCGGAACTCTGTTTAGACGGCCCTCTTTTCCTCCGAAATGTGTGATGTTAGCACGTACATATTTCGCGCACTGATTTTATATTGTACACATAGGTATATAGGCACCGCACTTTCACTATTCACTATTCTGTCGTGCACACAACAAGATGAACACATTGATCTTTTAATTTCTGGTAACCTCCTAAAAGTTACAGAGACGACATCCCCTAAAGTAGTAATATGTTCTGACATACTTATCGAGCCTGGATCTTCAAATCAGAATTACAACTATACTTTCGAAGAAATACTTCTCCAAAGAGTGCAGCAGACCAAAAGGGAAAATACTACGAAAAAAAGAAGCGAGTCCCCCATAGAGCTGAAGTCATAACTAACACAAACAGCCTTACAGATGACAATTGTTCCCAACAAAAAAGGAATGGAAGCGAAACCAAAGAAAGTTTTCGGAGAAATTAACATAAATAAAATTTAAATGAACAAGGACAAGGATATAACTAAAAAAAGAAAAATGAAAAGCAAAATAGAAACTAAGAAAAGAAAAAGAACTCAAAATCCCACTTCGGTGAAATGTCGAAAAATTGGTCTTCAATCTGACTCAACATCTGAGGACTCTGATATTGAAATGAGTATAGCTGACACTGACCATTCAGATTATGAAACTATGGAAGACTACATAGAAGCATGCTTAAAAGAGCAAGAGGAAGAAAAAGAAAATATAGAACAATTAGGAATCAGTGAAATAGAATATTTATCCGAAAAAGAGAATCAATTAAAAGAAGATGACTGGATAGTAGCAAAATTTTCTTCAAAAAAAAGTGTGAAGCATTTTGTGGGGAATGTGTTGTCACTTAAAGAGAGAATTCCAACAGTTAAATTTTTAAGAAAAGTTAAAGATTTGACATCTAAAAATGGAACAATTTTCACTTACCCGAGAGTAGATGACATTTTTACTATGAAACAGTTAGATGATATTATTTCAGTATTGCCCAAACCAAAGATTTCTCGACGGGGCCAAATATTATTTAATGTGGATTTTAATAGATATAACATACAATAAGAGTAGCTGACATTTTAAAAAGTTTAATTTTATTAAAATTTTACCTAATTTGGAGGTATTTGTTTTTTGATTTGATTGATATCAAAGTTTTCATTGTTTCTTACTTTCAATTATGTTTTTATTTTGTGTTAGGAATCACAACGTTATCTATAGGTACAGTGTAAAAAAATAAATAATTTTGTTACATGCTTTGAGTATTATTTTAATTTTGTGCGTAGTTAATATTTCTATATTTGCTGTTTAGCGATTTTAAAACTTTGAGAATGTCAAGTACTCGATTGACTGAAACGGGGTAAGATCGGATTACAAAAATTAAATATAGTCTTCCTCGCTTACCAGTCCACTTTACTTTATCACATTAAAGCTCATATTTAAATAAATATACCGTCAATTGTGTTGTCAAGTGACAAATAGCTCTAATGTTAATATTTAAAAAAATGGCATAAATGCCGGTCTTACCCCACTACTTTGCGGTGTTACCCCAAGGTTTTTTTTTCTATTAACTTGTTTTGTTTTAAATATAATCGTAAAATGGTACATCGAACCGCAATAAGCATTATATTTTCTGAAAATTTGTTTAATTTACTTAGGGGGAGTAATTATACATTCACGCTGAATGACAGTGACACTCAATGATAACGGCATGAAATAAACCTTCGTTATCTCGTCAAAAACCCGTCCGCTCTTACCCCAATGCACCTTACCTATATATTTTAAGAACCTTTTTATTAATTAATATACCTATACCACATATTTATATATATATTATATCTGGTTGCTGGACCATCAGCTCGAGTACCTAGTCCATTGTTCACAAATGCATTCAATTAATACATAAATGGTTGCGTTATATTACTATGCACAGCAATAGAAACTTTATTGCAGTTATAATCATGTGTTATTGTGCAGCGAGGAGTTCGTTGACCAAGGATGTGGGCAGATTGTTGTTAATAAGCCAGCGTGGGATGATTCATGGAAGAAAGTGACTTTCTATTCTAGTTTTTAGATCAAATCTTGTTTTCGGTGTATATGATGTTACGTTGGTACCTACTAGTTATGTGATGTACTATCATTGATTATTTTTTATAACAAGCTTTTATCTTACCGAATTATCCAAGTTTTTTTTTATTTAATCCAAGTTTTTATTCATAATTATTTAAAAGTATTTAAGTACTTTGGCCTGTTTAAGACATTTTATTTCGTTATGTTTAAATAGGTTTTGGCTGTCTTCGAACTTTTAGCCTATTTGTATTCGAAGATGTTGTAAAGATGTTGTTGAAGATGTGTTGTTGTTCGAAGATGGATGTGTAAAATGTTGCTAGGAAAAGTTGGGAAAAATGTGTACAAAACAGAACAATAAATATGTCCACCTATTTACGTTTAATATTGAGTGATTCACTGCTTGCTCTTCTCCTGCCGCACCTTTATCCCTCAATACTCATAGTGAAGCAGTTTCAAATTCGTAATGATTTTATCATTTCGTTAGATTATTTGAAAATAAGCATGCATTTTAGAAAAAAGTTCCTGGAAAGTAGCCTCTGTTCTTATGTTTCTGCCGTGTTGACTTGTCACCAAACGCGAGAAATAGTGAGTCTTAGTTTAACATCGCTACATAGGTACCATAATTAATCTTAGGGTTTACCGTTTTGGGGCGTTGCCACTTCCTATTAGGTATATTAATTCGGTTTAAATCGGGATGTCCCTTAATTTTGATCATCTTTTTATGCTATAACTAAGTACCTATCTACTGTATAACTACCTATTGAACCGATTGTGACAAAAAGTTAAATAAACAATTGGTTCTGAGATGGGTTCGAGGAGACAGGTTGAGATTATTTAAGTGGGTATAACGCCTACTAAAATGTAGTTTTTAACGCAGGTAATGCTCCACCACTTCGGGCTGTAAAGACAGCGAAATCGGAAATGATGACGAGAGATACTTCGAAGGCCACTTGGGAAGGTAAGTAAATAGGTACCTACCTAGTTATGTGACCAGAACGCACAGTCAGCATAAATGCAGCTGCATTCCAAACCGCTTAGTTAACATGTTTAGCAGATAATGCCCTCGGGCATAGTTATAAGAAATAAGAATTAAATTAGTCTCATATCGACCATGTAACGAATCGTTCGTCTATTATTTTAATATTTTTGTCTTTTTAAAAAGACCTAATCCCGCTCCCGCGTTTTGACTACCTACATAATATTATTATTATGCTTGGTGCACGATATAGTCAACAAGCGGTTATATAGCCTTGAATTACTTAACCTCGACTTTATTCATGAGCTTGTGGGATCAAAGCCCACCCTGTAAAATCAAAACTTCTACTTTTTAAAACTACTGTACGACTCGATCATCAAGAAAACCACCATGGTCAAACCTAAATGCCCAATTATTTAAAACATGCTTTAAACAAGGCAGGTGCACGCTAGCACAAATTAATTAATACTATACGCAAGGGATTAGAATATAATCTTACTAACGGTAAACTACTAACGACTTACTACTACTAACTTACTAACGATCATTAAACGTTAAAAATTTGACGTTCACAAATGTATACACTCGAGTCTTGAGCTAAGTTTACAGTGGATGCGAGTTCTGACAAGTACCTACTTAGTACGTCCGAAATCCTCGTTAAAACAAGGTGGGTGGGTACACTGTGCGCGTTTTCTGATAGTCAGTACGTTTCTGCCTCCCAGCAAAATGGACGAACTTGAGGAGTTTTATTTTCTTGAAAGTCCGTTGATTAAGTTATTGTTGATAGGTAGTGGGAAAACAGAGCATGTTAACCACTTATTTTCCACAAGAGACGATAAGCGAGAGTTCCATATGTTATATCAAGATTTGTGGGACAGCCCGCAAAAGTTTTTCGAGTATTTCAGAATGAGACCAACAACATTTGAATATATACTGAAGGGGATATAAGAAAGAATCACAAAGTACTCCAATTTTCGTGAATGTATTTCAGTCAGAACGCACGAAATAATCAAACTCGTTTGAACGCTCGAATGGTTCTGACGACATCATGCGTGTTCTGACATGTCCTTCGCTGCCAAAGTAAACACTCTCATTGGAAAACAGGCATTTGTTTGTTCAGACGAACTCGTCAGAACAAGATTTCGTCAGAATTCGCATCCACAGTCACCGTAGCCTTAACCACTCAGTATTCAGGCGTCGAGCGCTCGGTACTAGTTTTTACATCACAGTACTGAAACGTAGAAAATAATGATTCATATAGATTTAATTAAAGTAATTTATTTGCTCTTTTAACTACAGTCTTCGTTAATATTTTCATTATATGACTTATAACACGGATTGTTCAATTGTTTTTCTTTTCGAGGATAATCACGTTACCATGGCAATTCCGAGCCATTATATTCTAGAAATTTTCCGCTATCACTCTCACCAAGTTTTTGTATGGTGTCAAATATGCCGTTGATGCTGGTGGCGACATCTAGCGGTGCGTTTTTACCGCCCATATCAGTCTTCACCCATCCAGGATGCAAACACGCTACCAAAATGTGATCTTCTTTCAGATCTATGCTCATTGACTTCGTTGCTGCGTTCAACGCTGCCTGTAACGAAATAAAATAGAATCGATGAGAGAGTTCATGCATTATATACTACTTAAGCTATTTTTTTTATAGAGAGAAAGCAATAAATGTGTAGTGGTAAATGGATAACTACTTTTGCCCGTAGATATGATAAAGGTCGGCAAGCCCTCGGATGCACTGCCTACCTGTGCAGATTTAGGAATGGGTTTGGAGAATGGGCGAGGGATAGCATAGAATAGGATGGGAATGGTCTATTATTTAGCTTATAATAATTAGCTTGGATAAAACATACATTCTCACAACATTTTTTTAACATTTCTAAGATCTAGATATGTCGTTTTGAGCTAGTCCTTCGAAATAAATATTCTTGCCGTCAAGTTTGAAACTTAAAATATCTATCCACAGTAAAAAAAAAGCATAGAAAACACACTCAATGCATCTGCATATACTTACCTTAGAACATCTGTAAGGATAGAAGCCTCCTTGATCATTCAGGGCGATGGACCCGAGAACTGAGGTCATATTGATGATGACAGCGCGTTGACATCCCATAGGTTTGTCGCTATTGGCTTCTGCTGCTTGTTTCAAAAGTGGCAGCAGGGTCTAAATGACAATGTACATAACTTCTGAGAATACATCAAACATTGAGTAGAGCCATTGAAACTATGTTATTTTGCATAATTAGTATTACTAAAACTAAATTATAGCTGTCAAATTATTTCTTACCTTCGTAAGCATTAGCGGCGCAATAGTATTTACTGTGAGATTGTGCAGTAGCTGTTCAGTCTTTACTAAGTTTATTTTAGTAAATTTAGTCGTAACTCCCGCATTATTGATCAACAAATTAAGCCCTTGATTTCCCACAGTTTTGACTATGTACGAGGATATTTTATCGTAGTCTGATGTGTTTGTGACATCTACGAATAAAATATCATACATTTTTCTTATATTGTGTTTAAGTATTAATATAAGAAGTACAGAAAAACACAACAAGATTGGTATTAATTTTCTTCTTTTTTTAAACAAGTGGGTGGACGAGCAAGCGGTCCCACGTGATGGTACCTAAGTGTTACCGCCGCCCATGGACACCTGCAACATCAGGGGGTATGCGGGTGCACCGCAAAAATCTTCTAAATGAAGGCGGAAAAATAAGTATGCAATATAAATTAGGACTAAAATAATCTTAACCCTTTAGGTCGGTATGTAGGTAGGTCAGTGAAGAATCATTTAAGTCTTATAGTTAAAAACTATAAATTAAAGGGTATTCTTAATTACTCTGATTGGTGCTATAAACCATAATATAATTGCCGGTTCTACATTGACGCCGTGAATGTATAAGCGGGAATCCCTCCTAAAATGACCCGTGAGCGTTTAAGTGAAAAATACAAGGAAATAACCTATATACTTTTTTCATGTTTAACTCACTATATCTCTGACAATTGAAATTTGAACTATTTTTTTTTTTATGTTAGGAAAGACAAGGAAAACCCTGCATGGTCACCTGGTACCAGCTAGTCTAGCTAGTCTAGGTGGTACTAGGTAGTGCCGGACTCCTACCGGCTCAAAAACCTTGATTGCCTTAACATCGTGTAGGTCTAAGTTCTTGTGGCCCTGGTGGCCTTTCAAGAGTCACCGGTCGTAGTTTGAACTGGACAATTCTTCAAATTATTCTGAAGATAACAAGACCTGTCAGGATCTTCTAAAACCTATTTTGACTGTGTGGCGAATTTTTAAAAAATTCTCGTGAACTCCGTGAAAATCATTCACATTGTTTGCGTTTTACGGATGTTCGCGCAGCTTCATGGCGTAAGTGAAGAGCCGGTATAAAAGGGAGATTATTTTTTCATAAATACGAGATTATAACAGTATTTACCAATGCCTTATCATAAAGAAGTATTTTTTTTAAGTTTTCATAAAAATATTAAGCTTTATTATAAACATTATCTGGATATGAATAGTAAAAAAATGAAAAAAATATTAATTTACCTAGATGCAAGATGTGAAGGTGTTTGTTCTCCTGGGATAATTTAGTAAGATCCTGGAATTATTTTAATTTCATTTAAAAATGCCGCGTCTAATTGATTATACATTTGTATGTAACTAGCCAGTCCAAAAAATAAATAAAATAGTGTTGCCCTCGTGAGCTACAAAATTTAGATTACAGGATTTATAATCTATAATTTAAAATATAGACAAATTGAAAAATAAGTCTGTAACATTTAATTAACGGAACTGTTTCCGAATTACAATATAGTGTACATTGATTCTCGATGTACCGATATGATGAAGTCAGCGCATAAAAAGTAAACGTCATGCTGCTTATCAATTTTCAAGGCCGGTGACGTGCGTGACGTCAGCTGTTCTAGTGCAAGCTGTCTCTTTCGCACACTTCTATGGCTCTCTTCCTCTCCTCATTTGACTACAAAAAGCACTTGCTTGATTCTTAATGCTACGGGTGGTCTTTGCATTGTTGTCGCGTATAGAATTTAGACCTATTCGTTTTGTGTAGTACTTAATTGTGTTAAAAAGTTAATTAAGTGATTAAAAATAACATTAGTGGAGAAATGGCACCTATAGGTAAGTCATGAATCTTTCACATACCTCTGATGTATTCCGACATGTAGCGAATACTTTCGCATCTCTATTGTACTTAGTGAGATATTTCACCATCCCGAGACCCAAGCCTCTGTTAGCACCTGTAATAAGTACCGATTTCATAATTGTTTCGTTCGTTATTAATATACTTGTAGAAAAACAGTAGTGATTGGCGTTTTAGTGTGTTTATAAGATACTGCTTGCTTTACGTGTGAAAATTGATTATTTTCCCAACTTTGACACTCGTTTACCTACGTCAAAATGACAATCTTCAATAAATTTGCGCGGATTAAATTATTGAACCCGTTTTTTCGTTTCGATGTCGTGATAGTATCCCGAAGGACGTTCAGAGCCAGTAAGTTATCAGATTATGTTGTGTAATTCTAATTAGTCTTAAGATGTGGGGTATTCTATTATAATAACCTCTTTACTTTACCAACCTACATTTTACGATTATTCTTGCAATCTGTTAGTACGTAAAATATAGCTTTAATCGTCATAGTTTTGCATACATTTTCCTTAAGAATTGAAAACCGTATTTTTATACTGACGACTTGTTGTTTTCTGGGCATGGGATGGTGAATAGATTTCTTTCGCAATCACAAAAAATTAGCGCAAATTGGCTATACAATTTTCTATCCAATGTTTTCGATAATTCAAATGCTCTCTATTTGTATTGAACTGCTTAAATATATGAATATTAAGTTGTGATATTCACATCTCTTTTTGTCCACTATCCTTTTTCTTATTGTGTAATGCAGCCTAGTATAATGATATTTGGTTGTTGGTCACCTCAGGAGGGTGGTTCTGTTGTAGCCGTAAGTCCATGTTGGTTGCCCCAATTGAAAATTTCTACAAAGGTATTGTAACATGCACCCTTTTCATTTTGGGGAAAATGTGCTGTCTCTCATGTGGCCTGTATCATTATTAAACATGCACAATCATTGTACATAAGCAATGTGTCTATAACACATCTAACACCTAAAATGTAATACACTGATTGCATCGCTATGCACCTTGTAGATGGAACATACGACTATGATTTGGCGGTGCTCGGTGGTGGGTCGGGTGGTCTCGCCTGTGCTAAAGAAGCAGTGAACCAAGGAGCCCGTGTAGCTGTGTTGGACTATGTAACACCAACTCCACTGGGGACAAAGTGGGGCCTTGGTGGAACATGTGTGAATGTTGGTTGTATACCCAAAAAACTGATGCATCAAGCAGCAATACTCGGAGAGAGCATTCATGTAAGTGTGTTTAAAATTTTATTATTCTATATTAAAAATATTGAATTTTTAGACACTGAAAATGCTAAATACACATTTGCTTCTTTATGTTCTATCAATTGTTTTTCAATAATCTTATTAATATTGTATGCTTATCACTTGCTGGAATAGTAGAAAATGGTTATACTGTCCCACACTACTCCCATCCTGTCGTTCAAACCTGGCTCAATTTTAATATTTGCATAAAATAGTGTCAATGTGTCCCACTGTAAAAATTGCAAAAACCTGTCCTGCTACTAGTTTTACTTTAAAGTACAGTCAATGGCAGTAAATAATAACATTATCATTTATTGAATCCTAACAATAAATTTAATAAATAAATCACTGTATATTACTTAAATATTCTAATATCAACTAGATACTTTAAAATAATAAAAATTAACTTCCCTATGTATATTACTTTTTTTAATCAACTCCTTTAAAATAAGCAATAGATAATAGCAGCTGATGGGCCTATACCTTATGCTTGGGTATGCTTTAATCTTGCTCCGACATCCACTTGTCAAGTCTTGATTTGAAAATCCCCACTATTGAGGAATCCACCACTTCTATCAGGAATTCCATCAAGGAGGAATCCATCAAGTGTTTACCACTCTGTCTTTTAGTGCGTTATATGCGACTTTTCATGAGGTCAGAGACCTTTTCAATTGCTGGTGAATGCAGTGTCTGGTTCTGTAGTCTGTTCTGAGCTTGAAAATGGACAGCAGATATGGACAGATCTTTCAATAATAATCACAGTTTTTAGAGGTTTTGTTTGATTTTTTCTAATGTACTATTTCAACATCTTGAAGCTAAAGACTTCCTTATAATAAAAAGTATTAAAAAAAAATCATAGATTAAAAGTAAATTAAGTGTTGGAATCTGAGTATTATTAAAAATATTATTGAAAATAATTTCTAACAATTACAAATAATATTTTACAATCTATACATATAATAAAATTATAACAGAGCAGTCTCTGTACATGAAATATTTTTTGAAAAAAATCACTTCAGTATACTCTACCAACGATACAGAATCTAAAACTTTTAGCATTTTTGTCTCTCAATGTCACTGCACAGAATTTAATTAAACTTGGCATAATAATTATAGCTCATGACCTGAGTTAACATTTATGGTACATTTTGTCAGATCCGTTATAAAGCTGAGAGAATTATTATTAAGTACGCATGTACAATATCAGGCATGTACAATATCAGCGTTACATAAAAACAACTAAATAGATTTTAATGGAAGTATCTATAATGATAATTTATGTCCTGGTCCAACTCATAGGATACTTTTTATCCCGATCTATTATAATTCCTCCCAGAAATCATTATCATAATGCGCGCCTGATAAAATCTAATAGTAATATGTTGGTACAAGGCCGAATCATAAACATAGGCATAGTTGAAGTTTTAATTTTGGATCATTAGAATTCAAATACAGTAGGTAGCGAGAGGGCCCCAGTGTTGGATAGCTACGACTCTATACTTACAGCAGAATATAAAAATAAAATAACAACAAAAAGTTCATATGTATAAAGTACATTGATCCACACAACAAATAATAAAACAGAATTGTTTTTATCACGTCATTTTCCAGTCCACGAAGTAGTAGATTTACTGAGGACTGAGTTGGACTTTTTGGAAGATCACTGAAAATGCAGTCTTACGCTTTTGTTTAATTATCACAAACATTATGCACTAACACTAGGCACTTTGAAGTTTAATAAACTATCGTTATTAAACCGCAAATCCCTCAATACACAACTTTTACAATAATCAAATACAATACAATGAATACAAGAATGATGTACAAAATTCAGATGGTGCATCAGCTGCTGCCCACAGATCACCAGTCACGCCTAGAATACAGACAGCGCATCATAAACTTTAACCACCAAGAGAATGATTTTTCTTCAAAAGTTATCATGACTGATGAAGCACATTTCCATCTCTCCGGACATGTCAACAAGCAGTATACTCTCTTCTGGGCCATTGAAAACCCGCATATTATTCACGAATCACCTTTACATCCACAAAAGTTACTGTGTGGTGCGGTATTTGTGCTGGAAGGGAGATTGGTCCCTACTTCTTCAAAGACGCTGCTGGCAACGTGATAACTGTCACTGGCGAACGCTACACACACAGCACAGCATGTTACGAGCCTTTTTAATATCCAAATTGGAATTGAGTTTACAGCATATGTTGTTCCAACAAGACGGTGCCACCGTATACACAGCGCGTGACACAATGGACTTAGTGATGGATAATTTCCCTGGCTGTGTTATCTCCCGCTTTGGCGATTTGTATTGGTCTGCAAGACCACCCGATCTGACCGTTCCGGACTTCTTTCTCTGAGGTTATTTGAAGTCATTGGTCTTTGTACATAAGCCACAGACTCTCCCAACTCTGAAAGATAATATTCGACAAGAAATATAGAACTGCTGGAAGTATTGAGAAAAGTGATGAAAAATACCACAAAAAGGGCTCAAATTTGCATCAACGCTGGATGCCACCATCTGAACGATATCATCTTCAGTACCTAAATAGAACAAAATTCTAAGGTCTGAATAATAAAATCTTGGAAGTTATTGTTTTTTAATTAAGAAAAAGTTATAGCAATATCAGAATGGGTCATTACTCTCATTACTTATGCGCCACCTTGTATAATTATTAATAATATAGTTATTTTTATATTTATTTACTAATCTGTGCTGTGGCAGCCTCGACGCTCGGTAGTATGCTCGATGCGATACTTATCACCGCGCTAGTGGCGCGTTGCGTTGTGAACTGTTGTACTGTTAGATACCTACATAAGCTGTGATGGGATTTAAGCCGGCGATTTTGACAATTGCACCAGTTTTCTAATTGTTCTACTTACATAGAGGTATACATATGTATGTTAATATTTAATGCATTTTATAATAGATACCTAAGTGTAGATTGAAAAATAAGACGAACCGCAAGGGAAATCTTCCTGCGCCAATGACAAATAAATAATAGTGTAAAAGTCATAAACATTTGTTTATCGATTGTACAAATTTAAAGTAAAAAGTAATCAGGCCCACGAACGGAAATCAAATATATATTTTTTTGAACGATAACACGATTTGGGACACGTTGAAACTAAAAATAAAAAATATCAGGCGATGTTGCTGCTGATACAAGAATTCGGTTTAGGCTGAGAATAGTCCTGTTATTGCTTTAAAAACTTCTGATAATTATCGATTTGCTATCTTAAACTATAACAAGGTCTAACTTCATAACACTAACTTATATGAAAAACTTATAAAAAACGCAATTAGCAATTAGAGTAAAATTAGCAATTTGGCATTTTCAGTGCACGAAAATGTATTTTTATAGCTTCACATAATGTTCTATATTACAATATGTATTGTTTTGGTTATAGGGCTTGGTAAGTGATCCACCTCTTCCCCTGGCTCCTTCCCATCTTCCTTCCTGATTCAGAAACATTGTCTTACTTGGATTACCCTCAAGCAACGCTTGATTTTTACATGTGTAACTATCTCACTTTTATTTATCTACAATGGTTAATTATTACTTAGAACATTTTTTTTTTTTATTATATGTGATCGAAACTAATAGTAGTTTGTTACTAGATTAATTTTTTATAGAAAAATAAAATAGATAGTGAGATTGCTGTTACAAGTAAGGTTTTATAAATTATTGTGCCGTGTAGCGTCTGCCACAAGCCTAGAGACTAGCACCACTCCATCTCTTCAGTGGTGGGTGTCGTAAAAGGCGATTAAGGGTTAACTAAGCGGCTACCACAAGCTCCCTGAGGAACTACATCACCTCGATTAGCGTAAATTGGTAAACATTTTTTCTATTTAAATTACTATACAACTTGTGAAGAAAATATAAATGATTTATAAATAGTTCCTGTAGCATCCATAGTTATAATTTGGTTAAATTGAGCCCTACAAAGAAGCTGCATTTTTTAACTGAAAGAAGTATCGGTTAAAGCATTCTGATTTCCATGTTGCTGGGAGTGTCTCATGCTTGCTTTGTTTATATGTATAAATAAAAATAAAGCGGCATTTCTTATATTCCCACCAGGTTTAATTTATATTTATCCTTCATAAAATTGTTACAAATCTGAAAATTAAATTTATTCCAGTAGCTAATCTCACAGATTTATGCACAATAGCCATTGTCTGTGAATATTTCCTTCACATAGTATTTTTATCTAATCTATGATATTCGATTACTATACTGAGCTGATTATATTGTATTATTCTAGTACATTTTAGATGAGAATGGAAATAATTGTTATCTAACGGCATTGTCTATTAAAAATCGTGAGTACTTGCATTATTACCTTGCTTTTGGTTATTCATACAGATGTCAGGATAGACACACTTTAAAACATTGTTGTAATTGTTATACTTGTATATTAATATACTCGTAACAGGTATACAATATATTATAGATTCATGTACTTAATATATAAAAAAACAAATAATTAATTAAAATACACAAAAATAATGTACTTTAGTAACCGAGGGCTACTAAAGTACGGACCGGACACGGCGGCATTCCAATTTGGCGGAACATTTATTAGTGTAGAAAAGGATTAGTGTGTTTGAATAAATAAAAAAAACGTGTGCGGTCAGGGGACCCCCGTCAGGAACGAAGATCCTCACTCATTTTTTAAATTCCGAATGTAATTCGTAATAAAATCTGTATAGTTCATTTTATTTTGTATCATATTTTGAATGCAAGGAATTTAAATTTAAAATAAGGAATCAAATCAAAAAGTTTCATTAAATGTATTGCATACACGCCCAGCTGCGACGGCTGCGGCAGCCGCCGCAACTGCTCACTAGGGATGGACATTGACGCACATTGACTACCATATACATCGATGTATTAAAAACACTCGATGTATAATACCGATGTATCGAATTCAACCGATGTATTTTTAACGCTTTGATATATTCGATGTATCGACGTTTCTTATTCGATATATCGATGTTTTATTCGATATATCGAATGGGTGAATCTAATTTCACTTTATTTGTTTTTATTATTTAAATTTTTAGATATTTTAACGTTTACAGTTTTCTACACTTCTTTTAAGCTTTTATGTAGTTTTTCTCTAGGACTGGGTTGGCAACTCTGGCTGACAGATTGACAACTGAGTGATACCTTGAGTGATTTAGCGTGAAGTTTTATTATAATACGAGGTTATTGTTTACTTTGTACTAAAGTTGAATTTTAATCTGATTTTAAAAATTCATGTGCCAGTACTGATGTTAAGAGAAACGGTGTAGTTAGAACACTAATAGTTTAGACAATTTAATGGTATGTGCCCGCGAATCCATGCGCGTAAAGTTTTTTTTTTTGTTTAATTCTGGATTTTGATTGATAATAGAGGTTTTGAACTTAACGCATCCGTATACTTTCATTTTCAGGCATGTTATAACCACAATCTTAGTAAACTCTAATAACAATCGATGTATTGCAAATATCGATGTATTTTTCAATATATCATTCTAACATCGATGTCACTACGCGATATATTACATCGAAAAACAATGATACGATTCAGCGAATCAGCGATGGCCATGTAGTTGAATCGGATATTTTAGTTTCGGATCGAGCGAGGCATGAGAGAGAACTAGCGATCGGCCCGCTACCGAAATTTACCGAATACCGACGAACCGACACGATCGCGAGAATCGTGACCATACCGTGTCCGAGCGAGAGAAAGGCGAGAAAGAGAATGGCGTATGGAGGGGGTAAAAATCTTACGTGACGTTACATTTTCTCTCGAATCACACCTACCGCAGGCCGCGTAAAGGAACTTCGTTCCAATAAAAAATATATAAAGCGCCTAACAAATCTTAAAGGTGTATTTGTGGCAAGAGGGTAGTTGTTTAATTTCCTTCCTGTTTGCGAGATACTTCTGTGAAACGCGCCGAACGAACCCAGTCGATCTCACAGCTATTGTAGGTTTGTACAGCGCGCATAGTAAATGTTCAGTGAAATTATAATAGGTCGGGGAGAAAGTCTTTTCGTATTTTGCATGTATGAAGTTCTGATCCAATATCTTTGATTGAACTGTTTGTACCTGGCTGGTTATGATACCATTAAAAAGGTAACATTTAAAAAAAAGAAATATAAAACTGTTTCCCGCCATTCGGCGGCGCGCCCGCATACCCCCTGGTGTTGCAGGTGTCCATGGGCGGCGGTAACACTTACCATCACGTGGGACCGCTTGCTCGTCCGCCCACTAATCTATAAAAAAAAAAAAAAAAAATTCAATTATTTTTCTGTCCAAGAAAATGAGTGAATCTAATGAAGAAATTCGATACATTTTAAAGTTTTATTACAAAAAGGGGAAAAATGCGACACAAGCCGCGAAAAAAATTAGTGCCGTTTATGGACCTAATGTTGGTTTAAGCGTTTTCAGTCAGGAAATCTTAATGTTGAAGATGCAGTTCGCTCCGGTTGCCCTGTTACCGATAAAGTTGACCACAAAACAGTTTTGACTCATTTGGTAAAAAGTCTGGATTTACAAAAAAGCTCGATTTTTGAGTACCACACGAGCTCACTGCAAGAAACCTAATAAACCGTGTACTCGTTTGCGATTCTCTATTAAAACGCAATGAAACCGAACCATTTTTGAAAAGATTGATCACTGGTGATGAGAACTGGACCACTTACGACAAGAACGTGTGGAAAAGATCATGGTGTAAGTGCGGCCAAGCTCCACAGACTGGCGAAACCCGGATTAACGCGCCATAAGGTGATGTCGTGTTTACGGTGGGATTGGGAGAACATCGTTCATTATGAGCTTTTACCGCCGGGCAAAACCATCAATTTGGACCCTCTACCGCCAACAGCTGATGAGACTAAAGCAAGAAATTGAGAAAAAACGCCCTGAATTGATCAACAGAAAGGGTGTAGTCTTTCATCATAACGCCAGACCACACACATCTTTAGCCACTCAGCAAAAATTGACAGAGCTTGGTTGGGAAGTGTTGATGCACCCACCATATAGCCCTCATCTTGCGCCCACAGATTTCCACTTGTTTCGGTCTCTTCAGAATTCTTTAGGTAGTGTAAGGTTAACATTGAGAGAGGACTATCAAAACTACTTGTCGTAATTTTTTAACCAAAAATCCTAAAATTTCTACAGCAACGAGATCATGTCACTACATACAAGATAGCAACAAGTTATAGAACAAAACGGCACATATATATTACGAGTATAATTAAATTTAAAAAAAAATGTCTTGAATTTGTATATAAAATACGAAGAAACCTTTTCCCGACCTTATATTATGTAGTTGTGTTGTACAGGCACAGCACATAAATATGCATTATTAAATTTTATTCATACGTTTGTATGAAGATAATCCACTGTCATGTTTGTATTATAACTGTAATCAATGGCAGTTTTATTATAAAAAAACAACTAAACTTGAAATGTGAGTCTGTGGGGGATACATTAAAACTTTTACAATAGCTTTTACCCGTTAGAACCGATTAGGTTTACCGATGCCCGTTCTAATTCACGTTCGTGTTAAAAATATTAGGTTGCCTTCAGTTATGCTTCAGTTCAGTCTTTATTTGTATTTTATATTAGTTGAACTCTTAGTACTATGTACTTAGTACATATTACGCTCGTAATTACTATTTTTTTTATATTTTTGACTTTCTATTAAAAGAACATGATTGTACTTTATGCGATTGTTATTGTCATATGATAAACTATCTACCCACAGAATTGGCCAACCGAGCCTTCCCTCGATTACAAATTTCTTTTGCGGTCATAAACTATATTCCATTTTATCGCTGTTTAAAACTGACCTTACCATAATAACCATGATAAATTCTATTTACATAAACATTCACACCACTTCAATCATGTGGCTCACCTGCCTTTCTTATATTATATAAACGTCTTACAAGAAATATAGTAATGGATGGCAAATATCTGTGTCTGTTACGTACTTGCATATGGAATGTATTGACGGATATGTGGATATCTCGCGTGACGTAAAATGGATTACAGACAACTATCATCAGTGTCAATGTAATTATCGGTTTGTGTTCCAACGATGTTATGGTAATTGACATAGTTATAAACTCTGAATCTAGACATTATTGCTAATGCTTGTTAGGCATTGGAGTGCATATTAAAACGTATCCTGGAAATTGGACTGACTCTTATCTTAACAAGATATTTTTTGTCTTCATAAATAAAAGTACATAATGTTGAATAGAACAACTATTATTTTTATAATCTTTTATATCAGTCCAGTCGACGGACGCCCGAAGACTTCAGAATAGACGAAAGTAGTTCAAAGACTTGTGTATCAATTTGCCCACTGTGAGAACATTATTTCATTTTGCATAAACATTTGGATACTTAATCTTTTTTAATATTAAGGCAGTCACCTAGTAACGACCAGGGCATAAGTCCTCTTTATTTTTTTAATCTTTTTATCCATTGTTCTTTTTTAATTATAACTATTTTAAGCGTGTATATAATAATTCCGTTTCTATTGGTGGTAGCTTACGAATAGCTTTCAAGGCCTTTATTGAATTTAAATACATATGTTATATTATGATGTACAGTAGCTTTATTTTTTTTTTTATATAGAATGAATGTTAGACGAGCGGGCGAGCCATATGATGGTAAGTGGTCACCGCCGCCCATATATACCTGCAACACCAGGGGCTTGCGGGTGCGCTGCCGACCTTTTTAACAGCTCTCTTGAAGAGCCCCATAAATATCTCGGCTGCCAGTTCAATCCACAACTTTTGGGTTCGCGGTATAAAGTGTCTTTTTGACCGCACTGTACGCAGCGACTCTATGTCAAGGAAGTGCGGATGAATCGCCCGACGATAGCGAGCGGTGTGATGGTAAAAACCCGAGGTTGGCATCAAATCGAACATCTTTTCAGAAAACGCTGAGAGATATAGCATCTCTACGGATGCTGAGCGTTTCTAAACTACCTGTGAGAGTGGGACCGTCTACAATTCGGATAGCGTGTCGTTGGACGAAGTCAAAGGGGTCCAGCTGGTACTTCGGTGCACCGACCCAGAGGTGTGAGCAGTAATCCATGTGGGGTTTCCATGTCCAGATCCAACTTGAGCTTTATAAGAGAAGTACTGCTTCGTTTTATTCATACATCGAGCTTTTTACGAGCAAGTTTTGTCTTGCTGTCCAGATGACTCCGAAACTCAACTACTCAAAATATCGACGCTAAGAATCCCAAAACTGAGAGATCTTGAGAGGAATGTTTTGAAATCGAGGTGCCACGACAAATAGAGCTTTCTTAGCGGTGAATGCACAGATTTGTATCTTGCTGGGGTTAAATTGAACCAAGTTAAGTTTACCCCAAGTCGAAACTCGGTCTAAGGAATACTCGATTTCGGACATAAGCCTTACGCGACACTTTTCCACATCGCCCCGAGTGATATTCACACGGTCCTTATACAAAGTTTCACCAGTACTGTCATCTGCATAACAACACATGTTACAGCCTTGTAACAGATCGTCGATATGTAGAAGACAGTGTAGGAGAAAGCTTTGCCGGACACCAGCATTAATTGACATGGTGTCCTAGTAGCTACCGTCAGCCACGACTTTGATGCTCCGTTCAGCCAACAAACTGGAAACCTATTCGTATAATCCCTCTGGTAACCCGAATGATGGGAACTTGGAAAGCAGTGCTTTTTATTATTATTAGTCAAATGATTACAAAATAAATTAAACTTGAAATGTACTTGAAGAAGACTACCTTGAAATGTACTTGAAGAAGATTACCTTGAAATGTACTTGAAGAAGACTACCTTGAAATGTACTTGAAGAGGACTACCTCGAAATGTATTTAAAGAAGACTACCTTGAAATGTACTGCATTTCTCACTTTACTATATTTCCCTAATGTTACGTACGTGTTTCGGTAATGAGATTTCCAGAGCCCATTCCCATCCTATGCCTCCCCATTTTCCCAACCCTTTCTCCAAATCCATTCCTATATCTCCAAATGTAGGCAGCGCATCCGGGGTTGTGCCAACGTTTGTTATTCTGGACTAATGTTGGCATGTATCGCGGATGTCTATGGGCGACAGTAGCCACTTACCATCAGGTGGACTGTATGCTCGTCTGCCGCCTTCGTCCATAAAAAAAAAACTTAAGTACCTAATAAATAACTTAAAAGCGATATATCGCCTATACCCTTATAAACGGTTTAGCATCGCTCAGCGTCTCTCTACGTTTTCAAAAATCAGTATCATTATACTGAATGCAAGTTCTGGAACTGGAACAAGTTCTGAAAACCTGAATTTGATCCAGACTACAAGTTTTTATCAGCGCACTTCTACTCATCGAACCGCACACACCCTAGAGTTCGCGACAGAGTGTACCTATAAGTTTTAAAACGTGCATACTATCAAATGAACATATTATTATACCGCTAAGTTTCATACCTTAGTGGAATGAGGCTTGTCAAGAAAGATGCCAATAAGAGATGTCAATAAGATTGTGTAAGGTCGGCAGCTGGTGATACAGGTGTTCATGGGTCTTAATAATTAACTAGTTAAAAAAATAATCTTTCGGAATAAATGCTCATAAAACAGTGAAAGCCACAACACAATCGATCCAGTAGTTCCCGAGATAATCCCCTATATTCAATATAATTATGTAGAGATATTTGCGACATGCCGCTATTTCAATCGATTTTTCCTAGAATTTGTTCTAATCTGGGCTTCGTACAAATCAAGCTCTGCTCGTAATAGAGGTCAATCTTAAAATATCATGATGTAATGGAGGTTGATTCACATCAAACTCGTATGCGTATGATGCGTAGTGAAGCGGAACAGTCCACAGCTAATACTAGTACTCTGTGACTCATCCGTAGGCGGCTAATCATCACAGTTCGAGTATAATTAATTAAGGTTATTTTATATTCTGAATCGGGTCTGAACGCGTATAATAAAGGTATTTCTTTACCTTTTATTTCTACTTGACGTTTTAGCTCGGGTTACACCAGTCGTGGTCAAGCTGACAAAGCTGAGGAACAATGCTAACAATTTATATACTATTCAGGCGTCACGCATTCATCCGTATTGATTCCATCGGAAAATCAGCCCTGATTGCCGTTTTTACGGTATACAGCTTGTGCTGAGACGTATGGCCCTTTCGAAGAAATTGTTATGTATGCTATCACTTGTGTGTACGAAATAAAAATTTTATATCTATTATTAGTCGTCTATTCGTTGGGAGCGTGACAATGTGGTGGGAATATAAGCAAATGTGATCATTCGCAGAAAAATGTATGTCGGCAAATTAACAATGTCATATCGTGCAAGGGTTCACATTGACGAAGCAATACTTAAATTATAAGTATAGATGTAAATGGTCGCAAGTTCTATAATATCTGCAAATTGACCCGATTTAAATCCTTTATGTATGACTCATACATACATCAATAACTCATAATCAATAACTCATAATTACGAGTACATTTTATGCAAGAATCATATTGGGCTCAATGCGAATTTTGTGTATAGTCATTCAGCGAATTAGATGACCCTGTCTGCTGTGTAAAAGATCTCGGGTTCTATTCCTGGTCGGACATTTATTTATAAAAAATGAAAGTTTGTTATTTATTTATTTTGGTTGATAGTATAACTTGATAAATTTCTAGTACATTTTTTTCATACCAGTATGGAGTTCGTACGCTGCCACGTCCGCGCCGGCAAGTAGGACATGTATATTTACAAACATTCGTATTAACAGATAAAAAAACAATATGAGAAACTAAAGATGGCACGATCAGAATGTGTATGTAGCAAATCGTCCAGCTCGCACAGCGTCCAACTCGCTGAAAGCACAAGTATGCAGAATGTCCTAAAAGCTAATTAGCGGAACGTCTATCTAGCAACTTGTACAATCGATGACAGGAATATTACAAATCATACTAATGTAATGTTATTTAGTTAATAACAATTTCAAGAAAGCTGTGAATAGGATTTTACAAGGTCAGCGGCGCACCCGCATGCCCTTCGGTGTTGCAGGTGTCCATGGGCGGCGGTAACTCTTACCATCACGTGGGTTCGCATGCTCATCCGCCCACTTCTCTATAAAAAAACAGTAAACTAATTAAAAATGAATTTTCTAATATTGTTACAATGTTGGAAACCGAGAAAGAAGCTTTTCACGCTACAATCGGGTGTACAACGAAAGTATCAATTTGTTATATGTGCACTGCAATTATTCAACTATCAATTTAAAATTTTGCCATATTTTCTTATAAGAAGTTCTTATTCAAGTCCTGTTTGAGTAGAAATATGCTCTGATATCTATCTGATTTATAATAATTAAGAGATGCAGCAATAAAAAAGATGTTTTTTTTTTTAATTTATATAAATTATAGTTCTTTTTTTAAATAATATCACAAACAAATAAATAACATCACACATAATATTAATGACGCAGACTGGGTTCCTATGTACCGCGGGTCCAGAGACGCCAACAAAATATACACAAATCCAGATTCCTAACATACAACATATTTTATTATCTAACCAGTAATCCAACCCTTGTATGCGACAGACAGAGTCACCAATAGATCGTCGTCATTAAATGACTGATGAACAGATGTCGAGTTGAGCCACACGGGTGTTCGCTCGCCGCCGGCGATCGTTACCGGTCGTTAGTCACGGCTCAAGGTTGTCCGCCGATTGCTGTACTTTTTGCGTTTCTTAAACACCCATCATTCGCCTTTCGTGATGAACTTTGATAATAAAAGGTTAACACGTTTTTGTTGGTCAAATGCTCAAATAAGAATGTAATCTGAGGTCAAATGATAATGGATACGAAGAAGGAAAGATAATCGCTAAGAATACAGTATTTATAATAGGTATCATTTCTTAGTTAGATAGGTATCAAACTTGATCCTTATTATAATATTAATACGTATATAAAACACCAATGTAACCGATAAAACGACTGCCCGTCGAAAATGTAGATTTTGAAATTTTTTCTAGTTAAATTTTTTTAACCTCGTAGGGTTGATCATAAAGTTTCCAGAATCACTTATTTCTAGTTATGATTTAGGGATAGTTTTATTTTAACGTCAAACTCATTGACGTGTCATGTCATTAAAATGTCAAACTATGTGTCGGCGGCATTGCACCTTTTAAGTACATACACGTGAAAGATGAAGACCGCTCCGGGAGACCCTCCTTGTCTACCAATGATGAAAACGTCAAACAGTTGAAGAAATTGTGGTTAATGAATTTAATGATACCATTCGTTTTATAGCTGAGAGTAAACATTTCGTTTGGTAGTGTTTAATTAATTTTATCGGACAAATTACTTTTGAAAAAGGTTTCCAAACGCTGGCTCCCTAGAATGTTAACGGACAAAGTGAAAGAAATGCGGGTCTAGATTTCAATGAAAGATCTGGCCTTATTGCAAAGTGATACTAATTTATTTTTATGACGATTTGTAATTATGGACGAAACGTAGGTGTACCATTTATACTCAGAAAGAAAAAAAACAATGGAAATGCCATCAAGACCAATCATTTTCTGTTTTTGCGTCGACTGGCAATGTTATGTTATTGCCACTGTCTGCTGAAATGCTGATGGAATTATCTCCATTGATTATTTAAATAAAGGGCAGGCAATTGCCGGTTCATATTATGCCTCATTGATACAGAAACTATGTGGCGAAATATGAAAAATAAAACGACGGGAAAATGGAGTGCGCGTGTGACTTTTCATCGAGACACCCTCCCCCCCCTCCCCGCACAAGTCTGAAGTTGCGCTCGCTGCCATCAAGCAGGCAGGATTTGAACTGAAGGAACATCCTCGCATATTCACCGGTACTTCCAGTCATTTATCTTGACATTAAATTCGACAACAATTAGAAGGTTATGTCTGCGGTAGGCGCTTTTTTGAGACTCGTGGTCATTGTTTTTTTTCAAACGGAATAAGAGGTCTTGAAAGATATTGCTCTAACTATATCGATTTAGGAGGAGATTATTATTTATTCTCGTTGATTTCATACTGATCTGGGAACTTTTTGATCAACCCTCCTACTATTCAATTTTTTATCCAAATTAAATACACTTTTGATCAAAACCCAAATTGATTTTGATAAAACACAGAACTGTGCCCTCCTGAAAACTTAACACCTCTTCTCTGTTTATCAAGGGCCAATAACTATTTATTTCCATCACTAAGGTTTTTGTAGCATATGTCTAGTTCGCTTCTTATCTTAGGGCATTCTGAACTCGGCTAATATTATAAATACTAAAGGTTTTATTGTTTGTTACATAATCACTCCGCACGGAATTGTTGGCTTTAGCATAGGTACTTGTAGTTCACGGGGCAGATTAACATATAGGATAGTTTTTAATACCCATTTTACGAGAAGCCGCAGACAATAGCTATATTTATTCATAAAATAACCTTATCAATCTTATGACGGTGGTTGTAATCAGTTGAGAATAATCCAAGTTTATTACAATTAAATAAGTGAGTTTACTAATGGCAATGCTTTTTTATATTATGTGAAACTATAAATATCGATATATTAATAATTAGTCTTAAATATAATTCTTATATAATTATTATTACACATTGATCGCTATCAAAAATAACATAGTAGAAAGTATCAAAAATAAAACATTCCTTCCCTTACCCACGAGTCGTTTAGATCCCGGAGTAAAGCCGATCTATTGACGAGCAAGGCCACCACGTTATTAGTACTCCTTGATGGTATCACTCTTTGGCTTACTTTGGTACCTACTCTAATGGCAAGTCGAATCTCAACCACGTTTTCGTATTCGGAACATCTATGCAAGTAGGACAAAAACATTAAAAAGGCTACAATCATCTCTAAAATCAATTGTTAGAGAAAACTGTTTGCTAGAGGCTCATGACGTCGATCCGTTGCCGATTTTGTTTGTCACGCGCCAAAACTTCAAACCGGGTTCACGAGCCACGAGCAATACGCAGTCTAAATTCTACAGATGATTGACTTCCGAACTTTACCACTCGCTTAAGACTCCTTTTACACCACTTGCACTGTTTCAAATCTTTTCTTAATCGTAAAGGGTTTGTCTTTCTCTCATTTTAATCTTAAACATGTTAACCAACAGGAAGCGACGGCATACGGCTGGGAAGTGCCTTCGATCAACAACGTGAAAATCAACTGGTCATCACTGACAGAGTCCGTTCAGAATCACATCAAATCCGTCAACTGGGTCACGAGGGTTGACCTTCGGGACAAGAAGATCGAGTACATAAACGGCCTTGGGGAGTTTACGGATCCTCACACGCTTGTAGCGACCTTGAAGAACGGAACAAAGAAGACGCTGACAGCGAAGAATATAGTCGTAGCGGTAGGTGGTAGACCGCACTATCCGGAGATTCCAGGTGCTCTGGAGTATTGTATTACAAGTGATGACATCTTTAGTTTGGGACACCCGCCAGGGAAGACGCTTGTTGTAGGCGCTGGATGTATCCTTTTCAATTTTTCACTAGAAACTTTACACACAATACAGTTAACTGACTGCATTTTAATGTTATATCACTTTAATTTTATTACATTTTAATGATAAAAACTACAATCCTATTTTTTCCTTTAGTGTAACGAAATCAAATTATCAAATTATTTTAGGTGACTTGCAGTTACTAAGAGTATTCAGTTGTGATTAGATAATATTGGATGCTCTCGTACGCTTTTGAAGTGGTGAATGCATTTTTCTCTATCTGCGGATATTTGTCCCGCGGGCGGCTTAAATTTCGGAATTTCGGCGGAAATCGGAATTTTCAAATTTTACTACTCGCGCTGTATTTTCAAGACTGCTGAACTGATTTTGTTGATAAATGCAATAAAACAATCTGGAATAAATACGCGACAATAATTTCAATATCAACGCAATAACACCCTACAAGTCCTGTAGTAATTTTATAAGGTTAACAATTTTTTATTAACACTGATAATTCCGTTTAACAATTATAACAAAAACATAGTTTATTTCTTTAACTCTTCATACCAGATATTGGTTTAGAATGCGCCGGTTTCCTCAACTCGTTGGGCTACTCTGCCACTGTTCTTGTCCGCTCGGTGCCCCTCAGGGGTTTCGACCAGCAGATGGCGCACATTGTCACCAGTGAGATGGAGGAGAAAGGTGTCAAGTTCGAACACAGGTGCATACCACTCTCAGTGGAAAAACTGGAGTCGGGACAGCTGAAAGCACGCTGGTTAAATACCGAGACTCAGCAACAGTGAGTTTGTTTTGTATATTTGCTTTTAAATTCTTTAGCCGTCAAATATTATATTGGAAATTCAATATTATACTCCAAATATTATACTAGAGTTAATGCCAATTTTGCATAGTTTAACTCTTATTATATAAAACACTTTATATAATAAGAGTTATTATTTAATACACTTATTATTTAAGTATTAAAAGATTAATAAAATGTGTAAATATCAGACAGCGATAATTTTTGCATATTTTTGTTTTTGTCTTTTAAGATCATGGCCACGTTTTATTGTAAAGGTTATTTTATATTTTCTTGGTGTAAAATGGTATATTTCTCCTGTTTTTTTTTAATTTTTATAAGTCCGATTTTAAATTATGTAGTTAGAGTGAAATTAAAAATTGTTTCTTCGCCAAATCCTAATCCTAAATTTTTAGTTATTTTCCAGACGTTTTTTAATTCCATTGTCATCTTACCAAAAAATCGATTTACCTCCTTCGCACTTATCTTATCTTACATACTTTTTGGAACGAAGTTCCTTTACGCGGCTTTCGGTAGATGTGATTCGAGAGAAAATGTAACGTCACGTAAGATTTTTACCCTCTCCATACGTCTTTCTCTTTCTCTGTGCGTGTGTGTGCGTGCGAATATCGAGAGCGAGACTCAAGCAGAATAACAGACGTGCAGACTAGTGCGTGGCCGGTTGTATAACCTAATTTTTTTATTTTTTATTTGATTCCTTATTTTAAATTATTTGCATTGAAACATGATACAAAAAAAAATACATGAACTATACAGATTTTATTTCGAATTACATTCACAGTTTAAAAAAATGTGTGAGAATCTTCATTCCTGACGGGGATCCCCTGACCGCACATTTTTTTTTCTTTTTTTTTATGGACGGTGGCAGACGAGCATACAGTCCACTTGATGGTAAGTAGATACTGTCTTGTCATCCCCAGATAAACTAAACATATAATAAAATCGTAACAGAAGAGTGTCTGTCTGTACAAGAAATATTTTTTTGAAAAAGTCATGGCGGTGTAAATTACGAGTACATGTGATACAGAGCCCAAAACAACATTTTTTGGAATTTTTGCCGGTCCGTATGTCTGTCGATCTGAACGAGAGCATCACGCATAAACCGCGGGACGGATTTTAATAAAACTTGGCACAGTTATAACAGCATATGCTGGGTTAACATTTAGGATACTTTTTATCCAGATAAATTTAAGAGTTCCCACGGGAATCGCAAGTTGACGCGAACGAAGTCGCACACACCGCTAGTAATACCATATATAAAACGTGGTGTTTAATGTAATATTTGTCGTGTTGCAGGCACGAGGACGTGTTCGACACCGTACTCTTGGCCACCGGTCGGTACGCACTCACCAAAGCATTAAACTTGGAAGCAGCCGGGATTAATGTGAGTATCCAAAGAATTATTTATTTTGTAGATATTATTGTGAACTTGGTCGGCTGGTGTCGCAAAAAGCGACTAAGGGAAACAAAACCCTGGGTACCACCACTAAAAGTGTGAACTTCGTCAACCTCCCGCCCGCCGCCAGCGTGCCGTTTTAAGCCCACACATCCCATGAGGAGGCCCGTGTCCAGCACTGGACTATAAAAGGGCTGATTTCGGTAGACCGGTATATGTATATATATAATGTATATTGACCACTGAAAAATGTACTTTTGGTCCGACTGGATTATTATCTGCACTCTTAAACTGTACTTATGCCTATTATAGCATTGTATACTATGATATGACTGGGTTATTATTGCATTGTATTCTGTGGGTTATTATTTGACCGACCCATTGGTGCAGTTGGTAGTGACCGTGCTTGTTGTGCAAAAGGTCGCGGGTTCGACTCCCGGTCGGACATACACTTGTTTAAAAAAGGAAAAATATATATATGTATGTACGGGTTTGGGTGTGTGTTTTGTCTTTGTATGTGTCTCTGGACCCACGACACAGGGAATCCTATTGTGGGCCATTGAGTGTGGCGTTATTTATTATTCTTAACTAAATTCCTTGATCATTAGAGCGTTAACTAGTTATTGATAAACTCGTGTTTATTTTACAAAGCCATCACTAAAAGTGTTAGTGTACGTATTGATGACTTTATCAGCTCAGAGGCAATCTTTGTGTTGATATCGATATATTGGTATCTGAAAAATTTATATGGATATATGGAACTAGTCTGATGATAGCATTAACGTATACGTATAAATAACGTATTTTTCCATTTAATAAACTATCCCTATAGCGGCAATAGCTTCACTTGATAACGATATTATAGATTTTAGGGAATGCAGCACCGATTATGAAACCATTTGCCTGATATTGTCCGAGTAATTGTGTGCAAATTTAATGCTAAAACACCAAAATTGTATGCGGGGATCGGCACGACGAAACCTAGACACAGGAAAATACGACAAATATAAATAACTCAATTTCGACAAAAGTGGTGATTTAGTACTTTTACCTTTCCACCGACGATATACTTATTGGGTTTACCGACGAACGCGATAATACAAGGGTTGGCAACCTTCACTCACCTGCATCGACTTGATGTTGTATGTGTCCATGTGCGACGGTAATATTGTATTTCTTCTTATTCAATGAAAAAAAAAAAACATTGTTACAAACACAAAATAACCCGCTCATCTGCTAAAGCCGGAGGAGGTCCAACATCTCCTAAAATTATTCTGCAGGCCATAAATATTGTTAGCGAACTATTAAAAACGATAGCGATCACAATAGATCAGCAATGGTTGCAATGATACAAGGCTGTATTAACTCGCAGAGTCCCCTAACTCTCAATAATAATAATAATCCTCCTAATACAGACTGTCTCCTTTCCCAGTGTATATCGGAGAATGGTAAAATCATAGCAAAGACTGAACAGACAAACGTGCCCCACATATACGCTGTAGGCGACGTGCTCGAGGGGCGGCCGGAGCTTACGCCGGTTGCGATCCACGCGGGCCGGCTTCTCGCGCGCCGCGTCTTCGCCGCCGCCGAACAGCAGATGGACTATGAGAACGTCGCTACCACCGTGTTCACGCCCCTAGAGTATGGTTGTGTGGGGATCAGCGAGGAGACTGCTGTGCAGAGGTAAATTGAATCTACACTTGTGCTTAAACAAGATACACAAAGTTAAATAAAAATAATGTGCATAGAGATAAGTAGCTCGCGAAAGAGAGATTAAAATGAAGTAGGTCACTTCTTTTATCTTCATCGAGCTCACCATCACTCTTACATACTCGTATAATGCGGGAGTGCTAACGTTATGTTTAAAAATACGTTAATTATCGTTACTTTCAATTTACGTTTATTATTGTAAATTCATGTACTTGTGTATAAATTGATGTAATTTTAAAAAATCGAACAAAACAAGCAGTTAAACTCTTAACTCATCCATCCACAATCCCTTGTTGTCGCGTACTGTAGTCACTAGTTCTGGCTCGCGACGCGCAAACGCGGTCCACCCACGTTGAACAAAGACGGAAGATATGTTTGTTTACCATTTGAAATACAAAGTGATACAAAACGTTTTACTACATATTATTATTTAGGATACAAATCTTAAGAAGTATATATATATCTATATACTATTAATCAACTTAGCAGGAATGATCGTCATGATTCATATAACTCTGTTCTCAATACTTGACTTCTTCTCAACTGATCCACTCGGGAGTTACAGATATAAAAGAGTGATGTATATCTTTGAATATATCTTACTCATTTCTTCTCAGTCATATATTTTTTGCATAACACTAGTTGAATCCTGATTGTAAACCAAGCGTTTGTACAATTCGGTAGTAGATTGTATTTAAAATTAATAAATTTTATAGTTCATTCGACAACTACAGAAAACAAATTCAGATTGTGAATGTTATTCAAATTTATTAGAAAATAAGTTAGATATCGACGGTTAAAAAGGCTTTTGACTTTTTTAATTAATTACATTAATTGTTTTAAATTCTATTGTATGGATATAGTACAGTATCCGTGGTGATTTTTTGTCTTATACGGATTCTATTGTATGGATGTAGTACAGTATCCGTGGAGATTTTTTGTCTTATACGGATTCTATTGTATGGATGTAGTACAGTATCCGTGGAGATTTTTTGTCTTATACGGATTCTATTGTATGGATATAGTACAGTATCCGTGGAGATTTTTTGTCTTATACGGAGTCTATTGTATGGATATAGTACAGTATCTGTGGTGATTTTTTGTCTTATACGGATTCTATTGTATGGATGTAGTACAGTATCTGTGGAGATTTTTTGTCTTATATGGAGTCTATTGTATGGATGTTGTACAGTATCTGTGGTGATTTTTTGTCTTATATGGATTCTATTGTATGGATGTAGTACAGTATCCGTGGTGATTTTTTGTCTTATACGGATTTTATTGTATGGATGTAGTACAGTATCCGTGGTGATTTTTATCTTATAGGGATTATAAAGCGTTGTATAATTATATTATTAACGACTATTAATGTATAATCACAAGTTACTTAATGGTAGCAGACAGACATTTGATTATAGTAATTACGATAATTCCGTTATCTACCCGTTTAATTTTTGACTGATAATACACTTTCTGAGACATGTCTGATGCAATCTTATCGAGTGAGAAGCTCAATATGGGCATTATAAAACCCTACTGCAGTTTTTCTTTGTACCTTATGATTGAAATTATTAATATTTTGCTATCAATAATAGTTAATAAGGTCGATGTCGGCTTCTAAGAAAAGTGTTAGAAAGGCCTCTAGAAAGAAAGGTGTTAGAAAGGTCTAGGCCTCTGTTAGAAAAATTGGTACATTCGCATTAACTTAACGTAATCACGTGTACAGGTACGGTGCGGACAACGTGGAAGTATACCACGCATTCTACAAGCCAACAGAGTTCTTTATTCCGCAACGCAACATCAAGAACTGCTACCTGAAGGCGGTGACTCTGCGTGAGGCACCGCAGAAGATCCTAGGGTTGCACTTTGTGGGCCCCGTCGCTGGAGAAGTCATACAGGGCTTCGCGGCTGCCATGAAGTAAGTGCATCTCTGTATTTTTGTACAATTTATTATTATATATTATGTATTTGAGGCTATACATATCGACGGGTCGACGTCGATCTACGGCAGCCGGTACCTCTATGTATATTCTTATCTTGGGGGATCCTGTTGAACCGGTGAGTGCAGTCTGATCTCCCGCCGATTTTGTTGGGGGATCCTAGTGGACGGGCTCTTAGATATCGACTGGTCGACTGTAATCGCATTCTAAGTGCACCTTAAAATCTAGTAATGGTCATAAAACTAATTACTTTCTATTATAGATGTGGTATAACAATGGAGCAATTGATGAATACAGTGGGCATCCACCCCACAGTAGCTGAAGAATTCACTCGTCTCAACATCACCAAGCGCTCTGGCAAGGACCCCAACCCAGCCTCCTGCTGCAGTTAGGTTCGAACATACAGACAGACGAACCATGCATAGCCATCGGGGGTGCTCACATAACATCGAAGGATCGACTGGATATTAAAAAAAATACAACTTTTATGTCATATTACTTTAATGTCAAAATGATTTTTCTGTTTTTCAACTTTTTCTACTTAAGTTCACATTTATATTTGTTCAAATTCAAATTCAGATTCAATCTAGACAGGAAATCAAGATTTTTCCGCGAGTGTATTTTTTTTACGATGGACCGTTTGAGCACCCCTGTCATAGACAATTGAGGATAACAATTTCAGAAAGATTTCTTATTCATACATTTATCTGTGGACTGTAGCGGTAAACTACCGGAAATGTAATTAGTGATTGCAATGAGCGCATCTTTTTAAAGCAATAGTTTCTCGCTGTGAATATTTTTGGTTAAGCGACAGTTATTTTTGTATCCAACAAAAGTTTACAAAAGGCGCTGGGTAGATATCGCTGATAGCCTATCAAAAATTGTAAAGACCTGATACATGGCGCCGATCGAGTATAAAAATTTGAAAAAGCTTTATATAATCTACGGTTATCATAGCAAGAGCTCTGACAGTGAAAAAACCACAGTGATGAAACTTGGTTAATCGATCTTTTTTTATTATCGATTATAACTATGAAATACGAGGTTAATCAATCCTTGATAAGGAAGTCAGCTTTTCTATTCGACTAACTTTTCTATTAAATTTATTATTAAACTACAGCCCAAATATAAACTAAAACTTGAAAGTTTCAAGCCAGGAAATATAAATGTGTAAAATGATTTGCATGATTATATAATATAAATATAATGAAACAGGATTTGCCACTCCGTATATGTCATAAAAATATTTTTTATTTTCGATTATTGCGTTACGTAATAAAAATGTTTTGCTTGAAACAGACAACGCCTCAATTTGCCAGAGCTCAATCTATATTAACCAGAGTATAATCGCATATCAAAAATTGTAAATGCCTCACAGATGGCATATATCGCGTATAAAAATTATTTAAAGATCCGATAGATGGCGCTGATCGTGTATCGCGTTTGTAAACGATCACCTACGTTTGCGAAGACCACAAAATGTTAATAACTTAGTGCTGTTTATCTTAAAATCAGGTGGATACTCTCAAAACCGAAAATAATGTTTTTGAACTGTCTCTGTATACATTTTTTTATTCAGAAAATAGTATAAATTTATAATTTGTTCTAAAGGACATTACAAAATATTTTTTTATTGCTACAAACATACAGTTGATATTAGCTTACGTAGGTACGAATAATGTTAACAATGATTAGAGGCTGAGTTACTTAAGCCTTCCGTGGTGTCCAATATTAATTTGCGTAATTTAATGATAAATTTTAGACAATACATTCATCTAATGAATAAAAAAAATATAGTTCATCTTGTAGGCATTTTATTAAAATGCCTACAAGATTAAGTACCTACATCTAATCAACAGGACCATTGTAGTTAGGAAAAATTGCACAAAATAAGAATATATGTTCAAGTGAAATATAATCATGCTTTGAACAAATATTTGTCTTTAAAATAACGCAATAAAAATAATTTTAATACATATTTCTTAGATAATGTCACTTAAATTCTTCACGATAAAAGGGCATAAGTTAGCTTTAGTGAACCACAAAAGCATAAAGAAATGCATGTGTTTTCGCTAAAATTAAAATGAAATACAGATCAAAACGTAAAACATTGATATGTTGATAAACCAGATGCTGGGTCACTGGACTCGAACGTCTCTTGCCTCGTTTTATCTTGTTAATATTGTTATAGTACAAAATTAACACCAGTGTGAACAAAAATATATGTATAAAAACTCTTAAAACTTTTTAATCAATGTTATGGTGCGTTTTATCATAAATGGAGGTTCCAAGATTTTTCGATTGACAATAGAATGTGAAGCTATTTTTGAAAATTGAAGCCATCTATTGAAACTCACATAAATCGATACATATAGAAATTAAAAATATAGTGTAATTCGTTAGATTTTTAGAGATAAAGACCATTAAATGAAAATACCTTTTGGCCAAAATATACAAAGCTTTCAACCTCGCCTATATCAACCCACTAAATTTATAGTACAACGAATAAGGATTCCAAAACACAAATGAAAATTTATCGATTACACTAATATTACTGTGTGAAATGACACAAAATGATCTTGTGTTCAACGTCCTCTTTATGTTATCCCCAATCGTGAAGCTATTTCACTGTATTTACACATTTCAATACTGCATTTATAACTTTGAATAACAATGCAATAATCATTAAAGGAGAAAAAACAGAGAAAGACCTCAAATATGACAAATAAATAGCACACTTACATAGTAAATACAGTCAGTTTCCTTTAACATTTCACACTAAGAAGTATAAATACAGTAGTCTCTCCGCGTTGAGCACTTCTTTGTTACGTATCTTTCTCTTTATAGTATAAATCGAAGTCAATTGGTTGGTTTACTTCAGGACCCATACATTTATTCTTTCTCTTTTAAGCATGCCTCCCTCGTTTTTGAGCATGGAATTTTCCGTTTGTGACGTCCAAGAATGCAGTTTATCAGACCAGATGTACAAAAATCCCCAAATTTTATTGAAAATTGCCGGCAAATTCTATTATCTATTGCTTTGTTATTGTGTTGACGGGCACGTGTGCTCGTTTTTGAGGATTACAGTTTTTACGCTTTTGTGTGGTACAAAATGTTAGGATAATAATGACCACTGCTAACTTCGTGGGATTTCTATTTTACCTAATGGATTATTGCTTTCTTTTAAAACGCGAATTAGTGCAGCTGGGACACATCGTGCTATTGCTATCACCAGGCTAGTCGCAAGCGAAAAGTTCTGTCTTTGGAACAAAAAGTTTCTTTAATTCGTGCCAAGTAACTACATACATACCTATTTACATTGTATTTAATGTAATAAAACCAACAATGAGAATATAATTACAATGTATAGTAATGTATATATATTATTTCTCTGCTTTCTCTGTTAGGTACCCTCTCTATATAGTATAAAACGTCACTGTCCCTTGAAATACTATGTAGAGTACTGTATACATAAATTAGGTGACAGTGCGGTGATCAAAATGTATGATGAAAAAATGTAATGAGAATAAAAAAAGAAGATGGTAGTTACTAAAAAAACTATTTTATAATTATTATTGTGTATTTGTATAATTTGAATAACAATAATGACATTCTCAAAATCTGAGGTCGACAATAAGGTCTATTTTCACAAGTAATGCAACATAATGATAATAGATAAATCTCCATAACATCATCATGTTATCGAGATCTGGCATTATTTGTTTGTGTAAATGCATCGATTTGCATTGGTTTCATCGGAGGCCGCAGTTTTCAAAATGGCCGCACAGGACTATATATATCAAAATCTTCAAACCTCTTCAGCAAAATATATGATATATGTGTACATTGTCCTATTACAATAAAAGTGCAATTCATATACAGTATTATTACTATTGTTATATCACTCAACTTAATTTATTATTATTAATTATTGCACATGATCAAATTGTATTGTTTGATAGTGTTGCCAACTTTAATTTTTTCCCCCATTTGAAAATCTAAAGTCAATGTATCAGGCTCTATTTATTTACAAATTTTGGGATTTTTTTTCTTGTAATGTAGGAAAAATGTTGTATAACCTATAAACACATTTTAAATATATTTTTTGATCAAAAATATATAATATAGAAATTAGTTATCGATTAATGATTTTTTTTTATAGTGAAGTAGACGGACGAGCAAGCGGTCCCACGTGATAAGTGTTACCGCCGGCCATGGACACCTGCAACACCAGCAGCCGCCGACCTTGCAAAATTCTATTCACAGTTTTCTTGAAGAACCCCATATCGTAGTTTTATGGAAAGACCTCTTGAGGCACTACGTTCCACGGGTTCGCGGTACAATTCGAACATCACATCTTTGGATGGAGTCAAATGGGTCTAATTAATATTTTGGTGCGCCGGCCCAGAGATGCAAGCAGTACTCCATATGGGGCGTAACCGGAGCTTTGTAGAGCGTTAGGAGTTGCCCAGGGGTGAAGTTCCACTTTGCTCTGTTCAGCACACCGAGCTTTTTCGAGGCCCTTTTTGGCTTTATTTTCCAGATGACCCCTAAATTCAACATGTCGACCACTCTCCAAGATCTTAAGAGGTATGCTCTGAAAGCGAGGTGCTACGACAAAAGGGGCTTTTTAGCGGTGAATGCACAAACTTGCGGCTCACTGGGGTTGAAATCCACTAGGATTTAGAGAACCCCGAATCGAGACTAGATCTAAAGCGTCCTCGATTTCAGACACAAGCCTGATGCGACTCTTTTCCACTTCGACCCGAAGGATGTTGGCGCGCCCCCTGTACAAGGCGTCTCCAGTGCTGTCATCTGCATAGCAACGTATGTCACCAATTTGCAACAGATCGTTGATATGCAGAAGGAATAGAGTTGGGAACAGCACAGAGCCTTGCGGGACGCCAGCGTTAATAGACATGGTGTCGGAGCAGCTACAATCGATAACGACTCTGATGCTCCGTCCAGTCAGGAAACTGGCAATCCATTCGTATAATCCGTCTGGTATCCCGAAAGTTGGTAGCTTGGAAAGCAATTTGGAAGCAATGTCTAGGCCTATAGCTTGACCCTCGCCTTTACTCTCAATGGCTTCAGCCCAGCGGTGTGTTAAATACGCTAAAAGATCACCAGCCCCAGCGATTATGGCGAAATTCATATTGACGGTCGCTATTCAGTTGGTGATCCTCTAGGTACCCAAGGAAGTAACTGATCATAAAAAGCGTGGACCCGTTTTTTTAAAAGGTGTTCATTTTAAAATGAAACAAATATTTTTCTGATGTCCTGATTTATTATTGCCCTCTAAAAATCCCGGTATATTTTTTGCTTTCTGTCTTAAGGGGAGAAATCTTTAAGTTTGCTTCACTGGTTTGATATCGGAGGTAACATTCCGGACGTACGCGCACCTTCAATATCATTTTTTTATTACGTGTGTTTATAATGTGATTCTTTTATTAATAAACTATTTTTATGAAATACTAAGTTTCATTTATAAAATACTTTAATATCGAACATTCATATCAAATTCATTACAAATATAAAGTATATTGTAATTTGTTACCTATTTCCATTGCAGTAGGAGCGAGCGTCACGAAAAAACAGCACTTACCAAAGACAATAAAATAATGTATCCATAAACTTTAGGTACACACTTTATCTATGACAATAAGGTGCCAACGAATAAAATGGCGCTTAAATGACAAAAAACAATAAATCACAAAAAGAAACTCAGCGTTTAGATTAGAGTATTAAAGAGCGATAATGTTCGTTTGGTACGCAACCGAGGCATGGACATAATATAGTATGACTGACTAACCCCCTGTCCCGCCTGCTAGGCGGAAATGTGAAACGTCCTGCGTGAGCCATGTGTCAACTTTCGACGCGCCTCCGTTTGCGGATTATTTTGCTCCTTGCCTCTCTAAATATAAATACTTTCAGTAAATGTTTTCACTGAATAATATAACAAGCGACACATTTTACGTGTTGACATATTAAAATTCGAATAGTACTGACGACAATCGCTCGTCCACTACTCCCGTGTGGGCTTGACGCGACACGTCGCTCTGCTAGCAGGTCAAAACCTAAACGCACAGTTTTTTTTTTATAGAATAGATGACCGACGAGCGAATGTAGCGAGAAAACCTCAGCTGGCAGCTCATACCACAATGTTCGGGTTCGTGGCTATAGTGTCATGATGACCCCACTGTCAAAGAAGTGCGGATGTGAACCGCACGAAAATGACGAGTGAAGCGATGGTAAAAACCTGAAGTCAGCATCAAATTGAACAGCTCTTCAGAACATTCCCCGTTATATAGGTGGAAGAAAACGCAGAGACGCGATTTCTCTTCAGCTGCTGAGCGATTTTACACTACACCTGTGAGAGAGGGATTGTTGACAATTCCAGACAGATTCAGTGACATTCGGTATTTATTAACTAATGATTTAATGACTCGCCGACTGTAAGACCAACTTTCAATTAACCCTCAATGTAAATGAAAAAAATTGGAAACAATTGCCTTAGGCGCCAACTACACGAGCGAGACGCCGATATCGCAGTGCAGATTGGCTCGTCGATAGTTCATATAGTTGCTATTTAAAATCAGTGGTACAGGCGAGAATATCGCCCTGAGAGACTCGTTGGTGTATTTAGCTCCTTAGAAATGAAGTGTCCTGATAATCTATGGATTACATACATTATTATTTATTGTCTTTAGCAAGAAATCATTTGTTTGTATATTCTGCTATATCCTGTACAGAGCTGTAATCATAGATCTAGAATTTTTTATGGCTATAGTTCATGGTCCGTCGTTGATAGTGTATCTATCCATTTCACCATTGGTGGGGCAGGGGAACCAAATTTGAGCGGTGGGCAGCGGATAGTACTCGTGCGCGCGCACCAATTGATTATCGAACCGCCAGAAACGCGGCCCGTGGAAGAAATATGTGTCTGAAAATGCGAAAATGTACTGCTTTATTAATAAAAGAACACAAAAACCTATCTCTTGTATTCAATCTAGTAGATCTTGTTGTTGTAGTTGGACACGAATACGGTAGTCAGCTCATACATACATAAAAGTTATGTGTAAGGTATATATGTATCGTGGACACCCATGGACGACACCCACTCATCATCAGGCGGATCTGCCCGCTCGTCTGCCGCCTACCTTTAGCCTATCAAGCTGTATGATCTTTCCTCTTCAATAGTTATCTTCTGTATTAGTGGTCATTTTAGTGTCAAGCCGCGTTGTTTTACAGGTCGAAAAATGTTAATAAGCTTACCATTCTTCCAAATTACAGCAGCATCAACCGGATACGGCACCTGTCTCCACGCAGACATCTCCTTCGGGTATCCCCTGTCCATCCTCCCTGCGTCCTCGTCATACCTCCAGAACCTCTCGTACTCTATCAAGTAGGTCTTGTTGTTGTAGTTGGACACGAATACAGTGGTCAGCTCTGACACTTGGGAGGGTATCGAGTAGTCCGATATCTGGCCGCGTCTCACGAACGTGAACGATGGATCGAACTCCCAGTATTTTCGGTCTAGAAAGAAACACCAATAAAAGCTGTGGGATCAGTGTTGACTGGAAAGGGTTTAGGGTTATATTTCAGTCTAGACTCTAGAATAAACGTTTAATGGCGCGCTCGATAAGGCTTGCTAACTACAGGCTGAATTACAGATCCCCATAAGTTTTTGATTTTTAAAAATGCCTTTATAATCTTTACTAAAGCGTAATCGACACAAACTTTACCGGCTGTCCTTGTATGCAGAGTTATTTTTTTTTATAGAAAATCGGCGGCATATCGTCCACCTAGTGGTGAGTGAATACTGTCGCCCATAGACGACCGCGATGCATACCAACATCAGTTTAGAGGTACACGTCGACACGAACCCTGATGCGTTGCCTTCCGTTGAAGATTTGGAGAAAGAGTTGGGAAAATGGCAAGAGATGGTATGGGATTGGGCTCTGGCATATCTCACTCCCTACCGAAACACGTCTGTACATTGGGAGAATCGGATAAATGGGGAAATGCAGTATATTTCTACTTGGCCAGTCGAGTGCGCCCAAAGGCTGTAGGGTTGAAGCATGTACATCCTCCCCCTTCAAATGTGTGTTTCGGAGTTCGTACCTCCCCGAAACCTTAGTTTCTTCGAGCTTAGTTTATTCGAACTTTTCTCGAAAAACACATTTGTTAAAAACAGAATTTGACAAACAGAAGGGAAGAAATCAAGAAATGAACCATGACTGAATACTTTGAACTTTTAGCTTTAGGACACGTGTATTTTCACAGGCTTACCTGAGAATATAGCAATGTTTCCATTCCTCTTTTCGTAAATGGTCTTGATTGCACTAATATCCTTGGGCAGACCCACAAACACGTCGTGGAATCGCTTCGGATATCCATCTTCTATCACTTTTCTTTGTGGAAGCACCCACATCCACTGGAATGGACCAATGCACATTGAAATACTTTACAAATCGAACTTGCATTCTTTATGTTTACGCTCTAAAATTACACTCAAAGAAATTGTAACCAAAATCCTTGTATCTGACAACCGGATTTTTAGTCATATTCCAGATTACAAGTCGTCTCGATCTCTCTTTGAGTCGATTTGTGTTATCATAATTACATTTATTTATAGTACGAGTACATAATCTATACTTAATATAATAAAGAGAGAGTGCGAATTTTGTGAGTTTGTGTGTATGTGGAGAGTAATCTCCGGAACCACTGCACCTATTTGATAAATTCTTTCACCATTTGAAATGTATATTATCCCAGATGGAATAATCAACCTATTTCCATATTGTTGTTGTCCATCTTGCTATTGTTGAAATTTTGAAAAAAATTTAAAACAGGCGAAGCGAAGGCGGGTCGGTAGTTTAAAATAAAACCACTCAACAAAGTCGAGCTTGTTACAGACACTAGACAAATTTCTGTCAATTCATGCATTTCTTATGTTCTCTGGAGGATTATTCTTTTGTGGTTCAAGAATTAAGAATTTATTTCCCTAAAGAACTACACATTACACTGTTCAATTAGTTGAGAGAGGATGAATATTATAAGCGTGCGTGTCATGGCTGTATAAAACACTGGATCAGACACAGAAAAGAAAAAACCTTTTTTTTTTGTTCTGTGCGACCAGACATTATTTACGAGTACATTATGACCCAAGCCGCAACCACCCAGTGGCGGACTACGGTTCACAATTATAAAACCTTTTTATTTTGCATATAAAAAGGTCGACCTCCTCGAGTGTGGGTCCGGGGCTGTAGCCCACCTAGTTCCTAGGTTAGTCCGCCATCCTCATATAGCCATAGCCTGCAATCATCCTACGAAGTAAGTAATATTTGCATGATAAAATTGGGTGATCTGTATCTGATTATATTGATTTATTATATTAATCAATCACACCACGAACTGAATTCACACATACACACACCCTCCCCCCCTCCCCCACACATACACACACTCGCATATACACATTAAAAAGGCACTATTATCATTACATATTTGTCTTCATATGTTTCATAATTTGTCTTTATAAAGTTAGAACCAGAATTTACAGGTAGTTTTATAAAAAAATAATATAATTATAAGCAAAATCACTTGATTTTTGTTGACACATTAATAGGCAAGTAATCCGAGATTGTTTATTTTGTAATTATTATATTCTGTTTATTCTCTTGTTTCATGTAAAATAAAATAAAAAATTGCATGTAAAACTGTGTGTACCTCTTCCTCAAACACGAATATCTTTCCCTGCATGACCTGTATGGTGTCGTAGTTGGTGTAGCACAGGTCCGGTATGTCGTCCTCCTCGTCGTCGACGTCGGGCTTCGTGAACCGCGGCACGAGCGACGAGTGGGAGGTCTCGGGGCTCTCCGTCTCCACCAAGTATTCCTGATCTTTTACTGCGAATATAAAAGTTGATTGTTTAAAGAAGTGATTAAGTTTTACATATTATTTTTTCTGTCATAGAAATAAGGCCGGTCAAAAAAATCTCTGTTCAAGCGACAAATCCAGATCCTTAAATATAGGAATTACCTTTTTCCGTGAGTAAATGTTCTACTGCCTTTTAACAATAAAAAAGAGAGTTATGTAGAACGAAGTTTCAACCAATGACAAAGTGAAGTCGTTAGTTGAAAATCAATTTAGCTTATTTAATTTAATTTATGATTGAAATATTTGATAAATTAGACTTCGGAAAGATCACAAACTTTCCTTACTACCCATTTCGTTAACGTTTTGACTTATCTTCGTAGTTAATGTCCGACTATTGCGTTGGAGATTTTTCCGGTTCGTCGAAGATATTGAAATACACATCCGCACATAACAATACGTGAACTCAGAACTGGCGATGGCCACTTACCAATGAATAGAAGAACCACCATTTTAGTTCCTACACCATTACTTACAGTAAAGTTCCTGCATGCCCAATATATCGTCCATATATAGCCGTTCCACCGGCACTTGATAGTACGGATACATAACGGACTCCTTGACCTTCGAATGTGACAGCCCTAGAGTATGCCCGATCTCATGCACGGCCGCCGCGAAGAAGTCGGTGACGTCCTCCTTCTCATCGTCAGGGTTGTCGCCCCAGAGCTCGTCGTCGTCGAAGTGCATAGCGCCGAGGGGAGGCGGGAACGCGTGAGCGACCACACGTCCTCTCCCATCGAAAGGAAACCTGAGGTAGGAAAGGGCGGAAGATTGAAATAGTAGGTATTTTATTTTCTAACACAGATCTTAGATACGTAACCAAATCATATTCTATAGGACTATGTTTCTCCTCTCTTGGATTATAGGCTTCTCTCTCACAAACGGCTTTCTTTCTTTTCATTCAGTTGTTACCTTCTTTAGTTCATTAATTTACCTGCCAGAGAGCATCCTTTCGCAAGCTTCATCGTACATTGTTTCCATTTAAGAAGTTATCGGCTCCATAATTTATCTTATCGTAAAATAATATTAAACAGTATACATATACTCGTAAAAACCGTATTTATAAAAGTCTTTTAATAAAGTAATCTTATTCCTAAAAGCGATCTCTTGCATACCAAGACAGTTGCAACAAAGGGAGTTAGAGATTAAATCTGGAACAAAGAGTTCGACTTTAAGTACACGCTAATAGTAGGTATTATGGATCACTAAAATCATTTTCTATCAAATCAACATTTCTACGATAGGTACGATTTTGCAAGGTCGACAGCGCAGCGTATCGACATGCCGTGCATTGGTGTTGCATGTGCCCATGGACGACTGTGACCACTTACCATCGTGTGTGACGCCTGTCCGTCTACCACTATAACTTCTATAACATATAAAGGTTTCTTGCAGACCACACGCAAATTGTGTATCGGATAGTCACGAAAGTATCAGATAACGTAGTGAAATATTTGACTATTCGTCTATACAGGCCAATATTCAAAGTAGGTCCTTGGTAGGTAATTTCTCACCCATCTCCGTGGTCTTCGCTAACGAAGCTGACTTCGATGTCCGCTTTTCCACTGTCGATCATGTGGAATTGCAAATTGCCATGCGGCGCCCATATAGCGAGTCCTTTGGTGATCAGTGTTTCTATGCGAGATTTGGGCATGGTGCTTGAACCGTTTACCACCCTGAAACAGGCATATCTATAGAAGATCCCTCTTGAACCCTTTCAAATTTACGCCTCCTTTATCATTCACTGGGATATAAAATTCTAGTTTGTATACTCAGCGATACGGCTAAAAATACACTTCTGTAAACATCCAGAATGTAGCGAGATCAGAAGTGATGATTACCTACCTGGTAACAACTAGTGATCTAGTCAGATGACGCAGAAGGGTGCTACTGGAGAAGGATAGGGTGCCAGTCGTACAACCGGTATACGTATTACGACCCTCAGCACCTAGCAGAATAGTTTTAAGCTATTCATGTTATCCACCTCAAGAATTTTTTTCTCCCTAGAAATCAGTTCGGGAGCCCGGAGAAACTTGATTATTATTGTACAGTAGGTACTTACTTATATGTAATAATGCGTTTGCCCCACCCACCCTGGATGATGTATCTTCGTTCTCTGGTGGGCGTATTCTCAATATCTTTCACACCGCAGCGCCTTTTTGTGAATAGCTGTAAAATATGGTGAAAAATTTCGTTCAACAACACTTACGAAATTTTTACTTTAATTACATACTTAACTAAAAATTAAGACAATTTTCATTTGTTCGATCTTCTGTCGTATTCAAGTACCTTTCACTCAGCAGCCGCACATAACATTAACGTAGTAAGTAGAAAATGCAAGACATGATGAGGTTTTATTTTTTTTATTTAACATTTACAAATGAACCTATGTACAAGAACAATTTCTTGTTGCCATAAAACTGTGCGAGTTTATCACGGCACTGCATATTCGTTTGCGGGTAGTAAAATAGATACTTGTTAAACCGGTTTAATTCTACATACTTTAGTTTACCTATATAGATGTTTATTTTTGTATATAGTACTTTTTAAATTTATTTTTATTTTGTATTTTCTCTTTTATTTCTAATATTCATAATACTCGGAATTGTATATTTAAGTGTCCTCGTTCCTTATAAATTATTCGTTCTAGGTATCATCAGTTTCTTGTCAGTTATCTCTCTCGTGGTGATGTTATGTCGTGAATTGTGTTTTAGTAGGTACGATCGAAGTAATGGTTCATTCAGGTTGTAAGTTTTCCTTATAATGCGCCAAGAGAAACCCTTCAAAGGTTTACTGGTACTTACACTTTCTTCTCTACCAAACATGTTTGACCTGTCAAAGTGGAATATCTTTACTTACGCTTTTGGTTTCTTCATTCAAGGTACCGGTTTGCGGCAGCCCCGCAAAGGCCTGCATCTTCCTCACTGCTTCTGCTATGGAATGAGGAGTGTATGCGTAGTCCACGTCGCTGTCTCCCTCTGGTAGATAGCCATACCTTTTCATATAGGACAACTGGGCACCACAAGACAGGAATTTGAATTAGATACTTATTGTTAAGTGAAAAGAACAGGATCGTATGAGATTTGGAAGAAATTACATGTAGGGGAATATTCTATGAGAATTATTGATGAACTGTACCTACGAGTACAGAGACAATACAAAAAGTACAGAGTACTGTGCGTGCTTTCACGACAGCATTTACAGCGTGTATCGGTGGAGTATTGTCAATAAATGCGCTGTGATGAGCTACACTCGCTCTTGTCTCCCATCTTGTATCGGTGCAATAAAGCGGCCTCTCAGCTCACTCGACTGACAACTACAGTGAAAGATCTGGGCGTTTTATTTGCTACTGACTTGAGTTTTCACGCGCATGTTGAGGAAACTAGTAAAAAAGCTAGACAAATCAAATAATTTATTGCATGGCTACAGGCAAAGTACATAAAATGTTCACAAAATGAAAAGTTCTTCTATAGCCTACCTGATGGGGTGTACAATACAAAGTTTGGGTTGGGTGCTTAGAAATCCTAACCAGTTTAGGGATCCGCGAACGATACCATTACTGTATAATACGTATGTCACAAGACGATTAGAGTTTAAAGCAATTGTCTGGAATCCCCATGAAAGTACAGTTACGCTCTCATGTTCGAGAAAGTTCAAAGGTTCTTTTTGAGATGTTTACATCAAAAAATGTACGGATATTATCCATGTTTATATCCTCCAGTGTTTCTTCTGGGAATAGTTGGATTGGTAAAGTTTTGCTGCCAGTATTGAGTATCATTGTACGAGTACGTTCCGGGTAAGTACACGCGCACCTCACTCACCGCTTGCTGGCGGAGGTTCTGTCTCGCGCCAACCTCCAGCGCAATGCGTCAATATTTAATTAGCCGCAAGCTATATATTATATTAATTAATAAAATTTTAAAAAGAAATGATGATATGGATATATTTTGTTGCTTTGAACGGACTGTTATGAGTTGTGTAATAAATTTCGCAGAAAAAACGTTATAAATGTACTCTTTGGTTGTAAATATATAATCCTGCAAGTAAATAAATGAATTCTCGGCCCGAAAAATATTAATAGAATGTGAATTTTCTCTGGTGCCATTTAACTCAACCCTTAAATTTGATCCAATAATCCCCGATTTCCTCCTCATGGCGAATCTTTCGTATTTTATGATTCTGGACTTGCAAAACCCAGAACGGTTGGTAATTAAGTATTTACATACAGAGACTAGATTTGTAGGTTAAAAATTAATGGTGAAGGTAATGTAACAATTTTTATAAAATGATATAAACCCAAAATTTCTAATTAAATACGCGCTGGGAACGGCATTAATTAAACGCACTCTTATTTTCATTTTAACTATATGACGTTGAATTGTCTCTGTATCGCATAGTTTACGTACGTTTTGATAACACTGACCTCTTCGCTGGTAGGTGTGTTAAATTCCATGTAGATAGTCCGACATATTACCGAATCTAACACGAGCCCGATCAGATGAATGAAAACACAATATTTACCACCCTCCATGCGTGCAACTGTGCTAACAAAGAAAGTAAGTATGCCACAATGGTTACTATGTCAGCACAGACATGTATGAACGTCGTATTGACCTTTGACTTGTAGATAATGATTCATAATATATGGACTGATGTTCCATAAAAAGATCTGGTGAACGCCCTTCGGAGCTTTCAGATAAAACACGTCTTCCGCCCTTGACTCATTTGTATTACTGATGATGATTAATCAGCATACCTAATTAAGTTGTTTTGTTTGGACCTAGCCTTGTTATTTAGAACTACCCCTGTACCACCCAGAGGGTTGTTTTTTCAGAAGTTCAAGAAGGCCCGATCTATAAAGGTAGTAATTACGTATATGTAGCAAGTAGGTTATATATACCTATTACTTTCTTTTAAAGATATTCAAATGACAATGAAATTGTCATTGACACTGTCATAACTTCTTATGTAACAAAGTTTCTAAAGTTCTTAGTCGTAATTTTGAAGCAATTTTATACCGTAGCCGTATAAAATGGAGCCGAGTATCGACAAGTTCCATTCTTTACCCAACGTGCGGCGCCCCAGCAATGTGGATAAGGGAATGCGCAGTTTGTCTTTATCACAGCTTGACAAGTACCCACAATTTGCAGATTTTCACCATAAGCCTTCGCCTTTCGTAAGTTCACCATTAGTGTAAGAGGCTCACCTACCATTTTCAGGGCCTAAGTTAACTTCACCTGCTCGCGGTGTCAGTGGTGCACCCTGCTATTAACTAACGAGGCAATGGCGTTCCCTTTTGTGGCGGGAGGTTTATTCGTCGGCATAGCTACGGAAGGGTTTCAGCATCAGCCGCGAGGCCCGCGTCGTGTTCCGGCAGTACACGGAAGAAGGGACAGCTTCTTCCGGGTACCATCTAAATGAATCTGAGTATAATGAGATCATCCCAGCATACAGCAACTAACATAATTTGTGGTCAAACGAGGTGCAGTTCTTTCCGTGTGATGAGCAATATTACTAAATAGTATACTATCCTTTTTTAGGAATATCCTTAATAAGGAATTATAATTGTTTTACTTAGAAGGGCTCTGTCTAGAGTCTAGACTCTAGATCTAAGATAAAAAGCAAACCCCGTGTTATACGCAGCTTCAAATCTTTTTTTTCAAATTTTATATTTGAATTCTCTGAAAGTAGCTAACTAACATTTACCAGATTTACATTCTTCTTCAAAAAAAACATGACGTGAAGAAGACAGTCAATTCAATTGATTTGTGACGTAAGCATTTCCTAAGGAGAGGAATACGATTTACTTCCAGTAATTTACCAAAGTTACGTTTGTCCCGGTTTTGTCTTTAGAGCATCCGCTGGATCCACGGATTCAACCCCAAAGTGGGTGTGATAAATTTGAACGATAATGGCAGTACAATCGTCTTCTATGCGGCGTGTAACTGTGGCGTGCTGTACAACTGGACCACGCATCAGATGAAAATTCTTCAAGGACATGTGAGTACACTTCTTTACAGTACCAATACGTACTTCCCTTGGACCTCCCTTGGAGCAGCTAGTATTATTGGTCAATTTAAAACAGGAGGAAGAGTGTAAGAAATTAATATTATTAAGTGGTTTGTCTTCTCTATTATGTTCAGGTATTGATACGAGTAGCTCACATGTTTTTAAAAATGGACAATACTCCTGTTAGTAGAGAAATTGATAGTTTTAATCAAGCCAGTATGACTATCTCCAATCGTTCTAGTCAAGATAAAATAAATCATTACTCATTAGATTCAAAAGAAACAATTAAATCGAAAGTATCCAAGATATTTGTGGGAATTTGGCGCAGAAGATCCCATTCGTAGAATGTTCCATTTTCAGAATGTCAATCGACAGATTGTCGAAGCAATGCGAGTTATTGTGTTTATTATAAAATAAATGGTTAAAATCACATTAGTTGCTTTTTAATTATTACTGGACAATTCAAAATAGCAAGAAGAAACCAATAAGGTATTATCTCGTAAGATTCCGACAATCTGTTAATGGGACAAGAATGTTTCATTCAGCATTCATTCAGAAGCAAATGAGACTTTCTGCAAATGAGACTCTGTAAATGAGACTTTCTGTAAATGAGACTTTCTGTAAACCATTTAGAAAATTCCGAACATCCTTATACAAGTTTCGTTGGCCACACTATACCATCTGTTACTCCTTGTAGAGACATATGTTGACCTGTATAGCGGCGGACAGTAAAGGCAAGTGGCTAGTCACGGCCGACACGGGGCCAGAGAACATACTGACCATTTGGGACAGCACCGATTATTTCCCACATAAGACCATTTTCTCACCCCATGGAGACACTAAACTGGTGAAGCTGGCCATGAGTGCCGACGCTAAATACCTTATGACTTTGGGATACCAAGCTACTGCTGAGATTTACTGGTGGATATGGTCGTTTGGACTCGATGAGCCTAATGGTAAGTTGATGAAAAAACATAATGTGATTATCTGAGCAAAGAACCTCATTGTCGCTAAGGAATTGATCTACTTTGATTAAGATTTTCTATTTTTTTTTAATAGAAATATGCTCTAACATCTGATGTTACTACACCTGATGTTAGAACATCTGATTTTTAAGATAAAGCATAAAAAATATGTTATTTCTTTAGATTTACTAAAGACTCAATAAAACAAGAGCCGAACGTTGGGATACGTAGTAGATACTGGCCGTTCAACTAGTTATTGAGAGAGCTATCTCTGAGTTTCTTTGTGCGATGAGATCTGAAACGGAGCGATTCGCCAAAGAACTAAAATCACCGACATAGTTCATAAAAGCAGCGGTTCACATTTGCCGCAGGACCGATAACCGTTGAGTTTTTGATAAATTTACTGTCAGTAGTATACGAGCTTGGGTTTGAAATAACGAAGGAGAGTCGAGAATAGATACCCATACGTCATCATTACTCTTAGGATGAGAGAACAGCAGAGCCTAAATATTTATTATGGTTTTATGATTCCAGCAACGTTAGAAGTTCCCATACCTAAAAGTGGTGTTCTGGACATGGGATTCAATCCTCTCAACACAACACAATTTCTATTGATGACGAAGGAAGATATTTGGTTAGGAATCTCAGGCGTTAGTACCGTTTCAAACATCCTTATTCCTTGCATTGTTTGTGGTTGTATATATATATATATTATATATAAAAGGAGGCAGACTTTTAATTAGATGTGCCAGTTACTGTGACATTTCGGTTTTTTAGAAAGTATTCGTTATGGAGAGAGGTGAATGGAAAGAAACGGATAAGTACGAGCTGAAAGTAAGACTGGTGGAAAAGAAGACCAACGCAGACATTGGTAAATTCAGTTGCTATACCTTCGTAAAGGGGAGCTCCCAGGTGCTGGTAGGGACCACCAGAGGGGCTGTTCTGATTTACAGCTACACGATAGAGTACAAAGAGAATGTAGACGCCTCCAACTATGAAAACCTGAAATTCGTCAAGATTCTGAAGATACAGAAGGACAAAATTAATGTTATTCAGAGTATCGATGGGTTAGTGAAACTTACTAGAAACTTACCTTATTAAAACGTTATTTATTAGAAAAACATGAATAAAAAAAAATAATACTAATAGCCTGTGTCTCTCTGTCAATAGACCGGGTCCGTTACTAGATTGGATATAAGTTGCTTCTAAGCGCTTAATTCTAACAAGAACATTACGATCTTCGGCTCGCATCATTTAGCCAAGTAGCTTTCTTCAAGCTATCTTACTAACGGATATTTATCCTAATTTGCGTCTTTCAGTACACGGCCATTCCAGGATTTGGTTTTTGGTTTTGCCATAGATACCTCACATGATTAGTGATTTCCAATATCCCGAAAAGCCAATCATCAAAAATTAAATAGTGTATGAATGCTAAAGTCTTTTGTTATTAAACTTTTCATTCCAGTGTGATAGTGACTGGCAACAATGTAGGCGAAATTCATTTTTACGATGAGCAAATGAAGTTGGTGTACTGGGTGCATGGGTTCCAGATGGACTGCATCAAAGGGCTCAGCTTCAATATATCGCCGAGAAGCTACCAGATATTGGATCCAAAGTGTAAGTACCATACCAATAAAATGACAATAGCATGCATATTTTGTACAACGTGTCACCGAAATCGGAAAATTTAAAACACGTTAAGTAATTTAAAATATATGAAACTGTTCTAGCGAAAAATAATATTATTTTAGAGAATAAATCAAAAGTTACAAACATTTCAAGTATTGTTGTTCTGTCTAAAATGTTCATAGTGCTCTTTACTCGATACAGGGTAATGAAATGACCGGGCGCCTAGTGCGGGCCGCAGTGAGTATATTTGTATTGCGTAGCTGGGCGTAAAATAAAAGCTATACTAGAAATGAACAATAAGTTATGAAAAAAAAAACTATTGTATAAAGGTTTCAGCTTTTGCGTTATTTCAATGTCACGTATAACAGGCGAGAGCTTACCGATTAACCACTACGCTAAACCCACGCTAACGTGGATACGGGTGATTGTTCCTATAATGTTATTGCCCCTGAATACTGTCGTAACTGGTTACTATTGAAAAAAATATATTTGTATATGTGTTTAGTGCTTAATCCAAGAATGAACATCATTAAATAACCCACATTTTCTTTTCTACTTCTGGTGACAAAGAGACGTTCTCTCTGTTTAATTACACGCTCCCGCACACCTGAATCGACCCTCTGCATTTTCAGTTTTGATGGCCCGAAGTTTAAAAAAAATGTTTGATCGATCGAAAAGTTTTTATGAAATTTTGAAGCTGGCATACTACCCATCATTTCAGTATGCTATTGTTCCAAATTTGAATTCAGAGTACTGAAACAATTGAGTTTAAGTGTAACAAGTCGTGTGTCCGGCTTTCTCATAGGAAGGACTTGTATTGGATTTTTGAAGAAAACAATGGTTTTTCTAAAAAAATCGTTTATTCAGTAACTTGTTATGCCTCTAAGAGCGTTTACAACGGCCGTCATGCGGTTTGGCATGGAATCAATCAACGTCACTATGACGTGTTGTGAAATGTACGTGTTGTGTTCTTTCTCGATGGTAGTTTTCAACTCCTGTAAGGTCTGCAGAGCTGGGTGGTTAGCTCGAACACACCTCGTTAGCTCATAAATACTCTATGGGATTCATATCTAGGCTTTTGTTGGCCATTCCATCACTGTAATACCGGCGTTATAAAGGTATTCTCCGACGATTCCTGCAGTGTGCGCTCTTGCATTATCATGCATAAAAATGAAATCTCGGCCAACAAACCCAGCATATGGCATTGTATGAGTCTCTAGGCATGAAGAGTCTTCAAGAGAGCAGTGAATAGGATTTTGCAAGGTCGGCGGCGCGCCCGCATACCCGCTGGTGTTGCAGGTGTCCATGCGCGGCGGTAACACTCACCATCACTTGGGACCGCTTGCTCGTCCGCCTACTAGTCTATAAAAAAAAATGTTCGCACGCAAACTGAAGGCGCGCCATCTGGTGAGCTCGTGTCAGTTTGGGCCTCTGGGCTGGCTTATGTGCTTTTATATCACGTTCTTCGAGTCTCTTTCTAACAGTCCGAGCGCTAACATCCACTCCATGAAAGTCTCAAAGCTGTTCTTGGATCTGTACTGAGTTCCGGTGACGATTTGTTAAGCTTGTCGTGAAGATATATCAATCTTGTCTTTCCGTCGTCACCAGGAATCGTGGTCCTTTTGGACGGCGAACGAAGCCGCCAGTCTCCAGGTATCGATGGCACACTATTTGAACAGCAGAATGACTTAAAGGAAGATGTGCACTCATATTTCGCTGACTGAGCCCAGACTGAAGAAGTGCCCCAGCTTGCGCGACTACTTCAGGCACAGTATCCATAATTTTAAGGTCAAATGCGGTTTAAATCCCAGGAAAAACAATTTAAAGAAACTTCTTTTAAATCATAAAATCTGTTCCAATTTAACTTTATACTTCCTTATTTTTTTCAAAACAATAAATTGACTAAGTTTCTTCTGTAATTCAAATTTGGAACAATAGCACACCATAATGATGGTGAATATGCCAGCTTCAAAACTGCATTTAAAACTTTTCTTTGACCTAACATTATTTTTATGTTTCAGGCCTGGCTCGATTCAGGCATCCGGGGGTGTATATACCTACCTAGACCATGGGCTGTTATACTTCCATGAGGATATTAATATTTTCAGGCAATAAGCATTGTTTGTGTTGGGAGAAAGTCGTAGCGCAAATAGATCCGGAGACAGGCGCCGTACGCCAGAAGCTGATGAAAAGAGAGCTGCCGTCTGACGCAACAATCGGCAACAAACCATTTGTCGTCAGGGACTTTATCGTTTGTGAGGATTATGTTCATCTTTTATAATATTCATTTCATACCAAATGATTCATACTTACATTTAAAACATTACATATTACACAATTACATAATTATAACCTTAATAATAGCAATCAACTTGCCATGTGGACCATGTACTATGAAAATATCAATATTTATCAAATATAATATTTTCTATTTATACATATTATTAAACGAAAAATTTAGCAGAATGTAAAAAAAAAGTTTTGCAAAAGAGTTTTATAAAATTCCCTATTCTACAATTTTTCAAAACTTACATTTTATAAATTAGGGCCTTACCTATGAAATTGCAGTTTTTTCATAGTGGTCACTTTGAATTTAGTTATTTTGCGTTTGGCTTGGAAATTCAAATTAATTTCAATTAATAGCTATGATATTCCTTTTCAAAGTCTGTTATTGATTTGATTTTCCGTCAAACGTTTTAGATTTGCTTAGATATCGATGTTTGAGATCATGGAAAAGTTAAAAATTGGCGTTATTTTCGAATATGAGTTCCGTTGTGGCAGCAACGCAGCACAGACGGCCCGCAATTTCAAGGATGTGTACGGACCAAATACCGCAAACGAACGCACAGTGTGATTTTGGTTTGATCGTATCCGTTCCGAAAATTTCGACCTCAAGAACAAGCCCCGTGGACGACCGGAGACTAAACTCGATAATGACTAATTGAAAGCAATATTGGAAGTGGATTCATTTCAGACCACGTCTGAGTTAGCAGCAGCCTTCGGCGTAAGTAACAAAACGATATTGATTCATGTGTGTCAAATCGGGAAGTGAAGAAGCTCGGAAAGTGGGTACCGTATGAGCCTAATGAAAGTCAGCTGCAAACACGCGCCGAAGCTTGCCTTACTTTGCTGAACCGGCACAAAATTCTGAAAGGATTCTGAATCGTATTGTCACTTGTGATGAGAAGTGGATCTTGTATGATAATCATAACGTTCGTAAACCCAATGTCCAAACAATGTCCCAAACGTCTACCTACATGATAACGCTCGCCCACTCACTGCACGCCAAACACTAAAAGGTACAGGAGTTTGGACTGGAAACTCTTCGTCACCCACCCCCACCGTACTCGCCACACCTTGCCCCTACTGATTTCCACTATTTTCGGAATTGAATATTTTTTATAGGGGAAAAATTCAACTTCAACGAGACAGTGAAAAACGCCTTCAGAGAATTCATCAAATCCCATCTCCAGGATTTCTATAGAAGAAGCATCAATTAACTTCCATTAAAACGGCAAAAGTGCATTGATAATAATGAACAATACTTCGATTAATTAAATACATAATTTTCATACAAAAAAATATTTGAATTTTCTATATAAAATGGCAGTTTCATACGTAAGGACCTAATATTATTAACTATTATTAAGTATCGTAGTCTACAGTTACGCCGTCGACAGATTACCGATTTGTCATATGTCAGATTAATGTAACTAGTGACGTGACTGTAAACAATCGTAACAGTAGCATTATATACCTTTATTAACAAATAATGATAATACTTTCGTTGATGTGATATAGAATAGGGAATACGAAAAATAAAAAAATGCCATTGTGTTTTATTGAGTCTATATTTTACAATATTCTGAATCAGAATCACGTGAACTACTGCTACCGTCGTCACTATCAATTACGTGAATAATTATTTCATTATCAATTATGGAATCAATCAATCTAATATCGCGGTCTTATTCATCCAAAATTATTTTTCTTGCCTTTTCAACTACTTTCGCCTAGTCGTATTTTATGTTTTTATACTGATTTCAAGCGCCTTAGAAACACTCTCTTGTACTTGGATGACAGGCTCCAACGGTCCACTATTTTGCGACTCACGCTCGTAATATTCCTGTAATTTAATTATAGGCTCACGGCATTGGCTATTTCAAGTTTGTCCACGTTCCGGCATTTTTATGCACTAAAACAACACATCCAAAGTATAGAGCAGAATCAGAACCCTAATTGGCGCCAAGGTCAATGTAATAAGCAGGAACAACAAACAGAAGATAGCCGGGTCCCAAAAAAAACACTATGCAACAGCAAATACTGGGGGAACGTAGTCTGTGCGCACGAGTACGAACGACTGATTGACACTGTTTTGCAAACACAAAATGGCGGCGGTAGTGCAGTTTGTGGTGACGACAGTTAGGCCAGTGATATGATACCATTTTTACCCATAATATTAAAAAATAATGATCATTATACAATTTTAAAAAATCTTAATTAAAGATCTTAATCGTAAATTACCCTACTGGTTCTGTCACAGCTTAATATTAGACTTAATTAAATCACACAAAAGTAATCGAATTAGTTAATTCACACACTTCTAACATTTACTCATACTACCTTACAAATACCCGGTATCGGTATTCAGTATGTTGAACTACATCGCTCTCTTTAACAAACAAAAAGTGAGACACTAACAGCGCGTCACGGATTGAAAAAATAATAGTTTTCTTATTTATTAAAGAATATTTAGGGCTCCAAATAATTACGTTTAGTGTAAAATTGCCTAACTCTGTAATTTTCGCGTGAAATTTATTTTGAGAGCCCGTATTATCGATGAAAATATTTTTGTTGTAATTTAATAATATTAATAATTCGTTTATTATTCAGATAAAGTCTATAATTTGTTAGTAAATACAACCATAAAAAAACGTATGTTAGTAAAATAGGTAACAGTAATTAATTTACGCTTTGGACATGTGAATATTGACCCACTGTCTCAGCAAAGGCGAGTCCCACCTGTCGACCAATGTGCTCAGAATGATGTTGGGGGAGGCGCGCGAGAGTCGTAGCGGCGATGCGCATCGCTTGCGTACAAATGGCGTGAAAGCCGTCTGTGTGCGCTTCTGCAAACATTTCCGACGCGCTGGAGAAGCGCGCCAGTCCCATCAGCATCCTGAACACATTGTTATACTGGACTAATTTGTACGCCACTTCAAAGTTATCTCAACCAAGTGTTCATGAACTGTCAAATCGGTAACCTTTCGACGGCGTAATTATAATCGTTGAGTCCATCTGACCTTCGGGCTAGATGAGAACTCAAAGCATGTCGCCTGTAAAAGTTGTAAGAGAAGGGCGAAAAAACGTCGACAAATCTATGATTCATAATTTATTAAAAACATATTTTTTGTAAAATTGCAATTTGTCGCTGACCATGTATATTCTGAATTGATTCGATTTAATTCTCACAGGTTCATACAAAGACGGTATCGGTTTTGTGGATTTTGTGACGGAAAAACTCAATCTGATAATCGATTACAAAATTGCGCCTGCACTATCATTGTCCGTGCACCCAGAAAAGTAAGTCAGAAAATTCGTTAACGTTAACATTTAACCACATAATCATATAACATGATTCTATGGTAACCACTTATTTATTTATTCTTTAAATCTTTACTGCATAGAAAAGTCTTTGGCATATGTGCGTGCGAGATTCCTAATGTATATGCAGCGCGAGTGCGATAGAGATAGCGACATGTTGACAGCTAAAACCTGTTTGTCGAACACCAAGACCCCACAATCTCCCGGACTGTCAAGTGCTCGTTGTGTTTTATTCAGTTTGCAAGAACCATAAAATCCCTGTCATAAACTGTCATCACATCGAAGGAACACTAAAATCTATTCTAAACATTATAACAATACAGAAAAACGTGTACCATGACCATTTAACCCAAGCAATTATACAATTTAAAACTAAAATGTTCTCAACAGTGAAGGAACAAAAATAGAAAAGAAATTGCAACTATAACAATATTTCAAAAGAAGTAAAATGGTGTTTCTGTACACGTGGAAGGACAAAGGTTTTGACTTAAAAAATAAGTTCTAAAACGATTCCAAAACTAAAACTATTATCTTACGTAGGTGCGCGGGCACTATTATAGTCAGCAATGCACCCTGAAAATAAAATAATAAAACATTTCGAGAACTTATCTTAATTAACGTAACGTCACCTACGTTACGTTAATTAAGATATGTGGCAAATAGTCACAATAAACGTACATATAATAAAATGATGTTTTTACAGGCCATTTGTTTGCATTGGTTATGCAGACGGCCTAGTGGAGTTGATGAACTTCGTCCAGCACAAGCTATTTGTTAGACTGAATCTTCGGGAACGCTATAAAGTTGTGATTCCACCAAAAGACGATTCCATAAAATGCAATTTTGAGATAATTGTGCCCGAGCTTTCAGTGACCTGTCTCAAGTATTCCCCTTCCGGTGAGTTTCAAAGTTTTTTGTAAGATGCGACTTTCTAGTCTTGAATGCTACACTCATTGACACTTAACAGACGATTCCCTATAGTAGTCTCAGAGAAACACATACACACAAACTAACCCGATCCCGAATAAACTTATTTATAAAAATCCAGATGACAACTTAGATCAAAGCAAAAGGGGAAGATACGGTATGTTCTTATATTGCGTCAAGTGAAAATGGGTTCGGATGCACAAAACTAATCAAACTCGTACAGCTATAAAGTCACGCTGTACGACACTGAACGACAGAGATAGAGCGATGAGCCTGGACAATAGCACGAGCGAGACAAACACTACTTCCCGGTGGCGCGCTGCATGGCCGTGCGGCAGTTCAGACACGTCATGTTTCGTATAGTTTTATCTCGCTCACTCATTAACGGCCGAATCTAAACTAATTTAAAAAAACTTTTACAAATTATTCCTTTTTGGTGTAGTTACGCGTGAAAAAAGGTTCTATGTGTCTTGTTTTTGCTCCTTGAATGATTTGGAGAAAGGGAGAATGGGGAGGGATAGGATGGGAATGGGCTCTGACACATCTCACTCACTATCTAAACACGTACGTACATTAGGGAAATAAGATAAAGTGGGAAATGTAGTACATTTCAAGGTAGTCTCTCTCACACAAGTGAGAGAGGGATAACGTGGCCAGTCGAGCGCTCCCAGCGGCTGTTGGGTTGCAGCGTGCACTCTCCCCCTCTGATATCGTATATATATTGTCGTTGTATATTGGCATAGAAATTTAGTGGTACTGGCTGAGGGTTAAACTCTGTGTCACGAATGTAAGTCGAAAATATGAGTAGTTAAGTTTATACTATCACTGCTCTTATATCGTTCTTATTCTAGGTTTGCATCTGGCATGTGGCCTGAACACAGGTGAATTGATTTTCCTAGACCCAATCACAATAGATATCCTAACGGAGACACCCTTTAGGGACACTAGTCATGCTATACAGGAGATCAATTATAGCTCCGATTCTTTGACTCTAGCTTTAGCGGTAAGTGAATAAATGTCGGCTCAATGCTAAAGCTTAAACACACAATTAGGCTTTTTCCATATATTCATATAATTGTTAGTAGAAAACTTAAATCTATGTTAACAGTTAGTAGAATATAGTGAACAGAGTATTTCATTATTATTTAGATGCATAATAAATTACATTATTACAACTACATTAAATCATATTGAATTTCATTAAAATAACAATAATAATTACATCAATATAGGTACTAATTAAAATACAATTACATTAAATACATTAAAAAAAAAAATAACATTCCTATCCAGTGTATCTGGATAGGACCATAAAAAATCCAAGACAAAAAGTTGAGATGTTACTTCTCTTGCAGGATGCCGGTAGAACTGTATGCGTTTATAAATATGATTGTGAGAAGTTCGTTTGGAACTTCGTTGGAAAACACCGAGCTCACTTCAGAGACGTCACTGCAGTTTTTTTCACTCCAGTTAAAAATGAATCCGGAGAATACAAACTGCTCTCTTTAGGCAGTGATCGGATTATGGTGGAGTACGACATAGGGGCCAGTTCAGACGACTATTTGGAATTTTTGAGCTTGGATAGGATAGATCAGTCCGCGGTACCACTGACAGCCATCGTGTGGCCAACGCCTAAAGACCTGGATCCAGATGTGTATCGCAGAGACTTGCCTCTGATACTGATTGCTAATGACGAGGTGACGTATACTTACAAGGTCAATAAAATGTGTAGGCTTAGAGTAGGGGAACGGAGGGTAGTACCGTACAGCGGTCAATTCCGTACAGCAATGTTTAGTAGGAAGGAAGCAAGATAAATACGCTTGTCTTGGTCACAATCGTGGGTTTCGTGTAGAATCGCATCCCCGCAAGTTCTTGCGTCAGTCCGCGCAGTGACAGCGATGTGTTTGGATAAAAAGTGATTTCGCGCTCGATGTTACACATTTTTAACATCAGAAAATAAGCCGTAAGTACATATTTTTACACAATTCTGCAGTGACTGTGTTGTATTTCATTTTTTAAGCATATTTAGCAGAAGATCGCAGCCGGTGTATAACTGTGTTGCATATTTTTTTGTAACTATTTTGTCGTTGAAGTTCAAAATTCTGTTTCGGGTTATCCCGTACACTGTACGGTATTACCCGCTATAATTTGTCACACGTGCATTAAAAAAATTTCTTCGTTTCGTTCTGTTATGTCTTCTATAATCAAATTTTTGTGTGGCAATGAATTAATTTTGATTTTTTTGTATGTTTCAGATGGCACCAAGACAGAAATGTACTTGGTCGCCACGTAAAATGAAAATCGCTGTGAAGGCTGTACAAAGTGGGGCTAAATTGCGGCAAACGGCTACTTTATACAACATTCCTGTGATGACACTCTCTGATTATGTGAAGCAATCACGCAACTGTCGTACAGTATGTTTCAAGAGAATGGGAAGAAAACCAGTATTTACAACACAGCAAGAAAATGAAATAAAAGAGCATATTCTGTGTCTTTCTAGGAAGTTTTACGGACTGACACCACATTCATTGAAGACTTTTGTATACGAATATGCAGAACAAAATCAAATAAAAAATCCTTTTAATAAAACTTCAAAAGAAGCTGGAAAAGACTGGCTATACAGTTTTCTCAAAAGAAATCCCGAAATATCTATAGGACGACCAGAAGCAACAAGTGTTAATAGGATCCTTGCTTTCAATTCCCAGGAAGTTAATTTATATTTTGACAACTTGAGCGCGTGCATGATGAAACACAAGTTTCCTCCACATCGAATCTTCAATGTGGATGAAACTGGAATAAATAGCGTTCATAGGCCTGAAAAGATTCTTGCTCAAAAAGGACTTAAACAAGTTGGAGCAGCAACGAGTTGGGAAAGGGGAAAGAATATTACAATATGTTGTTGTGTGAGTGCTACAGGCCAGTACATCCCTCCCATGATAATAGAAGAAGCAGTAAACGCAGAATCAGAGCCCCAAGGCATACTAATTAATGATACAGACAACACACAGCTTAGTAAATCAGGTTTGACTAACAGAATCCAACTTGAAGAAGACATCGAACAGGAGATTATCATAACTTCTGAGCCCACCGAAGAAGAAATCGAGATTAGTTCTAATATAATTGGAGAAAGTCTCAGTATCATTTCGCATTTATCGGCAGAAAAAAAAGGCAAAATCCAGCCAGAAACCAACCCGAAAGCACAAGGGATTCTCTCATCTCTTGAACCCTCTGAAGAAATCAAACGTGTTAAAAGAAAGATTTTTAAATCTCCTGAGCCCTCTGTATCATTCTGTAATATATGTCCAATGCCGAATAAAAACAAAAAACAACAAAAGAGCAAAGGGCAAGACAAGAGAAGTAAACAGCATTCAATAATTCTCACTTCCACTCCAATGAAGACACTCTTGGAAAATAAAGAGAAGAAAAAGATGATAAATAAAGAAAGAGAAAATAACATAAAGAAACAATTAAAGGAACGCAAGAAAGCAATAAGAGACTCTAAAAATCCAATTGAAGAGAGAATTAAAAAACAAACCAAGAAAAGAAGGAATTATTTAACTTCATCTTCTGAAGTTGATGAAAACATATTATGTGTTGATGATCATGATAACGATGGACGATTTTATGATGAAGGACAATCAGGAATTGATGAATTGTGCATAATATGTGGTGAATTTGGCAAAAATAATGAATTATGGTACAGATGTGTGTCATGCGGAAAGTGGGCACACGCTTTGTGCAGGTGGTGAGGAATCCGCGGACAAATATTTGTGTGAATTTTGCCAATAATTTAATTATATAACTTTAATAAATGTTTAATTGATTAAAAATCATTCTTTTAAATTGCATAAAAATACTTCTAATCGTGCTTGTTGGAGGCTTAAGAGACTGTACGAAATTAGACGAATCACGTACGGAATTACACGCAAGTGTCGAGTAATTCAATATTTCCTATTTTTAAAAAAAAACTTTATTTTGACGGTTCTATGGTAACTCTGGTTCTCAATCTGCTGGGCTCATAAAATGTAACTAATTTAGGGTGACTTAGTATATAATACTTGGCTTTTTACACAACAGATTCGAACAAAATGACGCTTAAAGTTAGGTGTACGGTACTACCCTCCGTTCCCCTATTTAGATATTATTTCTCCAATCTTCAACTACCAATGAATTGTATTTTTTTTACTTTGTTTATCTGAATTAGAATAGAATAAAGTTTTATATCTTTTCCAAAACACAGTAATATTAAATTTTATTTAATAGGTACTAGCTGTGCCCGCGACTTCGTACGCGTAGAATTTTAGTTTTTAAAATCTAAATTGGGATATATTTTCTTCCCGTCCGCCGATTTTGATGAAACAAAGCCTATTCGAAGCGCCAAACTAAGCTTAATTAACTCGTGGAAACCCCATCAAAATCCGTTCAGTAGTGTTGGAGATTAGCGTGTTCGAACAGACAAACAGACAGGCAAAAATTTTCAATATCGTCTTTTAGTATTCTGATACTCTTGTTACATCGCCCCCAATCCGTTTTTGGTAAATACATATATTCAATGTATAGACACGCTGGTTCTACAATTTTTTTATATGTAAGTATAGATCACTGGATAATGGTTGGATGAATAGAGATCGTGAATGAATGAATAAAACTTTATTCGAAATATACGAAGAGTATATAATTTATAATAAATATTGAATGAGTGGATAGACGACATGAAGAAGTTAGTCAGTGGTCACTAGTAGAGAGAAGCCGAAGATCGTTTGTTTTTTTTTTATAGATAAAAAGGCGGCAGACGAGCATACAGTCCACCTGATGGTAAGTAGATACTGTCATCCATAGACATCCGCGATACATGCCACGATCAGTCCAGAATGAGAAACGTTGGCACACCCCCGGATGCGCTGCCTACCTTTGCAGATTAAGGAACGGATTGGGAAAATGGGGAGGGAGAGGATGGGATGGGAATGGGCCGTGACATATCTCACTCACTACCGAAACACTTACGTACATTGGGGAAATACGATAAAGTGGGAAATGCAGTACATTTCAAGGTCCATTACCATCTGCCTCGCCTGTGTGTGGCAGTGAGCCTTACAATAGGCCTATATCCAGTAGTAGACACAGGCTGATGGCATACCCTCATAATAATATCATAATTCATAGCATAACATTAGAAAGAAATTGATTTTTTTTTGCACTGTTTGCTGACAAATCTATAGGACAATAATGGAATTTCATGTTTTATTGGCAGTTCAAATACAAGATTCTGAATTATGGCACCACAATGACGTTGGCGACAGTGCTCGGCCCTCGGTACGAAACGCCCGTGACAAAGATGCAGCGGATAGTGAAGAAGGAAAACAAGGAGGGTGTAGTGGAACAGGACTATCTGCTCTTTGCGACGAAAAACGTAATAGGTCTGCAGAAGATGCCGCTTGATGGCAATCCGTGGAAACATGCAGGCATACTCGGACATCCGATAAAGGTAACGACATTGTTAAATGAAAAATTACCTTGCTTATTCATTTAGTTGATTCAAGGTAATTGAGTCTGATGAATGCTTGCTGTGAATTACTGAACGAAATAAATGCAAAAGCGGTACAAGTCTTGGCCCGATAGGATTGTTAGCAATACGAGGCTTGGTTCACTGCACACTCTAGGTACAGAAATATGATTATAACAATAGACCTATACGGCGTCCAGGTTTTCGCGACCTGGACGCCTGCTATATCAGCAGTCCTTTGTTAATAAAAAAGTGATGTCTTCACTATCAGTCACGTGATATCACCTATTGACTGATTAACTAGAGGGAACGTACCTCGGTTGAACAATTAACGCTGTGTTATGGCTAAATTGGAAGGATGATGTCAGTTTTTTCTTAATGTGAATAGAGTGCCAGGTAGAAAAAGTAGCGTTCAATGAAATACGAGTCCTTTGTCCTGACCATTAAATTCAATATAGCTCGCGCAACGGAATGGAATGGCAACTCGTATTCGTAGGTACCTATGCATATGCATATAGTAGGTATTAGCAGATTTTATTAGGGAGTGCGAACTTTCTGTACCCACGCAGTAGTACCTACTAGCAAGTAATATTGCGTCAATTTTAAAAGATTGGCGTGTCCAGGTCCTCCAAATAAGTTTCCGGGAAGACAGCGGTACTCTTTTCACTATTGGAGCCAAGGACACGTGCATGTGCCAATGGAGCGCTAATTACGGGTATGTTTACAAACTTGTCTACTCTTTTTTGAACTGACAACGAATCAGAAAGTTAAGCTGTTCACTATTCTCTCCCGCTCAAAGGTTGCCTGGAAGAGATCGCTCTAACGACAACTCCTACCTTTTGTACACCTAGTTATTTAAACTTTAGTATCACTTTAGCTGTATTCTTTTGTATGGAATAAAGTGTACTTCCTTACTTCCGTACTTACTTAAAGGGTACTGTGTGAATAATACGCACTGCAACAAATATCCAACACTACACAAAAGATCCGTAATGCGTTCGTAGGTATATATACTTAGCCACATTTGTAGGCGGATATAAAAGTTTATTTGTAGTATAAAATTTGAGATGTTTGCATTTTTCAAACATTATTTATTATCTATGTAAACGGATCTCGCCGTCGAGTAAAATAAACGAGGTAAACATACGCGTTGAGATCCGTTTAAATAGATAAATATGTTTATTTGTAGTGTTGGAATAAATCTATAGACACCGAAGAAGGTAAATATTTCCTTTCGAAACTGTCGGTAGAGGGCTGCAGAATAGTTGCATTGATAACCGATTTAAAAGAGTGTTGATATTTAATTAAAAATATATTTTATACCTTACAGTGCAGTAGACAAAGCAACGATCAGCGGTGGAGGCGACTTGGACCCTTACTACTGCTTAGTGGAAGACGGCCGCCCTGGGTGGCTGTTCCAGGAAGTCAGGGATCTGTTTTACTACATCCAAATCCTGTGTCAGGGTACCTTCTCGCCGGCCATGAGGCTCGTAAAGGACTATATACCGATAGACTCTCTTCCAGACATGATGAGGGCTTTGGGATACTTCCTTTCGGAGTACGAGGTATTAAAAAAATATCTGTTTTTGAAATTGAGATCTAGAAATATTTCGACAATACATATCTGTAATTTTCTTTGGCAGCGCTACCATTGGCGGGCTTCCTAACTACGTCACAAGCTCGAAGGACCAAAGACCACAAATATTTCAATGTGCTTCTATTTCTTCCAGGTCGAGAACTTGATAGTAGAAGCAAAATACAAAGTGTTCCAGCGGTGTGCCTCCACAGAGATATACTTTGAAGAGTTCGTCAAATTGTACCTTAACCATCGACCTGCCTTCGGAGATAATTTCGTGAAAATCAGGAAGGCTTTTCGGAACTTTGCTACTCTTATAAACGACGAGTACGTTATAACTCAGGAAGACTTCGTTGATCTTCTCAACTCCTATGGTGAGATATACCTGCTAAAGTACATATATATTAAGAAAACATTGGCCGCGTCATGAATTATACGTCTATGAATTACCGTACTTCTAATTGCATATGCATAGTTTGAGTTTTGTAAATAGGTATAATGTGCAAACGAGCAGACAGTCCGCTTGATCGAAAGCAGATACTGTCATCGACTGTGGCTCGATTCGAGTGTCCGGGAGTGTATAATAAAACATTAGTTACATAATATGTTACTTTAATGCCTGCGTAACTTAAATGTGATTTGCGCTTGTATTTTGGTTTGTGGCCTAGTCAACATATTGGGCAAGCAGGTTGCCGATCGCAGAGATAGGTCTGTCGTACAGGTGACACTGCTGGCTAGACGAATTTTCGAATGGAGATCACGTACCAGGAGAGGTAGCATACACCCTTTAGTCAGGCGGAGTCATTTCTCAATGATGATAATTTAAGTATGGTACATTTGTATTCATAACGTGCCGTTGTCAATAGTTTTTTTTTACTATTACCACATGGATTTCAGGAGAACACTTCTCCAACGATCTGACGTGGTATCTCCTCTCCATACTCTATGGGCAAAGCTACGAAGAGAGAGCCACAATGGGCCCGTCTGGTTTTACGTTCTTACCACAGGTATCTTATACTTTATATATACCATCCATCCATCCATCTCAGCCTTTAGACGTCCACTGCTGGACATAGGCCTCCCCCATTGTCCGCCATTTAGACCTATCGGCAGCGACCTGCATCCAGCGGGTGCCCGCCACCTTTATGAGGTCGTCTGTCCATCTAGCAGATGGACGTCCTCGGCTTCGTCCGCCGGTACGTGGTCTCCATTCGAGAACCCTTCTGCCCCATCGGCCATCGGTTCTTCGAGCTATGTGCCCTGCCCACTGCCACTTCAGCTTGCTAACCCGAGAGGCTATGTCGGTGACTTTAGTTCGTCTACGGATCTCCTCATTCCTGATTCGATCACGTAGGGAAACCCCGAGCATAGCCCTCTCCATAGCTCGCTGTGCGACAGTGAGCTTATTTATGAGGCCCATAGTCAGAGACCACGTCTCGGTGCCGTAGGTCATCACTGGCAACACACACTGGTCGAAGACCTTCGTCTTCAAGCACTGAGGTATTTTGGACGAGAAGACGCTGCGTAGCTTCCCGAACGCTGCCCAGCCGAGTTGGATTCGTCGATTGACCTCTTTCTCGAAGTTGGACCTACCTAGTTGGACCGTTTGGCCTAGGTAGACGTACTCGTCAACAACTTCGAGAATCGAGCTCCCAACTGAAACTGGGGTGGGCACGACATGGACATTCGACATGATTTTCGTCTTGTCCATGTCGCGAGCAATAAACTGGAATCACTTCATCGCGCGTTGCTCAAAACAAATTTTTACAATTTCTATGCAATGAACTATGGATTATGGTATATCATTTGAAAGGTAATTTTATTAGCTTTCAACCTCTTTCAATATCATAACCAAAGATTATTTATCTTATGTCATGTAACGTAAAAACAAAAGACATCAATTATTAAAACAAAACACCATATTGTTTGGTAGTCCTGAAACTCTATAAAAAGTGGGCGTTTATGAAAATTGGTCATCAGTCCAATGTTTCACGTCACTGGGAACACTGAATCTAAAAGAAAATGGAAACCACACCTATAGAAGCCGCTCAAGTCGTCATCCTAATCCAGCAACGGTTGTCTCAGCGTACTATCGCTCGACAGCTTCATCTGAGCGAGTCTTGTGTCTCGAAGGTATACAAGAGGTTCAGGGAGACTAGAAACTTAGTCCAGAGATCAGGATCTGAACGACAGGGATGCACTTCGTTGAGAGATGACCGATTTATTGTCACCTCTTCCCTAGGAAATCGACACCTGACCGGCGTGGACGTCCAACAGCAGCTCAGAGAAGTTCGAGGGAGGGCTGTCAGCGAGTGGACAGTGAGGCGAAGACTCAAAGAAGCGAACTTGACCCCAAAAAGGTCAGCCACCGGACCCAAATTGTCTCCAGCCCACCGACAAGCCCGGCTTCAGTTTGCTCGCGATCACTTAGATTGGGATATGGAGCAATGGAGCCGAGTCCTGTTCTCGGACTAAACCAGGATGTGCCTGCATGGTAGCGACCGTCGACGGAGAGTCTATAGGAGACCGGGGGAGCGATTCGCACAATGCTGTTTTGCGGAAACAGTGGCATACGGGGGTGGGTCCTGTATGATGTGGGCGGGGATTTCTATTGAAGCAAAAACAGAGCTGATATTCGTACCTGGTGGAGGTCGGGGAGGGGGGCTAACCGCAGAAAGATACATCAACGACATTCTGCTAGGCCACGTGCTCACCTACGCCGGGTTTATTGGCGAAGATTTCCTGCTAATGCACGATAATGCCCGCTGCCACACCGCTGCAGTGACTAGACAGTACCTGGAAGAAGTCGGGATTCCCACACTAGACTGGCCAGCCCTCAGTCCTGACTTGAATCCGATTGAACATATGTGGGACGAGCTGAAAAGGCGGGTACGAGGAAGATGTCCAGCTCCGGCGTCGATAGAAGACCTGAAAACTGCTTTAGTCGGAGAGTGGCAGGAAATCCCACAGGATTCCATCAGGAAACTCATTCGGTCAATGAAAAACCGTTTACAGGCAGTCATTAGGGCCAGGGGGGGGGGGGGGGGGATAACACAAAATATTGAGGGGTAAATAACATAAATTGTAAATAAAATTTTTATCTTTTGATATTACTTCCTATTCATTTAGACGTCCACAACTTCGACCTATTGCAATAATTCCCTAAATTTAGGTAGAAAATTAAATTAATTTCAAATCTTTTTGATATCATTTGAAACCTAACAAAATTACCTTTCAAATGATATACCACAATCCATAGTTCATTGCATAGAAATTGCAAAAAATTGTTTTGAGCAACGCGCGATGAAGTGATTCCAGTTTATTGCTCGCGAGTGTATTTTTATGAAACAGTTGGCGGGCAGACAGATGCTGCGCCTGATGATAATGATGTCCTAGTCCTACCGCCGCTTATGCCAATTGCACTTAGTCCCAGGGTGCTCCTGGTGCTGCAAACGTTTTTATGAACATTTAACGCCTAACAACTGCAAATGGGGTAGATATTTCCCTCTGCCATTCTAAATGTAAAACTAGTCTCTCACTCCCATACAGATTCGCTAGTTACTGATACACACAAGTTACTGATTCGCGTTTAGGTTGGGATACTAGGTAAGGCGATCTGCCTCCCTCATCTTAGTAAGCTAATGTTGTAAATGTACTGAAATCCCTTTTCATGTCATATTTTCATGGCGGGTATCGACGAGGGCCTGATCTTGCCGTGTCTATAGGTAATACCTCAGACTGATTGATTTAACACTGGAATATAGATCTTTAAAATTCAAATTGCGGCACCATATAATCATGTTTTCTTTATAAAGACAGCCAGTGACACTGGAAATCTGATTTTACCAATTATGTATTTCGATAAAATTCGTAGCAAATTTAGTTCTCTGCCTAGTTACTTATAGTTTCAAAAGTAAACTTTATCACCAACGTAAATGATTTGAATTCGTATGACGATGTCATGTGCCATACATATATCTGTCATACATATATGCGCTCATGGCGTTTCTTATTGCGTAGCTTTGGTTTTGTAATATCTGTGTGAATCATATTTAATTATGTCGTCGTCAATTTTTTTAACCCAATATGATGTTTACAGGCAATAACATTTAATGAACTGATGACAAACATACTGGGCATAGGAGATATAGAGGGCATGGACGAGGTACAGTCAGCGATGGAGTCCACAAGCTCACAGCAGACAGGCTCCACCATAACCAGCGAGGACAAAAACGAGGAATGACTTCTGTTATATTTTATTCTCTTATAATAAATTATATTTATCTCTACTATTTACATTAATTATTTACAGTCGTAGATCATAGAGAAATCGTCTCTGAAAACGAGGGTAGATAAAACAAAATGAAATTGGTTACAATATTAAGGAAGTACATAAATAGACTTCACTAATGCAAGAGTCGAAAATTAATTTACGTAGTATACCAGGTACCTAATAATGAAAAGTTAATGTCGTGGTAGTGACATAAGTTGGCACATGCAAGCTCAACAAAATAAATCTACTCTATTTAAAATCTATATCTGTGGTTGACATTCTACGTTCTCTTTTAAATGATTCTATACAATAGTAGAGTAGGACTACATAGATATAAATTTTAATTATTTCTTAGAAATTTCTCTACGACCTAAGATTTATAAAACGGGTTATTTTATTGAATTACTGACGCTATGCAGAATATTATGCAATAATAAATTAAAAACAAATAAATAAACGTGTTTACTTTTGTACTGTAAACTTAGATTATAGTATAATATGGTGCAATGGGGATAGCGTAATTTTTTTTATGAATCCTTAACAGACGTCGGGGTTAGGTGGTGTGATTTCGGTACTTGCGCTAAGATTAATATGGACATTGCCTTTTCCGGGAATCATATTCAATCATTCCGTGATATAAATCATTTCCGGGTGTCATTTTAACATTCCCGCACCAAATCTAGGACTCTATACTAAGATTAGTTCAATTGGTTTTGGAACAGTTTCTTTTCAGTCGTTAAGTTTACTTGGCGTAGAACAGTTAACCTATTTAACAACCACCAACCTATTTACCTACCACCAACCTATTTACCAACCACCAACCTATGTATGTACTTCTTTCAACATAAAACAGTTTTACTCTATTCTATCAATAGCAAATTACACGGAAATTAAACTAACGGAAATTAAATTAAACTCTTAATTAAATTAATTAAGAGATATTGTGTAGAAATCATATTAGTAACATTTTCTAATTTTACACTTTGCGATAAGAATATTAATAATAACATTTGTTGATCGTCTTAGTTACATTGTGCAAATTACATTTCCTATCTAACGCAGCCTTAAAATTCCACTCCAGTATAAGCGTCGCCATCTAAGAAACCGCGTGAGTGTTCTCTGTTGGAACATAATATCTGAGTCTCAAAAAATTGCACGATCCCCATTGAATATCTTATGAAAAACGCACATTAAGGATACACCACTAATAAAAATCAGAAATCAAGTATTTTTCAATAATATACTATTAAAACTCATTTTTGCTGCTTTGTCTTCATAATAAAATACAAATATAAAATATAAATTTAAAAATATCTTACGTTTTTTTATTGAACATATTGTCAAATGATTTACATTAAAGGTGGAAACACACTGAGCCGAGGTATGTTATGTGATGGCAATTCAAAAGCATCATTTCCTATATACATATGTATTTTATATGCAAAAATGCTCTTTAGAAATCCACTTGACTTACATTATACTATGCTACTCTACATTACGCTTGGTTCAGCATTTGTAGTGTGGAGAGTTTGGCCGTGTGTCACTAGTGTAATGTGTCTCTTTAGAAACACTCGTCAGTCGACTGTTGGCTTTCGACACGACCACATGACTATAGCATTTTATTATTTTCAATAAATTTATGTAAAGCTTGAAATTTTACATTCTACAGTTATTGTTATTTAAGCTATGCCATGCTATTACTTATCTCTATCGAAAACATAAAAAAACGATAATGCTTTTAGCATTTGATCAGTGCTTCCAGTTGAATGAAGGATGAGATACACATAGGATCACCTAAGTGTGCACATTCAACATAGGTGTCTTATACGGAGTTGTAGGGTCATAACAGCTCAGTCTGTTTCCACTTTGACAGTTATATCACTAATTACTGAGTACAATAATTGTCTATCCTCTAAATATACTGCAAATAACAACTGTGTATGACATAAAAGTCCCCTGTAGTGTCCATCGACTTTAGAATAGCACCACCACATCTCTTCCCGTGGGTGTCGTAAAAGGCGACTACAGGATGACAATGGTGCTACCACAAGTGCTGACGAACTACACCAACTCTGAAAGAGTGGACTCGCCAACCTGTTTGCTCAGAGTGGTGAGTTAAGGCCATATAACCACTGAGGAACTACACCAACTCTGAAAGAGTGGACTCACCAACCATTTGGTCAGAGTGGTGAGTTAAGGCCATATTGCCCTTATGTACAAGACAATGTGCATGGGGCCTCCCGGAGGCCCCTGTCCTGCAGTGGATACTGAAAGGGCTGATTGCATGACATATAGTGCCAAGTAGAAATCTGTCAGTAACTAAACTATACAATTAAAGTAAATGCAACCTTACATCAAATAATATTTCACAGCACAAACTGTACAAATTCACAATCAGTTGTGATTAAATAATTATTTATCTTATATAACATTTAACAAAATTGTCTTAAGCCATACTTAGGCATCCTTTGTACATTTGGGTTAACTTTTGAGTGGTGTGTCCACTCAAACATGAAATAAAGACAAATCTATGTAGGTAAAACAGATAAGGTATTTGATTTTTTTTCCAATAATCTACCTACCTATATGGTTATAGGTAGGTTATCAGATACCTACTAGAAATCAATCTATAAAATCTAAATTCACTTAGAAGACATAAGTTAGAAAAAGTCTGCAATACCGTGTTATGAAGTCATTAAGAGTAATGCCAATATAACCAAACAAGAGTGACAGGAAGCACAATAGCTTGCTTATAAGAATTAGTAAATACTAATTAAACAAATTGGAAATTCTATTAGAGAACTAGTTGCCATAAAACCAGGAAATCTATTTTTCCAATGAATTTTAAATTTAAAAGAATGGATTTATTTTCTTCTCTAAAAACCCAAATAAGCCAAAAATCTTCAAGGTCACTCAACTACCATCAACGATTGAAGTTATTGTCCATATAAGGTTTATGCTATATTCCGAATGTTCAAGGTGCAAGTTTAATTATTGCTAAAAATGGGCTATTGTTGGGCCCTCATGGTAGATTATTGCTAGATACATGATTATGAACACATTACACCCATGATTATGAAAGGGAACTCCCGTGTAACTGACATGGTAAAGATAAAATTTTATTCACATAAGCTGACCTCTCAGCTAAAAAATGACGTTTATGTATTTTGAATAGTTTTAGGCTGTAATGTGACAAAAAAATTATTATTTATGTTTTGCTGTGATTTGAGCAAAATTTGATTATTTAAGTATATACCTATTTGATTATTTTAAACCAAATTTTATTTGGTTTAAATTTCAACCCAGTAAGTATTGATGGTGAAAATCTGTATATACATATTTTTTAAGCTATATGAAGATATTTCTTGAAGATTTAATGACTAGCTTTTGGCACCCTCCACAAAGTCCACAGAGTCAGCAGCCAATGCCTCACCCTTGTAAAGCCCTTTTAGTATACTTAATACAAAAGTTATCAAATTGAAGACATTATTTTTACCTCTGTCCCATTCACCCCAAAACAGCATCTCTAGTTGTTGGGGGTTCCTATCCCTTTGGGGTTGAATTTTTTGGCCATACCTCAATCTGCTTTTAACCGTTTTGCTGGTGTTGTGGTGCCACTACTTTGGGAGTTTGAATCCTCAGAAAAGTTCATGTGTGTTGAGAAATCTGTGGGGCCCTGGGAGTCACTTACTGTGGAGAAGCCTGGAAAATAAACAGTTGATGATTACCTGATTGTATCCAACTCTACTGGATTTGACAGTGTACCAAATTTGATGGACTAACTTTGACACATTTGACCAACTACAAACAGTTTCAACAACAGACTTGACTAATGACTTCCAGGAAAAGGTATGGTGAAACCTGTAACAACAGCTAATACAAGAAATAGATCTATCAACAGTCATGCTGGCCACCTGTTATACAATAATCATTTTTATTATAGCTACTTTAGTTTTTATTCAAGTGAAACCTGTGAATTATTACAAAATTGCTTGATTTTAAACAAATCAAAATGACAAAGTGAAATAGCTGTGTGAGCCATTTCAGATACAAAGGCACCACTAAATATCTACTGTATTCCAAAACATACAATTATCACTCTAAGTTAAAACTAGAGGTTGGGGTTAGGTAGTGTGATTTTAGGATTTGCAGTAAGAAAGATTAATATGGGCATTCCCTTTTTCCAGAAATCATATTCTTGGGTGTCATTTTAACATTCCTGCGGTAAATGTATGGCTTTAAACTAAGATTGTGTTGTTGCATTTGAAAGTATGCTATGCGACACTGCCGATGGTCCGTCAAACGGAAGATAAAATAGACGCGAAAGCGGAGGGTTCACCAACGGAATAACAGATTGTCCGCAGAGTGTGGCCATGAGTAGTTAAATTATATAAAAATGGATGTAGTGGTTTTTCACAGGGGAAGATGAGATCAAAGCATGGATAAATGAAAATTTAAAACCTACATGTGTTAGAATCCTCAGCCATTCCAAAATTAGAGTTTGAAGAGTCGTGTAATTTTTTAGGAGTCAAAGAGTTCTCCTTGTTATCGCGTTTCGCCGCATGTTTCTTTTTCTGTTCGTTCGTTGAGATCGGAACCCATTTATAGATTTTCATGGTTGTCTCGCCAATAGTCACCCATTTCTTCTCCCTAGAATACATTTAATTCTTCCTTTAATTATTGAAATCATTGAAATTATACCAACAAACAAATTTTATATTTTTTTAGACTTACCAATGGCGAACTTTCTCAACAGCTTGCATGACTCTTTTGATATCATCTTTTACTCTATTTCTCGTTTCGGCGCGGACGGAACGAGACATTTTCGACTGCTCTTGACACAAAATATTAAGAATATCTTGAAGTAACAGGAAATTATGTGATCAAATTTGTTTTCTTCGCGATAAATAAAAATTCGTAAAAAGGAGTTCTTCGATTGTTCTTTCTAATCCGCCATTTGTTGAATTGACAGCGAGGGATGGGTTTCGAATTTTGACACTAATAATATTTCTGTTTTTTATTACATCAAATATATCTCTTTTTAATATTAATACTTAATTTACACAAGTATTATTTATAATCTGATGAAATTAAACTATAAGTAAGGAAATTAGGTAAGTTGTATATTTAAACCAGAAATTTAAACAATGAAGCAATAACATAACGCTTTTTGCGTTTACGCCAGTGCTTTTATGAAATGTATTTTTAATAAAACATATTATTATAAAAAAAAACAAGCAATATAGAACAGAAATTGATAAAACATATTTTCTATGAGACGTTTTATTTATACTCACCAATTTATTATTTCACTCTGTTTTTGAATAAAATAGTAAATTGATAAAATTATCTGCATTTAGAAAAACAAACCGCATGAACACCAAAACCTTAACGAAATAATGATTGGTAGTTTTTAAATCATCATAAATTGATCTATTTTTATTGGTAGAAATTTAATAATATCATACGATCCAATCGGTTTACGAAACGGTTTAGTTGGAATAATTTTATTGTAATTGAAAACTAAAATAGGAAAAATTTAATGAAAAATTTTAAGGTACAAATCAAAATACAAGAAATACTACAGTAATAAGTTAAAAATGCTACAATAAGAACCAGGTAAGAGTACGTTTTGTGTGGAATGTCAGTGCAAATCCTAAATATTATGAAGAAGTGAAATTAATGAAAAATTTAAGAACTGAAAATTTTTGACTTATATTTAGCGGCTGTCAGTTGTTTTACGTCTCATTGTATTTTTTCTCACTGTTTTCTATCTATAAATATCGCTAAACTGTATACAAATTTTCACGCCGCTCTGACTGCAGGGATGTGCACAGATTGCGATGATGCAACGAGATGATAAGGTGCAATTATTAACATTCGTAACTTGTGCTTCCGTTTTGTATGTTTCGCTTTTTTACTCTTTTCACTTTTACTTTCGATATTATGATCGTTTTAGCTTTGCTTCTTCAGGTTCATAGAAATAACCTCAAATTGAATAAGTACTGTTATTCACGGACCATAACTTAACCCTTCTGATTTACCTTGGAACAATTACTATGCTATCACTTAAACCTGTCTTGTGTTGCGTTTAACACGGAAGGCTTAACTAAGAACACTGTATAGTTTTTGTCAGCATTAGACTGGAATGTGCCTGTTTTTTTAGTATTGATCTCAATTGGATTGTCTCTATTTGAGCATAACACACATAATTATAGCTTTCACATTGCTGCACTGTTTTTAATGTTTCTGTTGCACATTAAATTTTTTGTTGCAGTTGTACCCTGCATGTTGTGTTAAACCGTAGAAGTGGTACAGTGACTATATTGTTGGATATTGAACATAAGGTACAGCTAAAACCCGTGCATCTTTCCTTCCCGTATGGCTGCATATGTTAACCGCACAATATCGATGATGGCTGGGGATGGGCCTCACAATGTTGCCGCACTCAACAATGGCACTGTCCGTGTCAATATGACAAATGTGGACTCTCCACTCCAGATATTTGTGAGGGCTAAGAAGAAGATAAATGATATATTTGTTGAAATTGATGACTATGTCAAGGATGCTGTCACATTCATGCATGGTGAGTATTTATTTTATTCAACTTAAAAAATAATTTACAGGAAACTATTTTATGGTGTTAATTTGAGATATTATCTGAGGAAAGGGGCCTTATTGTCATTTCTAGTATCGCAGTTACTGACAAATCTTAAAACAAAAATATTTTAAAAATATAATGTCAATCTTTAAAAAAAATACAAGGAATAATGCTTTGTTTAAAAATTAGATGTCAGAGCATGTCTATTTAAACAGAATCTTGAAACAATGAAATTTCTAATTAGAAAACTTAACCAAAATCAAGTCCATACTGATATGCTTTGTTTAAAAATTAGATGTCAGAGCATGTCTATTTAAACAGAATCTTGAAACAATGAAATTTCCAATTAGAAAACTTAACCAAAATCAAGTCCATACTGATAATAATAACATTGCTCAGATAATGTTTGTTTTCTTGTTGATGCATTTAAAAAGATAGAAATAATTTTATGGGATATATATGATGATAATTTTGTTTCCAAAAATAATTTTATGGGATATTTATGATGATAATTTTGTTTCCAGAAATAATTTTACGGGATATTTATGATGATAATCTTGTTTCCGTAACCTTACTTTTACATAAATCTTAAAAATGTTTTTGTGCCTCCATTATTATAACAGTTAAAAAATTATACAACCAGATAAATGATACCTTATTATTAAACAGAATTGGAATACTTAAAATATGTTATATATACCAATTATTAAGTTACATATTTTGTTAGTGTAACGAAAATCATAAGTAATTGTAGTATCATACATCAATTTTTGATTTATCTGTCAAGACATACATACCCTCTCTAGAATGTATTAACGAATAAATTTATAACTATTGTAATATTACCATCTCAACCATCTGTATGTTTGCTTTAGCTTCCGATGGGGGTGATATGTACAAAAATCTAAAACAGAATTTATTTACATAAAAATTATGCAGAACAATTGGTTTTAAAACTTATCTTGATCAAAAACAAAAGTTATTTGGCATTGTGCAGATGTATTGATTATGAAGTCAAAAATATCTTACATTTTTGTCATTCATTATTAATTTATTTCTTGGTAGATTCATATTTATTTATAAATAATAGATTAGTTACCCTGTAGCTCATTCCATAATTGTTTTATTAAGATCAAGTATCATCAATAGTGTGCCCTTATGTGACAATAGTGTGCCCCAAAAGATGACTATTGCCCACAATTAGGTGGCAAATTTTCTTTTTTTTTTTTTTTGTAGAAATGATAGCTTTTGAATTATAGATGAAGGAACAATATGAGTTTTTATTTTCAGATAAATTAATGATAAATTCGAAAATGAATTCCTGTAGGTATTTGGGTTGCTGACTCTAATCAGTGTCAAAATTGAGCTGCACCCTCTTCATCCCATAAATTGTAATGTAAATATAACCAATATTTCTCAACATCCAACCCAAAGGCTATAACTTCCTCATTATTAAAGATATTGTAAAAAAATATTCACCAGATTTTTTGTGATTTTCAAACTTTTTTAGATAAGAAATTAGAAAATGGTGAACTTCTACATTTTATGGATTGCTCAATGTTTTTGATTGTTTAGGAAGTGTATTGAAATTTGTGGGTACAAGCTACAATTTCATAATATTACGAAACAACATTATTATACAATTTTATTGTAGATCTAGGGGCCGCCCAATGCAATTATGACTATGATGGGTTGATGAATCTGTATCTACAACCCTAATAGCAATAGTCAGTTATGGGAATAGAAGTAGATGAGAAAAGTAATGCAATAATGCCTATCCAGTAGGCAATTGTTGATACAATAACAGGAAAAAAGTTATTACTTGTAACCAGTCTTTCTCAAAGAGGGTGCATGCTCCAATCCCACTGCTGCTGTACAAAGGAATCTTCATATTCCTTTATACTCTTTTAAAAATCATTATGCCTATTCCAGCGGTATCAGGCGATAAAGGTATCACGTCGGCGCAGGATGTGACGAATGTGGAAGCATACGTGAGCAAGGTGCAAGCCATACGGGAGGTGCTCAAAAGGGACCATATGAAGGTGGCCTTCTTTGGAAGGTTAGCACTGTTATTTAACTAAAATTTTTAAATTATTCAATGATATGTCCATCGTTTTAATCAATTTACTGACATTAAGGCTGTATTAACCATAATCTAATATGCATGCCCAGAGCAGATAATTTTCTATGATTTGTTCAAATATGACTGACTCTTTATATTTTCTTAGTTGTCTGTGTATGTCAGTACAATTGTTTCCATTCATGACGCTGAGTATTGCATATCCCTGTATGTACTATGTCTCTCTCCTTTTTAGACAAGTCTCTTTCCGGGAATGGGGCATAAACAGCCATAAAACTTGTCAATAGTGCTACACTTGTGAATATTTGAATGTGATGTAATTTATTTTAATTGTTTAATTACAGGACCAGCAATGGCAAGAGTACAGTTATAAACGCGATGTTACACGATAAGATACTGCCAAGCGGTATCGGGCACACCACCAACTGCTTCCTACAAGTAGAAGGCTCTGACACGGATGAGGCGTTCTTGCGCACTGAAGGCTCCGAGGAAAAACTCAATGTGCAGGTGAAGGGCAACAAATTATTAAACATCCTAGTGTTATGAAAAACTGCTTGATATTTCTCTCTGATTGTATTCTGATTGTTTGGGGGTATGAAATGAATACCTGAAATGTAAATTTCAGTTTCAGGATGACACTCATAATTATCATTTTTGCTCTGCTAACAATGCCTCTCTGTATGTTCCTTCTCGCTGTACTGATTTCATGTGCAATTCCTTCGCTATTCAAGCAGTAACTCTCTGGAATGCCCTTCCAATCTCACTGACATTAGGAAAGCACGAAATAAAAAATGGCTTCAAAATCATTAAGTTATTGATCTATATTTTTCCCCCACTTTTCATTCTCCCATTATGTTTTCTGCTCTCTTGTGTATTATACATGTATTATAAGATTATGTATGCAAATATGTGTTCTCAAAGGACATAGAAATGCTGGAGAGTCCAGAGAAGAGCAACAAAACTGCCAAGGAAAATTAAATATAGCCCATATGAAGACAGACTCCACATTCTTTGCTAAACTAATCTAAAGGACAGGAGGGAAAGAAAGACTTGATCGATTCTCAACAACGACTATGATGTCCTGTACCTTAACTCTATATACAATACTAAAGCGATTCTGAGAGGACCTGCTTTAAGGCTAATGCTAGCTATCGCTACCTCTAAGCACTTCCTGGCAAATAGAGTTGTCACCTCATGGAATAATCTACCGCATGAGACAGTTAAAGCAGATGGAGTGAATAAATTCAAAAACTCTTTAGACAGAAAGAAGGTAGCACAAGTGTTATTGATGTAGGTGCATCAGCGAGAGCTGCTAGCCTAATACATAAATAATAATCATAATATGTATATGTGCAGGTATAGTAAAATATTATTTGTGTATATAATTTAAATAACTATATTGCACCTGCATTCTTATTTCTGTTTGATCTGGTGCTAGACTGGTAGAAAATGCCATATGGCATTAAGTCCTTTCTACAAACTACTTGTGCTGTGATGCTTAAATAAATAATGAATTTGTTTAACTTTTATAACCTAAAATGTTACATTAGACCATCCTTTTACCATCGAGTAAATAAATAAAATAAGTAAATAAATAGTTAGGTCCCAATTATCTTTATGTTTTTACTGTTTAACATTTGTTTATAAATCATTAATTTATTAATATATATTTTTTTTTATATATACGAGGGGTGATCAAAAATTAGTGAGAACGACATATATACTCCTTGGTAAGAAAAAAAATAAATACTGGCAGGCATAGCTCAGATATTTGTAATATTAATAAAGAAAAAGTCTTTGATTCTCTTTTGTTTTTTTTCTGAATGTAGTCATTTGTTTGCTTCGTGTCGGAACGTGTTCTCGAAACTGGAGAAAAACGAAGTGCGAGCCGTTATTAAATACCTCTGTTTAAAAAAGTTAACGACGCAAGAGATTCACTGCGATTTGGAGGCAACATTAGGAGAGTCTGCTCCGCCGTATTCCAGTGTCGCAAGGTGGGCTTCTCAATTTCGAGTAGGGAGAACGAGCACGGAAGACGAACATCGTTGCGGCCGCCCATCGACGTCAGTCACCCAAGAAAATGTTGTTAAAGTCGAGAAAATTGTATTGAGCGATCGAAGAGTTACCATCCGTTACTTAGTTCAAGAAACGGGCATTTCATATGGAAGTATTCAATCCATATTGAAACAATCTTTGAATATGAGAAAAGTCTCCGCAAGATGGGTGCCGAGAATGTTAACAGACAGTCAGAAACAAAATCGACGAAGACATTTCGAAGACATTGTTGGACAAGTTTCAAGAAGATTCTGAAAACTTTTTGTCTCGTTTCGTAACAATGGACGAAACATGGGTCTATCATTTTGATCCCGAGACAAAACAGCAATCTTCACAATGGAAACGGCCATCATCACCGACCCCGAAGAAGTTTCGTGCCGTGGCATCGGCTGGCAAGATTATGGCCTCAATATTTTGGGACTCAGAAGGGATATTGTTGATTGATTACCTGGAGCGTGGAACCACTATTACAGGCCAATATTATGCAGCATTATTTCCCAAGTTGAGGAATACCATCAAAGAGAAAAGGAGAGGGAAACTTCGAAGGGGCGTGCTGTTTCATCACGACAACGCACCCGCGCACATCTCGGCAGTTTCGATGGCTGCCATTCAACAAGCTGGCTTCGAATTGGTTGACCATCCCCCTTATTCACCAGATCTGGCGCCTAGCGATTTTTATCTGTTCCCCAAATTGAAAGAATACTTAAGGGGAAACAGGTACGAAGACGATAACGAGGTGATAGATGCCGTGGAGAGCTTTTTGCAGGACCAAGACAAAACTTTTTTTTTTAAAGGGATTGAAGCCTTGGAAAAGCGCTGGACTCGGTGTGTAGAGAGACTCGGAGACTATGTAGAAAAATAAATTATTAAGTTATCAATAGTCATTATATTCTATCTCATTCTCACTACTTTTTGATTTCTCCTCGTAATTTATTTGGACATTGGCATAGCCATTGGTCCACACAGCAAATAATAACATAATTGTTTTTATCACGTCATTGTCCAGTCGCGTCTAAGTCAGAGTCAGGAGTAACTCAGTAAAGTGATAGTAGGTTTACTGAGGACAGAAGCGGACTACTTGGAAGCACACGAAAAACATACATAGTTCTATGCTTTTATTTCATCATCACAAACATTACGCACAAAAACACTTTGAAGTTTAATAAACTATCACTATTAAATCACAAAACGCACAATTACACAATTTTTGTAATAAATCAAACTAAAACTCAACTTCATTTCTCGAGTTTCCGCCAAAAAGTCCAATTTATTAATAAAAGGTTTTTCGTACACAAGTGCTTAATTTTTCTTGACCAATGACCACCCCCTATATAAATATGTGATGGCGACCCCCCTATGGGTCGCGATCCCCAGGTTCAGACATGATGGTGGTAACAACCGTGGTTGGTGTGACCCAACCGAAATGTCAAGTAAAATAAAAAAGGTGAAGACTCGCCTTCAATCTCATAAATCCTTGTGTCGTGAGATAAGAACTTGTACAAACAAGGATTGAAAATATCTATTTAAATCTTAAAGAAATATTTTGTTTGTTTATTCGTTTTATAAATGTTTATTCAATTAAGAACGGAGCTTAGTATTTTTTGAGCAATAAAAGCAGAGTACAGAATTACAGATATAACAAGTTGTCCGTCGCTGCGCTTCTCGCACTGCTCGATCAGTCACGACTCTAAAAGCTCTCGCAATTGACCATTTGAGAACTAGACCAGACTGAACTAGACTAAAAAAATATGTTTCATTCAAGTCGGTGAGTCAACTCGGCCACGCCCTATGCGCATCTCGTCTCCAAGAGTGTTCACTAGTACACGTGTACTGGCCTCGCGAGCTATGCGCGCTGTTACGCGACGACGTGGTGCTCGTGGACAGCCCTGGCGTGGACGTGACGCCCAACCTCGACGAGTGGATCGACAAGTACTGCCTCGACGCGGACGTATTCGTGCTCGTCGCCAACGCCGAGTCCACGCTTATGGTCACTGTGAGTACACACACAAGCTCACGAACACTAGTCGACTTCTCTTTGTTGTTACCCAGTCATCAAATTGTTACTGAGTGGATCGACAAGCACTGCCTCGACGCGGACGTGTTCGTCGCCAACGTCGAGTCTACGCTTATAGTCACTGAGTATCCACACGAGAACATGAATACAAGTCAGTCTTTCTCTGTTGATACTCAATCATCAAATTGCTACTGAGTAGATCGACAAGTGCTGCCTCGTCGCCGTTGCTGAGTCCACGCTTTTGTACGCTTATGAACACATGAACATTAGTCTGCCTCTCTTTGTTATACTCAGTTTTCCAATTGCATGGAAATCTGAAACATTTTATTGTACTGGGAATTTTTACACAACTTTAGGCTCGAGTCTCGTTAAAAATTCGGGGGGTATAACTGTAGTATCCCTGGTTTGAAACAGGACGCGTAGTGCGAGCGCACGTGCGGACGTGCTCGCTCGCTGGCGACTCGCACGATACTAACGCTTGTCGTCTAACCGACGTTACACTCCACCAACAAGCGCATGAGACAGAGTCGAGATTGATATTATTTATCGATCTACCTTCATATACCATAACCAGCCCTTTCGGTAGTTTTAGTATCCACTGCTGGACACGGGCCTTCTTATGCACATTGTCTTGTATACGAGAGATGTACGCCCTTAGAACGTCACGCTGTCGGCCGGCGGCCGGTTGGAGAGTCCGCTCCTCAGACTCAGTGGTGTAATTCGTCAGAGCATGTGCGGCTTTGTTATCCCTCAGCCGTCTTTTACGACACCCGCGCGAAAAGATGGGGCGGTGCTATTCTATACCTGGCCGACACAACACGGCATACCTACATATACTATAACTCTAATAATATAATACAATAACACTCACGATCATTTAACGCTCCAGTGTTGCACTCAGCGTACATTGGTACAAAACTACTTCCCATTTTATGATTGTTATGAAAACTTTCAACACATTTTTCTTTCAGGAAAAGAACTTCTTTCACAAAGTATCAACGAAGATATCGCAACCGAATATATTCATATTGAATAATAGATGGGACGCCTCCGCTTCAGAACCAGAATATTTAGATCAGGTAAAGATTTTTTTACCTTTGATTAAAACTAATATACATATTTCTTCAGCTTTTAATATATGTATATATATATATGGTCCTACGAAAATAGTGTTAATATGTTTTAATATGTCAATCAGTACGGTTAAACTATTCTATTTAACTTAAAGTCCTAAAGATATCTCTAAACGGTTCAGCGATTCGGGTTGTAGGTCAATTTAAATATTTATTACATATCTTGACGGAGGATCTGAGAAACGATCTGGATATGGAAAAAGAAACGAGGGCCCTGTCTGTCAGGTGCAACATGCTCGCGTGGAGGTTTCGCAGGTAGATAGATACACTTTATTGTACACCAAAAACCTACAGAGTAATAAATTATTAGAAGTACAAGTTTATCTCTAAAGCAATTTCTTCCAGGCAACCTTTGGGTGATGAAGAGAAATCAGTAGACGAAATAGAGGTAGATGGTGCAATAAGGAAATAATGTCTGTATATACATTCATGGATACATACATACAGAAATATATAGATACCTACAGGCATTAATACATATACATACAGAAAGATAAAGGAAAATAATTTGGGCGTAAGAGAACTCTTAATCTGTGAGGTAGTGTTCTTTCATGAGCTTTAAAATTAGTCAGAGATTGAGCGCGCTTTTTTTTATAGAGTGGATGGCAGACGAGCGGTCGGGAGTAGGGCCACATGATGGTAAGTGGTTACCGCCGTCCAATACCAGGGGGTTTGCGGGTGCGCTGCCGACCTTGTAGAAACCCATATCGTAGCGTAACGGAAATACCTCAGCTGGCAGTTCATTCCACAATTTTCGGGTTCGCGGTATAAAGTGTCTTTTCCACCGCACAGCACGCAGCGACTTTGTGTCATGGAAATGCAAATGAACCGCACGACGATGACGAGCGGTGCGATGATAAAAACCCGAAGTTGACATCAAATTGAACAGCCCTTCAGAACATGCCTCATTATAAAGGCAGTAGAAAACGCAGAGAGATGCAACATCTCTACGGATGCTGAGCGATTCTAAACCACCTGTGAGAGTGGGATCGTCGACAATTTTGATTGCGTGTTGTTGGACGGAGTCAAGAGGGTCTAGCTGGTACTTCGGTGCACCGGCTCAGAGGTGTGAGCAGTACTCCATATGGGGTCTAACTTGAGCTTTATAAAGCGATAAGCGTTGCCCCGGAGTGAAGTACTGCTTTGCTCTATTCAGTACACTGAGCTTTTTACTAGTAAGTTTTGTCTTGCTCTCCAGATGACTCCGAAACTCGTCTTTGCTTGAAATATCGAAAATAAATAATTGGTGATGAATTTCCTCGTATATGCATAACACTTTCCACACTCGCTCGCTTAGAGCTTTATCATTTGAACGCGCTCGCTTCTGTTTACTTAGTTCACGTGGAAGTGTTACAGCTAACAGCATATTATGCTTTCAACTACCTAAAATTTATTAAATTGTTTTATAAATTTTAGGTGGTTGAACCACCGTATTTTTTTCCAGGTTTTTTTTTATAAATATTATCACTAACCTACCCAATGAAATACCAGACTATTTTTCGTTATTTTTGTAGCACCTAATATATCGTCACCCCTACGCCGAAACCACGAATGTGCAATTGGATAGTTTCGAGAAAAACGATTATAAAGTTTTCATTCGCTGTGAAAAATCGCAATTATGCTTTAGCCCAGTGATTTCTCAGAAATATTAGTTCTACACGCCCTATTTATACTATGTGAGGTTCGTGTTATGTGCAATAAGCCCTATAAACATCTCATTATCTAACATCTCATTATCACCAAATTTGCACATTCGTGGTTCTGGCATAAGGGTGACAATATGTTGACATTGTCGAGTACTGTACGGGCCGATGATTTTAACACACGAGGTATTAATTCTCGAATCACATTCGTAAAGTTGTCACCGCTCTACAATACAATGCAATTTAATATGTTTATTTGTGGCCAAAAGTACATTGGAACACCACCTATAGAATATCCAACTATGTTGTAATATTTGATGGTTTGTCTGTATAAGTATAATTTAAAATGTGCCTTGTTCCATGTCACTCTTATTGTTCATTCTAGAAATTTTATTCTAGAACTAGCTGTACCTAGCTAAGCGTTGTTGTGGCTGCCCAACAGATGGCGCTTACCCAGTTTTTACCCTGTGATAGATATATAAAAACACGCGCGTATTCAAATGCAACGTTGTGTCAAAATTTCAAAGCAATCGAACTTTCGAAAGTTCGAAGTTCGAAAGCAATGAAGAACATTCGGAGATTTAAGATTTTGAACAAACGAACGTTTACATTTTTATTTATATAGATATATCTTTTCAAGAACATGGAAATGTTCTTTTTATTTAGTTTTCAATAGAATACCCAATCGAGTCGTTGCTAAGATTCGTAATCGTAATTGTAATCGCCTGTAGGTTCGCACGCAACACGCGAATCGTTGCGTGGACTTCCTGTCGCGCGAGTTGCGCGTGTGCACGCCCAAGGAGGCGGAAGAACGCATCTTTTTCATCTCCGCTAAGGAGGCCTTACTCACGCGCATGAAGGAGAGGGAGAAACCGGTCTCATGTGAGTTGGCTTTGTTTATTAGAAGGTGGCTAAGTAGACAATTTATCTATGGACACCTCCAATTTATGTCAATGTTGGAATCTAGTAAACATATTGAAATTTTTATGCGTTTCGAGTCATGACATAATCGACTTTATTAAGGAAGTACTTTCAATACGTAAGGTATACCTACAAGAAAGTGGATCAGTGAAAATATAAATCATTTTTAATAAACTAGAACCTTTATTGTCAAATTGTCAAAGTGGACTTTCCCAAAACGCCTACTTTCCATTTCCCAAAACGCCTACTTTCCATTTCCCAAGACTTCTACTTTGATTTCCCAAAATTTTAAAAAATCCCCAAAAGATTATGATGGCTAAACATAAAACATCTACTTGCTAAAAACCCTTTAGGTCCATAAGGTACAAAAGGTTCAAATGCCTCATCACAAGATTTTACGGATAGATTGTGAGCCATAATGTTTATGGAAAATTTAAAAGTAGACTTTTTGGGACATCAAAAGTAGATGTTTTGGGAATTTATAAAGTTGTTGTTTTGCGAAGTAGAAATTTGCCATTTTAGGGAATGGATATTCTGGGAAGTGGACGTTTTGGGTAAGTGGACGTTTTGGCACTAAAGGCTCTAAAACACATAGTAACACTGTCGTGCGCCGCCCATATCATGAGCCGGTGGTCAATACACCATTTGATAATATGCCGCCCAAAGACCAGGGCGTTACTTCGAGTTCTCACTAATTTTCTCTTATTATACTTTTTAACTTTGATAGATTATTTACGCTCATATTTTTAATTTGACCTTATGTATTGATACTCCTAATGCTTAACTATTAAATGATCATAGTTATTTTGTATTTTTTATTTTATGTTTGCATGGAATATGAGCATTAATAAAACAATATATAAACAAAGAGCTGGATAGACAACTAAAAGCTAATAAGCTTTAACAGATAAGTTATCTGACGGTTACTCTAAGGAGTAAGGATGAAATAACCAGACAAAAAATATGTTATAATCATTGAAAGAATAATATGCTAGCTAGGTGGAAAACGGAAAAGCAAAAAAAAAAAAATCATGAAAATTTCAGCGTGTATTTTCGAATAGGTATCCGACTGTTAATGATCAATATTCGTGTGTTATTGTTCAGCGCCGACTCTCGTCGAGGGCCACCAGGTGCGCTACTTCGAGTTCGTGGACTTCGAGCGCAAGTTCGAGGAGTGCATCAGCCAGTCCGCCGTGCGCACTAAGTTCGCGCAACACTCGCGTCGCGGCAAGAACATCGCCGGGGACGTGATGCAAGCGCTCGAACAGGTAGTTCAACATTACATGGGAACATTGGAAGGGTAGCTAATACAAGTGTGTTAGCTCAACCAACAAAGGTGATACAATCACTTAAATAGACAACACTTTATTCCCACATATACTAATATAACAATAACCAAAAGAAAAAAAAAAACAATGTAAGCAATACGAAAAACAAAATAAAATCACAAACATTAAAAAATACAAGAATTTACAGAAAATATATTAATAAAAAATGCCGCGTCGCTGTTTCGTGGACGCGTATGTTGTGACGCCGGAAATGGTCTTCAGCTCACCGCAGTGACACTCCAGCGCTAATAATAACTTATTTACTAATTAGTAATCACAGTATCAACTTAAAAATTAAAGGTAGACACAAATCTTATTAATAAATACATGTATACAGTCTGTTATTGTAGTGATTCCTAGTGCGTTTGCGAGTAATCGTGGGTATTCACGACCCCTCGGAGTGTTTTGGTTCACTTAATCCGGCTCCGCTCGCGGATCCGACTCTTCTTTGACTTCACTTCCTTTGATTCACCTACTTATATTTTATAATTCGCTTTGCATTATGTTCGTTCGTGTAGCTCAGCAATCCAAAAATGAAAGGAATAAATAACTCCTCGGAGTCGATAACAGTTAGTAGGAATCATTAAGAATTTCGGCTGCGCTCGCGGTTTCCGATCTTTTGATTCATTGAATCCGGAGTTACCCGTCGCTATTTGCAAGCGTACGTGCGTGATTGTGTGGGTGCTTGCATGCGTGCAAGTGTGTCACCCCCTCACAAATTACTATAGTTAGCAATAACAAACACTGAATAATTGTCAATACATTTATTATTGTGATGAATTAACTATAAGATAAAAACTATTGTCTTAGATTGTATATTGGAACATTACCCTGTGTCAATCACTTAATTTGCACGCTTACATCCTGGCGTGTGTGCGAGCTTGCTTGCCAGCTTTGCGCGTGCGTACGACCCCACTTACACGATGACGTACTTTTTTATTCGTGAAAATAGACAACGTAGAATTTTATGATACCAAAGATATTGCGTACAAAAGGTACCGCGTATAAAGTCTCCGGATATCGACAGACTAAGGAACCGAACTGTACAACTATAAGAATTGTCTCTGTCCCGTCCACTTCCGAAACATCTTTCCTTCTTGTCTTCCTTCCTAATTCTGATGATCAAATGAATATGTACGTTGTCTGTGACGAGTCCATGATAAGTTCACTGCGTACTTTTATTCACGTTACACGGACTTTTATCGGCCAGGACTAAAAGCTTGTCGTCTGCATAAATCCTTAGTGTTATTTTTTTTGCATGTGAAGAGTTGAATGACTGAGCTTCTGCACGATTTCAGATGCATACGTAAACAACTCGATCTTTTAACTTCAAAGGTTTAACGTTTGTGTTTTGGTCCAGTAACGCTCACACAACGCTTATATTTACAACAATAATACCATAAAGATACCAGTTACACATATCATATGTCGTATCATCACACATCAACAATTTAAAAATGACTACAGGGCGTGACCAGTTGCAACTGCGTGCGACTGGTGATTCGGTCATTAACAGCCGGTCGCACGATCCGGCAACATTATGTGTCCAAGGCCTAAACAATGTTTATCTGTTTGAAGGTATACACGCACGCGACAGACCAAAAAGCCGCGGAAGTGGAGAAACAGCGTGTATTACACGAACAACTGACAGCTATAGAGGAACAATTAACAACAGTTACACGGCAGATGAAGGACAAGATCAACCGCATGGTGGAGAGCGTTGAACATAAGGTAATAATAGAAACATAGTATTGATAAATTAACATTCTATTCACAATAGGGTAGTGTTTGAGTTTCTTCGATGACTGACAGATAAATATATCTGTCAGTCATCGAAGAAGAGTTATTCAGCAGATCAAGGTCAAGAAAAACACGGTAGACAGTATCAAATACGAGTTAATATAGGTATGTTGTCATAGATGAGGTATTGATAAAGTAACACGGGGTGGGGTATCTGAATATTTTTTCCTATGTGATACATAAAATGAAGGCTCATTTACACAAGGAAAATTTCTCGAACGCGTGCAGGAGAGAAAATCGCTTAAAATATTCTTGCTTAGTATAAACTACGGTTATCCTCATTCGATCACTGTTATCATCGAGTTTTTATCATGTGAATAGTCGCAGGCGAGACAACTGTTTGGTCACCTACAAGAATACAAAAAATTTGGTTGCATACATTAATTGTATACAATATTCTTGTCTGAACCATTGGAGAAACTTACCTTGTGTAAATGAGCCTTTAACGATCCCTTGTGTGAACGAAAATTTGCTAAAATTTAAAATTAAACAACTCAGTAGAACTGTTCGCTTTCATGTATGCTTGTATCAGCCTATAACGTCCCACTGCAGGTCACACATAGGTCTCCCCCTAGTAAATCACTGAGGGGTTTCGGGCCCTCATCCATCACGCAGGCCCAGTGCGGATTGGTGGATCACATACTCCAGATTTTTTTTAGTTCTCTAGCATGCGGGTTTGCTCGCGATGTGTCCCGTTTTCCCTCACTCACGACCAAGTGACAATTTTAAAAAATCCATACTTCAGTAGAAACTTAGTGGTACGGGCCGAGAATTTGTACCAACGATCACACGAATGTGTGGCTATCACTAGATAACAATAGACGCGCACCACGTGATGTGCAACATGTTTGTCAACGTTGCAAAACGTCGCGCAGTGTTGCTACAAACGCGCGGCCTCGCGCGTCATGTAACTCAATGGCTTGCGCACATTACAGCCGCGTCGCGCCGTACTATAAAATCTGCGACAACGCACATTACAGCTGTGTCCCGTCGCAGCGCGCTGCCCTGCAGAACTGCGACAACGCACATTACAGACGCGGCCGGCCGCACCTCAACGCGATAATTTAAGTCAGCTGTTGACATTCAGTTCATCACGTCGCCACACTCTCGAATTACGTCAGTTAACTGCACCCATCCATTGTACATTGAAGTGGGCCGCGTCGCAGTCCATAAATACGGCTGGCAAGCGAATCGGCAGTGCGCTGCTCTACGGCGCCTGAAATGTGCGATGGTTTATACAAAATGTTTCCAAGAGGATTTTTGCAACATTATACGCTGCGGTGCGGCCAGCCATAATATGCGCAAGCCTTAAACACGCATCTTGCAGCTTAACATGCGTTTAGGCCTGATTTTGCAACAATAAACAAACTTCTGAATATTAGTTTGAGTATGTGTCGATGGCGACGTCAACGTTCCCAAGCTACCTTTCATTTACCTTTCCAATTACTCAGTAATACAAAAAAAATAATACAATGGATATTCTAAAGTTGTTTAGAACCGCGCCGTTTAGACATTTTCAATTTAGTCGACTATAAATAATGAATCCAACCACAGATCTTGGTCTAGTTGGGTTAATATTAGCACAATACTAAGGGGAATGTTTTTTGGACTACTGTTAAGCTCCATCCTCTTGAAAGGTTTTAAAAATATCTTTTTCTTTCTAAAATAAATACAAAATACAAATTTGGAAAAAAGCATAAACAAAACGCGGTACATTCCAGGTGTCGCTAACCCTCAGCCAAGAGATCCGCCGTCTGTCAGCCCTAGTGGACGAATACGACACTCCATTTAAGCCAGAAAGAAGCGTTTTAGAGCAATATAAGCGAGCTTTACACCGGCACGTGGAGGCCGGGCTCGGGTCGCGACTCAAGAAGCGGCTCTCCGCAGACATAGGCAACGAGATGGACGCCGCACAAACGGAGATGGCAGGTACGACAAAATGTTTTTATTTAGCCTATCGAGGTAAAACCAGGTGTATTCCAGGTGTCGCTAATCTTCAGTCAGAATATCCGTCGTCTATCAGCCTCAGTGGACGAGTACGACGCTATGTTCAGACCGGAACGAAACACTTTGTAGCAATACACGTTTTACTTATCCAACTATATGACTTTTTTGTACTGTACATATTATTTGATAATACAAACGAGCTATATAGACGCCGGGCTCGGGTCGCGCCTCTCCGCAGACATCGCCAACGAGATGGACTCCGTACAAACAGAGATGACTTGTACGGCTATCGAGCTATATGACCTAAACATCTGTAGCTATGTACGTTTGGATTATATACATTATAGGCATAATTAGATACTTAAAGGCATCCGTCCCCTTCCAACTTTACCTAACGCAAAGCTACCCAATAGCGAACTCCACCACAAACGACCTAAAAGAATGATGAGCACTTTAGTATGAAACCTGGCCGAACCACCAACACAATTGTAATGTACTTGTATGTCAATAGTTTTATTTTTAGCTAAAATATTAATGAGGACTCACATTTTCTTTGAGCTCTTGCGGCATCGATTAAAGACTTTATAATACAATAATATATATATATATATATTTGTGGCAAAGGATATTCTTTCTAAATTTATTTATTTCTTCTAAGTATATTTTTTATTCTTCTTGCCATAACACGTTTCGTATATTAATCATTTCAATTACCTCGCTGTTAATCCAATCTTACTTTGATGAGTTTAATTTTTTGGTTTTTAGTGTCTTGATTTGATTTACGAGTATATGTTTCTTAATGAAATTATCCAGGCAGTTATAATCATTTTCTTTGTTTGAATATGTAACTTCAGTAATACTTTTATATAGATTATCGTAATTAACTGCTTTATATTCCATGTGCTTTTTTTGTATGTGGTTTTAATTTCAAGACTTCCAAATAAATTTGCGGGCATAGAAGACTCTAGTATTGACAGATGGAATGAATTGTTATTTAAATCTGATCACACATGGTTCAAAATAGTTTTTGTCACCAAAAATTATTGACTGTTAGTTACAGTTACAATAAATAAATATTTTACTTCCCAGATGAATGGGGTATCTGTAAAAATGGTGCTTGGTAAATAAAAAACTTAATAGTATTGGGCTCTAATAACACTCGAGCCAATAACGGCTAGATCATGCACATTCTCCTACACTTTTCTCGTGCTCAGATGGTCACAGTCCAATTTAAACACCCTGGATAGAAAAGTCTGCTCAACCATCTCTCCACAGGATGCACCACCTAGAGCCCCGTAGGTACCTCGGCCGACTGTGCTTGCAACGGTGGTTATATCGTCTTTTCCTTATACATTTTTGAGATACTTGTAAGGCAGATATCTCATTTCTCTGATACTTTAGAGCCCTGTTGCCATAATAAAAATTGAAATTTATGTTAATAGCGTTTATTTTGTATTCATGTGGTTTTTATTGGAAATAGCAGGCAAAATGACGTATTATTCTTTGATGTTTTGACGCGACTCCAGCAGCTTCACCCTAAGCTTGATTTTTGCTATCACCTTTACACACCACGTCACACTCACCCTCACCCTTTTTGATCAATAGTTAAAAATTCTGAGGCCTTTTTTCTCCACGACACTGTCCCTCTTTGATAAAGGCATAAGTGCATTTTGATGACATTCGAGAAAATTCCGAAAAAATTTGGTAAATTTACAAATACCTTTTCATCTTAGGAGGGCACAATACACCACACTTATAAATTATGTTGTATTCCAGATCGCATGTACAATATCCTGCCAATACACAAGAGGGCAGCAGCAGCCCACTACATCGTTCCACACCAGCAGCCATTCGAAGTGCTGTACCGATTGAATTGCGACAATCTCTGCGCTGACTTTCAGGAGGACCTCTCGTTCAGGTTCTCCTACGGGATCACAGCGCTGATACAGCGTTTTCAAGGGAAGAACACGAACAAGATTGCACTGAAGAATCCACCAGCACAGTACACACAGGTAAACCGCTTTATCCTTATGTACACGTGGTAGATTGCGCTATGAGAGACTACAAGATTTCAGTCTACAGTAAATGAGCTTCCTTAGATAGGCTTCAAAGAATTTTATCTATTACATTTTATCTATTATCTATGACGATTCTGGAAAATATTACTACATCTTAACTAAGGTGCTCAACTGAATTGAAAATATCAATCAGCTTTTTTATACATATACATTTATACATACATTTATCGAGATACAATCTCGAAGTCTAAAATTATGGATTCATTCATGATTTTAGGGTCATTAATGTGAAAATTGTATAAAAGTTTTTTAAAGAAAAACAGTTTTATTGCGTTTTTACCCATTTTTTTAATACAGTATTGCCACATATATATCAATTATATATCAATAAACTCAGAATCATGAGTATTATTGATTCATCATCCTTCTCAGTCTTTAATGCAAGTCATCTAAAGTAGCCGGCATCTTCGTTTGCCATTTGACCGACTTTGGCTATCGCGGATTCTCTTCATACGCCACTTATTTTTTATAAATTTTCTATTATACGAGGGTGAAAAGTTCTTAGAAACGCATGTTAATAAAACCTTTTTGAGGGTAGATTATTTTTTACTTTAATGAGTCATTATCACACAATATTTATGTCAAATGTCACTTGATTGATTGTACTACTCTTTAGCAATTAATTATTTTGTGTAACGAGTTCGTAAAAACATCCAATTATGGAAAAAAAAACTAGTTATATGCAGTAATAAAGTACCCGTGTCCGAAAAAATGTCCACGAAGGATATTTTTTTGGACATCCAGCAGACAAGGGGCTAATGTTTTACCCTATTACTACGGTCCCTTACTGGGTTGCTGAATTTAAAAGGGGCAGATAGATCGTGAAGATGATACCCGTTCTGGTCGGCCTTCTGGTTCTGGTCACCTCCGTCACGGAAGAAAGCCTCAGATAAGGGGAGAAATTGGTTTTTACTATAGAAGACAATAATCAGGATGAAATATTTAGCAGAGACCCTTAGAGATTTCATTTGGCAGTGTTCAACGAACACTTTAGAATTCAAAAAAAGTATCAGCGAGATGGATTCCGCGAATGTTAACCGAAAAATACAAAAACCGACGTTTTTGAAGTTTGAAAGCGGAATCTCGAAATATTTCAGCCTGATCCTGAAAAATTTTGTCGTCGTCTTTGTAACCAAGGATGAAACGGACTCGAATCAAGTTACAAGGAGATTACGTAAAGAAATTAAATGGTTTTTATTTGAATTTCGTTGTGTTTTAAAGAAGTTTTTGATTCACTCTCGTTGTATCTTATAATCTTATGTGATAATGTTGTAAGGCATTAAGTCCACCTTTTTCAACAATTTATAAAGAGGAGTAAATTAATAAAATAAATATAATAGTAAAAAAATGTTTCTAGATTCCGCCATCAATAAGCAGCGCGCCGCCCCCTCTAGAGATCGCGCGAGTGACGGCCAACGGCCCACACCTGGGCCCTTTAAGCGCCGAGGAGTGGGGCCTCGTGTCCAAGTTCGCTTTGGGCGCACTCACATCGCAGGGCACCATGGGCGGTCTACTGCTCTCCGGGCTGGTATGTGCTCACAACCATACCTTACAGCTATGATCCCAGGACGTAAGGGATAGCCCTTACGCCTAAACATTATTCCGCTGAGTGGGTACTTTCAGACTACCACTAAGGTCTGACGATAGATACCTTACCAGTTAGATGTGCGTCATTTCCCGATTCCTATGGGAAAATTGTTGTAATGAGATGTATTAAAATAAACTATTTCCGGGTTTTATATATATGTTTTTTAAAATGAACTGGTAAAAATCTCATAACAGTACTATACCATCAGCCTGTGTCTTTCCACTGCTGGATACCACTGTGGTCTCCATTCGAGGACCCGTCTTCCCCATCGGCTATCGGTACTGCGGCATATATGGCCTATCCACTGTCATTGATGATTCTTTGACTTTTGTCGCCAACTTTAGTTCTTCGTTACGGTTTTTTTCCAGCTAAGAGACTCCGCCAGCTCTTAGTTCTTTCCGTCTGTAAATTTGTGCCCACAAAACAACACAATGAAATTTCAATAATTAAATTAACACTTACCATCACGTGGGACCGCTTGCTCGTCCGCCCACTAATCTATAAAAAAAAAAATTAGAACTGTACTATATGAAAGCGTTATCCATCCCGTGTGTATCACGGACAACGTGAAACTCTCCATCGAACATATAATCGAATAAAAATGTTTGGGGTTTCAAGCTCAAAACTTCGGGGTATTCATGCTCTTTGTACGCGTTTGGTGATTTTACAAATGACAGTCGTAAGCCCTTTCCCTTAAGTATATCGTTATCTTTTCCAGCTACTAAAAACAGTCGGTTGGCGTATAGTGGTGGTAACTGGCGCGCTATACGGCGCCTTGTACTTGTACGAGCGTCTCACGTGGACGGCGAAGGCGCAAGAGCGCCTGTTTAAGAAGCAGTACGTGTCGCACGCCAGCAAAAAACTGAGGCTCATTGTGGACCTCACATCGGCTAATTGCAGTCATCAGGTGCAGCAGTGAGTATATAACTTGTTATTTTGTTCCTTTACATTGTGAATTATATTTCATTTTGTTCCCCTCATCCTATTATAGTATCCTAAGTGTCGCGTTATGCGGCGTCCTGTACGTCTACGAGCGCTTTACGACGAAAACGCAGGAGCGTGTGTTTAAGAAGCGGTAAGTGATGCTAGCAAGAAATTAAGGCTTATCGTTGACTGGACATCGGCTAATCGCAGGTACCAGATGTAGCAGTGAGCAAGCACATTGGTGTTATTTCGTTTCATCCCATTTCATTCCCGTCATCTTATTTATGCTATTCTAACTGATGAGTTCTACGAAGTCCGAGCGGCTTAAGTACAAATCGCGTGAGCGCGCTCTCAAGAAGCAGTAAGTGTCGCATACTGCGCGTTAAGGCTTATTGTCGACTTCACATCGGCCAATTGCAATCACCAGGTACAGCAGTGAGTACTTTAATCGTTATTTTATTCCATTCCATCCTATATTATTCCTCTCAATCTACTATACAATACAATAATACAATATACCCTATTTCTTGCACGGATAAAAATGACTAAAATGTTGCGCGGCTTGAGGTATGTACTGGTCGAAGATCTTGAAAATTATCAAGGGTAGATTTCCAAAGATTTGTATACAAAAATGACGAAAAAAATTTTTTAGTTGAAAATATTGATAGATTAAAAATTGTTAAGATTTGGAAAAAGGATTAGGAACGATTCGGAAAACATATACGAACACTTTCACACTGGCGATTTACGAACGCTGGAAAATCGTCAGTGTGTTCGAGGCCTAAGGAAGCGATTGAAGGTAAAAATTAGAAAAAAGATGTAGAGGGTAAGGTTGGGTTCAATCCCATACCGCCCCATCTCATCGCCCACACCCCATTGAATGAGGGAAACAGCGGTGTTTAATTCACTGGTTTTTATTTGTCCATCTCCAGGGAACTGTCAACGATGTTCGCCCGCCTCTGCCGGCTTGTTGACGAAGCTACCACAGAAATGGATACGGAACTGAGTGAAGTGAGGGAAGCCATCAAAATGCTGGACGACGCTTCCACATCCGCGAAGAAACTGCGCAACAAAGCCAATTACCTCAGTCACGAACTTGAACTATTTGACGACGCTTTCCTCAAGCCCAACTAAAACATAGAGTAAGGTAAGTTAGGCCTACGCGGGCGAGTAGTCAGGATTTTATCCAGGAAGGGGCAAAGTAAACAATTCTCCTATAATTTTAAATGGACATTGTGTAATGCAAAAGGTCTGTTACTTATAAGAATAAAGGGAGATGCTATACTAGAGGGTGCAAGCGCCCCCCCTGTCCCACCTTGGCTACGCCTATGCACACAGGGCCTAGCCTAGATTGTGGATGACTCAATTTAAAGTCGCGTTTTCACTTAGTGTTCACTTACTTAGCGTTTCATTAATATTAGTTTAATACGGTAATTGGAAACGTCAGTGAGCAAACATGTTTTGTGCGATAATTGCTCGATTGTTGAGCTCATTTTTATAGGAAAGTAGGCGGTCGAGCAAGCGGTCCCACGTGATGGTAAATGTTACCGCCGACCGTGTTACCGATGGATACCCGCAACATCAGGAGGTATGCGGTTGCGCTGCCGACCATGCAAAATCCTATTCACGGCTTTCTTGAAGAAACCCACATCGCGTAGCGTAATTGAAATACCCCTTGAGGCAGTTCATTCCACAGCCTACGGCCTATTAATTCCTTAAGACTTCAAACACAAAGAGGGCCAACACAATGCAGGCGCGAGCCAAACATTTTGCGAACAATGCAATCAAAAAATGCGCTGGCGAAACAATGTAAGAACAAGCCAGACACAGTAACAAATGTAACAGTGGGACAAACATAATGGAAAATCGGGTCAAGCACAGTGAAAGAGCGAGCTGAATACATTGTTAAACCAATGTGAGAGCGGGCCAAATGTTACAAAAGTGGGCAAACATAATGCGAGGACGGGCAAAACACAGTGCAAGAGCGGGCGCGGTTGCCTACAACCTAAGATTTGTTATTAACCGCCAAGGTCGCGCTCGGCCTCTGAACGAGACTGACGTTTCAGTACATTTAAAAAAGTCGCAGCCGCGCCTGCCTTGTAATGTATTTGAGATCTATTTATTTTCAATTGGTGTCCTAAATACTGCTTTATGTCTGATCTATTCTTTAGTTCGGTGTAAAAACTGTGTGGCCCCAAGAAAATCATCAATATCCATAATGCGAAATACATCTAATACCGCTTTTTTTGTTTAGTTCTTAGTAGCTAACATGTTTGCTCGCTTCCACGTTTGAAAGTTTACAATAACCAATAAATACTGCACTTGTTAGTACTTAATCTCTGTCCTTGATGTTTTTATTAGGAGAGGAAATGAACTGTATTGCACCAACACTTGTTCAAAAATGTTGTGCGTTGGCTCATCGTAGCGAACAAGGAACATTTCTGTTTTGTTACAAACTACGAGGCGTATTCGAAAAGTAAGGGCCGTTCGCTTATATTTCAAAATCGACAAGTCGTAACACGTTTAAACTTGTGCATATCTGTACGTGCACTACTCGTGCAGCTATTTCAGGTGTTGTTTTGATTCAGTAGTCGTTTGCCTATCTGTGCGTACAGTAAACAATGTCCGCGATAATCGTTGCTCCCGCCAGCTGTGAAGTTCGCGCTGTAATAAGATTTTTGTGTGCAAAAGGATCTTCAGCTGCTGAAATTCATCGAGAGTTATGCCTAGTTTATGGACCTACTGTAATGAATGAAGGAAAGGTTAGACAATGGTGTCGTGATTTCAAAACTGGACGAACAAATGTTCATGACGAAGAGCGGAGTGGTAGGCCCAGTATGCAAACCGATGAAATTGTTTCTCTGGTGGACCAAAAACTGCGATCTGATCGTCGGTTGTCTAACCTTTCCTTCATTCATTACAGTAGGTCCATAAACTAGGCATAACTCTCGATGAATTTCAGCAGCTGAAGATCCTTTTGCACACAAAAATCTTATTACAGCGCGAACTTCACAGCTGGCGGGAGCAACGATTATCGCGGACATTGTTTACTGTACGCACAGATAGGCAAACGACTACTGAATCAAAACAACACCTGAAATAGCTGCACGAGTAGTGCACGTACAGATATGCACAAGTTTAAACGTGTTACGACTTGTCGATTTTGAAATATAAGCGAACGGCCCTTACTTTTCGAATACGCCTCGTATATTATGTACACTGAAGGTCATCTATTCAGCTGTTATAGACCAACAGTTATTATGCATGGCTAATGATAATGTTGAGCACTTTAAAGTTGAATTCCAATTTGACACCTCTAAAACATAAGATGTTTTTTATTTTCGCTTGCAAATCTGACAATATATATTTGGAACTTTATCACTGTTGTTTCAAACAAATCAAACGTGAAATTGCTCAACATTTCCATGGGCCCTTACCTACAATTTGTATATGTATAACAGACCGAACATCAGTAGAAGTCAAATATTTGCTCAGATAAAACTACTCATTCGACACACCAAGGAAAACGCGGCTTTACAGAATGTTAGCAAAATCGTTATTTATTATATTGAATAGGTGATGATTGCGATAAGGGAATGTCCAGGAGCGTTTTTTGCAGGATTCTTTTGGATTTAGTTGCTGCTTTCGATAAGTTAAAGCACATTTTTTCTGACTACACACATTGAAATTTTCGCTTGTTTAATTTAAGAAACTCCTCGTGTAAAAGACGCTCGTATAGTATATGTGTATAAATTTTGCTGGCCACCCCAAGGAAGTGTTCTAGGCCCGTCCATTCTGAGGCCATTATTGAAACACAAATGACAAAACTATTTTCCCTCGGATATAAATCTGGGTTTTGACAGTGTGTAGATCCATTTTAACCCTTCATTGTAAGATCTACATGTTGTTCTGAACAACTATTCTTTAGGGTTGTCTGCAAATTGACCCTTGTTAGTTATTGAAATTATATTTATACATACATACTCGTATAGTTACTGTTTTCACAATTTGTGTATTTGTATTAAAATGGTGACCATAAGTTGAAATTAATAAAAAGTGTATTGTTATGCAGAAAATTACAGGCATAATGTTCGTTATGAATAAAAAGATGTCATGAGTACATGCTTGTCTTTGCAGACATGACAATGTTGACTCCTTTTCGATGCAACTTTAGTTCCCGAAATAACCATTGGGAAGGTGAACATGTAAAATAACTCTTGTAAATTTTGTTACTTGTTTTAATGTTATTTATCTGCTTTTATAATGAAATCACGGGCAGCACTAAAGTGTTAATTGGTTACAATGTTTGACATTAGCTTGTGTAAATTTTGTTTTAGTCTCGATGGTGTAGTATTATTAGTTTTATTTGAAGGTGCTCGCCCCCGCCGTGACCATCCGTCGAACATTATCCCGATCTTATGTAATACTAGACAGTCGTATTTTCAAAACTGGAGTAATTATTATGAGATTAGTATCAACAACTTTACAGGTGTGTTATTTAATATTTTTATTGTAATGAATTTCATTATGATCTTTTCAATTAAAGTCCACAGTACAATAATCAAGCCATGGTTGGGGTTATATACTCATTGAACACCTCGGTGCTACCATCCTTATGTAAATAAACAACAATTACGTGATATTTGTAGCGTGATACAAATACAAAACATTCATGGATTTAACCATTACGGGAATAATGTTAGATCGTTATCTTATGAATTTATAATACAATAACTATGGCATAAATTATTAAATATTTAAAAAGAAATAAAATTAATCATGAAGACAACTATGTCGTAAAATTGAACCTTATGTTTAAATTTAAAAGTTTCAAAAATATAGCCTGTACGAAGGTGCGTTATTCATTAAGATAATCGCAGGTCAGTAATTACGTTTCTACCTTTCCTATGTATATCCCTTAGCATACTCTTATAAAAATGTCATGACATTGAAATATGTCACGTTTCAAGTTACCAAGTCTTTTGTAGAAATATCAAGGTCAGCAATGTTGGCTATGTTTAGGTACACCTTGCAAGCGCACCACGCGGGCGACAGCCGAAATTGTGGAACTATATTCATAGAGTATAAAAAAACATGGACACTAGTTTCGAATATGTGACATTTACACGAATAGACTATAAAGTGAAGTTAGTCTGTGGCTGAATGTAGGCATCACGCGTAAGTAAACTTCCCATGTCACGAAATACGTTCATCTTATAATATACTCCGCTTTTATTATAAATATAAAGAATTGGCTAACCGATTACTCGTAATCAAGATATTGTGATGTTGCGTGATGTTTGTATTGGTTGCTTTAACTGAATGAACAGGTTTGTTGAATGAATAGCACTAGCGGTTGGCGCCACCATCGCCTATTGCATAAGCTGATAATGAGCTGCTCGGTGGCGCACGACTGCGCCTGCTTCACTGTCGCAAGTAGCGCGGCGTCTGGCGCTACACATGCCACCCACGGAAGTCCACCTTTAAAAGTTTGGTCTACGAAGAACAATAGGATTATAATCAATGTAGTGAGGAGTCGACGTAATGAATATACATTCCCAAGGCCGGCTGCGTCGCTTTACTTATCCAGTCAAAAGCATTTGATAATACTCTATTTTTATATGTACACAACTTAAGTTATTTTATAGGACGCATAGCCAACTGTGCTGGATAGATGAATTTATAAAGTTGTAATTTATTTATTTTCCCTCTAGTGCGAGTCAAGTGAGTGGTTCGATGTAAAGTGCATAAAGCAATAAATGATATTACAAAAATTAATACTTGTTTCACAACAACAATGTGGCATTCGATTGCTCCACCACTTGTTTAATAACTATGATATGGTATATACACCTTTTCATGTTACTGACTTTTATGGGTTATTTGACAACTAGTTGTTGAATAAGTTATTTTATTCGATAACCAGAGATTCCCATTAAAAGAGTTCCAAATTCATTTCAAAATTAGCTAGAGACAAGGTTCGGAACAATGTGTTACCGTATAAAATAAAATGGGAACTGATGCGTTAAGATCGCCTTTACGTAAACGTACGTACTCGAGACACCATACTCTGTTTCTGTTTGCAGCTTTATTGTTGCCTCGAGAAAAGGGAGGGTGCTGTGCTCGGTAATCCAGTAATCCTAGACACAACGATACTATCAGCCTGTTTCTATTGCTGTATACAAACTATTCCTGTCTTCAAGTGGTCTCGTAGTGTTGGGTTCGGAAACAGACGCGTAGTGTGAATGCACTCGCCAACGGGTCTCACGATCGTGACACTACATCTAACATTACACTCCACACTATACAGGCTCCACACGAGACAGTTTTGATTATATGGATATTTATCGATCTACTTATAAATACCAGCTGGATGTAAGGCGTATGTGGGTAATGTGGGACAGTCTTCATTTACATAGTCCTCAACCCCTCAATCGTTGGTGCTGCGGTAGATATGATTTACCCATTGGCATTTCGTAACAATAAATAATAATTTGTTTGTAAGATAATGAAATAACATCATCGTTTTATCCAAATATTTGCAAATGACAATGAATTAAGTCCCCTTTCATAATTGATTTAATTTTCCTCCGAATTTGCTGATTGTACCATGTAAGTCCCACCGCTTGACTTGAGGCGAATTTGGCTTCTATTTACATTATAATCGCATACAATGAATCTATTTGTATACAGGTGTCCGATAATCTCCCGAATCTTGAAACCATGAATTCTGTTCAAGATTTTGAGTTCATTGACATAAAAATAATGCGAATATATTTTTGCAAAAAAATCGATTATTTCAGTTATTACCAAATTTTCATACAATTTGCCACAATTGGACATATCTACAAGTAAATATCTAACATTATATATAAATTGTAGTATCCTTGGCCGCACTTGGTACGCACATGTTACGAGCGCATGTCCGCACTCGCCGGTCTATCCGACGTTACGCCCCACCAACATGCGCTACAAGACAGTATTGATTAGATCGACATCATTTATCGATCTACGTACACACTCTACAATAATAAGGAGAATACACGCTTTCAGGCTTTGGGAAACGATCGGACACTGTATGTTGCGGTCGCAAGAGATGATTTTTACAGAACAGTCGACGCAATGGGAGCCATATAACTATACTGTTTGGTATTAGATAGTTTTTGTTGTTCGTTGTAATTAGTTATCGCATAATTAGGAGAATTTTTATGTAAATAAATAAAGGATTCCTTTATATATATTGTTTTATTTGCAATATACTACTATTTATTACTGATGCTAAAATCTATGAACATTTAAATAACAATGAGATCAAGATGATTATAAATACGTTTTATAAACAAACAAATTTATGTTTTATATGTAAAAATATGATCCATATTCAAATTGAACTTCTCACCAAACTTGAGCTTCCTCGGCGGATGCTGTAACAATAAAAACATGGAGATATCCGGTAACGCTCTAGTTTTCGAAATATTGAGACTAGTGAACAAAAAAATACTGCTTTATTTTAAAAATAAGATGTTAGAAAATGTCTCGGTGGCACGTGTGCATGGGTTTGAAACTAGATGAAATATGGGTTATTCCACTTCGTGCACTTGGCTGATATCGCCTCCGCGAATAAAGTCCCAATCACCACCCAATGATAAATTCCCTGGGTGAATAAAGGCTGTACAATACCTTCATGAAGAAGGTTTTATTATTAAATTACTGCAACATGTCAGGAGCCAATAACGAATCTAACGATCGTCCGCCGTTTCCTAATTAGCATAGATAATTGTAAGCTGCGGTCATCAGTCGTCGTACAACAGACATGGCGAAACACATTGCATTTTCGCTTTTGAATTTTAACCAGTGCGTAACCATTAGATAATTCCTCGAATGGAGACCACATACCGGGAATCGTAGCTTTGAAGGAGGTGGATTCACTAGTGATTTGAAGAAAGTCGTTGCTAGTGGCTAGAGCCACTAGCAACGAGAAGAGCAGAAGATCTTTTGTTGTCGTCCTTGAGAGAGGCCTGTATCCTGCAGTGGAGAGACAGGCTGATGGCAGTGGCGTGTATTGGTTTTAAAACTTGATAAACGGGTCTTTAAGGTATCCTATATAAAAAAAAATATTTAATCTACTAGAAAATAAATAAATAAAGAGCACTAACAACGCTAGCAACCGCGTTTGATTTCGCCTACGTTAACATGGGTTTAGCGTAGATAAGTATTAGTTAAATGGCAAGCTTTGCTTATGTGATGCACGAAACTGAAAATTAATTTAAATTAATTGAAAACAAAACTATTTTATATTAAATTTTATAAAAATAAATGTCAGATCTCGTGCTTGCGGCCCTCTCCGGTCGGGGGCCCCCTCTGGCCGGGGGCCCGTGGCATTTTGCCCGCTATGCCACCCTATAGTTACGCCACTGCCCCTGGCTGATGGTATGGTACCTTTCCGACCCACAGACTAAATCTCAACTATTTGTAACGTAGGAAAAAAGGGTGATATTTTCCCAATAGCATAACCAATTAATGGTTCCGTTAAATTAATTTCATTACTTACGATTCAACTAATTTTCCACCCCTTAATCGCTCTTAGACCATTTATATACATCGACTATACTAAAACTTCATGTACCATTACATAAGTATGTAAATTATTTGCTATGGAAAAGGAAAATACTTCAGCAATTTATTATGAGTAAAAAATAAGTTAATGTTTGCTTAATTTAATCCGATTCTACGCAGTATTCCAATATTTCAGTTGTGCCCCCTGGTAAAGAGAAAATCAATTGCCAACAGAAAGGCACAAAGTTGATCTGAAGCGAGTTAAAAATCTACAAATTCCTATGGGTTAACTAGTTGAGCTTTGCTAGTTGGTTTGTGGGTCGGAAAGGGTATGGTAGGCAAGAAAGTTACTTTACCACAGTATCACCACTTCTAAATGTTGCCCTAGTGAGTCTGATGCCTGTCTCCTCCGCGCTCAGTCCATACAGTGCGCATATCGCCCGAGCCTCATCTTCGCTGTTGAATAACAACCAGTTGGTGAGGATACTCGTCGGAATCGTGAAGTGGTGGCTGTTGTACGAGTGACTCATCTTATGTAAAGCATCCCTGAAATAATTATAAGTCAAGTGCTGTTTGGCCCACCACCGCCATTGAAATACAGGAGAAATTGATTAGACCGCTATTTTACTATTTTTACCGTATTAAGCTTACGCGGGAATTACAATCATAGATAAAAAAAACACGCTAGAAAAACGAGCTATTTTTATTTAATTTCTAAAATTGTAACCATAGACTACTTATGCAATAAAATTTTATTTTTTAAGCACTCGTGGATAATCCAATACAGTTATTCCATTTTACGTCTCTCGATTAGTAAATTTATTTTGTCCCCAAATTATTATTTTCCCCAGATTTATTTAACTCTCAGATATACGGATTTCCTCATAATTTTGTCCTTTCCAACGAGGCAGTGTCAATTGAAAATTTTGTACCTAAGTGATACAAGAGCCACGGTTATAGCCTCACGATTATGGGTCAAGAATACCTCTATTATTTACTGCTTTTATAATGTTAAAAAATAGCTTTAATATAGTTTTGGGTTAGGTGCCTCAGGAAATGATCAAAGGACTTTTAGGAAAGTGTTTAAAATTTTCCTCTTATAGTGTCCCTCTTAACATTTCTGTATTATTCCCGGTTCCTCTTTTCACATTTCCTCCCAATTATTTGCATTTCCCTTTTAAAACCCCCCTTTTAATTATATTATACATTTAAATTATGTTTACCTTTGCAAAACGGGCATGTAGACGGAGAGCGCGCAGTATGTGAGCGGGCACAGTAATTTCATCATCCTGGTCACACATAAATAATTTCCGCGCATGTTCGCGAGCGCTATTTGGTAAGATAATTGCACATTAGGAGTGCTGAAACAATACTCTTATACTGTGAATCGCGTCTTTAACGCGTACAAGTTTTTAATTAATTCAATGTGAATATTAGAAAACGGTCTGTGAAATTAAATTAAGTCACAAGTTAGAATAGGATTGCCACATTGGACGTTACTAACAGGAGTATCATTACAACCATGCATGAGTTTAAATTATAACCCATGTATTAAATATTACTACAATGGGTTTGCAATTAGTCTTACATTCAATTAATGATATTTTATACATAGATACGTTACTCGCGCTCTAAAAGTGGCAATATGAAAGGAAGGTATCGTAGCCGGCAAACTTCTTGAGCATTAGTTGACGTAGTGGGGGAATGTTCGCTCATTGTACACTTACGTGCAAAAAAAGTATTCACTCTTATATAATTGTACTCTCATATTAATTAGGGTATTAAAAAGCTTATACGTATTTATTTATATATTTATTAGAAAATCAACATAAAATACAGGATAATAATTGTAAAAATTTAATCTTTTTACATGTAAAATAGATATTCCTTCCATTAGGTCAAAACTAGAGCTGGTGCCAGGTCTTGGTCAGTTGAAGCGAAGCTGGTACTAGTCATTGCTTCTTCGTTATCATGTTCTTGATCATCATCATCACTGTTATCATCATCCGAGTCGCTAACATCATCAGCAAAAATGACAAACTGGTCAGTGACTAAATCTACCACGTGATCACTTTTTATATACTCTGCCTCGATTTCTTTGACCCTTAGACATAATTTTACCCATTCGCTAGCGCCCATCATCGCAACCTTTTCCTTTACGAGCTCTATTACTTTGCCAGTATTCCAGCTGACATTTTTGCTACCGACATACCCTTTAATAGCTGCCCAAGCCATCTCAATGGGGTTGAGATCTGGATGGTATGGAGGTAAGCGAAGCACTGAGTGGTTGTGGTCTAATAAAATTTTATCAATCACCTTATGTGCTTTTATCAAGTTAAACAGCTGGGGTTTCAACATATTTTCATTGTATTGAATGCCCTTTTCTTGTAACCATTTCTCCATAACTGCTTTTTTAGAATTAGTAGTTGGCGCGGGATCAGACTGTTTGTTGTGATATGATGCATTATCAACTACTACAACGGAATTCGGTGGCAGATTTGGTAGCAATTGACAACGCAGCCATTTTTCGTAGTTTACAAAGTTCATGTTGTCGTGCCCTTTTGAAATTGGTCTTTTTAAACCCCTAGTTGACCCATCTGACCACGAGTTACCACTGGCATGTGATGAGTCGACATAGGACTCATCGGTGTATACTATCGGTCTCCCTTCTTGCCTATATTTAATAATATTTTCCAGATATTCGATCCGTAGTAATCGAATGTTGCTTTTTTAAATTAACAGCTTTACATTATTTTCTGTTTTTTTCCATCTAAAGCCTAACTCTTTCAAAATTCGTCGTTCCGAGCCATTAAAATTTATATCTTCTTTTAATTTTTTACGAAGCCTTTTCACGGTAGGTAGTTCATTGTTTGTATTATGGTAATTATGAATACATCTTTTTATAACAGATTGGTCGAAACTATCAATTTCGGTGACTTTCTTTTTCCCAGATGTTTTGACAGATGTTTTTGTTGTTACAAAATACAAAGTTGTTGTTATGATAACAAAAAAACGTCAACAAACAATAACGAAGGACTTTTTCACTGCACGCAAGTGTATTCGGGAGCGAGCGGAACGTGGACGCGGTGCGGGAGGCAAAGGTCGACTGATCTATCAATAACGCGCTCGATACGATACTCCCCCGCCATCGCGCCCCGCACTCACCACCAAAGAGACCTAAAATTTGGTTCTGCGCAGTCAAGGTCATTTGCTCAAGAAGTTTGTCGGCTACTGTAATTGCCTAGAGTTCACTTAGTCGCTGGTCCGACGTGGTCGACCGCTTTTTATGACGCGTAACTTAGAATGTATGTTTATCTCTTTTAACAACAGGGTTCCTGTATTGGGCTGTGATTTTCCAGACATTTCGTCGTATAAATATGTAAATATTAGTAGCTATAGTAATATTTAGCTGTTTTTAGAGTGCATCTAGTAAGAGTATAACGTGTCCATTTATAAAATGTCATTGCATTCAATAGCATTCCAAAATTACTAGAAAAAAGTATAACGTGTCCATTTATAAAATGTCATTGCATTCAATAGCATTCCAAAATTACTAGAAAAAAGTATAACGTGTCCATTTATAAAATGTCATTGCATTCAATAGCATTCCAAAATTACTAGAAAAAAAGTATAACGTGTCCATTTATAAAATGTCATTACATTCAATAGCATTCCAAAATGACCTACTAGAAAAAATATGAAAACTTTAGACTGTTTAAATTGTATAAATAATTTATTACATTAGAACGTGCAGAGACAAAACATAATTAAAACAAAAGTTTGTTCAATTCGGATTAAATATTGCTACTCTGATATTATTACTATAAGATTTGTACAAAGTTATTAAGTTAAATTAGTATTTCTAATGAATTTTCGAAGAATTTACCATTTTATATTCCTCGGCAGATTTAAATATCTACATAAAGGATGTATATCATTCAAATTGCACAGTATATACAAACTTTCCATTAACAGTCTATGACAGGTCAGTTTTGTATCACCGCTTATGTCTAATTTAGACACAAATTCAGTCAAATTATCCACATCTTTGGACTGGTCTATTGTGTCACAACAACTTAGAAACCATTTGAGACATTCCAGTATGTATTTTTGATTGAGAACTGGATCATATTCTTGTATCTGGTGCTCGCATAACCTATAAAAAATAGACATGTACTACTTTACTATAAGAAGTGTTTTTAGCATTTTTTTGATGCTAGAAGAAATTAATACAATAGCATTACTACATATTACACAATAAGGTAGGTAAATAGTACAGTTTATCGCACACTAGAGAATACAGTGAAAGTGAAACAAAAACATAAATAATAGGTATAAAGAAGGTAGGCCCTATCACTATATTTTCTAGGCAATCTTAGGGCGAGAGGGAACACGAGAATAATAGAGATGGTCATTGCACTGTTACACGTTGCAATCTAATAAGTGCTCTATGTTCAGTAGCTCTCGAATTATTTACTCCATGAAAATGGAACATTCTTATTACATAGTACTTAAGTTTTAAGTTCGACTTTTTAATGAACTCCCTCTCATCTGCTTCACCAGACTTCTTTGATAAGAACGTATGATGTGTCATCTAGTCTACTCTCATACCGCTGCTAGATGGTGCATATATTATAATTACTAAAAAGAAATACATATGTAATGAATGTATTTCTACCAATCACTAGAAATAAATTCCAAATAATAATAATACATATTAAATGCCATACATAATAATACTGTTATACTGGGTAAATCTAAGGTAATCAACTTCACTGATAAAAAATATTTACAACATTATATTGGGGTCTTACATATAAAATTGCCGTTTTCAATTGAATTGAACTTAGTTATCTTGCATTTGGCTTGGAATTCCAAATTCAAATTAATTTCAATTTAAAGCTATGATACTTTTTTAAAATCAGTTATTCATCTGTTTTTCCATCAAACGACATTTTGCTTAGATGTCTCATATTTTCGAATATGAGTTCCGTAGTGGCAGCAACAGCATAGATAATGTCACAGCAGTATCGATGTGTACGCACCGCAAACGAGGGCGTGGTGCCTTTTTAGTTTGATCGTTTCGTTCTAGAAATTTCGACCTCAAGAACTAGCCCTGTGGACGTCTGGACGAACGGAGACTGAAGTCGATACTGACCAACTGAAAGCAATAGTGGAAGAGGATTCATCTCAAACCACGTCTGAGTTAGCAGCAGCCTCCGGCATAAGTGACAAAACGATATTGACTCATTTCTGTCAAATCTGGAAAGTCAAGAAGCTCGAAACGTGGATACTGTATCAGCTTAATGAAAGTCAACTGTAAACGCCTGTCGAAGCTTGTCTTACTTTGCTGAATCGGACAAAAATGTAGGGATTCTGAATCCTATTGTCACTTGTAATGAAAAGTGGATCCTGTATGATAATCGTAAACGTTCATCACAATGGTTAAACCCAAAAGACACAGCTTAACAATATCCCAAACATAAATTGATTCAAAAGAAGAATATGGTGGTCCTGTGCCGGTATTATCCACTACAGCTTCTTGAGATCTGTCACAACAATTAATGCAGATTGTGCAAGGGCATAGTCAGAATTTTATCCAGGGTGTGGCAAAAGCAAACAATTTTTCCAGGGTCGGACAAAGCAAACAATTTTCTTATAATTTAAATAGAGGTAGTGTTTACGATGCGCGCACTAGGCGCGCACCTGCCTCGCGTTTACGCGAAAGCAGCCCGAGGAATGTGCACTCGGGCCCAAATGTAGTAAACTTACTCAATAACCACCACAATGGTGGGTAAGCACAATAATAGGATATACAGGCCTCACTTACCCCAGGTGGTTTTGCCCACGCACAAATCTGGAAAGTGTTCCTACGCTAGTCCCTACTAGACGTGACCTATCTTAGTGTGATTGAATAAATAAATACATAAATTCCCAATAAATACTTGTGTAGTAATCCAAGTCTCGTCCTGTGGTGAGCCGGTGGCCGCTATCGTTCGGCAACTCACACCCGGCAGCAAATCACCTCGAGAAATCACTCCAAACCACAAGCACAATCACACCCAAACAATTCCAACCAAAACACTCGCGTGGCACAAGGATATCGCGAACAAGACCTATTAATAGGCGCGAATATCAATAATCAACTGTCCGAGACCGCGGTGTGAATTTAACTCCAAATCTAACTCTGCTCGCCGCCGAGCGCGTGTTACTACTCCAAAATATCAAACCGCCTTCAATATGGCGTGGACAAAAAAATGTTGCTTCGAAATAATCAATGTATGCGGGTATGCAAAGACGCTCGCGCCAATTTCAAACAATCCCCCGTCCCGAGCCGAAGTATTCGGGTCGCTAATCAATGGGTAGGCGGGATAATGTCGCGACGGCCCGCTTCAATTTCTGCTCTTCAAGAAACTCACACACATCCCTTAAGTAGTTATTGGCCCCATGAAAATTAGTTCCGTTGTCGGAACTAATCAAGGTAGGGAGTCCCCTATGAGATACAAATCGGCTGAGGGCCGCTACGAAGGCTTCTGTGGAGAGAGCAGACACAACTTCCAAGTGTGTGGCCTTAGTAGACAGGCACACAAAAACACACAAATATGCCTTTACGGATTTGGCATTACGAAGCTGAGATGACTTCACCAAAAAAGGACCAGCAAAATCCGTACCAACTGTGGCAAAGGGTCTAGACTCAGAGACTCGGTCCGCGGGCAAATCGCCCATCTGGGGTTGCATGGTAGAAGCTTTAGTTCGGTAACAAGACATGCAACGAAAAATGACTCCCCGGACGAGTCGTCTAGCCGACAAAATCCAAAATTCGCGTTGCAAAATCGCCAACAGTGCGTTACAGCCTGCATGGGAGTTCTTGAGGTGTCGATCCATCGCCAGCAAACGCACCAAATGTCCATCTTTCGGCAAGAGAAGAGGATGGCGGACACCATGAGGCAAATTGGCATGTCTAAGCCGACCTCCCACGCGCAGTAGACCCGAAGGATCCACAAAGGGATTCAATCGCACAATAGCGCCTTTCAATTTAGCGGGACCTTCCTTCATAGATTTTAACTCTGAAGCGAAGCTAACAGACTGTACTACGCGAATCCAACTCAATAGCGCTTCATGTCGTTCCTCAGACGAGATGAAGGCTGACAACAATTTATTCTGTGGGTTTTTAACATTGTGACGCCAACGTCTAACCCAAGCTGTCACATTCAAAAGTTTATCCAGTGAGCTGTACCTGGCCAGCAAAACATCGGGATCACATGATGATTCCGCTGCTTGGCCGCTCCCGGCACCATCGGCCACTGGTAAACTTACAAAGCCTATCGCAGGCTGAACTAGAGTGATCCGTGAGGCCGGCCAAATTGACACTGGTCCCTTCAGCCAGTCCGGACCCCACCACAACGGATGTCCAATAATCTCTAGCGCTGAGCATCCACGTGATGCACAATCAGCTGGGTTTATATCGCCAGGGACATGTCGCCAAATCAATCTAGCTTGCGATCTGGATCTGGCCTGGATCTGGGAAACACGGTTCGCCACAAACACCTCCAAGGTGTGAACAGAAGCTCGCAACCAACAAAGCACAATTTGACTGTCTGTCCATGCAAAGACGTCTACTAACTCTACGGAACGCCCTAGAGTAGCGACGACATGATTCAAGAGACGAGTCAAGAGAGTGGCGCCTGACAATTCTAGCTTCGGTATTGTCATACGCGAGCGAATAGGCGCAACCTTGCTCTTTGCTAGAACCGGCGAGACCAAAACATGTCCAGCAGCATCCACTGTGCGTAGATAAACAACCGCTGCATATCCTCGCTCGGAAGCATCACAAAAGCCATGAAGGCTAGCTCGATATTTTCCAGACGGAAGGAAACGTCTGGGCAAGGAAACCCGATTGAGAGCTGGGAGGGATGACACAAACTCATGCCATTCCAACAATAACTCTCCATGAAGAGGCTCATCCCACGACAATTCAGCAGCCCATAATTTCTGCAAGAAACATTTCGCCCAAAAAATAACTGGACTGATCCAAAGGTCCAATTGGCTCACCAACCAAGCTGAGACTATACAGCCCTGGGCACCCGAGTCCAAAAGGGCACGAACAACAATCGAGTTGCCCTTCGGGTCCCATACCCGCACAGAGACCGTAGGCAAAAGGATGGTCTCTGGGTTCTCAGCGTGGTGAGCTGCAAGTCCCTAACGGGAGAAGTTACGGAGAGAGGGCTCCCTCCACGAGTGCGGCAGGGGACGATAACTGTCTACCCTGCCCTTACCGCGACGACCCTGCACAACATGTGCGGATGAGAGGGGGGCTGCAGCCTGCCCTCCTAGGCGGGGTGGATGCCGCTCCAACCTCGGTCGCTCCAACAGCGAGGGGGAGAATCTCCGGTTGCGGTAGACTGGTGAGTACTCCGCAAACCCAACAGCGCCTCTAGGGGGTGGCGAATGCCTACCCCCGCCCGTAAGGGCTCGATCCTGGGCGCTGGACCTGGCAGGACTGTCACCACCAGCGCGAGCAGTCAAATGTCGCTCAGCATCACGAACACCAGCACCCTCCTGGTTGCGGTTCGCACACAAAATGACGTGGTGAGCACCACCACATTGTCCACATGGACGAGGCTGAGGACACTCGCTGGAAGTGACCCTCCAGACAATGATAACACAATCGCCTCTCCTTGGCGATGTGTCGACGCGCTGCTACGCGCAAAGCCACAAATTTGTGACAAGCAGTCATCCGGTGGCCGGAGCGCTTGCAGAATCTGCAAGCCACGGACTCCTCTTGGGAGACCCCATATCTCGGCCGTGACTGCTTGAAACCCGGCTGACCCTGCGGTCGGGCCAGTGGTCGCTCTCGGCGAACACTAGGCTGCGGCACCAAGGGAGTGGAACCCTCCACGGTATCCACCTTGCGACACTCGTCTTCCAGGAAACTTTCGAGTTCCTCATAGGAAGGCAAGTGAGTGGAGCTGTCCCCACCATATTGTCGCTCAAAACGCAGCCGCATCTCCAAAGGCAGTTTCGCCAAAACAATATGGAGCAGCAAAAAGGACCACTGGTCCACTGGTAAGTCCAATCGCCTTAAGGCGTTAACCGCCACCAAAACAGGGTTTACAATGTCTGTCCGTAAGGCTGACGCACAAGCAACCTTAGGCAGGTTCAAAATTTGCCCCACATGGGTGTCAGCCAAAAGGCGCACGTTGTGGTAACGGCGCTTCAACAAGTCTATGGCTGTCGAGTAGGTGCTGTCATCGACCTTCAGGTGCTGTACCAGGCCTAGAGCCTCTCCCTGTAAGGAGGCCAACAGGTACGCCATTTTTTGAGCAGCTGACAGGTCGGTATGGGAGTCCACCAAACTGTTGAACATCCCATAGTAGCTCAACCACTGGTCCAAATCACCGTCAAAGGTGGGAAGGTTGAGCGTGGGGAGACGACCCAACAAGGCGTGGGGTGCAACAAGTGAATCCCCACCAGAGGGAGCTGAGATGTGGGAGACCGCCTCGTTAATGGTGTCCACAAACTCGTATATTTGGCCAAAGTCCGCTTCATATCGCTGCTTCTGCTCGTCCGGTACAGGCGTTTCCAAATTCGCCATAAATGTCAAGCCCTCAGCATAACTCCTATCTAACGCCACCAAACGGGCTGGCATTTCACTCGCCCGGGCGAGTAAGGCTTGCTTCCGGTCCGGGCGGTTGACCCTTGCAACCGCAGAAGAAAACCATCTCAGCTGCGCAGTCATTGCGGACTGATGTGTGGAAAAGGTCACCTTGACAGACATGTCTACACCTCAGGACGCACGCAATACAAAACAAAAACCAAAAATAAAAACAAAAATAAAAGTAAAAAAAAACAACAATAACAAAAAAAATTAACAAAATAAATAAAAAAAAACAAAAAATGCAGTGGAAGTACAATAAAAAACAAAAGGGGTGCGTATGTGTCTTCAAGAAGGTATAACCGTCCAAAATATTAATTAAGACTACCTGACAAAACAACAACAAAAAAAACAAATTAAATTATCAAATTAAAATAAACGCAACCAAAAAATGTACACGAGCGTGGACTCAATAAAACCACAATGTCCAGCTATCAAAAAAAAAACGTGAAGCGTTATATCCAAAAAAATCATTAACGCGTGTGGGTAACTAGCCAGCTACTAAACGTCGCACGCCTGGATTCAAAATATCTTCAGAATATAAATTATACGTAGGGCCTAGCCTTCAAACCGTGAACGTAAAATAAAAATCAAAAACCAAATATTTAAACCAAATTACCAATATACAAAAACAAAAAGTCATCAATATTAACTACCTAACGGTATTATCAATATCATCAATATCAAGTAACGGTATCAAACCACGCTCTGCTACCAGATGTTTACGATGTAGCAGGAGCGTGGACCCAATATACGCAAGGCCCTTAACACGTGAAGTTACAATTATCACGAACAAATATTGAATAATGACAAAACAAAAAAAACAAAATAATGGTTGATGACGGTATCAACCACGCTCTGCTACCAGATGTTTACGATGCGCGCACTAGGCGCGCACCTGCCTCGCGTTTACGCGAAAGCAGCCCGAGGAATGTGCACTCGGGCCCAAATGTAGTAAACTTACTCAATAACCACCACAATGGTGGGTAAGCACAATAATAGGATATACAGGCCTCACTTACCCCAGGTGGTTTTGCCCACGCACAAATCTGGAAAGTGTTCCTACGCTAGTCCCTACTAGACGTGACCTATCTTAGTGTGATTGAATAAATAAATACATAAATTCCCAATAAATACTTGTGTAGTAATCCAAGTCTCGTCCTGTGGTGAGCCGGTGGCCGCTATCGTTCGGCAACTCACACCCGGCAGCAAATCACCTCGAGAAATCACTCCAAACCACAAGCACAATCACACCCAAACAATTCCAACCAAAACACTCGCGTGGCACAAGGATATCGCGAACAAGACCTATTAATAGGCGCGAATATCAATAATCAACTGTCCGAGACCGCGGTGTGAATTTAACTCCAAATCTAACTCTGCTCGCCGCCGAGCGCGTGTTACTACTCCAAAATATCAAACCGCCTTCAATATGGCGGGGACAAAAAAATGTTGCTTCGAAATAATCAATGTATGCGGGTATGCAAAGACGCTCGCGCCAATTTCAAACAGGTAGTGTAATGCAGAAAGTCTGTTACTTATTGTTCTCTATGTTAAGAAGATGATGGATGATGGACTACAAACGATGATGGATAGATAAGCTCGCTATTAAACAATCGAGGGTGGTCAATCGCTCTAGTCTACTGCTTCTCCATGATAACGCTCGCCCACGCACTGCACGACAGACAATTTTAAAGTTACTCTCGTCACCCAGTCATCCATCGTACTCGCCAGACCTTGACCCTACTGATTTCCATTTTGTTCAGAATTTGGATAACTTTTCATAGGGGAAAAAATTAAACTCTGATGAGGCAGTGAAAAACGCTAAAGAAAATTCATCCATTCCCATTCCCTAAGGGTTCTATGGCAGAGGCAACTTTTGCCATTTTAATCAACTTCCATTAAAATGGCAAAAATGCATTGATAATAATGGACAATACTATGATTAATTATATACATATTTTTCATATAAAATGGCAATTCCATAGGTAAGGACCTAATATTATAAATAAATCCACTATATAGCTGATTGCAAAAGCTCTTACCCATATTCCTACCACAAAATATCTGTTCACCAAAATGGATCCTCGAACTGTTTATACCCTGATAGATAAGTACAAATCATAATACAAAGTACATAATACAAATCATAAGTCACCTTTTATAAAAGGTGACTTATGATTTGTACTGTGTATACACAATAAACCTAAGCTAATGTAGGTGTAGTCACCGTATGTCACCATTAATCCATTCGCTTTCAATTTTTCGTGAGTTGCAGGGTAATTTTTATGCTCAGCACTGAAGAAAATATTAAACGCCTTTCAGCGTTTTCAGCACCCGATCAGGATATGTGCTTATAAAATCAGTTTTGTAGAGGAAATCGTTAGCATGGTGGTGTGTAAGTATCATAAGAGATCTTGTGTTATGCCGATCGGCGTGAATCACACTTGGTAGTTAGTATTAAAACACGCGATCGGCGTTTATCGCATCGATTGGGTTAAGTAAGTTCAAAAAGGTTGTTACTTACTTATTATTAAGATTAAAAACTAATTATTAAAAGTACTTACATATAACCAAAGTAAACATAGAATCTGATCATTGGGTCCAACAGAAGCATGCACTCCTGTGGTGGCAGTCTCTGTATGATCATGTCTTGCCTCACGCACCGCAGTCGGTCATTCACAAAGTCATACATAACTGTTAGTGGCACATCCTCTCTTTTTGCTACACTGAGTCAAAAATTACAAATATTGATACTGCTTGTCTTGCATGAAGAAAATGTATTAAGGTATAATAAAATAGTCACGTATCATATTTTATAATCATATTGAATCATCAGTAGATTGATTGAATTGTCACAACGAAATCTATTTCATGAGAATTTAAAAAAATGGGACATTTGACAGCTTATGAAAGGTCAATAGGACATTGAACATTTCAAAAACCTTATGAAAAGGTTTTTGAAATGTTGATTTTCTAAATATTATTTGTTATTAACTTTATTAATTAGTGCAGTATGTATTTTGAGCTATTTTTTTAAAATTGTAGAGTTACTTTTATTATGGTAGAGTTACTGTATTTTATATACAGCAGAGGTTCCCAAACATTTTTCTGTCACAGACCCTTTCTCAAAAACTATTAAACCCCGTTAACCAACAAGGGTAATTAATTAATTTACTTACTTACTTACTTACTTTACTCATGCTGGCATGCAACATGTAAGCAAGTACATACATGCTACAGTTTCTTCATGTCTGCACTTGCTTTGCTACGTTCGAGGCAATGCATAGACAATATATGTTTGTGCTATGTGTTATTTCATGCATTCTTACCTGTGACTCTTTTTGCATTGTACATAGAGATAAAAAAATTAATCTTCAGTGATAAAATCTTCTTAATTAGGCACCTATTATAATCATAGATATTTTGAACTAACAAATGAATAGCAGTGGTAAGGGGGTCTACTTGTAGCTGTCGTCGACCCCAACATTTTTTTATTGAAACTGTTGACCCCTAGACAGTTCAAATCGACCCCAGGGGGTCGATATCGACCACTTTGGGAATGACTGGTCTACAGGGTGCTATACTACCCCCATCTGATCTCAGCATAACAATTTAATACTTTCTTGAAATGCATGTATTTGTTTCAAATATATTGCTATTTCGTTTAAGTCATAGTAATAAACATATAGTGAAATGAATTTAAACATTTCCTCTATTTCTTGCTAAATTTGTAACAAGTAATCAACAAAGAAACAAACAAATAACATAGACTCCAATAATAACATATTAAATAATTAAATATGTAATATATTAGGTTTCATATAATGCAATTTTATATAAAGCATGTCCTTTAAGACATGATAAAATGACTTGTATTGGCTTAAAAGAAAAGAAAGTCGTCAATAGTGTGAAAGAGTAGAAAACTGTAAAGGAGAGACCATAATCTAGCAGCAGATACAGGCTGAGGTAAAGGGTGAGGGTAGGTCCTAATTAATTAGTATGAGGTAGGAAGATCTTACTTTAGCAGCAAATAGTGTACAGTATCCTTCAGCACCGGGAATGGACGCAATAGCTGAGGCACTGCCATCATAGAGTCTGCCGCTGACCGGCTATAGCATTTGACTAATTTCCTTACAGAATCTACTACCTCTAATACATGCACCATATTTTCTTTCTCTCGCCTGGAATATAAAAAGAAACTTGTACAGATATTTCTGCGAACTTAACTTAAAAACATTACTTTAATGTTAAATGTTCACAAAAATTGGAATTAATAACAGATACATAACATTACGGGCGACTATAGATTAGCATCACCTCATCTCTTCACGTGGGTGTCGTAAGACGCGACTACGGGATAACAAAGCTGCAACCACAAGCACTGAGGAACTACACCACCTCTGAAAGAGTGGACTCACCAACCCGTTTGAGCACCGTGGAGTTAAGGCCGATATCCATTATGCACAAGATAATGTGCATGAGGAGTCCCATATACTGAAAGGATTAATTGCATTGCATGTACTTACATTGCGACTTCTTCTGGTGGGCACATTGACTTACAAGTGCCTTCAATAATTTCACTTTCATCACTATTTAAATTGTTTTTGGAATGCAAATCTAAATACGACATTATTTATTTGTGTGAATATTTGATTTTCTTCTTTTTGACTTCAGAATTGAATCGATATTTAATTTAAAAATCTATCAGATTATGATTGGAAACTATAATGGTTGTAAGTATAGGTCGATTACAATGACAGCTGTCAAAGTGCCTCGAATAGAATAGTGCTGGACAATAATAATTAAATCGAGATTAATGTGTTTACCTACAAGAAAACCAATGATTTTTCATAGTGCAAAATAAATAATTTGCGAAAGTTATGTCGTTGATTTTACTGACAGCTGTCATTCTAATCAAGCTAGATTTAAAATAAAAGTACTTGACAAAAAAAAAATCTCTTCTGTCCTCAGTAAACCTACTATCACTTCACTGAGTGATTCCTCTCTTACTTCGACGGGACTGCACATTGATAGAATACATTTTAGACTAAATGTTTAAGAGGCTTCCAGAGGATGAGTTGCCCATACAAACGCAAAACCAAAATAATTTATAATTAGTACATATTTCCACCATATTATGATATTATTCGGATTCGGATAGCATTTATCTAGGTTTCTGCTTCTTTTTTGATTCAAAAACTTACCTAAAACGAAATGTAAGCGAATTGCATTTTGCATGTTTTTACGGCGTAAATGACACGTTTTCTTCTTATTTGTTTCGTATTAAAAACATTAATATTTATAAAAAGGTTCAAACTATAACATAGCATATATTGTCAAATTACGGATTACCAAATAAAAATTTAAATAACATTAAATTTTCATTCATCATTTTTGGTATTACGGAACACGTCCAAATTTATAACAAATTCTGAACGACTAGTGCTATCGCGTTAAGCACGGGTCCTGAGCGGTCAGTCAAACAGAGATAGTGATTCTATGCCGATTTTTGCACTCGCTTCGAATTGTAGTTGTGGGCTTCGTACGCTGGCCTCTTAATGCGAAAAAATCTTCACACAGGCTGAATGGCACGGATACCTGGAAGAGCTGGACTCTTTGGAAGCACACGAAAAACGCAGTCGCGTTCTTTCGTTTATTTTCCAAGGAGTTATTCTTTTATTTTTACGCTGCTTTCTATCATAAAACATGTAAAAATCTTTTTCTCAAATCCATAACATGCCTCGTTTCTGTTCGTATTATGAAGATAGAAAAGCATGCGTGACTATCTTTTGATTCTTATAGCGATTTACTCTTGTTTTTTAGAATCTCAACTATTACCAATTTTTTAAAGGATTATTGGTCTAGAATCTAAGTTTCTTATAACATTAGTGTTGCTTTCTTAATAATCGGAACTTGAAACTAATGATAAACAAAACGTGTCACGGGCTTACAGCATGGTTATCCTACATAACAGTTCGCATGGGCAATTCGCCGATGCTTAAGTTCTAGATTAAGTTATGACTACCTACTAGGTACACGCATTGTGCGGTTAATGACCACGCCTGGCTACTGTGGACTAAAGCGGGCATTACATTATCCAATTTGCAGAGCGCTAGATTAGTGCGCTAGCTAGTGCACTAGATGAGCGAGCGTGGCAGAGCCCATACGATCGCACTAGATTGGATCACTAACTGTCTAACTGTCTTTACACAATCCAAAATTAGCACGCTAGCTCACCTAGCGCTCTGCAAATTGGATAATGTAATGCCCGCTTAACGCAACTTCGCGGCCGCAACTCTAGCCATAAATTTGGTTGCCGCTCTGACCGTTTGTTTTAATCACTAACGTCATTCGGAACACAAACCAAAATGCGCTGCTACACAAACAGATCTTATTGATAGTGATTATGAGTTGACAGAGACGACGTCATACGAAAGAAAAGGAACGCTAGCGTTCCCTATATTACTTATGGCGCTATAGCGCCTAAATCCGATCAAGATCCTATTTGATCATTTGATGAGATATGTTTCAACTTATCATTCTGCTGCCCTTATCCCAATAAAATTCTAATAGGTATTACTATTAACAGCATTTTATTTTGTAATTTACAAAATTAATATATGTATTATGTAAGCAAATCGGTATTGGGGTGTTAGTTAAAGATGTTACGGAACTTCTGGGAAGAAAAATCCCAGTAGTCACGTCACGGGACAACTTCAATCGGATTACAGGACCTCTTTTTGTCGACCAAACAATCGCGAGGATCGGCAACATTTTTAGACAAATGATTTTGTTGATAGTGGACGTTTCACAAATTAGACTAACTGAGAATTGGACGTTTGGACATTTTGCGAATTGGACCAACGGCGACTAAATGATTGACGTGCGGGGAATTGGACGTTGGAAAATGCATTGTTGATAACAGAATTACCTATACCTCTTCACTGGAACAGTGGCACTAGACGTTTTTTTTCCTATGTGCCACCAGTAGCAAAAACAGTGGCAAACAACGGAATAAATCGAATTGACTGGACATTCAGGGAATTGGATCTATTAAAAAAGTCATATTATGTTATACCTACAAGCACCATAGGGCAGGCACATTTGAGTCAGTAGCTCTCGAATTCTTTAATTCATATGTGTTTTAATTCATTGAAACTCTCCTCATCTGCTTCATAGAAGTTAGAAGTTACCATCCAGGATTCTTTGATAAGAACGTATGATGTTTCATCTAGTCTATTCCTATATCGATGTCCTGAGCAGAGCCGATGCTTCTTCAAAAACGTTCCAAGGTATTTATTGTAATAGGGGCGATGGGCATAAATGAAACGGATATTAGGTATGTAGGTATAATAAAAAAACACTAACAATTTAATTTAAAATATCACCACGTTAATGTACATTGTATTAAAAATATTACATTTTTATTATATCTTCTTTCAGTACATTAAGCTCCTTTGCGTGTAACCACTTGATACCCGTTGCGGAAGCTGCACTAGCTCCTCTTGAAATAGTCCTGGAAAAGATAAAATTATGAAACTCAAAATTGTCAAATTATATAGGTATTCAAAATAGCTCTTTTTACTATCGAATAGCTTTTGTTCGGGACAATTCGGTTAATTTTAACTCATACCTTTTGAGTTCTGTGTAACTGAACTTTTCGCTGTTTTTGTTGACCCTCACAGCTCTCAATAACGACAAAAGAAGATGATAGAAAAAACGTTTCCGCGACATAGGTCATTTTCTGTGAACATCGCATTCTGATTAGATCACTTTCAGAGTAGGTCACACGTCTGTAATTGCGATTAATATGTAATATAGTTACGATAACAAACTTATTTAATTGCATACCTATTTAGATTTTTATGCCCTAAGGCCTCTAAAATATATGTTACGGGTCTAAAATATATGTTATCTCTACCTGTAACATACATACTTTTTTATTTAAAAAAAAATATTAAAGTAATAGCATTTTGGGAAAAGGTTACAACTTATAATTACTATTTCCACAGAAAAATAACAACAATATATCTACATTTCTGATGTTACAGCGGTTGAAAAATGACCCCAATAGATGACACACTAGAGATCAATTGCGAAAGGTTGAAAATGGGTCTAAATCTACTAACACGTGCGTGACCTATTCAGAAAGTGACCTAGTCAGAATGTGAGGTTCACGAAAAGTCACCAACGTCGCCGAATGGAGAAAAAACACGTACCCAATCTTTTTGTCGAACAAATTTTCCAATCGAACTTTACAGAATGGCAAGGGCCCTTGATTCTTATGCTCCTCCTGACAGAAGAATACCTTCGCCTTTTCGTACCGGCAGAACTCTTGCAGTACGATATCGTATGGGAATGGATACAACTGCTCGATACGACACATGGCGATTTTGTCTTCAAGCTTCTTCTCTTTGCGTAATTCATCGATGGTAATGGCGACTTTTCCAGAGCAAAACAGCAGTTTTTTCACGCCCTCGGGCTTCTTGGACGCTGGGCCGCTTTCTCTTATTGCTCTATGGAAAAAGATTGGTTTTCTATTGAAGAAGACATACAGGGGCAGGAGCAGTTGTAAGCAGACACTGCCACTCCTGGCTCATATGGTATCGTGTGGCTTTAGAAGAAGCATCTCCCATTTCTTCCCATGAGTGTCGCAAGAGGCGACTAACGGATAACAAATGCACTACCAAAAGCCCTGACCAAAAGCCACTTCTAAAGAGTGGAGGTGCGAAGCCGCCATCGCGCGCCGACAGCATGCCGTTTTAAGGCTCTGTAATGGACGAGACAATCTATATGAGGAGGCCCGTGTCCGACAATGGATGATAAAAAGGCTGGTGACGGTATACAAGTAGTTCTTCCATCTCACTAAGACGAGTTACGTTTAATAGCGATCCTCTACGTACATGTGGGTAAATTGTTTTAGTGTGCACCGCGGCGTCGGGAACCCAAATGAGCGTTCTCAAGTTTATGTACACTGAAACAATGCACATGTACGAACACAACCACTACTAAGCGTAAGTCGCCTTCCTGACATGAAATAACTATACCTACATTTATGACAAATTCAATTGGCAGAATCAGTTACTCGTAGGTACCTTTGAAAACAGGTCCCCGGCAGGAAGTCCTTGAAAGGCGACCTGTAGAATGGATGCTTGAGTCCGACTTTGGGTGTCATCAGGATAAGAGGCTTCCTGAAGGGCAGCGCGATTTGTCGCCGGATCATGTGGAAGTAGTTCGCTGGAGTCGTCAGGTTGCAGACAATCCAGTTGCATGCGCGGAGCTGTTTCACTTTTAGAAAAAACAAAATTTATGGGAAATAGGCGACAGAAGAGCAGACAGTCTAAGTAGTAGTAACTGGATACTGTCGCCCTGAGACTTCCGCGATACATGCCAATATCAATCTAGAATGACAAAAGTTGGTATGCCCCCGGATGCGCTGCCTACCTTTAAAATATGGATTTTATGGAAAAGGATGCTAAAAATAGGTAGGATAGGATGGGATGTAAAAAGGATATTTTTTTTGTAAAAAGACGTTGCTGTGTAAAGTACGAATGATTCAAAGCCCAAAATAACAATTTTTAAATTTGTTGTCTTGTAACATTTGTTCCAATAGGTAGGTCATCCTTTATAACCTTTATATCCTTTGTCACTCTGTATTTTTTATAATCTCTATATTCTGTATATCATTCTGTTAAAATTCACTTACTATATTAATCCTTGTTATTAATTATTAATATTTTTATAAAATTACGTTTGAAAAATCTGAAATTTGTAAAAGGAGTCGATCAAATTCTATATTAACAAGACGTCAAGAGAAATCTAAGGGGCCGCCCAGAGGAGTAGCTTCGACTTGAAGAACGAACCACGTGGAAGACCGCCCACACAGGTGAATAACGCTGAATTGAAGGAGATGGTGGAAGCCGATCCGAGTCAAACTACCCAGGAATTAGCGGCATGGTTTAACGTTACCTTACCTCCAATATTAACTCATTTGCATCAAATCAATAAGATAAAAAAATATGAAAAATGGGTGCCTCGTGATTTGACTGATCTGCAGAAAGAAACGCGTGTTGAAACTTGCGTTGCCTTGTTGAATCGGTACAGAAATGAAGGAATATTGGATCGAATTGTGACATGTGACGAAAAGTGGATTCTTTACGATAACCGAAAGCGAAAAATGCAATGGCTGACCCCAGGTCAAACGCCGCAACAGTGCCCTAAGGCAAAGCTTACCAATAAAAAGGTAATGGTAACTGTATGGTGGTCTATTCATGGTGTTATTCACTATAGCTTTCTCAGGTCTGGTCAAGCAATAACAGCAGATGTTTACTGTTCCGAACTTCGAACAATGATGGCGAAACTAACAGTGAAACAGCCCCGACTCGTGAATCGATCTTCACCATTATTGCTCCATGATAACGCAAGACCCCACACTGCACGAGAAACCGCTGTAACTACAGGAGCTGCAGTTAGAAACCATACGTCATCCTCCGTACTCGCCAGACCTTGCTCCAAGAGACTAAGTACCATTTTATTCGTGATTTGGACAATTTTCTACGTGGTAAAAAATTTTCTTCCCAAGAGGCAGTACAAAATGCTTTCACACAGTTTGTCGAATCTACATCCCCAGAGTTCTATCGCAAAAGCATAAATGAACTTCCGATTAGATGGCAACAATAATGAACCCTCATTAAATATTTTGATTAAATAAATGTTACATTTTAGAAAAAAAACAGTTTTAATTTTTCAGTACAAATCGGCAATTTCATACTTTAGCCCCTAATATTTAAATAAATGAATGTAAAGAAATTCTTTTTTTAATATGGATACCTGGTGTTCCATGTGTCCATGGGCGGCGGTGACCATTTACCATCATAAATGTTCCGCCCGCTCGTCTGCTATCTGTTCTATATAAAAAAATCCGTTTAACCAGTGTCGAGAGAATATGTTAAAGCTTCGAACGAAATTAACAAACACATAAATATTTACAGGCAATATCCTTGTCATCCAAGTTGGGAATTTTGTCCTCGTCATCATCGGCCTGCTGCAGGTAGCGCTCCACGCGGGCGGACGAGTGCTCTGGGCCCTGTGCACATTACTTTCAATAATACCACAATGATTCACAATGGCACCCATATTTTAATAGGAGTATTATAATATAATAATAATACACTTTATTGTATAAAAATAAATAATAGATAAAATATTTATTTTTTTTATGGACAAAAGGTCGCAGACGAGCATACCGATACTGTCGTCCATAGACATCTACGGGAACATTTTCGTGCAATGATATTAATTAAGTAGGTATACGATTTAAAAGTTGGTTTAAATGAAAGTGAGTATAAAGATAGATTAGTATCAGCTTTTGGGGATCTCGCACCGTCCCGTGCAACAATTTTTATATGATTTTCTCAAATTAAACAAGGACGTCTTGCGACTTCTGTAACGAATGAAAACATCGAGGCAGTAAATAAAATGTTGCATGAAGACCCAAAAACTTCTTCTTTCTTCTTTTTATCGTTCCCTCACTAATGAGGATCGTGACCATATGTGATTTGTCTCCATTTGACTCTGTCCCGCGCCAGTTCAATAGATTGTTGTAGAGTTTCTGTTGCCTCTACAATACTTTTACACCATCGTGTTGGAATTCGGCCCCTGGATCGCTTCCCCTGCATCTGTCCCACGATCAACTGCTTCTCCAACTCATGCATATGTGATCGCATTATATGTCCAAAGAAGCTTAGTTGACGTTCTCTGCATAGAGAGGTGAGTAGTTTTTTGATGTGGAGCTCTTGTAAAATCGATTCGTTTGTCCTCATGGCTGTCCATGGTATCTTCAGCATTCGTCTCCAGCACGACATTTCAAAAGCGCTTATTTTGCTTATGTCTCGACTTTTAAGGCACCAAGTTTCAGCTCCGTACAGAAAAATAGAAAACACCAAGGAATACACTAGACGTATTTTGGTAGCTCGGCGTATACCCTTGTTCCTCCAAATTTTCTCGAGGCTTGACATTGCGCTTTTAGCCATTCCTATACGACGCGACGGCCCAGCTCATTAGTACAACCGCCGTCCTTCGTAATGAGGGAACCCAGGTAAACGAATTGTTCTACTTTTTCGTAGTCTTGGAGGGCCAGTGAAGGATGGAGTTTGTGTTCCCGATCTACTAACATTATTTTAGTTTCTGAAACGTTGATTTTGAGGCCAAGTCTGACGCTTTCTTTTTCTATCCTTGTAAGGAGGGCAACTTTTTCTAACTCCTCTTCACTAGATGCAATTACGGTAGTGTCATCTGCATATCTCAAGTTGTTTATTTTACGCCCCCCTACAACAATGCCACCTTCCCAGCCCTCGAGTGCTCTTCTCATAATGTATTCTCCATACAAGTTGAAAATTTTTGGTGACAGAATGCATCCCTGCCGAACGCCTCTTTCCGTAGAGAAGGATTTAGATTCTTGATCTTCTAATCCAGCTATACTCTAAGTGTGTTCCGCGGAACCCTAGGGTTCCGTGATACCTCTGTCGGGGTTCCGCAAGAATTTAGAAATAAAAAAATCAAAACACCTCTCTCTGGTCGCTCCGCGGCTGTGCGGACTCCGCGGCCGCGCGGAGACAAAACGCTATGAATGTTATTTATTTATTTATTTGTATTTGTATAAGCTTGTGTTACATTAGCTGGTACAATATCTCATAAGTTTGGTCTCAACAATTTTATACTTGTACAACGCGTTCGCTCTAAGTTTGCCGGTCTGTGGAATGCGCGTACCCTCCCCCACGTGACAACAAAACTTATAATGTGTCATAGTTTTACCCAAATATCTAACGTACACAATTTTTATTGTTACAATTAAATAAAAAATTTCGAACGTCATACACTCATACCTATCGCCAGCGGCAAACTTAAAACGAGCGGGTAGTATACTTGTAAGCGCTCAGTCTCTTTGATAAAAGCCGCCTCTGAATTAGACGCTATAGTTGTCAACTAGCGACTTTCGTCTCTAACTTCAAAGGATAAAGTCGATATTGTTTACAACGCTATTTTTAAATTTCTGTTTTTATTTTTGCTTTTTGTTTATCAAAGGTGCCGACTCGAGTATTTTCGAGAATATTTGAGATCGAGTCTAGGACTAAGTATAAAAGCGGCGATCGCGCGTTGGCGTCGTCAGTTGATGATTAGCGTTCGGAGCGATAAGTTACTACCTACTTACAAGCTCGCTAGCGAGAAACTAGTGTTCATTGTTTTACTGCCTGCTGTATTCTGTTGTCTCAGTTTTATACATTTCTTCCCTGTAGGTTCTAAATTTAGTCTCTAATACGCAGTAACGATTGTGCATTATTTAAACCCCACTATCCTGACTTGTAACATTATAAATAAAGAAGAATGGAACGTTGGCTTAAAGGTGTTAAACGTGTTCCAACAACATCTTCTAATGACGCTGAATGTTCAAAAGCAATGCGCGCGGAGAATTTAGCAATCACCGATCCAGAAGATGATGCCACGAGTGCCACGACGTCAAGCTCGACGGTTTCAAAGACGAAAAAAAGGAAGTATGATGAATCTTATATCAGTTTCGGATTTGTTGATTCCAACGGCTCACCTCTCTGCATGCTCTGTAGTAAACTGCTTCCTAATAGTTCCATGGCACCTGCCAAATTGCGTCGACATTTAGAAACCGTACACCCCGAGACTAAAGACAAGAATAAAGAATTTTTTGTTCGCAAAAAAGATCAGTTATTAGAAAGTCAAAAAAATATGATGCATGTAACACAAACTACCAACGAAAAGGCCACGGAGGCATCATACTTAGTTAGCTATCGCATTGCACAAGCAGGTGAAGCGCACACTATCGCTGAGAAATTAATAAAACCATGTGTATTAGACATAACAAAATGTATGCTTGATGAAAAATCTGCAAAGCATCTTTCTACTGTTCCGCTATCAAACGATACTGTTTCACGACGAATCCATGATCTGGCAAGCTACGTCAAACAAGAACTAGTTACACGTCTACAAAATACACGATTCGCTTTGCAAATGGACGAGTCGACTGATGTCGCTGGTTTGGCTATCCTGCTGGTTATTGTGAGATATCCATATAAAAGTTCTTTTGAAGAAGACATGCTTATGTGTTCATCGCTGCTTACAAACACTACCGGGGAAGAAATTTTTAATAAAATAAATATATTTTTTGAAGAACATAATCTCAGTTGGAACAATTGCATTGACATTTGTACAGATGGGGCCAAGGCGATGACAGGTAAAACAGCAGGAGCAGTGTCACGAATGAAAAATAAAGCGCCTAATTGTAGTTCCAGTCATTGTATTCTGCATAGACAAGCACTTGCGATGAAGCAAATGCCGTCTAATCTAAAATTAGTTATGGATGAAGCGGTAAAAATAATTAATTTTATCAAATCACGACCACTACAATCCCGATTGTTCTCATTATTGTGTGAAGATTATGGCAGCAAACATAAAACACTGCTGCTCCATACAGAAGTGCGATGGCTGTCTCGGGGAAAAACTTTAACAAGGCTATTTGAACTTAGAGCCGAGTTACAAATGTTTCTTTCAGCAGATACTTCTTTTAATTTGAAGGACCGTTTGTATGATAAAACTTGGTTGTTCCGATTGTCTTTTATGGCGGATATCTTTCAAAAACTTAACGAATTAAATTTATCGTTGCAAGGTAAACAGACAACAGTGTTTCAGGCCTATAATAAAATAACTGCTTTTAAAAGAAAATTAGATTTTTGGATCATTTGCATTGGTAAGAAAGAAATAGAAAGTTTTACGTTACTCAGTGAGTTTGTTAGCGAAAACGACTCAGAAATGTTTGAAGATAATGTGTTTGAAGAATTGGTCCAATATCTCAGTTCGATGCGCGCATCTTTTGAAAAGTATTTTCCCGAAGAACACAATACAAAAATTAAAGTGAACTCCTGGATTCATAATCCTTTTTTACCCAACTTGGAAAAGCCTGAAAACATGTCAAATGAGATATATGAATCTCTTTTAGAAATGTCATCAGACACAAGTATGGAGTCATTGTTCAAAACGACGCCTCTTAATGATTTTTGGTGCAGAATCCAAGATGAATATGCAATGCTTGGCCAAATGGCTCTGGATATTCTTCTCCCGTTCCCAACTACATATTTGTGCGAAACAGGATTCTCTACCTACGCAGCCACGAAAACAAAATATCGCAATAGACTGGACGCCGAAGCTGATATGAGACTCCAACTTTCTTCCATCAAACCTGATATCAAGCAATTGATGAAAAATAAAAAACAGTTTCATACCTCCCACTAGTTAGATTTTTTCTTTTTTAATGTTTTCTATTATTGTCCTTACCAAGTGGTGAAGTAAATAATAATTAGTAACTGATACATTGTACTTTTATTATGCTGATTAATATAGAATACACTTATAAAAATAATTGTTTTATTGTAGGGTTCCATCAAGTATTTTGCTTCCCAAAAGGGTTCCGTCATTTAAAAAGTTTGAGAACCACTGTTCTAATCTAACAAAACACCCGCCATCCAAATAGAGATTCTGTATGAGTATAACAAGATGTTCCCGGGCGCCCATTTCTCTCAGTATTTCGAACATGGTGCTCCATTGGACACAGTCAAAAGCCTTAGCGTAATCAATGAAGCATAAGGTCATAGGGATGTTGAACTCTCTGCATTTTTTTATCAATAGCCTGATGTTCAGGATTTGTTCGCGAGTGCCTTTTCCTGAAACAAAGCCTGCTTGTAGCCTCCTGAACAAAGCCTGAAACAAACCCAAAAACTACCTAGGTACAAACAAATAAGGAGATTTCATCGCCGGTCATTCAATAAATTTTACACCAACACCTTCAAGTCAAGAAGCTTTGTTCGCGTTGGGTTACTCATTCACTGACTGCTAAACGAAAACAAGCTCGCGTGACATGGTTCAGGCAAATGATTGTAAAATTTCTAAATGGAGAAGGATGGAATATATTTAATATTATTACTGAAGATGAGTGTTGGATCTATCAGTATGATCCACTAACTAAGCGGCAATCAACAGTTTGGGTGTTTAAAGACGTAGAACCTCCATGGAACGTCAAAGGTGGGCGCAGTGTAAACAAAAAAATGGTGTTTTCTTTCTTCAAAAAAACTTTCTTCTCTGCGGGTCGCTATTTGGGGACAATTTCTTTAGACGCTCAAAAAACTTTTAATGCTCAATGGCACAGTGAAGTGTGTTTACCAACTGTATTCGATGTGTTAACTCAAAAACGTCCTAAAACAGGTTCGAGAGGGATTTTCCTGCATCATGACAACGCATTATCTTACAAAGCAACACTTACCTAAGTGATTTTGGAGACCACAGAGATGGAAGAATTAAGTCAACCTCCTTATAGCCCCGATTTAGCTCCATGCGATTTCTTTCTCTTTCCAAAAGTGAATCTTGGACTCCGTTGCATTCTTTTCGACAGCCCTGAGGACGCTCGAAATGCTTTTATGGTAGCTGTTGAGGACCTCGCTAAAGAAGAATATCGCTAGTGCTTTAAATCTTGTTTTAGACGAATGAATCGCTGTATAGAGACTAATAGAGAGTATTTTGTGAAGTTGTAATAAATATTTGTGTTGTACCGCAAATATTTTTTTGTATCTCAAAATTTACCTAGTCACCCACGTATGTACTCGTATAATAATTTGCACGCCGACGAGGCAGAGTATGAATGGACTCAATTTATATATGACATCACTTGTAACCCGTACTTTGGTAAATAAATAATGTGAATTTGTGTGGTGAACTCACAGCGCCGTCGATCCCATGAGGTAGTTGTACCACGAGCCCCGACTGGCAGATCCACTTGCTCTCCGCGTTCGCGATGAACGTGTCGAACACGGGCTGCGCGGTGTCAGCGAAGTCGCCGTACTGCGCCTCCCAGATCGTCAGCACATTCGGACTTGAGTACGAGTAGCCCGCCTCAAATCCCAGTACGCCTAATAATAATCATTATGTACTTATATGTATCTTCCATTCCATGCTTTAGTTGACAACCCAATGTTTATAAACCCAAGCAGCACCCCCAAGCCCCGTTATTAAAAGGGCCCCGACAGAAACCATAGGCCAGGATTCATGAGCATTTGATCCGCCCCTGGTTCCATCGAAGTTCAGTGAGCGACTTTAAACTCAAGTCCATATTTCGACATCATACACTGACAGAATGTAGGTACTGAGAAAGACTTCAGTTCAAAGTCTTCAAGCGATCAGTTGCTCTCTTTTTGACGGAATCCATACTGTAGTCTACGTTCAAATTAGAGTAAACTTATATTCAATACAATCTTATCGAATCGAATCTTACAATCTTAATGGGCATCTTACCGAACTCTGATAGGGGGCTGTTGTACAAATGATATTGAGCTTGGTCCGGGTATAGATAGTCCAGCACTCGATGTGTGGCGCCATCTACGCCTTGGTGGTGGTACACGTGATGTCTGACAAAAAAATTAATCATTGACTATGATAAAGCATTGACCAATCGAGCGTTTGCGTGATTACAAACTTTTATGCGGTAATTTTAAAGTTAATTTTCGTTGGTGTAACATGAATGGGTTTGATATTTGTGGTTGGCGCTACCTAACTGCTCACTGAATAAGACGATAATGTGTTGCAAAAGAATTTGTATTTATGCGAACGTTCAATTGTCCATTAGTTTACGTTTGTTGTTTAGAAGAACACAGTAGCGAAATAAAGAGCAGAGGGTGTTTATAGCACATGCATAACAGTGTTTATGCATAACATTGCAATAAACCTCTTAAACCATTTTCATACATTTTGTATAAACCATTGCACACTAGAAGCGGGCCGCAGCGCAGAGCACTAACGATGGCGTATTACTTGGCAGCCCTATTTATTCGCCAATATTCAATGGACGTTATTCAAGTGTTATTCGTTGTGCGTCGACGTGTAGATTTGAATGTCAACGGCAGGTTTGTCAGATGCGACTTCTTAAGTTTCCCCAAATTGATACCTTTTTGAAAAAAAGAATGCCCATTGTTTTTGTTACAAATAAAAAATAAAAGACTATTTATTTTTTTATTTAAGGCTAGTTATTTAAGGTTATTAATTATTTATAGTCTTTCCATTTTGATATTTGACAGTTGCTATAGAACGTGTTGCTATATCATTTTCTGCCAATTTCGTCGAAAAAATATCCCGTCGCCATTCTCATGTTGACCACGTTTATTGACACTAGTGGTTTTTTAATTCATCTGTTCGGATAGGCAACGGTATTGAGCTACGTCAGCCATACAGTATGGCCAAGTAAGTAATGGCCCATATTTATACAGTCACTCCCAAAATTCCCTGCTGTGGTGGTTTTTTCCCTCAAAAATTACCCCAATTGTAACATTTCAAAAAAATTCTTCAAGAATAAAATTACTCTTCACAATCGCTAAAAAAAATCTCAATCTGGTAACACTGGTCAACAGCTAACTGACAAATTATTGCGTTGAGCTGACCTGCGGTCCACCGCGTTTGTAATGTGCGTTGTCGCAGTTTTGCAGTGTGGTGCGCTGCGGGGCGGCGTGGTTGTAATATGCGCGAGTCTTTTAAGGCCTTGTACAGACACCTCCCCCCCTACTTTAAGAGTAATGTTCGAAGTTTCTATGATAAATAGAATCCGAAATGAGAACCAAAGTCATCAACGTAGCTTCAAGAGTCAGTAAGCAGAAGTAAGCTAACTGTAGGGCTGGCAACATGTGTCGCAGGATCGACAATAATGTTGGGGTAGAACGAGTCTTCGAATGGAGACAATCCACAGGTGGATTCGTGGATAATTATTTTTCCTCTTTGATCCACGGGTTGTCAGTAATGTTATTTTAGTTATAAAATAATGTATTTACCTCTAATCATTTCTTTTGCCGCCTTGACAAATGTATAGGTTGAAGTGGCCTAGGAATATTTATAATTATACTTGAATCCCGAAATTGGTGAATCGAAATGGCATAAAAAATGTTTGAAATTTTAAATTGGTGGATCGTAAAGGAGGAAAAATTATCCATGTAAACGGAGGGAGAAAATCCGTGTATGGTGAAGTGTCTCAGGAGTTTGTTCCTAAGCTGTGTTCCTAAATCATCAAAGGTGAACAGTGCAGTCAGTGCATGTGCGGTTGCGCCAATGTTCGTTATTTCTAATTGACGTCGCTCGTGTGCCACCATACCATAGCCATACCATAGACGAGCAGAATTGTTTCGTCGTGAACCTTTTCCTTTTCACCCCTTTATCCTACTAGAGCTGTATCCACACTTTCCAAATCTATATCTGGGGAGGCTGTCATTCTCTAGTGAAAGCCTACCCAGAGATGAATTTGTAAAAATAGAGTCGGAATGGGTTGGATGGGATATTCCCATCTGTCTTTATTTCTCCTCCAAAGTCTTCAAATTAAAATACTTATTTGCATAAAACATGGTTCAATAGATGTTTAACGTTATATTTAAAATTTATTATATATATATGTTTATTTTTTCTTTATTATCCTTTGATTTTGATTACGGAATTTAATACGTAATGAATACATTAAAGAGGGAATTAAATTATGGATTAGACAGGGGGAGAGTGCACGCTGAAATCCAACAGCCGCTGGGCGCGCTCGACTGGTCATGTCTCACACAAGACTACCTTGAAATGTACTGCATTTCCCACTTTATCTAATTTCCCTAATGTACGTACGTGTTCCGGCAGTGAGTGAGATGTGCCAGAGCCCATTCCTATTCAATCCCTCCCCCATTTTCCCAACCTTTCCTCCAAATCCATTCCTATATCTCCAAAAGTAGGCAGCGCATCCGGGGTCGTCCCAACGTTTGTCATTTTGGACTGATGTTGGCATGGATCGCGGATGTCTATGGGCGACAGTGTGCACTTACCATCAGGTGGACTGTATGCTCGTCTGTAGCAATCGTCCAAAAAAAATTACATTAGCGCAGCCAACAAGGTTGTAATTTCTGGTGAATGTTGGCATAAGGCGTGGTTGTCTGCCTGTGGTCTGTTTGAATCGTCTGCCTAAAGCTGACTTGGTGTTATCCGTAACGTCAGCATACCTCGTTCCAATCAAATTTGTCCAAAATGTAAACAAACATGGTGGTCTGAGGTAACTGGCACGGCCTTAAACTAAATAGTGAAGAGTTAATTGTTTACATATCCGTAATTTAATTAATCGAGAATGCTAGTTAGATTTAAAGCTAAATGTTGAGATATTTAATTAATTTGGTTTTGTTGTCGGCAAATTGAATTGGAACGGACTATAGGTACCTGTGCGCCATTGTGCCCCTCTCCACGTCCTCTCCGGTAAACCTTATGTGTACTTTGTCGCGCAGCAGTGACCCATACGCCAACGTCTCGCCCATCGCCCAGTCCGCAACACCGTCTTTTGTCTACATCAAAGTATACCCGTATAATAAAAGTACTTTAAAAAAAAAGACTTGTATTTAAACGACCAGCAAAAAATACTAAATCAAGATTAACAATCTATTTTTGAATAATTAAACAATTTTATCAATGCTGCGTTTGGAGAGGAGACTGCTAATGAACGAACCGTGCGTTTTTGGTTTAAACGCTTTCGTAATGGAAACTTCGACTTGAAGAACGAACCACGTGGAAGACCGCCCACACAGGTGAATACCGCTGAATTGAAGGAGATGGTGGGAGCCGATCTGAGTCAAACTACTCAGGAATTAGCGGCATGGTTTAACGTTACCTTACCTACAATATTGACTCATTTGCATCAAATCAATAAGATAAAAAGATATGAAAAATAGGTGGGTCATGATTTGACTGATCTGCAGAAAGAAATGCGTGTTGAAATTTGCGTTGCCTTGTTGAATCGGTACAGAAATGAAGGAATATTGGATCGAATTGTGACATGTGACGAAAAGTGGATTCTTTACGATAACCGAAAGCGAAAAATGCAATGGCTGACCCCAGGTCAAACGCCGCAACAGTGCCCTAAGGCAAAGCTTACCAATAAAAAGGTAATGGTAACTGTTTGGTGGTCTATTCATGGTGTTATTCACTATAGCTTTCTCAGGTCTGGTCAAGCAACAACAGCAGATGTTTACTGTGCCGAACTTCGAACAATGATGGCGAAACTAGCAGTGAAACAGCCCCGACTCGTGAATCGATCTTCACCATTATTGCTCCATGATAACGCAAGACCTCACACTGCACGAGAAACCGTTGTAACTCTACATGAGCTACAGTTAGAAACCATACGTCATCCTCCGTACTCGCCAGACCTTGCTCCAACGGACTACCATTTTTTTCGTGATTTGGACAATTTTCTACGTGGTAAAAAATTTTCTTCCCAAGAGGCAGTACAAAATGCTTTCACACAGTTTGTCGAATCTACATCCCCAGAGTTGTATCGCAAAGGCATAAATGAACTTCCGATTAGATGGCAACAATGTATAGATAATGAGGGTAAATATTTTGATTAAATAAATATGTTACATTTTAGAAAAAAACGAGTTTTAATTTTTCAGTACAAATCGGCAATTTCATACTTTAACCCCTAATATATTTTTCTAGGAAAGTTTAAGTTTTAAGCTTTCATACTCAGACGAGTAAACGGCGAATTATCGTGTTAACAATATTTTTTTATAGAAATAATGTGGCAAGCGACATACAATTCACCTAGTGGTAAATCTGGGACGAACGGGTAGGGAGGGGTCGAAAATGTCGGAATTTTGTGTAACGCACTTTATGAATGGTTTCTATTATACGAGTATATTTGAAGAAAACTGCGCCCGAAACAAATGAAATTTCAAAGAGATCTTGCTGAAAACATAGCAATAATGTAAAATGAACTTCACCATTTTCTCCCTGGTAGCGAGGACCCTCAGAAGGCCTTTGTGTAAGTCGAACGCCCAGGGCTCCGGCGGCGTGCAGAAGTGCTTCGAGATTGACGATATTGTTGCTTGCGATATACCGGTCTCTTTCACCTACAAAATGTAGAATGGCGGAAAAAAAAGTATTATTTCTCTTTACAACGTCTCACTGCAGCGAATGGGCTTAATAAATCACTAGGGGATGTCGGGCCATACCTCGTCACGCGGGCCCAGTGCGAATTGGAGACACATGTTCCAGTTTTTTTGATTCTGTAAGAGATATCTTTTTTAAAATCCATACTTAAGTAGAAACTTAGTGTTACTGATCGAAGACTTAAACACACGACCTCACCAATGAGAATCGTGAATAGATACCACTAGGTTGTCACCGCTTAAAAAGTGAAACAATAATCATAAGTGTCAACTAAAAGACTCAACTTCAGGTCCAGTCTTATAACTCCATTAACTTCGGGCGCTAACACAAAGGATTTACGGTCTTTATTTCCAAGACAGTCGGGGATGATCAAAGTAAAAGAAAACAGACAAGGCGGCAGACGAGCAGACAGTCCACCTGGTGGTAAGTCCGTGGACACCCGCGATACATGTCGATATCAATCCACAATTACAAACAATAGCACACCTCCAGATGCGGTAAATACCATTGGAGATTGTAGCTGTTCGCGCCAATAACCTTTGGTGTTTTTATTTGTAGGGTAAGATTATATTTGCTTACCCACATTTTTCCAATAATCACTTCTCATAATAATCCTTTTAATATCGCTGCACCATCGCATGCAAAACAGTCTTTGGCTCGACCTCGTCGCAGCCGGGTCCCTTCCCTCTCGAGAAAAACCGCGTGGTCGTGGGCTCTGTCCACGACTGTAATTACTCCCGTGGCCGGTCGTAGTGAAACCCGCGTATTTGAGTGGTCCCCTGGACCACAGAATTTGCACACGCTGTGCCCTTTCTATACTGCTAGTATATCCGCTTAGTGCCGAAGAACGCTCAAACCAAGTGGAGGGTCAAGAAGCCGAGAAGAAGCGCTACCAGGCTGGGAGCTACAAGGAAACCGCAAGCTTGGTCGAAAGACGGCGGTTCTAAGCATATAAGGTCAGGTTTTCGCGATTACTATACATTGCAATTAAACAACTTTTAACGGTTTAAATCGCGTATATTTGACATGATTTATATCCCGACGTTTCGAACACTTTGCAGTGGACGTGGTCACGGGGTGACTAATTGATTTTATTTGTCACTTGAGTTATTAAGAAATTATTACTACCGTCTGAAATTTTTGTTTCTTTACGTCTGAGTCTGAGGTCAATAAATCCTTGGCTTTCCTTGACATTTCAGTCATCAGAAATCCTGACAACTCTCTTGGTCATACTGTGTATAGGAAACCCACCCATACAGATAAATATCTCAATGGTAACTCCCATCACCATCCATGTCAGTTGACTACCGTAGGCAAATCTTTGTTACAGAGAGCACACGGCATCTGTGACACTGACCACCTCGAGGAAGAGCTTCTGCATGTGAAACAAGTACTGCGAAGCAACAATCACAAACTCCCACGAATGCGTCACAGAAGCCGCCCCAAGCCTCCTACAGTTGAGCGACAACCTGCCATCTTACCATACATCAAGGGCATCACTGACAAAATTGGCAATATCTTAAGACGAGCTTCAATTAAAACTTACTTCAAGCCGCACAAGAAGATTAGCCAATTTTTAAGACCGGTCAAGAGCAATATCCCCCTACAAGATGCAGGTGTTTACAAGCTTGATTGTGAATGCGGGTTATCATACATTGGGCAAACAAAGAGGAGCATCGGTATCCGGATAAAAGAACACATAGCTGACATGAAGAACAGACGCTCGACCAAGTCTGCAGTTTGTGAACATGCTCTGGACAAACCCAACCATTACATTCGATTTGATAATCCACAAATCCTCGCTAGAGAGACCCGGTACATGCCAAGAATGTTACGCGAGGCTATTGAAATTAAGAAACACCCAAATTTCAATAGAGAAGATGGTTGGCAAGTACCACCAGCTTGGGATCCAGTCATTAAATTAATTAAATCACAAGGCCAACGCCATACTGCAAGACCTCTGGACACCGTGAGCGAATACTGCGTGCATAGGGAATGTTATGATTAAAAAATTTCAGACGGTAGTTCAAAAAATTTCAGACGGTAGTAATAATTTCTTAATAACTCAAGTGACAAATAAAATCAATTAGTCACCCCGTGACCACGTCCACTGCAAAGTGTTCGAAACGTCGGGATATAAATCATGTCAAATATACGCGATTTAAACCGTTAAAAGTTGTTTAATTGCAATATAAGGTCAGGTTCTCTATTTTGACTATATTGACTGTTTATTTTATCACAAAAACCTATGGATCCGCACGGGGATTAGCGTACGGCTATATCGCTTAGTTGTCGCGTTCTCAGTAGCCATGGATTTGAAGAAAGGTTTGGGAAAATGGGGAGAGATGGAATGAAACGTACATTAAAGAAATAGAATAAAATGGGAAATGCAGTGCATTTAACGGTAGTGTTCTGTGTTCTGTTCTGTAAGGTCAGTTGACTGCGCCCAGCGGCTGCACTCACACCCTCCAAATTGACGACTTATTGAAGAAAATTTATTGGCGTCCCAGATTTTTTTTAATTGTCAAGTATGTGGGTTTTATCACAATGTATTCCTCCACCACTTAGTTACTGACTCTTAAAGAATAAAAAAAATAGTTTTCACGGGAATACAACTGTGTTAGAAAGCAACTGTTTCTTTGCACCATCTCTTCCTGTCATTTACCGCTAAAATTGGCAACACCAAATTTACTTGTCTGGCCACACTCAATAACGGTCCTGCTAACAGTTTTCGCGGCTAAGCTAAAGATTCGGGATCATTCTTTGTGTGAGTGTGGACTTGAAGAAGGAACTCTGGAGCACATTTTTTTTTAATTGTCCCCGCCTTGCAACACCTCTTTACGATACTACTTTACGATTCCTCGCCCTGTAAATGTGAATTACATACTAACCCTTGTCTTTTCCCCTCATATTAATATTCTTCACAAATTCACATTGTTAATAACCTTGTTCTTTAATTATTTTTGAACTATTACATCATATTCATCATCAGTATTCTATTATATGTAATAACTAACTAGTCTAGCCATAAATACTGTTACATAGAAACTTTTCTTTTTTTTTCAACTTTTTAATTATTTTGAATTTGGAACGCGTTTATTATTTTTAAAAGTTCTTTCGATTTCGCGCCATTTCACATATTTTTTCGTGTTCATTATCAAATTACAATATGGAATGGGGTGTTAAAGAAAATAGGATTGCGGTGATCGCCTTGCACAAAGTGGGTATGGAGCCGTCGGTCATATTCCAGACACTTCAAAAGCTTGGTATCAGCCGTATGTTCGTATATCGTACTATCAACAGATACAACAACACTTCCTCTGTCGAAGACCATAAAAGATCGGGACGGCCGCGTGCTGTTAGAACTACAAAGGCTGTTAATGCTGTTAAAGCCAGAATTCGTCGAAATCCCATTAGGAAGCAAAAAATCTTATCGCGAGAAATGAAGATTCCCGCTAGGACTCTGTCGCGTATTATAAAACAAGACCTGAAGCTCGGTGCTTATCGTCGATATACAGGACATGCCCTAAATCAATCTTTACAATTAAAGAGAGTGGATCGATCAAAACGCCTTCTGTCGCGATACGCAGGTGAAGGGCACAGAAATATCCTCTTTACTGATGAAAAAATTTTCACAATTGAAGAGCACTACAATAAGCAAAATGATAAAGTGTACGCTCACAGGTCTAAAGAAGCTGCTCAAGTGGTCGGAAAGGTACAACGTGGTCATCATCCTGCGTCAGTGATGGTTTGGTGGGGTGTGTCTTATCAAGGCGTCACAAAGCTACATTTTTGTGAAATAGGAGTGAAAACTTCAGCCAAAGTGTATCAAGAGACAGTCTTGGATCGTGTTGTGAAACCCCTCAGCAAAACACTTTTTAAAAATGTACCGTGGACTTTCCAGCAGGACTCTGCACCTGGTCACAAGGCACGAACTACCCAAGCCTGGCTTGAAACCAACGTTCCGGACTTTATAAGAGCTGAAGACTGGCCCTCATCTAGCCCAGACCTCAACCCTTTAGACTACAAATTGTGGTCAGTTTTAGAGGATATGGCTTGCTCTAAACGATACGGCGACATTGAGTCTCTTAAAAAATCTCTGGAGCAAGCAGTGGCGAAATTTCCCATGGAAACAGTGCGTAAATTCATAGATTCGTGGCCAGACAGATTAAAGGCCTGTATAAAAGCCAAAGGTGGCCATTTTGAATAGAATATTGTTTTTATTTTTTGCTGAGACTTTAATAAATATGTACATATAAGTTTTAGTAATATTACATTACTTCATTAAAAAAAAATTGCATTTTCATTTGTAACAGAACTTATGGCCGGACTAGGTATTAACCAAAAATACTTTTTGCTCTGTCTTCATATTATTCCGTATTCCGTATATTACCACTGACTCACTGACATAATTGTTCTCCCAGTTGCCACTACCACAGTGAGAAACTTTGAATGAGAAAGTGAACCCTCGGGGTCGATGAGTACCAGAAAAATCCGACTTCTTCGAGTTGCCCAAACCTGATGAAAAATTCCAACGGCCAACACAAACGGTAACAGCTACGCGGGGGGTGCTCGACCGAATGTCGTAGGGAACTGCCGGCAGATGCCAACGGGCGTTCGCGAAAATTTGAATTTCGAACGTCCAGCGTCGCCTCTATACAAAATGAAATCGCTCGTAGCTCGGAAACGGTAAGAGGTAAGTCGGGGGTGCTCGACCAAATGTCATTCAGGGAGGTGTAAGCTTTTTGGTGGATGCAAAATTTTTTCAAAATGGCCGATTCAAGATGGCGGCCGATTTTCAAGTTTGTCCGAGGGGGGTGGAAATCGGCATCCGGGGGGTAGTGGGGGCCCTGATTGCGAATTTGGAGTCGGAATTTCGATCCCGCCGTTTCCAAGATGGCGGCCGTCAATTGAAATTTCAAATTTCGATCGCCCATAACTCCCGCGAGGCCGGAGGCCGAGCGGAGGGCGAGGCCGCAGGCCGAGCTCGCCCGGGAGCTGCACCCGGGGCGGGCCCGTCCGCATCCGGTGGACCTTCAGCTCGACGGTCGACGGCCTGCCTGAACGGTGAGAGGTAGTCACATGGTGCTCGACCGAATGTCATAGAGAACCGCCGGCACTTTGACGAGAGCGCGATGAAAATTCAAAATGGCGGATTCAAGATGGCCGCCATACAAATTTATTTTGACCGTCGCTCCCGAACGGTTGGAGATATCGGATCGGGGCCAAAATTAATGTGGTGGGGCAAGTCGATGTCCTTCCACTGGACCATTTTTTTTTCCAAGATGGCGGATCCAAGATGGCGGCCATTTTTAAAATTCCTCCAATCGGGATGAAATTTAATACCTGGGGAGTTCAGGGGACCCTGATTCGGGATTTTGGAACATTTTTCTAATTCCGCCATTTTTCAAGATGGCTGCCATACAAAGTGGAAATTTCGATTTTGGGGTCCGAGGGCATTTCCGAGGCGGTAGCTCGAATTGGGCAAGGGACGCGGGGTGGAATTCCCCCTCGTTGGAAACTCTGGTCTATGGGGAAATTAGGCGGTAAAAAAAATCCAAGATGGCGGACACAAAATGGCGGAAATTAAAAAAAAACTTTGGGAAATTTAAAAATTTCTGAGCGAATGTGTTTCAAGGTGGAAAATCGAGAAGGAAATTGGCTTCCAGAGGGATCCGATTGAGGATTTAGGGTAGGAGCCGAAATTTTCCAAGATGGCCGCCATACGAAATTCTTTGGGCGACAGCTCCGAAACGGTTTGAGATATCGGATTGGTGCTCAAACTAATATTGTTTATCATGACGACTTCATTTTACTGAGGGGAAAAAATTTTTTCAAGATGGCGAATCCAAGATGGCGGCCTTTTTCCAAAATCATCCGATTCGGATAAAAAACGATATCTAATCTAATGACTAAGAATTTGGGATTATTATTTATATTCTACCCTTTTTGAAGATGGCGGCTATGCAGCGAGGCCGTAGGCCGAGCTCCGCGTAGGGCGAAGCCCGGAGCGTCCGAATTTGATCACTGTGTAACTTACGCGAGGTCGTAGGCCGAGCTGCGTCTAACGAGGCCGCAGGCCGAGATCCGCGTAGGGCGAAGCCCGGAGCGACCGGACTACGGCACCACCAGCCGCGCACGCTGTGTAACTTACGCGAGGCCGAAGGCCGAGCTGCGTCTAACGAGGCCGCAGGCCGAGATCCGCGTAGGGCGAAGCCCGGAGCTACCGGACTACCGCACCACCAAAGTTTTAAGTTGTCCGATCTGGATGAAAATTGATATCTGGGGGGTTCGGGGGAGCCTGATTAAGGATTTATGGTTATTTCCAAGATGGCCGCCACACAAAATTCTTCGGAAGACATCTCCGAAACGGGTAGACATATCGGATTGGTGCTCAAACTAATATTGTTTATCATGACGATCTTTTTCTATTGAGGTAAAATTTTTTTTAAGATGGCGAATCCAAGATGGCGGCCATTTTTCGAATTCATCCGATCCGGATGAAAATTGATATCTGGGGGGTTCGGGGGAGGCTGATTAGGGATTTGGAATTCTTATTTCGATTCCGATATTTTTGAAGATGGCTGCCACGCAGGTCCCGCACAACTTCAACTACAGCGATCTCTCTCAGTGTGTAATTTACGCGAGGCCGCAGGCCGAGCTCCGCGCAGGGCGAAGCCCGGAGCGTCCCCCCCATTAGGGGGAGGCCGCCGCCCAGGGGTCGCCGCCGAAACCTAGTTATTTATTATAAAACTAATGTCTAATTTAATCTTATATACATAAGTACTTATATATAAATTTAAGTATTCTTTGTGCTAGTTCGCTCAACTGGAACCAGCATAATCTCGATTACTGTTTCGATTCAACCTTGACATTGGCAGAATCATCGAAGTTTAATAATATAGTGGACCGGTTTAAAATTTATAAACTTGCAAAAGAAGTGCCCTAGGTCTGAAGATTTAAGTTACAGCATCCTATAAGTAGCTATTTCTTTTCATAGTCAGATTTTGCCATTTTGTTATACCTAGTTTCTATAACACCAGCGCTGAACACACCTTGTTAGGGTCCGTGGCCTCAAAGAAGCCTGTCCACGGCGTATCGACCCAGTCCATGATGCTGAGCTTGGTAACCTTCTTGGCGAGCTCGAAGTGCTTGTTCATCGTGTCCATGTACTCCTTCTCCCAACCCTTGATGTCGGCATCCGTTACAACGCCTTCGGACTTCAATTTTGCAGCGTATATTTGGTCCACTGCAAGTATTAAGTGCCGTATGATGTCGGCCGGCACAACCCTGTCTCTTCCCGCGGATGTCATAAGAGGCGACTAAGGAGTAACAAAGCCGCTACCACAAGCGCTGAGGAACTACACCACCTCTAACACCACTCTCAAGGGTGTAAGGGGTCCCAACCTACATCTCTGGGACCCAAGCCAACCTCACCGGCTCGTGGTGCACCCTGCCGACCAACGAACCAGGCTCTGGCGACCCGCCACCACGCACTGGACCAGCGCGGCGGGTTACGGTCCACCCCCCCCCCCCCCCCAGGGGGAGGCCTATGTCCAGCAGTGGACGTCCAAGGGCTGAGAAGAAGAACACCACTCGCCAACACGCTCGGACACCTTGACGTTTTAAGTACATTAATCCCTATTGCACGGGACAATGCGCATGAGGGGGGTCGTATCAAGCAATGGATACTGAAAGTGCAGGTTGCATTGCGTTGCAAGTATTAAGATAGCTGTACAAAAATATACAAACAGAATTCAACGGCTCCTACGTACAAAAGGACATGTCGAAGCGAACTTTACAGGAGAGCCATTTGAAATTTTAATTATTTACAGATTTAAGAATAAAAGATAATAATATAATTCGTTTCGTTAATAACCGACCGACTGATTGGCGCAGTTGGTAGTGATCCTGCATGCCGTGCAATAATATAATAAATAGTATTACAGTTTTCAATCGCTAATAAAGAATTATTGTCTAACTTTAAAGAATTTGCACCGCTCCCCTTAGAAGTCTTTTACTATTACAAGAGATACTACTGTCATCTTTCTAACTCTTATAGCTCTCAAACGTGCCGATATGGCTTAGTATGGCTTGTAGAACTGTAAGCAGCCATGGTCCCTACAGTACAACTCTAACTAGGCTGGCATAGCGCCTTTTGACGCAATTGAAGAACTTAAAGCTATGAAATATTGGTCCTCATCGAGGGTATAGCTCTGCTAAAGTACGCTATACCGCTACCCAACCGCTCTTCTTCACCGCAAGGGTATCAATTACACCACGGTTCAGCTCTTTTAGCTCTTAGCGCTTAAGTGTTTGTTGAGTTACCATCATGTGGTCTGCACGATCGTCTGCTAGCTCTTTTATAAACAAAAAAAAACAGACGGCACAGATTCCAAAAAAATATTGCTTTAGGCTCTATACAACGCACTTTTTTGGGTCTAGTAGTATTTTAATGTACCTCTTACATACGAGTATAGAGAAAAAATACATGCGGATTCTGCAAGCCCCGTGTGAGACTTGTGAAACTTTGTCATTAAATAGCCAAATAATTTGCTTAGCGAGGTCTTTTGAAGTATGAGTATAATGATTAACAAGCCTTACAAAAATTATTTGACCGGAGCTCGACAACATCCTTCTCAGCCACCTTCTTTCTATAAAAAACGAACCTGTCTTCAAAGTCTTAATCTTCTTGTACATGAAGGGATTCGTGTACATGGGCTCGTCCTCCTCGCTGTGTCCGTAGCGGCGGTAGCACACCAGGTCGAGTACCACGTCCTTCTTGAACTTGCAACGGAACTCGATCGCGAGGCGCGCCGCGTGCGCCACCGCCTCCGCGTCGTCCGCGTTCACGTGGATCACGGGCGCGTCCACGCATTTCGCCACATCTGATATTAATACAAACCTTAATTTGGGGCGTCCCCGCTTGTACAGCATATCCAATATGTTCACAGAAACGCTAACAGGTGGGTCACATGCAATCATGCGTAAGAAAAACGTTTCCTTATTAAATAGAATAAGGCGTAGCAACAACATTCTGAGCGTTGGGTAAATACGATTGTCCGATAATCAGGAACTCTGGGTGTTGATCAGGTAGGCATCCTCTCCCATTAGCTCTTAACTCATAAGATAATTTTACTAAAACAAAAATATTTTGTAATTAACGGATCATGTTATTTGATAAATAATAATAATAAAGGACTGCCGCAAAACGTACCAGCGTGATACGGAAGTGAGAGTCGCCAGAGCCCAGAGACATGCATCGATTGGGCGATAACTGATAACCCAATCCAATCACCACAACTTCTTCAAATCCACTTGGCCGGAGGCGTCCCACATTGCGCTTCCCAATGCGTGACCTCCATTTGTGGACTCATCTACCCCATCGGTTATTTGTCCTGTGACAAATATGGCCTGCCTATTGCCACTTCAGCATGCTGGTTTTATTAGCTAAATTACTAACTTTAGTTTTTTGGCCAATATTCTCGTTTCGGATCTCATCCCGCTAAGAAACTGCATATTCATATCTACATAGCCTTTGTTTAACTGTTTAAAACTAATGCACGAAACTTCTTTGTGTGTCATCTTATATCGGATGGTAGCTACCACTGTGGCAATCTTAACCTTAGACACTGCTGCTCGAAACAGGGAACGAAACAGTGCTCATTTTAAACCACTATTAGGTTTTTCAACTAGGCAGTCTCCTATGAGATTTTCCACTTCCTGCAAATTTCACCCTCCTGACCCACGACACTACCAACTCGCATCAAGCCGCAGGTAGTGTCACGGGGAATTTCTTTTCCCTTTTGCATTACTGACCAGTGGTTAAAAAAATATGTTTTGAAATATTTAAATTAACTTTTAATAAATTTAAGTTCTAGTGCGGGAAGGACAACGCTATATTCATACTTTCTTTCGCAAGTATCAATTAACATTCTAATTCTGGTGTCGACGATACTACGGGAGAAGCTAGTCTAATGTAAAAATGTTTATTTTCACCTGAGCAGTATGGCGAGCTCCTGGAGAATCTGGGTTCGGTGGTGTACCCAATTTGGTTGTTGCTCACGATGTGGATGGAGCCGTGTGTGGTATAGGCGGGCAAATCAGTTAGGTTCACCGTCTCGAACACGACGCCTTGGCCCGTGAACGCTGCGTCTCCGTGCATTATTATTGCCATCACCTTGTAACAATCGTCTTTTGTGGACAAGTGTATGTTATTGGTTTGCGCCCTCGTCAAAACCCAGAATTTGGCTCAATTATAATCAGATTTCAACCCCAGTAAGACGCAAGTTTGTGCATTCACCGCTAAAAAGCCCCTTTTGTCGTAGTACCTTGTTACGTTGTAACAAGGTTCTAAAATAAAAATATAAAATAAAAAATCTTTACACACAAACAGACAAAATAACTAATTTTTACATTAGAACGGAAACCGCGCGCTTTGACTAGTGTTAGCGTCAACATGACCATATAAGGTATTAGTTTGGTGCCGGAAGGCAAATTCCTTCTAGAACATCTGATAACAAACGCCCACAAAAAGAAATATCGAGAAAAAATACAATAGCGAATGTTTACATCTCGCTCGGTTCGAGTAGTAATCTCAGTTCCACAAGAATTTAAACAATAGAATAGGGCGTGACTTGCTTCGGTCGAACCGTTCTTCCCATATTTCTATCTCGCCTGATACAGAAAGTCTATAATAATCTATAAATATAATGAGTCTATAAGTCTATAAGTCTATAATGATATAGAAGCCGGCAGTGCGCATGACCGCCTCAGGGAGGAAGTAGCCGTCCCGAAGAAAATAGAATAATAACAAGCAGCTATAAAAGACTAATTCACAGCAGGGCGAAGGAAAAAAGTAATTTCGACGCCGGAGAGTTCGCACGACGCCTACAAGTGGTTAATATTGTGTTGCTGCCAATTTTTATAAAGTGGTAGAATCAGTGCGTTAATAAAATAAGGAAGAAAGTTAAAAGTGAATTTCAACATTTTTTCAACCCCCTTGGTAAGTTGAAAATAATTAATATTGTTAGGTTTGGTTGCCGTTAACTAGTTTTCGTGTCTGGTTTAATTCTGTTACTATTCAACAAGTGATTTCTTCAACCTTTAGTAATGTTAAAAATTGCTATGGCTTTATATTTCTTAGTAGTGGTTTAACAACGTAACGAAGTGTGACAGTGGGTATCTGAATATTAATAAAGTATAACCTTATCTATTTAATCGTTCCGATAAGTTTTAAATATGTTGCACCGCGGTATTTTTCTTCATGAACATTCTATTAACATATTAATTAGTCCAAAACAGTCCTGTTTCCACAAGAAACCAGGAGAGTATTGGCCGCGATATTAATTCTCACTGTGTATTCCACGCGTGTGTCGTTAACATCGGTGGCTTGTAGGTATCTCGATAAAAACCTGTTATTTTAAAATATTTAATTTGTAAATGATAAATTTCGATACATGCTTGTAAATAATAAGCTTTTAGTTTTGTAACAGTAGTCTATTGAAAAATGCCACCGAAAAATTATATACAAGATTGTTCATACGTAAAATAAACTTGTAGTAATGTAATGTAATGTTTGCGTTGACACATATCTTGATTTCGTTAGGTTTTAAAGCCAATTGTATAATAGGAAATGTAATCTTTTCTTTTGTATTTCATGGCGTGGTGGAATGGTGATCGTCCGGCATATGAATAGTTGGGGTAATTCTGGGTTGGGTAATTGTATTTAAATATTTTATTTTATTGTATTTCAACCGGACCTAAATGTCGCCATTCCATCCCGTGTAATTTTTAATTCTTTCGCGAAAGATGCCGACACCCACTCCGGGTCTCACCTAGTGCCTGGGTATCGGATCTTTCGCGCTACAAGTGTCATTCCAACGCGTTCCAGGAAACTGGGGGTTTTCCGTACGGAGTGAGAAATAAGGGGTACACATTCTCCGTACGGATTCCCGGCCGATGCACCATGGACCGGCAGGCGGCTCTTCTGCCCGTCGACTCCGGCCGGCCTCTGCAGCCGATGGCCTTCAGAGATGTCGCCGTGAGCTGCGGTGCGCCTCCGGGTTCCCCACGGGGCCGGTGGAGATTTCCTCGCCGAGGCCCCCACGCGTCACGGGATAGCGAACGCCGAAGCTAAGTTCCCAGTGCACATAGGGTTTTTTTTTATTTGAGTACCGGAGGGCTTCCCTGTGCCGTGAATCCACACCCCGGGTGTAGTCTTCAGTAAAGACTTAAGATAGACGATATTCAAAACGTACGGACTATTCTTCTAATTTTTCTTTTTTTTTGATTCAGTCTAATAATATTTATATTTGATTAGTTATTATAAACTATATCGCTTGTGTCCGTTACCTTGAATTATTTTCATGATTTTTTTTGTATGATTTTTGTAACTTACAACTATTACAGCTTGCAGCTTTTATTTTGTATTTACAGTAATTATTGTAAAATTTATATTCCATTTAGTTTTTTTTTATTTCTTTTAATTGTTTTTATTATACATTTTTGACAATCGTAATTGTGTTTTTTTATTTGTCCCCCGCCGTCAGGCGGGCGTAACAACCTCGCTTTCAGAGCATACCTCTCAAGATCTCGGAGAGTATCGAGATCCTTGATGTCGACATTTCCAGCAAAAGTCGAATTTAGCGGTCATCTGGAAAATAAAGCCAAAATGGCCTCCAAAAAGCTCGGTGTGCTGAACACAGCGAAGCGGTATTTCATCCCTGGGCAACTCCTAACGCTTTACAAAACTCAGGTTAGGCCCCATATGGAGTACTGCTTACATCTCTGGGCCGGCGCACCAAAATATCAATTGGACCCATTTGACTATATCCAACGATGTGCTGTTCAAATTGTCGACGATCCCATTCTCACGGGCGGTTTAGAACCCCTCAGTGTTCGGAGAGACGTTGCGCCTCTCTGTATGTTCTACCGACTGCACAATGGGGAATACTCTGAAGAATTGTTCAATATAATTCCCACCTCGGGTTTCTACAACCGCACCTCCCGTCACAGAAGTGCAGTCCATCCGCATTTCTTCGATACGGAGGTGTCGCGCACTGTTCGGTCCAAAATTTATTTTATACCGCAAACCCGTAGGCTGTGGAACGAACTGCCTCAAGAGGTCTTTCCATTACGCTACGATATGAGATTCTTCAAGAAAGCTGTGAATAGGATTTTGCAAGGTCGGCGGCACACCTGCATATCTTATCAAAAGGTGGTGAGAAAGGCGCTAAAAAGATGTGAATGAAAAACTAAACTTCTTTTGCTAAATTGGGTGAAGAGAATTACACCAGTCAGATGATTTCTAGTCGGTTGTCATTAGGAAAATAGTGGTACATGGGTGGATTCTCATTTATCATATATGAAATTTTTCATCTCTTTCTAACGAGGAAATAACAAATTGTAGATTTTTGAGCGGTAGGTCCATTTAGAGTCTGGCCCAAATCGCAGTTCGTGTAGCCAGATTCAGTAGATCTTATCTACATATAATCGCAGTAAGTTCAACATGATAGTCTATTTTTAAGTCGGTACAAAAAAAATGAAAACCATTAGCTAAACATTTTATATGTTCTTAAACAAAACTTTATATACTCTTCAAAGAAAAACTTGTTATTCGCCTATTCGTTACATGTTTTTATTTAGGTTTCAATGTAATATATTTTATGTTTCTTTTAATAAATTAGCATAGAATACGAAGAACCAGATATTCTTTTCAGAATTATAAATGTTTATTTAAGAACACATAAAATGTTTAGTTAATGTGTTTACATTTTATCTGTACCTACTTAAATGAGGACTAGCATATTGGACTTATTGAGAATTATAGACCTGCTACTTACTGCATCTGGACGAACTGCGATTTGGACCAAACGCTAAATGGACCTACGGCAAAAAATCAAACTGGGTCTATTTTTCTGTGTAGAAATGATTGTCTGTTACTTACGTAACTTTAGTGTTGCAAATGTTTAGTTCACTTTGAGGATATTTTTTTCTTCTTTAATTATAAAAAAAACATATATTACTTAATTATCAACCAAAAATAAATATTCACTTTTATCACCGTCTAAGTTATTATACAAAAATTCATATACATACTCTAAAGTGGAATGCATGTAAAATAGGCGATAAATCAGCGGGTAAGACCACTTAACTATTGGTACCTTATCTCCATTACGGTCCCCTTTGAAGAACTGTTCGGCCCTCGCTTTCCCGAGCACCACTGGAGAGACAACCTCCAAGTGGGAGGGGTTGCAGCTCATTGACACCTTAATGTACTTGTTGGTTCTGCGTATAAAACGGTGGATGTATGTGCCAAGGTGGTACTTGACGTCGCCTGAACCCTGCAAGTAATAAATGAAACCAATGTTCGAACTCAAGTCTTCTGAAAGATGGAAGTCTATATTTAGGACCATTTTAGGGTTTTCGTCTATCGGGCTTATAACGTCAAAAAAGCAAATTGACAAAAAAGCAAATCGCCAGGATTTTATTTTTTCATTATAAATAAATTATCACATTTTAAACGCATTTTTCTTATTTTTACTTTTCGAGTTAAATAACTAATAAAGGATTTTTTGGCAAATTACGATATGGGTATTGTCATAATGTTCCTATGGTATTTCGTGTCATTTGCGATTTTGACCATTTGCATTTTTGACAAAATGTGTGACAAATTGTTATTTTGACCTTCTGCGTCGCATCAGTTTTCGTATCTATAATTGAGTTCAGTGACCATTGTGCATGCCCACTCGTCCCAGAATGAATATTTGGTGTTTTCAGTTACACTAGTCACCACAGATAACGCCAGCTGTCCGTCGCTGTGTGCAACAAGTTGGCGCTAAGCTCTTACTTCTCGCGCTGCTCGTTAAGTCTGATCCCACCGGTAGCAAATTTTTTACAAAACATAAAAATGTTTAATGGCGTTAAAATCTATTAAAAAAAATCGTCAATAAATGGTGAATCGAGTCAAGGGATATGTATCGTTTAATCGGTGAGCGGTTTCCTATCACTATATTCTTGACGTCACACGCACGGTCTTCACACAACTTCACCAACTAGGGTTGTCCATGTCCATGTTATGCACATCCCTTGTTCTTTACAACTGTATAGCTGTTAAAAATCCCAATTGTACAACTAGTCATACAGACATAGCGGTTGTACTATGCGTACCTAACGGATGCTCCAGAAATATAAGATTTTCTTGACTTCCAGAAGGCATCTGGCAGTGAGCAGTGTCGATGATGTTTGCTAGATATATTTTTTATAGAAAAATACAGGTAGATGGGCATACAGTCCACCTGGTGGTAACCCACCTCCGCCCATCTCTAACTCAGTACCGAAACACGTACGTACATTGGGGAAATATGATAATGCAGTACATTTCAAGGTAGTCTTCTGTGAGAGAGGGGTTACGTGGCCAGTCGAGATGCTGCTTTTCCCTCACATCTCAGCAGCTTTTGAACTGGAGTTCCTAGAGCCTCCACACATGTCTAGAAACTCAAAGCTTATTTTGCAGGACCAAAACCATAGTAGGTAATCCCTATTTGAAACATTTATCCGGGCGATGACGTCGAAATGTATCCCCAGTATGTCAAATATTTTTTAATCTTTATTTTTCTGTAATTTAATTTTATTATTATAACTTATCTATGTACTTATCATATATGTACTTACGTTTCGTAAGTACATACGAGTATATGAATTATCTGTGTACAGGTATGTTTATGTGTATAGATACGATTTTTTGATTAAGAATTTTCTGAATTAAATTCCGTTTTTTGGAAGAGACTGCATAATTGAAATAAGATCACCTATTGCTTTTGTCTTTATAACTGTGTGCTCAAATTACTTTGTTAATTAACTATAGCTACAATGAATATAATTAAAAATAAATTCGTTTCGTGATATAAAATTTTAAAATTATTTTACACTGTTGCTACTCGCTTTATTACGCCGAGATATGACTAATTCAATAATAAGTCCAACATCAGATTCGTCCCATGGGATTAAATACGGAAATTTAAAATAACTATTATTTTCGTTCAAAAGCAATTGAATGAGAAGTATGGTTAGGTAAAAAAATGAAAATGTAAGTTACGAGATACATACCGGTTCCCTGGGTTCCATGGGTTTGAACTGAGCGAAAATGTCCACTAGTTGCTTTCGGCATACGTTTACTAACATATTCAGGCGACCTAAAACGTTCAATAAAGTAATTACAACAAAACAACAATTAAGAAAAACAATCAGGCGCCAGGCACATGGGCATGATGGTTACACCGCACTCAGAGAACACTACTCTGGAATGTACTGCATTTCTCCCTTTATCCTATTCTCCCAATGTACGTACGTGTTTCGATAGTGAGTGAGATATGCCCATTCCCACGCTACGCTATCCCTCTCCATTTTCTCAACCCTTCCCTAAAGTAGTGTGTCGATGAGAAGAGTCGAAGAGTGGTGGCGAACCTTGTAAGAGATCTATATTTGCTTTTGGTTTGGCTCTCCATTTAGAGACAAGACAGTTTCGAGAGTTGGTGCCAATTGTCCAAATAGTTGTTGATGTCAGTAAGAGATTTTTCTTTCTTTCTTTACCTCGATGCTGCATTGCCATGACGATGGACTCGATGCCGAGCCTGGTGCTGCTGTCAACGATTTCCTCCAACATCACAATCATGCTTTCGCCGCCCTCTGAACCGAACCGCTTCTCCGCTGGCCACTTTGTTGCGAAGTATTTCTCTAAACTGAAGTCATTGTTTGGACTTGTTTCACTTTTAATATAACTTCAAACAGACATAAAGATTTTACAATCTTCTCATTTACCGATATGTATTGTTTAAATTTAATCATAATACAACTTTCCTTCCAACCAAGTCAGAATTGTAGCTGCTAGTAGAGAAAGACAAGAGATTTTGAGCACGGTTGTCTTTAATCGGGTTAGCTAAGCGTGTGTCATTTCATTCTGAGCGAAGTAAAAGAATTCTTTCTGCATTCTAATCTAATCATATTTGCCTTGTATTTAAACGAGCGGGAAAATACTAAAAATGGGCAGCAAATCATGATCAACAAAACAATCTATTGTTTAATAACGGAAGTGAATAATTTTAAGCTACTAAAAATGCCTTTACCAATTCGACTCCTGTCTTTATTGTCACCGGAGAACGTAAACTAAACACGTCATTAAATTTGCTGCCATCGATTTGCTACCCTATCAGTACATATTTTCGGTTGCTTATTTAATTATTTCTTAACTAGCTTCTGCCTGAGGCTTTGCCCGCGTGGAATTCGGTTATCGCGGTAAATACCCTAAGTCCGTCCCTGGGTTTCGGTCTATCTCCGTAACAAATTTCATCAAAATCGGTTCCGCGGTTTAGCCGTGAACAGGTAACAGACAGAGTCAATTTTTTGCATCTATAATATTATAGTATAGATTATGAGTATTATTATGAATTATTGAACTGAATACCGCGCTTATTTGATAAAGATCGGTAGAACATTTGCAGTGGTGTTGTTGTGGGACGGTATTGAGGACGGTAAATAAATTAAATCACCGTAGGTGTAAGTAAATAGGCAACAGTATCAGATTATGACAAGCGTCTTTCTGGTGGCGGCAGGCGAGCGGCTATCCGCTCTATACAAATTAAAAGAAAAAGGCGTCAAGAATAGGGTTGTCAACTTTGAATCACTGATTTACGATAATTCAAATGCGGGACATGGCTGAAAAAAGCGGCACCCAAAATAATTTTGCCTTCCTAGTTTCATGCTATTCTATTCATGAAACTTGTACAATCTGAAATAGTGGAAGGATTATTTGAATAGATAAATATCAAACTGCTATAAGTCCGATGATATCTAACACTCTTCTTTATTTGGATCAAGTGACTGCTTTCAAAACAAACAAATAAAATTATTCGTATTAGGATAGGCCATCGCAATATCCGTTCATTCCTGGTGGTCAGATCCAAGTGTCCGACTGGTCAGACCACGAGGAATCGTTATTCCCTTTCGTCCGACTGGTTTTCTGTACAGTTCGTATCATAAATAAACATAGTAAACTGTATTAAATAAAATAGTCAACTATATAACTATTTTATGCTCAGTTGGTAGTTTTATATACATATTCTTTAACATTAACAAATGGTTTTAACATTATCTGCGAAGTTAGACTAAAATCATTTCGTGCTACTTATCTGTTCAATTTTCCTTTTATTTATAAGATGCCATAATTCAAAGCGCGAAATCCCGTATAACGGGACAATTAGCATGACGGAGCCTCTTTATACGGGACACCTCATCCAGGGCCCTAGAAATTAGAAACGGGACGTCCCGACTCTAGGAGGACGATTGACAACTCTAGGTTTAATTAAGATCTGAGAAATGTCAGTGTTGTGAACTCACAAAACGGCCTTAGTCAATCGTCGCATGATAAGCCTCTTCTCTTCAATCGTCTTATCGAAGGCGCCTGGCTTCTCCATCCGCTCCCTGATGAACTGGAGCGCGTCCAGATTGTACATGTGCATGTACTCCACTCCAATGGAGCCGCAGTACGTCTGCTCTAGGCGGTGGATTATCTCTCTGTAGGAATGGCTCAGTTTCTTAATTACCTAAACAAACATTTTATGGTAGCCAGTATGATGTCGGCTATCTTTAGAATAGCATCGCCCATCTCTCCCCCGGGTGTCGTAAAAGGCGACTAAGGCGACTAAAGCCGCTACGACTAACCCTGAGGAAGTACAATCTTTAAAAGAGTAGACTCGCCAACCCGCTTGGTAAGTGTGCCGTTTTAAAACTACACATTCCTCATGCACGAGACAATATGTATAGATACCCATGTCCAGCAGTGAACGATAAAATGGCTAGTTACGGTTACTGGTACAAAAGCAAATTTTTGTTAATAGATTACCGTCAACGTTTGCGACGACTATTTGATATTGAGCTAGTTTATGTAAAGTTCAAATACGAAAGTACTTGTATAATTGACCTACTTCTACTTTCTGTATAATCCCACACTATAAAGTATAGGTAAATATACTTATATACTAAAATATATACAATATTAAAACGAGTTTAAGAACATGTCTAGAGTAAGGACTTAACTTTAATGACCTAACTGAATGAACTAAATAAGTACAAACTTACTCAACTAATAAACCAAATAAACTAAATAAGTACAACATGAAAAAGCCATCGTATAACATCGTCTAATTTTTCGCAATTACACGAATCATAATTAAAAATAGTTGGCTTTGAGACAGTATACGAGTAGATCGCGTTCAATTAAGAAAAAATATTTATCTAGAGCTGTTATAAGATAAATAACAAAATAATTATAGCACCACCTGATTTTAAAATATTGCCTCGTTTAAAAGAGGGAAAATCATTAATTCACAAGCTCGGCAAATTATTTCATTGGGAAAAATCTTTTCTTTGAATTAAAAAATATATTATTTTTAATAGTCGTTTCAAAAAGGTTATTGTGAACCTGATGTGATGACGTATATACCAATTTCGTGTATATATACCCCACGAACACATACAGAATGGAGATTCAAATGATATGCGATAAAGTATTCTTATCAGATTTCACTGTCACAGTTAGTTGATTAAAATCACACTTGTAATTGCTTTATATAAATCAACGCAAAATTATGTTTAGTTTGAATTTAGAATATAGATTCAAATAATAATATTTGAACTTTAAAAAACTTTACTTATTTACAATCAACGATAACAAGTGGCACATGTGATATAACAATTCTTGACTTTATTGCTGTTGTCATAAAGTATTTATTCAATAATTTACATAGGGTTTCTAGGATTTTTCATTCATTTAGTATACGTTCGTGAGTAAAAGAAGAAACTGATGTCTGGTCTCATTACACGATATATTTTTCATATTCTCGAGTATTGCACTCAGAAATATAAAAATACTTACCTGAGTGTCAATTCTTGTTCGGTTCCACCGATACAGGTTCTATCAGGCAATTTGAAAACCATGTCCATGTGTTTCTCGCCTGTAAAACGATAGGCAATTGTGTTCTAAGCGTGCGAATCCGTGGACAAACGTTAATTATAAATAATGCCAATCAGTAACCCCAAACCGTACCTACTACTTAAAGGGTTGCCAGAATCAATTTTGATCCAAGCAGGATGTAATAGAAAATATAGACAATAGACAACACTTTATTCCGGACAATACAACACACAACAATACTTTGTAACATCATAAATAGAGAGAAAACAACATATAAATATACACGGAAGTGCTGTAGCAATGTAGGAAAAAATACAGTAAAGTAGGAAGTACAATCCTGCCGATGTGTATTGCGATGCCGGAAATGCACTCCAACTCAGTACAAACTATAAGCTGGTTTTCAGTGGAGCCACACCCCGCCACGGACGTCCGACAGCGATATGGGACGATCAATGATAGGCAAAAATGGCAGTCTTCCGTCATAATGTTTTGCGCGTGGGAGGGTAGCATCAAGAATTTTCACGGCATCAAAGTTGAGTAAGTACACATAAAATCAAGTAAAAATGCAAATTGAGATAAAATAAATATTGCACTTGAAAAAGTACAGGGGGAGAAAGGAAATTTACCCGTTTTGAATGTGGGTTTACTCATTACTACTCTGTATCACAGATTACTCCTCTGTGGGCGTTCACTTACTAAAGCAGGAAGAGGTCCAATAATTCGCCGCTAAAATGACCCTGCGATATCTGCAGGGTATAGGCATTGGCAGCGAACTATAAGAAAGATGGCGATCACAATAGATCAGTAATGGTCGCAATGATACGAGCCTGTTAACTGGCAGAGCCCCTAATCTTCAATAACAGTCACCTCAAACATTTTATTGCATAAAACTAACGGTATTTAAAAATACAAGTACGTACATAAGGTGCTGCCAAGCTCCCTGGCGACAACGGTACAGGTGTAGCCTTTCAAGTCCATTGACACCTCTTTGTTTACTATAAACTTCGCACCCATTGTGAGACTTAGAGGGTCTGTCTTCGCGAGAAGGTGTCCTCGGCACTAAAAATAATGTCACCCCTTATTGGATATTTTTTCTTTTATAAAAAGAAGGCAGGGGACGAACAGATAGTTCTTCTGGTGGTATAGTACGTCCACTGGGAATTGATAACATTCCCATTAGTCTGACACTATGGTTTGTTAGCAAAATTTAAAAGATAAGAATAATTATCAATGGAAAACATATATTCCATAACAATAGACTTATAATGTCATCATAACAATTGACAGTAAGTTATATATAAACTTAGACTTATGTAGAGTTAGACGGACCTTGATACTTGGGAAAAAAATTAAATGCTTCAAAATTGTTTTTTAGGATTTTTTTCATTATTTTAATTACACATTCACTATTTACACTAAATATCATTCCGAGTCTGATGAACTTCAAAGGATCTTCAAAGAATATTTATGACAAATCTATAAAGATCATATAGATTTTATTTGTTTATTCAAAAAATTAGGAGTCAAAATTTTATGATTTCCAGATTTGTAGAAACGTACATACGAGTATATTGTTTACCTACCTAATATAGAAAAAACGTCACAATAGCGATATTGATTTCGACAAAAATTATAGTCAATATTTGAAGAAGTTGAGAAATAACAAAATTTCTATATTGTATTTCATATGTGAGGCTGCTTGTATAAAAAGAAAAATAAGGTCCAGCCTTCTAATGTATTTGACTTCAATGCGTTTGAACGGAACCCCTATTTGTTTATTCTTACTATTCGGTACTTTATCGATATTTACATTTAAATGGGAGTCCATAAATGTTTCCATAATTATTATAGCTGCCAATCAAAAAACAACTTGTGAAACTGATCAATTTTCAGTGTTACCTCCATATGTGATTGGTAGGCCCTATGAAAGGCATTCTGTTTGGAAGAAGTGAATAATTTTCACCAGAAGCCCTATTTTTAGTTAAAAATTAACATAGATTGACTTAGTTGTATTGAATTAATCGAATTTGTTGAATTATTAACCTTTTCGTTTCATAAATAGTAAATGATGGAAACTTTGGTTTTATTTTATTGGTTGGTTTATTATGACGATATTAATTAAAAAAGAGATAAAACTCTTTACTTTGTAGCTAAAATTTAAATGTGGAACATTTAGGTTACGGTCGGACGATTAGCGCTTGACGTACACTGTTGTAATAATATGCGTTTGGCGCGCGTTGCAAGCGTTAGTTACGGCCTGTCCGAAAGGCCGTGTCTTCTAAATGCGTCCTGTGAAGCCTTAAATGTAAGGGTCATTTTGCGTAAGGGGCGTTTTGCATATAGCTAAAATTTTGAAAATGGGTTATTTTACGTCTTTTAGCGAAGAGGACGTTGTGCGTCCGAACCTTGTACAGTTTGCTACTTACCTGATAACTTCTTATAAGATTCTGCACAGCCAAATGAAGTTTGATTTTTTCTCGAATTTCTTCTTCATTCGCCGGTGTTTTCGATTCCTTTTTGGAGGATTCTGTGGATTATGTGAAAAAAACGACATTTCACGATTTCTTTGATGTTTTTTAGGGTTTTGAAACAACAAAGGAGCACTTAAATTTCCTCATGTTCAGTCGTCTGGCGAGGCGATACGCGACACTGTGGGTCAATATGTCTCACGATTACGTATTTTTAAAGTTACGTATAGGAATATTAAACCTTTCAATTTATACTGTATACGTACAGTACTAACTTTTGGCGGCGACTTCGTTCGCGTGATATACATGTGTTAATCCGGATTATAATCTACCTATTTGCCATGTTTCAACGTAATCGGTTCAGTTTCGACGTGATTGAGTTCAAACTTCAAACTTCGAATCCAAACATGAATTGGGGTAAACTTAACTTGGTCCAATTTAAGCCCAGCAAGACACAAGTCTGTGCATTCACCGCTATTCAGTACATTCCTCTCAAGATCTCAAGGGTCGGTGTACCGAAGGACCATCTTGACTCCATCTAACGACGCGCTATCCGAATTGTCGACGATCCCACTTTCACGGGTGGTTTAGAATCGCTCAGCATCTCTCTGCGTTTTCTACCGCTTTTATAATGGGGCATGTTTTGAATAACTGTTCAATTTGATGCTAACTTCGCGTTTTTATCATCGTACCGCTCGTCATCGTGGTGCGGTTCATCGGCACTTCCTTGATCGATATCAATCGACTAATCATCGCTGCGTACAGTGCATTCAAAAAAATACTTTATACCGAGAACTCGGAAATGGTTGAATGAACTGCCACTTGAGGTATTTCCATTACTCTACGATATGGGGCTCTTCAAGAGAGCTGTGCTTCAAGAGAGGATTCTGCAAGGTCGGCAGCGCACCCGCAAGCCCCTTGGTGTTGCAGGTGTCCATGGGCGGCGGTGACCACTTACCACCATGTGGCCCGCCCGCTTGTCTACCATCTATATATATAATATTTTTGGGATCTATAAAGATCCCAACGTCTTATTACAAGTCGTATTACAGGTGTAATACTTTTCTTACTTACTAAGTACTAAGGTACTTACTAACAGTCCTCGGACTGAATTCGTCTTCAAATTCTTCAACTTTTAATGCATTCGTCCCACTGAGACTGTCGTAAAATCTATCCCACGACTGAAAAAAAAAAAGTTTTATAATAAAAGTTTTATAAAAATATTAATATGCATATAAACAATTTCTTAAAGGTTATTATTTTTATAATTTTGTGACATTTTAGTTCTTCTGATTTTTCATATATATTCATATATCAAACGAGATTAATTTAACGCGTATTACCTCGATGTTTCGGTGTGTTACAAAATATCATGGTCACGTGCTCGGTCAATTAGTAGATCATAATTGGTGCAACTCGGCTAAAATGTCGAGTAAAATTCAAATAAGTATGTATACTTTTGTTACACATATCATACTTATTGAGGTAGTACCAGGATGGATACGATACGATTATACAAGGAAAACGATTTATTAATTCGATTATATTCTATCCTCGTAAGGCTCAATGTACATAATAATGTACAAGTGTATGTAGTAACTAACGCCCAAACATTACTACATCAATTCTACATCCAGTGTACAATACAATGTACATAATATTCTATTAAATATCTAAAAGGCTGCTCACGGTTTTCACGCTATTTTGGTGTTTTTCACGGACAATTGTGGCAAAATAACTGAAATTGTGACAATAACTATTGCTGATATAGAAAGAACTGTCCTTCTTCTAGACATTCGCTTGAAAATAAGATTCATTTGTAATTAGTAACTTGAAAAAAAAAGACGTTGCGGTTGCTTAGCTAATCTTGTGAGTTCGAACATCTGGAAGGAAACCTTATATGTGACAGAATAGTGTGTGGTGTAGCGAGCAGCACGGTACGCGATCGGCTACTTTGAGCGGAAGACCTTACATTGGGCAAAGCGATAAAAATTTGCCAAGCAAACGAAATGTCTAATGAAGAGAAAAGGCAAATAAAAGAAACCAAGACCGGATTGATGGGATTAGCAGAGCAGAATACTTCAGGAGTGGTCGTGGACGCGGTTAACTCCAAACTGTTAACTCTAAAGGATGCAATTGAAAGGAAGCTGATGTGGGATGTAAATGATCCTAAATAAAAAAATATCATTATTTGATTGGTGAAATAATTGCAATAGACAATGAACCGTTTTCAGCTGTTGAACGAGTAGGCTTTACAAGACTTATGGAAAAGGTAGTACCACAGTACAAAATGTCTAGTCGCACCTATATAACCGAAAAAAATATTCTTGATATATATGACAGAATTCATGCATAAATTTAAGCTAGTATCTCACAAGCTACCGAAATATCTGTGACATCTGATATGTGGACATGTCTACACAATAATGCGAGTTTCTTGAGTTTCATTGCCCACTGGTTGTCCCCAGAGCCTATTCTTGAGCATGGGGTTTTGGCAATGAAGCCGTTTTGCAGGTTTTCGAATATTCCTAACACATATACATACCAATTGGCATCATTAGAAAAATATATTGATGGCATTATTATTTTATTATTTCTTTTTATACATAAACGGTGTTAACAAAATATGGCTGTCATCTTTATTAAATAACAGCCGCTAGAAATATAAATCTGGTGTGTCAATAACAATTTTTACAAGTAGTTGCTCGTGATTTGATAGGAGTACAACCCATTTTATTTTTGATAGTACTAGGCATTTCGTTATTGAATCAATTTGAAACTGTTAAATATTACAAAGATACTATAAAGTAAGTTTTAATGAGCCAGTAATAGTAAGGGCTACAATAGAATAGTTTAGAATACACCAGCGTATTGGCGACTAAGAGTACTTAGGAGATGAATTATCATCTTAAGAATTGAATTGATTATCGAACATTTTACTGAGCCCACTGTTCCCTCTACTTATTGGATATGATGATAGCCTATCAACTTATCGAGTCTATTAATAATTGTAATAAAGCAGACGGTCTTTTATATACGTTTATATTAAAAATGACTACAATGACTTGTGCTCTCCCATGCGATTTCGGGTCGAGCGCGGTAGTTATACGAGTATATCATGTTTCAAGACGAAATATCACAAATATAGGCATTTTTGCGAATGCTAATGTTTTTCTTATTACAGTTAAAATCCATCGAACATACAAATGAGAGTCCCTCTTTAGACATACTTATGAAACGAATTATTGAAATGATTACTAAGTCTTATTGAACTTACTGAATCTATTGCTCCTTGAGACTTGGCCCAGTCCAAATATTGAGCTTCCAAGAAGTTCGCGTTCGAGCCGCTCAGGAAAGACTCCGCTTTCGTTGATGTATATTTCGCTGATACTCGTACAAAATTCTGTTAAATATATTTAATAAATTAAATAAACACTCAGTGTGGACCGACGGGGTTAGGATTCCAACCCACCAACCAGGTTAGGCCTATTAGAGGATATTAGTCCAAACAGGGAATGAATTAGTCTTTCGACATATTTAGACATCGACATATTTAGCGGAAACTACCACCGATTTGGTTAATCAGCCATTAAAAAGATCATATAATGTTGTCATAGAATAGAAATATGCAGCTAGTAGACATAATCTAGTAAAACATGCATATACAGGAAAAAATAAGAAAAATAATAAATAATCAGTTTTTATAATTTATATTAAATCTTATAATATACGTAGCAATGGAACTGTCTCTTAAACCTAACTCCAAGTTCAGACCAGGCTGACTTCGACGCCGATTTTCGATTGTGGCTGTTTCGCACAGAGATCGCAGAAGGCAAAAGTGTAGTTTAACTTGTTTAAACTTTCACGTTTTGAACACATTTTATATTGTAAATCAGGTCTGAATGCGTAAAATTAAAGGTTTTTGATTACCTACCTTTTTATTTCTATCGACGATTTGGCACAGGTTACACCAGCCGTGGTCACGAGTTCACTAATTTTACGGACTCAGACCAGATTTACAATATAAAAAGTGTAGGTAACTCAGAAATAATATCTTACATGCAACATTATATTTTCTAGTTAAATTACTACCCATCACGTGTATAAGGGTAATGAGCGAGTGGCTGTACTGGCTGTATAATTTGTATTGTCTCCTCCATACATGTACTTAATTGAAAATGTAAGGTCAGCTAAAAGTAGATAGAGTAAGCTAAAAGAAAGTCAGCTAAAAGTAGTACGGAGTAGATAAAGTTTTTTAAAATTCAATCGTCCTACTCGTCCTCGCCCTATGAGTTTTCCTATTTTCCCATGTTCATAAGCCTTTTTCCAAATACATTCCTAAATCTCCGAAAGTATACAGCGCATCCGGTGGAGTGTCAATGTTTATCTTTCTGGTCTATGCCATCATGCGATACGTGATGGTATGTATCGCAGATGTCCACGGGCGGGGCGACGGTACGGTTGTTGAGGGGGAGAAAGCACGCTGCAATCCAACAGCCGCTGGGCGCGCTCGACCGGCGACGTTACCCCTCTCTTGAAATGTACTGCATTTTCCACTTTATCTTATTTCTCTAATGTACGTACGTGTTTGGTAGTGAGTGAGATGTGCCAGAGTCCATTCCCATCCTATCCCTATCCATTTTCCCAACCCTTTCTCCAAATCCATTCCTATATCTCCAAAGGTAAGCAGCGCATCCGAAGGCGTGCCAACTTTTGTCATTAATGTTGTATCTACTAATGTTCGCATATATCACGGATGTCTATGGGCGACAGTATCCAAGTATCCACTTAGTATCAGGTGGACTGTCTGCCGCCTTGATCCATAAAAAAAAGAAAAAAAGTCCACTTGGAACCTCATATAAAACTCATATAAAAAATATATTCATATCTTCGTAAATGAGGGCTTTAGGATAATTGAGGTAAATCTCGAAATGAGTGGCATAAAAACTGGTACATATTGCCATTTAAATAACGTACGGATGTACAAGACGATTGGGGGGTAACAAAACCTCTGCCACAAATCCTGAGGAACTACGAGTAGGAACGTGGCGTGGCGTTTTAATTCGTCTTTAGAGTACAATGTGGATGGAGAGGTGTATATCCAGCAGTGGACTATAAAAGGGATCGCTATGGTTAGTCTTATCAAATGTCTTCTATACTCAATTGTAACAATGTAACAATGTTTCTATTGTAACAATCCATTCTAAACAATCTTTCCTAATTTAAAAAAACACAGATACGTATGGCGTACGATTTTCGAAGCTCATGAAGTCGCGTTTGTTCTCTCCCAAGTGCATTTTGCCACCATGTTTACTATATTATTAACTTTGATAATAATATTTATAATTATGTGCACTGACCCGAAAATTACCATATATTTGGAGCGTAATAATTTGAAGTGAGCTCGATTGAATTTGATTACATTTTTTGTTTGGTAAGTAGGTCTTTTATGAAGTACATTTTATACATTTATCATCACTAAACTAGATAATAACTAATTTAAAAAGTAAAAATATATTGGATATCATGGTATTACACTTTTATTTTGTATGTTAATAAATATATAATCATACTATATATGCAATATATGCAATGCAATATATGTATATATGCAACGATTCAAGTGTCTTACAATCCATTTTCGTAGAATCGCTTACGAAGGGATTCAAGTGTTCATTAGGATCCTTTGAGAAATCCTGCCACGTGGATAGGGGGATCCTTACAAGACTCTTTCGAATACAGGTTGTACGAAAACTGAAGTTAGATTGATAACGAATTAATAAATCAATCCAGCTACTTCTCAGTCTAATCAATCACATTCGTGAATGTGCCCATAAACGGTCGCGCTTATAACACATATAGATTATTCTCATCTATATGAATTATTATTCTCTAATTATAATTAGAGAATAATAATTTTACTAATTATAATAAGAGAACTTAAACTACTAATATAAGAGAGCTAACTAGCTAGCTGCTAACTAGAGAGAACTACTAATATATAATTAGAGAATAATAATTCATGTAAATAATAATGACGAATATATTTTGATATACTCGTGAAGCGTTTCATAGGAATATTCGACGTAATCGCGGCAAATCATAGTATCGGACAAATAAAATAAAATCATACTAAGTAGATACCTGAACCTTCTCAATTTCTGTAGCATATAAAAATACTTAGGTGGATACTTAAGTATACTTACGGCGGGATTGGTCGTAGCTAATGTTTTATGAGTTAATTTCAGCAGTTGGCGAGAACGGGTCAGTGACATCGTTGGTGATCTGCAAGCCAAGAATGTTGATTATTTCATAATACTTATTATCTACTTATAACCTCGGGTGTTGTACACCGAAAATCGGGCATCAATAACCTACCTTACCAAGGCCGTCGACACAAGCCTAATAACTCCAGGAAGTGTTCAATGGAGTCCTCAAACAAATCGAAACACTCAGCGCGGCGTTGACGACTACTTATGTATTTACCTACTAGGTTTATCTCAGCCGGTCGTTTCCTACAAAGAAGTTGGTTGATACAAAATAAAGTTTATAACAAATGGTTTCCTTTTATATTTTCATTTATTTATTAATTTTGTTCCACTATATAGGCATTTTTCTTAATAAAACAAAATTTTCGTAACAAATAACTACTTCAAAAATAGATTCAATGGCTAAAGCGTTTAAAATATTGTCTCTTTTCCTTGCGTCTGTAATTCTACTATTTTTTAGGAAACACCTATAATTATTAGCATTGACGTTGGGAATTCTAATTCAATGAATGCCCTGTTATTTTATGAAATAAGCTTAGTACGACAGAAATGTGTCAGACATCTCCGGGCATCTCACCCACACTGCGCTTCTTGTACCGGGAACCAGGGCCGTCTTAAGTCTATTCTGCGCCGGGGTGCGGGAGTGTATCCTAAGACAGTCAAACATCCTATTGTGTATCCTATGACAGTCAAATATCCTATTGTGTATCCTATGACAGTCAAATATCCTATTGTGTATCCTATGACAGTCAATTATCCTATTGTGTAATTGTTTACTATAGCGTTATATTTTTTCATTACCTTTAAAAGGTGAGCGCCCGGGGTGCACCGCACCCCTTGCACCCCCTGGTAAAGACGGCCCTGCCGGGAACTGTAGTGAGGGATGCCCACGATGACCAGGTGAAGAAGTTCACCGGTAGCGGCTGGATGAGAAGAGAGAAATATTGTGTGTAGTGTTTATCATTGACCCCTATTCATCCTACTTGTACCTAGCACTGCATTTTATTGAAGTGGTTATAATCAGAAAAATATAATTACCTTTACAAAGCCACGATTTGCAACAATACTTATTTTACAATCATTTATAATTATTTTAAACGGTTCGGAGCACTTAAATATTTTATTATGATTGATAAAAAATATATTTAAATTAATAGGTTTATAAAAATAAATGCTTGTGTCGTATAGAAAAATGTCATTTGGAGAATATTCCACCCTTTTAAGTATTTTTTTTAATTCAACTTCTTCTACGTTGGGTTGTATTTAGCAGACGGCCAGATACATGTACCTACGTATTGCAATATTAATTAAAAATTGCACCCATTAATTTAAAATTGTATCCTTTGATTTGTAATAAAATTAAGTACTGAATATAGCATCCATATTAAAGCCAATTTCATAATATAATCCATATAGACTATGCAATACAGCAAAGTATTAGCGATTGTTTGACATAAATCCTAGTAGGAAACCGACTGTGCCATCATATGAAGGACATTCCGTAGATGAATTCCGTTATGTTTTCCACTCGGAAATGTTGTCTATTAATTTGTTATAAACATTTTAAACAACAATCGTCTTTTTTTTTTAGTTTTTACGTATTAAAATGGAAACTAATGAAGCAATCTTAATGATGTAGGTAAATAGTTTTCAATTAATTTTTCAATGCGCTATTTAGCAGCAGGTCTGGATGCGTCATAGATCATCCGATTTTAATTATTTAAACGGATTTGAAAAGTAGAAGTGTGGTGTCCCTAAAATGCTGCGAAACAGGTCGGAAATGCACGTAAAGATGACTAAAAACGGATTCAATTAGTCCAAAATAAAAAAAGAACTAATAAAATAGCTCCAGTAGTTGCTGAGATATTTAAATTAAATATTTCAACGTTGCGCGCATATACCTACGAGTATACGCCTCTCCTTAGATCCCCTTCTACCCCACTACTCGATTTTGTGACCGAACCAACACGGCCAATAGCGGTACCTTCCCTCCTCTCCAAGGTAATGGAATGTGTCATTAGCATACAGCTACTTTGGGTACCTAGAAGATCATCAGCTGATAAGCGATCGCCAGTACGGTTTCCGTCATAGTCGCTTGGCTGATGATCTTTTAGTGTAGTTTACTCACCATTGGGCTGACGCCATCAAGAATAGAGGTGAGACTCTAGCTGGCAGTCTAGATATCGCAAAGACTTTCGACTAGGTCTGGCACAAAGCACTACTTTTCAAGTTACCATCATTCAGGATACATGAGTGATTATGCAAATGGATTGCCAGCTTTCTGACTGGATGGAGCATCAAAGTCGTTGCCGACGGTAACTGCTCCGATACCATATCATGCTTTATATCTTAAAATCGAGTTCAAAGCACCTAAACTACAGAAAAATTATGTGGGAGACATTAATTATATTTAATTTTCTAAAATTGGATTCAAGGCGGACATAGCAGCAGGCAAATGCTAGTATATGAATAATTGGCTCGTACTCATTATATTATAAATAAAATTGAGCTTATTCTGTATTTGCTGCTGCCGTGAACGATATGTTTACTAAACATTTGAGAATTTGTATCATTTTTATTTTATCATTTACATATTTAATATTTGCAGTGAGTTAGTTTTTTAACCTCTTAGTAATTTAATTAGTGCAGTGAAACGTTTTAGGTTAATATCGATCCGAGCTTTATATATTCGGTTTATAGTATTTAAACATTTTATACTCGTAGTTACTCATATATAATTTCATTAAACATATTATGTATTAAAATAGTAATAAGTTGAGGAATAAGTTGACTCTATTGAGTTGAGGATTAAGTTGACTCTATTGAGGTGAGGAATAAGTTGACTTTATTGAGTTGAGGAATATTACCTTATTTCCCGAATCTAATACTAATGTTTAATGAAATTATATGCGTGAAACTACGACTATACAATGTTATAGTACAAAACAGATATTATAAACTGGATATATAAAGATATATATAGCTCGGATACGACTTGAAGAAGTTCACCGGTGGTGGCTGATGAGTAGAGCCGAAGATCGTGTTTGGTGGCGTGTCTTGGGAGAGGCCTGTATCTAGTAACGGAGAGACATAGGCTGACTTCCTAATTAGAAGTTTTTTGATGCCAAAAATCTCACGAGCATCTTTTCCGATTTCGTATCTATCTAGTCACTATTGAAAGTTAATAAATAACAACAAGTGGTAAGGTGATTTCATTTTTGTATGTGCCCTTGGACCCACAACATAGGGAATCATATTGTAGGCCATTGAATATGGCGTCATTTATTATTATTATTCCTTTTTAAAAGTGTTTTTTTTTTTATATACAACCGGTCTTAAACGCGCTAAACGATACATGCGTTTAAGACACAGAACAGTATGGGACTATATACCTAATGTTCTGTGGTTTAAGACCTGTTTAATGTATAAATATGAATGTATCCAAAAGGCGAAAATCTTAAAATTTCAATAAGTTTTTTTTAAAGTATTTTTTCTCATTTTCATATACTTTCACGATTGTTATAGGGTCTACAAATAATACCTGAAAGAGTAAATGTGACCTATGTCAACCATAAATACCTAGTTTACGGTAGAGCCTACGTGAACCGATACGGCAGAGGAAGCCCATATTATTTCAACCTAGAAGGAAAGCTAAAACACACTTGGACTAATAATGTTTCGGTGAGTATATTTTTGGACAATTAAGAAGGAGATAAACCACAAAAAGATAAGATACTAGGAGAACCTAATTCACGAGCAGTATTTAGTTTGTACAGATTCGTGAGCCCTTATATATTGGTACCTATATTAATGTTGTAGAATGTAAGTTTAGGGTACGAAGGAACTGACATGTGCCAAGGCATAAAAGTTCCTTCAAAAGAAGAAAATAAATATATATATGTGATATATTTGTACGCCTTACGGCAGAACTAATACGTTCACAAGTAAACGGATTTGATTTGATTTATAACAGAGTCGTGTCTGTAGGTACATAAAATATTTTTGAATAAAATCGTTGCAGTATACTCTACAGAATACTCTGCATTGTACTCTACGTATGATACAGAACAAAAAAACATTCATTTTTAGAATTTTTGTCTGCCTGTGTGACGCCAAAGCCAATGGACAGAATTTAATAAAAATTGGCATAATCACAGTTTATGACTTGTTAGGGTACACTTTATCTGTTATTTATAAGTTCCCGAGGGCCGCATTAAGACCGCATGTACAATATCAGCGGTTACATAAAAAACACTAAATGGATTTTATTGAAACTATAGTGATAGTTTATGTACTAGTTCTATTCATAGAATACTTTTATTCCGATTTATTCTAACTTCTCTTGGGAATCATTATGCGCGCCTGATAAAATCCAATGGCAATATGTTGGTACAAGGAGGAATTATAAACATAACAGGCATCGTTGAGATTTTAATTTTGTATTATTAGAATTCAAATACAGTGATGAGAGAGCATCGGCGAATTAAGTATCTGGATAGCTACGACCCGATATAGAAGAATCTAAAAAAATAAGATATGTTGTAAAGTGCAACTACGAGGGTAGTGCCGTTATCCCAAATAACGTTTCTACCCTACCAATATTAATACTCTGCAGTACGTGTGTGTCATCGCTGTCACAGTGCTGTCAGTCTGGCACAAATCTTATTAGAGTTACAAATACGAGTATATTAGCTACAGTCAATATCGATTTCGCCATAATTGCTCGGCTGGTGATCTTTTAGCGTACTTTACACACCGCTTTTGACACCCCGTTTCACCTCTTCAGACATTGAATTTCGAGAATTCTCTTCTTAGGTACTAAATCTTTACGTCGTTAAAGGGAGTTACTGTATAAATTTCACGTTTCTAGCTTAAGCGGTTTCGGCAGTCAATCAGGACATTTCTCTTAATATGACAAATAGATTAGATAATTAATTAATAATTTTTTTATTACTCACTACAAATTGCATTATCTTTGTATTAACTCAGTGTCACTTCATTTTTTACGAGTTTCTCCACAACGAGTACCGGCGTACGTTTGTGGAGATGCACTTCAAGTTCTGCGATATGATTAATAAAGACCCCTACATCGGAGGGCTGTTGGTAGGAGCCGGGATCAAATGTCCCCAGCCAGCAGTAAGTATGCAGTACAACTGATGACATGTAATAATCGGGGTTTTGAATCTGACAAACAAAATATGAATACGGGCATTAGTAAAATCGTGATAAATTTTAACGGGTTCCAGTCAAATAACTATAAATCAGTCAAATACTATCCAGTCAAATAATTAGGGTGGCTCCGCCCGGGGCCCGAGACTGGATAATGGTAGATGGGATACTATCGGAAAATATCTATTTCATTTCTCTCTAATTGTATGAATGAACTATCTGATCTAGTTTACATTTAGGTTGCAAGAGCTGGGACCTAGCCTGCGCGGGCCTACTATCCTACCTACCGCCTGGCTTGCGGCAAGCTCGACTATATGGCCAGTCCGACGCTGCTAGAATGGATTCGATGTACTGGTATAAACATAATGTTGACTGACAACTTCGTGACAGTTATCCGAGAAGTGGGCAGTAATAATTTTAAACCGCAGTATAAACGCCAAACCTTTCAAGCGAGATTGTAAAATGTATAGTCAGCATCAGAAGCAGATGAGCAATTCATTTGTCTAAATAATTGTTGTGTTCTAATCCAAATATTAGGGGTTAAAGTATGAAATTGCCGATTTGTACTGAAAAATTAAAACTAGTTTTTTTCTAAAATGTAACATATTTATTTCATCAAAATATTTACCCTCATTATCTATACATTGTTGCCATCTAATCGGAAGTTCATTTATGCCTTTGCGATAGAACTCTGGGGATATAGATTCGACAAACTGTGTGAAAGCATTTTGTACTGCCTCTTGGGAAGAAAATTTTTTACCACGTACAAAATTGTCCAAATCACGAAAAAAATGGTACTTAGTCCGTTGGAGCAAGGTCTGGCGAGTACGGAGGATGACGTATGGTTTCTAACTGCAGCTCCTGTAGCAGGGCCGTCTTAAATCTATTCTGCGCCGGGGTGCGGGAGTGTATCCTAAGACAGTCAAACATCCTATTGTGTATCCTATGACAGTCAAATATCCTATTGTGTATCCTATGACAGTCAAATATCCTATTGTGTATCCTATGACAGTCAAATATCCTATTGTGTAATTGTTTACTATAGCGTTATATTTTTTCATTACCTTTAAAAGGTGAGCGCCCGGGGTGCACCGCACCCCTTGCACCCCCTGGTAAAGACGGCCCTGTCCTGTAGAGTTACAACGGTTTCTCGTGCAGTGTGAGGTCTTGCGTTATCAATTATCATGGAGCAATAATGGTGAAGATCGATTCACGAGTCGGGGCTGTTTCACTGCTAGTTTCGCCATCATTGTTCGAAGTTCAGCACAGTAAACATCTGCTGTTATTGCTTGACCAGACCTGAGAAAGCTATAGTGAATAACACCATGAATAGACCACCAAACAGTTACCATTACCTTTTTATTGGTAAGCTTTGCGTTAGGGCACTGTTGCGGCGTTGCATTGTTGACCTGGGGTCAGCCATTGCATTTTTCGCTTTCGGTTATCGTAAAGAATCCACTTTTCGTCACATGTCACAATTCGATCCAATATTCCTTCATTTCTGTACCGATTCAACAAGGCAACGCAAGTTTCAACACGCGTTTCTTTCTGCAGATCAGTCAAATCATGAGGCACCCATTTTTCATATTTTTTTATCTCATTGATTTGATGCAAATGAGTCAATATTGTAGGTAAGGTAACGTTAAACCATGCCGCTAATTCCTGGGTAGTTTGACTCGGATCCGCTTCCACCATCTCCTTCAATTCAGCGTTATTCACCTGTGCGGGCGGTCTTCCACGTGGTTCGTTCTTCAAGTCGAAGTTTCCATTACGAAAGCGTTTAAACCAAAAACGCACGGTTCGTTCATTAGCAGTCTCCTCTCCAAACGCAGCATTGATATTGCGAGCCGTTTCTGCCGCGTTAGTTCCGCGTCGAAACTCGTATTCAAAGATTACTCGGATTTTCGAAGTATCCATCTTTCCCGTCTAAGCCGAATAAAAAAAACAATCGAATCGTCGAAAATCGAATGTTGCACATTTTTTAAAACAAGAACCTCATAGATCGAAGTTCCTTTACGCGGCTTGCGGTAGGTGTCATTCGAGAGAAAATGTAATGTCACGTAAGATTTTCACTCCCTTCATACGCCTTTCTCTTTCTCTGTGGGGGGGGGGGGGGGGGGGGCGGGGAGGGGTAATACTAGAGAAAGTAGAGAAACATTTAATTTGAGTATGAATAATCATCCAGCGCAGTACACAACAAGAAACTGTACGACAATTGATGCTGTTTTTTCGAGATACTTGGATAAAATTGAATCTCAAATATATGTATCTTATTATAGTTACCATAAGCCGATAATTACCATGTTGCAATATAATGATAAGACTTAAAGTATTGTACCTATTTTTCAATAGAGAAAATGAATATTTCTTTTTCCTAATATATTTAATGAAACTTTTTGATTTTATTCCTTATTTTAAATTATTTGCATTGAAAATATGATACAAAATAAAAAAAAATACATGAACTATACAGATTTTATTTCGAATTACATTCGGAGTTTAAAAAAAAATGCGTGAGGATCTTCGTTCCTGACGGGGGTGGAGGGGGGTCCCCTCACCGCACACGTATTTTTTTCCTTCTTCTTCTTTAATCATTAAATCTTCATCATTTTAGACCTAATTATAGAGCAATTTCGATAACCTCTCAAAGGTGATGGAGAGCGTGGTCAAATCACAGCTCGTCAAGTACCTAAAGGATCACCAGCTGATCAGTGACCGCCAATATGGTTTTCCTTGCAATCGTTCGGCTGGTGATCTTCTATCATACTTTATGCACCGTCGGTTGAATGGAATTGAGGAGGGGGAAGCTTTAGCTGTTAGCTTGGACATCGCTAAAGGCTTTGACTGGGTCTGGCACAAAGCTCTGCTTTCCAAGCTACTATCTTATGAGCTGCCGGAGGGATTCTGCAAATGGGTTGCTAGTTTTTTGACAGGCCGTAGTATTGAAGTAGTAGTTGATGGTTGCTGCTCCGTGAGTAAGCCTTTCAATGCTGGTGTCCCGCAAGGCTCTGTGTTGTCCGCGACGGTCTTTCTACTGCGTACCCACGACATGCTGCAAATTAGTGACATTCGTCGCTATGCGGATGATAGTACTGGGAACACCTTATACAGAGGTCGTGCGAACATTCCTCGGGCTATAGTCGAGGAGAGTCGTGCTAAACTTATGTCCGACATATAAAATTCTCTCAGCAAAATCACAGTCTGGAGTGATGAGAACTTAGTTCAATTCAACCCCGTTTAAGGTGTTTTTAATAAACGTAGATGTTTGGATAATTCTTCATTTATTATTCTCGACTTGTACATTCCTTCTTATTATTGATTAAACTTAATTTCAAACTCCTAAACCATAAACAACCACCCAAGTCTGTATGCTAGATTCTAACTTTGCATGATTGCACTATAATACGTAATATTCCTCTCTTCGACATCGTTTTATTCATCAATAAATTTCTTAGGTGGCCTGATCTATATATATATATATATAATTATTATAGTTTTTGTTATCATTAAAACAATCATTTATATATGGGCTGTTTTGTTTCGTTATTACATTCTCATGCGTTGTACCTATGCTCATCATTGGATACACTATCTCTAACATTTCTGTCTAATTTATCATTACTATTTTGAGTTTCATTGTTTTCATAATCACATTACGTATTGATTCATCAACATCCTCTGTGTAATCATTAGGATTTACAATAATATGTTAACTGTTCCTTCTAAAAGTATTTGCCACCTTAATATAAAAAAACAGCCACCTATCTCTTTCATTTTTTTTCTTTCATCAAGTGGAAACTCTTTTGACGAGTTGAGTTCTTGAATTCGTTAATATAATTCATGGCGTATAAGTAAGGGGTAAATACACACTGGTTGTCTACATACTAATGGAGATGTATAGAAATAATTGGCATTTTAGTATAGTACGAGTAGGTAGGTATATGTTTTATAGTATAGTATTTAGATAATATTGACGCGTAGATTGGTCACAATAATTTGAATAGTTTTGCTGTTCAGATATTATTGGTTCTTTTAGGTGTAAAAGTATTTAAATACCTGGATTGCTTCTATATATCTGATGCTGACTGTATGAATATCTTACGGAACACAGGTAAAACAGAGCTACGCTTACTACGAGTATATCGTCAGATCCGACAACTCTGAAGATGTACTCGTAGTGAGCGTATTATATGTTCAGATCCGTTGCTTCAACTGAAACAACAGGTTTGATCTGCAACGTTATATTTGCGGTTGGCGCCACCAAGATGTGTATTGTACATGTTGATAACGAGCTGCAAAGGATTTTGTATTTATTCGAATTATTGATTTACCAATACGATTGTGATTAACGAATTGTGAGAAATGCGTTCATGACTTTACGTAGTGCTTGCACATTATTGAATCAAAATTTATTTTACTTTTCTCCAACAGGCTGAATTAAGTCTCATGAATTTAACAGTCCCCATGGATGACTTTCCCCACGTGTGGCCCTTCGAGAAGATGCGCGTGGACGTCACGTTTAATATCACCGCGACCAAAGAGCCCATATTCACAGGTTACCTTGACGCCACTTTCAAAAAAATTAAGAAAAAGAAAAAGATAATCCAAAAAAATAAATAAATATGATTATTAAATGAGTGCTAGGTACTGTAATTTTATTGCATTATTGTTATTTGAATGCCCTTCCGCTTGTTCATGTATCAATCAAGTTCATGTATCAATCATCCCATTCCAAAATCATGTGCCTGATAGAATAGTCCGATGAGAATATGTTCTTGCAGCAGCGGAATTCAGAAATAATCGCTATTCTTTTGCCTACTTCTAATTTACGTATACATTAGTAATTACGTGTACAATAAGTAGTTAATAATAGTTAATTGTAATTAGTTATTAATTTACGTAAGTATTTATTAAGGTGTGCTTCCGAGGCACGCGGCAGACGGCACCGATCGAACGGTGTCGCGGTCGTTATACCTAGACTTAGAAGAAGCCGGCGACAGTTGCAGCGCGGCGCACCTAGTCAGGAATTATTCTATTAGTCCCACTAAAAAGTCCTCATTGGTGGGGTCTTATCATTTTTTCCACTTATTGGCAAATCAAAGGCGTGTGTCCAGTACAATCGTTTATTAGAGACTGGCGCACAGCTGCAAGTGCACGCACACATACGTAATACATAACACCTCCACTCTTATTTACTTATAATATAAAATAAAATTACCAATAAAATATGATTAAAAGAAAAGTTACTAAACTAAAACTTAATCTATTTCGAAACCATACCGCCTGGGTGGTTTACGGTCCCTAACCGTGGGCCCACAGTTCTCTACAGCGGGCTCTGTGTTTGCTGACACATTGGGTATAGATATGGGTACTGGTGAAGAATTACTTGGCGACGGTACAGGCGACCGTTGCGTCTCTCGTATCGGTGAACCACTCTGCGGTTTACTCTCCCCCGAACTGTCCGCACTCTGTTCTGTTTTCTCGCCTATAGCTATGGGAGATGTCAGAGATTTACGCTTTTCTACCGATTGTTTACTGAGGACAATATTTGGTGCTAATAACGTAGTGCTACTATTTTCTTTGTTGCTAATAACCCTCTGTTTTAGCTGATCCACGTGTCTGTGACTTTCGGTTCCAAAAACAGATTTTACTACGTAATTAGTGTTACCTAGCTGTTCCTTGATCGTCCCCGCTATCCACTTATCCGAACCCCTATAATCGCGATACCACACCAGAGCGCCCGGCTCGAAACGCCGTCGCGCCCCGCCCGCGGCTACCTCACTACGCTCCTGTCGAGTGACTACGCGAGATTCCCTTTCAGGTTTTAAATTATCCAACCTCATACGCAGGCTGCGACCCTGTAATATTTTAGATGGACTATCGCCGGTAGTAGCATGTTCGGTATTTCTATAGGCTAGTAAGAATCGACTTAATGCTATGTCTACCTCTAATTTCTGTTTTAACGCCTTATTAATAACACGTTTACATATTTTGACAGCATTTTCAGCCGCTCCGTTAGAAGCCGGATGATAAGGGGCTGTAAAAATATGTTCTATGCCATTACGGTTTAGGAAAGTTTGAAATTCCCCACTCGCGAATGGTGGGCCATTGTCACTGACCGTTTGCTTGGGAAGGCCAAATTTAGCCCACAGGTCCCTAAGTACCGTGATAACAGCCTGTGCCGTAGTTCGTTGCATTTTAATCGCTTCTATCCATTTAGAACATGAATCTACAATTACTAAATATGTTAAACCGTGAATAGGTCCTAAAAAATCTAAATGTAGCCTGGACCATGGTCGAGAGGGCCAGTTCCACGAGCACGGCGCGTGGCCTGGCGGCGCGTCGGCCACGGCGGCGCATATGGGGCACGCGCGGCACTCTGCTTCCACGGCCTCGTCGATCCCTGGCCACCATACGTAGCTACGTGCCAGCGACTTGGTTTTAAATATTCCCATATGTGGGTCATGCAGTTCGGAGATCACCTTTGATCTGCACGAAGAAGGTATAACTACACGATGACCCCACATAACACAACCTAGCTCATCGTACAATTCATTTTTCCTATTATGATATGGTTTTAGCTGTTTAATTTCGATCTCGGCCGGCCAACCGTCTACTATATAACTTAAGGGTGTAGATTGTTGGCCTGAGATCTCGATTTCGAGCGACCGCAGCGCCAAAGTTTAATGTAACATCCGACGGGGCGGATGAATGACCTAGAGAGCGCGATTTTCAAAATGTTTTGCAACAAACGTTCCACGTTGAGAAATTGTTATTGAACTTGAATATTTACAGCATAACAATAACGTTGAATTTTTGGAAACTAGCTGTTGATTCTTTTTAATAGATTAATAAGAGTAGTTGAGACACAATTTTTATGTTTTTCTATCATTTGACATCTGACATTTTTGTATTCTACTTACCTAAAATTCCAACTATTTATTTATTTGTAATTTCACTACCAAAATTTATTCTAATTCGTAAAATATTCATTCAATAAAATAATTGCAAATTCAGTAGGAAGTGTGTTTATCTCTACGCAAGGAAATGTGCCTATTGCGTAAACTCAAATACTTACTTTTTGTTTACGATCACCTCGTCGATATCTAAAAAAAATCCTAGGGTTTTAAAAAAAATGTCAATAAATGAAACAAGTATAAAAATGATTTATTTACTACACAATAACAAATATGAGTCGCCATTACTCGCTATCTCAAAAGCGTGCTAGGGTTGTACAAAAATTAGTAAATAATTCATTTATTTACTAATTTTAACAGAAGTTTGTAAATTATTAATATACTAATTAAAAGTATGTAATTAAACAATAACGAAATATGAGTTCAAAATTCTAATGGTTTTTCATTCGATTACGGATCAAGTTCTGATTTCTGCTAATTTGATGATAAAATCAATGGCTATCACAAAACCTATCAGAATGAAAACGTTACCAGCTGCCCGATTCACGTAAGTAATAAAAACCGTAGCGCAGTGACGTCACTTCGTTTTTTGCAAATTTAGCCCTTTTAACCGACTTAAAAAAAGGAGAATTCTCAATTCGCTGTATTTTTGAACCAATTTTTATGATTCTTTACACCAGGTAACTCAGAAATTGTATAGTAATTGAGCTATTGGAAGATTTATGACAATCCAAGACTAGATAAGTAAGTGCGTTTAAAACAGAAAACCAAAAGGCGATTTCTAAGTTCCTAAGTTAAAACGACTTTTGGACTGGCGTGTTTACGTGAATCGACTGGCTGGGTAGTTAAGTTACCTGTATCTTTCAAAATCATTAGGCGTTCTTCTCTTTCATAACACGTAAAGCTCTTTCTTTCCTCTCTTTCATAGCCTCTATGATACTGGGCGCGTCACGAATGGGCATGCTTCGTGACTGCCGAGGATCAACTAATTCTGGAAGTAGGCAATCGTAATAAAACCTAACTAATTTCATCTCCATTTTCTCCTCCCAAAATTTGTCGTCCTTTTCTATAATATAAACTTTCATAGGTACAGTAGCACCAAACCAGATGCCAAGCATGCAAACGTTTCTTTTAGTAATATGTACCTGTCCCTGAATTTGGAAATACCAGTTATGATTTTTATTTATGACATAACCCTCGGAAGCCTTGTCCTTAACCCAAAAGGTATGTTTGGCCATTGCTTCATCAAGAGTCATGCCAGCTAAAGAATGTGGGCACTTAATTTCAATTAAACCGTTTGCATAAATGCCATCTGGTGTAGTACCAAGAAATTCATATTGATCGTCGACGAACAAACCGCAACCTTGTATACTAATATTCTCTTGAATTTCTAACTGTTTAATTGCGGTTTCTTCGTTTTCGATACCGTACCGTACAGCAGGCAAACTGGAGATATTACTACCATAAACGATTTTACGAACAAGAACAGCACAACTTGTGCTCTCTCGTTTTTTACAAACTTCCCCGAACGATGATGAGGTTAGTAATTTTCTCCTTGTACTCATCCACTCAGAACTACTTCTTTGCAAATGGGTCGACCTTTCAAGCTCCTCTCTTTCAGCACAAGACAAATTTAAATCGGCTAAAAAAGATGACTTGGCTTTCTCATATAATTCTGGACTCAGATCAGGTTTTTCGCAGTTTGGTCCATAGTGAGCGTCTTTCGATACAGCGCTGTGGCTCTTTTTCAATCTTAATTTAGGTTTAGCAATTAAACGGATTCTACGATTACAATTTTCCACTTTCGCGATCAAAGGATTAGGACTAGATTTAAATATTACTTCATGAGTTTTACTATGAATCGATCCTGTATTAAAAGACACAACAGCAGCTGCGCATCGGCCCGCATAAGAACCACGGGAAGAATAATTTACACGCTTACCCCCTACTAATTTGGCAATCACTGCGTTAAAACTTTCAACTATATTACTTGTACAATTATGAATTAAACTTCTAGAATGATATGACAGTCTTTTACTTAAAATGTGTACCGCGTCCATTAATCCGCATCCAACAATTGCTGGAAGCAACCCAACAGGTTCTATTCGACGAGTATCAGGTCTACAGAAATACTCCTTGCAATATTGGTGATTACCAAATACGTGTTGTGGACCATTTAGGATATCTTCACTAAGATTTTTTATTTTTTCTTCGAGTGACTGATTTTGATCGCCCCAATATTTAATAGCGCATTTTACACCCGTTCTTAAACGCAAATACCTTTCTTTTAGGAATTTCCGCAATTCGCAAGGATACTTAGTGTCTTTCGACAGTTTCTCCAAGCTATTGCAGTAGTTTCGTAAAAGATGATTTTTGCATTCAATTTTCTCTACTGTTAAATTACCGTACGGTCGCGAATCTAATATTTTTTTATAAGTACTGGAATCGCCGTCTGCTACAAATTTATTATAAATTACACCGTGATCAACAATGGAACGTTTAAACCCCTCAACTATTATGGTCGATTCCATACCGGTAGATGATCCCGAATAATTCTTGAAACAACGGTGTTCCGAGGGCTGACTGTCGTTCTTTGCGGCTCGTGCACAAACTACGCAGTATTTATTTTTAACTCCAAAAAACAATACTTTATTAGTTTTAATGCCAATTATCGCAGCTGCGCCGGACAAGGCGGAAAAATTCTTACCATAAGATCTCTTGCTCCAACAACCGTCAACAGCAACAGATATTAATGGTGTACCATTTTTATCAACACTACCTATAGACACTGCGTACTCCGCTTCTTCCTTGACAGCTTCTGCCATGGAATGTGCTGCTGTCTTTTCCCACCAATCGCAAACCGTATTATTAATTTCATTGTATAATGAAGGTGACATGATTGGTAGGGCTACTGCGGCAGTTAATGTTTTTAACTGATAGTAGCTCCCACCAGATGATATGATACCAGATACAATTTGATGATTCACTTCCATTCTATCTTCTTTCTTTTCAATCAAACACACAGTAAATTTCATACTACACATACTACATTTCATGATGAGTTTTGAGTCCAGACCAACTTTTACTTCACCTATTATACTGAGGTAACTTAACTTACAATCCATTGGACCGTGGTCCCCTATGGCCTGAAGAGCTTTAAAAAAAAAAGAAACGTCTACAACTCTACGCCCAACTTCCATTTCATCCACCTTTCCCTCTTGGTCGTTTTCAATAACTAGTTCCTGTAAAGAAAGATAATGGCTTGATTTTTTTTATAAAAAATAATTAAAAATTTAAAAAAATGCAAAAGAATTAATACAATATTAGGTTCCTGATGAATAGAAATTATAATTTCTTTACGCATTAGGTATTGTTTTTTTATGACGTCACCTATTTGAACGTAAATTTTCTTTTGAGAAAGTAATTGAGAAGTATTTCGGTACTAAGGTGTTTGTCTCTCGATGAAAATAATAAATATTGCAAGAAAAATCTATAGGTAGGTATTGAGATTTTGTCTTCGCCCATCACTAACTAAGTAGTTTGTTTATTTATGTAACAAGTCTACAAGAATTACGTATAACAACTTACCTCTATACAGCGCGTAGCATTGTTGCTCAGAGTCTCGGCCCCAAGGTTTTCTTTATTTTCAATACTGGAAATATTATTCATCAATATTATCCACTTTTTATTTATTTTGTACAACCCTAAGCCAGACGCTAGGCGCCTCGCGTCTGTTTGGCGGTATAGGTATGTCGACAAAGTTGCGCTGTCGCCTACCTACTTCCACAATTTGATATTTAGACAATACTAGCCGACCCGGCGAACTCCGTATCGCCTTTTTTTTTTTTTAAAATCCTATTATTTTGATATTACATACAGATACTTCAATTTTATTTATCAGTATAGATATAGATAATACAAACCAATATTTACATGTTATTGTAGGTATATGTCTGAATCGGGCGATCTAAATCATATGACATATTGTATTAGCTTTGTAATGTACCCTGTTCAAATGCGATAATAAATAAGTAGGGAGGAACTTACATTTTATTCCGAGATCTTTTGGCTTTCATATTTTTATAATGCGTACAAAACTTTCTTTTCCCTGGCATGCCACTCAAATTCAATCAGTCCTGCGAAAAAAATAGCCTATGTTACTCAGTGATAATGTAGCTTTCGAATGATAAAAGAATTATTAAAATCAGTCCAGTACTTTTTGAGTTTATTCGTTACATACAAAAATCCAAATCTTTCCTCTTTATAATACCTATTAGTGTAGATATTGTATTTTTTACGATTTATATCTAGTTCCATCATGGTTTTCTTTCAGACATTCATTATATCGATACTTTCTACTAACTGAAAATAAATTAATTATAAAAATGTTATACTTACAGTTTTTTACAAAAAACACAAATTCACAATACGTAATTCTGCTGTCTGCAGCCGACAAGCGTGGTGTCGCGTTCACTTACAGAAAGGAACTGCCGCTGCAGACCACCGAGATTGCACGAATGAAACGAACGTTTTATCCCATACATTTGTGTATGAAAAATTTACCTTAAAATATATCTAGATTTTAGGGCTTTAAAAGAGGAAGTCTTTGTTTGTAAAGGTATAAAAAGAAGTATACAGCTATACTTATTGGTTTCTTCAGTGTTCAAAAAGTGTTTCTTTTTATCAATTTGTGTTGATTTATAGGGTTAAATCTGAAAAATACGAAGTCATGTTTTTGCATTTTTACTCAATTTTGTGCGTTTGTTGACGTTTATTATATAACAACTATTAGGTTTAAGAGTTTAATATAAGCATGAACATACTTATTGGTCTTTGATTGTAATATATACAAATTATCATTGATATCAATCATATGTAAATAGGTTAAATATGAAAAATCGTAACACTCTTTTCGGTGATTTTCACGATCTACACCCTTAATACGCGACTCAATATTGGGTCAGCACGAGTTTCTTTTTTAAGAATATTGTAATCAAGCAATAGTGCATCTGTTGCAAAATGTAAATAAGTTTGTTCAGGTAAGTCCACCTCTTCCGATGTTACGTCATTTTTTTGTAACTCGATCAAACGTGAAAGGACATCTGCAGTATTCTGGTGAGTTTTAACATACTCGATTGTAAAATCATATGCTGATAATTTAATTGCCCAGCGTTGCAGACGACTTGTTGTCGCACTCGGAATACCCATATTCGGCCCAAATATACTAACTAGAGGTTTATGGTCGGTACGAAGAATGAACTTTCTACCGTATAAGTACTGGTGGAACTTTCCTACAGCAAAAACGATTGCCAAAGCTTCTTTATGTATTTGGCTGTAGTGTAACTCGTGCGTAGTGAGCGATCGCGACGCGTATGCAACGACTCGCTCGCCGTGGCCTCCGGCGGCGGCGCCGGCCGCGCGCTGCGCCAGCACCGCGCCTATCCCCCGCGCACTGGCGTCCACCGTCAACACCGTCTCTTGTTCCATATCGAAGTGCACGAGTGTTTTCGTACTACATAGTAATCCTTTCACTCTAATAAAGGCGGCGTTTTGTTCAGCACCCCATTTCCAATGTTTACCTTTCTTTAACAGTTCATAAAGAGGTGCTAAATAGGAACTCAAATCTTTAATAAACTTTCCATAGAAATTTACCATTCCTAAAAATGACTTTAATTCACTAACATTATTCGGGTGGGTCATAGTCCTAATAGCCTGTACTTTTTCGGGATCCACTCGAACACCGTTTTCATTAATAATGAATCCTAAATATTTTACTTCTTTCGCTAAAAATTCACACTTGCTCTTTTTAATTTTCAAACCATTCTTTTCTAAAATTTCCAATACGTCTTTAATTGTCTTTAGATGACTAGCTAAATCTTTATTTTTAATTAAAATGTCATCATAGAAAATAACTACGTCGGGCATACTTTTAAACAAATTTATCATTAATTTTTGAAAGATTCCCGGGCTCGACGACAAACCGTAAACAAGTCGTGAATATTTAAATAACCCCCTGTGCGTATTAATAACCGTATATTGTCGCGAGCGTTCTGATAAAACTACCTGATTGTACGCCTGGGATAAATCCAGCTTCGTAAAAAAATTATTTCCACTAAGGTTACTAAACAAATCTTCCATTTTTGGAACCGGAAATCTATCGATAGCTAATACTCGATTGAGGGTTATCTTATAGTCGGCACATATTCTCAAACCTCCGTCGGCTTTACGCACCACAACCAGAGGCGTGGCCCAGTCGGAGTGGTCCACCGGCTCGATGACGCCGGCGCGCAGCATGGCGTCCAGCTCGGCGTCCACGCGCTCGCGCAGCGCGTAGGGTAGCGGTCGCGCGCGGCAGTATATGGGCGCGGCGCCCTCGCGTACACACAACTCGGCTTCGCCTCCCATATATCTACCCAATGTGCCATCAAACAGTGGTTCATGCCTAGAAACAATGTTCTTAATTAACACATCTTTTCGCTGCACCGATTTGTTTTCTCCCATGTGGTTACTATGTGAGATAACTTTCGCTACTTTAATAGGTATATTTAACTCGGCTAACCATTGCCGCCCCAACAAGTTGGTAGTTCCTTTATCTATCACATACAGATCTAATGTTTTAATAATACCATTATAATTGACCACAGTTTCGATAAAACCTAATGGTTGGATACTGGAGCCGTCATAAAACTTTAAATTCAAATGGCAATTATTCAAGGGTAAATTACTAAACAGTTCCTCATAAACCTTTTTACTAATGCACGATAAGGCGGATCCAGTATCCACTTCCATAGTAAGTAAACAATTCTCTATCCTAAGCGCTATACCCACCGGTTTATAATCTCTCAAAGACATCTGATACATAAGTTCCACTTCACTGTCTTCCAATTCCTCCGTGTAATAATCGGCGGCGGAGCCCCGCTCGTCGACTTCGTTTTGCTGCTCCAACGAGTATACAGGGGCCCGGTCCCGGCCCCAGCCGCGCCGCGCAGCGCGCTGCCCGCGCTGGCCTCCGCGCCACGTGCCTCGCCGGCCCGCGCCGTATCATGCTCGTAATAATTACTGGCAGAACCCGCCAGTCCAGACCGTCTCCTATGTTTTGGACACATCCTCCTCAAGTGACCGATTTGATGGCATCCACTGCACACGTACTCTTTATATGAGCAACCATCCGCTTGATGTTTGTTGTCCCCACACCTGGGACATTCGCCGGTATACATTTTGTAAACATCTTCGGTTAACTTGTCACTGCCGCGCTCCACGGTGTTCGCGTCCCGCTCTGCGGCCTCTAATGATAAAGCCAATGTAATGGCTCGTTGATATCCTAAATTTTCTTCCGCAAATAATCTTTGTCTGATAATATCGCTTTTTAGACCACAGACCAGTTGATCGCGAATATTCTCGTCAAGCGTTGTTTTGAAATCGCAGTATTTCGACAATTTTTTTAACTCCGTAACGTAGTCACTTATAGATTCATTGTTAAGCTGCCTACGCTGGCGAAATTTGTACCTTTCTGCTAATGCTGTAGGTTTCGGCTGCAGGTGGGTAGTGAGAAGATCCACGGCTTGTTTGTAGTTTAATAACGAGGGTTTTGTAGGACTCGCCAATGTAGATAACAGTTCGTACGCTTCCTCACCCATTACGGAAATTAATGTAGGTAGTTTCATATCGTCCGACACTTTATTCACCAAAAAGTACATTTCTAATCTTTCGATATAACCCGTCCAATTTCCTGTTTTGATTACAAATTCTCGCACTTTCCCAATTGACATCTTGCATAAGTAATATAACGTATAGTTTTACGTAAAACCGGCTTTTTAAACTTATTATTTTATCACTCGTCGCCACTGGCAAATCAAAGGCGTGTGTCCAGTACAATCGTTTATTAGAGACTGGCGCACAGCTGCAAGTGCACGCACACATACGTAATACATAACACTTATCTCCACGGGCTACGTTTTAACAGCTGAGGGGGGGACGGGGCACTTATGGAAAAAAAAAAGAATTAAAAGTTCCTTTATATGTAGTATATTTATTAAGAACAGTGGGTAGGTATTAATAAGTATGTCACTATAACATTCGAATTTATCAGGTAGGTACCTACATAGTGACTCACTCAGTGCATGTGTTGTTTAGAAATAATTGTCGATTGAAATATGTTCACCAAGTGGCCACCATCAGGTACAAAATATAATAATAAACAAATCAGATAGAAAGCAGTCCAGTTATAAATATATTTAAATTGTAAGCATACCGGTGATACGTAGGTAACGTGAATCAGCACTAGATCGTACTTAACTGGCTGGCTATTGTCTGGATAGTTTGACTTAGTTACCTTTGTAGTAATTACTTGTTTATATTAGAGAACCTGTTTTATTTCTTTATTAGTTAGCACACTTTCGGGTAACTGGATGTCCCTTAAGGTTCTTTTATGAACTGCAAGTGCATGTTGTACCTACGTTAGATATTATTTTGTCCAGAATACGGCAAAGTGGTCTACTTCAAAAAAATAATCAATTATTGATTAAATATTTAAGAAGAGTTATAAAATACTCTTTTGCGTACTGGGCGGCAATATATCATCAAGAAAAAATCATAAAATTAGGCCAAGTACAGTGGGATTTATTAGAAAAATACAAAGTATTATTTGATAGGATTTTGCAAGGTGTTGCAGGTGTCCATGGGCGGCGGTAACACTTACCATCACGTGGGACCGCTTGCTCGTCCGCCCTCTACTCTATAAAAAAACAAAAAAAAATTGCTAACATAGACTTGTCTTTCTCATTATTATAAAACTAGCTTTCTGCCTGCGGCTTCGCCCGTTTTTCTTAAAAGTAACGGACTCCTCTGGAAAAGTGACCATGTCCTTTACCGGATTTCAGGCTGCCGCTTTGTCAAAAATTCATTGAAATCGGTGCTGTAATTTAGTCATGAAGATATAACAAACAAACAGAGAAACACACACACTCCGATTTATAATATAATACAGCCCCCGTTTCACAGTACTTTAGAGTACGCGTTTATTACTGTTTATTGTGTTTTGTCCTCACGCGAACAAAAGAAGAGGAATTAAAACTAAAAAACATCTTTGGACTTCATATTTTCATATTATTTCATTGGGACGTTTTTCAATAGCGGATTCTTTAGACCAGCTATACTCTAAGTGTGTTCCGCGGAACCCTAGGGTTCCGTGATACCTCTGTCGGGGTTCCGCAAGAATTTAGAAATAAAAAAATCAAAACACCTCTCTCTGGTCGCTCCGCGGCTGTGCGGACTCCGCGGCCGCGCGGAGACAAAACGCTATGAATGTTATTTATTTATTTATTTGTATTTGTATAAGCTTGTGTTACATTAGCTGGTACAATATCTCATAAGTTTGGTCTCAACAATTTTATACTTGTACAACGCGTTCGCTCTAAGTTTGCCGGTCTGTGGAATGCGCGTACCCTCCCCCACGTGACAACAAAACTTATAATGTGTCATAGTTTTACCCAAATATCTAACGTACACAATTTTTATTGTTACAATTAAATAAAAAATTTCGAACGTCATACACTCATACCTATCGCCAGCGGCAAACTTAAAACGAGCGGGTAGTATACTTGTAAGCGCTCAGTCTCTTTGATAAAAGCCGCCTCTGAATTAGACGCTATAGTTGTCAACTAGCGACTTTCGTCTCTAACTTCAAAGGATAAAGTCGATATTGTTTACAACGCTATTTTTAAATTTCTGTTTTTATTTTTGCTTTTTGTTTATCAAAGGTGCCGACTCGAGTATTTTCGAGAATATTTGAGATCGAGTCTAGGACTAAGTATAAAAGCGGCGATCGCGCGTTGGCGTCGTCAGTTGATGATTAGCGTTCGGAGCGATAAGTTACTACCTACTTACAAGCTCGCTAGCGAGAAACTAGTGTTCATTGTTTTACTGCCTGCTGTATTCTGTTGTCTCAGTTTTATACATTTCTTCCCTGTAGGTTCTAAATTTAGTCTCTTATACGCAGTAACGATTGTGCATTATTTAAACCCCACTATCCTGACTTGTAACATTATAAATAAAGAAGAATGGAACGTTGGCTTAAAGGTGTTAAACGTGTTCCAACAACATCTTCTAATGACGCTGAATGTTCAAAAGCAATGCGCGCGGAGAATTTAGCAATCACCGATCCAGAAGATGATGCCACGAGTGCCACGACGTCAAGCTCGACGGTTTCAAAGACGAAAAAAAGGAAGTATGATGAATCTTATATCAGTTTCGGATTTGTTGATTCCAACGGCTCACCTCTCTACATGCTCTGTAGTAAACTGCTTCCTAATAGTTCCATGGCACCTGCCAAATTGCGTCGACATTTAGAAACCGTACACCCCGAGACTAAAGACAAGAATAAAGAATTTTTTGTTCGCAAAAAAGATCAGTTATTAGAAAGTCAAAAAAATATGATGCATGTAACACAAACTACCAACGAAAAGGCCACGGAGGCATCATACTTAGTTAGCTATCGCATTGCACAAGCAGGTGAAGCGCACACTATCGCTGAGAAATTAATAAAACCATGTGTATTAGACATAACAAAATGTATGCTTGATGAAAAATCTGCAAAGCATCTTTCTACTGTTCCGCTATCAAACGATACTGTTTCACGACGAATCCATGATCTGGCAAGCTACGTCAAACAAGAACTAGTTACACGTCTACAAAATACACGATTCGCTTTGCAAATGGACGAGTCGACTGATGTCGCTGGTTTGGCTATCCTGCTGGTTATTGTGAGATATCCATATAAAAGTTCTTTTGAAGAAGACATGCTTATGTGTTCATCGCTGCTTACAAACACTACCGGGGAAGAAATTTTTAATAAAATAAATATATTTTTTGAAGAACATAATCTCAGTTGGAACAATTGCATTGACATTTGTACAGATGGGGCCAAGGCGATGACAGGTAAAACAGCAGGAGCAGTGTCACGAATGAAAAATAAAGCGCCTAATTGTAGTTCCAGTCATTGTATTCTGCATAGACAAGCACTTGCGATGAAGCAAATGCCGTCTAATCTAAAATTAGTTATGGATGAAGCGGTAAAAATAATTAATTTTATCAAATCACGACCACTACAATCCCGATTGTTCTCATTATTGTGTGAAGATTATGGCAGCAAACATAAAACACTGCTGCTCCATACAGAAGTGCGATGGCTGTCTCGGGGAAAAACTTTAACAAGGCTATTTGAACTTAGAGCCGAGTTACAAATGTTTCTTTCAGCAGATACTTCTTTTAATTTGAAGGACCGTTTGTATGATAAAACTTGGTTGTTCCGATTGTCTTTTATGGCGGATATCTTTCAAAAACTTAACGAATTAAATTTATCGTTGCAAGGTAAACAGACAACAGTGTTTCAGGCCTATAATAAAATAACTGCTTTTAAAAGAAAATTAGATTTTTGGATCATTTGCATTGGTAAGAAAGAAATAGAAAGTTTTACGTTACTCAGTGAGTTTGTTAGCGAAAACGACTCAGAAATGTTTGAAGATAATGTGTTTGAAGAATTGGTCCAATATCTCAGTTCGATGCGCGCATCTTTTGAAAAGTATTTTCCCGAAGAACACAATACAAAAATTAAAGTGAACTCCTGGATTCATAATCCTTTTTTACCCAACTTGGAAAAGCCTGAAAACATGTCAAATGAGATATATGAATCTCTTTTAGAAATGTCATCAGACACAAGTATGGAGTCATTGTTCAAAACGACGCCTCTTAATGATTTTTGGTGCAGAATCCAAGATGAATATGCAATGCTTGGCCAAATGGCTCTGGATATTCTTCTCCCGTTCCCAACTACATATTTGTGCGAAACAGGATTCTCTACCTACGCAGCCACGAAAACAAAATATCGCAATAGACTGGACGCCGAAGCTGATATGAGACTCCAACTTTCTTCCATCAAACCTGATATCAAGCAATTGATGAAAAATAAAAAACAGTTTCATACCTCCCACTAGTTAGATTTTTTCTTTTTTAATGTTTTCTATTATTGTCCTTACCAAGTGGTGAAGTAAATAATAATTAGTAACTGATACATTGTACTTTTATTATGCTGATTAATATAGAATACACTTATAAAAATAATTGTTTTATTGTAGGGTTCCATCAAGTATTTTGCTTCCCAAAAGGGTTCCGTCATTTAAAAAGTTTGAGAACCACTGCTTTAGACTATAAATAAAACAGTTTCATAAAGCAAAATATTTTATTGGACTTAACCTGGAATGTTAGCTTATATTAACGTACAAAATAAATTGATTTAAAAATACATTTTCTGATTTGTCTACATATTTACAATATGTCCGATTTTAAAATACACAGCTTATGTACATTTTTTTTTCTACTGTATATATAAATTTAAATTGCATTGGCCAATTTAACGTTCGTACAAATACAAACTCCTTTGCGGCTCGTTGTAATGTTATTTAATGGGCGGTGAAGTGGCGCCAGCGGCAAATATAACGTTGTAGAACAAACTTTTCAGCATTATTTGCCAATAATAAACACGTACGAAAAACGTTTGCGAACTCAGAAAAGAGTTTGTTATTCGCGTGGACGTTCGTTTGGCAAATTTTTTTATGTGAGCTATTTTATCACTGGAGGAACTTTATTGTGCACATATATTTGTTCGGAAGACACTAGCCCTGAATAGATACCTCAAAAAGATATATATTATAACAAAAAAATAACAAAAACACAATCAAGGTATTTATACCCTCAAAATGGATTAACTTAATCATGAATCATTTGTGGAGATAAAAAAAATATATAGAGAGAGCTACATACAGCTCAGAATTCATACATTAGAAAAGGAAGGCACTATAGCATTTTAAGAATGACAGCTGTCAGCGAAATCAACGACATAACTATTTAGGCGCTAGCGTCTGACAAATTATTTATTTTACATGAAAAATAATTGGTTTTCTTGTAAGTAAAATTATAATTAATAATTATTAATAATGTGATAATGTCCTTCGTTGCAAGTAAACAGATTAATCTGGATTTGATAATTATTGTAGCAGCAGTGTGCACGACAGAATAATAGACAATGAAAGTGCGGTGCCTATGTATACATATGTAAAATCAGTGCGCGTAACATGTACGTGCTGACATCGCACATCTCGGAGGAAAAAAGGGCCGTCTAGAAAGAGTTCCGCAAACAGTAAAGTTTGAACGGCGGAACTCTCAGACATACGCGTAAAGAGTAAAATTCATGTGCCTTTCCTCCGAGATCATAACATGTTAACACGTACATTATCGTTATTTTAAGAGAATAATTATGTGTAATAGTAAATAAGATATTGATAATGTAAAATGCTAAGTTAAGATTGTGTTATACTATTGTTTCTTTACGTATTTTACAACGTCTTATTTATCACTTATATTTTTGTATGTCTTGTTCTCGCTCTCCAAATGTGCTAGGATACCTAGGTTATGAGTCAGGGTATTAGAATAAGGTTTATAATAAAGACTACCGCCCGCAGTGTGTTTCATTTAGATATAAGTTCTAGAACATAAAGTTGCGGGCTAGGTGGCGAAGTTCCGGTATCGGCGCCACTAGAAAGCCGTACACCTTCAATCCTCCCATACCCCTTGTTACTCAAGGAGGGAGGAAGGGAAAACAAGGAAAAGACAATTAAAAGGGTAAATACCCAAACTTCGCCACCGAAAACAGTCTTTATCCTCCGTGCAAAAGGAGGACCGACCCAGATATATGTGACTTGTAACCTAGATATTATGTACAAAAGTGGAGAGCGAATAGCAATAAATCTTCCCCAGGGAACGGGGCGATCGCTTGGGTAGCAAACGGCTTTAAAAAGGGGAAAGCCCAACGGCCAGCAAGACAGTTCGTCCTCACCACTTGAACAGTAAGAAACCTAAGAAGATAAGTGAGCTTGTTGCCCATTGCTGCTCCCTCCGCACCCCTGTGGTTTAATGTGAATTAGAGCAGCGTTTTATTTCCGTATTCACCCCCAACATCTGATCTGCCGAGATCCCTGCACCAACATCAAGACCGGCAAGCCTAAATCCCTACACCCCCCCGTTAGAGCAGCGACGTGTGGCCTACAACATTGGCCTTCGATAGCGATCGGCGTCCAACTCTAACATCTGATCCTTCGAGCCGGATTGCTGAGCCAACACCCGGTCGCCAAATCGGCGTCCACCTCTAACATCTGGTCCTTCGAGCCGGATCGCTGAGCCAACACCCGGTCCCCAAATCGGTGTCCACCTCTAACAAGCAGTATTCGAGACACTTTGACAGCTGTCATTGTAACCAAGCTAGATTTAAAAGACAGTACGGTGTTGTCGTTAACATAGTAGTATTACAACTCCCCGGCAAAAATGTTTTGCAACTCGAATACAGAGTTAAATAAAATATACCTGCATCCTCTGAACATTGAATTTCTTTTATGAAATCTACGACTCTTTAAAATTCAACACCATTTTTCACACAAATATTCTTATGTTACCTGCCGAAAAATGTAATTTTATTCTGTGAAGTGAAACAATTCGGAACGTTGTCAAACTGTTGAGAAACAGAAATTGCAAGATAAAGACAGAACACAAAATAATTAATTATTAATTTAATTGCATTGTATTTATAATTAATTATTTATTTATTTAATTATAAATATTAATTATAAATTTATGAATTATAATTATAATTAATGTAATCATTAGGATCAAATTATGAAGTTGTCTTTTAGTAAGTCTACTCAAACTTTGTAACATAATAATTATGTGCTATATTCGTACGCCTTACGGCAGAACTTAATACGTTCACAAATAAACGGATTTGGTTTGAAAGAAGCGGGTGAATTTTTTTTTTATAAAATGTAAATTTTTTTAGAGAAAATATCAAGTTCAGATAGAACAAAAGTTGTTAGTTTAGTTTTAATTCACTGTTAAGAGGGTTGCAAGTATTTTTTATTTAACCCTGTATATGTTATTATCCAATGCATTTCGAAAATCCTTTGTGACACGTTTTTGTTTTTAATTGACGGTTTAATCAAAATGCATCATTTTCAAGAGCAGTAACTACCCTTCGAAAACTATAGTAAAAATTTGTAACAATATAACGAGCCATCTATGTTAGTCAGTTGCAACTAAGCTTAGTTAGTTTTCTTAGCCTTAACCTTTTCCTTGCCCTTAGGCTTCGATGGATAGATCGCGAACAGTGACAGTTGGAAGAAACACAGCACGAATGCGACTGAGTTTAGAACCTGAAAATAATATAGATAGATAAAATATCATGTTTAATACATTATAATTATAATAACATTATAATTAGTATATAATTACATTATTAACATTATAATTAGGGAGGGTGCATTCAGCAATTCCACAGCCGCTGGGCGCACTCGACTGGACACGTTACCCTACCATATACTTATACTACACTAAAATGTACTGCATTTCCCATTGCTATCCTATTATTTCCAATGTATATACCTACTCATATGTATGTTTTGGTAGTGATTGAGATGTATCAGAGCCCATTCCCATCCTATTCTATCCTTCCCCATTTTCCCTTTCTCCATAATATCCACATACCATCGCACAGAGATCGCAGAAGGCAAATGTGTAGTTTAACTTGTTTAAACTTTCACGTTTTGAACACATTTTATATTGTAAATCGGGTCTGAATGCGTAAAATTAAAGGATTTTGATTACCTACCTTTTTATTTCTATCGACGTTTTGCCACAGGTTACACCAGCCGTGGACGCGAGTTCACTAATTTTACGGACTCAGACCAGATTTACAATATAAAAAGTGTAGGTAACTCAGAAATAATATCTTACATGCAACATTATATTTTCTAGTTAAATTGCTACCCATCACGTGTATAAGGGTAATGAGTGACAGTGGCTCTACTGGCTGTATAATTTGTATTGTCTCCTCCATCCATGTACTTAATTGAAAATGTAAGGCCAGCTAAAAAGTTACCGAGTAGAAAAAGTTTTTTTAAAATTCAATCGTCCTACTCGTCCTCGCCCTATGAGTTTTCCTATTTTCCCATGTTCCTAAGCCTTTTTCCAAATACATTCCTAAATCTCCGAAAGTAAACAGCACATCCGGTGGAGTGTCAATGTTTATCTTTCTGGTCTATGCCATCATGCGATACATGATGGTATGTATCGCAGATGTCCACGGGCGGGGCGACGGTACGGTTGTTGAGGGGGAGAGTGCATTCTGCAATCCAACAGCCGCTGGGCGCGTTCGACTGGCGATGTTACCCCTCTCTTGAAATGTACTGCATTTTCCACTTTATCTTATTTCTCTAATGTACGTACGTGTTTGGTAGTGAGTGAGATGTGCCAGAGCCCATTCCCATCCTATCCCTATCCATTTTCCCAACCCTTTCTCCAAATCCATTCCTATATCTCCAAAGGTAAGCAGCGCATCCGAAGGCGTGCCAACTTTTGTCATTAATGTTGTATCTACTAATGTTGGCATATATCACGGATGTCTATGGGCGACAGTATCCAAGTATCCACTTAGCATCAGGTGGACTGTATGCCCGTCTGCCGCCTTGATCCATAAAAAAAAGAAAAAAAGTCCACTTGGAACCTCATATAAAACTCATATAAAAAATATATTCATATCTTCGTAAATGAGGGCTTTAGGATAATTGAGGTAAATCTCGAAATGAGTGGCATAAAAACCGGTACATATTGCCATTTAAATAACGTACGGATGTACAAGACGATTGGGGGGTAACAAAACCTCTGCCACAAATCCTGAGGAACTACGAGTAGGAACGTGGCGTGGCGTTTGAATTCGTCTTTAGAGTACAGTGTATATCCAGCAGTGGACTATAAAAGGGATGGCTATGGTTAGTCTTATCAAATGTCTTCTATACTCTTGTAAAAATCCATTCTAAACAATCTTTTTAAAACTATCCTTCCTAATTTAGAAAACACAGATACGTATGGCGTACGATTTTCGAAGCTCATGAAGTCGCGTTTGTTCTCTCCCAAGTGCATTTTGCCATCATGTTTACTATATTATTAACTTTGATAATAATATTTATAATTATGTGCACTGACCCGAAAATTACCATATATTTGGAGCGTAATAATTTGAAGTGAGCTCGATTGAATTTGATTACATTTTTTGTTTGGTAAGTAGGTCTTTTATGAAGTACATTTTATACATTTATCATCACTAAACCACTAAACTAGATAATAACTAATTTAAAAAGTAAAAATATATTGGATATCATGGTATTACACTTTTATTTTGTATGTTAATAAATATATAATCATACTATATATGCAATGCAATATATGTATATATGCAACGATTCAAGTGTCTTACAATCCATTTTCGTAGAATCGCTTACGAAAGGATTCAAGTGTTCATTAGGATCCTTTGAGAAATCCTGCCACGTGGATAGGGGGATCCTTACAAGACTCTTTCGAATACATGTTGTACGAAAACTCAAGTTAGATTGATAACGAATTAATAAATCAATCCAGCTACTTCTCAGTCTAATCAATCACATTCGTGAATGTGCCCATAAACGGTCGCGCTTATAACACATATAGATTATTCTCATCTATATGAATTATTATTCTCTAATTATAATTAGAGAATAATAATTCTACTAATTATAATAAGAGAACTTAAACTACTAATATAAAAGAGCTAACTAGCTAGCTACTAACTAGAGAGAACTACTAATATATAATTAGAGAATAATAATTCATGTAAATAATAATGACGAATATGTTTTGATATACTCGTGAAGCGTTTCATAGGAATATTCGACGTAATCGCGGCAAATCATAGTATCGGACAAATAAAATAAAATCATACTAAGTAGATACCTGAACCTTCTCAAATTCTGTAGCATATAAAAGTACTTAGGTGGATACTTAAGTATACTTACGGCGGGATTGGTCGTAGCTAATGTTTTATGAGTTAATTTCAGCAGTTGGCGAGAACGGGTCAGTGACATCGTTGGTGATCTGCAAGCCAAGAATGTTGATTATTTCATGATACTTATTATCTACTTATAACCCCGGGTGTTGTACACCGAAAATCGGGCATCAATAACCTAACTTACACAAGCCTAATAACTCCAGGAAGTGTTCAATGGACTCCTCAAACAAATCGAAACAATCAGCGCGGCGTTGACGACTACTTATTTACCTACTAGGTTTATCTCAGCCGGTCGTTTTCTACAAAAAAGTTGGTTGAAACAAAATACCTACAAAAAGTTTATAACAAATGGTTTCCTTTTTATATTTTCATTTATTTATTAATTTCGTTCCACTATATAGGCATTTTTCTTAATAAAACAAAATTTTCATAACAAATAGCGACTTCAAAAATAGATTCAATGGCTAAAGCGTTCAAAATATTGTCTCTTTTCCTTGCGTCTGTAATTCTACTATTTTTTAGGTTACTATTTTTAACACTTATAATTATTAGCATTGACGTTGGGAATTCTAATTCAATGAATGCCAATGAATGAATTCAATTAATTAATTTGCAGCAGGTCTGGATGCGTTATAGATCATCCGATTTTAATTATTTAAACGGATTTGAAAAGTAGAAGTGTGGTGTAACAAAATGTATATTTTCATTTTTCCCTAAAATGCTGCGAAACAGGTCGGAAATGCATGTAAAAATGACTAAAAACGGATTCAATTACCCCAAAAAAAACTAATAAATTAGCTCCTGTAGTTGCTGAGATATTTAAATTAAATATTTCAACGTTGCGGCCATATATACGCCTCTCCTTAGATCCTGTTCCACCCCACTACTCGATTTTGTGACCGAATCAACACGGCCAATAGCGGTACCCTCCCTCCTCTCCAAGGTAATGGAATGTGTCATTAGCATACAGCTACTTGGGTACCTAGAAGATCATCAGCTGATAAGCGATCGCCAGTACGGTTTCTGTCATAGTCGCTTGGCTGATGATCTTTTAGTGTAGTTTACTCACCATTGGGCTGACGCCATCAAGAGTAGAGGTGAGACTCTAGCTGTCAGTCTAGATACCGCAAAGGCTTTCGACTAGGTCTGGCACAAAGCACTACTTTTCAAGTTACCATCATTCAGAAAAATTACGTGGGAGACATTAATTATATTTAATTTTCTAAAATTGGATTCAAGGCGGACATAGCAGCAGGCAAATGCTAGTATATGAATAATTGGCTCGTACTCATTATATTATAAATGAAATTGAGCTTATTCTGTATTTGCTGGTGCCGTGAACGATATGTTTACTAAACATTTGAGAATTTGTATCATTTTTATTTTATCATTTACATATTTAATATTTGCAGTGAGTTAGTTTTTTAACCTCTTAGTAATTTAATTAGTGCAGTGAAACGTTTTAGGTTAATATCGATCCGAGCTTTATATATTCGGTTTATAGTATTTATTTTGTACTATAACATTTTATATTCGTAGTTACTCATATATAATTTCATTAAACATATTATGTATTAAAATAGTAATAAGTTGACTCTATTGAGTTGAGGAATATTAACTTATTTCCTGAATCTAATAGATACTAATGTTTAATGAAATGATATGTGAGAAACTACGAGTATACAATGTTATAGTACAAAACAGATATTATAAACTGGATATATAAAGATATATATAGCTCGGATACGACTTGAAGAAGTTCACCGGTGGTGGCTGGATGAGTAGAGCCGAAGATCGTGTTTGGTGGCGTGTCTTGGGAGAGGCCTGTATCCAGTAACGGAGAGACATAGGCTGACTTCCTAATTAGAAGTTTTTTGATGCCAAAAATCTTACGAGCATCTTTGCCGATTTCGTATCTATCTAGTCACTATTGAAAGGTAATAAATCACAACAAGGGGTAAGGTGATTTCATTTTTGAATGTGCCCTTGGACCCACAACAAAGGGAATTGTATTGTGGGCCATTGAGTATGGCGTCTTTATTATTATTATTCCTTTTAAAAGTGTTTTTTTTATATACAACCGGTCTTAAACGCGCTAAACGATACATGCACAGAACACAGAACATTATTATAGGACTATATACCTAAAGTTCTGTGGTTTAAGACCTGTTTAGTGTATAAATATGAATGTACGCAAAACGCGAAAATCTTAAAATTTCAATAAGTTTTTTTTAAAGAATTTTGTCTCATATTCATATTCTTTCATGATTGTTATAGGGTCTACAAATAATACCTGAAAGAGTAAATGTGACTTATCTCAACTATAAATACGTAGTTTACGGTAGAGCCTACGTGAACCGATACGGCAGAGGAAGCCCATATTATTTCAACATAGAAGGAAAGCTAAAACACACTTGGACTAATAATGTTTCGGTGAGTATATTTTTGGACAATTAAGAAGGAGATAAACCACAAAAAGATAAGATACTAGGAGAACCTAATTCACGAGCAGTATTTAGTTTGTACAGATTCGTGAGCCCTTATATTGGTACCTATATTAATGTTGTAGAATGTAAGTTTAGGGTACGAAGGAACTGACATGTGCCAAGCCATAAAAGTTCCTTCAAAAGAAGAATAAAATAAATATATATGTGATATATTTGTACGACTTACGGCAGAACTAATACGTTCACAAGTAAACGGATTTGATTTGATTTATAACGGAGCCGTGTCTGTAGGTACATAAAATATTTTTGAATAAAAATCGTTGCAATGTACTCTACAGAATACTCTACATTGTACTCTACGTATGATACAGAACAAAAAACATACATTTTAGAATTTTTGGCTGTCTGTCTGACCCCAAAGCCAATGGACAGAATTTAATAAAAGTTGGCATAATCACAGTTTATGACTTGTTAGGGTACACTTTATCTGTTATAAGTTCCTGAGGGCCGCATTAAGTCCGCATGTACAATATCAGCAGTTACATAAAAACCACTAAATGGATTTTATTGAAACTAACTATAGTGATAGTTTATGTACCAGTTCAACTCATAGAATACTTTTATCCCGATCTATTCCAAGTTCTCTTGGGAATCATTATGCGCGCCTGATAAAATCCAATGGCAATATGTTGGTACAAGGAGGAATTATAAACATATCAGGCATCGTTGAGATTTTAATTTTGTATTATTAGAATTCAAATACAGTGATGAGAGAGCATCGGCAAATTAAGTGGATAGCTACGACCCTATATAGAAGAATCTAAAAAATAAGATATGTTATAAAGTACAACTACGAGGGTAGTGCCCTTATCCCAAATAACGTTTCTACCCTACCAATATTAATACTCTGCAGTACGTGTGTGTCATCGCTGTCACAGTGCTGTCAGTCTGACACAAATCTTATTAGAGTTACAAATATATTAGCTACAGTCAATATCGATTTCGCCATAATTGCTCGGCTGGTGATCTTTTAGCGTACTTTACACACCGCTTTTGACACCCCGTTTCACCTCTTCAGACATTGAATTTCGAGAATTCTCTTCTTAGATACTAAATCTTTACGTCATCAAAGGGAGTTATTGTATATATAAATTTCACGTTTCTAGCTTAAGCGGTTTCGGCTTGGTTTTGATGAATCAGTCAGTCAGGACATTTCTCTTAATATGACAAATAGATTAGATAATTAATTAATAATCAATTTATTACTTACTATAAATTGCATTATCTTTGTATTAACTCAGTGCCACTTCATTTTTTACGAGTTTCTCCACAACGAGTACCGGCGTACGTTTGTGGAGATGCACTTCAAGTTCTGCGATATGATTAATAAAGACCCCTACATCGGAGGGCTGTTGGTGGGAGCCGGGATCAAATGTCCCCAGCCAGCAGTAAGTATGCAGTACAACTGATGACATGTATTAGTCGGGGTTTTGAATCTGACAAACAAAATATGAATACGGGCATTAGTAAAATCAGGATAAATTTTAATGGGTTCCGGTTAAATAACTCTAGAATGGATTCGATGTACTGGTATAAACATAATGTTGACTGACAACTTTGTGACAGTTATCCGAGAAGTGGGCAGTAATAATTTTAAACCGCAGTATAAAATACAAACCTTTCAAGCGAGATTGTACAATGTACAGTCAGCATCAGAAGCAGATAAGCAATTGATTTGCCTAAATAATTGTTGTGTTCTAATCCAAATATGTCTGAGTGTTCATACTGTCAAATATTTCCTTAAAAACTGAAACTAGGCGATCGTCAGATGTGTCTAAGCAACACAATTCAAAATGTCTCGTCCATCATGCATGAGGAATTAACCATATATGTATTTGGATTCATAATTAATTAGTGGAAAATTATTGCAATTTAAAGTAGGTATCAATTCAGCTTTTTTTCCTTCTTCTTCTTTAATCATAGACCTAATTATAGACCAATTGCGATAACCTCCCTCCTCTCAAAGGTGATGGAGAGCGTGGTTAAATCCTGTGATTTAACCACGTCCTCAAGTACCTAAAGGACCACCAGCTGATCAGTGACCGCCAATATGGTTTTCCCTGCAGTCATTCGGCTGGTGATCTATCATACTTTATGCACCGTCAGTCGAATGCCATTGAGAAGGGGTAAGCTTTAGCTATTAGCTTGGACATCGCTAAAGGCTTTGAGCGGGTCTGGCACAAAGCTCTGCTCTCCAAGCTACCATCTTATGGGCTGCCGGAGGGATTCTGCAAATGGGTTGCTAGTTTTTTGACAGGTCGTAGTATTCAGGTTGATGGTTGCTGCTCCGTGAGTAAGCCTATTAATGCTGATGTCGCTCAAGGGTCCGTGTTGTCCGCGACAGTCTTTCTACTGCGTATCAGCGACATGCTGCAAATTAGTGACATTCGTTGCTATGCGGATGATAGTACTGGGGACACCTTATACAGAGGCCGTGCGAACATTCCTCAGGCTATAGTCGAGGAGAGTCGTGCTAAACTTATGTTCGGCAAAAAAATCTCTCAGCAAAATCACAGTCCCGAGCGCCAGAACTTAATTCAATTCAACACTGTTTAAGCCTTAAGGTGTTTTTAATGAACGTAGATGTTTGGACAATTCTTCATTTATTATTCTCGACTTGTACATTCCTTCTTATCGTAGACTAAACTTACTTTCAAACTCCTAGCCATATACCATTAGTCTATATGCTAGATTCTAACTTTGCATGATTGTAATATAGTACGTAATATTCCTGTGTTCGACGTCGTTTTATTCATCAATAAATTTCTTAGGTGGCCTCATCTATATATTTTGTTATCGTTAAAACAATCATTTACATATGGGCTGTTTTGTTTTGTTATTACATTCTCAAGTCTTGTGCCTATGTTCATCATTGGATACACTATTTCTAACATTTCTGTCTAATTTATCATTACTATTTAGAGTTTCATTGTTTTCATAATCACATTACCTATTGATTCATCAACATCCTCTGTGTAATCATTAGGATTTACAATAATACGTTGTCTATTCCTTCTAAAAGTATTTGCCACCTTAATATAAAAAAAACAAGCTACCTATCTCTTTCATTTTTTTTCTTTCATATACCAAGTGGAAACTCTTTTGACGAGTTGAGTTCTTAAACTCGTTACAATAATATTAGGGGTTAAAGTGTGAAATTGCCGATTTGTACTGAAAAATTAAAGCTCGTTTTTTTCTAAAATGTAACATATTTATTTAATCAAAATATTTACCCTCATTATCTATACATTGTTGCCATCTAATCGGAAGTTCATTTATGCCTTTGCGATAGAACTCTGAGGATGTACTCGTAGATTCGACAAACTGTGTGAAAGCATTTTTTACTGCCTCTTGGGAAGAAAATTTTTTACCACGTAGAAAATTGTCCAAATCACGAAAAAATGGTAGTCTGTTGGAGCAAGGTCTGGCGAGTACGGAGGATGACGTATGGTTTCGAACTGCAGCTCCTGTAGAGTTACAACGGTTTCTCGTGCAGTGTGAGGTCTTGCGTTATCATGGAGCAATAATGGTGAAGATCGATTCACCAGTCGGGGCTGTTTCACTGCTAGTTTCGCCATCATTGTTCGAAGTTCGGCACAGTAAACATCTGCTGTTATTGCTTGACCAGACCTGAGAAAGCTATAGTGAATAACACCATGAATAGACCACCAAACAGTTACCATTACCTTTTTATTGGTAAGCTTTGCCTTAGGGCACTGTTGCGGCATCGCGTTGTTGACCTGGGGTCAGCCATTGCATTTTTCGCTTTCGGTTATCGTAAAGAATCCACTTTTCGTCACATGTCACAATTCGATCCAATATTCCTTCATTTCTGTACCGATTCAACAAGGCAACGCAAGTTTCAACACGCGTTTCTTTCTGCAGATCAGTCAAATCATGAGGCACCCATTTTTCATATTTTTTTATCTTATCGATTTGATGCAAATGAGTCAATATTGTAGGTAAGGTAACGTTAAACCATGCCGCTAATTCCTGGGTAGTTTGACTCAGATCGGCTTCCACCGTCTCCTTCAATTCAGCATTATTCACCTGTGTGGGCGATCTTCCATGTGGTTCGTTCTTCAAGTCGAAGTTTCCATTACGAAAGCGTTTAAACCAAAAACGCACGGTTCGTTCATTAGCGGTCTCCTCTCCAAACGCAGCATTGATATTGCGAGCCGTTTCTGCCACGTTAGTTCCGCGTCGGAACTCGTATTCAAAGATTACTCGGATTTTCGAAGTATCCATCTTTCCCGTCTAAGCTGAATAAAAAAAACAATTGAAAGTCGAAAATCGAATGTTGCACATTTTTTAAAACAAGAACCTCATAGGTATCATGTGAAAAAAGTTTCACTCGAAAATCTCACACCATGAAGGTTTTATGTCAATTCAAAGTATCTATTACTATAAAACGGCAATTTCATACTTTAACCCCTATTATAATTCATGGCGTATAAGTAAGGGGTAAATACACACTGGTTGTCTAGATACTAATGGAGATGTATAGAAATAATTGACATTTAAGTATAGTACCTACTAGTAGGTAGGTATGTATTTTATAGTATAGTATTTATACTAAAGTTCAGATCCGTTGCTTCAACTGAAACAACAGGTTTGTTCTGCGACGTTATATTTGCGGTTGGCGCCACCAAGATGTGTATTGTACATGTTGGTAACGAGCTGCAAAGGATTTTGTATTTATTCGAATTATTGATTTGCCAATACGATTGTGATTAACGAATTGTGAGAAATGCGTTCATGACTTTACGTAGTGCTTGCACATTATTGAATAAAAATTTACTTTACTTTTTTCCAACAGGCTGAATTACGTCTCATGAATTTAACAGTCCCCGCGGATAACTTTCCTCACGTGTGGCCCTTCGAGAAGATGCGCGTGGACGTCACGTTTAATATCACCGCAACCAAAGAGCCCATATTCACAGGTTACCTTGACGCCACTTTCAAAAAAAAGAAAACAAAGAAAAAAGATAATCCAAAAAAATAAATAAATATGATTATTAAATGAGTGCTAGGTACTGTAATTTTATTGCATTATTGTTATTTGAATGCCCTTCCGCTTGTTCGTGTATCAATCAAGTTACAGATTCCAAAATCATGTGCCTGATAGAATAGTCCGATGAGAATATGTTCTTGCAGCAGCGGAATTCAGAAATAATCGCTATTCTTTTGCCTACTTCTAATTTACGTATACATTAGTAATTACGTGTACAATAAGTAGTTAATAATAGTTAATTGTAATTAGTTATTAATTTACGTAAGTATTTATTAAGGTGTGCTTCCGAGGCACGCGGCAGACGGCACCGATCGAACGGTGTCGCGGTCGTTGTACCTAGACTCAGAAGAAGCTGGCGACAGTTGCAGCGCGGCGCACCTAGTCAGGAATTATTCTATTAGTCCCACTAAAAAGTCCTCATTGGTGGGGTCTTATCATTTTTTCCACTTATCTCCACGGGCTACGGGGCACTAATGGAAAAAAAAAGAATTAAAAGTTCTCACCAAGGTATTTAATTAATTATATTATATAGGTACCTTTATATGTAGTATATTTATTAAGAACAGTGGGTAGGTATTAATAAGTATGTCACTATAACATTCGAATTTATCAGGTAGGTACCTACATAGTGACTCACTCAGTGCATGTGTTGTTTAGAAATAATTGTCGATTGAAATATGTTCACCAAGTGGCCACCATCAGGTACAAAATATAATAATAAACAAATCAGATAGAAAGCAGTCCAGTTATAAATATATTTAAATTTTAAGCATACCGGTGATACGTAGATAACGTGAATCAGCACTAGATCGTACTTAACTGGCTGGCTATTGTCTGGATATTTTGACTTAGTTACCTTTGTAGTAATTACTTGTTTATATTAGAGAACCTGTTTTATTTCTTTATTAGTTAGCACACTTTCGGGTAACTGGATGTCCCTTAAGGTTCTTTTATGAACTGCAAGTGCATGTTGTACCTACGTTAAATATTATTTTGTCCAGAATACGGCACAGTGGTCTACTTCAAAAAAATAATCAATTATTGATTAAATATTTAAGAAGAGTTATAAAATACTCTTTTGCGTACTGGGCGGCAATATATCATCAAGAAAAAATCATAAAATTAGGCCAAGTACAGTGGGATTTATTAGAAAAATACAAAGTATTATTTGATAGGATTTTGCAAGGTGTTGCAGGTGTCCATGGGCGGCGGTAACACTTACCATCACGTGGGACCGCTTGCTCGTCCGCCCTCTACTCTATAAAAAAACAAAAAAAAAATTGCTAACATAGACTTGTCTTTCTCATTATTATAAAACTAGCTTTCTGCCTGCGGCTTCGCCCGTTTTTTTTAAAAGTAACGGACTCCTCTGGAAAAGTGACCATGTCCTTTACCGGATTTCAGGCTACCGCTTTGTCAAAAATTCATTGAAATCGGTGCTGTAATTTAGTCATGAAGATATAACAAACAAACAGAGAAACACACACACTCCGATTTATAATATAATACAGCCCCCGTTTCACAGTACTTTAGAGTACGCGTTTATTACTGTTTATTGTGTTTTGTCCTCACGCGAACAAAAGAAGAGGAATTAAAACTACAAAACATCTTTGGACTTCATATTTTCATATTATTTCATGTGGACGTTTTTCAATAGCAGATTCTTTAGACTATAAATAAAACAGTTTCATAAAGCAAAATATTTTATTGGACTTAACCTGGAATGTTAGCTTATATTAACGTACAAAATAAATTGATTTAAAAATACATTTTCTGATTTGTCTACATATTTACAATATGTCCGATTTTAAAATACACAGCTTATGTACAATTTTTTTTCTACTGTATAAATAAATTTAAATTGCATTGGCCAATTTAACGTTCGTACAAATACAAACTCCTTTGCGGCTCGTTGTAATGTTATTTAATGGGCGGTGAAGTGGCGCCAGCGGCAAATATAACGTTGTAGAACAAACTTTTCAGCATTATTTGCCAATAATAAACACGTACGAAAAACGTTTGCGAACGCAGAAAGAGTTTGTTATTCGCGTGGACGTTCGTTTGGCAAATGTTTTTATGTGAGCTATTTTATCACTGGAGGAACTTTATTGTGCACATATATTTGTTCGGAAGACACTAGCCCTGAATAGATACCTCAAAAAGATATATATGTTATAACAAAAAAATAACAAAAATGCAATCAAGGTATTTATACCCTCAAAATGGATTAACTTAATCACGAATCATTTGTGGAGATAAAAAAAATATATAGAGAGAGCTGAGAGTACATACAGCTCAGAATTCATACATTAGAAAAGGAAGGCACTATAGCATTTTAAATCGAGCTCGATTAGAATGACAGCTGTCAGCGAAATCAACGACATAACTATTTAGGCGCTAGCGTCTGACAAATTATTTATTTTACATGAAAAATAATTGGTTTTCTTGTAAGTAAAATTATTAATAATGTGATAATGTCCTTCGTTGCAAGTAAACAGATTAATCTCGATTTGATAATTATTGTAGCAGCAGTATTCGAGGCACTTTGACAGCTGTCATTGTAACCAAGCTAGATTTAAAAGACAGTACGGTGTTGTCATTAACATAGTAGTATTACAACTCCCCGGCAAAAATGTTTTGCAACTCGAATACATTAAATAAAATATACCTGCATCCTCTGAACATTGAATTTATTTTATGAAATCTACGACTCTTTAAAATTCACCACCATTTTTCACACAAATATTTTTATGTTACCTATCGAAAAATATAATTTTACTCTGTGAAGTGAAACAATTCGGAACGTTGTCAAACTGTTGAGAAACAGAAATTGCAAGATAAAGACAGAATACAAAATAATTAATTATTAATTTAATTGCATTATATACATAATTATATTACATAATTATTTAATTATAAATATTAATTATAAATTTATGCATTATAATTGTAATTAATGTAATCATTAGGATCAAATTATGAAGTTGTATTTTAGTGATTCTACTCAAACTTTGTAACATAATAATTATGTGCTATATTCGTACGCCTTACGGCAGAACTTAATACGTTCACAAATAAACGGATTTGGTTTGAAAGAAGCGGGTGAATTTTTTATTTTATAAAATGTAATTTTTTTTAGAGAAAATATCAAGTACAGATAGAACAAAAGTTGTTAGTTTAGTTTTAATTCACTGTTAAGAGGGTTGCAAGTATTTTTTATTTAACCCTGTATATGTTATTATCCAATGCATTTCGAAAATCCTTTGTGACACAGTTTTTTTTTAATTGACGGTTTAATCAAAATGCATCATTTTCAAGAGCAGTCAGTAACTACCCTTCGAAAACTATAGTAAAAATTTGTAACAATATAACGAGCCATCTATGTTAGTCAGTTGCAACTAAGCTTAGTTAGTTTTCTTAGCCTTAACCTTTTCCTTGCCCTTAGGCTTCGATGGATAGATCGCGAATAGTGACAGTTGGAAGAAACACAGCACGAATGCGACTGAGTTTTGGACCTGAAAATAATATAGATAGATAAAATATCATGTTTAATAGATTATAATTAAAGGAGGGTTAAGTGCAAGGGTTAAGGAGGGGGGAGGGTGCATTCAGCAATTACACAGCCGCTGGGCGCACTCGACTGGACACGTTACCATATACTTATACTACACTAAAATGTACTGCATTTCCCATTGCTATCCTTATTATTTCCAATGTATATACCTACTCGTATGTATGTTTTGGTAGTGAATGAGATGTATCAGAGCCCATTCCCATCCTATTCTATCCTTCCCCATTTTCCCTTTCTCCATAATATCCACATAGCATCGGGTGGATTGTTTGCTCGTCTCACATCTTTATATAAAGAACGATCTTTATTTAGATAACGATCATTATTGAATCAGGTTTTACTTTGATAAAATGCAATAATGCATTATGTTATAGTACTATGCTATGTCAAAGCTAAAGATAGAGCAAAGTGTCATATCTTTCATTATTGCATAACATTTGTTTTTACATAAATCTATTCCCGCGGATGTGGTAAATAAGGGATAACACACCCGCTTGAATACCACAAGTCTTGAAGAACTACACCACTTCCACCCGTTTGGCCAGAGCGTCGTGTTCAAAGTCCATACAATCCTCATGCAATAAGACAATGTTTATGAGGATGCCCATGTCCAGGCAGTGGACCGGTGACGCGATGACGGTTTCTCTGAATGAGAATGGAATCAGAGTCTAGAAGCATTCAAGCCGATGCTCCTTCAAGAAACGTTGGCGTTAAAATCAAACATTAAAAAGCATAACACAGTACTTGTAGTATAAAGAGATAAGATTATCAAATCAAATAATACATGCGTAGTTCTCTGTTATCTCTATTGTAAAAAAATAATTATCATCACTGTATGTATAATACAGTTTCTATGGGCTTATGTAATTGAGATCAGACATTATACTTGAACTCTTGATTTAAGAGAAAAGATATTGCGAAGAATATTATGGTCTATATCAGGGATTCCCAAAGTGGTCGATATCGGTTTCCCAGGGGTCGACATAAACGAAAACTGATTTTGGGGGTCGACGAGGTCTAAAAATCGACCCCTATTAATTAACACAAGTTCTTATTTGAAACTTTCTAGATACTGTATAAGTTGTGTTACGTGTACCAACTTGTTATAAGAATGACTAATATTTTAATAGGAAGTATTTTTACGTAATTTGTATTAATAATTATTAATTACACTTGATATTTACTGAATTTTATGTCTATTTATTTTGTTAAATTTTGATGAGAAAATGATGTCAAGTTTACTCACTTAACCAATCGCAAAGTTTTTAAATTGGTAAGTATTTTGTATCAATAGGAAAAAAACTAGAGATAGGATTTTTAAAGTAATTTGGCTATGGGGGTCTGAGATATCAGTTCATTTTGGAAAAGGGGTCTCTTGCCTAAAATACTTTGGGAATCCCTGGTCTATATTAATCCAGTCTATATTAACTATCCAGTCTAGTCTGTGACAAGGAACCTATTGTTTTTCCTGTAATTTTACCTTTCTGTTTTTCAGATTTTGTAATTTAAAGGCGCATTACGGCGGGCCGCACCGCAGCGGATAACGTTGCAAAACCCCCCGGAATCATTTTCATACATTTTGTATAAACCACCGCACGCCGCGGGGGACTGCGTCGCGCCGCAGCGCAGCGCACTGCCGGAACGCTCGTCAGCCGTATTTATACGCTGCGACGCGGACCGCCGGACCGAACGGGCGCAGTTAGCATACGTAATTCGAGAATTATTGGCTGTGCGACGAGGTGAAGAATTGAATGTCAACAGCTAACCGACTTAAATTATTGCGTTGAGCTGCAGCCCGGCGCGTCTGTAATGTGTGCGAACCTTTACAGAACGTTGCAATCGACCTCACTTAACATGACATTTATTGTATATTATTGTTTTTGGCGCGAAAACCATTGTCATATATGTTTATAGGCAGAGAGTTCGGTTTATTGTAAGCAAGCAAAGGGTGAACCATTTCTCGCAGGCTTATTGGTTTTGATTAGCGGCTTACTATATATAGGGTTTGCCAATTATACGAGTACTTCGTGGGTAGTTTGGTCGGTGACTTCCTGTTTTAGACTCACACATTACGATTAGATGTTAGCTGTAAACTAAGAGTAATGTGAACGTGGGTGTTACCATAAGAATAAATAATACCATATAGGAGGGAATCTCCTTTGTGCGTGTCCCAAAAGCCGCGTAACGAACAACTACTCCACCCTTCAGCTCGTAACGTCCTCCTGTCGCGCACGGATGCCGTGAGCTCTGTTACTTATTTAACAATTTATTATAACAGTATATCTATTAGGTTAGTTAGATAAACTGTACAGTTATTAAAAAGATTAATTATAAAAAACATAAAATTGTGGCAAACGTCGATGCAAGGCGGCAATGTATCAAATGAAGCGCGTGGCGTCAGGCAACCTTGACTGACGGCTTGTATGATACGATGCAAAACGGTAGGCTATTATGGCGACCTTGAACGCGTTCGGCGCACGAGTGTCATTCCTTTAGGGTATTATTTATTCTTGTGGTGTTTTACTTACAACAATGAACTGGTTCTTCAATATGATGCCGTATAACACCCACATGAAGGTAACTACTGTTCCAGAGAAGATGAACGGAAACGGTAGACCTTCGGTGCTCTTGTTTTTTATTATCTCGCGCTGAAATGTCAAACATGTTTTTAATACATAAAAGAGATCCTATCCTCTCCCTCATCATTTTCCCAACGCACTCTCCAAATTTATTCCTATATCTCTAAAGGTCGGCAGCGTATCCGGGGGTATGCCAACATTTGACATTCTGGACTGATGTTGGCATGTATTGCGGATGTCCATGGATACAGTATCCACTTACCATCAGATGGATTAGATACGCGTCTGCCTCCTTTTTTTTAAAAAGAGAAAAATATTTTTTTAAAACACATGTGACGTGTATCTAAAAGATATAGCGATATATAAAAGATATATCTTTTAAAAGATATAGCGCCGTGATAGCCTAGGGGTTTCGACTCACATGCGTTTGGTCGTGAATTCAAATTCTCGGCCAGCACCACTGAGTTTCGACATAAGTACGAATTTTAAAACAAAATTTTCACTAGCTCGCCTTCGAGAGGAAATCGGCATGCTCGAGAAATAAATGAAATCTGGAGTATTGTGTCCACCAATTCGAACTGAGCACGCGTGGTGGATTATGACCCGAAACTCCCCAGTGATTTACTAGGGGAGACCTGTGGTCTGCAGTGGGACATTATAGGCTGATATCTATCCATATAATTAAAAAACGACCGAAAATATTAAAATAAAAAGGTTGACTATATTTAGTGCTTTTAGAGTTTAACAGGATTAGAAGGATTTGGACGATAGAAAGTTTGAGAGAATGGGAAATAGGGAAAGAGAATGGATCTCTGGCTCACTCACTGTCGAAACACATTGGTACATTTCACGGCAGCATCGTCATTGTTTAATATAGTTACGATGAGGTTAAATTAAGTGGTAAATTAGATACTAGAAGGGAATGTGAGGAAAAGTTCCGCAATGACTGTAAAATACACACTTATACTATACTTATACTGACTTTATATTATAATCGGTCTTTTAATTTTATATACCCAGATCGTATTAGATCGTATTTAGATCGTATCGTGGGAATTTATTATGCAGTCTTCTAGATATCTATCTATAATATTCTAGATATATAATAAAATTGTAGAACCAGTATGTCTGTACATTGAATATATTTACCAAAAACTGACTGGGGACAATTAAGAATACAAAAAAACGATTTTGAATTTTTTTGTCTGTCTGTCCGTTCGAACACGCTAATCTCCAAAACTACTGAAAGGATTTTCATGAGGTTTCCACAGGTTAATTAAGCTTAGCCTGACGCTTCGAACAGGCTTTGTTTCATCGAAATCGGCTGACGGGAAGAAAAGATATCCTAATTTAGAGTTTAAAAACTAAAATAGCACGCGTACGAGTCGCGGGCAGAGCTAGTATCTACCTGTAGACAAACTGACAGACTGATGGCTTATTTACACAAGGAGAGTATTTCGAACAATCGTCAAAAACTAGTATGAACAACCGTTATCATCATCTGATCGCTGTTAACGCTGTTGTCATGGATTTTTCATCATCATGTGAACAATTGTAGGCGATAATTGTATACAATATTCTCGACCGAACCATGCGAAAAACTCTCCTTGTGTAAATAAGCCTTGATTGATTGATTTGGAAGCAAGATTCCAGCAGATGATGCGACGGACAAACTGTAGTTCAGTCACCAACACTCACCAGACCAAACAAAGGCGATGCGATCAAATAGAACATAACCGCCGTTATAATCAGGCCCAGTCTCGGCTCTACCAACTTCGGGTCCTCAATTTCTGCGTAACCCAAGACCGCCGCCGAAAACGCCCCGCCCAGTCCCACTTGGGCCCACGTCTGGACTTTCTCTTGGGAGTAGTTGAAGTATACCATCAAATAAATAATGTTTAGGGCGAGACCGAATAGATTCACTTGGATCATTTTATCGTCGCGCAGTATGTAGCCATATTTCAAATTCAGGACACTCCTGTAAAAGAAATTGGATAGGTAATAAACGATACGCTATTTATACATATTTATCTATACATAGTGTATCCGAAATAACGCATAATCTGATACATGTGAAGTAATTTAAAATATATAAAACCGTTCTAGCCAATAATAAAATTATTTTGAGGATTAAATCGAAAGTTATAAATATGCAATGTTTTGTTGCGCTGTCCAAAACGTTCGTAGCGCTCGTTATTCAGACTGGACGCCTACCAGGCTTGCCAACTTTCCAGTTTCTCATGACCGGGTAGATGCTGGGAAGCGGCCGGGGGTGGGATGATTGTTCGAGTTATATATAAAATAAAAGGTAACTGTGTGTTAAGACTTGTTTATTTTTGCTATTGTTGTTAATTGACGCGTAGAAATACTGAATTAGAAATATGTATTTTTTTATTTAATTTAAAGGGAAAATTATTGTGTGGATGTGAAAGAACTATTACCGCGTATACTTTAAAATTGGTAATTAAACCGAAATTTTTAAGTACGGTCGCCGTCGCCACGTCGCAAGCGTCGCGCCGCGCGCGCAGCGGCGCTGGCGACGTGCATAGAATAAATGATATACTATAAATTATGAAAAAAGAAACTATTTTAAAAACTGATTCTACTCACGAAACTGAACACGCTATTGTGAGCATTTTGGGTTTTTCGGTTACATGTTGTATATTATTAATATTCTATAGTGCATCAAAATATTAGGAGCGGATGATTATACTAAGTATTGCTGTCACCCTTTGTAGATAGCCCTAACACAGGGTTTCTATAGCAAGCCACTTTGAACTCTGCATCACTCAGTTTGACGCTAAATCTTCATCCATGGTGTATACAGTGTATGTTACTGTTTGCTGCCATAAATTACTAAATACAATAAATAAATTATATACATTAATTAATATAATTATAAATTAATTAATGTAATTATTAATTATAAATATTACCAGTACATTTCAGTTACTAATTTAAATTTTTTTCCTCAAAAACCTGCTCTTTACTCCATGTCTAATTAATATTTTTTGCTTGATAGTCCGCACATCACAGCAACGTAGTGTTTGTTTAATAAAGGTGGCCCCAGACGATCATGCTTGTATGTCTTACGTGAATGGCGCACAGTGAAGTACCGATGCGTACGGCATGTAAATTCCAAGACAATCATGAAGCATGAAGAAAAATATAAATTTTCTTCAATCATCCGCCAGCACGTAGTTCGAATGTCATTCGTTTCAAACGTGCTATAGGATCATGCATGGCGTGATCGTCTAGTTTACATCTTTAGAAATATTTTTGATAAGAGTCACTGCTGTGTATTGTATTGTGTGTACCTTTTGTCTGTCTGTGCGATTATCACACACGAAAGGAACGAATACAATTTTTAATGAAAGGGTTGTATTGTGTGCACTTTTTGTCTGTCTGTGCGATTATCACACACGAAACGAATCCAATTTTTAATGAAAGGGTTATAGAGGTTATATAGGGTTATAGATTTACCATACACGAATTAATTGAGATCACTTTTTATAGCGCTTAGCACTTTTGCATAGTCAGGCACATGACGATAACAACATTGTAATGTTGTTACATTTGTATCTCGGGTAATTTTCTTATCTAAATAACTTTATACTAGTTCCAACGCTTACAAGTTACTGTTAATTTACATAGACATTATCACGTGCCACTAATTCACGTGCACCATTAATTAATATGCCTCAATGTAAGTACAGTTGATATCTATACGCATACATATAATAAAATCTTAACAGAGCCGCGTCTGTACAAATGAAATATATTTTGAAAGTGATTGCAATATAAAGTTACGTTTTTTTTTATAGTCAAAAGGCGGCAGACGAGCATACAGTCCACCTGATGGTAAGTGGATACGGTAGCCCATAGACACCCGCGATACGTGCCAACTTCAGTACAGAATGACAAACGTTGGCACGTCCCCTACGCTGCCTACCTTTGTGGATTAGGGAAAATGGGGAGGGATAGGATGGGATGGGAGTGGGCTCTGGCATATCTCACTCACTACCGAAACACGTACGTACATTGGGGAAATACGATATAGTAGGAAATGCAGTACATTTCAAGGTAGTCTTATGTGAGAGAGGGGTAACGTGGTAACAGTTGAGTGCGCCCTACAGACACAGACTATAATAGCATCCAAAAAAACATTTTGTTGGACTATTGGGTGTTTGTCTGAAAAATTAGACAAATTATCATTCAGAAACTACTTGAGAGAATTTAATGAAACTTGGCATAGTTATAGTTTATCAGTTGGGTTAACACATTTAGAGTACATTTAATCCCGATCTGTTACAAAGCTCCCACGGGAATCACACTAATGTTCACGCGAATGAAGTCGCTGGCACCGCTCTAGTGTATAAATAATACTATTTATCCGATAATCCTTTCGATAGCATAGACACTGGTAATGGCAATTAATGTATACACATTTATTCCCATTACCAATGTCTGAAATACCAATAGGTATCAAATGCGAACTCCTCTGTATATTCGAGTGACAATCATATCAAATAAATGTTGAGAGGGAGAGTGCACGCTGCAATCCAACAGCCGCTGGGCGCACTCGACTGGCCACGTTACCCCTCTCCCTCACAGAAGACTACCTTGAAATGTACTGCATTTCCCACTTTATCTTATTTCCCTAATGTACGTACGTGTTTCGGTAGTGAGTGCGATGTGCCAGAACCCATCCCCATCCTATCCCTCCCCATTTCCCCAACCCTTTCTCCAAATCCATTCCTGTATCCAAAGGTAGGCAGCGCATCCGGGGGCGTGCCAGCGTTTGTCATTTTGGACTAATGTTGGCATGTATCACGGATGTCTATGATGGGCTACAGTATCCACTTACCATCAGGTGGACTGTATGCTCGTCTGCCACCTTCGTCCATAAAGAAAAAATTATTTATTAACTCGTCTGCTAGCTTCCTATAAAAAATTTAAATTAATTACTTACATGATAAGACCGCCAATAAACAACATGGGACTGAGCCCTCTCGTGTTCCCCTGCTTGTAGATGTCACGGCATATGAACGCGCCAGAGAACATCTGTCCCATGGTGACGATCGCCGTTACGGAGCCCACCGGCTCCTTGTAAGGCTGCAGTATGTCTGATAAGGCCTCCATTATAATCCTGAAACAACAGTAAGAATATTATTCATATTTACCTACCACATTCAGATTACAAACCTCCTTAGCAATAACTGATCACATTTATGGTAGATAGATAGTGTACGCCAAAAACATACAGAGAAATACAAAGTACATCATCCGTGGAATGTACCACAACGGAGAAGTTCACAATTTTTTTATTAACTACCTAAAAAAGATTTCAAAAACTACAAAGATATTTTGCTATAGAAATATACTCGTACTCAAAAATATCCTGTCAATTGGCTAATAAAAACCAAGGAGTGGTTTCACTGAATGTGCTTATGCTATAGGAATAGGCATAAAATACCCTGTCAATTGCCTAATGAAGACATAGACTTCTATGTCTTCATTAGGCAATTCGATGTATCGATGTAAGTGTCTCGATGTATCAGGGGTGTACATCTATATCTATACTAATATATAGAGAAGTAAAATTGTGTTTGTGGGTATGTTGGGGGTAATTTCTGGAACTACTGAACCGATTTCAAAAATTCTTTCACAAATAGGAAGCTACACTATCTTGAATATATTTTATTTTGAAATTTTGAAACAAATCGGGTCTCTAGCGTCTTATAAGTAAATAAGCTTACAATTGAATTAATACTTATATATCCTAAATCTACACCAGAGCAGGAGAGGTCACGGTCGATCGCTAGTGTTGTTAAGAGCTCGTCACATTTTCTAGTCGATTAAAAGCAACATTTATATAGGTACCCGTATAAGGCCACTTTTACCTACAGTTTATCAACTTTTATAATCAATGCACGATACTGTGATGTCTGTGGTTTTGCTAAAAGAAAAGGCATAAAAATATCCCGTCAACCGGCTAAGGATACTGTGCGTGGGTCTGGGACGCGGCCACACTTGCTAAAAATATACATCATACGTACTTAACAACTGTAGGTCGCAAATGGTAGACATTCATTATCATTACGCCGGGAATCTCGTACAATGAATATACGGTTGTCTAATTAGAGCTATTATAGTATGTAGTTAGTACCGCCCAAGTACGTTAGGCTTAAAAAAACATTCCATTCTAGTCCTTATTATTAGGACATAAGAGCTGTTGAGGTTCTGTTAAATTGTTGTTTATTCTGCATTAGAACAATTACAGATATTTGAGGTGGAAACTGGGTAGGTACTATTTCTTTCTGTCCTTCATGCGTGGTTTATAATTGGAATGAGAAGCGATAGTCTGAATGTATCGATGGCATTTGATTCTTTGAATTTAGATATAACAAGTCTGAAAAAGTATTTTTCTTACATAATTAATAGTCCCCAAATGGATATGAAAGATTTGCGTTGAACGTGAGTAGGCACGTGGAAATCTAAAATTTAGCAGTCCAGGAATAAGCTTGTGAAGACAGGCGGGACACATGTCAGCCCACGTTAGTTACTAGTAGGCTACACACAATACTACAATACAACGAACTACAATACTAGTAGAGTAAAGTTAGCACGGAAATACGCATTATTTTGTAATAATTCCCCTGTGCGTGAATTAACTTGAAACCTTTCATTATAAGTAGATAAAAATAAAACTATAGGTACTATTTAGAATTGTATTGTACGAACCCGAACCTCTTGAGAATGGGAAGAATCTGCCTGAACTGATAGCCTGATATAAGTAATCGTATTATATTTCCGGGTACTGCATTTAAATACCTATAAATATTATAATACTACTATTGGCATGCTCAGCCCTATAGCGCATCTAAAAAACATAAATAACTGAATAAATTAAAAAGGCCGCTAAAATAATGAGATCACTTTAGAATCTATTTATAGCACTAAAAACATCCGCATGTGGGTCCTGAAGGTAAGGTACATCTGGGCATTAAACTGAATAATGGCATCCTTTGGTTTATTGTAATAAATTGCCTTTTAAATTGAACATTGCCGCGTCGCGTCACGCACACGCCTACTTTTGATGACTATGATGACCGTGACGTCAATGCCGATTGGACGATGACCAGCATTACTAACGCGTCAGCGATTTATTCCCCTCGACGTATAGACCTGTGCCTAGATTTGATGATCTGAATCTGTACCGTATTCTGTATGTGTGTTTATATTATAGGACAAGTTGAGAATAATGATTTAATTTTGAGGAGTTTTTTTATAACTGCCAGTTTCCATCCCATCGAATAGGGAGTATCGAACGGGAAGAAGGAACTTTCTCATTCGATTATACTTCCTACTTCCCATATCATACTCGAACAGGATGTGTATTGGATTAAGACAGAGAGACCCCTCATGGCTCATACAATTAAACTCTCCAATCCAATCCTATTCCACGCTACTGAATAGAGAATACTTATAATAAGGTGAGGAAAGATAAGTTCCTCTAAGAGATAGGCTTGGCATAGTCTAGTCATAAATATTGTTACAAAGAAAACATTGATATATTTATTTTTACATTATCATTTTATTAGAAGAATTTGTGTTATTTTAGAAATAAATAGGTAAGCATTTAAAAAATATAACGTTTATTCGAAATCATCACCGTTTGCTTTTATACAATCTTTCACGCGTTGTGGCCAATTTTCGATTGAAACACCGCAGCCTTTCCATGGGAAAATTGGCTACTGGAATTTGAAATCCAATTTGAAAATTGGAAAATGGAATATTTTAGGGATTCAATATTATCATGGCGTTTAGAGCATGCCATGCTCTCTACAACAGACCATAAATCATAATAGAGCGGATTAAGATCCGGACTAGATGAAAGGCAGTCTTCAGCTCTAATGAAGTCGGCAACATTCCTTTCTAGCCACATCCGTTTTGAGCGAGTCTTATGGTGCCGAGTCTTGCTCAAAGGACCAGGATGTGGATTAGCTGATTGTTATTACTTTCCTTTTTAAAAAAAAATCCATCTGGTGCTAAATGGTGCTAAAAAATGGTGCTAAAAAAAGGTGGTAGACGAGTTTATATAGTCCACCTGATGGTAAGTGGATACTGTCGCCCATGGACATCCGCGACACATGCCAACATCAGTCCAGAAACACAAACGTTGGCACGCCCCCGGATGTGATGCCTACCTTTCGAGATTAATTAAGGAATTGATTTGGAGAAAGGATTGGGAAATTGGGGATGAATAGGACAGAATGGGATGGGAATACGTTCTGGCATATCTCACTCACTACCAAAACACATACGTAGATTACTGAATAGGGTAAAATGGGAAATGCAGTACCTACATTTCAAGGTAGTCTTCTAACAATGTATGTATTGCAAATGCGTAGTCTTCAGGGTAATTGATCTGTGAAGCTACAGTTTTTTTAGGAATCAATCACGATAGGTATATCTCCCACAAATAAGACTGAGGACCAGATAAGTAGACGATTCTCTGGTTTAGAATTACTGCGAGCCATGTTTATGGGCCCCTAAGTCTGAACCAAGAACGATAGATTAGAAACGTCTAAACTCGTTCGGAAAAATTAATTAATTAATAAATTCAATTAATTCAATTAATTGGGAAATTTTGGTTACTGTGTAAACGAACTGAATAAACTGACTACCGTGATCCTGATCACACAAAAATCGCAAGATAGATATACGTTATCATTATCTTTTCAAACGACACTTCATAAGATAATGATTATGAATGAATTTATTGATTTTATTTTTTTATAGATAAAATGTGTTAGACGAGCACATAAAATCACCCGTTGGTAAGTAGATACTGTCGCTACATGCCAATATCGATCAATAATACCTACGGCTGACGCTGCATACATTTGATGTTAGAGGCGTCTGAATTTGGAAAAGTATTCTGAATGTCGAAGAATAGAGAAATTGGAGAATAAAGAGTTAACATTACTTTAATTTTGGTATAACATTTTGCGTATCGTAAACTGCGACTGTGTTGTATGCGGCTCGCGTTACTTTGCTTTATCAAAACCGGTAAAGCAATTTTAAAAATTATACATCTTATATGGGATTCTATTAAAATAAGCAGCAAAATAATACTAAGCGAGTAACAAATCGTCTATATATATATATATGTGTGTGTGTGTGTGTGTATATATATAAATGTTTCTTTGTTTGTCCCGTATGCGTTCCTATACCATTCATCTGATTGCGATGAAACTTTGGTGAGTTGTTGTGCGCACGCGCGTCAAGATTTCCGAATTAGTACTTGTTTGGAATTGGCGCGAGCATCTTTGCATACCCGCATACCTTGATTATTTGAAGCAACATTTTTTTGTCCCCGCCATATTGAAGGCGGTTTGAGAATTTGATATTTTTGAGTAGTAACACGCGCTCGGCGGCGAGCAGAGTTAAATTGAGATAAATTCACACTGCGGACTCGGGCAGTTGATTTTGGGATTCGCGCCTATTAACTGGACTTGCACGCGGATCTCCTGGAGCCACGCGAGTGTTTTGGTTGGACTTGGTGATTGTGATTGTGCTTGTGGTACTTGGAAGTGACATCTCGAGGTGATTTGCTGCCGTGTGTGAGTTGCCGAACTGTAGCGGCCACCGGCTCACCACAGGACGAGACTTGGATTACTACACAAGTATCTATTGGGAATGTATGTATTTATTCAATCACACTAAGATAGGTCACGTCTAGTAGGGACTAGCGTAGGTACACTTTCCAGATTTGTGCGTGGGCAAAACCACCTGGGGTAAGTGAGACCTTTAAATTGTGTAAATTGTTGTTTATTGTGCTTACCCACCATTTTGGTGGATATATTGAGTAAGTTTATTACATTTGGGCCCGAGTGCACATTCCTCGGGCTGCTTTCGCGTAACGCGAGGCAGGTGCGCGCCTAGTGTGCGCATCGTAAACAACTGGTAGCAGAGCGTGGTTAATAACGTTATCAACCATTCCTTTTTTTTGTTTTTTTTTTGTTTTGTCATTATTCATCAACTTAATAATTGTAACTTCCCGTGTTAAGGGCCTTGCGTATATTGGGTCCACGCTCCTGCTACATCGTAAACATCTGGTAGCAGAGCGTGGTTTGATACCGTTACTTGATATTGATGATATTGATAATACCGTTAGGTAGTTAATATTGATGACCTTTTGTCTTGTTTGTATATTGGTAATTTGGTTTAAATATTTGGTTTTGATTTTTATTTTACGTTCACGGTTTGAAGGCTAGGCCCTACGTATAATTTGTATTCTGAAGATATTTTGAATCCACGCGTGCGACGTTTAGTAGCTGGCTAGTTACCCACACGCGTTAATAATTTATTTTGGATATAACGCTTCACGTTTGTTTTGATAGCTGGACATTGCGGTTTTATTGAGTCCACGCTCGTGTACATTTTTGGGTGCGTTTATTTAATTTGATAATTTAATTTGTTTTTTTTTGTTGTTATTTTGTCAGGTAGTCTTAATTAATATTTTGGACGGTTATACCTTCTTGAAGACACATACGCACCCCTTTTGTTTTTTATTGTGCCTCCACTGCATTTTTTGTTTTTTTTATTTTGTTATTTTTTTTGTTATTGTTGTTTTTTTTTTTACTTTTATTTTTGTTTTTTATTTTTGGTTTTTGTTTTGTATTGCGTGCGTCCTGAGGTGTAGACATGTCTGTCAAGGTGACCTTTTCCACACATCAGTCCGCAATGACTGCGCAGCTGAGATGGTTTTCTTCTGCGGTTGCAATGGTCAACCGCCCGGACCGGAAGCAAGCCTTACTCGCCCGGGCGAGTGAAATGCCGGCCCGTTTGGTGGCGTTAGATAGGAGTTATGCTGAGGGCTTGACATTTATGGCGAATTTGGAAACGCCTGTACCGGACGAGCAGAAGCAGCGTTATGAAGCGGACTTTGGCCAGATTTACGATTTTGTGGACGCAATTAATGAGGCGGTCTCCCACATCTCAGCTATCTCTGGTGGGGATTCACTTGTTGCACCCCACGCCTTGTTGGGTCGTCTCCCCACGCTCAACCTTCCCACCTTTGACGGTGATTTGGACCAGTGGTTGAGCTACTATGGGATGTTCAACAGTTTGGTGGACTCCCATACCGACCTGTCAGCTGCTCAAAAAATGGCGTACCTGTTGGCCTCCTTACAGGGAGAGGCTCTAGGCCTGGTACAGCACCTGAAGGTCGATGACAGCACTTACTCGACAGCCATGGATTTGTTGAAGCGCCGTTACCACAACGTGCGACTTTTGGCTGACACCCATGTGGGGCAAATTTTGAACCTGCCTAAGGTTGCCTGTGCGTCAGCCTTACGGACAGATATTGTTAACCCGGTTTTGGTGGCTGTTAACGCCTTAAGGCGATTGGATTTACCTGTGGACCAGTGGTCCTTTTTGCTGCTCCATATTGTGTTGGCGAAACTGCCTTTGGAGATGCGGCTGCGCTTTGAGCGACAATATGGTGGGGACAGCTCCACTCACTTGCCTTCCTATGAGGAACTCGAAAGGTTCCTCGAAGACGAGTGTCGCAGGGTAGATACCGTGGAGGGTTCCACTCTCTTGATGCCGCAGACTAGCGTTCGCCGAGAGCGACCACTGGCCCGACCGCAGGGTCCGCCGGTGAATAAGCAGTCACAGCCGAGATATGGGGTCTCCCAAGAGGAGTCCGTGGCTTGCAGATTCTGCAAGCGCTCCGGCCACCGGATGACTGCTTGTCACAAATTTGTGGCTTTGCGCGTAGCAGCGCGTCGACACATCGCCAAGGAGAGGCGATTGTGTTATCATTGTCTGGAGGGTCACTTCCAGCGAGAGTGTCCTCAGCCTCGTCCATGTGGACAATGTGGTGGTGCTCACCACGTCATTTTGTGTGCGAACCGCAACCAGGAGGGTGCTGGTGTTCGCGATGCTGAGCGACATTTGGCTGCTCGCGCTGGTGGTGACAGTCCTGCCAGGTCCAGCGCCCAGGATCGAGCCCTTACGGGCGGGGGTAGGCGTTCGCCACCCCCTAGAGGCGCTGTTGGGTTTGCGGAGTACTCCACAGTCTACCGCAACCGGAGATTCTCCCCCCCGCTGTTGGAGCGACCGAGGTTGGAGCGGCGTCCACCCCGCCTAGGAAGGCAGGCTGCAGCCCCCCTCTCATCCGCACATGTTGTGCAGGGTCGTCGCGGTGAGGGCAGGGTAGACAGTTATCGTCCCCTGCCGCACTCGGGGAGGGAGCCCTCACTCCGTAACTTTTCCCATTAGAGACTCGCAGCTCACCACGCTGAGAACCCAGAGACCATCCTTTTGCCTACGGTCTCTGTGCGGGTATGGGACCCGAAGGGCAACTCGATTGTTGTTCGTGCCCTTTTGGACTCGGGTGCCCAGGGTTGTATAGTCTCAGCTTGGTTGGTGAGCCAATGGGCGAAATGTTTCTTGCAGAAATTATGGGCTGCTGAATTGTCGTGGGATGAGCCTCTTCATGGAGAGATATTGTTGGAATGGCTAGAGTTTGTGTCATCCCTCCCAGCTCTTAATCGGGTTTCCTTGCCCAGACGTTTCCTTCCGTCTGGAAAGTATAGAGCTAGCCTTCATGGCTTTTGTGATGCTTCCGAGCGAGGGTATGCAGCGGTTGTTTATCTACGCACAGTGGATGCTGCTGGACATGTTTTGGTCTCGCCGGTTCTAGCAAAGAGCAAGGTTGCGCCTATTCGCTCGCGTATGACAATACCGAAGCTAGAATTGTCAGGCGCCACTCTCTTGACTCGTCTCTTGAATCATGTCGTCGCTACTCTAGGGCGTTCCGTAGAGTTAGCAGACGTATTTGCATGGACAGACAGTCAAATTGTGCTTTGTTGGTTGCGAGCTTCTGTTCACACCTTGGAGGTGTTTGTGGCGAACCGTGTTTCCCAGATCCAGGCGTCGCAAGCTAGATTGATTTGGCGACATGTCCCTGGCGATATAAACCCAGCTGATTGTGCATCACGTGGATGCTCAGCGCTAGAGATTATTGGACATCCGTTGTGGTGGGGTCCGGACTGGCTGAAGGGACCAGTGTCAATTTGGCCGGCCTCACGGATCACTCTAGTTCAGCCTGCGATAGGCTTTGTAAGTTTACCAGTGGCCGATGGTGCCGGGAGCGGCCAAGCAGCGGAATCATCATGTGATCCCGATGTTTTGCTGGCCAGGTACAGCTCACTGGATAAACTTTTGAATGTGACAGCTTGGGTTAGACGTTGGCGTCACAATGTTAAAAACCCACAGAATAAATTGTTGTCAGCCTTCATCTCGTCTGAGGAACGACATGAAGCGCTATTGAGTTGGATTCGCGTAGTCCAGTCTGTTAGCTTCGCTTCAGAGTTAAAATCTATGCAGGAAGGTCCCGCTAAATTAAAAGGCGCTATTGTGCGATTGAATCCCTTTGTGGATCCTTCGGGTCTACTGCGCGTGGGAGGTCGGCTTAGACATGCCAATTTGCCTCATGGTGTCCGCCATCTTCTTCTCTTGCCGAAAGATGGACATTTGGTGCGGTTGCTGGCGATGGATCGACACCTCAAGAACTCCCGTGCAGGCTGTAACGCACTGTTGGCGATTTTGCAACGCGAATTTTGGATTTTGTCGGCTAGACGACTCGTCCGGGGAGTCATTTTTCGTTGCATGTCTTGTTACAGAACTAAAGCTTCTACCATGCAACCCCAGATGGGCGATTTGCCCGCGGACCGAGTCTCTGAGTCTAGACCCTTTGCCACAGTTGGTACGGATTTTGCTGGCCCTTTTTTGGTGAAGTCATCTCAGCTTCGTGATGCCAAATCCGTAAAGGCAATATATGTGTGTTTTTGTGTGCCTGTCTACTAAGGCCACACACTTGGAAGTTGTATCTGCTCTCTCCACAGAAGCCTTCGTAGCGGCCCTCAGCCGATTTGTATCTCGTAGGGGACTCCCTACCTTGATTAGGTCCGACAACGGAACTAATTTTCATGGGGCCAATAACTACTTAAGGGATGTGTATGAGTTTCTTGAAGAGCAGAAAATGAATTTGGGTCGTGAGATGGCCCTCCGTGGGATAACCTGGCGGTTCGATCCGCCAGTTTGTCCGCACTGGGGTGGAATTTTTGAAGCCGTAGTTAAATCGGCAAAGACCCATTTGAGGCGCGTTATTGGTGAGACGATTCTCACATTTGAGGAACTCGCGACCGTGTTTGCGAAAGTTGAGGCCGTCCTCAACTCTCGACCGCTATGCCCACTTTCGTCGGATCCGAATGATTTGGAAGCCCTAACGCCGGGCCATTTTTTGATTGGTCAGCCACTCGTCGCTCTGCCAGAGTACCCTTGGACTGATGTGCCCAGTTGTCGTTTGTCGCGTTTTCAATTGCTCCAGCAACTCACTCAGAGTTTCTGGAAACGCTGGCACCTTGAATATTTGCACACTCTGCAGCAGCGCGTCAAGTGGACGGACAAAACGAATCCGCCGAAGGTTGGCGACCTCGTGTTGGTTAAAGATGCTAACCTACCGCCCTTGTGTTGGCGCCGGGGGCGCATTGTTAACCTTTTTCCGGGCTCTGATGGTGTTCCCAGGTTAGCCGAGGTCTTGGTGGGCGATTCTATTTTGAAGCGGGCCGTCGCGACATTATCCCGCCTACCCATTGATTAGCGACCCGAATACTTCGGCTCGGGACGGGGGATTGTTTGGAATTGGCGCGAGCATCTTTGCATACCCGCATACCTTGATTATTTGAAGCAACATTTTTTTGTCCCCGCCATATTGAAGGCGGTTTGAGAATTTGATATTTTTGAGTAGTAACACGCGCTCGGCGGCGAGCAGAGTTAAATTGAGATAAATTCACACTGCGGACTCGGGCAGTTGATTTTGGGATTCGCGCCTATTAACTGGACTTGCACGCGGATCTCCTGGAGCCACGCGAGTGTTTTGGTTGGACTTGGTGATTGTGATTGTGCTTGTGGTACTTGGAAGTGACATCTCGAGGTGATTTGCTGCCGTGTGTGAGTTGCCGAACTGTAGCGGCCACCGGCTCACCACAGGACGAGACTTGGATTACTACACAAGTATCTATTGGGAATGTATGTATTTATTCAATCACACTAAGATAGGTCACGTCTAGTAGGGACTAGCGTAGGTACACTTTCCAGATTTGTGCGTGGGCAAAACCACCTGGGGTAAGTGAGACCTTTAAATTGTGTAAATTGTTGTTTATTGTGCTTACCCACCATTTTGGTGGATATATTGAGTAAGCTTTACATTTGGGCCCGAGTGCACATTCCTCGGGCTGCTTTCGCGTAACGCGAGGCAGGTGCGCCTAGTGTGCGCATCGTAAACCGTGAAGACCACGCGAACGAAGTCGCGGCCACAGCTAGTGATCAATAAAATCAACTATGTTTGATTAACTGAAATTAATAATCTCAAATATTAAGAATGTCGCCAGAGTCATCACAAAGTGGAAAATGGGGTCCTACGAACATACCTACTTTTAAATTTGCTGCCCATTCAATTATTTCTCTTCTATAAGTCTTCGAAATTAATGTGTTTAAATGTGCGTCAGCTAGCAAAACGCAAACATTCGCCCGCACAATGGTTGATTGAGTCGATACATTTCGGTGTTATTGGTCAAATCCGTGGGTCAAATGACAAATACCGTATTTACGCTGCGACTGATATATCTGTGTATTTAATGAGATGATCACTTAAGAACAATACCAATCAACACGTAGCACTAAGACGAACGCGACGGCAAACACAACAAGTTGCAGTAAAGTACGGGTCGTGGGGACTTCCGTGGAACCGATATGTCTTTAGTCTATAAAAATATTTTAATATTTAGTACCGGCAAGTTCTATCGCAAGCTATGTCATCATAGCTGGCTTTGAATCGAAGCGTCGCACTGGCATCAACTCTGAACGTTGCCATTTAGCCGCCCGCATTGCGCGGTTGGGGCAAAATCAGTATGACACAAAGTATCTTTTACGTATACTTTAATTGTGAGTAATTTGTTTTCTATCAGACATTTGTTAAGCCCATCTAAAACTAAATGTCCGATATAAAACAAATTAGACAGTTAGATATGTATGATAGGACACTCCTAAATACTCCCAATAGTTAAAAACATGCACCAGTCCATACCTAGTTCGTTACAACTCTTACTCGTATATCGTTCAAATGGTATGGTTAAAATTTTCGCTCACAAACTTTGTCGACTTTTGCGGCGAGCAGAAAGTTCTAAAAAAAAATCTTAGGTCTAGCTTAGCTCGAATTTTCGTTTCAAGTTTTTAATCAAGACCTTACCCAATTAAATGACTTTTAGTTGTGACGTTAGTTAGCGATTGTAGGTACGAACTGTGTGACCTTCATTTTGAGCAAGTAATCAAATGACACAATGCCATTACAGTAAATTAGTAAAGTATAATAGTGATGGGTAACTCCGGAGTTAATGAATCAAAAGAGTTGAATCCGCCGGCGGAGCAGAATCCTTTACTTGTTCCATCGACTTGTTATTCATTCCGATTCCGGCGCCAATCGTGATCGTGAGTGTAATTGCGCATCGGCACTTGTCGGAGGCTCAAAATCGAGATGCAATGATGGCATGACTTTTGTTTTTTTTTTTGCTTATGCAACAACCGTTAGGAAAAGGGAATGAAACGCTCTCGGAAGGTGAATTAAAAGAGTTAAGGAGTAACTAAGAGGAGTCGGATCTGCAAGCGGAGCAGGATTAAGTGAGTTAAAACACTCCGAGAAGTCTTGATTACCCACCACCAAAGTATAATGTAGGTAATATGTATACGTTTGATTATTTTATGGAATTTTAGAGAGTGTGGTGTCAGCCGGCTATAGCACCGCCTGATCTCTCGTAAAAAACGACTAATGGAGAACAAAGCCGCTACCACAAGTCGTGAGGAACAGCACAACTTTTAAAAGCACAAGATAATGTGCAATCTTTGAAAAAAAAATAGTTAATATTTAAATTTCACAACGATTTCAATATTTGTGAAAACAGAACCCACAATACGGCTCCCCTGTCTCAGATGTCACATATAGTTTAATATAATGATTTAATAATATACTTTATGTTTGGAAAAAAAACTTTTTACGATAACGCGCCAATGTTCACTATTTTCTAGATGAAATAAGACTGAACGGGCGTAGCCACTGGCAAAATCTATTTGATGAAGTAAAATTAAATCAACACTATTAGGCCTCATTGGACCGCTAATATAAAAAGAACAATTGAAAGTCGAAGGTCATATGATAAAAACAAAACATAAAAACATGATAAATAAAAACATATACATATATGTAATATGAAAAAAACATACCATTCTATAGTGCCATTAATCTACAATATCATCATCATCATTATAACGCAAAATTAAAGTAGATATCTAATCTACATAGATATAACTACACATATTTATAAATATAATAAAATTGTAGAACCAGCGTGTCTGTACATTGAATATATTTACCAAAAACTGATTGCGGCCGATGAAGGAAGAGTATCAGAATATAAACAGACGCTTTTGAAAATTTCTGTCTGTCTGTCTGTTCGAACACGCTAATCCCCAAAACTACTGAACGGATTTTCATGAGGTTTCCACAGGTTTAATTAAGCTTAGCTTGGTGCTTCGAATGGGCTTTGTTTCATCGAAACCGGCTGACGGGAAGAAAAGATATTTAGAGTTTAAAAATTAAAACTCCACGCGTACGAAACGCGGGGGGCGCAGCTAGTAATTAATAAATTAAATTATTCTAATACAATTTAATTACTGATGGTAGAACTGATAAATATATTTTTGTATTGATTGATTGATATTTTACTTAGAGATTATAGTTTACCACCTGTTTAAATATTCCCTAGATTTGAAGTCGAAAAATAGCAACCACAAAAACAACCACAATGGGTTTTGACAAATTTAGAATCACTACAAAAACAATGGTCTGCCAAAAGGGACACACAAATGAATAGTGTGTTATTTTTTTATTAAATTTTTCCTTTATTTTATCCTCCTCTTATTTGAAACTAGCATCTGCCTGTTTTCCAAATTGAATTATTAATGTGTTTAGATACCTATCTAAACACATTTGTTTTTAAAATCCTATGGTAATATAATATCTGAAACTATGATGTTCCAAGCCCGTTATTTTTAAAATAATGGACCAGTTTCAATAAAAAGTATCTTATAACTTCCCAAGATAAATACACTACATAACAGTATAAAGTGTAACAAAATCAGGCTGGTAGATGTATAGATTAGAATAAGCAGGCAGACAGACAAACAGGCCATCCTTGTAGGGATCTACTAAAGTAAAATAATTATTTAAATTCAGAGTAGCCCAGTTAATTAGCTACTTTCATATCAGTTTCTTTTTTAATTAATGACTTTTTATATTGTGGTATAGAATTCACAATAATTACGGCAATGACAACACAATGTAAAAACACTCTGTTGAGGTTGATTAATTGGATTTTATTAATAATATCAACTGCTTCAACTTTTAGAAGAGATTCGCCGGTTGGACTAACACCCAATGATATCCACTACAATAACAAAAATCATATTATATGCAAGTGGATAAATTGAACTAGTATTCAAGTAGTAAGTATTTAGTTTACTGATGACTATTGGTGATGAGTAGGACAATTTTGAATCACAATATGTACCTAATATCATTTTTACTGTTACTACAGGTCAATATTAGTTGTAGGTATTGTAATAATTCTCGCAACTTTTACTTTTTTTTATAGGAAGGAGGTGGCTAACGAGCATACAGTCCACCTGGTGGTTAAATGGATGCTGTAGCCCATAGACATCCGCAATACATGCCAAGATTAATCCAAAATGACAAACTTTGGTACTCCCCTGGATGCCTACCTTTGTTGATGAAAGAATGGATTTAGAGATAGGGTTAGAGAAATAGGAAGGGATGGAATGGGAATGGGTTCTGGCACATCTCACTGTACATTGGGGAAATATGATAAAGTAGAAAATGCAGTACATTTCAAGGTAATATTCTGTGAGTCTTCTCTGTCTGTGAGTGAGTGTGAGTGATTCTGTGAGGGGTAACGAGGCCAGTGGAGTGCGCCCAGCTGCTATTGGATTGCAGAGTGCACATTATTATAGTACAATTATTTATTACACTATATACCTAAACATAAAAGTCATTCAATGACTTTTGTATATGACTGTATAAATAATACGTACAGACACATTAAGACATTAATAAATCTCAGATAATTAAATAGTACATAATTAGTACACTATATTCAAAATATAATAATAACTAAACACACATAATTTTCAAGGTGTTTATTAAATTTCAGGAAAAATTAGTTTAATTTTGTTACCATTTTCATCAACATCATAATTTTATAAAAATCCATCCATTAATCATGAAGACTAGCTCACGTCTGTGCGACGTTGTTTGCTTAGACTAATTTAAGTACTTAACAGTTTTTTGTCACATTATACTTTTTCAAACTTTTTATATTTTTGATATTAAATACTTATTGTCCTGGATCAAACCCTGCACAACAATAAAAAAAAAGATTACGTAGCTTACGAGATTAAGCGAACAAATAGACACAAAGATGTAGTTTCGGTTGATATCAATTTATAGGGATTTAGTGATATTGCAGATTTTATAGAAATTAATTAACGATTCTTAAAGACAAATCACTACCAAAAGAACCTGTCAGTTCTGAACAATAAAGAGCTAAGTTTCTTGACAAAAGCTAATGATTGTGATAATAGAAATTAAAATCGGTGATAGTATTTCATAACCTATGAAAGATGTTGCCTGGATACTTACGTAACTGAGGAAATACGCTGAAATATTTAACACTAATATAAAATTGCAACACACTTAGTTTTATTACTTTAAAAATATTTCATGAGAATTATTTTTTTATTAATAGTAAAATTAAGAAAAAGTACAAATGTAGCATAGAGTTGATTATTTCAAACTGACAGTAATAAAGAAGTCCAAGGTTATGAATGAACGATATACGTGTCACTGAATTACAGGAGCTTTATCGAAGATCGTTATCATGATAAAGCTGTAATTCTATCAACTATGAAACACATTGCTCCGAACTACACTACCTAAAGTTAATATATGTCCACTAAAGATGCAATGTATACGAATAAGTCCAGAATTTCGAAAAGGTAAATGTTTAGTTCTACCTAGAACTTTGAAATCAGTCACATTCATTCAGCTGTCTGCTGTCAAATGGGACGTCAAACAATTAATATGACACAAAAAAAGTAGAGCGAGACCATAGATAGAGAAACTTATAGACACAGTGAATCGTCCCCCTCTGTCTAACAGAAACGAGAAGCGCTTATGTATTAATCATTATTAATGTATCATGTAACTATGCAAAATATTTATAAAACACATATTGTAAAACACAGTGTTGCTAGATAATAATGTGAAAATTCCCCTGCATGACAATAGTTTCATGACATGACTTGTGTATAAAACAAGATTTATGAGTCTATAAAGCATATATGGGCAACAACCAGCCCGCGGGCCGGATCCGGCCAGCTGTAAGATATGATCCGGCCCGCGAGACATTTTGAAAAAACCCAATTAAAAAAATATTACATTAGGTACTTATACTCACGGGAGTGACAGTGAGGCGGCAAACATCAAATCCTTTGATGTTTGCCGCCTCGCTCTTTGATAATCGCCGCCACTCGGCTTGCTCGATCAAATTCTTTGAGGTTTGCCGCCTCACGGGCGACACATCAAAAGATTTATTGCTTCTCAATTATTCTAAACTAGTTTATTCCAGATTATTCCTTCATTTTGCCTATATAAGCGGGTGGATGGTCCGAACATTAGTTCAGTTCTATTTGAGCTACCGAGGTGATAACTTGGACAAGCGATATCCTAGCGAACTGCTCGAGCCGTCAACTTGCTTTATGACTTTGTGTCCATCTTGAGTGGTTACTAACAATAGTTTGTTATTAAGTTTATTGAACGAAAAGTAAACAAAAATGATGTCTGGTGGAAAGAAACGAAAAGTAGATACAGAGGGTCGCCAGTTTCAAGAAAAATGGACTGAAGAATTCTTTTTTATCTTGCACAATGGTAAGCCTATTTGTTTGCTGTGTAATGAATCCATTTCAGTAATGAAAGAATTCAATACAAAGAGGCATTACTCAATTAAGCATGCTACGCTGCACTCACTGACAGGACAATTAAGAACAGACAAAATCCAGAAGCTTACCGCAAATTTGGAAAAACAGCAACAAATGTTTCATAAACAAAGAACACAACTTGATAATGTTGTGAAAGCTAGTTTTATAGTTAGCTCAAAATTGGCAAAGGCATTAAAACCATTTGCCGAAGGAGAATTTATCTAGGAGTGTATGTTAGAAGTTTGCGGTATTTTGTGTCCTGAAAAGAAAAATGAATTTGAAAAAATTAGTTTGTCAAGACGAACTGTTGTTCGACGTATAGTAATGATGGCTAATGATATAAAAACAACATTGACTGACCGTATGGCTGGTTTTGAATCATTTTCCATAGCATTAGACGAGAGCACCGATTTGTCTGACACAGCTCAACTGGCTATATTTATTCGAGGTGTTGATAAGGAGTTTATTGTTACGGAGGAATTGCTTGCTTTACAGCCGCTAAAAGGAACCACTACAGGAGAGGATATTTTTATTGAAGTTCAAAAGGTATTCACAAGTTTTGGCTTGCCATGGTCAAAATTAATTGGAGTATGCACTGATGGTGCACCTTCTATGGTTGGCTTACGTAAAGGTTTCATCGGAATTTTGAATGAAAAAGCAACAGAATTAAATGTGCAAAAAGATGATTTGATAGTCCTTCATTGCATTATCCACCAACAGAACTTGTGTTCTAAGTCCATTCGACTCCAGAATGTTATGAATGTGGTAGTAAAAACCATCAACTTTATTCGATTCCGAGGGCTTAACCATCGTCAGTTCAAGGCGTTTTTGGATGAAATATCAGCTGAATATAACGACGTAACATATTATTGTGAAGTCAGATGGCTGAGCAAAAGAAAAATGTTGAAACGGTTTTACGAGCTTAGAAATGAGATAGCAGACTTTATGAAAATAAAAGATAAACCACTATCTGAATTAAGTGACCCAAAATGGATATGTGACTTAGCATTTCTGGTCGATCTTACAGGCTATTTGAATGATTTAAATTTGAAACTTCAAAAACAAGGACAGTTAGTAAATGATTTGTACAGCCATTTGAAAGCGTTTCAGATCAAACTACGCTTGTGGGAGTCACAGATGCTGTCTGGTAACAGTTACCATTTCAACACGCTCTCTGCGTATGAAAATATTGCTTATGCTCAATATGCTGAAGAACTCAAGTTACTGTCGGAACAATTTTCGAACAGATTTAGCGACTTCAAAAACATGGAAGACTGTTTCAGTTTATTTGCTACTCCTACAAAATATAATGTACAAAATGCTCCAATACACTTACAAATGGAGTTGATCGAGATTCAAGAAAACTCACTCCTAAAATCCAAATTTGAAGACGTAGAGTTGTGCGATTTCTACAAAAAATACCTAGAAAAAGACAATTTTCCGCAGCTTAGAAAGCAAGAAGAAGAAGATTGATTTGTGCGTTTGGCAGTACTTATAAATGCGAACAGTTCTTTTCATTGATGAAAGTTAATAAATCAACACATCGTACAAGACTGACTGACGATAATTTGGAAAATTCTTTACGTCTTTGTATCAGTGGAATTAATCCAAATATCGATGGATTAGTTTCCCAAATTCAAGCTCAAGTGTCTCATTGATTTCGGTGTATTTAACTTTCGTAGTTTGTAACAATTTCAAATTTAACGATTTAATTATAATGTACCATTTTTTTAAATTTCATTTTGTTATTTTAATAAATTGTACTATAATAACATTGTCGTATTATTTCATGTCTAATATCTATCGCAAAAAATATTATCACTACTTTAAAATGCACTAAGTACTTTTAAACGCGGCCCGCGAACGTATTTGCACGCTAAAGTTTGGCCCTCAACATGTCAAAGGTTGCCCATACCTGCTATAAAGCAACAGATAAACAAAATAAAAGTTGGTTACAAAATTACTGATTTCACTTTTGTTTTGTAATTATTAGGGTAACATCTTTCGATTACTTCATAATATACTATACAGATTATTATTTACTATACAGATTATTCAATAATACAATACTTTGATCATCGCATCGTAGGCACGAAAAGTTTAGATGGGAAAGGCTTTTCTCACTATGTACATTTATAATGAATTATTTGTTTGTGTAGATAAATAAAAAAAATACATTTTCTGGTCTTCACTGAATAGAAGGATACAAGTACATACATTATTTAGTAACTAACATTTCCAATTGGGTTTACAGGTTTCCGGATGATCCTTTGTGTAATATGTGGATTATGGCCACAGGACGATTAAATTGGACTCCAACAAAATATCCTAGGATATACAGTGATAATTTAGAATATACCATTTTAGAGGTTTACCGGCAGGGAAGCCCTTAGATTCGTTTGTTGCTGCTCCTGCCACTTTTGCTTTTTGCTCCTAGCTGAGCGCCATCTGCTGCGCTCACCCTAACTAAGCTATACATGTCCGGTGATTCTTGAAAGGCTCCACAAGAATTTTGCCATTCCGAAAAAAAAAGCGTGTCCACTAGACCCCGCGCATCTCAGTCGAAGCAGGAGAGCAGTGAATAAACTTTTAAATAAAGGAACAAATGAAGAAATTTTCTGTGAACATTTCTTTTTCGCATATATCCCCCATCACGAGGGGTGGAGCGCCGCTCCTGGGCTCTTTGCCCAAACGGAAATATCTAACGCTGCCCGCTAATGCGGGCAGGTCCCTGGGCTATCTTCCCAAGTGGTTTGGGTTGCCGTTAGTAAGTCTAGTTCAATTTTCTTTACGCCGCCTGGGCGATCAAGCCCACCGGGAGGATTCCGCTTGTGGAAAGCCCAGTGAGCGACCTGACGCGAGCCGAGGTGTGTGTCTATTCTATTGTTACCATGGATATATAGCAACACTTTTTACTATTTTCATTGTAACTAATGAACGGAATAATTGAATGATAATGTGTTCAAAAACTACAATAATTTCAGTTATCATCATTTAAGGCGAATAGAATATTGTGGGTAGTTTTGAATATATATTACATGAATCATTTCAGTACTTACGTTATGTATTATGTAATAATTACTACAATGTGAATATTCCCTTATAGCAAACAATTGTGTACGGAAATCTTCACTTTATGATATCGTCAATTTTAATTTTGCTAGCTTTTAAACGCACCTCATTTTGTCGTGGTTGCGAACGAAAGAGAAAAATAATCGATTTAGCTATGGTTGAATCCCATTGACGTTTTCTGATTTTCTTGAGATTTTTCCGGTTCCACTAATTTTCACCCATCTGGTTCTATTTTAAGACGAATGACTGATAAGGGTTTCTTGAATATTCGTGTTAATTATTCATCACTGATGTATTAAGCCAAAAAGTTTGAATGGTCGATATGAGAGTTGTTCTATGAATAGTGCGGAGGTTCGTTGTGGAGGGTTGCAGTAGATTGGCCAGTAATATGCAATGGAAATTCAAGGGTTGGAAAGGGAGATGGCTGTGGGTGGTGTTGGTTGTGATACTGTGCCAGTTGACCGTCGCCCAAAAGATCGGTGACCCTTACAAAATCCTGGGTATAGACAAGAAGGCGACCCTGCCAGAAATACGCAAAGCGTACAGGCAACTAGCTAAAGAATGGTAAGTATCTATACCAATTTTTATTTTGAAAAAATATACAGCATATTTATAAGTTAATCAGAAATATTTATTATATATATTTATAAGAAATTAATCATTTGTAAAGTGAGCTATATCTTAATTCAATTTTATAAATGTAGTTAACTCTGAGCTCTTTTTTAAATCACGGCACTGGTTTAGTTTTATACCTACATGACTCTAGAATGTTTATTTTTTAATTCACTGACTTTCTGATATCTTGGCTGTGAAAGGAAACAGAATTGCCCTGTAATTAAAAAGACAGATAGAAATTCCCATCAATTCCAGTTGGAAGGAACATTTCACTATATTTTACACTATATTTAAAAGTGTCTAAACCAGTGTTTCCCAAAGTATGGGTTGCACCCCACTGGTGGGTCACGAGCGAATATTGGGTGGGCCCTGAAAAAAAATAAATTTAATGTAATTTGAAGTATTGCATTCTGATTTATCTTATTTTTACTTATTAAAAATTTCGATCATCACTGGAATTCTGCATTTTTTCTTATTTTCTTAATTGTACAACCCTTCACATAACTACAATACATAAACGAGAACATGCTGCAGCAGTGACATGATGCTATTTTCATGTAAGGCATAGGGTGGGCATAGGGTCCCAAACTGTCATTTTTTTTAGGTGTAGTCACGGTTCATAAACTTTGGGAATCACTGGTCTAAACAAAAACCCTCCCGTAATTACAAGGAGAGGTGATCCAACTGCCCTCCAGTTGTACATTATATTTTGATATTGAAAATCAAATTGAATATACTATATTAAATTTGACTGTACAAACTTACATATTATATAAATGTTTTTATTGTATTAAGATAGAAAATTTGTAATCTGTTTACAATAGTCGGTTAAGATTGCATATTTTTAACAGAAAGTAATGCCAATAGGGAAGATTCTCTTTCTTAAACACAAAATAGTTTTCTATTTGTGGTTTTCCACCACAGGTAGTTTTCTACCTATGTGGTCTGAAGAAAATTTCGCAGCAGATAAGTAAATACATATTTCTTAGATTGTTCTTGGCTTCGAAGGCTTGAGAACTGGATTCTATACAGTTTGCATTAAACCTATATGTTATAGTTGAAGACAGATGCATGGTTGCTCCTAGGTTTGATTGGTCAATCCTGAGGATTGACAAGGCCTCTTGGTAATAGTCCAAAGCATTTTTGTATTTCAACCTTTGACTGATGTATTTTTGGTTAATCCTAGGAGAGACTAAACCAGCCAGTCAAAGGTTGAAATTTAAACAAATGAATTTTTTGTTTGACTAGTCAATTCAATCTTAGGTGTGCATGCAATCATTGATTATTTAATAAAACAATAATATGTGATTAATTATGGCTATAATTTAAAAGGGTGGTAATACCATATATTACAGTTTCAGTCAATATGAAAAAAGATAGGGCAGTAAAAATGGAAGTGAGTAGTAACATATCTCAAAATGAGTAGCTCATTTAATATTTGAATACATACATAAAAATCAGATTGGGCAGTAAAATTAATAAATGAGCAGTAATGGGCATTAACTGAAAGAAATCTCTCCGCTTGTCTCTTATATCAATCTTATCACTTCTGCTTATATATGAATTATCTCTAATGAATCTTTTTTGGGTAGGAAGTATTTTGGCATTGTTTAAAAAAATACCAGGAAATCTGAGGCTTCCTAGCTATTTTTGTTAACCTAATCGAGCATTATTGTTTCTGGTTAGGAAAGACCTTTCAACCAAAGTGACATTTAGAATTACACAGTAAATTTGATCTCACTTAATACCCACAGACATGTCCGAATATGTATAACAATGCCACACAAAGCGAGCCCTGATTACTTCATTGCAGTCACACCTAGGAGTGACTAGTTAAAGGCTGAAATAGATTATTTTGGTTTCAGGCCTTGACTGCTCAGTTCAGTCACTCCTAGAATCAACCAAAATTACACCAGTCAAAGGTCAAAACTAAAATCTATTTCAGGGTTTGACTAATTTCACATAACTAAAATTTATTTAAGACTTTTTAAATTTCCCCATTGAAAAAGTGAAAATAGAAATTAAAGGTTCTCCCACACACTGTGATATACTGGTCGGTAATATCGCAATGTGCTAATTAGTCTTAGTACATTTTGTATGTTACACCGAAAATAAAATCTTACACACAATGACAATTATCACATTGCAGTAAAAGTTGTGATAACGCCGACAGGAATATCGCGTGTGTTTGAGGGTGCGTTAAGAGATATAACTAAATCAACAGGGCTAAAAAGATATCAGATACTGATTTATATTATACTATGTATTAAATGGGGTCTTACACATGTTTTTATTTTACTTGATGTTTCGGCTGACTCATGGCCAACCATGGTCAACTTGACTAAAAATAAACATCAAGTAAAAGTAGGTAAACATTTTTTTTATAGAAAGAAGAAGGCAAATGAGCAGACAATTCACTTGATGGTATACTGTTGATGATGATATACTGCAGTGGATACTATTACTCATGGATATCTTTGATACATGTCAACATCAGTCCAGAATGACAAACATTCATGCATCCCTGTATGCACTGCTTACCTTCGAAATTAAGACTTGAATTTGGAAAATGAGGAGGGATAGGAAGGATTGAAATTGGCTCTGGCTATATCTATGCATATCACTAAAACACACATACATTGAATAGGATAAAGTGAGGAAATCCAATACATTTTATGTCTTCTGTGAGATAGAGGAAAATTATTATTTAATTATTACCTTATTTAACATGTATATGTTAATAATAAATAAGTAAATATGTTAAATAATGTAAAATGAGATTGTGTATAAAATAGGTCCTGTTTAAAATAGAAATATGTGTACAAAATGAGAAAATTTTAAAAGTTATAAAACTTATATATTATGTTTCTGTAGGCATCCAGACAAAAGTGAGGATCCAAATGCGGAGACTCGCTTTGTTGAGATCAAGCAAGCATATGAGCTGCTGTCTGACACAGAGCGGAGGTACGCTTACGACACACACGGCATTACGAACGAAGACGACCACCTCTATAAACAGAGACATGACTACAGTCAGTATGCTCGATTTAGGTATGTATACAGAAATAAACATACAATTTGGATATGTTCAGTCAGCACCAGGTCAACCCATGCCTACCGGTGCCTTAAGACACTTAATAAGAGCTGGAATCGAATGGTTCTTTGGTATCTTAGCATGTTGCTGGCGTTGTGTGATGTCGGCCAACTTTAGAATAGCACCATCCAATTTCTTCCCATGGGTGTCTTAAAATCCGACTAAGGAATAACAAAGTGGCTACCAACAAAAAAGTGGACTCGCCAACCCCCTTGGCTAGTGTGGTGTTTTAAGACCACAATCCCTTAAGTACAATACCATTACTGCAGTGGACGACAGAAGGGCTGGTTATGGAAGATGAATTTTACTTAATTTTATCATGATTTGGCATGCATTTGTTTAATTGTAAGAGATTTCCCATATTAGACACATCATTGGAACTTCTACTTGGAATTTTAACTTTAATAAAATTACTGTTAAAATATATATTTAAAACTTATACAACAATGTTTTTACCAGCAGCTCTTAATGTCCTAATTTCTCTGAGGTATTTTTTTTTTTTAACGGAATGTCATGTTCTTCCATCAAAACTTTTCTATTATTTTCTGTTTTTTTAAATCTGAACCTCATATCTCTAATGATATTTCGAAGAGTCGAAATCGATCCTTTGAAATCAGTGTCATATTAACTTTTTGCATACTGAGTTCAGAGTAGGGAGTTCTTTAAATCAAGTGGAAATCATATATCATTTGCTGTATTATACTGTAATCGAAATCATCTAAGTTCAAACGATATTGCTTGCTTGGAGTTCCTTGGGTTCTTGTTTTTGCCGGCTCGTCATTTTCTTTTAAAATTCTCATTACACTTTTTCTTGAAATGCCCCTTGCTTCAGCAACTCTTTGTGTTACCTTCTGATAATAATTATTTTCAGTTTTTTTAAATAAAGCAGTTTCTTTACAAAAGTATTATACACGTTAATTACAATTTCACAAGACTGTGCAACAAGTTGTCCAAATTTCGAAAGAGATGGAAATCTATAGGGACAAGATCTGGTGAGTATGATGGGTCAAAGAGTCTAAGGTCTCTTGAAGTTTTAAAACTGTCGTATGAGAAGTGTGAGGGCGGGCATTGTCATGAAGAAGAAGTGGAGATGAGTGGTTGACCAAACTTGCTTGCTTTGTTGTCAGCTTTTCAATCATCGTCTACAGCTCCTTAGAGTACACATGTGATTATGCTCACAAGAAACTGTAGTGGACAACACCGGCACACACAAGATCACCAAATTGATATCCATAGCTTTTTCTTAGTTATCTTGCATTTTGGACTTTGTTGGGCTGCATTCAGCCACTGATACGAACGTTTGCAGTTATCATACAGGATCCATTTCTTATCACAAGTCACAATGCGATTCAAAATTCCTTCGGTTTTGGGGCCGTTTTAATAACACAGTGCACACTTCGATGCGTTGTTTTCGCTGACGTTCGTTCAGTTCATAGGTACCTACCCACTTTTAGAACTTCTTTATTTTGCCGATTTGACGAAGATGAATCAATATTATTTCATCATTAACCCTGCTGCTAACTCATCTGTACTTTGGGATGGATCTGTTTCCACTATAGCCTTTAATTGATCGTTATTAACGTTGGTCTTAAATCGTCCGTGGGGCTCAGCCTTAAGATCGAAATTTCCAGAATAGAAGCGTTCAAACCATCGAAGTATGGTGCGATCGTTTGTGGTGTTTGGCCCATACACACTATTTATATTGTGAGCTGTCTGACTTGCGTTGGTGCCGCGACGAAACTAATATTCAAAAATAGCACGAATTTATTTAATAGCAATTTATTCGTTTTATTTCCCTGTCAATGAAAGACTTTCAAGACACACCGGACATGAATAGTTTAGGGCGAGCGCAGAAGGCGCTCAGCCAGGAGCAAAGAGTGTGTGCAGCAAAGAGCCTAAGGGCTCTCCCCGCCGGTCTACGGAAGGAACGGACCTCGGCTTAGGGCGTTGCTTTGGAAGGGTACCGCGGGATCGCGAGTCGGTGAGAAGCGCCCAAGCACGTGCCGATATCTGGTAAAAGTGTTGGTGAAGGCCAGTGTGTGTTGACAGTGTAGCGCGGGTGACGTCCTAGTCTCCGCCGGCGGAGACGGTGTATATGTGAAGTCTGTGAGTGTAGTCTAAGAACCACATTGGCAGCATTCATTGGGTCGTCTAAGACGTGCCGAGGACGACGACGACGGTAACGAGGAGAGTCATTCCTATCGGGGTCGAGACAATCACATGAACAAAATTTAGGTACAGAAAAACAAATGAAATACTGATTTTGAAATAAGACCATCGTAGCTATTAGATGCATTTTGTTGTATTTTGAAATTTCAATTAGAACAGAAGATATCGAAACTCAAAAGTGGCCAGTAATAAAATCTATCATTTTATAGGTGCACCTAATATTATACAAGTGGGTACTTGTTTGCTTTCTTTTATCAAAACAGTAAACAGAAGTAGGTGATTGTCAAAACCAGTGACATTACTTTGCTACATAGCACAGTAAATGTATTTCCTAAAGCTCTTTTTTTCTGGATACATATATTAAGGTGTTTTTATCAAAGTTTAATATACCAAAGTAATGAATTGTTCTTGTTTCAGCAATGACCCCTTTGAGGAATTTTTTAGCGCCCATTTTCGAACACAGGACCAAGACATAACGTTATTCCATAAACTGTCTGTTACGGCACGGTATGTACATTGTTTTTCACATTTCACTATTGTAATCAGCCTGTATTTTTCTGCTGCTGGATGTAAGCTACTTCCAAAGACTGCCATCCCATTTGGGAAGAGCAGAAGGCTCTTTTCATCCAGCCACCACCAGTGATATTCCTTAACTCATTGGTCTTTTTAGTTAGAAGCTGACGATTACAAACAGCAAATGTGACACTTTAGTATTGCAATTCAGAGATCACACATTCCTGCAAGCCACTTTTTGCACCATTTTCTGATTTTTTTTCCTGATATTTTATTAATACATGTCTAATTCTCAAATTTGCTTCTTTCAGACATTTCGAAAATAATATAATAGAGAAAAGTATTCACACACCAGCCTTAATTCTTTTTTACACCGACTGGTGTTTCGACTGTGTTCGTTCGGCGGCCGCGTGGCGAAGGCTCGTGGAGGCTTTACAGCCTTTAGGCGTAACCATGGCAACGGTTCATGCGGGCCATGAGGCCAGTTTGGCGAGAAGGGTGGGGGTGCACAGTGTTCCATGCTTGACATTGGTGCTGGACAAACATATTTATATTTATAAGGAAGGACTGTCATCGCTGCCAAAGATTTTAGGTAAGTTTGCTCTGATATTTTTCATAGCAAAGACATACAAGCCTTGCCGTCTCTTACAACGAGCGAGCGTACGTAAAAATCTTGTTTGTTTATAAATGTAACGCGAAAAGTAACTTATTCATCGATCTATTTAAAGTTATATTTTGAAGTTTATAACGTCTCTTTTTACACATATGGATACTCACGCGTTCATAAGTTCGTGCTGATTTTTCTTACAGGAAAAAGTGTAAATATATTAGGTCGATGCGAAAGTTTCTTTGTATTTTCTATAGAAATTCAAAACATTTTTTTAAAAGTTTAATTGCATTTCCTTATAATACATCTGTGCCGTTTTGATCGATAACTTGTTGCCATCTTGTAGAAAGTGTCATGATCCCATTGCTGTAGAAATTCTGGGATTAAAGCCCAAAAAATTGCGACAAGTAGTTTGACAGTCCTCTCTTGATTCAACCTTACGGTACTTAAATAGTTCTGAAGTGACCGAAATAGCTGGAAATCTGAGGGGGCAAGGTCAGGGCCATATGATGGATGCATCAACACTTCCCAGCCAAGCTCTCTCAATTTTTGCTGAGCGACTAAAGATGTGTGTGGTTTGGCGTTATCAATTATCATGGTGAAAGATCTGTTTACCAGCTCAGGCTGTTTTGTCTTAATTGCTTGCTTTAATCTCATCTGTTGCCAGCAACAGATGAGATTAAAGCACTGGAGGTCAGAATCAATAGTTTTCTTATTATATTTTTAAGTGTTAACTTTTAATAGTATTACAACCAGCCAGGTACAGATAGTTTAACCAAAGAGATTTGATTACAACTGCATATGTACAAAATACGAAAAGACTTTCTCCCTGACCTATTATATTTATACAGTCCCCAATGGACATCCACAATACATTGTAACATTGGCAATTTGCAAATGAACAACTGTCTGCCTTTGAAAATTGAACAATGAAGGCTCTACCATACAGCTGCGATATACTGACCGGTAATATCGCAAGGCGGTAATGCGATAATTTGTATTAGTACATTTTGTATGGTACCACAAAATCTTCACACAGCGGCGATTATTGCACTGCTGCAATATCCTGTTGCGATAATACTGACCGGTATATCGCGTCTGTTTGGGAGAGCCTTCACCTTATATTGTACTGTGTCTACCATTAACCTACAGTTTTGAAAACTGTCTAAAATGTTGTCCAACAGAGTTCATGCGTTGGAAATTACCGTACAAACTTGTGAGTAGCATCAATGATGGCAATGTGGATAGTTTCGTGGAAGACTTCGAGGACAACAAGGTGAAGGCGCTCATATTCGAGGAGCGGGTGACGATGCGCCTGCGGTACCTCATCACTGCATTCCACTATAGAGATAGAGTATCTTTTGGGTGAGTCAATTTTAGTTTGCGAACTTACGAGATATAGTTCTATAAAAATTATATACAGGATTATTCAAGCACCATATACTGCAATACTGCAAAGGACAATGGGGGAGGCCTATGTCCAGCAGTGGACGTCCAAGGGCTGAAAAAGAAAAAAGAAGAAAGAAGATATACTGCAATTCAGCGAAATAATCATATTCTGTAGTTTCATGTGTTAAAATGTAGGCGTCGGGCACACGGTGACCGACGAGGGCAATAGCGATCTTAACAATTTTCGAGCGCCATATTGGATCTGTCATTTTGAATTTCTTCAAAAGAGTAGTGGCATTTGAAAGGTTACGTCCCAACGAATATTTTGAGCCCTTGGACGTTTGGACTTGGCATAGGTTCAGTTAACATACATGGAATATTATATATACTCTGTTATACATATAATGTATTACGAACGGTGTATATGTACGGTGAATCTGGCGGAGGAAATATTAAAAACAAGAGAAATGACAGAGGAGAACCTTGTAGAAAATTTAGATTTCGCTAACTGCTCCAAACCCCACAGATAAAAATGAATGACTAACAACTGGTACTATTCCTATTGTTTCAAACTTGCAGATGTCTGTCCTATCCTTAAAGCGGATGACACAATTGATGTTTCTAATTACAGACCTATCTCATTGTTATCATTTTCCAAAATTTGGGAAAAGATTACTATGAAAAGCAATAATCTGTTCAGCAGACACATGGACCGCTAAAAAGGTTACCGAAAACGGTCTACGCCAGGTCACGCATTGGCTTCAAAACAATCTTTTGTCACTAAATGCCAGTAAGACGAAATGCCAAACAGTCTACACCAAATATAGACCAAATGCCAAAGTCTACACCAAAACAGAGCCTAGGCATAAAGCTTCATTTCAGGCATCAGTGACGACCTCAATAATCTGTATAACTTTTTAAATTTTATATTCTATAGCGGTCTGAACGCGTATTATAAAGATATTTGTTTACCTTTTATTCCTACTCTACGTTTCGGTAAGGGTTACACCAGCCGGGCCGTGGTCACGAGTTGACACTTTTCCTACTGCTACGTGTCATCAGCAATTAAGGCTCGTTTCACAAGGAGAGTTTCTCGAACGGTTTGGACGAAAATATTGTATACGATTCTCGTATGCAACTAAACTATATACAATTATCGCCTACAATTGTTCACACGATGGTGATAACAGTGATCACATGATCACTATCATTTTATTTTCTGCACGCGCTCTGGAAACATTCCTCGTGTAACTGAAGCCTTTGAATTGTGCTATTATAGAACTTTCTTTATGTTATATTCAAAACATCATGACAATAATGACCTCTTTCTCTATCCAGCTTTGTAGACATGACAGCGCAAGACACTAAGAACTTAACCGGACGGTACAAGGTTCAACGTCATATGGACACAATGATACTTCTGAAGGAGGACAGCATCGAGCCCGCTGCAACAGTCAGCACTACGGAGATACCAACGCAGACTCTGCATCAGCTGATCGAGCCTAATCAGATGCTGACATTACCTAGACTATCTTCACAGGTAATTCTATATATTGATTTCTTTCTCATCAACTTTGTAGAGATAGTTTTTCTTTTCTTATTTATACATAATGATTCTTATATTCTCCCAGTGCCATGTTTTCTTCGTAATTAAAGGCAAAAGAAGTTAAAAAATAATTTCTTCATCGTGAAAATGTGCATAAAGAACCGCAAATTCTCAACAGAGGAACAGTTGATGGGAGCGTTTGCGGAAGATCTCGATTTAATTCCCAATGAAAAATGGGAAAGATGGATTAATAAGTGATTTGAGTTTACGGGGAAATGGTTGACAAGGATGGTAATTTTAAATAATAAAGTGGTATATGAACACACGACAACACTTATTGTGAACAACTTTAGTAAAAAGTTGATTAACTTTTTATTAATTGATCTTAGAAATACAATACAAAAAAATATACAAATCCATTTAGTATAACTGGATTTTTTATTTTGTACCTGAAAATGCACTTGTTTGTTCTTCCGTGAATACACCAGCATGTTCTCTGTTCAAAATTTCTCTGTTTAGGAACCGAACAACACAGAAATAAACATTGCTGCCTTCTTTCCAGAGTGTTCTAGACACAATCTGCCCAGTGGAGTGGCGCGCTAACCGTCGGCGGCTGTGTTGCGTACTGGTGTGTAGCGGCGGATCGCGGTCGGACGACGCACGTGCGTCACTGCGTCGGCTAGCGCGCGCCGCGCCCGACCGCACGCACTACGCATACGTATACACGCACGCACAGCCGAGTTTTGTGCATGCTCTCGCTAACGGGTCTGGTAAGTGCTTATATAAAATGTTTCTACTTTCTATAATATTTTAGACACAATCTGTTCAATGGAGTGACGGGATAATTGCTGGCGGCTTATTTCATTTCGCAATTTGACGACGCACGTGTGTCACTGCTGCAGCTGTGTTGCCCTACGTCCTTGCTACTAGTGGACCCGATAAACGTTTTAACATTTATTTTCCGGCCATTGTTCAGTGAAACTATCTGCCAATGCCAAAAGGAAGGCTCTGCGCTTGAAAAGCATTACAATTTATGAATGTAATATGTCCTAAACAAATGTGTGTAGTGTTCACGTCTTACGCATGTTTTTACGCTCCAAAAAATGTAAACGTTTATATATATATATATATATATATATATATAAACAAACTTCTATTATATATAAACTTCTGAAAAAAGTGTATATGTCTAAAAATATATGTATAAACTTCTGAACTGAGGGTAGTTTTGTGTTCTGCTGGTCACTCTTAGTTGGTAGGGGGAGAGTGCACGCTGCAGTTCCACAACCGCTGTGCGCAACCGACTGGCCATGTTACCCCTCTCTCACAGAAGACTACCTTAAAATGTACTGCATTTCCTACTTTATCGTATTTCCTCAATGTACGTGCGTGTTTCCGTGGTGAGAGATATGCCAGAGCCTATTCCCTTCCCATCCAATCCCTCCCCATTTTCCCAATCCATTCCTTAATCTGCAAAGGTAGGCAGCGCATCCAGGGGTGTGCCAACGTTTTTTCATTCTGGATTGATATTGGCATGTATCGCGGATGTCTATGGACGACAGTATCCACTTACCATCAGGTAAGCTGTTTGCTCGTCTATCGTCTTTTTTCTTTAAAGCATCTAGAATGTTTTTTTCCGAAAAGTGAGTATCGAAAGCGCAATATATAACTGTCTTCTCAATGCATCAAAAAATATTTACCTTTGACTTTTGTTCTAGGCATCGACACTTCCAACATGGAGCACCGTATCGTCATAATCTGGCGCCGAGAAGCGACTCGTATACAATACGAGTGGTTAAACGAGACGTGGCCGACGTGTACGCACGCGCACTGCGCGCATGACGCGCTACACTACCAGGAGAGGCTGAATGAGACTAGAAGGGCGTTGGAACAACTTGTCAAGAGGCTGCTGAAGCCGTCCGAGGTGATGCCGTATGAGACTCATGTGCAGGTATGTGGAATTTAGAGAAAAAAAAAAAAACTATTCAGATCAATGTACATCTCTCATAAGTATTAACACTTATGTGTAATTAATAAACAATAATACCTTCCACCAAGGATTTATATTTGTTATATATATTTATATTTACTATATTTGTTATCGATATTGTCCGTAGGTTCGATATTGTAACATGATTCATTATGTGAATTTCGGTCATTTTGCACTACCTATGTCCCTTGTATTTTCCTCCACATTTATTTATCCCAAGGTTGCCTGGAAGAGATCGCCTTAGCGATAATATCTTGTATTCTATCATTTATTATTTGTGTATGTACATGTAATAACTAATATATTTGTATGCAATAAAGAGTATGAACCCTGTATGAAGTGGTACTTGTACTAGCCTACAACGTCCCACTGCATGGCACAGACCTCCTCGAGTTATACTGGGGTAGTAATTGGTTCGGGCCGTAATCCACCACGCGGGCCCAGTGCGGATTGGTGGAACACATACTCCAGAGTTGTGTTTTAATTTCTGAAGAATGCGAGTTTCCTCACGATGGTTTCTCACACCGCGGAGCAAGTGACAATTTAAAAAAAAAACTTTTACGGTATTTAAGAACTGAACAACAGGATTTTTTTTAAAGAAAATATCGTTTTTATCAGGAGTTGCTAGACGAGGCGGCACACGGCACGTTATGGCGCGCGGTACTACAAGTGTGCGAGTGGATGGAGCGCGCTGCTTATGCGTTGCGCTCCGCGCGCGCGCTCTCCGCCGTCTCCGTGCTGGTCACCGTCGTGCTCGTTGTCGCCGCCGGGTACTTCATGGCCTATCTCATGTGAGTCACGTTTTTATTTATTTATAAATAGTTCACAGCTATCTACTACTCGTAATATAACTTACAAAATAATAATGGTAATACAAATAAAAGGTAAGTATTTATAGACAAACAAGATAAGCGAGTCCTCGCCTGCGCGACTGCAGGTTTGCGGCAGTAATGGAGTAACGTTGTACATGGGTACATCTGTCGATTTGACACCCCCCACTCTTCACTCCAGCAACTTATATATCGGTAATAACACTAATAAGTATTAAACTAGTTACAATACAGTCAGAATTGCATACTGTTAGGCTTGCAGTCCACATTCGCAATTATAAGCGTTTTATGAGATATTAACAAACATTCACACACAAGGCTTTACCGAAGTAGGTATAATAGGCACGTAGTTGCAGATTGAAAATTAGACACCAGAGTGAATCAAAAAGCAATTGAGTCAAAGAGTTTGAAGTAAATTTCAATTTAGGTTTTTCATTAACGGCCAGTGGTTAGGATTTAGCAGCAAGGAGGTCGGAACAAGACAATACTCGAAAAAGTTTTGTTACAAGGCAAGCAACGCACAAGGCAGTCCGGCTGCGGCAGCCAAGATTTCTCTTTCCATGTAGTATATTCGTGTGTTTTGTTAAATGTTTCTTTTGTTCCCTTATTTCAACATTTCATAAATTCATATCAACATATTACAGACGCATAGAAGAGGAGTCGGTTCAGCTTCAAAAGGAGGAGAGGCGGCGGCAGAATGGCACCAAAAAGAACAACAACGAACCGCAGTCAGAGTTGCGCCTACACGAACTACGTGCTGAGAAATACAATGGCCTGGTCAGGTAATGCAATTATTTTAATGAAACTTGGCATAGTTATAACTTAGACATCACTTTATTTGGACACAACAAAAGTAAGAATAAACAAACACATAAAAGATTGAAAATATAAAAAAAAAGTAATGCATATATGAATGTAATTTCGAGTGATAAATACATATTTAACTAAAAATAAAAATATTGAGATAATTATATACTTTTTTGTACTTAAATATACTTTGTAAAACTTATATATATGTATGTATACACACATACGTATTTTCTAAAAATATGTTAGTTTTACCGTCTATGTTCACTCTCAGGCCGCTACGTCTCGTAAATCATGTCTACAACAATTATTTTGTAGAGTAATACAATTAGCTTATCAGCTTGTCTGGTAATTTGTCAGATAATATAATGGGATTGACCGGTAATACAGTGGGCTTGACCAGTACTTGACCAGCGAGGCCAGGCTTGTCGAGCAATATAATCGGCGCCAACCGCAAATACACAACATTGTAAAATAAAACTGTTAATGCAGTGAGAGCAATGAAAATGAACGTTAAAGTCACAGTAATAAGTCGTTTACGAACGCAAAAGAAGTTTGTAATCATACGAATGCTCGATTGATCAATGCTCTAAGGCGTTGTGCACACACACCACGTCTCATGGTTGCGAGGCCAACTGTTCGACTGACTTTATACTTTTATACACTCTTATTGGTCACTTATAGCAGCAGCCCTTCATTCTGGTTCCTAATCCTTGTTGATACTTTTTCATTAAATTTCAGAACAAAACTATTAATTATTGACGCTCACTAATATTTCGAGAGTTAATAAAAATTGTTATCACTGTTTCGATCGATAACAATCTATATAAATAAAAATGTAAATGTTCGTTTGTTCAAAATCTGAAATCTCCGAAAGTTCATCACCGATTGCTTTGAAATTTTGACACAACGTTGCATTCGAATACGCGCGTGTTTTTATATACCTATCACGGGGTAAAAACATGCTTTTTACCCAAAAACATGGTAAGCGCCATCTGTTGGGCAGATGGCAAGGCGTGGCAGGGTACAGTAACTGAATAAAACATAAATGGTTATGAAACAATTTGTTTGAGGACACCTACTATTTTGAGACTATTGTTCCGCGCGTAAAATATATTAATTGGACATAAGTTGAGGTGATTATTCGCCGCTCGTACGATTGCTGGATGCCGTATGACTATTTTCAGGCGATGTCATACAACTCCCTTTTCGTATCATTGGTTACCTGATCGCTATACTCCGTTATTCTAATAGCTACATACTCTGTATACCGGCGATTAAATAGGACTTCTAAACTTCACAGATTGCTGAAGCCCGGGTGTCGCACGATCGTCCTACTGGTGGACATGCAGAGCCGGGTACAGCTCTTGTCTAAATTCCACAAGATCGTCTGGCCGTATCGCAAGTACGTAAAGCAAGTTCCTGTTATCATTATCTCCTATAATGATTTAAAATAATTGTCATTTGTGCATGTATGAGAGTTTAGATCGTGTGTGATATAAGAGACGTGAAGGAAACGGAAGCAGAAACGGACATCTTATTTGTTTTTAAACGGAAGTAAAAGTGTATGGAAAAATAATTTTGATTTTAATATGAAAGGTATGATGGAACGTTTAAAAAGAGACCTAAATGACTGAATTAGTATGTCAATAATAGAAGAGACTTGTTGCATGTCTATTTCGCTTGGTGTTGAATGTAGTATTTTTAGTTAGTGGGGGAAGGACATAGGGACGGCTAAATCTTAAATGTTACAAATGTAATACTCAACCTTCTATATCGGGCCATATGGCTCGAGAAAGAAAGTTGGATGAAGTTGAAAGAAAGAGGCGGCTGGATTTCTTCCGCGCTACAAGCCTAAATATGTTCTCAAGTATCAGACTGTGCGTTGGTTAAGGAATCATATAAGAATTTGTGGAGAGTCAAAAAGAGCTCTCATAAGTATAGCGCGCTCCTTCCATGATTCGGTCCCGTTTATCTTTTATCTCATTTTAACATTTTTTTCTGTAGTTAGCTGACTTTAAACGAAAAAGTTTATTTATTAAGTGAAGTAAAAATTTGAATAAGTGTTAAAGTAAATTAAAAATTAAAGCCAATTAAAGTGTTCTTCTATTTTATTCGTTCGAGAAAGAAAGCCTATCAGTACGGCTGGTCTATGTTATTAAGCTCTGTTAAATAATCATTTTTCTCCCAGAAACAAAACCCTTCTGTTCGCGTACCTAATGGTGGAGCGCAACATAGAGTGGTTCCGTCGCGTGCTGCAGCTGTCTCTGGGCGGCGCCGAGCTGAAAGTGAACGCGCGCAACTGCGTGGGCACCGTGCTCGCGCTCAACCCGCACCGGAACTACTTCTGCATCTACCACGCGAAGCACCCGGAGTGTGCCAGGCCGCATAAGGTAAGGCGATTTCATAAAATTTGTATGTGATAAGGAGGGGTGAAGGGGGAAGCATTTGGTGTCTGCGAGATCGCATAAGGTACAATAATAAGCGGAAGGAGCAGAGGAGCATTCGTTGTTAGCGTAACTACATAAGGTAAAATATGTGGGTAATGGATTGTGGCCAAGGCCGACTGTCCCTTCCGAACGCACTGGATGAAGCTGGTTTAGGTATATGTTAATTTTTTGTACTAACATTAGTGTAAGTTTCACATACTAACAAATCTATGGATATGGTCCGAAGTTAAGAAATTATTATTAATGGATCCCTCCAAAGAAATGTATTTATTTCGTGTATTTCCAGCGTATGTCGCGCATGACGCGGTCGCTGGGCGGTGGCGCCGAGCGAGACCCGGAAGCGGGTGCCTTCATCGGGTTCACCACCGATCCGGATTCCTCCGCAGACGAGGCTCCGGACCCGCCCATACTTCTAGAAGGTATATAGATATACTGTAACTGTAACCAGCCCTTTCAGTATCCACTGCTTAACATGGCCCTCCTTATGCAAATTATCTTGTGTATGAGGAATGTATGGCCTTAAAACGGCATGTTGGCTATGCGGATTGGCGAGACCACTCTTTTAGAGATGTTGTAGTTCCTCAGAGCTTGTGGTAGCTAACCTTACTCGCCTTTTACAACATCCACGGGAATATATGGGGTAGATTACAACAAGATGGATAAGATTATTTTTTACATTTTAAATATACATATTTAAATATAAACAGCACAATGCTATATGAAGAAACTTCTCATTCTATTGTATAATACCATAAGGTATGCGGGCTCGAGTTAAGATTTCAAAGAATTTGTGTGACATCAAAGTCTTACTACCAAATAGAGTGGTCAATCATGAAACGGATTACTTGAGGAAGTCTTATCATGTAAGAACGTTAATCAATTCAATAGAGTTTTTGAAGGGAACACGAGAATGTTTGTGATAAATGATAATCAAATAAAACACGTGGGACAAACATTTATTTAAACAAGCATTTATTTGTATTTGCTCTGAGGGAGAGAGTGCATGCTCCTGGGGAGGGGGTGCATTGTCTTTGCATGAGGGATGTATGGCCTTGGAAATCCACGCTGGCCAAACGGGTTGGCGAGTCCACTCTTTCAGAGGTAGTGTAGTTCCTCAGCGCTTGTGGTAGCGGCTTTGTTATTACTTAGTCGCCTCTTACGACACCCACGGAGAGAGATGGGGTGGTGCTATTCAATAATGGGTGGACATCACCACGGCACTTTTTATATATTTATGTGTGTGTACAGTAAAAATATAGAAATAAATAAAGGTTTAATGACATTTTCAGAGAATTTATTAGATGGTTTGGAAAATTGGCTGGACCGGCTGTTCGAAGGCAGCACCCACCGATACTACATAAACTACTGGCCAGACATGACTACCAAGTGAATTTAAACATCACTTTTTTGGTTTCACCCGCCTTTTGGCCTTACGAGGGTCCACCTCCAAGCGGCTCCGGCCTGATAAGCGGTTTATGTCACAAATAGTGTCACAGGTAGTTACTGAGATTTGTCACCGTGATTTTCATTTGGTTACTACGATTAATCACTGTGATGTATTTAGAAATATCTTTTTATTACGATTAGAATGTAAAACCATTTTAGTTTTGACCGACTTAGTTTGAATTCTATAAATGACATTGTAAACTATGCTCTCTCTGAATCGGTAAAGCACGGTAAAACGGCGAGTCTGGACGTCCGCTCGGCACGTCCGCACTCGCCGGAGTCTCGCGCGATAATGACGCTTAACGCTCTACCCGCATGCGCATGAAACGGAGTATTATTATTTATCAATCTACCCTTCATATGAAGGAAAGGCATTAGCAACATTTTTAACGAATGCATAAAATAAATTAATATCTATTCTGTTTCATCCAAAACTCCCAAGTTTCTGGCAGCATTTTTAATTAATGAAAATTTTACTAATTTTTTTTTCATTTCTCTCGAATGCCTTTACAATGTATTTTTTCTAAGGATGTTAGCATACTCCACAAAAACATTTAATACATAAACACTACTGTATTGAGAGAGTTAATATCGTTGTCGGATTGTTAACGTGTCGGTTAAACTCCAAGGACTTTTGATAAGCCGCTTAATTGTGACGGGGCCGTTTTTCGGGTTCAGTTCCACGAAATAACAGTGATTTATCACGTTGTTTTCAAAGTAACAATGATGTTAACGTCTTGTTTATTAAATGTGTTACGGTTAAATATACTGCCCAGTTGTTATAAGATTTTCGACCAGTTAGAGACTTCTGTAATATATTTTCTATGTTTATTTATGGAGTTTTATGTTTGGGAATGCGTCTCGATGAATATTATTTACACTGATGAATGAATCTTTGGCCAATTTAGTTAACCAGATTTTTGAGGAAGTAGGTACGTCATAATTTAAAAAGAAAATAATAATAATCATAAACTGTAGTATAGAAAATATGTTATAAAATTACTGACAGATACACGACAGCTAACGTTTTTCTTTAAGTATTAACTTTTCACCAATGTTCTCAAATAAAATTAGACTTATAAATAGATTTTTTTCAGAGAAATTATATTGCAATATTATTTAATACCAAAATATCCCTAAAAACAATACTTGTACGATAAAACTTATACAAATTCAGTAAAATCATTGCCAAAATATGGCCCCGTTTAAACAGATCGGACGTCATGTCAAGATTAATGCAAAAAGCACTATACATTGGGGATTGACTGAGACCTTCTTACATAATATAAATGTACCGTGTATAACAGATATATTCTCTAAAAATCTGACCGTGGATGCTATTCATGATTCTGAATTAATTGACATGAAATTATTTATACATAGCTACATAGCTTTTGAGCAAAATATATTTTTTTTTGCTCCATTGGTAAAAATGTAAGAAAAATACAAAAATAAATATAACGCATTTTCACCACAAAAAAAATCGATAATTCTTCGTGGTCACATCGGAACGTCTGATTGATCCTGACGACAGAGAATCGTTATTCCTTTTCGTCTGATTGCTCTTCTGTACAGTTCGAAACACACGAATGAACGTAATAGTAAACTATATTAAATTGAATAGTCAACTGTATAAGGTCAAAATAAAATGACAAGTGAGAAATAAAATCAATTAGTCACCCCGAGACCACGTCCACTGCAAAGTGTTCGAAACGTCGGCATAAAAATAATGTTAAATATACGCGATTTAAACCGTTCAAAGTTGTTTAATTGCTATCTATAAGGCCATTTTATTGTTAGCTGTTAGTTTTATATATAGGTATTGTCTGCGCTTGGAGACACTGCCAGTTTTACAATTTGTGGAAATAAAACTCTAAAAGTTGCTTGTTATTGGCTTACTTCGATTTTCTTTGATTATTAGTTACAAAGCCATTGCGTAGGGTGAGTTGAGTGTTTTTTATATATGGAAAACACGGTAGGTTGTCACATTTTTAGTGATGATAGTGGGGAAAAAAAATCAGTGTCTTCCTGTTGTCATTTGGAAGGCATTCTTATGCTAAAATATTGAAGCGGCTACGTTGGGCCGCGACAGGTATATAAATTTTCTTTTAACAGGACTTTTTTTTACAAAATACGGTCTACAAAATTAAACTTTTCTGCTCTTAGGGCGGGGGCCGCTGAATACTAATATGTATATAAAATTTTAAAAATAGCTCTTGTTTCTAACATATGCCTATGCAATCAAATACTAAGACTATATAGGTTTATGTCTTGAATCTCTATATGTCTATATACCTCTCCTCAAATCTGCGGGTAATTTTTTTATTGCGTGCATTTGGATCAGACTACGAGGAATGAAAATTCCTCGTGTTCTGATTAATCGGACCAAAAGGAATAACGATTTCTCGTGGTCAGATCAATCGGACATCCCCATCTGACCGCGAGGAATGAACAAAAAAATATAAATACGTCAAGTAATTCAGAAATAAGAACGAAATTTACGGTTTCAGTTTTCAGGAATATATTTTTTACACCCTCTATATTTATAGAATATTTATTCGTATGTGTTCAAAATGCAAATTCATGAAGGTAAACGGCGCATCTAAGACCGCGCCAACGTTAGTCATTCTTGATTTTAGTAGCTAGATATATCGCGAATGTTGCATGTGCAAAAGTATCCACTTATCACCAGGTGGACTGTTTTCACCTTATAAAGAAAACTGTTGACTCAAGATTCATTCGTCAGACCGTTAAAATCGTGGTCTATGATTTATTAAAATTATTTTAAAATATTGTTGAACATTTTAGTGCCTACCTCTAGTAGGCGAACTGATAATTTACCTACGCGGTAGACGGTAGAAAAGAAACGTAGTTTAAAGTTGAGATTTTAAATTAATTCAGAAACCGGTGTAAATGTAATACGTTAATCAATTTTATTGTTATTACATTACTAGTCGTTGCTCGCAGCTTTCTTTCAGGGTTTTAGCTTCCTTCTAGATCAAATATTAAAAGATCCCGAAATATTTGTCTGAATGAATTATATGAAATTATTGAAAATCCGTGATTATTATTTGCAAATTCGCACTAAAAAAACACTGGATATTTAACAACGTATGAACCAACATGTTTAAACGTGTTCATAGACGTCACGCGCGTTTTTTATCTAATCACAGTTAACGTATTGTATTGATACCAGTATCTGTTAGTTAAATGAAAAATATTCACACTTTTATAAAGGTAATTTAGCTGTAAATTAGCCGTTTGTCTTCACAAGTAAGATCACAATAACTAGTGATAAATATATGAGTAATAGATACAGTATTACGTCAGCACCTCACAGGTATGTAACTACATATATACGTTCCTATAAAAATAGTGTGAAATATTCTAGTGTCATTAAGTGGGTTATAGTAATAATATAAAAAACAGACTCAACCCGGAAAAAGAAATCCGGTGATTAAAATGTTATTAATATGTTATTAATATTACCTATGTTATTAATATTAATTCAAAGCATACAGCATAACAACACACGCGCGCATAGTATGTATAGCCTGACCAAGAAAATAAAAGACCTCGCCATGTTGCGTAAAACTAATATCTTCCACTGACAACACTAACTAGCTATGAAAAAAGCAAATGTGGCGCCCCCCACAGCAAGTTTTTTATTTTTATGGTCAGGCTTTACTTAACGGTACGGTGTAAAGGCGGCCGGCAGCGGCGGTGATGAAACGTGCTCGTAATAAATTAGGTCAGACGTACGATTGCGGCGCCGACATCAAAGACACCGCCACACCATTCTGACTAAACGCAACCCTATTGCGTCGCGTGCGCTCACAACACACGTCACTCACGTCAGTTGTAAAAACGATTGCGCAAAGTCAGGACATATGCTTCCGCGCGCCTTACCCAAAAAAAGTAAAAGGTCGAATTACGCGTACTCTAATCATGATCAGCTAAACAAGTGCGGAACTGCACGACTGAAATGTACGATGATCGGTAAAAAAATATTTCTATACATTTTTGTTTACATGTCACTTATCTACCGACACATTTAAAATATTGTATTATAATTAATTATCTACGTATTTAGACATTGATAAGAAATTAAATTTAACGCGTGTAAAAGTATGGTGGAAAATTAGAATCAAAATCAAATTACCAACCGATCAAAAGTTCAATCTACTAAGTACGTGTGAATTAACGTAGAGAGACGCGCGCCTCTTCAAAGGTCAATGATCTATGCGAGCTCAGCGAGGTCGACGTCCGTAGTGCTATACATGTACGAGTAAATTAATCACCAATTATTTATTTTTAATATACATATTTAAAAAATCATGAATTACATATTATTTTTTGATTAGATATGTATAATAGTTTCAGTGTCAATGACATATTAAAATATTTTACACTATTTCTGTAGGACCTTATATATTGGTGACGATACTGAGCAAAGGGACCGTATTGTGGATATTGATTTTGGTTAAAAATTAACTTAAAATTTCGCTGTTTCAAGATTATGTTTTAAATATATGTTCCGACAAGAAAAGCATTAAAAAAAGTACAGTCAAAGCTCCGTAGTATCGGGTGTTTGCATTCCGCAAATACGCCGCGAATAGGGAACGGAAAAATATATGGGATTATAAGAGATACGTTCCAAATTTACGGAATTACAAGTCAATAATAATTAAAAAAATGCCTTTAACAAAATTTTTGATACGTTTCTTAACAGAATTAATATTCGAAGTAAAATTAAAATTTCCTTTTGAAAATTACACTTCTGTTCGTAGACAGATCAATTTTTATGAAAAAGGCACAGAGATCATGGGTATTCATAGTCAGTCGTTCACTCATCAGCCTCTGCTGATGAGGCTTTAGGTTAGGTAGTACATATGACAAAATTATATTAATATGGATATATATACCTACCCGATACTTTAAGGCTGGGCGAGGTGGGAAATGTAACTTGAACAATGTAACTAAGACTATCAACGAGACCATGAGTGTAAAATTACAATTAACAGATGGACACTTGGGCGGCGGTAACACTTACCATCACGTGGGACCGCTTGCTCGTCCGCCCACTTCTGTATATAAAAGAATATAATAATAATACTAATATTATTTCTTCATAATACTCGTATCTCTTTTGTTTAATTTCAATTTGCTGTTGATAGAATAGAGTAAAACTGTTTTATATCTTAAGAAAGAAGTACGTTTGTAAATAGATAGGTAGGCATGTAGAATAATTTATAAAATTAAAAGACCTTGAAATACTTATCTTAACTCTTCTATGCCTTAAAGATTAAAAAGATACTCTCTAAACTAATTGGGACTAATCTTAAAGTCCTACATTTGGTATGGAGAATGTTAAAATGACACCCGACAATATGATTCTTCGAAAAGGGCATGTCCATATTAATCTTTCTTACCGCAAGTACCAAAATCACACTACCTAACCCCGACCTCTGCTCATCGGTCATTAAAGAACAACGGCTTTTATGAAATAACAAAGCGGCGCGTGTGTTCGCCGACACTCGCAGGCGGCGTTAAGTCCAAGGGCAATTGCGTTTTAATAAATGAGTCAGATAATTTTGACCCGCGAATAATGAAATTCTTATTCGCGAGTGCAAAAATTGCTCACAATTATTTTCCCCTGGAATGTGGGAACCGTGAATGACCTTTGACTGTATGTTTTTTAAGATGTCACTGAAGACACTAGAACCAACAATAACGATTCCCTTTCTCAGATAATCTTACAATTAATGTGTCACAGATCAAGGATGCAAAATTCTTTTAATTTTCTAGCCTGGACATCAAAACGCACTACAAAATGAGCGGCAAATTTCAACAAATACTTTGTATATGTCAGTTGTGCCGTACTGTAATCGTATTTTCATTGCATCCTTGGTTTGTAGCGCTGTTAATTACGTACCTTCATAGACAATATTTTCTATTGCCTTCAAGATGTGATTTTCGGTACGGAGTTTTGTTTACAGTAGAATTGTTCTAGCAAGCAATAAACATACTTCAAACGCTCATAAAAATGCGTAGATTTAGATGGTTATTTTCATAACATTTTTTTTCTGTCGCGTAAAATACATTTACGGCAAAAAGGATATTTTTCTTGTTTTAGTTCATCTATATTCTGTATACTTTAATAGTGTGACTTTGGGTATAACGAATATTGTGAATGTTAAATGAAAACTGACACCTATATCCGATCTATTTAAGATTGTTAACCCAAATGTACTAAAAATTTGTCATTGGGAATGCATAGAGAAATATTCATATTCTATTTTTTTTTAAGACGTCTTTCTGTAAAATTGTATATAAATACCATTAATTAGGATGCTCCTATAAATATATTTTAACATCAACCATTGTCGAGTGCATTACCTAATATACTACTGTAAGTATAGAATATAGAACTTCCACAGGTGCCGTCTATTAATATTTTCTAAAATTACTTATGAAATTTTAGTGGCGCCATCTAGTGTACGTTACTGAGAGTTTGATAATCGTTTGGTTTACCAAGCCACGAGATCAACGTAAAATCACGTCAATCTTGCCAATAAAAATCTTTGTCTATTAAGATCCGTAATCTTTACACCTTTTTTATCTTTACACTGTATAACAATTAAAGCGTATGCTTCATACAGTAAATTTAATATTTGCCAATGCTGAACTAAGATAAATAAAATTAGGTTTAGTGTCCCTAACAGTGCCTAAGTGACGTTTTAACTTTGATACTGTGCACCAATTTTTAACATTTTTAAGGTCTCTTGTAGAAAACTGGTAAATTCAATATGGAGACGTTACTACAAATTGTTTGGTAAATATCTTTCCATGTATCGCAGTATTGTATAAATTGGCGCTCGGTGCGCCAAGTGAGCACTAATGATCCTTTAATTCGAGCGTTAAACGCTGCTGAGTGTCATTGTCCAAGTTTTTGACGTTTGATGGTCTTAAACCCTCGAGGATAAAAGCTCGAGTCTAAAATGGTTAAAGTTTAGGTTCTTAAGGTTCGTTTGAGCTGACTTAGTGCTCGAGCGCACATCGCTCCCTTATACAATACTAATTTATTGCATACTAATCTTAAGATTGTCGGTGTGAATATCATTGCTGTCTTAAGATTTTATTTGATTAAATTACACGTTTTCGTCATAGCGATTTCATATCAGAAATTTAACAGTATTTTTTACTGCAATCAAATGGACACTTTGCTAGCTGTGTCAAAAGTGCAGATTCTTCCTTTGTGAGAATGACAGAATAGCGCGGAATGACACTAGACTGGGCCTCGGCCTTTAATATCCGTTTATATTGTTACACACTTATTACATCTAATAAAATTCGATGGGGCGCAAACTATAAAAAAACACCAATGCAATTGCTTATATAAGATAATGATATTTAAGTGTTTGCATTGTGCCACGAAACGAACAAAAGTTATGAAAAAACCAAAAACGTACAAAGAACCCATAAGACATAAAAAGCAATGTTTCCCCCTCTTTCATGGTAAGGTAAATTTTGCGTTTATTTTTTTCAATAATTTTATTTATTATTATTTTAGTGACAGGTCTAGTGTTGATTCTTCGTTTAACCAACGAAGCGAAGATTAACCAATTCTATGACAATTAAAATTAACTTTTTTAATAAATTTAATTTAGAGTTAAACGAATTTAACTTTTATGAACTTTTTAATTAAATTCAATTTCATGCGCACTAAACGTTACTCCGAGTCACTCGAGTGTAATTATCTTTGTTATGCCATTTTCAACCATATGTTACATTATTAAAATTGTGTTTATATTGTCATTGAATTTGTCACTCTGTCGCCTCTCCGCAGGTGAAAATGAGCCCTAACTTTATATCTTCCTTGGTTTAAGTACCATCGTTTTGTAAATGTCAAAAGAAATTTGACATTAATTTTGCTTCCAAATGTGATGTTATCTGAGCAAAAAAAAACTTATTGTCAGTATATAAAATAGGCCGCCATATTCCACCTCTAATCTAGGGCACGCAAATGTAAGCAATAAATACAATTAATTAATAAAGAATACAATTCGTGACATCTTTAAAAATAATAATAATAAATAATATTCAATAAAGAAAAATATAAATGTCAAAAAATGAGGACTTTTTGGCGGGAACTCGAAAAGTTAAATTGAGTTTTTGTTTAAGATAAACCAAGAGGTTAAAAAAATATTATTTTTTAATTTCACTAAAGTCACAATATCTGGGAAATTAGAATCGATAATGAGGTTTATTTTTCAAATAATGTCACATTTTACAGGGTGAAATAGAAAATACCTACACCGTCTTAATACTGAATTTCTTTCGTGAAAATTAACAACTTATTAGGTTTTTTAATATCAATCGTAACTATAATATAAAATTTGCTTATATGTGAATGGATAAATATAAAAAAAATAACGGTTCGATTAGCAGCTATTTGTGAATGCATTGTGCGACCTTGACGTTTGTGGTAGCGTACAGAGTAAGGGCTTGTTCAGATATAAGCGATATTCGCCGCAGCCTGCTGTAAATATCTATATCCCGCCAGGTATTTTGTATGAGTACCGCAAGTCGCGCGATTTCCCCAGGAGGGGTGAATATCTCCTATCCACGCGTTTTACCGTTTGGGTAAGCGGTTAGCACTGTTAACACTGGGCCTAGGCCGCTATACGCGGTACATCACTACGCGAAGCGGTTAGTGAATATCGCCTATGTCTGAACGAAGGAATTATCGCGTTCCCACGCGAATAACGCTACCGCAGGCTGCAGCGAATATCGCTTATATCTGAACAGGTCTTAAGAAGGTCAGAAACTTGACTAAAGTTTTTTTTGGGATAAATATCAAGTTCAGTAGACAGTCATAGAACGAAAATTACTAGTTTTAATGAAAGAAATAGAATGTTAAGCGGGTGCGGGTATTATTTTATTTCAATGTGTATATTCTGTCACTTGCGTGTAACCTTGTGTGATAGAATAAGTTAATAAATTTAATTTAACTCTGTTAAGAGGAAGATTTATTAATTGTTACTTCATGTTAATAAAATTATTTATCCTATTGTTACTTTAGATTGTATTTAAATAGTATTCGTAGAGTATTATCAAATGTTTACCTCGTTTGTTGAACACTCGGCCATTTCCTGTTCAAGAAATAAGCGAAGTCGAGTGTCGTGTATTGTATAATGCTAGTCAAATTGTTTTTACCGAATACTTTAGTGTTAACGATTATTATTGAGTAGTCAATATGGTAGTGAATTGTATCTACGATTTTACCATTATGTCAAGTTTCATGTTGTTTGAAACTTTTATAAAAAAAAATATGGATTTTGTCAAATCAAACCTGAATCGTGCTGTTTAATTTGAATATAGGATGCCAAATATAACAAATATTGACCAACCAAGCATGATTATGAACTTTTTTGCGTTCAAAAACGAGTTATTAATTTCAACGCTCTCACATTCGTCGCTCTCATTGGAAGAAAGGGGGTGTTCTACAACTTTATATTTGCGATTGACATCACATAGCTGTCTGTAGAATAAGTTGATAATGAGCTGCAAAGGAGTTTGTATTTGTTCAGACGCTTAATTTGTCAGAACTATACGTCTTACATTCGGTAACTACCTAGAGTTCTCAAGTCGGGAGAGTAAACTTGCGCAGCTACACTCAAAATTAATTATGACTAGCTAACCGATCGGATCTAACAGGGTTTTTTTTGCACTAGAGGGCGCTAGCTTCGTAACATCTGACAATATCCTATGTTATAACATCTATCAAAGTATTTAATGTGTACTCGTTTTTGGATGTTAAAAGTTATCTAAAAAGTAAATAATGGCAAGATCTGTAGGACCGTGAAAGCAAATGTTACTTAGTTATGGTGGCGTATTTAGGAATTGCCAGAAAATCCTTTTTACTATAAATGCGAGTTACTTGCTACTAACCGTAAGTCTTGGAAGGTTGCTTATTCAGTAGTGAGCTTTATCTACGTACACGGTTTAAATTTGTCTGACGCTGTGATTATAGCCATCGGTCGTCAACAACCACCAGCCAGCCGCATCATATAAATTTAAACCATATACACGTCGGATAAAGTCCACTATTAAACTAACTTACCCGAGTCACCGCGCTGCTGTCGTGACGTGCTATTGGCGAGAATCGGGCCTTAAAGATACTCCACCAACCCGCCGTCTTCGAACTTAATTCTTTCCACCAATCACGTGGCATGCTAGAACTCTAGTTAGATCCTAACATTTGTATTTCTATTGTAACTTATTGTTATTATTTATCAGTTTTATTCCCAATGCGAGCTATTCTGTGTAGAATGTAGATATTATTGTTTTCTCACTATATGTTAACCGTAAAATTAGTGATGCAATTGCCCTACTGACTTCTAATAATGAAGGTATCAATTAAACAGAAATTAGTTCTTGCCACAGTATATAAATTAAAAAAAACAAAATTGTTAGATAAAATTGTTCAGTAGACAACGGTCCGAGGAGAGGGTTGATAGGAGTATCTGTGTCCCATTTTAACTTATGGCTAGGTATATGTGTTGAAACGGAATATCGTGACACTTTCACATGTTTGGGTAAAGGACAAATATATTCCTGTTCACTATTTTTCTTAGGCCGCTCTTTGCTTTAAGAGCACAATCCTGTATGTTTAATAAATCCACGCCCTTGATGTCAGTGATTTGCGCCGTTACTAACTAGGGTTGCCAAATGGTGAATATTTTTCCCAAAAACTCAAAAACGTTTATTTCGTCATAGACAGGTTTTCTCTATTCATAAATGTTAATCATCAAGTACTCCAGAAACATAAAATTGTCAAAAATTGCATTTTTTAACGAAATTGTTATGAAAAGACAAGTTTTGTATGAAACACACAATGTATCGTGTTTTATGAATTGTTATTGTCATGTTTGTTTTGGTGGTCAAACTTGTACGATATAAGTTTATTTTAAAAATACAATCGTGCTGGTTGAATTATAGATTAAATTTTGTAATGAGTCATAATGTCATTCAAAAAAATATTGATTCTCATAAAACACTGGCCAACTGAGCGTTCGCATGATTACAATTTTTTTTGTATTCGTATAGGAGTGATTTTAAACTTTATTTTCGTTACTCTGATCGAATGAATGTGTTTAGTCTACAACGTTATATTTGCGGTTGGCGCCACCTGCTTATTGAATAAGTTAATAAAGAGCTGCAAAGGATTTTGTATTTGTACGATCGCTCAATTGTCCGATACTTTAAATTGGGATAGAAATTGCTCAGTATGAAGAGTTTCTCATAGAATAAGAAGTATAATAAAATGAACAAAACACTCCATCCGATTATACCATATGCCCATAAATCTGATTTTTAAATCACCCAATGTCAGTCATTTATTACTGATGTTGGCACATGTCAGCTAGGTGTACCGTCTCCTTATCTGCCTTCTTTCTATCAAACAGTAACTCTTACAAGTTTGTCCGAGGTGTATTTTATTAGGTATAAATGTGCTATTTTATCAGTGTTGCCATGTTTTATAGTTAATTACCACCATGTTGGGTGTCTGTATATGGGTTGTTGACAAGCTTTCCTCATACTAAAATTAATTATTTATACTCGTATTTAAATTATTTTTATTATTAAGGAACACTAAATCTATCCTTTAATTCCAGTATCGATTTGTACAATAAAATTATTGAATATTGTTCTTTAACTTTTGTCTTTTATCTTTATAATTACAAGCTTCATGGTTGTAATAAATTACACCAGGATGCACTACAAACTTTACACAACAAGAATAGGGTTCGTTCTTAAGTGTTAGTGCCTTTTCTAAAGCATTAGTCATTTCTACTTAAGTACGCATTTTTAAATTATCACTATGTGAAAGAATTAAAAGTGAAGAACCTCGCTAATGTATATCTACCTATCCGTACCGAGCCAAATAGAAAATCCCCTTTCAAAGAGGCCTGTGTTTTGTAGTGGGATGCTACAGGCTGATATTAGTAAAGTTCAAAAGACTAAGTACTTACTCCAAAGTTGTTATTTATGGCTATAGTTGTTGCAACTCACGAGCACGCGTCTGTCTTACTTGTATGATTGGCGGTACGCGTAATAAGAGACCTTATGTACTTCACAATATACCTTTAAATACATTGACGCGCGCATGTGTTGCTAGAAGTTGTATATCATTGCCATAAGACTTAGGATTAATATACAAAAACAGTACAATGAATAAACAAAAGTCATTTATTACATAATAATTAAATAATCATTTGTACAATAACAGAAAATTATAATATTCACTAAGTAAAGCGCCTACTGAACTTTTGTTGGTGTATTATACACAAAATTCACTCTGATCTGCACATGATTTCACAACTTGAAGCCCTTATCTGAAATAAAAATATATTCTTACAAATAACGATACTAGTCGATACTAGTCGTTACGCCAATAGTTAGTGTAGATACTTTTGGACTGCTATTTATTACATATTAATACAGTACCTATGTTAAGGGATTTCAATTAGGTATTTTAAGCTATTGTTATTCATTTGTTACCAACGAGACCACTGAACCACAACGTTGCACACTGGTGATATCGTCGGGGTTTGTTTTATACCAACGTAACAGTAACAACATTGTCGTTGATTTTTTTTATGGTAGTTTGTTAGTCCACACTACGGTATTCTTCTCCGAGAGGCGGGTAACGTGGCCAGTCAAGGGATGGGGGGGATGCATGTGAAATGCTATTGCAATGCTAATTTGCTAAAATGAAATGTCAAATTAATTTTAATTTTCATATTAAAATTTAGAATAGAAGGATTTAATTTGATCTCTCTATTATTTAATTTGCACTATATAGCTGAGTACATTAGAAATAGAAAAGAATATTATTGCCAACTACCTAATGGCCGCAACCATCTTCTGCATGGTCACCTATAAATTACAAAATGTCTATGAAACCAACAGACTCGTTGGGTAGTGCTCGCTGTCGGAGGTATATACGTTTTATGTTATACTAGCTGTTGCCCGCGACTTCGTTCGAGTAGTCTTCAAGTACTAATTCGGAAACCTTCGCGGGTGTTTCACTCACCAAAGTCTCATCACAATCGAATAAAATAGGAACGCATACGGGACAAACACAAGAAACATTCATTTTTATATATATAGATTGGTGTGCCCGCGACATCATACGCGCAGACCACTCAAATATGTACACACTTAAATTTTTAAATTCATATATGTTCTGATTGAGTTAGCGGATTCCAATGAAAAAAAAATAAATGTTACTTTAAATGAAGCCCTGTTTTTCTGAAAACTCCAACCGAATCGGGTCAGTAGTTTTTACGTGATGTGTGCACAACCAAAAGACAAAATTTCCAAAAATTATAATTAGCATTCTAACACTCATCATTCGTACCCCCCCCCCCCCCCCCCGCCCCTCTCCCCAATTATTAGACTTATAATTAATTAATTTGTTGTCTGTTTGTTTGCAATTCACTAATAATTAGCAGCCTAATGAAATAGTTTGTTCACTGCTAATAATAGAGAGAGATAATAAGTTCAACAATTATAGTGCATATGAAATGCAGACTGACTGACCCGCGCTAGCCGAGCAAGTGTAGATTTTGATGAGTCTAGACAATGAAGTTAGCATTAATTAAATTTAGTACCAGATTCTAATCTGCTAATTCACAAATTTCACAATGAATTTATGATGCTAATGCTAATTAATCCATTACTAGTAACATATAGTTATAAATAGACAAATTATCTGTAACTAGAGATCATAAAAACATTAAAATGGTCTCATTTGAGTGGTAAAGGTACACACTAAGGACTAATTAAACTATTTATTCCAAAATATTGTGACATAACAGACTTCAGAAAATAGCAACCATGAAATTTAATAAAACAGGCCATTTTTTTCTAGTTTACTGCAAAAATAAATATTGATTACCTGATTTCCTAGAGTTTATTGGATGAAGAGGCCTTGCTTGGATTTAACTCGTACTCGCAATTGGCATATGCAAGACCAATGCCCATACCAATGCCAGCTATGATAGGCCACCTCCGCCGTTTTAGGAATAGGATGGAAGCCAATGTACCTAGCACCATTCCTCCACCTAGAACAATAAAATAATTAATGTAATAGTACGACTGACTAGAAAGAAAGTATATAGATATATTGTTTATGAATGAAGCTATATATGGTGCTATAAAAATTATAACAAATATTAGTAATGAGTTTAGATTAATGTAGGATGTCAGAAAAAAGCTTTGTTACTTTTAAGTGTTAAAATTCTTTTAGGTTGAGATACATTTATTAAAATTAATAGAGATTTATTAAGTCATTCAAAACGGACTTCATGTAGACTACATAAGCTTCCATAAAACACAACCTAGACCATGTTAAAATCTATAACAATAACTCAGTATAAAATTAAAATTTAGAATATTTGGAATGTATTTAATGTCTTTCAAGTCTGAATGAAGTTTGTCAAGTAAAAGTGAATTTTGATTATGAAGCTAAACCTAATCCTGCATTTTCCCTAGTCAACAAACATTATTCCTGACACAGTCTGTGTTGATCCAGTTTCCATTCAAAACTAGTTTTTAGGTCCAGATATTGATTTTTTTTTTATAGAAATACGTAATTTGGTGGCAGCCCACCAGATGACAAATGATCACCATCTCCTATAGACACTTGCAACTGACCTTGCCAAATCTAATTCACATAATGGTAAGTGAATACTGTCGCCCATGGCGCTATATGCCAATATTGGACAAAAATAACGAATGGGCCTCTTCCGATGCGCCGCCTGACTTTATAGTTTTTTTTTAAGCTCACTTTTTTGCATTGGTAGAATGAAAAAGAAAATACACCGTATGACTATTTTATACGCTAATAGAAATGCTCCATAGCAGAAATCCTTGGTGTCGAATGCGTCTATTAGCAAAGGAAACTACCTAGTTTCCTAGTACCTACCTAGGTACTATTGAGATGGTCTGCTAGTACGCAACCATGTCAATTTTGTCTATAAGACTCACCTTACTAAATGGTTATATAATAAATATTAAGAATCTATGTTAGTTGTTACCGGTTTTAATAATTCCGTCAGTAAGGCACATGTCCAGTTTGGCTGAATACTCATCCGCGGGATCAGGACCGGCTTTCCCTTTAGCCATTTTGCTGTATATTATTTGTCAAAGATTTTATAGACGAGCAGATTTCAATCACTACTCTCTCACCAATATTGAGTATAAATTAAATGTTCAAAACTTTAAATTCAAGAAGTTTTACATAATTCGGCAGTGAAATTTATGACAGTGACAGTTGATGTCAAACACTTACCACTTGTGAAAAAATAATCATAGATAAACACAAATCGGGTATATTGATCGCTGTGTTAGAGATAAAGACGAATGAGAAATCAGATTAATTTTTCACTATAAAAACTATTATTCTAAATAAAACCTATTTTTATTCACAGGAATTTGAATCATTTACTATCCGATTTAATTAACTGTGCACCTCGCGCCGATGACGTCATATCAACATTGCTACCTCGGTGTGTCTACATAATTCCATGTCCATAATGTCTACTACACACTACACACTCACACTGGGTACACACACACGCACAACACACACAAACGGACACACCAACGCAAACATTATTAATAATAAAGAATCACCTTTACTTGCCCACAATCTATTAAATACTGTACTTAATGTCAGTGCAATCTGTATTGGCCATTAGCATTGGCAACATAATTGTTAAACAATATAAAAGCTAAATAAAAGGCTGTAGATTACATAAATAATATAAGGTGTGCAAGAAAATCATCACTCTATACATTTATTTTTACTAGCAGAAATAAATAATGGGCCACTATTTTATGTGCGATTATCAAATATCGTTACTCAAAATATGTTGAAGGGAAAATGGTTAAAATGAATAACGCACACTTTCTAATTGTTTTGTACTTGTCAGACAATAACACCCAAAATTCAACATATGCTTTTTCATCTCTTTTTTCATTAAAAATTGCTCGCAAATTGGAATCATTCCTCAGCTCAATAATCTCGTCAAATAAATGAGAATATTCAAATCCCAATTTGGTCAAGCCTCAATGATACTGTTTCTTAAATGCCACGAGTTTTCTACTAATCTGAATAAATCTTCAAGTGATCTTATGACAGAAAATCTGTGCTGAAATTCATTAATTAGTTTATTTATACATTGATGGATGTAAATTAAGTTGGTACATTATTGTAAAATGTTCGAAAAATACTTAAATTTCCGAGAAATGATAACGTACGAGAAAAGAAATATTCGTTTACAATTGATTTTTATCGTGGTGATTATTTTCCTTTCCTTTTTATTTTTAATATTATCAAATATCATCAATTAGGAAATTTTATTCTCTTTCAAATGAAGTATATATTATAAGTTTACCACATGGAACAGGTATGTAAGATTTTTTGTTATGATTTTTTAGGTGGATGTACCACGGGTATACCACCTATTTTAAAAAATAAAAATAGAATAAAATAAAGTCTGATATTTTAATAATGAACGCAGCTGATTTTGACACTGCATTTTTGCAGCTTGGCACTCGTCTCGTAATGTCATTGTCGCTCGTCTTTCCTATAAGTATGAAATAAAATAATTACATTTTTTGCAAATTTCTTCATAAAAAATGTTATCAGGTCGTCTATCTTTAGTCAATGGGAATAAATCTTGTATATATAAAAGTTTAAGACAAACAAGTACAACATCAGAATCAAAATTAATTCAAAAACCAAACCCTAAAACAATCTCCAGTGATATGATTGGACCTCCAGATCCAACTTCTAACCTAAGGAAAGTAATATTCAAGGAGCCAGCGTATGAGACAGCTTTGGAGAAGAGATACAGGGAAATGAGAGTAGAAGTACAGGATTGGAACCAGAATTTTTGGACAAAACATAACTCTAGATTCTTTCAGGTAATTCTTGATTTTAAAATAGGGAACGATTGCCTTCTATTTTAGTTTATTATAATTTTTAGACACAACTACATCACACTGACTTCTATTCGTGTTTCTATGTAAAATATTCTGTATTATAGTGTTTTATTTGTGTTCAAATAAATGTTTTTCTATCTTTCCTTCATTTAAATAGTTATTTGTTAAAAGCCAGTGGCTGAATTAAGATACAATGTTGGAAAAAGGTAGCTTTGTGTTAGAAAAATTCTTCAGTAACATATATCACTAAAAAACATTTCTAAAGGATATAATTTATTAATATTTTTTAGGAGAAAGAAAATTATCTAAAAGCAAACTTGCCAGAAAGCAAGCAGAATCTAACGGCAGATGAAATGAGTGTATTTTACAAAGCATTTTTGGATAAAAATTGGAAGGCACATATAAATTACAACATAGAATGGTATAAGAAGAATATTACTCTGTCAGGACTAGCCATTCAAGTGAAATTTTGTAGATTATTTAGAAGAAAGAAATAAATAAAATTATACTAATGCCTATATTTATTTATTTTAATGTCAACTTACAGACCATTTACACCTCAATTTTAAAGAAAAGTACACATCAACAGACAGGGTACATAAACCATACCTATCTAAATAGGCAAAGAGGTTGTGTTAGGATACACTATACATTTTCGTCATATAGAAGAATATCCTAAATTTTACCACTCAAAATAAAATATGTGACATTTTCAGTATGTAGGTTAAAGATTCCTACATATTGAAAACATCCTAGACTCTAGGACCTAGAGACAAGGTACCTACCAAATTTGCGGCATGACCTTGCTGCATTTTTAATTTGTTTTTTTTCTCTTATATCATATACTATTTAGTATTTATTGTTATTTTAAAAAAAAAATAAGTAGTATTGTTCTGCATGCTGATCTGTCGGTACTGTGGTTTACATTAAGAAATAGATTTAATATTTTTATAGATTCTTGCAGTATTTTTTCAAATGTAGATGAATTAAATATTAATTGTATAGATTACTAAAATTATCAAAAAAATATGTTATAATTATAATTGATGCTACAAATGCATCAAAAACTTGATTCTAAATTAATGAAAATTTGTGGAGTTCTAACTGAAGATGACAAACAGTAAAATAATAAATGTAGTTGTGAACTTCTACCTCTATGGTTGTTAAAAACTATCATAGAAATATAAAAAGAATAATAATTAGTAATTCAAAGATATGTCATGTTGTGTTACAGTTTTCAAAGGATTTGGTAGTATTTTAATAAATTTGCAGTACATCTGTTGAGATAGAATTTATTTCAATGTGATTGTTGATATAAGTAAAATAAAATAAGTATGTACATAGCATTCAAATGGCTTTTAGGGCTGAACTTATTATTATGGACTGCTATGTGTAGCCTTGACATTATCCTGAAGAAAAATAAAGATGAATATGCAGGTGACTGTGGTAAATATATCGACTTTGGACATTTCTATTGGTGTATGGAACTTTTCAAGGGGGTAAAAAGGATTTTTTATAAAAATGCTCTGTAACTTTATTAGAATTATGTACAGCCATTGTAAAGGTCTTAAGTTCTTAAGGTTTTAAGAATTTTTAATCATTTTAAGATTTGAAGTTTAATCATTTTCCAGGGTCAAAGCAAAAACATTTTTATATGCTAGAAAAAGATTGTAATATTTTATCCAATATGTGTTTCAGATATAAATGTTAAAATTACTAAAGACGACAACATCACACTGTTAGTAAAACCAAGAGCAGAAGACCAACATAACATCCATCACACAAATTATGAATCTCTTTTACATTACATTACATTCTTTGCTGGGATCCTTGCAGTATCACTTTTTAACAGAAAAAGGGAGATTATATCATACACAAAAAGTATAATGGTTACTTTAAATTCCTATGTAACAGCTACAAAATATATAAAAGAAACTGATTTGAAAAGTATTGCCACCAAATTAACAGACATCCTAATGGTACATACAAAAATAATACTTGCTAAATTACAAGCCATACCTGTAGCTTTGAAAACCCTAAAGGCTGATAAACAGCGAAAAGGTTATTTAATTCTATTGAGAAAATTAAAAGAGATAGAAGAACATAGGAATTTAGGTCAACTCTTGATTGCTGCTATCCGTGAAAATAAAATCATTAGAGCACAATATCAGCTCGAAAGTATGGCAAAGGACAGATTGATGAGACATGTTGAAAATACTCAAAGATTTATTAAAGAGAACAGATCAAAATATGTTAGTATCCAACAGCTCTACCTAATAACTCACCAGGAAAACATTTTTTTAAAGGCTCGTGTGGTAAAACTTACTAAAGATAAAGAAGAAGTGAAGAGAAATCTTTCTGGGTTAGTTAATGAGGTATATCAGTCGAAGAACAACGAGCTCAAAGCTTACTGTAGCCGTTTTATAGTTAACACAAAACACAACTTGCTAAATATGGATGCTAAAGCTGAGATAAGGAAATTCTTACAGCAGTCCATCCAATCTACATCTACAGTTGCTTGGAAGTTTCATGAGCCTTATGATATTGATGAAAACAATAGGAATTTTCCTAAAATTTCTTCTATTAATGAAGTTTTACAAGAAAACTTTGCTTTTGTTCCTGTAGTTTCAGAAGCGCCTAAACTTAGAGGTCTCCCAGGAGAGTATGTTTGGACTGTGAAAGACAAAGATGGTATTATTGAAAAACTATACGAATGTGCTTACGATTCAGATAATGGTGACGTAATAAGAAGAATCAGACAATATTCTGTTTATTATGACAAGGATTGTTTACTGGATTTTGTTAAGTGCGTAAATTATTATCTTCGTCGGTGATTCAAGTATTGTCCAACCAGCCGTTCGTTAGGTTACAAGTCTCTTTGCAGCTCATTACAAATTTATTCAATAAGCGACTTGGTGGCGCAAACCGCAAATACAATATTGTATAGTACATTTGCGTTAACAATACAGTGACTCATCGGCCAAGGTCATAGGCGTCACATGTTTGACCAATAGTTATTTTTTCGGAATTGCTAAATTCTTGTGGCCACTAATGGCCTTTCAAGGGTCACTGGACATGTAAAGTTTAGGGCGAGTGCAGAAGGCGCTCACTCAGCAGCAAAAAGTGTGTGCAGCAATGAACCTAAGGGCCGGTAAACCGACGGGAGGAACGGACCTCGGCTTAGGGCGTAGCTTTGGGAGGGTACCGCGGGATCGCAAGTCGGTGCGAAACGCCTTGGTACGTGCCGATACCTGGTAAGTCTCGGCTGGAGACCGGTGTGTGCTCACGAGGTGTGTGAGGGGACGTCCTCGTCTTTGCCGGCGGGGACGTTGTATATGTGTAGCCTGTGAGTGTAGTATAAGAACCGCATTGGCAGCAGTAATTGGGTCGTCGGGTTCGTCTAGGACACTCTAGGACATGCCGAAGACGACGACGGTAACGAGGAGAGGCATTCCTGTCGGGGACATAGGTTGGGCTGGCAACTACTAGGGGGTTGGGGGGTGGGATTGTATAAATATAAATGAGAACATACCTTTATTAAATGATGAGTTACTACATTCTTAACGCGAATGGCGTAGAGAACAAATTTGTATTTGCACTTAGAGAAAATGAATTTGAACATTAAAGTTATAATGAATTGAACCATTATAACTTGTTTACGAACACAACAAAAGTTTAATCGTCTAAATGCAGGCTTTGATTAATGATATAGTTAGTAGAGAAGTAGGACCTAGAAGGTTTACCTAGAGGCTTGCAGTGGCATCATTCATGAATTTGTTATGATACAAACTTGCACATTGCGATTAATGCTTATGATTAATATTAAGTAATCATTTTGCATATTATTTCTTTTACAGTTCGAAAACTGTTATTCAAGAAATAGATAATTCAAATTATTTTCAAAGTCATCACATCAACGTGGAATATCCAATCGCAACACATAGGTTTCTCACTGGATCAGAAGCATTTCGAAGGTTTCTAGAAAAACTTAGGAATATAATATCTTTTTCATCATCGTCTGCGCCTCCGTTAACTTATGATTTATAACAAGTATTTTGTCGCAGATAGGTAAATAAATTATATTTTAAAGTTCCTGTTGTTTAATTTACTCATACACCCGTATCCTGTATCTACCTAACCTGTTTTATGAATAAAAAGATAGCACAGATATATTTCTAAAAACATACCTACCTACTATGGTTTTCTACTATGTTTTAACAATGATTAACGCAACATCAAGACGCGTCGTGACGGGTGGGTGTAGGAATGAACTTAAACAAAACAAAAAACGTGTTCAATGAACATGTACCGGTATCATTATGCATGGGCGTAGCGACGGTGGGTAGTTTGGGACGCTTGAAGCCCCCCCCTTTCTTTGCTTTGACGGGATTGAATCTAAAACGAAGACATTCGCCAAAGAACTAGTCACCCACATAGCTCATAGAATCGAGATGTTGAAGCAGCAATGGGCAGGTCATAATTGCGTAGGACCGATGGGGTAGGAGAGTCCCCGAATGGAGCTCAAGTACCCCGGAAACGCAGTGTCGGGCGCCCTTCGGCCAGGTGGACCGACCACTTAAAGAAATTCGCCGGTGGTGGTTGGATGTCAAGAGCCGAGGATCGTGTGTAGTGGCGAGCCTTGGGAGGCATATATCCAGCAGCGGGGAGACAGGCTGATGGCATGATACTTTGTTTTCTGAACACTTTAACTTATTAAAGTGTACATTTCACATAATTGACTATTGGTATGGTATACTATGTATTTATAAAAAAACTATGTATTCAGTAAATATTTATATTAGCAGAAAATATGTCAGAATCAAGGCTTAGAGAATATAATATTTTCTTAGGTTTTCGCGATTACTATACATTGCAATTAAACAACTTTTAACGGTTTAAATCGCGTATATTTGACATGATATATATCCCGACGTTTCGAACACTTTGCAGTGGACGTGGTCACGGGGTGACTAATTGATTTTATTTGTCACTTGAGTTATTAAGAAATTATTACTACCGTCTGAAATTTTTTGAACTACCGTCTGAATTTTTTAATCATAACATTCCCTATGCACGCAGTATTCGCACACGGTGTCCAGAGGTCTTGCAGTATGGCGTTGGCCTTGTGATTTAATTAATTTAATGACTGGATCCCAAGCCGGTGGTACTTGCCAACCATCTTCTCTATTGAAATTTGGGTGTTTCTTAATTTCAATAGCCTCGCGTAACATTCTTGGCATGTACCGGGTCTCTCTAGCGAGGATTTGTGGATTATCAAATCGAATGTAATGGTTGGGTTTGTCCAGAGCATGTTCACAAACTGCAGACTTGGTCAAGCGTCTGTTCTTCATGTCAGCTATGCAGGGCCGTCTTAAGTCTATTCTGCGCCGGGGTGCGGGAGTGTATCCTAAGACAGTCAAACATCCTATTGTGTATCCTATGACAGTCAAATATCCTATTGTGTATCCTATGACAGTCAAATATCCTATTGTGTATCCTATGACAGTCAAATATCCTATTGTGTAATTGTTTACTATAGCGTTATATTTTTTCATTACCTTTAAAAGGTGAGCGCCCGGGGTGCACCGCACCCCTTGCACCCCCTGGTAAAGACGGCCCTGCAGCTATGTGTTCTTTTATCCGGATACCGATGCTCCTCTTTGTTTGCCCAATGTATGATAACCCGCATTCACAATCAAGCTTGTAAACACCTGCATCTTGTAGGGGGATATTGCACTTGACCGGTCTTAAAAATTGGCTAATCTTCTTGTGCGGCTTGAAGTAAGTTTTAATTGAAGCTCGTCTTAAGATATTGCCAATTTTGTCAGTGATGCCCTTGATGTATGGTAAGATGGCAGGTTGTCGCTCAACTGTAGGAGGCTTGGGGCGGCTTCTGTGACGCATTCGTGGGAGTTTGTGATTGTTGCTTCGCAGTACTTGTTTCACATGCAGAAGCTCTTCCTCGAGGTGGTCAGTGTCACAGATGCCGTGTGCTCTCTGTAACAAAGATTTGCCTACGGTAGTCAACTGACATGGATGGTGATGGGAGTTACCATTGAGATATTTATCTGTATGGGTGGGTTTCCTATACACAGTATGACCAAGAGAGTTGTCAGGATTTCTGATGACTGAAATGTCAAGGAAAGCTAAGGATTTATTGACCTCAGGCTTTCCTTGACATTTCAGTCATCAGAAATCCTGACAACTCTCTTGGTCATACTGTGTATAGGAAACCCACCCATACAGATAAATATCTCAATGGTAACTCCCATCACCATCCATGTCAGTTGACCACCGTAGGCAAATCTTTGTTACAGAGAGCACACGGCATCTGTGACACTGACCACCTCGAGGAAGAGCTTCTGCATGTGAAACAAGTACTGCGAAGCAACAATCACAAACTCCCACGAATGCGTCACAGAAGCCGCCCCAAGCCTCCTACAGTTGAGCGACAACCTGCCATCTTACCATACATCAAGGGCATCACTGACAAAATTGGCAATATCTTAAGACGAGCTTCAATTAAAACTTACTTCAAGCCGCACAAGAAGATTAGCCAATTTTTAAGACCGGTCAAGAGCAATATCCCCCTACAAGATGCAGGTGTTTACAAGCTTGATTGTGAATGCGGGTTATCATACATTGGGCCAACAAAGAGGAGCATCGGTATCCGGATAAAAGAACACATAGCTGACATGAAGAACAGACGCTCGACCAAGTCTGCAGTTTGTGAACATGCTCTGGACAAACCCAACCATTACATTCGATTTGATAATCCACAAATCCTCGCTAGAGAGACCCGGTACATGCCAAGAATGTTACGCGAGGCTATTGAAATTAAGAAACACCCAAATTTCAATAGAGAAGATGGTTGGCAAGTACCACCGGCTTGGGATCCAGTCATTAAATTAATTAAATCACAAGGCCAACGCCATACTGCAAGACCTCTGGACACCGTGAGCGAATACTGCGTGCATAGGGAATGTTATGATTAAAAAATTCAGACGGTAGTTCAAAAAATTTCAGACGGTAGTAATAATTTCTTAATAACTCAAGTGACAAATAAAATCAATTAGTCACCCCGTGACCACGTCCACTGCAAAGTGTTCGAAACGTCGGGATATAAATCATGTCAAATATACGCGATTTAAACCGTTAAAAGTTGTTTAATTGCAACTTGAGAATATATTTGTTACACATGGTTACACCCTATATAAGATATATGTATCTACCTATTTAAAATAGGATACCTCAGACGCAAAGTCATACAAGTAACATTTTAATCAGAAATGACACTATTGGTCAATCAAGCATTCAAAGAAATACAATACTCCTTTACTTACTCGTACATATTGTACAGTCCACCTGATGGTAAGTGGATACTGTCGCCCATAGACATCCGCGATACATGCCAACATTAGTCCAAAATGACAAACGTTGGCACGCCCCCGGATGCGCTGCCTACCTTTGGAGATACAGGAATGGATTCGGAAGAAAGGATTGGGAAAATGGGGAGGGATGGGATGGGCTCTGACACATCTCCCTCACTACTGAAACACGTACGTACATTGGGGAAATACGATGAAGTGGGAAATGCAGTACATTTCAAGGTGGTCTTCTGTGAGAGGCGGGTAACGTGGCCAGTAAAGCGCGCCCAGCACTGTTGGATTGCAGCGTGCACTCCCCCCATCATCCACCACTGTTCAAAATAAAAAATAGTATACCTACTTTCAAAATATAAGCGGTAGTTTGAGAACAACCAAAAACTGCTTAATAATAGAGTAATAGACAAACAAACGTGTGACTTTCACGTGTGACTGTCTTTGATACGCAAACGTGTGCGTTAGTTTCTGTATGTGTGAGTGGAAAATGGTGTTGTGTTGTTCTTACAATGAGTAATATCTATAGTTACAAAATCACAACTAAAGCTCATAGTTCTACACAAAGTGTAGAAGTACACTACACAAAACTACAAGAGCTGGACCTGGTGACTCCCTCACCCACCATACTCACCTGAGCTTGCTCACCTTGCTTTGGACAACATAGTATTTAGAATATGTATGTAATAATCGATATCGATAAAACGAAGTCAATCGCATGTAATACTTCCAAGATTTTTCGTATACAAGTATCTATTTTTGACACGAATTTCTTCATCAAAATATAATAACACAAAGTAAAATGTTTTATTTACAATATCAATTGCAAAAGAAGCACATTTACGCAATTATTTACCAAAAATAAACACTGGGAATTCACGATGTCCAAATTCATATTTACCTACCTGTGAAATTTGTATTTGTCGGGGTTATTTCGATGTGTAACACTAAAGTCAATCACGGCACATGATACCATTGTCAATAAATACGCAAAATGACAATATGTACAAATAAATCCGAAATTTAAATGAAACACGAGCACTTGACAGACCGGGAGATTGTGGTGTTCGACAAACAGTTTTTAACTGTTAACATGTCGCCATCTCTATCGCACTCATTGTTATTACATAAACATTAGGAATTTCACTCGCACCCTATGTTTGTTTATTACGGTAGTATTAAGAAGTTTCTGAGAAAAACACACAAAGGCATATTTTTCACAATGGCAATACTGTATATTATTTCCTTATTTTTGTCGACCTTGTACACCAGTCCTTGATTAAATTGAGTTTTCCTTTGAATTTTAATTTCTAATGACAAATCAACATTTAAACAATGACCAAGAGGGAAAGCACATCATTCAAGAGTAAGCATTGATTAAATTCTTATGTAATACTTACGAATTACTAGGAAACTACGTGTAATAAACTAAGACTGGTTCGCTCTCACGTTTTTGTTTAACATTTTTAATGTTGCCCGTATAACTTTATATTTTACCATTTGGTTAAAGATCCTGGTGTGAGCACTCTTTCTGAATCATTGCAAAATATCGATACAAGTGCAGTTAAATGGAGATCGATAAAAAAGGAAGGCTTGAATTTAGACTACGCCGTGCCCATTCCCACAGCAGTAGCAAACAGTATATTCAAGGAACTTGAAGAGACGTTACAATATTTTACAGGAGATTTGGCAAAAGTAAAGTAAGGGGGCCACTTTTTATTTCTGTTTTTTCTTCAAATTATTTCACAAGTAATAACTAGTAATAAAACAAACAGACGATTAAGTTTTTCTAAATTTATTTACGTTCATAGCTATAGGTTTCTATTTTAGGGTTTTTGGCAAAGTTCATCCCATTCCACGACAGCAAGTAGCCTACGGAGATCCTGGTGTAACATACACGTTTTCTGGATCTACAGTACCTGCGTTACCATGGCCTGAGGCCGTAGTAGCTTTACGAGATTTTATTACTTCTCTCACGGGAATTAAATACAATTTCGTGCTTATAAACAAGTAAGTTGAATGTGCTATTTCATTATCTATGTATTTAATTCTTCATTACTAGATTACATTATTTCAAAGTTCGTAAAAGGCATTACAATGTTCTCTTATCTTAATTTTGCTTAGATATAGAAATGGCGCGGACCATATCGGCGAACATAGAGACAACGAATCTGATTTAGATACATCTTACCCCATTGCTTCCGTTTCTTTTGGACAAGAAAGACCATTTGTTCTACGACACAAGGACGCGAGAAAATCAGCGGGTAAAAAATTAATACCTCCAGGCAAGTGGAATTTATTTTAAATCTTCATATTTATTGATAGTTACCGAGTCGTCAATGTTTCTTAGCTTATAAAACATGTAACGCAACAAACGGGCTTCATACGTGACCGTCTGTTTGGCTTTTGTATTTGCATCTTCTTCTTGGAACGGATTTTCAATGACAGTGCTCACACGTCTACCGTATGTCTCACATCCTTCAAGAAATTGCAAGCAGTCTCTAATAGTGCTATCTTTTACAACGATCAGGTGCTTCGCTAGATTCTCCAAGAAAGAAAGAAAGCATCGCTTGGCGTAGAACCAAGTGTCCGTTCCAAGACGCTTATTAAAAGGTTCCAGAGATTTGATCACTCTGGATATACCGAACTCATAATTTCCCTTAGCGCAATACAAAGTGCCTATAACTAAGTTAACAATACACAAATGATAGAACTTCTTCTGTGGGTCCTCAAATATCTGTTGTTCCTCTTCTTTCTCAATCTTACGCATTATATCTTCGGCCTCTTCGTTCTGTGACGTCATTATATAAGAGACGCACAAATTAGCCAAAACAACAGCACTCACGTCTAGAATATTATCGTATTGTTTCTTGACGATCGGTTCGTAAAAACTTGCAGCTTCTTTGTACTTGTTCTCCTGCATAAATAGCACATGCGCTACATTCAGTCGCCACACGTCAGATTCATTACAAAACTCAACGGATTTGCGAAATATTTTTTCAACTTGTCCATAGTTTTCCATGTCCCAGTAAATCTTTGCTTGTGCCATAACAACTGGTATGTATCTTTCTAATGCTTCTTCGTATTCTACAACCGCCTTTTTAACCTGGTCGTTGTCTCCTTGGGATCTACTTTCCTGAACTACTTTTGTAAGTTTTCTAAGTTGTTCCGCGTGTTTCGAAGCGATGTCTTCATATTTCTGAAATGCCTCCTCGGGTGAGGTTTGGCTCGTAATAATCGCATCCAAAAAGTCGTATAAATACGGTGTTAAATATTTATATGTAAATTGAGCGTTTTCAGCTAACACGTCTGCCGCTAAATCGTAATATTCAAACTTGCAGTACAGTAACAGTAAATTGGCAAACGTTTCTGATGGGAACGGGTCTTGTTGCAAAAGGAAATGTAGTTTTTCGAAGCCGTCTGTAGGCTTTATGTCGATAGAGGTTAAAGCTAAATTATGCAATGTAACTGCATCTAGCTCGTGCTCGTGTCTTGGTGGCATGTCACTCAAGGCCTCTCTTGACGCTTCTATGTTTTTCAATTGGTACTCGATAGCTGCTTTTAGATTAAATACTTCAGTGAGTGCCGTCTCGTGAAGTGTTAAAGTGTTACCAACGGATTTCACTTCCGACGTTTCTGCTTGCATACCGACGGCTAATTCTGGGTGATCTCTAATACCTCTTTCTATGACTAGAGTAATATGCTTTAATGCTTGAGGGTATTCTTTGAGTTTAAAATAGCACAATGCGACATTGTAATGGAGATGGGCGATGAAGCCTAAAACATTGAGGCTCTTCGAAAACTTTTGCAACGCTTCCTCGTACTGATTCTCTTTGAATAATAAGCATCCAAGATTAATATCCTTATCTGAATCATCTTGAGGATACGAATCGACTAAACCTTTAGCAGTTATCGTGTCTTCTTCACCATATTTGATCGCTGACTGTAACTTGGTAACTTTTCTATCTAATTGCGGAGCAGTGACCTGGATGGTAACTTTGTAGGACTCTTCGAACATAGACGCTTCGTACAGTGCCTGGGCGAAGTAAAATTTATACTCGGGCACGTCAGGGTGCATGGAAGATAGTTGTTCGTAGCAATTTGCAGCTTCAACGAAAGACTGGGTCCTGAAGTAGCAGTAACCGAGCAAGGACAGTCCGGCCCGGTTTGGATTGAAGTTGATGGCATCGTTTAACGCCTTTATCGCATCCTCGTACCTCGCTTCTTTTATCTAAAATAAAAAGATACTGTTTACAGCGGCCATCAAGACTATTGACGTTGTTTGTTGCCTTGATTGGTGATAATTTGAACGGAGTTAGGACATAATAATTATACAATGTGCGTTTAACGTCACGTATTTTGAAACTTATGTTTAATAATGTATTTGGGTATAAAGTTTTGTAATGAGTAATTTATCTAAACAGTTCACGTTTATAGTTCAAATATCCTCTCTTAATTGCAAGGGAGGCCGGTACCGATCAGTGAGACGCTATAAGTTGATACCGATGATCGTCTTTGCAAGTCTAATTATTAATAATCAAGTATTACATGAGATTTCGCTCCTATCAGATATATGTCTTATAAAATATTGCTTTGAACGTTAATTTACAAAGAATATTCGCAAACTTGACATCCTAGCTGATTGTGTCTAAGTTGTTATATCTAATTTCACATTTGTGAGAAGGTCGATAAGTATTACAAAAACGTGAGTTACAAGTAACAACCCTCTGACACGATTTCTCAACAGATAGATTATCTAAATAGATTACTTTAGTACATAGAAAATAAACAAGTAGAACATAAAAGGACATGCGACCGGTGAGTGTCCCTCGATGAACGATATCGATTTGATACGCGCAATATAGCCCGATAACTACCGCACGGACATCCTTAAAAGGCTTAAAATAGGTTAAGTGTTTGTCATCCTTAACTTAATTGAAGCAACAATGAATAATTGATTCCTTACTGCAATATTGTTTTTGTGCATACCAAGGAAGTAACTCAAGGCAAGCTGTCGTATTCGAATTATTTACTCGTAATACGCAAATTGGAATTCATTCTTACACGATTGAATTGGAACTATTATTTTATCCACAAAAAAAGTCTAGTAAACGCATCATTCAAACCATTCAAACATATTCAAATGCCTTAAGACACTACGAGAATATCGTCCTGTTACAGTTGTATTGCTTATATATATAAACCGATAAGTATTTGACCTCTTGTTAAAGAATGAAAGAATTTTCCTTTTCCTTTTCTTTTTATATTTATTTTTCTTTTCTTTAATTTCACATTTTGCTGTTCTTTATAGAAGAGTTGTAGTAAAAGCCATGCGTCATCCAAACTATTCAAATGCCACCCTAAATTATACAGTCCAATTACGAGTATATACACCGATTCAACACTGTTATTAAGAACAGATATATGGATCGATAAGTTCTCAATTAATTATTTCCGTGTTGTTATTATTTTCGTTTCATGTTTTCCTAGATTAATTGTTGCAATGTCATAGAAAAATGTGGTTTAAGGTAGGCACTCGAGAGAATTTAAAATAGGTAGGTATTTAATAAAATATATTATTCTAATTGTAAGATAATACTGGTGTTGTTTCCGTTATCGTTTGCGTCGTTAATCTAATCTACTTATGTCTTGCTTAACGAAATGCGACACTTTCCTATCAGTCGAAGATTCAGATAACTTTCGTTTATCGATTAACGACCGCAATTACGCCAAAAATAAGCGCAAATCGTTTCCGTGTTTTCGTTTCGTAATGTCTAATATAAGGGTTTGTGGGAATTTTTCAGGTGTGGTCGGTTTATGTCACAGATTGTTTCGTTGCGCAATATTATAATATCCACTGAAGTACCCAATTTCTTTTTAGAAATACTTTTAACAAATCGTTATATTTACATGTCATGTAGGTAGGTACGAGTATGTAGCTATATATTAGGTGTTTACCTATGAAACTACCGATTTAATTACTGGCCACTTTGAGTTTCGATAGCTTCTGTTCTAATTAGAATTTCGAATTTCAATGGCTACATGCTATTGAAATAGCTACGATATTCTTATTTCAATATCAGTATTTCATTCGTTTTTCTGTACGTAAATTTTGTTTATGTGATTGTCTTCAAAATAAAATGGAGAAATTGAAAATTCGTGCTATTTTTGAATATTATTTTCGTCGTGGCACCAACGCAAGTCAGACAGTTCACAATATCAATAGTGTATAGGTATGGGCCAAACACCACAAACGATCACACCGTGCGTCGTTGGTTTAAACGCTTCCGTTCTGGATATTTGATCTTAAGGATGAGCCTCACGGACGACCTCCGACCAAGGTTTTAATAACAATGAATAAAAGGCTATAGTGGAAGCAAACCCATCTCAAAGTATAGCTGATTTAGCAGCAGGATATGATGTTAGTGATAAAACAATGTTGGTTCATCTGCGTCAAATCGACAGAATAAAGAAAGAAGCTTGAAAATTGGGTACCGTATGAACTGAATGAACGTCAGCGACGCGATATCTACGTGTCGAAGTGTGCACTGTGTTATTGAACCGTCACAAAAACGAACAAATTTTGAATCGCATCGTAACTTGGAATCGTAAAGAAGTGGATCCTGTACGATAACCGCAAACATTCGTATCAGTAGCTGGATCCAGGAGTTGCAGCCCAACAATGTCCACAACGCAAGATAACTAAGAAAAGCTACTGGTATCAGTTTGGTGGTCCTGTGCCGGTATTGTCCACTACAGTTTCTTGCGAGCCCATCAAACGATTGATGCAGATGTGTACCTACTGTAAGGAGCTGCAGACGACGATGGAAAAGCTGGCAACAAAGCAACCAAGTTTGGCCAATCGCTCATCTCCACTTCTTCTTCACGGCTATGTCCGCCCTTACATTTCTCATATGACAGTTTTAAAACTTCAAGAGCTGGACCTGGAGACTCCTTCATCCACCATCCTCACCGGACCATGCCTGAACAGATTTCCATTTCTTTCTAAATTTGGACAACTTTTTGCAAGGAAAAAATTTGATTCTGAAGTTGGCGTGATTAGGGATTTGAAGAATTCATTGATACCCGTCCACGAGACTATTACAGGAGTGGCATCAATCAACTGCCCGTGAGCTGGCGATAGTGTGTAGATAATATGGGTCAATATTTCCACTAACATGATATATATTTTTATAACAAAAAAAAATCAATTTCTCATACAAATCGCTCATTTCATGGGTAAGTACCTAATAGGTTCAGTCACAGGCGCACAATTTCACAGCAAAAGAGGCACGAATTCAAATGTTAAAAAACCTTCTCAACAGCTGCCTACCCTCATTTGTGTCATAAATACATAATGAGAATTCTATACGAGTCCTATGGACCTCTAGAGAATTTTTGTTTTTATAGAAATATACACAGACCTAATTAGAATATTGTATATAGGTACGATAATACTTAAATCTTTCTTTATATGAATATCTACGTACCATTGTGTAGATTGTTTTGGTGTATTGACCATCTTTGATTTGTAAATACTCCATTTAAACAAAAGTTAATTACTTTACACAAACTATTTGCGTTTACTTTGTGTTGTGTTTTTTGAAAAGTATTGTCGTTATAGCAACGGCACAGATTAACATAATCATAAAACCACAGATCTAATATTATATGCCTAAAATGGTTAGACCACTTTATATTGATTACAAATTATTAACCGAATTTCATTGAACCTCTTTTTTTGCAGTTCAAATCAATTTGGAGCATGGCAGTGTTCTGCTCATGAATTCACCGACGAATGCAATATGGTATCACAGTTTGCCTGCACGCAAGAGACTTTTGGGAGCCAGAATTAATTTGACTTTCAGAAAAATGAAAACTAAAAATTGATGAGAACAATAATTATAATCTAACTTCCGTCTTGTTTTTTTAATATAATTTATTTGGACACTGGCATAGCCATTGGTCCACAGTAAATAATAAAAGAATTTAAAGAGCACGTCATTGTCCAGTCCCGTTGAAGTCAAGTTGCTTGTTATGTGATAGTAGGTTTACTGACCACAGAAGAGGACTCCTTGAAAGCACACGAAATATGAAATTCCACGCTTTTATTGATTATCCTAAACATCACGCACGAAAAAACAATTTTAAGTTTAATAAACTTAAAATTATTAAACCACAAAATGCATATTACACAATTTTTGACAATTTACGAGTATCAAACAAAAACTCAAATAGCTATATTTATCGAGTTTTTTTTTCATAGAAAAAAAGGCTGCAGACCACTATATAGTGCACTTGATGGTAAGTGGATACTGTCGTACATATACATCCGCGATACATGCCAACATCAGTCTAGAATGACAAACGTTGCCCACCTTTGCAGATTAAGGAATGGATTTGGAGAAAGGGTTGAGGAAAATGGGGAGGGAGAGGATGGAATGGGTTCAGGCATATTTCACTCACTATCGAAACACCCACCTACATTGGGGAAATACGATAAATTAGAAAATGCAGGGGGCGCCCACCGCCCAGGGGCTGTGGAAATACAGCGTGCCCTATTTCCTAGAATCCTCCTACTAGGTACAAAAAGTTCCTGCCAAATCTTCCGTATTGTTCGACATTTAAGACATTTTAGAACAATAGACGTCAGTAAACTGTCAAGAGCGATACGTCAAAATGGTATAGCCTGTTGTTGTATTCGTCATTCCTTAATAAATATAAAATGTATTGAAAACTGTTTTTCTTTTGTTGTGTAAACTCATCTAAAAGCATCATATTATAAAGGTGAGTAGATAAACTATTAATATTTGATGTATAAGATTGTATTTTATAAGTGTAGTCGTGTGTTATAGTTTTAGCGTTTCTTATTGATCCATTTGGTTATCTCCGATACAGTCAAGTACGTTTTACGATAAGAGCAGCGTATATAACGAGGAAAATCGTTGAACGGGCACCGTTAATGCCGTACATTGACATGAATGCTATTTCATTACGCGTGACGCTTTGTACTCGTTGCTCTAAACAACAGAGATGGGCTGCAATTTGCAGCAGTTTTGGCAGACTGTATGAGTGCAGAGTACTAAAATTTGTCTGAAAACGTAAAATTTATACTGGAAATACACATCGCTTGTGTATCGAATTGATTATTTTGAGCTAGAATTGAGGCACAATGTGGTATGCTCCGAATTTGCAGAGGTCTTATAAATATATGATGTTTGCGTCAAAGATGCCGTCTCTACGGATCGACCAGAGCGACTTGAAGTGCAAGAATGGGTGTGATTACTATGGGAACCCTCAGTGGCAGGGGTACTGCTCAAAATGTCACCGGGAACAAATGCATCGGCAGAGAAGAGCAGGTATGTTATACTGTATTATACTCTTGGTTATACGAAGATTGTACTTGAGGTATTTTTTGTTCCTTTTTTTTATAGCTTGTTAAAATAGTTTCACTTTCCTATGAATTACTATGATTCTTATACCACAATATCAAGTCATAAAAAGTTGGAATTTGTCCCCTGTATATGAACTTAATTAAATGATTTTTTTATATTTGCCATTATATTTCCTCATGATTTACTAGGGGAGGCTTGTGCCCTCCAGCGGGACATTAAAGGCTGATACTAATTGCCATATTACAAGTTTTATGACCTGAGAAAGTCATTTTAGATCCACTATATGATTTAATTAGTAGACATTTTAATTAATGTAAAGAATTGACTATTTAAGTTTGAACAGGCTTAGAATTTCTACATTTATTTAAATTCCAGTATATTATAATAATTTTATCTTTTGCATGAGCAATATATGGCCTTAAAATGCCATGCTGGCCAGGCAGGTTTGGCGAGTCTATTCTTTTAGAGATGGTGTAGTTTCTCAGTGCACGTGGTAGCGCCTTTGTTATCCCTTAGTAACCTTTTATGATAACCACAGGAAAATATGGAGTGATGTTATTCTATAGCCGGCTGACCCCACAAGGCACAGACAATGTGCATGAAGAGGCCCATGCTCCGCAGTGGATACTGAAAGGGCTGGTTGCATAGCATTGCATTGCATGTAATAGGTTTATACTTTTTTATTGAAATGTAACTTGGCATGCTAACATTTGTCATTCTGGACTGGCGGATGCTGGTGGATGCCCATGGACAATATATTAGAACTGGATATATATAGAATAGAATAGAGTAGTTACTATACATAGCAATTAAACAACTTTGAATGGTTTAAATCACGTATATTTAACATTATTTATATCCCGACGTTTCGAACACTTTGCAGTGGATGTGGTCACCGGGGTGACTAATTGATTTTATTTGTCACTTGAGTTATTAAGAAATTATTTGAACTACCCTCTGAAATATTTTTTTTTCTTAATCATAACATTCCCTATGCACGCAGTATTCGCTCACGGTGTCCAGAGGTCTTGCAGTATTGCGTTGGCCTTGGGATTTAATTAATTTAATGACTGGATCCCAAGCTGGTGGTACTTGCCAACCATCTTCTCTATTGAAATTTGGGTGTTTCTTGATTTCAATAGCCTCGCGTAACATTCTTGGCATGAACCGGGTCTCTCTAGCGAGGATTTGTGGATTATCAAATCGAATGTAATGGTTGGGTTTGTCCAGAACATGTTCACAAACTGCAGACTTGGTCGAGCGTCTGTTCTTCATGTCAGCTATGTGTTCTTTTATCCGGATACCGATGCTCCTCTTTGTTTGCCCAATGTATGATAACCCGCATTCACAATCAAGCTTGTAAACACCTGCATCTTGTAGGGGGATATTGCTCTTGACAGGTCTTAAAAATTGGCTATCTTCTTGTGCGGCTTGAAGTAAGTTTTAATTTAAGCTCGTCTTAAGATATTGCCAATTTTGTCAGTGATGCCCTTGATGTATGGTAAGATGGCAGGTTGTCGCTCAACTGTAGGAGGCTTGGGGCGGCATTTGTGACGCCTTCGTGGGAGTTTGTGATTGTTGCTTCGCAGTACTTGTTTCACATGCAGAAGCTCTTCCTCGAGGTGGTCATTGTCACAGATGCCGTGTGCTCTCTGTAACAAAGATTTGCCTACGGTAGCCAACTGACATGGATGGTGATGGGAGTTACCATTGAGATATTTATCTGTATGGGTGGGTTTCCTATTCATAGTATGACCAAGAGAGTTGCAAGGAACGCTAAGGATTTATTGATCTCAGACTCCCAAGGCCAACGCAATACTGCAAGACCTCTGGACACCGTGAGCGAATACTGCGTGCATAGGGAATGTTATGATTAAAAAGATTTCAGAGGGTAGTTCAAATAATTTCTTAATAACTCAAGTGACAAATAAAATCAATTAGTCACCCCGTGACCACGTCCACTGCAAAGTGTTCGAAACGTCGGGATATAAATAATGTTAAATATACGCGATTTAAACAAACCGGTCAAAGTTGTTTAATTGCTATCAGTCTAACCTCCCTTGCAATCACAAGAGGATTAATGGTACAGGCTTAGGTTCAAACTCATGACCTTATGAATGTGAATCCATACTCAGCTATTACAGTCATTTTATTCAATATAGCATTTATCAATTTTCAATTTAAAAAATAAACAATTCAAAATAAAAAAAAAGTAAATATTCAAAATGCTTCACATTATATTCTTACTGCATAATATATTTAATCCATTTTTGTTTAGAATGAAACTTGTTATTGAATAGCTGCGATTTACCTTGCACCTTGCGTAACTTATAGATAACTACAATAAAGGTTAACTGTGATTTGAATCACAGATAATGTGAACTTCACCTTCGAAATGTATGGTTATCATTCAACAACAATAACAATGATAAAATATGGGTGTAACTTTACATAATGTATTATATTTACGATTTTAACTATAGTTCGAATTTTCGCATTTATGAATACTGTGTTGTCTCCGTCAATCCATTTTAGAATAGCATGCACCATCCTATCTCTTGTTGTGGATGTCGTAAAAGGCGACTAAGTGTTAACAAAGCCGCTACCACAAGCGTTGAGGAACTACACCACCTCTAATAAGAAATGAAGCAGACGGGAGAGTAATTGCTAATGGAGATTGATTATTAGAAAATGTAGAGTGGGATCTCCTCCAATTAGGTGGGTCGATCAATGATTTGGATGAGAAGATTTAATGATAACATGTGAATACGAGCCGCGAGAGGATTGTTAACTGACAGTGCAGAGACTCAGGTTAATGGTATGTTCTGTTAAACGTAACCAGCGTTTTATCGTACGCTGCTGGACATGGGCCTCCTTGTCTTGTGCACAAGGGATGTATAGCATTAAAACTTAAAATATATAAATGACCTTAAAATGTATGGCATATCTGAGGGCGACTTCCAAGCACGATGGACAGCAAAACTTTTAGACTGGCGAATCCACTTGACCAGTGTAGCGTTTTAAGGCCATACATCCCTTATGCACCCCCTTATGCTTATGCACGAGAAGGCTCATGTTCAGCAGTGGATGATAAGAGCTGGTTACGCTTACAGTAACTGTAACTTGCAGTAATGTACTGTTACTGTAATGTACAGTAACATGAAACAGTAATGGTTGTATAAGAACTTCACATTCATGAGTTCAAATATTGGTCCTTACCACTGAGTTTATAGTTATTTTTTGTCATAAAAAGTTAATAATTAATTTTTAAGTTGAATAATTCTATTTCAATGGAGTCAGAAGCTGTTGCCTATTTGATAACAATAATTTGAATGCATAAACTGTGATAAACTGCACTTGCTTATCTCAGTGATAAAATTTAATAATGCAATACTTATGCAACTGCTAAAACATGTCAGTCATTATACTGAGTTATGTCATTATTTATTCTCTGGACATTTCTGTCAACATTTCTGTGCCAGACTTGTAATATTGAATGTGATGGAATTATATACAAATATACATATTTGTTTATTATTTATATAGAAACAATATGGCATCTCAGCTATATATGTTACATTCATAGATGCCAAAGGAATACAATTATAAAGTAGTTTATTTCATATTACGTTAACAGACTATGTAAGTTAAAATCTTCAAGGTTCAATGATAAAAGTTATGTTGTTTGATACAAAGTTTATCCATGTTTTATCTAGTAATAAAATCGATTTGTCATTTCACACTTCCTAGTTGTGCTATCAGAAATAAATATAGAATTGCAATTGAAGTGGGTAGACATGTTTACAGTCTGTATATGAGAATAAGGAACCGTGGAGGTTTTGATAGGACGTAAAGGTTTGGGAAATGAAAATTTACTAGACTTTAGGACTATAAGAGCCCTTGTACATGAGCCACATTTGCACCACGGTTGATACGACCACAAAATGTGGTCGCCGCGCGTTAATGTAGGAAAATAATATTGAGTTTTACACGAGTGCGATATAGACCACTGTGCTAGCTGCGGGTCAAATTGAATATACACTGTTATATACGTGCGTACTCAATCACTAGCAACAAAAATGACAGGGAGCAGAGTCACGTCGATACAACTACAAAATGTGGTCACCAGATCCATATTCTGTGGTTCACACAACCACAATGGCCGTCAGGTTAAACACATTTTGTGACTCGTGTATAGTCTTAGGTTCAGTTCCCAATGGCGATGAGCCTAATCAAATCGATAACAATTTAAAGATAATTATAATTTATTGAACTTTAATTTAGGCTTGATAATGCCATAGAGGTAAATCACACTGATATAGAGCGGCGCGGCGGTCGACTTATACATTGACTTACCTTTTAGTTAAGTTTATTAAAAAAGTTAAAGGATTGCTGCCACTTCTTTGGTTCTTCTGTTAGGTAATTATAAAGTCCACGTTGCTAGTTTACATTCATTGGAAACATTATATATTTATACAACTTGAAACATCTACACCTTATCTATATCGTTATACAGTTTGAAAGTGATCATTTTTTTTAATTCTAATTTATTATATATTAATATTTTTTAACATTAACATTTATATTTTATATATAGTATGTAATTTTTTATACTATTTCCAAAGACAATATACTTTCGTGTTAGTAGGTATATTGTCTTTCTCCCTCGTAACATAAATCAAGTTTATAATATGCTGGTCCTTTCTTGCTATTTACTAAAATATTCCTCTAAATGTCTTCCTCTAATTAATGTGAATCAAATTATAATATATATTAGGTAGTCGGGTAAGTTCGCGGCCTTTCTATAGTGAAAATAAAAAATACCTTTTTTGTATTACATAAATATTTATTGAACGGAATATTGTCCACTTAATTGGACTATCTTTCGCCATTTTTCTGGCATAGCCATTATCTCCTCGCTATAATTTTTTTGGGGTTTCTGAGCGACAAACTGATTTAAATGGTTTATATAGGCTTCTCTTGAATGTAATTTTACTCCATTTAGAGAATTGTATAGAGAGCGGAATAAATGATAATCCGAACGAGCTATGTCTGGACCGTATGGAGGTAGCATTAAAACTTCCCAGCCAAGGTTCATCATTTTTTGTTTAGTCATCAAACATGAAAAACTACACCTTTCCTATTCAGTAATTCGGGCCGTTTTTCTTCCAAGTGCTTGTTTCAATTTTACTAATTGCTGACAGTAGACATCAGAATTAATCGTTTGGTCATGTGGCAAAAGCTCGTAATACACAAAACCTTTCCAGTCCCACCATACACATATAGTACGCTAAAGTCATACGTTCAACAAGGCCGCGATTTTTTCCGACTATTACATAAATATTAATGCACAAAAAATGTACAGAGGGCGGACTCAATGCTTAGTGGCATTCTCTGTACATGTCAACCTTTGGTTAAACAGAAATGTATTATCTATCGAAGTGTTTATTGAATCCATCGAATTATCAAAGGTGAATATCCATCATATACAAATATTAATTACAGAGAAAGCATCATCGACGCTACCGAAACCCGAGCAGAAGAAACCGGATCGCGGACTGAAGCTCACTTCACACTCGTCTTTTTCCAAGTTCGAGGAGAAACGGCTGCGACAGAGCGAGACATTGAAGAAAGCAAACCTCTTAAAATTTAGTGTCTTTAAGAAAAGTTCCACAGGTAATACTAAAAGTGTATAATAATAATATAATAAGTAAGCCTTTATTTCTCTGACTTCTAATTATACATTATCAATTTTTTTGACATCTGCAAACTTGTCAGGCTGTCCGAAGACTTAGGCCTTCTCCAGATCCCGCCACCTCTGTCGGTCAAGTGCTCCATCACCTCTGGCGCCTCCATGTGACTAAAACTGTGTGACTTATTACAATTACATTTAGGCTTTACCATTATTAATGGTCGAGGTACACCACGCACAGAAGTGTGTGAAGTGTACAGTGTTAATATTTTGAATAAAGATTAATTCGCCAGAATGTTAAAATTGGGAACTGATTAACTTTCCTCTCAGAAAAACGAACTTTGACCTTTTATTGTTTAAAGTTAAAAAAAAAATAACCGGTACCTGACAGAAGGCAAATTAATTTCTCGGGTTTTTTACCGGTGGCTACTAAACGACGGACGGATTAAATTTTATTAGCTAGTGGTGTTGAATATTTTTATTATAATCAGAGGCACGGATGTTGGAGGTCTGAGCGAAGTGGTGGGGATAAGAACTTCCTATAAAACATGTACACTTCCGAACAAAATTGTTTAATTACAAATAATAATTAATATTTATTATAACAATTATTCATATTATTTGCAATATTCATTTTATTATATTACTAGCTTTTGGCTGCGGCTCCGTTTGTGAGACTGTATTTTTGACGAGACTGCCAGGAACATTATCTTCGTCAGATAAAGAAGACGAGTGGTCTGTGTCTGAGCCGCTGTCTGAAATGTCACCTACATGTATAACAAACTCTTCAGTCATCTGGTCTATTATGCGATTACTTTTAGCGTAACTTTCTTTTACTTTTTTACCATTTCACATAACTTCTTTCAATCATTTGCATCTGTCATCGGCTTTCTATTTAACCATTACTCTTTTTACATTCCACTCCTCATTATTTCTGCTCACGTATCCCTTGATTGCTGCCCAAGTCATCTCTATAGGGTTTAGGTCTGGGTGATACGGCGATAGACGCTGCACGTCGTGGCCATTTGCAGCGAGTAATCTTTCAATATTGATTTTCTTTATCTTTCTTTGTGCAGTTTTATTAAATGGTACAGTTGGAGTTTCAGCATTTCTAGATTGTACAATTTCTTTTTTTTCTTTTTTTTTATCGTTCCCTCACTAATGAGGATCGTGACCATATGTGACCCGTCTCCACCTGCTTCTGTCCCGCGCCTGTTCAATAGATCGTTGTAGAGTTTCTCCTGTTGCCTCTACAATACTTTTGCACCATCGTGTTGGAATTCGGCTCCTGGATCGCTTCCCCTGCATCTGTCCCACGATCAACTGCTTCTCCAACTCATGCATATGTGATCGCATTATATGTCCAAAGAAGCTTAGTTGACGTTCTCTGCATAGAGAGGTGAGTCGTTTTTTGATGTGGAGCTCAATTGTACAATAAATTGTACAATAAATAATCAATAAATTGTACAATAAATTGTACAATAAATTGTACAATAAATTGTACAATAAATAATCAATAAATTGTATTATAATCAATAATCAATAAAATTGTTGTATTATAAATAAATAATACAACAATAATCAGATTGTACAATAAATGGCCAAAAATCAATATATTGTTTCTCAAAATATTGTCCGTGAGCGTCAATACACTTTTTCATACGTATAAACCAATTTCCATAACATTTATTCCACTCCTACGTGGTGACATCGGAAACATGTTTTTCATACTCTTCTGGTGATGAAAATCGTTGACCGCGTAATTGGTTCTTAATTTTTGGAAACAAGAAGAAGTCACAAGGTGCCAAGTCGGTACCTGTTAAGTTGTTTACGTTTTTCTCCTTCAAAAAGTCGTTTGTCTGTTTGGCCGTGTGAGAGCTGGCATTATCATGGTGCAAGATTATGTGGGTAAACGCCGCATAATCCGTAAGGTTGTTTTTAAGGAGTTCGTCAATAACTTCCGTCAAGCAAATGGTCGTGTACCAATCAGCATTCACGGTACGACGATTCTCCAAAGCAACAGTAGCCAGGTGTCCAGATTTTTCTAAAAAAAGAAGCCACTTTGGTGGGGTTCACCTCATCTTGAAAGACCCAAATGGTCGATTGCTGCTTTGTTTCGGGGTCGTAGATGTAAATCCATGTTTCGTCACCTGTTACTATGTTCCACACCAAATTTGACTCCCTTTCGTTGAATCTGGTAAGCATTGCATTGCACCAAGTGGTGCGTTCCGTTTTTCGAGCCTCAGTCAAATTGTGCGGGATCCACCACGAGCACAGCTTTGGCACAGCCAAATGTTTGTGTAAGATTGATTGTATCTGAAATTCTACATATTATATTTAAACAAATAAACCCGTAACAATAGCTATTATAAATTTCTATAAGATTATTTAAAAAAAACATGTAAATTATCTACATAAAAACATAAATACCTGATGTACGTTATTCACTCCTTCATCAGCTTCTTTTTGCATATATTTATAGACGTCATAAATTAATTTCCTCGCTTGCCTTCGTAAAGTCACATTTCGTCGCGGCATTATTGATTTTAATTACTAACAGTTTTTAAAATATTAAATATTAATTTAATATTATTAAAAATATAAATAATAAATGTGCACTCGACTGTACTGAAAGGGGCGTGACTACGACCGATGAGCTAATCGGCGAGCGTTGCAGTGTGCCGCACCCTTCCCGCCTTACTTCATACCGCCAAACAGTCCTAAAAATTGACTTGAGTGACTAAAAATGGTGACCTTGAGACCCCAAGATCGGTGTCTAATATACCTCTGTCTACTGTAGGTGAACATCAGTTCGCCTGATTCAAATTTACCTTAACTTATACGGCGGTGAATTGATCAATTAATCAAATTATTAGATTTGTCTATGCTGTAGATGGTGGTCATCAACATAGCTTACAGAATTAATAAGCTTCCTATCCTACCTACCGCCTGGCTTGCGGCAAGCCCCGCAAGTCAGGCCCGTGGGGGGCCCCGCGCGCAGGCGGGGGCCCGGCTGGCGAACGCCACCTCGACTATATGGCCAGCCCGACGCTGGTAGAAAGAAACTTAATTGAAAGTTGAGATTTAAAATTAATTCTTCGCCCCATCCGTCTTTGACGACAAACCAGTAACTGCTACTAACAAAGAATGAATTATATTTTTTTTCTAAATAAGTTTTTCTTTGTGTGCTTTATGTGTCTTGTCGTATAAATGTCTCTTTGGTTCTTTCTTTTAGATGACCACGATCACCCATCTGAGAAACGTCAACCCGAGTTCAAAATCCCTTCAATGGTTAACGAGGGGATGAAGCGGGAATTTCGCGTCCGTTTCTCCGCTTTGAGCCAGCACATAGATCGCGATGCGCGGGTGTTTGTGCACACGTTCATAATGGACGTGATCAAATTTGCGCCCTCTATGACCGTTGATGAATTGTCCGAGAGAGTGCAGAGACAATACCAGGTAAATATCAGATACATTTAAGTGTTAGGTAAAGATAGGTAGTGACAGTGTGATAGTAACCTAAAACACAATATATATATATATCGTGTTACCGAAGTAACTAATCTAAAATATATAAAACTGTTCGAGCGAAAAATAAACTCAAAAGTTGCAAACATGTAAAGTTTTGTTGTTTTATGTAAAACATTTGTAACGCTTATTAGTCATTACAGGGTACTTAGTTACAGCGAGTTTGTTTTGAGTAACTGCACATAAAATGAAAGATTGTACACTGAAAAGTTATAAAAAACAACCTATTGCAAAAACTATCGATTCAACTATCGATACTGTTCAGTATTTTCAGCTTTTGTCTTATTTCAGTGAACCGTTGTATATTGAAATTTATTTGAATTAAATATTAAAGAGAATATTTGTTTCATTGTAGCGTTTCATAAAGCACATGGATACGTCACAATATTTCGCAAACGTTGACTCTGACACGAAGGAACTGCTCATTGACTTTGTAGAGAAACATGCCATGACGTACTTACATGAGTAAGTTTTGTTCTTGTTACATACAATTTCGGTTATATCTTGGTGCAATGTACTTCGTTTATTAAAATTAATCTAAAAGGCTGTATCGTTATCAGGTATTCATACACCTTTCTTTGGTTTGTTTGTAAATACTTTTTTCTAGTCTAGAACTAATAATAATTATATATAAGACATTTTGTTAATTGTTAGTTTCAATCTGTCAGACATTAAAACAGTCCCACAAAAAGCGTATTGCATCCCGCAAGTGCCGTATGAATAAATTTAATAATTTAAAGTGAATCAATGTTTTGACCCTTTATTGTTTGTCTATTGTTAGCTCGTCTGCGGGTATCTCGAAAACGCCGAATTGGATTACTTAAATTTAATATGGGTAATTGAGCTTTTATGACAATTTCAACTAAAATTCTGAAAAAAAAATGTCTCAAGGGAGTAATGCGGTTTTAAAAATGAATGCTTAATTACTCTATGTAAATGTTTTGCTTTGATTCTTTTCTGATTTCTACATAATTATCCTAAAACCCTCGTTTATACCGGCTGTGCAGTGTCGATCGGCTTTAGCACAACCCCATGTCTTCCCGTGGATGTCGTGGCTACTAAGGGATAACAAAGCCGCTACCACAAGTCCGGAGGACTTCTAAAAGAGTGAACTCGTCTACCCGCTTGGCCGACGTAGCGTTTCAAGGCCATACATACGAGGAGGCCCATGTCCAGCAGCGAACGATAAAGGGCTGGTTATGGCAACCCCAAGCCCATGGTCTTGTTTGTATCAATATGTAATTGACTTGACTTCAAAAAGTTGATCGCTTTACCCATGACACATATTCGTTTTTCCAGACTACCCTCAGTAGTGTTTTCTCCAATTGGTACAGACGATGAACGAGCAGATCGTACTATGTCAGAGCGGATACAGCAACTGAGCTGGGTTGGCGAGAGACATCTCGAATGTAAAGTGGATAGAAACAGTGCCAGCTGTAGGCAGCAGCTGTATCGAGCTATTAGTGGTAAGTAGAAGTACATTTTTGACAGGTGGAGGATGTATTGAAACAAATGTTATAAGTTTTAAGTTTAGGAACAGCGCCATCTATTGACCACGTTGAGAAGTAATGTGTGACGAAATTATTGAACCTAACGTTTGATGTATAGACAAATTAGACATACTAGATAGATAATGCAAGTTTGTGAATTATATGGAAACCAAGTGTATCACTTATTTTGTACTTACGACTAAGTCGCGAGTAAATTTTAGTGATTCTCAGCATCACGGACGAAGGTTTTCAATTGATTATAGGCGCAATTAGGCTTTTTGTATTTTGTAACAACGACAAGCAGCGCGAGAAGTAGGAGCTTAGCGCCAACTTCGGGCACACAACGACGGACAGTTTGTTATCTATCTCTTTACATCCGTGGTTTGATGTTTATTAGTACGCAGAACAAAGAGTGAATGTTTTATTGTAGAATTAATCTGCATGGGCAGTATGATGTCATTCGGCACAAAGATTGCTACAAACAGCCCTTTCAATATCCACTGCTGTACATGGACTTCCTCATGCACATTCTCTTATGCATTAGGGATGAATGGCCTTAAAACACCAAACACCATGCTGACCAAGCGGGTTGTCGAGTCCACTCTTTTAGAGGTGGCGCAGTTCCTCAGCACTTGCGGTAGCCGCTTTGTTATCCCTCAGTAGTTATCCCTGTGCAAAGCACAGGCCTCCTTTAGTAAATCACTGAGGGATTTCGGGCCGCAATGCACCACTCGGACACAGTGCGGTTGGGTGGATCATGTACTCCAGAATTTTTGTCTTCCCTCACCGCCGAGTAAGTGATAATTTTTAACTTAAGTAAAAACTCAGTGGTGCTGGCCGAGGATTTGTATTCACGATCACACGAATGTGAGCCGAGTATAGATGGAGCCGGGAAGAGATAGGTTGAGGTTATTTTAAAGCCGGCCGTCACCGCACGGCACGTGCGATTTGTCTAGTTTAAATAAAATATATGTCTGCATGATTTCATACAGACATCTTATTTAAACGTGACAAATCGCACGTGGCTGTGGGAACAACGTCCTCTATTGGCCACATTTGAAACTAATGAAATATGTAGTTATCATTGTGAACATTATGTAACATAATGTTTCATGTTTCTGTTACGTTTTAATTATTAACATTGCATAATTTATATCCTCTCATACTGCTAGAATGACATTTAAATAATTGAAATTTTTTCAATTACTTTAGTTTTTAATTACATATACAACATGTCACTGAAATGTCGCAAAACCGAAAATAGCTTGTTCAGTTTTGATATTAGAATCCATTCTACCAGTTTTTACAATATGTTCTTCTTTTTCATAACCTATTGTTCATAGTTGCGCGGGGCGACGCGCGTAGAATATAAGATATACTAAAAAGTATACATTATATTCTCTACGCGCGTCGCCCGCGCCTCACCTCTACCCTATACTAAGTAATGAGTTTTAGATAGACAGATAGATAGATATTTTATTTGCATAGAACATGTCAACTGGTTGTTGCATAATAATAATGATAGGTACAAATGATGTTCCGCCACATGCGAATATGCGCATGCGAATATAAGAAACATGATCATGCAAATTACAATCTCAGCGGATGGTATATCAATGTCATGCCCTAATATCTTAATGTCGAAAACGAAACCAACCTCATTCCTAATAATAACTCCATATTTTCCAAATAATAAATTCCAAATATATAAATTACGGTGTAATTATATATTATTATAGTGTTACGAAAATTTTAGATAGAACAACAAAACTTATAACTTTTGATTTATTCTCTAACATAATTTCATTTTTCGCCAGAACGGTTTTATATATATATATTTTAAATTATTTGACCATTTGTTTTAGATGGTTTTAGACCATTATTTCAGTGATATGTTGTATAATTGGCCTGTTATACTCGTATGTATTTTTTTATAAAAATAAAAAAAGGAAGTAGACACGTTATGGCCGGATCAAGCGTGTTTAGCGCCCTAGGCGGAAAAGCTGCAGCGCCTCTTTAAGGGCAGGGTTTTTCGCAAGAGTTAAAAGTAATTCGAACATTTTTTAATAATTGACATATTGTGTATTTTGAAAGCGTACTCAGTTTATTTATTTGTATATATGACACGCAATAAGATGAATCATATAAAATCAGATAAAGAAATCAGATTTTACGCTTGCGACGCTGTGCCTCATCGATTACCTGGTGCCTTGGACGATCGCTCAGCTTGCCCAGCCCTTTATCTGGCCCTGAAACGTGACGCTACGAAATTCATTCATTTCACGGTATGTAACGTTTTTGTCGTAGAACTACTCGGCATGGACAGTGCAATGTCACCAGGTGGGAAGCTCTCCCAAGTTCGTCGCTGTTGCAAACACGTATTGGCCTTGGTTCAGACCGCACCAGCATCCGCAGATGATTTACTACCCGCACTTATATTTACAGTATGTATTTGTATATAATGTTTCAAAGGACGATGGGAAAAATCCTATGTCGTTCCAAACCACCGACGAGCATAAAGTTAGCGACATGGTATTTGTTCTTTTTCTTCTTTGGGTTAATGGCAGTATCTGTTGTTGACTCGACAACTTTGAACTTTCGCGTTTGGTACACATTTTATATTGTAAATCGGGTCTGAAAGCGTATAAACGTTTTTGTTTACCATTTATTAGTACTTGGCACGGGTTAAATCAGCATTGGTCACGAGTAGACTGAAGGGGCGGCTAGTCCAGGACGGGAGCTGCGAGCAGTTTGAGATTGAGCTCGAGACGTCGAGTAGAACTAAAAGGTAAACAAAAATCATTATACGCGTTCAGACCCGATGTACTTAATAAAATATTTTGCCATGTCAAGTCAAAATATTTTTCATGAAGTGCGTTTTCCGCGTGCTTTCATCCTTGAAAGCACGCGGAAAACACAGTCTCATTATTTTATTTGATTACTAGCTGACCCGACAGACGGTTGTCCTGTCCAAATTTCAATAAATTTTAATAAAAAATTCTATAATTTAAAAGTTCAATATTTTTTTTTCCTGATACCTTTTCCATGACCATAACGAACAAAAACAAAACCGAGCAACTTTTCCAATTCTTCTTTCCCTAAAAACCTTATTCGGACTATTAAGAATTTAAAAAAAAAAAATTAGCCAAATCGGTCCCGCCGTTCTCAAGTGATGCGCTTACTAACGAACAGCATTTAATTGTTATATAAAAATGATGCACTTTGAAGGTTAATATATTATCATTATTTAACCATAAACCCCACAAGTACATAATTTTTATAGTATTCAAACGAAAACTCGATGTTCACTTCTCAAGTACCCATCGAAAAGCTCAATGTATTTGTTATCATTTTATGATCTATCATAATCGTTATAAGCAATTACAATGCCAAAGTGAAGAGGTTTTTTTTTTTTCCAAAAATTATATGAAATAGATTTTAAGAAATAAAAAATGTGTACAAAGAAGCGGTTTATATAAAGGTCCACGGTTTTGACACTAAAAGATCTATGAAATAAAAACTTTCATTTGAAGTATATTTTAAGTATGTCGGTACATGTTGATTTTGTTTTGAGACACCTGCCTATCGGTCTTTCTTTGAAATGTACCTAAAAACTATTTTCTGTATTTCACGAACAACACAATTGTCACAATTTGTGGAAGGTTTTATCTTGTTTTCCCTTTGTCTAGGTACTAAAAGCGAATCCACCACGATTAGTTAGTAATATCAACTTCGTGACGCGGTTCTGCAACGCCCAGCGACTTATGACAGGCGAAGGAGGGTACTACTTCACTAACCTGGTGAGTTACAGTAATGATTCCTTGCATACTTATGGCTCATTTACATAAGGAGAGTTTCTCGAACGCGAGTTTTTCGAACATCGGACAAAATCTAGTATAAACAACTGTTATTATCATCTGATCACCGTTATCCCTGGTATCATCATGTGAACAGTTGTAGACGGGAATCCTATGTAGTTGATAGCAAACGAGATTTGTATACAATATTCTGGGCCGAACCGTTCCAGAAACTTCTTGTGTAAATGAGCCATAAGTATTGCAAATTATTAACTTTGTATTAATGAAATGACCCGATTTGTCTGGGGCCTAGTGAAGGCCTATCGACCCGGAGTTTGGGTACCAATCTAAACTAGTTTCTTTGCTGAAGGTTAACCGGCAAGGCAGAAACTGGGACCATAGCTGGGCAGCAATCCGGCTAGTCTAGGTGGTAACTATGGTGGTGGCTAGTCTAGGTAGGTGGTAGTCTGGTATAGCAATAATAAGCTGACTCCAACAGATACAACTTGCATTAATGCGTAAACATATTGATGCCAACTTATTAAGCGAAAATGTAGGTTGTAACAGTTCGCTATATTCTTATTGACGTGCTCATTCGGGATAATTCAATTGCCAAAGAGCAGATTGAGAAATCTACCCGGGTACTAACCACTACCATCTACCGGGACCAAGTGAAGAGCACACCATCCTAAGTCGGCAGTATAACGAATTACTCTACCGCGAGTATGGGACGGACAAGAGCTGATAGACATTAGTAGGCTATGCGCCAAGCAAATCAGGGGCTTGCAATCCTATTTCCTGGCTCAGACTTGTGTGTTGCATTGAGCAGCTGTTAAAGCAGGTAATAGTCCGATACCCATGGATTTCTGTCATGCTGTATAGACTCTGGAATCGGAAGCTACTTCTCTTCAGACCAACTTAAACCAATGGCCTCAAAAGCCCCTCCACGGTCGATTTGCCCATGAAGTAAGTCAAGAATATGTCGATCGAGAAGCGTCGAATAATTGACTCAGTCGGGCAGATATTTTTACTGAGACTAAGGGGTTTATTGTCCCTCCGTAAACTTCTCTCCGAAAACTTGAAAAAGTTGGAAATCCCCGAAAGCGTCCGTCACGTAATCCAGAAGGCGGTAATCTTATGAACAACGTCCATCCTTCGGCGACATCTCTCCAATTCACTAGCAATAATTCGTGCGTTGTCTTGTCCCTTGGGACCGATATCGACACTTTATAGAGACCCATTTTCGTTAAAATGGTTACTTTTGTTTTTTATTTTTAGCAAGGCAGTATAATTCTCTGGCACACCCACAATAATACAATTTTGTCTGAAATTGTTCCAGTGCTGTGCGGTGCAGTTCATAGAGAAGATGACTGCGGAGTCTCTGAATATGGACAAGAAGGAGTTCGACTGTTACATGGCCATGCCTGCTTCAATCGGTGGAAGTGCTTGGGTAAGTACATTGTTGAAATTTACTTTTAACTAGCGGTACTTACGACTTCGTTCGTGTGAACTTGTGATTTCCATGGTAACGTGGGGCGTTTCGGGTCGTAATCCACCATGCGGGCCCAGAGCGGATTGGTGTATCACACACTCTACTTTATTATTATTTTTATTTCTGGGGCAGATAGGTTTCACCGCCGTTTCATTTTCAAAAAATTCGTACTTAAGTAGAAACTCTACTGAGTACGGTCCGAGGATTGGAAACTCACCATCACACGAATGTGAGTCGAGTATAGATACCCCTACGGTATCATCGCTTAACCAGTGATAAACTAAAAACCATGTTAATCTAAGGAATTCTGCACACCGTAACTACCGTCGCTCATTGCTGAAGACTGGCCTAGAAGTAATTGACCTAGATTGTAGAATTAATCGGCATGGGCAGTATGATGTCATTCGGCACGAAGCTTGTTTTTCAATAAGATTTTATACAATACAAGCAGCCATTTCAATATCCACTGCTGGACATGGGCTTCCTCTTGCACATTGTCTTATGCATGAGGGATGTGTGGCCTTAAAACGCAACGCTAGCCAAGCGGGTTGTTTTTTTTAGGAGTGATGTAGTTCCTCGGGGCTTGTGGTAGCGGCTTTGTTATCCTTTAGTCGCCTTTTACGTCACTTACGAGATGAAATGGGACGGCGGGATACCAAAGCAGGCCGACACCACACGATACGAGTAGATTGTTTAAATTTTCTCTGAAGTACGAGTAGATTTCTCTGAGGGGGAGAGTGCACCCTGCAATCCAACAGCTGCTGGCCACGTTACCCCTCTCTCACAAAACGAGCATACAGTCCATCTGGTGGTAAGTGGATACTGTCGCCCATAGACATCCGCGATACATGCCAACATTAGTCCAAAATGACAAACTTTGACACGTCCCCAAATGCGCTGCCTACCTTTGTTGATGAAAAAATGGATTTGGAGAAAGGGTTGGGAAAATGGGGAGGGATAGGATGGGAATGGGCTCTGGCACATCTCACTCAGTACCGAAACACGTACATACATTAGGAAAATAAGATAAAAGTGGGAAATGCAGTAAGTACATTTCAAGGTAGTATTCTGTGAGAGAGGGGTAACGAGGCCAGTCGAGTGCGCCCTGCGACTGTTGGATTTCAGCGTGCACTCTCCCCCTCCAAAAATTAATTTTGTATTTATGTTTATATTTGTTATATTTATGTGCAAGCTGTGTTTCTCTATTAGTTGTCTTACGCCTAGTTTGATATATGCATTGTAACACTTGTAATAGCATTGTGCATTGTAATCAGTGTAAGAATGTTGGCAAACCAAATAAATAAAATAAAAACATGTGTACAATAAGGAGTTTATTTATCTATCTAATTTTCTGTCGCCAGGCAGCGGCACTGTCTCTATGTGCTGAGTTACGAGAGTCCAAAGAACAACAAACGCTCGTCAAGAGACTTATATCAGAAGCAAAGGACATTGAAAAAGGAGCTAACGATCTCGCCAACAATGCTGAGACTTTTGAGGTGAGGCCATAATTCATATTAGTCCCATTACCTTTATTATTACTTTTATTTAATATTGTTATCTGTTTTCACCTTACCACCCACAGGTTGCCCGGAAGAGCTCGCTTTGGCGATAAGGTTGCCCGTTGTACTCGAACTTTTCGTGTTACTTACTCAAATTGTCTTTTTGCAACATATTGTATTGGTGTACAATAGTTTATATTACAGGTCATTATGCATTTCATTTGTTATATTTTATCTACATATATAAAGCTTAAATTAAATATATTAAAGCCATTTATTAGATTGGCCGAGCTCTTGATTTTCTGTAGGTATAGGCAGAACTCTTCTACCTACCTTTTCATCTGCATCAGATATATAAAATAGTTAAAAATCACATCATTACATTTCATCGATATCCATTTGCACTACTATTACGCACATCACTATGGCGCTCCATAAGACCAATAAGTGCGAGCGAGACAGACCGATAAAAAAGATTTATAGCCGGACTACTCAGAAGATGATAAGGACCCACTATAGTAATTTAATATTACCTACTTGCTTTAATTATTCCAAAATAGATTGTTTTGTTGATCATCATTTCCTGTTTATTTAGTATTTGTTTAAATATTGTATTTAAATTAGCATAACCTAAACTAGCCACAACTGCAATTTTTTAATAAATATTTCTGATAGAAAACTATTGCTATTTACAGAAGGAAATCGCAAAGAAAGTCCAAGACGTACTCGCCAAAACGCCCCTAGAAATCAAACCGCGGCGCGAACTACCCTGCATTGGAAAACTCAAAGACATCAAAACTGCTTCCCTTATCGACTTGGAGACTACTGTCGAAGACCAAAAACAGCCCAATCCTGAAGATATAGCTAAAACCGAGCTAACTGTACAAATAGACATAAAAGAACCGAAGATATTTGAACCAGCAATGGAAGAAAAACTGAATATTCTTGGCTTTGAAGTCCTCTGTGAGCAGTCACCATCGAAGTCCCCACAAAATCTAGACCACACTTGGGAATTGAAGCAGACTAGCTCCTTGGAACTCCTAACTCCTTCGCCTCTAGGATTCACACCATTTGACTCCCGTTCTATAGACGAGTTGATGACTCCGGACGAATTTGTATCGGACCAGTTGCCTCCCGGATTAAGTAACATTAATTATGACATTGATTTATCAGATTTTAGTGGTGATAATAGTGTAGCCGATGATGCTGGTCCTAAAGATCCTAAAGACCCTTTCAGTCCTGAAATAAAGGAACATAAGGACCCATTCAGTCCTGAAGCTTTGAAGTTTGATCCATTTACTCCTCAACCAAGTAAAGCTGTATCTTTTAATACTTTCAATGAATTTAGTTTTGTTGATTCCAAAAGTAAGGAATTTGATCCTTTTGAAGTTGTCCCTAGAATCAGTGATCCATTTAGCCCAGTGCTGCAAACTAGTGATCCTTTTGAACAGATTAGTGCAATTAGTGCGCAGAAAAGTGACCCTTATGTTATACCAAATGTGAAGAAAAGTGATCAAGTTGCATCAAATGTGCAGAAGAATGACCCTTTTAGTCCAACAACTGTCCAGGATGACCCTTTCAGCCCAAAAGGTACGTCAATACTAGATAGTGGTGATTCACCCACTGCGGCTTGTTTGCTCCCATTGCCGCTTCAACCACAAAGCAGTAAACAAACATAGTGTTGCCAGATTGTTCGATATTTTCCCCTTTTTAAAGTTCTAGTACTTGTGTTGCCAGGTGTATAATGTGACAGTGGGAGAGGCGTACAAAAATTCGTGACTACAAGTTATAAAAATGGGACTCAAATAAAAGAAGATTTAGGTAGGTACTGGATACAATAATAGTAGAGTTTTCAAAAACTTCTTTTTGAATGGTTATTATTAGAGGTTAGTCCATGGTTTCTCATTTTTTTTGGTGTCGCGACCCCTGTAAAGACCAAAAATAAAGTAAATAATCTCATGACCGCCTTACCAATAGTAAGGTCCTAATTATGTTTTTACCCTTTAACATTTGATTATAGATCATTAATTAATAACAGATCTTATGATCTGTTATTAATACACTGATACTTATGTACACAAGTGCTTAATGTTTCTTGACCAACTGTGACCCCGTGTACCTGCAGTGGGGTCCTCCAGGTTGAGAAACGATACCTATATCGAGAAAAAGGCAGAAATTTTTAAAATTAAGTCTTGTACATACTACTATGGTCTGGATAAAGTCCTCTACAGTCTCCCAATCTTTTTTGTCCATATCAGCCCTGCTATTGCGTACAGATCGTCCATTTTCGGCTTCCCTAATAAATGTTACACACACACCCAGACCTAGAGCATGGACTATCGGCAGATTTTCATAATACCGGTATTATTTCGATGTCAAAACTTCAAATACCGGTTTTTCGATTTTCTTGTACAAAATAATTATTTTGAGAAAGATGGATGTTTTAGAAATAAAAGTATATTTTAAACTAAATCTACAATCTTATTATAATCAAACAGGATAGGAACAAATTAAAAAAATATTAGAAAATCTTCAAAAAAGTAATCAGGCCTCGTTCGTTCATCACTTCTCCTTATAACTTTGACGTTGATGAAGATTACGACGGTAAATGACCAGGTCGAGCTTGTTGAAAGAATGATCGCAAAGAGCAGAGGGCATTCAGTGTCATCTTTAAGAGACAATCTAATCTTATTACACGTATAGACCGCGGAGGAAAAAGGTCTGATTCCACACTTATGGGTGGTATTGTCAATAAATATCCATAGGCTTTCTCTAAATGAAGGTCTCGATTACCACCATTTCATTTTCACGCCACGTCGCCGCACGCCGTCAACTGCCAACGCGCTCGCTGCCGCCGTTTTGCTTCACCCACGATCGGAAAAACTAATATCGAAATACCGGTATTCTTCGACTTTAATATCGGTTTTCCAATATCGCATATTTTATCCGAAATCCCGGTTTTTCAATATTATCGAAAACCGGTATCCATGCTCTACCCAGACCTGAACAAATATTTGTCCCTAATAAATGAATGTCCAACCGGGAATCGAACGCGGGACTTTTTGCACTGCAGGCAGCGGCACTACCAAAAGCGCGAATTCCTTATTAACTCAGCCTTCCCCTCGATACTTTTTCGTTTCTGTGGTAACTACCCCATTGGATCATTGATTTCTTCCCCTAATCATGTGACCAGCCCATTTCCATTTTATGATTGCCCTATCATTTTATTAGGAAGCAGACAAGTATTACTGATATAAAAATGAATACATAGTTATAATAAAATTTAAAATAAATATTAATGTGAAGTGAATATTTATGAAAATTAAAATTATTTAATGCAAAGCTATGTATTATATGTTAATATAATTAGTTATTTTATCAGTGCGGGTCCTTTTTTGATAGTTATCATGTGATACAGTATCCAGCACTTTTAATATCTACTGCTGGACATCGGCCTTCCTGTGCATATTGTCGTTAAAACAGTACACCGGCTAAGCAGGTTGGCGAGTCCACTCATTTAGGGGCCATCCATAAATTACGTCACACGAATTTCATGATTTTTGGAGTCGTCGTCCCCCGTCCTTGTCACAGGTGGTCACATTTGTATGACCCCCCCCCCCCCCCCGGTGTTACGTCACATATTTTGCAATTTTAAATTTAGAAATTATTAAATTAAACCAACCTTATAATAATATTCATATAGTTAGTAATATTTCCAAGTTTTTCGTTACAGTTGAAGTTTAGTTTTAATACTTTAGATTTATACATGTGACGTCACGAAGCTTATGACTAGTCCCCTCCCCCCTTGTCACACTTTGTTGGCCCCCTCCTACCTTAACGTGTGACATAATTTATGGATGACCCTTTAGAGGTGCAATAGTTCCTAAGGGCTTGTGGAAGTTGCTTTGTTATCCCTTAGTCTCCATTTACGACGTCAAGGGAAAGAAATGGGGTGGTGCTATTCTAAAGCCGACCCACACGGAACAGCCTTTTACCCCGGAAGAGATAGGTTGGTGCTATGCTGAAGCCATACGACATCACACGGCCGAAGGGCGAGTACTTTACCACCGCATGGTGGTAAAGTATGTGTTGGATTACATCCGCGACCATATGTATGTAATGAATGACGAATGATCATATACATGCATGATTGTATCGCACATATTCTAATATTATATGGCCATTCTTGAAACCCCAAAGCGCAAAATTAAACGTTATTTAATGTTTTCAAACACTTATGTTACCACAGATCTGGTATTAAAATTTAAAAAATCTGACCCATTGCCAAGCAAATCAGTTCTGACTGAATTGCCTTGGTTTTATTTCATATCATGATATTCAAATAGAGTTAAACTTATTAATTGAAACCAGTTTTGTTCTATGCCAAGCATTTTGAGGCCGTAAAAGGGCCAGTTGGTCAATTTGTGCAATAAAAAAAAATATCTCACACCATGTTGTTTCTTTTCTGATATATAATGTGCATTCATTCTTTCTGCATATATAGTGCATATTTTGGCACTTTGATAGTGCATATAATCCTATGTCTATTTAATTAAACACGACTGATGCTAGTGAACTTGACTGCCAGAAAAATGCTAATGATGTTAGTAAAAGGATAAGCGTATATCAGTAAGCGTGACTAGTGTCAAATAAACTTAATTCAAATCAATAAATGTGAATATGCCAGTAAACTCTGTTAATGTCTGTAAATGCGATAAACTTCAGTTAAAGCGACTGATGTCAGTAAACCCAACCGATGTCATTAAACATGACTCACCGATGTCAGTATAAGTATTTATCATCCGGTAGTAACGTGTATAATTACTTAATTAGAGGTCCTGATAATTGATTCATTATTAGGCGGCCGCTGTTTCAGTGTCTCTGGGGGCTTTAGTTTTTGATATCGGAAAGTATTCTCGTAAAGTTAGGAGAAGACATATTTACGATTTATTGAAACTGTGATTCTATTTATTTTAATGCTAAATTTAAAATTATTCTATCCAGTGTAATTATTTGTAAATAGATTCTAAAATGTGGAATTTTACTTTACTTTGTGTTGTATCTAATTTATTAAGTTAATTAAATCAATAATAAAATATTGAAAATAATTGTTGTTGTTTATTTCACATATAAAATATACTAGCTAATGTAATATCAAAAACTACTGAATTGATTCCGATAAAAATTTATTATTCTAAAATGTTTTTTTATAGACAGCTCACCTGATGGCAAGTGGATACTATTATCGCCCATGGACATTGTGATACATGCCAATATCAGTGAAGAATGACAAATGGTACTCCCAGCATGCAGGGCCGGCGGATAATATGGGTATAATGGGTAGCTCTACTCACTCCGAATGGGTCAAGTACCCACTCGGATTTTGACGAAAAGTTACTGACGTCACTAGACATGGGGTTTTCCTCGTCGCTCGAAAAATCCACGTCTAGACGCATTTTCTTTCTTTGTATCTTATTTTACTTAAAATCAAGATGTAATGTTTTCTTTATTTTGTTACATACAAAAATTTTAAAACAAAACAAAAAAAATAAGTTTGAGCTCAGATATATTAATACTGTAACAAAAATGTTTTTAAGCTCTAAAATATTAGCTCGAAAGCGTATGAACACATATATTTGAAAAATATAGGCATTTATATTTTTGAGTTCAAAGTTTACATTTTCGAGCGGTTCGAGCTCGAAAATAGTGGGAAGTTTTCAGATTTTATTTCTATAAAATTCTCTTGTTTATGAGTCATTCCTCTATATACAATTTCTTGAGGGACTGTCCCCCCTCTCGGCCAACTACACATTCGGGCCTAACACAAACCTGCCGGCCCTGCCAGCATATGCCACCTACCTTCTGGTTTTGGAAGATTGGGAAATAGAATGGTATGGGGAGAAAGGGGATGAGAGTTCCCCTTATCCATTATACTTCCTACTCAATGGAATGGAAAACTCCACACTCAATAGAATGGACTCTAGGTATATTATAAGCGGAAACCGTACTTTAGCTTCGAGATAGATCGATTACACTCTTATCCTAGTAGTTCTTGCAAAATACCCTTTGATTTAATAGAATGTGGTTCTTATTAAAACTACAATAAATTCATTACAAAAATGTATTTCAATTTTATTTTCGAACTTATTAGTTTCGTTTTGAAATAGGGAAAGGAGTTGTAAATTATAAATTAAAGGTGCTACCCGGCATCGACGTGGTAACACTTCTGTACTTTAACCGTAATAGCATAAAGCATCATTCACACAAATACATTCATGTTGCGACTTAACACATGTCGCTATTGCAACGTGTATAGTTGCAGTCTGGTCTATGGGGGCGATCACCTTACTATCACCACGGTAAAGGTCGATTTTTTATAGCAAGTAGGCGGCAGACGAGCATACAGTCCACTCGGTGGCAAGTGGATACTGTCGCCCATGCACATCCGCAATATATGTCAGCATCAGTCCAGAATGACAAACGTTAGCACACGCTCGAATGCACTGCTTACCTTGGAAATTTAGGAATTGATTTAGAGGACGGGGGAAAATTGGGAGGGATAGGATAGAACGGGATGGGAATGGGCTCTGATACCTCTCTCGCTACCGACACTTACTCGTACGTACGTATCAGTGAGTTCCAACAGTTTCTGGGCTGACATATTTCTGTCTAAAAAAAAATATACGTCATTCTAATTGTCATTTATCCCTGCTAATCCATGTTTAGTTTTTAGAGGTCAACACTCGTTAGTTTTTATTCCTCGACTATTAGAACAATTCGCAAAAAATTTAAAATCACTGGAATATTGTTCCGTGATTAAGTTCGTTACAAAGGAAGGTGTTAGCCCGACCGATATCAAAGGTTGGATGATGAGTACGGGGATTCTTCTCCATCATTTTCCACCGTCAAAGATAAGAAATTTCGTTTAGGATGAGCGTCCATCGACGATGAACCTCGCTCCCGTCGACAGGTTAAGGCATTCACTCCAAACAACATCAAATTAGTGGAAGAAGTTCTGAGCGAGCGACGGCTTAAGACGAAAGAAATAGTAGCAAGGACAGGGCTTTCAAAAACTAGTCGTCGTACTATAGGTTACTTCATAAACATCTTCATATAAATAAAGTTGGTGCAAGGTGGGTGCCAAAACTTCTTTCAAGTGTGCAGCGAACTGAACGAGTAGTGTGTTTTAAGGAACTTTTGGAGGCTTTTCAGAGAAAAACGATTTTTTGGAGTCAATTGTTACTGGGGATGAAATTATGGTTCCTTAGTATGATCCTCTTTCCAAAAGGGAGTCGATGAATTGGCGTCGTTCTGGTGAAGCACCGCCTAGAAAGGCTAAGGGGACTCGCTCCACCAAAAAGATTAGGGCTTCGATATTTCGGTATTGTCAAGGAATATTGGTCATATACATAAAACAACGCAATAATACGGTGATTGGAAATTTATGCTGACCTTATAGTATAGAGCAATTACGAGGAGCAATAAAGCCGAAACGTCGTCGTGGAAAACTAAGCAAAGGTGTGTGGCTTCATGACAATGCACCAGTGCACGCTGCCGCAGCTGCTGTTTCAAAGTGTGGTTTCACGGAAATTCGCCATCCACCCTATAGTGCTGACCTGGCTCTCAGTGATTACTATTTGTACTGAAAACTTAGGGCGGACTTAAGGGCTTAGAAGATTTTCCACTGACGATGAAGTCACCGTTTCAGTTTTTGCTCATTTTGAAGACAAAACTTCTATATTTTTATACTGGGACAGAAATGCCAATTAAACTATCCGACGTTCAACGCGTGTTCAAATAAACGGACTATATTGAAAATTAAAAAATAGTTTCATGAACTTGAGTGTCCTTTTTCTTTGTCAGGCCGGAAACTTTTGGACCTCCTCTCGTACATTAGGGGAATCAGTATTTTATTTCAAGTACATTGCTTTATTACACTTGTACACCGTTATCTCTCTATTAGGGAGCCAATTTATCTTGTATTCGCATAACATAATTATTGAAATGAGAAAATGTTTCTAAATTAGGTACGAAGTATATGCTCCTTTATTCTGCGTCTGAATATCAAGTTGCTGGCACATGTGCCATATAGGTAAAAGTTACGCGTTATAGTATTGCGATTTATGCAGTGGTGTGTTTTAAAGGCTTAGCGCGATTTGTACTCTGATGTGTAGTGAATACACAAGATGATGGTATGGTATTGCAGCTGGGTGCTTCGTGAGATATTTTGGTTCCATATAGATCTGACAATTTAAACTCCTCGGGCCCTTCAGTACTGAATTGATAGTTTATAAATTAGGTGGTCAATTTATTCTAGCCCAATTAAACTTGCATCTAGGACAAGTGGACTATATTTCACAATACAATTTTCGATTGTAATAATCTTGTTCAAAATGCACAAGTTTAATGCAAAAATGTTAGGTATAAGTAGGTACAAAACTATTTTCCTATGAACCATAAAATAACACACAGTGTTTTCTTTATGTTTAAAATTAAATTATTAAGTAACATTGTATTTAAAATAAATATAGTCAGAAACAAATATGAAAGCATTGAAAATAAATATGAAACAACTCTAAACACACTGCTAGTTTTTTGAACTGACAACACATTTATATTTTGTGTTTTTGAATAAATCTAGCATTTTGAATATGAAAGTCGATGCCAGCAGCAGTCACACAATAATAAAATTCTTAACAACTAAGTTGAAATTTCATATATACAACTGATTATTATTTTAACACAACTAACCTAATATACTTTTGTTCATTGTTTGGAATAAAATAATCACATGACATCCCTCCAGGGTAGAGAGGTCATAACATGTTTACAATCTATGTTCATACAAGGCATACCAGTGAATTTACCATTCATTTATTACTTTTCACTACTTAATACTAAATAAATGTGACATTATGTAAGAAAATAAGACCTTGTTGCAAATATGGACTAGACTTTTTAACTTAAAATTTTATTATTTCAAGATTCTATAAATCTCAATATTTTGGAAACTAGAACCAACAATAAGGTCCTTCACAGGCAATGTCACAAATGAATACACAATTATATAGAATTATAATAATAACATCAAAGCATTATTTGGCTTATTTCAAGTTGATTATAATATAATCATAAGAGAAATGTATCAAAGTCCAATTTAATGTCTGAAAATAAATCGTACAGGCTATTTCTCTCCATTTTCAACAATAGATCAGTATCAATAAATTTCCAATAGGACTGTAGTGATACTTCTGTGATTATATTATTCAAATGGCCAATGAACTGAGACCTATGTTTTGTACCTCCAAGGCAACAGTGTGGTGATCTTCTAGGCAATAGAAATTGTGACATTGATACCCAGGTTCCCATTATCAGCAAACAGTTGTGCAAGAGATGTGTCAAAAACCAGGCAGTCTGAGTTCATAATAGCCGATGCAACTCCTTCATGGATAGATCGTGGCATGGCCTCCCACGTGAGTCTTCTCCGATGCCCATTAAGCTCCAACCGGTATGCAAAGTTCTCCGCTTCCTTACGAGAACCTATAAGTTGTACAATTGCGAAGAATTGTTGGTGACCATCATACTTTTCTTGCTTCTCAAGTACTAACATGAAGTGATGATTGAAACATGACTGCATCATGACCCAGTCCACCGCTCCTGGGAGGTTGATATCTGTTGCCAGAAACACTATATCCTCACCTTGCAATGTTGTAATACTTTTGTGGGACATCATAAGGTGTGGCATCACTTGGTCTAATCCACCTTGCCATTTGCAAGATGCTCCAGGACAAGGGCACGAGTATGGTCTGAACTCGCACGCTTCCTCATGCTCAGCTTTCTCTGTGTGCACGAGGGTTTGTGTGCAGCCCGTGTTGGAGTGCTTACAGGGGAACATCACGTTACTTGCGACCTTTTCCATGGCGAGGTTGCGTATGTTGCCGAGAGGGCCGCGGCATGTTGGGCAGCAGGATAGTTTGGGCCGGCAGCTGGAGCAGACCAAGTGTCCGCTCTGACATTGCAGTATCGGGGGCAAGACATAGTCGAAACAGACTGGGCACTCGAATAAAGAGGCAAGATCGGCAGACATGGCGGTAGGGACGTTCGCGAGAGCGGGCACTCCAGGCACAGAACAACTGGAACCGCTAGCTCCTCCCCTTCTTTTGTTGTTTGTGCTCATGTCACCGTCACGCGCGCATAAAACCCTTCGGCCACCGATGACCGACCAATCAGTAAACTAAACAATCTGATCAACCACAATACTTCACCTTCGCTATGTAGCTGGTTTGCGACCCTCTGCAGTCAATCTTTTCCGTCTCGTGCTCGATTTGTAATATTCCATCACAATTTCGGACGGGTCTAATGTTGTATTTTGATTGTATTAAACCCTGAATTGAGGGGCAATTCACGATAGATAGAAGTTCTTGATAATTATTGAACACATGAACCGGTTGAAAATATTTTACCAAAAAGCCAGTTAGTTCTTCAAGGATGTTCTAATTCACTGGAAATAATAAAAGAATGAGATTGGTCGTATTATTCAATGACGACTTGAGTGAGACGAAAATGACAGAAGCCATGATGTCATAGAGTAAAGACCACCCAATCTATTATGACGTTTGGTCCAGAGTGTAAATTCGTTCGGAAATTATCTATCCTTACCTATCTATTGGCGTCTATTACTGTTTTATTATTAGGCGGCCATGACCTATAATAAAATTGTACAATACTGTCGTACTTTTTGGCGGGAACTTTGAGGTTTTGTGTGATTACTAATTTAATTTATTTTTTATAATTTATTTGGACTCTGGCTTAGTCATTGGTCAGCACACCTACCAAATATATTTTTTTTACCAGTTTTTTAAATTACAAAATCTATCCGACTGGGACGAGACTTGAAATTTATTTACATGTTTATCTTTCGTTTTCTTTTTCCTTTTTTTTCTATAACAGAAATTATAGAGTTTACTGAGAACAGACTTGCGACTCCTTGGAAGAACACGAAACATTCAGTCTCGCTTTTATTTAATTATCACAGACATTAAGCACTAACACTAGGCACTTTGAAGTTTAATAAACTATCATTATTAGGCCACAAATCCCATAATACACATTTTTTTCTATAATCAAACAAATACTCAACTGTACTTCTCGTGCTTCCGCCAAGAAGACCTATTTTAGTTTTTTATATTGGGGTTGCCAGCTACAAACTATTATCATTATAAAAAATATCTGTTACCATTTAGCAACAAAGAATAAGCTGATTTCGGTTTTGACGTAGTTGAATGAAATCCGACATTAATACAAATCATTGAGGTCAACTAAATGCTAGTTTGGCATAACGTTAAGGTGTAACACATTCTTACGAAATCACCATCATCCAAGTGTCAAAGCTATAATGATCCCTGTCGATAATTTTTCAAACTTACCGAATAACCACCCGGGCTAAAGATTCTACACAGCAATTAAATCGGAGCAGTAGGTTTTCAGTTTAGCACGAACAAACCGACAAAATTATTTCCATTCAAAACGGGCAAAACAACGGGCGAAGTCGTGGACAAATATTAGTAATCATAAAGCTAATGCGTTTAGAGATGGTTTATTTGCATAACGGAAATTGACATTCCATTAGTTTCCGGTGACTAACACTGAAAACAACAAGTTTATTGTTTAGCTTTTACAGAACGATGTTTACACAGTGCTAAACAGAAACAAATTACCTAAAACCTTCGAACAATCAAAGCATTGTTACATAACTACGTGTAAATGTAATCACAATGCTAATATCTTGCTTACTTAGAACAGGTAATTTATCTCGGCCGGATTGTCTTTGCATTCATTCTTTGCATGCGGGAAAAAGTAAATTAGTCTGTGGAAAGCGACGTTGTTGAATACACGCAATCGTTGGTAAATCGATGGCGGGAAGCGGGAAAATTGACAAATGAAAATTACGATCAAAAAGGTGGAAAAGTTTTTGATTTGTGCGCTGAAGTGACGAGTGAATAGTGCATTTTCTTTTAAAATTTTAATACGCAAACAATTTTCATAAGTGTTACTGAATTGTTTCAATTGTTGCTGGATTTTGCTAAAGGTAAGTGTGATGAAAATTGTTTGTCGGAATTATTAATTTTTAAAGTTTTAAAGTTGAATTATTAAAGTTTCATTAATTTTAATAAACAGATACTTATCAAATTAATTTACCTGTAATTAATGTTACCTTAATTAAAATCTTACCTTATCCAAAACACTAGAGTTAGAGTTAAAACGATAGAGTTAGAAAAGAACTTGGAATAAGTATATAGGAAAAAAATATTGAATCTTCAAGATTTTATGAAAATTATTATTTTGATTCATCATTCTGTGTTCATTTATACCTCAGAGCGTTTATTATGTATTTACCGATGTCGTACGTAAGTTCGAATCCCGGCCCGTAGAGTTTCTACTTAATTAACCATTAATTTTTCAATTATTACATTCTTTCAAGATTCTGTTTCAATAGAAATATGCTCTAATTCTGATATTTAAAGGAACATTTTTTTAACGTTTCACTAAAATCTCAAAAACTTTGAAAATAGATTCGACAATAAGGATCCTTTTAGCAGATAATTTTATCACTTCTGTGCTGTGTTGAGAAAATGAAATATTTACAACATGGAAAATATCTACATACATTTGATATGATACAGCGATAAAAATATAGACTAGATGATGATATTTTGTGACATAGTCTGAAGATCTTTTTTGCAGGTCTCACATAGGTTATATAATTTATATCTGTATTCCTCATACCATAAAACTAACTAATATATAAGCGAAAATTGGTCTGTTTGTTTGTTATCTACAATAATAAATCTACAACAAAATATCAATGAATCGCTACCGAGTTTGATATACATGTAGTGGAACGATACGCATACGAACGCATACGATAATTAATTATTTATTATTCTTGTGTGCAAAGCTAGGCACAACACTTAGTAATAAACATCTTATGCCGATTTTTTCAAATGTCAATGGAGACATCAGTTGTCCGCCTCCGTAAGTCCGTGGGCATCGCTTAGCATTATATATATACGTGTAACCTAAGTGATGCTAAAAGGGCAACAATACAATGGATGGCTACTACAGGTAGAGTTACCATTTCAAAAAATATTGATGCATGTTTAGGATGTCCAGAATGCCTGTTTTTTAGAAAAATGCCTGTCTATAGTAAAACAATGTATTTTTTAAACTATTTGAGTTTAATTTTAGCAGGAGTAATCAAATTATTATTATTATTGTGCAACGGGCGAGCAGCATTACTGCTGGTATGCCTATATATTATGTTAGCTGGTATTACAAGTTCTGCCATATCTCATAGTTGGCGATTCAATGGTTTCTTTTGCTAACTTATTCCATATACATATTCACAACTCTGTTACTGAGTATATGTTGGTCTGCTTCTGTATTGTAAAAATAGAAACTCATTTGTAAAGTCGGGTGGGCCCGCGAATTTTCTAGATATCTGTCTCTGACCAATGCCGGCCGCACGCTTGTCTGAAGCTACAAATACCTATCAAATGCGGCAAATGCCTGTCAAATGATAACTACAGGGGCGTAATAGCTCAAAAAAGAGCGTGGCTTCCAATTAGCAATGGCCAGCGCGGAGGTTTAAGGCTTTCACAGTCCTTTGTGACTAGATGGGGAGGTCTTTGTCCCGTAACAGATTGATTTATAGTGCATGCTGCGTTCCCAGAGCCGCTGGGCGCACTCGACTGCCCACGTTACCCCTCTCTCACAGAAGACTACCTTGAAATGTACCGCATTTCCTACTTACTTTATCGTATTTACCTAATGTACGTAGGTACGTGTTTCGGTACTGAGTGAGATATGCCAGAGCCCATTCCCATCCGATTCTATCCCTCCCCATTTTCCCAATCCATTTTAATCTGCAAAGGTATGCAGTGCATCCGGGGGCGTGCCAACGTTTGTCATTCTGGACTGATGTTGGCGTGTACCGCGGATGTCTATGTACCACAGTATCCACTTACGATCAGGTGGACTGTATCAGATGGGCTGTACTGATCAGGTGGTGGTGTCTGTCGCCTTTTTTCTATAAAAAAATCTTGAAATTTTACACCAATTATTGCAAACAATGTTTTCAATGTTTGTAGTTTGATCAAAAGAGCCATTGTTGTTACAGCTGGAAGTAGGTAACCTATGTATTACTTTGCAGAGCAACGCGTTGATAATCGAGCATCATTTACTGCATTTGTTTAGATAAAACCCGAGTGTTTTGTTTGTTTAAAGTGATCGCATCACCGCGCCTGTATTGTTGCCTTTTGTATGCGAAGTTGATGTCTATCAAAAGATCTTGATTCATAGAGATGCAAGAAATATTTCCTTTTGCAACTTGCGAAACATTATCAAAATGTACATTTTCGCATTAGGTTTCCCTCTCGCTAATAATGAATAAATTTCATTGCGAAAATATGCAAATTGCAAAGTGTTAATTTTATATCACAAAAAGTGTTGCTATAGAGTTTAAAAAAACAGAGTATTCGTTTGGGGCGAGTTGTTATTCATTGCTACAATGGTAACACAAAGCCAGTATAACACAGTTATAACACAAAATTAACCATGCAACGACAAATAAATTGCAATATAACTTCGCCTAATGTTGACTTTAAAAAACTATGCTTTTTATATTATTATGTAACTGTATACTTTTTATATGACGAATTTTGACAGTTTCCCACCAGCAAAACATAAAAATAATTAGTCGTTTAAATGGTATATACAACTTTATAGTGCACACTGCAGTTATATTGCAATTTAGCGATGTAGTTCGTACGTGACTATTTAGTACTTTGTGTTATAATAACTGTGTAATTTATTAGTACAACAACTCGTATGATCGAATTTTTTACACATTTTTGTGATATAAAAATTGCTAATATATTATTATCTGTAATTATCACTTTTTTGTATGCACTATAGCATACAAAAACAGACATTTTGTTAGTTGGTGCGAGTAAACAATTTAATACATTTCATAGATACTTATGTAATAAGATTTCCATACTTTTTACTACTCTGAATATGTATCACTTGAAAGTTAATTCAGTGCACTTCCGACTGAGACATAACATTTTACATAACATGTTACATAACATTCATAGGAATCAGTGCCGGCCCGAGGCAAGTTTTAGGATAGAGCGAGATCCATTTATGGCGCCCCCTTGCTTGCTCCTAATACATACCAGTTATGCGTGCAAACATGGAATTTGGAAGATCTCGACAATAAATAGTTCCTCGTCTCTCCCTCGATAAGTCAAAGAGACGGTATAACCCCCGACGAAAGCACAGTCGGCCGGGGTCCGGGAGACCAGGGAGAGAAACCGACGAACGACTCTCGCGGTATTCCACATTCTGCCTTCTAAATACATCTTCGCCGGAAGCGAGCCGCCGCGGAAATTCAACCGCCTCAGGTTGGTCTCGAGGCTGGTCGGGATTAATCCGTTTACGGATAAAATAGCTTGTATGATTTCAGTGGACGCCATGTGCCACATGTTTTTGACCTCGTGCGCCAGGTCGAGATATTTTCTTCCCTTCTCGGTTTCGGCTTTCACGAGGGCTCCGTCATGCGGGATGGTGGTGTCCACTAAATATACCCGAGACTGCGCCTGGTCCATCAACACGATATCCATCAACCCCATATGCCCCGCCATAGCATCCCCAACCCAACTTGATTGAGTCAAGGCCGCCGGTTAGGGAATACAAGGTAAACCGCCGCACACCGACAAACGCGCTCCGTGTCGATACCCAGTCAATAGTCACTCACATACTAACTACACGCACGCAATCAAAATATCGAAAGGCGAATAATTTTTTTTTTCTTTACCACTGAGGCGCCCCCTGGGTCTAGGCGCCTGGAGCGGCCGCTCCGTTCGCCCTATGGTAGGGCCGGCCCTGATAGGAATGTGTAACGGTTTGAAGTCTCGCTCACACTTAAACTCATCTTTGCAATTAACAAAATATTCTAAATCTATCTAGGTAAAATTATTTGCTTTTCCCGTGATAACAACTAATGTCACAGTGACGTGGCTACTACTACAATCTCGGCGTTACACGTAATTTATTACTAGCTTGCAGGTGAACAAATAGGTCTACAGGTAAATATATACGATAAGATGTTAAATATCATTAGTTTGGTTATTTTTAAAAAATTCAGAGTAATCGTGCACAGATTCGGACACATGTGTACTGAAGCGAACAATTGTAAATATTTATTAGAATTACCATATCATACCATTAGCCCGTGTCTCACCACCGCTGGATATAGCCCTATCCTAAGGCTCGCCACCACACACGGTTTTTCACTCTTCTCCTCCAGCCACTATCGGCGAACTTCTTCTTTCTTACAACATCCCCCTTGTCGTAACAAATAAGTTCGTGGCTTTCTTCAAGGAAAAGGATAAGGTCGCCGGCGCACTCGCATTCCTCCTTGGTGCTACAAGTATCCATGGGCGGCGGTAACCACTTACAGCCATGTCGTGGGAAGACCCACGTGTGTTACCTCTACTATAAAAAAATTAGAGACCTACAATAAAATATTTGAACAAAAGTCACATGTCAAAATGCGCTATACGTCGCCATTTTCCTCTGAAACAATAAAACTATATCTCGGCTTTCTTATCAAATTACAGTTTAATATGAATTTTAGTTAGGCACTACGTGACGGTGTTATAAACATAACATAGTTATTGTTTTACTGCTTAATTTATGACTGACGTGGTGATCAAGTCAACTGCGGCTATGTGATTTGGTATGCCCACTATGACATGCATCGGAGCTAGGGTTGTAATTAGATCTATCCTACTTTGGAGAGCGTCCGGGGAGCGTTCGCTTGTCTGGGTTTCTTTAAACTAATTTAGCAAAGCAATCAGAAACAAATAATAAGAAGATGCCAAAGAATACGAAGATTTCTTTAATAAAGTACGACTATTATAACTATTTGAACTATTACGAGTAATTTATTATGCGCTCAATATCCATTCTTACCATATACCATCAATAGGTATACTTTATATAGCAAACTTTGTCCTGTACTTACTATTTTGCTCATGTATCTGAATTAATTGACATAATATATTAACTATTTTTTTTTTAGATTTTTTTTTTGTAGGTACAAAAATTTTTTAGATTTAGCTTTATATGAAAAAGTGGTAGAAACTTTAATTGCATGATTTTTTTTTTTGTTGAAAATAAGTTTCGTATTATTTTTCTTTGAATTCACTCAGAATCATTATAATTCATGGGCTTCGGGAATTCAACGATTATACCGGTTATGATATGGAAATATTTCTACATCACTATGGACTTGAGATCACTATCTCAAGTCCATATTCAATACTTGACAATTTTAACAGTTTTAGCACATATTGTGTAAAACACGCCATTTCACGAACTGCTAACTGTTGCACGATACAGCCACGCTTATCAATAAGTATGAGACACGTATCATTGAGGAGCCAGACAGTTGCAAGGAATGCTGATAAAGGAATGATGATAGATAAATAATGTATACATAAGAAAACAGTAAAAGGGTTGAGTCTGTACATAGACTTAGTTAAAAAAATAGGGGATCTATTTAGAAGATACAGAACCCAAAACAGTAGTTTTTAAATTTTTTGTCTACGAGTATATGATTGTCTTTTTGTTTGAGCATCACGTAAACACCGGACTGATTTTGATCGTGTCTTCACTAGTGTGTAGCTAAATATCCAGAAGGAAAACTGGTTTTTGTCATCTACATATGACAAGGAAGTTAGTCATAGAGGAGTTATAGAAGAAAATAAAAAAATGATTTTTAATAGAATTACTCACCAAATTTAATAAAACTACTAGATGGATTTTCATTAATTTAATCCATCATGCCGGTGCTTTTACGGGTGTTAAAAATCTTTATTATCTTTATTATTCAAAATCTTTTAAATCTTTATCTTATCTTTAGTTTATCTTTTAAAACGTGGACTAAGGTCCACGCGAGTGAAGCCGCAGTCAGAAGCCAGTGAATCATATTTTGACAGATATCATTAGTCAAAGTACTGTATTGGTGAGAAATTGGCTAACTAAGCTATAAAGCGACTCGTCAAATTCGCGTTTTATCAAAGAGTTTGACAGAACTTTGACAGAGTTTTGACGAAACATGAGATAGACTAAGGCAGTTTTATGTTAACTTAATTCAGCAATTCGTCCCACAAAGCTTCCTTCCATTACATTCAGATATAAATCTATAAAGATTTCAGTTTGTTCGTTTTTTTTTTAAATTAATTTTATCAATTATTATTATTACTTTAATTTAATCAATTATTTTATTTTTTATTCCACTAATAAATTACAACATTTTAATGTTAGGTTTAATATACTTTATCGTAACATAACATTCTCAGAAAGTTTTTATCTAATTGTAAGGCCTGTCATCGGAAGATGACTGTACCTATGAGTTGCGAAAACCGATGTCATAATTTGTATAGTCAACATGTTTCCATTTTACACAATGCACCACGTTTAAAGTGCTTGACATAAATAGATAATGACTTCGATGACTTTATACAGTTCTTTAACTGACTAAATCATTGAACTTTTAAATTTGCGCACGTATTTAAGGAGAGTGGTTGGTAATAAAGTGGGGATGGAATTTTTAATTGGAATCTTGAATTTTTCTTGGAAAGCAGATAGATAAAAAAGGAATCAAATAATAAAGTAATAGGTACCTTCTATTTTTTGTTTCCGTCAGTGGAAAAAGGAAGAAGATCTTATCTTTCTCTTTCTGTATTCCTAAGTTTTCTGCCTTTTTTTACACATATTCGTGTCGATCCGCTATATTTCCTATTCCCCAATCCTCCCCAAATAACACATTTTCCAAATCTTCTATCGACATATATCGTGGATGTCCGAGTGGCAATATCCACTTACCACCAGATGGACTGCGTGGTCGTCCATTACCTTCTTGCTATAAAAAAACGTTGGACCCATAATTGGATACTGGAAACAAAACATTGGATACATATCCAATACACACATTACGATGAAAGAAATCACACACAGAACTGAAAGGATTTATATAATTTAATAGTGAGCAATGTATGTGAAAAACAAAACATTTAATTGGAGGGCATAGGTCTTCTTATTTTTCACCTTTTTATTCCACGGATATTACACATGTATTTTTATATAAATGTATAAATAAATAACGCCACACTCAATGGCCCACCCGAACAAATATTAGTCTTTAAACAAATGAACGTCCGACCGGAAATCGAACTCAGGACCAGTGACGTTAACTTAGTGCTTTCGGTGCTAGATTTGATGCTTTTTTGGCTCCGTTAGCGCTCAACAAACTTCTTGCCGCCTAACGCCCATTCTAGTGCTTTTTAATAATGTTCCTCTTTATTGAATGAAATGGGAGTTCTACCTACGTGTTACAAAATGTAATTGTTTAAATTAAATATAGACATGCTCAAAAGGACAAGAAACCAATCTATAAAAACCTTATCTCTCTGTCAACACGCCCGTCAAATATAAAATAGATACTTTCTTTTCATATCAGCACTGATAATTTTTGATTAAATATTGATAATATGAAAATTTCATGCCAATCTAACGCTTTTTTAACGTTAACTCAGCGCGCTTTCGTTAGAGAGCATTGGCAGCTCTGCTCGGGACCTTTTGCACAGCGGGCAGGGTCATCACCAACTGCGCCAATCGGTCGCCATACCTCCTACGATGTATTCCTTCACCGCCGAACGTGGACTTTATTAACTTTGATCAATATTTTCTGGCTAAAAAATTCAATGTTTTAAGATCTTACTTCAATAGAACACTAACATTTGATTTTTAAGATAAAACAATAACAAAAGTGTTAGTATTTTCTTAAATATTGTGATATAAAGTCACAATATTTAACTCACACTGGAGAGTGCACGCTGCATTCCCACAGCTGCTGGGCACACTCGACTGCACACGTTACCCTTCTCTCACAGAAGACTACCTTGAAATGTACTGCATTTCCTACTTTATCGTATTTTCCCAATGTACGTACGTGTTTCGGTACTAAGCGAGGTATGCCAGAGCCCATTCCCATCTCATCCTATCCCTCCCTATTTTCCCAATCCATTCTTTAATCTGCGAAGGTAGGCAGCGCATCCGGGGGCGTGCCAACGTTTGTCATTCTGGACTGATGTTGGCGTGTGTCGCGGATGTCCATGGACGATAGTATCCACTTACCGTCACGTGGACTGTATGCTCATCTTCCACATTTTTACCAGAGAAAAAAAAAACTAAGAAACTAAAATCCCATTTCTCCGATGATGTCACATTTAGTTTTTACTTAAGTATAAAATCAGTTGTACGGGCCGCAGTTCGAACTTACGAACGTCACAAATGTGAATAGACTCCTCTAGAATATCATCACTTAGTAATTACTACCTAATTAGTAGAGTGAAGTATGTTTTGTATAAATTCTCACGCGTTCCGTTACAGAGTCGCGGGCACGTCCCAGTAGGGCATTAAGGACAGTTAATGACTAGTTAGAGAATTAAACCTCGGTTAATATACGTGTCACAGTTATGATAAATCGTCGGTTCAAAAATGTAAATTAAAAATAATGTTGGTTAAGTCTGCTCAGTAAATTAATATGTTATTATGGTGAACGCAAAAATTAGATACTGCGATGTTATACGAGTATATAAAATAATACCTATAGATTACATATAATTAGATAAGAATTATTGATCATTTTAGACTATTCTGAGTGGCGATAGCCCCGGGGTATGTACCTAAGTATTATTGACTCACGTTCATTAGGTCGTGAATTCAACGCTCTCCCCGAACCACTGAGTTATATTACTGAACCTCGTAAGGCTGAACGACAAATATGGCAGGTTGATCTTACCATGCTCGCGGCCCAAGTAAGTATGAGTATAATTTTCCATGAAAAACCTCACCAGGATTTTTAGTATGTACTCTGTGGTCATAAGGAGTAGAAAGGCACCAGTTTTAAAGCGATATATTTTGTTCATTCAAATGCACATTGGGCGTTACTGTCATGAAATTAAAAAAAAAAGAAATATCCCTGTTTCATTAACTCTGAATAATAAGGATGATAATTATTTTTACTGTTAAATTATTTGTTGGTACGGATCCATTTGAAGATGGGTCGCCTTCGTCAGTTCCACTATCACCTTCTTCATGTTTCTCTTGCCTTGTAGTCCCTCATTCTTTTCCTTATTCTGTCATGTTCTCCTTGACCCACGTCCACCTCTTCTACCTTGTTCTTTACATCGGACATGAAAAAACCACAGTATCATTTTCAGCAGTCTCGCTTCCATTCCTCATGATTACATTCTCTCAAAGCCGGCAGAAGTTTGTACTCCGGGTCTCCAGCATCTTCATTGGGGGTACGAAGTCCTTTATCTCAGATTTATTCAGAAATTCCTTAGTTTCAGCACCTTTGAGGCCAATGGATATTAAAATAAATAAACTAATAATAAGAAGCAGCAACGCCCAGTGCACGATAAATGTACATAATATTTTGATGGTCCATAGAAAATAATAACTGAGTCCGTATATTTCCAGAACCCGCTAACTCCATGGTTGAGTTCCAAAATCCGCTATCTCTATTTTCTCGTTCGATTTTCTCAGACTGTAATAGATTTATTTGGTAGAATCATGGCTTATTTTCATATTTCATGGTTACACATTCAGAAAACAGTTATTGATTACTTTATGGTTATACAGATAAAAAACTACAAACTTTATGATTAGTTTAGCACATTTTTTTTTTTTTTAATGGACGACGGTGGCAGACGAGCATACAGTCCACCTGATGGTAAGTGGGTACTGTAGCCCATAGACATCCGTGATACATGCCAACATTAATCCAAAATGACAAACGTTGGTACGCCCCCGGATGCGCTGCCTACCTTTGGATATAGGACTGGATTTGGAGAAAGGATTGGGGAAATGGAGAGGGATAGGATGGGAATGGGCTCTGACACATCTCACTCACTACCGAAACACGTACGTACATTAGAGAAATAAGATTAAGTGGGAAATGCAGTACATTTCAAGGTTGTCTTCTGTGAGCTAGGGGTAACGTGGCCAGTCGAGTGCGCCCAGCGGCTGTTGGATTGCAGCGTGCACTCTCCCCCTCATTACTTTCGTTTGGAGTTAGCTGATTTTGGAAATATACGCTTCAACTATCTGATAGGGCTAAAATAACAATTGTTTGCTAAAATATATTAATCACTTATTTTCACTAAATTTAAATACAAATTCACTTAGGATTTTATTAAACAATCCAGATTATATTTACCTAACCACCGTATGCGTGTCATCTTCTCCACGTGGGGAAGATTTTGACAGGTTGTCTAGGGTTTTTTGACGGACCACATGTGACAAATATCCGCCTTACATATCCACCAATCAGATTGTTTTAACAATATGACGGTTAGCACGATATTTTGACTTAGATATTCAAATTAATGTTTTGTGCTTTTTATTGTACACTGGGCGTTTATGGTACGTGAACATTGATGTAATAATGTTTAGGCGTTAGTTACAAAGGTACAAAGGTACACGTTGTTTATTATTATGTAATGGGCATTACGAGGTTAAGTACGGATTCTTTAGCTATTTATTAACAGTTCAGCGGTGAAGTAATAAATATCGAGATCGTGAGTAAATTTCGAGAATTAAAAAAATCTGAGCATAATATGTATTGACCAATCCCCACTGATTATTTTTAGAAAATTTATATATACAGGATGTGTTCGGACTATTCCCGAAGCCTTCAGCCATGGATGCCATTCATGATTCTGAGTTAATGACGTGAAGATTTTACGTTTGGTTTATTTAGTTTTTTATTTTCTTCGGGGTTTTTAAAGATTTGCCGAATAAAAAATTTAAATATACTAAGTAGTTATTTTAGAAAAAGAATATGTAACATTATATATCACTGAACTCAGAATCATGAGCAGAATCCACGGTTTTAGGCTTCGGGAAATCCGTAGTATTTCAAAATTCGTATCATTCAATAAAATCAGGATAAAATGTTAAAAATAGATGAGATAAAGGTTTTAGAAGTTACAAGTTAAAGGAACACAATATAGAAGAAAGATGTCACTCCTCACTAGTCCCATTATAACCACACATGCGTGGCAGTGCTCATAACAATACATCACCATCTTGTCTTCACTTTATGCTCAAGTTTATAACTATCAAATTTCTTAATTAATTTGAAAAATTCTTTTCAATATCAGTGTACTGTTTTCTTCTTTTCTTCCCTTCTTGATATCATAAGAAAATTTCTCTGCCTCAGAAAGAGTCCCATAATAATTATATTAATTATTTCTAGAAAGTATTCAGTATTTGAGGGTTAAACAATACAATATTACTAAATTTAATTATTTAACTAATTAACAAGAGAGCGTACAAAACAACGTTTAAATACGTACTAACGAAGCGCGTAGTCGGGGAAGCCCGTCCAAACTTTGTCTTGACCTCACAAGTATGACCCGGAACAATTAATAGGAACTAAATTTTCTCACAATGCAATTTCCTGTGCACCTTTGTCCCATTCTACATTCCTATCTCCCGGTTATACAATCGTCTCACGGTCGCGTAATGAAATTAAGATTTTATTGTTGCGATTACACCGGCCTCAGTGCTACCAATCCTACACAGTAACATTTATAACCAGTACAGAATTTTAATTCGCACGCTTCAATACGTCCGACGCACACAAGCGCAATCATACGAGCCTAATTAGCTATATTTCTGTTATATAATAGGAAAGTTAGATTAGAATTTTGAGTTCCCGAAGCTCAGATTGGCGTTGCATTTGCACACGTATATCAATCAAGTCAGCATTATGAGAGCGGCAGATCTTTCATCTTCCTTATGAGACCTTTAATTGGCAAGTATCTCGACAGATATATAGAGACTTTCGATTTGTTATATTCATTCATTTCATCATTCGATAATATTCCGTCATTTCATCATTCTTATAAAGTTGTCATCAGTTTCTATACGAGCGATTTGCCAAGAAGCAAGATATATCCAAACATATCTCGAGGTTTCTGGCCATTTGAGTCCGGCGATTGACTTCTATTAGATATCAGCCTGTAACATCCGTAATAAATGGAGCTATATGTACGACTGTATCTCGACAGATAGGGTATACAGGTCTCTTCTATTAATCACGAGGGGTTTCAGGTCATAACATATTGTGCGGGTCCAGTGCGGAATAACATTGAAACTATCCGGTCCCGTTTTAAATTCTGATGAACTCATCAATGCAATACACAACTGTGCAACTGTGAGTTTTTTTACTGGTTATTTCTGGATACTGTGACATCACTGTGTTTTTATGAAGCTGCCCATTAAACAAATGAGGAGCCGTAATGAACTGGGTGTGCTCACGGCCGCTTTATCCAGTCACGGAGATTTGCGACAATAAATTAATTATTTTTGAAATTCTATGTTGCTTGTAAACTGTTTTTGACCCCCTGAAAAGAATAATTAGTGCAACGTAGATAACGTAGAAAATGATGATAATGATTGTATAATGACTAAAGATTGGTAATGACTATGAGGCAGGCAATTAAACTGACAGTCATTCTTTGACAATATTATGTTATTAAAATTATTTTGTAGCTTGTAAAATAAAGGTTCGTTTAAAAGTTGTCGTGCAGCGCGCAACTCGTACCATAAGTTAAGTACCAGATAAACAGAAATATCAGATCTGTGGGATAAACAGACTTGTTTCTTAGACCGTTCTTTACTTTGACTTAGATAGGGGAGTGAGGGCACGCTGCAGTCCCACAGCAGATGGGCGCACTCTATTGGCCAAGTTACCCCGCACTTACAGTAAACTACCGTGAAATTTACTGCATTTTCCGGATATACCTGGTTTGTCCCAAAAGTTATCGCATTTTTTTTACGCGACTTACGTCGCAGAGCGGTCGGACCGGTTGGGATAGGGTGGGGGGGGGGGTTTAAGTTTTCCAGCGGTTCCGCGCTTAGTTATCTTTGTGCCCTGGAGAGATCAGGACGTGTCAGTTTGTGAAAACCCCTGTTTAGTGGTGGCGTCGTACTTACTACGATGGAGAAAACTTTGGATGAAAGATGCGCGGTCAAGTTTTGCGTGAAGCTGAACAAGACCCCGCTGGAAACTTTCGGGATGCTTCGGCAAGCCTTCGGGGACGATTGCCTGTCCAGATCTCAGTCAAACAGGTGGTGGCACCGCTTCCGTTGTCGCGGACTACCTGATCCGCATCGGTGTGGCAACGCTGTCACAGCCCGACCTTGCTCGATCTGATTTCTTTTTGTTCCCCCGCCTGAAAAGGGTCAAGGAAGGAACGCATTTCGAGACTTTGGACAACATCATAGCAAGTACGACGAGGGCTCTAAAGGACATCTCCGCCGAGGACTTTCTGGGAGCGTACGAGGCATGGAAATCGCACTGGCAAAAGTGTATCGACGTAGAAGGGTCATACTTTGAAGAATTTGAAGTTGCTGTACCCATTTGATCAATATTTTTTTTTTTTATCATGCGATGCGTGACTTTTGTTACAAACGCTGTATATGTGTTTGAGTGAGATATGCCAGAGCCCATTCTCATCTATCTTATCTCGTTTTCCCAACCCTTCCTCCAAATCCATTCCTAAATTTACAAAGGTAGACACGCATCCGGGGCCGTGATAACGTTTTTGTCATTCTGGACTGATGTTGTCATGTACCACGGTTGTCCACGGGCGACAGTATCCACTTACCACCAGGTGGACTTTATGCTCGTCTGCCACCTTTTTTCTATGAAAAAAAAATTGAAAGTCTGTCTCTGTACTATAAATTCTATTCACAGCATTATGCAGTTTTCGCACTGACCACTGCGTCCAGTCATGCGTCCAATCGACTGTTTTCACACTCCATGAATACTTGACTATACTTTCTGTTTATGAATTAAGAAATTAACTTTTATCATCTTGGTAACATCATGGTATGGTATGTAACGAGGAATTTTATTATGCTTTGTAATAGATACCTGTATACTAGTCTTTGCTCGTGGATTTACCCGCAGATGTTTGTTGTTTAAATCTCTGACTTTCAAGCGATTTGTGGATAATGGTTCGAATTTAGTTCACATGTCGTGATGTCTCTTGGTGTTTCACGTCTAAAATGTGGTCAAATACAGGTTAATAGAGCTTACCGTTTAACTACTACTTAATCACAACCGGTCCTTTTGTTGTCCACCGCTGTACATAGGCTTCCTCATGCACATTGTCTCTTGTATGAGGCATGTATGGCCTTAAAACGCCACGCTGACCAAGGGGGTTGACTCTTTTAGAGGTGGTGTAGTTCCTCAGGGTTAGATGTAGCGGCTTTGTAATCCCTTGGGGACTTTTACGACTCTCACGTTAAGAGATTGGGTGGTGGTCAACATAGGTTTTCACCGCTTAGTCTTAGGTTTTCACATTTTGATATCAGTCTATGACGTCCTACTGCAGTACACAGACCTCCCTTTGAAATCCCTACGTCGTGTTTGGGTATTATCTGCCACGCGGACCCATTGGTGGATCCAGATTTTCTTTAAATTTTCGGGCTTGCAGGTTTCATCACGATGTTTTCGAAAGTAAATATAATTCTTATCTTCAGAATATCCTGAGGTATTTTACGCAATGGACAATTTAAAATAAATGCTGTTTACCACGGCTTTTACATCATATCGACCCAAATAAACCATGGCCAAGCATTTATGGCCTATTCCATTTTCTTGGATCTGTTTTGTACAAAGCGGACAATAAAAATCGGCTCACCTATAAACACCGAATAGTTCAAATGAAACTACTAAATTAATAGATTCAAAATAAAATTTAAATAAAATTTGGCAATTAAAATACAATTAATTCATTAACATTGGAAATTAAAATTACTATAATAAAATTATGAAATCAAAATTAAATTTAAAATATTGTCAAAGTGGTAAATAATACTAAATCGAAATTAAACATAAGAAATAATTTTCTAAAAACTACTTACGTTATAATTTATAAAATTTGTATGTGGACAAGAATCTATGACATTTGTCCCGAACTATTTGCATCCAATAGTTCTGGATGGGACAGTCCACTTTGGACGCAATTATTTACACAAAGTCTCTGGCAATCTCCACAAGGAGGTTTCGGACTTATTGGTCTCTACAGGGCCGTCTTAAGTCTATTCTGTGCCGGGGTGCGGGAGTGTATCCTAAGACAGTCAAACATCCTATTGTGTATCCTATGACAGTCAAATATCCTATTGTGTATCCTATGACAGTCAAATATCCTATTGTGTATCCTATGACAGTCAAATATCCTATTGTGTAATTGTTTACTATACCGTTATATTTTTTCATTACCTTTAAAAGGTGAACGCCCGGGGTGCACCGCACCCCTTGCACCCCCTGGTAAAGACGGCCCTGGGTCTCTACATGCGACCGATCTGTATTATGCGCATGATTTTCGTATTTTAATTTTCACCTACCTTTCAAGGTAATGTTTACCTTCACCGCCAAGATAATATGAACTTTCGAAGTTGAAGAATCCATCAACTTACTCTATAATATAGTACCCTAGTACTTTTGGAGATATACCACTTTAAAATGTTTCATTTCACTTCACCACTCCTTTAGAAATGACTTCTTTCTATCGTTTAGGTATTTTTAGGTAAGCACCTTCAGGTATAATTTCACTTGCCACCTATTTTATGCGAGTTTTGGGGTTAAGCGGTCAACGGTGGAAAACCGAAAGGTTTTCACTAACACATTTGAAAATGCGAACCATATGTCGACGGACGACATATTAAAATGTATTAAAACATATGTCAGTTGAGCTTTTTTGCTTTTCCATAGTCGTGAAATTTCCCATTATAATGCTGTTATTGTAGAATTGTGTACTCACTGTCTCGATTCTCAAGGAAGTGAATTCACGTTCAGTACAGTTATGTTATATACTTACTAGCTAATATAGTCTTAAGATAGATCACAAAGGTCTTGTGTATATTTGCGTCCAGAAATCTTCCTTCTTGACATAAAATGTAGATTCGCTTTGAAACAGACTGTATACATTTCATCCTCATAATCTCCAGACTCTCTTCCTTTATTCTCTCTAAAAGAGTAGTCTCGCTAAACCACGTGGCCAACGTGGCGTTGTTAAGGCCATACATCCCTCATACGGAAGATAATGTCCAGTACTGGAGGATAATAGGGCTGGTGACTGTCATCTTTCTTCTTACTAGAAAACATATACACGCGTGTTTGCTGCCGATCGGTTACGCGCTCAGTCATAACGGCTGTTTTGCTACCACCGACGACAAAGGATGATCTTTGCAATAAACTTTGCAAATTACAAACGGAGGTCCTGGGAGGTGGCAAGTGGCAGGTGTGAAAGAAAATTGTGTACAAACCGAGCCTACATGGGTTTATCATCAAAGCAGCTTGAGAGCTGCCTTAAAAGCTTATTTTTGTAGTGTGGGCTATTAATGTCATCAAGTATCTACATATTATTGCCCATCTGCAGTCTTGTCGACAGCTTCAAACCGTTTCAACCGTTCTTACCGGTTCAAAGAATCTTGATTGGCCTACACAATTTTTATTAGTACCTAGTGGTAATATTTTAAATTCATAGTGTCATTACGAGCAGTTTATTCCAGGGAAAGTGATAATTTATTAAGCACGCAATGAAAATTATTCACGCACATTAGTTACCGTAATTTGTTGGTTTCGTTCATTGACTCTAAATGATGTTAACTTTTCATTGCTATGTCAGACTCAGCGGATTTTAAAGTGGATTTTGTAACTGATTTAAATAAGTTTACATTATTTTAGCTTCATAAAGCAAACTAATTTTTAAAATGATTCAGTAGTGTTAGGGGTGGACGCCGATTTGGCGATCGGGTGTTGGCTCAGCAATCCGGCTCGAAGAACCAGATGTTAAGTTGTACGCCGATGGCTATCGAAGGCCAATGTTGCAGGCCACACGTCGTTGCTCTAACGGGGGGGTGTAGGGATTTAGGCTTGCCGGTCTTGATGTTGGTGCAGGGATCTCGGCAGATCAGATGTTGGGGTGAATACGGAAATAAAACGCTGCTCTAATTCATATTAAACCACAGGGGTGCGGAGGGAGCAGCAATGGGCAACAAGCTCACTTTTCTTCTTATGTTTCTTACTATTCAAGTGCTGAGGACGAACTGGCTTGCTGGCCGTTGGGCTGTTCCCTTTTTATAGGAGTTTGCTGCCCAAGCGATCCCCCCGTTCCCTGAGGAAGATTTATTGCTATTCGCTCTCCACTTTTGTACATAATATCTAGGTTACAAGTCATATTTGTCTGGGTCGGTCCTCTTTTTGCACGGAGGATAAAGACTATTTTCGGTGGTGAAGTTTGGGTATTTACCTTTTTAATTACATTTTTCTTATCTTCCCTTCCTCCCTCCTTGAGTAGCAAGGGGCATGGGGGGATCGAGGGTGTACGGCTTTTCAGTGGCGCCGATACCGGAACTTCGCCACCTAGCCCGCAACTTTATGTTCTAGAACTTATCCTAAATAAAACACACTGCGGGCGGTAGTCTTTATTTTAAACCTTATTCTAATTCCCTGACTTATAACCTAGGTATCCTAGCATTTTGGAGAGCGAGAATAAGATAACATAATAAAGTCGTAAATACGTAAAATACAATAGTATAACATATTTAACCTTAACTAAACATTTTACATAATATTAATACTCTTATTTACTATTACACATAATATTCCTATGATTACGATAATGTACGTGTTAACATCTTATGATCTCGGAGGAAAGGCATATGAATTCTACTCTTTACATATGTCAGAGTTCCGCCGTTCAAACTTTACTGTTTGCGGAACTCTCTCTAGACGGCCCTTTTTTCCTCCGAAATGTGCGATGTCAGCACGTACATATTTCGCGCACTGATTCTACGTATTCTACACATAGGTATACAGGCACCGCACTTTCACTATCCACTATTCTGTCGTGCACAAGTAGTTTTAATGAAATACGAAAAAAACGAACATAAAAAAAAACGAATAGTCTCTCTTTAAATACCTACCTACAACGTGTTGCCGAAATAATGCAAAACTTGAAAGACCTCAACTAATTTAAAATACATACAGTTTTGAAACCGTTCTAATGAAAAATAAGATTATTTTGGGAATAAATCAAAAGTTACAAATTTGTTGTTCTATCTAAAACGTTCGTAGTCCTCATTGCTCAGTACAGGGTATGACCGGGCACCAAGGCGGCAGCGCGGTTCGCCGCGCCCGTTAGTTGCAAGGAGTGTATTTGTTTTCCGTAACAGCGCGTAGAATATAAGATAAACCAGAAATAAACAAAAAGTTACGAGAAAAAATTGTAAAAACTGTTAGAATCGATTCTACTCTCGACACTGAACAAACCATCTTCAGCTTTTGCGTTATTTCAGTGCCAAGTTGTATAGACGAATCTATTATACAGCAAATGGATGACAAGTACAAACGAACATACAGTTTGACAGTGACATTTTTTGACTCAAAAATGCCACATACCTAAAATCAATTAGTATACATAATGCGTGAATTACTTTGACCGCTATTACGTTACATTATTTTTGATTATATTTCATGTACATTACTTGTTTTGAAATGTCTCAATCTAGTGATTTTATTAACGAACGCACAATGTATGGTAAATATTACTAAATATCTCTGTTGGTGTAATATAGCCTTAGGTCTGAACGGTCATATTACATTGATTGATTGCTACTGTGCCTAGCACCTGACAACGACATATATTTATGATCTGGTATGCAGACCTTATTTGGCGAGACGGCATGTGCACTTCCCGCATACGATGCTTTGAATTTGATTGAGAATCTTATCATGTTATCTTTTAAAGTACGATGAGGTCTATGATTGATTATAGATAGATACATGTAACGTGACCAAATTAAGGAACAGTGTTTTAAGAAGAGAATTCAACCAGGGGCGGTATTATCACTTTATAGCAATAGACAGTGATAAGAAAGCGACTAATGGTAGAGATAATAACGAATGTAATATACATATTACATATAGACCGATAGATAGTTAATAAAAACAATAAGAATTGTATCTTATTGATGTTGTGTTGCGTCGAGCGTGTACGTCAGTTGTTTTCCCGAATTCTTGTTGCTTTTTACTTCGCAGAAAACAGGAACAGTTAGAGAAGCATTATTGAAGAGATGGTCTTTTCAGGAAGAGGTCACGATCCTCTCAATTGACGAGCATGATACGAGAAATCATAAACGAACTTGCCAAAGCGGCAAATCTCTTACTTAAATGTGTGTAATTTTCCATAATTTGCAACGTTTTCACCATTTTTTCTATCTAAAACATATAATATGTATGCATGTATGGTACCACTTTAAAACATTGTCACTAGCTCGGCGGTGAAAGGAAAACGACGTGAGCAAACCAGCATGCTCCAGAAATAAAAAAAATCTGCAGTATGTATATCCACCAATCCACACTGGGATTATGGATTATGTGATAGATTATGGCCCGAAACCCCGAGTGATTTACAAGGGGAGACCTGTGCCTAATGTTGCCAAATGTCCCGTTTTTGGCGGGACGTCCCGTTTTTCAGCCCTCTCAGGACGCGTCCCGCCAGCACTCTGAGCGGGACACCCAAAATCCCGCTTTTTCATCTAAGTAGCTAATTTGGCGCGGTAGGTACTTTAAAATAAATAAAAGAATCGGTCAGCGTGTTTAGTGAAATACCTACGAGATATTAAAAAAATACTTCATCACATTGGGAGAAGATGAGTGCCCATCAGTTCTTTGGGGCGTACTTCAATGATGAACAGACCGAAGCGTATCTCGTCTTTTTTCAGAATGCGATGAAAATTATACACGACACCGTATTGCAGCTGGAGAGTGACAGAATGTTATGCTTTGAGGCGTTTAACTTACTCAACTCAATCTCTCATCTCAAGAAAAACACATCAAGAAAAAAACAAACCAAACAATTAAAGACCAATTTGTAGGATTCACATGTAATAATTTGATAAGGAAAATGCCTGCTGAAACCCATTCCAATATCAAATTAAACTGCATGTAGTTTTTTAAAATCTTGTTACAATATTTACAATACAAGGCACGGTTTGATTTCGGCGAAAGCAATTCAATTAATAAGTTTCAACCATTTTCTCTGAATGCTAATTTTGATTATAAAATGGTCGTTGAAATTATAGAAAAACTAAATATTACGGCTGATTTCGATATGGATGCTTTATATGAAAAAAATTACAAAATCAAAGACGTTTTAAAAGCCGCTATTGAGGATGACAATAAAAAACCTATCGAAAAATGGCATAACATTTTTAAAACTCAAAACTTGCCTAATCGTCTAAACTTATACCAGTTTATGGTATCAATACTGGTGTCGAATGCATCGACTGCACGGGTTTTTTCTCAGGCAAATGTAACATGGACTGACAGACGCAATAAACTGTCGATAGAACATATGAAGGCGGAGGTTCGAATAAAAGTCAATTTTCAGATGTCTTGTCAAGAGTTTTATACATTTGTCCTAAAAGAAAAGAAAATGTTACAAGCGGCAAGATCAAGCTCAAAATATGAGTTCTATAAAAATAATTATATTTATGCATCGTTAAATAATTTAATATCGTTGATTCCGTACATTGCAACTTTCTTTTTTTTTTTTTATAGAGAAGAGGGTAGGACGAGCAAGCGGTCTCACGTGATGGTAAGTGTTACCGCCGCCCATGGACACCTGCAACACCAGGGGGTATGCGGGCGCGCCGCCGACCTTGCAAAATCCTATTCACAGCTCTCTTGAAGAACCCCATGTCGAACTTCCTTTTGCAAATAATAATATATTTTTGTTAAATATAATAAGATAAATTTAATAATAAGTAGTTTATCTTGGTAGTATAAGTAGTAAGTAATAGTAGTAGATTATAAGGTTTGATTGGTCTCATTAAAGTCTGTGATTTTGAATTAAAGAATCGTAACCATTGTTATGCATTTTTTCTACGTCCCGATTTTTTTTTGTCTCAGTGTCGCTTTTTTCCCATGTAAGTCACGATATTTGGAAAAAACGGATCTGGCAACACTACCTGTGCCCTACAATGAGACATTATAGGGTGATACAAGTATGATACCAGTCCTGCCCTCTCCGACTACCACTCGACAATTTGTTCGGATTATTTCTTAAGGTAAACATGTTATGGAATGAATGTACTCGTATTTTAAAGAAACCACCCATTTTAAAGAAACAAGCGCCAATTACGACATTTGAGTCATTTGAAAATATTTTAGTGAGTGTAAGTGTATGGAAAGATACGAATCTAGAGATCGTAGATATTCGATCTTTCCGTTTTAGCAATGAATTTACCAGTCGGTCTGTGGGTAATTTCTACAGCGAATGTACGAGTACACCAATAGTGAAGGGGCATCATTGTTTTTGAGGTTACGGCCTTTGGACATTTATAATACGGCTAAAACTAAAGTGAATGGAATTCTAAATTCACAAGAAGTATGTTTTTCTAATGTTCAATGATGTGATACGCAATCTATTCGTGAAATAAAGTCATAACTCACAGAATTAGCAAGCTAAAGTGACAATGGGCAGGACATATATGCCGCAGCAATGACAACCGATGGGGTATACGAGTCCTTGAATTTGCGACCACGAACCGAGAAGTGCAGTATTGGACGCGCTCCAGTTAGGTGGATCGACAACTTGAAGTTTTCTTTATATTGTAAATCGGGTCTGAACACTTATAATTAAAGTTTTTGTAAAGTCTAATTTATAATGTAAGTTATAATATAAGGGACTACCCCCTCTCTTCAGTCAAATCGTTACCACGGCTGATGTAACCCGTGCCGAAACCTTTATACGCGTTCAGACCCGATTTACAATGTAAAATGTGTACAAAACGCGAAAGTGTAAAAAGTTGAAGAGGTTTGTCTCGGTAGTGGCTAGATGGGAAGAGCAGAAGATCGTGTGTCGTGGCGAACTTTAGGAGAGGTCTATATCCAACGGTGAAGAGACTAATTGTATGGTACTTTGTATGTGGGTTATTCCCATTTTGTCTCAACTGCTTTCCGCAGCAGTGATTTTTCAACAAAACAAAGCTAAAAAACTGAGTTTCCGTAAACTTCGATTTAATTATGTCTTAAACCTTGTTTTTATTCTACTTTGTACCGTCTTCGGCGTCACGTTATGTTTTTCATGCTTTTCTACCGATCAATTTTCTACCTTTCTTACTGCTCAATTCCGAAATTTATTTCAAACTAGCAGTGCCAGCGATTTCGTGTGCGTGAACTTCAGAGTGATTCCCGTGGGAACTCTGTAACGGATCGGGATACAATATACCCTAAATGTTAACCCAGCTTATAAGTTATTATAACTATACCTAGTTTCATTAAAATCCATCCCGCAGTTTTTGTGTGTTGCGCATTCAGACAGATAGACAGACAAGACAGTCAGACTGAAAAAAATCCAAAAATTGTCGTTTTAGTCTCTGTATCACACGTACTTTACCGTGCAACGACTTTTCCAAAACTATTCCATGTACAGACATGGCTTTGTTACGATTTTATTATTATATATCTATCTATAGAAGATAATAAATTTCAGTAAACTTTAGTTATGCCGATGTCGGCCTGCTAGTTAAGAGTTTATATTTAGTTTTTGAGTCATTTCACATTATTTCATAATTGTTTCCCCACGCTAAATTAGGTGTTTATTTTTTAAAATCTTAATTTCTTCAAATAAAGGATGTTTAAAAAAAGATCACCCATCGAAAACAAAAGTAGCCCGGTATTTATTTACTCAAGTTCGTGTAATTGTAGGAATGAATCACACAACAAAGAAAAGGAAACTAGATAAGATATGAAGATCAGTTCAACATTTTTCAAAATGGCGTCAATCTGTATACCTACTTACCTAGAGATAATAATCGCCGCAGGCGTATCTATAAACGGTTGTGCAATTACGCGAATATGGATATAAACTGCATGCTAAAGAAGAGATAAAATAGAATATTCCGGAATTGTACTAAAGCGGATTCTCATTTGTGAACAGTAAAGATAGTTGATAGAAAGAATGCGCGTTCCCGACCCCGATCGAACAGGCCTTGTGTCCAGTTATAACAGTGTAAGAGTTATACAGTGAGTATACTTTTGCGGCGCCGCTCTTCGCTTCTAAAGTTAACATTTTATGAGTTGCTTATGTACCTACACAAAAAAAGATTGCAAGATAATTCGTCAGCCAAATACCCTACTGGCGGCTTTAGTTTCAGTTATAATACGATAATAATTATTCTGATTGGGAATTTATACGCGTAGCATAATTTTTTTTTCTGATATTCATAGCTTTTATTTCGGTCAATGTGGGTAGTCGCGGGCATTACTAATGTCATGTGTCCGAAGTACGCGTATCACGAGCGCGTGTCAATGTTGCTTGTGAATAAATGCGTGACTTACTTATCAATGTATTAAGGATATTTCTTTTTACGTCTACGGACATCCATCACTACAAGAAGTTGCAAGAACTATATTTTGATATCTTTTGACGGATTCATGTTTATTAATTTTAATTAAGTAGGTATGTTTTATTGGCCAGTTTATATAAGCAATTTGCAGTTATTACGGATTTTTTTAATGCAGAGACGGATTGTAATGACTAATGTTACTCGTAACTATTAAATAATAACTGTAAAACAAACTAATAAAATAAGTGAATGATTTGAGTTTTTATTGAAGAGACTATCCTTTGTAATGAAGTTGATAATCGTCATTTTAATGCAAATACTGGGAACAAAATGTAATAAAAACTGGTAGTTTAAGTAGATATATTATATGGTACTTACTGGCATAGTAAAGATATAACAGTAGTTGCACTTCGGTCCCGTTTGATGAAATAATTACTTTCAATACGCAGTGAAGCGCGGCGCGACGCCGACTGCAGTGTATTGTGAATGTTCAATGACATAATGTACAGTAGAGTCAATGTAATAGGCCACTTTTGACATTTCATTGAATTTGTGACGATATAACTTTGCATCGGTCCCATAAATCCATTTATGTTTATAAATTCATTACTGAACACTAAAAATATGTAACTTTGTTAATAAAAAAATATTAAATTGTCTTTTTATATCAAATTTAATAAGTTCGACGGTTAATTTAGTTGCTAAACATCATTATCAATTTATATTTCAAGAAATTTGAACCCCACTACAAGGTTACGCCTGTCCACATTTTTTAATTTTTAATAATAGGGATGTGATCTTTATAATCGAAGTAACTTGTAGAGAGAGAGGAATATCGAAAAAAGTTACCGTTACGATAAATAAACAAATTAAGAGAACAATAAAATTATTAAATAATTGACATATCATAATTTAAATAAATACAATTATTAATTAGTAAATACATTAAAAAATATGTAATTATATAAATATTTAATATATTATTTTAATTAAACTTAATTTAATATTTAATTTAATTAAACCTCATTTAATATATTAAAACTATATCTGAAATTAAAAAAAGAAAAAGTACGACCTATCTGGCCTATTTTACATATGGCGCAGAAAAGGAAAAGAAGTAACCCAGTTCTCGATGTCGATAGTTTTAATGGCGATGCAATTCGCAACCACATTTATGGTTATTTATTACATGAGAAAAGAGTATCCATCTAGATAAAAACATTTATGTTCATTAAAAGGAGCAGGCTTAGTTTCTGGTGGAATATCATCTTTAATAAAAACTGCGTGTACAAATGTTTCCATAGATGATTGGAAGAAAGAGAGAAAAAACAAAAAAATATAATGGAAGATTTTTAACTTGATTTAAGAATTGATAATAATAGCAACGATAGCAGTTTCAACGAATTTGATAGTTCCAACTAATCAACAATAATTTATTACGTATATAAACTGGTTTCATTATAATTCCCTTAATTACGCTTAACTTTGAAGTCATGTGGCATACGTAGAAGGTTTCCAATGCTGTGTATGCTCTAAAAATATTATTGCAGAATTATTTTTTATGAACACTACAATCGATTCACTAATATATGACTTATATATCGATTTTTGTTTTTAATCGATAATTGCTGTTAGATTACCACACTATGACATCCACTTTGACACTTGTCAAAAGTGGCCTATTACATTGACACTACTTTAGTTGCGCGTATTGATATGGCATGCACAGTAGCAAACCGCGACTCCTGTGTTTGTACAAAGATAATCTACTGTTATGTTTTTATTATGGTACTGGTAAGTTACACAAAGTAGTACAATAATAAGCAAAGGGACCAAATTGTCCGTTTGGACTTATCAACTTTTCTATTCTTTCAAGATTTTATAATTTAAAATTCCAATTTTTTTAAATAGAAATATGTTTTAACATCTTATTTTTAGGATAATACAATAAAAATGGTGAATGTACATACCACTTGTACAATGGGGAATGCTCTGAAGAATTGTTCAATACATATAACTCCCACCTCGGGTTTCTACAACCGCACCTCCCGTCACAGAAGTGCGGTCCGTGGACAATACAAAAAATGTTTTCTATTGGCTACTATGTATACTGTTTTCAAGTCTATAACACTAGTCTCTGAAATAGATACTTGTCTAATAGCATGATGCATTGACCTACAAGTATTCGACATTAGTCACTGATCGATTGAGCATTGAACAGTATTGCGTAGGCAACCCCGACTGAACTAATAGGACTCAAATCGGGTGTGGCTGGTCGACCAATTTCATCTACGGAGCAATTTATGACGTCACATCATTGTCCACTGCACTAAGTACGCCATAAAGTTGTTTGCGCATTGTGAGCTGCACCCAGCACTTATGACCCACCCTCCGCCGATGATAGTTTCTCCCATAAACGTCAAAATATATATTATTAACATTTACCGGCGGCCCCCGTTGGAGCCCGATTTCTTTATCATATTTCCTTATTTGATAGTGTGACTAGATAGGTATACAAGTAGGTACAATATAACTAGGTGACTTTTGTAAATAAGTAAGTACACTTTGCACACTAAAGAATACAGTGAAAGCGACTCAAATTTTAAATAAATAGGTATTGATACAAAAGGCGGGTCTTATCGCTACAGCGATCTCTTCCAGTCAACCTTTAATATATCAACGTTTAGATTACGTTGATGAATTTTGAAAGTTATTTTGAAACTAAATCACATAATAACAATAATTGACTTAGTCATAATTAACTAATAACAATAATAAATAACGCTGTAGTATAGGATTCCCTGTGTTGTGGGTTCAGAGACACATACAAAGACAAACACACTACCCAGACCATAACAAACATTTGTCTTTAAATATATTAATATCGGACCAGGAATAGACCACGGGAGCTCTACCAACAGGGCTAATCGTTCGTCACACTATATTGGATCGATTTTGAATTTTGATCAAAAGTAGATATCATTTTACCTTCCAGGATAAATACGCTACACACAGTGAAAACTGCATCAAATTCACCTAAACTCATAATATATCAAAATGTATTAAAAATAAAATCATCATATTAATCAACATCGGGAAAGTAGCGTGGGATGCCCTCCGATCAGCTAGAGACCGACCAGCTTAAGGAAAGTCGTCGGTAGTGACTGGATGAGAACAGAAGACCATCTGTGGTGACGGTCCTTGAGGCCTATAGCCTATAGCAGTGGAGCGACACTGGTTGATGGTATGGTATGCTATTAAAATTCATGTTACAAATAGAATATGCAAACATTTTGATATAAAACAAATATTTGATAGTGATTCAACAATTTCTTCACTTACTTTCCATGACGTCACTATCCGGAAGATACTTTCCTGTTCTACTAATTTCGCGAACAATACTGACTCAGAATAGATAAACCACGTACAAGTAATGTTGTGACACATTATATCTTTTCTTTAAATAAGGTGTCCTTTATTCATGTTATTGTCTCCAACGCCATGTTTGTTAACCGGTAATGAAATTGATAACAAAGCTAACTTCTATTCTAACAATACTGACGTTGTTCGCCGTTTCTGGGAGTCTCCGCATTTTCAAGGAGGAGCAGCTGGACGTGCTCGACTTAGGTAAGTCGAGCGGCCGAGTTATTCTTAATTTTCTCTCCCAGAAGACTGCCGTAAAATGTATTAACGCGTTTTGGACGTAGGTAGGTACGTGACTGAAAGCCAGAATCCATTTCCAATACGAGTACCATCCCATCAAGTGTGGAGCATTATAAGATAAAGCTTTTCTCGTGACATACACCCTTATTCCCTACTGCTCAACTGAAACGCTCAATTTTAAATAGTTGGGCAGTGGGGAATATATGTACCTTGTGGTAAGGGACTACGACCGCTCATGGACATCTGTAATAAACGGAGAGGATGCGCTGACGACCTTGCAAAATCCTATTTAGACCTTTCTCGAAGATCTCTGTGTGGTTGCATAAAGGAAAGAACTCTTCGAACAGTTCGTTCTATAGCCCAGAGTTTCGTGGTAGAGTTTTTAAATCGCACAGTGCTTGACACCCTCATGATAGACGCATCGCACGCGTGGTGCGGTTGACAGTTCCTCGGAGCATTTCCCATTGTTGTACAGGCGATAGACACGCAGAAGGACGCTATGTCTATCCGGACGCAGATTTCTACGAGAAAACAATCTGTGAAAGTGGGATCGTCGATAATTCGAATAATGCTTAGACGGATATACTATAATGGTATAGGAGGGAACAGTCGCTTTAATCAAAAGATTCAAAGAACTTTGAATATAGGGATTAGGTTAACTGTTAGAGTTCACATTTTGGCGTAATTACGTGTATATATGTATCCCACAACAAAAGCGTTTCTGTAAAAATGTTGCCAATCCCCACGACTGTTCGGCGCCCTGATAGTCCAGTTTGATCATGACAAAACACAGTACTTGGTTAATATTTTCAGTGTAATTGTTTCACCTACGGGAAATTGCGTGAAAAAATGAAACTGCGAGGAAGGAAATAGTAATAAGCAATTACCATTAATGTTATCGCTACATCTCTTTCGTATGCACAATGTTTTATTATGATATTATGAGCGCGTCGGGTCAACACTTCGATTACGTCGCCTTTTAGAAATTTTCCTGTCCACAATTAAAAAAATAAAATATCCATACTCGTAGATACAACATAAATGTGTGAGAGACGGTTAATTTAGTTTTTATAGAGCGTCTTCTCCGCTATTCATCGTTTCGTGAAGCCACGTTCGGGCTCTTTCGACGCAGTGTCTTTCTCCACCGCTGTTTGATCATCTCTTTCTTATTTATGATGCGCCATATAATTGCAGGATACTGTAACAATTATGAATGTGATTCATGGGACAGTGTAACATGATGCTAGGAAAGAAAGTGATAATATCATAAAACGAAAGTAAGGTTTTGACATAATAATAATGCAGGTTTTTATGTAATAATGACAGTAAAATGGCAGAGTATTTATTTAATAATTAACGGTCCATTTGATTGTCACTAGCGTTTCACCACGTCATTCGCAAAAGCAATGAGCTTTCAGTGAGATAATGACTTTTCGACAAACGTTATAAAATGTCTTGATGTCCTGTCATTGATTTAATGTTTACTAATTAGAATCGTTGAGGCGGGTTGTGCTTGAACAATTCTATTTATTTTCCCTGTACTTTCGGGACTGTGGGTTAGTTACAAAACCATCTAAAACTGGGATAAAGATCTTTACACGAAACCGCATCGGAATAGTATTAGAAGATGTTGAGATTAGCGCAACAATCAAACAGAAAGTTACACGGACAGACATTGTACTTTATACATGTAGAGATTAGAAGATTGATGTGTTTGTGTAACGGAGATACATGCGTCAAGCGTAGGCTTTACTATGACGGCGACGTAGGCAGATTACTTACATCGATTAATTGAACCTATTCACGCCATTCGATTATTACCTACCGACTAATTATACAATCGAAATCGCACACGCGACTTTGATCCCTAATTAACGGTAGCACAAACGGAATTTATTATCACGCCAGATTTCCGGCCGCTTTCCACATCCGTTTATCTGATGCAATAGACAGACGGAAAACATTTCTATAAGTATTCCGATTTTTACAACCTTTTTACGATTTTTACGGGGGGGGGGGGGGGGGGTGATTTACCTGGTGTTAAGTGCATATAATCACCCTAAATCGAGAATGGCACGTTGAGATTTAGAAGTGAATATAGAAAAAAACATTGGGAAGGATAGAAAATGGAGATGTAGACCACATGAAGATAGCTGCTGACGTACATTGATGGCTCCAAGGCCAAGGTGAAATCGTTATAAGTACGTTCACCATAAGCGGGAAAAAGTTGGTAGAACTATTCAATATGACACTGCAACGTTTTTAGTCCGAGAGGTAGGGGTTGTCCGTATATCAAAGAGTCTTCTTTCCAGGAATTTATTGATAGACGTATATACATATAGAGAAACTATTAAGTTTTTTTTTGTATTTCTAACGGTACTACACTCTTGCAGTGTCCCTTGTGCAAACAAGCGCTTAACGAGCTGTTGTGAGGTATATGTAAATATGTAAATGACACCGAGGAATTTTGCAGAGTGCAGAGGCAAATCCTCATGAATCAAATGAACAAGTGAGTCAATATTTAACGCATGGACTTTAGAATTTCGAAATAAGATCGTATAATTGTTTTTAGAATGTTGCGTTAATGACTAAGTTCTTAGGCGAGCCTTGGGAGAGGCCTATATCCAAGGTGGTATGGTATGTTAGGAGTTCTTAGGAATTTAGAAATAAGAAGTCCAGTAAAATACAATGCCTGAAATATTGTTACAATACGTCTACTGATTAGAGAGACTCCCAACAAACAGGCGTATCTTGAAGTGACTTTATGATATTCAGTAGACGCCGTCATTCACATTATGGCAAACCACACACGTTGACATATTTTGTGTCACGTATTTATCATTGTGTGTCTGATCGTTAGATGACATGGAGGCTAGCTGGCCATTTCATGGCCATTGTAATACGGACAATATGGAATGTTACACTTAATTGTTTCATATAATACATATTTCGACACCCTTGGACAGCAGGTGTCAGGTGGAGATAAGCGCTTCGTTCCGGAGACTTCAAATACGTATAACTTCATTCATTCCAATTTAATTAGGTACAGAAGATTAACATTTTTGATCCATTTTCAACTTTATGCCGAAGTAAAAAGAGTTATTATAATAGTAATTCTCAAATGTGTTTAACTTGATGTGCTGACTATTGTATACGTCTGAATAACCGTACTATTCTTTTGTTACAGATTTACCGGAATCGAAGGCGGAACTGTGACGTCACAACTCTTGAAAAACCGTGGGTTTACCGAGAATCACAGTTAAAGGACATTGGACTGCACGTCGTGGTGTTAAAGTCGTAGATGGCAGTGGTCTAAAATGTGCGTTAACGAAAATCGGCAGCCCGGGCTTTTTTACGTTTTGGTGACTTGAAGGCAATGAAGGTGAGTGTATTGGGTGACAGCAAGCCTGATTTTTTTTTATAGTAATGGTGGCAGACGGGCAAGCGATCCATGTGATAGTAAGTGGCTACCGCCGCCTCCAATATCAGGCGTTATGCGCGTACGCTACCGACCTTGCAAAATCTTATCACAGTTTTTTTTAAGAGCCCCATGTCGTAGCGTAATGGCAAGATCTCTTGTGGCAGTTCGCTTTCAATTGCACAGCCTACGGGTTCCCGGCATATAAAGATTTTTGCATCGCACAATGCGCAACGCATTCATACCGAGGAAATAATATAATAATATACAGATAAGGTTTCTTAATGAAGGCGTTATGCCTCTTCGCTGGAAGGCAGCTTTTATATCGCCAATTCATAAAAAAGGTTCAAAGAGCTCTCTTGAAAATTATAGACCGATCTCCAAGTTATGTCCGCTCGCAAAAATATTTGAACGCACTGTATACACTCAATTATGTAATGCCATAAATATAAAGCTTGTTAGCAACAGAATGGTTTTTAAAAAATAGGTCTTCAAATTCTTTCTCAATACTCTCCAATAAAGTATTTCACGTCTCCACTGTTCGCACTAACTATTGTAAAAATAGCTTTTTATTAAGGACATTTTCTGTATTCAATGATTAGTCATTTTGGAACTAAACTATTAAAAACTATTTTAAATACATTTCTTCAAAATCGTCTTAATATTTGATGTACCGACATATACATGCTGTCAAATAAGTATCGGTTTAGAAAAAAGAATGTCCGCGTAAAATGCCTGCGGAAAAATTTATTGCTGTTAGGTTGGCACTATTGTAGCTAATTCTCATGTAAAGTTTTGGCGCGATCTGTCAAATAGTTGTTTGAAAATTTTCATATTTGCTAGTTGACTTCGAGTGGACGAGTGGACAATGGAGTTTGCGAATTTTACAATGGATAAAAATATCGAACAAAGAATATGCCTCAAATTTTGTGTTGCCAACAATATTTCTTGTGCGGAATCATTGAAAATGTTAGACGACGGTGAGTCGACTATAAAAACAAGAGCATATGAGTAGTACGAGTTTAAAGCATTCAAAGTAGGCCGAGAAGTGGTTGAAGACTTGCCTCGTTCTGGTCGACCTTCAACGTCTTTGACTGAAAAAAATATCAACAAGGTGAAGGACATTGTGATGGAAAATCGTGGCGCTAGCTTAAGAGAGATAGATCAGGAACTAGACATGTGTCACGAATTCGTTCGCACCATTCTAATTGATGTTTTAAGTATGAAGTTTATTAACGCGTCGCGGCACAGCTTGTTCCGAAGGAACTGAATTTTCTTCAAAAAGATACCCGCCAACAGGTTGCTACATTCATGCTTGAACGAGTCAATGCGGATCCCATATTCATAAAATGCATCATAACGGGTGACTAAACGTGGGTTTATGAGTTTGGCATGTTAACCAGCCAAAAAGCTTCGGAATGGCGCTTCGATAGCGAACCGAAACCAAAAAAACACGTCAAAGCCAATCAAAAATCAAAGTCATGTTAACTGTCTTCTTTGATTCTCATGGTTTTGTCCACTCAGAATTTCTTCCAGACAGTCAATAAACATTATTATCTGGGCGTCATGAGGCGATTACGAGAGAATATTCGTCGGAAAAGACCAGATTTGTGGAACAACAATTCTTGGATACTGCACCACGACAATGCGCCGTCTCACACCTCAATCATCGTACCGGAATTTTTAGCCAAAAATTCAACAAATTTCATCGTCTAAGCACCATATTCGCCAGATGTGGCCCCGTGAGACTTTTTCATATTTCCCAGACTCAAATTACCACTTCGTGGCAGACGTTTTGAGTCAAAATTCGCAAAAAGAGCTAAAGGCCACACCGGAAAGTGCCTATAACAAGTGTTTCGACAAACGGATTATTCGCCGACGAAAGTATATTCCGTCAAATGGTGCCTATTTTGAGGGCGACAAAATAAATTTAGACGATTGAAGCAATATTTTTTGTTTTATTAAGAAATTCCCGAAACTTATTTGTATGATGTATTTATGTCTATGATTTAGTGCAATTGAAATCGCAACTCGCACAATGCCCGTGTATTCGATATGAGAACACGCTACTCGTATATCGATGGGATAGAACGTTTACGTAATGGGGAACTAATCAGTACCCACCTAAGTGACTTGTAACTTGTAATCCGTCATGTTAATTTGTCACGGTTGATCTGTCGGCCCGTGTCGACCTTATCTTGTGGGGCCACGGCAACTAATTGCAATGCTACTCTAATTATCATGTTTAAATCATACCAGTATTATTACTATATCCGTGGGAATAAGTTGATTGTTCGAGATATATAACATTTCAAATAAATGGTTCTATGTTGTATCATTTTCGATTTACAATAAAAATATATATTTCAATCCAAATCTTCAAATTTACCTTTGAAGATTTCGATAGAATTAATAAGGTTGGGAAGGATGGAGAATAGGAAATATAACGAGACGAGGAGTTTCTTTATCCCATTACAGGTTTCAGTCCGTTTTGGGGAGGGGTATAATGGTATAAGGTAATTCCTTTATCTTATCATATTCTCTACTCAGTGGGATAGGAGGGGATGGAATGGGATAAAAAGTAGGAAATATCATTATGATAGCTTTCATTTTTTAATTCAATCTTATTTATCTATCTTTACATCTTATTGGCATGCCCAGCTATTGCTCCGTATTGGGACGAGTTGTAAAAACCTACGAAAAAAATTTATAGGCACGTGTCATCAATTACACTAGTCTTTTTTGCGATTACCCTAGTGAGAAACTCCACCACAGTAATCCTATCACTATCAACAAATTACGTGTCTATTAATTCCGGTAATAACGTCATTCGTAATAGGTAAATCGTTTTCGGTGTATTTATTATCTTATCTATGTAGCACTTACTACATAAAACACACCCAGTGTCAAATACCCAATCCATCGTTTTATTATTTTTTAAACACTATATTATGCACATACATTTTTATTTTACTTTATACTCGTATTTAATAGTACATTACTGTCCAGGCCCGAAATAAAGCAATTGACGGCCAAGTAATATTGGAAGGACGAGGCGAAGCCGAGTCCCTAAGAAGTGATTTTAAAAGGACTCGGCTTCGCCTCGTCCTTTTAAAATAATCGACGCCGTTAATTGCTATTTCGGCCGAGACTTGTATAGTATTTTCTCTAATTTGCGAGGAAACAATAAACAAATTAATTCAAGAAACAGAAGTTTTCCGAGAAAGAATTCGCCTTTTTTCAGTTTTCCACTTGATGAAATCTTTATGTGCCTTTTCATATTTTTCTCTCGATTTCGGTGGTAACAGGTTTTCAGAAAGTATCTTTGCTTCTTCAGCTATGTCAGGTGGCGTTAAATCTAATTCACCTTCCAACGAACCAGTACTCATTGTTTATTAGACAACTTAAAATTGTGATAAACTTATGAGAACATAACATCCACAATACAGAGTAGTTATCTGATTTTCATTCCCGCCAATTCGACTGCGCGCGGTCTTTGTTCTTTTTTTAAACTTTTGAAAAGAAATGCACATTCAGCCTTTATAATAATAATAAATATCGTGTACCTAAAAAAACCTAATTTGTGTTAGTGTGCACTAAAAATAACCTCGCTACTGTCCAGCATTCTCTATTATTGTCGTGTTGAAAATTGCTGACGTGCGTACAGAAAAGAGCCGATTGACGTATTCCTTTTTTAAAATAATGAAGCCATTTCCGAGCAAGTAGGAGAAAAGTATCTTTATATTAACTGCTGGATATAAGTCTCTGCCAAGGCTCGCCACCAGAAACGATCCTCGTTCTGGTCCTCAAATAGTCACAAAGTCTACTTGTGCTACACAAGTAGTCGCAATCAATTAGATAATACTATAACACAATAAATAAACAAAAGTAAATAAACCGAAAAGTGATCACTAATAAATAAACAGCAACATTAACAAAGGGGCTTTATGGCGGGAACTCGATAGGTGAAGTTGAGTTTTTGTTTGATTATTGTTAAAATTGTGTATTAGGTGTTTTGTGGTTTAATGGTGATAGTTCATTAAACTTCGAAGTGTTTTTCGTGCGTGGTATTTGTGATAATCAAATAAAAGGGTGAGACTGCGTGTTTCGTGTGCTTCCAAGGAGTCCTCTTCTGTCTTCAGTAAACCTACTATCGCTTCACTGAGCAACTCCTGACGCACTTCGACGGGACTGGACATTGACAGGATATGTTCTAGAATTGAATTGAAATTTGAAATTGTTTATTACGAAGAAAACTTGACACAAGCAAAATGTACTAATTGCACCATCGCCATATATGAAGAAAAAAACACTCAAAAATTGTGCAATACATAGGTTCAGATGTTATAAGTTAAAATATGTTGTTATAATTAATTTTGTTCGACATATTTTTATATTTATTTAAGTTAAATTAAATAAATCTAGTTCATTAGCTCGAGGAACAAAAGTATTTTAGTATACATGTCCAACAGGTGATTTATCTGTTTCTAAAATTTCTCCTCGAATATTTCTTTCAGTAAACACGGTGACAGTGATCACGAGTGTGTGTGTGTGTGTGAAGTATGATACAGAAATGTATGTAGGTATATTAGTTATGCACATAAGATATGAAAATCAAAAATCTGTATAAATTCAATACACATAGACACATACGGTTTAACCAATTCACTTCGATTCCGAACATTTCTCTCAAGATCTCCGAGAGTTTTGGGGTCCTTGGCGTCGATATTTCGAGCAAAGACGAGTTTCGGAGTCATTGGCGAGTAAGACAAAACTTGCTAGTAAAAAGCTCGGTGTACTGAATAGAGCAAAGCAGTACTTCTTTTCAGGGCAACGCTTGTCGCTTTATAAAGCTCAAGTTAGATCTCACATGTAGTACTACTCACACTTCTGGGTTGGTGCACCGTAGTACCAGCTGGAACCTCTTGACAATTCGGATAGCGCGTCGTTGGACGGATCCAACGACGCGCTATCCGAATTGTCGACGATCCCACTCTCACAGGTGGTTTATAATCACTCAGCTTCCGTAGAGATGTTGCATTTCTCTGCGTTTTCTTTCTACCGCCTTTATAATGGGGAATGTTCTAAAGAGCTGTTCAATTTCATATCAACTTCGGGTTATTACCATCGCACCGCTCGTTAGCGTCGTGTGATTCATCTCCATTTCCTTGACATAGAGTGGCTGCGTACAGTGCGGTCAAAAAGACACTTTATACCGCGAACCTTATAGGTGAACTACCAGCTGAGATATTTCTGTTACGCTACGATATGAAGGTCTCAAAGGTCGGCAGCGCACCCGCAAGTCCCCTGCAGGTGTTATAGGTGTCCATGGGCTGCGGTAACCACTTACCAGCATGTGGCTCACCCGCTCGTCTGCCGTCTATTCTATGTAAAAAAAACAATCAATTTCTGATAACTGAAAGAAATGATTCTGCAATGAAGAGATATTTCTGTGTTTTGTAAAAACGACTTTCTAGCGACATGAGTTGGAACAAACTAACCAGCACGAGAAGTAGGAGCTTAGCGCCAACTTTAGGCACGCAACATCGGACTGCTTATGTTATCTATCCCTCTTTATATATGGAATAAACAAAACGGATTAAGAACAAATATTAAAAAACTTTATTCAATGTGTGAATTTCAAAATTTCTCAGTACGCAGTTTGCTTCCGTAGTTGGATTTTAGTTTTAGAATTTAATTATTAAAATATGTATTTAATTTAATTTTTCTATTATATTTACAAACTTAATTTAGAATTGTTTGCATGACCTAAAATTCTTGGTGACAGTTTATTTTTGGAACATCGCGGGCTATCACGAGAAGGGCGTAGTATTAATGTACAGTTTGAAAGGTCAAAGTCAAAGGCACAGGGGACGTGTTGGGAACAGCGGCGAATGACCGACAATAGCGGCGAGCGGCGATTGGAAGTACATACTACATTGTCTGGAAATTGTAGTTGTAAAAACTTCTTGTTTTATAATTATACATTCCTTTATTCATCGCTTCTTATTTCACTCTACACACATTAACAGCAGTGAAGGACGCAGGTTGGTGAGAGCGCGGTGGTTTTTCAATGTCAGTATGCGACAGGCTTGCAAACAGTCCGGTTTTGACGCGATATCTCCGTGTCCGGTTCTCTGCATGCGACTGATTGTCCAGTTTATTCACTAATTTTAAAGATTACCCGAGAATATCCTTTACTTGCCCACAATCTATTAAATACTGTATTTAATGTCAGTGTAATCTGTATTGGCCATTAGCATTGGCAACATAATTGTTAAACAAGTTACATAAAAGGCTGTAGATTACACAAATAAATAGTTCTTTTCTCCACATACCTACACAAACATTCTTCCTATAAATTAATTAAATAACGTTAATATTACAATTTTTGTGTTTGTTATTCCAAAGTCACTTGATTTTACGTTTCCAATGATACTTTAATTTGTTTTTTTAGTCTAGACGTCAATTGACAACAATTGTAAAAGAATCACTAAACAATCCTGTCCAGTTGTAAAAAACTGGAAAGTTGGCAAGCCTGGTATGCGATAATAGAGGGGGCCACACACTGGCCATACATCGCCGTAAGCACGTTCTCCACGTCCGCGTCGCTGCACGCTGCATTCAAGAAAGGAAAGAAAGAAGGAAATGATTTAGTTGTACACATCATAATACGTAAACTAATTATCCAAACACGGTAGTTTATTTTATAGAAAGAAGCCGGCAGACGGGCATACAGTTCACCTGGTGGTAAGTGGATACTGTCGCTCATGGACATGCGCGATACATGACAATCCAGAGTGACAAAATCTGTCACTCCTCCGGATGCGCTGCCTACTTTTTGAGAAGTAGTAATTGATTTGGAGAAAGGGTTGCGAAAATGGGGAGGATTAGAATGGAATGAAATGAGAATTGGACTCTGGCATATCTCACTCACTACCGAAACACCTACGTACCTTAGGAAATAACATATAGTGGGAAAAGCAGTACATTTCTGTGAGAGAGGGGTGACGTGGTCAGTCGAGTGCGCCGAGCGGCTGTTGGATGGCAGCGTGCACCTTCTCCTCCCAGTGTAATTGTGTGTCAACAAAAGAGTCTGTAGCTCAACATCAAAAAGGTCAGATTGTTGAATTTTAGCTACAGGCAATCGAGAACTGGCAATCTGTAATTGATGGGCAATCTAAGAGTGACTGCTAAAACAACTAAGACAACTAAACTAAAACTAGTAAGTGGATGGCGAGGAGTGGATACTCCTCGCCGACCACTTTACTCACCGCGCCGCTACCGTTCATCACTCCGAAAACATGAAAAACGAAGTTTCGGCCGATATTTCAATAGATTCCTACCACGAAAACGTTCACGCGAATGATCTGAACAGCCCGAACGAAGTCCATTTGACATTTGAAACTACTCCGATCGCACGAGACAACGATAGAAATTTCGATTCAGATAAGAAATTCTTGGAGATCAAACGCCATATTTCACGATAACAACATCTCACCTTTTAAATAATCGGGAATACTCGATATATAGAGCTCCGAACAAAGAAAAATCAGAGTAGGGTTAATAGCACTTCGTACATTCGAACTTCGGTCGGGTCCGAAACTTTGGAAGCGTAAAATCAGAGTAGACTCCGTCCAACTTATCAGATTATTTTTATTGTTTATGAAAGATAAAAAAAGGAACATCGCAGTTTTATGAATATTTTTATTGAAATTGCTCATTTAATAATGATTCGTGGTTGAATATGGGTAAAAGGGCATCGCATACTACTTTGAGGTAGTTGGATCGTGGATGTACTCGTAGTAGTAGGTAGTAGTCGAGTCGGATTCTTTGATGATATATCGTGGAAATTACGAAGGTTGGTTGTGTTTGATGTTATCGACAAGGAAAACAAAGCGACTGATTTCATAGACTTATCTATGAATCACGAGGGTACAACCTATTAGGATTTCTATTTTCAAAACAACAATTGTGGCAATAGGCAAGTATTAAATATAATCTATATGAGTTTTAACTTTTTTAGAGTTCCGTCGGAACGGAGGAAATTTCGCACCTTCGGTGGAATAAAGCCGTGAGACGAAAATAATTTTTCAGGAGAGCAAAAAAATTGTAAAATGTAAACTTTTTATAATTTTTCTTATTATTTTATTATTTTTATTTTCTATAAAGTGATATCTTATGCATATTAATTTTACGGATTTCTTTTGTAAAAAATATTTTTACAACATGAACATTGACATGAATGATACAAGTGCAATAAATACACTATTACTACATATTACGAAAAGAGAGTGGCTTTAATTATTTGATTGAAGTCAATAACGTAAACAAAATCACAAAATATTGTATTATTAAAATTGTTATAGGTTATTTAATAAAAAAGTATAGTTGTGGTTATTTCTATACCAGAGATTTTTTATTCCGATAAGATTATTAGATAAAGTGTATTGCTGTATAAAAAAAATATCCCTAATATCGGGCTAATATCGGGGTAATTTTTAACAACTAAAGAATAAAATGAAATACTTTTTTTAAATGTAGGTAATGTAATTATTTTTATAAAACAACCATATATTATTATGACGCGTGTGCATTTTGACCAATTTAACTTTAAAATTTGTAAAATGATAAACTTACTTTTTTAATGAAGTCTATATATCATAGATGTCTATCTCTGGTTTTGTGTTAATTTATGTAATACACACAGAAAATACTATTTAAAATGTATTATGCACTCGTTTCAGTAGTGAGTGAGATATAACAGAGACTATTCTCATCCCATCCCTTCCTTTCCTATTCCTATCCTTTATAAAGGAGAGTAAATCATAGTAGAGTGGAATAAATTCCATTATACTTTTTGCAGGTAATAATCAAGTCCGTCCTGTCAAGTTACTAACTAACCATCTGATTATCATCTAATAGAATTAGAAGATGAAATATTAATATTAAATTAATTTGCAATACTTGACACAGAAAAAAAACCTTATTCATTGTTCCCTTTTTAATATTTTTTTCAGTCATCGTAGTAGTATTATGGGTTAACACGTTTAAAACAAAAAATACATGAAAAGAAACCTGTAAACAAATAATTTTATCTAATTTCACAATCGGAGGTGATAGTGTCACAATATCGTAATAACGTCGAGTGGAGACTCTGTTATCATAAGCTCTGTTAAACGATTAGATAAAATTTTCACGAAAATTTAACGCCATTTCGCTTTCAGATGCGTGGGAAGATTGCAGCAGATCTGACAGTTATAGCGATCCTCACACTATGGATTCATACGACACAATCATCAAGACAGTCACCAAAGTGCCCCATAGGATTCGAATTGGCTTATACTAAATCGAAAGGGGAAGCAGTATGTTACCGCTTAAAAGGTCCAGAAACCTTCGCAGACAAATTCAAGGGCTGCGCTGGCAACCGCTACACTTTCAAACTGTACACTGAGCTGGCAATTAAATACCCTTCATTTTTAAAACTATGGGGTGAATATAAATCTGCATATCCTGGAGGACCCTTCATTGATTGGTCTTACACTGAGTCAGCTGGAGATTTACTAGTACGATCCTATGAGTTCAATGTCCCATACGATCTCGTCAAAGGACTCGACGAAGAATGTCTGTTTATAGAAGATGTTCCAAACGCCAGAAATAATCCGAATTTTACTAGTGCAAGATGCGATGAACAGTATTACAGGTTTTGTATGGTCGAACCTTATTCTGATAGGCAATACTCGTGTGAGCAATTCGAAGATTCGTGGAGGTTTTGGACTCCGAGAACCACGTGTTTGGCACGTGTTACGGCACTCGGCGGAGGTGCAGTAAGGGCAACGTGGAAGCAAGCTACGGAGCTATGTGCGAAGAGAGGAGCATCCCTTCTTCACAGGGGTTGGGTATATGCGAACAATATGGTGTTTCAACCAACTAGAAACATGGACATTCCTTTAGGTGCCGTTATAACTGCTGATGGGTATAATATTATTTGGAGTGACACTGAGGACGGCAATAATCAGGTAAGTGTTCTTTTTAATAACCAATATTTTTGACTTATTTTGTTAGTACTTAGTTTATTTAATGTCCTATTGGAAATAGTAAGCGGTGTTTGTTACCTGGTACGAATATTTTTTTTTTTTTTCATTGAAATCCTTTTGAATTTAGAAAACTTAACTAATATAAATGGACATAGGATATCTTTGAGTTCCTCAGGAAATCGAGACTTTGTAAATCTGAGGTTTTCTGCAAGATTTCGATAAAAGAGAGCGACGCCAGGTTATTAGTGTCATATTAACCGGCAGCACCACACGGTCTGAAAAACGTTACGCGCTGTTGAAAATTTTAACTAATTAGTGTCGACGAATTTTTTAATGAAATTTCTAGTTTGGGTTTATTGTTTATTTTCAAATGTTGAAATGTTTCGTGGTTAAAATTCTATCTGAAAATTTCCTATTACTCTTTTATTTTTCTATGTTGCAAGGTTGCCCGGAAGAGATCACCTTGGCGATAAGCGCCTATTTAATTCAGTCATTTAAAGATATTTTGATGTTACACATGTAATACTAATAACCACTTATAAGTAATAAAGAGTATTTGCTTAATATTATTATTGTTGGATTATCGTTGGTCAACTAATGTTATAGCCATTAGTTAATACCTTACAGACGAAGATTGTTAATAACTAATCAATCATTGAAATCAAATTGAAATCAAATTGAAATCATGTTTGAAATCAGTATTCAATACAAATTTTGACTTTAAGCGCAAGATATTTCAGTTCTAATTAACTAACAGCATCTTATTTAATGATGTCCAGGATGTGTTTTATATGTTTTAAAAATTATAATTATAAAATGTGAAATCTAATTAACGTTTGGTAAAAAATATTGTGAGAGAGCGGACTGTAAATCTTGGTGAATTATATACATGGCCATGACAGCGAAGCGAAACCACGGTTCTTCTTTGCATTACAGGAAGTATATTTCCCAGCAGAACCCCATAAGATTATATCAAATTTTGTAAATCCTTGGAGTATAAATTTTAATGAATGTACTACAAATCAGTACATTTAGAAACAAGAATGCGTACCGCATTAATAAGTTCTTGTTATTGCCAATAAAAAGGTATACCTTTCATAGATTGAAGAATGACTTCAGAGTAAATTTTCCAATTTGAATCAATAATAAATACAATTATAGTTTCTTTGTTACATTAATTATCGTTTAATTATTTTTGTACGTCAATTGTTGTAGATAATTCAATTGTAGCGTGGTCCTGCCAGAATGTATACTTCCTAGCTACATAAGAGGCCCTCGTAAATCCTTGGAGTATAAATTTTAATGTAGTACAGAAACACTTTAAAACAAGTGAAACGCTTGTTTTTAAATTTTCAATTTTAAAATATATGTAGTAACAATATTTTGTACGGCAAAGAAAAATGAGATAACTATAATATTTGTAGAAAACCAGCGCCTACCACTCGCCTGCCCTATGATACTATGAGTTTTCTCCCCCTCTAGCTTTCTTCCCCTGCAGATCGCGGGGCCCTGGGCTGCCCGTCAAGCCCACTCCTAATCCGACTCTGGCGGCAATGTGGTAGAATAAAACAGTTTCCTTTAATTTGTTTTAGATACCCGTGGACGAATTAAATTCATTAGGTGTCAGTGCTACAGATCGGATGAGTCTCTCCAGTATACAAGATAAGACAACGCTAGCCCTGAGGTTTCACGAGGAGGATGACGTGAAGGGAGCTGCAGTCATCAATTCCACGTTATTCTACGACGTTGTTTGCGAGCGCTCTATACATTTGAGGAACGTTGATATGAGAGTTGATGTGTACTCGTAAGTAATATGGCCTTTTTCTTTAAAAAAAATAAAAACTTATACTTTTTTATATATTTTAGTTACTTACTTTTTATTTTACCTTTATCATTTATTGTGTAAGAATAATTGACAACCATTCTGCTTTCTACTAGATCAACTGACACACTTTGTTTTTCATAGCACTATTCTACTGTACATTAATAATACGAGTACACATACGAAGGGAGGTCCAGAAGTTTCCGGCGTCAGAAACAAAATGGACACTCAAGTTCATGAAACTATTTTTATTTTTCAGTATAGTCTATTTGAACACACTTTTCGGCTCGTTTAAAATTAGCATTTCTATCCCAGTATAAAAATAGTCAGAAGTCTTGTCTTCAAAATGGGCGAAAACTGCAGCGGTCACTTCATCATAAGTGGAATATCTACTACCCCTTAAGTCCACCTTGATTGCTTGCCGTAATTACTCTATAAGGTTAGCATATTAGCTTACAGTCACCGTAGTATGACATTCTTTTAAGTCTATAAGCAATTATCCTTGACAATAATCTTTTTAGTGGACTGAGTCACCTTTGCCTTTATAGGCGGTGCTTCACCAGAACGACGCCACTACATCGACTCCCCTTCGCAAAGGGGATCATAGTAACAACCCCAGTAACAATTGACTCCAAAAAATCGTTTCCGTTTCTCTGAAAGGGAGGCCTTAGTTCCTTAGAGCACGTTACTCGTTCACTACACTGCACACTTGAAAGAAGTGTGCCACCCACCTCGCACCAACTAGTATCCTAACGGCTAGTTTTTGAAAGCCTTGTCCTAGCTGCTATTTTTTTTTGTATTTAGATATCGGTCGCTCAGAACTTCTTTTTCCACTAATTTGATGTTGTTTGGAGTGAGTGTCTCAACGTGTCGACCGGAGCGAGGTGGACTCTCGTCCTAAACGAATTCGCTTACATTGCTCTTTGATGGCGGAAAATGATGGAGAAGTCCCTGTACACATTATCCAACCTTTTATTTGATATCAGTCGTACAGACAACTTCCTTTGTTAGGAACTTAATCATGGAATGATATTCCAGAACATTTCAAACATTTTGCGATATCCGGTTGTTCTAAGAGTCGAGGATTTAAAATTAATTTAAAAATTATATATGAATTAGTAGGATAAATGACAATTAGAATGACTTATAATTTTTTTTAGACGTCTAGAAATATATCAGGTCAGAAACTTTTGGACCTCACTGGTATGTTTTACCAATGCAATATAATTCATTTAATTAATTAATTTTGGTAAGTAAAAATATTGATTATTAAAATATGTGAAGATAATATTTCCATATCAATATTTATTACTGATTATTTTTTTGGATAATGTTGGCGACTCGACGAGAAGTTATTTTAATTGGTAATTCGACAGCGATTATAAAACATTTATGTTATAACGAATAATTTAAAGACAAAACAGGATTACACAATTTAGTAGATATTATTAGTAATTGTGATGGCCGTGCATACAACCAATGAATGCCTGCATCAGTCACGGCAGCTCGTAAAAACCCAGTCCAGATTACAAGTTAGTTTTGTAGCTGTACCTAATATTTTCAATTTTAATTTAGCATGCAAACAACTAGGGTACGCGACTGTGTTCTTAAATGATTACCGCAGTATCTAGAATCACTACATAACTTTAAAAATAATTTCAAGCAAATTTTATATTTAGGTGTATTTTATACACTGAAGTATCAATATCTAGGAAACTAGTCGACAAGAAAGTATTTTTCTCAGTTACCATACTCTACCATCAGCGTGTGTCTCTCCACTGCTAGATACAGGCCTCTCCCAAGGCCCGCCATCACACATGGTCTTCAGTTCTTCTCAGCCAGCCACTACCGGCGGCTTTCTTCAAGTCATTAGTCCACCTGGTCGGTCGGGGGGCGTCCCACGCTACGTTCTCAGATAATGAGACGTTTCTCAGATAATAAACATATAATTTAATTTGGTTTTTGACTACCCTTTCAGCGATAGGCGGATAAAGCTACTAATGAACGATTCAGTCGATGACAACGGAATCTACTGCTTCACGGATTCCTCGGCATACTACCCAACTTCCGTGGAAATCAAACGCGATAACGATTCTGTTTACGATCTGAAACCAGCTAGAAACGGATACTACTGGTGTATGCATTATGACTCCACTAACTACCGAGTTGCCGAGTCCAATAAGGCTCTTTTCGTCCGAAAAGACCGATCGTTAGAAAACCTTTTCGCTATTAAGATTAGGACAATAGATGACTACGATTTGAAAGACTTGGACAAACTTTATAAGTTTTGGGAAAAGAGCTTGAGAGAGTACATCTTATGTCGAACGAGGTTCTATGAAATAAATGGACATAATAATATATCTGACGAAGCCTTTCTTCAAGAGTATAATTTGCAAGTTTTTAAGAAGAAAAGACCAGATTTGCTTTGGAGGGTGAACGTTATAGAGTCTATGAGGTTAAAAAGGGTTTTAAGGGATGGGAAGACGGCGTTGTTGCATGTTGATATCAGTCCTGAAATGAAGCAAGCTCCCCCTGGAAAGTGGGGGAACTTGGAAGTATTATACATGAAGCCGGCGTACTACTGTCCTGAGACTGACTTTTCTCCTTTTGCGGAACTGGGTGAGTGCCTATTGTTCATAATTACGTCATACTTTCACAAGTGTGACGTATTCTTACTAAATTATTATTAGTACTTACTAATATTATAAGTGAAAAAGTTTGTTTGTGATAATCGTTTCCTCTCTACCCAAGGCAGAGATCAGCAGAGAGAGATGGCAGAGATATTACAATGTCTGTTACTGTCCTGTTATGTTTTCATGTGCAATAAAGAGTTTTATCTATCTGTCCATAGTTTACTATATATTTTTTGTGTGTTTCGGTAGAGAATGAGATATTCTAGAGCCCATTTCCTATTTCATTCTATCCTCTCCTATCACATTGAATGAAGAGTATCACTGCGTAAAAGAAATTCCTTAATGCATTATAATTTTCACTTCTCATACCACCTCACCCTAAAGAGGATTGGGAGGTATAACGAGGAAAACTCGTTCCGTTATGTTTCCTATTCTCCATTGTCCAAAAATTTATCGGATTCGATTTTTAAATATTATTAATAAGTAGAAAATGGGTTGGTGAAATTTTAATTTAGAAGTATAACGGGACGAGCAAGAGAATAATGCAATAAGAAGTTTCTTTTGCTCTGCATTTTATTGCAAAGGATAAGATGGGAAATGGGCTCTGACAAATCTCACTCACTGCCGATACAGGTACATTGAAGGGAATAAATAGCACAGGGATGGAAAATGTAATGCATTTTACTGTAGTCTTCTGTGAGAGTCTATTTTAGTCAGTTAGTTTTTTTACTTTACGACCGAACACAAGATATACAATGCATTGTCTAAAAGTTGGCACATTAGCGTGTTGTTTACTGTACAAACGGATTCAAGCATCGCGTTTGTGCTCTCAGCTGTAAACGCAATCGTCTAATTATCTCATTGTTTCTGAGTGCCGAGTTCAGAGGTTAAGAGGTGATACAGACGGACAGACATTCATGAACCTTTTAACGGGCTCATTAAGACCTAGTACCTACGTGCTAAGATCAGGTTATACAAGTACTCGCGGTTATACAAATACAAGTACATTTATTCGCGGCTTCACCGCGATTTCCCTTGGGATATATATTTGTGTTAGGTAGTAGGGCCTTACCTATGAAAGTGCCGTTTGTTCATGGTGGCCACTTTGAACTTATCTTGCGTTTGGCTTGGAATTTCAAATTCCAATTAGATTTAAATTTAAGACATTCTTTTTCAAAATCAGTTATTCACTTGTTTTTCTGTCAAACCACTTTTCGCTTAGAGAACTTTGTGTTTGCGACCATGAAGAAGTTAATAATTCGCGCTCTTTTCGAATATGAGTTCGGTCGTGGCAGCAATGCAGCACAGACCAAACGCCGCAAACGAACGCGCGGTGCGTTTTTGGTTTGATCATTTCCCTTCTGGAAGTTTCGAACTAGCCCCATGGACGACCGGAGACTAAAGACAATAATGACGAATTGAAAGCCATAGTGGAAGCGGATTCATCTCAACCACGTCTGAGTTCGCAGCAGCCTTCGGCGTAAGTAACAAAACGATTTTAATTCATTTGCGTCAACTCGGGAAAGTGAAGAAGCCGGGATAGTGGGCACCGTTTGAACTTAATGAAACTCAGATTCTGAATCGTTTTGTCACTTGTGACGAGAAGTGGATCCTGCATGATAATTGTAAACGTTCGTCGAAATGGTTGAATCCAGAAAACACAGCCAAACGTAAACTGAGTCAAAAGAAGCTCACGGTGACTGTAAGATGGTCCTGTGCCGGTATTATCCACTACAGCTTCTTGAAATCTGGCACAATAATTAATGCAGATGTGTAGCTTACACGGTAGCTTAGAGCGCGGGCAATTATTTATTAACTTTATTTTTCCATTTTTACTATAAGGAAAGTCAGTGACCACAGGATGCTTCACCTTCACATGCGTGGGGGATTTCAACGAAGGAGTCCAATGGGTGGAGACAGCTGTCGAAGATTGTACCACCAGACCATCACAATGGGTGGACACTGCCATCACTTTCAGAGACCCATTTCCATCCTCCTTTGTGGTTATTTCTGAAAAGGCTCAACGAACTTCGGTAAGTATTATTTCACAGGGGAAAGGTAAATGGCATGATAAATGAAAGGGGAAGGGTAAATGGCATGATAAATGAAAGGGGGAAGGTAAATGGCATGATAAATGAAAGGGGGAAGGTAAATGGCATGATAAATGAAAGGGGGAAGGTAAATGGCATGATAAATGAAAGGGGAACACTTAAATGGCATGATAAATGAAAGGGGGAAGGTAAATAGCACGATAAATGAAAGTGAGGAAAAGGCGAATATCATGACAACCCGGTAACCGAGAGGTGTAAAGGTTCGAATCTCATTTTAGACTATCGACAAGCACACGTGGATGGTGAAAACATGTTAGTTATTTTTTTACAAATTCTTAATTATTAATGTGTAATGTTCAAAGGATAAAATTTAATATTTAAAGGATATAATAAGGGAAGGGATAGAAAGTGAATGTTTAACGATTTTTGAGGTTATTGATATCTTCCTGGTATTATTTATTGTTAGACAGATGTCAGTTTTTACTAAACAGATTTCTCTAGTGTAGGGTACCAGGTCATCATCACTATCGTGTTAAAATATTTTGAGATTTGGTACATCCTTTGCCACATTATTTTATGTTGTATTTCTAAATAATTGGGTAAAAAAAATTGAAATGAAATAAGAGAAAAACACACTGAAAAATGTGTTGATGTTAATGTTATACGAGTATATTTGCGTCTTTAGTGCTTTAGTTACTCTAAATATCATAGATAGGTACTTACCGACGTACATACTTAATTCAAGGATGAGTTATTACTAACAGTGAATTATTTAGATTTCTTATTATTCTGGAGATATATTGATACACAGTATATAAATATACTCGTACATATAAAAATATTCATATCTATCACTCCATATTACTCAGCTCCTTGGGTACCTAGAGGATCACCAGCTGATTAGCGACCGTCAATATGGATTTCGGCATAATCGCTCGGCTGGTGATCTTTTAGCGTATTTAACACACCGCTGGGCTGACGCCATTGAGAGTAGAGGCGAGGCTCTGATTATAGGCCTAGACATTGCGAAAGATTTTGACCGGGTATGGCACAAATCGCTGCTTTCCAAGTTACCATCTTTCGGGATACCTGAGGGATTATGCGAATGGGTTGCCAGTTTCCTGACTGGACGGAGCATCAGAGTCGTTATCGATGGTAGCTGCTCCGACACCATGTCTATTAACGCTGGCGTCCCGCAAGGCTCCGTGCTGTCTCCAACTCTGTTCCTTCTGGATATCAACGACCTGTTGCAAATTGATGTCATACGTTGCTATGCGGATGACAGCATGACAGCTACAGCGGATGACAGCTACAGGGGCCGCGCCAACATCCCTCGGATCGAAGTGGAAGAGAGTCGCGCCAGGCTTGTGTCTGAAATCGAAGACTCTTTAGATCTAGTCTCGATTTGGGGTTCCCTGAACCTAGAGGATTTCAACCCCAGTAAGACGCAAGTCTGTGCATTCACCGCTAAAAAAAAACCCTTTTGTCGTAGTACCGCGCTTTCAGAGCATACCTCTTAAGATCTCGGAGAGTATTGGGATCCCTGGTGTCAACATTTCCAGCAAAGTCGAATTTAGGGGTCATCTGGAAAGTAAGGCCAAAATGGCCCCCAAAAGCTCGATGTGCTGAACAGAGCTAAGCGGTACTTCACCCCTGGGCAACTCCTAATGCTTTACAAAGCTCAGGTGAGGCCCCATATGGAGGTTCACATCTCTGGGCTGGCGCACCGAAATACCAATTAGACTCATTTGACTCCATCCAACGACGTGCTGTTCGTATTGTCAACGATCCCACTCTCACTGGCGGTTTAGAACCCCTCAGCGTTCGGAGAGACGTTGCATCTCTCTGTGTGTTCTACCGTCTGTACAATGGGGAATGCTCTGAAGAATTGTTCAATATAATTCCCACCTCGGGTTTCTATAACCGCATCTCCCGTCACAGAAGTGCGGTCCATCCGCATTTCCTAGATACGGAGGTGTTGCGTACTGTTCGGTCCAAAAAATATTTTATATCGCGAACCCGTAGGCTGTGGAACGAACTGCCTCAAGAGGTCTTCCCATTAAACTACGACATCGGGTTCTTCAAGAAAGCTGTGAATAGGATTTTGGAAGGTCAGTGGCGCGCCCGCATACCCCCTGGTGTTGCAGGTGTCCATGGGCGGCGGTAACACTTACCATCACGTGGGACCGCTTGCTCGTCCGCCCTCTTCTCAATAAAAAAAAAAAATATTTTAACTAATCTGTGAAGAAACAGAAATAATTATATAAGAATGTGGTATTCTTTTAAATTTACTATTCCAGCTGCGCTGTGTCGCACAGTATGTCATGATCTGTCAAAAATGACTTCGGAAGTATGGAGTATAACGGGATAACACACTTCTTATAGTCAGGGTAACTCGACCAGTCCATTTGCCCAGCAATTGAGGGATTATAGCATGCGCCCTCCCCCCTCGAAGTATAACTGCATGTACTAACAACATCTCATCACAACAATTCACTAACACTTATAGATCCGCCAAGAAAGCTCCAGTGACAGTTCAGAAGAATTCACAAAGCAGACAGCAGTGAGCGTTACAACAACAACGACAGACACAAATTCTACACAAGTATCAGAGACAGTGTCGACGGTGAATCCGCCCACTGAAGAAGTGACAACAGTGGATACACCGCCTCCGCCTCCGCCTTCGCCTCCTACGACTACGACTACGACTACGACGCAAGTACCCACTACAGTGACACCGGTAAGTACGGATAAACTGAGAATGTATACGCTGAAATTTTAATGGTTTTAACGAGGTGGTATCTTTAATATTGAGCACGCTTTGCATGCAACTTCGTGCGCGTGAACTTGTGATGCCCGTGTGAAATCTATAATCGATCTGGACAAAGAGTACCTACCCTAAATTTTGATCCAGTATATAAGTTATAACTCTGCCAGGTTTCATTAAAATCCATACAGCGATATTTGCGTCATATGCGTTCAATCAGACGGACCAAAATTCAAGCGGTTTTGGATTCAGTATCGTTCGTTGATTATGTACACTGTAATGATTTTTTTCAAAACACGGCTTCTTTACGGTTTTATTACATGTACATGTATTACATTAAGCATTAGTAGTATCAATATACGTTAAAAATAATAAGGTCAACTTAATAAAAAATACACAATGGGAATATAAACAGTATATATCTAAGTATAAAACGCGAACAGTAGTGGAGAATATACCTACACGCTGAAGATTTAATGGTTTTAGAGCCGCGACCCCTTTATTATGGCATTAGCAAGTATCAGTACGTAAGATTAAATTAAAAATATGACCACAAGGTTTCAAAGTCTGGGAAAAATATTTTTTATGTCCTTACAAGATCAGTTCGACATTTCAGCCATTCTTTAATCCTGTATGTAATAGCAATGTGGAACAAAAACAATATATATTTATATACAATAATGTTATATATTATATATATATTGTTGTATATATGTTATATATATATATGTATATATATAAAGGATAGTGGAGTGAAACAAACTTATTTGGTGTTGCTTTGATATTCAAAGAAACGACATATAATGTTTAAACTTCAATCCTTTTTTAAAATCTATTATTTTATGTCTACCTACAACTTTACAATTTTGTCTACCTACAGAACAATTCTCTTCACTTGACGCCCACACTGTTTTACCGACACCATAATACGAGTAGTTTTACCGACAGCGCGGAGCGCCGCAAAACTCAGATGAAAGAAATATATTTTCTTTACATTATATAACGTTTTTTAGAAAACATATAACCTTTAACCTGACCCTTAGTAAATTGAAATTTAATTTGGGGTAAATGAGAATTAAAATGTATTTATTATCGTAGACTTGCAGGTAATATGCTATATTAAGAATGTGCTATCTTGAGAATTTGATATTTTGAGAACGAAAGTACTATCCCTCTTCGTTACTATATGAGTCGTAATCGCTCTAGTTCACTCTTTTATTTTATGATTTATTAGGTATAGATTCAAGTTACAATATCTAATGACGTATAACACCCTGGAAGGGCACAGCAATTCAGAGTTGAAAATTAAAAATAAATACATTATTAAATTTTAGAGGTGATGTAGTTCCCAGGGGACATCCACGGGAAAAGAGGGGGGTGGTGGGGTGGTTCTATACTGAAACCGGTCGACATCACAACGTAACACGGCATAAATATTGTACTTACATGAATAAAAAATAAAATATAATTGCCCAATAAGGACACTACACAGTCATAGCGCATATTCCACTACAGATTGTTTGTTTTACTGCTACTTATTTTATTAATATATATACTCGTATTTTTTAAATTGTCACTAGCTTGGTGGTGAAGGAAAACATAGGAAGCGCAGTTCCAGAATTAAATAAAATCTGGAGCATTTGTAGGTACTAATCTGCACTGGACTTATTCGGGTGGAATATCCCCGAAGTCCTCTAGTGAATCCTGGTGAATACTAGTGAATACTAGGGGAATCCTGTGCCTTGCCATGGGACGTTAAAGATGAATATCATCTATCTTCTATATACATAAAAATGTAAACGTTCGTTTCTTCAAAATCTCAAATCTCCGAAAGTTCTTCACCGATTGCTTTGAATTTTTCACACAACGTTGTATTCGAATACTCACGTGTTTTAATATACCTATCATAGGGTAAAAACACTCTTTTTACCCAAAAACAGGGTAAGCGCCATCTGTTGGGCAGCCGCAGGAACGCGTGGCCCGGCACAACTAGTAATAAATATTTTTTTAAATATTTATTTGATAATTGGATACAATTATGCATAAATAGTCCAAACGCCAAATTTCTTCTTTTTGTTTTTTTCTATCAACCAGGTTGATGGATGCGTAATCCACAAGCCTTAAAAAGATTTACGAATTGTATTTATTTTTTACACGGTATTTTCAATTAGTCCAAACGCTTTATAAAATAATCTAGTACAAAAACAAATACAAAATCTTTCCTGTAAACATTTATTTTTGTCGCTTGGATCAGTTATGCAGAATTTTATTAGATAACTTGAGAATATTAATTGAGATGGGAACCTATCGCTATCTCTGTCGTTCACGCATGAGTGTAATTATTGACGTAATTAACATTGTAGCACTATCCTTCTCTATCTCTAATCTTTTTAGTCGTTCATTTTTAAAATACTTTAATTTTAACTTCACGGATTGATTGCTAGTATCTTCAACTATTTAATTATATAGTTATATAATAATTATTTAAAAATAGTCAAATATATTATTGTGCTGGTTTCTTTTCAGCCGGATGAACAGCTAAAGCAGGTGTTAGAGGACTTGGAGAATCTGCTGCAAAATGACACTATCCCCGTTCAGGTCGAGGACATCGACGATGCTTTTGATCGGGTCAGTATTTAAAGTAATTTATATTATTAACCCTACAGAGTGGAACAAATGAACGGGCTCTGCAAGAAAAGTACCATCAAATAGTGATGAATGTTTTGTTCTTAACTTGAAACGTCAACTGGAAACTACAAATAATACATTGTTACCCTAGGGGTGAAAGTGACTTATTTAAGTCCTGATAAGTAATTTATTTAAGTAAGTCCTGAACCCCTAGGTAAACACTGTGCTTTTCATTACGAATACAAGGAAAGTAAAAATAAAACTACTAATTAGCAAAATAAAAAATGAATGAATTTTATTTCATAAATCAACAACTTTGGTGAGATATTTATTTAAAGTTTATGGTGACATTAGAGCAATTATTTATAGTTAGTGAAATGTTTTTTCCGGGTATTTTCATATTTGATATTTTCTGGGATACTTGAGTTTTCACAGTATCCAGGGATTCTTGGGTGAATAACGCTCACCCTAGGGTGTATTGGGCTATTTTCACTTCGCTCCACAGGCAACTTCGGACCTACTTTCAGAGTATGAGTAATGAAAAAATACTAACAACTTTGACTTCCGGGAAAAACATATTCTTTATCTATAAATGCAGTTTTTTTTATTTTCTAAAATAAAATAAAGTTTAAAATGAATAAAATGTAGTATCTTCAATATTGATGATACCACTTTCCCTTCAGAGCCCTGTTCTGTTGCTCCATTCCATTTATTATTTGACAAGTATATTATTAATAATATCGATAGTAAATAATAGCCACGCAACAGATACACGGGTATCGGTGAAATAAATGTATGATCGGAGTAACCGGTTAAATTTTCGGAGTAACGATCTCCTCACTTGGTGAATAACTTAGATTTACCGACGATCAATTAATCAATTAGCCCGGTTCATTCCCCTGTCTTCCTGCACAAAAGACAATTAAACACATCTTTGAATTTGCCGATGGACCCATATAATAAAGAAATTAACCGAAACTATCATTAACGTAATATAATAGAAGATGCTGGACTCGGAAATTAATAGAATCACCAATAGATTCGCTGCAAGATTTAAACTGCACGCTGAACGGCTTCAATGCGTTGATTTCAGACCAGACAAAACTTGGACAAGACGAAAGTCATGTTCAATGAGTATTTTGTCGCGGGAGTGATCAATATCGAGGATGTAAAATTAAAAGGTTTAAAAGAATATGTCTACTTCGGACAAGAAATTAGCGTAGCAAGTCTAATTTCATTACAGAAGACGATACATGTATCCGTCTCTCTTGAGCATTTGATTAAATGCGTCGTCTCTTCTCGTCGTCTATATTAAAATATTTGAAGATCAATGGGTCCTGTCAGTTATACATATGATGTACGGTACATGATCTCTGATAATGATCTCAGGCTTCATCTACGTATTCAACGTCACCCAGGGAGATATGGAAAGAGCTATGCTTAAATTTTTTTTATGGATACGATTCAAAACGAAGGAATTCGAAAAATAACTTAGTCACAGATATAGCGCAGAAAAGTACAATGGCAATGGGCAGGTCAAATCTGTCGCAGAACAGGCCCGATGGAGTTGATGAGTCTTTGAATGGAGAGCACGTAGCGGAAGATGTAGAACACGCCTTAGCCAGGTGGACTGACAGCGACGGTGCATGAGGAACGAGCGGTAGACAGAGTTTGGTGGAGCATCTTAGGAGAGGTCTATATCCACTAGCTGATGGTATGGGTACGGATTCATAATACAGGGAATGTTAGTAGCTGGTATTCTTATGATTATGACTTAACCACCGATTCCATATACTTTTATAAATGATGGTAAAGATATAATAAAAATAACTTTGAGAAGAGACCTATTTAATGTTCGGTACTTAGGGTGTGTAAAGTTTTACATAACATATCCATAACGTATAGATCCTATAGACCTTTCTCAAGGCTCACCACAAGATCATCCACTAATTTTCTTCAGTTTCCTTGAACTTGATTTTTGTTTATTGATTTAACAATTTAACAAGAAATGCCTCTTACAGAACAACAATTAAACATAATTTGGAGTAACACGTACAATTCCAGACGTTTATCTAAAATGAAATACTTAATATGTACTTAAATCTAATTATGACAAAATGTGTGTTTGTATGTCCTTTGCACCAATGCAATGCAACCAGCCCTGTCAGTATCCACTGCTGAACACGGACCTCCTCATGCATATTGTAGGTTAGGTTTTAGAGGTAGTGTAGTACCTCAAGGCTTACTTATCTTTCAGTCGCCTTTACGACACTCACGGCAAGAGATGGAGAATATATGACTTTCACAAACGGGATATTTATAGGCAGTTACAAGAGTTTTAATTCTAAGACATGGATAAAATTTCAGGTAGACGTTCTTTTAGAAGAGGAAGAAGATTTGGAGATCCCTGGCGAGTTGCTACATTTATTGGACCAACTCGGAGCTAGAGTTAACCTGAATGGCTCTCAAAGTGCTTCAACTGTAAGGGGCAACATTGCCATGCTAATGGCTGATGCCAGTCCCAAATCTCCCGTCAGGGGACTGAGGATTGCTACCAGGGAGTCTGATGTGTTCACTAATAATGCCTTTGAGATTATTAGTGGTGAGTATTTATGTTATTAATTAAGGTTTAACACAAAAATGTTGATACAAGAGGAATAGAAGTGACAGAAGAGCGTGAGATCTGAAAAACTGGTTGATTAATATGCTAGTAACTATCAATTTTATCTCCATGTGACTGGGAATGGAGTGGAAAGTAAAGACTACTCCATTCCATTTGTTCTTCTTTCTTTCTGTAATGTAGCTCAAGGTTTGTTCACTTTTATTCAACCGCTCTTTTTTTTCTTTATGGAAAAAAGGTGATAGACGAGTTTATACAGTCCACCTGATGGTAAGTGGATACTGTCGTCCATGGACATCCGCAATACAGGCCAACATCAGTTCAGAATGACAAATGTTGGCATGCTTCCTGATGCGCTGCCTGCCTTTGGAGATATAGTAATGGATTTGGAGAATGAGAATGACATTCCTTTGTTTAAAGGCAAATGTTAGTTGGGACCTAGTTGTGTGTGTCATTGTATATGTCTCTGGTCCACTGGAACCGGACAACCGGAAAACAGGAACACCTAGTATGAGCCATTGAATGTGGCGTTATTATTAATTTATTTAGTTTCTGAATATGTACTTGAAGTTTTTCTCTAATTTTCCAGATGAAGTGAATTCGACCCACCTAACAACAGATGTGAATGAAGCCGTGGTCCACTTGCCTCAATCAATATCGGAAACTACGAGGAGGATTAGCTTCGTGGTGTTCCGTACAGACCGCGCCTTTCATAGTGGGCAAGGCCATTATTCTGTCAACAGCAGGGTACTGAGCATCAATGTTGAAAACATCACGCAGTTTGAACAAGGGGAGGTATGTACTGTCATATTTTTGGTCTTCCTTTCAGTCTTCATTTTGCGGGATTTCATACCAAAACTCATTTACAACGAACACGGCCATTACTCTGTTTTACGGTATGGAGCTGAGTAATAATTACATATTGAACATTTATTAGGTCCTGTTACGTTATTAGGTCTTTTAAATATTCTATAGATTAGTCTGCAGTATTTCATACTCACAGTCATTCTCCATGGCATTACTCTAAATTAGATCGATTAGCTATCGATTAGTTACCATACCAAACCATATCATCAGCCTATGTCTCACCAACTGCTGGGTATAGACCCTTCCCAAGGCTCACCACCACACACGATCCTCGGCTCTTCTCATCCAACCACTACCGGTGAACTTCCTTAAGCCGTCGGTCCATCTGGCCACCTGGCCGGAGGGTCTCACACACTGCGCTTATTATTATGACTTATTGAGTATTAAGTTATCACATTATTAGTTCTTTGCCATATTTTCATATTAGTCTTGCAGTATTTCGTCCCAACAGTCATTCACAATGAATAAGGTCATTGCTTAGTCAACAACAGCAGGGTGCTGAGTAATTAATGATTAAAACATCACTCAAATTGACCAGATTATTAGGTCATTGAATAATTTTGCAGTACTTCGCACCGACAGTCATTCAATGAATACGTGAATAATGAATGAATAATGAATATCAGTGTCATTGACACTGATCGTATTCATTGAATGTATTGACCATGCATGCATTGAATGCATTGACCCTGGCATTGACCAGGGTACTGAAATAACAACATTGAAAAAAAAAACACTGAAATTGGGCTGTGGGTTTTGTATTACTGATTTAGCCTTAGAAGAGGCAGAATTATTACTTTGATAGCATTGTTAAATGTTTCCTTAGTTTGGACAAGATTAGACACAAATTATTTAGGTCTTTTCAGTCTTTACAGGTTTTTTTAGATGGTAAGTGGATACTGTGACTTATGAACATCCGTGATAAATGTTAATATAAGTCAAGAATGACAAACGTTGGCAAACTCGTGGATGCGTTGATTATCTTTTGGAGATTTAAGAGTAGACAAGGAAAAAAATTGGGCAGGATGGGTATATAGAAATAAAGAGTTTACCACATCCCATTATGGTTCCTATTTTTGGGGGAGAAGAAAGATGGAACGGCGGCAGGAATGGAATAGAATACTCGTATGTTGGAACTGCTGTTAACAGGCAAAACATTGTGTATAACGTTTCCATAGTTTTGAGCAGATGGACAGGCACTATCAAAATTATTAGGTCTTCTCAATCTTGTTCCATTCTTCCAATTCTTGCATCCCATTCTTCTTGTTTATAAATTAATTACGTTGGGGTCACCAGAAGTGTGGGTGTGTCCTGTGCTCACCCATGGGATAGGTGGACTAAGAGTGAATATGAAACACGAAGCAGATGCTCGGCAGTGAAGAAAGTGAGGTCGATAGTCGATAGTTGATGAAGGATAAATGATGAACGGATTAGAAGATGAGAACTAAGGTTAAATCATAGATGAGTTGATAATTTACATATAAATAGCGAATGACAATAACACCACTAAGATAGTATGCTACGATTCTGCGCGCGAGCAAGTAGCTAGTTGTTTGTTCTATCTGCTTTTTTTTTTTTTTTTTTTTTTGTGTTAGGAAAGACAATCAAGGAAAACCCAAGGAAAACATGGTCACCTGGTACCATCTAGTCTAGCTAGGCTAGTTTAGGTGGTACCAGGTAGTGCCGGACTCGCCGGTGTCAACACGTGTTTAATGTGTGGGACAAGATTCAAAAGCGGAGCGGATAACACAGCGTTTCACCAAATTGTAAGGTGTTGGTCCAAGTGAAGAAATCGCTACAGACTTATTGAACTAGTCCTCTAGTATAGGTCTCCATTCCACTTTTCCTACTTATTCTACTATGAACAGTTAAGGTCAAACTTTTGGCCATTATTGTCTTAATTTGGTTCTTCTTCTACTTACAATGATTTATAATTCTACCGACGACACGCAACCAGCCTTTTCAGTATCCACTGGCTGGACGCGGGCCTCCTCATGTACATTGTCTTGTGAACGAGGGTCTTGGGAGGGGCCCCAAAACGCCACGCTGGCCAGGCGGGCTGGCGAGTTCAGTCTTTTAGAGATGGTGTAGATCCTCATGGCTTGTAGTAAGCTCTTTGTAATCCCCAAGTCCTCGTTTACGACACCCACCGCAAGAGATAGGGTGGCATTATTCTATAACTAGCCGACGTGATGACGCGGCTAATATTTTAATAACATTTGGTAGCAAACGATCACGTATGCCTATTTTTTTCAGGTTATAGACATCCATTTGACGCCAATGCTGGAAGATCCCGACAGAAACATGAGTCGCGCTTGCGCTTATTGGCATTTCCTTGAAAATGGCACCGGATTTTGGTCTCAGGAAGGATGTACTTTCATCCGATCCACGAATCAAAGCCTCATGGACACCTGCAGGTGCGATCATCTCACACATTTCGCCGAAATATTAGTCCCGAGGTCAGTATTCTCTCAAACAAACGAAGATGTCTTAGAGATTCTCTCCATAGTTGGTTGTTGCGTATCTATATTTGGTCTACTTATTATAGGATTAACAGCGATATTGTTTAGATCGTGGCGAAGAGACTTCAGCAACAAGATCTGGCTGCAGCTTTGCTTAGCGATTTTCCTTTTAGCAGTCTGTTTCTTGGTCATAGTCTTCGTTAAATTTACTGAGTACGACGTCTTCTGCATGTTAATGGGTGTCGCCCTACACTATTCAGTTCTAGCTTCGTTTTGTTGGATGTTAGTGGCTGCTGTTTTATCTTACAGGAGATTGGTTTTGGTCTTCGCAAGAGATGCTTCTCATAAGCTTTTGAGAGCTTCGGCGTTTTCTTGGGGAGCCCCTTGTGCTATTGTAGGCATACTTCTTTCAGTCTCCCCGCATTCTTACGCGGGGCGTTTTGAAGAGAAAACGCCTACTGGCTCCTTTTGCTATCCCTCAGGACTCGGGCTTTGGCTATCAGTTTACACGCCCATAGCTGTAATGCTGATCGCAAACTGGACGCTATTTATTTTAATAGTCCGTTCCGTGTTTGCTTCTAAAAGAATCCAGAGACATGGCGATACCAATGAAGCTTTCCGATGCGCCTCCGTCAGCTGTCTTTTGGTCTTTTTATTCGGTCTTCCATGGATTTTCGGTCTTTTCGCGTACAATATCGTCGCTGCCTATCTCTTTACCCTAACAGTCACCTTACAGGGATTCGTTTTGTTTCTATTCTTTGTTCTATGCAATAAAAAGACTAGGGATCTCTGGTTGAACAAGTTGAAGATTAAGCAGACTCGGAAAGTTCCTGTCACGTCTTCGACATATACCAATAAAAGTACTGGTAGTGGGTGGAGATCCGCAACTAATACTTCTAAACCCAGGTCTTTGGCTTCACCAGACGATACCAGGTTTTCTTGACACAGGCCTGAGGGAAGACCACCCAAAAGGAAGTGGTATTTCGGAAGTTACGACACCTTCCAAATGTAGTAGGAATTTACTTTCTATTTCGTTTCTAGTCTCTTCCATTTGTTTTTCGTTGTGTTCACTTGTTTTATAAAACGACTGTTGTTATTGTTAGATAAACAGTTGGTTATTGAAAGTTACGTGTGCTTATTGATATACCTTTAAATATAAAAATATAGAAAATATTAATAACTTGAAATTTAAAGTTCAATTTTTATTTGATCGTTATTACTTGTTAGTTATTAAAATATGAAGTTCATCTTGTACAGCTATTTCATAATTAACAATTAAATGTCAAGTTTATTTTCTATTTACACTTATTTGGTTTAAATGGTTATTATTTTGTTAGTTATTAAAATATGAACTTCATTTCAAATGGCTATTTAATCATTAACATTTAAAATGTGACGTTCATTTTTTATTTGATAGTTATTTAATAACTAATACTTTAAGCGATAAACGATGTTATTTAAATGATAACCTAAAAGTTTTCTAGTTTTTAGTCACAAATCACATGTCTAGTCCACGAATGTTTAAAAGCACTTCTTTTTAAATTAGAGGTCATTTTAAATTAGATAATTTTTCATAAAAACTTAACGTTAGATGCTGCAAATGATATAAATCGTCCATTTGTGGTGTTTACTCATTAAAACTTGAATTAAATACCATAGGCACTGTAAGTGCACATCTAGTTTAAAACTGACAATAAGTAACACCAGCCACGTGGGTACGCGGCTGAAGTTGTAAATAAAAAAACTACATTGTTAATAATTATTCTTGTTCCTTTCCAAGATTTACACACCTTGAAGATAAGTATAATTAATTCTAGCAAAGAAATTTATTAACAGAATCCTAATTGTCTTAATATCCTGATACCGACACAAGCCGCTAGATGGCGCTGTTTTTTTTTAATGTATGAGAACTGTTAAAAGCTACACGTATTTATTTGAAGTGTTTATGGTATTAGTTTCAACTCTACGGAATATTGAGAATATGTTTTTTCCAGGGTCTATTTTTAGCAAACTAATAGTTTCTAATTCCTAGAAATAGTTTTAAGTAAATGTATCTAAGGACCCTTAAAACATTAATTATAAATGAAGAATATAAAATTTCATTGTAGTTGTATTATATTGATAGATGTCAAAGCATGGACAAGTATATAAACATAAACTGAGCATAAACAATTAATACAGATGATAAAATGTTTGAATACTTGAAGTTGTTTGAATATTTTGCTTAATTGCAATTAATGATTTTGCTTAATTGCAATTAATGATTTTGCTTAATTGCAATTAATGATTTTGCTTAATTGCAATTAATGATTTTTGCTTAATTGCAATTCACGATATTTCTTAATGAAGTTACTTAATTGAAGACTTTGCTGTTAATAACATACGAAACGTGTAGCGAAGTGAGTTACCAAAAATTATAACTTTAATAATTATTAAATACAGTGCTAAATAATAATCCTCTTACTCAGTATAAACTCAGTATGTTTCTATAATTGAAGCCAACAACTTTTATTCTTACAACTTTTATTCTTAGACGTTTTTTAACTTGATATTTTACAAAAAAAAGTTAAATAATAAAGTGTCTGACTTTGTTAGTCTGTATTACAGTATATACATTAAAGTTGTAGAACTAAAGGTGTTAGTTTTCATGATATAAATTTATTTAGTCTGCTAACAGAGGATATTTTTTATTTAACCCTGTATACATCTTTTTACAGTATGTGTGTGTGTGTGTTTAAAATATAGGATATAAGTATATTTTTTAAATTTGGCTTAAAGATTTTCAAATTATATTGTAAATTAATATTCGCCTATTTTAATTTTAAGTAAAGTATTATGTACAGAACAAAGTATTTTATTAAAATAATGCATAAGAAATATTTATTATATATACTTAATTAAATTTTAATTATTAGAGATAAAATAAACACACGAGGCATTTATAGTAAAGTTACATTTTAAATAAAATAATGTGACTTATTTACATGGAGTTTTATTTTAACTCGCAACCCCTCAACATCATCTCACAAATGGAATTTTGAATAATTTATAAATATGTCAGCCACTTGGCAAACCTCCCAAAAATACTTTCACTACGTTACACTGCCATCTATTGACAAAATTTCGTTACTAAATCATTCCCGAAGGTACAATTCCTAACTCGACCGCGGACCGCAGTTAACAGGCGCGGCGGGGGGGGGGGGGGGGGGGCAGTGTCGCTGCGTTCTGAATACGGTTCATAGAAAACTATAGAAAGCCTGTCGCCTGCGGTGTGCTGCTGCACTACTGATGTGTCGATCACCATTTTTGCAGATTGAATCAATCATCAATACTGAACGAGTCAACCTTAACGCTCGCCTAAACTCTTACATTCGCCAAAAGCTAATTAATTATTCTGGCCTCGCTAAAGTGAAAAGGCAAAAGAAGTACAATTATATTCGGAAATTAATAATAAACAAACGAACATTGCTCATTATTTTCGTCTCATTCAAAATTCTGGAGTTACTTGCTTGATATTAAATTAAGGAAAATTGTACCGAACATTTCTGCAACTAATGTATAATACTCGTAATTAGTAATTGACTGATAACTAAGTCAGCTACCTCAAAATCCCCAAAAAAATTCTAAAATCAGGATAATTATCCGAATTTCCGAATTTCCCCTGGTGTTGCAGGTGCCCATGGGCGGCGGTAACACATACCATCACGTGGGACCGCTTGCTCGTCCGCCCACTAGTCTAAAAAAAAAACTTGAAGTGGACGGAGGAAAATTTTGAGGGAAGTTCTTGGTTCAAATCACTTTAGTGTAAACTGACATTTTTATATAATAATAAGTTGTTTTTATTTTGAAGACTGGAGACTTTCGAATTAATGGAAACAATTATTTGTTTATAATCAAACTAAAATATTCTATATTGTATTGGTTCAACGTGAAACCTGAATTATTGATTACCGATCAGTATCTCAACTAGAATCGATTGTATTTGTACGCCAGCTTGTAGTATAGCTTTTTTTTTTCATAACTTATTGTTCATTTCGAATACATCTTTTATTTTACGCGTGCTCCCGATCGCTACCCGGTACTGAGTAATGAGCGCTACGAAAGTTTTAGATAGAACACCAAAAATTTACATGGTTGTAAATTTTGACTTATTCCCTAATTTAACTTTTTGATAGACAGTTTTATATATTTTAAATTAGTTGACGGGCTTTAAGTTGTTTCAGTGACATGTTGTATATGTTAGAGGTAATCCCGAAAACGATTGAACCGATTTTGATATTTCTTCCACTTTCAAAAAGCTAAACTAATGAATCTGCATTGGAGGATACTTGGGTGTCCTAGGAAATTGTAAAATTTGGTAAAATCAATTTTGCGAAATAATAATTCGACATATACCAATATGAATGTAAATATACTTTTAGTCAATTGGAACTGCGGAGAAACACAATTAAATTGAAATAATCACATACTATAAAACTCCGCATAAAAATGATACAGAGTATATGTCAAAATAATGATCATGGAATGTTTTATATGTTACGGCGTCGTCAATACACGGTAGTAACATTTTTCACGAATGAGTTTTAAAATTAAACTGTGTAGTATCATACTACTACTTGTATGCCAGATTATGTTATTAACGCCTGCTCAGAGGAAATAGCAACGTGTTATGTTTTATAGGATACGGATACATTACGAAATCATTGGCCATCGGCTAATCTGGAACGCGTCATCCACGTCTATGAATTAATGAACCTCTAATTCGTAATCTTCGTAAGCCTACCTAATTGGTTTTAAGTGAGTTGTGTGTTTTTAAGTGTAGGTATGTATTGTAACCGTGGGAGAGCTCTCCAATACTACCATACGATATCACTATCGAAGGACGTAACTAAGATTTTTCATTTTTTAAATCCCGTTTACGTGAAGTAATCATTATAATCCTTGTATCGTGCAAATTAATACAAATGTTGAATATTTGCAAATATTATTTACGATATAGAGAACAATTACTACAAAATATTGTTATTAAATAACAGAACAATGACAGAACCCCGTGCGCATACGTATTTCTAGTATAAACGTTAAATTCTGTTTCTTAGCTTTTTTAAAAACCTAGAATTAATTCCGCAGTCCCCCCCCACTAATGTCAGTGGAAAATGGAAAATCATTCTTTTATCTGCAATAACCGAATGCAACCTGCTGCTATCCTCGTGAGGATATGTAAAAATTCATTACAGTTTCAGCTTTTTTTTTTTTTTTTTATAGGTTAGTGGGCGGACGAGCAAGCGGTCCCACGTGATGGTAAGTGTTACCGCCGCCCATGGACACCTGCAACACCAGGGGGTATGCGGGCGCGCCGCCGACCTTGCAAAATCCTATTCACAGCTCTCTTGAAGAACCCCATGTCGTAGCAATTAGAGAATTATTATTATTATTGAGAAATTATTCAATGTGCAATAGAACATACTAAATAAGCAGTAAATCAATGGTAAGCAAGCGAATGTAAAAGTGGGTTCACTGGCGACTCAAGAAAGAGGAGTCCATCGATTTGCTAATAACATTTTTAATAATTTTAAATTATTATTTACTTGACATGTGGTGTGTCGTATTGTGTGGGTTGGGCACCACCTCATTTCTTCCCATGGGTGTCGTGACAGGCGACTGAGGGATAACGAAGCCGCTACCACAAGCCCTGAGGAACTCTGAAGGAGTAGACCCACCAACCCGTTTGGCCAGAGCGTGTTTTTACTTGAATTATGAAAAAAAAATAGTTTTTGTTGATCATGATTTGCATAGGTATCTACCATTCAGCACTTTTTTGCTTTATTATATTTATGATATACTTGTACCATAACTTATTTTTATCCTTGCATTACGTGTGAAGCTGTGAGGGTCATGAAAAATCAATACTTCCAATTACTACCGCTCTAACAGATTTGCTATCTTTAGATTATAATCGAGAACCTTCATAATAAAAAAAAATATGTGCGATAATTAATTAACGATCACTTGACTATGCAAGGAGTAAAGATAAGCTTCCTCGAGCGGAATAGACGCATACTAATTACCATAGCAACGCCCTATTAACAGCTCGCTGAAAGCCACGCTTCATCAAATTTTGTTTACGTCGCCATGGCATTGGCAGCGACATTGTTCTAGTGACATTCGAAGTGACTGCACGTACCGACAAAAAATACAAATCATGTTTTGGGGTATCAGCCCTGCATTGGATCTGCAGGAAGAATACCTTAGAAAGGGCGATCACAATGCTTACGAACTGAATTTCCTCATCATCGGAGGATGCGACGCGCGACACGTCATCAAAACGTTTGCTCACGCTTACCGGCACAACCGACGATACATGAACTTATTCGTCATCGATGTATGCCCCGAACTCATCGCTCGGCAACTTCTCCTCCTGTCCCTCGCTTTGGAAAAGACTACACGATGCGGACTTCTAGAAAAAACTCGGCGTCTACTCGAAGTCTACGGCAATATACTTCTTCGACCACCGACGTCCAGATATTTGAATGCGAAGGCACGGCAGCTTGCCAACATGATCACCAATCCCGACTACATGTTTTGCCTCCTACCCTGCGTATCGATAGAACAAGTGAAGTACCGTGAGCGAGACTACATGGAGAATTTGTTAAATTTCTGGACAACTGGTAACACGAATCAGTTTAATGCCTGTGAGTTGTGGGAGCATCGTATTAGACGCAGCCTCGGTGCTAGATACGATAGTAGGGCTGGTGTTTACGATTGGGATTACCACATGCGTATGAAAGAGATCGGATCTCAAATTTGCTTTCAAGAGTACAAGCATTTTAGGGAACATGGCGTTGCTTTCACCTGGTTAGAGACTGAAGTATGTCGGCCGAATGTGACCTTGGCTGCAGGGGTTTACAAGTGCGGAGATAGATATCTTCATAGAGGCTATCTGGGAGATATGGTGTCATCGCCTTATCTGGCTTATGGTATGGATTGTGAAGATAGGGACATGCTAAAGTCGTCTCACGGTGTGAACTATAAGCGTGCCACTGACGTGTCCGAACGGAACGTTATGAGAATGATCTACGAAATCGAAAATCGCAAGGAGTTTGATGTTAATGCTATGAATTTGGACACGCAGCAGAACTTGGGAATGGTTGTTATGAGCGAGCTGGACGCAAGGCAATCTAAAGGTAGTTCCGAAGTGCCTTTGCTTCTTCGCGAAGATCGCGACACTTACATAGACATTGATTATGGAAAGGTTCATTTTCTGTCGCTGTCGGCTTTAGAACATTACCCTCACAAACCACATTTTCAAGGACTGTTTCATGGTGTCTTTGTTGGGCACAACATGCTTCCGAGGATCAAGCCTAGTGTGTGGTCAATGGCTAGAGACGACGCAGTAGTGATAATGGAGTCCCGTAAGTATACGGTGGATTTGAAGAGGGAGGATGTAAAAGCGTTTGGAGACCAGATGCAACAGGCTGCCACTACAGCGCAGTGTGAAAAAATTGCGCCTTTCGATCCGCAGAAGGATGACTTTGCGAAGTTTGTGATAAGGAGAAGGAGCGAGAGTACTGGTTAGATTAAATAAAATGCAATGTTTAAATTTATTTGTGATATCTGAGGAAAGGGACCTTATTGTCGAGTCTACATTCACAGATATTGAAAATAATAACATAGTTTTTTAATGCTATACCTTAAAAACCAGATGATAGATATATTCTCAACCTTATTTGGCGTACCGCCCAGTTTCGAAAAAAAATGTATTGCATAAACTAAACTGAATTGGTTATGCGAATGAAGGGAAAGATGAGAGTGAAAATGTAAATACATACAGAGTTTCCATCATCCTCCTGGGTCATCGCAACACCAGAATGGCAGTTTCGTCCCCGTTGGCAACTATGTTAGATTATGTCTTTCTTTAAACATAATATTAGAGCATAAGCTAGAAAATCCAAAGTCGTCCATAACGACAATAAGGTTCCTTTACCCAGATAAAGTCACACTTAGATAATGGGCTTTTACACTTCACGTTATTCAGGAATCCTAACTCACTCATTGACTAAATTCAGGATAGTGTAACAGCAGTTTTAAGCCCTTAAGTTTAACTGGAGAGACGTCAGTATTCATATTAGCTATCGCTTAAGATCCTCCAGATTTTTTTATCGATAATTAATAACAGTTTGCATATTAAATATGTTTTTCTTGATTTGACAGTCCTTTTAAATTGTCATTATTCATTGGTTATAGATTATATCCAATTATTCTCATATTAATTTTGGTTTTATTTCGCGAGAATAGTAGCAACCATCCGGATTGAGGGATGTTTAAGGTGAGGTTATGTTGAGGGATGTTATGTTTAAGGGATGTTTGAGGGATGTTGATAATTATGAACTAAATGCTTCTTATTATTTAGTTATCATAAAACAACGAACACATAAAACAACCCTTCTTATCGACTTAACAGCGAGTCATATTTTTTGCCCGTATTAAGTACGTCGGTACTCTCGTACTTAATACGTCATTGTCGTATTATCACGAGAGATTTAATTTAACCCCGTTACTACGGAAAATATTCCATATTAATAAAAACGATTCGAACTGATTAAATAAAGGATTATACCATCGGTTAATGAACAAATATAAACTGTTTTATTTTGATTTCGAAGGAGTCCAATTTTGGCAAAAAATCATTTCAATGGGTCAACAGCTAATAATCAAACTGCAGGGCGCATTTTTTAAGACACTGAAATGACTTTTCGTGGAAAATTAGTTTGAAGCCATATATCGATTAAATTAGTTTGGGGCCACACACCTGTTAAATTAGGTTGGAGCCATATATCGATTAAATTAGTTTGGGGCCATATATCGGTTAAATTAGTTTGGGGCCATATATCGGTTAAATTAGTTTGCGGCCATATATCGGTTAAATTAGTTTTGGGGCCATATATCGGTTAACTTCGAAAATGAGTCAAGTCTGTTTAGTAGTTCCAAAATTAGGACGGTGTAAACTTTTCAGAAAATCTTCGACAACTATTATTTAGATAAGGCTCATGAAGGTCAACAACTATAGATTTTTTCTTTATACTAATATGTACAAAAACTAAATAAATCTACGTTTCCGATTGTCATTGGCATTTTTTTTAACACAACTAAGTTTATAATAAAAATATGTAGAGGTTTAATAATAAAAACACATTTTAAAATTGTGTTCATCTATTTTTTCATTAATAATATGTTACATTCATTTAGTAAATCATATAGCAAATTTATTTACAAGGACAAAATTAAATGTAAAAAAAGAAAATTACAACGCCTCAACGTTTCATTTCGTTTAAAATTCGTATTTTTATTTTATACATAATATCACTTAACTTTAAAATTTCTAATTCAATAGGTCGGTAGTGGTGAATGGCATCTGCCGATGTTCGTAACTAATGTCAAGGGGTCATTTTTGAGCAATTTATTTTATTTTAATAAAATTTAATTAAATAAATAATACCTGCGAGCTTCTTAACAATGAATATAATTAGCGATATTCTTTCATGATTACTAACATATAAACCAACTTTTAATATAGCACTTATATTTTATACAAACCAGCAACTCACTCACTCGCATCCCATACGTACACTCGCACCGTTTTACACAGATGTAAGTATCTAATAGTAATTCGATTAGCAATGCTGTTTTTAAACGGAGAGTGTGGCGGCGTTGCCGCTGGTAGCACGGCGTAGTGATAGTACCGAGTAATAAAGTCAGAGACTTCATTTTAATTTTTTTTAGGGGAGTATATCAAACAACGAATGTTGTTAGTGTTAATGGTAGAAATTCCGCGTTAAGACGGTGGAGATATTTTTTTTATTTAAACGCTGTAAATATACAATACTCGAAGTAAATCTTCTTGATGGATACTGAACCATGAATTCTGAAGCCAATATTGCAAATGATTTTTAAAAGTTATGCCAATTGATTACGACTATGATTACGGGGACAATTATTTTCTCCAGGAGATGGTTAGATAAAGGTATGTATAAAAAACATTATAGCTCCTTAGATATATTCCATCGAGCATTTATATAATAACTGATTATATAATTTATATCAGCCTTGCACACAAACGGGTTTCAATACACTCCCTAAGTGATCAAAAACATTGCGCAATCTCTGAAATTCCATAATATAATTGATTGTAGAGTGGGGCTTCTTACTATGCAAAATATTCGTAATTCTCTGCATCGCAACTTTTTTGATTGTCAGTTGAATTTGTTACCTACCATTAACATCTTTATAGTTAGCTTTTCTTATAATTTCTTTTGACCGTGTAATTTCATGCACGGATTTCAACTCCATCCACATTAAGAATAAAGTGACGTTATCCTTCCAATGCAGCATTAATGTAGCACACAGCACATCGTTAATTGGTCAATCGTGGCACGCACACTTTCGTAATTGATCAATTAGGTGATATCACGTGACAGATAGTGAAGACATCACTTTTTTCTTAACTTGAAGAGAGTATATATAATAGCATTTTAAATTAGTGAAAATTCGGTACAATAACAGTAAAAATAGCCCATATAATGGCTATATAAATAGCCCAGGTATTTTTCTAAATTTGCTGGGCTTATGGCATGTGCTGATGGTCAGACTGTTACACATTATATTTTTATTAATATTTTTATAAATATAGTGGGGTACATACTTTAGGCCAGTGAGCAATTTTAAAACGATGTCTATTTATAGATACCTATTTTGAATGGGTAAGAGGTCAATTTTCACACCTTATAAGCAAAATGTTGATTCCAGTTATAGTAAATGTCCTCGTTAGTTCAAAATCTATTTTGATCAGATTTTTTTCGCTTATGAAACTTAGTATTAGAAGAAAAACTGCTAGACTCGTGCAATAGAATCTCTGTTTGTCTGTTTTCATTTTAATAAAATACTCTGCTGTTAGAAAAGCCTTATGGGTGCTATAAGTTGGAATGGTTCTAGACCCCTGGACCCTCGAAATACGTGTCTGCAGGAAGAATTAATAACAACATTTTTAATAGTTCAGTTACGAACTATTAAAAATAGTTTAGCATCAGTTACGAACATTGGCGTTAATACAGAGCACTACCGTGAGCAATGCCGTCCGGCGCCGTTCCGAATTGACGTGTTAGGCCTACGCGTGCAAACTTGCCTGTGCAGCCGGCTGTATGACACGAGTCATCTTTGCTGCTGTGTAGTTAAAAGAGGTGTCGCAGTAAGATACTGAATTGATATACATAATTAAGCTGTGTGATGTGTTCCAAGACGTGGTGAAATTTGTTCTTAGATAATTTAATTAGCCTGTATATTTTTTGATATTCATAATGCAGAAAAAGACACAGAATTAATTAGTTTATGAAAAGAGCAAATTTCGCGACTTTCAAGACGCAGCTTTGGAATCATCGCAACATAAGGCGGGCCATAGATCGACAATGAAATTGTATAATAATATTATTCAATATTATTGAATCGCACCCTGCACCCGAATGAGTTTCAATACACTCTTATAAACGATGAAAAACATTGCGCAATCATTAATATTGATGTTAATGAAGTTAATAAGTATGTATTTTATTATATAAAATATGTGTAGGTAATATTTGTATCTCTTGTAATTTCTGATTTGTCGATAAAATTCAACTGCTTGTTGGATTTTATAGATACCTATACGAAAGTTTGTTGCTAGTAAATAGTTTGGGAAATACTGCAATAAATTATTATGTCGAATTATAAAGTAAAATACATGGTTTATTTACTCATTCTTAGCACGATTTATTTTCTTGTTTTTACGAAAACGTTTATGAAATCTGTTCAAAAGTCTGAAAAAAAGTCTGTTTTGTTTGTTACATTGATAATATAACAAACAAATACACTCTGTACGTGAGTGTATGATTTCCGAAAAATAAGGACCCCTAACGGTTGTGAATGATTCAGGTTGCTGTCATCTGCTCTGACGTCAATTCGTCCGTAAACATTCACTAAATACTTATTTTATGAGTGATACGTAAATTATAATTGTAACTCATAAAATGTAATATATGTAATACTCATAAAAGTATTAGAATATGGACCGATTAATTTAATTCAAGTATTTAATCTATTGTACAGAGTTAATAAATACCAACGTACAGAAGGCTCGCTCATATTAAAAACGGCAAATGTCTGTCTACATAAATATGTCTACGAAAACCAGTTGCCGCTCCATGTGAGGTTTAAACGAATTGAATTTAAACGTTATCGGATAACGCTCATATTTCAGCGGAGAGCAACCGGCGCTCGCCTCACTTTGAGCTCGAGACATGAAAAAGGTCTGGTAGGTGAGGTCGATTTATATATACTCGCGGATATTGTCGTGTCTTTTTATATACGCGTTTAAGACCATATTTATAATGTAAAATTTATAAAACTCGAAAATTTAAAAGTTCCATAATTTTATACCTACCTAATGGGCGAAGAGAATCAAGTCTCCCCTCTTGACAAAATTGTGGCCACTCATTAAAAGTTTGATAACTATTTTGGTACCTGTGTAACTGCGACGTCTCTCAAACTAATTTCGAAAGGGTAAAGATGTTTGACACGTGTCATATCGTATGGTTTTCGCCTCGTCGCCGTCGCACTCCGGGCTTGGCCAACCGCACAGAATAGTTTGTGGGTTATGAACGCGCGCACTCGACGCCTACTGGGTGACGACACACGCTGGTACGCTCAGCTACAAGGACACAAATCATTGACGAATCCTCCATTTGGATCTCGAATCCATGGAGCTCGTTTGGGGATAAAATACAAGAGTAGAATGCTCTATATTTCATTTGGATTTATTTTCAAAAGACTGCCGCGCTTGGTAATAAATTCCATTATGGAACTTTTGTGTGATTTTTTCAGATTAGTATCAAATCTTTGGCTATATGATTTTTATCTTCAGTTAAAATCTTCGCTAATTAGAAAATGTGTGGCTATCAATGTATGTCAGAAAATACTTGCAATATTTGGACAAAACCTCTATTTCCTCAAACCCAATTTTTCTGTCCAGACTCATCAATGATTTAATCTTTGTTTAAGATAGCATTAAACGTGTTCATTAAAGAATAACAATAGTGATGGTGGAAGATATTTAAAAACGTGGCGTTTTGAGCGTACGCGTGATTTCAGCGCGGCGCGCAGTCGACACGAACTAGAGTGACCATGGTAGGTACTTTCAGAAATTTTTCGGACATTTTTAAAGTTTTTCTTGCATAGCATGTATTTAATTCGTTTATTGTCGACGACTGCACACCAGCGCCAGCGCGTGTCGCACCCAGTTACAGAGTATTGCAATAACATCTACCCTGTACGTGTTCATAATATCTATTTACTTACTTAAATTTATAACGATTAACTATGAGAGTAATTACTTGGAAACAGGGCGTGTGTCTTAACAGCGCCAGTGAACATGGTACCAGAGTGATAGCAGCCGATACGAGGCTAGTCCAATTTATGTTATTTTATTAGTTATATAACTGTTAGTATACCTACAAGTAAAGTCCGTGGCCGCGCCACCTAACCTAGCGTAATCGCGAAATGATAACGACCTAAATTGTCATAATAAAATGAAACAAGAAAACTATAACATGTTATTTTCTTTACACATACATCATTCATCGTCGGTTACGGCGTAAATTCGTTTAATTCAATACAATAATAATAGATATTCTGATAAAATTGAAATAACTTTTTTATTCACATTAAAGTTTTAGAATATGTGTACGTTATGGGCTAGTTACACGAAATTAAGTGCACGGTGATACGAGATCTCTGAATAGTTTTATAAACTATACAAATACATTTACAATGGTGGTGTTTGACATCTTTGAACGCGAAAAGAACTCAACATGTGGGTATATTTGATAAAGAATTGGTGTTATTTTTATTACCTCCCTAAAGTCAACTTTATGTTAAGGTAACTGTGTATAGTGAAGTTGGGCGCATATTCGGAGAGGTGATACGGTATGAAAGCGATTGTTTAACTCTCCGGGGACGGTTGCTTCTGGCCCACCTTCTGACAGCGTCGTTTCCTCAACCCCTGAGTGTACGCCAAACAAACACCTTGTAACTTAGAAGATAACTTAAACTAACCAAATAATCATTTAAATTATATTCTACTAGAGAACATTCACAGATGTAACGCGACGTCGAGCTCGCCAACGGGCGTCGGTCACGCGACGACCATCAAACTAAGACATGTTACATTAAAGCTTCGCTTACGATTACTTTAGCTCAATTTGTTAATCGCCTATCTAAATTGCAAGCTACTTGAGCTTCGTCGGTCGGAAGTCAAATGAAAGCGAACTCGACGTCTCACAGGACCTCGGCACCGTACAACTTCACCTTAACGCTACTCCATAACACGATAAGTCTTACTTAAAGTTACTTTAGACATACAATCCGCCGCACCACTGCAGAGAGAAGCGGCATTCGAACAAAGATAGAGTTATAAAGCGTATCGTTTTTCATGGAACAAATATTATAATCATTAAACATTTCAACATAACAGATATGGCCCTCCAGCGGCGCGGCAGGCGACACACTTCACCGAATCGAAATCTTACATTCAACAGATTACTTCTAACTTTTTGAAATACTATAGTTCAGTCATATTCTGTGCATTTAATACCATAGTTCAATATTTACAAGTCACCGGTTTCGCTAACAATAACTATATGTATTCACAAGCGGCGGCGCAGCGTCGCGCACGCGCGGCCCGAGCGGGGCCTGCGGTCACTATACCTTTATTAGATTAACTACACGTGAGAAGATTTATTGTGTTCATTACTAACGGTTAAACTATTCGTTAACGTGATTACCCTAACAGTGCGAACAGAGCTCGATACATCAAATATTATCTACGCGGAGTGGTGCGGGCGGCTAGAGCTCGGCGGCGCGCGGTCAGTGCGTGTACTCGGGCAGCGCGGCGTCGCGCGGCGAGCGGCGCGCCGAGCTGCTCGAGCTGCCCGGCGGGGAGGGCGGCGACGGCAGGTACTCGCGGCGCGCCGCCGCCGGCACCGCGTCTTCACTCGCCCACCGGGCTAACTGTTGTTGAGCTTGAATAAATTCATCACTAGAAAATGATAGAGAAGAGAAACGGAGAGTCGGGGCGCGGCGGCGGCTCGCGGCGGACTCCACAGTCTATGCTTTTTCCAAATTCCAACTTCAAATGAGGCAAATAAAATGAATAAAAATAGTTTTACTGTATACTAAAATATTATTGTGAATTATACCTAGTTATCCTGTTTATGAAATAGATAAATAAATTTAAAAAATCCAATACACCGGCGTGCATATGATAAGATTCACTTATTAATATAAAGCAAATTTAATATTAAGATTATTAAATACTCAAAATTATTAAAATGAGACTAAAATAAACAAGAATGTTAAGTTAAATAAATCATTTAATATATATTTTTTCAACCGGTACCAATTTTTTTACATTTGGATTTATGAGTATCTTTTGAAGCGATTTAGACCTTGGAGCCCGCGTTAGAGTATTTGTAAAGTGTATGTTTAGTGTAAGTGCAATTAAAATGTGTTAAATTAGACGCCATAATGTATTCACTGAGTGGCGTTTATGTTCATTTAGCTATTCAAGCCCAATAAAAGTGTAATTTTGAAAGTATAATCTATTATTTGTTAGACCAATTTTTTTGGAAATATATTTGAGAAAGCAAAATTTTGTATATGGAACGGGGTAATTTTCGAAAAAAAACTTTCACCAAAAAAGTATCACGATATGAACACAGGTGGAACTACTTTTATAATTTATTATTATATTAAGTTTCTGTTTGCGTAACCATCAAAATAATTAATAAGAAGTGTACGTCGTCTGAGCCATGTAACTTTTATATTTTTTATATGAAAATTGTTTAATTTTTACTCAATTTTCACTGATCGTTTTATTGTTCTAATTTAACTTTGCTGTGCCGCGTGAAATGCTTATCAAATACTTTATATTGTTTTAAACACAGCAATCAAATATGTATGTTAAAAGTTTGTATATGTAAAAAAGTCTACTCACCTCTCACTATCGGGCGCGTCCCTCAACCGCTCCGCGTCGGCGGTCTCGTAGAGCGCGTCGTCGTCGGGCGGCGCGCGCGCGTGCGGGGAGTGCGCCGGGTGCGGGGCGTGCATCATGTGCGCCCCCGCGGGCCCCGCGCTCGCGCCTCCCGGGAACAGGGCGCCGTGGTGGCGGCCGCTGCCGCGGAACCGCGGATAGCCGAAGCGGGATTCTTCTTCGCCGCCGGACATGCGGCCGCGACAACGTCTGAAAAGTATTGTTATTTTAAATCGTGATTGCCCTCATATAGTTCGCTAAGAATTGAAATTAAATTCGTCACTCCGACATATATTTATTACTTATTCACATTTTATATTTTGAGTTACTTTTAATATTATTTGACTGTGAAATGTTGCATTGCATTTAATAAACTGTTTGCACAGTTTTAAATCAAATCCATTTATGTGGGAACGTATTAGTTCTGCCGTTTGAGTAGAATCACTAAAATACGACTTCATAATTTGATCCCAATGTAATTTCGACATTTCGACTTGGACACTTCGAATTTCGACATTGTAAAGGCATTTTTATGCTTACGCGACATCCTAGTTGGTTGTATGTTATATGTATTAACAACAATTTGAAGTGAGTGGGAAAACAATTACCGAACAAGCCAGACTCACCGGGATAAAAAATACTTTTTAAAAACTAATTATCGTCATTACACTACTTAAATGACCATTGTTACCAATTTTACGTGATCTTCCTTGGACTACTAGCAAGACCATCATCTATCTAGTGTACACCATACACTACACTAAGCGTACACCGTTATGTCTTTTTGGGAAATCGATATTGTTGAAAACTCTTTATTGAAGATATATTATTATAGCTATCCTCTTTTGTGAACAAAATGTCTTAAGATATGTTGTGAATTTGTTTTATTTAAATTTTATTGTTTTATTGAATAGCTACTTACGATGGCATTTCCCCAGGATCAATTCTATAATGTCTATCCGCTTCCGTCTCCGACATTCTAATGTCCTCAGAGCCCGAGGGACTCATGTGTCTGCTCGAATGGTGCTCCAATTGCCTGATCAGGTCTTCTAAGTTCCTGATCCTGATTGGTCCGCACTGTGGAGCCTCGTCCTCTTCTTCATCGCCGGCCCTTTGTCGTCTCAGTTCTGCTTCGTGAATTTTCTCGGCACTAGGTGCTCTTTCACGTTTGTATTCGTACTCCTGTAGGGCTCTAAGGTCGCCCGAACCGGCGGCCGAGCCCGCGCTCGCTCGCTGAGCAGCGGCTGTCTTGAGGGCCACTATGATCCCTTCGTGGTAACCGTTTAGGTCCTGAAATGTGTGTACCATATTTGTTAATGGTTTTATTACCGTGTGATATAAAATCATAGAAATGAAAAAATAAGAAATAATAAACAAAAACGAAATTTTGATTGAAAGTCGATTTTTGTTTTTTTTTTTTTTTTTTATAGAGAAGAGGGCGGACGAGCAAGCGGTCTCACGTGATGGTAAGTGTTACCGCCGCCCATGGACACCTGCAACACCAGGGAGTATGCGGGCGCGCCGCCTACCTACCAAACTGAATGTTACAATAATGCCGACTCAACACGTGAAAAAAAAAATCATATGGTACACCATAGGATTCATTTTGTCCCGTAATATATAGGTAATAAATAACTAGACTAACTAGAGTATAAAATTAAATCCCTTAAGCATTTGTAACATATAATGGAATGCAGATGATTATTATTTGGACTAGAGCTTAATATAATAAAAAATAATATACCTACATTATCTTGTACTCGATAACTACTTACTATCAAAAGATTTGTAAAAAATAGGTTATATACACATGCAATGATCAATTAAGTTAGATTTTATTATTATTATTATATGTCGTGATAAATTCAATCAGTTTTATGGCACCAAGAAATTATTTGTATAATGTACCCTTCATTTGTAAATGTAACACAAAATAAATAACTAAATAACAATAATTAATTATAGAGATGCGCTCTCTCCAAGTCGCTACGCCCTAGCCGGGTGTGGGTATTATTTGGATTTAAAATATTTTAATAGATTTTTTTGGAAGTTTTTTTTTTTTAATAGCTTGCGGTAGGTGTGATTCGAGAGAAATTGTAACGTCACGTAAGATTTTTACGTGAGATCTCTGTGTGTGAGAGCGCGTGCGAGTATCGAGAGCGAGACTCGAGCAGAATAACTAGTGCGTGGCCGATTGTATAACTTAAATTTTTTTTGATTTCTTATTTGAATTATGTATTTGCATTTAAAATATGATACAAAATAAAAAAAATATATATATGAATTAGGTATACAGAATTTATTTCGAAATACATTCGGAGTTTAAAAAAAAATTCGTGAGAATCTTCGTTCCTGACGGGGGGGGGGGGGGGGGTTATTATTAATTGATTATAGCCGATATTTGGGTCCAGTTATATGGGTGCCATGTACTTAAATCCATCCTCGCGATTGAAATTGAAGTTTTTAGGAGTAAATACGATATTTATTCATGTAACTGGACCGAAATATTGCCTATATAATAAATATATAGATAATAAATCGTGAGTAATCCGTATTATGTTATTACGTTAAACCATGATAAAAAGTATATATATTTTTTTAGTTAATAAGTATTGTAAGAGAAGTTTGAAATAAGTGAAAAACAATTTAATTAAAAGTCATTTTAAATTAATGTATTTTGTGTATCAGAGTTCATTAAAATTGATTACTGTCCTTGACCTTTAACGCGGACAATTGGAGTTACAAGTTACAACATAACAAAAGTTTCAATAAACTCTATTTACAATATTAGTAAAATTATACCATAATTTTAATACAAATATAATTTTAGTATAAATTATATTTAACATAAATTTATATTTAGGTATTATTATGTTGTTCTGTAACTGTATACAGGGTGAAATAATAAATAAATAAAAGGGTAATCTAGAATTTGAACCAAAAGTAAAGATATTAAAAGAGTAATAGTAATAGAGTTTATTGAAGTAAAAGAGTAATAGTTTTATGGTATCTTTAATGCGATTGTAACAGTACCTTGAACTTATACTCCATGTCAGCGACAGCTCCAGCCGGCTCCTGTCCGTCGCTCTGCGAGCCCGCCTCCAGGTGTTCGGACTGCGAGTCGTCGCCCCACTTGTCCTTGCCGTCCACGGCTCCATAACCATGCTTCTTGAGGATACCCTTCTCTGGTAGTTTGCCTATCGAGTTTGGTTGCACGTCTATGAATGCTATGTCTTCTTCACCTGGAATTGAGAAGTATTTAACATTAAGAAAATGGCATCTTGATGATTAGAATAAAAATTTGGTAAAAGGAATTGGAAAAAATGGCGTTAACAATAACTATTAATTAAATATAATCGTATACCTGTGGGGTGGAATGGGATAGAATGGGATGGGGAAGAAAGCTGCTTCTGGCAACTTGCATTTGTTCTCAAGACACTTTGGTACTTTTCAAGACAATCTTCTGTGAGGGAATATAACGATTTTATTTGCATTATTTTACTTACCCGAGTGTGTTGGTTCATCTTCGCTGCCCGAGTGGACTCGTTTCATTTGCTTGTGGTCTCTGAAATAACAAGAAACAAAAAAAAAAGAATATAATCTTGTAATTACTTTCATAGGCTCGGAAGAGACTGGTTTTCAATATCACTCTCACTACAGTTTTTAAATCAAGAGTTAAGGGAATTTATGGTTTTTGGGATAGCTTTTATGTACTATATTTGTCCAATAATTTGGTGGAATTTTAACATTTGAAGAAAACTAAATTTGCTGTTAGTATTGTATTAAAAATATAACTTACGGGTATCTACTAGTGTTGCCTGCGCCTGACATATGGTTGCCGTGTTTGAAGATCACTCGCTGAGAATCCCCGCGGCTGTGGACATCATTAAAATAGCTACAAATCCTGTCTACAACGCTACAACGCTGCGCTGACTGAGCACTAGAGAAGCCATAATTCAAACCCACTTATAATGTAGTATTTATTCTTGCTTTAGCCACTACTTAAACACGTGTTCTCCTAAGAGATAAATAGCGTGTGCATCTTTACATTTCATAAATACTTTCATAAGTGATAACTTCTATGAATCTTCTATCAGAACTAGAATAAATAAGGTAAATAAGAAAAAAAGCGTGTTTTTAAACGCGCAGGATTCACATATGACTGTGCTTGGTCATAATAATAATACATAAAAAAAATACATCAAAATCTGCCAATTTTGCTGATAAGCATTTCGGCACTGAAGCTAAGTGTGAAAGCGAAAATCGTGAAAAGGTTGTACAGCGGTGCGGCGCGACCAAAGACTACGTTACGCGCCAAGCCATCGACGTACCTCAGGAGATTTCTGTTTAGTGGAGAAGAGCAGGTCCGAAAAGAATAAACATTTATTTAATCACCAGGACAGTTTAGAAACAGCCGACCTTTGAAATACAGTAAAAGCCAAAGATTTGCATGAGGGGCAACAGCTTATAGAAGGTAAAATGAGAATAAAACTTTCTGGTCGGCTGTACAACATGAAACAACATAAATATCTTATTGAAAGGGTATAGAGTTGGAATTACATGAAAATGAACTGGAAGAAGTAGAAGATAATTATGAAGTTAACGTACCTGAATGTGTTATTAAAGGAGAGCATCTTGCCACCGTCAAGCGAGATGTCTTCTTGGGAGTTGTTTGAGGTCGTGGAGCCGGCTGCGAAGGACTTGGCGATGGGCTTCTTGACATAGGGCGGGTCGTACTTCGGCAGCGTGCTCTTTTTCCTGATGTAGGCGTGGCGTGGGAACGCACACTCAGATCAATCGATTACGTTTAAAAAATGGAATTGTTTCGGACTAATTACTAATCGGAATTGAGAACACCTTCTTATGAATTTAATTTCGTGTTTTCGTTTCCGATTATGTCGAAAGAGTGATTTTGTCGAGAGATTTTGAAAAGAATATCGGCATGGAACAAATGGCGACTTTTTAAGTAGATTTTTTTGTTTAATTTACTTTTTAATGGGTAGCAATAACCAGATCAAACCAAATTAAGAAACTTATCTATATTATTTAGAAAAGAACAGGAATTTAATATTGTATTGTACATGGATCACTTTTTATTCCTTGCCATATTTCATTTAATTTCTGATACGACTGAAAAGACTGGTGCTTTTGGATAGTTCAATCGATTTTGTTTAAGACTTTTTTGAGTTGGATTTAAGTTAATTTTTCGTTTCATTCCTCATGGGAATTTAATGTTAAATGAAATAGATATCAAGAAATTGATCTTAGCTTAGTTTTGTATGGGTTCCTTCCAATAACCCTGGGAATGTAGATTTTAGTAATATCAAAATAGTATTTAATAGTGACAAAGGATGTACTCTTAGTTTACTGGAAAGATCCCATTGATTTCTTAAATGTAACATTAGGCGTTGCTAACTAGATAGACAGCTGCTTGAAAGAAGAATCCGTGCATTGCACATTCGCTTCTCGTGCAAATAGTTGATAGAATTTAGTGGTAGTGGTTGTGATTGGTGACATTAGAGTCGTGCGATCTATATCTTCACAGATTGTTTCAAATTGTTTTTAATTAAACCGGGCGTGTACATACCTCGAGCGTGGCATTACGTTATGTTTCATGCATCGTCCACATAGAGTCAAGTCTTGGTAGTAATTTCTGTAAGATGCGTGTAAATGTAAGAACACTAGTTAGTTCGGCGGCGTGCGACTGTTCGGTACACTTAGTTACGTTCGGAAGATATAGACGCGCTCGCGCCGCCGGGCCGCGGCCGCGGGCGCTCGGCGGCGCGGCCGCGGGCGCCCGGCGGCGCGGCCTCCGACCAAGAAAGGAAACGAAAACGAGTCACAGTTCACATAAGCCAATGCATACATCCAAGAGCCCAGAATCTTAAGGGTTTGAGTCGAGAAGGTGTCGCTCGAGTACAACGAGGAAAGCCTTGTCGGCATGCAGCGAGGCGGCCGGACAGCGACGCCTCGCAACGGCGCGGGTGTGGCCGGGCGCGGCGAGCCGGCCGGCCGCCGGCGCGGACACAGAACCACAGATCAAATGCAGTTGTGGCGCGCCGACAGCGAGCGCGCCGCCTCGACGCGCCACCCGCCAACTAGCTCTACGACCACAACGTAAACGACATAAAACGTATCTCCAAACAAAACAAAAACCAATCGTTGACGTAAAAACGAACAGAAACACCAACGCTAACGTCTAAAATAAACATACAAGTATACGAAGGTGACGATTTAAATTTCTTCTTAAAGACTACCTTTGGTCTGTTTTCTGCTCACTAACCTTAGGCACAGGGAGAAGTTTTTGTGTACTACGACTGACCTGTAGCAGAGAGCGCTCAGGGCAAATACAATGAATACCCCCCCTACCACAGACATGAGCACCGCCACGAGGAACACCGTGTTCGAGCCGTGGTAGTTCTCTGCGCCCAAAGAGAAGGGTGTGAGTGCGGGCCGGTCGGTCGCGACGCGAGATCGCGCGCGGCCGGCGCCGGTGGCGCGGCCGGCGCCGCGCTCCGGGCGGAACACAACACGACAGACAGGCACGAGCAACAGTCACAGTGCAACAACACCGAGTTACCGACCGTTACCTGAAACAGTACGCCATCCAGGCGAAACCCACGAACACGGACAGCACGACCGCGAGCAACAACAACACCATGTTCATGGTGCTCATCTTATTCCCCTCGTGCTCACCTGCAAGAGAGGGGTCCCGCCCGTTAGTGCGCCGGCGCCGCCCGCGCCGTGTGCCATGCCCGCTCCGAGCAATGCCCTCCCGCACCGCAACGGTGCAGCGGCACCGTTACCCAACCGACACTAACAAGGTGACGAGTTCGCGACGCGTATATTTCAAGCGTTTAGGAAACTATCGCGGTCTCTAACAGAGATTTTGGTAAGCAATGCTCGGAATTGGCCAATTAGTAATTAATAAATCGTAGTGTAAACGTAATAATAATAATTATTAATAGGGAATATTAATAGATATGAAAAGGCACCTGAAATCATAAAAGTTTAGTACTTAGAACATTCAACAATTGTACTGCGTAACATTAAAAACATTTTTAATACTTTATATGTTTTAGATACTGCTTTTGTTACATAATGTTTATTGAGAATATAACATTTTTAGAAAAAAAAAGCACGAAGAAGATGTTTTTAAACAAATTGTACAGTAAAATTGATACAATTTTCATAAAATGTTAGTTTGGGTTCATCGATACGATTACATTGTACAAAGGCGGATTCTCATTTACAAACTCCCACCCCTTTCCCATCCTCCTCATCACAGTGGACGAGTCACAATGATAATAATAAATCAAGGTTTCAGGCTTCAGGAAAGATTCGTTTACCTCCCACCTTGTATATTTTATTAACAGCCAAATAACTCTGCTTATCTATTTTTATTGTATATAAATGAGTATCCGCCTTAGTACTTTGTCCAATTTTAGTCGAGTTCTCGGTTAACATTTAAAGTCTAGTTTATAAAAATGTATGTGAATATTGGCTCTTCAACTGGCATCGACTCACCATACGGTGTTTCTTTCTTGGTCATGTTGTAGGCGGCCTTGGTCGCGTTATCCGCCACGTATGGGGTCGGGGACGGAGGCAGCGCGTCGGGTTGCGAGCAGTCCGGCCCTGTCCAACCGCGGTTGCACACACACTTGTTTGCGTTTGAACACACCTGGAATTGACAGATATTTTTTGTCGTTAATAAGGCATTATTATGGAAAGAAGATGGTGGAGGATTAGACTGTCTAAAAATTAGTTAAAAATGACAAACTTTGGCAGACTCCCGGATATAAATTAGAAATTTAAAAGGGGATTAGGAAAAGTCGATTGGAAAGGATGAGGCATAGTTAGTGTAAATTTCCTTCCTGGGGGGTGGAATGGGAAGCAAAAAGTATAATACACTCTTTCAGGCGTATATCCTCAGGACTTGTGGTAGCGGCTTTGTTACCCTATATGACCCTCATGACACTTACAGGAAGAGATGGACTAGTGCTATGCTTCAGTCGGCCAACACCACACTCGGCACCTTGAATACCGGTATACATCAAGCAAAGATAATTTTATCTTCAATATGTCTTAATCTCAAGATATCTATCTTATAGTCATTGTGATCTTTCAGCAAAGATCACTGACTCTTGTCGCTTCCCACATACGAGTAGTTACAACACGCCTGTGACGCAGGCAAAAATCTATTTCATCTATTATATGTTCCGTCCGGAACTTTCAACAAATAGAAACTGAATAACAACATTCGGAGTTGAACCTTGAACAACACTGTAGGTGATAAACGAAAAGTCAAACTTTCCGCATAATTTCCGTAAAAAAATATGGAAAGTCGGTAACAAGTTGAACGTCGTCTCCTGGGAAGGAGCAAATTTGAGACGGCGGCGGCCGAGCAAACGAAACAGTTACGGGTGCTTATCGCGATCTTTGTGCAGAACATGATATGAGGAGTTTGAAGGAGTGGTAACTTTGGGAGCTTTGAAGGTCACATATGTTTTCTATGTTTATTTATCTCCTTCAGTAGTGTGCTCGTCTGTAACCTTATTTCTATAAAGATATTTAATGTATATCAAATGAGGACGTACCTCAGAGAGCGGTGATAGCCTACTGGTATCTACACTCGACTCACATTTGTGCGATTGTGAGTTCAAATCTTCGGCCCCTATCACTGAATTTCTACTTAAGTACGGATTTTAAAAAATGTCACTAGCTCGCCGGTGAGGGAAAACATCGTGAGGAAACCCGCCTGTTCTAGAAATAAAAAAACAAACAATGGATCTTATGATTACTAATCCGCCATGGGCCCACGTGGTGGATTACGGCCCGAAACCGCCCAGTGATTTACTAGGGGAGGCCAATACGTCCTCAGTCGTGAAAGTAGTCTTCCTATTAGAGTTTTATCATTTATCTGATTTTATCTTATATTTCATATATACGTTTTGTATAGGTATTTTAAGTATTTATTACCATTTATATTTGTTAATTTTATTAATTCCATTTTTTTATTTTCTACAATATTTTTTCACTTGCATCACTAATTGCTTCAAGATTGGCAGGAAGAAAATGTTTTTTTGCATTCAATTCTCCTCTATTTATTGATTTAGGACAATCAACAGAAGACACAACACGTATAGTTATATAAAAGTTACATTACATTTTAAATTATATTGTAGATGCTCTACTGCATGCAATATTAATGACAATATTTTGTTACATTACAAATATGAGAATCACGTGATACCATAAATATGAGAAACTAAAAACAGAAGAAATTACAGGAAAAATGCAAGTAATCATGGCAGAGGTGCATCAGACTGAACTGACATGGTTTTATATTATTTATATTAAAAGTTTTAACTTATTAAGTAACTTAAGTCTTTCATAATTTTATTTCTGGTTAAGACCGCAACGAATGTTAAAAAAGGCATTGAAGGAAAATGTTCTGTTGTTAAATCATTTTTTCGCCAAACATTTAATTTTCAAATTGCCGTCAGAAATAAAAAATAAATGGTAATTTTGAAAATTGAATGGCGAATGAGAAGAAAAGAGTTCCATTTCCAAAATTCGAATTTGTTTTTTTCTATCGTATTGGACCTACAATATTTTCGTCCGCTTCAAATAGTGTAGTATTATTATACGTTTACTTGCGTAGGCGCGCTACATGCATTTATTTGAAGGTCTACGAAGTTATCAATATCTGGTTAGGCGCGTAGGCTTGCTACGACTTCCGTTGTAGTTTTGACTAATGTAGCGCGTAGGCGTGCTACGACCATTATGGCCTGAGTTGTAGTAAAGATATATCTGTGGCTACGACTATGGACGGAGTATAGAGTGAATCCCACTTATGCTGAATATTGTAGGTAGGTAACAAAAGTAATAATAAAAAGGGTAGGGATTCTTGAGATTTTTCCCACATATCACCATTACGACTGTTTACTGGTTAACAGTGGGAATTAGTCGAAAAAAAATATCCCTCCAGGACAATGAGAATTTGTGGTGTAAACCCGAAAAACATTTTAAACATATATTCAATTTAGTTTAAACGGATCTTATAAGTTTTACAACTTAGGGCATTTGCTACAACTTAGTTTTATTTAGTGTCCACTTTGTCGCGTCACGTGTGATGGTCCCCATGGTGCAGACTGTTTAGTTTAGGGATCACCTGGTTATAGTTTATGTTCACTACACTTTGTGACCTTATTTATGCATTTGATAATTAGTAACGATGAAACCATGAAATTTTACGTTGAAAAGTCATAACATAAGTCCATATCGCCAATAATGTCTCTGCTCAAATAAAATCACATATAATCTATAGGCAAATTAGAATTGCTCAATTAAAATCACATATAATCTATAGACAAATTAGAATCTCTTCAAACTTAACCCGTCAAATTACGTTTATCGGATACAACTTCAGTTATTTCATAGATCCAATTGATTATCTAGAAATTGAATAGTATTACGTCGCGAGATGGACTGAACTTGCTTAGTCCCAAACTAAGTTTTAACACCAAGTTTTAAGTCAGACAGCTTATAATATTATCTAAATTGGAGACCAGATTCTAGCCCTTTCGATTTTAGATTAAGGACCTTTCTCACCACCTTCTAATACTTTATCAGTAGGTATCAGATCAGCTAGATTTAATTGGCAGATAATATAATTTATCTATCAGATTGTTAACAGTTACTTTATCAGGAGATAAAGATCAGGATTTCAAAAAAAAAGTATCCGGTGGTGGTGGAAAAGCCCCTAAATCTGATAAATTCTATATGATTTTATTTGGTTTTCTCATTCCCTTTATCATTCACGATTAAGGAAAATTACATTGTTAATGTTTCAGATCCATTAAAAATACAATATTCACAATTCTTTACTTAAAAGTAGTTATACAGAGCTAAATGTTGTTTTTGTTTGTTGTAAATGTATATCTTAAGTTTTCTTTTAAATGCATTCCTTTATATCTCAAGGCAGCTTTATAAGCAGCCGACATGTGTATCAAATATATAATATAGGTACATATGTATCACGTATTAATATCATAGTGAACCGCTTTACAAATTTTGCATGAGAATCTTCATACTTCGAACCTTCGAGCGGGTTCGCGGAGTATCAAATTTACAAAATTCGGTTTTTAGTTCAAACAACGGTAATTATACTAGCTGTACGAGATTATTGTAAACATTATTGTAGACGGCTACCGTGAAAAATAAGAAACTGAATAAAATAATTTTTTTTTTTTATTATTTTTTATAGAGAAAAAGGCGGCAGGTGAGCATACAGTCCACCTGATGGTAAGTGGATACTGTCGTCCATAGACATCCGGGGTACATGCCAACATCAGTCCAGAATGACAAACGTTAGCTCGTCCCCGGATATGCTGCCTACCTTTGCAGATTAAGGAATGGATTGAGACAATGGGGAGGTATAGCATGGGATGGGAATGGGCTCTGGCATATATCACTCACTACCGAAACACGTACGTACATTGGGGAAATACGATAAAAGTAGGAAATGCAGTACATTTCAAGGTAGTCTTCTCTGAGAGAGGGGTAACGTGGTCAGTCGAGTGCGCTCAGCGGCTGTGGGAATGCAGCATGCACTCTCCCCCCTTACAATTATATACCAATGGGCCTGGGTGATACGTTATATACGTCGGAATTTAATTATCATTGCAAAAAGAGGCCCAACCCTGTATTATACTCGTAAATAAAAATAAACCAATAAAATATTGTGACAACGTATTTTTGCTACTGAGTAGATGAACTGATGTTAAGCAAATAATATGAAATATGACATTTGAGACTTTTCTCATATGTCATATGTCATATTTTATTATTATTCGTTGTTTTATTGGGTTTTATTGTTGAATTTAGTTTAAAAAACAAAGTATGACATTCGTGAAATCTTAAAAGAATACTTTTTATTGCTAAAGATCAGATGTTATAATTTATATTTATAAACAGTTTCCATTTAAATATTGAAACAACGAAATTTTAAGTTAAAAACTTAATCAAAGTCCATTACGGCAATGTTCTTTCTATATCGCTACCGTTAACAACTTGCACCACCAGCCGGAACGTGCAGGCAAGTTATAATTAACGATGTCCGAATAAAGGCGGGAGCGGCAGCGACCAATTAAATGGTATTGAATTAAAACTACCACCGGTGACTTTGTTACCGGCGGCGATTCGTTGGTGGGCGTGTGATGTGCGTCCGGAACACACGAGGACAATACTTAAGGTGAGATACAATTGATGTGCAAATTGTTTGGTGGACTTTAAATGGCCATGTCTGTATATATATATATATATATACAAAATGTTTGGTATCTACACACCCTGTATTATACTCGTAAATAAAAATAAACCAATATAAATATATCTATTGTATATACAGACACTATATAGAGACAGTATATATTGCCCTATTTTCATTTGTTTTTTTAATTTATTTTAAAGCAACTTAAACCTTGTTGCCACGTGGTGTGGGCCGATTGTAGAATAGCATCACCACATATCTTTTCGTGGGTGTCGTAAGTGATAACAAAGGTCTAACACCGCCTCTTAAAGAGTGGACTCGCCAATTAGCTTGGCCAGTGTGGCATTTTTAGGCTATACATCTCGCATGCACCAGACAATGTGCATGAAGAGACCATGTCCAGCATGTCCAGCAGTGGTCAACAGAATGGGCTGTTAGGTTTCCACCGTTAACGAAAGTTAAAAAACCCAGTTTACTCGGTCAAAGCTGTTTCTGGTGGCCAGTGCAATAGCTCAAACGGTCTGAGTTAGAATTTAATATTTTTAACAAGTAATTTGTTTATGAAAGTGGTCTGCGACTGCAAGTGAGATAAATATTGTAATTCCTTTATTAAGAGTGGTATCGATGAAAATATTTCATCGTTAATAAAAAAAAAACTAAATTTGTCAAGTTCGCGGCACGCATTATAGTTGCTGTTGATGGGGAGGGTGCACGCTGCAATTCCACAACAACTGGGCGCACTCCACTGACCCTTCTCTCACGAAGACTACCGTAAAATGTTACGCATTTCCCATGTTATTCTATTTCCCTATATTCTGTCCATTTTCCCAACCCTTTCTCCAAATCTATTTCTAAATCTCCAAAAGTAGCCAGCGCAGCCGGGGACGTGCCAACCGTTCATTCTGTCATTTTGCACTTATGTTGGCATGTACCACGGCTGTTGGATGTCCACGGGCGACAGTATCTGCTCACCACCGGGCGGATTGTTAATCCGTCTGCCGCCTTCTTTCCATAAAACAAAAAAAAAACAGTGTTTCCGCGTTTAGAATTTTAACCTGTTGACGGATTGCATCGTAGAGACGCAATGACATAATAAAATGATGCAATCTCGCATCGAGATTTCCGAGTGCGCAGCTCGATGTAACTTTGTTAGCTCACCGTGGCAGATGCGACGCAAAAATTGAATAATACGCTCCACAGCGGCACTCAAACTATTAAAAAGTAATGTCGTACTGTGGCGTGCGTCTAGTTTGACGCGCCATTTTTTACACTTTATTACACAATGAAGAATACATGATAACGACACAAAAGTTTAAATAAACTCTATATAAAAGGTAGGCCCTCCTATGGCTATTGATCAGAGCAGATGATGCGAACACAAGAATAATAGGCAGACGGTGCACATATTATTATTACTAGAAACAAATGTAAAATAAATATATATGCATATACATACTGTATATACATATATACAGTATATACATACTGTATACAATACAGTATATACATACTGTATACAAAGGAATAAATTGCAAATAATAATAATACCCATTAAATACCATACAAAATAGTATAATTTGTTATACTAGGAAAATGAAGATTTTTGATAAATATTAAAATATGACATTACACTTATGTTTTTTTTTTATAGAAAGGCGGCAAACGAGCATACAGTCCATCTGATGGTAAGTGGATACCGTCGCCCATAGACATCCGCGATACATGCCAACATCAGTCCAGAATGACAAACGTTGTCACGCCCCCGGATGCGCTGCCTACCTTTGCAGATGGGATAGGAATGGGCTCCGGCATATCTCACTCACTACCGAAACACGTACGTACGTACATTGGGGAAATACGATAAAGTATGGCTGTGGGAATGCAGTAAGCACCCTCCCCCCACAAATAAATAGCAGTAATTAGTATATTTTGTAATTACTACTAATTAACAATATCTTGTAAACCCTCCAGTGATTTAAGTCCTGCAGTTGGACACCAAAACACTAATACAAGTACAATACTTTTTAGCTAAATTGATTCAGGAAGCATTTTCACTGTTGACCAGTTATGTTATGATGATACATCATCGGTTGAAAAAGAAATTAGCGTGCGAATACATAAGGCACAATATTTTATAACGCAATAACAACAATTATAATATAATATTATTTATAATGAGATGGCCAATTAGAAAGATATTTAGCCATTATTTAAAATACAAAATTAAGAAGGGTTTTTGTTGCCAAAAACAAAACCTATCTTTTTTTCTCTCATCGCCGAAAAAACATCTGCATAAAATAAATGTTAAGATGTCTAGACAACCCATCGAGTTGTTGTTAACGACGATAAATTAACTTGTATCCGGAGTTAATATCTTAAAATGTGCAAGTGCTACACTGTTGAGAGCCATTAGTGACACGAATTCTATGGAATTCGCCTCTGCTTGATGCTGACAAAAGTCGTAAATTTATAAAGGGGAGACAGTTTGTAAAAAATGATTGCATGCACGTGTAGAAGGCCCATGGGTCGACACGCACAAAAGAAATTATTATCGCGAGAATTCTGCCGCTAAATTTTTTTTAGCGCCAAGACGCGGCACGGTGACGCTAAGATATGGACCAATCAGGAGCAAATGACTGGCTTTGATTTTTTCCCATTGGCAAGGAGCAGCATCAGGGCGTGGCTGGAGAGCTGGCTGCGCTTGAGACGAACATGAGGAGAGAAGACACAACGGTTTCATCCTTGGTCGAGCTCGCGCGCTTTTGCTCCCTGAAGGAACCAGATAGAAGTCTTGACTAGCTCACGCTAGCCCGATCTAGATAATAGTTCTTTATAGTGTGTGTAGTAGTAATAAAAGTTTTCCAATTTAATTTGTAAAAGATAGGCGGGAATAATAAAATAAGTTGGACCAGAAAAGTTGTCTGGTAAAGTACAAACTATCATAATTATTTTAGTGCCTCATAACTTTGTACACAGTGTTATATAACTAACTGTCATTTGTAGCTAAACATAAACAAACAAGCTATTTGACAATGGATATAATATCTGATAAGGAATATGAATTATTGACTAACCACAGATCGTATTGGGAGATAGCAATTTCTTATATTTGTATTATAATAATTACCATAATTATGCCTATTTACCAGATGCCGTCGAATAATAAAGACGAGAATGGTAAGAAATACCATTAGAGCCCATACAATCACCTAATTAAATATAATGAATTGATCAGCACTTACGATTCATGAAAGATACATTAAATTATGGACATGTGAACAAAGTTATGAGCAGATGTGTATATAAATGTGTATAAACTGTTATAAATCATGTCTGTGTGAGATGAGGTGTATAAATATCCAAAGGTCATACTAAAATCCAGCTCAATAAAGAGTCTTCTCGAAATAATGTGCTTGGTAACAAATGATGATTAATTGAGTACATAATCATGTTATTCTAGTTCTAAACAAAACCACTCTCATGTATGTCGAGTCACTATTAAAATGATATTAATGAAAACCAACACACATATATATATATATATACATATATATATCATTATGTACTGAGCCAATTGCCAGACATAAATTCAGGCAGGTTATCCTGGATTAAACTAGAGTTCAATCTTCAATTAAATAACACCTCACCGCATACACAATAAACGTGTAATTTACTATGTATGTTTCTTTTATTACGAATAGATCTAAGTCTTGTGTAAATAATTGTGTTAGAATTAAGTAATACGGCATATAGGGTTTTTTGTTTGGGTCTTCTTTTTCCCTATATACAAAGCCTAGGAATAGAAGGACTCGGTTAGATGTGACTTTAATCGGTCACATCTAATCTAAATAATCAACTCAGATTCGATTATAATTTGGTTATGAAATAAATAATTCTTAATTTCATATTTCTGCTATTTCAATGGTCTAGAGTTAATACCCTTCCCCATTTGGCTAAGGTAAAATGGAGTTTTAAAGTATGATAATTATTCAGTTCATAAAATCACGCAGCACGCGAATTACATTATAAATAAAGTACATAAGTACAAGTTTCATCCACAAAACCCCATAGTACACGCCTAGGCTATTTTTACGAATTATACACGAAGCTAGAAATTCTATAATTGAGCTTGAAAGATGGATAAACCAAACTTCTATCCGATCTTAATTGAACAAAGCCAGCTCTGTCTAGGACTCAAGTAATAGCTCAAGCTATACTCGGACACTATGTAGCTTTTGGTAATCATAGAGTCTTGAAATTAATATCAAGCATACATTGCATATATAATTGGACTTTGAGCCGATGGTCTCAATTGAACACAAGACACGAGACAGATGGAGAGGCCGAGCTGTCGAAAGTATTAGTTTACTCTATAACAGATTTGGAGATCGTAACCTATCTCAAAATCTGGATACTGAATTCATTTAGTATATTTAATAAATTGCAAGACAGTGGTTATTTCAATGCTTATAGTCAAGGATAGCACATTTTATATGAACTAAGCTTGCATTAGTGTGGGAACTTAACACCACTAAAGGCGCAGACCGAGAGACGCTCCCTCGCGTGGATTCCGATGGACATCTACACGATAAAAGGATCTTCATTGTGTATCCATCGCCATAGCTGATCTTGAGATCGGCCTGAATTTAAGACGCAATTCTGGGTCAGAATTGAACTGTGCAAAGGTTGTCGGCGGCTAGCTAGCAAATCTGGGCATCAGAACACACATTCCTCTCTTATCGAATCAACTCCGACCTCTATTCGGCCGAATAGAACCCTAACTGATATATACATATAATATAAAACTTTACCATGGTATCGGGGCAAGGCAGCTTTGTGCGCCTATAATTATCCATGTCCTAGGACGTGTTGATTTAACCGCTTCTCAGCGATGAAAAGGAGTTGAATTCGAGCCCCATAATTCCATGCGTGGAAGCCTTGAGCCAGGCCGTAGGAAATCCCCGTAAATGCCAGAGTGATTTGGGCAGCAAGATGGCTTTGCCATTGACTCAATTAACAGTCATATACGCGCGTCGGGGCACTTACTAGACCTAATTTGCCTTTGTACATTACTAATTCGAGACAAGCTACTCTAGAGGTCTTAACGACCCCTTTCCGTAAATACCTAAAGGTCCATTTAAAGTAAGCCGAAGTGAATATATGACTTGTTATTTTGGGAATACCATCACTACATTGCACACTTGCATAATCGGACGCGATTGAATTAATTACATCTGCCACAAAGACTATCCTCATACTCATAAGCACTGAAGTTATCCTGTAATGAAGCAACTAAGCTCTTATACATAGATTCAAATATATAGACGATCACATATCTGGGCTTGAACCACCACAATAACAATATGCGTTTTTAATGCTTTTTAATTAAGATTTAGTTTTGAGCGTTCATGCAACAGCCGCTACTGAAATTTCGCTTTCATAACGAATTCGCACTTTGAACCGAATAACAGATGCATTGAATGTATCGATCAATCAAAATACAGTGAAAGGTATAACATTACGGCCCTAAACACAAGGCATTTGCAACGCTCCAATTTACCTACGGCCAATGCGTCTAACATTCAGAGGCAAACTGTACCAAGAATGTATTATTAATAGTTTAGTACCTTTTTTACAATAACTGTAATATTTTTAACGTAACGGTGTTGTCAATATAAAAAAATATACAAGAAATTTAGCAATAATTAAAGTACAGAATTTTATCAATATAATTCAAAATAAAAAATCTGTTTACGTCATTGATTTTAAATAAATAAAAAGAGTAAAGAGTCTTAAAACGTAATTAGGTACTAGTATTCGTTTATCGTGACAGTAACACTTCAATTATAACAATTCAATTCAGTAACAGTTCATAGTCGTGTAGCTTTATTGAAAACATGCACTAAGTTTTAATCGCGTTTCGCATACGCGTGCAAGTTGTACTGGAATGTCGAAAATAAACCAGTGTTTAACCAGCATTCAACATGGGTTGGACATAAACACTGGATCCTGGGAATACACCATCCCTAGGATCCCAACAAACATAACATAACATTTAACATCTCAGTGTTAAATACCACTGATTAAGCAAGCGCGGGGCCCGTAACAAATTCTATCAAGAGGCCCTTGGTTTGCTTTAGGTTCTTAAGTTCTTTCTTAATTTTTTTTATGCTCAGGCAGGCATGGGTGCGCGAAGCCTCCCAAAGCGCGGGGCCCGTAGCATCTGCTACTCTTGCTACGTGGCTAATCCGGCACTGCACTGATATCACTTTGTCACAAGGAATAATCCGTCTATGTGTTTTGGTTGATCGATGGTGTGGTGACGTATACGCAACCGATTTCAGCCCAACTATGTTTGCAATGCTTTTTAACTAAGATCTAGTTTTTAGCGTTTAAGCAAACTAAATTAGCTGCGACGCTAATTTTGCTTTGTGAGTGATTTCCGACCTTGTGCCTAACAGATGTATTGCATGCAAGTAGTTTCACTGAATACTTCGAGTAAAAATAAATATGGTAAACATCCGCGTTAATTAAGACCACTTTTATAGATAAATGAATGGGGTATATTACAGAACGACATAAAATTGAACCTGTAACATTAACCTGTTAATTAACAAACTCACCCCTTTAGCAGAGCATTCGTTGTTGTTATGGTCGGTGGGGCACTTGGTGTGGTCGATGTACGGGAAGATGGAGGTGCAAGTTTGGTTCACGCAGACCAGGTTGTCTCCGCAGGGTGTTCCGTCGCGGACCAGCCCCAAGGGTCCGATCTCCGAGTGTTCCGGGAGGCCGGTGGTAGCCCTGGAATTTGTTGAGATATTAATGTATTAGGTATTTTATAATATATGCCTTCTTTGAATTATAATTCTTGTGTAATAGGAGTTCGTTGTGTGTATAATCACAACAACATAACACATATTCATAACAGCTAAGCCATTTCTCAAGCAAGGATGGAGAGTATCATGAAATGAGGAAAACTCCTCGTCCCTTTATACTCTATACTTTAGTCCTCTCTATCCTCCATTTATCATAACTCTTTTTCAAAATCCACTCCTAAATTTTCAAAATGTAATCCTGAACGTGTTAACGTTTGTCATTATAGTTTCACGTTGGCAAGTATCGCATATGGCTACGATCCACTTACCATCAGATATAAAATAACTTTATAATAATTAAGATTAAGATACCTTTGAAAGCATAGCCAGATATCTTTCATTTTATTGGAACTACTTGCCTTTCTTGCCATCTTGCCTTGCCTTGAACAGGTTACTTAGTATTACCAGACGAAAAAAATGTTCCCACAAGAAAGATAAGGAGTTCCAATAAAATGAAAGATATCTGGCTATGCTTTCAAAGGTTTGAAAAATTAGGTACTTTTAAATTTAAAAGGAGATGGATGCATGATACGGAGAAAACTCCTGTATTTAAATGTTTGAGTCTGCTCTTATTTCTTTTTTCATGTAATTTGATGCATTGGTTCTTTATCAGCGTTAAATTAAATGGATTGAAATTTACGAGAAAAATAACGTGATGTTTCCTATAGTTAGAAAAATTGCCGTCATATCATGTCAAGACAAAGTCTAGAAGAAAAAGGAGATAGTAATAGTGTATGGTACTCACTTGCACTCATACTCGTTACCCTTGATGGTGATCACGGTCCGCGTGTAGTACTCGTCCATGCCTGTCACTACGGGGTACCGATTGCCGAGCTGACACTGCAGAGACCCGCAACGTACGTTCCTGGAAATTGAGAACAGGTTAAACTTTTGAAAAATCACTATCTAAGAATGGATGAAAATGGTTTTGAAGAGCTACTGAAGTTAAATGTTGATGTAAGAAGGATTTTGTAAAACAGGCCCTTAAACCCGCCAAGCTTGACGGGATTAAAAGCGTTCAATGACCCATTCACTGTGGTAAAACTGCTATGTCCAACTAGTTGTAACATGGGGATTGTTTTCCTCGTGGAACAACTGGTCTAATGAACAACGAAAACTTATTTTAATGTGTGCCACATGGTACAACTGAGTGAACTGATACAAGGTTAGTACTAATATGGATAACTTACAAATTGTAAAAAGTATAAAATGGAATACGTATTTATGATTTACTTAGCACAAACATGTTTATATCTTTAAATATAAATCCTTAATCCTATATCCTTAATTAAACCTCTCAACTAAGTTATTATTAGGCAAATAGTTGTGCTAATGAGCATAGATATACATTTTCCCATAGTACAACTAGAAAGTTGTTCCAAGGGGAAAAAGTCGCCATGGTACAACTAATTGGACATAACAGTTGTACCCCGGGGAACGTTTTTTTTATTTTATATTAATGGAGGCAGCCGGGCAAGCGGTCCGCATGATGGTAAGTGGCTACTGCCTTTGCACAAGACAAGTAAAGAATTTTGACTTATACTGGGTGAAACCGAATGTCTTCGGAAGCCTGCTCATGATTTTGTTCTAGTTGACATAATAATATAATGTTCTAGAGTGCGTGTATAATATATCTGGTATGTCTTCTTAAATCGATGATTGTCACTAATTTTATGTTGCCTGAAGGGTTGGGACGACGTCCATATACTTTTCTCATCGTCCTTTGTATGAAAAATTACGTAAAACTCATAAATGAATGTACGCTTTGGTTGTAAAACGCTTACTTACGTATTTTCTTGTAAATAAATAAAGATTAATCATGAACGAAATCTTTGATTTCAAGCTTCGGAGAAAGTTGTATTTTGTTGTAACCAGCCATTTTAGTATCCACTGCTGGACATGGGTTCTTCGTGCACATTGTCTTGTGGTCAAAATGCCACGCTGCCCAAGTGGGTTCGCGAGTCCACTCTCTTAGAGGTGGTGTAGTCCCTCGAAGCTTGTCTAACAATAACAATAGCCGCTAACAAATTAGTTTTTTGTTAATAACGAAAAATTATTAGAGTTATTGAATAATATTATACTCACTCCATTTCACATTTGATGTAGTGTCCATTGTTGTCTTTACCACAATGCCCCGTCACTGCTCCCTTTGAATTGAACTGTTCGAAGCATTCCTTATCAGCTCCCACCGTCCCTGGCCCCCAGATCCTCTCACATTGTAGAGAAAGCGTGGGACATTGACCAGAGAAGCAATATCCCTTCCCTGCTTCACAAGCTTCTCCATTCTTCCTATGGGCATCAGAGGGACAGAAGCCGGAGAGACCTGTGCAGGCTTCTTCAAGGTCGCACTCGTTTGAGGATTCTCTGCAGATGATACCGCGGGGCTTGAGCTGCAAGAGAGGAAGAGAAGATGAACAATGATTTGAAATAACGACAAAAATGAAATATTATTTAGGAAGCATTTGGAAGAAAATATTTAGTGATATTCATGAAGTGCTTAAAATGTTTTCATGATATTCCAAAGTTATGTAAAAATATCTTTCGAAAAAAAAATATCGGTCTTAATCTAACAAACTGTCATGTCTGTATTGCACCACAGAGTTGACATTTGTTCGAAATGAGAAGTAATCAGCAGCAAAAATGCCGAATGAGCACCTGACATCTCTCACAGCACTCTCCAGAAGCGCACTGGGCTTCCTTAGTCAGTCTACAAGTGATGGGGTCGCAGCACGGGTTGGAGTTGTGGCACTCTTCGATGGTACCACAATCGCACTCTTCGCCCTCGTCCAGTCTGCCGTTGCCGCACTGACGATGCACCACCAACTGAGGAAAGAGTCATATATACGTACCTTTAACAATATGTATGTATGCACAGTTCTTGTGTATAGTTTTTAGTGTATAGTGTAGGACTGACTACTTGAAGGAAGGCGCCAATAGTGAATGCCAATAGTGAGTCGACGACAGTGTGTGGCGACCATCCTTGGGCTCTCCCAAGGACTCTTCCAAGCTAGATACAGGCAGAGGCATGTATATAGCAGTGAACAGACACAGGTATCAAATGGTAAATTTTATGAAACAGTAGCAGTAAGGCTTGCATCAAAATCTAACACGTCTGTTGATTATGAGGGAGCGTTAGTTTTTTGCTTCACTTCAGGTTAGGATCAGGATGTATCAAGATAGATCTTTCAATAATGTTTCAATAATATGTATCTTTCAATAATGTTTGGTATCAAATTGGATCCCGTTTTGTTTATTATAACACTATTAATATGATGTACGATATCTACGGGGGGAGATGTGGAGGAGAGACAACTCGGCCAATCTTTTCACATTGTTTGCTACCAAACACGATCCTGTCTTGTTTATTGCAATAATCTCAAATTGATGAATAGCGTTGTAATAATATGCCCGAAGCTGGACAAAATTAACATTTCCATTTATGAAATTAACAGTAAGAGGTCTGCTTCAGTTTTCACATCTTTTAAATGTAGACTCCAACGGATTGCGGAACTGATTTACTGCGAAATTATTCTCTGTAATATTATCTCAAGCCAAAAGATTTCCGGCCACACCATTATCGGCAGCTGGTGAAACTTCGCGACTACTCCGAAATCACCGCGCCATTGCTACTTCACTCCGCACATTAACAAGGCCACTGTTCATCCAAATGCAAAACAGATTTCCACGTTGAGAATTAATCAGAAGCGCAGCATTGTTTGTGCCGGGAGTTCCTTGCCCACTCCTTTAATAAAAGTTATGGTAATGCGAGCTGCCCGCGCTCAGAATTATCTCTTCGTTTGCGAATATATAATAACAGGAACGAGAGCTGGGGCGGTTTATTGGAATAAATTTACATAGCAGCGGATGATAATGCAGTTCGCTCCCACTTCGATTCGGCACGCTTACATATTTATCGTAGATGATTGTAGGTAGCTGCTGTTTTATTTCCTATGTTTGTATCGCTATCTCGCTCTGGTTTACACGTGTTCGATCAAGGGCGGTTTTTAAGCTGGAGACCGGAGAAGTGAAATCGAATAACTTTGACGTACGGAGGCCGTGTAACGATCAGTTATCGTGTACCTTTGAAGGTGTTTCCGTTCTCCTTATAAGGTAGCTTTCGATACATCTTTATCGATATCTTTTGGAATACAATGGAATGTGTTGTTATAATGGTTATTGATACCAGTGTAATTTGATAGACAGTGAAAATTAATTTCTGAATTATGCATTGGAATTGTTGGAGTACATGAAAGACAAAAGTCGGTGCGGCGGATCAGGGTCTTACGTCGCTCACGAAGGTTGTTCTTAAAGTTCTAGATCTTTCGTATAAGCATTTTTTTCTAAAACGTACGGCAACTAGCGAAACTCACTTTCAAGTAACGCGTGCCACTGCCCTTATATATTATAGTTCTTTCATCTCGAGAAGGCGGGTTCCGCTTAGTTGTGTAGATTGTTTATAAACATATGTACATTGTTTTAAGGCTCGCGCACATTACTGTCAACTGCGATAACGCACATTACAGACGCGGTGGGCCGCTGCTAAACGATATTACTTAAGTCAATTAGCGTTGACATTCAATTCTTCACGTCGTCACCAAGGGCGTAGTTAATACAGGCTAGGGCAAAGCAAAGCAAAGCAGAGGTAGTGTAATGCAGAAAGTCTGTTACTTATTCTTCCCTATGTCCACTGACATGTCCCCTATGTCCCCCCCCCCTGGAGGGGAGGGGGGGGGGCAAGAACCCCAACCTGCCCCATCATGGCTACGCCCACGGTTGTTCCACAGCGAATAACTCTCGAATTACGTCCGTTAAATGAGCCAGTCCATCGCACATTGAGGCGGGCCGCGTCGCAGCGCATAACATCGGCGCAACGGGTGGCAAGCGATCCGGCAGTGCGCTGCGATGCGGCCCGCCCGAAGTGTCGATGATATATATATGAATAATCTGGTATAGATTCAGGAGGATTTTTGTAATATGTGCGAGCCTTTAGTGTGCGCTGCACTCGTAGGGAACATAACTAATACGTTGTCAAGTTTACGCACATTAAAACAATGTACATGTACGAGCACAAGAGTACTAAGCGTAATCCGCCTTCGTGAGGTGAAAGAAATATGCGAAAACTATTAAACAAAGAAAGTGAAATTGAATGGATTACAAATAAAAGAAAAACTCACTTCATTGGGTTTATTGAGCAAACACAGCCCCTGACCAATCCTGAGCTCGTTGATGTAGTCATTCTTGGAGCAATCGGAGAATTTGTATGGCTGAACGTTCTCCAGGCCCACGATAGACTGCGCCATAATGCAGCCGTGCCAGTCGCGGCAGAAGCACTGTTCACGTCCATCGTCATGACCCATGCCTATAAAAGATAACAGAGAACAATTCAGAGAAAGTTACACCCGGTTGTCGATTTACAGAAAGATATGTTTTTTATTTATTTAATTCTTATAGGAAGATGGCATCAAATGAGCATACGGTGGATACCGTCGCACTGGGACATTCGCGATACATGCCAACAACAGTCCAGAATAACAAACGTTGGCACGCACTCTGACGTGCTGCTTACATTTGGAAATTTAAGAATAAATTAGGAAAATGGGGAGGGATAGGACATAATGGGAATGGGCTCTGGCATATCTCACTCACTACCGAAACGCGAACTAGTGTCTAGTGTCCCTCGATGTATGTTAATCAGAGATTTTGTGTAGACGTGGTATTATTTTTTTGATTTTTTTTCTATACCTCGCTCTGACGGATTACATGTTTTTTTTTAGTATACATAAATATAAGTTTTATAGGTATTTAATAAACATTTTATATATTCATAAGTTTCTGTTTATATATCATTCCTTCTTATTTCTAATAGTACAATATCTTACAATATTTTATAACTATTTAAACAATATTTTCTAAATCTTATTCTACTACTCTCATCAACTAAGATTCCACACAAATTTTCTCTCTGTATTTTGTATTGAATTTTATTTCCAAATAGAATCGACTCGTCTCATGCTTTGGGCATTCTACTATCAAGTGTATGACTGTTTTATCGACGCGACGTCTGGATCACATACGCATTGGGGCAAATGGATGAAGTGGCAAATGCAGTACATTTTACGGTAGTCTTTTAAGAGAGAGGAACCTGTCGAGTGCATCCAGCTGCTGTGGGATTGCAGCGTACCACATACCCCTGCCACGTACCACCACTATTTACGGTTTTTTCCTAAAGAAACTTTAAAGTCTTTGAAATATAATTACAGAGATGGCTATTAACAATAATTAGCAACAATTAAGTCTTTTCTAATTGTGCACTTGATTTTTCTCGACTTAATTCCTCTCGACGAGTCTGGTCACATCACAGCACTTATGCTGATACTTATGCTTATGCTGTGATTTTTCTTAAAAAATGAACATACCAATATTATGTCCAATCATGTGAGCCATGGTGCCAGCAAGGAGGTGGGGCTCATAGGTGTTGGTGTCCACGGATATGCCCACGGATTTCGGAGTGCACACGGTGTCCGGGACTGATATACCGGACTCTCCACCGGGGAAGGTTAGGCCGCTGGAACAAACAGACAATTAATGTCCAATTAATGACAATTAATATAATTAATATATAGCAGATATAATTAATATAATGACAATAATAATAAGACAATTAATGACAAATGTTATGTAAACGGAAGATTTTTATTTATTTTATATTAGCTTTCTCCCGCGGCATCGTTTTTAAAGTGATCGATTCTCTCTAGAAAACCTAGGGTACTTTGTTTCAGACTACCTCTTCGTCAAGCTTATTTGAAATAGGTTCAATAGCTCAGTCGTGAAAATATAACAAACAGATAAACAAACATACTACAGGATTTAAAATATTAAGTGTAGCTATATATATCTGCGTAATATTATCATACTAGCAGTTTGTGATACATGCAGATGTCAGACATCGCTGTGTTCTCCAAGATTAAAAAAATTATGAAAACACAAGGAGACTTTATTCGTTATTTACTTATTAGAAGTGAAAAGTAAAAAATTCGATGCTTTTCCGATACGAGATTGGATTTGTATGTACAGTTAAATTCTCCATGTAGGCCTACAATCATATGGTGAAATATCTTTATTTCCACACTCGACATGTCTTTAATTCATTATGACCATTTATAAAACAATAACCGTATGTCAAAAGTAAAATAAAAATGTTAACATCTATTAAGGCAATATAAAATGGCACAAAAACGAACTGACGCACATTTCGGCGAAGGCCCTGTCCCTTGAAAGGTTAGGCAGTATGGCGTTTTAATTTTTAATGGCGTGCCTAAACGATATTAAATTAAAAAATATTTTCACCCTTTCGGAACTTTTGCTTTGTTTGCACGGGGTTTGTTTGCAAATTCGCTAATTCCCGTGAGATTTCTAGGAAAATTGCGTTTCTTTTCTCTTATTTGAACATTTTTCGAGTAACTTTTATGGTTATGTTTTCATATTCCCAATCCTTCCTCTAAATGATGTACATTTGTCATGTACCTATCATGTCATGAAGTTGGCATGTACTGTGAATGTCCATAGGCGACAGTATCCACTTACCACCACCGGGTGGACTGTATGCTCGTCTGCCGCCTTTTTCCTATAGTAATATAAATAGAATATCGGGATCATTTCCAAGTATTGTGTAGAACCGGGTATTCCAGTAACTCGCTAACAAGTTGCCGACAAACACCGGAGTACACAAATTATAACAAAGATACTACGGACTGGCAGGTAACTTTTGTTAGGAAACTCTGTGTCAGCTGTAACGGTATGGTCCCAATGAACGCGGTCAGCGGGAGCGGAAACCGTTTTTATCAGCGTTTTATTTTGGCCTCTCAAAAGTTGGAATATTCTAAAGTTGGGTTTTTAAATTGTCCTTTCAACAATTAAACTTAGTTACAAACTTTGTCTTACTGGCATTTGTTTTTTGTGACACCCATCTCTATTTCGAAAGCTGACTGTAGTTTTTCCATATGATTTTTTGTTGGTCAATTCAGGCGGTCAAGGTTTCCGTCTGTAGCTAACAACGTTCAGTTTACTTAATGAATTATTAAGATAGTTGACACTTTTTGAATTTGATTTGTCAAGCGTGAATTGGTCCAACAGGGCCACTAATACTAAAAGATTAATTGAAAATCAAGGGTCACAGGGCTTGATATGTTTATTCAGTGAGTGTTTTAGCTTAATTTTCCAATTGGAACACTTATTGGTAAATGCTTATAACGGAACATGTAGGTGTGAAAGGGATAGGACAATCAAATGTGTGAAAGAGAGGTTATATGGCTGACGATGAGAGGACGTGCGTGGTGGTGTGGAAAATCATTGTAGTTTGCAATTAAATAATCGTACACACCTACACTGTGACCACGCCCTTATTTCTCCACTGAGTTTTCGTATCACATTCCGCATAAAAGCTGTGGGTGTTATTGTATTAATTCATCATGTTAACATTCGGATTTTGTGATACGCTCACGTTAAACTTAGTCAGTTAGTCGAGAGTTAGCTGTAAGAATATTAATCTTTTCCTTCATTATTTCCGTTGTTTTATAGAATTTCTACAACTATATAATAATCTTGAGCTTTACTCGTTGGAATTTCTGGTGGTTTTAATACATCTAATGTGTAATTATGCAAAGTTTATTTTTCATCAGATGTTCATTTAACAGTTTTAAAACATATGCTAGTTAATTCAAAAAGAGACTCAAAAAGATTAATTGTTTATATTTTCTTACAAAAAAATGGGTAATGTTTTTTTAAGGAAGGTGTCTGAAGGGTGCGCAGTTAAAATAAACATCATACATCGGAAAAATTCCGATGGAGCAAATTTTTTCTTTGAGCTTTCATACTATACTTCTATATGTCTTCTAATTCCAATTCGTCCTTCTAATGCTAAATGTCAAAAATCCCCATCAAAAAATGATTCGGTGTCAGAGATGAAAAAAAAACGCTTTTTGCATATATCATAGGTGTCTGAAATTTACCGGTGCTGGTGCAAACCGTAGTAGTATATTGTGTTTTATTTATTTTTCCCTAACCTTTGCAAAAAAATATTGGCTATATCTCAAAGTGTAGTCGTTACAAGTACTTCTATAGGAACAATGATAACAGAAAATTGATATCTTGTGTCATTTAGACTTGTGCGAAAATACTCTGACACTGAGCCATATTCTCAAATGGTTCATACAAATATGTTCAAACACTTCCGCATAATTTTTAAATCCGTGAATCAATATCAAATGAAAACCGAACTCATGTTCGGTTTTCCTCCCATTTTTTACACGTGATTCGGTCACCTGGAAAGAGGGAAAGAATTGTGCCACAAGGCGAGCATAATATGAGAAGGTCAGCCGACGTATAGTCGAATACATTTTGTCAGTCTGAAAAACTTATCTAAAAACTTCACTATCTCCACATCTCTCCACACTATTCTGTACATGCACTTATACTATACGTATATATTAAATAAATAATATAAATTATATATTTCTTTTTACAAATATACATATATGACGCTTACACATACTAGACATATGTATGGTAAAATTTTGGTTAATTGGCTAAAACGCTACAGGTTGAATCGAGTGTGGGGGGAAATAGGAAACATTGTAAAATGTTAATTCATCGTTGCAAAATAAAGCTATTTATTATTAAAGTTATTTATTTATAGCATAATAGCGCTTTTCCTAATTTGTTAGCAAAATTTTCAAGTATAACTATTATTATTTATGCAAAGGCCTGATTTACACAAAGTTGTATTTGTCGACAGTAAAATCTACCAATAACAACTTGCTAGTTTCGTTGTAGGATTGACATTTAATTTTGTTGTAATGTCTCAAACAATACGATCGATGGATCAATGGATTTGAAAAGTGTATCTAAATAATGTCGTAAAAATGATGCGGTGGCGAGTATACTCGTCAAACAAATCCTAAATCTATTTAAACATCTTGAAACTCACGACTTTTTTTAGTTTTATTAAAGTTACAATTGACATCGCAAATGGTAGCTACTTTTCCGCATGACGAGTATATTCGTCATGCGTACTCGGATTGTCATGACGAGTATAATCGTCAATCACAACTGGATAATTAATACATAGAGTGACTCATGCGCTTCATGAAGATGCACCTCATAAACTCATGAAGATACATAATATACATATCGTTTTCATAATGGCTGAGAGTTCCTGCGGTATTTATTGGCTGAGGTCAAAACTCACTTCGGGTCACTGAGCCAGCGAAGTTCTCGTGTTCAGAGGATAAAGTAACAAACTAACAGTGAACGTTTCGCCTACCATTAGTAAGGATTAGACTCCACAGAGGTCCGGGGGTACGATGCTAATCAGATTGCGTACGAGCGAGACTATTTGTTTAAGGTGTGATGCTAGTGTGAGCGGAGATAATAATGGAAATGAACACGGAACACTCCGTTAATTATAACATGATTTTTTTCGACATTCATCGTATATTGTTACATAATGCGTTCCACACATACAATAGATAGACTAATAATTATTATTTATTAACTGTGCTGTGGTTATTTTTTTTCTATTAGTTGTTTGTGGACAATCTGTCCACTATGAAGGTTGAAACAGTCGCAGAAACACAACATTTTTTAACATCGTGCAGTAGTGAGGTACCAGAAGACAGGCTATAGTTATTACCACTGGAGAATGTATTACGGTCCGCGTTCAATTAGACCGTACCTCACCGCGGAACACGAGTAGTTCCAACAGCTGAAATAAGCTTTCAGTTGTGTTTGCGTTGCACGTTACTTGTTTGAACAGATCTTGTAATACATGGAAGGATCTTTAGATTGATTGTATGAGTCGAGTGGGTTCTGAACCGAATGTAAAGCTTTATAGTAGTAAAATACGTGAGTAGGTACGTTGTTTTCATATAAACAGAAAGCTATGCGTTACTTGTGTGCGCGCTGTATTTGTTCGCATATTTTTAATTTAACTGCAACTGCAATTGGCCCAACTTTCAGTATCCACTGTCGGACATTGTTTTGTGCACGAGGGTTGTGTGGCTTTAATACGCCACGCTAGTCGAGCGGGTTGGCGAGTCCACACTTTTAGATGTGGTGTAATCCCTCGGGATTTGTGGTAGCCGCTTTCTTATCTTTTAGTCACCTTCTATGATACCCCACGGGAAGAGGTGGTGTCGTGATCTTCTATAAGGAGCCGACACCACACGGCACTAGTTTAAGTTTAAACTGGATTTTAGTTTCGATTTCGTTGAATTAAAATAATAGGAAATTTTAAACAGTTCCTTATAAAGTCGTAAATTTCTTGATATATTCACGTGGACACCGAACGGTGGTGTGTATCACACCATAAAAATTACAGTCAGAGTACCCTGTGCATATTCTAGAAAGAGTAGGTATTTCAGTCGTTTAAAGTGACATACTTCCTGGCAGGACCATAGACTCAAAATGATTTTCGTTTGCAGTACAAACTCTTATTTGTAAATATAATTTTTAATTATTTGTACTTGAATGAATAAGAGAGGTTTATTATGATATAAAACGACATACATAATTACTAAACATTTGCTTGGAACTAGCGAAAAAATAGAAAAAATAATTAAAGGTTAATTAATGTGCCAAAAATTATCTACTGTTTAATATGTAAATATTAAATTATCTACTGTAAATTATTAAATTGTACTTTTAATTTAAACTGATAAATCAAGCTCTAATCAATAGCAAACAATTAAATGTCAGGTTATTATTTATTGTTAGATTATTTATTAAAATAATACATGTGTTGCTGGAGCATGAATACATTTTCATTTAATTTATATTTATTTTGCACAAAAACTTCACACCTTAAAAAATCCATGGCAACTGATTAATTTGCTAAATTATAACTTTTTGCACTCTCTTTTTCCCTTCTATATATTCAGGTGTATTTTTCTTTAACAACCATGTCGTTGTTTTTATTCCTTATTACAATAACTTAAATGCATATTTGTGGAGATTCTAAATGGTATGTATACTAATTTCTTTTTCTAGTTATATTGTTTCAACAAAATTTTTAAACATGTCTGTAATCTTCCTTAAAAATACATAAATAAATAATGTTTCTAAGAACATAACCGTTCCACGTACGTGATGGATAAAGAGTTGGTGTCGCTAAGACACCACTGGTTTATCCATCACGTAAGCACACGCCTTGCTGACAAGTTCTGTTCTTTACTCTCTAGAACCAAAATTTTATACAAAGGCACATTCTGTATGGCTTCGAAAATATTCAACAAAATTCCCAAATCAATAGCCGAAATTAAAAATTTACATTTAATCAAAAAATAAATTTTGTGGTGTACTAATGAAAAATCTTACTAGGCACACATTAAAGATATTTTTCTGTGATAAAAATATAAAATACCCCAACGAATTGACAGGGTGTTTTAAAGGTTTGGACTGTCCAATTGTTTAATACTCGTACACGGAAATCTCATATAATTAATGGGTTATAATCTTGTTTGTTGCCGTGTCTTTATATATCTACAATTGGGTACCCATACTGATATTTATGATTCTATAAATATTTTTTATTGTTTTTTAACATTACTTTTATTGATGACAAATTTGTACCTATACTTAATTTAAGATTGACTTTGTATTATTATTGTTTTGTAACATTCGGATTGCGAATGAAGGCGTAGGCGTTGGCGTAGGGTGGGATGTATCGTCCACAAATAGATAAATTTGAATCTGAACCGTAAAAATATCTCACATCAATGTTACTTAAAATAACTTAAAACCGAAAATTAAGCAACTGACAGGTGAGTGACTCGCTTTACGCGCACGTTAGTCCAGTTTGTCCCCGGGGGAGTCCGACGAACTAGTTTAATGCAGTTATAACCGGGCATCCGGTATACCAATCACATGTTGGACACTTTGTGTTATTACTGATACAGTTTGGTATAAAAAAGTATTCACAGAAACATCAGTTTCTAAATTGAATTAAATTGACTGAGTCTAATCTTTGGTTATCCATAAAGTTTGTAAACGCGCATGTTTATCCACTTTATGGACAACCGGTTGTGTTTTTATGGACTTTAGAGTATATGTAATAAAATTGTACTCCTATTCTATCCCGTTGCCCTCTCTCTTATCATTTCATACTCCATCTCACGTTATTTAGTTCAATCACGCCCCGTTCCATCCTATAATCCAATCCAATCGCACCCAATTCTATCGAATATAGGATTTTACTAGGTCTTTTTACTCATTTTTTACGAGAACTAGTAATGTTTTCAATAGGTGCAGTAACATTTTATAGATAAAGGCGGCAGATGAGCATACAGTCCACCCGATGGTAAGTGGATGCTGTCGTTCATAAACATTTAGTTTTATTTTGCCATATATTTTAGTAGCCTTACATTCGTATTTTGCCATATATTTTTATTTTTAACAGACTTATTTTGCATCAGCACAGCATTCGTAAGACGAGCCCTCGCAGGGTACTTTTTCTCCGAAAACGTTTAACTGCACTCTTTAATTCAATTTAAGTGTCTAATAATTGTTAAATTTAGTAAGTGTTTTTTGTTTAAAATTTTATACTTTAAGTGTTCTATATTTCATTAGGCCTAAATGTTTACATACAAGTAGTAGTCAAATGTGGAGATTTAATTAACAGCATTTGTTATGTATTATAACATTTGTATTTGTCGTTGTACCTAGATTTATATTTCAAATGAGTGTAAATCTTCCATGAAAATATATAAATAAATACTGATACAATGAGATGAGAGTAACACGTCAATTCATATTTCACGTTTCCCATCACGATGTTGGACTTAGACTATTTTTAACATTAAACTGAGTTTCATAAAATCCATCCAGTGGTTTTTATGTAACGATTTAAAATATACATGCGTAAATGATGATGACTATACATGTGGTAAAATTTACAACGCATTCGGATAAAAACTAGCACTGTCAGCATTGTTAGCTGGAACATAAATTATGTCAAGTTTAATTAAAATCCGCGCCCAGTGGATGCGCGTGTGATGCGCGATTAGACAGACAGAAGAAGAACACAGTTATTGAGTTTAGTAACGAATTGTAGTTGTAGAACGTACATAAACTATTTCATGTTTTTTTTATATTTATGTACTTCATATGTATTTTATAAATACGGCTCTGTCACTATTTTATTACATGTATTGATATATTATAGATATAGATCGCGCGATATTGATGGCTTTTATATATTCTCAATATACTAAATTACTAACGAGTACAAACATATTAATTATTTCCCATGTGACGCCAAGAACCATCTAGTTCCATGAAATAAATGCTTATTATTCCGGGAATTCATCGGGATGGCGAAACCTCATCAAGAACATCGCCCGAAGGGAACGGTGTTGAATAACAACCGTGTTATTATTTGCCTTCTTCAATTGCTTTATGTTAGTGTGCTTGCACGAGCTTCGTACACACGACAAAATAGATATATTTGCAGGCAACTAGCTTTGCTCACTACGTAGGTACGATAACACAGACACGAATAGATTGATACGACAACCCTCAACCTAACCCTTTCCCCCAATCCCATACTCAGCAAAGGTAGGCAGCGCATCCGTGGGCGTGCTGACATTTGCCATTCTGGACTGATGTTGGCATGTATCGCGGATGTCTATGGCCGACAGTATCCATCAGGTAGACTGTATGCTCGTCTACCGCCTTTATCTATAAAAAATGACGTTAACTGATTGAATGTGTAACAAAATTTTACCTGTTGTCGTTCAAGTTGTATATGTATACCTCTCACTGCACTTCCCAATTATCTCTCTGTTTAACCTAACGCTTAGATTGCTAACGCCTTGACTAACTTGCTAACTCGTGACCACGGCTAGTGTACACCGCACCAAAACGATGAGTAGAACTAAAAGGTAAACAAATAACTTTATTATACGCGTTCAGACTCGATTTCGAATAAAAAATGTGTATAAAACGGGAAAGCTTAAAATGTTTTAACGCCTGAAGGCTTAATTTTTTTTGGGCCGAGGGCCACACTGTCTGTTCCACAAAATCCCAAGGGCCAAGACCTAGAAACCCTCTCTCTAGAACTTCAAATGGAATTAATTGATTTGCATTTGCTAAGTAATATGAGAGTACTCGCATAAAGTAGTATAAAATTGAATTTATTTCTTGAAACATTCGCCTGAGAAGTTCGCCGGTATTGGTTGGATGAGGATCGTGTGTGGTGATGACCTTTGGGAGTGGCTTAAATCCGGCAGTGGAAAGACTTAATAGTGTATCCAAGGTTTATACACTAGAGGACAAATGGAGCGATATGTCGCGGAACATGTCGCTCAACAAGTACATGAATGTGCCAGGAACAATGTCGCGGAACATTTTGCTTGCACACACTAGGCGGCTTTTGTAGAAATGTCGCCCGAGGAGATTGTGTCGATTAGTGCTGCGTACATACTTATATCGAATAGTTCGCTATCAGTTGTTTTTGATGACGTTATTATTTTTTTTCACGAATAAATTGTGAGCGGAGGGTATGCACTTTGTTCTCTATTTAATTTCTTTTCGCGGTAATTTTAATTTTACGGCAATATCCTCCGAGGCGTCGTTTTTCTTTATTTTATTTCTATAGTCACGGTTTGAAGTGTCCCACAACAATCCATACTCTGGTAGAGCTCGATCAGCTGCAACACCATTTCGTTTTCCCACACTGCTGGCATGTTGAGCGGCATATTGCGCATACGATTACACTCGGGGACAAATGACGCGGGGCTGACGCGCGGCACTTGCTCTCGCTCTCGAGGCGGGAGCTTCCAACATGTCCCGCGTCACGTAGATGTTCCGCACAGTGTTGCGCGGAACGTTGCGGGACAGTGGGCAACGTTGCAGCGTCACGAAGACTAAAATGTTGCGCGTCATGTTTGGGAACATGTTGTCCCCTAGTATATCCAACGCTTATGGTGATAGTATGGTCCTTACCATACTTTAATAAACTTAACAAAGGATAAAAATCCACCTACCATCAGCTGCACTGTGCTACCGTCGTTCTATAAAACAACCTATATATAAAAGTGAACAGACAGACAGAACAGACAGGTGGTGTGGTAAAGTAAAACACGATTAAGAAGGTACAAAATAAATAAGTCAAACAAGAATAAGAATGTTTTGTATGCATCTCAAGTATACATACATATATGAAATAGTATATTTCAGTTAAATGTTGACATACATGAAATTACACCATATATAGTTCGTGCCATTTAGCATGGAAATAGAGAGCATTCACACCTCCCTATTAATGTACTCATGTCTACGATAGCACACTTGCCAATGTTTCCCCCTAATGAGCGAAAATAGCTATCGGCAGCGTATCTTTGTAGCAGCCACGTTCGATGTCAATGGGGTGAAAGTCGAGGCAATGACCGCTATTGCTATTCTAAATGGCACGGAGTATACATATATTTGATATTGTTATCTATTTTCTCATTACCATCCAAAGGTTGCCAGAAAGGCCGCCTGTTGTACCTATCCGTGTTACTTACTTAAATTGTCGTTTTGCAACATGTGTTGGTGTACAAGAAAGAGTTTATTTATCTATGCCTGCATACTCTATTTCTGCGATATTTTAATTATTCACGTGACGCGTTCATCGACAATTCGACACGTATGGATTTATTACGTTTGCGCGCACCGACGAACTCGATATCGCGACGTCGATCTGCCGACGCCAACGCTGAGTTATGACGGGATTTCCTTGCCGCGCCTACAACTTTTATCAGAGGCTCGTATCTAGAGCCTAAATTGGTGAAATTATCGCGATAAGCTGCTCCAGAGATGAACTACAATTATAGGAACCACACGGCAAATAAAGAATTAAGTATATTATACAATCGTCCTAATTTTAAATTAATAAATATCAAAATAATGTGCCACGAATAAAACCCACTCTCAACAAAAACGGGTCGCCGCGTTGCAGTCCTGCAGCAAAAACCTGCATTCAGATCCTTTTATCCTTTAAGCATATCCGTTTATCGCCCGGGTTATACCCGGCTCTTTCAGGAGATTAATTTTCGGCCCGCTTGGCCCAGGTTCTGCTGTTTATCTTGTAATTTTGCTCCGTCAAAGTGAAAAGGGTTCGGTTAGCAGATTTAAACGGTTCGTTCGTGGACTTTGCTACTTAAAACGTTTCGTCTTTAATGTATACTAAGTACTTAAACTATAGCTTGATTATTTTGTAAAATGTTCTCGTATTACAGTTTGAAGCCAATAAATTTCAGTTAGTTTGAAAAACGGTTTTGTTTATAGCCTTTCGTCGATTACAAATAACGTTATATATTTTCTGCCCTCCTAAGTAAACAACAGTAACATTATATTCGGAAATTTAAAATAAACAAACAGGGGTAAACAATAGTTATTCTTTTTATTAATTGAATCTTCCGGGCTTCGAGAATCTTCTGAGAATCTGAATCTTCGAGCGCAACTGACTCGAGTCAGTTGCGCTCGAGAAGCCGAAGAGATAACATCTCTCCGAAAGTGAACGCAGTCGCCACTGAAGATGTCAAACGCAGTTGTTGACGAAACGTTTGGAAGAAAGAGAAGAGATTCCATAAGACCTCGGCCAAGTAGCCCGGAAGATTCAATTAATATGGACACCGGCCGAGAAAACCTACATTCCACTATAGTTATTCTTTTTGTTTTACCAAAATGATTAGGTTTTGCTATGAGTGCAATTATTAGCCAATAACGTTCTACTGCAGGACACAAGCCTTATAGGAGGTTTCTGACCGTAATTTGAAATTTCTGCAAGGTGATTGAAGCGCTTCAGTCTATATACTCTTAACGAGACATGTCAAGGATGAAATGGGGTGTTAATGTTGGTATGGAAAAAATATTTGTTAGTAATGTTAATTAGAAACGTCGTAAAAATATTCCACAATAGAAATAATTAAACACGTGTTTTACAGTTTTTGAAAATTATTGTATCCGCGACCTAAAATATAGTGTTAAATTTTGTATGGAAGCACTTAAATATTCTAAAGTGGCGTAATATGTTATTTAATCCAAATTCAGTAAATATGCTGTACTATATTAATAAATAAACACGTTTTTACCGTTATTAAATTGTGTTAAGACAGATGTTTAAATTGAAACAGCATGGCCGCGACCAACATTTTGTATAGGGCTTATCAAGGTCTATAATTTTTTGTCGAAACACTTTTGTTCTAAACCGTACGGAAAACATCGAAAATTTCCTCCCGAATTTCTCTACCTTCAGTCGTTTTAATGTACTTACGTCAGCAACTGCGTGGTATCCTTCTCGATCTTGAACAGCTTCCTGGCGGTGTAATCGTTGAACTTGAGGATGGCCCTGGTGATGTCCTGCTTGCGGTCGATGTCCGCCTGGTCGGCCCCCTGCCAGGACTCTATGTAGACCAGGGAAACTCTCGTATTGAGCGTGCGGAAATACTGCGAAGGGACAAAAGCAATTCGTGAAATTTGCGAAGTTAGTGAATTAAGTAGATATTTTTTTTTTTATAGAAAAGGTGGCAAGGAGACCGGACTTTTGTAAGTGGATACTGTCGCTCAATAACATTTGCGCTGTTTTACTCAATGGCGCAAATGTCATTATTATTATTGCAATGTAATGCAATCAGCCGCTTCAGTATCTACTGCAGGACATGGCCTTACATAACGTGGTGTATTTCCTCAGCGCTTTTGGTAGCGGCTTTGTTTTACCTTAGTCGCCTTTCATGACACTCACGGGAAAGAGATGGAGAGATCCTATTTAATAGTCGGCTGACATCACACGCCACATTATATTAAATAAAAGATCGTCTGTATCTCATTTACATAACAATTTTATGTTCAGCCATAATAACAAAAGTTAAAAATCTCATGTAACAGTTACGTTATTCAAAACATTTTCGTCTCCAAAAACAACAGCCCAGCCCGACAATTACTGCAAAAATTGAAACTTGAACAATGCTGCCCTCCGCGAGCGAGGTAGTACCGAGCACTTGTGTATAATTCTTAGAAAATTTGTCGAGATAAGGGGCCGAAACTGAGGCATGGAGTTCCATTATGAAGGTAGGATAATGTACCAACTTTTCAACACACGTGTTCGAAATATACAGGAATATCGGGCTATGGACAGACAGTCTGGGAAGTTAGAAGCGGCCCGCATAATCCCAGCTAAGTTCGGTCCAAAAAGATTTTTTACGGCCAACTTTTCATCTTAGTTACGCCTCTTAACCTGCGGGATAGGAGATTTGTTATAGAAGTTCCTCATAGTTGTAAAAAATTGGGCGAATGATGATTTTGAAAAGAGATTTTCGTATTTAAGCTGAATTTACTTTATTGAGAATATGTACAATATATAAAACAAGACATGTATCTACGGCAAAATAAGTTTGCAGGCAACTAGCCTCGCTTGCTCGCTTACACACGCATACATAGATAGATACGACGTTAACTGATTCACTGAGTGTGTAACAAAATTTTACTGAAGTCATAACTTCCGTAACTCGGTTGAACGTTGAGTCTGTTAACAAAGTTATTCATTTTGCTGTGTGTACAATGTACAGACACAGTTATGTTACCGATCATCTAACCGGTCAATTTCCGAAGCCTGAAACCATGGATTTCGTTCATAATTTTGGGTTGACATGAAAATGTATTAAATAAAATATTTTGTAAAAAAAAAAAAAATTTTTTACTAAAAATAATTTTTGAAAATGAGACAGGAGCGAGTATGTGTGTAGAAGTGAGCCTTCGGAGAGGCAAATATTCACAGTCATACAGGTTTGCTATAAAATGTCTCCAGATATTAAGCTCGCCTTTTGTACGAGTCAGGACAATAAAGTTTATTAAATAAAGTAAAAGATATCCAGCAGTGAAGAGACCATACGCTGATGGTATGGTATATTTGCTGTATACAAAGTCGAAAATATTTATAATTTTACATTAACTTGATCATATGAGGTGCCTTGTGATAGTGACTATGTGACTGTGGCATACATATAATCACTTCACTATTTCAAAAGGAATTTAAACGGCAATCATCTAAAAATATATCAAAAAGATATAAAATTCGACGAGACAAGCTGAGGCAAAGATTGGCAGCAATATATATATATGTACTCGTATATATGTATGTTCTTACCTCGCAGCGGATGTGAATTTCTCGTCGTGTCCTAGTTTTCTTGACTAGAAATCTAGTCAACTATATTTTGTGAGGTGCACACGACTCAAAAGGGAATAACTCCGTTAAATCCCAGGTCGGGCATTCAGCATTAATAGGTATCGGACATGTTCTGGGAAAAGAGTTTTTTGACTGAAAGGGATTTTATTGGTCTGAAATAGCATTTTATTTGAAGGGCACGTTTCGTCCCATGTTTGAAGAGGCAAGTGAATCGCAAAATGGCATACGTATACAAAACTAGCTATCTTTTTTTTTATAGTGAAGTAGCCGGACGAGCAGGCGGCCCCACGTGATGGCGAGTGTTACAAGTAGCATAAAAGGCTCAAACCGATTTTTTCTGAAATTGAGATTACTGATTTATATACAGGTATATTGCAATTTCTCAGGTATCCCAGACATAGCCTATGTGCATCTAAATTATCGCTGATTGGCTGTTGGTGGACACTGATAATAATGTGATTGGTGAAATGGTTTTATTTTATTTACTTATTCTTTATTGCATTAAGTGACCAAAGGTGGATTTAATGCTCAGAGGCGTTATCTCCCAGTCAACCTGTGAGCTAGCAAAACCTAGCAGAGATGGCGTGGTTGGTGCAATGATAGATAATAAAAAAATAAATAAAATGTATAAATACATACCATACAAATATACTTAATTATAATATATGATACCTCCTTTAATTGACTCGTGTCTGAGTAATATTCTCCACTGTGAGTAAATGTTCCTTGGGTCTTTTCTTAAAACTTGCACGCGACTGTGCCTTTCTAATACCGGTCAATACTGGACTAATACTGGGCAAGTCGTTCCAGGGGGTCTACTCCGAAAACACGAAAAACGAAGTTTCGTCCAATATTTCAATAGATTCCTACCACGAAAATATTCACTACGATATATCGGCCCGAACGAACTTAATTTGACATTTGAAACTACTCCCATCGCACGAGACAACAATCGAAATATAGATTTTGGCAGGAGATACTTGGAGGTCAAACGTCAAATTTGACGATAACAATATCTCACCTTTTAAATAATTGGTATTACACGATATATAGAGCTACGAACGAAGGAAAGTGAGAGTAGGGTTGTAGCACTTCGTTCGTTGGAACTTCGGTCGGGCCCGAAACATCGGAATCGTAAAATCAGAGTAGACCCCCAGAGCCGGGCAGCCTGTACGGCGGTCTTATAAGGTGTGTTTTCGTTTTTTTTTGTGATTTGTCTCTGTGCGAAAGTTAAATCGGTCGTATGTATATGTTAGATTCAATTAAACTATAACACTATATAAAATAATGTACACGTTAAAAGATAAATATTGAAGGGAAATCATGAAATGAGAAATACAAATATTGAAAGTGGCAGCCAATCGATGAAAGCATATTTCAAGGTGGGTTAGATTTAGGTTCTCTGGTGACAACGATGAGGAGGACTTTGTGTTGGCATTCTTAAATTTAAAAGTTGTTTATTTCCGTTACTTCAAAATAGTTTGTTTTGCTGTCCGTTTAGTATTTTTTAGCTGCTCGTATAAATAAAAGCCAATATTAAAGCACCTGTTTGACAGCACAAGCGACCTCAAGGTCGGAAAAGAATTAAGATTGTGATGTACATAGCAATATTCCACTTAAAACTCATGATTATAACTTTAACTAAAACCTTAATCACTAAAGAAGAATGTCCTATATACTATGTATTTACAGAAAAAACAAAAGTGGGACGAAAACAAAAGAACAAGTGCGCGGATGTTGTATTTAACGAAGATGCGGCGGTGGGTACGTGGGGCGTGCATTACAACCCCGATGCTAGGGTTGTCAGAAAAGAGCTTTTAATACTACGTACAGACTGAAAGGGTATTACAGAATTTTTAAACAAAAAAGAAGATGAATAGTGGGCGTACTTAGGGGTACAAAAAATACTGGAATAAAACTTGGGAAGGCAGGCGGATTATATCCACAACGTCGCTGCAGTGTGTATTGAACACGTGTATTATATTATTGGGCTGTGTGCTGTCGACCGGCTCTAGAGTAGCACGACCGCGTCTCCTCTAGAGAGTATGTACTGTAAAAATCAAAATCTACTTTTATACTCGCGTGTTAGGCCGTACGAAAGTAGGTATAAGTATTGGGTGCTCAAAGAATGTTGTTACTTGTATAGATTATTTATCATAGTGTATCACTAGCATGTGTCCGAACACAAAACCGTATCCCACCATTATAGGGTTCAAGTATATGTAAGAACATACTCGTATAATTGAAAATACAAACTACAAAGACATACAGGCCAACTCGCAATAGTCCCTCTTTTCCTATATTAAAAAAATAGAGAAAGAGTACTCTTTCTCTGTATTAGTGTATTGGTATATATGTATTTATAATATGTATATAATAATTCAAGCATGTATGTCATATTTTGTATACTGTAAATATAAGTATAAGTTATATTCAATAGTTATATAATTCTAAATTTCTTACCTAAATACTTATATCCTTGTAAGAGCTGTCATTGTTTATCAGACTCAGCTGAAGTGTCAACCCTAATGTTATTGCAGGGCTGACCCTTTGTAATACCAACTTTTTATCGTGGGCTCTATATAGTTCCACAGCTGTAATATATTTTGGTGGTCTGTTGGGTCACAATATAAGACAATATAAGAAATTGACAGTATTGCAACATGTTCTTCTCAATAATCTCGAATATGGTACGGTACCCAGCAATAACTATAATAAAGCAATAAGCGACGTAAATGAGGAAGATCTATATGTATTCTTTGTAAATATCTACTACAATTCTTATTTTTATTGTAATAAAAAAAATGAAAAAATATTATTGATTAAACGAAACAACGCACTTCGTATTTCTATGTATTTAATCAAAAGCAAAAAATACCACTAGATTACAAAAACAATCTGTTGTAAATGGCTTCTTTCTTTGTCGCTTAAGGCTTCGTTACTTAAATATAATACAATATAATAAGAGTTATGTAATATACAGAACCGGAAATCCGGAAATAAGCCAATAACAACTGATCATCGATTTCTTACCTAGTAATAAGTTGTCAATGGATGCAACTACTGCGCGAACATATGTGCTATAGCTTTATTAAAATACTATTGTGTTTCTTGTTGTTAGCCGAATAAGTGGAATGACAATTTGAGACCAAAACAGTAAATAGAAGAAAAGGCTGAGGTTTTTAATAATAGTAGCTTAGTTTTACTCTAGAACAAAGTAGATATATTTAGTCTGTTTTTTAAATCACTATACGCGAACTGTACGTGCCCAAAATCTATATGCAAATAGAATACTGATCCCATTAAAGTGTTTAGAGTGTATAAATGAATGATTGCATTAATACCGTGGAGTGGAGTGAAGTAAAGTGTTTTCGTGGCGATGCGAAAAATAAATGAATCAAGAACACAAGGCGTTCGTTATTTGAAGCGAATTTGTCATCACTCAAAGATATTATATTCTTCTTGGAATATTAGATCTACGGAAACAAACTTTCTATGTGTGTGACGTGAACTAACTATGTGTGTGTCGTGAACTAATTATGTGTCTGACGTGAACTAACTTGTGTGTGACGTGAACTAACATTTACACGTATTTAAAGTTTCATTCCCGCTACTGTCTGTACTGTGTCTAAGCCGCTATAATAGTGGTTCCATAGAAAATGGTTACGATGCGTTGTCGTACGCTGAGAGAGCTCCTCATAATATTTACGGGTAATGATCATGTACATTTTTGGCTGTTAGGAAAACGTCGACATTCGTCGGGTTTTGGGACGCTGGAGGAAAATTGTTGTGGACTTAGCCCGGGCAATTAAAATTTAATTATGATTTTTATTGGCTAAAGAAATGTTCGGTATGAAAATGGGTGGACATGTCATGGACCATTGAGCGATGTTGCCAAGTGAATGATGTAGATGATGTATTATTATGTAGATAGATAAGTCGACATTATTGTACATAAAACATGTAAAAAAATACACAAAATACATGTAATTAGAAGTACATGTAATTGGGGTGGCTTTTATCGCTAAAGTGATTTCTTGGAGACAACCTTCGTGTGGTGGGAAAAAGTCGGTAGATGAATAGAAGTCTTTCGACTTTAAATAAATAGAATAATTTAATTAAATGAATAGAAGACTTTAAATGTAATGTAGTGAGGAATTTAATTAATATAGTCGGTGAAATAAAAACAGCTTTTGAAAAATGTTAATGGTATGAATTTATTTGGCAAACGTAAAATATTGATCACTTAGCGAAAGTTGATAGAATTCGCTCATGCGAGGTATGCTCGCATAAGTGAAACTTGTATAAAAAAACGATACGGGTCACATAATTGCCATTCTAAATTTCAACTAAAAAAAAATGTTATCATATGATACCACAGATGTTAAAATAGACAACTATTTTTAATCTAAATATTATAAAAAATAGTAATGAGTGTATCACTAACATTTGGTGCTATATTTTAGTAGGAGAAAACTATTTATAAGAATACAGGAACTTATAGACAGCACTCGTAAAGTTGGATTATTTATTCGAGTTAGGGATATGACATGTAGAACTGTCAATAAAGTGTCATCTCCGTACAAATTTCACTCTATTTGACAGTTCTACATGTCATATCCCTAACCGACTCGAATAAAAAATCCGACTATAGTTTAATATTTTTATAATGAAATATTTCTAATGAATATTGAAATACATATATAAAATATTTAAGACGAACATATTTATATGACCAAACAAGTCCTGGGCAGGTAGGCAGACTCAGAAATCCTATTGTTAAAACTACTTAAATCTAAACGAATATTTTAGAACTAAGTCGCACTGTTAGAAAGTGGTTAGAATTGATTGGATTCGTCCCCATTAAAAGCAGTTTCAAGTAACCTAAGTCATGGATTTATCATATTTCTTGAGAATCAACACGTGCACCAATTTTATGGAGAGAACAAGTAAAAACCTTAAGCCTTACATGTAAAAACCTCAGATGACAAAAATATAACGCGCGTTTTCAATTCGCGCGTCTAGATAGTCATACATTTTACATACATTCGTTCATATGTCGCGTACATATGTTGACGCGTAACGCGCGATACCGCCGCGTTCAGTGAAAATACTTCAAACCGCGCGTCACCGCTGGCAAAAGCGCGGTGACGCGCGTTTAGAAGTATACGCAATGACAATGTACCTGTTCACAGTTGACCGAGCGTTTCCGTCGCCATCGGACGTGCGCGATAGACGTTTTACATTGCTTTGCTTATGCTAGTTTATGGAAATGGGTGATCCCGAAAATACTGACGTCGACCTACTTAGCCTTATTGATGAAGTAGAAAAAAGACCCGCAATATGGGATATAACTTCAGAAATGTATATGTAGAATTAGGGACCATGTAGAATTAGCTAACGTTGAGGTAGAAATAAAAGCAGCTTAGTTCGAGATGAGGATTTATTGCTACACTTAATTAACTGTTTTATAACCTAACCTAACCTAAAGGCGCGGGGAGCACACGCGGTGAGCGTTGCTTTTGTACTGACGTATAATTGTTATAGATTGAATTGTCTGCGTTACCGCTAATTCGGCTATGTACGGTTGTGCATAGCTACACCGTACAGTATAAAAATAAAGTTTTGAGACGCCGGGCTTGGGAAGAATTATATAATACAACCACAAAATGATAGCTTCCTCTACGTCCATATTCTATGCTTAACTGAATGTTCGAACGCGCTTCGACGCGCGTCAACGCGCGCCAAGTGCTTGTCCATCTGAACTTAGCCTAATGCTATCTTATAATAGCAAGCACAGGTCGCATTGTTTGATGCATGACGCAATTGTCTCGCTTCCTTACTTCGCTTTGTCATGGTAACGATGCAAATTGCATCATACGTTTACTGTCCAGCGACAAATATCAACCTTAGTGCTACGTGATAAGGTTTAATCTTTGGTTGAACTTGGTGGCTATGATTGCATGTGAACTGTTCTTGTTCCAACATACCTTCCGTCACTGCTGGTTATTATTAATTCTGATACTCGTGTATAAGATAATCTAGGGATGCAGATGTCGCTTAGTATCCAGAAGCTAGGGATTCAGCTATTAACTATTGGAACAATGGCTTTCATAATGAAAATCACAAGTTACTGGTAGTTAGATAATTTTTTTATTGAAAGAAGATTGCGGATCAGCAGACAGTCCATCTGGTGGTAAATGTATACTGCTGTCTATGAACATCCGCGATGTTGGTAAACATTAATCAAGGATGATGAACATTGGAGCGTCTCCGGACATAAATTCATGTATTTGCGAACTTTCCGTACGAACCTTATAATTAATGTAGATAAAAAGTACCCTAAATGTTAACCCAGCATATAAGTTATAACTATGCTAAGTTTCATTAAAATCTGTCTAGCGGTTTTTGCTAGTCTATGCGCGTTCAGAGAGACAAACAGACAAAGATTCCAAAAAAATGTTGTTTTGGGTTCTGTATCACAGTACTTTACACTGAAATGGCAATTTAAAAATAAAAATTATGTACCTGCCTATATATGCGGTGTCCACTGTGTTACGATTTTATTATATGTATGGATATCTGCTTACCAGATCAGCGATGTTGGCGACTTGAATTGCGTCGTGAACGACTTCTGACCGCGTGCTGCCGTTCCGTCTCTCGAACATCGCCCTGTCGAGCACCATGGCTGTTTCTATGTACTTGGTGGTCTCGCGCACGTCCCGTCTGCTTCTGCTCAGGGTTTGCAGGCTGGCTTCTTGAAACCAGCGCCAGTGGGCGTCTGGGTGGGCGGCTCTGTGAAAAAAAAAACACAAGTTAATAAAATCCTTTTTATGGTGGAATGTGGAAATTATGAATTCCTTTTGGTGATATTGGATATATTTTAAATTGTCAAAAGACTGTTTTTAATAATAATTCGCTGTTTTTAAGAAACTTAATTTATAAGTTGTCGGACAATAACTGGCATGGACAAATACATTCAATTTACGAGTATATCTGAACAAGTTCTTATAGAATATACTCACGATACATGGCTGTTTAAGAGAATAATTATTGTAATAGTGTATTTTTTCATATTATTGCAGAAAGTATTGAAATTTGTGCTGAGACCGATACCCTATCGTCACACATGGGACCGCGCAGTTTTTATCGCCTTGTTTTTAATTTAATTTTTTTGTTTGCATAACTATGTTTAAATAATTTTTAGAATAATACATTGTCCCGTTATTGCGATCATTTATGTGTATGAAATATAAAAATCATGAAATAAATATAATAAAGTATTTCTTCATGCTAGCTCTTGCAAAACAACTTATAATTCCCCTAGAATTTAAGGTCAAATACAGTAGTTACTGTGAAATACAAATTGTATTTATGTTTTTATATTTGTATTTTTCTTTATATTTAAAGGAGCAGCAAAAAATACCGAATGAGCAGCAAATCACGATCAACAAAACAACCTTTTGTTTTAATAACTGAAGTAAATTATTTTACAATTGATAAATACGGGAACACAAATGAAAAATCTAACTTGTCGGCACGTGCTTTATTCGCGACTCAAGGCTCGGAGACAACAAGCGTCGTTGAGGGTAGATGTATACATATGGGGTACATCTACCGCCCTGGATATTAATACATATCATTTCTTCCATCCTAGTTTGAAATCCTGATAACAATAAGAGAGAACGAACAATTTATATCTACGCCAGATTTTTTTGTAATCTACTCTTTGTCTCGTTATATATATATTTTTGATTTTTATAGAAAAAAGGCGGCCGACGAGCATACAGTCCACCTGATGGTAAGTAGATACTGTCACCCATAGCTTTATTGTCACCTAAATACACCTAAACAGAATACTTAAAATCTAATTCCACTATTTTTTTGATATTCATTTAATAATTCCACTGTTTTAAATCTGATTAAAAAGTAAATTACATTTTTAAATAACAGGTAAATTACTTCTTGAACTTGAATCCAGTTTTATTATAGGAATTTATACACACAAGTGCCACAACACTTTCTTTTCTAATTTTACAATCCGTTGTGTTCCAAAAAAGGATTTTGCAGCGATTAAGGTAGAAAATCCTTTATCAGTGTCCCTCTCTCCTTAATTCCGGCCCGAAGTTGGTCCCTAATCAACTTTTATCTGGAGACCCGTTCATCTAGTACCTACCTTATTATCGGACCGAGGAATATTTTCAAACGTACCTACTTACTATAAATATTAGTAAATCAGATTTTTGCGGCGACAAAATTTTAGTTTTTTTTTTTACATTAACTTCACAATATCCTCAAAGTCCTTGTCAAAATGCAATAAAAATTGGATAACCTTGTACTGCACTCGTTTGATCTTGTTTTAGTAACGGTTTAAGAATAATTTTAAGTCGTTCTCTCGCTACCGTCAACGTAGCCTTAGTAGAGCCGAATGGAATCGCGCAGGACGATGCCAAGAGACATGACGGCATATTACTGATGCCGTAGAAGGATGGAACCTGCGAGAAGGCTGGTGGAACGGCAGAAGAAGCATGGAGACGTAAGACCATTAAATACATAGACATCGGCTCCGAATATTTTTTTTATTGCAATCGGTGTCGAGACCCTCCGCCCACGATATCCTAGTGCGCCACCTATTCTTTAAGGAGCTCTCAAAGCGCCTAGTCGACAGCACTGGCGATCTGGCCATTACCTCGTACAATGCTTAGTCTAGCAATCTAGCGAGGTAATGCCGCTAGGATGCTCCAGGGCCAAATTCGTACAACAAGTTCGACATACTTACAGATAGGTAGATCAGAAATCGCCTTAGAACTTCAATGTCTTATCAAAGGATGTTGAAAATGGTATGTCCTAGTAGAACATGTCATTTGTTATTGTTAATTCACACTTTTATTTTCACTAAACATTTTGTTTGGCCGGCACCTTCAGTTTTTTATCCAAACTGAATGATGATCTTTTAGATTTAATTTTTGTTTTATGTGAACTGAAATATATAAGGTGTTATTAAATGAACCCGCATCATTCTAAGGGGTTAAGGTACGCGTGATATATAAATACATATAATGTCATTATTTCATTGATATTCGACCATATTTTATAATTCGAAATGATTATTACTGTCTGCCTTATTACATTACCCGTACTCTACTTTCATTGCGAACTTAGAATATATATTTCAAAATATCAATGAAATAATGGCGTAGGTGTATTTATTATATATTCCGTTCATAGTAACTCCTTAAAATGATGAAGTTAAATTTTATTACACCCTATATAAGTGACTGGACATTAATTTCCAATAAGAAGTCTCAGTTAATTATTTAGCTTAGTTGTTTACTCTAAACACATCCTCAGGAGGCTGGCTGTTCTTCGCCGTGCTATATTTGTTTAGACAATCCACTTTCGAAAAAGCAAACTTCCCGTAATTTATCCGGGGAAATTAATCCCTTAGGGGATTTTTGCCGGAGAACGAGAAGGGCAGGCGAAGGCCCTCTCACGTGACGCTTTGGTACCGACTACCCAAACTTAATGTAGGAAGTATTTTCTCAGGGAGAGAATTCACGCCGTGCACTTCTGCAACGAACAAATCTCTCTATACAATTTTCGCAATCGTCGCAACCTTTTGTTACAAGTACAAATACCGATTCCAATTGGGAAATGGACTTGCTGCGCGCGGGTGGGTGTGACCTTGAAATGTACCACATTTCCCACATTATCTTATTTCCCTTATGCACGTACGTGTTTCGGTAGTGAGTGAGATGTGCTAGAGCCCATTCCCATCCTATCCCTCCCCATTTTCCCAACCCTTTCTCCAAATCCATTCCTATAGCTCCAAAGGTAGGCAGCGCATCCGGTGGCGTGCCAGCGTTTGTCATTTTGGACTGATGTTGGCATGTATCGCGGATGTCCATGGGCGACAGTACCACTTACCATCAGGTGGACTGTATGCTCGTCTGCCGCCTTCGTACATAAGAAAAAAAATTGCGCACGCGCTTGTTCGCAGGTCTTTTAGTGTGAATCTGGATTTACGTGCTTTACTCGTGAGTTATAGAAAACTATCCTAAAATGTGCCAACTTGTTTGAACAGTGCGTGTAGGTTGTTGGACGTCCAGTACAAAACAATTCCGATTCTTTTATTCTGGATTGGACGATTTATTCAATACAATACCAAACGGATTCCGTCATCCATCCAATACCATTCGCAGAGCGCCAATAAATATTCACTTTTGATATATTTTTGAGTTTCTTGAGTTAAGATATCAGAACTGTTTAAGGGCCCTTAGTAGACGAATTGGTGGGTGCATTGTAAAGCCTACTCAGGTTATAAATAAAAAATTAAATAAATTTGTAGATTTATTTATTTGTGAAGGAAGTTTATCTGTTGTCTGTATTAAGTAAACGTTTGACGGAGCAACTTCAGTGCGTGACTTAAGGAGATTTGTCAGGACTGGAAGCGTGGCGTTTCGTTTCACAAAATAACTGGATAAACTTTTTTTTTCCTTTCATATATGGCAATGGTGCAATTAGCACATTCTGCTTTAAAACGTTTAAAACGTATCCTATCAATGTCCAGTCCCTTAGGAGTAAGTCAGGAGTCGCTCAGTAAAGCGATAGTAGGTTTACTGAGGACAGAAGAGGACTCCTTGGAAGCACACGAAAAACGCAGTTCCACGCTTTTATTTGATTATCACAAACATTACGCACAAAACACTTTGACGTTTAATAAACTACCCCTATTAAACCACAAAACGTTCAATTAACATTTTTTACAGTTAATCAAACAAAACCTCAATTTCACTTTTCGATTTCCCGCCAAAAAGTTTTCTGGATAAATTTATACTGTATTATATACGAGCACTTGTAATCGTAACTAATTTGCGGGCTTATATAAAAAACACCTGCACTCTCTTAACCTTGAATTTCCGTCCATGAAATTAACGAATTTTAATCTATTACTTTTTCTGATCATGATTTTTCCCAAAATACAATTTTTTTAACGAAGTGTCTATATGTAAATTTTTGTTCTTTACTCACTATATGCTGTTAGGAACTGCAACACCGTCCAATCCACAAACAGCTGCTAATTGAATCTCTACTATTAGTTAGGTAAATCTATGTAAATCAACTCGAGTGTACATACACTATGCAGTGCGAGTGTTATTATTGTGATACATATTGTAATATTTTTCTTGTGTATAGTGGGAGACTACCAATAAAAATATGATGGCTTATCATAATATTTTTATTAATTTGATATTTTAATAAAAAGTACTCAATAAAATGCTCAACAAAAAACACAGGAAAACAGTAAAATTAAATTCTACCCCCGAGATTGCCTGTTGTCACAAATCAACCGTACCGGGAATGTTTAGCAATTTCGCTTCAGTTATTTCTCGAAATAGACAGAGAGGTCCCCATAATTGAGTCGTTCATTTAAATTTAAAATCTAATCGCCCGATTCTTAAATGACAGTTTGAAATGTCAAAGACATCATTAAAATATCTTTGGGGGATATTAAAGTCGAATGAAACGGCAGAGCGGTGGCTTATCTCCGGTAGATTTCGGTTATGTATAGTTACGAATTTCAGCTTCTCGTTGAAAAACGTCCCTGGTTCAACATTAGATAAAACTGCGAATGTTCGATTCTGTTGAAAGCAGATATTTTTAGATCTTTCCACAATTTTTGTGGGATAATTCTTATTTTATAGAACATGTCTGCAGGCCATTTTTTTTATTGAGGAAACTTACAGTCGTAATATTAAACCATATAACAAACAAAATATATTTTAAATAGACCTAAAAGTTTCTTAAATTAAATCTAATAATATAACCCTGTGTCCAAAAAATAAGGTGATTTTGTTTAAAAAATAAAAAATCTCTATTTATTCTTCCAAATCAATTTCGTCGCCTTCAAAGTAATCCCCACCCGATGCAATGCACTTATGCCAACGTTTTTTCCAACTCACAAAACAGTCGGAAAAATCCTTTTCCGGTATGGCCTTCGTTTCGGCTTTCATTTCCTCGATCGAGCCGAAACGGTGTCCACGGAGTGGTCTTTTGAGTTTAGGGAATAGCCAGAAGTCACTCGGTGCTAAATCAGGCGAATACGGTGGTTGCGCAACGATATGAGTTGAATTTTAAATGATTTCGAATTATCAATGCTGTGTGAGCCGGTGCATTATCATGATGCAAAAACCAAGTGTTGTCTGTCCATAATTCCGGCCTTTTGCGGCGAATAGCATCACGCAAACGACGCATAACACTCAAATAATATTCCTTGTTAACAGTTTGGCCGGTTGGAAGGAACTCATAGTGCACTATGCCACGATAATCAAAGAAAACTGTCAACATGACCTTGATTTTTGAGTGACTTTGGCGTGGTTTTTTCGGTCTTGGTTCACCTTTTGCACGATATTCACGAGATTGATCGGCTGTTTCTGAATCGTAGGCGTAGATCCAAGTCTTGTCTCCAGTAATGATGCGTTTCATGATGTCTCGGTAGTCAGAAATCATTTTTTCACAGATGCCAACGCGACGCTTTTTTTCCAAAAAGTTGAGCGTTTATGGAAGCAAACGAGATTTGATGTGTTTAAGGCACAAAAAATCTTTTAAAATGGTATTTACCGAACCTTTTGAAATGCCAACAGTATCATCAAGGTCTCTCATTGTTTGTTAATCGACAGTTTTCGAGCACAAGATCTTTGATTTGATTAACGTGTTGTTCATCAGTCCGGCAGATCAATCCGGCACGGTGTTCGTCCTCAACGCTTTCTCTGCCTTCTTCAAAGTCTTTGTACCACTTGTAAACATTTTTTTGCGACATAACCTCATCACTTCAGGCTTTCTGTAACATCGTCAACGTCTCCGTGGCAGAATATTCATTCCGTAAACAAAATTTAATGCAAAATTTTTGCTCAACAAAATCAGACATACTGAAAATCGATAAACTCACTTTCGTATGTTTACAAAAACACGAGTTGTTCTGCAGCAATTTAATATATTGACTTAAAAAACTCTGCATAGATATCAAGGACAGTACTATCAACTTACAAAAAAATAATTGTATGTTTTCATAATACCCGCGAATTTTAAATAAGTTATTCAACTTATTTTTTGGGCATAGAAAAAACAAATGAATTCGACAATTAGTATAACAAAAACAATATTTGAAAACAGAAATACACGTGTGTGTATTTCTGCGTGGTCACTAAGAACACATCAAATTATAATATTTTTATTTAGGAAATAGAAAAAAAGGAATGCAGTGTACAAAACAAAACAAAAATCAATCGATACAAAAATTGCGTTGAATACAATTAAGTACTTAATGCATCTATATCTATATTAATATAATAACGTACTATTTATGTTTCAGTTGTGTTTTGGTTTCAGTAGAACTATTACTTTGATTTAAAAACGTATTTTATAACCGCAATCATTATAAACGCATCAAACTGAACCGCTCCGCGAACATTATACCGGTCAGTTCCGAAACGTGTTAAACCCGATCTTTGACAATCCAAATCACACTATGTATATTCCATTTTTTGTATTATAAAAATAGAAAAGAATGCACCATTTAGTTCGGGATTTATGAAAAATTTTGGATGTTGTATTACTATACTAAACCGTAAAGTTTTCATGTCAATCAACTCAGAATTTGAAAATCAGAATTCTGATTCTCAAACTCAGAACTCAGAATCAGGATGTATTAATTTTTTGGGAAATATATCGGTTATATTTTATATATCACTTTTATAATTATACACCATTAGCACCAACCACTCCATCCCATCCCACCCCGTGGGTCTCGTAAAAGGCGACTAAGGGATAACAAAGTGGCTGCCACAAGCCCCGTGGACCCACACTACTTCTAAAAGATTGGACTAGCTAACCTTAAACACACATTAGCGAAGGCCGCATACGTCCCATTATGTACAAAACAATGTGGACATCCTCCACGAAGAGGCGGTTCGTGTATTTATTATTTCAGTGTTTTTTATTAACCTTTAATAATAAATCCCCGGAGAGGATTTACTGGTATTCCTTAATCCCCTACAGGGCCTTCTCTTGCACGTTGACTTACACGACGTCGTACATGTATGAGGGATGTATGGCGTTAAAACGACAAGCTGTTCAAGCGGGTTGGCTAGTCCATTCCTTTAGGGGCGGTGTAGTTCCTAAGGGCTTGTGGTAGCCGCTTTGTTAATCCTTAGTGGCCTTTATGACACCCGCGGGAAGATGGCCCGGTGTTACTGTAAAGGCGGTCTGCACCACGCGGTCGACTGCAATACATCATTTCGTTAATAATAAGTGGGATGAAATTTAATGAGATGAAATGGGAGGGAAAACTGGCCTTGGCGTCTCTCATTCACTCCCGATACACGTCCTGAAAAAGTTCTACACCATGTTCATTCACTTCAGTTCCTTTCAGCCTACTATAAGTAAAATCCGGTCTATTCCTCCGGGATATTCCGTCGTATAAGGGGCCCTTTCATCAGTCCGCGCCAACAAATTGGGTTTGAGCGAATGATTTACGAGGTATAAGTGGCAGCAGTGGGCACAATGGCCGCCGATTCCTTATGTAATGACCGGAGCTGTTGTATCGCAAATATTGGGCCGCCATTGTGTCGAGGGTAACATATTTATGGTAATGTCTTTATTTTTTCTAGCTTTGTTCGGGTAAGGATAAGTCTCGTACTAAAAAGTTCAAGCTTGAGATTTTTTTTGGGATACTGACAATGGACACGGCGATTCCTATTCTCATAACATATGTTTATTTATTTTGTCAATATCAGTATTAACGAACGTTCCTACATAGGTACAAAGATAACTACATAGGTATTGCAATCACGACGTTGTCAGTGAATTGTTGTCGATTGATCAATAGAATCAACGTTTGTGTTGTATTGACACGGTGAATGGTTAATTATTGGAAATTATAAACAATCACGAAACAACTACATGCATTCGCAAATTTGCATAAAGTAGTGCTTTTAGGAGTGTATAATACCCCACCCCAACCTCCCGGAACCCCCAGGGAATACACCACCTCTAAAAAAATGAACTCGCTGACCCGCTTGATCAGCGTGCCGTTTCAAGATCATAAATGTCCATATCCAACAGTGAGCGATAAGATTACGGTCACAGTGCGGTTGGAGATGATTGTGATATTATCAAAAGATAAGATCTCAAAAAGGCATAATAAGGAAAGATACGTTATCTTAATCCTCTTTATCTTTCGCTAGGTACATCTCTATGCACCTAAGTGCCCAGTCACTGTCATTATAAATTGATAGAATGTCGAGCAAACGAACGAAACGAAGAAATTCAACAAATAATTAATTAGTCACCGACATAGCTCACAGAAATAGCAAGTTGATATGGCGACGGACAAGCCATATCTACAGCAGAAGCGACCACCGACGGAGTAGACTAGTCCTTGAGTGGAGGGAAGGACTCGTCTATACCATTTACAGGGAAGTGCGGTGCGGGTCACTCTCCGCCCACGTGGACCGAGATTACTTAAAGCACTTTGTCGGTATTGGATGGGTTAATGCTGATTGACGTGAAAATTGACGTTTATTTTTCAACAATAATTATTTTCTTTCTTCTTTCTTACTTACTAACTGGTGTAATTTTTTCTTAAGAGGGCACGCGCTATACTCGTAACATAATAAACAAAGCTATTTGGCACAGCGACGTGATCAATTACAATCTAGATTGTTTCCTGGATTTATATTTTATTTCTATATGAGATTACTTTGCAATACAAACAGGATATTATTACTCGTATATGAACTAGCAGTTTGCATTTTTGTTTAATTTAACAGCTAAGCGTATCTAACTTGCCGATTTAGCGTTATCCTTAAGAAGGCTGGCTAAAAATCAATTAATGAAATACTAAGTACGTGTACTAAGTACTCAATAATAAGTGAGTGAGATATGCTAGCTTTCATTTCCATATCATCCCATCCCACCTCATCGAGTGAGAGATATAACGGTATATAATATAATGGGAATACTATGTGATAAAGGAATCGCCATATATAGATATTTGTTTAAACAACTACCAACCTAACCATATATATATATACATGTAATGATATCCATATTCCAAGAATGAAAAATATTTTTTATTTATACTTTTATGTATTTAACAAATTTTGTTGCAGATTATCATACAAAAGGCGAGCTTAATGTTTTAAGGCATTTTAAAACAGCTAACCTTTGGGCTAAACAGAGAGATACATCGGAGGTAGAACAAATCATTATAAATATTATATAACATAACGACAACAGTATAATTTCCATAAATATACCTAATGAACACACACACACACACACACACACACATATATATATATATATATATAAATGAATGTTTCTTTGTTTGTCCCGTATGCGTTTCTATACCATTCATCTGATTGCGATGAAACGTTAGTGAGTTATTGTGCGCACGCTCGCGAAGGTTTCTGAATTAGTACTTGAAGACCAAGCGAACGAAGTCGCGGGCAACAGCTAGTAAATAATAAAATACACACATCTACATATATCTTAATAAACACACAGAAACACTTAACCTGTGATAATGATAACGCAAGGTAATGTGCTCGGAGGTTCAAAGTATTCTTATTCGGAGTCTTTCTAATGTCGATGTATTTTTATGAATGTGAACATTGTACTTTTTTAGTAGTACCGACTTTAAGTTATTTTCCACGTAGAATAGAATTCATTCTGAAACTTCGCCCTGTGTACTCACTAGAACTGCGGAACTAAAAAACAAGACTTAGTCTAACTTTGAATTCTACAGCATTATTCACTTCTTTTTGGGGCCATACAGTTCGCGACTGTAAGCGAAGATGTGTGTTCTGAACCTTTTCTATCGCGAGTCTATGTGGAGAAGCTGATCTTTGTATGTAGTAAAAATAAATCTTCGTATGTAGTAAAAATAATAAGGAATAAATGTTGCCTCCTTCGCCCGCTCTTCATTCGAATATCGGGCGGCGACAACCTGACCTCTTGGTTTACTTTCAGCAGACTTTAAAAGTACCCTGAATCAAAAAAAATATACTTATATTTCGGTTATGTTCGTATATAGGCCAAACAGTTAATTAATCTTAAAATAGCAGTAATTTAAATTTATAAACAGCTTCTAAATATTCAGAAAGAAGTCAAAATGTAATGTTATTAACATTGGTTAAGATTTTATGATTTTATGATTGGTTTTACCATGCCCAATGTAGTGACTTCTACACTACCGACAGGCGCGTGCTATTGGCGGATTTCCTCGCTATTATATGAGACTTCGTGGCCACTCACTTACTTCAGCCGTAGTTCGGACAAAGCAACCAACGTGTGATTAATAACCGAGCGGATAAGTTTATCCACTTTTTTATGTTTTACGCTGTGTTATGATTTAGGGTTGTTGTCTGTAGTTCCTCTTTTATAACTGAAGGGGACCAAGTTCGTATGGGCGTGTCTTTATAAGTTTCATGTGTGTGAGAGAGTGGATTTGTGACTCAACTAAATAAAAGTTTTACTTGAAAGTATAACTTGTTTAGCTTCTTTATTTAGTTATTTCATGGTAACTAGGCCTTTTAGCTTGTGCATGAGTATATTTATGGAATGGATGGCAGACGAGCGGGCGGGCCACATGATGGAAAGTAGTCACCGCGGCCCATGGACACCTGCAACACTTGGACATGCAACATGTACATTGCAGAATCCTGTTCACAGCTCTTTTGAACAGCCCCATATCGTAGCGTAACGGAAATATCTCAGCTGGCATTCCACAACTTTAGGGTTCGCGGTACAAAGTATCTATTCGACCGCACTGTACGAAGCGACTCTATGTCAAGGAAGTGCGGATGGACCGCACGACGATGACGAGCGGTGCGATGGTAAAAACCCGAAGTTGGCATCAAATTGAACAGCTCTTCAGAGAATTTCCCGTTATAAAGGCGGTAGAAAATGCAGAGAGATGCAACATATCTACGGATGCTGAGCGATTCTAAACCACCTTTGACAGTGGGGTCGTCGACAATTCGGACAGCGCGTCGTTGGACGGAGTCAGTCAAGAGGGTCCAGCTGGTACTTCGGTGCACCGACCCAGAGGTGGGAGCAGCAGGTACTCCATATGGGGTCTAACTTGAGCTTTATAAAGTGACAAGCGTTGCCCCGGAGTGAAGTATTTCACTGCTTTGCTCTATTCACTACACCGAGCTTTTTACTAGCAAGTTTTGCCTTGCTCGCCAGATGATTCCGAAAGTCGACTTTGTTTGAAATATCGATGCCAAGGAGCCCAAAACTCTCGGAGGTCTTGAGAGGTATGTTCTGAAATTGAGGTGCTACGACAAATTGAGCTTTCTTAGCGGTGAATGCACAGACTTTTGTCTTGCGCTACCGTCAGTAACGACTTTGATACTCCATCCAGCCAAAAAAACTGGAAACCCATTTGCATAATCCCTCGGGTAACCCGAATGATGGTAACTTGGAAAACAGTGCTTTGTGCCAGACCCGGTCAAAATCCTTTGCTATATCTAAACTAACGGCTATAGTCTCACCTCTATTCTCAATGGCGTCAGCCCATTGGTGTGTAAAGTACACTGAAAGATCGCCAGTTGAGCGATTATAACGGAATCTGTACTGGCGATCGCTTATCAGCTGGCGATTTTCTAGGTACCCAAGGAGATGTGCGTTAATGACACTTCCCATCACCTTAGAGATACCTTCCATTACCAGTTATCGCTATTGGCCTGTAATTGGTCGGGTCGGTACGATCGCCTTTTTTAGGCAACGGGTGGACGTTGAGTAAATTGTATGAAAACCAAGCACGCCACTTTAGTGAGTAAATTGTTTGAAAACCAAGCACGCCACTTTAGTGAGTAAATTGTATGGAAACCAAGCACGCCACTTTAGTGAGTAAATTGTATGAAAACCAAGCACGCCACTTTAGTGAGTAAATTGTATGAAAACCAAGCACACCACTTTAGTGAGCAAATTGTATGAAAACCAAGCTTGCCACTTTAGTGAGTAAATTGTATGGAAACCAAGCACGCCACTTTAGTGAGTAAATTTTAATGATTGGAAACCACTCATTGATGAAACGAAATATCTCCCTTAACTCTGTTCACCACTTTTGACAATTGCGTTATGTCCTCTCTATTCCCTCTATGTCTGTGCTGTAAAATGAATTTGTAATGATGTATATTGATAACTTAAAATTTTATCGCCTCATTCATAAAAGCTGTTGAACTTTTTTATAGCTGAAAAAAATAGTGAAGTTGTTTTACTCACATGTTAGAGTCTGTGAGTAGTAGCTGCTGCAGGATGTGTTTCGTCCGCCTGCTCTTCGGCCTGAACTCCAGCTTGTTGGCGCACCCTTTGTTAGCCTTCGTTCTCGCCTCGAAGATCACATGTGGGTGTTTCTGCTGAAACAAACCGGTCTCTTGTTAAATCACGGGGTTTTTGAAAACCATAAACCACAGTGCCCGTAACCTCTTAGTGATTAGTAGGAGGGATCTGTATCCTGTAGCGGGACGTTGTGGGGGAATTTGTCTTTGTTTACTTCAAAGCAGACAAATACTATTAATGTGTTCAGTGCCAGCTACTCAGATCGGGGCGGCGCACGGTGAGATGCGCACCGCACAGACCGCTTCTTAGCGTTCTACACTCGGAACCAAATAATTTAGTAGTAGAGTTGAGTTATTTTTTATACAAAATGTATGTATACAGGATTAAAAGTTAATATCTTGATGTTTTATTCAAACAATCAAAACTTTATTTCGTTTAGCATAATCATACAATTTTATGCAAAATAACAATTTTTACAATTTATAATACAATTTTTATACAAATAAACATTGTGTATACAGATATAAGGTATTTAATATTGTATAAAAAATCAGTAGAAAATAATTGTGATCCTGGGTACGGAGAAAATATTGTCATTAAAACACTAAATATGGTGTCGGCCGGCTTTAGCAAATTACCACTCTCTTAACATAAAGCCGTTTGCAAAAGCGCTGAGGAACTATATCACCTCTAATGAATTGTACTCGCCAACAAGCTTGGCCAGAATGTCGTTTTAGGGCCATACATTCCCATGCATAAGACAAGTGCCAACCCGTGTCCAGCAGTGATCGATAAAAGGATTATTTACGGATTGTGTTTGGATAACACCAAGAGTTTCAAGTAAAATCATATAAATTTCAAGGACTGGACTGAGTTGAATCCGTAATTATTCTATGCGAATCAGCAATTTAACCTCGCTATAGGACTTGCGATTCGATGAGGCGTTATCGCGACATTTTGAATGAAACTGAAATGTTTTGTTGAAAAAGTAATTGTGATATATTTTTAATTGTCGATATCTTTTGGAGTTTCAGGAAGACTGCAACTCTAGATATTGAGCAGCTGAATGCAAAACAATAATCAATTTCCGAGATTATATTTTAAAATTCAAATAAATAAATATATTCAATTATAATGTTGTGCAAATTGTTATTTATTTATTTATATATGCAATCACAATAGTTTATAAGTTTCCTGAAATAATGATTTAAAAAAAGAATTATTTACTTTTGATTCCGGTATCAGTTTGATATCAAGATATTTGTTCGAAAGAGTAAATTACAAAATTCGGAGAAAAAATCATATCAAAACCAATAAACATGGACACAGGTGATAAAAATTGGCAGAAATAAAATACCCCCATACAAATATAAATGATAATAAATACTTTAATATTGATTACATTTTTATAATTTATCAATATCATTGCGTTTTTTTTTTTATAGATTAGTGGGCGGACGAGCGTTCAAATATTACAAAGAATATATCAAGTTAGATCGGCATCATTATTATCGATGTCGATACACGTGAAGTGCTCAATATTGCAGAGATAGTTAAACGTGGCAGACGTAATGATGGCGTCAATTTGTATTCTCATCAGACTGGAAGTAATTTGGAGGGATTAATGGCTTCTCCCGCGCGGGTGACACCGCGACGGGTATAGTTACATTTGTAACTATCTATGTATATCTTTGTATTTATACATGGTTAAATAAGATATTTTTTTCAAATTCTTCATGAAGAATTGTTATTACTTACTTACTCTGTTGACGAATTTTTAAATGGATCATGGGTTGATTTTTGATATTCAGCTGTTTTAATAACTTAGCTATTATAAATACTTTTAGTATATGGGCGTGTGGTGTCAACCGGCTTTGGAATAGCACCAAGATATAGTTTAACTTGTTCCCGTGGGTGTAAGGCGACTAGGGGATGAAAGACCCACTACTACAAGCCTTGAGGAACTACTCGTACATCACCTCTAACAGAGCGGACTCGCCAACTTGCTTGGCTAGCGTGGCGTTCTAAGGCCAAAACAATGTGCATCAGAGATCATCAGTGTTCATCATCATGTGCATCAGACAGAGATACATCGCCCTGCAAGACAGTGCACATGAGGAGGCATCTTTTTATATATGTGGAATAAAGCGGTAGACGAACATACAGTCCACCCGATGGTAAGGAATACTGTGGTCCACAGACATCCGCGATACATGACGACATCAGTCCAGTATGACAAACGCTGGCACGCCACATCCGCTGCCTTCCTTTGCAGATTAAGGAATGGATTGGGAGAAAGGGTTGGGAAAATTGCGAGGCATAGGATGGGATGGGAATGGGCTCTGTCATATCCCACCCACTACCGAAACACGTACGTACATTGGAGAATTACGATAAAAGTAGGAAATGCAGTACATTTCAAGGTAGTCTTCTGTGAGAGAGGGTAACGTGGCCAGTCGAGTGAGCCCAGCGGCTGTGGAAATGCAACGTGCACTCCCCCGAGAAAGAAGGGCTGATTACGGTTACGGCTATTGCCACACGTCTAGCGGATCAAGATTCAGAATGTGTTTAACGATATGAAACGCTGATGTTCAATTAAAATTTAATTTATTTGGGGATTTTTCTTTGAGTTTCTCTTTTAGAGTGTTCCATTTGACTAGACGTCATTTTTCATATTGTACACTTACTATATAGAAGGGAATCTTCTTGGTGTCTCCCAAAAGCCGCGAAATAAATACCTACTTCCCCCTCAGTCCGTAACGTCCGTCTGTCGCTCACGGATGTCGTATTAATTAATCATTAAAAAAACATGAAATCGTTTTCTTATCAATAGGTTTATAAAAAAACAAGGTGGCAAAGTATCAAATCCAGTGCATGGCGTCTGGCGGCGCGGCGCAGCCCTGACTGACGGCTTGTATGATACGATGCGAAACTCTAGTGGATCGCGACCTTGAAACAGTTCGGCGCGCGAGTATCATTTCTATATGGTATTTATTATTCGTATGGCACTTGATATAAGTAGAGCGCGACGGTTTGTACACATGGACATAAGACAGTACGTAGCGGTCGATTTGTGCGTATACAGCCGCTATACAAAGTGCCAGACCCGAGCAAAGTAACAAACTCCCACACACCACTACCATTCAATGCACATTATAAAATTCCATTACGTATTCCGCGTGCTCCCCAACCTAATTCCGGCGTCAATCGGCCATGCTATCGGCAACTAGTCCTATTGAATGCAGTACTGACGGACTGTCCGAGGCGTGGACACGCTTCGAAGCATAATGACCCAATAAAATACGGGTGCTGGGCGCGTACGTGTTTTGAGTACCGAAGTCGGAGCTACAAGGATATAGAGGAAATAGAAGGGAGAGTTTTATAATCAATCTTCTGAAGCAGGTGCGGGATGTTGCCAAGATTAGAAAGAATGAAGAAAGAAAGGAAGAAATTTATTAGTACCTGTTCAATCTGTACATATTATTATTATTATGTTTATTATAATATAATATAATCGCAAAAACGTCGTGTCTGTGTACATTAAATATTTTTTGAAAAAAGTGATTGCAACATAAAATACGAATGATATAGAGCCCAAAACAACAATTTCTGAATTTTTTGTCTGTCTGTCTGTCTGTCTGAACGCGCATTACGCAGAAACTACTGGACGCATTTTAATGAAACTTGACATAATTGTAGCTTATGTGTTGGGTTAAAAAATGAATCTGAAGAAAGGTTTGGCAAATGGCTTTTCATATACCAGAGATATACTAGAGTCCATTCCCATCCCTATCCAGAGGAATATACCAGAGTCCATTTCCACCCCTATCCCTCTGAATAGGGATGGGAATGGACTCTGGTATATCTCACTCACTACAGAAACATGGACGTACATTGGAGGGAATAAGATAAAATGAGAGATGTAGTACATTTTACGGTAGTCTTCTGTGAGAGAAGGGTTCACCGAAGACCAGTCAGGTGCGCCTAGCGGCTGTGGGATTGCAACGCGCATTCTACCCCTCTCATTTCAGAACGCGTTGTCACACAAATTATGACAAATCGCACACACTTCAGTAAGATATTTTTTCACCACGTTAAAAACTTTGACAGTCTTGTGTGACACTTCTAGTGTATTTTACGTTTTTGTTACATTGAAGGCTATGTACTAGTCAGCAAAAAGTAATAATATTGATGGACTAAGGTATTGCGACTTGGATCTTAAAATTGCTTTACTACTATTTGTTTCGATTGATACCAGCCTATAACGTCCCATTGGGTTATGCGGGTGGGTCGACGTGTCCCAGATTTCTTCGAGCCCAGATGGTGATTGCGAAAGAATCTGCATGTGTTTTTTGCGATAGGTAGATTGAACTGTGATATCTCCCTAAAAGTTGAAGGAAGCCATGGAGATTATAGGGTGGTTGTTGGCAAAAACGGGTCGGTAGTAGTCATCGATGTGAGAATACACACTAGTTATGTTATACAAGCACTGTAGGGCAAACACGTCTAATAGTGTTCAATGTTCAGTAGCCCTCGAATTCTTTAATTCATATGCGTTTTGAAAATGGAGCATTCTTATTACGTGGTACTTAAGCTTGAAATTTGACTTTTTAATGAACTCCCCCTCATCTGCCTCACCCCGCCCCCCACCTCTTTAGAAGTTGCCAACCAGATTTCTTTGCGTTTCGCGTCTGTTCCTATATCGATGGTAGTGATAAAAAAAGGATCACGCTGATATATATTGTCGTGTTACCCTAGTAGATCTAATTAAAAGAGGGTAATCAACTTCTACTAGAGTGGAAAGAGGTAACGTTTGTTTCAATAGCTCTTTATAATTTAAAGAAAACCTATTAGAAAATTAAAGAGGAAAACTAGTACGATACTTAGAGTCTGTAAATGTCTGTTACCAAAATCACGTGCACTAAAAACTCAGGGACGGTGTAGGAGAGGCGGCGCTCAGCAGGGCGCACGCCCAGAGTGATGCAGAGCGGGCACTGCCGTCCATTGGAAACAGCGGTCGGACGGGGCGATGGCGGCCAGGCGCAAGAAGCGGCGCCCGGGTAGAGCACCAGCGCCCAAAGAGCGACGGACCAGAGCTACGACGGCCGGCGAGAGTAGTGGCCCAGATGTGACGTCCAGGGTAGCTCAGTCCCCCGGAACACGCGTGTGACTTTTTCTAAAACGTCTTCACTGGTCGCTCTCGAAACAAAAACTACCCGTGCAGCGCCTTAGATTTTTCACTCTTGTTTTTCTTTGACAGAATTCTTGGATTTATCCATTTTTTGAATTTCAGATTTTTATCATCTTGTAAAGTTTCCAGCCAGTGCTATTCTTCGTGTAGATGGGTAATGTGTTACAGACGTTTTAAATATTGAATTAGAATACAGATATCAAATTACATAGTAAAAATACAGAGTACGAAATTGAGCTATTGCAACAAATGTTACAATATGTGTGAAAGTAGGTACATTAAAAAAAATATTCGGATAGTGTTACTGGTATCTAATAATGCGAGTACCCTATACTTAATAAAAAATGTATTAAGATGTATTAAGAGTCTGGAAATCAAACTTGGTATTCAAATTGGTTCCAAATTCAAATTGGTATCGAAATTTCAATTCAAAAATCGATTCTGCCTAACTGATCCAAGTGACGAAAAATAAATTTTACACGAAGAAACAGTTTGTATTTGCGTTTGCACTAGATTATTTTACAAGGGGCTTATACTACTACTAAAGCATCGTGTGAAATATAAGTGAAAATTCAAAAATCTTTTTTAAGCTTGTAGGATTTAAGGCGTACGACGAAAAAAAATAAAAATATCAAAGGCGCTTTTGGGCTAGTAGTAATGCATAATTGTATCCAATTGTCGAAAGGGACAAATCAAAAGTTTTCGGGAGACGCGGAACACAATTTTTCACAAAATAAAAGTGTAAATTTATTAGCGTGACAGCTATTGTTTTAATCTCAAAGCTCTTAAGGTTGAAACAATAGTTGTATGGATGTCTTGTTTGTATGTGGTAGTTTGTTGAAGGGTGAGAATGAGGAGTGGAATAAAAGATCTTAACTCAAGAAGAGTCAGTGCAAGAATTCATCACGAAAATAAATCATATTATACACAGGACAGTTACAATCACGCTTGTGCGTCATTAGATCGACTGCCGGCACAGTTTTATATTCCAAATTTATCCCTTGTCAATTCAAACCAGGGTAGATATGTTAAAATATGTCAAATTATGTCTTCTAGATATAATTTGACATATAAACGAATATATGTACGTACATACTAAATACAAACATAGCTTTGTGAATTGTGTGTGGATGAAGCTTCAATTTGAAAGCTTGTGCCAAAAGCAGCTTACGCCTTTCATTCGGGAGAAATAGTAACGAATCGAACTAAAGAGTTGGTACACTTAGCAATGGAAAGGTTTAAGAGTTACATTCGAATGAAAGCCAGTTACTTAATAGAAAATTTGTTGGTTTTCACTTCAGTTTAGTTTTAGGTGTTAATTTTTTTTGAAGTTAAATTTATATATACTGTGTGTAATAGATATATTCTCGAAAACTGAAGCCATGAATTTTGTTCACGAATTTAACAATAATCATGAATTTCATTCACGAATTAACAATTATCATGAATTTTGTTAATGAATTAACAATTATCATGAATTATGTTCATGATTTAACAATTATCATGAATTTTTATACCTACCTATATTTTTATAGTACAAATATGTCCTTATTATTATTAAATCATTTCTATATCACACGAACATTATATAGTTATATATACTGGCCTCCTTAGAAAAGAATGGCATAAGTGCATTTTGATGACATTCAAGAAAAATTTTGATATTTTTCATTATTTTAAAATTTAGGCAGAAACTTGGACTTTTGGATAAAGCAAAAAGCGTAATCAATAGTTTCTATTTGTTTATTTTTAATTTTCGAGTATTGTGTTACTTATGCGTTCGTTAAAAATGTTATTAACGCCTTTGTCGTAGGTCAGTATACATAAAACATAAATTCGTAGTTTAAAAATTAAAATAGATCATATTCTAATAAAATTAAAATGAGATAAAATAAACATTGTGATAGATACAAATAAAACAAAAATATTGTCATTTGTCCTGTGAATAAATCCCAGTGATTTTGGATGGGACAATCCAATTCAGAATGTGTTTAGGGTCAAACTCCCTTACAAAGTGTTTATGAAAAAAATTGTAAACGATCAATAATTATTATCGCACATTTTGAAACTCTGCCTAAATACATGAAAACTGTTCGTTTTTATTAAAAAGATAAGTATTAGCCAAGTAAACAACGTACAAGTACGTTTCTTTTTTTAATACCAAAGCACTACGATGGCGCCACTGTCCAACATGGCGGCGATAACATGGCCGAATAAAAAATGGCGCCAATTTACCGGGCAAACTCAGCTAAATTGGATGTTTCTCACGGCTGCACCTCGAGGTTTTTTTTGTAGTTTAGAGTGTATATTGTGTAACAGATTTTCTTTCCACAGCGGGTTACCTGAGGTGAATTTTGTGTTTAATACCAATTGAGAGAAGTTTTGAAGTTGATTTTTTAGCAGGATCTTGAAGTTTTGTTTTAATATTGATAGTTTATTAAATTTCAAAGTGACATCATATTTGTGCGTAATGTATGTAATAATCAAATAAAAGCATAATCCTGCGTTTTTTACGTGCTTCCAAGGAGTTCAATCTTGTCCTACTCTCACTTTACTGACCGACGGAACTGGACATTGACGAATTGTTGATTACGAAGAAAATTTGATACTGACACAATGCGCTACAGTTAGCGCAATTAGGCAATTACTTATAGGAAAAGAAAAGAAAAAGTTATGAAGTTTAATTATTTGTGTTATTTTGGTCTATCTTTTTCTCGATACGGGATTATAGAATATACATAAGAAAAACATTGACCAACCTAGAGTTCGTACGACCGCATACTTTTCTTGCCTTCGTAAGCGAATTATAGTGATTTAAGCTTACGCTTAAGTATAATTATTATAGTGATAGTTTTTTGTTGCCCCAACTGTATGAATACGTTTGTTCTACAATGTTATATTTGAGGTTGGCGTTACATAACCGTTTATTGAATAAGTTGATAAGTAATTTAATCATCAACATTCAACATTATTTTATTTGAAAATATATATAGAAACGAATTAAAAAGTTATTATGTACAAAAACATTTTGAACGAGATAAAACTTTTAATGATTTACCAATTACGCAGGCAGTTTTTAACAAAATATTATTTGGTCTACAAAACGTGAAAAGTTTCATTGCAAAGAATACAAAGTTGACGAATTTCTGTACAACATTAAAATGCGAAGATTTTAAAATATTTTTGTTTTGTTTATTTACTCATTTTGCACTATATTGTACAGAGGCGGACTTAACGCCTTAAGGCATTCTCTACCAGTGGACCCTTGGTTAAATGTGAAAAATTTAGCGGGTGCAGAAATTCAATTAAATTAAAAAAATAGTTAATTAAATTAAAATTAAATTCATCTGTATAAATAATAAAAATATAATAATACATTGATAATTTGCTTATACGAAAAATATATAAATATACATACTAAAAATAGATATTAAATATATATAACATACATATGAGTAAATAAATATAATACTTATAATACATCTACACTAATATTATAGAGAGGTAAAGTTTGTAAGTTTGTATGTAGGAGGTAATCTCCGAAACTACTAATCCGATTTCAAATGTGCAAAAAAATGCAAAAAATGCAAAAAATGTGCAAAAAATTGCCGGGCATGCAACGCATGCCAGGCACAGCTAGTATAATATAAATATAAAGATAAAAAGGAGAAAAATACAATTAGCTCTGTAAATTTCGGAGGCTCAGTTCGCATAATTCATATTTATTAGTTAAATTAATGTTAATTTATGTTTATGAATTTAATTAATGATTTATGTGCCTCTAGGGCGAAGTTGAGCAGGTCGTTAAACTGCCTACATTTGATTGCTCGCATTAGGTCCTCGCGCTACCGTCGAAGATATAATATATTTTTCCATAGCTTTCGGTATCCAATTTACAAATTAGTTGCTTGGTTGATTTTGGGTAGATATATTAGTTAGTAACTGTTGTGAATAGCTGGTAGGATGGTATCATATTATCGTAATAATGTCGTAAGAAAACTTTGTCTATACGAGCATATGAAATATTTTCTAAAAAAGATCATTGCTGTGTACATTATCAATGATACAAATTAGAGACCGTCAATAATTGTAATTTGCCTTCTTGCCCGATTGTTTTTGCATGACGAGTGTCTTTGCCTGTACACGCGTCACACAAATACCACTTAACAGGTTTTGTTGCTACTCGTCATAGTTTAGTATAAACGAAACTATATAGATATAGTAACTATACCAATATTTTTTATAAATAAAAGGCGGCCTTCGAGCATACAGTCCACCTGATGGTAAATGGATACTGTTGTCCTTAGACTCCGCGATAAATGCCAACATCATCTCCAGAATGAAAAACGTTGGCACGCAACGTTGGATGCGCTGCCTACCTTTGCAGATTAAGATATGGAATAAATGGAAGGAAGGAAGGAATGGAATTAGTGTAGAAATATTACCGTACAAGGTACCTTTTATCCAGATCCGTCATAAAACTCATAAAATTTCCACCAGGCTCATTATAAAGTCTACATGAGTGAATTTATGGGAACAGCTAACCAATAACAACCATACAACCATTTATATTTTTGTTATATATTTCGCATCAACGGTGAAACCGGGGGCTGTAACTCTGTTATGTGGCGTCGTTAGTTCAGTAAACTATCGAACTTGTTTAATGAGAGAACTTTCCGCGTCCCGTCCAAATATTATTTATTTGTTTCCTGGCGTTAATCTAACAGGTAACCGTCGATTTTTCAGTGAGTTTACGAGTGAGGATGTTTTAAGCGTGAAATGTTAATTTTGATGAAATAATTAATCCCGTCACAAATTATAGACAATGCTAATCTTATTGGTATACTTAAGTAAACTGCATCTGAAGCACGTGGACGTTCGGAAACTCGAGGCAACGGACGTGGTTTGGATGTGCCTAGAAGTCTACTTAAATTGTGAGTAGTTTTTAGTCGTTAATTAAATGTTGGTCGAGTAACTCAATACAAGTGATAAAAAAATGTTGTAACTCAAAAAACTATCGTAAAAAGTAGCCAAATACACACAGGCACGTACAAAAATAAATATAATTGTGTCAATTGCGTAGCATAATGTAAGGAGAAAACTGACCCTCAAGATGCAGGTCTATACCTAGTTTGATGGTCAGAGGTACAACTATTAAGTTGTTAAAATGATAATTGTACTACTGTATGTGTTTACTGTTCCAACTAGATTTTGTAAGTGTAATATATATTTTCAATTATGTATTATAATTTAAAATGCCTAAGCATTTGAAATTTGTTTTATTCATTTGTCGGGTATTGCCGACGACACAATCAAACACTGATATTTATGTCATTTTTTAAATAGTATATATGATTTTTTTTAATCACTGTTTCATTTAGCCATACCTATGTCTCTCCAATGTTCGATTTAGGCCTTTACTAAGGCTCGCCAGCACACGTGATCCTCGGCTCTTCTCAAACGACCACCACCGCCGAACTTCTTTAAGTGGTCGGTACACGTGGCCGGAGGGTGTCCCACACTACGCTTCCCGGTACGTGGCCACCATTCGAGGACTCGTCTACCCCACCGATTGTCGGTCTTGCGGCAAATATGACTTGCACCAATGTGGAGGTCATAGTAAAGTGGCAATCCACTTTACTCGTAACATGCGGATTCCACGAGCTATGTCGCTGGCTTTGGCTTTGGCAAAGAAACTCCGAGCATAGTTCTTTCCATAGCTTGTTGAGTGACTGTGAACTTATATTGTAGATCAGGCCTACCGTACCCGATTTAGTCTATCAATTCTTTCTTTTAAATTTAATCGATCATAAATTATTAATAAGTAATAAAAGATTTAAAAGTCTAATCGATTAATGACAGTACCACATTTTGTGACATACACATAGTAAGTTACATTCTTCAGAGCTTACAATAAGGAACGAAAGCTTAGTCCATATTTTTCTTTAATGTTTTCTTGAGGTAGCTACACACTTTTATGAACAGTTCGTTATGATATACTTTTTCTTATTTATTGGGCAATATACGTCAGAAATGCTTGTATCAACGCAAGCAATAAGCATCAGAATAAATCACGAAATTCTCTCTTTACGCGGAAACCGGCCGCAAATTTGAAATGCCTCGCAAAATCCGTCGTATTTTGCTGTTGCTCTAATATTTTCAGCAGGCGCTCGGAACGCTTGGCAGTTGCAATAAGCGTTTGTCGAGATGCAAACGCCGTTGCAACGAGGAGTTTCGCACAAAATATAATATGAAATGGAGTAATATTTCTTCATAAATCGCTGCAGGTGTTGGCTTGTGAGGGCGTTGGAAGTTTTCGAAATAAATCCCCTCAAAAACGAGAAAATAGAAACGGTCCTCTTTCGTTTGCACTGTCTTGTATTTTTCAGTATGTAATTTGTTTCGTGTCCACATGAAAGTAGTAAGTACTTAGGCACAGTAGCCGGCGATATAAGTATATGGCAACATCGTAAATGAGAACTATTATTTATTTATTTCCATGTAGCGGTGATATATGTATTCTCGGTCTATATTCGTGAGGTCATGAGTTCGAACCTTGATGCGCACTACAGAATATGGATTTTTTAAATTACCACTAGGTCGGCGGTGATGAAAAACATGCCCAGAAAACAGGCAGTGTAATAATATCCACATTGGGCTCGTGTGGTAGATTTTGTCCCGAAAACACCCAGCGTGATTTAAAGGGGAGGCCCGTATTAAGTGCGACGTTATAGACTGTAATTGTATTGATATAAAAAATTACAATTTATTTTTAAGTGTCAACGAGACATTTAATTCAAAATTCCTGAGAATTATTACATTTTTACGTAACAGTAAAATACTCTGTAAGATTGGAGGCGCTTAAAAACTTGTTAATTAAGTTCAAAGCAACTCTGACTTGTTAATTATTAACGCGAGAATTCTCTCTGATTTTCTCACTACTTATCGTAAAGTTATTTAACTTTTTTTATTGAAAATGAAATACACGTGTACGCTGTCTACAGGATGGCAAGTGGTTACAAAGACCAATAATAACAGTTATCAGCCCTTTTATCGTCTACCGCTGGACATTCCTCATGTACATTGTCTGGTGTATAGCTCTACCCCATCTCTTTCCCTCATGTACATTGTCTGGTGTATACCCCATCTCTTTCCTCAGGTGTCGTAGAAGGTTACGAAGCTCTGAGGAACTACAGCACCCCTAAAAGACTGGACTCGCCAGCCGGCTTGTCTAGCGTGGTATTTTAAGGTCATGCACCACTCACGCACAAGTTAATGACGTGACCCACGTCCAGTAGTAGACAAGAAAAGGGCTGGTTTCGGGTATGAATAGATTACTCTTAATATTTATTATTAACTAGCTGTTGCCCGCGACCTCGTCCGCGTGGACTTTATTAGTTTATAAACACCGTCTTTATTCGACGTGATTCTTTAAATTGATATAACTTTTTTATATATGAACTGATTGAAATAAAACAAACACTAAATTTTAAGTGAAGCTTACCATAATACATTAGTGAAAACAGCACCCAAATCGGTTAAGCCGTTTTTAAGAATAGCGCGCACAAACGCACAGACAAACAGACAAAAATTCTAACAATCATTGTTTTGGGTTCTATTGCGTTGATAACGGCCCCCAATAATAGTTTTTCTCATATATCTTCCATGTACAGACAGCGATCAGTTACATTTTTATTATATGTATAGATGCTATGGAGTATTTCATTCAGTGGAAACAGGATTTAGTTTCAAAACAATATTGTGTCAAGTGCTATTTTGTTAGAGAGCCAACGGGGAAAATAAATGGGTTGGGGGCATCTATTGTAGATATCGCAGTCGATTTGTTAGGGTTCAAATTTATTTGATAACTAACGATAGCGAACAAAGGGTTAAATTATAAATGTGTCCATGATATTATATTGGTACAAATATGAACCATTGCCTAATCTATGACGTACATCTAAGTTAACAAACGAAACGTGTGCTGATAAACAAAACGGGTTTTCATTGTCGAATTGTTGTAATTAGTTTTTTTTTTATTTATAATAATAATATAACAATTAAAGTGACATATGAATTTACAGAAAGTATTGCATTTATACAGTGAACAAATAACTCCTGCATCTCGATATCAGAATTAGTTGTCTATAGATCTCAAAATAAGAGAAGCTGGTATCGCGAGGACAGCCTCTATTAAATGTATAGATTTAAACTTATTTAAATTAACTAAAACGACGACATAGTATCCACGTCAGTCTCTTTATCTCCTATACTCGACTACATAGGGCTCGTAAAGATCTACAACTGTTGCCTAAACACATTTTAAAATCTAATGGAAAATAGTAAAATCTCCCTTTCATTATTAAGCACTATTAAAACGGGTTGTCCATCGAAAACTAAACTACGACCTAACTAAGCTAAGCTAGCTAAACAATAGCTAAAGTCCAACAAAAAAGAGGCAGGTATTGATCCGTTTACGCTACCTTTCAGTTGGCATAGCTTAGCTTAGTTCGTTCGTGATGGACACAACAATAAAAGAACCCTTTGGTGTAAGCTAAACGATGCTAAATTAGTATAGATCTCGATGAACAACTCACACAGGTATTATGAGGTACACTGCGTTAATATTGTAGAAGTGGGTTAATACTAAAAACATGTTTCTTGCATGCTTTCTATGGTTTGATTTAAATTGCGTTTCAAATCAGCTAAACAGTAGGCATATTCAAGGATTACGTATGTTTCACATTTCAACGACGTTTGCAAGTTTGTATCAAATTCTAAACTGGTAAGTTTGTATATCACGAGATTTGAAATCCTTTAATAATACACCTAACCTATTAGAGAGAATAGCGTTCGGATATACACTTAACTACGACAAATTATGCAAACCACTCAACCCGTATCGAACTCCTGACAGTCAGACAAAAGCCTTCATTTGGTGTCCTTCCTATACTAACAATATAAATTAATAGCAGTATAGAATCTTTATAAACGCTCGCTATGAATTAAATCATACATGGAATATCAAATTAATAAAACGAATCGCAAACCTTGTACCACAGTGGGACTCAATTAAATGAAATAAAGGAGTGTTAAAATTAAATTAAATTAAAATTAAATAATTTAAAATCAGGTCATGGTATTTAAATACCTTGAGGTTATCATAAACCATAACCAGAGCTTTTCCCGTCCACTGTTGGACATGGACCTCCTAATACACATTGTTGTATGCACATTATCTTGTGTATAGCCTAAATACGCCACGCTGGCCATGCGTGTTGGTTAGTCCACTCTTTAAGAGGTGGTGTAGTGGGTAGCGGCTTTGTTATTCCTTAACCATTTTTTGATGACACATACGGGAAGTGATGGGATAGTGCTATCCCAAAGCCATGACACCACGTAGCTACATGGCAAGTATATTATATATTTGTATACTACGGGAGAATACGATAACTGAAATTAACTACTGTCGCACACTTATACTGTTCTACAATCAAGATATCATCTACATACGCCGAAGTGGGCCCCTCCTCTATCGATTCTGTTTTACCCTGCGATCCGTACGGTCCCCTTTTTGTCATTGTCACTATGACGAATTAGTCTCATTTGCCCGGGACAGTTCGACGAAAAGGGCTCCCCACGTAGATTTTAACGTGATTTAGATTCAGAAATATATCTGGTAGTAACCCTTGCTTAAGTCCATAGTCGGTTTTATCGCAGTGAATGCGGGTTTTAAATGATTTGGGATTTCTCGCTGTTCGATAGTTTTGTGGCTTACTAACCAAGTCCCGTGGTATCGTTTAAGTTTTTAATCATCGGCTCAAGCGTTACATGTTATATACCATTACAATAATTGAGTACATATTAATATTAATTGACATATATTATTTCATATTAAAATTATATTCTGTCTCTTATAATAAAATATATATAAAAATCGTCTTTCTTACAAAATATGTTTTGCCAAACTTCGTCCCTTTCTAATAAAAAGTACTAAGAAGATTTTAATTAAGATACCTTGGATATTTACTGGTACACATAAAATTATTGCTGAGGCACCATAATCGTTATTATACGTTTATTTCAAGATGGCAATAATATGAGTCTTGCTTTTTATATTAAACAAGAAAATACGTCGTTTCATAATTTCGCAAAAATATGCTCCATATTTAAAAACTTATATAGCCATTTTGGTATTTATTTCTTTGTACGTCTTACAATTATAATTATAACTAAACTAAATTGAATTCCCTAATTAACTTACAGTTTTAGCACAGGTCTCTTAGTATGAAATTCATCACTGAGCAGAAAATAAGTTCTTTATTGTGGTATTTTTTTATTGTTTAGTATATTTTTATTTTTTATTTATTTTTTGAGTATATTTTTGTTACCAAGATCTACATACATACTATAAATCATTCTTCTTACATTATTTCATCTCTTTATCCTCCGTACCAAACTAATAGTTTTTTTTCTATGTAACAAACATAGGCTTTAGAGTAAAGAAGTAAAGTTGTTTTTTAATGAAGTGAAGTACTAAAACTATGCCGACTGAGTGTCAGTACACCCGACACACACACACATGCGTGGTCACACTATGCTGACCGCTTCCATTACGATCGGTAACAAAGTTTTCAAAAACTCACACATACTTATGCAGGCTGCTATAGTTTGTTGTTGATTGACAGTGCGTCTACGTGGTATTCGGTAACAAGACGGAAAGAGTCTTATAACTACATGAAGTTACCAAGACACAGTTATTTGAAAGATATTACTTAATAATTGTTTATAATTATAACATTGACGAGCTCAAAAGTGATGGGTTATCTTCCAGTTATCTACTATGTTGAGTTTTCACTTGGGAAATAGAGATCGATTAGTGAGTACTATTGACTATGTTTATAGAAGAATTACCATACTATGTCTTTCCATGAAAATAGCAAAAAATTTAAGCGAAAATTTCAAAAATCGCTTTAGAGATCGCTTTTATCTTAAAACTGCCTTTCGTGAACTTCATGAACGAACTGACACTTTTCGTACTACAATTTATTTACACAAAAATAGGTGTTCAATATGTACATCATTTTTTAAGTCTCCTCCCTTGTCAATACACTTGGTCCTGCGGTTCACAAGCTTGCGTATTCCAAGATTTTCGGTTGGTGTTGAAGCCACTTTTGCAACGCTTGCTGCATGTCTACGCATCCATCGCGCAGAGACTTTACGGAAGCCAAGTTCGTCGTTCGTTAATGATTTGATGGGCAGAACCATGACTGACGTTTAAATAAGATGTTATCTTATCGATGGTAGCTCGCTTATCTGCCAGAACCATCTCTCGAGCTTGCTGAATCTTGGCATCCGTGGTGGAGGTTGACGGGCGTCCTGCTCCCTCTTCGTGCGTCACACTCGTCCGGTCACCTTTAAACTTCTCGATCCACGAAGAAACACTTTTACGTGACAAGGCACTGTCCTCCTATTGTGATAAAAGTCTACGATGAATTTCCGACCAGAGAAATCGAATCACAGCGAAGCGAATATTTTTACACTGTAACCACTGACAGGCAACTGACGCGATCGGGGTCAGATGGCGCACACATGACTACAGTCGTACCAACTCTAAGCATGCATGAGTAGAAGGCAGTATGACAACCTTAAAGGTGTGTTATAATGCAAGTGTAGATAGATTGCAAGTGTAGTGTAGATTTTTGACTCTCCCTAGTAATTACAATGTTCGTCACTATTTTATTTTGTTTTGGTGAGCAATTAAGAGATTTATCTACGAGCATAATTTATCTACTGAGTGTAATAATTGTGATAAATTGACAGATCATTATTGAGGAAAAAATTGTCCTCAACAAATTGTCCAGAAAATGATGTTTATTCTTAGTGATATTGGATGCTGTTGTGATTGAGGCCTCTAAGTGGAACGCAATCCCAGGACAACGGTATGGATTGCGCCAGTACGAATTAGTTGACCCAGTTCCGTGGCAACGGAATACCGAATTTCTATTCCAATCGTCCTTTGTTGTACAGATCGAATTAATGATAAGTCTAGATGTACGAGCTATAGGTGACAGTAGATTTGAGTTAGTGGGATATTGTGTCGTTTCAAATAACCATATATTATACGGGCTTAAATTAAAAAGCACCTGCACCTTTCAACACTAAAATTCTTTCGTGAAAATTAACATCCTTATTTCTACGACTTTTTAAAACTCAACACATTTATACAGACAATTTTTATGTTACCTAAAAACGTAATCTACTCTATGAAACGAAAAGATACGCAACGTAGTCGAACTGTCAAGAAACAGAAATTGCAAGTATTGGACAAAAACAAAAAATACAAAAGAAGAGCAACTAAATAAAGTTAAATTTTTTGGGAAATTATCAGTTCAGAAAAAAGTTGTGAAATAAAAGTTGTTCGTTTTAATGAAAGATATACAGTGCTAGGAGTATGAAGGTATTTTCTATTTAATCCTCGATAAAAATATAACATTTTGTTCGTGTGTCTGTTTGTTAATATGTAATAGAGTGTTTGTTGCTGTTTTCACTAGTCTAAGATGGGTCATATACATACAATATATTAACTTATATAGATTTTATCGAGGGGGAGAGTGCACGCTGCAATTCAACAGCCGCTGGGCGCGCTCGACTGGCCACGTTACCCCTCTCTTACAGAATGTATTGCATACTTTGAAACGTATACTTTGCAATACTCTTACTTTGAAATGTATTGCATTTTCCACTTTATCTTATTTCTCTAATGTACGTGCGTGTTTCGGTAGTGAGTGAGATGTGCCAGAGCTCATTCCCATCCTATCACTCCTCATTTTCCCAATCCTTTCTCTAAATCGTTCCTAATATTCGTTGAACGTTCAACGCTTAAATGTACATTATATTTTTAGAGAGAAATTATTAATGAAGAAAAATGATCACGCAGAATTCAAAAAGATTTATCGAAAAACTTACAGAAAAATCTGCTTTAAATTTTAAACCTACGCTGCATTAAAGATGTCTGTCGCGTAAAAGGCTCACCGCATCATAAATATACGTGAAAATATTACGCCTTTTAAACTGCTGATAAAGGTGTCGTAAATTAACCGCAGAAGGGATATTATAAATTATAAAATAAAGTTAGGGCCCTATTGAGGGCGACGAATGAGCTACAGAAGATTTTATTGCACGCAATAAAATGACAATATGGCCTTAATTTCTCTTTAGGTCGCAGGTTTCCAGATAAAGGGACAAATCGTTCTAGGGTTGTGTTGGTGCTTTAAAATGTCGTTAATGGAAATTTATGAAATAACTTATTTTCGTTACTTCATTTTTGGAAGGATATTAATCATACTGTGATCATTTCACAAGAAGTAGTGTTTGGCATTATTTTCTATTTTTGATATTTTCACTCGAAACATCCGAGATTACGACTCGAATAAGGGCAGATTTAACAATAAATTGCCACCCACAATTCAATAAGAATCCCACTTTTATCCTCTAATGGAATGAAAGATTGGTTGAGATTTGAATATTTGTTTGCATATATTGTAGTTTGATCGAAATCAAAATAGTGAGGAGACTGATAAAGATAATAATATATAAAACATATAGTAATTAGAGTATTACTAAACATAGCTATAGTAATAGTAAACATATGGTATTAGGTGTAGTAATAATTGGAGTTGCTACATTACCAGCAACTATTATTATACATTAAATGCATTATAATTCATTGTAAGACAACTTGAGAATATAAGTAATAGTCTCAAATCTTTTCGTAATAATTATTCGATGGACACTTATAGCACCTAGTCCATTTTATAAAATTATCTATGAAATATCGCACGTAACCACAACCAATCGAGATTGAAACGCATTTAAACTTTGAAATGTCGAATCAAAATCCCATAGATCATGTACGGGATTCGACGGGGTGAATTTAGGAAGTGTCTGCGGTATACCGTGCCAAGCCAAGTTTCACTGGCTCTCTATCCAAACGCTATAAATCTAGGTACAAGTTCAGCACTTTACCAAATTATATTAGACAGTGCAAGTTTCTAGTTGACGCCGTTCAATTGTCCGATTTTCAAGTTTCACAACCAGTTTCGGAGTTAAATGCGTTAATTCTCGGCGAAAATTATATGAGTTACGTTTTGGAATGTAGTCGAGCTAATTTGGGTAAGTGGGCGAGGAATGGTGACGACGTATTTTAGAGGCGACTTTATTATCCCAATGATTTTGGAACCAGTATCGACTTATGTGTTTAAATGTTAAGAAGTTGGGATCAAAGTAAACCTGTTGAATCAATATATATAATATGATCACAATTGACTGTAGTTATAATTCACACGACTACAGTGTGCTGTAGATTTTGGTGATTAAAATTCTATATCTAAAGATGAAATCATATATAAATAACAGGCTAGCGGACATATGGAACAAATTACCGCAAGAAATCATTGAATCGCCAACTATAGTGTTTCAAAGAAGAGTGGACAAATAGCTACCAAAAGAAGAGATATGGCGAAATCTGTAACACCATTTAACATAAGACAGGCCTTCCAAGAGTGACGCTGCTCGCTTATTAATGTACTATACTAATATTGATAATAAAATTTTGGAGATTTTAAATAAGACATTGGGCGAAATGCAGATACCTATTTGTTGAAGTATATGTTAAAGTATGTAGCGAAACCACGGCGGGTTCTAATATTTATTCATAGATGGCGTTGACGTCGAGTTAGAACTCGCTATGGTTTCGTTACCTCTGCTAGTATAAGTAAAAAAAAAAATCGTTTCAAAGAATAAACGCTGAGGAGTGCTAGTGAGTTTTACTGAAGCGTTATTATTTCTCGCCTAACGGAGCCCTAAGTTTGTTCACTATTTCTTTTTATTTCTAGTTATAATAATTTGTTTCCATTATTTTATTACATCTTTCAGAAACTGTATAAATACCAGTGCAAGAAGGTATTGGTATCTACCTAACTCTACGTTATTTCTTCTATACCCAAAGAGCAATTCTATTTCTTTCGTTAAACACTCCCACATATATTGCTTATTCTATTTCAAATAGTATTAAAATTATCCTCGAGTTACACTTTAGCCATTTACGCCATCATCTCGGTTTTAAGCCACGAAGTTTAAACAGTATTCAATTGTTCGCTCAAACGTGAGCTGAAACTTATTATGGGAGTGTCTGCAACGTTTAGTGCAAATTAGTTTAGTTGGTCGGGTGATGGGTCAGACCGCCAGTAGTAATGAAGGCAAACTTTCAGTGCAAGCTGTTAAGAGCCTACGGGCGAAGACTATTCTGCAAACCATCTAATCTTGTAATGCAAGCAAGAATTTGAATGTTAGCAATGATGTCATCTAATAATTTGAATGTAGTCTTTGGTCACTGCGACTATATTTTTATCTCTTACTCTATACGGGTGAGGTACGTTTCTAAGCACATTAAGTATATTATTTCTCTAATCCACATCCCATCCAATGACACTGACTGAAATGGGAAAAGGGAATCATCTCATTATATCATTTTACTTTAATTCCTCAAACCTGGAGTATTTTTTTCTCGTTCTTAAGGTGCCACCTTCATCGAAGGTTGGCGGAATTTGAATCTGGGACATAGCAGCTCCAAACAATGAACGGGTGTATTTTATAAAACCATTGGTAAAGGATTTTGAGTCAAGATGTCTCTAACTCCTCGGTTTTATCTTTTCCTGGATCTTTCTTTGAGTGTAATGGAATGAAAAATCCTCATCCTCCCGTTGTAATTATTGTTTACAATCTTTTATAATCCACTTTAAATTTTACAAAAGTACGCGGCTCATTGCTGGATGAGTCAACGTTTGTCATTCTGTCTTATTGAGTCATGTATTGATATCTATGAGACATGGGTAACAGTATCCACTGACCTCTCATTTTTCTTTCTATATCCTTCTTTCCATCTTTTAATTTGTCACTTTCTTTTCTATAGAAACATCGTCAGATCATCATCGCCAGTAGTACAAATAGTGAATGCAAACAAACTCTCTACGCCATCTGTTACAGGTTTACGATGCCATCAAGCTACGACAATTCTGCTATTCATGAAATCTTCAACGTAGACAAGAACTCGCAGATTTTTTTTATGTTCTCTTTTGATATGGTTCTCTCTCATCACTATGCCATTATACTATTCCGTTGATGAGAGCGATATTAGTAATGAATGCAAACTTTCTGAGCCAGCTAATACGGATTCAGCAAGCTGCGACAATGCTATGAACCAGCTAATCTGCAATGTAAGCAAGAACTCGCAGATAGATTGAGTCTTAGGTCACTACAATTCGTTGGATCACGTAGTTAAATAAAAGGTTCTAGAAATATATTTGGAGATTAAGTGGACCGTTGTAGACTTTCATTTCATTTACTTATCGCAATATTAGTGTTAGGTACATATAACTGACAGTTAATATAATTGATTATTCTATAATGTTTCTATCCATTGAGCTACGATATGGGGTTCTTCAAGAGAGCTGTGAATAGGATTTTGCAAGGTCGGCGGCGCGTCCGCATACCCCCTGGTGTTGCAGGTGCCCATGGGCGGCGGTAACACTTACCATCACGTGGGACCGCTTGCTCGTCCGCCCACTAATCTATAAAAAAAAAAAAAAAAATGTTTACATTTTCAATTCCTATTTTTCAGTCAGGATAATTATTAATAATACTCCTTGGGCACTTCAAAGCGTTCCGAAATTAAGTTCTGTAGCTAAAATTCAAAACACTAATCAAATCCATGAATTGATAATATGAGACTTGGAAAGTATAAGACCACACAAGACATTATAATAAAGGTATAAATAAAATAAGGTATTAAAGTCGAGAGAGTAGAATTGTCGAAGTTACAAGAATCCGTCGAATGAATAATACTGGAGGTTGTAGAAATTGCAGACGAATATGTCTATCTCGGATAATAAAGTAAAACATATTACATACTAATATACCTATATACTTTATATAGATAGTTTACTAACAATAGATGAGATATTGTCTGTCAAAATTGACTTATTAAACCAAATATGACTGCTTCACGCTTAAGTTCATGTTTCGACCGATCACGAATACATCCTGCCCGTGGGACAGTAGCGCAATTAACAGTGCCCGGGAGACGGAATGGACACGTTGTTAATATAGATGTATTGAGAATTGACACTAGTGGAACAGCTGCGAATTGAATCAATTATTGAGACATTCGCGAGGTTGATTTCTCTGATTGACTTCATTTTCCTTTGTAACTTTTTATCCCATTTTCTAGCTTTTTATCCGAAAAATGGGATGGGTCAAAATTAACCTATAACGAACGTCCTACTGCAGGTTACAATATAGTTATACGCGTCTCTCCATTCGTATAGACAGATATTTTAATCAACAGACATGTTGATTGAAACTTGTACTTGTTATCTAATATAATACGGCAATATGGCGATGTTCTCTCCTAAATGTCAATTCTGAATCAATATTAGTTCAATTAGTTCTAGCTTGTGGTGTTCCAGGCACATCAAATTGTGTCAGTCAATTGTAAATCTAACCGCGAATTTAAACTTACGAAAAGAACATGGCGCTAACCAAGTAACTCACTCAAAGTATTCTAAATGTTAACCCAGCATATAAGGCTATAGCTACGCCATCCATTAAAATCCGTACAGTGGTTTTTACACGAATTGTGTTCATACAAACAGAATTGTCGAAAATTGTTGTTTTGAGTTCTCTATATTTAATACATAGACACGGCCCTGTTACGATTTTATTTCATGTATACGATTTATTACACCTAAATAGAAGATAGAAGATAATAATTAAAATCGGAATCAAAATTTGAATTTGAAAATCAAAATTGAAATTAGAATTTTATTTATTGTTATACTGCGTAAAAATAAATTCACTTTTCAACTTATTGATTGATCGTTATCAAAAGACTTAGGAGACTAAAATCAGATTCACGAGACTTTCCACGAATCCTAATAATAAAAAGTAAAATACTTAATGTATATTGATGATTATGGCCAAGATAGCATTAAAACATGTAGAATACCGATACGCAACCTTAGAGAAAACTCGCAAAGAAGATATGTAGAATATAATATGAACAATTACTTTGGCAAAAGAACTCGTAAATACATGATTCCTAAATTATTTAACCAAATTAGTCCAACTGTGGAACAGTGCAGTGGTAAACAGGTATTTAAAAAAAGGCTAAAAGCGATACTGTTAAATAAATTAAATATAGATACCTAAGTGTACTTACTGTTTCATGTAGTACTCATGGATTGTACATATCTATACTTGTTCACATCGTAGACAAGTTGATAATTAGTTAAGCTAACCTAAGTGGGTAAGACACGGAAAGTTAAATGTTGAGAGCGCACTATTCGCCAACAAACTGTCATCAGTTTGGCGGAAATATATGTATACCTACTATTTAAGTTTCTTTTGAATAAATAAATTAAAAAAAAAATAATATTCGGCGAGGCTATAATTATTACTAACTTAGAATCGTTAACTGGTATTTTTGTAAATAACTAGAACTCCGTTTTTTTTCAATAAGACAGAATTAAGCAAAGTAATGGGTCTTTTTGGCGGGAACTCGAGAAGTGAAGTGCGTTATTATTGGATTATTATAAGAATTGTGTATTGGTTGAATCGTGGTAGTTTATTAAACTTCAAAATGTCTAACGTTTGTGCGTAATGTTTGTGATAATCAAATGCCACTAAGGAGCTCCAACCCTTCTGTTTTCAGTAAACCTACTATCACTTTCCAGAGCGACTCCTGTTGTTTGAGCTTATCATATATATATATATATATATATATATATATATATATATATGTAGGATTGAATACTTTGGAGAAAAAGAATGAAACGAGGGGGACAACTATCACCACTTATATTTTTCTTCCTCCAATTTTTAACAATTTAAAACAGTTATATCCAACCACTACTCTGACCACCTAGCAGCCATCTTGTTTTTTCTCCCTCTGTCTCTTCTCGCTCACACATACCTTCGTTCAGAAACATGTTACTTTATGCAAAATTTTAATCCTACATATATATATACACGCGCATATTTTACTTAAGCAACTATAATTATTGCTGAAGTAAAATAATTATTTTTATATCATTTTATACATTGTGTGGACGACAAGGCGACAAAACAAAAGGGATAACAAAACGGCTACCGCGAGCCCCGAGGACCTTCACCACCTCTAGAAGAGTGGTCTCGACAACCCACTTGGCCAGCGCGCCCTTTTAGAGACTTACATCCCTCATAAGAGGCTCAAGTCCAGCAGTGGATATTCAAAGGCCAGCCGGTTGCATTGCATCATTTACCCAACTTACTTGGACGGAACTGGACACATTGCGCTAATTGCGCCATTGGTATGAGATAAGCATAATAATAGTACAAAATCAATGTGTATAATGAGGCACCTAAAAATCCATACTTAAGTAGGTACTTATTTTTTTTTGAAATAAGCACTTTAACATAAATTCGCATGTATGAAAATTGAATTATCAAACGTCACTTGATCCGCGCGGTGGATTATGCCACGAGATTCATAGCGGAAGCCTGTACCCTGCAGTGGAACGTTAATCACTGATATCGATATCGATAGAATGTATGGTATCTGAAATAATATATGGTACGAAAGGAATTGCATAATAATAATAACACACTATAATTATATACATAATGATACATAATGTAAGAATCATATCCCTCGATATAATTTTTCGTAGTTTTTTTTATTATTTATTTTAGTTTCAATTATTTATCTTGTGAATATAATTATTGACGAGTGTACCTGCAAGTGAAGTACATATATTAACTTATTAATGTATTTAATTATATTGTATGTGTGTATTTTGTTAGTGAACCAAATAAATAATTACAGAATGCAGTTTCTATATTTTAAATTAACTTCTATATTAACTTCCCGTTAATGCGAATTTGGTACACGCATTCGAATTAATTAAAAACTAATTGAGAGTGGTTTTCCACCTGGTAACACTGTGTATAATTTACATGAACATGATTACCGTATGGTTGCCGTATGTTATTATAATAATCCGTGGAATTATCCGTGTAAATCCGCGCCGTATTGTTGTAGTTTCGAGATTGGAATAAATTATTCATTCATATAAAATTGATAAATAGGTAAGTATATGAAATAATTAACATTTTAATATTAAGAATTTTAGATTAAATATCATTGTAAGTATATGTATATATATATACAGAGATCTGTATTTTTTTTATGGACGAAGGCGGCAGACGTGGATACAGTCCACCTGATGGTAAGTGGATACTGTAGCCCATAGACATCCGTTATACATGCCAACATTAGTCCAAAATGACAAACGTTGGCACGCCCTCGGATGCGCTGCCTACCTGTGGAGATATAGGAATGGATTTGGAGAAAGGATTGGGAAAATGGGGAGGGTTAGGATGGGAATTGGCTCTGACACATCTTACTCACTACCGAAATACGTACGTACCTACATTAGGGAAATAAGATAAAGTGGGAAATGCAGTACATTTCAAGCTAGTCTTCTGTGAGAGAGGGGTAACATGGTCAGTTGAGCGGCCTTCACCACACGACCAATATTAGTTATAGATAGATAGACAGATACACTTTATTGTACACCAAAAACATACAGAGTAATACAAAGTACAAGTTATCTATTAAAGATATATCTTCTATTCCTTTATTATATGTTGTAGCTTGCTTTTTAATTACTTATCAAACTCCTCTCAGTTATTTTAATGTTGCCTGGAAGAGATTTCCTCCAGCAATAAGTATGCCTTTGTAATTACACTAGAACTATTATATCTTACTAAAATTAACATATATCTATTTTCTGACTTTTCCATATATGCATAACACAATCCACATTCGCTTAAGTCCTCGCCCGGGAATGTTGATCAGGTGTTGTTTGAAAATCTTTCGAATCTTTTTTACAGATTTTCATGTGCAGATTAGGTTTGTTCTGATGAAGACCACCTCAAACCGTGCTAGGCTCTGACGAGTTTCAACTAGAACTTCAGAATCGACTTGCTACTGAAAACATGGTTAATGTTGACAAGATAACCGATAACTTTGTGAGAGTAGCCCATCCAAGAAGTGGACTGCAAATTATTCAATGTGGCGCATCAACCACAGCGCAAAGGCAAAGATCACGCGAGACTATGGATCTCACGGAACTGGGGCGGACAACATCTTCGCTTACTGCATCGCCAGATCGACAGCTCTAAAGCCCGGAGGCTGATACGCCGTGTCGTCATCGCTTTATTACAAAACGAATTGAGGCAATGGTACAGAGTAATAAAGACTCTAGAGTCTTTGCTCAGCCTTCATTTGTTCAGCTCTTCACTCTGTTTGACAGTTTAGTTTGTTTGAACCCCACATATAACGCATTTCATTTAAAAAGCGCGTAGTTTAAAATGCCTACTTCTAGCTATTTCAATAATATTAAAAAATCCGCCTTTGGCGTGTAACATGTTTATTACACACAATAATCCGGATTGCATTTACTTTAAACGCTTACTTTTGAACGCTCCCTCTTCTGTTAGTAACTACGCGTACTAGCTAAGTACATACTTATGTACGTACATACTTAGGTATGAGGTGCGTAACGTGTCATGCACATACCATACGAGTAAATTAATCACCAATTATTTCTTTATTAACATAATAAAAAAACCATGAAATATATGTTAATATTTTACACTATTTTTGTACTTATCTATACTAATATATTAGAGAGGTAAAATTGTGTGATTGTAGGTATGTTGGGGATAATCTCTGGAACTACTGAATCGATTACAAAAATTCTTTCACAAATAGGAAACTACATTATCCGTGTCTAATATAGGCTATATTTTATTTTGAAATTTTGAAAAAAAAACTTATAAACCGAAGTGAAGCGAGGCCGGGTCGCAAGTTGAATATAAAATAAGTGTTTATAAGATTTTTAAAAAATGAGTCAAGTACCTACTTATAACAAAATCTAAGCAAGAGATGTCGCCGGCCACCGTTTGTATTAGTTGTATACATACGAGTATAATGACGTCTATTTATAGACAGACGTTTCTGTACAGAGTGATTAGTGATTACTACGATATATAGGACTAAACTTACAGTTATTAAATACAACATGTATATCTAACAAGTAAGTAGACACAGACAATCTCCGCCTCAAGCTATGACGGATAACATAATTATCAATTTGGGATGTTGACGTGGGTATAATATAATCTGTGAATAGGTCTACAAAATTAGGATATGGTTAGAATAGTTAGGTATATTTATGTGGATACTCTGTTCTATTAACGGTAAGATAATAACTAAACGATGTTTCACATAACGGTAGACACTAGAATTCTCATGAATTCAGAGATACACAAATTGCTGTCCAGAATATAATAATATAATGTATGGTTCGTACCAGTGTGGCATCGCGGCGACAGGTCTCAACTTCTTGCTACACCGATGACGTTATTGTATGTGTTCCGGCTACATATCGAGATTTAGCGAAGTATATTAAGATCAACGTGAAGGTCAACTTCAGAGTGGAGCTGCTGGAGCCGCGCCAAAACGTCAATTTTCAGTCGTTTGCGGTGCCAGTCCCGTCGCACGACCTGGACTTGTACAGCAGGGAGGACTTCTGGGAGAAGGGTGTAGTCTTACCGGCGTTACCGAGGACGACTTCTTGGAAGTGAACGGACGATGGACAGCACAAAGCACATATTTACACTAGTTTTAAATGATTTTTTGTTTTGAATGTAAATTCTATGCGCCTTGTTGTCTGAAGTAATTAAAAATATATATATATGTGCCCAGACTCCGGTTTGACACGTTTGTCAAACCGACCAAGACCGTCAACCGCCAAGACTCCAGACACGTTTGTTTGTCTTTGAACAATAATGTCGACCTTGTCGACATCGTGATCTTTTGGGTCGTGCCGGATGAAGTTCGCTGGTAGTGGCTGGACCAGTAGAGAGAATGATCGTGTGTGGTGGCAAGCCTTGGAATAATATAGAATCTTCATAAGGATAGGGGAGACCTTGGGGGATGAGATGGAAAGTAGAGAATAGAACAGGATAAAGGGTTTCCTTTCACGATTATATGGAACAGGATGGAATGAGTAATTCTCTTACTATTCCACACGATCAGCCTGTGTCCCTCCATTACAGGATATAGGGCTCTCCCAAAGACTGTATTACCATTAAGTAATGTCCATGTTAGTTAGCCAGACTGCGATCTGCGATAGTTTTAGTTTTGTTGTAATGGTTTAGTTCGTGTCAAGACCAATAGATGGCGATATATCGTTTCTACATCGTTTCTACATCGTTTCTACATTTATATATATATATATATACAAGATAAAATATTTGTAAGTAAGGTACATATTACGTTAACTAAACAAGGGTTTGAAAGTGTGATTAGGTCATTGAGCATGTTCGTCAACAAAATATTTAGCAGTTTGGCGAAATGTGTAAATCCTGTAAACACGAAGCTTTTTGAAGTGAAATTAATTTTAAAAAAAACCTTATCTGCAATACGTCCCACCCTAAGTAATACGTACAAATAAATAATTTTATATAGGAATAAATGTGACGTTGTAATCCCTTAGTTGTCTTTAACGACACACACGGCAAGAGATGTGGTGCTCACGAGCCTACCACAAGTCCTGAGGAACAACCTCTAAAAGAATGGACTAGCCAACCCTCTTGGCCAGCTTGAAGTTTTATAATCATACATCCCCCATTTCCAGGACAATATTCATGACGAGGCCCATGTGCTAAAATGACTTTTCCATCCACAATTTCAACGATGGTATCTACATTGGGTAGTTAAACGTCCACGTCAGTATATTTCACGGTAACAGACGGGTGCTGTCGAACGACACAATTCAGGGCTGTCACGTCGCGCGGCTATCCGCTTAATTTATTTGACGGCTAAATTAGCGGTGTGTTTTATATACGCGAGTCGCGAGTCCCTATTTAATTATTGTGTTTATTTGTAGCTTCTATTCTGAATTCCTAAGCTACGATATGGGGTTCTTCAAGAGAGCTGTGAATAGGATTTTACGCGCCCGCATACTCCCTGGTGTTGCAGGTGTCCATGGGCGGCGGTACCACTTACCATCACGTGGGACCGCTTGCTCGTCCGCCCTCTTTTCTATAAAAAAAAAATCTTCTATTTCTATTCCGTGTATGCTGAATGTTGTAATAAGGAGACATTTTTTTGTGGAATTGTTTTGATATTGTAATTGAAATGTACTGCATTTATTATTTTATCGTATTTCCCCAGTTCGGTGTTTCGGTAGTGAGTGAGATACGCCAGAGCCCATCCCATCCTATCCCTCGCCATTTTCCCAATCCTTTCTCCAAATACATTCTTATATCTCCAAAAAGCAGGCAGCGCATCCGGGGTCGTGCCAACGTTTGTCATTCTGGACTGATGTTGGCATGTATCGCGGATGTCTATGGACGACAGTATCCACTTACCATCTGTAAGTTCGTCAGCCGCCGTTTTTTCTATAAAAAAGTGCAATAATTATACAATAAATGAGTATGAGAAAATCTTCAAATTTCAAGTTTCTACGATATAATTTTAGAATAGCACTCCTTCCGCGGGCGTCGTAAAAGGCGAATAACCCAAGCCCCAAGGAACTACACCACCTCTAGAAGAGTGGACTCGCCAATTTGATCGCCTGGCGTTTTAAGGTCTTACATCCTTCATACATACGAGTGCCCATCTCCACCAATGGTAACAAAGGACTGATTACGGTTACCAACGAAATCATAAGAGTTACGCAATATAACGATGTGCCATAAATATAACCGGTTACTGTACGTTGCTAAATTGAAGCAAAGGTTCCCGTACAAACCAAAGAGCAAATATTAGGGCAGTGCCGCCCTCATTGAACTATGTAAGACGTGATTTATCGTTCAAGATTGCTCCATGGACGTGTGAATACGCCTTTTGTGCGTGAAGGCTAACCCAACGACGGATTGAGACGTTAAACTTGGTCTTAAAGACCGAAGTTAATAGAGTTTGCTTGTAATGAAGTTGCTATCGTTAATGAAACTTTTGTTTTCGGTTGTCATTATTGTAATGGTTACGAAAGATACAAGTTACAAGACACAATCGACACAGTAAGTGTCGCAGACTAAAAAAAATATTATAATATTTACTAGCGACCCGCCTTGCATCGCTTCGGTTTATAAGTTTTTTTTTTCAAAATTTCAAAATAAAATATAGCCTATGTGTTATTCTGATGTATGAGATTATTGTAAAGTTTCATTAAAATCCATTGAGTAGTTTTTGCGTGAACAAACATCCATACATCCATCCTCACAAACTTTCGCGTTTATAATATTAATAGGATTATTTTGAAATGTGGCCTCTGATTGTAGGCCTGATTTATAAGTTCATTGTCGCTCTGTGAGTTACGATATGGGGCTCTTCAAGAGAGCTGTAAACAGGATTCTGTCAGGTCGGCAACGCACCCGCAAGGCCCCTGGTATTGCAGGTGTCCATGGGCGGCGATGACCACTTACCATCATGCGGCTCGCCAGCTCGTTTGCTATCTATTCTATGAAAAAAATGGAGCGAGCTATGCTCGGAGTTGCTTTGCGGAATAAAGTCTGTAACGAAGAGATTAAATTTACCAATATATAGGGAGCTCATAGAATCAGCATGTTAAAATGGCAAGAGGCGGGACATATAGCATATTGAGCAGACACATAGGCACATAGACACATAGGACATATTGAGCAGGACCGATAACTGATGGGGTAGAAGTCCTCAAATGGAGGTCATGTGTGGGTTAGGTGGACCGATGGCCTGTGCATGGAGGCTGGAGGGGAGTATTTTGAAAAACTGTGAATATTTTTATTGATACACTTATTAATGTTGGTTTCACTAACATGTTACGGAATAACCTAATGTATATTAAATACGCATAATTTCAAAATATCAGTATGTCTATGTTTGAACCAGTTTGAACAAACGAAAAAAGAATAGAGCAGTAATGAATGGGTAGATCAAAACAAATAGGCACTTTAAAGTATAATCAATAACCGTATTATACTCAATCCGATAACTTCAGCAAACTTCTGACAAATAACATTAGTTTTGATCCACCCCAATTTGAGCAGTGAAGCTCTAATCTGTGATCGGAACTGTGATCACTGGAGTTTTGAGGGTAGTTAGCCTTTCGCAATTATATCCATTTGTGAACTTAGCTCCCTCTAGAAGACCTAATGACGTAATCAAAGATTTTGGTGAAAGATAAGTTGTTTAATTAGCAGTAAATTTTTATTTAATCTTTTTATCTGTCGAGACGAGACTGGCAGAGCAAGACCATATTTATTTTTTTAATGTAAGCTTTTCAATATTTAGAACAACGCACAACCATACACGTAAAATATATTCAACATGTTTATTTGACTTTGTTGTTACACAAGTGAATAATTTATATGTTCTTAAATAAAAATATCTCAAATGTGGATAATGTAGACTTCTTCCAAGATCTGCTTCCAAACATGATGGGTAAATTTAATTACTTATTTCTTTGGACAAGGGATTCATTTCTGTTACAAAAATATTAAGAAACTATATTAGTAAAACAAACAAATACTTACTCAAAATACAATACAATACACGTAATTAATATTTGCACCGTGTCGTGACTTAGGTGTAAATTAGTGTGTGTAAATTTAGGAATTAATTATAATTATTTATGTCAATGCTCAAATATTAAGATAGACTTGACTTTTTGTATGACTCAGGGCGTGGTAAATACTTGTGGATGTGGAGCGGAGAGTGACACTCTTTTTCATATTATGAAACTTAAATATTCGCACTACTTTCTATGCGTACGTATGAATTGAATGAACTCCACGCGTTTGCAATTTTAATGAACGGCTACTGCCATTGCCAAAGGGTCGAAAACATGGACAGATATTGCCAACGGACAAATCTTCATGTATCAGATACTCTTTAAACTATTCCCACTATATAGGGCACTCAAACCTTAACAACACCATCGTCAGTTCCGTTCAGGTGACCTCGACTTCTTCTTAACAATGATGCAGTCCTTTTTGTCCATACGAAAAAGAAACTTTTTTTGTGGTTATATGCAATAATTGACTAGGGCCTTAGAACCAACAGCACCCTGAATCACTGTTATACTAAATACGTAGAACATTGTAAAGGTATGATAATTGCCATTATAAGGCAAACCTAAAACACATAATCTGAACAGTAAAAGGAAGCAATATAGTTGCCCAAGGAAACAGCTATATACCTTAAATGAAAAATAAAATTTGAAATAAAGAAAGTTGTGGTAACATCTTTACATGAAAATAGACTATACAACCTCTCCGAACTGTCAGCTCTCGTGGAATCCGGACACTGAAACGCTTCCCTTGAACGAAATATAGAGAAACATTTTGTTATTCGTAGCGAGAAAAATCCCAATCTAGATGGTTTTATGGTCAATGTCTGCAAATGTTTCTTTCAGGAGGAAGTAGTGTACAGAGGTGGATTTTTATTTGAATTGATATCAGTCTAGATTTTCCGCTGCATTAGTGCACCCTGTAGGGTGCACTAATAAGTCATTATAAGTCGGTGCAGGGTGCACCGCTTGTAGGAGATGGCTCAAAAGAAATGTATAACAGCTATGTTTGGCGCAAATCAAATAGATAGCTGCGTTTTATATTTCAAAAAGCTGAATATATTGATCCCCACCAATCGCTATATATCTATGAAGCTTGTGTGTTTGTAAAAGAACACCTAATAATTTTACGTTGATAGAAATTGGACATCCAAGAGGAAGAAGGAATAAAATTGAAGTACATCCACAGCATCATTTTAAATTGGCATTTTATAAAAAAAAACTGTATTTGTATTAGCTCTTAAATTATTTAATAATTTACCTGACTCCACAAAGGTCAAATCGGCTTAGAATCAAAATCGGTCAAATCCAAAAAATACATTTTTTTAACCAATAACCATTTCAACCTCATTTTTTTCTAATAAATTGTTGTGAAGTCATCGTTTTTCTTTTTTTTTATTGAATAATACCAACTTACGAAGTCTTTTAAATACTAACTTTAACTATTGTATGTGCAAGGAGCTAAATATAACAAAATGGCTATACTCACAAATATTGTCAAAGGGAGATGACCATTTCTGATTTTAATCGACTCATATACGAGTACATGTAGGTGGGTGTAGGTGGAAAATGGAAAAGGTATGGAAAATCACTTTAACTCCAACTTATTTAAGCGTATTTCGATCTTATCACGGTCTTATACAGAGTATAAAAGGTTCAGTGGCTGCTTGAAAAATGCGAACGGCCGGCCGGGACATCCACTATTTATTGGGCCATGCTTCAAGTAAATGGCCCTCTTAGTCCCTGGGAGGAGGAGCGCCGATTGTTTATTCTAGTTTTAAATGTGGTTTGCGGTCTGGTATGGGGAAAATGTATTAGGAAATTCGTAATTTACGGCCTTTTTCTTTATACCCGAGGTTTATTCATTTGCTAAATTAAATTTGTGAGACTATTTTAAATTTTAATAATGGGTTTTATAAAAAGTAAAGAGTGCTGTAACACTATCCTGAATTTAGGTCCCTAAGTGAGTTTGAATTCCTAATAACGTGAAGTGTTATAAGCCCTTTTGTTTATAATAATAATTCATAGTTTATTTATTTGCTAAAACATAATAATAATATGATGAAAAAATAATAATAGAAATTGTACATTTTTATCACAAAAATGCATGCAAAATTTAAATGTACCTCATAAATGAATTTAACCACCTTATACAACTTGAATAATTATAATTAATTACTACTATACTGACTCTTCGGTACTTCGGTATACTTCAAATCAACGCAGTCAAAACATAATTATAAATGTCAAATGGTTAAACATCGAAATAACAAAATAGAAAATCATATATAGAATGTCGGTGCTATACTATGTCATCATTTAAAGAAATAATATCAGTGTTAGAGTGGTTACAACAAAACCACGGATAATTCTTATAAGCATTATATAATATAATAGTCATTCATTCAAATTCATTCCTCGTAAAATATTCATTCAAATTATAGTAATTTTAGTACCTACTTAGAAATTCCCACAAAGCTTTTCCAAATTTTATTAGAGGGTGTTCTTTAATATTTTTTGGCAAGTTCAATTAATATCAATTAACATCGATTCATAAACATTATAACATTAGTTTAACACAATTAACATTAGTTAATTCAATTAATATAACTTATACTTAAATTAGATTTCAACTAGTTCTTGTTCAAATTTGTATTAAATTAAATTTAACTAACTAAATTAAAGTAACTAATTTGAAGTAACTAAATTAAAATTAGTACTTAAATTTGTTTCAAAAGTAATTGGCTCTCCGTATAAAAACAGTTATATGCTCATATTCTAAGCTTGTTAGTATATTTAGTTATCTTAGAAATAGATCCCGTTAAATGTTATCATGTTAACATAGTTTAAAACATTATTTAATTTTAATAATTTTTAGTCTGTAATTTTGGCTCGTTAGTTTAAAATATATTTAGTTTTTCTTAATTAAGGTTACGTATATAGACGAATAAATTGAAATTGCTATAATTATAGTAATATCAGCACGCGCACACTCAAATGTATTTTAAGTAGACTTAATTTGTGGAAACTTCATAGGATTTTTTTAATTCTCTTATATTTAAGATAATATCCAATGTTTGTTTCCCTTTCCTACTACAAGTGATTCCATATTGTTACACTGGATACAGAATTAATAATATATGTCTTGTTTATCAAATCGTTTATCAAACGTTAGTGTATCTTGACATTACCCCAGTTTCCGATCTCTAGGGATGGGATGATACAATGAGGATAACAATGGTGCTTTTTGTCATAAGCGTTAGCGATTGCAACGTCTAAAAACAGTACTAGGAGTTCATGTAGATGATTTTTAGTTTGAATGGGCTATTAAAGATTTGACAACGCACTACTCACTATAGTACTATTCTACTACTCAATACAGTGCGTCTATATACAGTAATATGCTATAGTAGTATATTCTGTAATACTCACTATAGTGGGTAGTACAGAGTAATAAAGTCAGAGATTTCATATAAAGAGAATATCTTTTTGCGGAATTGTCAAATTCAAACACCATTACATTTATTCTATAAGGAGTTTCTTTAATCTGTTCTATTCTTGGGATTTTGTAGGAAGTACATATATTGAGATGGGAGAATTTTGAAAGAAAAAAGCAAGGAAATATATACATATAGTCATTCTTATAGTTACAGTGCAACATTAATGGCTATAACAGGGGAAGTAATAAAAAAAAATGCGTTACCCTTCTCCCACAGAAGACTACCTTGAAATGTATTACATTTCCCACTTTATCCTATTCCCTAATGTACGCACGTATTTCTAGAGATATTTCTTGAGATATGCTAGAGCTCATCCTATCCTATCCCTTCCTATTTTCTTAACCCTTTCTCCAAATCCATTCCTACATTATAAACGTAGGCAGCGCATCCGGGGGTGTGTCAACGTTTGTCATTCTGGACTGATGTTGGCATGTACCGCGGGTGTCCATGGACGACAGTATCCATTTACCATCAGGTGGACTGTATGCTCGTCTCCCGCCTTCTTTCTATAAAAAAAGAAACAGAAAAAAAACTAATTAGTTGCAATAGAAAAGTCTCAGTTGACGCTAGCCCCGGTGCATGTTTGCGTGCGTGCGTGTGTGTGTGTCTGCGTTTATATGTGCGCTCGCGTAGGTGTTTGTATTTTGACTATAAGATAGGGGGGGGGGGGGGTATACAGGAAAATAAGAAGTTCAGCTAGGTAGCGACGCGGAGGTTGGATTCTTCTCGGTGACCTTGCAAGCATTGTCACCAACGTACCTACGTGACAAAATTGCAAGTTGCAACTGTCGCGAATTGTTTGTATTTTCTAGTCGTTTCTAACGTCGAATAGATCAATAAGCATATTTTTAATATGTGCCTATTTATATTCAACTAGCGACCCGCCCTCGCTTCGCTTCGGTTTATAAGTTTTTTTTTTAAATTTAAAAATAAAATATAGCCTATATTAGACACGGATAATGTAACTTCCTATTTGTGAAAGAATTTTTGTATTCGGTGCAGTAGTTCCAGAGATTACCCCCAACATACCCACAGACACACAATTTTACCTCTTTATATATTAGTATACATAGATATAGAAGTATGGATAACTTCTATGGAAGGAGAATACTTAAATATACAATTCCGAATATAATGAATATAATTCCATTAAAATACATAGTAAAAATATTAAAAATGATTTAAAAAGTACCGTTTACAAAAATAACTTCGAACTTTGAGCAAGCTGTATAAGTTAAGATTTATACCAGTCATACAAGTATAAATTTTACCAAAATACCCTCAAGCGAATATGCAGTGCCGTGATCAACTCACACAGTTTTATGGCATCAAGAAATTATTCTGTATGTATCCTTCATTTGTAAATGTTAAAGAAATTAAAAATAAATAAATATGAGTTTTATTTTTTCTCATTTTACCTACATTAAAATAATCCGGCACTCTTCCATTACTGCCAGATTAACGAGATTCTACTGTATGAAGAGACGAGATACTTTTATCGCTTTCCTTTGTTACTTGTATCAAACAACATGTTTATCTCGAAGAGTAGTCGCTGCCGGGCTTTCGTTATGCGTAGTTTGTCAAACTCTGTTTACAGATACACCTAGATATTTTATATGAAACACCTACAAGGATTGTAAGTACTTCATAAATTTGTATATCTATATATTTTTATGTATGTATCCAGTTCTTTACCTTCCAAATATTTAGTTAATTTAATATTAAATGTAGTCAACTTTATGCTGTCTTTAAACATTTTAGGAGTTTTATTATACATTTTTATAAATATTATTTAATTTGGGACACTGAAAACACACTGCAACACAGACAAACGCCATGACACAACTAAACCATTCTCGTAAAAAGGTATTTTTCCATTTGTTAACCTCACTTCCACGACCAGGTGTAAGACAAACTGTCTTCATATTTCACATGAATCAGGCATTGACCCCTAAAAATATTTATGTGGTGTGTTCTGTCTTAACATACGTATTTTATTCCAGTAAATAATGTTAGCACAATTAAAAAAAAATCCTATTTTAATTTTTTTTTTCTTTTAATACGGGAATGTAAACATTCCGTTACCATCCTTTTTAGTATACACTGCTGGATATGGACCTAAATGTGTACAAGATGCACTGTATTGTATTGCGAATGAGGGATGTATGGCTCTAAAACGTCACACTGGTCAAGCGGATCCGCGAGTCCACTCTTTTAGAGGCGATGTAGTTCCTCAGGACACTCAGGACTCGCTTTTTACGACACCCACGACCAGAGATGGGGTATTGCTACTTGAATGTAGAAGTCATACAAGTAGGAGTCCGAATATCACATACTGGCACCGCCATCTATTGTGCAACACCGCGAAATACTCTTTATCATCCTGGCAACTGTTCAATGTTGTTTTCTCTCACTCTAAGCGCGCGCCACAAAAATTGTAAAAACCGGGATTATAAACAAATTTGAGTTCAAGTGTTCATAGTTAGTTGCACAATACTCCATGAACCTAATGACTTGTAGTTAGAAGACCAGATCGAGGAGCGCCTAAAGAAAGAATACCATTGCCTGAGAATTGCAGGTGAGTGGCACGTATTATATATTTCTCAAATATGAAGATTAATTTTATTTATAGGGGACGATATTTATGACGATGGAGCAGATTGCTTCGCGATTGAGCGTGTGTGATAAAATTTAACGGCAAAACTTTGGCGTTTAAAGCGAATCGCCGTAAATTTTCTCGTAGTTTAGGAAATGCTGAGCAGTTGCCTTATGACGTGTGATCGGGAGATGGAAAGTGTGTAATGGATTTTAGTAAACGTGTTGGTACAGATTTCTTGATAGTTTGACAGTGAAGAGAGTCTTCGTGAATTTCAGCTTGAGAAGTATTTGAAGGTATAGGTACTTGAGAGTTTAAACACGTGAGAAATTGAGTATGTTTTCTTTACACTACTTACTAGTTAGTCGTTTTAAATACTATTTACCTGTGAGCGTAGCTCGGGTCGAACAATTTTTATGGGTCGTTGCTGAGCTAGCGCTGCGATTTGGATGCTTGTATGTTTTTTTTTATGTACGAAGGCGGCAGACGAGCATACAGTCCACCTGATGAGTGGATACTGTCGCCCATAGACATCCGCGATACATGCCAACATTAGTCCAAAATGAGAAACGTTGGCACGCCATCGGATGCGCTGCCCACCTTTGGAGATATAGGAATGGATTTAGAGAAAGGGTTGGGAAAATAGGGAGGGATAGGATGGAAATGGGCTCTGGCACATCTCACTCACTACCGAAACACGTGTACGTATGTACATTGGGGAAATAGCCTAAAATGGGAAATGCAGCACATTTGAAGGTAGTCTTCTGTGAGAGAGGGGTAACGTGGCTAGTTGAGCGCGCCCAGCGACTGTTGGATTGCAGCGTGCAATCTCCCCCTTGTTTAACTTGATGAAATGAACACCTGTAGTGTTATGATGTAACGAGTAACGAATGGGTTTGGCGAAAAATATAATTGATCAACGTTAATTACGTTGATCAATTATACAAAATTCATAAACATAAGCGATCGCTTTTTTTCTCATACATGTTGTACCACATACGTATTATGTATATCGCCGGATACTATTCTCGAAAAACTTAGTCGCTGGGCTGGACATATAGAGAGAATATCTGAGTTACTGCGAGCAAGACAAATTACGAAATGAGTTTCACGGCAAAGGAGATTAAGGGGCGGACCGAAAAAAACATGAACAGATAGTTTTCTGGAAGACCTTGATAAATTAGGAAAGAAAACTACCTGGAAGCAAACTTGATTTTTTTTTAATTAATTGATTTGAAATCGCATCTTTAACTCGTGCCTTTTTTTCCAAGGAGAAGTGTAGCACTGAAGGAAATCTATTAGTAAGTAACTATTCCCGAACATTCTTTAACTTTTATATAACCCTTCAATCTTAATCCATCCCTGTCTAAAATAAACGTCAACCGTCCTAAATAATTTATCAATCTGCGCACTACCTTTCTTATCACAACAAATAAATTCCGAAAGAAAACAACCGATACCGCAATTACTCTGCGGAACCTTTCCCGGGATGGGCCAAAATGGGTCGGAATCGTCCCAAACGGGCCCTAATAGTTCCACCTCGGGGCTATCTCCGCCATTATGCGGTCGTATCTCTTGCATCAGCGAAACGATACTAAAAAGTATTGTATGTTACCTCCGCTGATGCCAAATTTGTTTTTGATTTTTTATCGCTGTCGAAGGTGCTATCTGAAGGATTGAAAGAGGGGGCTTGTCTATGTGTTTATTGCAGAGACTACGACTTTTGAATTTCGAAATTATTTAAATATTTTTCGATTAAGGGTCACCATTATCCGGCTTTCGAATAACATGACCACATCTCTTCCTGCGAGTGACTAAACAAACTAAGAGATAATAGATAACAAAGAGTCTACCACAAACCCAGAGGAACGACACCCCTGAAAGAGTGGATTCGACAACTCGCTTGGCCTGCGTGGCGTTTTCAGGCCATAGATACAGTGTATAAGGAGGCTCAAGTCTAGCAATAAATAATGAAAAGGCAGGTGACGGACGGTGACGGAAGGGCAAATTCGATATTGAATTCATATTGAAACGGCAAATTCAATTGGGCACAAGAACTTTTTGGATCTATCTTTCGGTTATGTATGTGGATATGGGCGAAACTGGTTCAGTACTATTGTAGTTTTAGTAAACACTAAAACTACAATGGTATAAAATTTTCAAGAAATGTCATAGAATGATTTCAACGCCAATATTGAAGTGCTTTTCTGAGGCCGGACTACACATTTACGTCGCCGATGTCAAGAACCTGTCACAATATTCTTCTGTCTTTATATTAATTTTCGGGACGTTTTAGAAAAAAAATGTTTAGGCGAAAATTATGGAGATTGTGAACAGCGTTCAATTTTGGCGTTGAAGCAAAGTTGAATAAAAGAGAAGAGACAGTATGAGAAAGAGCGAGTAGGAACGAGCACTCTCAATTCACACACACATTTTTATGAAATATGTAACAAGTGCATGTTTGTTTTAGTTACATGTTTACATATTTTTTTTAGTTTAGGAGTCGGGGTCATAACAATTTGTAGCATGTATGTTTAATAATGTGTAAATAAACAAATTGAAATTGAAATTAAGACGTGTTCTTTCTACATTTCGATGGAAGGAGGAGGTATAATTTTAGGGGGTGAGAGGTGTAATTCAAAACAGGTGTGTAAACTAATTTCACAGTGCATCAGCAAAGTTACAAATGTCCGTAATGTATTAACCAATTTACATATGCTATGTCCTGTTGCAGGCTAATTTGCATTAATTTTCGGTATGCCTCGCATTCATATAATATGTATTTATTATTTCATATCATATCATTCACTTGTGAGACACAAGTGGATACATTGTTGGATATAGGCCTCAACTAAAGCCCGTCATCACACATGATCTTCTTATCCAGCCAATACCAGCGAAGTTATCAGTTTTGGTTGGATCTTATGTTATATCTAATTGCAAATCTGATTCCCAGCAATCTAAATAAATTTAAATTTTAAATTGGTTAAACCACCTATTCTAAACGAAAAAATAACATAAACTTGTAATATTTATAACATCGGTGTAGATACTACATAGTTTTGGACACTTTTTTTAACTTTTAACCTTTTAACCCATGACAGATGACAGCAGCCTCGCCACAACCATGTTCGGCTGCGCTGATGCGACGTGCCTCCCTCACATCAGAGGGCTGGCGCTCTTGCACGCGCGGCCGCCCGATGGCAAGGCCTTTCTGCGCGACCTGATCGCGCCCGAGGGCGCGTCAACCGATGGGGGTTACTTAAGTCGCCGTCTACGCTGGTCGCTCATTGGGTTTTCCTCTCGATGGGGAAGTATTCTGAGGTGGTATCACGACCCAAAAGGGCCACTCCAGGGACCTCTCTGTATTAGCGCACAGAGGCGCCACTATAGAAAGAGAGTAAATTTCGGCACTGTTTCCTCCGCGAGCGCGAGATGTTTCCGAGACTAGACTGACGCTGTCAATGAGAGAAAATTCGCACATCATTATAACCTCTTTTCGTCGCGTGCGCGCTTTCGTTTTGGTTGCCATACTGGGCACCACGCAAACCTCCCGTGCATATCTATACTAATACTAATATATAAAAAAGTAAAATTGTGTGTTTGTATGTTGGGAGTAATCTCTGGAAGTACTGAACCGATTTCGAAAATTCTTTCGCAAATAGGAAGCTACATTATCGGTGTCTAATATAGGCTATTGTATTTTGAAATTTTGAAAAAAAAATTGGAAAAAAAAATAACTCATAAACCGAAGCGAAGCGAGGGCGGGTCGCTAGTCGTTTATAAAGACCATTAATAGGGGCCGCGACCTCAGTGAAGTGACCACGTCTTCGATGGCATGCTGGATAATCTGCGCCTGGAATCTTCCGGGTATGTACCATGACATTTTCTAAAATTAATCACTTTCGTATTTTTTCCCAATCAATTAGTAGGCACCAATTAGTAATTAACCTAATAATTACTAATTAACCTACTAATTAACCAATTAGTAGGCACCGCGCCCACGTTCAGTAGTCATTTTTCTTTATTTTACACTACGCATCTTAGTGTCCATTCCATCGTGCTTACACAGTTAGTAGTCGTTTCTCTTTTCCGCATTCTCGCTGATCCTTCATGGATCAAATTGTACATCCATTATCAAATTGTACATAAGCTATTGAGAATTCTTCGGCGCCCATGACGAGATTAGAATTGCTTTCAAAATTTTATTCAACTTCAACTCAACCAACCCCAATTTCAACAACAAATTTCAACCCCAACCAGCATTTTGTTATTTTCACTAGTGAAACTTCTATTAGAAACTTCGCTTTTCAACTGGATGTAAATAATGACGAAACTTGTTCAAACCAGTTGCTAATTTAATAAAACACTTTAAACTGAAAGCTGTTCGCTTTTCAAATGGACTCGTAACGGTCACGCCTGGCACCTGGCACTTGGTCACGTCTTCAGAGTCCAAAAGTTGGGGCGTTTACCCTGATTAGCTGCAGTTAACAGGCGCGTCGGGGAATCATTTTGGGGTAAAACACCCGAAAGTTGGCGCGCGGACGTGAGGGGCTAACGAGCCGTTTAAATTTTTACTCTCTCTCCCTGTTGGGGCGCCGATTGTTTTTAGGGTTTACTCGTTGAAAAGTTTCAACTTCACGGGCTTTAGCAGATGTGGGGTTAACTGGTTACCTTTCATTTCATTTACGTCAAGATGAAATTACTAAATTTTATAACAATCACAAATACTGCTCGAGAAGTCGTGAATGCAGATATCGTGGTGATTTTAGTGTTCTCTGTTACCGTATTACGGTATGATATAGCTTTATAGTCTTTCGTGTTATGTACACATTTTACATTGTGATTAGCTAGTGTAACGCGACTCAATCGCGTAAAGTTTATACTGATTGTTCTGAGGAATTCCATAATGGATAACCTTTTTTTCTTATTTATTTCAGGCAACTAAGGCATACAATACCTAGAAGCTAGAATACAAATGATATTATAAAACTTTAATCCTAATAGGGATTATTATTGTTCGGTCTCGTTTCCCTATAGCGTCGGCACACAAACTACCACTTCTAGCCAAAAGTCAGGACTGAGGGATTGCTTATGATGAACTGCAGTAGCCGGGAGTATTGGACTCTAGCTGCCGCAGATCCACCTTCAGCCGCGCGTCCCAGGTCAGACCCTGGAGACTCTCCCGAATGTGCCGCTTGATGTCTTCCGGCGTTGTATTCTCATCCAGCCGAAATAGATAGATATCTACAGTCGGTACCGCAGCCTTAAGATGTGTTGATGCTGTAGGAACGATACTGCGTTTATTCTGATCGCGACGTCGACGACTCTTCCTTTTCACAAGGATGAAACCATCGGTATTTTCGACTGGCGCAGCTGGAGCAGGAGTTGCGATCGACACATTCATCTTCGTTGTCTCTTGTTGAATGGAAGGCTTGGGACGCGAGAGGCGACTGGAACGACAGGACACATGCGCATATGAGTCCTCTCGGGGGCCTAGATGCTATAGCCCAAGCGTCCGTCTGCGTCGATGTCACGGTTGCAATTGTTTATTTGTTTATTCATTTGTTTACGTTAATCTCTATGTAATATAAATTATGGTAATCGATTTTCAAAAATAATATACCAAAACCTTCAGAAATGGTTTCGTGTATTCTTTATGAGAACTAGATCAAATAGATAGTTTAGTTTTCAAAATAGAACATATTTCGAACGCGCAATCGGGTTTCAATAGGTGAAACCGCCATTGTTTTCCTTAAGACAGAAATAGTGCATAAAAGCGTCACATAATGTCGCATCATTTACATCATTTACATTACTTACATTACTAAATTATTTACCCTCAAAGGGGAACCCATAGAACTTGTACCCGTACCCAGCGACCACAACCGGTAAACGGGATCGCATCACGCAAATTAACCTGTACTGGTACATTTGAATTCGCCTAATTTAAATCAAACATCCTGCTTCCAATCTAATCTGCCACTCGCCGCGAGCTGTATTGGATTAAAGTTAACGTGAGCGAGTAAATGGTCATAAGGGAGTGAATGAGGCGAGTAATGAGGTAACCTCGATTCAATATCTAATGATTTCTTAGGTTTAACATTCAGTTTATTTACTTTCAGATTACTGGTTACAATATATGTTGTACGTATTAATTGAGTCCATAGATGGCAGAGTATCTTTGGCGTGAAAATTCTTGCGTTATGCAATCTTAGAACTGCCATAAAAGTGTAATAAATGCCGCTAAATACTTGTGTATTTAGCGACATCCACATCTACAAATTATTAACCACATTCAGTGCATACATCACGAACGGCTCACTAAATATTCGATGTCAAATATTATTATAAGTAACATTATTTATTAACAATCTTCTATATATTTAATAAAAATGTAAACATTCGTTTGCTCAAAATCTTAAATCTTCGAAAGTTCATCACTCATTGCTTTGAAATTTTGACACAACGTTGCATTCGAATACGCGCGTGTTTTATATACCTATCACAGGGTAAAAAATGCTTTTTACGCAAAAACTGGTAAAAACAGGTTAAGCGCCATCTTTGGGCAGCCACAGCAACGCGTGGCCGGGCACAGCTAGTAGAAAATAAATATCAAATAATAATAATACTCAATCAATTCCAATAAATGTCAATAAATAAAATTATATAAAGTCATATGTTGTATTATACTCGTATGTATACACGGATTTATAAATATTTTTTTCTTTATGCAAAAAAGGTGGCAGACGAGCTTACAGTCCACCAGATGGTAAGTGGATAGTGTCGTCCATAGACATCCGCGGTACATGCCAATATCTGTCCAGAATGACATATGTCAGCATGGCCCCGGATACGCTGCCTACCATTGGAGATATAGCAATAGATTTGAAGAATGGGCTGGGAAAATGGGGAGGTATAGCATGGGATGAGAATGGGCTCTGGCATATCTCACTCACTACCGAAACACGTACGTACATAGGGGAAATAGCCTAAAATGGGAAATGCAGCACATTTGAAGGTAGTCTTCTGGGAGAGAAGGGTAACGTGGCCAGCCGAGTGCGCCAAACGGCTGTGGGAATGCAGCGTGCACTCTCTCCCTCGAAAATAAACGGTAAAGGATAAAATTGTATAAAAAAAGTAAACGTCAGAGTCATTACCTGTTATTTAATTACCATTCAGTTATTATTAATATTATTTATTAATAAAATGTAAACAATTGTAATATATAGTCAGTAAAAAATTCGTCAATGAAATAATAAACATGATTAAAACCTTAAAATCAAACCGTAACCGAATGATTTCAACCGTGGCCTTCTCATGTACATTGTCTTGTGCGTGAGGGATTAATGTACTTAAAACGCCAAGCTGAGCAAGTGGGTTGGCGAGGTGGTCTTTTGGAGGTGGTGTAGTCCCTCAGGGCTTGTGATAGCGGCTCTGTTATCCCTTAGTATTGTAAAACCCACTCACGGGTAGAGATGGGTTGGAAATTGATTTACAAACGAATGAACTTGCGCGTATACACTTGTATAATACATAAAATATGCTGATTTCTTTGACATATACTCTACTGCATATAGGTAGGTATAGCCAATTTTCCTCACTTGACTTCCCTTCAAAATCCTCCGGCTTCATTACTCAAAGTGCGGGCTTACAGGCTAACCCGCAGCCATTTTGTTTAAAACCAATTTATCTAATGCTTGAAACGGAGCGATTGCTTGCGTGGATTTTTTTTTCATTTTTTCGCATTACATTCCGCGTGGTTAATTAATGCAATTTAAAAGTGAAATTGGTTTCCATTGATACTTGTGGAACTACGAGCTCTTTCTGTTTTGGATTAATGCCATCACTTGTGTGCGATCAGTATGCGATCACTTGCGTGTACGAAATAAAATTTCTATCTATCTTACGAGCCGTTATATGAATGTATTAAATATACATTAATATTAGACACTTTATACCGCGAACCCGAAAGTTGTGGAACATATTGCCAGCCCAGGTTTTTCTATTACGCTACGATATGGGGCTCTTATGTGAACAGGATTCTGCAAGGTCAGCATGCCCCTGGCGTTGCAGGTGCCCATGGGCGGCGGTCACCAGTTAACATTATATGGCCCGCCCGTTCGTCTGCTATCTATTCCATATAAAAAAGTATACAAATAAATATATGTAGTATGTTAACTGATATATTGATTACAATAATAATGCCAGGTGGAATCAAAAATATATTAATGAATCTTTAATCCGAAAAGAGTTTAAAAAAGTAAATTAAAAATAACAGACGGTACGGAAAATTCCGCTACATTGGGAATGAAAAGTCAACAGTACAAATTTGTATAAATTGCTACGGGACCACGGGAGTTTCCGCTTTGGTCGTTCGTTGATATTATTATTGTGTACACTGTACTCGTTTCGATTTTTACGTAAATTCGTAAGTATTTTATATTAGACATAAACTGTGATAGTTATGTATTTTTATGGCACTGCAACTTCAGCATACTGATTCTATGAGTTATGTCGGTGACTTTCATTCTTTGGTGAATCATTATTTCTTTGAAACTCTGACCATAGCTCTCTTCTTAGCTCGCTGAGCGGCAGGTCATATTTGGCGCAGGATCGATAACCGGGGATCGATGAGTCCTCGAATGGAGACTATGTCTAAAATCACCAAAGTCCAGGGAAATGCAGCGTGGGACGCCCTGAGGCCAGATGAACTGACGACTTGATGAAAGTCGTCGCTAGTGGCTATATGAGAAGAGTAGAAGACGTAGGTGATGGCGAACATTGCGAGAGGCCTATATCGAGCAGTGAAGAGACACGGGTTGATGGTATATTGGAGTGATGTCGCAGGCAGCTTCTAGGACATTAATTTATAACAATAAATGATAAATCCGAAACAAAGAAAATGATTTGGAAGCGTCATTAAAAATAATGATCATTCAAATTAGGCATTTTAATTCGAGTAACTTTAAACAGCTCAACAAAGTTTAACAAGGCCTCGTACAATAACCCGGAAAATGAAAAAAATGCCGAAAACCGTATTAAAGGATTATCTTCTTTTGAATACAATTACTTCGTTAGAAGCTCGTTAGGTTTTGATGAATGGAAATGCCTATTTATTATTGCGAAGGAAATAAATAAAAGAAAAAGATAAGTAAGAAAGAAACAGTAGATACTAAAATACTATATTCTAAAACATTATATTCGATATTTTTTTATTATTTATGTAACACAAATAAAGCTCATATAATTATATCTTAAATAAAATACAAATTATTTAATTACATACATGGGATGTATGTATATGTACTAGCAGATGACTTAGTGAGTGTGAGAATATCTGCGCGTAGCTAGATTCCCGTGGGAACTTTATAATTGATTTAGATTAAAGTTACCCTAAATTTTAACTCAACACATAAGTTGTAACTATGGGAAGTTTCATTAAAATCTGTGCAGAGGTTTTTGCGTGATGCGCGTACAGACAGATAGACATACGGACAGACAGACAAAGTAAAATTCCAAAAAAATGTTGTTATGGCTCTGCGTCACTCATAATTTACACTGCAATGACTGTTTTCGAAAAATATGAAGTCTACAGACACGGCTTTGTAACGATTTTACTAAAATGTTTAGATTAATTACTTAGGTTTAATTATTCTAATAAAGACTTTATCAACTGACATTTAAAAAAAAACAAATTCAAAAATAATGTATTATCCGGATCATATGAACATCCCGTCATGAGTCACCGAGTGAGTCTCACCACAATCCACCAGATCATTGCAAAGTCGGCGGCGCACCCGCATACCCCTGGTGTTGCAGCTGTCCATGGGCGGCGGTGACACTTACAATCACGTGGGACCGCTTGCTCGTCCGCCCACTTCATTATAAATAAGAAAAAAATGCTGCAGATTTTTTCGGATACGTGGATTTCCTCACGATGTTTTCCTCCATCGCTGCGCTGGTGATAATTTCAAAAACCTAAAAATAAACTCACTGGTATGAGTTGAGGTTTGAACTAATAATGACTTCACGAATCAAATTCGAGGATAGGCCTCACTCTGGGTCGCGGTCGTCAAACTGCGGCTCGGATCAAAGATACGTAATCCGTCTCTCGACCCTCGGTCATATTTTATAAAAAATACCTAGCCAGCCTACATACCCCCACACTAGTATTAAGTATAAGGGTGTTTGTGGCTTAAGATGTCCCCAACCTCCCATTGTCTCTATTGGCCCTTCGACTAAAAAAAATGAACACTGCTCTAGGCGTATCCACCTAGACTATTACCGCGCTATGGTTTGACAATGGTTTTTAAGTGTCAATGCATAATTATCTGGAGACATCAAACACTTGTTCTACATCGATTAAGAATTTGAAAAATTAAACAATAAAATTAAATCTTAATTAAGCAAATCCTTGCGTCAATAAGAGATAAAATTACGTTGTCACTGAGTCGTTTTATCTATCCCCCACAAATCACGTCTTGAGAAACAATAGGACAGAACAATGGCTTATTTTCACAAAGAACGCTGTACTCATTACTGGAGTAAGGATGGAACGGTCCAGCTTACTTAGACCTCTGGAAGTTCATTAAATCCCTCCTCGGTGGTCTGTATTAGAGAGAGCGACGAGGGGAGGGAGGTCATCGTGTGGTGGTAAGGAGACGCTATCGTTGAATCTAGATAATTGATTGATAAAGATCTAAAGGCCGACGGGGAACGGGTTTGGTAGCGTGATGGTAAGTTAGAGGCAGTTTTAAGATTGATTTGATAATATAAGGGCTCATCTGTATTCATAGCCTTAATTTATTTATCTATTCACACGTCTAAATGTCAAAGTTACATAGACTGTTAATATAGCCGGACAATAATTTAATGTACATTTATATTTATATAAAATAAAGTCTTCAAAACGTCTAAAATGATTTTTTTTAAATATTTTAAAGAGAAATTAACTTGTATTCACAAGAAACTTTTTAAAGAGAAAGTAATTTGAAAAAGTAAGGTATATTTCACTATGTATCCTTTTCTGTGACTACCCTTTCCATTTGTTTAGATTAAATTATGGGCAAACGTAAAGCCAACATATTGATATTGGTTAATATCATTAATAGCAAGTGTAATAGTTGTTGTTATTCAACTTAATTTGACTCAAAACGGCAACCAAATTCGATTAAATAAGGCTTATATTAAGATTAGACAATTGACTCTCGTTAAATCATAATACAAAAAAACGACCACAGTTTAGATATTACAATCTAACCATTTCTGAGATGGTTCATTAGACCAATAATATGTTATTATTTTAATAATATTAGTATTTCAATTCATTATATTGATACTTTCTTAACCAGTAATGTACCACAACGCTCCCGCAGCCGGGATGAGTTGCCATTTCCAAGCACTATCGATTGAGTCTGATACAGACACACTATTCATTACCTCCGCGTTACAGCTACGATAGTACTACGTGGCTACGGGGTGCTACGCCTCTACGAAGTACTACGCTTTTACAGAGCTAAGAGTTATGAATAAATGGGGCGTTCAGTGATTTGATATTTGTAATATATGAAGAAGCGCCTTTCCTCAATATATTTTTTTTATACAGAAAATTGAAGTCTAAATACATTTTCGTTGGTAACGCTATACGATTTGTGTTAACACGTTTGTTTGTCACTTGGATATTGTGATCTATAGCGACAGATGATTTGAGAAATCTAAATGTATTTTTTTTATAGGAATGTAGGCGTACGAGCAAGCGGTCCCATGTGATGGTAAGTGTTACCGCCGCCCATGGACACCTGCAACACCATGGAGTATGTGGATGCGCCGCCGACCTTGCAAAATCCTATTCACAGTTTTCTTGAAGAATCCCATATCTTAGCGTAATGGAAAGACCTCTTGAGGCAGTTCTTTCCACAGCCTACGGGTTCGCGGTATAAAATGATTTTTGGACCGAACAGTATGCGACACCTCCATATCGAGGAAATGCGGATGGACCGCATTTCTGTGACGGGAGGGTGCGGTTGTAAAAATCCGAGGTGGGAATTATGTTGAACAATTCTTCAGAGCATTCCTCATTGTACAGGCGGTAGAACACACAGAGAGACGAAACGTCTCTCCAAACGCTGAGGGGTTCTAAACGATAATTTGAACAGCACGTTGTTGGATGGAGTCAAATGGGTCCAATTAATATTTCGGTGCGCCGGCCCAGAGATGTGTGCAGTACTCAATATGGGGCCTAACCTGAGCCTTGTAGCGTTAGGAGTTGCCCAGGGATGAAGTACCGCTTCGCCCTGTTCAGCACACCGAGCGTTTTGGCGGCCATTTTGGCTTTATTTTCCAGATGACCCAAGAATCCCGATGCTCTCCGGGATCTTAAGAGGTCAGAAAGCGAGGTGCTATGACAAGAGAAGTTTTTTTTTTAGCGGTGAATGCACAAACATGCATGGTGAATGTACTCTTATATTTTTGTAAGAAAATGAGGGGTAGCCAAAAATATTATTTGTGTTTCGAAAGAGTGAAATTTCATATACGATTACATGTAGTATCAACGTTGCTCTGGGTATGCCTATGTAACGTTACTCATTTTAGATATCAGCAACATGCTACGATTTTATATATAAGCTACGATGATAATAAGATATATGTGAAATAAAGAAACTGATTAATACAATGTAGAAGTCAGAGGTATAAATTCCAAATTTTATTTAATTATATATGAAATACGTTTTAAAACTCTAATATACCTTTACTAAACATTAGCTGACGCTATCACCAGCTACGGGCTCACATTTAATAGCTATCTTGATAGGATATTGAATATGCAGATACGTTTAAAAATGATTGTTACTTGAAAAGTTAAAGAGAAATTATGTAGGGTATGTGGGTGTATGTGGGTATGTAGTTATGTAGATGAATTATATAGTTAAAGAGAATTATCCAAATTATGTAGGGATTCTTAAGTATTGTAATATTTTACCCGTTCACGATAAAGTGAAATACATTTTACTGGTAGAACAATTCAACATACTTCAACAACTTACAGAAGCCAATACGACACGACATCACTATAAGAGAGATAACTAGGAAGATACGAATAAAGTTTACCTATATACCCTAAAGTGAATGTGCAGTGCTGTATTAATCTAACAGTTTTATGGCACCAAGAAATTGTACCGTAATGAAGTACGAGTATGTACCCTTCATTTATAAATGTTAAATAAAAAAAACATACAAAAATGCAAGCGTATTATAAATTTTAATATAAAACAGTATATAATATACTATTGTCATAAATTGTCAATACAGTATCGTTACATTTCCGTCTTGAGTGAAATAATGACTTTACATGCGTTTATCTTATACGTGATTTCAAAAGTTATCTAAAGGACTGATTCTCTCAGCGCACCCATCGACGAGGGATAATGTCATAATATTGTTAAGGAACAGTGTTTAATCTACATGAAATACCTCACACACACAGATGCATCACTTATTTCGCATCGCAATGAAGAAATGCAAACAATGCATTCGCATCGTGTTCACATCAATAGAACTTGGTATACTTTAGCATGTGCTAACTAAGATGTATGATATTCTTATCACTATTTATGTATCTACGGGTGTACAGCCTCGGGTGGGCCTTGACCTGGTCGAGTATCCTTTTCCATTCAGAGCTGTTGGCCGTTTTTCGTGATTTATACCATCCAGTTATCGATTATCGATATTAGCTTACACCAACCCACTACAAGCCACAAACACATTTGATACCTACTATTGTATTTAACTCACCGATTGACAACCCTTGATTCCAATAATTCCAAGAAAGCCCAAGATTACCTACGACTCCTCATGTGTACTATACTGAGATACACTAGACTGTCATCGTCAGGTGCTGTAGAGTACGGCTTAATGATGCACTCAGGCTCGCCTACGGGGGCTCGCCTAACGCAGTTTGTATCGACCGGCTTAAGATGAAATGGATTCGATATCTATACATTGTCATATTGTAGTGTATAATAAAACAAGGCAGTGCTTGTATATTAAAATTTGAAACCTTTTGACTTAACTTAAATGACATTCTATAGTAATAATTATTACTTTGACATTCTAATTACCTATGACATTCTTTTTATTTTTCTAATTATTATTGCTGTTTTTTGTCTCTGATGATTTTTTTTTGTTTCCAAATATTTTGCACGCCAGAAATGGCAAATATGTTGGCACAAACCACATTTGTAAAATCTTCTCACCCACATTTATACAAATAATGCAATTTGATTTGTACACAAAAAATCTTTTGACAAAAGTGAATGCTATATAAAGTACGAATGATATTTTTTTAAATTTATTGCAATATAATATAACAAATCTTGGAATTTTCTGTCTGTCTATCTGAACGCAGATCAGCAAAAATTACGGGACTGATTTTAATGAAACTTTGCATAGTTATAATCCATGTGCCGGGTTCCCATTTTTAGTCATTTTTATCGAGATCTATTATAGAATATCTGCAGGAATCACTTTCAAGTTCACAAGTGAAACCACGGGTATTGCTATTTTAGTATAAAATATACATATGAGGCTCTTGTAGTAAGGAAAAGGAAAGTCTATTTTTGAATATATATCTTTCAAACCGATATATGTTTTGTATCGTATTTTTGTAAACAGGATACTTTGTCATACTTTTTAACATTCCACTGCAGGCAATCCTTACAGGGCCTCTCCTAGTAATACGTTTTATTTTTATTTTGTATATCTGATATTTCTGTCCAGTTACATGAATTGTGGTTACGGCGAAACTGCAGAAACAAAATAAATAAAATACACGAATAACCCGTTTTATAGTAATAATGATAATAATATACCACTACATATTTATTAAATACTAGCTGTACCCGGCTACGCGTTGCTGTGGCTGCCCAACAGATGGCGCTTACCCTGTTTTTACCTGTTTTTGGGTAAAAACATGTTTTTACCCTGTGATAGGTTGTGTCAATGCAACGTTGTGTCAAAATTTCAAAGCAATCGGTGAAGAACTTTCGGAGATTTAAGATTTTAACGAACATTTACATTTTTATTTATATAGATTATGGGTATCTACCGGAAAGTTTTTTTTTGGTATTCAAATAAAAACAAATTGATAGAGAAGTTTATGTTTTATCGAGTAAATGTCTGGTTTCGTTTTCTCTGTGACACTATTTATATGTTTATTTATATGTTTATATGTTATTATATGTTTATATTTATATGTTAAACATTTATATGTTTCTGGCTTTTTGAAGAAAAATGTTGTTAAGGGATTGGAAGATTTTCAAGAAATGTGAACCACCTCAAAATGACGCTTAACGTTTTCCTTCAAAAAGCCAGGGATTTCATAAAACGGTGAATATTTACTCTTTCTGATAGATGGCAGAGTGTCAAAGATTATAATGGAAACTATATATTAACACAATGAAGTACAAACATTTCTGATGATTTCTGTTGTTGCTCTTCATTGTACTTAAAATGAGTTGCTACAATAGGACATTACAGGATTACCACAAGTACAAAGGCGAACTTATTCCTGGAAGGAGTCTCCTCTAGTCAACCTTAGAATGGTGTGCACCCCTGGTGTTGCAGGTGTCCATGGGCGGCGGTAACACTTACCATCACGTAGGACCGCTTGCTCGTCCGCCCACTAATCTATAAAAAAAAAAAAATATCCGAGAGTAATCTCATTAAAAGGCAGGCTACAATGTATTACAAAAACAGCAGATATATTTGTTCATATACACATAAATATAAACGTAAATACACACACATATATATATATATATATATATATAGATACACAAATACATACATACATACATATATTATAATCCTTTTTGTTTAATATAAAAAACACGAAAATCTCTCCGGTAAATATACCAGTACATATTAGATATACAGTCATGCCGCTAATCCCTCGTTTGCAATTACGCAAAAATCATACAACGCGGCGAGAAGTATCAAAAGACGCTAAGTTCGTCTGCCATTTGCCAGCTGACATTAATCATTTGGCATAAAAGTGGCAACGTCGGAGCGTGATTTGCACTTCCCGAGGTGATTGTTGGCGTAAGACTGGGTGAGTGTGCATTTTATTGATACAAGGTTTTTGTTGGTATTTGAATACAGGGTTATTGGAAAAATACCGGGTAACCTTTTGATACTGGTTTTTATTGAAAGGTGACAGACGAGCAGTTCACCTCGTGGTAAGTGGATACTGTTACCCATAGACATTTGCGATACAACCAACATCTCCCAAGAATGACAAAGGTTGGCATGTATCTGGATGCGCCTCTTTAAGAGGGGGAAGGTGCACGGAGTTTAACAGCCGCTGGCGCACTCGACTGGCCTCGTTACCCCTCTCTCACAGAATACTACCTTGAAATGTACTGCATTTCCCACTTGTACGCACATGTTTCAGTAATGTGTGAGATATGCCAGAGCCTATTCCATTCTATCCTGTACTTCCTCATTTTCTCAACCTACAGATCCATTCCTGTACCTCCAAATGTAGGCAGCACATCCACTTACCACCAGGTGAACTCTATAAAAGACCTTTAGAAGATTTACAAGTAGAAGAAAGTAAGAAAGAAAATTTATCACGATATCACAAGGCGATTAGAAACGGTTTTCTAAAAAGCCTGTGAAAAATGGGAAGTGTAACGCGAGTTTTCCCCATCTAGGCCAGGAATTAAGGGAATTCTGCCGATAATTCCCCATTTTACTCATCTCTCTTTAAACACTCTCACTTTGTCTGAACTCTAATTATTTTAAATATTCTTGTGTTTAATTTGTATTTCTATTTATATTATTGTAACTATTTTCTTGGAATTACATAATACAACAGTATTATTATAATAATTGTTGTTCAACGTATGAGCTGTGAATAGGATTTTGCTGTGAATGTGAATAGGATAGGTCGGCGGTGCGCCCGCATACCCCCTGGTGTTGCAGGTGTCCATGGGCGGCGGTAACACTTACCATCACGTGGGACCGCTTGCTCGTCCGCCCACTAGTCTATAAAAAAAAAAAAAATTACATGTTCATATGTATTAGTGCTCTTCTGATGCCGGCCGGCTATAGATTAGCATCACCTCATCTGTCACCTCACCGTGGGGTAACACGCGACTATGGGGTAACTAAGCCGCTACCGCAAGCGCTGAGGAACTATAATACCTCTGAAAGAGTGCATTCCCCAACCCGCTTAGCCAGCGTTGCGTTTATAAGGTCATCCTGATTGCTGATTGCATTGCATTGCATATATTATTATTTGGAATTGCATATTTATTTCCAGTAATTATACTATGTGCACCATCCCTCACTACCGAAACACGTACGTACATTAGGGAAATAAGATAAAGTGTGAAATGCAGTACATTTCAAGGTAGTCTTCTGTGAGAGAGGGGTAACGTGGTCAGTCGAGTGCGTCCAGCGGCTGTTGGATTGCAGTGTGCACTCTCCCCCTCACAATACATTTTATCCAAACACGTGTATGCATTTGCAATCCCCGTGGACGTCCGTAAGCGTGTACATTTGTATGTTATTATAATGAAACCAACAAACATAGAAATGAAACAAAATCCAACCCGCGACGCATTCGTCACGTTCAATTTAATCTAGTTTATCCCACGGGGTCAGTTTGCGTTGTCTGTAGGTATGAGATTTCAGTACCGTCCATTGTTTAACGTGCAATCTGATTACACATGCTTAATGAGTGTATAAACTATACAGAATTCGACTATAAACTATACTATGAATAATTGTATGCATTTAAACTTTTCGATTATTGGAAATTAAAATGTAAACCTTTTTCGACTTTCTAAAGGAAATTTGAAGATATGATATTATTGTAGATAGGTTTCAATTTCAATTTATTTCTTACACGAAACCAAAGTAGGATTCCATATTACAATGTCATTTAAAACTAGCTAGGGAATAGTAAAAGTGTACTTTTTTGCTACAAAATGCTCAAAGTACTGACTATATATTATACTAGCGACCCGCCCTCGCTTCGCTTCGCTTTATAAGAGTTTTTTTTTTCAAAACTTCAAAATAAAATATAGCCTATAATTTTTGAAATTGGTTCAGTAGTTTCAAAGACCCCCAACATATACACAAACACACAATTTCACCTCTTTATACATAGTGTACATCATATGCCCGCGATCAAAATATTAATTTAATATTTATTATATTCTACCCAAATGGTATCTGACCGAGATCGTCTTTAGCGATAAGATTGCATTTTGTGTCTACAGCGTCTCTGCCATCGTTATGCAATAAAGAGGTTTTTCTAATTATCTAATGAATAGTAATGAATATTTTGTAAAAAAAAAATGGTCTCTGTAGCAAGGTATTGGCGGCATTTTCTCGCTGGATGTCAAAGCCGATGCGTTGTGTAAGATTGTGCAAGATCTAACATGTAAACTGAAGAATTTTATACATAGTACATATTTTTTATACATTTTATACATACATATTTTTTAGAATTTTAAACGTCATTGTTACTAAATAAATAGTGTGACTAGAACGCGTATTGCCGTCGGGACGCATTTGTTATGCCGTGATAATCCGTCGGCTGCATCGCTCTGTTTATCCGCTGCTTGTTTGCCGCTGTCCGTACACGTTTTTGTTTTACGTAACTTTGAGTGGACATGTCCAGATGATTATAAGGACGCTTTTACACGTGTTTCTATCTTATGAGTCTGAGTTTGCCTGTGTCAGGGAAAAATAAGTGGCTTAAAGCGGACTGCAGCGAAACATATCGCGTCCGTGAGCGAGTGAAAGTCGCTAGCGTTAACTTCCTGTTCCACCCTACCTCTCACCATTATTGTCTTCTATTTAGTGAGTAAAATTGTTGTTGTTCTTGTTCTTTATTGTACATAAAATGAGTTGTTACAATAAGACATGACGGTATTACCATAAGTACAAAGGTGGACTTATTCCTAGAAGGAATCTCTTCCAGTCAACCTTAGAATAATCGAGAGGAGTTATGTCATTAAAAAGCAAGCTAGTATATAAAACAAAAAACGACATATTTGAACATAAATATAAACGAAAATACAAATATATTTGTGGGGAACTCAGAAAGTATTGCGAGAAAGAAATAATGTTCTACGGGTTCCAATTTTTTTAATACATTTTTTTCAAAGTACTCTCCACTTGCATGTATACAAAGTTTCATGCGTCTGACCCAATTTTGAAAACTTTTTTCCACTCTTCTTCAGATACCTCTTTCACAGCCTCTTCGAACGTAGCCATCCTATCTTATCCCTTCCCATTTTTCCAACATTTTCTCCAAATCATTTTCCACTCAAAGATACTCCGTAAAGGTATTCTGAGCATAGTTCTCTCAATAGCTCTATATATGTATTACTGGAGAATAATATTTTTATTTATTTATGTGCGTCAGAGTTCTACGATTTTTTTGTCCTCATAAAGATAATTTAATATAGCCTGTGTTCAAATCACCGCAGTACGCTTATTTGCATTGTTCACAGTAAAAGCGTAGGGTAAAAGGAAACGTAAAAAGCTTGTTTAAATTCGTCTCTGTGCAGTATTTTAATACCAGTACAAAAACACATACTGATAAAACAAAACAGTCTGTGATGAGGAACGTCATTTTGTAAATACGGATGTTGCAATGAAAATCTCTTTTTGTATACGGAAAAAGAAGAACAAAAAGTACGGTTACTCTAATTTATTCAATCATCTGGAAGTGTTTAGCAAAATCAATCAATCAGTAGCTATAATTAATGAAATTGAAAATAAGCATCTTTTAAAAAAGAACGCTAGACCTGGACACTTAACTGGCACTAGACGGTGCACGCTCCAATTCAACAGCCGCTGCTAGCACTCGACTGGTCTCTTTACCCCTCTTCCACAAAAGACTACCTTGAAATGTCCTGCATTTCTCACTTTATCATATTGTACGTACATGATTCGGTAGTGAGTGAGATATGCCAGAGCCCATTGACCCCCAGAAGACTGCCTAGAATTGTACTGCATTTCCCACTTTATCTTATTTCCCTAATGTACGTACGTGTTTCGGTAGTGAGTGAGATGTGCTAGAGCCCATTCCCATCCTATCCCTCCCCTTTTCCCAACTCTTTCTCCAAATTCATTCCTATATCTCCAAAGGTAGACAGCGCATCCCGGGGCGAGCCAACGTGTGTCATTCTAGACTGATGTTGGCATATGTACCGCGGATGTCCACGAGCGACAGTATCCAAGTGGAGACTGTGCGCTCTTCTGTAGCCTTTTTTCTATAAAATAAAGCTTAAGAGATCTCAGATTGCTGCACACATGCAAGAAATCTAACTTCAATAACGTATATGGAACGAGATCATGGAACACACCTTGCCTTTAACACTTAACAAACTGCCAACTGAACTCAAGAACTTGTACCTTAGCTGATAAGTATGTAATAAATAAATAATCGAGCTGATTCCTATCCTTTTCACTTCCCTTTCATCAAGAAGTACTTAAATATATGTAGATATCGAACTGTTTAGTCCGCAAAGCGATTACCGCGTAAGAGGATCAGAGCGCGTCCTCCGACTCTCTAACGGAACATTCTGGTATGTTCCATTTCCATTGTTGATTGTTTCGTACGAAGCCGCACCAATACAATGAGATAATTAGAAAATTAACAGCAAATTTACTTCCTGTCGTTATTGAAGTAAGACTTGTATCTAAATGAGTATTGACCATTGAGCATTGTATTAAGTATTGAGAAAAAAATAACTAAGTAAATAAGTGCCGTGTGGTGTCAACCGACTTTAGAATAGCACCAGTTCATCTCTTGTTGTGTGTATCAAAAGGCGACTACGGGATAATGAAACCGCTACACAAGCCCTGAAGAACTACACAACCTCTAAAGGAGTGGACTCACCAACTCCCTCGGCCAGGGGCCAGGGGCCTTACATCCCTCATGCAAGTGACAATGTGTTAAGGAGGTCCATGTCCAGCAGGTGGATCTAGAAAGGGCTGGTGGCAAATAATTTTAAATTAAGAACCCGGAGCTCCCCTTTTTTTTATTATCACCAGGGAATGTGAATCTAACCTTTAAATTTGCTACCGTCGATTTGACGCCCATTCAGTATTTTATGCTGCTTATTTCTCATTGAGAATCGGTACCGTATTTTTATAGCTTATGGTGGAACAGCTACAATTTTAAATTTTTCTCGCAGGCTTTATGCTTGCAATTATTTGAAATTTTTATACTATGGGAACTTGATTTATGGGGAACCTTTTGAAGATATATTTACTAAAATCTGAACCATCAGCCTATGTCTCTCCACTCCCTAGATATAGGCATTCCCCAAAGTTCGTCACCACACATGATCCTCGTGTCTTCTCATCCACCAGCACCGGCAAATTTCTCCAAGTAGTCGGTCCACGTGGCGGAGGGCGTCCCACATGGCCCACACTGCGCTTCTCGATCCTGCGACATATATGACCTGCCCATTGATTGCCGCGTCAATATGCCGATTCTAAAACCCTTCTATTTATTTCAATATAGCTGTTTCTGATGGCCACGAAATATGTGGCTTTGACTGAAAATCAGCATGACATTATGCTGAGTCAAGTCCCATTTTGCTGCTGCAGCACAATCTGCTTATAATCAGTTAATTCACTTCTTGCTTTGTATTTTTTCCATCCTTTGTATTAGGTTTTTTCCTCTTTTCCATCTTGAACATTATGTGTTTTATTCTCTTTTATTGTATAATTTATTTAAAATTTAAAATAACGGAAGTTCTACATCCCTTTAATTATTTGCGTACGAGTTGTAAAATAAAGTGTTGTTCTATTACTAACTTTGCAGTTCGCCACACGATGATCAACTCATTATTAAACAAACAAAACACTAGTTAATACCGCGGACTTGTTTCAACATTAATCAACTTTCGCGAGTAAACTCACAGTGACTCGCAGTAAACTTGAGTTGTTTTTACATCCATGGGTAGAATTGGGGCGAGTGACTCAACTGGAATTTGGCAACGTAAATTAGAACCCGGGAAGAGCGGCAGATTATGTTGCAGAAGCTGGAGGCTCTTGAATGTCACTCTGTAAAGTTTCATTCGAGTTGGTTGCAGGGAAAAGTCATGGCTACGTAACATACGGGAGTGGACTGGCATCGCGTGTGAGTGGCGCTGAACTGTATCGCCTCGGAGCTGATTGCAAACCTTCACTAGTTGAAGAGGAACCACAAGAAGAAAAAAGTTTCATTACAGGTCGCAGAGTCCACCTTTTTAAATAGAAATAAGATTGCATAGTCCATCTGGTGGTAAGTGGATACTATCGCCCATGGATATCCGCGATACATGCCAACATCCGTCCAGAATGACAAACTCTGGCACGCCCCTGGATGCGCTACTTACTGTACCTACGTATGTAGGAACTGATTTGGAGAAAGAACTGGAAAGATGGGGAGGGATAGGATAAGATGGGATGGGAATGGGCTTTGGCGTATACACATACGTACATTGGGGAATAGGATATAGTGGGAAATGCAGTACACTTCAAGGTAGTCTTCTGTGAGAGAGGGGTAACGTGGCCAGTTGAGCGTGTCCAGCGGCTGTAAGATTTCAGGATGATGTTGTGTTACGATATATTAGTTTCTAATAAACATTGAGGAATAGTTAATAATTTGATTTATTAATATATTATCCAATTACTTCTTAATTTAGTACGTTGTAGGATTTAATATTAAATTAATCCTAATGTGAATTACGTCGAATTAGTTTTAGTTAGTTAGTACGAGTAGTTCTAATTAATTATAAATTAAACCCTATATCATTATAATGAAGATTATCACAAATGTTCTATAATTATTGATAAATATTAATAACTTGATCTCACTAATATATGTTACGGCTAGAAGCCGAAGTGTAATTACCTATACCTAGGTCAAGCCCGCTAGAAGTAGACGCAGCCGGTAGCAGTCGGTTAGAATTAGATGCTGACTAGTTCTAGACACGTGTAATCGAATAATTGTAATTGTGTCATGATTATCTCAACCAACTTTTCATGAACTGTCAAATCGGTAATCTGTCGACGGCTTAACTATAGTACCTAAATGCTATATTACTTTACCTTATCAACTCTTTTTTTAAAATGAATTAATTTATTTGTCACAGCCATAATATTAACAAAGAAAGTAGAAATACAGTGAAAAGAAAACTAGACTGTCACGACGAAAAAAACAATTTTTCATATGTAGGTACTTTGTTTCAAATTAAGTACGAGAAAGATACTTTGTTAATTAGGAAAATATGTCAAATTGTGTGACCCAATTTCTGCTACCTATATATAACAAAACTCGCGAGGTACGAGGCACGTCTTCCGAATAATATATCACAAACACTATGACACGAAAGCTATAAATCTTCGTTGGGACCATTCATTACTTTCTCACGTTAAAACACAATCTCACGCCCGTAAACTTAATCTCATATTACATATTATTATGTATTTATATATCACTTCCAAACTCGTAAATTAACATTTACGAGTGAGACGATTACGCCAAAACGTTGACTGACACAGTAGTCATAAACAGTGTGAGATCTATACGAGACAATATACAGAATTGAAAAAAAAAAGCACTGCAGTTTATCTATAAATTTCTTCATTATATACAATGTATCAGGAAAATCGATTACTTACTCATATTTTATGACAATGTTAAACATTTATTTTTATCGACAAAAACACTTTCCCACCTAACATTTGAAGGGTCATAAAAACATGAAAATGATTTCATTCCAGCGGTAAAGGTACAGATCATCGATTAATTAAACAATTTATTCCAAAGTATTGACATAACAACCTTAAACACTAATTTTAATAGAAATATTACGCATTTACTTAAATTATTTTCTAATCGATTGCAGAAGACAATTATGTTTTTTTGTACGCGATCGATATCAATTGAGTAAACCTACAAAATGGTATCAAAATTTCAACTCTATGCCAGTTGTTTTTAGTGCTGATCTCCTTTAAATATGACCTATGTTTATACGCAATGGACTATAGTTATCAGGTTATGCCTTGTCAGACACAGACACATTTCTAAAGACGTTATTAAATCACTTAGTCAATTACTAAAAAAATTTTTTTTTTGTAAAGCGGGTAAAATCTATTTGTGCTAAATGTTTGCGGCCGCTCCCGATTATTTGATTAAATTTATATCTTCAGTAAATCAGTAATTCCTGTCATAAGTTTCCAAACGCGACATCAGACAACTATCCACATCGATATGTAACAACTGTATTAGTGTGCGTGATGTGAATTTTGCGAAAAACTGAGGAGATTACATACCGTTCCTTAAAATTTTAAGATTAACTTACAATATAATAACACTTAATTATCGCGTGACGTGAGTAACAATTTAGTTATTTGCGCGTGGACGGGGCAATAGGATTACATCGTAAGTTGAAATCGTTTGAATAGGATTTTGGAATTATTAGACTTTTTTATCGTAACTTTATATAGTTTTATTTAGATTTCGAAGAAATACTGGATAGATTGGGCACATATATTTCTGAAAATTTTTCCTTTTCGTAATTACCTTACATATACTTTATCAAAACAATGTTGACAGAATTTTGTGTACAAGACAATGGTGGAACGGTTATATACTTGTATTTTTGTTCTTTATTTATACCATGGATTATGCTTATAATTCTGAGTTAATTATTATTAGGTATTCTTTTCTTTGTAAAAAAATAAATTGTTGTTTGAATTTTTTGATAAATTTTCATTAATATTAGCTGATTTTTGGTAATTTTATTATGTCAATTAACACAGAATCGTGATCCCATCTTCGGATAATCTCACACATTCGGTCATTTTAACACACCATGTACAAAAACATATATGCAGTGTTCACCTTATTTTACCCTATATATTTTTGGAGATCTGTCACATTTTGAATTCCGAACCACCGGTGCATGACTTTAAATTTATGCCGGATCCTAGCCGGATAAGGGTCGGATTATCTCATCCGCAACAAAGGTCACTATGACAGATGCCGGCTGAGGAGACAGACGGACGGACGTTGACAGGTACCTTGATTATTACCATTTTGGGGTAAGTATGTGCAATACAATGTTATTTATTTATAAAGCAAACAGAGCAGAATTTAGGCAATACTAATAAGAAATATAATAAAAAAAAACAACAATTAGCCAAAATTCCTGATAATGTGTACGTAGCATGCACATGTTAATTTAAAAAATGCAATTGTAACAAAATTTTATAAAAACTCCATCAAAGTAACTGAAGTAATACAGAATAATTATTGAAACACCGTAAAATTAATCAGAGCAATTATTAAAAGTGCAGAATTTTCACGAGATTGTATCTGAATACACCTAAGGACGGGATTATTACGAACAACATTGCTATTACATATATGCAATAAAGAATGGTTGAAAGTTTGTTGCAATAGATTCAGAATAGTTCAATGACATATTTTGGTTGGAAAAGATAGATGAACATTAGATTTATAGCAAAGAAGATAAACAGATTGGCGGTGGATCATTCTAAACAGTGATCCATAAATTCTTGAGTTTTGATTACCATAAGCTCAATAAACAATACAACCATTCAATTGTTTATGAGTTGAAAATAAATTGGGAACGGTGGTCCGTGTAACTGAACTATGCGAAATAATCTTGATATAAATGTAAACGTTACCAGCCTTTTGTCATCCATCGTCTTGTCTTGGTTGTACAGTCTTAAAAAAGTACGATGGTCAAGCGAATTGGCGGGTCCACTCTTTCAGGGACTCGAGGCTAGTTTCTCAGGGCTAGTAGTAGCGGCTTTGTTAATCGACAGTCACCTATTCCGATACCTGTACGAGTAGGTCAGATAGAGAGTGTTGTTTGAGTTTTTTTGAGAGGTATTTGAGGTTGATGTTTTTCAAGTTTGACTTTAGTAGGTACCTACTACTATCATAAATATAGACTGTGAGTTTCTTTTTGAAACTCAAAAATTGATCGTCTTATTTGGAAAATTCTTTCATATTTAGGAAACAAAACTAATGTACATTGGCTATGTTTGATTTCAATAATAATAATAACTCGAAATAAGACAGCCGTACCCGTATGCTGTATGCATCAATGGCGGGTTGCTTATAAACAAGTTAAGTATCATTATAAGTGCTTCTATAAGACATCAAACATGTTCAAACATGTTGATTTATGTTGGAGACTCAGATGACAGGAATGTCTTGAAAGATTGATTACTAATTTATGCTTGAAACCTATATAGTAATTAATTTTTTTAGAACGAAATGTGAGACGAATGGGGATCGGGTGTAGTGTTTCTTAAATTTTATTATTAAAGGAATAATATAGTGAAATCAACGAGACAAGAGCTTTTGCGTTTGTATGAGTACACACTACTGCACACCAATAGTGTACAGTGCGAAAAATTTCGACAATCTGATTGGACAATTCGGCACCCATTCATATAGATGCAAAGTTTTGGATCATCTGCATAATCTGAATTTTGTAAATGCTAGATGTTTGGGTGCAGCATGATTTAAATGACAGAAACTTGGTGAATATAATTTCCATATGCGAGACGTTGCTAAAACGAAATGAAATCGAACCATTACTGAAGAGATTGGTAACAGGCGATTAGAAGTGGATCATCTACGATAACAATGTTGGAATACGATCTTGGTCTAAGCGAAGTGAGCCATCATAAATAGTTCCAAAGCCAGGTCTCACTCCGAACAAAGTCATGTTATGTGTATGGTGGGACTGGAAAGGCACTGTGTATTACGAGCTTTTGTCTAATGGCCAAATGATTAATTCTGATGTCTACTGTCAGCAATTAGTGAAATTGAAACAAGCACTTGGAAAAAAACGTTTTTATTACTTTCACTATAAAAAGGCAGCGTACTTATCCGACTACCTAATATTTCCTAATCTAATATATCAAAAATTTACGTAAATAAGATTTTTGTACCAGTATTAGCAAAAAAAGCTCTAGTGGTGTAAAGACAATTTTTCAACAATTTTTTTATGTTCTTTTCGTTACTGTAAATTTAGTTTTTGTATATTATCGTTTTATTATTACATAAAGGGGATGTGTGACTCTACATAATTTAGTGATGTATGATGTATGAGTGATGTATTTAGTGTTATGAGTATAAATGGTTTATCCATTAAATATGCTAGCCGATATTCTTTGGTCTAACTTATTAAATCTATCGATACCTATCTACGAGTACACTTAACCGCTATTCATCGCTTCGTTTTAATAAAGTTCATTGTATTTGACAATTTTTTTTACTTTTTTTAACTCGATATTTGACACTGGGACAATATTATAGGCGTGACATCTTTTCGAGAATACAAATGATTTATTTCCGATAAATAATGCGTGTGGCAGGATTTTTTACGAGCAGAAGACGGTTTAAGCACAAAATGACATGTGACAAAATCGTAAATTAGTAGATTAGAAAGTTGATAAACGACTCTCTAGTTCTTCCGGCATCTCATCTTCATCATCGTGTCCTGTGCTGTTCGCTGTTCTCAATCTAGTTCTTCCACCATTTATAATTTAACAAAATTTAGCCTTCCACTTGATAAGATTTACGGACTATGACTGGTGTGGATGGATCTCTTGCCGTTTTTCACAATATCTACTGATTTAATGCAACTGTACGAAAATAGCCGTGAAATTTTTTCAACTTGGATCTCTCATTTGCCTAAGTGCCCACATAAATAAAACGACTCTATTTTTATTGATCTATTATTTTATACTCCTATACATGTAATGACTAGTAATTATCTACATATCTACATTATTTCTTTTTTCAGAACACCTCACCCAAAAAGTTGGCAATTACCGGGAAATCCCCGGTTTACCGGTATTTTTTCCATTTACCGACTTTAATAACACGCAATGATAATATGTCGGTAATGCATGCCTTAGTTACTACTAACTGGGCTAATTGCTCGTCTAAACCGGCCGGGCTAATCGAAAATTTGACTTTAAATAAAAATGTTAAAGGGTTAAAATTTAAACTGTATACGAATGGGAGTCCACCTCTGTATTTAGTAGTAGATGTTATGAAGAAAAATACCTAAAAACCTACAATAAATTCCTAAACAAGCAATTACCTCAACAAATTAACAAATCCAAGGTGATCGTGGATCCACAGGACCTAGACAATGGTGGCAATTGACGATTAATCTTACCCGACCCCAACTTCCTCTCCCCCCCTCCCAACTTTCCTATTGTCCGGGTCGCTTTTGTTTGGCCGCCTGGCCATAGGGAGAGATAAGAGAGTATTGTTTGTGTGCCTTGTGCCACAGTAAATGAAAGTAATAGTATCTCAACTAAGCGGTGTTCCCTCGAGATAATCCTGGAAAATTATTAAAAAAAAATGGCTTGTTTCGATTGATCCCATTTATTGTGTCCGTCGACTGCATTTTTGTATAGAAAGGCGGTAACAGACGAGCAGATAGACTACCCGTTTCTAAGTGAATACTCCCTCACCTATGGACATCCACAGCACATGTCGTCATTGATCCAAAATGTTAAACATTAAGATGTCCTCATAAGCCATGCCTATCTTTAACGAAGCTATCTTTGGAATAAAGGTTGGGAAAATGTGAAATAGGAATTACTTCCTTCCTTAGTTTTCCTCATCTCATTACACCCCAGTCAAGAGTCAGTAAGTAAATAAGTAAGTATATTTTATAGTATAGCACAGATAAAGATAACACGTAACACAAAAACACAAAACATTATACAAAGTGCGGTCTTATCGCTACAGGTATATTAGAATAATATGTTTTTATTCTATTATACTCTCCATTCGATGGGATGGGATAACATAAAAATAAATCACGCACTATCGAAACACGTATATTTTAGGAAATATAAGAGTAATGGGAAGACTACATTTATTGGTAGCCTTGGGAGAGGAGTGAATTGGTGAGTTGGGCGCGTCCAGCTGCTGTGGGATTAAATCCATACCCTATATAAGACATCACATACCGACATCGTACATCCTTCCTCTCCTAACGAAAATTTTAACCGGCAAAGTCATTGAAAAATATTAATCCATTTCGACATTAAATCTTTATTTATCGATAATAAAGTTCCTTTGCTCATATAATTAATTATACGTCAGTCACATTTATATTGCAACGTTGTGTCAGCAGTCTCTATGTGTGAGTGAGACGGATTTCGAGTGCTTTAAGCAATTAGGTCACTGGTATGTTCTTTATATCGTGCTTGTATGCCTGTATGGGTATAAGCCGGGCTGATGCGCTGTGTTCCATGTTCCTTTGTAGACAGTTGCTTCTCTGCTCTTTTTAGCAGCTCGCGGTTGATTAGCTCACTGCTTTGAGGATGGTAATGACTCTTCTTTGAATACAATACTCGTGAGGCACAAAGCATGTCATTTCGCATATCGCTTTTTAATTAACATTAGTTATTTATTATTATTGTATAAGGAAAGTGGTACAATTCGGACTTCTCGGTATTTTAGATTATCTGTTGGAAATTATGATACTGATTCTTTGAATATAACATTGGCGAGGTATAAGGCGTTTGCTTTTAATACTCGTATGTTTGTTGTTTTAATTAACATTAGTTATTAGTCAACTTATTATTGCAGCATTAAAAATGTTTTGCATTTTTAGATTATCTATAGTTTTAAAATCTAGTGACTGAATATAATATGTATTAATAAGGCTTGTGCTTCCGTTAGGTTTGTTGTTTTAATTAACACTATTTATTACTCTTTTTAAACAATTTTATGTAGTATTTGTGTGAAGGTAATCTGTTATTATGTTTGTACTATGGTTGTGTAAATTGTTATGTAGATATTTATTATGTGTTATAAGTAGTAATCCAATAAATCTTACTTAGCTAATATATATGGGGACCATAACAGAATATGTTCTTTTATAGTCCCCATATATATTAGCTATGATATGTTATTCTTATTCTTGTGAGCTTAGGCGGATCCCAGGAAAAAGGCTAGTGAAAATAAATATAATTCTGATGATAATTCAACGAAATAAATGATAGCAAACTGTGCTGTTAATAATCAAACGCTTAGTTAGTATAATTGTACAATTTATCTGAAATAATGGTATAATTTAATTTCTATACATATATTATAACGTGGCCTTTAATAATAATCCTTTCATCTTTGTCAAATCGTATTGTATTCCAACTTGACCCTAACGAGGTACCTTCATTTAAATCTGACTAAGCACAAATCCCTTAAAATACTTGTATGATACACTTTATATTAAACGTTGCGTTTCGGGCTCTAATAAAACATTTTACGTGGGTAACTTAATTAAGTCAAAGTAAGGGGTTAAAATATAGCCGAGTTGGTTAGCATCGACCCACAATATACGTAAACAAGCAGTAGACATTCTCAACATTCATAATACTTAAATGTGTTTGTCCGGAACTAGGGTTGTTACTGTTGCATTGTCAAAATAAAGTGTGGTCAAAAATATAATTAAAAACTATTACTTTCTGTATACAACATGTATGAATGTCAATTTATTTTATTGTATTACGGCATTCAGAGCTATGATTAGGTGTCAAGAAATGGGGTTCTTCAGTAAATTACTCTTAATTTTATTCTTTTCAATAATTATATCACTTGTAACTTTTCAATTCCCTGCTATGGTTGGGTACGAACGCTTTAATAAACAAAATTTTTATTTCACATCAAATCTACAACGTCAAGGTGACATAAGAAAAAAAACATGCGCTTAGAATACAAATGTTTTATGTTCCAATTCGATACACAGGGTATTTCTATATAGTCACGTAAGCTAATTAGTGCTAAATATAATATATTTGTTATCTAAAAAGTGTTCCTGTCCATTTCATACTTGTCAAAATATTCTCTGCTTTGTAAACTTGGCCAACCGAGCACCACTGCGCGAGCTCGAGTGCTAATGGAAAATTTTCAGTATGATCTAAATGTGTTCTTCCCAATACATCGAGTAAAACGTGCTTTTGTGCGTGCGGCGATGTGTCGCAATCACTACTGTGAGTTACATTACTGCTTATTATAATATGTTCCCTATATTGTGGCGTAGGGCCCCGCTTGCAGATTTATATGCGAGTAATAAATATAGACTAATTAGCCTGTACGGCGTGTTGCGGGTTTTAACACGTGATCATAGGAATTTGCGGTGTTCGACATAGCAGTGAGATGTCGGATTTAGAAATGCGACTAAAGTATCCATTGATGAGTCAGTAAATTTGTTAACAATTTTACGTAATAGAAACTTCTTATAATGCTCTATATAATTAGACGAGGAGAGATTTTGTAAAACAAGTGTTAACTGATAGATATGTTGTGTTCTTGACCAGACAAGCGGCGTGTTAACCCAACAGGGCGACTAATACAAAAGTGAATAGTTCAATGTCAAAGGTGACATTTACTGGTTAAATTTAAAAATTTTAATATTAATGTATTTAATATAATAAAACGATATATGCATTATATGTATTCAAAATCCCAAAGGGGTTTATGAGGTAACGCGGCATTTATTTATTGAGGATTAGGCCCCGCTAGTAATAAGTCTCGTATCACTGCGTACTATTGCTGAGTTATTGTGATCACTTCCTCTTTTGAAGTTGACTGCCTCTACATATGCCTTGCAGATATCGCACGCTAGTTATAACAGTTCTTCCGGTTTTAGTAGGTGAGCTCCCATAGGACTACATTTATCCTGCTCGAGACAAAATGTGTAAATTTTAGAATCATGTATTTACAAGTATAACGAATCTTGGTGATCTAGCAAAGTATATATTTAAAAACCTTTACTGAAAAGACGTATTTTAAAATTATTTTAATCTAATTTAAAGGTAAAGCATGCCACTGACCGATAGATCTCCGCCGTAGAAAGGGTGTATGACGAAGGTCTCGTTGCCTATGTGGATGACACCGGAGACTCCGTTGCACGTGTGGAAAGCTGCGGATGCTCCCGGATAGTCTTTCACAGTGCCGTGGTAGTAGCAGTGCTCGATTTCCTGGAGACAAAATAAATTTATTTATTTATTTATCCATTGATTGGGCTGGTTTCAGGACCCCACCACCCTGTCTGTTCTGTTTAACTCATGGCTATAGGAGCACCATAGGAGTTTGCGCATGGAACAGAATTTTTTTTTATGTACGAAGGCGGCAGACGAGCATACAGTCCATCAGATGGTTTGTGGCTCATGGATATCCGCGATACATGCCAACATCAGTCCAAAATGACAAACGCCGGCATGCCCCGGATGCGCTGCCTACCTTTGAAGATATATGGTAGGAATGGATTTGGAGAAGGGGTTGGGAAAATGGGGAGGGATGGGATGGGAATGGGCTCTGGCACATTTCACTCACTACCGAAACACGTGCGTGCATTAGGGAAATAAGATAAAGTGGGAAATGCAGTACATTTCAAGGTCGAGCGCGCCCAGCGGCTGTTGGATTGCAGCGTGCATTCTCCCCCTCTGCATAGTTCCCCCTCTGAATAAGTTCTATGCAGCTATAAATATAAAAAAAACGCTTATAGGGGTTTTATACTCACGTTTACTAATATATAGTTAGAGCTTCGTTTATTTATCTGGGGGTCGCGACCCTCACGGGGGTTGTCGTCATATATACAGGGAGTCACAATTGATCAGGAAAACTTATGTACTTATGTATACTTATCAGAAGTACTTATGTACGAGAAAAATAATCTTATATTAAATAATGATTTGTAATCAAATATTAAACGGGAAAAGTATAATTAGAACTACGTGGGACCGCTTGCTCGTCCGCCCTCTTCTCTATAAAAAAAAAAACCTACATTAATATGCTAGGAATGCTAGGAATTAACAAAGTATTATTGCCCAAGGGAATATTTCCCATAGTGAGGTGAACTTTAACCTAATCTTATATTACTGTCTGTTCCAGTTTTGTACAAAATGTAATCATCTTCATTGACAGTAATCTTCTTCCAATTGAGACCACCAAAAAACTTAAAATGAAAAAGGGCGAAAATTCAATAAAATATTTTAAGGGAGAAATTTCTTACTGTGAAGTCTCCTAATTTGTCATTCACAAGTATCGCCCTTTTATAGAAAGGGGATGGAAGTAAATGACAAGTTGGGCCACGAAATAAGCGGACTGTGTAATTTCGTACTTCCGAGCCTTGGAAGAGGAAATAAATATGGAAACAAGTTTCAATTGTGTACTGCGAAATGTAGGGTATTCTTGAGACCAATTCGTTTCGCACTCCGTGACTGATAGTGCTCACAAATAAATATCTATAGATAAACAAGATAAGTGACTCCTCGGCTGTGCGGTATAAGGGGTACGGAGGCGGAACAACGTGTGGATTGTGCGAAGAGCGCCCCGCCCACGTACCCCTTCAACCAAGCAGGCGATACATCACTTATCTTGTTAGTCTATAAATAATTATAGATACTCATTTCTACTAATTGTCAATTAAGAGGGACCCTTCGTTATATCGGTTCGAGAATCACAGAGTAGAGATTCACAGGATGCAGAATCGATATCTCCCCTTTTCAATGTTATCATCAAGTATGTATTGTGTACTCAGAAACGGATTAAGAACTATATGGAATTTGTGCACTTTTAGTAATAGCTGCTTGTAGAGAGGCGGACGTAATTAGAGAGACATTCTCTATCAGTCGATCGATGGTTAAATGTGAAAAATTATACCCCTAATATCCTACCCTACAAAATATTTTTATGTATTCTTTATGATTATCCACTTTAAGACTAATAAGAAGTAGTTTAATAATAATAATTGTAAGAATAAGAATACCACATTTAGCTTTATTAACTTTTATTAACTCATACAATATATTTTACAAATTTATTATCTCAATACAAAAAAAAAAACAAAATAATACAAGCTATCCTAAAATCGCTCATTTAAAGGCCTTAAACCTAAAAGCCCAATTTAGGCTTTCTTTTTTGCGTTCCACTGCGCTGCCAATTATGGTGGGCAGAATGGACTGGCCAGAGCAGCAAGAAATCGGTGAGGCTTCGTTCATTCACTCGTCCGATTGGAACGGTGAAACTAATATGTTCCATTCCGTTCTTCTTCATTCAATTGAACCCGTGAAGTCGTGCCTCGCGTGGCCATTTTAGGACGTTATAGGAAAAAATACTTTGTTGGCAGGCGGTAGTCATAAAGGCAGATGTCGCTGAGAAGGTATTATCCAACACCATTCAAACAAATATCACGCTTACTAAAAGAACTTATAAACACACAAAAACACTAGATTCTCTAGATATAAACGTTTTTGATTTTAGATGATTTTAGAGTTTTAGATGCAATAGTTATTAAAAAAGTCTGGAGTGTGTGATCCACCAATTCGCATTGAGTCAATTCATATGGGTTTATTCGCGTCAAATCGGTAGGCAACTCGTTACAACCCAACCATTAACAGCGTTAGCAAACGACCATTTACGATAAATCTAAGAGTTACCGATATTAGTGCGAGCGAACGTTGTTCTTTTGTATGGTATGTCACACATAGTACAGTTTAGTTAAAGGCTGAATTCCCATTAATTAATCTACGATAACAAACAACCGACAGCGCCCCCTATTAGAACAAACTTAATCTGCTAAGTAGATTTCTTAAGACGGAAACTTTTTTATTTATCTTTAATTCAGAGAGTTCTGAACTGTTGTGGTACATACTAAAAATAGGTGGATTTGATTGTTGCGCTACTTGTTTCAATTAGCGATCTCAATGTGAGTCGAGTACTACCATGTTCAGGATCATGTTACGTTTTGATTTTTTTTGATTAATTATTGCTAGGAGCTAGGAACCCCCAAAAATCGAAAAAAATACGTGATGATTAAACGCCGCCAAAAAGAAGCCCATTGTGTAAATTTAATGAACAAAATAAATAAAATCTATGCATTTTACGTACGATGCGTGTACCTGTTTCGGTAGTGAGTGAAATATGCCAGAGCATATTGCCATCCCGTTCTATCCTATACCTTCCCATTCTCCCGACTATTTCTCTAAATAAATTCCTACATCGCTTCCGCACATCCTCACGCTCAGGCTCGTGACTGTTCAAGAGACTCTCGTCCTTGACTCTCAAGGTTTTAAGACTTCCAAGCATTATAAAAAGAACTATAAAGCTCGTGAGCGTTTCACGCTTGACAATTAAAGGTTTATCACTGACACAACGCCTGCGCGTCGAGCGCTCAGCGCTTACAACACTTTGCCATCAGTCGTATTAAGGACCACGCGCACTAATCGACCAGGATCACCATCAGAGCCCACACCGACCAAATGGTGTATTGTAAAACACGATGTTTTACAAGTTGGTCAGTGCGCGGCTACTGATCGTGGTCGTGGCCGCGTAGTCTGTGATGTCCCTTAAGTTATAGACTAAGTAGGTTCTTTAGTTTTAGTTTAGTTTTATTTCGAAGTTCCTTTTTAGTTTAATTCCTTTATTCATTAGTGCCGTTTTAAAAAAAATGTTGTATCCTTTTTGTTCTTACTATTGTAAGTAATGTTTTTTTCCTTCATATATGACAATGGTGCAATTAGCACATTCTGCCAGTGTCAAGTGTTTTTCGTAATAACAATTTCAAAGTGTAAAACGTACTCTATCAATGTTCAATCCCGTCGAAGAAAGTCAGGAGTCGCTCAGTGATTCAATAGTAGGTTTACTGAGGACAGAAGAGGACTCTTTGTAAGTACACGAAAAACGCAGCCCCACGCTTTTATTTGATTATCACAGACACCACGCACGAAAAATACCTTGACATTTGAAAAACTTTCACTAAACTCCTAATTACACATTTTTTACAATAATCAAACAAAAACTCAACGTCACTTCTCGACTTCCCGCCGAAAAATCCGTCAGTAGGTATTGTTGTGACTGTTTTAAATACGATTTGGCACTTGTTGTATGTGATATTATCGAACCCAAGAAATAAACCTAATTGCTGATATGAAATTTGGTTAAAAATTTAATGTAAATGCAATAAGATAAAGAAAAAAATAATAATTAAAAGAAAGAAATTAGGCCAAAAGCCCTAAAAAGCTTTTATTGTATATCAGAGATATAATATAGATATTAATTGTATAGAGATATAATTAATATCAACGAAAATAAGGAAAATAGGAAAACGGGCGCCATGTTTGGTTCTTTGAAATTTGAACACCTCAAACAACATTGATATCGTTCATCATTTTAAATAACGGTATTATTATAACGAAGTATCTTTAATAAGGAAAAAATAATTAAATTCGCTATCCATCAGTCTCTCCGAGGTAAAACGGTATCTTTCAATTTAATATCTTAAAGGACAAAAACAGCCCGGGAGTCGGATCACAAAAACATTGAAGCGTAAAAAGTGTCCCTCCCACAGCAGTTTCTCCACAACATAGTGGAGAAACAGTAGTCGTAACCTTGTTCAGGAAATATTATAATTACGCTTGCATAATTACTGCTTATAGCTCGAGCGATTAAATACTCAATAATAAATACTATTAATATTATTAATAGTAATAGTTATTATTACTTAATTATTATTAATACTCACACGCTAATAAACTCAATTCCATTCGATTCTAGGACTTATAACTAAGATACCGACGGGTATGTATATTTTCGATTTCGGAAAAAATCAACTACATTTCGACTCACGATGGATCAACACCATTAGTTAATAAACAGTGGACATTTTTGGACTAACTGGTGGCGATATTTTAACAGATCAAAATGATTGGTCCAAATGACACAAAATTTGGTATATTACATATGTCGGTTTGGTTCTAGATTATTCATTTAAACAATCATAATTGTGAATATGTTTACATGGAATTGTGATCATTAAAATATAAATAAATAAATAACGCCACACTCAATGGCCCACACTAGGATTCCCTGTGTCGTGGTTCCAGAGACACATGACAAACACAAACACACATCCAGAACCGAACATACATTTGTCTTTTTTTTATCAAATGTATGTCCGACCGGGAATCAAACCCGGGACCTTTTGCACAGCAAGCAGGGTCCACTACCAACTGCGCCAATCGGTCGGTCAAAACATAGAAACATATAGAAAACATAGAAACAAATCGTAAGACACGAAACTCTTAAAACAAAGTAAATGTCATTAAATTTATATATTATGCCACAAAACTCAATAAATTAATAACAATCACGTTCGTGTTTATATAAAATTGTATTGTATTTATGTATGGCCTACGTATGTTTGAAATTGTTAAATTTTTTTTTTTTTATATACAAGAGGTGGCAGAGGGTCACCATTTGGCAAGTGGTCGACCAGGGGGAATGCGGGTACGCTACCGATCTTGCAGATTCCTATTCACAGCCCTAGAATGTAGTTTAATGGAAAACCTTAGTTGGCAGTTAATCCCGCAACTTTCTGGTTCATTTTCTAAAGTGTCTTTGTAATTGTACGCAGCAGATATTCATCAAGGTAATATACCCTCTACCACTCATGGCGTTGCCAACCTTAGTTATAAGGACCGAATCGTGAGAGGTGCGCGCCGTACTAGCGTGGGCTGTTTCCGGCACGCACTTTTTGTAACTTCCTACAATTTTTTTTTCATCTCTCGCCATTTATCAAGAAAATGCGGACCAACCGCCTTTCGGTGACGAGAGCTGCGATGATAAAAGCTAAAGTTGGCATCAGATTGAAGAACTTTTCAGAACATTCTCCATTATAAATGAGATAAATGCAGATAGACATTATACCTTCCTATATCACTTACACTTGAATTTATGTAGTTTTAAGAAATAAAAAACACCCGGAAGCCATATGTGATAATTACATACGATTGTTATGTTATTGGGAAGTGGTGTCGGCCGGCTTTAGATTAACACCATCCCAATATTCCCCTGGGTATTGTAAAAGACGATTAAAAAATAAGAAAGCCGTTGCCATGAGGTCCCTAAGAGAGTGGTCTCGCTAATACGATTGGCCAGCGTGGCGTTTAAAGAGCATACATGTACCGGTAGGTCCACATGTACCTACCGGACAATATGCACGGGGAGGCCCGTTGGAGTGGACGATAACAGGGGAAGTTTACGGTTTATCTAATTTTACATTCATTTCATGAAAGTTCCATTTGCATGGGAGATTTGCTACTGTTTTTGAACTTAGTGCTGTCACTCTCCCTTCGTCCCACTCGTCAAAACCTCATCCTCATTTATGCGACGGGATTAATCGACGTCTATGGCAATAACATTATCCCGGGGAAAAATTCACCCCGTAATAAATTTATGTCTTAACAATTTCGGCGCGGAGCGTTCTTGCCTCATTCATCATGCCGGGAGTTGGTTGACAGCAAGAAACGTTGTTAAGTTTTCTTGCCACTCGGTGGTTTTTTCTCGCACTTTTATTGTGGAACTGTGCTGCTTTGAGATCTTTGTGCAGTTCGCATTTGAGAATACGCCCGGATAATTTGTGCATGTTATCGTCGTATCAGTTAGAAACACGACTAGTCAGTCGTATTATTATTATCCCTTGTAGTCAATAAATCACTCGAATGTGTAGACTTACCTATTGCTGTGTTATTCAAAGGGTGTGTGGATTTCGAGCATCCGTCTGTCTTTTCTCTTTCCGTATTTAGCCTTATGCGACCAGTTACCCGGAGTAGGCCTCTTTCAACTTTAATTTTATTTATTTAATAATTTATTGAATTTTTTTTTTTTATAGACTAGTGGGCGGACGAGCAAGCGGTCCCACGTGATGGTAAGTGTTACCGCCGCCCATGGGCACCTGCAACACCAGGGGGCATGCGGGCGCGCCGCCAACCTTGCAAAATCCTATTCACAGCTCTCTTGAAGAACCCCATATCGTAGCTCAATGGAAAGACCTCTTGAGGCAGTTCGTTCCATAGCCTACGGGTTCGCGGTATAAAATAGTTTTTGGACCGCATAGTGCGCGACACCTCCGTATCGAGGAAATGCGGATGGACCGCGCACTTCTGTGACGGGAGGTGCGGTTGTAGAAACCCGAGGTGGGAATTATATTAAACAATTCTTCAGAGCATTCCCCATTGTACAGGCGGTAGAACACACAGAGAGACGCAACGTCTCTCCGAATGCTGAGGGATTCTAAACGGCCCTATATAACAAGAAAATAAATAAAAAGAAAGAAAAGAAAAGATGTACAAACGGCACGCTTATCTTCTGCGGAGATTTTTTCCAGCAGACCTGATGAAGTGAAATATAGGTCAAAATATTGGTGAGTTCGTATAATTCCTATCCTGGGCAGTTAGGGTTCAGTTACCACCCTTTTAATGTCGTCCTTGACCTCATTTGCGGTCTCCCTATAAATCTTTTCCTGCCCCATGGACTTCAGTCTAGCACTCTTTTCGCACTACAAGGCAGACTTCTAGGCAATATGTCCCACTGTACTAACTGTATTAACGTGAACAAAACGCAGACCAGTGGGACATGTTGCCCATCGTTCTGAAACTTGATGAAACCATCATCAAAATTGTGTTTTGATGCTAGTTTCCGAACATTGATGCTAGATTTCGTGCAGTTTTTACAAACATTTTGAAAAACTTTATTTATTTATTCAATATTTTTAAATCACACGAAACATGGTTATACGTATTGGTGGATATAATAATATAAAAGTACTCGTGTTTCGCCTGTGTGTGTAAGGTGAGTTAACCTATAGTCTCACAAAGATTTAAATCTGTAAGACTAGCACTACCCCTTACAATCTCCTTAACACTATAGAATTTATGAACAGATAATAATTTAACTATTTTATCTTTCAATAACTCTTTGATGTTATCTGGCGATTCATTCAGTACTTTAAATGACATTTCCAAATATCTTTTTTGATAAAACATGTGATGTTTGATGATTTGAAACATTTGATGATGCGGTGGTGGACAACAGAAATCTATTTAGATTACTCGTGCGGATAAACGTCTGGAACGTCTTGGCGCGTGGAAAAATGTGAATATCTTATAACAAACATGACTATAAGATATATAAACAGAGACATATAACGGAAGAGGTGCTCGTAGTATCTTCAAATTTTCAAACACAAGTTTTTACGATTCATTATATGAAATTCCAGCTATCGTTCTTATACGTTTTTTTTTTAGCAGTAAAAGCCCTATTAACATCATTAGACGTACCCCAAAGCAACAGATTTCATACTTCAGAACCGATTTAACGTAATCGTAATAAGTCATAAGGGCTGTTTGTTCTAATGCAATAAAACTTATACACCTCTATTTATTATATTGCAAACTTTTTCAAGGAGTTACAGTGAAATCAACGAGACATGAGCTTTGCCGATGCACACCGATGTGTGAGTGGGTGCCGAATTGTCCAATCTGATTGTGAAAATAATTCGCACTGTACACTATCGATGTGTATTCACACAAACGCAAAGCTCATGTCTCGTTGATTTCACTGTTGCAGTAACACTTTCTATCAAAATGGTGCTTGTATGATAGTTGTATGACTTGGGTGGTTTTAACGCCTGCTTTATATTCATTCACTGCTCGGAGTCTGTATTTGTAACTACGACAAAGAGTTCGCTTTAGTATTGAATGTGAAAACGGAAAGTAGAGAGCACGATGGAGAGGTATGATTCCATATGTGGTATTCACGGTGTGAATTCCAGGAATACATAACCCTAACCATAATAATCCACTATTCGTGGTCTTGTTATTATTAAGGTTATAAGAACTGAATCTTGGGAAGTACATTCGTAGATTTTTTTCGATATATTCGATTTGAGAATACATACTAGATATGTTACATACTCGTAGAAGCACTCTAGGGCAGGCACGTTGGAGTGTAATAGTGTTCTAAGTTCAGTAACTCTTGAATTGTTCAACTCATACGTGTTTTGAAAATGGAACATTCTTATAGCACTTAAGTTTCGAATTTAACTTTTTAATGAACCCCCCCCCCCCCCCCCTCATTTGCGTTTCTTTTATAGGAACGTCACCTAGTCTATTCCCATATTGATGCTTGACTTCCTATTTACTTTCATCTCTGTCTCTACATCACTTCTCTCCTTTCTAGGACGTGCCCTACCGCATCACACTGGTTCGTCGTAGGGCAGTTTCAATAGTTCTCTCTTCTTGTGAGCTAACCGATCGATCGACTAGCCGACTATAGAAAAAAATATATACAGCTACAAAGGAATTTGAAATGATTTAGATGCCCGCTGTCTTATACGAAATTAAAAACTCGCAGTTTCTTGTTATTTATACTCGTATATCGTCATCTCGCTTGACTAGCGTGACGTTTTAAAGCCATACATCTCTCGTGCACAAGGCCCATGCCTCAGGAGACCCATGTCCAACAGTGGACACAAAAGGGGGTGGTTACAGTTATTGTAGGTCGAAGTAACCACTTGCCATCATGTAAACAATGTGCCGAACTATTTTTTAATTAAAAGGTTAAATAACATTGCGATAAGCAGTGAGAAAATTACAGAGAACTCTGGCGTAAATCAATACATATAATAAAACAGTAAAAGACTTAATTAAAAAAATGTAGGTCTTTTTACAAGGTACAGAACCTAAAATAGTAGGTTTTAAAATTTATGTCTCTATGTTTGTCTGTCTGTATGTCTGTTTATTTGAGCATGACGTAGAAACTCCTGAACGGATTTTGATCCCGTTTTCACTAATGTATATGTACATGCAAATGAAAACTGGTATATGTATCATCTTCATAGGATACAAGGACGTAGAGTTATAGAGGAAAATAAAAAATGACTTTTATTACAGTTACTTGAAAACTACTGTACGGAATTTCATCCGTGAAATTCATCATGTCGGTGCTTTAAAAATCTTTTACAGTTGCTTAGTGCACGTGAGCGAAGCCGCGGGTAGAAGCTAGTAATTAATAAGTCAGCATTGCTTGAAACCGCTGAAGGCCATGTCCAGCAGTGAATACTAAAATGATTGGTTACGATTATATTACTTATTCTATAAATATTCCAAGCAAGTCTTTCCGACCTAATGACCTAATTAATCATTGAAAAGTCTCACAACACCATACATAATACACAAGACAGTGCCAAAGGATTTCACTAATTAGTCTCGGAAGAAAGAGACAAAAGATGAAATTCTAAAAGTAATTTAAAACAGTTAGATAATTTTAGCTTGAAAAATGGAACAGTGAAACGCGTCGGTGAAAATTTCATTAATTTCTTCTGTCACAACAAAGGGTGATAGCGCGGACGATAGTTACGAAGTGTTTTGAAAAATGATGTAAACTAGAATGTATCGTGTAAAGAAATTAAGTTCGTTTTTATTTTTTTGTTGCATCGTAGTTTCGAAGATTCAATTTTTGTTGCATCGTAGTCTCGAAGATTCAATTTTTGTTGCATCGTAGTCTCGAAGATTCAATTTTTGTTGCATCGTAGTCTCGAAGAAAATTTTTTTGTTGCATCGTAGTCTCGAAGATTCAATTTTTGTTGCATCGTAGTCTCGAAGATACATTTTTTGTTACATCGTAGTCTCGAAGATTCAATTTCTGTTGCATCGTTGTCTCGAAGATTCAATTTTTGTTGCATCGTAGTCTCGAAGATAAAATTTATGTTGCATCGTAGTCTCAAAGATTCAATTTTTGTTGCATCGTAGTCTCGAAGATAAAATTTTTGTTGCATCGTAGTCTCGAAGATAAAATTTTTGCTGCATCGTAGTCTCGAAGATAAAATTTTTGTTGCATCGTAGTCTCGAAGATTCAATATTTGTTGCATCGTAGTCTCGAAGATTCAATTTTTAGTTTGATGTTACCACCTTCACCCATTTGATATAAACCGCTTAATTGTGGTTTATGAGACATTTGCAAATTGGTTTCGTTTAAAACCGTCTTCTTTATTTCTTTTTGTTTTATAAAAAGGAGGTGGCAGACGAAATATATGCCAACATTAGTCCACAATGACAAACTTTGGCACGCGGCCGGATGCGCTGCTTACCCTTGTTGATGGATTTGGAGAAAGGGTTGGGAACATAGGAAGGGATAGGATGGGAATGGGCTCTGGTATATCTCCCTCACTACCGAAACACGTACGTACATTTTTTTTATCTACGAAAGCGGCAGACGAGCATACAGTCCACCTGACGGTAAGTGGATACTGTCGCCCATAGACAACCGCGATACATACCAACATCAGTCCAAAATGTCAAACGTTGGCACGCTCCCGGATGCGTTGCCTACCTTTGGAGGTATAGGAATGGATTTGGTGAAAGGGTTGGGAAAAGGGGAGGGATATGATGGGAATGGGCTCTGGCACATCTCACTCACTACCGAAAAACGTACGTACATTAGGGAAATAAGATAAAGTGGGAAATGCAGTACATTTCAAGGTAGTAATCGTTATTTCAATTGATATTAATGTGGTATTGTGGATTGGACGAGGAACGATTGCTACTGAATGAACTATGAATGTAGGGATGTAAGTGAATGGATCGAGTGTAAAAAAGGAGTTAGACGACGAATGGCGGCCGTGACAGTTTCATTACACGAAGCTCTGTGTAAAATTTAGTTTCTGGTAATTATACAGGTGATTTTAACTTGAAAAGCCACTTTATTTACGACCCCGGTACTACATTAATCCTTATTAACAGTCATTTTTAAATCAGTTAGCATCTTCGCTTTAACTTCCGAATGCACATGGATTGAATCAGTTCAAAACATCCACTGAGATCAGTTAATACTCAACAGATATTGTTTGCAACGAAACCGATTTGAGAATTTACTTTACTGGTTACTTTCAATTTACTGGTTAGAAATTTATTAACCGGTTTATTTTAAACGGAAACCGCCAGCGACATCAGTTTCGAATTTCTACGATTCAACTGAAGGGCACAATTCTTTCTATTCACTAGGAGGTTTTAAGCCCTAATCCACAACGCCGGCTCTGTACGGATTGATGGATTCATATGCTCCAGATTTTTTAATTCCTGCATGCGCAGGAGGTATCCTCACTATGTCTTCATCGAGTGAACTCAAGTAACTAAAGTCCGTGGTAACGATGGTACGGGGATTTGAATTTTTATTTTATTTATTCAATCATAAATTCCTTCTACATTGAAATATGTCCCGCCAAACTGCGCAATGCCCTCGGTTACTATAGTACATTTCTTGTGTATTTTAATCTATAATATATCTATAATATGAATCTCTAATATATTGTATACTTGTTATGCGTATATTATTAATATATAACAATCCACTCTGGAATCTTACAATTCAACATTAGTATTAACATTATTATTTTCTTTTAACTGAATTCTAGTGAGTATGTTCGTAATAAGGTCCCCGGGAAGCTCGTTGCATAGTGATTAGATAAACCTAGGCCCTAGGCTATCACCGCTCTACGATTAACGTGATTAACGTGTTAATAAAATAGTTATACTTAAGGTAAGGTATTTGCATTTTGTCTTTTCTCAATTTTTTCCCATACTTTACGGATAAAAGAAGGTCAAAATTTTTCCTGCCTACCTACGGATCTCTAAAGACCTCAGGGGCAAGAATGATTGATGGTGTCATACCTCAAGTCTCGCGGTGAAATAAATTAAATTAGGTGTGACAAAGAGAAAAGTAGCCGTGTTATTATTTTTGAAGGACTTTAACAAACCCCAGTGAGACTCGAAATGGTTTTTAACTTCCCTAATCAACTTTAAGACACTGAGTGGCTCAATAGCTTAAGGAAGGTGTTTAATATAATTGTTTTTTTTAAAAGACGACCACTTTTCTCTAAGTCATAACACACATTCTGCCTTATTTTTATTAATTTGTATCTTACGTATCTATCTTTTTATAAGTATGTAAAAAAATAAACAAATAATGATTTCTGATCTATCTATATCTATCTATCTATATCTACGCCGAATACTTAAGTACTCTGGCCATATAGTACGAAGAGACCCAAATAATTTAGAAAAACTATTAATAACGCTCAAAGTAAAAGAGCGCGAAGTAGGGATGTAAAAAAACAATCACTTTATATTTTAACCGATTATTTATTAAAAAAGAACGATTTTTATTACCCGAGGTGTTTTTTTAATTCAATTAAAAAATTACCACAATCGATTATTTATGTTTAAGAAATGATTTATTTTAAATAGATTATTAAGGAACAAGAAAATAGTCGATTGTCTGAAAATCGATTTTTTAGCCATTTGCTACATTGCTAGCGCGAAGAGCTATGTGATAGACTGACCAAGTAACTAGGACTCAATATTCCGGTGAACAAGACGCTCCACGACGCCACACTTCGCAATACGTGGAGGATGATCGTCGACAGGCTTCCTCGGCAGAGTCACGATCCTCAACATTGAGGAAACGACCATAGAGAGAGAGAACGGGTCTATCCGTTTAGTCGACATTGGGATTCAGCCGAAGTTAGAGTCCGGTCGATCCACATATGATTAAAAAGAAGATGGCGGTGGTCTCGTTAATTTAATTAGTATACAAAATTGTAAAAGGGTGAAAATAAAACGTATACTTCATCAGCGAGTGACGGAAATAACTACCATCCGGCCTGGGGTTAGTCTAGTCACACTCTCTATATAGATAGATATATATCATATCATATCTATACATATAATAAAATCGTAGGAGAATGTGTCTGAACATGAAAAATTTTCCAAAAAAAGTGATTGCAATATAATATACTGATGATGTACACGGGGAACTCTGAAAGTTTTGCGAAAAACCAAAAAAATGTGCGACGCGTTTAAATTTTTTTATTATTTTTTTTAAAGTACTCTCCACTTGCATCTGTACAAAGTTTCATGATTCTGCACCAATTTGAAAAAATTTTTGCCACTCTTCTTTAGTACCTCTTTCACAGTTTCTTCGAATATAGCCAGCGCGTCATCCGGCGACGAAAACTGCTTCCCATTTAGTTGTGATTTTTTTTTTTTTTATGGACGAAGGTGACAGACGAGCATACAGTCCACCTGATGGTAAGTAGATACTGTAGCCCATAGACATCCGTGATACATGCCAACATTAGTTAGAAATGACAAACGTTGGCACGCCCCCGGATGCGCTGCCTACCTTTGGATATAGGAATGGATTTGCAGAAAGGGTTGTGGAAATGGGGAGGGATGGGATGGGAATGGGCTCTGGCACATCTCACTCACTACCGAAACACGTACGTACATTAGGTAAATAAGATAAAGTGGGAAATGCAGTACATTTCAAGGTAGTCTTCTGTGAGAGAGGGGTAACGTGGCCAGTCGAGTGCGCCCAGCGGCTGTTGGATTGCAGCGTGCACTCTCCCCCATATAAATTTAATTTTGGGAAACAAAAAATCACAAGGTGCCAAGTCGGGACAAGAAGGATGGCTTAAAAGTGTAACCGGGGTACTGTGCAAAAAGTCCTTTGTATTAAGTGCTGAGTGAGCGGGCGCATTATCGCGGTGCAGTTGCAGTCAGCGGAGACCTGTGTTTGGACGGTTGTTCCTCACTGCAGCAAAAACGTTTGGCAAGCACGTAGCTTCTGCGTTAATGCTGATTTGTTTTCGTAAAGGTACAGATACGTTGTGGCTAAAGAAAAAGGTTAAAGAAAAAAACTAGTGATTACTCCTTATCCGGCGCTTCTTGCACTCTTCAATTTGGTAGGCGTTGGTTCACTTTGAGACATCCAAACACTTTGTTTGATGCTTTATTCTGGATCATACTGGTAGATCAGACAATTACCAGATCAGACCTTCTCGTCAGGACATGTCCATGTAATATTTCATACACACTTCCCCATCCAATCTGTAATCTTTCCTAATCTTCTCGTATGTAATTCGCCTGTTTTCACAAATACAATTTTTCACAACCACCAAGTTTTCAACCATAACAACACTTAAGGGCGACCGCTTCTTTCTTCGTCAGCCATACTTAGTCGACCACGCTTAAATTAATTATCCCAAGGATATCCACGATCGCCTTAGAAGGGCACTTGTGTGAAAATACCATTTGAAGTCTATTAAAAGAATCTTCAGGTTTTAAAGAACATTTAAAATCATAGAATTATAGCGCAGAAATGTTCACGTTGAATATCCATTTTGTGATGAGAGACGATATTTTGATTCTGAATACTATCTGAGTAGTCTTGGAGTCTTGAGTAGAGCATCACGCAAAAACCACTAGACTGATTTTAATGAAACTTGGCATAGTTATAGCTTATATAAAATTTAGGGCAAATTTCATCCAGATCTATTATAAAGTTTCCATGCAAACGAAGTTGCGGGTATCAGCTAGTAAGTAAATATAATTTGTAGTTCGAGCCCACCAGATAACGCTACAGCGCAAAATTTTATGTTAACAGTGTCTTGTAATTTCCAAACGAATTATTTGAAAGGCTGTATACTGAAAATATATAAACAAAGTTTCTTTTCAAACAATAAGAATAAATCAAACCAACTTTAAGGTAAATTTTCAACAAAATTGCCAAGCAGTTTGAAGTCTTTTTGAAGTTGTAAACGATAATAGTTATAAGCGGTATTCGCTAACCTTTTGGGCAGCGTTCATTACTGTTAACTTAGTGCGTATTTAGTTCAGTTAATTTTCACTGCGAAAGAATAAATTAACTATTAAATGCATAACATACGAGTACCCTCGTTAGTCGTGTTATCGATACCACCACTCCATGTGTTTTGTTCTTTCCACTCCATCTTTACCGTTTTAATTCTTCGACATACTTTAATAAGTATTTTTGAGTATGTTTGAGTAGTTTCATTATAAACATCAGTCTCTTAATTTGGAGTCAATTTATACAGTCCCTAAAATGCTTAAGACTTTTATTTACAAACACATTTTTTATTCGCTGGCGTGTCAATGGAAGAAAATACGCGAAACTTCAAAGATCTTTGTAGGAGATAATTAAAATGTTATTGTGTTACTTTTCCCGGTCATGTCAAGCGTGAAGGAGGTAAATATGAAAGGTGAAGGATGATTTTCATGGGTTCCTTTTGATTTGTTGTTTGATCAAAAAGGTAGTTACATTGTTAAATTTACAAATTGGGTAAACGACCCCATTATTTTTGAGAATCAAAAATTAACAGCAGAAACAGGAAACAGGGTATACAGAATAAGTGGAATATTTTTGTAGAGATATGTGGCAAGTTATAGAAGTTGATTAATTGGTTATCGGAGAGTGATATTTTGGGGTCAAGAAGGAATTAGTGATGCGAGGAAGTTTTAACATTCAGTGATAATAATATTGTTGTTTTGAATTAAAATCAAAATATCGAAATTCAAATAATGCTTTACGTCTGGAACGGGTTTTGGTCCTTCGGTAAATTACAGTAAAATTATTAAGTTTTGATCAAAATTATAACTACTTTCAGAAAAGATAATAGTGTATTTAATGTGTACTAGCACTTGCATTATTGTTTCGCCTGCAAGGCGTTCGATTTCCAAAAAAAAAAAATGTCTAACTAAATAGGTATATCTCGATGTCTTCATATAGGGAAGATGGGAAAGCGGAATGAGGTGTTATGGGAATGCTGTATATTCTCAATTCTTATCTAATTAAAAGGGTCTCAACGCGTATGTTTATGTCATTTATTTTACTCGACGTTTTGGTTGGGTTGCACCAACCGTGGTCACGACCTGACTGAAGAGACGGGTAGTCCACATCGAGAGTTGTGAGCGTTTTCATCAAAAACCCGCATTTTTTCTTCATAAGTATTAAGAATATCAGAAGTAACGTCAGACAACTGTGTATGTGTAATGTATGTGTAACATGTAATGTATGTGTGAACAACGCGAAAATCTCAAATGTTATATTCTTAATTCTTCCTAATAGTCATACAAATCCTGATATCTAAATACCAAAGGTGGAAAATGTATTTACAAATGTGCCAACTTTTATATTTTTTTACTGACCTTCCTAAGTATCGCAGATACTACGAGTGTCTATGGGCCGCTTACTACCATACAGATGGTATTCTTGCCAACTATCTTCTCTAAAAATATTTTTTATTCAGTTTAACCCAATGCTCAATACAAGCATATTTTCTATATAAAAATAACTTGCTTTGCCTCTGACCTCGATGGACTAATAACATTAAAAGTTCATGTTTTCCTAACTCCATGATTTGAAAGCAAAAACCGGCTCGACGCTAAAATAGTTTACTTAATTAGTCGCCCAGCAACGGTCTCGCTGTTAATCTACAATTACCCTCCACTTTTCTCAAAACAAGTTACCAAACTACGAATCAGTAAATTAGCGAAGCCTTGAAACAGTCGGACGCCCTCGGAGCATAATTTGGTAAAGTATTTATAGTGTAAACAAATTTGTGGCGGTTTTATAATGATCGTAGAAATTTGTAAAAATAAGTAGTCATTTCTTAGAGGTTCGTAGCAATTTCGTAGAAGAACGTAACATTCTTGTACGAAGTCGCCACGAACCGCTATGATTTCTTAGAGGTTCGTAGCAATTTCGTAGAGGTTCGTAGCAATCGAAACGAACCGCTATGAACGTACGAGTTCGTGCACAATTTTAGAAATTCGTAGAGGTTAGTGACAGTTTCATACAAGCTTAGAGCGATTTTATAATACTATCTTATATTAGGGCTTTAAATATGAAATTGCTGTTTGTTCATAGTGGCAACTTTGAACTTAGTCATCTTGTGCATTGGCTTGGAATTACAATTTAAATTAAATTTAAAGCTATGACATTATTTATCAAAATAACTTATTCATTTTTTTTCCTAGATGTCGTTGTGTTTGCGACAGTTAAAAATTCGCGTTATTTTCGAATATGTTCTTTCGTCGTGGCAGCAATGCAGCACAGACAGCCCGCAATATCAAAGATGTTTACGAACCAAACAACGCAAACGAACGCACGGTGCGTGTTAGGTTTGATCGTTTCTCTTCTGGAAACTTCGACCTCAAGAACAAGACTGGTGGACAACCGGAGACTAAAGTAGATAATGACAAATTGAAAGAAATAGTGGAAGCGGATTCATCTCGAAAGTTAGCAGAAGCCTTAGGCGTAAGTGAAAAACGATATTGATTAATTTGTATCAAATAGGAAAAGTCAAGACGCTCGAGAAGTGGATATGAGCTTAATGAAAGTCAGCTGCAAACACGCTTCGAAGCATGCTTTAATTTGCTGAAATGGCTCAAAAATGAAGGGATTCTGAATCATGTTGTCACTTGCGCTGAGGAGTAAATTATGTATGATAATCGTAAACGTTCGTCACAATGGTTGCACACAGAAGACACAGCCAAACAATGTCCGAAACGTAAACTGAGTCAAAAGAAGCTCACGGTATGGTAAGTATGGTGTTCCTTTGCCCGTATTGTCCACTACAGCTTCTTGAGATCTGGCCTAACAAATAATGCAGATGTGTACTGTGAAGAACTGCTAACTATGATGGACAACCTCGCTATCAAACAACCGAGCCTGGTCAACCGCTCTAGTCTACTGCTTTTCCATGATGACGATCGCCCACACTCTGCACGCCAGGCAGTCTCAAAGTTACAAGAGATTCGACTGGAAACTCTCCGTTACTCACTGTATTCGCCAGACCTTGCCCCTACTGATTTCCATTTTTTACGGAATTTGAATTACTTTTTACACGGGAAAAAATTCAACTCCGATGAGACAGTGAAAAACTCCTTCAGAGAATTAATCGATTCCCGTCTTCAGGAGTTTTATAGCACAGGCATCAATCAACTTTTATTAAAATGGCAAAAGTGCACTGATAATAATGGGCAATACTTCGATTAATTAAATATATAATTTTCATACAAGAAAAGGTATTTTGTCATATAAAAAGGCACTTTCATAGATAAAGACCTCTTACGAGTAAATTCAACCCTGGCTTAAAATTGATAGTAAGCGATAATGACTTAATGGGATCCACTGTTGCTCGAATTCATACAAATTACCTCTTTGCACTCTACACTTATCCTCCGACGGTACGACGGTGAATATCAGGTGGCAACAACACAATTACCCCCTGGCTTGCCAGGGCAGCTACAACAGACCGTCGGGCCTATATAATCCCAAAAATATTACATTCACTAACTCACAATTATAGACTGCGCGACATTTTTATGGCTTTTAAACCTCCCCGTGACGGCAAAGAGGCTCTTATCCTGCAATGGTAGGTACTCTATATGCTGATGTTGATTAATAACATTATTATTACAGCGAAGACAACAACAGCGACGTCAACACAATGGGAAATCATTTTTGTAGCGGCAACTTGTACCAGATATTGAGATATGTCCTCAAAGATCCTATACATTATTAGTCAATATCAGGGTTTAACCGCCCACTTTAAGACACAAGCCTCGCCTAAAATTACTATGAGGTTTCGGGCCATAATACATGACGCGGGCCCAGTACAAATTAATGGACAGTCATTCAGACAGACAACAGTCAATTCAGAATGATATTCAATGGCTGCATTGGAAAAAGTTTATCGAGCTGTTCAGCAGAGGAGGCCAGAGACAGGGCTAAGGGGGATATTGCTGCATCACGATAACATGTTTCCCAAGAAGACTCTTCCCTAAGAACACAGACGTTTATTTAAGAATTTGGTGTCGAAGCCCTAGCCCATCCATCTCATAGTTCTGAATTAGCTCCTTAGATCCTACGTCAAAGAAAAAAAAAAATGATTTTTTTTTCGAACCCCGAAGAAGGTAGCAAGCAGCCTACGAAGCAGCGATTTTTGACCTGTCGGAGGAAAACTGGCATAAATGTTTTCAGAGTTGGCTTAAACAAATGGAAAGGTGTATAGAGCATTATGGGGAGTATTTTAAAAAAAGTGCAATACAAATAATAAAATTCTATAGCTTAATTTTTGTTTGTCTTAAATCTTATATAGCTCGTAGTCACGTAGAACGATTTGAATTGTCAAAGAGCGGTTTGCACACGTTTTGGAACTGAACGGCAATGGTTGAGGAACGGTTCAGGTTTGTTGCGTTATACATTGATTGGTAGAATCAGGTTTTAAAGCAAAGTCGATTGTCTATTGAAACTGAAACACAACTGAAACATTAACAGTAAATGTTAGTAGAATTGGCCCTCTGACATTTTGAAAAGCGTTAAAGAATGGCCATTTTCTTTACGGATGCTCCCTTTTTAGAATTAGAGTAATAGTTCAGGCATCGAACATGGTTGATCAGATTGGGGCCATGTTGAATCTGAAACAGAGTTCGCCAATAATTTCTGCGCGAGCAATCATTACTACTGTAAAAAAAATTCGAAAAACTTTTTTTCCGCTCACACAAGAAAGATCGAGCACATCAAGCATCCGCTCACCCTTACTAAATTAAACAAGGTGGCGAGAAAATTCAATCCAATCTAAACTTCCTTCAATCCAATTTGAATTTCCTCACCTTGCCCTCTTCCCCACCCCCTCCCCTCCGACACCCGGGAACGGCCCGCATCTAAGCAATTTATTTCGTCCCGCCCTCCGGAGCTTATACGAGCCGTCAATTCGCGTACGCGTTCAAACGATTTAGAGTGATCTCACGTTTGTAAGGTTGTCGTACGCTGTACTTATGTTGGTCTGGCGAGCTATTTTTAAATAGATCTTTGAAAAGAATTTGAACGGGAGTGATATTAATAAGAGGTTATAACTAACCTCTTGTAACGCGAAGACCGCACAGTCAAAGGTAGCCCTTTGACTGTGAGGTCTTCGCGGGCTTTGGGATAACAACGCTGCTATCACAAGCTCTGAGGAACTAAAAGAGTGGAGTCGTCAAGTCGTTTGGCCAATGTGGCGTTTTACCGCCATAAATCTCTCGTGCATAAGACAATGTACATAAGGAAGCTCATTTCCAGTAGTGAATGTTTATCGCTGGTTATGGTTTACCTTTCTAATTATTTACAAGCGTCTTGGTTCACGTGAAAATCTGCATTTCATTAAAGTATTTCTATTATGGCCCAAGTTATCGCCGCATAAAGTCTCAGGCCGTAAAGAACTAGAAAAACATTTTGAAATATCTAGAAAATAGGTATATCGTATAACGAAGCAAATAAGTGGCCTCGTCTAGAGCTATGTCAGAATTTTTTTTAAATTTAATATATAATTATTATAGGTATTCGTAGATGATATCTATAGTGGGGATATTAAATATAACTGGAGATGCGATTTTTAATGTATTCAAAGTTTAATTGAGGAAAACGTATCATAAATAAGAAATAAAAAACGAAAGATGAACTAAAGGAACTTGATAACAGGAAAATATTTATGTCGTCGAAGTATTAAAGAAGTATGTGTGATGATATTGTTAGTATAGTGTGCTTCCTTGCATAAAAATAATAGAAAAAAACGATAATAAAAAAAACGAGTTCAGTGTGGGTAGGTGAATCAAAAACGAACGCGACGGAGGGTAGACAGATTTGTCTGTCAATAGCAACAACACCTTCGGCGTTGCATTGCATTACTTAAGTTTAAATGAAATTGATAAGTTTTAATCCACAATCTCACTCCATCCACAGATTTAGTACACACTGAATTTTAATTGAGTTTGATAGAATTTCAGTTGTTTTTCTATTGCGCTACACTGGTAGCTGTCCCCTATTTTAGAAGTGTATTTTCTCAGGGCTTGTGGTAGTGGCCCTTAGTCGTCTTTTGATTTCTTCTATTTTTCTATAGAAGGAAGGCGGCAGATAATTAGATACCATCGATATAGGAATAGATTAGATGTCATATCATACGTTTTTATTAAAAAAATCTGGTTATCAAAAACATGTAGGTCGAGGGGTGAAGCAGATGAGGAAGGGATCATTAAAAAGTCAAATTTGAAACTTAATTACTACGTAATAAGAATGTTCCATTTTCAAAATACATATGAATTAAGCGTTCGGGAAGCTACGCAGCGTCTTCTCGTCCAAAATACCTCAGTGCTTGAAGACGAAGGTCTTCGACCAGTGTGTGTTGCCAGTGATGACCTACGGCACCGAGACGTGGTCTCTGACTATGGGCCTCATAAATAAGCTCACTGTCGCACAGCGAGCTATGGAGAGGGCTATGCTCGGGGTTTCCCTACGTGATCGAATCAGGAATGAGGAGATCCGTAGACGAACTAAAGTCACCGACATAGCCTCTCGGGTTAGCAAGCTGAAGTGGCAGTGGGCAGGGCACATAGCTCGAAGAACCGATGGCCGATGGGGCAGAAGGGTTCTCGAATGGAGACCACGTACCGGCGGACGAAGCCGAGGAGCTGCTACATGGACAGACGACCTCATAAAGGTTGCGGGCACCCGCTGGATGCAGGTCGCTGCCGATAGGTCTAAATGGCGGACAATGGAGGAGGCCTATGTCCAGCAGTGGACGTCCAAGGGCTGAGAAGAAGGTATGAATTAAAGAGTTCGAGAGCTACTGAAGCTATTAGACTGTAACGCGCCTGCCTTAGAGTGCTTGTATAACATCTTTAGTATGTATTCTCAAATCGATGTTAAATACCTAGTTAGTTCACCTATGTTTATATTGTCGTCTATGGACATGCTAATGTCCATGTTTGGATTAAAGTGACATTAATTGAATTTTTGACATTTTTTGTATATTGACAAACCAATTTGTAATATTGACAAACCAAACTAAAACATTTTGCTACTTGATTAAATATTACTCATGTTACGAGTATATATGTATTTAATAGTTCAGACTTGGGGCGTGGCTTAATATTCCTTTTAGATGAAATATCATCATAGTCTTTATCACAATTGTGCACATAGTTTCGTTTTGCAGTATCTAAATGAAATTGTTACATGTTTATTTCCGCAAATGTAAAAAAGTCGAATCCAGATGCGTGGCCCATCTTGGGTGATTTCGAATAGATTAGGGAAAAGTGGGATGGGAATAGATTGGGGAGGATAGATTTTTTTATATAGGGAAAAAAGGTTGCAGACAAACAGACAGTCCATCTGGTGGTAAACCCAAAGGAAAACACAAATTCCCTTACTCAAATTGCTTAAAATGTCTCTAGAAAATATTACTTTAAGCAGGTTAGAAAATTACAGATATTTTAAAGAATATTTAAATTTAAACAGCGTTTATGAGTAACGGGTATCCAGAAGGTATACCTTAATAAAGTTTTCTCCCTTTTAAATAAAAAAACTTCTGTTTTAAACTTAAAACAGATTGTGTTGTGAGAGAAATGTTACTTTCAAGTTCAATTTACCCGCCAGTCACTACAGCTGCGAACGGTAAAAAGGGTTACGAGCTGACATTTTTGCCTTAAAATCTAGCGTTCAAACGCGTCCAAAAGGCAATTAAAAAGAAGTTAGCTGAAACGAAGTTCCTGTAAAACGGTGAACTGTTGCGCGGTACTTGCGTCTCACTTTAAGCTTTATTATTTCTGAATGCTAAGGACCAGCATGGCGTTTCAAAGTTATACATTCCTCATGCACGCCCATGCCCAGCACTGGATTATAAAAGGGCTGGTGACGATGCTAACATGTGTATATATCATATCCATACCACAGATTTGCATACAAACAGCTCATTTTTTTATTTTTATAGAGAAGAGGGCGGACGAGCAAGCGCTCTCACGTGATGGTAAGTGTTACCGCCGCCCATGGACACCTGCAACACCAGGGGGTATGCGGGCGCGCCGCCGACCTTGCAAAATCCTATTCACAGCTCTCTTGAAGAACCCCATGTCGTAGTTTAATGGGAAGACCTCTTGTGGCAGTTCGTTCCACAGCCTACGGGTTCGCATAGACTGTATATGGACATATCTCCCTAATGCTCATCGAACATCAGCCTATGTCTCTCCACTGTTGGATATACATCTCGCCCAAAGGTCGCCACCACTCACGGTCTTCCACTTTTCTCATATAGCCACTACCTTCAAACTTTTTCAAATCGTCGGTGGTCCATCTGACCAGGAGCGACACACTACTTGCACTTTTTGATATGTAATCAATCTCCATGGAAATAGTGAAAATAAGAAAATAATCGTTACATATTACGCATTTTAAACTCCATCCTCGTTTAGGATAAAATTGGTTATTACCCGATATATCCGAATAGTGCCAAAATCTAACTTATGTACCGTCGCAGATTTTCTATTCTCGCGTGAAAAGTGGGTGATTTATTCGAGACTGATTTGCGTGCGGTCCAAGTTATAAGAGCGAAGTTGCGATCCATTATTTTACGACTTTCGATAGACCATATTCATTCTGCATTTTACGTATGAAAATATTATATGAATAGGTACTCACAAAAATTACCGTGAGTTTGAAGACACATAAGTGTTAGTCGCTATTCGCTGAAATATGAGGCGTTCTCCCGCTGACTTTAAGATTTAATTTAGTTTGCGCGAAGGACTTGATTTGGTAATCATACTTTTGTGTTTTAGGGAAGTCCACTTAGTATTTATGTCGCATGCTATACATTGAATATGATATATTGTATAAAATCGTACACATAACATATTTTTTATTATTTTTAATTTTATTTTAAATAAATATAAATAAAAAAATAAAACATAAACAAAATAAAATAAAAGACAAATATTTTCAATTGAAAAAAAAAGAATCATGGCTGTATGTACTGTGAATAATACAGAGCCCAAAATAGCCATTTTCGAATTTTTGTCTGTCTGTCTGTTTGATTTCTTAATGGGTTTTAATGAAACTTTCCATCGTTGTAACTTACGTATCGAGTTAAAAATTAGGGTACCTACTTTTTATCAAGATACTTTTAAATTTCATTAAATAATATTTTTTTAAAATTGATTTTAGATTTTTGAAATTAGGGTACCTTTTTTGCCGCATGTACAGTACAGAGCTCTTATAAAAACCATTGGATGGATTTTTATTATACAATGATAAAATTTATATTCTGGGTCACCAACCGTTATAACTTCCCGCGAGAATCATTGCAAAGTAACCATGCGTAAGACCACGCAAAGGAAGTCGCGGGTACTGATGTCTTTTTATAAAAAAGTCTCCGTTCCGTCCGCGTGTGGGTAAAAAACGCTTTATTCTTTTTACTTGTTACCTACACCAGTGCGTTACTTAGGCCACGTCTACCGTCGATTTTCGCGATATATCCAGTTTGGTAGATGGAGGGCAATTTGTAACAGGTGTACCAGATAACACCTCGGCGAGGCTTTTTATTATATGCTTTAATTTTTACTCTATTACTACTCATTTTATACCGGGTCATTTCGAAGTAACTAACTAAAGTATTTTTTATTTTCTATATTTCTCGCAATCTTAACCGTAACCAGATCTTTTATCGTCCACTGGTGGGCATGACTTAATTAGCCCATTGTCTTTTGCATGACGGATGGCTTTGAAACGCGATGTTAGTCAAGCCGATTGGCGAGTCCACTGTTTTAGAAGTCGTGTAGCTCCTCAGTGCCTGTGGTAGCGGTTTTTTTATCCCTTAGTTCAATCAGGAACAGATGGAGATTGCATTTCAAGATAAAAAATGTGAAACATGCAAAAAAGTCACAATAAAAAATAACCTAAAATACGATTTATATGTAAATGAAGATCTGTGCACTTCATTCCGAATGCACTATGGTGGTGGCTCTATGGAGTTTGTGCAAGTCTGTAGTTACTCTATGGTTGAGGCAATGGAGGTTTGACAGAAGGGCTGGTCTATTTAAATATAATATTATTGGAAGTGTTACAAGTGAATCTTGTGACAAAATACAGTATATACAAATACAAATAAAGGGATTTGTTTACTAATGTAGAAATAAACTTCATAGATAGATAGATAGAGAGAATCAATAGCTTTAAATGTTGTTTCTCTTTTCAGGTAAGATTTGTACACCTTATAAATTGATGTCAAATGTATTGCCACCTTAGGTTTAATAAAAATAATCTCTTTTCAGAGCAACGCAATTTGATTTTTGATTTCAAGATTCCTACATTGTCTCTTAGTGTTTTTTAAAGCACATTATATATATATCCCCACATATTTGAAGATTGTCGCCATAGTAAAAATTTATCAACGTATTATGACGCTTCGAATGAGATTTGTTTCAAATCTGTTGGAGGGTGGGGATATTTTACCCAATTTTGGTATTTTGGTAAAATTTAGATTTCTATTGATTTAAAATCAAGCTAGAAGCTTACGAGTTTTTGATAAAACCAAAATAATAAGCATTGTTTATTGTCTTTGTGTTTAATTTTGGAATCTAATGTGAATTGTGCTTTCGTTAATACTATGCAATGCAATAAAATTTAAACTTTTGTTATCGTGGTTGAACATAATAATTGTTATGTAAATGGATTACTCACGATTTATTTCACAGCCGCTGGGCTCACTAGACTGACCACGTCACCCCTCTCTCACAGAAGACTACGTTGAAATGTACTGCTTTTCCCACTACATCCTATTTCCCCAAGGCATTTCCTGCTTTATCGCATTTCCCCAATGTACGTACGTGTTTCGGTAGTGAGTGAGATATGCCAGAGGTCATTCCCATCCCATCCTATACTATCCGTCTCCCAATTTTCCCTTTCTCCTAATCCGTTTCTTAATCTGCAATGGTAGGCAGCGCATCCGGGGGCGTGCCACCGTTTTGTCATTCTGGATTGATATTGGTATGTATCACGGATGTCCATGGACGACAATATCCACTTACCATCAGGTGGACTGTGTGCTCGTCTGCCGCCTTTGTCTATAAAAAATAAATAAATATTATAGCCGATATTTGGATCCAGTTACATGGACCGTGGTCGCGGCGAGATTGTGGTGTTGTATTGACAGACAAATCTGTATACCCTTCGCCGTATTCGTGTTTGATTCACCTACCCACGCTGAACACTCTGGCCGAGCGGGTTGGCGAGTCCACTCTTTTATGGACTGTGGTGTAGTTCCTTAGCGCTTTTGGTAGCGGCATTATTATCCCTTAGTCACCCTTTACGATAGTCACGCCAAGAGTTGACCCCAACTTCTTAGACACTGTTTAGAACCTTTTCCTCTTAGAAGGGCAGAACAGAAATGACATAAGAGAAGAACGATACGAACTCAGCATACTGTGCCGTAGCGCGAACTGCGACATACAAGTACACAGTGTGTTCTGAGCACAGTTAATAGAGGAATAGACAACGTAAGCGTCCGTCGCTGCGTGCCCGAGCTGGTGCTAAGCTCCTACTTCTCGCTCTGCTCGTTTAGTCTATTCCGACCCGTGTCGGCAAGTCTTTGGTACAAAACACAAAGATTCCTGATTGCGCTAATTAAAATAAATACCTAATTAAAATTGAATTGTCAAAATTCGGCAAAAGTGGGGAACCGAGTTAAGGGAGATGTTTCGTACTGTCACTAAAATTTAATCACTAAAGTGACACGTTTCGTTTCCATACAATTTCACGGAACTGCGTTGTCTCTCGATGTCTATGGTTCTTAGCCTTTTTCATAAAAACACATTAAAGTTTAAGGTCAGCCTCATTACGAGTACATAGTAACCTGCTTATTCGATTTTCGAACGACCTCGCACATCGATACAGTTTTACGACCTACTATCTGGGGCGTTTGCATAGAGAACCTCGCCTTATACGAGTTTCTGAACCGTTTCGCCCCAACTGTGATGTCGGGGCGAGACGTTAATCCCCTTTTCGTTCAGGAAATTCCCCCGGAAATAGACTGTAGTTCATATAATGTCTTTGACGGCTCTGTGTTTTTTCCGCTTTTTCGGTCCACTTTTTCCGGATTATACGCATGCGTTTTTACGACCAATATTCACTTTATGAGGAGTAATGGAATCAGATTCGCATTTTGATAAGTTCCGCGCACATGTCTCTTGATATTTTTAAGGCACTTTTCATGTGCGACGGATTTATTTTACTGATTTTCACTAGCTTAGTATGGAGTTGATGTCGGGTGTGAAACTCTCAGTAGGCCTATCGGGAACCGATTGACTGTCCCACTACAGTAACTTTGGGTCAGCCCTTATACAGATCCTCTTAATACTAATCCTCTTATTCTCTTAATCCTCTTAATATCTGCATCCTTTTAATGCTATTTTTCTGGCATTACAACCATTATAACAAATTTTGTTCTATTACTTTTTTAAATTGATATTTTATTTAAAAGAAGTAAATATTTAGAAGTGAAGTCTCTGACTGTGTTACTCTATATTATGTACTAGATACTACTATAAACGACGACGCCGCTATATCCATTTATATAGGTTATATCCATAGGTTCTAATCTAGCCGCTATTATTGGTATTGAAGTATGAAATTGCCGATTTGTACTGAAAAATTAAAACTCGTTTTTTTCTAAAATGTAACATATTTATTTAATCAAAATATTTACCCTCATTATCTATACATTGTTGCCATCTAATCGGAAGTTCATTTATGCCTTTGCGATAGAACTCTGGGGATGTAGATTCGACAAACTGTGTGAAAGCATTTTGTACTGCCTCTTGAGAAGAAAATTTTTTACCACGTAGAAAATTGTCCAAATCACGAAAAAAATGGTAGTCCATTGGAGCAAGGTCTGGCGAGTACGGAGGATGACGTATGGTTTCTAACTGTAGCTTCTGTAGAGTTACAACGGTTTCTCGTGCAGTGTGAGGTCTTGCGTTATCATGGAGCAATAATGGTGAAGATCGATTCACGAGTCGGGGCTGTTTCACTGCTAGTTTCGCCATCATTGTTCGAAGTTCGGCACAGTAAACATCTGCTGTTATTGCTGGACCAGACCTGAGAAAGCTATAGTGAATAACACCATGAATAGACCACCAAACAGTTACCATTACCTTTTTATTGGTAAGCTTTGCCTTAGGGCACTGTTGCGGCGTTTGACCTGGGGCCAGCCATTGCATTTTTCGCTTTCGGTTATCGTAAAGAATTCACTTCTCGTCACATGTCACAATTGGATCCAACATTCCTTCATTTCTGTACCGATTCAACAAGGCAACGCAAGTTTCAACACGCGTTTCTTTCTGCAGATCAGTCAAATCATGAGGCACCCATTTTTCATATTTTTTTATCTTATTGATTTGATGCAAATGAGTGAATATTGTAGGTAAGGTAACGTTAAATCATGCCGCTAATTCTTGGGTAGTTTGACTCGGATAGGCTTCCACCATCTCCTTCAATTCAGTGTTATTCACCTGTGTGGGCGGTCTTCCACGTGGCTCGTTCTTCAAGTCGAAGTTTCCATTACGAAAGCGTTTAAACTAAAAACGCACGGTTCGTTCATTAGCAATCACCTCTCCAAACGCAGCGTTGATATTGCGAGCCGTTTATGCCGCGTTAGTTCCGCGTCGGAACTCGTATTCAAAGATTCCTCAGATTTTCGAAGTATCCATCTTTCCCGTCTAAGCTGAATAAAAAAAACAATTGAAAGTCGAAAATCGAATGTTGCACATTTTTTTAAAAAAAAATCTCATAGGTATCATGTGAAAAAAGTTTCACTCGAATTTCTCACACCATGAAGGTTTTATGTCAATTCAAAGTACCTATTACTATAAAACGGCAATTTCATACTTTAACCCCTATTATTAAATACATATACAAGCTACTTACAAAGTTTTGCTACAAAGAGTTTTTATCTATGGAACACAGGCTGGTTTTGATGACAATTAAAACTAAGCGTATCTATAGCATGAGAACAAAACATTTCCCATCATATTTTTTAATAGCTGAATCAAAATATCGTGTCTCATTAAAAATGGATTTTCGACGGTAACATTTCCGCGCAATGATTTCTATGTATTCTACTAAATAAGCAGTTCTACAGAAAAACTTCGACATAGCACCGGTTGTGCCGGCTGAGGTGCGGAGAGCGGGAGGGGAGAATTTAATGCAATGACTAACCTAACGCTCACGCAAATGCGATATGAAACAATCTTTGCCTATTTCCATTTCGTCTTTGAGAGTAAACGATTTTTATTTGACCGTGGAATTTTCCGCATTTGTGGTGAAATGTATGTAAGTATTGCAGTGTGAATTTAACCTATGAGTGGGTACAAGTAAAATACTAATGTAATATAATTTCAGCTATTAGTATATATATATATATTTATAGGCACATACATATTTAAATACATATCTCGTGTTTTTTTTTATTATATACATGCATAGGAGATGACAGTTAAGACTAAGTAAATTATATACGTACTTATGAAATGCGACTCAAAAGACTTTTGTCTTTGAGAATATTTTTTGCAATATCGAAGTATGCAATTCGGTATTTTCATAAATATACTGTTTTCTTTAACCAATATCTATTTCTACTAGACAAAAAAAAATATAATCAACTATCTGCAAGCATTTATTTTCTACCTACATCCATTGTTAGGTAATTGTCTCATCTGTATAAGTGTTTCTTATATTCTATGTCAATGTGATTGGTGATAGTCGCTCTCGCTACTCGCTTTTACATGATTAAAGTAAAGAGTAAGCGAGAAAGACATACTAAGATGGCTGACGAATGACTTTAATTTACGACAAAATATTAAAGGTGGTTTTGTAGGAAAATACAAAATAAATGAGTTAATTATATAAAATGAACTTCAAATCACTTAAATACAGTGCACATGTAATAACAACGTTATATCTTCACATACTTTTTTTTTTTATGGATGAAGGTGGCAGACGAGCATACAGTCCACCTGATGGTAAGTGGATACTGTAGCCCATAGACATCCGTGATACATGCCAACATTAGTCCAAAATGACAAACGTTGGCACGCCCCCGGATGCGCTGCCTACCTTTGGATATACGAATGGATTTGGAGAAAGGGTTGGGGAAATGGGGAGGGATAGGATGAGAATGGGCTCTGGCACATCTCACTCACTACCGAAACACGTACGTACATTAGGGAAATAAGATAAAGTGTGAAATGCAGTACATTTCAAGGTAGTCTTCTGTGAGAGAGGGGTAACGTGGCCAGTCGAGTGCGCCCAGCGGCTGTTGGATTGCAGCGTGCACTCTCCCCCTCAAGTATTTTGTCGATTGCAGAGTTTGATGTCTATTTGATTTATTACAAAACAAAACAACTTAAAACGTAATGAGCACTTTTTAGTACTGCGCTGCTTGTCTAATAGATTAGATAAAAGTTATTGTTTCTGGGCTGTGATTTTAAATGATTTTAATAGTTCTCTAAAACTTAAAGATTCGTTTAATAGACTTCAAATGGCGTTTACAGACTAGTATCCTTTTAAGGCAACTGTGAATCATTGGTACAAATAATTTAAGCGTGATCAACTAAGTTTGGCGGACGGCGGCTGTTATGGTAGAAAACGTGGTGACAGTAAAAATTGTATTTTTGAATACAGGCGAATTACATGTTGTACGAAGGGATTCAGGAGAAATTTTAATTTGGATCGGGGAGTGTGAATGAAATATTAAACGGACATTAGTCAGGAGGATAGTATCGCGCTGGGTGCATCACAATCTCACCGAGGCTGAAGAACAAGTTCGCGTCGAATGGTGCCGTGATATAATAACAAACATTTGAAGCAGGGTTGCCTCGGCATGTTTACGACACTGCCGGTAAGAGTAGACCGTGAAAGAGGTACCCGCGGAAGAGCAAGTAAAAATGTTTTCAAAATTGGTTTAGACGCATGAAACTTTGTATAGATGCAAGTGGAAAATATGTTGAAAAAATGTAGTAAAAAAAGGGAACCGGTAGAACAATTTTTTTTTTCCTTTTCGCAAAACATTCCGAGTTCGCCACGTATCTACTCGTATGTAAATGGGTGCGAATGTATATGTGTGCGAATGTATATGTACATACGCGGTGGGAATGAGTGAGTGATTTGCGTGGAAGAAAGTGCTGAATGAAATGCCGTAGAGCAAATGCTGTTAGTTTTCACAAAATAAATTTAGTGTTAAGAGGGTGCAAATATTTTTTTATTTAACCTTGTACGAGTATGTGTTTATGCAAAGAACTATGCATAAATCCACTGACCTCACTGACTTGAAAAACATTTTTGACGACCTGAATTTTAATTACTTTTTAGATAAATTTATTAATTAATGTCTTGTAAAATTGTTTGTTAATATTTTCTTAGGTTTTCGCGATTACTATACATTGCAATTAAACAACTTTTAACGGTTTAAATCGCGTATATTTGACATGATTTATATCCCGACGTTTCGAACACTTTGCAGTGGACGTGGTCACGGGGTGACTAATTGATTTTATTTGTCACTTGAGTTATTAAGAAATTATTACTACCGTCTGAAATTTTTTGAACTACCGTCTGAATTTTTTAATCATAACATTCCCTATGCACGCAGTATTCGCTCACGGTGTCCAGAGGTCTTGCAGTATGGCGTTGGCCTTGTGATTTAATTAATTTAATGACTGGATCCCAAGCCGGTGGTACTTGCCAACCATCTTCTCTATTGAAATTTGGGTGTTTCTTAATTTCAATAGCCTCGCGTAACATTCTTGGCATGTACCGGGTCTCTCTAGCGAGGATTTGTGGGTTATCAAATCGAATGTAATGGTTGGGTTTGTCCAGAGCATGTTCACAAACTGCAGACTTGGTCGAGCGTCTGTTCTTCATGTCAGCTATGTGTTCTTTTATCCGGATACCGATGCTCCTCTTTGTTTGCCCAATGTATGATAACCCGCATTCACAATCAAGCTTGTAAACACCTGCATCTTGTAGGGGGATATTGCTCATGACCGGTCTTAAAAATTGGCTAATCTTCTTGTGCGGCTTGAAGTAAGTTTTAATTGAAGCTCGTCTTAAGATATTGCCAATTTTGTCAGTGATGCCCTTGATGTATGGTAAGATGGCAGGTTGTCGCTCAACTGTAGGAGGCTTAGGGCGGCTTCTGTGACGCATTCGTGGGAGTTTGTGATTGTTGCTTCGCAGTACTTGTTTCACATGCAGAAGCTCTTCCTCGAGGTGGTCAGTGTCACAGATGCCGTGTGCTCTCTGTAACAAAGATTTGCCTACGGTAGTCAACTGACATGGATGGTGATGGGAGTTACCATTGAGATATTTATCTGTATGGGTGGGTTTCCTATACACAGTATGACCAAGAGAGTTGTCAGGATTTCTGATGACTGAAATGTCAAGGAAAGCTAAGGATTTATTGACCTCAGACTCCATAGTAAATAGAATCTACCTCGTGAACAATATCTTGCACTCACCAACCTACGCAAAAATCCAGACATAACCATACTTCGAGCAGATAAAGGTAATTCCACTGTGATCATGGATACGTCAGATTATAACCTAAAAATACAAGAACTATTGTCGGACGAAAGCACCTACAAACCAGTAAAAAGCGATCCCACGGCCAAAATTGTAACTAAAACTAAAGAAATAATTAGTAAACACTCCGACACACTTGGTTTAGACGTCACGGCACTGGTACCTTCGTGTGTGAAACCACCAAAACTGTATGGATTACCGAAAATACACAAAAATGACGTCCCTTTGCGCCCAATTGTAAGCCAAATTGACTCGCCGACATACAAACTAGCTCAACATCTTGCTAAAATACTGACTCCACTTCGCGGTCAAACGAGTGCGCATGTCAAGGATTCTTACCATTTTGTCAGCCAAATCAAACATCTACAATTGACTGATGATGAAATAATGGTTAGCTTTGATGTACAATCTCTATTTACATCCTTACCTGCACATGATTGCATTGAAATTGTCAAGAAAAAACTAACTGAGCACGACCTACCCATAGAATATGCAGAACTACTAGAACACTGCCTAACATCTGGCTACCTATTCTGGGATAATAAATTCTACATACAGATCGATGGTGTAGCAATGGGCTCTCCAGTCTCCCCCGTTGTCGCCGATATTTTCATGGAAGACTTCGAGGAGAAGGCTTTCACCAGAGCTGTGGCTATGCCGAAGATCTACAAACGGTACGTAGACGATACTTTTGCCGTCCTCCCCAAAAATAATGTTTCTGCATTCCTAAATCATTTAAACTCTTTACATGATAAAATCCAATTTACTATGGAGTCTGAGGTCAATAAATCCTTAGCTTTCCTTGACATTTCAGTCATCAGAAATCCTGACAACTCTCTTGGTCATACTGTGTATAGGAAACCCACCCATACAGATAAATATCTCAATGGTAACTCCCATCACCATCCATGTCAGTTGACTACCGTAGGCAAATCTTTGTTACAGAGAGCACACGGCATCTGTGACACTGACCACCTCGAGGAAGAGCTTCTGCATGTGAAACAAGTACTGCGAAGCAACAATCACAAACTCCCACGAATGCGTCACAGAAGCCGCCCTAAGCCTCCTACAGTTGAGCGACAACCTGCCATCTTACCATACATCAAGGGCATCACTGACAAAATTGGCAATATCTTAAGACGAGCTTCAATTAAAACTTACTTCAAGCCGCACAAGAAGATTAGCCAATTTTTAAGACCGGTCATGAGCAATATCCCCCTACAAGATGCAGGTGTTTACAAGCTTGATTGTGAATGCGGGTTATCATACATTGGGCAAACAAAGAGGAGCATCGGTATCCGGATAAAAGAACACATAGCTGACATGAAGAACAGACGCTCGACCAAGTCTGCAGTTTGTGAACATGCTCTGGACAAACCCAACCATTACATTCGATTTGATAACCCACAAATCCTCGCTAGAGAGACCCGGTACATGCCAAGAATGTTACGCGAGGCTATTGAAATTAAGAAACACCCAAATTTCAATAGAGAAGATGGTTGGCAAGTACCACCGGCTTGGGATCCAGTCATTAAATTAATTAAATCACAAGGCCAACGCCATACTGCAAGACCTCTGGACACCGTGAGCGAATACTGCGTGCATAGGGAATGTTATGATTAAAAAATTCAGACGGTAGTTCAAAAAATTTCAGACGGTAGTAATAATTTCTTAATAACTCAAGTGACAAATAAAATCAATTAGTCACCCCGTGACCACGTCCACTGCAAAGTGTTCGAAACGTCGGGATATAAATCATGTCAAATATACGCGATTTAAACCGTTAAAAGTTGTTTAATTGCAAAATTGTTTGTTACTTCTAAAAATATTTTGAATTTAGTTTTAAAAAACACCAACATAAGTCCTGACACTGGTCATAACAACTATTTCTTGAATTACTTAAAAAAACGTCTAGGTAGGTATACTGTAACTTTCTCTCTTATCAGTATGTCAATGGAGATTCACGAACTTAGTTCGTTAGCCGTTACACAGGGCAACACTATTTATTTATTTTTAAAACATAACAATTTCAATATTTTCTTTGCCGAGCCTGTGGTAATGGAAAGTCATAAACCAGTTTGAAGAATCATCCGTTTTCAAAAGGAGGCTTTTCTTCCTAATAAAATTCCTATTAATTAAAAATGGACCTAACATTATTTCCCGTTTGTACTTGTACTATAACATCCCACTGTAGGGCACAGGCCTCCCCTAGTAAATCGCGGGGGTTCGGGCCATAATCTACCACGTGGGCCCAGTGCAGATTGGTGGATACATATAATCTAGATTTTTTTCAATTTCCCTTACCATCTACTAGTGATAAATATTAAAAGTTACATAACGTTTATTATGTTAAACCACAATAATAAAAGTTCAAAATCTTATGTTGTTTTTTCTCGTGCGTGGAATACATGACCGTGTTTCGAAAGTGAGTGAGTTTTGTCCGTGCTCGTTTTCCTCCTTCATAGTTCATTTCTTTGGATTCCGTACTTACATTTTATCCTGTACCCTACATTCATTCATACTTCATTCCTTTATGATTTGAATTCTAAATTCTTACTTTATAATCCTCAAAGTTAGGCAGTGTATTTTCGGATGTGCCTACAATTTTATTTTTTGTTAATGTCCAGCAGTAGTGAAGAATTACAAACAGCAATATATTTTATATCGCACATATATGACATAAAATATCCGCTTACGATTAAATAAACTGTCGGTTCGTCTGCTATCTTTTTTCTATAAAAAAATTAAATTGAAAGTTTTATGACTGGCTATACTACTTATCGAAAAGTAAACTCATCTTAAAACGAAGGTATGTAATTATCAGTTCAAGTTTGTATTGTAGATATAAAGTATTCCGTCTCAGCAAAACTGACGCCAAGAAACGGTAAATTAAAAAGGCAGTGATGTTTTTTTCAACGGAAAAAATTGCAATTGCAATTAAACGGCCGAGGCGGAGTCGAGACTTAAACCGGTTGTACCGGGTTAATTAAAATCGCCCCGGCCCGGGTAAACAAGGGAATCGATCCGGGATGCTCGCTTGGCGCTTTAAACAGTGACTCGCGATCTTAATGAAGTTTAGAGATATTAGGATTCTTCGAAGTCTCGTATTCAAGAAATGATCAGAAAATACTTAATTATGTCATACCTTCAGCATACATCTCTCCACTACTCTATATAGGCCTGTTCCAATACTTGTACTTATCTAACCATCACTGGTGACCGGCAGGCGACCCGCACTGCGCTTCCTGGTTTGTGGTTCGAGGACTCATCTAACGCGAGCGCCACGACCAGGAAGAATTTTGGTCACTGACATGAGACCATCTTGGTTGAGATCATCGGTTATCGGTCCTGTGGCAAATATGACTTGTCCATTGCCACTTCAGCATGCTGCTTCTGTCTGCTCTACTCATATCTCATTCAATTAATACTCTTATTCCTTTTAATTTGAGTTTGAGTTTCGTAGTTTCCGGACAAAAATGGTTCACAGACTAAATTATATTTTGCTATTAATTAATTATTCTTGATTAGTGATTAGTTATTACAATGAATCTGACAAGTCCGTAGAATGTGATGATGACTGTATGTAGTATGTTGTATCTATACTTCAGTAATAACTGAATACACAAGAAGTTCGGTCGTTTTACTTGCGCTACACACACGCCTCATAAGAATGTGAGACTGGTGTAGTTACATTTGAACTAAAAACGCTCGGTAAATATCTAATATATCGCTCTAAGATAATATTCATTCATAGATAATATGAGATATTATTGATTAACTGAAATAGACAATTTTTAATTACTAAGAATGTTTACACAAAGTTTAAGGAGTTCGATGGACCGCTATAATATTTTTATTTTTACCAGAGAATCTAAATCTAACCCAATTTCCCGTCACTTTCAGTATTTCTGACGCTCATTTAACTATTTCCCAAATAAAGTATAACAAACACTTCCGGAGACCTTTTCTGTGCAGCGTGCGATCAAGTTTAAGACAGAGTTCGGTTTCGTCAGATACATCCGAGCGCACGCAAGGAAGCGAATGGAGCGTTGCTGTCGAAATCCATGTGGAGGATATCATCACTATCATATCGCACTCAGATAAATTTAACACCCCTTGTTGTATTTCAAGAAATCCTTTCTCAGCGAGTGTTTGTATCAGCGATTTCGGCTAGGCGTTGATGAATGAAGATCAGTCACTCAATCAGAACATTTCTCTTTATTATATACATGCGTATAGATGTACTAACAGATTGTAGTCTGTGGACATCCGCATTATACTAGGCGAGAATAGCAAATTACGTACACCTTCATACGCATCCACTTTTGGAGAATCAAGAGCAAATTTGGAAAAAGGATTGCGAAGAGCTATAAAGAGTGGAAGGAGATGAGGAGTATTCATCCCTGTAGATGAGATGGGATGGGAAAAAAGTATAATGGAACAAACAAGGAGTTTTCTATATCTTATTATACTTTTTTGTTCGATGGAATGAGATATCCTCATCGCACTTCGCAATGTATCCTTGTGTTTAACCCAAAGCTTAGCTGGTAGAGAAAGCCTTAAGGCACTAAGTTCGCCTTTCATACCATAATATGTAATAATATTTTTGAAATAAATAGAGATATATAAATATCCATTCCAGTCATAATGTCTTCAATGGACATCTGCAATACATTTCAAGTCCAATTTCAAGTTGTTAATGTTAGTAAATAAACGAGATATACAGTAACTTTAGTTCATCGATCAAGTTACTTTGATTTCACAAATTAATTCCTTTTTCTATTTTTAAGAATTATCGAATAACAATCGAAGCACAGCCCTTCGATCGTTCAATCTTAATAATCTGCCGGGCTTTAGAGTTTTGAAGCGTTTCTCTAACTCAATTAAAAACGTCTCCTATACTTTAATTATCTCTTTGATGAATAGTCGAAGTTTCAACAATATTCCTAATATCAATCGGTTAGGTTGGATCTTCGATAGATCTAGTAAAACTTTTAATTAGCCAGGTTTACTTGAAATTTTATATTCTAAATTTAATAGAATTCTCCTCGTTATCAATTGAGTTTTCTACATAATTTAATTTTAGACCTCCTCTGATATTGGTTTGTTCGTAAAATTGTCGATAGGAATATATTTACTAAGTTCCAAATAATGGCGATCTACTGGGTGTTGAAGTTATTGATATTCCGAGAAAATTAATATTGGATACTTCGTACTTATTATTATCTTTATAATTATTTTTTAAGGTTGTATTTCGTTTAATAAAATTTATTTATTACGTTTGCCAGCATTCTTACATTAATACATATGTAAACATATTTATATTCCATCGCAAAACGTAAGTGTAAGTTAGTACTTACGCAAAATGTAAGTTAGGTGAAATAAAACTAATAGACAATTACAATGTGGTGTAGATTACCCATGGTGTAGATGTGACCACGAATGGAGACCACGTACCAGGAAACGTAGCGACGGACGCTCTCCGGCCAAGTGGCCTGATGACTTAAATAAAGTCGCCGGTAGTGGCTCGGGTGTGGTGATCTTCGGGAGAGGTATATATACAGAAGTAGAGAGACATAGTATGTTAGCAGTAACAGAAATTTGTAGTAAGTATAAAAATTAAGTATTACAAACTTCCCCACTTTAATCGGCGTGCCAAAAGACACGGTGTGACACGTGTTCTTGTGACATAATTTCCATATTTATAGTATTTTAACAAAGGATTCTCGACCTTATCTGCTTCAGAAACTTGAAGAGAAACATCATCATTGAAAACATCGGCTGATCCTCCAATTGAGAGAGCTGCATAATTGAAATTAAACAGTTACGCTGTCGAGCCGGAGCGAGTTGTTTAACGAAGTGCTTGTTACAACTTCGATATAACTTCGCACTTAGCGAATAGCATTCTCCGTCAGCTCAGAATCACAGTACACGAAGAAACAACAGTTCGCTTCATAAGCCTATGCTGCCCAGACACCCATCTGTTTACTTTTATTTTTTATTGTTGGCCATAGACTTAAAATGCCACGCAAGTCGGCGAGTTTACTCTTTAGGAAGTAGTGTAAGTTCCTTGTGGCAGCGGCTTTGTTATCTTTTTGTCGCCATTTACAACATCCACTGGAAGAGATGGAGTGGTACTATTCTGGTGATGGCTTTAGAATTACAGTGTAAACTCCATTTAACGATTTAACGACAAACTCCCTAAAACGTCGAAATTACTTGACTATGGTTGGTTTACCTTGTTGTCCATATAATGATACACTCTATGTAGCATCACAACCACTCTCAATAACGACAACAATACGTCATTATTAAACAATAAACAGTACTTTCTAGGTTGCCGAAATAAGAACTGCAGCTGTGTACGTTCTTTTGTTTGTTTTTTTGTTGCTTTGTCTAGCCCGTATTTACCTCGACTGTCGGCATTATACGTATCGAATATTCTAATAAATCCGTTCTTTTGTTTGTTGTGATTACCTTGCACGTGTTTACCTCGGCTACTAGACTGTCGTTAGGTCGTTAGACTGTTTGTAAATGTTATATATACTTTATTAGTAAATAATATTATAATAGTAAAATAATATTGATTTTTCTTCTCTCCATTTAACGGCAACTCTCAATAACGCCATAAAATGCGCAGTTCCTACAGTGTCGCTATATAGAGTTTACACTGTATATATAGCGCACAAAACGGTATTCACTATATTTGGCGTCACGTGACCCACATCACATAGTATTAATTGGTCATCAGCAGCGATAATAATAATAATAATAATTAAGATAATAATAATTGTCCATTTTGATCACAATTTAGATAGAAGACGGCATTTAGTAACTATCATCCAATAACTGTAGTGGCTCAGATCTTTGTCAGAATTAATATCATGTCCGACTACCTTTACATTTCAAAAATTGTAGCCAATATTTTGAAATTGATTTTAGTCTGTAATTAGCGAATAGAAATTTATTTCTCAAGAAATCTTGTCCTGGTACAACCTGATACAAAGAAGGCTACTAAGGAATTACAAAGTAGCTATTATAAGCGCTGAGGAACTACGCCATTACTAAAAGAGTTGACTGGCCAATTTGCTTAGCTAGTGTGGTGTATTACGGCCATAGGCCATGCACAAAACCATGTGCATGTGGAGGCCCATGTTCAGCAGTGGACGAAGAAAGGGGCCGGTAACGGTTACTTTTGTATTTGGCTATCCGAGGTCCTTGCCAACACATCAATCAGAAATGACGAACGCTAGCATTATATCTTTGAATGACCTGCCTATTCATTTTTTTGCGGAATTAGGATTCAAGATCTGTTTTTATTTTTTTAAGATTCGAGACGAGTTTTGTTACTGTTACTCTACGTTCCATGCAATTACTGAGTCCATCCGCTCGTTACAAGTACATCTTCAGTTAAAAATCGCCGAGCTGAAGCAGGCTGGAGCTCTTCAAACTTGTTGTTTTGTCAATTCCCATTGTTTTCCGGCTGGTTGCGGAGCTGACAGATTGTTTTCTGAGTAATATCAAGACCGATATCTAGATATTATGGAGAGGTAGATGGCAATAACGATTGTAATTCGTAAATGTTGGCCTTGAGGATGAATAATACAATTCCAGTCCTAATTCTTTCCGCATAGGAATGAAAACATTGATGGTGGAAATTTCGGTTGACGTAAGGGATCATTACGCATCAAAAACAATTTTTATCTAAAATTCTCTGTAATCAAATCAGTGTTAATATTATTTTAATCTTAAATCTCTAAAGGTCTTGATCCTGACTGAGCACCTTCTGCGCTCGCCCTAAACTATAAATATCCGGTGACTCTTGAAAGGCCATTAGGACCCAACAATTTAGCAATTAAAAAATTAAATCGTTCGTAGCTTGTTGTGAAAAATAATAATTTGTTCCATATGTCGTCAATTGAAATTTATTTTTTATTCAGAACATAGTTATAGGACACTGCCGTTACAAAGGAAAAGGACAATCATACAGGGACAATGAGTTTTGCGTTTGTGTGAGTGCACTCCGACAATGTACAGTGCAAACCATTTCCACAATCGGATTGGACAATTCGTCACCCCACTCTCACAGAAGCGAAGCTCAGGACTGTTTCGACAATCGGACCGAACAATTCGGCACTTACATAGATACAAAGCTCATGTCTCGTTGTAATTATTTAATCAAATAAGAGCAGTGAAATTTTAAGAAAGTTATAAGAAAAAATTAGCATAAGCTTTAGTTGTGTAGCTGTGATGACACACAGCGCTGATTTTAAGGTGGAGCTTGTGGTTGGTTGTATGTATTGAATAATTGTATTGTCAAATTATAAACACATTCAATAGGCAGGTAGGTAGCGGCAACCGAAAATATAAAGTTATAGAACAAATCTTTTATTTTAGTTACGAGTTTCAAGAACTCCTGTAGTAATTAATTCATTAGGTGGGTTTTTAACGGCAATCCATCACGTGGGCCCATTCCGCATTGATATAACATTACCCATAGATTAAATTCTTTATTTCACACTAAAAAAAAAACGATACGATGATATAATACGATAAACATATATACAAATCTAAAGTTATACATATACATTCTAAATTAATATGTATAACTTTATAGATATAATATATAGTTCAAACTTCTGTTATAAAATGTCACTAATAATTTTAAAATGCTGTGAATGCCTGTAATAATTGATGTGGCATGCTATCACACTTCAAATAATGATGCCATATTATGTATTGTGTGCTCATTGTGGATGTGCATATTATAATAAATAATAATTAATAATAAATACTATTTATTAATAAATAAGAAGTATTAATACAATATATATAAAGTACCTAGTTATATATAGTAGAAACAGTAACACAAACTACAGAATGAATATATCTCACCAATATATATTATCCACATGTACAAATAAACATTGGCCTATATATTTATTTCTGCGACTAAAGCATTAGCAAATAAATACATCCGTCCCACCGCGCAATAAGAAAAGGATGATCTCATAACATGAAAGAAATCTTGGGGGATATTTTGCCCGTCTCAATTGCAGTAAGCTGGATATGGAGGATTGAAAACCTTTCAATATGGGCCCTTTATAATGTGGTACACGATTTCATGGTTGAAGCGGGCATCTATCGCTTAAAGAAACACCTTGCGTGTTGTATTGATATGAGTAGTATGTATTGATGTAAATAAATGTTTGTTTTCTTTGTAATTAGCAAATTCTGCTAGTTTCAAGTTTTTCTTCGTAGCAAACAATATAAAGTCTAAAACGCATCATGTCAATGTTCAGTCCCATTGAAGTAAAACAGGAGTCGCGCAGTAAAGTGATAGTAGGTTTACTGAAAACAGAGGAGGACTCCTTGGAAGCGTACGAAAAACGCAGTCCTATGCTTTTATTTCATTATAATTAACAAACAATTAATTAAACTATCACTGTTAAGCCTTATTATAACGTCGTTTATACTATAATAACTATGGGTATTAAAACAATACAAAAACTCGCGGGGCGCAGAATCGGTTTAGTGGGTGTACACGTAAGCATCGTATAATTTGTCGCATCGTTTTTATAATTTGTCTATCAAACACTTTTTTATCTTTCTTTTTATATCTTTAGGATTTAGTGTTTGTCTTAGCTCAGTCGGTAAATTAATAAAAGAAAACCTGTGCCAATGCCGGAAAAGTGCAATGTTCCTGGGAATCCACACCCTTATCATTTAGTTATTTATACTCTTCACAATATTGTACAAAAGACGAGTTTACTGTCTTAAGGCAATCTCTACCAGCCAGCTTTACCATATTATCAAGTAAGTCGAGCCCATAACTTAAAAACTTTTCTGAGTGTGTATTTGTCTTTGTCTATGTGTGTGTCTCTGGACCCACGACATGGGGAATCCCTAGTATGGGCGTTGAGTGTGGTGTTATTTATATATTTATAAATTGCGTCAACAATTAATAAGTAATTTTTAGTTCAACTTATAAAGTTAGTACTTTTTGTTCAATTTATAAACCTACTTGTGATTTTAACAGCATAATACTCGTAATATTATTTGTACTTAATATTGTTTTATTAACTAACTGACGTTTACCCAAAATAGGCCTACTTAAAATTCTAGTACCGTTGAAAGAGAATATCTCACGTCGATTTCGAGACGGCTTTTTTCTTAAACAAAAAATAAATACGGATTAAACGTTCAACTTTATTAAAATTTGAGCCGTTCCAAGATGGGAGAGGAAGAACGTGACTGTTTTTAGGTCACTAATTTTGTTTAAGCACTTTTTTGGACTGTCAGGATATGTCGGATAAAAGCGAGAAACGTGACATTGTCTGTCAAAGGAGGCAGACGACAATTGGGACGTTATTTGGAGTATAGGAAACTTTTTGCTGGTATGTATAGTCTTTTATACTTTGGTTAAGATTTTCTGAATTAATATTTCGTTTTAGGACTACCGTAAAATGTACTTGCATTTACCACTTTATCCTATTTTTTTTTTATGGACGAAGGTGGTAGACGAGCATACAGTCCACCTGATGGTAAGTGGATACTGTAGCCCATAGACATCAGTGATACATGCCAACATTAGTCCAAAATGACAAACGTTGGCCCGCCCCCGGATGCGCTGCCTACCTTTGGATATAGGAATGCATTTGGAGAAAGGGTTGGGGAAATGGGGAGGGATAGGATGGGAATGGGCTCTGGCACATCTCACTCACTACCGAAACACGTACGTACATTAGGGAAATAAGATAAAGTGGGAAATGCAGTACATTTCCCGAATGTAAGTACGTGTTTAGGTAGTGAGTGAGATATACCAGAGCCTACTCCAATCCCATCCTATCCTATCCCTCCATTTTTTCCCAACCCTTCCTCTAAATATATTTAAATCTTCAAAGATATATTTAATCTTTAAGGCGAGCGCATTCCGCCCGACGCTACCATGACAGGTTCCAGCACCATCCCAACCCCCTAGTAGTTGACAGCCTAACCTATGTACCCAATAGGAATGACCCTCCCCATTGTCGTCGTCGTTTTCGGCACGTCTTAGAAGACCCCGACGACCCAATTATTGCTTCCAATGCGGTTCTTACACTACACTCACAGACTTCACATATACACCGTCCCCGCCGGCGGAGACTAGGACGTCACCCTCGCTACACCATAAATACACACCGGCCTTCAGCCAACACTTTTACCAGATATCGGCACATGCCTGGGCGCTCCTCACCGACCCCCGATCCCGCGGCACCCTCCCAATGCAACGCCCTAAGCCGAGGTCCGTTCCTTCCACCGGTCTGCCGGTCCATAAGATACTAGAAGAACCTAATTCATGAGCAGCATTTTGTTTTTACAGATTCGTGACCCCTCACTAGGACTGATATATTGGTTCCTATATTACATTAATGTTGTAGAATGTAAGTTTAGGGTACGATGAAACGCATATGTGCCAAGACAGAAAAGTTCCTTAAAAAGGAGAATAAAATAAATTGATTACGATAACACTTTTTTTTTAATATAAACCATGATATTATTATCGAGATGACACATATGGCGGATTTTCTTCTAGATACGAGTGGTTATCGAACAGTGAAATCCCCAATCTTCCATTTTTGTAGTTTGGCGTTATATTCCAATATATATGTATATGTGTGTGTGTGTATGTGTGTGTGTGTATATATTCCACGCATGTTAAATAGTCAGTTGAATGCTTCTTTTCAAAAAGAAATATCTTCAATGCAAAGAGTTTGTCCATGAACGTTGTTTTTTTATAAGTAGAGATTTTCGAATACCTATAAGGAAGGGCTAGTGATATGGAGACGTGGAATGGGATACTTGACGATTGTATCCAAAGTGAATTTAGTGATAATTAAAAGTATCGACAATCACACTCTGTTATTATAACGTTAAAAGTATTTTAATTAAACTCAGTACAAGGACATACGATTATGATGCGGATTTTTATAGGTAACCGCGCTGGGACTGGGACAGGAATGGCGAGAAATGCAAAAAAAAACCCTTGTCGTCAATGATGTTAATCATTTAATGAACGTACCATAGACATTCTAAAGTCCACGCTAATGAAGTGGTGGACACAGCTATTAAGAGAAAAGAAAGTTCTTAAGAGATGGAGAGAAAAATAAAAATCTGATCTAAATAAATTAGTAACTGGTCGTCGTGGGGACGAAAAACAAAGGAAGGCTAGATCCACCCACATGTGGGATGAAACAAGAAAGTGTGAAAGTCTAATTATAATAATGAAAAAGACGACAAAAAGTATTATGAAAAAACCTTTCATAAAATGTACTCGTAATTGAATTTTATGTTGTAGAGAGTTCGTTTAGTTTTTACACTGTAGTGGCTTATTTATAATGTTTTTAGCAAACCTTTTATATGGAATATAATACTATTCCTTCTGTTTTAATATTATATGTTGTATGTCATTAGGTGTAAGTTTAATGTTTAATAACTTGTATCAGCCTCTAATATTGATATTGGCCTAATATCGCCTCTAACTAATATTGAGTGTGGCTATTAATAAAACTAATTAAGTAAAGTCTATCTTTTTTCACTGTCAATTAATTACAAATGTTTTTTGAAAAGATGACGAATTAGGAATGGAATTAGTTAGTACTTCATGGGATGATGTCGAAGATGTCATTAACAATGGCATATGAGCATTCAAAATCTTATTTAACTAAATCATTAGCTTTCTCTTTAAAATCTTATTTAATCTTCTTTTATAAAATATTGTAGTGATTCAAAGTTTTTGGAATAAGTCGCTGGAATGGCGCGGCGCGCGGCGCCCCATACGTCATGTCAGCTTGGCGGAAGTGCAAGAGATCCTAAATTTAGCGGGAATCAACTAAAGACTTTTTTCGAATCTGGATTTAATGAATATGGGCTACATTTACGTATAAAGGTTACTGTTTTATTTCAAAATGATTTTCTCCTTCAGATATTGGGTTGTTACAGCTATACAATATTGGATGGTGAATACAGATATAGACTGTCCCAGATTGAGCGCTGGATTTAAATTACGCGCCATTTTTTTTTGGCGGTTGGCAACTCTGGTTTGTTATAGATGTCATATATGACAGTTGCAATTAGTTAACATGGAACGTTACATGAAAGAGCAACGCAGTATGAATTTTAGAGCAGTATGAAGTGGACCGTCATTTTGACGAAAAAATCATCGTTAGTGACGAGGCCCATTTCTACCTTGACGGATACGTCAATAAGCAAAATTGTCGTATTGGAGGTTTGGAGAATCTTCATGCGATTCATGAAAAACGGATGCATCCTCAAAGAGTTACAGTTTGATGCGGCTTTTGGTTCGGCGGTAGGTATAGAGAGGTATCGGAACATGCCACAGAAGTTTTTTTTGGCATCAATTGGAAGATATGGACCTCGATCAACTGTGGTTCCAACAGGACGATGCCACATGTCACAAAGCCGGATAAATAATGACTTTTTTTTCTAAATTAAATCCGGCGCTCATTTTGGGACACCTTTACATACATTAAGGAGATCTTTTTAATAGATTCATACGATTTAAAATATTGGTCCTGAAAAGGTTCTAAAAGGGATAATTATTCTGACTTGCAAATGGTCAGCAGTGTTAAGGTAAAGGATATGAAACAAGCATATCGCCCGCCTGAGGATAAATTGTTTTTAATCATCTGCAATACCTACAAGGAACTGTTGTGTTGTGTATCCTTATGTAACTCTGGTAACTCTGGTCACGGTAATTTTCTGTGAGATCTTCTTACATTTAACATATTAATGTAATGAATATTTAATGTATTTGACTATTCATGACTTTAATTTGGCCATTATTGTCTAGAACTAAACCATTTCTTTGACGTAATATTTTCAAAGATATAGCAATAATTTATCCGGAAGCGATTTATCGCTAACAATATGTTTGAACCTGGACATACCTGTCTGACTTGGCTCTCGGCACCGTTGGGAAGATAGATGGTCTGCTTTAGATTCGGTGCTAGCAGTTGCCTGGAAATAAAGAGTAAGAAAGTTTAATATCTTCGCTGAATAATATATGTTTTACGGGCTGGTCATCGCATTTGATAGTCACGAAAGGCCTAGAGAGAAGGGAGATATCTGTTCACTTATCTTTGAGGAATATTATGAGAGTAATATAAGCCTGACATTTTAAACTTTTGTTGTCGTCATTGAACATAATAATTGTTATGTAAACGAGTTACACACGATTTATTATTTATTTTGCTTTTATTGTGCACGATATTATGCTTCTCTGTCTTTGGTCATGGCATGTTTTTAGTAAATATCGTATACATTTGCAAGCAAACACTTCTCGGATATCCTTGTGGAACTGCCGATCTTGCAGAATCTTGTTCACAGCTCTCTGGAAAAGCCCCATGTAGTAGCGTAACGGAAATACCTCAGCTGGCAGTTAACTTTCGGGTTCGCGGTATAAAGTGTCTTTTTGACCGCACAGTACACACGACGATGACGAGCGATGCGATGGTAAAAATCCGAAGTTGGCATCAAATTGAACAGCTCTTCAGAACATTCCCCATTATAAAGGCGGAAAACGTAGAGAGATGCAACATCTGTACGGACACTGAGCGATTCTAAAGCACCCATGAGAGAGGGATCGTCGACAATTCGGATGTGTCGTCAAATTTTGAATTCTAAATCTTCCTAGTTGTAGATCTTCATATTTTTTTCCTCTATAGAAAGAAGATGACAGACGACCAGTCCACCTGGTGATAAATGGTCCATGAACATCCGCGATATATGACAACATCAATCTAAAATGATAAACGTTGACACACCACCAGATGCGCTGCTTACCTTTGCTTACAAGCTAAATATTTTTGTCAAGCTAAACAAATTTTTAATCAGAAATCAGTTTTGGAATTTTCATTGAAGTCTTAATTTATTAGAATCAGTTAATTACTTTGCTTATAAGCAAAATGTCTTTTTTTATATCGGGATAAGCATGATAATTTACAATTTGAATAATTTAGTTCCCTCTGCCACAGAATCGTCGAGATACAGTAGTAGTAACAAAACATGATAAAGTTTAACCACATTCGAGCAAACCGAGCAAGTGGCACAGTGGTTATCGCGGTAATAAACACTAGAACTTTAATACGGTAAACTAAAGCGAGACTGTGAGTTCCCGCTGGAAAATATGGATTATTTACGCCACCTTAATGTATTAAAAATGGAACTGAACTACTTCGTTTGTGTGCTGATTTTGTTGATAATGGAAGTACGAAAGATACAATTTGTACAAAAGTAAAATGTAAGACGTAATGAAAATCAGAAATGAGTATGAATTATATATTTCATTTATTTATAACCTGTGTAGGGACTTTTTGGCGGAAAAAAAATAAAAATACAATTTCTCCAATTTTGTAAAGTATAAACAAAATGTTACAAATAAAAGTAAAAATTATGAATATTCAATGCTAATTTGTTAAATAACTTAGATCTTTTATATTATGGGAATTTAATTAATATCTCTGTATCCAAAGAAAACCAGCCGTTTACACAAACATATTGTTTTTAAAACGCCAAACACAAATATTGTTTTACTGAACAAAAACAATTGTATAAAAACACGACTTGGCGTTACCAAAATTAATTTTAGCGATCTCGCTCTTCGAGTTAGTTGATTACTTTAATTTTCTAGCAAACAGTTCTGTTATAATTTGCTGCCTTCGAAAGCAAAAGTTTCGTTTTTCGCACCACAGTTCTGTTTATTGCCCAATTTTGGGGAGGGTGGTTGCTTTCGTCAATTACATTAATTAATTATTATTAAATTTCTCGCAAATGTAGGTATATATAAAAAAACATTATTTTTTACTTGTCTGCTGGCGAATACCTTCATTATCATGTTGCCACATCCCTTTCCCACCTAAATGCCTATCATATATCGCCTCTCTTCATTGAGAAGAAAAGAAGCGCAGTCCGTCTTGATGATTCGAATAAGTCGGTCCGTCTTGACCTCGCAAATACGTCACATCCTGTGACCCGCGCTCTCCAAAGGATTTAGGAGAGAACTTTAGCGCATCCTGTATGCGCCCGCGCCGGTTTATACATATATATATAACAATAGGTGAAGGTGTCACTTGTAAATGACATTGGAGGCAGTGGAAATTGAGTGCAATGTGGTGCCCCCAGGAGCAGTAGGACGCGCTTTTCCATAATTTCATTTGTAACACCCTGATATCAGCTATCCTACACAATTACAGACGATAACGCCGGTGGACACCTCCGTACTTCATATTCAAATTCGGTCGTAACTACATTTATATTTTTTTTATAGACTTCGGTGCGGTATTTCGGTGCGCCGGCCTAGAGATGAGAGCCATACTCCATCAGGGGCCTCACCTGAGCTTTGTAAAGCATAAGGAGTTGCCCAGGGGTGAAGTACCGCTTCGCTCTGTTCAGCAACACCGAGCTTTTTGGAGGCCATTTTGGCCTTATTTTCCAGATGACCCCTAAATTCGACTTTTCTGGAGATGTCGACACCTAGGATCCCGATGCTCTCATGCTACGAGCGAGGTGCTACGACAAAAGGTTTTTTTAGCGGTGAATGCACAGACTTGCGTCTTACTGGGGTTGAAATCCACTAGGTTTAGAGAACCCCAAATCGAGACTAGATCTAAAGAGTCTTCGATTTCAGACACAAGCCTGGCGCGACTCTCTTCCAAATCATCTCTCTACATCTCGCTACCTTTTATCATTTGCGCCAAATCATCCGTCGGACATATTTTACGTATTCTCCCCTCTTACGCCTCGAGGCCAGGTTACGGTTGGCGTATTCTACAGACTTTATACCGAATGTAAATCTCGTTTTGGACAATTTTTCGTAAGTTATGACGTTAACTCGTTTTTCGACGTTCGGCATGTTTTATTTGAATATGTTTAAAGATTTTAAAAATGTATAAGCGCACAGCGCACAATAAAACTTTGTAAAATCTTAAAGAATAAGTTATTTGAAAATGATAATAAAGAATCAGATGACACCAGCCATGGCACTCCTGGAATAGCCCATGGTAAGCCACAACTGGACTGCGAATATTCTACAAATGCTTTAATTAGTTCACAGAACATCCAAATGAATGCCTCATCACCTTAAATACAATTAATATTAACACAATAATTATTATACATTCCCTAAACAATGCTTTTATACTAAACAATTAGAGAGTTTAGAGCTCACTCTAAAGTCAACTGAATTCAGTCTCTAATCAATCTCAACTGAATTTATTAAGGTAAAATAATAATTAAAAAAAAGAAACATTTCTACACTTGTTAGGTAATTTTTTTATGTTCAATTGTTTTTGTACTGTAAGGTTTATAACCGAACAAGATCCTAAAAATAAATATACAAAGTCCATTTTACCTTGCTTTTTAACAGGGTAAAAATTAACAGTAGAGTTCGTATAGTAAATACTCTGGAGTTAAAATCCACATAAGCACCTACAACATGGTTAGTGAACCCATAACGTATTGAAAGTTGAAAGCTTTTAATTCTGCCTGCAATTCACTGTAAATGCCTACACGGCTTACGTATTTAAAAGCTTTGAACTCTGGTAATATTTCTACGAGCGTGAAACGAGGCTAATACTTGTTGTTGTTTCAAATGGTATGTACATAGATATTTTAGTTTATCTTTCAATGTGGTGTGTGAGAAAATGGCCGTATCGTTATTTTGTAGCGGTATTTTGTAATTTGTTTGTGTAATTTTGTATTTTGTAATTTGTACATTATGGGTTTTAATTTTTTTTTTATTTCTATATAGCCTACTAACTATTGTCCGCGGGTTTGCTTGTATGAGTTTATTTGCGATTCCAGCCTGTTGCAATTTTATAAACAGTATTGCAAAAAAATTGCAGGATTTCAAAAACAGTTATGGCATTGCAGAATATGAATACCAAATTCTGGAGGGCATCATCCGGTCTTCTCATTGGTGAAACTTGAGCCTGAAATTCTGACTTTCAATCAAACACCAAGTTTGTGCACCATAGATCAGTGAGCGCAGGGTTAACTTGTCGACGAGTTTTCACATGAGTGACAGTGGAAAGTTCACCTTCATAAACTTTTTCATGGATCAATAACTTTGGAAAGCATATTATTAGAGTCAAAGGAATCTATCTGATTTTAAAGTAAAGTTCAAGATTATGTGTCTATGAACAAAATGGAGGACTTTCACAAAGCACTTTTATTTTCAGTCATTATTTGTCTTAGGAAATATGTGTTCAATTTTGTGTCATTTTCATCCGACCACAACCGCCGAATTTCTTTAAGTCGTCAGTCCACCTGGCTCAAAGGTGTCCCACAATGCGCTTCCCAGTACGTGGCATCAATTCGAGGACATGTGTGTAATACTTTTAAGAAATTACTAACAACGTTGAGTGTAACCCAAAGTAATTACTAAATTTCATGTCCGTGTAAACTCATTAGGAAATAAGTCTCAAGTAGACTGAACGACTAAATATATTCAAAGAACTTTCATCGCCTCGGAGGCAAACTGCTATTCTCAAGCTCACGAGATTATTTTTGTGGGAGACTACCTGTAGAGAAATCCATGTTAATTCGCCCGTGAGGTCACCACCTCATATGATAATCAAGACATTACCAATTCAAATACAAGGCTTTTAATGAGAGAGTGTGCAAGGCCGTCCGTGACACACGAATGATTAAATTGCTCAGCGAATAAGTTGACTTGTGGATCTTTTAAGACATTTGGAGCACACGTCAACGGCTATATATTAAAAATATCAGGTAAGGTACCTACATAATTCATAGCGCATTACTGAAGGTAAATTATTTTGGAAGAAAAGGAAAGTTATCAAGTTTCTGAAAAAGGATATTTTGATAACGAGCTCTGTCACGAGGATATGGTCACGTTTTTGATAATTATTAGCATCTTATCCTCTAAGTTTTCCCATCCTATCCTATCCTTCCCCCTTTATCAACTTTTTCTCCAAATACATTCCTAAATCTCCAAATCCAAGCGCCTCCGGGAACGACATGTCAACGTTTGTCATTCTGGACTAATGTTGGCACGTATCGTGGATGTCCATGGGCAATAGTATCCACTTACCGTTCGGTGGATTGCATGCTCGTCTGCCACTTTCGTCCTCAAATGGAAGCCAACATAGAGCCTTGTCGGCTGGATAGATGTGTATCTAGGTACTAATAAAAACAATATACGAGTATATGAACATTAGAGGTCATAGTAACATGAGAATGATCTCATTCGAGATGTAACGGGATAGACCATCGATTAATTAAAAAGAATATTCCAAAATATTAATCAAAAATTCAAGACCAGCTCATCACCCAATACGACTGTGTGTGGCTAAGGTACTTAAATGGTAAATGTGTGTGCGAGCTGAGGCGTGTGTGCATCGTTGATGAGATATATGTGTGGCTTAGATTCGGGGGTTCACTTCCAAGAAGGGATTTTTGCCCCGATGTCAGCCGATGTCGCGTTTTTTTGGCTTTTGAATAATAATTTTGAGTTGGCCCATTTTACAGTAAGTAGCAGTTGTAGTAGTTTTACTGAAAGAGGATAGCAGATGAGTAGACAATCCACCGATTAGTGAATTAGGCATCGATATCGAACAAAAATGACTAATTTTGGTAAGTTTGCAAATGTGCATCTCTGAGGGCTCTAAGGACATGATTTTTCATTTTGATAATTACTGAATTTTGTGATTAATTATTCTGAGTTCTATGATTTCGGCGACTGCAAATTAAAAATATTGGTTTAGAACGCAACGGTTTGAAAATGATGAAAATACAGAAATATAAATAGACAAAGTAGAATAAATAACAGGATAATAGATAAAGAGACAAATAGGTAATGATAGATGGATAGATAAAAGTACGAATACCAAAACGTGACTATGTCCAGCGCTTTTAGGAAATGTAGTGTTAAGTCACCAATAAGAATCTTATCGATTTGCTTACACCTCCATAGAGGGCGTTGTACAGTCTGTCTAGTTCACGGTATTAAGATGCGCCGCCAAAACATGACCCGCGGTGAATGTTTGAAATTAAAAGTTTTTGTCCTGAGCAAGGTGTTTCCTTTGGAGCTTCCATAAACATCTTTTTTTTTTTTTTTTTTTTTTTTTTTTTTTTTTTTTTTTTTATAGACTAGGGGGCGGACGAGCAAGCGGTCCCACGTGATGGTAAGAAGACAGACTCGGGGAAATCTGTACATGTAGATATAGCTATTTTGCGTACGCTCTAGATAAAAATGTTTTAGACATCCTATGGCATATCACATATATAAAATAAATATACTTGTATATTTTAGGTGGTGCGAGTCCCGTAGCACGACCTGGAGACCAACACCAGAGCGGACTTCTAGTCGAAGGGTGCAGTCTTCCGGCGTTTCGGAGGGTGAATTATGAAGGATAACGGAAACCACAACGCATAGTGCATATATCCAATTATTTAATGTTTTTATTTTATATACTATGGGCTTTTGTTATATAAAGTAAATAAATAAATATATAAAGACGTTGATTTTCTTTTGTGATTTTAGTAAAGTACTGATTGTTGTATGGATTCGGCTGGTCATCCATGGCCAAAACGTAGTAAAAATTTAACCGAAATTAAAAAAAATCACGATCTTTACTAATCTCCCTAAGGGCGAGGACAATGTTTTAAGAACGGAATAAAGCCAGTCAGTCTTATGGCTTTATAGCAATTTCTTCCAGACAGCCTTGAGAAAGGGAGGTATTAATGTCCCCACTGATTGTGATTAATGTGTCTATTAGTATGAATAATCTGCTACCGGTTAGGTACTTAGTGTCTTAATTTTGATATCTAAACTTAACACTAAATTTAACTTAGCATCAAAAACATAATCCAAATTAAATGGCCGAAGTTTGCCACTCGGAATGCACACAAACTCATTTTCCCCCCATTCCCACTCCCGGATGTCGAGAAAAAATATATAGGGGAGAAGTTTCGAAGTTTCCAACTGAAGCGGGACGTTTTAGTCGTCTCAAGTAGGAGTTTTTCAAAGGAGAAACTAAAAAAAAGTTTGTGAACTCGGCGGGCGGCCGACTTGGCTTTGTCCTTGTGGATATGCAGTTCTAAGCTGAAGTAAGATTGAAAATGATTTCCAATTTTTTTGAAATAATACGGTTGACGAGCATACAGTTCACCAGGTGGTAAACGGTTGCTGGCGCTCATGGATATCCGTGATGCAAGCCAACATCAGGTCAGGATGACGAATGGGCAGGTCACATTTGCAGCAGGAGCCACAACCCGAGTACGAAGATCAACGTTGGTCGTTGGTCAACGAGTCAACGAATTGGGACCACGTATCGTACACTGTATGTATTATTTTGAAATGACGAAGTTCGTTATACAAAACATGAATCAATTTCAAAAAAATGAGAACTTAAGCAAGCGTCTAGTGACGCATTTACAATTAAAAATGCTAGCTCCGTGGCTAGAATTATACAGGAAAAATTACGTTACATGACGTCATGTATTCCAAAAAGTTTAACATTTAACAGATCCTCCGTATACAAAGTTTTATTGTGCCCTTCGTAAATGGTTAATCCGAGGGAGGTGTTACTCCATTGGGGATTTTCTTCGAAAATATTCGTGTGGCTTTTATACAGAGTCCCTCACCATCCCAACCAGTAGTTGTCAGCCCAACCTATGTCTTCGATAGAAATAACCCTCCCAGTTACCGTTGTCGTCCTAGATGACCCCGACAACCCAACTAATATGGTTCTTACACTACACTCACAGGCTACACATATACACCGTCCCCGCCGGCGGAGACGAGGACGTCCCCCACGCTACACCGTGAACACACACCGGCTCTTCAGCCAACACTTTTACCAGATAGCGCCACGTGCCTGGATGCTTCTCACCGACTCGCGATCCCGCGGTATCCTCTCAAAGCAACGCCCTAAGCCAAGGTCCGTTAGGGAGCCCTTAGGCTCGTTGCTGCACACACATTTTGCTGCTTTCACATTTGCACACACATTCTCATGTGTGTTTTAAACAAATAATTTGAATTCGAATTTACCGGGAAGCGCCTTCGCTCAGGTGGACCGACCACCTGAAGGAAATTTTAACTAGGGACTGCATGAGAAGGGCGGAAGGATGATCGTGTATGACGGCGAGCTTTGGAAGAGACCTATATCCAGCAGTGAAGATACAAACGCTGATAGTACTCGTGGTGCTAGCAGTTTTTTAATGAAGATATGGCAGTCGGAGAGGCCATATTATGGCTGGCCATAGACACCTGTAGAACCATGAAAGCTAAAAATCTTGTAGTAGATTTCCAAAAAACAAGTCAAAAACATTGTTTTCCAAACTACAGAAGCATTCTAGGAATCCACTATAATCAAGAAATGACCCGTAACATTCAACTTAACGTATCCGATGCGATACAATCCACCTTACAAGATCAAACCCGGCGGAGGTGGCTTCATCTTAGGCGACATTACTTCCACGCGAGAAGAGCGGAAAGGGAGGTTGCCATGACAACGCCTGACTTTGATAAGCCGACTGGGAATAAGTGCGTGCCGAATTAGTGCCGACGGAGGCAGTTGGCTGTAGTAACAAAATAACAGTTCTATATCGGTCACGGAGAATGGGAACTTTAATAGGAAGCTACTGTGTAATTTTGTACAAATGTTTGCAAATGACAGTACAGTGATAATAGTCCCCCGAAAGTCCTCAGATATGCTTGCCTTATTGACTTGATTTCGAAGAGAACTCATCAAATATTGATCAACAATCATCAATCGTCAACGACTTGGTGACGATATTCTTAATAATATAAAATTATTCACTTCAGTAATTCGAAAATAATTTGACTTTTGTTTTGATAATAATTTGTCGCTTATTTAGTATTTTTTGCTGCTCGTTATAATAGAAGCTGTATTTAAATGTCCCAAACATATGTATAGTATGGCCAACGAAACAACACAACGATATATTTTGAATAATTGTTTGTTTTACGCTCAAACATCGATACTGTTGAAGCAGCAAAGAAAAACACCAACAAGGCGTTGTGGAGATGGTGCGGGTTGTCCAAACATTGACACATGAGATATTATTTAATTTAGTTTTAATATGTTTTAATCCGCATTTAAGAACCGTCCACAATACGATTAGAACTATTCAATTCGGTTAAGAGTTTCTAACTTAAAATTTCGTTGCAACAAAATTCTGTTTCAATAGAAATCTGCTCTAACATCTGATTTTTAAGTCTAACATCTTGAATAGTGAATATCTGTATTAGCTAATAAGTAACGGAACCTAAGCAGGGAAGGTTTTCCGAACATCGTTCAAGCCCAGAAAAGCTGCGGCGAAAATTGCGACCTATTTATTCTAATCGGTAATATAATCCTCGTCCATAAATCTAATTTAGCCGCCTTAACTTCACTTGGAGCATCTTAATTAGGATTAACATTTGAAAACGGTTAAATTCGTTTTCATTATTGCGAATTTCCTGTTTATAGCACTTTTAAAAGGCATCTAAATATAAGACAACGTCTTACACATTCGCTATTTTATACAGAAAACATCACACTCAGTGGCCTTCAATAGGCTTAATCTATAAAAAGTCCGATAAAAGTCATATTATACACGTTTCTGCATACATGATTTGGCGCAGTTATATTGCAATTTAATGATGTACTCGTGTTACGTGTTACAAGTAACAATTTAGAACACAAAGTAAAACACAATAAAAACTAAAATTAACAATAAAATAAATAACAAAATAATCAATAAAATAAACAATAAAGCTGGAACACAATTTAAAACTACACCGACGATCCTTTTTCTGTATAATCTGGTGGTTGACTGGTAGACGCCTTATAGCATTAAGTCCGCCTGTTGTGCATTGCACAATGTTGTACATCATTGTGCAATAAAACTTAAATAAATCAAATAAATAAATAAATTTGTTAATTTAATTGTATTACAAACGTGTCTTCGCAACAAACAACAAATTGTTGCAACAGACTCATGTACGAGGTTTCCGGCCTGACACTCAAGTTCATGAAACTCTTTTTATATTTCAACATAGTCTCCGTCTATACTCTATTTCAACATACTTTTCGGATCGTTTAATTCGCATTTCTACCCGAGTATAATAATAGTCCGAAGTTTTGTCTTCAAAATGGGAGAAATCAGCAGCGGTCACTACTTACTGTCATCATTTGGAAAATATTCTACCCTTTAATTCCGCCTTGTTATGATAACAAATAGTAATCCCTGGGAGCGAAATAGCAACTTTGAAATAGCAACTTTCACAACTGCGGCGGCGTGGACGGGTGCATTGTCATAGAGAAGCACCTGTGATTAGTTCTTCACGACGGTTTTGCTTGATTGCTTCTCGTAATTGCTCTATAAGGTTAGCATAATAGCTTCCAGTCACAGCAGTATTACGTTTTTTATGTCTATAAGCAATATACCTTGACAATCCCAGAATATCGAATCCATAATCTTTTTGGTGGACTGAGTCACCTTTGCCTTTATAGGCGATGTTTCACCAGAACGACTACTCCATGGATTCCGTTTTGGAAAGAGAGTCATAGTGCGGAACCACAGGAACAACTGACTCAAAAAAAATGTGTCCGTTTCCCTGAAAGACCTCCAAAAGTTCCTTAGAGCACGCAACTACTTCACTTCACTGCATACTTGAAAGAAATTCTGGAGCCCACCCCGCACTAAGTTTATTCATATGAAGATGTTTATTCATGAATCCTAAGGACATTTGTGTTTAAAAGCCCTGTCCTTGCTGCTATTTCTTTCGTCTTCTGCCGTGGGTCGCTTAGAACTTCTTCCTCCACTAAATTGTTTGGAGTGAGTGCCTCATCGGGTCGACCGGAGCGAGGTTCGTCGACAATGGACTCACGTCGATAACGATGGACGATGGACAAAATTGCTTACACCAATCTTTGACGGTAGAAAATGACGGAGAAGAATCCGCGTAAACATTATCCAACTTTTGTTTGATATCGGTCGGGCTAACCCTTCCTTTGTAAGGAAATTAATCACGCAACGGTATTCCAGTTTAAACATTTTAAAGATTTTTCGACTTCCTGTAGTTCTAAGAGTCGAGGAATCAAAACTAACGAGGGTTGAACACTAAAAATTATACAGTAATTAGCAGAATAAATGACAATTACAATGACGTATAATTAGTTTTTTTTTTGGTATCTAGATATACGTCCGGCCGAAAACTTTTGGACCTCACTGGTATCTTTAATGTCACTTTTTTGTGATAATGTGCATTCCATAAAAATGTCATGTTGAAAGTTATAATTAATTCTTAGAGATATGCATAGCCGAGCGCAAACTACTCAAAGATACTTACCATTTGTCTTTGAATAAAATTTTGTCCCACCTGAACAGGTTTTCAAGATAGGTTGGCAAGTAATTATAATTTTAAATTAATTTGCTATAATAAAATGGTAACTATGTTATGTCAGTACGTGAAATGTTAATTATCTAAATTAATTTGTTATTTATCGTTTTGATGGAACTTATAAAATAAAAAAGTTATAGAATGTCTGTTAATTTCCTATGGCTTCTACGATACAGTCCTAAAGCGAGGGCTTTATTCACATAGTAGGTATGTAATTCACTGCTGGAGATGTACATGAACATTGTCTTTTACATGAGGGATGTATGGCCTTAAAATGCCACGCTGGCCAAGCGTGTTAGAGGCGTTCACTTTGTTAGAAGCAATGTAGTTCTTCAGGGCTTGTGTTAACCGCTTTGTTATCAAATCGCTTTGTTATCCAGCCGACACCACACGACATTAGAACTAAATAAAAATAATTGTATTGTAAAACTTCATTAGCTCTTGGGCAGTGTGTGTACAATCAACAACAAATGTAAAAAGACTCGACCAACGCAATAAACGAATATGAACGTAAAACGGAATAGCTCCGAGCACTGCAGTTCAGTAAAAGAACCAAATATTCGTTCAGCTCCAATTTTAATAAGGTTTACTGCATGTGAAACAAAAAAGGAGTAAAAACTGAAACGGGTATGAAAGCGGAACAATCTGTATTTGAATTCCGTTTCGTTACACTCTCGCGTCGCATATTTTAATCTATTTTTAATTTCATTGTAATGAATGTATTTGAAACAGTGTTCTCGGAATAGGTTTGTTTGTATGTGATTTTTAGTCAGTGTAATTTTATTTTTAAGTAAAACATCTGTAGAGTTCTCGTTTGTAATTAAACTAACTAATTAGAAGGATTTTTCGCCGGGAACTCGATAAGTGACGTTAACTTTTTGTTTGATTATTTATTATAAAAATTGTGTATTGTGGGTTTTGTGATTTAAATAGTGATAAGTAATCTAATAAATTTCAGTGACTTTCCGTAATGTTTGTGATAATCGAGTAAAAGCATAAGACTGCGTTTTTCGTGTGTTTCCAAGGAGTTCAACTCTTCTGTCTCTTAGTAAACCTACTATCATTTTACTGATCGACTCCTAACTTACTTCAACGGGACTGGATATTGACGAGATGCGTTTTGAATTGATAATTGTTAATTGAATTGACTTTATTATTGTTAATTACGAAGAAAACTCGACACTGCCGGAATATGCTAATTATGTTATTGCCATATAAGAAAAACAAAACGAATTAAATGGCTTTCTGTTGGAAACATGCAAGATATAGTTTTAAATGAGAAACTTCTAAAGTAAAATATTGGAATGTAGCAGTAAATCCGGAGATCTGTGACTTGTTTGCGCAACTGATAGTTTGTTGTCAGATGTTTACACAGCTGATGTCTAAGTTCTAATCATAAATCCGGGGATTAGTAGTGGCCCTTTCATCTTTGAAGTAATCCTGATTTGTATTGAAGTTTAGATTAATATGTACAGATAAAAAAAAACATACACATTTTTGCCGAGTTTACAGAGTTTAGTGAAAAGTTCAAGTGTTAATGAATTTAGACGACTATAATTGAATTAGGTAATACAGTCATTGATATTAGCTTATAACATCCCATTAAAGCGCCTTTAAAGGGTTTTGGATTATACTTGTATATCTTATTTGAGTTACCGTGTTGATGCACACTGGCTTTGCGTTTTCTTTATTTATTAAACGTTTAAAAATGAAGGGTTCATAAAAATAATTTCTTGGTGACATAAAACTGAGTGTCTCACGGCACTGTACATTTACTTATGGGCAGTAAGGTAAAATTTCTACATGTTGATCTACTCGTAGATATTTTAATTATACAGGTTTTAAAGCCATACATCCGTCGTGCACAATACAATCTGTATCAGTAGGCCCGCGTCCAACAGTGGATCATAAAACGGTAGATGATTGTAGTGACGATCAACATAAAACCTCATATATGTACATATTTTCCAAAACCTTTAATTTTCTGCTTTTACTAATTGCAATTAAACAAACCCTTAAAATCCGACAACTTTCTAGAAAGCTCCGATAGTACGAAACTTCTTGCATTTTGCAGGAACCTTGAAAAGATTTCTTCCACTAACAACCTGGTATCAAATGACGTTAGCATGTTTCGACATGTTCCATCAAGTTTGCCGCTCGTTAATCATGACAAGTCAAAGCCTGTTCACGACCTAAACAAGTCTGGAGCTAATTAATGCAAGGAATTATGTGATGTACTGGGAAACTATGAGGTATTTCACAGGAGTGAATTAGGAACTGTGTATAATATATATATACAATATATATATATATATATATATATATATATATATTATGTCTATGTATATGTATGTATTACTTGACGATTTGCACGCCTAATAGGTAGAATATGGAATGTACTGTTTTTTCCATCTCATTTGTTACAATGTCTGTTACTGCCTTGTTTTGTTTTGATGTGCAATAAAGAGTCTTATCTACCTAACTGATAACGCATATACTAATGTTATAAGCGAAAACTAGCTAGAGCTTTCGCTTATAACTTTAGTAACATAAAACTAGCTTATAACATGACTTATGAAAAGCTCTTAAAATTGGATACAATTACGCAAGAGCATAACTAGATCCAAAAAATGTGTAAAATCATAAAACACGTAACACAAAAGACGTGTACCGCGCGGGGATTTACTGCTACAAATATTACGGCAACAATATCACCCTGTTATAAAACCGCGGCAAGAAAATATAACCTCCAAAACCGTAAAGCAGCACAAAACATCGTTAATTTTACACACGGGGGAATAATCGTTAAACTCGGTCGTAATGTCAAAAAGCCGCCACTTAAGGCGTCGTAACGCGTGTACGATCATAATCAGCCAATAACAGTTCCGGAACAGTTCCGGTGACACTAATCGTAAATAATAGTTCCGATATGTACCACCTCGCTGTATAATTTAATTATGGACGGAACGAATTACGTGAGTAAAAGTTATTTAGGTATTTTATGATTGGTAATTAAAAAAGGCATTTTTATAAATATTGGTTGTTATTATAAATATAATAATGTTGTGTAATTATAAAATATAAATTATTCATTAATGTTAATATACGGTAATAATAAGGGAGATGATTCCTAGGCTAGGAGTTGGAATATCTATTCTTGACTCTCATTTGAGAGGTCGTGAGTTTAAATCTTGGGTCAGTATCTACGACTGACATCAATAAAAATGTCACAAAACTAGGACCCAAACTACCTCATTAAAAAAAATATATTGGCACAATGTGGGGATTGCACTATTGCCATATATGAAAAGAAAAAAATATCATTGGTGTTTTTGGAAGGAACTCGGGGGTTATGGGTTGAGTTTTGAAAATTATGTATTGTGCCTTTTGTGGTTTAATAGTGTTAGTTAATTAAACTTCAAAATGCCTAGTGTTTAATGTTTGTGATAAAGTAATAATCAAATAAAAACGTAAGACTGCATTTTTCGTGTGCTTCCAACTCTGTCCTCGATAAACCTACTAACACATTATTGAGCGATTCCCAACTTGGCGGGACTGGACATTGACAAGATGTTCTTAGAAATTGTTTTGACTATAAAATGTTTGATTTTGAAGAAAACTTGATACTGATAGAATGTGCTAATTGCGCTATTACCATATATCATTATTACAACTACGCACTACAACTAGTTTACTCTAAGGCATAAACCTTCTTATTCCAGTGAAATAAAGACATGAAAAATAAGCGAAAATGCAAAATTGATGTTCGTACAACGTCTGCGCGTCGAGTGTTCGATAAACATCGTGGGCGGCGTGCACGTCGCCAGTCACAAGTTTTGATGAATAATATATTGGTAGCGGATGCAGGGACGCAGGGGACGGATTAAACTACGGTATTGAGAGACAGTGGTGAAACTTGGTCAACATATACAATGCAAAAAAGCTGAAAAAGATTGTTCAGTATCGAGATTAGTATCGATTATATTCGTTTTTAGAATAGGTTTCTTTTTTCGTAATTTATAGTACAATTTACCGCCCGTGCGCGTCGCGCACGCCGCCTATAGTCTTTTAAATCTAGCTTCATTAGAATGACAGCTGTCAAAGTGCCTCGAATAGTGGTCTATAAAAATAATTAATCTATAAAAACATAAACTTAACTTATAACTTAAATTAACTTAAAGTTTTTTGCAATAGGTACACGCACGTATTTTATTATTTGTACTTCATAACACTCAGTCGATAAATAAACACATTACCTCGATTTGACCATTATTGCCCCAGTACTATATTATGTACTTTGACAGCTGTCATTCTAATCAAGCTAGATTTAAAAGTCTGTAGGCGCCCGGTCTAAGTAACGAGTGCTACGAATGTTTTAGAGTAGACAACAAAATCGTGCACGTTCGTATCTTTTGATTTATTAGGTACCTACTTAAAATAATTTAATTTTTGGCTACAATCGTTCTATATATTTTAAATTGGTCGACATATTTCAAGTTTTGCGTTGTATCAGTGTTCGAAGGGAGATTTCGTTATTTTCCGTAAGTTTTAGAAAAAGAAAGTGTAAAACAAAATTGTAAAGCTTCACGAGCCCCATCCAACGTGTGGTCAGTCCCGCGGTGTCGGCCACTTTTATAATGGCACCACCCGATTTCTTCCCGTGGATATCGTGACCACTAAGTGACAACAAAGCCGCTACCACAAGCCCTGAAGAGCTACACCACCTCCAAAAGAGTGGACTCGCCAACCCGCCTGGCCAGCCTGGTGTTTTAAGGCCATACATACCTCATAAACATGACAACGTGCATGAGGGGGCCCGTGTCCTGCAGTGGATACTGAAAGACCTGGTTGCATTGCATTAGTTGCATATACTGTGTCTCAAACTATATTGTGATTAAACTAGTTATTCGTACACGCTTGCATTTACGGACGCTGCACGTACGTCATTGTCGCGTATGAAAATTACAGTTATGAAAATGCTTTTTGTTTTATTACTGCTGAACAAATAAATGGTACATCGCCACCTTAGTGTACATTAGTGAACATTAAATGATACATCGCCACCTTAATGTACATTAGTGAACATTAAATGGTAATAGTTCAAATTTCTCATTATCAGAAAAGATGTTAAGTTAAAAGATAAAATTAGGTCTTAATTATGTTTGACTACCGAATAGCCTAGTTGGGAGAGCCCCTGTTTCCTGTGCGCAAGGGTTAGCTTCCCGGTCGGACATTGGTTTGTTTAAAGACAAACGTTTATTCGGCTCAGGATGGTGTGTCCGTATTTGTATATGCTTCTGTACATACGACACAGGAAATCCCAGTGTGACGGAACTCCTATATTATACATATGTGTTTTTTTTTCCTAAAACGTAGGAAATATAGTGAGATTCACCTTTCCATTTAATGTATAGGCGTTTTTTTATATACGTATAAAAATAAGCCAAAAAAAATATGAGATATAAGACAAACGTAAGATATATATTTAAATATAAGACAAACCGCTTGGCAACTAATCTCGTCCGAAGCTACACGTGCACCGTTAAATCAAGGCAGACATCGCCCCCAAGGGATAGAGTACCGCATTTATCACGAGACTGTCACGTGGCACTCGGTGTTTTGCCATGAACATCAAGCTGTATTAGATTTCACAATTTACACTTCGAATATTCGAAGTAATTGGGAACGTCACCACTTTTCGAAAATTATATTATTAAATAACTAAAGGTATTGGAAATCGATCTGTGAAATCAAACCGGCCGACGGTGACGTAATGAAATCTGTAGCAAGCAAACTATAACGAACAAACCGACAAACACAATAGCAACGTGCGACATTAAATCATATACCAATATGATAACAACAACCTATCCGATCTTTTGATCTATGACTTTTTAAAATACAGAATTGTTTTTACACAAACCACTCACTCACTCGCACCGTGTAGGTACACACTCACTTGTTTATATAAATACAGGTTAGATTATATGTATAGATATATAGGTTTAAGGGCCAAGGGAATCGTAAGAATAGTCGTCGAATATGCGAATCGAAAGTAATGACATACATCTGTCAAAAACTTCCTTACATGGCCGCCTCCAGAAAGCATAGCATTGCGTTTAAAATAAATCGTTTCGAAGCGCCACCGAGCCGACTCTCTCAACGGGCCATCAGATAAAATTGCATACCTTCTTATTCAAAATATCAATATAATATGATAGTTATCAGTAATTATTGTTTTCGTGAAATAAATAAAGACAATATATGGAAATAAGAATAAGACCATTATCTCCTATTATGATATACATTTCTGTATATATGTATGTATATATACGTATAATATATAAAGACATTATTTCTTTATTGTACCATCTGCCTCTATTTCGTCTACAGACTTTTCCTTACCACATAAAGGCTTCGTGGAAGAAATCGCTTTAGATGTCCGTCGTTCTTATAATAATTACTTGTTGTACTTCGTATTTCTCTATATGTTTTTGGTGTACAATAAAGTATAACCTATCTATTTATCTATCTGTGATACGAAATCAGACCAATGACTGTTAGAGCAAATGAAAGTTGACACTGGAAAAGAGCAGCGAATAAAACAATAGGTTGTCATTACAAATAGTTGGAAAAATAAGTTTGATACTTGAATTCAATGCTAGGCGAATTTTATTATTGAAGTCGTCGGACTGTTTATTCATCATGAATTTTTGTGTATTTTCTTTAATAAAATCGATTCATCAGTGTTAAAACGATAGTTTTGTGAAATGATTTAATTCAATACCAGGATTTTTATATAATAAATCTGGTTTAAGATCATAACATTAAAGGCTTTTGTCTACCTTTTCTTTCTACTTGACGTTCCAGCAGGTTACACCAGCCGTAGTCACGAGTTGATTGAAGAGGCGAATAGTGCAGGATTTAATTTTAGTAGCCCTTAATTTTACCGATTTACAATATAAAATATGTAAAAACCGCGAAAGTTTAATAGGTATTTAAAAAGTTAATGCCGGGCTTTAATTGTATTTTAAGATTTTAAAACCGCTAACAACAACGATTTCTATACATCTTTGCATTTTTATTGTACATCAAAACAAAAAAATAAAATAACAAGAGACATTGTAGCCACAAAATACACAAAAGGCGGTCTTTTTGGGGAAAATATACGGTACAGAAAACAGTCATAGAACAACAGTTGTTAGTTTTCACCGAAGAAAATCTGTATTAACAGGTTGATTTTTTTATTTAATATGGGTTTTGATATGTTTTGTATAATGTGAAAAGTTAACTACGTTAAATTGATCCACCGCGAACATAACATAACTAATGTTGGCATGTATCGTGGATGTCCATGGCCTCCAGTATCCACTTACCATCAGGTGGACTGTACGCTCGTCTGCCGCCTTGGTCCGTAAAAAAAAAATAACCGAGATATGCTCAACTAGTTTTGCGTCAAATTTCATTTCAATATTTTAAGAAATGTAATCTTCAAAACGAAGTCCACAAAATTCTATCTCAATGCAATGCAACCGGCTCTTTCAGTATTCATTGTTGGACATAGGCCGACATAGAGATGTATGGCTTTAACACGCTACGCTGGCGTGTTCACATTTTTAAAGATGGTGTATTTCTTCAGGGCTTGCCGTAGCCACTTTTTACGAAACCCATAACCGAGACATATTTGTACTTAAACTCAAATTTAGAAATGCGCTTTACCATTATGCACAATAAATTTCGTAGAGATTTATTTGAAATTTCCCTGTAATTGAAATAATTATATTCTCGTTGAAGAGATATGCTACCCTAGAGATCTTCGTCAGCCCATGATACAAATGTTCACATAACATTGTTTATACACGGGCAACCGCATGTGTTCCATAATAAATCGACTCGTCCTCGGTTGACAAACATCGTGCTTCACAAACGTTTACTTAGTCTCAACATAAATTAACTTGTTACCTCCCCCCCTCTGGGTAACATGCCAAGTTAACGAGTTGGATAACTATCTTAGTTTTGGAGGTATGCCACTGTTTATGGATAAGATACTGTGATGATCAATATATTATAATGGTTTATAAATCGCCTTCCTTATGCAATGTTATGATCTTATTTTTATTTATTCACTACTAGTACCCGCGACTTCATGATTCCCGTGGGAACTTTATAATTGATCTAGATAAAAAGTACTCGAAATGTTAACCCGGTACATAAAGTTATAAATATGCTAACTTTCATTAAAATCTGTCCAGTGATCTTTTGATGTGAGTTCAGACAGATATACAGTCGGACATAAAAAAATCCAAATATTGTTGTTTTGGACTCTATATCATTCATATTTTCTAACAATAATTACAAAGTAGTTACGTCACCCAAGCCCTTCCTGTTGATAGCTAGGTCAGCAGAACCGGGTGGTCGGCCGAACCCATAGTTCTAGGAACCTAGCGCTTAGTTAGGATTTAGGATGTAGCCATAAGAGATTACTTTGTAAGTTAAATTTAATTAAATAGGCAGTTGAATACTGGCATCAAGCTCTGCCACTTGTCTTCAAACTCATTAGTTTTAATATATTAATTTTTAGTTTTTAAAAAGCATTTTTCTTGCTCCCGAAACTTGACTAAGTTGTTAATTTGACATTGTATTGTTTTCATAAAACTTGATCGACATTGTGCCCATTGCTTTAGGTTTGTAAGCATTTTAAAGATTTCCCATTTTTTTATGCAAGAAGGCGACAAATAAGCAGAAAATTCGCTTGTTGTGATAATACTATTTTTAAATAACTATTTACGGAAATGTGTTCGCCAAGTCAGTGACTATATGATCGGCCCATTTACCCAACCCTTTCTCCCAATCCATTCCTTAATCTGCAAAGGTAGGCAGCGCATCCGGGGGCGTGCCAATATTTTTCATTCTGGACTGATGTTGGCATGTATCGCGGATGTCTATAGACGACAGTATCCACTTACCATCAGGTGGGCTGTATGCTCGTCTGCCTCCTTTTTCAGGGTTTTTGTTTCTTGCAGTTCAGGGTTGTCGCAGTCGAAATTCGGTGTTGCCGCAGTTCAGTATTTAGGACAAGGATGTGTCAAATTTCCATGACCGAGTCGACGTTTGCAATGTCAATATTAATCAGAAAGTATCAGTTTTATTAAAGCATCAAAAGTAGAAAATAACACAATAAACGGAATTCGTGATTTACAAACATTTGAAGGGAAAAATAGGAAAGGAGAAAAATACTGATTAATACGGTTGAATATTCATGGAATACAGACACACCCTTCAGTGTATATATCACTAAAGTGTAGCATTTATTTTAAAACCTCTGGAAGAGCCGGATTTGAAATTCACCCCCGAAGTAATTATAAAACATTCGAACACGTGGGGTGAAAACTTTTTTAAAAAGCAATGACACAGCGGTGTGCCGGTGATGCGTGAAATCAACGAGATCTTTCTACGGGGTTGTTAAACCCCCCAACCGTGTGCAACGGGGTACAGGATTACTTCACAATATAAATGTGGAATGGTAGAGAATCTAAGCGGTATTCTCGGAATTATTACTATCCTGCAGTGGAACATGGGTTGTCGCGCGATTTGAATGGTTTAGTAATATTATTTTCATTGTAATATGGTCTCTTTTTTTTTAAGAAAGAAAGAGAGTGACATTCGAGTATACAGTCCTTGTGATAGTGAGCGAATATTGCCGCCAATAGATAGGTTTATTCAATAAATGCCAATATCAGAAAAACGTTGTAACTTTTACAAACATGCTACCACACCCTTGAAGATTTTGAAATCAAGCTCTGGAATAAACAATGGATGGAATAGTTGGAGAATATGGCGAGTAATGAGAAGAGGGGTTTCCTTATCCCTCCATACTCGCTGTTCAATGGGATCTGATTTTACTGGATTCGATTGGATTGAATGAGATAAGATTTATATTGAAACACAGCTGTGTATTAGTTAGTATACAGGCGGTGTATTAGTATACAGTTAGACATAGGCGGGTACTTGTGAAAATCACTTTTTTCTATGAAATAACTTTGTTTATTACTATCCAAACTATACTTTCAGCCACGTAGTTCTTGATTCGACTGCGCCATGTATTAGTTAGTATGTTATGTACATTAAAAGACTAATAACAGTGACTAAGTAATTTATTAATATTAGACGTGAATGTGCGTCTTACCGAGGTCCCCTGACAAGGGAGCGTGTAGTCTATGGCCATAGGGTGGTAAGCACTCGTTTGACAAAACCACAGACAATACAAGCTGAGTGCGATTTCGTAAAGTCTCCACGAATGTCGCTCTGTATCTTTTGTGCGATTCGAAACGAAGAAATACGCCAAAGAACGATAGTCACTGGCCAACTAAGCGTTCGCACAAACTATACAAACTTCTTTACAGTTTATTAACAACTTATTCAATAAACGGTTAGGTAGCGCTAACCGTAACTAAGAACAACGAATATGGTTTACTTTTCAGAATTAGTCCGCTGAAAGGGCAATTGTCAGTTCACATTCGTATTTACTGTGGGACTGACAACCAATACCCTGAAAGGCGACCTTTTTGTGTCGGCATGCGTTTTGGGAGATGCACTTCGATCAGGTGGACTGATGATTTCAAGAAGTAGTTGTAACTGAATAAGAAAGGTAAAAGATCGTTTATGATGGCGAACATTTGGGGGAGTCTTATATAAAGCCGTAGAGAGACATAGGCTGATGATATGCTATGGTATCTTTTGTATGTACACTGTACCACGCTTCATTTGTATACTAAAGTATGCGCGATATATTTTAAGCGTTTGCATGAAGATTCCTTACAGTTGATCTAAAAGTACAACGAGGAGAAAAGAAAACAGATTTGTAGGAGAATATCTTGGCTAAAATGGCTGACAAATCATCTTATCTAATAAATCTTAGTAAATTATTTCGTTGTTTAGACTTGCTATCTCCATCATTCAAATTGCCAACCCTAAATGACTAACATTGTACCTTAAGAATGAAGATGCCTTACTGCATTTAATCCGTATTATGGTAAAGCATTATTGTAACAATGTTTGACGTATGAGCGGGTGCTGATCGAGCGCACTGATGACAACCCCGATGGGAATTTTTAGGCCGTACCCGGTTTATAACCTTTTAAAGTTCACTACGTACAAAATTTATAACAAGGGAACAACTTTGGGATCGTTCTACACGAAGAAGTTTTATATCGCGGGTTATTCGATATATTTTGATGATCGCTTTTGTTTAGCAATGTTTTTGGTACCAGACAGACATCTGATTAAATCGCTAGATTAAATTCTTAATCGTTTGATTAGCCGACTAAAATTTAAATTAGAAAAAATAATTGCTTATTTAAATCATTGTAATTGAATGAGATAGTCATAATCGTATTTAGTTTTGAATAATCATAAGTCGTTTATGGTTTCGACTAACTCAATTGAACTAATCACTTTAGTCTCAATATCAAGTCTAAAAGCAAGTCACTCTCGTTAGAAATTAGTTGACTATTTTTTTCGGTCCAAGTTAATAGATATGATAGAACGTCCATGTCCATGTCCATGTTGAATGTCCATATGATAGAAAGATGAAAATAACACTCAACGGGTGTACTCTCATTTTACGCTTTTGATGTTTTGGGCTCTAGTGAAGTTTGAACGAACGAGTGCTATTACCCTAGTCTGACTTTCCTTCGTTCGAAGCTCTATATTATTGGGTATCTCTGATTATTTGAAAGGTGAGATATTGATATCGTGAAATTTGACATTCGATTCCCAAGTACCACTTGTCAAAATCTGTATTTCGATCGACGTGTCGTGCGAGTAGTTTCAAATGTCAAATGTACTTCTTTCGGGCCGATATATCGCAGTGAACGTTTTCGTGGGGGATCTACCAAAATATCGTCCGAAACTTCGATTTTTTTTTGTTTTTGGAGTAGACCTCCCGATCCAGACAAACATTTGCCTCTAAACAAGAAATAACTATAATTATGGTGGTTATTAGGTACGACTAACTTTTCAATGCGTCGAGTAAGCTGACTAATGATTAAAGATTAACGATTGCTCCAAAATAGTCGTGATTACGACTAAATTTTACAATTCCTTTAATTTAGTTTTTTTATTAGTTTTTACATTTTAAAATTCTAATCGACTAATTAATCAATTAATGACAATACTGATAGTAAGTAAGAAATCCAACCAAGCAAGAATCTGAATAATGGTTCATTTACACATGGAGAGTTTCTCGAACGCGAGTTTCTCAAACATCAGTCGAAAGTTAGTATAAACAACTGTTATATCAACGAGATTTTAACATCATGTGAACAGTAGTATACAATAACTAAAGTAGAAGGGACACTCACGTGCGGCCGTGCATCGTAGCTGTCTAGTAGACAGCTAAGACGCTGTAGCTAAGCTAAGGCTGTAGGCTAATAACTCAAGGTCTCGCGGGAGTGTTTCTTCTACTACAGTTATTATTTATTCTTATTACCGTTTGAAAAACTTACCTTGTATAAACGAACCTTAAGAATGTCAACGAAAATATCCAATTCCATTACGTATTGAAGATCGTATGGATTCCTATTCTCATAGAATTTGTAAACATTAAATTAGAATCGATCACACGGTTTGCGCGGAATAAATATACGGAGCGATAATGTGTTATTCTGTATTTCAATAAATCAATTTTACTCGTAAATAGAGTAGAATTTAGATTTGTGATTTATTCGGATCCGAGTGATAAACCGTAAATCAAAACCAGCAATTTTGTTGTCCTCTGCTGGACATGGACCTTCTCATGTATGAATAAGGGATGTATGAATTAAACCGTCACGCTGGGAAAACGGATTGGCCATTCTCTTAGAGATGGTGCAGTCACTCAGGGCTTGCAGTAGCGGCTTTGTCATCCTGTGATCCTTTACGTCACTCACTGGAAGAGATCGAGTGGTAGTATACGTCAGTTTAAAGCCGGCCGATACCATCGGTTTACTATACTTAAAATAATAACGTTAATTTTATTTCACTCTTAACAACATTACAATTTTGACTATTAACAGATTATATTCTGAACAACTGGCGCCTAAGAAGGGGATTTAATTTCGAAAGGCTGAATTCAATTCCATGTGGCATTGTTTCAAATCTATTGAGCCGTAAATTGAGGTTTATCGCAGTTTTTTACGGATTGAGAGCCTATTAATTTCAAACGAAGCTCAATTCATCATTATATGCCCTTATTGGATATCTATTATATAAAGCAGTCTGTTCTTGATTTTGGTCCTACTATTTTAAACTTTCCTTGTCGTAGTTTAACATAATAATTGGTAATAATACATTCTAATTTGGTCCTACGAGGTTATTGTCCAGTGATTCCAGATCTATGGGAATGACGAAAGAGAGCTACAACTTATTCGAATCTGATCCGAAAGGGATCGACTATGTAATTACGTCCAAAACATCAATTGATTTTTGTCCAAACTGAATATTGACTTTCAAAATAAGTCGATTGGGTCGTAGGTCAAATGAATATAAATTTAATGAGTCATACTTATTTATTTTATACACAAATAAAATGTGTTCTTAACACATAGACGTAAATAGAATAAAAAATAAAAAATAATTATTTACCTACATACCAGACGTACTTTCATTTTTCATTAATCGTATTTTTGATCTACAGTTGTTCTTAGACCGTAATAAATGGTAACTCTAATTTTTGAAACATCATATGACCCACTTTGGATGTATGACCCTTTGGAAAAATCCCGTATTAGTCATTTACAATCTTCACTTTTCACATAATTCGCCAAACCCTTCAAAAGCACCTTCCAAAGACGTATTTAGATATTAGCTATGAATATTCTCAACACGTTTAGAAGGATTTCGACGATGTTAGAATTTTCGTAGGCAGGTGCCTGGGTGTCCGATGCAGTGGCCCCAAAATCGGATCTCTCGGAGATTAAACCGACTATAGTGGTCGACGAAGGCTGGTACAAGTTTACAGGCGATTAGAATTTTGAAAAGATTTTAACTCTTCTACTTTTCCTTCACCAACTCTTTTAAGGTCCATTGCTGGGACATGGTCTCACTCATAAACATGGTTTTGTAAATGAGGGATATACGGCCTTAAATTGTCGCGCTGGCCAAGAGAGTTGACGCGCCCACTTTTATAGAGGTGGTCCTCAGGTCTTGTGTTACATTTATTATTCCTTAGTCGCCTTTTACGAGACCCACGCGAAGAGATCGTGCGGTGTCATTCTAAAGCCGGCTCACACTGCCAAATTTTATCATTCATCATTGTGTTTTAATTAAATAATAAATACTCTTAAAAATAGCAATCGTTCAATACTCACTTCTACACCCATTAAGTAAGTGTGAAATCATGTAATATTAATAATTGTTATGTTAATCAGCCTTAATCACTACCCCATTTTTTTCCGTGGGCGTTGTAAAACGCGACTAAGGGCAACAGAACAGCTACCACAAGACCATAAGCTATCATACCATCTCTAAGGGAGAGGACTCGCCAACCCACTTGTCTAGCGTGGTGTTTTCAGGCTATACATCCCTCATGCAATGTGCTTGAGGAGGCCCATGACCGGCTGTGACCAACTTACCGAAGACTACCCAGAAATATACTCCATTTCGCACTCTACTATACTATTTCTCCAATACACTTACGTGTTTTGGTAGTGAGTGAGATATATTATACCAGAGCCCATTCCTATCCCATCAGACCCTATGTGTCCCTATTTGCGAAATCCTTTCTCCAAATATATTCCTAAATCTCCAAAGGTAAGCAGCGCATCCGGAAGTGTGCCAAGATTTATCATTCTGGACTGATGTTGGCATGTACCACGGGTGGCTACAGGCGTACCTGTGGATGTACCACAGGCGACAATATTCATTTATCACCAGATGGACTGTATGCTCGTCTGCTGCCTTCTTTCATATAAAAATGGTATCGACATTAAGGGTGTAGATTGTTGGCCTGAGATCTCGATTTCGAGCGACCGCAGCGCCAAAGTTTAATGTAACATCCGACGGGGCGGATGAATGACCTAGAGAGCGCGATTTTCAAAATGTTTTGCAACAAACGTTCCACGTTGAGAAATTGTTATTGAACTTGAATATTTACAGCATAACAATAACGTTGAATTTTTGGAAACTAGCTGTTGATTCTTTTTAATAGATTAATAAGAGTAGTTGAGACACAATTTTTATGTTTTTCTATCATTTGACATCTGACATTTTTGTATTCTACTTACCTAAAATTCCAACTATTTATTTATTTGTAATTTCACTACCAAAATTTATTCTAATTCGTAAAATATTCATTCAATAAAATAATTGCAAATTCAGTAGGAAGTGTGTTTATCTCTACGCAAGGAAATGTGCCTATTGCGTAAACTCAAATACTTACTTTTTGTTTACGATCACCTCGTCGATATCTAAAAAAAATCCTAGGGTTTTAAAAAAAATGTCAATAAATGAAACACAAGTATAAAAATGATTTATTTACTACACAATAACAAATATGAGTCGCCATTACTCGCTATCTCAAAAGCGTGCTAGGGTTGTACAAAAATTAGTAAATAATTCATTTATTTACTAATTTTAACAGAAGTTTCTAAATTATTAATATACTAATTAAAAGTATGTAATTAAACAATAACGAAATATGAGTTCAAAATTCTAATGGTTTTTCATTCGATTACGGATCAAGTTCTGATTTCTGCTCATTTGATGATAAAATCAATGGCTATCACAAAACCTATCAGAATGAAAACGTTACCAGCTGCCCGATTCACGTAAGTAATAAAAACCGTAGCGCAGTGACGTCACTTCGTTTTTTGCAAATTTAGCCCTTTTAACCGACTTAAAAAAAGGAGAATTCTCAATTCGCTGTATTTTTGAACCAATTTTTATGATTCTTTACACCAGGTAACTCAGAAATTGTATAGTAATTGAGCTATTGGAAGATTTATGACAATCGAAGACTAGATAAGTAAGTGCGTTTAAAACAGAAAACCAAAAGGCGATTTCTAAGTTCCTAAGTTAAAACGACTTTTGGACTGGCGTGTTTACGTGAATCGACTGGCTGGGTAGTTAAGTTACCTGTATCTTTCAAAATCATTAGGCGTTCTTCTCTTTCATAACACGTAAAGCTCTTTCTTTCCTCTCTTTCATAGCCTCTATGATACTGGGCGCGTCACGAATGGGCATGCTTCGTGACTGCCGAGGATCAACTAATTCTGGAAGTAGGCAATCGTAATAAAACCTAACTAATTTCATCTCCATTTTCTCCTCCCAAAATTTGTCGTCCTTTTCTATAATATAAACTTTCATAGGTACAGTAGCACCAAACCAGATGCCAAGCATGCAAACGTTTCTTTTAGTAATATGTACCTGTCCCTGAATTTGGAAATACCAGTTATGATTTTTATTTATGATATAACCCTTGGAAGCCTTGTCCTTAACCCAAAAGGTATGTTTGGCCATTGCTTCATCAAGAGTCATGCCAGCTAAAGAATGTGGGCACTTAATTTCAATTAAACCGTTTGCATAAATGCCATCTGGTGTAGTACCAAGAAATTCATATTGATCGTCGACGAACAAACCGCAACCTTGTATACTAATATTCTCTTGAATTTCTAACTGTTTAATTGCGGTTTCTTCGTTTTCGATACCGTACCGTACAGCAGGCAAACTGGAGATATTACTACCATAAACGATTTTACGAACAAGAACAGCACAACTTGTGCTCTCTCGTTTTTTACAAACTTCCCCGAACGATGATGAGGTTAGTAATTTTCTCCTTGTACTCATCCACTCAGAACTACTTCTTTGCAAATGGGTCGACCTTTCAAGCTCCTCTCTTTCAGCACAAGACAACTTTAAATCGGCTAAAAAAGATGACTTGGCTTTCTCATATAATTCTGGACTCAGATCAGGTTTTTCGCAGTTTGGTCCATAGTGAGCGTCTTTCGATACAGCGCTGTGGCTCTTTTTCAATCTTAATTTAGGTTTAGCAATTAAACGGATTCTACGATTACAATTTTCCACTTTCGCGATCAAAGGATTAGGACTAGATTTAAATATTACTTCATGAGTTTTACTATGAATCGATCCTGTATTAAAAGACACAACAGCAGCTGCGCATCGGCCCGCATAAGAACCACGGGAAGAATAATTTACACGCTTACCCCCTACTAATTTGGCAATCACTGCGTTAAAACTTTCAACTATATTACTTGTACAATTATGAATTAAACTTCTAGAATGATATGACAGTCTTTTACTTAAAATGTGTACCGCGTCCATTAATCCGCATCCAACAATTTCTGGAAGCAACCCAACAGGTTCTATTCGACGAGGTCTACAGAAATACTCCTTGCAATATTGGTGATTACCAAATACGTGTTGTGGACCATTTAGGATATCTTCACTAAGATTTTTTATTTTTTCTTCGAGTGACTGATTTTGATCGCCCCAATATTTAATAGCGCATTTTACACCCGTTCTTAAACGCAAATACCTTTCTTTTAGGAATTTCCGCAATTCGCAAGGATACTTAGTGTCTTTCGACAGTTTCTCCAAGCTATTGCAGTAGTTTCGTAAAAGATGATTTTTGCATTCAATTTTCTCTACTGTTAAATTACCGTACGGTCGCGAATCTAATATTTTTTTATAAGTACTGGAATCGCCGTCTGCTACAAATTTATTATAAATTACACCGTGATCAACAATGTAACGTTTAAACCCCTCAACTATTATGGTCGATTCCATACCGGTAGATGATCCCGAATAATTCTTGAAACAACGGTGTTCCGAGGGCTGACTGTCGTTCTTTGCGGCTCGTGCACAAACTACGCAGTATTTATTTTTAACTCCAAAAAACAATACTTTATTAGTTTTAATGCCAATTATCGCAGCTGCGCCGGACAAGGCGGAAAAATTCTTACCATAAGATCTCTTGCTCCAACAACCGTCAACAGCAACAGATATTAATGGTGTACCATTTTTATCAACACTACCTATAGACACTGCGTACTCCGCTTCTTCCTTGACAGCTTCTGCCATGGAATGTGCTGCTGTCTTTTCCCACCAATCGCAAACCGTATTATTAATTTCATTGTATAATGAAGGTGACATGATTGGTAGGGCTACTGCGGCAGTTAATGTTTTTAACTGATAGTAGCTCCCACCAGATGATATGATACCAGATACAATTTGATGATTCACTTCCATTCTATCTTCTTTCTTTTCAATCAAACACACAGTAAATTTCATACTACACATACTACATTTCATGATGAGTTTTGAGTCCAGACCAACTTTTACTTCACCTATTATACTGAGGTAACTTAACTTACAATCCATTGGACCGTGGTCCCCTATGGCCTGAAGAGCTTTAAAAAAAAAAGAAACGTCTACAACTCTACGCCCAACTTCCATTTCATCCACCTTTCCCTCTTGGTCGTTTTCAATAACTAGTTCCTGTAAAGAAAGATAATGGCTTGATTTTTTTTATAAAAAATAATTAAAAATTTAAAAAAATGCAAAAGAATTAATACAATATTAGGTTCCTGATGAATAGAAATTATAATTTCTTTACGCATTAGGTATTGTTTTTTTATGACGTCACCTATTTGAACGTAAATTTTCTTTTGAGAAAGTAATTGAGAAGTATTTCGGTACTAAGGTGTTTGTCTCTCGATGAAAATAATAAATATTGCAAGAAAAATCTATAGGTAGGTATTGAGATTTTGTCTTCGCCCATCACTAACTAAGTAGTTTGTTTATTTATGTAACAAGTCTACAAGAATTACGTATAACAACTTACCTCTATACAGCGCGTAGCATTGTTGCTCAGAGTCTCGTCCCCAAGGTTTTCTTTATTTTCAATACTGGAAATATTATTCATCAATATTATCCACTTTTTATTTATTTTGTACAACCCTAAGCCAGACGCTAGGCGCCTCGCGTCTGTTTGGCGGTATAGGTATGTCGACAAAGTTGCGCTGTCGCCTACCTACTTCCACAATTTGATATTTAGACAATACTAGCCGACCCGGCGAACTCCGTATCGCCTTTTTTTTTTTAAAAATCCTATTATTTTGATATTACATACAGATACTTCAATTTTATTTATCAGTATAGATATAGATAATACAAACCAATATTTACATGTTATTGTAGGTATATGTCTGAATCGGGCGATCTAAATCATATGACATATTGTATTAGCTTTGTAATGTACCCTGTTCAAATGCGATAATAAATAAGTAGGGAGGAACTTACATTTTATTCCGAGATCTTTTGGCTTTCATATTTTTATAATGCGTACAAAACTTTCTTTTCCCTGGCATGCCACTCAAATTCAATCAGTCCTGCGAAAAAAATAGCCTATGTTACTCAGTGATAATGTAGCTTTCGAATGATAAAAGAATTATTAAAATCAGTCCAGTACTTTTTGAGTTTATTCGTTACATACAAAAATCCAAATCTTTCCTCTTTATAATACCTATTAGTGTAGATATTGTATTTTTTACGATTTATATCTAGTTCCATCATGGTTTTCTTTCAGACATTCATTATATCGATACTTTCTACTAACTGAAAATAAATTAATTATAAAAATGTTATACTTACAGTTTTTTACAAAAAACACAAATTCACAATACGTAATTCTGCTGTCTGCAGCCGACAAGCGTGGTGTCACGTTCACTTACAGAAAGGAACTGCCGCTGCAGACCACCGAGATTGCACGAATGAAACGAACGTTTTATCCCATACATTTGTGTATGAAAAATTTACCTTAAAATATATCTAGATTTTAGGGCTTTAAAAGAGGAAGTCTTTGTTTGTAAAGGTATAAAAAGAAGTATACAGCTATACTTATTGGTTTCTTCAGTGTTCAAAAAGTGTTTCTTTTTATCAATTTGTGTTGATTTATGGGGTTAAATCTGAAAAATACGAAGTCATGTTTTTGCATTTTTACTCAATTTTGTGCGTTTGTTGACGTTTATTATATAACAACTATTAGGTTTAAGAGTTTAATATAAGCATGAACATACTTATTGGTCTTTGATTGTAATATATACAAATTATCATTGATATCAATCATATGTAAATAGGTTAAATATGAAAAATCGTAACACTCTTTTCGGTGATTTTCACGATCTACACCCTTAACCTAATATGTCCCACTGTAGGCTACATACTTCCCCTTCAATAACTAGGGCGTTTTGGACCATAATTCATTATAAGTCTCGGTGCAGATTGGTTGGTAAACTAAAGATTGAAATTTATTTAATTGTTTTTTTTTTTTATGGGTGAAGGCAGCAAACCGGCATACAGTCCATCTGATGGTAAGTGGATACTGTAGCCCATAGACATCCGTGATATATGCCAACACTAGTCCGAAATGACAAACGTTGGCTCGCCCCCGGATGCGCTGCCTACCTGTGCAGATTAAGGAATGGATTTGGAGAAAGGCTTGGGAAAATGGGGAGGAATAGGAAGGGAATGGCCTCTGGCACATCTCGCTCACTAACAAAACACGCACGTACGTTAGGGAAATACGATAAAGTGGGAAATGCAGTACATTTCAAGGTAGTCTTCTGGGTAACGTGGCCAAAAAAGATTAATAATTTCAAATACATAAATTAATTTCAAAATCTAATAAATGTCGGTAGAAACAACTGCTTGTGACAAAGCAGTTCACATAATTTATGCGCCAATCGTAATGGGATCTAAAGTTTAGTCGTCAAGTTTTATAACCGCTAGCGACTTGAAGTGATCTCGTAAACATAAACAACAGTTTAGATTGTTGGTTTATAACTGCAAACACGGCAGCTAAATAATGACACCCCCTCCACTCACTGCTGCAAATAAATAGGTCGTTATCTTCAAGTGGCAAGTGTTACAAAAAACACTTCTCTTATATTATTTAACAGTATTGTTTACCAGCGGTGTCAGCGACTTTAATCCCGTGAACTAATTAATGATTCTCGTGGGAACTCTGTAATTAATTTTGTAACTAACTCGATACATAAGCTATAACTATTCCTACATTCATTAAAATCAGTTCAGTAGTATCGCGTGATGCGCATTCGGACAGACCGACAAAAATTCTAAAAAATATTGTTTAGGGCTCTAATACCATTCGTTCGAAATGTTAGTCGTAGAGCGGTGATTGCCTAACTATAGATTTATATATTTAAACATCATTGCACAAGTAGTTTGTACAAATGGCGGACTTAATTAATGCCATATGTCATTTTCTACCAGTCTACCGCCAGATATAGTATACCAAGTGAGTATAGTCAGTCGACTATACTTGACTCACGTTCATGTGATCGTGAGTTGAAATCCTCGGTCCGTACCACTGAGATTCTACTAAAGTACGGATTTAAAAAAAAATACACCGCCGAGTTAGTCGGTGAGGGAAAACATCGTGAGGACACTCGCACGCCGCAGTATTAAAAAAAAATCTGGAGTATTTGATCCAGCAATCCGCACTGAGCTATTACTGCTGCGCTGGAGAACCTATCAATAGGGCACTGCCACACACACTGGATGACAATTATTTTTATCATATTATTTATTTTCAATTATAGTTCATCGATTCTGTGATAAATTTCTGTCATTCTATTATTGTTTTCTCTTTCTTTGTATGCTTTATATTATTTCCTAAAATTCTGTCAATCTTTCTGTCATGGTTTCTCTTTCTTTATGTGCTTTAAGTGTCTTGTTGAATAAATATTTTTGTCTTACTCTTGTTCTCTCTCTGTTTCTATTTACAAGAGCCCCATCTCGTGAGTTAGTGTTAAAATCTCATTTGACTTACCTTAGTACTAAGTATAAGATTATTTTTTATCACTTGCACCACTACCGAGTTGTGGTTATGTCACATCACTGCACAGTTTCGTGGCTTGGAATTTGCCTATTGGCCTATGTTAGAGCAGATATAGAGAATTGTTCGCAAACCATAGTGCATACAAAATGGTAGGTATATTTATAAAATCAAAGGATTTTAGCGATCAATTGATTTTGTGACAAATTACCGGCAGTACAAAAGGAGGTGCATATATTTTGAATTCTTTCACCGAAGAATGTCATAAATGTATGGAGTTGTGTATCACTGGATTTCCTGCGTTCTACAATAAGTGAAATAAATTAATAAAAATGTAATAATTCCATATTTTAATAAGGTTCCCACTTCAGGAGACGAGTATCTAGGTCACCCTTTGGTATCAATAATACAATGACATACAATATTTCATTCAACACAACCGAAATTTATCTCCAGTATAATTGCACATGTCCCACCATAATATGCAAATTTAGAGCAATAAAAAGCGATTACAATTGCTCGTGCACCGATTGAAACGTCGGATTTTATCGTTGCAAAAGTGGAAAATTAAATTAATGGTCACCATTTACATTTAAGGGCCGGTGTCGTGATTTCAGGAGTCGTACAGGATTTCCGTTATTTTGGTTCCGTTCGGTTTAGTGATGAGTGTCTTTCTAAGAAAAAATGATGCGTCATTTCGGTCGATATATCCAATAAAGAACACATGAAAGCTTTTAACATAAGCTTCAATTTTTATTATGGCAACAAGGCCCTAAAGTACCGGGGATCTCTAACTTACAGTTTTCTAAAAAAATGTATAATTAAGAGACTATCTAACCACCGGTGGAAGCACAATCGGCCGTGGTTCAGGGCTTTGGGTTCAAACTTTGGCTGGTGCATCTTGTGAAGAGACATGGTTGAACGGACTTTTCTATCCAGTGTATCTAATATATTCTACTACTATCTGAGCACGCCAAAGGTGTACATGAAGCAGGCATGAGCCAGCCGTTATAGACTCGGATCTTATTAGGGCCCGATTTGTAGCATTATGTTTTTATTTACCAAACACTATTTTTGTTTACACCATTAATCTGCGAAACAAAATATTTATTTATAAGTAACTGTTGTATATTATTTATTGTAAAGTTGACATACATTACAATTGTATTGGTCGTCAGGCCAGGTTTCATACAAAAGTGTCCATCATACTTTATTTTTTAAATATATTCTCTGGAATCAGGTGTTTACTTTGTAAAAGTCCATTATACAATGGAATAATGAAGGAATCGTTACTTCACTGTATCTTTTGCCAGGTAAAAAACATCGAATGCACATGACTGGTAATGGACTGCAGTGGACTTACATAATATACAAACACAGTCAGATAAAGGTATATACGAGTAGGTGGTAAGCTGTCCAGTAGTCACATGGGTCAATGATATAAACACAATAAGAAATAAGACCTGAATGCAACTAGCAAAAACAGACAAAAAACATTAAAGAGAAAGGCTTAAATACATTGTAGTGAGCAGTACAGAAAATCTGAGAATGATGTTAAACAAATAATTAATTTGGAGACCAAAACAGAAAAAATATAATTTATAACACGACAACGACAATATCAGTCCATTGAAATATCTACAGTTATGTAATTGTAGATATATCAATGGACTGATTGGTATCTGTTTTCTCCTTACAACCCAAAGGGTTCCCCGGAAGGCGAACCTTCCGGCTTTTTTTGGCGATTTTCACTTTGGCGATAAGGCTTTTTTGCAACATGAACAATAAACGGTCTATATATCTATCTAAAGATGGGTGCTATTCGTTCTTTTTTTGTCACGTTTATTCAATAAATCCTAATCACACTGAGAATTTTTAAGCGAAAATTTATTTCAATTCCACGCTGAAAAAGTCAAATGTAGGCACTAATTATTGTCAGTATTTCAGGCAAATAAGCCCCATAAAATATATGCCTTAATCTATAATATTTAAAGACAGAAAGAAATAACATTTATTACGCACAAGAATTACTATACAGGACAAGGACAGAATAACAAAACGAGTTTGATAAAGGAATTCCGCGCGTCGCGGCGCCGCGGTGGCAGATAGAACTCGTGTAATACAATTAAAATAAAGTAATAAAGACACAATAAAATGTTACCCAAATAGATATAACTAATAACCAAACAAGGTATATAATACTTAGGTGTAATGTTTAAATTTATTCTCCAGTAAATACCTACTCAAATGCTGTGATATTCACCTAAGATAACAGCATCAAAAATTATACTATTATCATCAATTAACTAATCAATAAAACAATGACCTTTGACCTTTCATCGTTTGTCTAACTACTAATAGGGATTTTACCCTCTGGCCAAAAGTCAAGCAATGACTTTTGACCTTTTATTGTGTGTCTATTGTTTGCAGTATGCATAAATCCTAACGCCACCGCGTTGGTTAATAATATAATAAAACTGTCGTCATAACTTCCTCTTAACAAATTATAAAGTGTATTCTCATGTACCGGTAATTCGGTTAACCAATCCTCATAACAGTTTAATGTGTAATTTAAATACAATTTCCCTTGGTCACTGTGCAATTATTCATTACCTAAAAATTAATGGGACCCGATTATCCTTTTTTATGGACTATAGATGTAAGGCAGGCCATATCTGCCATATCTGAGTTGACAAATCTTTGAATGGAGATGACATAGCGGCGAACGCAGCGTGGTATGCCTTCCAGCCAACAGCACCGACGACTTGAAGATGATTGGCGGTAGTAGCTGCATGAGAAGAGCGGGAGATGGCGAGTCTAGGGGTAGGCTTATATTTAGCAATGGAGAGACATAGACCGATGGTATGGTATGGACCAGATGACAGACATGCGGCCCACTTGATGGTAGAGTCTGCTCAACGAAACGCGTCATAAGAAAAGGAGCAAATTTTAAAACATCTTGACGTCTTAACCATACATATTGTGAGGACAAAATGAAGTTAAATATATCTAATCATTTTCAACGATTTCACCATCTGATCCGTACATTTACAAATCCGATTGTGTTGGATTAGATACAAAAGAAACAACAAGTAAATACGAAAGTATCAAGATTAATATGTCCAAAAGTCGCAAGTGTTTGATTTCATAGCATGCTGCATCGCCACCCTAACAGTATGCTGTTGCCAGAAAAAAATTGGTATTTTTTGTTACAATTTAAAATGCCATCATCGAGTATGAATGACATCGCGATAGGGCGCTGTCATCGCGACGTCCCATAATACCGATCATTTCGTTTCGATCATTAAATAATTAATACAATGATTTATTACCCCGATGGGCCCGATAAGAAGAGCGATTAGCGGAAAAGTGATTTTCTAACAGTCTTCAGCATTTACTAGTAAATTCGATCAAACGAGAACACCGTATTTTTAATGTATATGTTATACAGTGCTTATACTTTATTGTTATACAACAGGCCTGTTAAAATGGTCAATCGAGAGCTTTTACGGTCGACAGCGGAAATAATCCTACCTTACCTAGCAACTAATTGTGTATCTCATAACTCCGTCCGACGCTACTACAACAGAGTCCCTCACCATCCCAACCCCCTAGTAGTTGGCAGCCTAACCTATATCCCCGATTGGAATGACCCTCCCCCTTGCCATCGTCGTCGTCGTCCTCGGAACGTCTTAGACGACCCCGACGACCCAATTACTGCTGTCAATGCGGTTCTTACACTATACTCACAGACTACACTTATACACCGTCCCCGCCAGCGGAGACGAGGACGTCACCCTCGCTACACCGTAAACACACACCGACCTTCAGCCATCACTTTTACCATGTATCGGCACGTGCCTGGGCGCTTCTTACCGACTCGCGATTCTTACCGACCTTCCCAAAACCACACCCTAAACCGAGGTCCGTTCCTTCCGCCGGTCTACCGGCGAGGGAGCCCTTAGGCTTGTTGCTACACACACTCTGTGTTCCTGGCTGAGCGCCTTCTGCGCTCGCCCTAAACCACACATGTCCGGTGATTCTTGAAAGGCCTTTCAAGAATCAAGACACCTGACTTACTTCGACGGAACTGGACATTATCAGGATACGTTTTAGGCTTCGAAATGTTTTTTTTACGAAGAAAACCTTACACTGGCAGAATATGCTAATTGCACCATTGCCAAATATGAAGAAAAAACGACATTATATGACATTATACGCTTTATTTAAATAGTTACCTGTTCGTCAACAAACATGGAGGCTGTATTTGGTTTTAATTTTTCGGCTTCCTCGTTCGCTAGTATCTCTTCAATTAGATCTGAATTTATTCACCCTTCACCTGTTCATTTCCGTTCCCATTCATTCATTCGTTCAATCATTACAGTGACAATGCGAGTGTATTGTTAAAATATTGTGCAGGTAAATATTGCCTTCATTTTAATAAAGGGTCATTAATAATTGAGGTATGTAACTAAAATTAACAAAATTGACATTTATATTTGAGTTGTCGATTAATTTTTTTTATATAAAGCTAACATAAAAGGGATGGTTAGTGGATATTATCTGCAAATAATCTTTGCCATACATTACTAAATTTCTATGTAAAGATATGAAATTATTACTAACTGAGTAGTGTAGAAAAACATCGTGAAAGAAATCGCATGCACAAATTCGCACTAGGCCTGTGTGGTAGATTATGGACTGATACACCACAGTAATTGCAAGGGAGGTTGGTGTCCTGCAGTAGAACCTTGTAGGCTAATATTCTAATGGTAACGCTGTTATAAAGGGATATAATGGGAAACTCACTGAAAACTGCCTTGAAATCTATTCCCCAATGTGCGTACATACGTATTTTGGTAGTGAATGAGATATGCTAAAGCATATCCCCATCCCTCTCTACTTTTCCCAACCCATTCTCCAAATTCATTCCTACATCTCCAAAGGTAGGCAGTGTAGCCAACGTTAGTCATTGTGGACTGAAGTTGGCATGTACCACCGGGTGTCCATGGACGACAGTATTCACGCAGCACCTGGTCCAACAAGACTGCCGCCTTTTTTTCTAAAAAAAAAAAACAAAGATTTTTGAAAAAATAAAATTCTGGACAAAACAGTAAAAAAGCCGCACAGAAAAGTGTTCCGAAACCTCAAGTTTTCTCTAAATTCTCGGCCTAGGCCGATACTAGTTACTAGTATCAGTAGTCCGGTTATAATAATAAGGTCCGTTTGACTAATAGTTTGATTACCGAACTAATAACCGGACTCCTGATACTAGGCCAATTTATCTAATCTGCTGTAGAGGCTTGAATAAAACAAAAATCTTTCTCAAATTCTCACCAAAATTGTTTTAAGTCCCAAACTTATATCATGAAAAACTCCTTCCCTGATCCTCCATAACCGTAGTTACTAAATTTGCCGGATAAAAATAAAAAGGAGATAACGTAGATTCTGAAAAACCGTTCTTGCTCTCCAGCGGGCCATCGATTTCGCGTGCAAACCATCGGCCATGTTGTTTACTCGGATGACGTCATCGCCGCCGGGACTCGAGAACGATTGAAAAACAATACAGCTCAATAAAGCCCGCGCTCAAGCGGAACATGTAAAAAATAATGCCAAAGGAATAATGTGTTTGTCCTTCCACCACTTTATTAAATGCGTGTTTGGAGCGACGCTCCCGCCCGCCATGTTTGTTTTGATTACGTGTTGGCGCGCGTCCCGAATATAGATGCGTTCAATTTTATGCGGCAGTTTTTTCCTGTAATTATAGGTGAATTAAAATTGATTAGTGCAATTTGCGATCAAAAATTCATTTTTGTAAAGTAAATCAGAAAAAAGGCTTCCGTCTGAAATTTTCAAATTTGACTTTTGAAGCACGTGAAACAATAAAAATAAAAAGTCCGCGTTGTTGGTTTTGTATTTTTTTTTCAAGTATTGGCGAAGTTATTATACAACGATTTTGATGAAAATATACCTAAAACTATCCACAAAAACTCCACAAAAAACAGATTGTTCCGTTGATTGCTAAAATAAATGTTCCAATTACAATTTAATGGTTTTTTACCGCCCTGCGTTGAAAAACAATAATAATAATAAGATGATCTTCCCAACGAATAAAATTAATGATGCAAACGATATGCAATTTATTGGTATTTTTTCTCAAAATTGTTTTGAGTCAGTCAAAATTGTCAGTCAAGGTTTTGACAAAAAATATTATTGGTAATATTTTTTGTCAAATTAAATTAAAATAGGTAATTTAAACAAAAAAAATGTGGTTTTGTTTATTTACCTAAAACCTATGCATCAAATTAACTACCTATCTGTAATTATTACTGGTAAGCTATCACAGGTATTTAATATTGTAAATCCGGTCTAAACACGTACCTATTTCTACTCGATGCTTCGGCACGGATTACACCAGCCGTGGTCACGAGTTTACTTACGCATTTAGACCCGATTTACAATAGAAAAAGTGTATGTACCGCAGGACCGTCAGTTATATTTAACACTACAATCAATGTTATCCAGCCTCACTACCAAAAAGGAAAAAAATATTCAAAAAGTTTTTGCCGAAAGATAAGGGTATTTTCGTTATTTTATTTATCGTATCCTTTACGCGCTTTGGGGATACCTAAGTAGGTATATTTCGGGGTATTACCGTACAGGAAGACGGTAAATAATGCCCCCCTCTCCGGCTCACCCCTCGGGTATAGTATGAGTTATGCGATATCCTTTCGTGATATTTTATACCGTGTTTGTGAGTTATAGAACGGTATTACGAGATTTTTGACGATAAATAAAGTTTTGTAGTTCATAGTTCGCTATTTAAAAATTTGGTGCAGAAACGTAGTTTGGATAGGTGGGTAAGCTCAAAATAAATTGAAACAATTTGTTTACCTAGTATAATTATTCCGTAAGGCGTCAACTACACGAGCGAGTCTCCCGCGGCGATATTCTCGCCCCTGCCACTAATTCCAATGGTAACTATAAAGCTATCGCCGAACGCGGTCTATACACGACGGATAAATAAAATTCAATAATAATTTGATTATCTAAGTAAGCATAAGAAAGAGTCATTTTACTTCTAACTGCTATTTTAAATTTTGTTTAATTGAATTAGAGAGACCACATATTCTGGCTATTCCCAGTGGTTCAATCGTTAATATAATACAATTGAACTACCGGGGAAAATATATCTACTACTTCACTGATTGAACTGATCAATTGAACTAAACCAGCTGTAACATCCACTGCTGGACATGAGCTTTCTCCACGCATTTAAGTGTGAATCTTGTGCGCGAGAGGTGTATAAAGCGCCGGCCATAAAACGCTCTGGTCAAATGGGTTGGCGGGTCTACTCTTTTAGAAGCGGTGTAGTTCCTCAGCGCCTGTGATAGCGGCTTTGTTATCCATTAGTTGCATTTTACCACGAGAAGAGATCGGGTGATGCCATTGTAAGCACACGCACGTAATGCATGAAAATAATTTAATTAAAATCAAAAAAATGGAAAAATTCTAAATCAGATAATCTGCTATTAAAACTTTTGATTATATTAAGAAATATTTCATCCATTTTTAAATTAATATCGCCCTGCATCTGCCGAGATAGTGGGATGAAGTTTGAGTGGTCTCCTTTATTATGTAAAGCTTTTCAAAGAAGAGCTCATCAAAAAGCTAATTAAGCTTTTAAGCATAATTTATCCGCAAGCATTTAAATACCGAGTGGTTCCTGACCCGGAAAGTGTGGCTTGGGAAAAAAAGTAATATAATTATCTGCTTTTTGGAATTTTGTACAAAGCTTTTTTGGAATTCGGTAGTAACCAGTTTAAATAAATATATTGTCAATATTACACTGGCTTTATAGTACTGTAATGATTGTAATTATTTATTTATTGATTGTTGAACCCATCGACATATATATAACTTGTGTCTAACTATTGATTAGCAGAAGACTATAGTAAAATATACTGCATTTCCCACTTGCTATAAAAAACTCATATCTGAGTAACATAACCTAATTAAATTTATCACAGATACACTCAAATATTTATTCAGCGTTCGTTTTGTTGCAATCTACTAGGTTGTTCCGTAAAATATTCGTGAAACCAAAAATAATAAGAGTATCAAAGGATAAAAAAAAAATACAGTTATTAAAATACTCACCCCCCCCCCCCCCCCCCAGCCTCTATGCACTTGTTCATTCGACTGAACCAGCTTTCGAAACATTTTGAAAAAGAGTCGCTTAAATTCATTGACAGCCTCATCCGAAGTCTTAAATTTTCGTCCACGTACTCGTAGCATCTTTTTTATGGTGGAAAATAAAAATAGTCGCAGGGGGCCAAATCTGGTCTGTAGGGTGGATGGGGTAACAATTGAAGGCCCGTAGTGGCTAAAAACTCGATGGTTCTAGCGGCCATGGGAGCAGGAGCATTGTCTTGGTGTAAAGGAATGCCACGAGCGCCGCTTCTCGGGCGGTCGTCATTCAACTCCTTTAAGGCTTGGGGCGGGCAAACTACGCAATATCATTCCTAGTAACCGTTTTACGATCTAGTGGAATTATCGCTACTGGACCACTATGTCGGAAAAAAACATCAATCATTTTTTTATTTACACTTCGGCCGCGAACTACTTTGGTGGGTAAATCGTCCTCTTAGAACACCCATCGTGTTGATTGTTTCTTTGTAAACGGGTCGTAGCTGTAGATCCAAGATTCATCCGTAGTTAAGATGTAGGATACTTGTTGCGAACTCCCCCCATCGAACTTTTCAAACATAAACTTGCACCCGTCGGGATTTTTGCTCTTCTGTGAGAGAATGCCTATACTATACTATTTTGGCTTTATACCGGCATTACCGAGAGTGAAGTAAGTACTTAAGCGATTTAGTTCCTTCTCGAACTTAATTGAGATATATTTTTTTTTTGCAGAATTTTATTTCATTCTGTTAACGACATGCTGGTTGGTATTTTGGATTCAGCTGATGATACTTAGTCCAGATATAGTGTTTTTTTTAACATTCTTCATAATACGGAGATTTCTTCAAAATCTACCTTAACTTTTGAGTATATATCGTTGTTGTTGTTGCTCTTTATTGTACTTATAATAAATTGTTACAATAAGACATTACAATAATAGGAACAAAGGTGGATTTCTTCCTAGAAGGAATCTTTCCCAGTCAACCTTAGAATAACGGATAGAATGTACGAATGATATATTGAATAAATATGTTTTGAAACTTGGCATAATTTTTTGGAAATTTTCCCACTCAGTCAAAACACATCGTCACCTATTATTCCTTTGTCGACAAGCTTTAACACCCACTTCCTTAGTCTACCGCGAAAATGTAATACGACAGCGTTTCCACCCACTTACCTCCAATCAACTCACCTTTGATGCCATTGTTGCCGGTAACAATGTGCATCTACCCACGATTTCCCTACAAAGCTCCAATTCCGAGCGTTACTAGAACGAACTAGGCTACAATCGCTTCTGAGTAGTCTGGTGCAATTCATCACACGGAAGCGTTTTATAATTTCCGTTTTCTACCAAAAGAAGTTAGACTGGAGTTGAATGAATGAATTCTCTATTTGATAGACACAGTACGACAATAGTTACGTTTACATGACATATTTACACTAAGATACTGTTAGGTAGACATTATAAACGATATAGCGTTTTATCGGTCACGTTTGGCCTGATTCATAAGTTCACAAGTCGCTCAGTGACCAATAGAGGGAGCTATCGGCCATATAGTGTCGGCTGACTTTAAAATAACACCAACGCATCTCTTCCCGCGCGTGTTTTAAAAGTAGACGAACGGATATCAAAATCGATACCATAAGAATAAATAATAATACTTGAATTAGTTATTATTCTTATGCCGATATCACAAGCCTTGCGGATCTACACCGCCACTGAAAGAGTAGACTCGCCAATTCGCTTGGTCAGTAGCGTGGCGTTAATAATAATTCATTTATTTCAGACCACAAGATCCATATTTCATTCTATAGTTAGTATGAGTAACAATTTTAACTTATAGACTATGTTAGCACTTTACTAATTAGGTATATATACACACACATAAATATGCATAGGTGTATGTATACGTTACATATACGTACATATACGTTAAGACTAGATGACGTATCATACGTTCTTGTCATCAAAGTTGGTTAGCAACTTATCAGGGTGAAGCGGACGAAGGCGGGTCAAAGTCATTTTTTTTAAACTTAAGCACTACATGAATCAAAGAACGTGCCTGCCCTAGTACTACTATGAGTGCTTATATAACATATCTAGAATACATTCTCAAATTGATGTCATAAAGACACACATTTTCCAGTATATATAGGTATATACGTTAACTATATATAGGTATATAGGTAACGTTGACAAAATTGAGCTTGAATTGTAGCTGTCAACTAGATGTAAATGTGAAATCATTTCCAAGTCGTCATTTATACCACTCGTGAGTCTATACGCTACCAGTGCGCTTCGCTTCGCGACAATTTCATTAGAACCGGCGTACAAACAAACAGAATACTGGTACGAGTACAGCCCGCGTCAGCATACAATCGAGCACTCTTTGTGAGCCAATCAAATTTTTCCATGATGCTTTGTATGAAAAACTCAACTGTATGTAACTGCTATGTGGACTTTGATAAACGTGTACACGTTCGTCGACCATGTTGTTGCTTTTTAAACGACATTTTAATTGGGTTATATATATATATATATATGGAGTTACTGTTTATGTTGAATATTTCTAGTGAGTTTGGTCACAGAATAACTAATAGTTCAAGTACAGAAGACACACTCCCCAAGAACGCTCCAGAAAACCTACAAAAACATACTTATAAAATAAAATTTCGTTCAGGGCGAGCCAAATTGAATACTCCGCGCATCCGAGTAAGACGATATTACACTGAACCGCTGAAGGTCATTCACACAATGATCACTCCCTGCGTGAATAGCAATGGTTGTCACCCATAAATAAACTCGTAATACTTTTATTCGCTAAAACACAATTATAAATTTAAGATTTTAAACTTTTGTTATCGTTGTTGAACATAATAATGTCAATAGCAACAACACCTTCACTCGCCTCCACAGTATTGCGGTGACCACGGTTCGTGTAACTGGACCTAAATATCGGCAATAAATCACGAGTAACCCGTTTACATAACAATTACAATTTTAAATCTCTTCTAAAATAATAATAATAAAATAAAAGAAAAGTATTATATCTACTTACACAATATGATGGTGGCTTTTAAACGCTTTTATTTGTGCGTGCGTTACAAGGAGCTCAAGGCAACCGGCTATAATACACCAATGTTCAGAGGCCTGCTGCTGTAGGTATATTTTCGTACCTAAAGTGCCCAGTGAGCAAGGCCTGGTTTGGTCATTGTTTTTTGCGAGCTAAATCACGAAATAAAAGGAGACAGATTATGTATTATTGAATCTCTAGAAGACAATAAAGACGTCTGTTTAGTGCAGTATTGGTCACGAATATGAAACTAGTGTTTTTTTAGAATTCTTAGGTCTGTTTCACTATTGCTAAAAAGGTGACGCCCAATGTCTTGAGCAATGACTCACTGAATTCTTTTTTTCTCTTCATATATGGCATTGGTGCAATTAGCGCATTCTGCCAGTGTCAAATTTTCTTTCAAATTTTCCAATTTCAAAGTGTAACAACAAGTATCCTGTCAATGTCAATGGACTGTCAATGTACAGTCAAAGTAAGTCAGGAGTCGGTCAGTAAAGTGATAGCAGGTTTACTGACGACAGAAGAGTACTCTTTGTAAGCACACGAAATTACCATAAACATTACTCACAAAAACACTATGAAATTTAATAAAATATCACTATTGAACCACAAAACGTAAAATTCACAATTTTTATAAAAAAAAATAAAAAATAAACTCATCTTCACTTCTCGTGTTACCGCCAAAAAGTTTATTATTACGGGTATATTAAATTCCACGACTCCATACTAGCCCAGTAAACAGTAAATAACTATTCACCTCACAAAAGTAATTTGAGGATACTTCTAGACAATAACCGCCCGCACGCAGTGTGTGTTTATTATTTCAGATTATTCCAAGAATTATTGTCAAATCTTTATATGAGGGGAGTATCTCAGACAAATATTATAGTCCGCGGGAAAGCAATAAGGGAGAGGGTTGTCGATCAGTACACATGTTATAGGGATTTTTGGCAAATCGTCGATGTCGTGGCATTCTTTTGATGTATCTTTTCTTGGTTCTTATAACAGTTTTTCTATATATCGCGAACATATTGAAGGAAATGAAAATATCTTACGAGGATGTGTTATACAAGAATCTTTTGGGGTTACGAGTATCTTGGATTGTTTGTTAAATGATTGTAGATCTATTTTTTTATATGAAAGATATCAGATAGGCATTGCACTCATAGATAAAAAATTTCTTTAGTGTTGTAAAAATGACCGCGCTATAATCAATCAATAACTGAGTCAGCGCTATAATGCACCTTTGACACCAGAGTGTTAAACGATTCTGAGCATTATAATTTCGGTTTAAAGAAATTTTCATCCCCCTATCTCGGAAAGAGTATTTTTGCTCTTCGATATCTGAGTGCAAAAGCCGTTTTTATCCGCTAGAGGATAAAGTAAATTGAATTTAGAACATCGTGTGCACTAAGTTTGTGAAATCAAAACATCATTAAACCTATTTACTTCTATCTCCATGGTGCCGAATTTATCATACAACCTTTTTTAATTTGTTAAAAACTCAGACTCGGAACCTTCTTGGTGTACTTTTTTTTTTGCATTTAGTCATTTCCTCGCTGAGGTGGGATGAAAAGTTACGTGTTGCACTCGAGTGCAAAGATTTTTCACCTCGTGCTCTTTTGATTCCCTCGCTAACGCCCAGGATTCTAATTTTTGAATCACTCACTGCGCTCGTGATTCAATTTTAGAATCCTTCGCTTGCTCGGTCATCAAAATTGAGCACGCGGTTAAAAAGCAACTTTGCACTCTTGTATAACAAATAACTATTATATCTCTAAAATAGGGCTGTTAGATACTGGGTTTTTAAATAATAAATACGTTGCGCTTAAAACACTATATTAACTTTTAAACAATTTAAATTGCATTAACGTATATGTAACGATCGTTGGAGCAGATTCTAAGTAAGAAAAAAGGCCTTTTTAGGCAATGACAGTTTTTTGACGTAAACGGCTGATTGGTCGAATCCTTAACGACTCTCAGTGTTGCCAATTCTGGACATGCCCCCGGCCTTGGAAGCACTGGCATCCAACATCCCCTCTTCTGAGTCTTCATAGAACAGAGGACATATTCGAGGAAATGCGCGTCTGATTATTCCTGCACAGGTTTGGATATCTGCGACTCTGGATATTCCATCCTTTCCTGGTTTGGTAGATATGATTCGTCCTAAGCTCCATTTCAATGGATGAGTATTATCGTCTTTGATGACGACCATAGTGTTAGGTTGAAGATCAGGCTTATGATGCTTCCATTTGGTCCTAATTTGCAATTCGGAGATATATTCTTTGCTCCATCGGTTCCAGAAATGTTGCCTGATTTGCTCCAGGTGCTGATAGCGTGTCAGCCGGTGGACCGGAATTTCAGCCAGTGGTTCTGCTGCAGGTGCTGTCAAGGCACGTCCAACCAGGAAATGAGCAGGAGTTAGTGGTAGAAAGTCAGTGGGATTAGTAGATAAAGGACTAATAGGTCGGGAATTAAGTATAGCTTCAACCTGTGAAAGTACCGTAGTATACTCTTCAAAAGTTAGGCGTGCGTTCCCAACCACTCTCAACAAATGATGCTTACAAGATTTTACGCCACTTTCCCACAATCCACCAAAATGAGCCGCATAAGCTGGGATAAAAGAGAATTTAATATTTTGACTAGTTGCGTATTCAATTATATCATTTGAAATATTTTTTAAAACGTTTTTGAACTCATTAGCAGCTCCGACAAAGTTTCGACCATTATCGGATAGTATCTGATAAGGTTTACCTCGCCTAGCTATAAAACGCTTCAAAGCAAGCAAATAAGATTCCGAAGACAGGTCACTGACTAGTTCTAAATGCACCGCACGAGTTACGAAACAAACGAATAAACAAACGTAACTCTTTGTTATCTTAGAGCCCCTACCCTTACGGTTCAATATGAGCATTGGTCCAGCGTAGTCAACACCACACTGATGAAACGGAAAGGTGGGTGTAATTCGTTCAGGTGGTAAATTGCCCATAATAGGGGATAACGATTTACCTGACAGTCTGGTACAGATGACGCAGTCGTGGAACGTGCGCCTTGCAAGATTCCTACCTCCAATAGGCCAATAAGATTCGCGTATATTGTATAATAGGGCTTGTGGTCCGGTGTGATGTAGATTTTTATGCTCGTAACGAAATAACAACACTGCAAACCAATGCTTAGAAGATATTAACATCGGATGTTTTTTGTCAAAGTTAAATAATAAAGATTGTTTAATTCTCCCCCCTACTCGTAATACTTTATCATCTCCCATAAATATATTTAAATTGTTAAACTTGTGTTTAAATTTTAGTTTTTTATTACAAGAAAGTAATCTATATTCATCTGCAAATGTTTCTAATTGTGACAGTTTTACCAAAGTCTCACTGGCATTTTGTAACTCATCAACAGTAAGAGAGCCCTGACGAATATTATTTTTATAGCGTGTATTGTGTATAAAACGCAATACGTATGCACAAGTCCGCTTCATACGATTAAATTGCGAAAATCTTTTAAATGGGAATAATGAAATTTCTGACGAGCTGACTAATGAATTAATAGGTTTAGATTTGATTTCAGGTAAACAAGAAATATCTACTTGTTCGTCATATGACTGATTGCAATCAAATGCTGGGTCATGAAGAAACGTTGGCCCCTCCCACCACATAACACAATTTTTGAGGTCTTCCAGTCCGACACCGCGGGATACTAAATCTGCTGGATTTTCCTTGCCGCTAACATGACGCCACCTCAACGTATCAGTGAGCTCGTGAATCTCAGATACTCGGTTTTGAACAAAGGTTTTTAATAGATTAGGAGACATGCGCAGCCATCCTAATACTATGGTGGAGTCACTCCAGAAAGTAACGTTATCGAACTGACAGTTTATTGATTCGCGGATTTTATTATAAAGCCTAGCACCCAGTAAAGCGCCACAAAGTTCTAATCTCGGGATGCTAACCGGTTTTAGAGGCGCAACCTTTCCTTTAGAACAATACAATCGTACGATTACCGATGAGTCACGATTTATGGTGCGCACAAATACACAAGCCCCGTACGCGACAGACGAAGCGTCACAGAATATGTGCAGTTGGATGCGCGCGGGGTTGGTAGCTACAACGTGACGCGGCACGCGAATATATTTAAGCATAAGCAGAGAAGTCGCGAAACGGTTCCAAATTTGTGAGACGTCAGCGGGAACCTCATCATCAAAATCTATTTTCAATAGCCATAATTTTTGTAATAAAATTTTAATTATAATCACCGTACAACTCAACAATCCTAAAGGGTCATAAATCTGACTAATCTTTGATAAAATGTATCGTTTTGTAATAATTTTATTGTCAATCTCATAATTTGTGTTAAAATGAAATTCGTCACTAATGTGAAACCAACCTAATCCTAATGTTTTAGCGTGGACATTATTACCTAATGACAATTCCTTAGATAATTCGGATACTCCGTTTTCGACTTCATCTAAATTAAAATTAAACATCCACTTGCGTAGAGGAAAACCACCTGATAGTAAGTGACTAGATACATTTTGACAAATCTTTAATAATTGAATTTTGTTATCATGCGTCGTTAATAAGTCGTCGACGTAAAAGTCGTTGCTGATAATTCTAGTGACATCAGGATCAGTACTCTCAGCTGCCAATTGCTTGAGACATCGACAACTCAAAAATGGAGCGGACGCGGTTCCGTACGTAACAGTACAAAGTTTATAAACGCGAATAGGTTCCGACGGGTCGTCCCGCCACAAGATCAATTGAAGATCACGTTGATCCTCATGAATTAAGCACTGGCGAAACATTTTCTCAACATCAGCACAAGCCGTATACTTGTGCTGCCTAAGTCGTAACAATATAGCAATGAGATCACCCTGTATCGGTGGACCGACCATTTGGAGGTCATTCAATGAAATATCTGTGCTGGACTTTGCACTGCCGTCGAACACCACTCGCAGCTTTGTAGTCGTGCTATGCTCGCGGAGTACACCGTGATGCGGCATTATATAATGAGGCTTTCCATAGTTATCAGCTAGTTTCATATGACCCAAGCGTATGTACTCGTGAATAAAATCGCAGTAAAGTTTTTTATACTCCGGATTACGTACTAAGCGTTTTTCGAGAGCTAAGAACCTTCTTTCCGCTTGCGAATACGTCTCGCCTAATTTATCGGGTGAAATTTTGAAAGGAATACGTACAACGAACCTTCCGTCAATCGTGCGCGTAGTATTGTTAACGAAATGTTGTTCGCAAGCACGTTCATCCTCACTGTGCGTATCCCGAGGCGCAAACGTTTCTTCGAGTTCCCAGAACTGTCGTAGCTGGGTATCAATCGCATCTGAAAAATTACATTGAATTCCGTACCCTTTATCGCATGAAATAGTAGAAATAGGCCCAGAAATAATCCAACCTAGTTCTGTGTCTAATAAGAAAGGCCCATTCGGTAATTTAATTTTATCTGTTTTTATTAAATCCCAAAACTTATCAGCACCTATTAAAATATCAATATTACTTGTTTCATAAAATTGCGGATCCGCTAATTGAATGTAATCGGGTATATTAAATTGCGCGTATTGTAATGGCATCGCAGGTATGGCCGAAGTAATGTTAGGCAAAACAAAACATTGTAAATGTGTTTTATAAGTGTTGGACGTTGATACAATTTCAATGTCACATATTTGCGTTGATTTTGTGACAGAGTTACCAACACCTCGTATTTCGAACGTGGACTGTATAACATTTATGTGTAATAAATCGCATAATGATTTTGTGATAAAACATCTTTCTGATCCATTGTCCAAAAGGGCGCGAACTACATGTAACTTATTTAAGTTGTCCGTTATTTGTATTAGAGCGGTTGACAATAATACCGGTTTTAAATTGGCAGAATGAATACAGTTAGTATCGAGGTGTGCATTATTTGCATTAATATAAGATGCGTGTGTTGACAAGGAAGGTGTGAGCGGGGAGGCGGCCGAGGGCGCGGGTGCGGTCGCTCTGACTATCGCGGGCGCAGGAGGCGTCACTGACAGTACGCGACCATCACTCACCTCAGTGGCGTTACCCGCATGACTTGTGAATGTTGTATTAATATTGTAATATTTATTATCGGGATGTACTAACGAATTGTGTTTCTGATTACATCTCCGACACGGTCCAAACTGACAATCGCTTACTGTGTGACCCAAACGTAAACAATTTATGCATAGCCTTTTCTCATTAATGAATTTAAGTTTTGTTTCTAAGTTATAATCGAGAAACGTTTGACAAGCGTATAGTGGATGACTTGCATTACACAACAAACAGCGCCTTTTAGTGTTATTGTATAATTGACGTTCCTTCGGCTTATTTGTGGAAACATTGCAGTGAACTTTAATTGAATTTTGAGTGTTGAGTTTTTTAAAATCATGATTTTGTTTGCTGTGTGATGATTGCAATGTTTCCAACATATCAGCTCGGTCAGTAAGGAACTTCATTAAGCTATCAAGTTTTAAAGATGTTGAGTTATCATTTTTTGAGCATAGCGTACCTTTATGTTGCTCCCATTGACGTTCTGTGGTGGGATCCAATTTAGAAACAATTAAATATATGAGTAAGGTATCCCAATATTCTACGGGTTTATGAAGGTTTGATAAAGCGTGTATATTCTTTAAAACTGTGTCTATTAAATTGCGTATTTGAATATATGACTCCTTGTTAACACTGTTCATAGTAAATAACGCTTTTACATGACTTTGAACAAGTAATCTTTGGTTGTTGAAACGATTTTGAAGCAATTCCCAAGCGATTAGGTAATTACTTGCCGAAAATTCCACTGAGTTTATAACTAATTCTGCACTACCCTTTAGTGATGATTTTAAGTAATGGAATTTTTCAATATCGCTTATTTCACTGGAGTTATGTACAAGACTTATGAAACTGTCTCTAAACTGTAACCAATTCCCAATTGAACCATCAAATATAGGCAAGGATATGACAGGTAATTTAATAGTTGGCCTTTGTGCGGATGGATTTAAAGTGTCAGTGACCTTACATAAACTTAACAAATATTCAGCTTCAGAGATTGCATCGTAATAGCTGCTCTCAAACAGCTCTCGCTGTGTTAATTGATCATCAATATCAGATACAGATTCTTCTAGCTTGGTTTGTATATTACTAAATTCGCTGAACATAGTAGAAGCTCCCTGAATACGCAACTTTAAATCTATTTGTTTTTTACTACAGATCGTTTCGTTTTTTAAAGTACACACATAATTTGCAAATCTAGTTAACCTGCCTTTGAGTATACCGCGTTTTTTAACTAGCTCTTTTACTAGACTGGCATCACTATGTTTATACGGAGAATTATCGCGAGATTTAGGTGGTAAAGTATCATGACTTGGCTCAATCATTTTAGTGGAAAGTGACAAAAGAGGGTACTCACAGTTTTGACGTTTTCAAATGAGATGCGAAGTACTTGGACACGCACGGCCGGTATTATTTGACTAGTAATTACTGAAACTTAGAGAATTAAATAGCATTAAACAGTTGAAGTGGAAGTGGGGCGGGAATAGATGGGATGGCTGGCCGTACCTATTTGCGCGTTTTCAGATACCAAACCAGCTTCCTCCAGGATGGTTATTCCAACGACTACCCCTTGGCTTCTCCTCCTACTGCATAAGCTGCTATGGACTTGGACGCCTGCTCCCAGACTGCGTGTTTCTCCGATCGCTGCCGCTGGTTTATTCGTTTTCGAATTGATTTGGCTCCGAATGACCAGTTATGTTAGATACTGGGTTTTTAAATAATAAATACGTTGCGCTTAAAACACTATATTAACTTTTAAACAATTTAAATTGCATTAACGTATATGTAACGATCGTTGGAGCAGATTCTAAGTAAGAAAAAAGGCCTTTTTAGGCAATGACAGTTTTTTGACGTAAACGGCTGATTGGTCGAATCCTTAACGACTCTCAGTGTTGCCAATTCTGGACAAGGGCTTTACATTGTTAAACACTTAAACTATGAAAAATTCACAGAACAATAAAACTTAAGAGTCGGTACTAATTACATTTGGCGTTCAGTCCATTGGAGAATCAGTTTTGTTTAATAATTATTCTTCTAACTTATTCTTGAAACTACTTATAGAAAAACATTTTTATATTTTTAGGTAATCTATATATATAAAACAAAGTCGGGTTAGTTACACCATTTATAAATCAAGAACAGCTGGACCGATTTTAATGATCTCTGATTTGTTGGATTCGTCTACGCCTCGAATAGCAGAATAACTATTAAAATATCTGAAAAATTCAACCAAAAAAAAATTAATCTAGAAATATATTGAAATAAATAGAAAATAGTCGAATCGAAATTTAAACAAAAATATAGAGAACGAATGACAACAACTGTCAAATCTATTGGTCTCATGCGGTACGAAGTCCGCCGGGCCAGCTATATAGCTGAGCTCCCTCAAACTGTATATTTTTCTTTCCATATCGGGTTCTAACATTTGGTAATTCGAAAATGTTTTTATTCCTTGTACGGTGCTTGTTTGTTTTTATTTATATATGTGATTTGCGTGTGTATATTAATAGTTATTATTTTTCTGATTAACATTCATGTTGAGTAAATATATAATTGTCTTAAGTTAAGTAATTTTGTTTTATCCGAAATATTAATTTTAATTTTTAACGCTTGCAAGTTTTTAAGCCCATTGTAGTTAACTTTTTGGTAGGTGGATATTGGTGTCATTGAATAACGCAAAAGATGAAATAGGTTGGTTTAATATCGAGAGTAGAATGAATTGTACCGGATTTTACAATAGTTTTTTTTATGATTTATTATACAGTTCTAGTACAGGTATACCTTTTATTCTACGTGTGTCGCCCGAGCAGCATAGCGCGCGTCGCCTAGTCGCCCGATGTGTGTAATGAGCGCTACGAACGTTTTAGACAGGACAACAAAACCTTACACGTTAGAAAGTTTTGATTTATTTCTTAAAATTATTGTATATATTTTAAATTGGTGCAAATATTTCGTTTTTCATTATTTCGGTGACACTTTGTATAAGTATGATGCACTGATGGATATCAGGCTTCCATTATCAGTGAAGTGATAGAAGCATCGATTAAAAATACCAGTTCAATATTCACGTTCGGTTCATTCAACGTCATTTTCTTAATCATTTTCGCGCTTAGAGTCAGACACCAGGAAAAGGAAGTTTGATTACATCCATAAAGTCTCGAATGTCCTCAAGACGTCAATTGCTTTTTTATTACCAGGGGCTTGGTCTAATTAGCGGAATGATAGTACCTTCTTCGATATTTTATTCAATCTGAAAGAGTTTTGAATAATTTTGAGGCGAATAAATATAAAATTTTGTATTTTTTGGATTAAGTTCGAAGATGAGCCAAATTGATTTCAAAATTATGACGGTGCAGATTTATCAAAAATTGTAAAAATAAATATAAAATAGTTGTCTATGCATACAAATTATGTCGTTTATTATGTCGTTGGATGGGGGTAAATGTATATTTATGTAATTTGTAAATACTCATTATCTGGTAATCTTTTATTAGAGCGAGATAATGAGTTTCCTTTATTTAATTGTACTTTTTAATCTGTGAGATAATATGGGATGGGACGGGATGTAAAATGGACTCTGGCAACTGATGTGTTCTCGGGACAAAGTTTCATTGGTAAGTTTCATGACAGTCTTCTGCGGAGGTGGGTAACTGGGCCAGTCCGGTGCGCTCAGTAGTCAGTGGTACTGGCCTGTAATCGCCATCCGCCGTATGAACATGAAAATAAAGTAATAAGTATGCCTTTCTACTTCTTTTATCGTTCTATAAATCAGTTTGTCATATAAAGGTGTTTTTTTTTCTTTTTGTATGTGGCAATGGTGAAATTACCACGTTCGTAATTTCACCATTGCCATATATCAATCAATCATTCATATCATCATTGCCAGAATCAAGTTTTCTTCGTAATAAACAATTTTATAGTTTTAAACGTATCCTGTCAATGTTCAGTCCCGTCGAAGTACGTCGGGAGTCGCTCAGTAAAGCGATAGTACGTTTACTGTGGACAGAAGAGAACACCTTGGAAGCACACGAAAAACGCAGTCCTATGCTTTTATTTGAGTATCACAAACATTATGCATAAAAATACTTCGAATTTTAATAAGTTATCACTATTAAATGACAAAAAGCACGATACACAATTTTTATAGTGATCAAACAAAAACTCAACTTTACTTCTCGAGTTCCCGCCAAAAAGTCCAAAGCTGGATTAAGGTTTAGGTTCTGCTATAGTTTGTTTTGCTGATCATGATTTGATGCCCGCTTATATACAAGCCTTTAAAATACAGATATTTGCGTCGTAACTAGAACAAAGGAGCACTGAAACTAAATTACAAAATATGGGAGAGCTAGATAGATTTATGTCACCACATTAAAGTAATGTATGAAAGGGTAGAAAAAAACCAATTCGAGCCGTGAATACTTTCACGTTATACTACGTGGAGGATCATTCGTTTGAAGTATTTTTGCTTTTAAGATAATCTGTTGGAATATGAAACGCTAAAAAGCGTCTGTTTGTTTTTGCTCGTCTCCTTGATGTAAGAGTATAATAATATTTTTGCGGCGTGATTTCTGGGTGCTGAGCAAAGGTAAATGTGATGATTTATGAAATGGAGACAGTTTTATCCGAACCATAATAAATCAATGGGTGTTTTTTGCTGGTTCGTTATCTCTTTCAAATTAGAGTTCTGAGAGAATGGTTGGTAATGCCTGTTTATTGTAAGTGAACTCAAAACTACTCGAAATTATTTTATTTAAGCTAAGGCTATTTAATACAAATTTGCTGCCTAAATACTTTAGAATAGTACCCAGCGATTTCAGAATACATACTACATATGTTATACAAGCACTCTAGGGCAGCCAAATTAGCTCTCGAATTCTTTAATCCATATGTGTTTTGAAAATGGAACATCCTTATTACATAGTGCTTAAGTTTCAAATTTGACTTTTTAATGAACATCCTTCTGCTTCACATTCTGCTCATTCCTGATTGGCAGCTTCTAAGCCCCCTTGGATTAGAAGCTGCCAAATGATGTGCCATCTAGTCTATATTCATATCGATGGCACTCCATCTCTTCACGTGGGTGTTGTAAAAGGTGACTGAGTGATAACAAAACCCATACCACAAGCCCTGTGGAACATCGCTACCTCCAAATAAGTGGCCTCACCAATCTGCTTGGCCAGTGTGACATTTTGAGACCACACCATACGACTGGTTACCATGAGACTGGTTACGGTTACGTAATCGCAATATCTCGAAAAAAAAGCGCCTCGAGCCCATTATGTCACTTTAGTGAAGCCGGGGCGAGTCGCTAGTCCTTCATAAAAGGGATTCGAACCTTATTCCAAAGGAAAGTTCATGAAATTTTTATGAAATATACGTTTATGGGCGGGATGATATTTATGGTGCAGACAATCTGGACGCCAGCGAAAGCTTATTTATAAGAGTTAATAATTTTACATTAAATAGAACGCCATCAAAGTTGAAAGGAGAAACTCACGTTCAATTTTGAGGCTATGAATTCTACCATAAATAGTTAGCCTGGAAATATTTATACCGGTTACTGCGATTATATCCGAAAATTACGATTTATACCTATCATTGTAAATTTAATCTTAAAATCAAATCGTTGTAACTTTGACCAATCCGTATAATTTATAATGTTTAATACCGGTTAGACATTATACAACTATCCACAGTCGACTGTGCAGTGTTGTGATAAATTCATAAAGTTTTTCGGCACCAAGAAGTTGATCTGTATGAATCCATAGACTTTAGAATGGTGAAGACCTAGCTTCACCTTTCGGTGTAGTGACGCATTTAAACTATGCCGACTGAGTAACAGTAGACGCGATACACACATATACATATATGTAGTCATTATCACCAACGGCAAGGTTATAAACAATCACACATTAGCTGCTTCAGTTTGTTGACTATTGACAGTTCATCTACTTAATATGGTTCATGTGTTTACCGTTTTATTTGTAACAGTTGAATAATAAATCATTTTTTTAACTACCACACCTATCAAATTCGTTTGCCAGTCTTAATATACAAAAATACATTTTGTTGAAAATGTCGAGACTTTTATAAAAAAAAGTCCGACTAGACAAAAATATTACACTTTCTTGTCTAATATATTGAACAATTGATAGTTGTTATCGATAATATCAGAAAAGTAATCAGAAAAATGAATCAGATAATCTTGTGAACTTACGTGTTAAGCTCGAGGTCCAGTCTGAACTTGTGATTGAAAGCTTTGATGAGAAGTGAAGTCCTGTGAAAGTGTTTTCCAGTCTGTAACAATGGAATGAGCTCTGTTAAAATTTTAATTATCATGACATATAAGTTGAACTAAGTATGTGCATTTTCTAACAAGATAAAAAGTACAAATTATATTGTATTTGATGACAATTTTAATATTACAGGAAATTAAAAACAATACATTATTATTATTTCACGATATAATAAAGACTCTAAGAAGGATTTGAACAAAAGCCTAAGTTATAACCTAATTCCCTAAATGCTCACCGAAGCCCAACTTATGTAAATTACATTACACAAAAGCCATCCGGCTCCACAGTGACAATCAAAGGATAAGTCAGAATTTTAGAAGGGTCGCGCGTCCAGCTATTTGCAGAGGGCCCTTAACAGGTGTAAGAAAATAGGTCAGGGAAAACACACCTTTGACGAACCAATGGAGCGTTTGTGACAATTCAACGATGTCTAAAAGGTGAAAGCAAATATAATTATGTGACGTTGACTTTACCCAATGATTTTTGCCGTTTCACTTGATTCGTTCGTGATGCGAATTGGAACGTCGCTTCATTTTGTTTTTATAGGAGAGGCACGTGTATGACATTGGAGTAAAAATGTATTAGCGTTGGGAGATACACGTAATTTACTGTATACACTAGTTCGTCTAATCTAAATTAGAACTTCCAGTATTCTTAACGATTGTAATAATTGTGCTCTGTTCAAATATTATAGTAGAAAGAATTTTATAAACAACAATGAGACCTGTAATCTTGGAAAATAAATTACAAATTTGTTTACACCAATAACAAATGAAATACGATACGAGGCACAATTAAATTGATACAAACACATTAAATAAATAAAAAAACATTACCTTTATTAAATCACTTTAATTTTTGGGTAATTGAATTAAAGTACTTATCGTCTAAAAATTTAGCGGATATCAAAAGTTCAGAATTTGGAAATGTAGAAATCCTCTCTGATAACCATCATCTATATCTATACTAATATATAAAGAGATAAAATGTTGGGGGTAATCTATGGAACTACTGAACCGATTTCAAAAATTCTTTAGCTACATTATCAGTATCTAATGCTATATTTTATTTTGAAATTTTGAAAAAAAAAATTGAAAAAAAAAAAAAAAAAAAATTTGTAACCGAAACGAAGCGAGGGCGGGTCGCTAGTCTATAATAAAGTAATTCCATATTCGTCTCAAAACAGGGGTACTTAACAAAGATATTTTTGACTAATTAAAAGGAAGGAAGAATTTATTACAGAAATGAAAATTTTTAAATAAGGTAAACAAACCATATACGTGTATCATAAGTAAAAACTTGTTATAAATTTGACTACGACTACTATTTTAATGGCAGAAAATTGCCGACATATTGGTTTGAAATGGATTGCTACATCAAAGTAATATCATGCGATATTAATCCCCCGGGCTATTTCGTTTTTATATATTTTTGATTTGATGCACTTTTGTCAAAGGTTTTTGAATTAAGTCTTACGCACTTTGTACGTATATAAACGTATACCAAACATATTGTACGTATACCAAATTATTTAGGTTTCTATAATAATAATATGTATGATACATATATAATGATATCATCTAAATACAGTATAAAGGTGTTGTTATTTACATTTTTTATGTCTATTTACAGCGTGTGCAGATAAATTAAATCTTTTAATGTTAACGACTATGTTAATTTAATCTTTTAATGACATTAAAAGTAAGTGAATGTAAGAATGCCTCGTTTAATATATTTAAAAAAATACAGTATATACGTAAACTAGTTTGACGAGTGTCACCGGATGAAGGATATTGATTTGATCGAATCCATTCAAAGCATCAAGAGAATTTCTGGGTGAGTGAAAACGGTTAAGTGGTTTAATTAGGTATGTATGGCTGGATTAGAGGCCTGACAGAACTTGTCCCAATTTGGTGGAAGTTTCAACTAATTAAACATCAGTTTCTACGGCCTGTTCACAATGCTTTATTATTCGTTATTTAGATCCTTATTTAGATAATGAATAACAAGTTTATTAAACTATAGCTCTATGTTTCTATTTATTGGTAATATTTCAATGAAATCAAAAATTAGCCAACATTTACGCAGCAAACAGCCCTGCGGGGGTGCGGTTTATGGAGAGAGGGATGCATGTCGTATTATTGCATAACCTTCGTTGCAATTTAATAACGCGCTGCTACAGGCACTTCGGGCTTACATATCAGATTATAAATACCTGAAAACGTTGAACACATATTGTTAGTTGAGCGCGCAGCGTAAATAACATTGCCTATATGGTGTTGTAAAATTGAAGCGGATAAAATATGTGGAAATTAAAGCGATATTCAAGAAGTTATGAGCTAAAAATTTTAACAAGTTGACGGATATAGCACTCATATTGTCCGGACAAAATTGACCTCGCCTCAACACCGTCACTTTGTAGCGAGTGATGGATCGACGTAAATGAAAAAGAACCGAAAACTATTACATATCACAGAAGAGAGAGAACAAATTTGTTAAAAAATAGAATTGACACTTACGATCATATTAATTGGTAAAAGAAAAAGCGTGTTTGTAACTTAACGTCTTCCATGTGCAAAAAATATCTCAAGGTGATTCATTCTGGCGGCATTTCTTATGTCTCATTGTCAGCTCCCTTGATCGCATTGGTGGTCAGTTATCACCGTGTCATAGGTAATTAAAGCAAACTACTTTCTATAACAGCTTATGGTATAAATTGTTTGTAACATGATGCTCTAGTTGCATTTACGTCATCGTAGCATACCATTACTTCCATTTACATTTTGCGCGGCGCGGCGCGCGATTGCACGCACGGTTCTTTTGTTATTCAATATTGTATTTTGAATTTAATTTAAATGTGTAAATAAATAAATTTATATTATTCTGACTGAATTTAAATATGACAGTATCCATGTGAAATAATATAAATGCTACCTTGTTGATTTCTATCAATTTAGTGTCGTTTACCTTCAAAGAATATTTATTTTTCTTCCCGGTCAAAGATTACCAGGTAGAAAAAACTTTTGGGATAAATAAGACAACCAATCGAATCTTCGCATGATTACAAACTTTTTTGCGTTTGTTAACAACTTATTACCGTAATAAGTTCATTTTCATTGTTCTAATGAATAAATGAATAGGTGCAATATTGTATGTGCGGTTGGCGCTACCTAACCGCTTATTGAATAAGTCGATAATTTCAATTTATTTATTTATTTGCAATGTGTGTTACAAAGATGGTAAGTATCATTCAGATCGTCAGTATTGGTGTAGTGGCCATTTGCCAGTAGCGGCGTGCAAGATTACATAAGACACTACAGATAAAAAACAAATGCTTACAAAAATACATTTAAACGTTACACTTGATTCTAAATATGTATTTAATTATCATAATAGTAGCAATGTATAAAATGGAACCAGTTTATTGAATATGTCAAAATTTCATTAATAAATGTATAATTTCTCATTATTAAGGCAACCATCTATATTAATTTATCAAATTTTTAAATAAATTTAATAATAAAAACAAGAATAAAACAAAAACAAAGTTAAAGGTATACAATAATGCTTAAATACTGCCAAAGAAATATTCATTCATTTTGTAGTAGGTACGTTTTCAGAAATTGTTTTAATTTACTCTTAAATATTCGAACCTCGTCAATATTTGGTAATGATTCAGACAATTTTTGTACATTCTAAGAGCCATTGTTATTATTTTTTTATTGAACAGAGCATTGCTTGAGGTGGGCATAGTATATTCCTATATCGTTGACTTTTAAAATAAGTGCAAAGGAGTTAGTACTTGTACGAACGCTCGCATGATGAATTACATTCTAAGTAGTTACAGGAGAGTATTCTAGTTTGTAGTGGGAGAGGGGGGGAGTTCTGAGGGGGAGAGTGCACGCTACAATCCAACAGCTGCTGGGCGCGTTCGACTGGTCACGTTACCCCTCTCTCACAGAAGACTACCTTGAAATGTACTGCATTTCCCAGTTTATATTATTTCCCTAATGTACGTACGTGTTTCGGTAGTGAGTGAGTTTTGCCAGAGCCCATTCCCATCCTATCCCTCCCCATTTTCCCAACTCTTTCTTCAAATCCATTCCTTTTTCTCTAAAGGTAGGCAGCGCATCCGGGGGCGTGCCAACGTTTGTCATTTTGGACTAATGTTGGCATGTATCGCGGATGTCTATGGGCGAGAGTATCCACTTATCATCGGGTGGACTGTATGCTCGTCTGCCGCCTTCGTCCATGAAAAGAAAAGAGTTATAGTACGATTAGTCCTGCATATATTGTGCATACAGAAATTTTATTCTTGTCTTTCTGTTGCCCGTCTAATATACAAATATACAATTTAATATACAAAATTAAATTGCTTGATTACTTTAATTATCTGTTGTCAGTAAATTGTTGAATAATATTCTCAAAATATGTAACGTCACCTACATCACCTCGGAGCTAAGAAATTTTATTTTCGCTACGAAGTTATTGACTTTAGTCGGATTATTTATTCAAGTTAGGGATATACACATATAGAACTGTCAAACAGAGTGAAATTTGTACGGAGATGACACATTATTGACAGTTCTACATATCACATTTCTGACTCGAATATACAATCCGACTATAGTGAACACTTAAAATTTCATTGTTTTAAGATTATCTTTAAAAATAATTGTAGTCTAACATCTAATGTCTGAGAAAAAGCAATACCAGGATTCTGCCATGTACCATGGGCCGTACTGCCCATGTGCGGCGATGACCACAGTTCGCCGTTTACCATTTTTGGCGGGAGACCGAGAAGTAAAGTTGAGTTTTAGTTTTTATTATTGTAAAAATTGTGTACTTGTGGAATTTGTGGTTTATTATCGACAGTTCATTAAACTTCAAAGTGCCTAGTGTTAGTGCACAATGTTTGTGATAATTAAATAAAAGCGTGAGACTGCATTTTTTGTTGTTCTTCCAAGGAGTCCAACTTTGCTTTCAGTAAATCACTTTACTGAGCGACTCCTACTTCGACCGGACTGGACAAAGACTATTCTGTATAATATATGTTTAAAGATTTTACTAATGTCTCAATATCTGGAAAACTAGAACCGACAATGTTCTTTTACCTCTGAACAAAGAATTCGCCCCATTTTATCCTAAACACAGCGGCATCGAAATGTCCAATATGAAGTCTTCGACAAACTTCAGCCCCGGCTTTTGGATATTTGAAGTGACAATAATTTTATAGGATTTAATTTCAAGTATGTAGAAAATTGTGTACAAATTTTGTTGATGTTTTAAATAAATATTTATTTATAGAAAATCTATGTTTCAGATAGAAATGGAAGAAGCATTACAATATGAAAGATGCAACTGTAATCACACAGTGCCGCCGCCCGTGAACATCTGCGACACCGAATAACTGTTATTTACAGTCCGAAAGAAGATTTCGCTATTTTTCGTAAGTTTTATCAAAATAATTGTTTAGACAAAAGTTGTAGAGCTTCATAAGCCCGATCCTATGATACAATATATATAGATAGATATACTTAATTGTACGCCAAAACTTACAGAAAAGAAACACAAAAATACAAGTAATTAGAATACAAGTAATTTTGGACGGGGAGAGTGCACGGTGCTTTCCCTCAGCTGCTGGGCGTACTCGATTGGCCACGACCTGACCTGGCCACTGGTCTCTCATAAAAGACTACTGAATTTCTCAATTTATCCTATTTTCCCAATGTTACGTACATTATGTTTCGGTAGTGAGTGAGATATGCCAAAGCCCATTAGCATCCCATTCTATCCCTCCCCATTTTGCAAATCCATTATTACATCCATTGAAAATGGAACATTCTTATTATGTTGTACTTAACTTTCAAATTTGAATTTTTAATGAACATCTTCTCATCTACTTCATTCCCCGTAGAAGTGTCATCAAGTCTATTCCCATATCGATGATACATACATATATATATATATTAATTCATACATATATTAATATATACATACACATACATACCTACCTATATACAGAAATAACTAAGGAATGAGATAAGATAAAGAAAAATATAATTCATCTTCGATATTAAGTAAGATGTAGATCAACTCTATTTTAACGTAAATTTTTATTTCATTCCATTAAAAATTAATGGTTCCTCTACTTTGTCCACAAATTTCGTTTTATCACTGTTCACTCGTTGTTTAACTTCCGACTCTACAAGATCTTACAAGATTATCTTTTGCACTTTCTATATCACTATCAGTAATTATAAATATAAATACGTATATATGTATATAACACTATGTCGCCGTCAATGTCACATTAATTATCAATGATAATTGATCAATCATGTCAATGTCAACACATGCTGTTAACCTCGCTTGTCATTGATTTACGTACGCAACTTGATACAAGACATGCCCCGATCTGGAGATCAGGCTTACACATGTATGGATAGTTAAATACTGTTCTACAATGTACTGTATTTCAACGTTCCATTGCAGGGCACAAGCCTCTGTAACTTTAAGTGAATTTGAATTCGCTCTTGTAATTCACGTGCTTTTCGACTTTATTTCAATTAATGGGCACATGGATTATTCACGGAGATTTCCTTTATCGCCGAGGTAATGATTGAATGTTTCTCATTTAAGTAGGAAGTCAGTGGGTGTGGGCTAAATTATTTGTTTAATTCAGTAGCTGTTTTTTGTAGAAAGAAGACGGCAGACGACCATACAGCCCACCTGGTAGTAAGAGGATAGTGTCGCCCGCTCATGGACATCTAGTATGACAAACGTTGGCACGGTCCCGAATGCTCTGCGTACCTCTAGAGATTAGGAGGGAAGTAGAGATAGGATTGGGAAAATGGGAAATAGGAAGTACAACGGAAGACTAAGACTTGTGAAAAGAGAAAGAATTATTTCTTTCTTTCGTTCTTTACTTTTGAGTTAAATGCTACCGAGTCCGTTCAGTCCTCCATAGCATTCATAACGCATTTTCTCATATTTATTTTGGGGTAGGTGCCGATGTTGAAAGTGAAACAAATCGATGTGTGGAGGAAGCAATAATTTATTTACAAAATGATCTGACAATGTGTCAGATAATTTGGTAAATAAATCTTAAGTCGACAATTAGTGAGTGTCTTAGCAATCGTATTCGGTATATTCACCAATCAGCGCTACGCCGTATAAATAGATTAGTGAGACAGATGGATCCTTTTCAACTAGTGGTATTATAATCTTGTTATTGCTACATTACCATCCTTATGCTTATGAATTTTCGCAGCTACGTATCGTGAAATATAAATAGAGCGCACACTAATTTGCGCCGTGGGTGATTGTTTATTAAATTCAGGGACCCTCGTGTACGGTGGCTTATAAATATGAATTGACAGCTCCACCCTACTCATCTAACCTATTAAAGGAGTTCTGTAATGTGAAAATGTTTTTTTGAAGTAGATTTTTATCATATGCCATGGTATTATTTCTCTTGCTTTGTGTTCACTAAATTTATTTGGCGGTCCGTAATAGTCTAGAAGTACTTTCAGTACTTTCTACTATACTCATACTTACTCATTACTCATGGACTAACTTACTCGTGGACCTACATCCTGCTCTATGGCCATACGAATTTTACAAAAAAAAACAATACAATCCGATACAATACTGCTGATACAATATCAATCTTAAATAGTCCATATAATTCAATTTCTACTTATATACCTACTTACGGATTTGTCAATTATCACTAATTGTAAAATACTAGGTGAAAGGAGGTTGAAGAAAACACTATAAGGAAACTCGCATGCCCTAGAATTATAACGGTTTGAGGCAGGTCTATTATGTAAGATTCACCAATCCGCAATGAGCAGTAAGTCTCTACTGTGGACAGTCTGAAGTCACCGGTGTTGCTCCAACTGAAAATCAGCGCAGTTTACGCTGCGACATACGCCGAGTTGGTGCCGATCGACACAACAATCAATATTCTTCATGTATTTTTTAATTGCCACTTCATTAATTGATATGTTGTTGTCTAAAAATATGTATGTATGTATGTAAATGAAGATCTTCGTACTTCATTCCGAATTAACTATGGTAGTGGCTCTATGGAGTTTGTGCCAGTCGATGGTTACTCTATGGTTGAGCCAATGGAGGTTTACATAGAGAATGTTACATAGAATTAATGTTACATAGAGAGATAGTGAGAATTAAATTAGAGAATCAATAGCATTAAATGTTGTTTCTCTTTTCAGGTAAGATTTGTACACCTTATAAATTGATGTCAATTGTATATTGCCACATTGGGTTTAATAAAAACAAACTCTTTTCAGAGCAACGCAATTTCCTTTTGATTTCGAAATTTGTCTCTAGTGTTTGATAAAGCACATTATATGTAAGATTTATATATAATATATGTATAAGTTTGTATAAGTTTGTTTTTTTCTGTGTATTCGTATAATAATATAATATTAGTATGTAATAAAAGTGTGTATTTAGGTACGCACTATGTCTTACCATTTCATTGCTCACTTATCGCTCTCCCAGGTTTGTTGGTAGAAATCTCGTCAGGGGATGAGCATGCCTTTTGAATGTATTATCTTTTGTAACTACATATTTTTATTACTTGCGTGTATAATAAAGAATAAATAAACAAAATAATTTTCTTTCTTTATTTCTAGATTATGGCCAGAAATTATCGCGATTGCAAAGCCTTGTAGGTAGACGTTATAGGCTGATATCGTTTTATCATTTCTATTCTCCAAGTTATTTCTATTTGCAAGTCCGAAATCACGTGCTGAACTTTTAAACAATGTTACGCTAAATCGTAAAATCTTTACCTTTTGAAGTCAAAGTTTTGAAAGATACAAGAATCAGTTCGTGATGAGTTTAAACTCGAAACTTGCGGACAATTTATTAAACTTTTGTAACAATATCGACGTCTTGTAACGTCTTCACAGAAAATTGAGCGATCAGTAGTTTATCTGACAGAAAAAAAGAATAAATTATTATCAATTAACAGTAGGTAAATTATCAATTATCAGTAGGTAAATTATCAATTAACAGTAGGTAAATTATCAATTAACAGTAGGTAAATTATCAATTAACAGTAGGTAAATTATCAATTAACAGTAGGTAAATTATCAATTAACAGTAAGTAAATTATCAATTAACAGTAGGTTAATTATCAATTAACAGTAGGTAAATTATCAATTAACAGTAGGTAAATTATCAATTAACAGTGGGTAAATCGAAACAATGCCTCTGTTTACATGGATCCTCAATAAGCCTCCACCTGTGGATCCATGGATAATTTTTCCTCTAATCATTGCTTTCGCCGCCTTGACGAATGCGGATTGAAGTGACATAGAAATATATAATTATATTTGCATCTCGAAATACGTGGTTCGAAGAAGAAAAAATATTCATGAATCCACAGGTGGAGCCTGATTGTGGATCCAAGTGAATGGAGGGGAAACAACTCAGAAGTGAATAGTTATAGTAACAATAAAAGTGAATAGTTTTTATAGTTATGTACGAAATAACTATTTTGGAAAACGTTCGTCAAAAATATCTGTATATGATTCGTATGTATTAAGTTTTTCCAATTTCTATTTGAGAGCGAACTGGCCGGGTGGTGTCAGATAGATTTAAAATGTCATCGCCCCATCTCTTTCTGTCGGTGTAATAAAAGGTGACTAAATGTAAAAGCGGCAACTACAAGAACTCAGAAATTACGTCACTATAAGAGTGATATAACGTCAACCCACTTGGTCAGCGTAACCATACATCCCTCATGCACAAGACAATGTGCAAGGCCCATGTCTGACAGTGGAAGACAAAAGGGTTAGCTACCATTATTTACACCATAAACTCCATCCATTAATATCTATAAACTCGTACTTAGCGATAATATAAAGTAACGAATTTTCGAATTAAGTTTGAATGCTGGATGCTCAACGCGATGTTGTTGTTTGCCTTTGTATTGCCAATCCGATAACCGGAGGCGAGTTTACTAACGGCCTCTCAATAGTTTCACTGTTGTTAAACAGCGAAGAGAATTATTTCCAACGGCTTGTTGAAATTTCCGAACCAAGTTTTAATTAATAATGTAGCTGCTGTTTAATTTTTAACGCCGTTACAGAATTCTCGATAGTTGTATCTTCATTCTTAACATCGATAACTTGTTCATCATAAAGGCTGAGTTGGATCGAATTTCAATCAGAGGTTCAATAACTATTTCTTTTTGATACTATTGATGTCTCCGTAATGGTCACGGCGTATTCTCTACTCACATCTGCGAAGTCGTGAGTTCAAACTTGTATTTTTTATAGAATAGAGGACAGACGAGCGGGCGGACCACATGATGGTAAGTGCTCACCGCCGCCCATGGACACCTGAAACATAAGGGAGCATGCGGTGCTGACCTTGCAGAATCCTGTTCACAGCTGTCTTGAAGAGTCGTAGCGTAACGTAAATACCTCAGCTGGCAGCTCATTCAACAAATTTTCGGGTTCGTTGTATAAAGTGTCTTTATGACCCCACTGTACGAAGCGACTCTATGTCAAGTTCTGCTGAATTCAATTATCACCAATTTGACGGTGACGGAACCAAGAAAACGAGTATTCCTTCGAGTTGGCGTGGCCCGATATTTGGCTTTGTGGTTTTGCCTATTCAGCACCATCTGTGCCAAGCTATGTATCAATATTGGGCCAACGGTTGCCTGCCTCTATAACGTGTTCCACCGCTGGCACTTACATAAATGATAGTGATAATTTCACGAGTCACGGTGTGCAATTGATCGAAAATTGGACTTTTCTTTACATGCGTCAACATATAAATGATAATTTAGTGTTATTAATTTTAATCTTAATACAGAGTTAATGTAAGTGTAAGTTGATCGAACAAACAAATGGGTCCAAAAAAAAAGAGTGATCAAATAATTCCATGACAAAAAAATCAAACTGGGCAAGATTATTAAACTCAGTCTTTCAATTATCCCTTCGGTGTACTATTTGCAATGTATTGATTCAATGTCCTTGCTAAGGCACATCAATAGGGAATCAAAACCCAAAGACGTCCATATTACGTTACAAGGGTCCAACAAAGGCGCCTGCAGCAAAGTGATACAACCGTCGGGATTCCGTTCAATCTTCGCCTTTATTTACCGACGCCCACTTTAAATGCCTCTTTAACGGCGTCTCGGCAAACTGGCAACCCCTATTCTCATACAAATAGACCGGGAGTGGACTAAATCAGGCGCGGAAGAAGTAGGAATGGTAGCGGAACTTGCTCAAATGCTAAATATGTATTTCCACTTACACACACATCGATACCTCTTAATAATCTTGAATTTATTTATTTCTATATTAACACAAATCCGCAGTGTAACCAATTGAGTAAGAACTTACACTAATATAAACTTTTAACGCCAAAGGATTTCTCAATGTATCTATACAAATTATGTAAACTTAGGTAGGTTCCACACTCTAACGCGAGGTTTTGGATGTGTGGTTTTATGTGTATACATCTTCCTTGTATCCAACTTGTATTCCATGGTTTGAGTTATGGAGCACGTAGTTATAATAGGATGGCAAACTGTCGTTATTTCATTAAACTCGTTTTTAGATAGGATGAAATAGGAATGGGAGTTGAATGGGCCCCGACAACTTTCATTCACACTCGAAACATGTTGGTCTGTTACACGACAATACGTTTGAGAGTTAAGTACACACCTAGTGGGAAAACCTTACGCACCGGAAATATTTGTATCTTGTCAATATATTATGAAATTGACATTTGACAGGAAAGATAAAGTTTCGTATTTATCTATTTTAATAAAACTAGTTTAATAGATACAATCATTTATTGTCGCGTTCAGAAATTATCGTGAGCACGAATATTTTCGATGTATCTGTATCTGACCACTTGGTCTCGTCCTATGGTATGTAGCATCTCAGTTCTAAATTACCCATACCGCTGAAATCACATACTGTATTACTCTATTGTGCCCCGTACTCAGAGCGAGCGTCGGAAAAATGCGGAACAAACGAAATAAAATTAAGCTTTAGATTTTCGGATGTCCATTTTTCCGGGAGCCTCCCTCTGCGAATTTGAATGCCTACATTTGGAGTGTACTCCGTGTAATGTCTTCACCGAGTGGTAGTGTTTTAGTGAATTAAAAGACTACATGAAAAGGAAAAACAAACTCAGAATTTTGTTTTGTTGTTCGTAAGGGATGTGGTTCAGTAACAGTGTAAATTCTGTTACATTGTGCATACGTTTCCACTTTGCTGAACATTTTATGTTTTTCACATATGGCAATGGTGCAATTAGCACATTCTGCCCGTGCCAAGTTTTATTCATCTATACATCTATCTACGAGTATAATAAAACAGTAAAAGGGTTGAGTTTGTACATTGACTTAATTTGAAAAAAAAGAGAGTTTCTTCGGAAGCAACAGAATCCAAAACAGTAGTTTTTATTTCTTTTGTCTGTATGTTTGTCTGTATGTCTATGTATCTGAATGTCTGTTTGTTTGAGGATCACGTAAAAACTACTTAAAGGATTTAGATCTGATTTTCACTAGTGTATAGCTCAATATCCAGAGGGAAACTGGTATATGTGTCACCTTCATATGACACAAGGATATAGAGGAATAGAGAGGAAAGTAAAAAAATGACTTTTAATAGATTTACTCAAAAAACTACTGGATGGATTTTCATCAGTGAAATCGACTAGATGGTCCTTTTATAGGTGTTAAAAATCTTTAACAGCTTTGATGACCATCTCCCATGTCCCAATCGTAGTTTGATGAGGGGGAGAGTGCATGCTGCAATTTCATAGGCGCTGGGCGCGCTCGACTAGCTACATTATTCCTCTCTCATAGAACCATGAAACTACCTTGAAATGTGCTGCATTTCCCACTATATCCTATTTTCCCAATGTAAGTACGTGTTCGGTAGTGAGTGAGATATACTAGAGCCCATTCCCATGCCATCCTGACCCATCACTGCCAACATTGGTCATTCTGGATTAAGATTAATGTTGGCACGTGTCACGGATGTCCATGGTAGACAGTATCCACTTACCATCAGGTGGACTAAGCTAGTTTGCCCCCTTCTTCCATAAAAACATGTGCAAAAGAGAGTTTTATCCATCCATCTTTTGTTTTACAATTTCATTCGATGTGTGTACCTTATTACAAGTTAGATACATTGTGGTGGAGTGTGTTTAAAATGAAGTCTGTAGAAGGCAACTTCTCTTACGCTCTGATTGTAATGTTGGAAGATGTAACAGTGTCTTGACTTTTCCGATCTCGGAGGAAGCCAGGTATTGGTACAATAAAGGTATTAAAAAGGGAGTGTTGAAACAAAATGTAAATAATTCTATCTCAACGTTCTCTATGTTAGCTGTATTATTACTGTTTAGACTTAGATTGGAGTTGTAACAATAAGGGTGGCGTGATCTTTTTCATCAAGTCCACTTAAAAAAAAGAAAAATGTTTGATACATGTAACTTGTTTACAAAACAACTCAAGATATTTTCAGAAATACCTTCAAGATTACGGTCGTCTGAGCGACAACCGTTAATTAGTATCCATGGTAACGTCGTCATTAACTTTCCCATTACCATTCTATTTTTATATGGAAATCTGTAAACATCATTTCCAAATTAACTTGTAAACTTGTAAAAAATATGAAATAATTTTTCTTCCATACAAAATTTGACATTCTGTTTTACTCTCTGAAATTTTGAGGGCTCGAATGTCGAGAAATCTCTTAGTAAGTTTTAATTTTATGTTTACATAATAATTGTTATATTCTCATTAATCATTATGATGGTTACATTAGCATCATTACATAACGTTATCGTCATTATCATTATATATATAATGATGTATATCGTTATTATAATTAGTTATCAAATTATCAAATTAATCATAATTTAGGTACGTCATGCAAATAATCGTTAAACCTGAAAAAGCAGTCTTCTAATAACAATCTGAACATCCTTTTCTAATGTAAACAAATTGTTAACAGTATGTGGTAATTTATCATAGATAATAAGGTATTATTAAATTAGTTACTCGTGAATGAAGCTATAGGAATATAGTTAAATTAGTTACTCGTGAATGTAGCTCCAGGAATATATCGTGAATAGGAATAGGAACGAATATCTCGTCAATCGTGATCCCTAAAAAAAATTGATACAGTAAAATTTTGTTGTTACGCTTTTGAGTTATTTGTTCTAAATTGTATATAGTTCATAGTTGTATGTAAAAGGTTTATTTTAAGTTATTTTTATTAAGCCATGTGGCTATTACACTGAGCGCTTTATTTATGTCATTTTCCACTGTCGCTCGTTTTTATTTCCTTATGATAATTGTGGTGTCATCATGGTGGCATACAGTATGCTTTGCTGGTTGATGAATCTAGGTAGGTTGTTAAAATACAGTAAGAAAAACAACGGTACCAGGATACTTTCCTGAGGAACTCCAAACACGTTGAATCTAGGACTAGACAGACAATTTTCTACTGTAATAGTGTCGAACTTTAATTGCGTTACTTTAGTGTATTGCTGCCTGTCAACTATACTTAGTCATGGATGAACGTAATGGATTCACGCCATCTATGTGCCATCGAGCCATGTGCATCAACAGTCAAAAATATCCTACTGTCTTGACTTTGATTACAGATTATAAAGACTTTTACGAAGGTATAGTAGGATAGCTATAATAAAATAAATTCGAATCATATTGAGATGGCCAACTAGAGAGATATTTAGCCATTATTTAAAATTCAAAATAAGAAGGGTTTTTGTTGCCAAAAACAAAACCTATCTTTTTTTCTCTCATCGCCGAAAAACATCTGCATAAAATAAATGTTAAGATGTCTAGACAACCCATCGAGTTGTTGTTAACGACGATAAATTAACTTGTATTCGGAGTTAATATCTTAAAATGTGCAAGTGCTACACTGTTGAGAGCCATTAGTAACACAAATTCTATGGAATTCGCCTCTGCTTGATGCTTGACAAAAGTCGTAAATTTATAAAGGGGAGACAGTTTGTAAAAATGATTGCATGTACGTGTAAGAGGCCCATGGGTCGACACGCACAAAAAAATTATTATCGCGAGAATTCTGCCGCCAAATTTTTTCAGCGCCAAGACGCGGCACGGTGACGCTAAGATACGGACCAATCAGGAGCAAATAACTGGCTTTGATTTTTTCCCATTGGCAAGGAGCAGCATCAGGGCGTGGCTGGAGAGCTGGCTGCGCTTGAGACGAACATGAGGAGAGAGGACACAACGGTTTCATCCTTGGTCGAGCTCGCGCGCTTTTGCTCCCTGAAGGAACCAGATAGAAGTCTTGACTAGCTCACGCTAGCCCGATCTAGATAATAGTTCTTTATAGTGTGTGTAGTAGTAATAAAAGTTTTCTAATTTAATTTGTATAAGATAGGCGGGAATAATAAAATAAGTTGAACCATAAAAGTTGTCTGGTAAAGTACAAACTATCATAATTATTTTAGTGCCTCATAACTTTGTACACAGTGTTATATAACTAACTGTCATTTGTAGCTAAACATAAACAAACAAGCTATTTGACAATGGATATAATATCTGATAAGGAATATGAATTATTGACTAACCACAGATCGTATTGGGAGATGGCAATTTCTTATATTTGTATTATAATAATTACCATAATTATGCCTATTTACCAGATGCCGTCGAATAATAAAGACAAGAATGGTAAGAAATACCATTAGAGCCCATACAATCACCTAATTAAATATAATGAATTGATCAGCACTTACGATTCATGAAAGATACATTAAATTATGGACATGTGAACAAAGTTATGAGCAGATGTGTATATAAATGTGTATAAACTGTTATAAATCATGTCTGTGTGAGATGAGGTGTATAAATATCCAAAGGTCATACTAAAATCCAGCTCAATAAAGAGTCTTCTCGAAATAATGTGCTTGGTAACAAATGATGATTAATTGAGTACATAATCATGTTATTCTAGTTCTAAACAAAACCACTCTCATGTATGTCGAGTCACTATTAAAATGATATTAATGAAAACCAACACACACATATATATATATATACATATATATATCATTATGTACTGAGCCAATTGCCAGACATAAATTCAGGCAGGTTATCCTGGATTAAACTAGAGTTCAATCTTCAATTAAATAACACCTCACCGCATACACAATAAACGTGTAATTTACTATGTATGTTTCTTTTATTACGAATAGATCTAAGTCTTGTGTAAATAATTGTGTTAGAATTAAGTAATACGGCATATAGGGTTTTTGTTTGGGTCTTCTTTTTCCCTATATACAAAGCCTAGGAATAGAAGGACTCGGTTAGATGTGACTTTAATCGGTCACATCTAATCTAAATAATCAACTCAGATTCGATTATAATTTGGTTATGAAATAAATAATTCTTAATTTCATATTTCTGCTATTTCAATGGTCTAGAGTTAATACCCTTCCCCATTTGGCTAAGGTAAAATGGAGTTTTAAAGTATGATAATTATTCAGTTCATAAAATCACGCAGCACGCGAATTACATTATAAATAAAGTACATAAGTACAAGTTTCATCCACAAAACCCCATAGTACACGCCTAGGCTATTTTTACGAATTATACACGAAGCTAGAAATTCTATAATTGAGTTTGAAAGATGGATAAACCAAACTTCTATCCGATCTTAATTGAACAAAGCCAGTTCTGTCTAGGACTCAAGTAATAGCTCAAGCTATACTCGGACACTATGTAGCTTTTGGTAATCATAGAGTCTTGAAATTAATATCAAGCATACATTGCATATATAATTGGACTTTGAGCCGATGGTCTAAATTGAACGCAAGACACGAGACAGATGGAGAGGCCGAGCTGTCGTAAGTATTAGTTTACTCTATAACAGATTTGGAGATCATAACCTATCTCAAAATCTGGATACTGAATTCATTTAGTATATTTAATAAATTGCAAGACAGTGGTTATTTCAATGCTTATAGTCAAGGATAGCACATTTTATATGAACTAAGTTTGCATTAGTGTGGGAACTTAACACCACTAAAGGCGCAGACCGAGAGACGCTCCCTCGCGTGGATTCCGATGGACATCTACACGATAAAAGGATCTTCATTGTGTATCCATCGCCATAGCTGATCTTGAGATCGGCCTGAATTTAAGACGCAATTCTGGGTCAGAATTGAACTGTGCAAAGGTTGTCGGCGGCTAGCTAGCAAATCTGGGCATCAGAACACACATTCCTCTCTTATCGAATCAACTCCGACCTCTATTCGGCCGAATAGAACCCTAACTGATATATACATATAATATAAAACTTTACCATGGTATCGGGGCAAGGCAGCTTTGTGCGCCTATAATTATCCATGTCCTAGGACGTGTTGATTTAACCGCTTCTCAGCGATGAAAAGGAGTTGAATTCGAGCCCCATAATTCCATGCGTGGAAGCCTTGAGCCAGGCCGTAGGAAATCCCCGTAAATGCCAGAGTGATTTGGGCAGCAAGATGGCTTTGCCATTGACTCAATTAACAGTCATATACGCGCGTCGGGGCACTTACTAGGCCTAATTTGCCTCTGTACATTACTAATTCGAGACAAGCTACTCTAGAGGTCTTAACGACCCCTTTCCGTAAATACCTAAAGGCCCATTTAAAGTAAGCCGAAGTGAATATATGACTTGTTATTTTGGGAATACCATCACTACATTGCACACTTGCATAATCAGACGCGATTGAATTAAATACATTTGCCACAAAGACTATCCTCATACTCATAAGCACTGAAGTTATCCTGTAATGAAGTAACTAAGCTCTTATACATAGATTCAAATATATAGACGATCACATATCTGGGCCTGAACCACCACAGAAAATGGTGCCGCAGACCAGCGATCCAACTACGTATTCGAAAAAACAATACGATTGGATTTATTAAATTTAACTTACTAAAAACACAACGTAGAACAAAAAAAAAGAAGAATCGTGTATTTAGACGTAAAATAAGCCTTTCATTTACGGGAATATTGACCAATTGATAAGCAGGAATTATTGTGAATTATCCTGTGTATGACCTACACGATCTATATGGTTATGTGTAAATTATGTGTAACAATATGGAAAGGACGAATAGTAATATGATATGAACTTTCAGGTCGACAAAAAAAAAACCTAGGACGATAGGACTACTATTGTATTACCCCTTTCCTAATCTTATACATTTTAAATTTTGCAATTTTGTGTCTCTACGAATTATTATTTTATCCCCTTTACAAATTTATGACTGCTAGAACACTGTCGTGAAACACGAAAGCGAAAGTAATAAACAAACGAAGGTCTAGGGTAGCCCTATTGTTATTACAAGTTGTACGAGAATAGTTTAGTCGTAGAGATGTCTGAGAGACAAAGTAAGAGAGTGAAAGGGAGAGGAAAGACGAATGCGAGTGAAAGTGACGAACGAATTACGGAACCTTTAAATAATACGACGTTGGAATTGTTACTACAACGTATGGATGAATTTAACAAGAAGTTAGAGCAGTTGAGTAGCTCAAACAGTAGTGACGGACAGAAGGATACGACGAGCGTATCATCGCGCGGTACAGTAGAAGAAGAAGGTAGTCGCAGCGATGGAAACATGACGCAGGAATCCGCGAGCATTACATCTGAGAGTGTTAGCACATCATCCTCAACTACGCGCAACATATTTGTGATCCAACCCACGGTTAGCAAACCTATATTTGATGGAAAACCGCTGTCGAACCCAATTGGTTTTCTCAAGCGATTGAAAAAGTACATCAAGGCATTGAATGCTAATGATAGAGAGGTTGATATAGCCCTAGAATGTGTCACGGGATATGCACGTAAGGTGATGGAATTATATTCCAAGGAATGGACCTCTTTTACGGACTTCGAGACGGACTTTCGTCGCAATTATTGGACCGAACAAATTCAGGAATCTGTCAGATATAGATTGATAAATACAACATATTCGGACGATTCGGGTGTTACTATGTCAGAACACTTTGCTGAGCAAGCCGAGACTATGCAATCACTCACGATAGCATTTAGCGAACGAGATCTCGTTAACTCGATAATGAGACATTACTCAGTAGACATTCAACGGTTGTGGTTCACGAGAGCAGAAGAACCTACTATCATGAATGGCGCTAAGTTCCTCCGAAGCTTAGAACAAAACATTATAATGAAACGGAAAAATGTCATGACGAATAACCTCAACAGGAACGACCGGAAGGATAGGCAGTTTAGACGGCCTATCACCGCGACAATGTCGGCGAATGTATGGCGTAATAGGAGAGGTGCGTACAGGGGGAGGGGACTTCTACATGGACGTTTGGGTTATAGAACCAACTTTAATCGGGTAGCACCGGCTATCACGAGGAAAAACGAAGCTACCGTTAATCGACCAGCTATCGATTTTGTCAAGGAAAGTGAACCTTCCACTTCGGCAAGACTTGTGGGGGAGGACAAGCAAACAAAAAACTAAAGTCTCCGGCCCAAGGAAGTCATAATAGCCTATTATTATTTTGTGATGGAAGGACTACAGAGACTTCGCACCTTAGTGAGAAAAATATAGCCTATAACATACTCGTTGGAAAGGGATGGAAACCTGGATAAAAGCTTGGAACAAATGGAAGGGGTCTCAAATACCCATTAGGAACAAAATCACAAGACGAAGACCAACATTGCCAATCATTAGCAACAGGGATCGGAATCTTATTGGACAACCAGTTTTGCCACGTACAGGAGTGCGATGAGAAGGGTTCAGTGTGTGAATTTTGTACGAAGAGAGACAGAGGAGTGTACACTATTTTTCACGAAATCGACGAGATAGACGAGAGCGATGACGTATGTGAAAATTATTCGTTACCTAAGTTACCTGAAATATGTGTACAATTGTATGGTCGGCACATAAATGCGCTGATCGACACCGGAAGTCAAATAAGTGGTATAACGCGGGAGTTATACGATTCGATGAAGGAAGAGAGCGGAGAATTACCCGAGATTGCCATACCAGCTATGCAGATACAAGGAGCGTTTGGTTCACGAAGCGAGAGCACAAACCGATTGGTATTGATAGAATTCAAGTTAGGTAATTCAATTGTAGAAGCACCTGTATTAATTATGCGGAAATTACCTAGATCTCTGATACTAGGTTATGACTGGCTAGAGAGAGTGAAAGGAATAGTGAATTGCGGTCAAGAACGGACACTGACGATAGAAAATTTAGGAGTTAGGTCTAGTGTTAGACTGAACTCAGATAGCGAGATCGAACGACTAGGGGGAGAGACGAACGCTACCATTATCAACACAATGCTGAATCGGATCACGCTACCAACAGAAGGCATCACGTCAAATAAAGAGGTGGAATGTAGAAACAAACGGGCGGACCTTTTAAACACGACTGACTTAAACTTAGAACAAAAGCGAATGTTGATACCTATATTAGAAAAGCATATTAAGGTATTTGCCGATGGTTTAGGATGAACAGACAAGTACGAGCATACTATAAAGTTATTAGATGACACACCATTTATCAAACGGAGTTATCCAGTACCGTTAGCACATAGGGAACAAGTAAGGAAGGGTTTAAAGACGTCTGTAGCTGGATTTTCCAGAGCCATGGACATTATATTAGAGGAAGTGCGGGAGTTTTGTTTGAATTACCTAGATGACATTATAGTATTTACCACAGGAAGCCTACAGCTACATATAGGACATCTAGATCAAGTGTTAAAGAAGTTATGAGATAGGTGACCTTGTAAAGTTAAAAGTCTTTGCCAAGTCCGACGCAGACAAGAAAATAACTCAAAAGTTTGTACGATTGTATGAAGGACCTTTCGTAATAGGAGCAGTACCATATGACAACGTCTATACTCTAATTGACAAAAAAACCAATAAGATCAAAGGAAATTATAATGCAATACACCTGTTTCGTTATTACGTAACCAAACAAGTAAACAAATAACAAATAAAGAAAAAAGGGGCGGCGTTGAATGGGAATGTTATCGAAAGCATAACAAAAGCGAACCCACACGAAAAAAAAAACCACGAAAAAAAAAAACGGATGAATGAAAGGGAAGTTGGTGCTGTGAGAATAGTTTGTAAGGCGTGGGAACTGAGCCAGAATTAGTACAGTAGTCGATGGAAATAATTTTATTTTTTATAGGATGAGGAGAAATATATTTTAAAACTTTGCTTATTGAAAATATCAGAAGGGAGAAGTCGAGTTTCAAAATCTATTTGGGGGAGTGTGAGATGGCCAACTAGAGAGATATTTAGCCATTATTTAAAATTCAAAATAAGAAGGGTTTTTGTTGCCAAAAACAAAACCTATCTTTTTTTCTCTCATCGCCGAAAAACATCTGCATAAAATAAATGTTAAGATGTCTAGACAACCCATCGAGTTGTTGTTAACGACGATAAATTAACTTGTATTCGGAGTTAATATCTTAAAATGTGCAAGTGCTACACTGTTGAGAGCCATTAGTAACACAAATTCTATGGAATTCGCCTCTGCTTGATGCTTGACAAAAGTCGTAAATTTATAAAGGGGAGACAGTTTGTAAAAATGATTGCATGTACGTGTAAGAGGCCCATGGGTCGACACGCACAAAAAAATTATTATCGCGAGAATTCTGCCGCCAAATTTTTTCAGCGCCAAGACGCGGCACGGTGACGCTAAGATACGGACCAATCAGGAGCAAATAACTGGCTTTGATTTTTTCCCATTGGCAAGGAGCAGCATCAGGGCGTGGCTGGAGAGCTGGCTGCGCTTGAGACGAACATGAGGAGAGAGGACACAACGGTTTCATCCTTGGTCGAGCTCGCGCGCTTTTGCTCCCTGAAGGAACCAGATAGAAGTCTTGACTAGCTCACGCTAGCCCGATCTAGATAATAGTTCTTTATAGTGTGTGTAGTAGTAATAAAAGTTTTCTAATTTAATTTGTATAAGATAGGCGGGAATAATAAAATAAGTTGAACCATAAAAGTTGTCTGGTAAAGTACAAACTATCATAATTATTTTAGTGCCTCATAACTTTGTACACAGTGTTATATAACTAACTGTCATTTGTAGCTAAACATAAACAAACAAGCTATTTGACAATGGATATAATATCTGATAAGGAATATGAATTATTGACTAACCACAGATCGTATTGGGAGATGGCAATTTCTTATATTTGTATTATAATAATTACCATAATTATGCCTATTTACCAGATGCCGTCGAATAATAAAGACAAGAATGGTAAGAAATACCATTAGAGCCCATACAATCACCTAATTAAATATAATGAATTGATCAGCACTTACGATTCATGAAAGATACATTAAATTATGGACATGTGAACAAAGTTATGAGCAGATGTGTATATAAATGTGTATAAACTGTTATAAATCATGTCTGTGTGAGATGAGGTGTATAAATATCCAAAGGTCATACTAAAATCCAGCTCAATAAAGAGTCTTCTCGAAATAATGTGCTTGGTAACAAATGATGATTAATTGAGTACATAATCATGTTATTCTAGTTCTAAACAAAACCACTCTCATGTATGTCGAGTCACTATTAAAATGATATTAATGAAAACCAACACACACATATATATATATATACATATATATATCATTATGTACTGAGCCAATTGCCAGACATAAATTCAGGCAGGTTATCCTGGATTAAACTAGAGTTCAATCTTCAATTAAATAACACCTCACCGCATACACAATAAACGTGTAATTTACTATGTATGTTTCTTTTATTACGAATAGATCTAAGTCTTGTGTAAATAATTGTGTTAGAATTAAGTAATACGGCATATAGGGTTTTTGTTTGGGTCTTCTTTTTCCCTATATACAAAGCCTAGGAATAGAAGGACTCGGTTAGATGTGACTTTAATCGGTCACATCTAATCTAAATAATCAACTCAGATTCGATTATAATTTGGTTATGAAATAAATAATTCTTAATTTCATATTTCTGCTATTTCAATGGTCTAGAGTTAATACCCTTCCCCATTTGGCTAAGGTAAAATGGAGTTTTAAAGTATGATAATTATTCAGTTCATAAAATCACGCAGCACGCGAATTACATTATAAATAAAGTACATAAGTACAAGTTTCATCCACAAAACCCCATAGTACACGCCTAGGCTATTTTTACGAATTATACACGAAGCTAGAAATTCTATAATTGAGTTTGAAAGATGGATAAACCAAACTTCTATCCGATCTTAATTGAACAAAGCCAGTTCTGTCTAGGACTCAAGTAATAGCTCAAGCTATACTCGGACACTATGTAGCTTTTGGTAATCATAGAGTCTTGAAATTAATATCAAGCATACATTGCATATATAATTGGACTTTGAGCCGATGGTCTAAATTGAACGCAAGACACGAGACAGATGGAGAGGCCGAGCTGTCGTAAGTATTAGTTTACTCTATAACAGATTTGGAGATCATAACCTATCTCAAAATCTGGATACTGAATTCATTTAGTATATTTAATAAATTGCAAGACAGTGGTTATTTCAATGCTTATAGTCAAGGATAGCACATTTTATATGAACTAAGTTTGCATTAGTGTGGGAACTTAACACCACTAAAGGCGCAGACCGAGAGACGCTCCCTCGCGTGGATTCCGATGGACATCTACACGATAAAAGGATCTTCATTGTGTATCCATCGCCATAGCTGATCTTGAGATCGGCCTGAATTTAAGACGCAATTCTGGGTCAGAATTGAACTGTGCAAAGGTTGTCGGCGGCTAGCTAGCAAATCTGGGCATCAGAACACACATTCCTCTCTTATCGAATCAACTCCGACCTCTATTCGGCCGAATAGAACCCTAACTGATATATACATATAATATAAAACTTTACCATGGTATCGGGGCAAGGCAGCTTTGTGCGCCTATAATTATCCATGTCCTAGGACGTGTTGATTTAACCGCTTCTCAGCGATGAAAAGGAGTTGAATTCGAGCCCCATAATTCCATGCGTGGAAGCCTTGAGCCAGGCCGTAGGAAATCCCCGTAAATGCCAGAGTGATTTGGGCAGCAAGATGGCTTTGCCATTGACTCAATTAACAGTCATATACGCGCGTCGGGGCACTTACTAGGCCTAATTTGCCTCTGTACATTACTAATTCGAGACAAGCTACTCTAGAGGTCTTAACGACCCCTTTCCGTAAATACCTAAAGGCCCATTTAAAGTAAGCCGAAGTGAATATATGACTTGTTATTTTGGGAATACCATCACTACATTGCACACTTGCATAATCAGACGCGATTGAATTAAATACATTTGCCACAAAGACTATCCTCATACTCATAAGCACTGAAGTTATCCTGTAATGAAGTAACTAAGCTCTTATACATAGATTCAAATATATAGACGATCACATATCTGGGCCTGAACCACCACAATATTTTAAGGGAATCTGTAGCAAAAATTTATACAATTTTGTTACAGGGATAATATTTAATTATTTATGTTAGTAATCATTGTATTGACACAGATTATAAGGATTCATGACTTTGTGCCGTTTACGGCACTGACATTTACGAATATTGTTTGAGGTTATTGTGCTCGTATTTTGACAAATATCATTTTACAATGTTGAATAAAAACTCGTTTTATTGATATTGAATTAATTACGAGTATATCTTGCTTATGTGAAAATATTTAGATATAATTTTTCTTATTACTTAAAAACATAAATTAAAAATAGCACACTTCGTAAATGTTTTAGCGTTGTCAAAACAACAAAAACCGATAACAACTACAGTAGAGTCAATATAATAGGCCACTTTTGACATTTCATTGACTTTGTGACGATATAACTTTGCATCGGTCCCATAAACCCATTTAAGTTTATAAATTCATTACTGAACACTAAAAATATAATATGTAACGTTTTTAATAATAAAATATAAACTTGTCTTTTTATATCAAATTTATTAAGTTCGACGATTAATTTGGTTGATACACATCATTATCAATTTATATTTCAAGAAATTCGAACCCCACTACAAGGATACGCCTGCCCACATTTATTGATTTTCAATAATAGGGATGTGATCTTTATAATCGAAGTAAAGTAACTTGTAGAGAGAAAGGAATATACTCGTAGAAGAATGTTACCGCTACTATAAACAAATTAAGAGAACAATAAAATTATTAAATAATTGTCATAATTTAAATAAATACAATTATTAATTAGTAAATACAATAAAAATATATATATAATTAAATTAAGATATCTATACCTCATTTAATATATTAAAACTATAATAAAAACTGCGTGTACAAATATTTCCAAAGATGATTGGAAGAAAGTTGTAGAAAAAACAAAAAAATATAATGGAAGATTTTTAACGTGATTTAAGAATTGATAATAATATCAACGATAGCAGTTTCAACGAATCTGATATTTCCAATTAATAAATAAAAATTTATTACATATATAAACTGGTTTCATTATATTTCCCTTAATTACGCTTAACTTTGAGGTCATGTGGCGTATGTAGAAGGTTTCTAATGCTGTCTAATGCTCTAAAAATATTATTGGAAAATTATTTTTTTATGAACACTAAAATCGATTCACTAATATAGGACTTATATATCGATTTGTGTCTTTAATCGATAATTGCTGATAGATTACCTTACTATGACAACCAGTTTGACACTTGTCAAAAGTGGCCTATTACATTGACTCTACTGTAACCTGAGCGGCTTTTAGGCAGGAACTCGAGAAATTAAAATGAGTTTTTGTTTGATTATTGTGAAAAATGTGAATTAGGCGTGTTACGGTTTAACAGTGATAGTTCATTAAACTTCAGTGTCTTTTGTGCGTGGTATTTGTGACAATCAAATAAAAGCGTGGGATTGCGTTTTTGGTGTGCTTCCAAGGAGTCCTCTTCTGTGCTCAGTGAACCTATTATCACTTTCCTGACTTACTTCGACGGGACTGGACTAGACATGATACGTTTTAGACTTGAAAATTGTTAATTACGAATAAAACTTGACACTGGCAGACTGTGCTAATTACACCATGGCATTGCATATGAAAAAAAAACTAAATTAAAAAATCGTTAATTCCTATATTATTTTCTGCGTAATCCCACATTGGAATCAAAAAAATATTTATATATATTGAAATTACGCAAATAGTGTTTCATATTATGAATATGTATGTATTTTAACAATACGAAATTTTCGAAAAGGTGCCTGATCCCATACTTTCGTGCGCTTCTTTCTGTTAACATTTATAAATCAAACTGTAACCATGCAAAACATGACGAGACCCTTATTCACGTGAAATAACCGCAGAGGTCACAGTCTATTTTTACCCCACACAAAACTTGAACAAAGGCCTCGTCGGAGAGACTTGATGCATGAGGGAACCTCTTCTGCTAATTAAAAAGATTGTACCGTTTTGACCCCGAGGGACCAAGGGACCGCACTTAAATCAGTATGCCCCTGAATTGATTCAGGCGGGTCTACTAGGCGTTTTTACGTGTAGGGTTCGGGGTTGGTAATATTCATAGGGGCTATGTATTTAGGTTAGTGGTAGAATATTTAATTATGGGGTTTAGGTTCATTGTTATTGATATTCATAATTCTTTTATGGAGATTTTAAGAAAACTGCCAGTTGCGGAACTAACGACTTTCGAATTTAAACAACGGGTCACCGAAATAACGCAAAAAGTTGTAAAGTTTTGTTGTTCTATCTAAAACGTTCGTAGCGCGCCCGTAAGTCTCGTTCTATCAAAAAACAACTAAATTTTATCTATTTTTACTGTATAAAACTGAATGTTTCCCTCTATACATTGTTTACGTATCTGAATTGAGTACAGAAATGGAGTTATCGAAACATCTCAATGTTCGAATTCCGCAACGACACGATGTTTGCGTTGCGACAACTTGTTTTGACAGTTGTTTGTTTAGAGAACACAGAGTCGAGTAGTTGGAAAGCAGTTGTAACATTCTAGAACATTTATTATGCAAAATGTTTCTATGAAATGATACCAGGATATTGAACTGGGAATATAACAATGTATATATAATGTTACTGAAATTCCCGATCAAAGCATCGCAGTTTTGCTGCGATAGCGTAAAAACTAATATGTATGTAAGTTTAGACTCTGGGGGATTATAATTGAGACTGAAAATGGGCGACAAATTAAGAAAAATAAATTATCACTAAAAATAATTAAAAAATATATTTTGGTACTCGAGTTCAATAAGAAAATTAGCCTAGCATTAAATTCAAGTACCAAAACTATTTTTCCAACTATTTGAAAGATAACTAAATTTAATACTACGTTGTTTACCACCACGTACAGTGAAATAAACACAATTTACTAAAATCGTACTCCCCATCAAAAAGCGTACACTACAAAACTAAAAGTATCTTAAACCGAGCGGTATTCCCTCGAGATGCATTACTTCAGGAAAACAGGCACAAATCTTACCCTGGATGGACATAGAAACCATTTTACCTAAACAACACGTAAACATTTTGGATACACTTAAGGCCACGCGAACTGTACGCGAAGTGACGCGAGCAAGACATTAATTGTTTCCTCCAAAAGTCCGGGAATATTCGCTGTGACTTATGACGTCACAGCTTGCATTTTGGTTGTAAATTTATTGCAATGCAATAGAAAAGTTATTCCGTTGTTGACGCTGGGAAAAGTTACACACACTTATGAGAGGAACGTAAACAAGACATATAAATTTTACGTCAAAAGCCAATGCGTAGTGAAGATTTTTAGTATCTATTTATATGTATTTATTTGTTTAAAAAGAGATCGGAGGTAAGGATATATCATACTATACAATCATAATTATTAGTACTATTTTTGACAATACCTATTAATAAACACTTTGTAGTTTTCATAAAACGGCTTACAACTTAGAAGTAACCTGTATTTAGTTTCATTAAAATCAGTCCAGTAGAAGGCGAGATATAACTTGATGTCTCGCTACTATTGACTCTCATACAAGACAGGGGTCTAGTAGACTGGATATACATTCTATTATTATATATTCTATTATCCCACGAGGCCGAAGCCGCGGGCAACAATCTAAAGTATACAATATGCTCATGAACTTCATTATGGTAGTACTACATCCAGTGGTCAATAGCTATAAATGTTTTACTATTACTTGAACTCTGATTATTACACGGAGATGCGCGTGAATAGTAAGTACTTTCAATGTATTTTTTTAAGATTTTGATTTGACACAACTAATATTATTACTGTGAATTTATATTATATTATTATACCACTGTCGTTATTACGTAAATCAAATTTATACTTCAGATAAAGCTGGAGATTTCTGTATATGTAAAAAATATATATAAAAAATGCCTCGTAATCTACGAAGTAAGTATAAAATGACACACATATTGTCAAAATTGTCCCAGCTCAAGGGCCCAACTCCCAATAATGAAAAAATGATCTCCTTTCTCCATGAAAGTTGAATTGAGTAGCTATTAAATTTGTTCATACAATTTTATACACTTCTCACTTCAAAGCGGCCGCCATTGTATCCCACTTCATGCATTAGTAGGAAGCAATATATTATCGCTAAGTGTACGCCGGAGCTGACTGTACACTTTGGTGGGAATTCAGATATTTGCTGTTGCTTTTTATATACATTGCGTAATGTTGCTTAGTTTGTTGATATATTACTACAAACTAAGGTTAAGGGAACGCCCATTGGACATTGGACCGAATTTTTTATAGCAGAAGTGACAGACGGACGGGCGGCCTGTGTGAGCTATAGGGTATGTTGGTGTGTCCCTAATCTAAAGCAGACGGGTGGGTGGTCCACAAGATGGTAAGTGGTCACCGCCGCACATGCATCACCAGGGGAGATGCGGCTGTGCTGTTGACCTTACATAATCTTATTCATAGTTATGATACATATTATTTATTTATTGCACTATGAGGTACGAAGGTGAACTATTATGTACGCCTTATGACATTTTCTACCAGTCAATCTCGTGGTGAAAGCAGACGATATAAGTGAGTGCAGGGATAGCTTAATAGTACACTGTCAAGTACACTGTCACATTGTCAATACACTGTACATTGTGTACAGTAGACTGTACAGTGTACACTGTGTAGTACACTGTCAATAGTACAAAAAATTGTTTGTAGTGGTGATTATTCGTACATGTAAAAAAATACCATTTTATATCTTAATCACAACCAATATATTAAAAAAAACGATGCCTACTTGTTTCTTTGTTTGAATTTTGCATGGATCTTCTTATACCTATTTAATCAAACCGTTGTAACACTTTCACTCTATCATTTTGATATATACAGTGAAATTAAATTTACTTAAAATTCAATTTCCAGTTTATCACAGATTTCATTAAAACCACTTCGATCTTTCTAGAACAATTTCACTCTCCCTGCAAGGAATAACTAAAACATCGCTAACAAACTTGACACGAATGATTGGACCTTCAGCAGAACAAGTCATGGAATTAGAAGCTGAAGGAAACTTTTAACACTCACCCACCCTTTGAAACACCCACTGACAACTCTATATCGGCGACACAAGGACCATTTTTCTTCAAACTGGTGGTAAAAACAGGATGGCGTGTCAAATATACCGTTATTCGAGACGCGTTTCCAACTGAGAACAATCGGCGAGCACTCTGTTCTTCGATTCCGATACAGTTTTATTGGATCGCACAATCGTCCCAATTCGATCGGATCGGTGACGTTTGTCGACGTCGGATTGTTTGCGATAAGGACGCATTTTATTTTTGGGTGACGATTTCTTTAGTTGGAGCTAGTTAACTAAGATGCGTTTCGGGAGAAGAATCATTACGTTCTATCTCGCTGAAAAGGCTTAGATCATACGATCTTACATTTATGTATTACATTATCAAAGGGGTCTTAGATACATATTTATTTTACTTAACTCGATGTTTTGCTTACGACGGTCACATTCTGACTGGAGAGGTGGGTAGTTACACGTCGAGAGCTGCGAGCAGTTTATAAAACTACTCGCTTTTGCTGTTTATAATCCGTTCGTTGCAAAATAATTCCGAGATTTTCCAAATTTCACGGCTTTAGCAAATTAAAAAGGATTGTTGGGCACTCCCATGTTGCAACCGTAGATTATTAATAAAATAAACTATTTATTTATTTTTTAACTTACGGCCGATGACTTTAACGTCAGTTCGACAATTATGGCCGCAAAGCAAATGCGTTTCGAACTTCTCGGAAAATAATAAGGTCAAACCCTTTTCTGATCTGTTGTGAATACGATTTTTCCTAAAAAGAAACCCTTTCCTCGTGACAGTTCTAGAGAAGTTCTAAGATTCCCTACAGAGTCAAAGGAACGGCACCCGTGGTGGCAACATCAAAAGCGGCGGCCCTTGGAGAAAGGAAGCGGCTGTTCCAGAACTCACGCAACTTCCATGAGTCCTACCACTTTCTTCTTGGTTCATACATTTTCGAAAAAATATTCCAGTATGTTTTAATATGTAGAACCCGGAATTCCTAAATATATATTTATGATAATCAAGAATATTTTTATCCATTTAAACGGGTCTCAACGCGTATGTTTACCTACTTCATTTATTTTACTCGACGTTTCGGTTGGGTTGCACCAACCATGGTCACGAAAAGGCGGGTAGTCCACGTTTAGAATTGAGATCAGTTTCGTCATCTACCCGCATTTGGTTTTCATAGTCCGGAAAGTTGCGGCACAGAACACTCACAATATCTGAAGTAGCGTCACACAAACAATCGCGAGGTTTATTTTTATTAAATTTATTAAATCCAATGATTCCATGTCGAGTACAATTTGGAACCATCTTCTCGATTGATTTTTTATATGTTTCTTGATTTCAATTGCTTCACGCACACCTCTGGAGAAATAGTGAAATTAAAAAAGAATTATTTTTATTCCAAAATAATTTTAAGACCTGTTTAATAAATGAATATGCATGAAAATAATGCAAATTTTCAATTTTTAATATAAGGATTGCAGTAACTAGATTTTGTTCAATAACTCCTTATAAAAATATTTTCCAAATAACAAATGGATTTCGATGTTGATATAAGATGATGCAGATCGAATGCATGAAAATATAATAATAATTGGTTTAGCCATTTTCATTGGCAGCACCCCTTCTTCCCCCACCCTCGCTCCAATCGTAACAATGGTTGGTTACTTTGCGCCCGCGCAGTCGTCGTCATAGCTCCGCCCGGTGAATGTGTGTGTAGTGCGTGTCTGTTTGTTTCCCGGTGTTCTTTGAGCTGCAGCCTCTGTCGCCAGTCGCTGACGTGACCATCACCGCGCCGCATCATCAGCTCCCGCTTATCCAGGTGCTGCCTATTTTTTATAACTTATTTATAGGGTTAAAATAGGCAAGCGAGGACCACCACATCGACTCATCCAGCAATCCATTCTCTATTTTTTTTTCTCGCTGCACCGAGCCTTCAATAATATATCGCATTTTAATATAATAAAATACCAAAATAATATGTAGTTCAATTTTAACACAATCCACATTGCCTCTGATTATTTTAACTGGTGCAAGGAAAACCGCGATTTAATGTACATTAAATTTAAAATCATCAGCTCGTGGCCGCGGTTGACGCGTCGGTTTTACTGTGAAGTACTTACTGATTTCGTATCGTCATTGTTTGTTTATAAATGTACCCCGTTCAACCGTATTATTCTTTGTGTGCGGCGTCATACTTATATGATATAAATTTTATGAAAATAAATGCTGGTTGTACGCCCCATTTCCATTGATCCATTTCGCTAGTTATATTATAATATAAAAGTTGTAAATCTTTATGAGCTATATATAATCTAGCCAGTAAACTTTCTAATATTTTTTCTTTGGAAAGTATATTTACTATTCTATGACATTTGCCCAGAGCACAGATCTTGCCTTGAATAAGGCGGTATGAAGTTTAAACGTCGCTGTTTTGAAACTCATTGGTAGTTGGACTAGTTCGCGGCCTTTTTGAATGTATGACCTTAGCGTGCTATATTTCTGGCAACACTGATTGCTGGCAGGAAACTGATGTACCGTTTGACAGCTGACTCTTTTGTAATGGTGGACAATTGCAAGATAAAAGTTTCATCTTTTCATATTTTTTTAATATTTTTAAAATGGAAGTTAATAAGGAGAAAATTAGTTATGTTTTACAATTTTTTTTTGACATGGGTATGAATGCTTTTGATGTCCGAAAAGAGATTTGTGGTGTTTACGAAGAATTTGCTTTATCTAAAACTACCGCAAAAATGTGATTCAGGTCTGATAATTTTGATGTGAATGATGTTCCTCGCAGTGGTCGCCCTATTAAGGTGAATGTGGATGTTATCACTGAAAAAATTGAAGCAGATCGACACATAAGCAGTCATCAAAATGCGGAAGAGCTTAGCATCCACCACTCAAGTGTTTTCGATCACCTGCACAAATTTTGCATATAATTTTGAAAAAAAAAAGCTACATATTTGGGTGCCGTATGATTTAAATGACAGAAACTTGGTTAATAGAATTTCCATTTGCGAGATGTTGCTAAAACGAAATGAAATCGATCCATTTCTGAAGAGATTGGTAACAGGCGATAAGAAGTGGATCACCTACGATAACAATGCTCGAAAACGATCTTGGTCTAAGCGAGGTGAGCCATCATAAATAGTTCCAAAGCCAGGCCTCACTGCGAACAAAATCATGTTATATGTATGGTGGAACTGGAAAAGCATTGTGTATTGGCCGAATTATTGAATAGAAAAGGTGCAGCTTTCCATCACGACAATGCTCGACCGCATACATCTTTGATGACTAAACAAAAATTGATGGCTGAGAAGTTTTAATGCATCCTCCATACAGTCCAAACATGGCACCTCTGAATTATCATTTATTCCAGTCTTTACAAAAATCTCTACTATATGGAGTAAAATTACATTCAAGAGAAGCCTGTATAAACCACTTAAATCAGTTTTTCGCTCAGAAACCCCAAAAAATTTATTGCGATGGTATAATGGCTCGGCCAGAAAAATGGCGAAAAATAGTCGATTTAAATGGACAATATTCCGTTCAATAAATATTTATGTAATACAAGAAAAGTCTTTCCTTATTTTCACTATAAAAAGGCCGCGAACTTATCCGACTACCTAATATAAATAGAATTGGCCCACTTATAAATTTGTGGCGCAGTGTGGGACATACTCCGGCCAAATAGACAAATATGCGGTTGGGTGAGAAGAGCCGAGGATCATGTGTGATGAAGAGACTTGGGAGAGGCTTATTTATATCTAGCATGATATAGGCTGATGGTGTCGCATGGTACAAACTTAAGGTGAAATATAACCTTAATCAGCCCTATTTTATTTTCTACTGGTGGATCTACTACTCACGCAAACACACCCAGTCCTGAACAAACGTTTGTTTTTAAACAAGTGAATGTCCGACCGGGAATTGAACCCGGGACCTTTTGTACAGCAGGTAGGGTCACTACCAACTGCGTCAGTCATTCGCCAAAACAACAATCTATACATGTAACACAATCGTAACAGAGTCTGTAGATGAATTATTTTTGAAAAAAATAAATCGTTCCAGTGTACTCTACTCGTATGAACGATACAGAACCCAAAACAACTATTTTTAGTATTTCTGTCTGTCTGTCGGTCTGTCAGACCGCGCATCACGTAAAAACCATTGGACTAAGTTTAATGAAAATTAACATAGTTAATGCTTATGATATAGTTATAGGGTTAACATTTAGGGTACATTTTATCCCGATCCGTCATAGAGTTCCCACGGGTGTCACTCTAAATTTCACGTGAATGAAGTCGCTGGCATCGCCAGTAAGGACATAAAACTCAAGTCCAAACAATGTTATATTTCAAAATGGTTTTCAAAATTTCGCTTCGTCCAAAGACAGATCTCTTTCTGTGGCGTTAATGGTTAGTAAAAAGATTGGCTCACGGATTCTGGGCCATTATTTGCAGAAATCCTTTTCGCGACCTTTGCTTACCCAGCCCTTTGTAGTGACCTCGTTTTACATATACTGTTCTATAGCATAATGAGGGTAATGTATATATATGTTAACGGAAATGTATCAAATACGGTATTATATATGTATGATTCCTAGGAAATGTATATAATCCCTAAAACCGTCAAGAGATGTAGATATAAAATAAATCTTAAACATTTCCTAGGAGTTGTACCATATATATTTCCTAAGTAGAAATCAGAAATGTGGAAGTGTTTCCTACCCAGATACGATTTAGCTGGTTTAGATGGCAAATGGTTATTTTTTTTTAAACAACGCGATAATCCTCTTCGGATACAAATTCATACATTTTCATAGAATTGAATATTTTTATTCGTTCTAAGTACGGTACATCAGTTAGTAGGTCAGTAACCATGCATTATTATTATTATTTACAGATTACAAAATTAATTAAAATTATCAGTTATTATTACTATTTACAGATTACAAAATTAATTAAAATTATCAGTTATTATTACTATTTACAGATTACAAAATTAATTAAAATTATCAGTTATTATTACTATTTACAGATATCAAATTAATTTGTTTTAAAAATTACAAAATATTTTATTTTAACAAAAACAAGCATATTATTATAAATGTCTTATATAAAGTATAGTAATAGCAATGGTCAAGGAGCCGTTTAAATAATTTTGTTTCAAATGATCTTAATAGAGCCTAGTATACTTTTGGGGTAGAGTGCACGATGCATTCCAACAGCCGCTGGGCGCACTCGACTGGCCAAGTTACCCCTCTCTCTCGGAAGACTACCTAGAAATGTACTGCATTTCCTACTTTATCGACTTCCCCAATGTACGTACGTGTTTAGTGAGAGTGAGATATGCCAGAGCCCATTCCTATCCGTCCCCATTTTCCATCCATCGGAATGGATTGACTTTAATCTGCGAAGGTAGGCAGCTGATTCGGGGTGCCAACGTTTGCCATTCTGGACTGATGTTGGCATGGATCGCGGATGTCTATGGACGACAGTATCCACTTACCATCACGTCGGCTGTATGATCGTTTGTCTCCTTTTTCTATAAAACAAAATGTATATACATTTCCTTGTACCAGTTTTATAAATTTCCAAGTAACTTCATAATTTCCTGGGTAAGTAATTATTCATTAGTACGTAAGTAATAATGAATGTTTAATAAATTATTTTACAGATTTCCTAAATCAGCTTGGCATTTTATAAATTTCCTAGGAATTGTATAAAATTCTTGAATTATATATACGTATGTATTTGTGTAATCTAGGGCGTTACTCTATCCCAAAATCGATTGGTCGTGTAAAGTGATTGTATTGTATACTGATACAATACAAGTACTAACGTCCAACGGTAGGGCACAGGCCTACCCTAGTAAATTACTGGAGGGTTTCGGGCCATAATCTATCACGCGGGCCCAGACATTTTTCTTCAAAATCCGTACTTAAGTATAAATTCGAGTAGCTTAAGTAGTACGGACCGAGGATTCGATCTCGATACGAGCCGAGTGCTTAGTGTTTAGTAAAAATGAGCGGCTGAGCTCTCGAGTAAAGTCAGCGCTTGAACTTAATTTTGTACTGGAGCTTTTTAACCTCTAGGGATTTAAGACCATCGAATTTCAAAACCTTCGATTGTATCGTTTACGAGCGTTTAATGTTTGAGCCATTGGCGCTCACTTAGCGCTCGAATATTGAGCGCTCAGCGTTCAATTTTACAACACTCAACGTGCTGGCATGTTTCGAGAGCGAGTAATACTTGTAGTTGCCAAACTCAATCTTGATTCTACTCTACAAATAAGTAGCAGAAAAGCAGTTAAGTTAAACTGTCATCTCATTATAATGCATCCCTTCCTTCCAAATCCCATTGAATGGGAAGTATGGAGATGCACATATCCATCAGTGGTTACTAAAAGGGCTGATTTCTCGTATATCAAGCGGTCGCGAGCATGGCTACACGCTAGTTGGCGTGACCCAGCCGAAACGTCAAGTAATATAATATATGTACGTTTAATTGTGAAATATAACGCGAAAATCTTAAAAACTACAAGATCCCTTTTAAAACCTCTGAAGTTCATAGTCTGTGAAGCAACAGCCATCAACACAATAAAAACTTTTTAAAGACACGACCATCAACATCGAGTAACTCGAGAAAATTCCTTGCACTTTTTCTGCTTAAGTTATAAAACTTAAACGTATGCACTTAAATAAGTTAGATTCAACAGCACGCGTAAACTTAGCTTGTTTTGCTTTTGCTTCGTAAGTTGTTCAACAGTTTAATGATCTAAGGAACTTACTGGAGTTCTAAAGAAGTGAGGAAGACTGGTATGGAATTGGACAATGATACTTTTTATTTTCCATCTTTCTTAATATTTATTCCAAATTCTGATGCCCAATACCTGAAAGTAGGCAATGCAACTACGAATAGAATGCAGTAATTTATTTGCCAGAATATTTTATACGAAAGATCTTAAAAATAAGGTTTTAGTTACGGTACTCAGTCAACATTACGCCATGCAAATGCTTTGAAAGTATTTAGTCTACTTTAATATTTGAGGGGGGGGGGGGAGTGCACGCTATAATCCAACAGCCTCTGGGCGCGCTCGACTGGCCACGTTACCCCTCTCTCACGGAAGACTACCTTGAAATGTACTGCATTTCCCACTTTATCTCATTTCCCTAATGTACGAACGTATTTCGGTAGTGAGTGAGATGTGCCAGAGCCCATTCCCAACCTATCCCTCCCCTTTTCCCTAACCCTTTCTTCAAATCCATTCCTATATCTCCAAAGGTAGGCAGCGCATCCGGGGTAGGGTGCTTCTTATTTGGGCAAAAAAAAATTTTTTTTATGTATATCGCGCGTCACCTTTTTATTTTGATCTAAGATACAAAAAACATTTACATTATTTTTTTTGCATTTTTAAAATAATATTTAGGAGTCGCTACCAACAGATGAAAAAAAAAAAATTATATTTTTGAAATATTTTGTATTCATTTACAAAATGGATAATGTTACACAAATCGAACCACTTTTACGAAAAAAGCTAAGTACTTTATGCTAACAATGTAGTTTTCTTAGTATTAAAATTTTTCACGACCAAAAGAAGAAATTGCTTTTGCTCTTCGTTTGTAGTAATTAATTTATTGTATTCTTCAATTAATGCTACGCCACGCTCGGCAATGTCATTCACTACTCTCATTGAACGTACAATGTTTCTAGAAACTTTGTAGTCTTCATCTTCGTCCCAAAGATGAGCTTCTTTTTTCAAAAATGCGGACGAAATTCCAAGGATTCTAAAAAATCTTAACGTGTTGCTAGACACAAAATCCTCCAAATTTTTTTCAGCAACGTGACTTACATCCAGGCTAATTCGCTTGGGGCTGTAATCTGAACCTTCCTCATTCAGTGCGGTCACCATTTTTTGTTTGGTTTCAAAAGAAACGTCGTCATCGAAAAAAGCAAGTGCGACAAGTTCTTCGGAAAGATACCACAAATGCCCTAGGAACTTTGTCAGGGCTTTTTTGGACATGGCTTTGTTTATGTTCTCGAAGCTTTTAAGCTTTTTTAAAAGCCATAAGTCGTTTCTTGGAGCTGAACTTGTCGCAGGAGCTTGAAACCAGCATCTAACATAAATGATAACAACGAAAACACAAATTTCGGTAATTGCTTTCAGTTCCCGTTTTGTCAATTTAAACTGGTCCTTAAACATGAAAAGCTTAAAGCAATATATTGCTTTTGCCATCCATCGTGCACGATGAAGGCCTGCTGGAGCTCTGAATGATATCCCTTTGTTCGGCACACCTCCCAGGAAAATTATTGTAAGCTTCAGCAACTCCTTGTAATCTTCCCGAGGTTGATAATCGTTGAGCTGTTTCTCAGCGAATAAAATTGTGCTCCTTAATTCATTCTTTACGCATTTCAAAGCATCAGGGTTCGAAGAAACTGTGCTGAACTTGTTGTGATCAATATTAGGCCAAGCAGTTTTAAAACGTTTGAAAATCAATATTTCTGGCCCACTTGACGGACCTAGTGCTTCACGTACAACTGCTTCTAGCATTATCTCCATTATGTGGTGACGACAGGCAAACCAAAGCACATCTTTTTCCATCTTCTGCTCTAATAGGATGCAAGCACCACCTCTTAAACCAGTGTTGACCGCAGGAGTGTCGAAGCACAAGCATTTTATGCTGTCGCTCAAGTTCCAGGAAAGAATAGTGTCATAAACAGCTGAAGCACACGCCGCCCCTGTTCCGTGGCTAAGTTTGGGAACTGCCAAAAGTTGTTCCACACCCTGCCCGGATACTAGAATGGGTAGGCGATCTACTGTTTCGTGCCCTGTTATATCTTCGATCAATTTGCCATCCCAATGAATAGTAAGAGGAATATCTGCCTTAAAATCATTCTTCAATGATTGGGCTACCTTTTGCCTTTGCTTCATACACTGGCGACGAATTGACGATGAATTGACATTGAACTCTGAGGGATCGGTTCCTGCACCTTTGAGCGTTGATGTCAAAACAACAGTTGCTTTCCTGTCGCTCATTTTAGCAAAGTCGAGGCTTGAAGCTAATCGTTCATCCACGAGGTTCTTCGTGCCGCGTTTCCGTTTAGGTGGGGGTAGATCTGATGTCGAAGGTCGTGCCCTCACTGAAATTTCCGACGCCGAACTTTTTTTTTCGTCATCACTGCTGGTGGTGGACGAAGACAGTACACACCTTTCTCTTAGGGATTCAGTATAGCTTTTTTCTTTATCCAAAAGCCGTTGGAGACGAGCTTGTTTTTCCTCTTTCTTTGACATTTTTTTAAAATTAATTTTGTCCACGCCCCCTATTATACCAGGGCGTCCTTTTTTCCTTTGCGCAATTAAAAATTGTCTGTCTTCGTCAATGGAGATCTTGCTTAAAGCATCAGCGTGAGCTATATCAAACAGGTCTTCCAAGTTATCTTGCCATTTCTTTTCTTTGTTCTGTAGGCCTTCAGAGCGTTTGATTTTGTTTTCTTTATTTTTTTTTAATTTTTGCCATTCAATAAACTTGTTTTCTATCTTCTTTATGACGTCCTTTTTTAACTTAGTCGGAATGCTCGCTCGTTCCCACAATGCCATCACGTCTGAAGCAGTAGAATTCGCCGAACTGCGATTAGTTTGCTTCATTTCGATTTTGAAGTGAAAGAATAAACTCAGCACTTCTTTTGTCGTCGGCAACTTACTTTGAATCAAGCGATCTGATGTTTGTCCTACTAACCAAATATTTCTTTTGTTCCTAGTCGTTAAAAGCGATCTAGAGGAGGATGCCATGTTATCACAAAATGCGATGCGTGGCAAGACGAAAACGCCCATCTACTCCCTATCACAGCGCATCGGTTACTAGCTTGTCGAGACGCGCCAGGCGCGTGCTATAGGTTGAGTGGGAAAAGGAGGAGTGGGGTAAGAGCGTACTGCCTCGGAATCATGCGAGGACGACGGCGACGTGCAGTACCGTTTTTTTACAGTTAAATAATGAATTGACTTGTTTTGCGTACATTAAGTTGTAGATAATTATATTATTATATTTACAAACTTTGACACGCGGTAGCGACCCCTAAAACGCAATATGAAAAATTAAAAAAAATCACAGGTTCGTTTTTGAGGTGATAGAAGCAAATGGCGGGTTGACACGGTTATATTTCAAAAGTCGAAAAATAAGAAGCACCCTAATCCGGGGTCGTGCCAACGTTTGTCAGTTTGGACTAATGTTGGCATGTATCGCGGATGTCAATGGGTGACAGTATCCACTAACCATTAGGTGGACTGTATGTTCGTGTGCTGCTTTCATCCATAAAAAAAAATCAATTTCAATAATACATATCTATATAAACTTTTTTCTTTTAATTATAATTATGATCTGTACATATAATAATATCGGAACAGAGCATATAAATGTATAACCGGTCATAGCAGTATAAAGTGCACGCGATACCGAGCCCAAAACAAAATATTCCGGTAAATATGGTTTACAGCTCGCTGTTGTTTACAGCAATTAGTATCATGTACAAAATTATCTCGACCATGCAAAGTGAAATCAAATTAGAGGCGTCTCCACACGCTAACACGCTAACAAGATCGCGGCTTGCCAGCTTGTAATTTGTATCCCGGAGTGTATCTGCGGCTCCGTTGCGGATTTAGCGGTGAAATTGTTACTAGTGTATTGCTTTCACTGCTCGTAGCATTTGTTATACAGAATTTTTGAACGGCAGACGAGCATACAGTCCACCTGATGGTAAGTGATAATTGAGATACTGTCGTCCATATACATCTTCGATACACGCCAACATCGGTCCAGAACGACAAATGTTGGCACGCCCCCAGATGCGCTGCCTACCTTTGCAGATTAATGACTGGAGTAGGAAAATAGGGAGGGATATGATGGGATGGGAATGGACTCTGGCACATCTCACTCACCACCGAAACACGTACGTACATTAAAGAAATACGATAAAGTAGAAAATGCAGTACATTTCGAGGTAGTCTTCTGTGACGGAGGGGTAATGTGGCCAGTCGAGTGCGCCCTGCGGCTATGGGATCTCCCCACTGCATGCACTCTCCCCCTACAATATATATACATATATATATATATATATATATGTATACATATATATTATTCTTACATCTTTATACGGAAAAGAAGGTGCCGGAAAACTGACGCAAAATATATTGTATATTAAGTAGAATCGACATTTTTACTGTCACTAGGGCGCTTGCGCGGCCATTGCAGGCAGAATAAACACATGTTTTAGAACTAAAGGATTCCGAAACCTGCAGATTTTGTTTCAAATGGGATGAAACCACAATGCAACATATACGAGTATATCTATATATATGAGTATTCACCGGCTAAAGCTGGAGGAGGTCCAACAATGTTCTGCTAAAACACTAAACAACAGTATTTAGCTGACTTGTTCAGCTGTACAAAATACACCACCTTTTTACAATAAGTTTCTTTATTTTTTAATTTACCATATTATTTATATACATAACCAGAAAAAGCGTTTTTTTATCTATCTCCACTGTCCATACCCTAAATAGCTGTCGTCCGTCCACTCTGTACATATTTAATGTTTATTTTCAAAAACTTTACAAAACCAAAAACACAAATCATAATCCGTCTGTTTAATAATAAAACATTGAAACTTGAATCGCAGTACACGTAGTTTAATTACACAAGGGTCATCGTTGACCTCTCTCTACGCAGAGAGCGTTGCGGTTGGGCCCATACCGTCTGAATGTGCCTTAAATTTGTAACAAAGTTAAATTAAATTCAAAACCAAATAAATATAATCCGCAAAACTAAATGCTGATGACGTGTTTGTAAATGTTCGTTAATAATTGACGCAGTTGTTTAGAAATTGTTCGATTGTCGATTGTAGGGTTGACATATCTAAATTATTGGTTTCTACCCGGCTATTATGAGAATAATGCCAAAAACTCAATCAGAAAGGACGTATATAAGAGTATGTATGGATGTTGTCCCAACCCGTCAATAAACATACATTTAATGATCTACCTTATAAATACAGGTTTATTTTTTACAAATAAAATACAGGTTTATTTTTTACAAAACTACAGAATATCTACTACTGCGTAAAAACTACGTAAGTATGGAAAAATCTGAATCTATTAGAAATAGAGATAATTGTTTTAAGGAACCATGGCGTCGATTTTGAATTATGAAAGACTGCATTCAAAGATTTTCAAAGAAACTCATACCACTATTGGGAATCGAACTCGTTCATTTTCCTTGAAAAAGACCGTAAGTTATTATATTGCGTTAATTGATAGTGTAAGTTGTAAGGAACAAATCTTGCTAAGGAACCTTGTGTCTAGAATAAAAATAGAAATCTAGATTTTACGATTTTCTTCTATTCAGGAAGTTCAGTGCCTGTTGCTTGAGGGTTTATCTACTGTTAACTATCATAAAAATTTATGTGCAAAATTACAATGCCAACAATGTTATTCATTTGAAAAAAGAACCAGTTTTTTCGTTTTATTTTCGTGCGTGTCAGTTTTTTAAAAAATGGAATCTTATAATGGAAACATGGGTTTTTGCCAGGCGGAATTGCAATTTATTGTTACTTACCTCAAAATGTATTACTACAAAGAGTTTTTATCTATGGAACACTGGCTGGTTTTGATGACAATTAAAACTTTGACTATCTACAACATGAAAACTATTCCAAACCGTTTTCATACTAACCCGTTTGAAAAAAAGGTCCTGTATATGGTACCTATACGTTGACATACGTATTATATATATATATATATATATATATATATATATATATATATTTGTATATCGTGGTTCGCCCTCAGTCTTACATTAACATTAAAAGATCTATGAGATAAAAACTTTCATTATATTTTTTATATATTTTTTTAATGCCACACTTTGGCCCACACTAAGATTCCCATTTGTCGTGGGTCATAAGACACATAATAATATAAAGATAAATACAGCACCCAGACCCGACATGTATTTTAGACAAATGCATGTCCGACCGAGAATCGAACCCAAGATCTTTTGCATAGCTGGCATGAGCATTACCAACTGGGTTAATCGGTTGTCATTTGAGGTATATCTCAGTGTGTTGGGACATTTTGAATTTTTGGGACACTTTTACCCATTGTCCTTTGTTTAATAACGAATTGGAAATTGTTTATCAGTCACGCTTAACAAAAAAAAATGACAAACTTTACACCAAAACAGGAAAGTTTAATGCTGAAATCTTACAAGATATTTCCAGTGAAAGCATTCACCTCAACTCATTTGACACCGTGCCGCCCTATCTCGACATGACGACATAAAATTGAATCAAGACATTCCATCAATACACATTCGAATTTGGATACTCCGTTAAGAATCGAAAGTCCAAAATCGATTGAGATATCGAAGTAAATGTAGCAGGTGTGTTCAAACACGAACGCATTTGAGCATTTCACTTCGTGATGCGTCCGCTCGAATGATCACATCCTTATTGGAAAAATATATAGGGATGTACATCGAAAGTATCGATCGCATTCGCTCAGTGGGTAAATTTGTTGAGTATTCGATTTGAGGGTTTTATTGTTAGATAATAAATCAGTGGGACGACATCCTTTATTGATATTAAAATGAGTGTGTTGAGTTGCCATGGAAATAAGAAACTTGTTCCTTTATGTGGCGTAACGGTTTCGTTGAATGCGATGTTCGCTTTGAAAACATTTCGGGGAATTGGATGGTATTGATGAATATGAAAATAAGGTTACACAGAGTGTTTACGATATGTCTATTTATCTACTGGAACTGACAGAGATTCGTCGATCTGTCACACTAGTTGACCAACCATCATACTATCAGCCTAGATATTTTACGTCCCTCCATTGCTAGATATATCCAGCCATCATCGGCGAACTAGTTCAAGTCGCCAGTCCACCTGTTCGCTGGACGTCTGCCCCATTGCGCTGCCCAGTACGTGGCCGCCATTCGAGATAGATTTAAGATTTTTTCACTGACCACTCTTCAAGACACTTCAAAATATTTGTGGTTAGCAAAAAAAGTTAGTTATTTTGGAAAAAATTCCTATTTAAATTTTACAGCGCGGTCTCGATAACACTTTATACTTGAAACCCGAAAGTTGTAGAATGAATTGCCTTTCGAGGTTTTTCCATTGAGCAATGACGTCAAGGGACTCTTCAAAAAGCTGTGAATAAAACTGTGCAAGATCGGCAGCGGTCCTGCATCCCCCAGGTGTAGTAGGTGTCCATGGGCAGCGGTGACAAATTACCAAATTATGGACTGCCCGTCTGTCTGGCCACCCTTTTTATATTTTTATATAGTAATAAGTGTGAGCTAAAATTCTCGCAACAGGATACATCCTACATTTAGTCATAATGGCTACCTAGTCGTTTAGAGAAAGATACTTTATAATACCAACCCATATTTACCATAAGCGAGAAACTCAGTTTGTCAGTTTGACAAATTCAGTTTGTCAAGGGATCACATTTTCAATAGGAGAAGAGTGTAAAATGTGTCTTTAGTGTTATTCTTTGATAGTGAGGAAAGTAACATAGTAGTAGAGTTTTATCTAACTTATAATTTTTATGTAGAACTTATTTTTCTAACGTAACCCAAGTTAAACAGAAATATACATCAAACAATATGTTTAGAGTATGTATATATATAAATCTGTATATGGATTAAAATCTTGCATAAAATAACATGTTTCTGAACGAAGGTGTGCGAGCGAGAAGAGAGAGAGAGAAAAAAGAAAAAAAGATGGCTGCTAGGTGGTAAGAGGAGTGGTTGCTTATAACTGTGTTAAATTGTCAAAAATCAAAAGAAGTAATTCGAAAACATGGTTATATTTACGAAGGCCAAATATGAACCAAATAGAAAGATTTAGAAGACGCTCAAGTTTATTGAGTTGGTCTTCCGTTATCTCAGGGTATCAAATATCAGCATAATCCATTATTGAGAGTAGTAAAGATCGTGCTAACGCAATTTTAGTGTCCACCGGGAGAAGATTACCTAACAGTTTTAATGAACATATCGCAGCAAATATTTTCCTACTCACTTCGGCGATCTGTGGCTTCCAAGATAGATCCAACACTTTACAGAGGCTTTTGCCTCTGTCAGTTTAAGGCACATGAATGCCATCAAAGAAAATGAGCGGTAGACTATGCTAGTCAATTATACACATTTGCCTAGGATTACCAATTATTAACACCTGACTTTTGGACTGGTTGATTTATACACTATGGAATTTACTCTATTCATTTATACAGGAAAGGTCAGTATTAATTATGTTGACCACGTCAGTCAGTTTGTCAACAGGAGCTTGGTTGTTTTGTAAATCGTCTGCGTAAAGATGGTAGAGAGAAGTTAATTGATGAGTTCTTGAATTTACGAAAATTACAATTGCAGTTGGTCCGCAGAAATATGGCACTAAGATAAAGTACCTTCAGTTGTCGACGCCCATACAAGTAGCTACAAAATTAATTAATTTCCGATTAAGAGAACGTAGAATGCCGAGTAAAATGTCAAAGTTAACGGTATTGACATTGCTGAAATCAAACAACGAAACAACAGTCAACTGGTTTCGATCCTAAGCTAATCGAATGTCGTCAGTGATTTTAATGAGAACAGTAGCCGTACTATAAGCAGGGCGGAAATTAGACTGGAACTGATTATGGAGAGAATTTTTATTCAAGAAATAACTTAGCTATTAGTGAACAAATAAAGAATGGCGTTTTAAATGGTACATGACATTTTTCGTAGGAGCGGATGCAGACAGGCAAGCGACCTACATGGTGGTCACACATATCCTAAGTGGATGACCATCGCCCATGGACATGAACAAAATCTCCCCGATGAGTGCGCTGCTGACCTTGCAAAAACTTATTTACAGCTTTCTTTTTTTTTTTTGTTATGGACGAAGGTGGCAGACGAGCATACAGTCCACCTGATGGTAAGTGGATACTGTAACCCATAGACATTCGTGATACATGCCAACATTAGTCCAAAATGACAAACGTTGGTACGCCCCCGGATGCGCTGCCTACTTTTGGATATAGGACTGGATTTGGAGAAAGGGTTGGGGAAATGGGGAGGGATAGGATGGGAATGGGCTCTGACACATCTCACTCACTACCGAAACACGTACGTACTTTAGGGAAATAAGGTTAAGTGGGAAATGCAGTACATTTCAAGGTAGTCTTCTGTGAGAGAGGGGTAACGTAGCCAGTCGAGTGCGCCCAGCGGCTGTTGGATTGCAGCGTGCACTCTCCCCCTCATAAATCCCCTCATCTTGTCATATGAATCAATTACCGAAGAATAAGATTTTTTTTAAAACTTGACGTATGATTTAAATGTCTTAGTTTAATACTAGAATGGCAATACAAAAAAATCAGCTCCCCTCATAAAGTATCGTGTCGAACAGGTTATGAGATGAGCATTGTGTTTGCCATCCTCCGCAAACAGTGTTCGTTCCGTGCAAACACGTCCTTAGGCTGCTGAAAATATTACCTCGTTTACTAAATCGATTGGTATAACAGTTGATATTTTTAGTGTGCTGTTTTATTAAGATACTAGCTGTTACTCACGGCTCCGCTTGCAAAAGAATTAGTTACTGTGGTGACAAGGACAAGCGAGTGGTGTGATACAACCACAGTGGACAGCAGTGGACGATAAAAAGGCTGGTTACGAATACGGTTACGGTGACAAGGAAAATGGTCATGATTTAAGAAAATTTATCAAAATCAATTATTTAAAAATAACCAAATCGTGGTAAAATAGAAGGTGAATCAAAAATATGCTAAGCGGACAAAATAATACTTTATAATATTGGTAAAAAGTGGTATCACTAACTTATACCAATAATAAATGTAATTTAATATGAAAATGTAAACCTGATTTATGCGATGTTCTTGCAAAAAAATGATTATGATTATGTATGACCGTTATAAATTTTAGAAGTGTTGCTTATCACAGCTAGTTAAATATCAGTATTATACGAGTGAAAACAAAACGTTCCTATGCAATTATAGGTCGATAATTTTAAATTTTTACCGTTAAAATCCTTAGTAAACCTATACAAATAAAAAAAAAGATTCTTCCAATTTTTAGTATCCATCCAATCTTATGAACTTCTTTCTAATAATACATACATACATATCGCTACACACAAAAAACAGAAGCGAAACTCAAGCGATTAGACTGCCAAAAAAAGTACAATCCAAAATCCACTGTAACGCCAGCAAAAAAGAAATCAATATCGCATAAACCGACTATTAGGATAAACGGCCCAATAGTGGCGCCACGCGGAGTTGTCAACGTGATTTAGTAACGGTGGGGTAGATGAAAAATTGTCGACACCAGAGCACAAATCATCGAGACGCCAATAGATCGGAGTGACGAATTTAGTGCGGATACGTATTTTATACGGTGCATTGTTGTTGTCCCAATAACAGTTCATGTTACCCTGTTACCGCGTCAGAATTTGAATTTGATTGAATCCGCCATTTTGATGAGGGAATGTTATTGCTGTTTTGACTTTTTTTATTTCGTAATTTAATCGATTCGTTTCGTTTGTCTATTCCAATGTTTCTCAACGTGTGTGTTGCGGCACATTTACGTATCGTGAGAGTTTCTCTTGTATACATACTAAAAAATTAACAAGCTTACTAAAATAAAAATGTAAATACGTAAAATCTAGAACAATACTCGCAAATTACAATAATTCCGAGTAATGCGTTTTCAACTACGGCGCACTTACTTTTTAAGTACCTACACATAAAACGCTTTGTTGATAAATGTTCTAATATGCACCGCTAACACCATGTATTTCACAGTCGAGAACCAGATGTCATTTTAAGCCATGTCCTCTTAACCGGATGAAGACATCTGACAATCCGACTAATGTTCGCTTAGACTTCGGACAAGGAAGTGTAAGCTGTGCTGATCTGGGGATCACTCCTGATCGGATACATCGTAAAGCTGGGGTCAGTGTGTTTAACTAGACACATTGATCGTATTGATCGTACGTCGCTGACGGGTAGTTATTTTTTAAATTTCTTTTTAATTGGGAATTTTAAAGATTATTCAATCTTTAATTCATACATCCATTCGGATGTATGAATGAAAATTCTTTATTTTCTTCCTGTTTTAACTTATCTAATGGTTACATTTAAAGAAAACATATACAGAAGCAATACGGGGCGTTATACGCATAAAGAAATTTCTTCCGGTCAATTTCAGAATAACTGAGAGAGTTATGGCAGGCTAGAACATATAATAAGGAATAGAAGATATATTTATATAATACATAGATGCATACATATACATACATACACATATAGAATATCAAGTGACAGCGAAAAGATTTCCAACGATTATCTCAGAAACTGTTATTGATAGAATTTGTCAATCATTATACTCCATATTGTTAATGAATAGGTCATACGAACAACAATTCTATTGTATACGAGTACACAATACACTGACTTGTATTAATAATGCACTATTGTGTAGCATTTAGTACTCGGAAGTATATGTAACATGGATACAATATTCACCAATGTATATTGAATGTTCTTCAAAGCACTCACCGTTGTACAGAGATAGCAAAACACGCAGAGAGACGCAACTTATTTCCAGACGCTGAGGGGTTGTATGGCGTCTGTGAGAGGTACATTCTCGTTTTCGAGCACCGAGTTTTTATTTTTGAAGAATCAAAATTTAATCGCTTTAAATCATTTAATATTTATCAAATACGCACTTATTTTGGCTGCGTAGTTAAGGAGAAATGAAGCGCCAGATTGTTCAAAATCATGGGAATGAATTCCTTGCTAGGAGAATGAAAAAAAAACTATGAAGAGGAATGAAAAACAACGTGACGAATGAAAAAAAAGTCATCCAAATTGTCAGGTATCGTTTATTTAGTAAAGTAAATGTACCATTTGTTAACTCTCTGATTAATTATAACATAATTAATAATTAACACTGGGGCTGAATTCTGGCCTTTTCTGCTATTTAAATAATTTCGTCTATTTCAATCATTTTTATTTTGAATTTCAATATGTTAATATTTATGTTCATTAATTTAATGTTAATTATAATATTTTAACATGTCTCGTTGTTACTTACACATTATTTTTATTTTCATTTTTGAATTAATTTCACACCGCCTTCCCCTTAATCTATTCTATAATAATTTAAATATTATAAATTAATTTAATGATGAGTCTCTTGACCCATGGCACATAGTGTGGGCCATTAAAAGGGCGTTATATAGCAAAAAAAACTGATCTACTTTTTAATTTATATTTAAAATCCTTTACGCTAATTTCATTATTACATTTAGTTTAGGTATGAGCAGGAGCGTTTTCGAGGATTTCCGAGCCCTGTTTTGAAGGCTTGGAAGCCCACGTATGCAGTAATGACCTGATGACATACCCAACACCTAAACAGGATAGGATATCATAATAATAATATAGTAACTGTAACATTAATAATCACAGTGGAGATTAGAGCGAAGATCTCGACGTCCATCAATAATGACCTCCCCTCCACCCCGCCCCCCCGCCCCTCCCCCTTATCCGAGAAAGACAGATAAACAATAATATTTGCTAAGACGAATGATAATGGAATTCTTTGTGGATGTTACCTAACGCGGTTGCTTTTAGTTGTACAGTTAACAGAAAAGATTTAAGACAGTGCTGAGAAACGTCGATTTATTCCACTTAAATTATATTTAAATATATGAAATTAAATGATTTATTAGTACCATAGAATTTAGAAAATGAACAATGCAGAAATACAACCAATATTATAATACAAAGTGGGATATTATTAGATTATAAGGAAAATTATTGCCATTTATTCTATGGCTAACAGCGGTGATTGTCTGTTTCAGCACCCCTATGAAGATTTCAGAAAAAAAATAACTGGCCTTAATATCTAATTTAGTTGTAGAGTAGGTACTTAAGTTATTTAATAATATTTATGTGGATCTGTGTTGTCTTAAATAAAATATATGTCTGAATGCTATAGTATACAGCCTTGGAGTACTTATATTTATTCTCAACTCATATTTGGTTTGGTTTGGAATTTGAATATTCCTTTAAGTTATTTTTCAAATAATCAGCACCGTGGCGAAGAGGAATCGCAAGACAACCCGAGTGCATGGTAATTAAAAAAATGACTGATTACAGCGCTAGTCGGAAGAAAGATTTCGCTATTTTTCGTACGTCTATGAAAAGGGTTTAGACTAAAGTTGCAGAGGTTTACGAGTCCTATCCGAAATTACTTTTTGGGATTTTTGTATGAAAAGTATGCAATGCAATCAGCCCTTTCAGTATTCACTGCAGGATATGGGCCTTCTCGTGCACAAGTCAATGTGCATGAGGGATGTTTGGCCTTAAACACCACGCTAGCTAAACGGGTTGGCGAGTCCACTCTTTCAGAGGTGGTGTAGTTCCTCGGGGCTCGTGGTAGTGGCTTTGTTATCCCTTAGTCACCTTTTACGGCACCCGTGGGAAGAGACGGGGTGGTGCCATGAAATGTCTAATTTTTGGAACCACAGAGCCGATTTGGCTCGTCTTCAAACCAACATTAATTTCTGCCAAAATTAATTTCAATCTGTTAAGAAATGCGCACCGCAGTTTGTATACGAATCTTGTTATATCGCAAAAACCTCGATATCGATTGGTGTTTGGACTAAACTGATAACCAATAATTAAGATGCGTTGACATTTTTCCGAAATTCAAAAGTCGTGATCTCCGCAATAGATAGATTATTTTAAAATCTCCATAAAGATCTGTTTTTTTTGTTTTTATATAGACTAGTGGGCGGACGAGCGAGCGGTCCCACGTGATGGTAAGTGTTAGCGCCGCACATGGACACCAACACCAGAGGGTATGCGGGCGCGCCGCCGACCTTGAAAAATCTTATTCACAGCTCTCTTGAAGAACCCCATATCGTAGCATAACGGAAAGACCTCTTGAGGCAGTACGTTCCACAGCCTAAGGGTTCGCGGTATAAAATATTGTTTGGACCGAATAATGCGCGACACCTCCGTATCGAGGAAATGCGGATGGACCGCACTTCTGTGACGGGAGGTGCGGTTGTAGAAACCCGAAGTGGGAATTATGTTAAACAATTCTGGTTCATGTATGTTACAACTTAGTGTCTGCCTCAAATTGATTTTGTGCTAGCCAACATTAAATTCTTCTTGTCTATGATAAGCTTGAATGGTGTGCGTGGCCATCGCCTTGCTTTACTAAATAATTTAAATACAGTCCACAAAAATACTAAACGGTGGTTTTAATTTGATAAGAAATGATACCAGCGCCACATGCTGTTTCAATGTACGAATATAATATGCATCAATCCGCTCTGGGTTCGTTTGTAAATTATGACTCGAAACCACCTTGTGACAAGGGGAGGCCGTGAACCTAAGAGTGGAACGTTGTATATTGACATCAAACATATGCTTAAATATATATATCCAATATATATATATATATATATGTATATTGGATATTTGTAGTAAACTTTGACTTATAACAAAACCAAAAACGGCTTGCCACCTTATCCGAAACAGTGTAAACATACTCAGTTTTTCCATAAATTCAATATCTACGTACAGTAAATACATTATCCATATTTTATTTAACAAAACACAATCGCCATTATCTGCTGACCGTACAGGAAGCTATTCATCATACGACCTACATCGGTGATGACACGGCGAGGTCAATCGGCATTTCATCTTCCATACCAACACAAATAACAATATTTATTTACTCGTGTTCATGTGTTTATTATTCATTTAGTCCGGGGAATATTATTTTTGTCAGACATGTAACAAAACAGTATGTATGGAAGACGAATTGAGACTTGATGACACTATAGGACACTATGTGTAACATTCTTTGTGTTCAATGGGAGATTCATTGGAGCTATTTTTAGACCTGTGCACATTGTATGTAACACAAAGAGTATATTAATAGACTAGCTGTTGCCCGCGACTTCGTCCGCGTGGACTTTAGTTCATAAACACCGTCTTTATTCGACGTGATTCTTTAAATTGATATAACTCTTTTATTTATGAACTGATTGAAATAAAACAAACACTAAATTTTAAGTGAAGCTTACCACAATATATTAGTGAAAACCGCACCCAAATCGGTTAAGCCGTTTCTAAGATTAGCGCGCACAAACGCACAGACAAACAGATAAACAGACAAAAATTCTAACAATCATTGTTTTGGGCTCTATTGCGTTGATAAAGGCCCCCAATAATAGTTTTTCTCATATATTTTCCATGTACAGACAGCGATCAGTTACATTTTTATTATATGTATATATATATAGAGTATAGATAGGTAGGAGCGTATTATTAAAAAAAAAAATTAGGGCGTAACGATGAAATTCTACGAAGAACTAAAGTGGCCGACATAGCTCAAAGAATCAGCTGAAGTGTGGGCAGGCCATGTATGCCGCAGAACCAATAACCGATATGGGAGGCGAGTCCTCATATGGAGAACACGTACCGAGAAACGTAGCCCGGGACGCCCTCCGGCCAGGGGACTGACGATTTGAAAGAATGTCGCCGATAGTGACTCGATGACAAGAGCTGAAGGCCGTGTGTAGTGGCGGTGTTTGGGAGTGGCCTATATCCAACAGTGGAGAGACACAGGCTGACGGTACTGCTGCTTGTAAACAGCAACATTAGGTAGCTTTGCGTACTCATAGAAGACTATTGTAAAATGTACCGCATTCCCCAATTTACCCAATATCCCGAATGTCCTAACGTGTTTCGGTAGTGAGTAAGACATTTCAGAGCCCATTCCCATTCGATCCCGTTCACCCCCCTGTTCCATAACCAAGAATGGTCCTTTCAGCAATTCTCAGAACTCGGTCATAAAGGCTCGCTCCACACAGGCTTAGCTTCATTAGAGCTGAAGACTGACTGTCGTCGTGTTCCGAACTTAATCCACTCGATTGTGATTAATGGTCATTTTTTAGAAAGTATGGCGTGAACTAAACGGCATGATAATATTGAATCCCCAAAACACTCCATAAGGGTGGCAGTTGCCATTTTACCCATGGACGGGTGCGTGTTACAATCGACAACTGGTCACAACGTTTGAAAGATTGTATAAAAGCAAATGGTGACCATTTTGAATAAATCTTATATTTAAAAAAAAAAACTAAGCTGTCCCTAATTATATTGAGACCAATTATTATACATGGGTTAGGTACATTTTTTTATAGAAAGAACTTGGCCGACAAGCAGTCAGTCAATCTGATGGTAATTGGATATTATCGCCCTGCGACATCCGCGACGCATGGCACGCTTCCAGGTGTGCTGCTCACCTTTGGAGATTTAGGAACTGATTTGGAAAAAGGATTGGGAAAATGGGGATTAGGAATTAAAACGGGTCATGGAGTTTTTTTATCCCATATCATCTCCCAATAACCTTCAATTGTGAAATAAACCAAATAACACGTCATTTTCATATTGGTAACATACAATTCAAATTGACTAATTCAGTTCCCTCACAATTCGCAATTCAAAGAACAGATTACTTCAACTTGCAAAAATCAGTGTCAATGTGAAACTCGTATTATCCGGGACATTAGACTGAGGACAGCGGGAGTTGGGTAATGAACCCCGGACGTCGCGCGCTCCACTAGATCATGTAATTGAGATTAGTGATGACGTCACGTGTGAATGTCGACTTCTAAAATACCTAGGCGAGTTAGAATGTAAATAAAAATATATACATGAAACCTATTATAACATAAAATTATGGGATATGTAAGACGAAAGTCTTCAAGCAGAGCGTCTTGCCAGCTATGCCGAAACATGGAGCCCCCTTGTTAACCACACGGTTTTCGTATATTAGGTGGGGATTTTATGTTTCATTTTTGAATGCTAAGCTAATAAAAAGATATTTAAAGTAACACTAAACTCGAATCAACACAGATTAGCGCTCATGAGATGTTTGCGCACCGTGAAAACTTGCGGCGTCGTTAACAAACTCTCGAAGATCTCCATACGACACTGCTCGATATCTCGCCGTGCGTTTTCACGGTGCATTCGACTAGTGCGCCGCGCCGTCCCTTTGCTGAATGTTGACAAGCTGCCATAGTGGCCCATGCAACATTGACGACCGTAGATTCTCACGGCGGAGAACCGTGTCGTTAACAAGCCGCTTTTCGGTAGGGCTGATTCACAAGTTCAAAATCGTTCAGTGAGTGATAAAAATAGGCTATGCTCGGAGTCTCTTTGTTGGACAAAATCCATAAGGAGGACATTTGACAAAGAACTACAGTTGCCGATATAGTTTATAGAATCGGCAAGCTGAAGTAGCATATTATATGCCCCAGGACTGATGGATGATGACGAGTTCTCGAATGGAAACTTACACGGAAACGCAGCTTGGGGATGTCGCCAGTAGTGCCTGGATGAGAAGAGCAGAAGGCCGTGTGTGGTGTCGGTCCTTGAGAGAGGCCAATATCCAGTAGTGGAGATGGAGAGACAAAGGATGGCATGGACTAGAACCCTCTATCGCCAATTCGTTTCGTGTTATTCAGTAAAACAGTTACCTACGATTACTTCAATTCGGGCCAGCAATCAGCGTGAAACACGTATTATTCGGGACATTAGTCTGAGGACATCCAAGACGGGGCAATGAACTCCGGACGTCACGCGCTCCGCTAGATCATGTAATGGAAGAGATTAGCGATTATATGACGTGTGAACGTCCATGGACAGTACCTACTTGGCAATATACAGGGTTAAATACAAAATACCAGCGTCCGCTTAACACTGAATTAGGAAAAAAACAAAACTGACTCCCCAAGGATGTACTGGCCTAGGTTCAAAATGAAATGACTAGAAAAAATTGCAAGGGCACAGTGAGATTGTTTTTTTTGTGCATACGACAAAACTATACAAAACTCAAAAACCGAAATTGTATCGCGATGTAGCACTAGCTGTAGAGCGCCATCTAGTGCCCGAATTCAATGTATAACCAAGTACCGCTGTTAGCAAACTTTGTTAGTTCGAATTTTACTACATGGAATATTAAAATAAAAATAAAAATGGACTTTAATGAAATCCTATAGCAATAATAACATAATTTTATTGTTTTATGTGAAAAATTAGATATTTGATCATGTTTCTGCCGAAACAGAATACTGTAACAATTAAAAATTTTTAACCATTATTTTAATTAGTTACAAAGCAACATAAGTAATATGAGACTCAAGACAAACAGTGTAAAGAAATATTAAAAGTTTTGCAGTACAAGGTATCCGAAATCCATATCAATCAAAGTACATTCCCAATTAAAGTGGAACTCCAACGAGACACAAATGGCTGCAGTCAGTGAGTAATTCTTTGCTTTTATAATTAGTAATCGTATGTGACAGATTTACATCTGTGACGCGGTGACAGCAGCGCGGAGGTTGTATTTACGTAGAACCTTATCAAAGAACAATCTTATAAGTTATAAATAAGTAGCAGAAAAAAATACTAAATTAAAAATTGTGATAAATACCCCCGAAGCGACGGTTAAAAAACGATTAAATTGCCGTCTATTCATAGTGGCCACTTTGAATTTAATTATCTTGCATTTGGTTTAGAATTCCAAATTTAAATTAATTTAAATTTAAAGCTATGACATTATTTTTCAAAATTAGTTATTCACTTGTTTTCCGTCAAGCGACTATTTGCTTAGATATTGTTGTGTTTGCGACCATGGAAGTGTAATTTTCGAATATGAGTTCCATCGTGGCAGCAACACAGTGCAGACGGCAGGCAATATCAACGATGTGTACGGACCAAACAACGAAAACGGACGCACGGTGCGTTTTTGGTTTGATCGTTGCCATTTTGGAAATTTCTACCTCAAGAACAAGCCCCGTGATTGATCGGAGAGTAAACTCCATAATGACGAATTGAAAGCAATAGTGGAAGCGGATTGATCTCAAACCACGTCTGAGTTAGCAGCAGCCTTCAGCGTAAGTGACAAAACGATATTGATTCATTTGCTTCAAATTGGGAAGTAAAGAAGCTCGGAAAGTGGGTAACGTATGAGCTTAATGAAAGTCAGCTGCAAAGACCCGTCGAAGCTTGCCTTACTTTGCTGAACCGGCGAAAAATGACGGGATTCTGAATCGTATTATCAATTGTGATGAGAAATGGATCCTGTATGATAATCGTAAACGTTCGTCACAATGGTAGAACTCAGAAGACACAGCCATACAATGTCCCAAACGCCTCCATGATCACGCTCGCACACACACTGCACGACAGACAGTCTCAAAGTTACAAAAGCTTCGACTGGACTCTCCGCCACCAACCTTACTCACCAGACCTTGCCCCTACTGATTTCTATTTTTACTTTTTACAGGGGAAATATGATGAGGCAGTAAAAAAGATTTCAGAGAATTCATCGATTATCGTCCCCGGGAGTTCTTTAGCAGAGGCATCAATCAACTTCCATTAAAATGACAAAAGTGCATTTATAATAATGGACAATACTTCGATTAATTAAATATATAATTTTCAAACAAAAACAATTTGAAAATTCTATACAAAACGTCAATTTCACAGCTAACGACCTAATATATACATTTATATACCTATATATATAGGAATTGTTTAATTATTACTAATTATATTCGCGTTTAAAATATGTATGAATATAAGCACACTTATGTTAAAATAAATATATGTTCGATGCAGTGGGATACATGATATTGTTCGATATTTTTTTATCACTTTCAATGAAAAATTATTTACTCAAATTGGAAAAAGCCAGAAGATTGGCAATTTCACGTATAATTGCCAAAGTCCGACCCTTGCTATTTGCCAATTAAGTCATTTCATACTTGGGGTGAGCCTCCCCAACACTGATGTATATTTATTTATTTGTAATAAAAAGTGTTTGAAATTTGTCGTCAAGTGTTCTGTACACAAAAAATTCGTGTATGGGTCATTGAGTCAAGTATGATTTAAAATGAAGCGAAAAATTTAAGGAAGTGAAAGTGAAAAAAATGGTTTTACCACTTTTAGTTTTATTTTTGACTAATAATTGTATTCTCAATATTATTAGCTGTCAAAAAAATATTTGATTAAAAATTTGAAAAGTGAAAAAAATTCTATCCATGATTTTAAACTAACGAATTAAATTATAAAAAATATAACCTTTTATAACTCATATTTATATATTTAACTTTGCCGTAGTCAAGTGAAAAAGAGAATTGATAATCAACAATCGATAGAAGGAAATAAAAATAGAAAATTAAAATAAAAGGAATGAATCTCAAAGCCACAGTCCACAATTACGTATGCATTCTTTCCTCTTAACGAAGGCGGGTTACGCTTAGTAGCGATTGTGTTCGTACATGTACACTGTTTTAGTGTGCGTAAACTCAGTTGGGTTCCCGACGCCGCGACGCACACTAAAACAATGTGCATGTACGAACACAATCACTACTAAGCACAACCCGCCTTTGTGAGATGAAAGAACTATGTATACAGTTATGTAAGATTAAATTAAGATTAGATATTCCTATCTCAGTATATTGTGTGTCGCGACAACAAAATGGAAAAAAAAACGCTATTAGAAAAGCTATTAACAAAGCTATTTAAAAAGGAAGTATTTATCAAAAAAAAATAATTAGATCGTTAGATATTAGAAACAAAAACAGCAGAGAATTTAGTAATAAAACGACAAAAAGAATCTAAAAATGGCTTTTATTCAAAACTGGTTCAAATTCTAGTAATATTAAACCAAGTCAAAACTTAATCGTAAACAGATAAGATGAGGTAATAAAGAGTCTATATAAAGTAAACTTGGCAAGGTGCTGCACGTGTTGTACTATATAAGTGAAATGTAGTACGTAGGGTTTGAAATTTATTAGTTCCCAAGCCCGATTGCGTGGGCTTACGACGGGCTTAGTAAATTATAATTTTCTTCCCATGTAAGGTTAAAGGTATCGGTTATTGCTATCAGATGCAACCAATCTTTTTAATATAATTTTCTTTACATTTTTCTCGGGCACATGGGCTTCTTTGGAAATTGATTTTTTATATAAAGGAGGCGACAGACGAGCATACAGTCCCCCCTATTGGTAAGTGGATACTGATGCCAATGGACATCCGTGGTACATGCCAACTTCAGACCAGAATAACAAATGTTGGCGCATCCCCCGATGGGCTGCATTGAAAATGATTTGGCTTCGGAGAGAAATATTTTCATTTAACACTATTAATTGAAATAAAAAAAACCGATTGCAGCTCCAGTCGGAAGGAAGATATCGCCATTTTTCGTATGTTTTAGAAAAAAAGGTGTAAAGCTTTACGAGTTCCATCCCCAGGAATTTATAACGATATTAACGGTATAAGGCAGCGGTCCGACCAAGTACGAGAAACGATGAGCGGGTACACAGTTCGACCAGGATTTTTGTGTTTCTGGCCGAGGTACTAGCGACAGCGACGACCTAGTCGGACTTAGTCCGACCACTCCTTCCCCTAAACAAGTTGACTGTCACATTGCAGATGAGTGTTACTGAGCGAGCGCTGTTAGCTCTTTTATCGCCGGGCGATGAAACCGTTTAACTGTTATTTCTATCCTTATCTTTCAATTGTTGTCTTGTGGAATTTGTACGTGTCTTGGGCGAGATAGTAGTTCATCGCTCATCGTTTCTCGTTCGTGATCGGACCCATCGATATGGGAATAAACTAGATGACACATCATACGTTCTTGTCAAAGAAACCTAGTTGGCAACTTCTAGTAGGGATAAAGCAGATGAGGAGGGATTCCTTAAAAGAGTCAAATTTGAAACTTAAGCACTACATAATACGAATGTTCCATTTTGAAAACCTCACAAGAATTAAGGAATTCGAGAGTTACTGAACCTGGACCATTATTAGACTGCAACGTAGCTGTCCTAGAGTGTTTGTATAACATATCTATTTATAACATATTTGTATAATATATTTGTATATATTCTAGATTAATGGTGGTGCCACAGCATAATGGCATACATTTTATTCATGTTAATGTACTCGTACAACATCAATAGGCGTTGTGTTACAATGCGTCGGATTTTATTACCCGTTCAGCGACGTTGTGCTAACGAACGTGTTAACTGCCCACTTCAGCCTATTGATTCTATTAGTATGTCCGTGACTTTGTTTGGGATGAGATGGGCAGACACTTTTTTAAATATGAGTAGGAAAATGACAAGGCGTATGACTGCCAAAATATAATTTATTCACGTATTTGACGCGTTCTCGTCCTGCCTTGTTTGCCTCGAGTGCTCTGACTGACAGCCTACTTAGCGTCACCTTACTCAACGTCAATCACGGAAAATAGTTGATGTAAAAAAGTGAGGTGTAAATGATAACTAATTCTATAGATACTTTGCAAGTATATTATTGCAATTTCTTTCTTAAAATTGGCAGCAAACGACATTAGCGACGCGCGCGATTCGAATTGTAAATTAAAAGAAATCTTACATACTCGTAATTATTAATATAACAAGAAACAGTAGTTACAACAATCACCACTAGATGGCGCTGAACATCGATCTACAACGCGTTGTGCTTTGGCCGTACGGAAAACACCTCTAAAGGTACTCTAAGTACCAAAAGCACCTGGCCTCGCCATTCCGCTTGGCCAGCGTGCCGTTTTACGGCCATACCTCATGCACAAGACAATACCCTTGTCCAGTAGTGAATAATCAAAGGGCTTTTACGATTAGGAACCCATGAAAACTTCCCTTATTAGTTTCAAAATCGCTGTACACTATGTTGGAGTACTATTTGAAGTCCACTCAAATTCAATTTGTCCAAAATGTAAACAAACACGGTGGTCCCGAGGTAACTGGCACAGTTAAATTAAATATTGGGGTGATAATAATTGTTTACGTATCCCATAATTTGATTAATCGAGACTGCAAGTTTTCCGTAGATTTAAAGTTGGATTTGGTTTTGGTTTTATCAAATTGGATTGGAACGGACTACGGTGATACATAAAAGCAGTCCATCTGTCAAAGGTTATTCACGTCATATGGCCTCTATGATTGAATTTCCCTTTTTCTTTGACAAGAGGAAATAAAGGGAAAAATAATTACGCTGTAGGGGCTCGCTCTCGATCACGTGAGGACTGTAATTAAGATTTGGGGGCGACGGGTCAAAGGAAAATCAGTTTCTCCTAACTACGAGGTCTGAGCGCTAAATAATAGTGTAAGAAGCTTGAGTAACTAAGGTATAATATCTTTTCATATGGATTTTGTTTTTGTAGAGATTGAAACCTACATTCTGAATGTTAGATAATGTTTTGTTATGTTTGTCTGACATAACTCAGGTCATATTTGCCGCAGGACCGATAACTGATGGAGTAGACGATTTTAAGGTTAAAGGGCTAAGTTCGATTTCTAAGGACTCATTTCCTCTACGAATTTTACTAGTTAGGGACTGAGTTGTTATTTTTTTTTTTATAGAAAAAAGTCGACGGACGAGCATGCAGTCCACCTGATGCACTCCGCGATACACGCCAACATCAGTACAGAATGACAAACGTTGGCACGCCCCCGAATGCGCTGCCTACCTTTGCAGATTAAGGAATGGATTGGGAAAATGGGGAGGATAAGATGGGAATGGGCTCTGGCATATCTCACTCACTAACGAAATACAGACGTACATTGGGCAAATACGATAAAGTGGGAAATGCAGTACATTTCAAGGTAGTAGTATTCTGTGAGAGAGGGGTAACGTGGCCAGTCGAGTGCGCCCAGCGGCTGTGGGAATGCAGCATGCACTCTCCCTCTACCATTATTATCCTGGGGATTATCTGAAGGACTGATATTTGATTGCCGAACCTCGTTCGCTATTTATAAAAGGTAATGTGTATTTATAGTTATTTATATCAATGTTTGAAAACATAATTATTTTAATATACTACCTCTGTAACTATGCCTTAAACACGCTTTATATCTTTAATTAAAATTTATTAATTAATTTTCAACAAACTATCAACCATCCATACGAGTATCTAATTTCATCTGGTTTGATGTAATTACTCTCAAAATTCCATTACAACGCCTCACGACACAACTTCCATCGAATTATGATAAAGATTTAACACGAAATCCGCCCGCGTTATAAATTACACCTGGCAACATATGAGACATATGTACCGAGGTACATACTTCATTCGTACCCATTAGACCACCGCAGATGACGACGGCGTTCTTATTGAAATTTATACTGTAAACTTTACATATTAGGGTGTGTTTCAGGTTGAAGCATGGTTTCTGAAAACCTGAATACATGCGCTATTTAATATTCACGTAACGAGAGACTAGTTATACGGTTGAATTAATGTGTGTGTCTAGTACGAAGAAGGAACGCCATGTGTTCATATCGTAGTCGAATTACTCGTACCGGTAACGATATATAGCGAGATTGACGAACTGTGCAGTGAATTTATATTGAACTGCCAACCGGGAATCACTCGGGGGGAATAACGTTTTCTTGGAGAATCTAATCATAGCATATGTTAACTTAGTAGAAATGGACACTGAGCGTTCGAGCGCTAAATCAGCGCTAATGAACCCGAGGAACTTTACCCAACAAGCAAAACTTAATAATAAAAATAAAAGAAGAAATAAGTTAAGGAAAAGATCGCTATGACAACAGACTAGATGACACTAGTTCCATTTTCAAATTACAAATGAATTAAACAATTCGAGAGCTACTGAACATAGTTATATAAACTTTTTAGTTTATATAAACACAGTCTTTAAATTGATATAACTTGTTTATTTATGAACTGATTGAAATAAAACAAACACCAAATTTTAAGTGAAGCTTACCACAATATATCAGTGAAAACCGCACCCAAATCGGTTAAGTCGTTTCTAAGATTAGCGCGCACAAACGCACAGACAAACAGACAAAAATTCTAACAATCATTGTTTTGGGTTCTATTGCGTTGATAAAGGCCCCCAATAATAGTTTTTCTCATATATCTTCCATGTACAGACAGCGATCAGTTACATTTTTCATTATATGTATAGATTAAACTGTAACGCGCCTGGCCTGGAGTGCTTGTATAACACATCTAGTATGTATTGTCAAATCGATGGCAGCAAAATAAAAGGTTTAGATTAGGTTAGGTTACAATAAAGAAAAAGTAGATCTGCGAAGCGGGACTCCGCCGAATTTGCGATGGCATCCTTGCAACCAGCTCTTTCAGTATCCAGTGCTGGAATGGGCGTCCTCATTGTGCATGAGAGATGTATGGCCTCATAACGCCACGCTGAACAAGCGGGTTAGCGAGTCCACTCATTTACACGTGACGTAGTTCCTCAGCGCGTGTGGTAGTGGCTTTGGCATCACGGGAACAGATGGAGTGATGCTATTTTAAAGCGGCCGACACAACACGGCAACGTCCAATTTGTAATGGCATTCGTAGTATTTTTTCTTTTAAGTACTCAAAAATAGGTAGGTGTAGGTAAATTTGCTAGGGGGAGAATGCATTCTGAATTCCCACAGCCGTTGGACGCATTCGACTGGCCACGTTAGAGGTAACGTGGCCTCTCACGTTAGAGAGGTCTCTCACAGAAGACTACCTTGAAATGTACTGTATTTCCTAATGTATCGTATTTCCCCAATTTACGTACGTGTTTCAGTAGTGAGTGAAATATGCCAGGGGCCATTCCCATCTCATCCTCTCCCTCCTCATTTTCCCAATCCATTCCTTAATCTGCAAACGTAGGCAGCGCATCCGGGGGTGTGCCAACGTTTGTGTATGTTCACAAACCATCAAGTACCATTACCACCACTTACCATCAGGTGGACTGTATGTTCGTCTGCCACCAATTTCTATAAAAAAAATGTTATTTTTTTCTGTTAATATACTTTTAGACAACTTTGTAATTTTTAGTGTATGAATTTTTTTTTATTTATGCTTGATCCATATAACCATATGTATATATTGTGTGTGGTTGTATGTTGGAATAAAGCTCTATGTATTGTCTGTTACTGTTGCTACAAGCCTTGAGGCACTACACACCAACTCTAAAAGAGTGGACTCGCCAAGCCGCTTGGCCAACGTGGTGTTTTCAGGCCATACATCCGTCGGTGGGCATGATGTAGCCCATGTCCAGCAGTGTATACTCAAGGGGCTCATTGCATTTTTTCGATTGTCAATAGCTTATTCCTTTTTGTAAAATTTACGAATAACAACGAAATTTATCTTCCTCTTTGCGCGAACGATCAAGGTTCTTTAAACAGCTTGAAATATACTCTACCACCTATATAACTGCATAGAACACCCAATTTCGTCTTACACGTGACGCATTTTTTTCCATACATTACAGGGACCTTTTAATCTTGCAGCTTCCCCTTAATTAAAGCGCAGACTGTCGACAACCGAGAATGTAACCAATTTGTTGTGTAAAATGTTGTTTAACACACAGGCAAAACTTGCTTCACATAAATGAAACGCGTGTGATGGCAATACTGCTTGGCGTATTTCAATCTCTACTTACCATTCTTTCCAATTAAAATAATTACAATCCAATTACAATATCTAGTTGGTACGGTAAACATATACAATAGCATAATTACAATTTTCTTAATTATAAATATGTAATCATCATCATCATCATTTCAGCCCTTGGACGTCCACTGCTGGACATAGGCCTCCCCCATTGTCCGCCATTTAGACCTATCGGCAGCGACCTGCATCCAGCGGGTGCCCGCCACCTTTATGAGGCCGTCTGTCCATCTAGCAGATGGACGTCCTCGGCTTCGTCTGCCGGTACGTGGTCTCCACTCGAGAACCCTTCTGCCCCATCGGCCATCGGTTCTTCGAGCTATGTGCCCTGCCCACTGCCACTTCAGCTTGCTAACCCGAGAGGCTATGTCGGTGACTTTAGTTCGTCTACGGATCTCCTCATTCCTGATTCGATCACGTAGGGAAACCCCGAGCATAGCCCTCTCCATAGCTCGCTGTGCGACAGTGAGCTTATTTATGAGGCTCATAGTCAGAGACCACGTCTCGGTGCCGTAGGTCATCACTGGCAACACACACTGGTCGAAGACCTTCGTCTTCAAGCACTGAGGTATTTTGGACGAGAAGACGCTGCGTAGCTTCCCGAACGCTGCCCAGCCGAGTTGGATTCGTCGATTGACCTCTTTCTCGAAGTTGGACCTACCTAGTTGGACCGTTTGGCCTAGGTAGACGTACTCGTCAACAACTTCGAGAATCGAGCTCCCAACTGAAACTGGGGTGGGCACGACATGGACATTCGACATGATTTTCGTCTTGTCCATGTTCATTTTAAGGCCCACCTGTTGGGAAACTCGATTGAGGTCTCCGAGCATTGTGCTAAGATCCTCCAGCGATTCTGCCATGACCACGATATCGTCGGCAAATCGAAGGTGAGTGATGCATTCGCCATCAACGTTGATGCCGAGTCCTTTCCATTCCAGGAGCTTGAAAGCGTCTTCCATCGCATTGGTGAAGAGCTTCGGAGAGATCACATCTCCTTGTCTCACACCCCTCTGCAATGGAATCGGCTCCGTGCTCCCTTCCTGTACTCGGACTGACATGGTGGCGTTGTTATACAAACACTTCAACACTTCGATATACCGATAGTCAATATGGCACCGCTGGAGGGACTGTAGCACTGCCCAAGTCTCGATCGAATCAAAGGCTTTCTCATAGTCCACAAACGCTAAGCATAATGGCAAGTTATACTCCTCGGTCTTCTGTATAACTTGCCGCAGCGTATGGATGTGGTCTATGGTACTATAGCCTTTTCGGAAACCGGCTTGTTCGGGAGGCTGGAAGTCATCAAACCTGCGCTCGAGACGATTCGTGACAACCCTCGAAAACAGCTTATAAACATGGCTCAGAAGCGAGATGGGCCTATAGTTCTTCAACAAGGTCTTGTCGCCTTTCTTGAAGAAGAGCACCACCACGCTTCTGTTCCATGCCTCCGGCGTAATACCTTCGAGCAAGACGGAATTAAAGAGCTTCTGAAGGACTTTCAGTACCGGTGTTCCACCCGCTTTCAGAAGCTCTGAAGTGATTCCGTCCTCACCCGGCGCCTTGTTGTTTCTAAGCTGTTTGAGGGCCATCCTAATCTCGTACAGGCTGATGTCCGGGATGTCTTCGGTATAGTGTCGGGTCAACTTGGCTCTTGGGTCTTTGGCCAAGTTGCCAACAGGTTTAGCGACCGAGGTATACAACTGTCCATAGAACTTCTCGATCTCCCTCAGTACCTCTTGTTTGTCGGAAGTGACACTGCCGTCCTCCCTCTTCAGCTTCGTCAACTGGCTCTGCCCAATAGATAAGTCTCTTGCGAACACTTTGGAGCCTTTATTCCGCTCTATCGTCTCCTTAATACGATTAGTATTGAAGAGACGGATGTCGTGACGCAAGGACTGGTGAATCCGTCTATTGAGCTGCCGATATGCTTCCGCGTCATCAGGAGTCTGCAGTGTCATCGAACGTCGTTCCGCCAAGAGGTCGAGGGTGTGGTCGGTGAGCTTTTGGGGTCCATCTCTTCGACGATGTCTGAAGAATTTAGACCCCACCGTATGGACAGTTTCTACCAACCTGTTGTTGATATCGTCCACTGCAACGCAATCCTCTAGGCAATCGAAGCGATTTGACAGTTCAAGCTGAAAGCTTTCGGGATTCTGTATGTGGGCAGCAGTAGGTCGGAGCGTAGACTTCATCAGGCGGGACCTTTCCAACTTGACGTTTATATTCAATGTGCCTCTAACCATTCGGTGATCACTACCGGTTTTCACCCTGTGGATCACGGAGACATCATTGAATATTTGTCTCTTTGTGGCCATAATGAAGTCTATCTCATTTTTAACGGAACCGTCGGGGCTCATCCAGGTCCACTTCCTATGAGGCGGCTTCTTGAAGAAAGAGTTCATCATAAAGAGTCCCTCTTTCTCAAGAAAGTCGGCCAGCCTCTGGCCCCTCTGGTTCCGGTGCCCACATCCAAATTGCCCCACTCTCAACTCATCGTCGCCTCTTTTGCCCAGTTTCGCATTGAAATCCCCCATAACAATATTGTAGTGTGTTTTCGAAGCATGTATGGCTCTACTAATGTCCTCATAGATTGCTTCCACTTCGTTATCCGGGTGTGCCGAGGTCGGTGCGTAGACCTGTATGACCTTCAACGAATATCTCTTGGATATTCTGAGTATAAGGTACGCGACCCTGCTCGACACACTCGTGATGGCTACAACATTATTTACGAGGGACTTGTGGACGATAAACCCGACACCACCTTGGGACTGCTGGTCGCCCTCCCGGTAATAGAACAAGTTGCCGGACTTCAGGGTTATCGTGTCCTCCCCCTCTCTTCGGATTTCTGATAACCCCAATATATCCCAGTGCAACTTGCCTATCTCCTCTTCCAGCTCAGCGATCTTCTCGTCTGTCCTCAAAGTGCGCGTGTTGTAAGTCACCAGTGACAACCTACGTCGGTGATCCATGTCAAAAGCCCTGGTCGTTCGACGGTGGAATCCCGCCCGGAGATTCTTAGCACCCCTGGCTCCAGCGCTCGACCAGCGCCCGTCGTCCACGCCGGTGTTGCGACTGGAGCCGCCGGGAACTTGGGGCCGTTTTACTTTTTCTGCCATAGGGGGGGGGGGGGGGTGGACCGTAACCCGCCGCGCTGGTCCAGTGCGTGGTGGCGGGTCGCCAGAGCCTCGTTCGTTGGTCGGCAGGGTGCACCACGAGCCGGTGAGGTTGGCTTGGGTCCCAGAGATGTAGGTTGGGACCCCTTACACCCCAAAATAATAAATAAAGAAATGATTAAATAAATAATAATAAATAAATAAAATAATAATAAATAAAATAAAGAAAAATCTATTTTTTCAATTTGAATTCGCCGCGCATTCCGGGCGCGGTCAGTATACAAGGTTATCGATCTTATATATCGATGTTCTATGTGATCTATGGTCTATAATCTATGGTGGCATGACGAGGGCGTGATTGATTAGAGAACTCGAGTGTGATATAGTTTATAATATTGTGAATTTGTGTGTTGTTGAAAGGGATTGACATCAATTGAACAATAGGCTTTAATGTCGTTTCTTTTGTTACAGGTAGGATTTTTATTATAGAATACTGTGCTAAACCCACCATTATGGTAAATAGTTAAATGTGAAAAAAACAATAAACGTTTCTTTTGTTACAGAGAAACTCAATATTGTTTATATTAATTGAATCTTCCGGGCTACTTGGCCGAGGTCTTCTGCAATCTCTTCTCTTTCTTTCAAACGTTTCGTCAACAACTGCGGTTGACATCTTCAGTGGCGACTGCGTTCACTTTCGGAGAGATGTTATCTCTTCGGCTTCTCGAGCGCAACTGAGCCGTCGCAGTCGTCACTGAACATGTCAACCGCAGTTGTTGACAAAACGTTTGGAAGAAAGAGAAGAGATTCCAGAAGACCTCGGCCAAGTAGCCCAGAAGATTCAATTAATATGGACACCGGCCGAGAAAGCCTACACTTCAATATTGTTTATTTTATCGTGTCAATTCCCCGAAACACTATTATAAATATATTAAAAGTTGGAAATCTGAACTTCAAACTGTGTATAATAAGTTTCTAACTTATGGAGAACGCTGATCCTCCCTAAATTATGTTACACAATTGATACAATTCCTTTTTGTTTTACATTTATTCTTGCATCTGGCTGTGTATAGTATATCTGTAAGGCCACGTACTATCTAGGTACGTATATCTAGGTACACGTACGTAGGTACGTATCTAGCACGTAACAAAAGAAATAGGTACGTATTGTATATTACGGATAGGTAACGATGTTGCATTGTTAATTACCAAACCACACCATCAGCCTATGTCTTTCCACTGTTGGATGTAGGTCTCTCCCGCAGCTCGCCACGACACAGGATCCTAGGCTCTTCTCATCCATCACCACCGCCGAATTTCTTTAAGTAGTCTCTCGTCACCTATACCACAATGCTTTTAAGACGAAAGTCTTCAATCAGTGCGTCCTGCCAGTTCCGACGTATGGTGTTGAAACGTGGCCTATATATAGTATTAGTATATCTTATAAGAATAAGCCCGTGTATAATATAGTGTGAGACTGAATGTACAAATATGTATGTCTATACGCGTGTGTGAAATAGAGAATATTGCGTGGAATTGTGTTTGTATTTTAATGTAATGTTATAATTTATTAGATTTTCTCTGTGATGGTAATTTTGTATGTATTTTAAGCTTAATTTTTGTATCGTGTCTACTTAGTGAAATAAAGTCCAAACTTTGATTAATTTTGTTGAAAAGATGGGGAGTATATTATATAAAAGTTTTTTTTTTGTAGTTGCAGTTCTGTGAGTCACTGTAATATTTCTTACATCGATTTGAGAATACATACTAGATATGTTAAACAAGCATTCTAGGGCAGGAGGTTAGAGTCTAACAGTGTTCTATGTTCAGTAGCTCGCGGATTGTTAAACTCATACGTGCTTTGAAAATGGAACATTCTTATTACGTAGTACGTACTCAAGTTTCAAATTTAACTTTATAACAAATCTCTCCTCATCTGCTTCACCCCTCCCCCAAAGTTGCCAAACAGATTTCTCTGAAAAGGACGTATGATATGTCATGTAGTCTATTCCTATAACGATGATTTGGTATCATTAGTCGATGTTAGTCAAATAGTTTATGCAAGACAGTTTGGTATCTGGATACTGATACATGATGTCCCGAGTAGACATATATTTTTTTTTTTTATAGAGAAGAGGGCGGACGAGCAAGCGGTCTCACGTGATGGTAAGTGGTACCGCCGCGCATGGACACCTGCAACACCAGGGGGTATGCGGGCGCGCCGCCGACCTTGCAAAATCCTATTCACAGCTTTCTTGAAGAACCCCATGCCCCATTTATTGGGCAAATAGATAAATATATATTTAATTTCGCTCTGGTCCACCCTTTTAACAGTATATGAAGTGTACTCACCCTTGCGCGCGGCCTTGTGCCCTGCTGGTAATCCGACCCGTAGCCCCGGCCCTGAAAACAAGTATCCACATTACTACAAACATCCTATGCGGTTATAAGTAGATGGTTACAATTATAAATGGATGTTTCGATTCACTAAAAGAGATTTCTCGACAGTTATTCTCATTCTCATAGTATAATAGATATTTATTTTTTATCTATCCACATTATTACAAACGTCCTATGTGGTGGTTATAAATAGATGGTTACAATTATAAATAGGTGTTTGGATTCCGTAAAAGAGATTTCTCGTGAGGGATTCTCACTCTCGTAGCACATATAGAAGACAAAAGATAAAACATGTTTTGTTTATGTTCCTTACTCTCCATATTATCTATGGATATATAGATAACTAGCAAAACCCCGCAGACGTTGTCCTGCCTGTGTATATTTATTTATCTCTGTATATAAAATCACAAATTATTCTGTTTTGCCGTCGATATGATTTTTGCGATCGATTGAACGGTATAGAAGTTGATGTGCTGCAGCGCCATCTAGTGACGAGTTATAACAAAGTCGATAGTTCGAAAATATTCTCTGTGCTCAAATACCTGTGTATACTAATTTTCATGGCGATCGGTTAAACGGTATAGAAGTTGATGTACTGCAGCGCCACCTAGTGGCGAGTTACATAATAAACAACTGCACCATCTTAATACTAAATTCTAATTATTTAAATTAAGAACCTTTGTTCTACGATTTTTTTCTGGACCTGATATTCCCCTCTCCGCCCAAATGTTTGTTTTCTTTTTTCGTCCCACTTCCTTTATATTCTTTGTCTTGTTTACCGCCGTAAAGATTCCAGAACAGGCCAGGTATACTATACCAGGTATATAGTACTAACCAGTAACTTCAGTAACAAAAAACACTATATAAGCCGTAGAAAACTGTGGCCAAAAACAAATGAGCCTTGAGAAACCTAAACATTCCCCTAAAATCCCACATAAGCAACAGGCCCAAACTTTCGTGTGTGCTCCGATACCGCTCAGTTATTTCAATTGAGAATTAGACCGAAATAAACCGTTTCGGTGGTGAGCAGAAGCGAAAAGTTAGCAAACGATTCTCGGATCGCATTCGCGAAGTTGGCATATTAGAGGTTTGGGTAATTTTAATTTAGTCTAGAATTAAATTATTACTCAATTTCAGTTCTACAATTGTAGATATATTATAAGGCGCGCAATGTCAAATTTGACGTGGCAAAAAAAATATCCCTCGATGTGCGTGGTAGAGGCTGCTAAAAACAACATGGTGAGTAATGTTGTTTTTAGCAGCCTCACAGCACTGCCTTTTTAGCATTTTTAGCACTGCTAAAAACAGAGTTATGTAACACACATGTCTGTTGTAACGACAAGTGTAGTACTGGACACGTCTAGGAATTTTGGTTTAGAATTATTTTAATTACAGAAAACCGCTTCAAAATCATTTCAATCGTTTCCGGGTATATATATATACTTAAATACATTCTCTTACCCAAACACATTTTTTTTTTATAGAAAGAAGGTGGCTAACGAGCATACAGCCCACCTGGTGGTAAGTAGATACTGTCGCCCATAGACATCCGCGATACATGCCAACATTAGTCTAAAATGACAAACTTTGGCACGGCCCCGGATGCGCTGCCCACCTTTGTTGATGAAAGAATGGATTTGGAGAAAGGGTTGGGGACGTGGGAAGGGCTAGGATGGGAATGGGCTCTGGCACATCTCACTCACTACCGAAACACGTACATACATTGGGGAATGTGATAAAGTGGGAAATGCAGTACATTTCACATTCTGTGAGAGAGGGGTAATGAGGTTAGTCACTCTCCCCCTCCAATCACTATATAAAACTACATATACTCCTACACCTACACATATACTCTCCTCCTTTCCGTCGTGGGTAAAAATATACAATGTTGCACTGAAATACCGCAAATGCTGAGAATGGTTGTTCATTGTTGAGAGTAGGATTGATTCTACCTGTTTTTACAATAGGTTTTTATTCGTGATTGATAGTACAATTCTAGTAGATTATTCTACGCGAGCGCGCGCCGCCTAGGCCCCCGGTCTGATGAATGAGCCCTAGTAATGTTTTAGACAGGACAACAAAATCTTACATATTTTTTTTTTTTTTTGTGGTTTTATATATTTCAAATTAGTTGACATAATTTCAGGGTTTGCGCTATTTCGGTGACAGGTTGTATATGTTAGCGGCGTCTTGTATAGTGTATATATTGTGGGTACTTGAATAAAAACGCATTAAACTCGGCGTCCACAAACGTAACCCTGTTCAGGAATTAGTTTAAAATGTGATATGCCGCGATACACCGCGCGCTGCTGATGCGTGCCCAAGGGCGCCGTGAATGATGCCGAGCCCTCCCTTTGATAGTAAAACTACAACGACCAGTGTCCTTGAAATTTAAATTCTAAGTACGCTCAATTGAAGCACATTATGATTTGTTGAAGAAAAGTATGTTGTCGTGCCGCTCAGTCAGTGGGCGGCGATCCTTTGGACGCTTGTACGGGCTAAGAAAATAGACAAGGCTTATTTACACAAGTAGAGTTTCTCGTAGAGTAGAGTTTCCTACACAAGTGTAGGAGGGAAAATCAGCAAAGAATACACTTGCCTAGTATAAACAAGTGTTATCATCAAGTGATCACTGTTATTTGCAGGTGAGAATCGTATGAAGTTTAGTCGCATCCGAGAATCGTATACAATATTCTCGCACACAATTCATTTACACAACTCTGGTTGTGTAAATGAGCCTTTCCTATGCACACGATATTTGCCGCACACAGACACGATAAGATACAAGATTAGATCTCTTTTCTCAGATTATATATCAAACAAGAAAGTAGGTAACTAAAAAATACAATAGGCGACCCTCTGCTAAAATTTCTTACAGGCATCCTTTGTAAGGATTGAGAAACAAATTTAAACGTTGAATACCTAATTAAAACAATAAAATTAATATAATTGCGAATTAAATGAAACAGTACAAATACGACGGATGGTCGGAAGTCTAGTAAAACTTGACCATAAACTTGAGCATTGTTGTGAGACAGGACCCTAATTTAATTTAAGTACAACAAGTTACGAACTTAAATGGAGGACAATGGTCTCGGAGAGGAACTTAAAACCTTCAAGTAACAGTGTAATTTATTACATTCAGTGATTAATTAAATATACACAGTAGTATGAAATAAAGTCTGTGAAAAGCGTCTGTCTATATGTTTCTGATTAAGTGGATTAGATATGTGGAGGGTGCCAAGACCCACAAAGCGTTATGTTGTAACGCGGGCCGTAGAAAGTAGCTCTAGGCCGTCGCTCTTACCTATGTCTTCGTCTTTTAAAACTTTGTAATACTTGAAAAAAAACATACCACCATCACTAAATAGCCCCAAGGCTGGCTGGCAGAAAATGCTTTATGACATAAAGTCCGCATATGTTAAAATAATAAAGTGAAAATAAAATAAATCTGTACGTGTAAAAAAATCGTAACAAAGCAGTGTCTGTACATTAAATATTTTTTGAACAAAGTGATTGCAATTTAAAATACGAATTATATACAGTGCAAAATAACTATTATTGCAATTTTTGTCCCTCTGTCTGTCTGTATGAACGCGATTGAATGAAACTTGGCATTCTCGTAATTGTAACTTATAAGCTGAGTTAACATTTAGAGTACTTTTTGTCCAGATCAATTATGAAGTTCCCATGGGAATCACAAGTATACGCGAACGAAGTAAAGTGTGTAAAGCAAACGAATGAAATAAAGTCTCTGAAATGCGTCTGTCTGTTCCCGATAAACTTCATGTCTCCATCTACGACTTTGTTATACTTACTTGAAAGAACCATATCATCATCACTAAATAGCCCAAGGTTGACTTGGAAAAACTTATTTATAGCCTTAAATCGGCCTTTTTTTAACAATAAATAAACAAAGACACGATTTGAGTTTTTCAACCAAAGTTACCTACTGCTGTTAGCCACTGGGCCTGCACCAATACACCCAGGGGAGGAATAATTTACGTGTCGCGAGACTATTCCCATTGATTTACGACGAGGATTTGTAAAGGGGCGTTGGTCAATTCGTTAACTTTATGAGAATTTTGTGGTGAGATATTCGGACAATAACTTTGAAATTAAATAGTTCATATTTTTGTGGCAAGTTTTTATTTATTACGTAATCGTAATTTCACTTTCGGCGATGTAGGTCACTTTTTTAAAATGCCACTTTCTGAAAACATCGCATTCTGACTAAGTCACTTTCTAAGTAGGTTGCTCACGCTTTAGTACCTACAGTTAGACCTTTTCGGTCCCGTTAGTTGGACCATTCCTTCCACCCTCCCCATAGCCGTTCGAACCATGCGGTTGTTCAGGCCGAGGGGAGAGGCCTAAATCCAGCATTGGATCCAGCAGCATCCATGGATAACATCCAGCATCCAGTATGGTATAGCTCCTTCGGTCACAGATGACTTAAAGTAAGTCACGGTTAGTAGCTGGATGATATCCAGCAGTGAAGAGACACGGGCTGATGGTGTATATAGCATTGGTTTATATGTAAATGATTAATAAATATTTATACCTCGTTCAATTGTAGTATTTGTCCAAAATATAAACTAACATGGTAGTCTGAGTTAACTGACATGGCCAATCCATAATTTGATTCATTGGGACTGCAAGATTACACTTGAATGAATGAAACTTTATTTGACATACACAAGTAAAGCATTATAACATTTACACAACACGATTACAAAAAAAATATATACTTTAGAATTTGTAAATACTTACAAATTTTTAACGTCTAAGGCGAATATGTAAGAGGGCGAACTTGCGACTAGTGGGATGGAGCAGTGAGGGTTCGAGGAGTAAAAATTAGCAAATTGCGCTACGCTGACGACACAACTCTCTTAGCCGCGAATGAAGCTGAAATGGTTGCCTTACTAAACAGGATGGAGCGGATCAGCAATTACTTTGGCCTATCTATAAACAAGTCCAAGACCTATTTCCAAGTCATGGTGATTGATCGTACTAATCAGTTGGAGCTGACTGGGCTCCGATCTCGAAATAGTTGATAGTTGCATTTATCTGGATTCTAACAACAGCAACAATGGATCGTGCGTGAGTGAGGTGCGGAGACGAATTGGAATGGCCAAAAATGCTATGTCTCAGCTGCATAGAATCTGGAAGGACAGGAACATATCCTTGACAACGAAGACAGGACTTGTTCGTGTTTTAATGTTCTCTGTGTTTTCATATGCTGCTGAGACTTGGACTCTAAAAGCGGCGGATCAGAATCGCATTGATGCTTTCGAGATGTGGTTTTGGAGAAGAATGCTTCGGATTCCATAGACAGCATTTTAGACAAACGCATCAATTCTAAAGAAACTTAAGATAACAACTAGGCTATCCACCACCTGACTCCGAAGAATTCTTGAGTACTTCGAGTACACTGCCAGAAAGGGAAACAACAATTTGGAAAGACTCATCCGAGGACGTAGCTCGATGAGTTGGTCTGACCAGATCCGCACTACTCTCAACAATAACGATCCATGATGCATTGAGTACCGCCAAGGACCGTAACAGATGGCACAATATCGTTCGTCAAAAAATATTCCATGGTCGTGACCACACCCTCAGTAATGAGGGCAATTATGCAAGGAGAAAGATATTTTTTTTGAAGTAAAATGAAAGTATCAGCACTTTAGTATGGTGTAAAAAGGTAGCTACACTCAGCGTTTATGCCGCAGCAAGAGGCTACGACGCTGGTTTTCAGTGGAGCCCCTTGTGAATCACGGTTGAAGTGACAACATTTTCAATGACAGATTTTTGCTTCTTTTTATTGCTGTTAACTTCACAGTCTTCTAAATTGTCCATTTCAGATATGCTTACAGACCTTTCTGTCCGATCAATAAGTCTTTTGAATTTATTCTAAAATGTATCTATTGAACTCAGGTTGCGGAATGGAGGAGGTTAGTAACTGCATCTCTGAAACTATACTGGAAGTAACAGGGAACTGTTAAGAGCGAGTTGAATGCTCTTGTATATTTATTTATTTCACAAACAATATATATTGTGTCGGAATTTCTTATAAACTAGGTATAAATTATAAAGCTAAGTTTAAATTCATATGCAAGTCCCTATTAAGTATTAATATTATGTGCCTACTCTATTTTATTGTTTTTTCTTTGTCTTTAAAGTATTCTTCTACAGAGTAATAACATTTTTGAAGGAGAACACGTTTGAAGACAATCACACTGGTTACTGACTTTAAATGTAATGGCAGCTGGTTGAATAGTTTAACGGCTTGCACTTTCACAGAGTGTTCCGCTATACAGAGTCTCGGTTTATCTGTCTCTGGAACGTCTTTTATATAAGTTAAGGTAAATGTTGAATACATAATTTAAAGCTAAATGTTGAGATATTTCATTGATTTGGTTTTGTTTTCTGCAAATTGGACTGGAACTATAATAACTGTGTTTACTCTCTTGGTTTTTAACTCTTCTAACATTTTATTTACTTTTTCAACACAACACGACATAACCATTAACAATGCTTTTGATAGCTTCTCGTGGGCGGAAGTGCGACGAGGTCCACATGCTACTTAGTGTTCCATCACTACCGCTCACAGCGACAGTGATGGGACTCCATCACAAGAACGGAGTATAGGAAAATTTTATTCAATACCTACCAATTTTCAAGATTTTAAACAAAAATAACATTTGATACAAAAAGCAAACAGAAGTGTAAACAGATTTAGCCCGTAATCGAATCTCGACCGCGCATTGTTTGTCCATCGCCTGTAATTATAATTATTGAATGGAAGGAGGGTCGTGAATAAATATGATGAAGAAAAATAAAAATTTATTTGTTAATAAAAGGTTCATATTTACGCGAGCAGCAAAAAAATATTAAAAGAACAGCAAATTCTGATCTACAAAACAATTTAATTTTGAATAACTGATGTAAATAATTTATAATTACTAAGAATGTCATCATTAAATCGATGAGGTACGACAGAACCTAAACCTAACCATAAGGATAATAAATAATACGAGTATAGAAGGGGTATCGCGAGATATAACACCCCCCCCCCCCCCCCCCCCCCCCCCCGACCCTGTAACGTCCGTCTGTCGCCCACGGATGCCGTGAGTCCTGTTATTTATTTAATAATTTATTAGGTATATCCATACGGATTTTGCTTACCGCATCTATAAGAGAGTCTTCTGTTAATAAAATGCATTTAACAACAAAGAGATAAACTACAGAGCTCCAAAACGCCAAAAATCATCAAAAATACTGAGGCAAAGGGAAACTAATCTTTATACCGCGATTTATATTTATGAAGGAAAAGCGCCATCTAGTGACGGAGAAGTGAACTATATCGATAAACTTTTTGGAGTGGTAAAATTTTTTTCTTTCACCGAGAAACGATAGTAACTCGAAACAAAGTATCTATACCAAATAATTATGTGCTCCATCATAATTAGCGAATTTTTTTTATATAGAAAAACGGCGGCATACTAGCATACAGTCCACCTGATGGTAAGTGGATGGTAAGTCCATAGACATCCGCGATACATGCCAACATCAGTCCAAAATGAGAAACGTTGGCACGCCCCCGGATGTCTACCTTTGCAGATTAAGAAATGGATTGGGAAATGGGGAGGGATGGGAATGGGCTCTGGCATATTTCACTCATTACCGAAACACGATTATAAGGTTAAGTATTGGGGAAATACGATTAGGTAGGAAATTTAGTACATTTCAAGGTAGTCTTGTGTGAGAGAGGGGTAACGTGGCCAGTCGAGTGCGCCAAGCGGCTGTGGGAATGCAACACTCTCCCCCACAACTTGCTCATACATTTGTAAAATACGATACGATATTATGTGATACATGAAATTACGTAATAACGACGTAATTGCAGCTTCTCGTGGTACAAGGCATGGCGAAAACAACATTGCAGCTTCTCGTGGTACAAGGCATGGCGACAACAACATTGGGCTACCACTTTATAGTAATTCCGTTGCGATCTGCTATCAGTGTCAAGTATCCTTTATTTTGCTATATATTCGTTCCTTAGAGAGCTGTGAATAGGATTTTGCAAGGTCGGCGGCGCGCCCGCATACCCCCTGGTGTTGCAGGTGCCCATGGGCGGCGGTAACACTTACCATCACGTGGGACCGCTTGCTCGTCCGCCCCCTAGTCTATAAAAAAAAAAAAATTTTTTTTGTTTTTCGTTATCAAGTTTGTTTTTTGTTGTTTAATTTAATATGTAGTAGTAACTGATGTAGTAATAATTCATGGAATGCTTTGAAATGTTTAGAGCATAACATTTGAGATTTACGCGTTTTTCACACATATTCATCTATTTAAACGAGTCTCAACGCGAACGTTTACCTTATTCAACGCGTGGCCATGGTTGGTGCAGCCCAACCGAAACGTCGAGTGAAATAGATAAGTGAAACATTAGCGTTAAGACCCGTTTAAATAGATAAATAATATTTAGAACTCCTGAAACATTGTTTACTATTTTTATCGCTTCTTCGTGGCTTTCCTTTAGTAAAAACACAATGCAATATATTGTTACAGAATTTAAAAGCAAGCGGTGGGGTTTAGAAATTACCACGGCATAGGAGTATACATTTCAGAAAAACAAATTGTGATACGAAAGAAGTGTCAACCGCTAACAAACCTTTCTCCATTTTTTCTGTTTGTACATTTTACAAAATACTTTGCGATCAAAAAATACCCACAGAGCGTCCTATAAATGGGACGCACAAAGAGAACTCCAATTTTTAGATCAAAAAGAAATCACTTTCATACAACATTTCATTCCTGTTGTTACAGACGACGGCCTTTTACAAAGTGATTTCTCGCTGTGTGTAGGTCCTTTATGTAGAGAACAGCTATTACAGCTCTATAATATGGTTTGGCTGTATTTACAATGCATGGCTTTGTGTGAACGACAGAAGACAAAAGAAAAACTCTAATGGCAGATGCCAGTTAGAAAATTAAAGTTTGCTATTTCCGTATTCACATATGGCAATGGTGCAATTACGAGTACCACATTCGGCCAATGTGTAAGTCAGGAGTCGCTCAGTAAACTGAGGACTGAGTAAACTGAGTTTACTGAGGACAGAAGAGGACTCAATTCATTTTATTTCATTATAATAAACGTTACGGCGAAAAAACACATTGAATCACAAAACGAACATTTAAAAAAAAAACTAAAACTGAAATTAACTCTTCGAGCTCCCGCCAAAAAGTCTAAACAAAAGTTGTAGAATTTTTTGAGCCCTGTTCAACGACGTACCCTCTGCATGTTATTAACAATTTTTAACAACCCATTACAATTTTTTGGGAATGGTTTTAACTAATAATAATGGTAATAAAGATCTAATTCAGAATCCATAGTTCTGTTAGTAATTGCCCTCTATTCTGAAAAGTAAGAAATCTTAAAGCTATGTTACTATACACATTTATACATATATTACTAGCGGTGCCAGCGATTTCGTTCACGTGAACTTGTGATTCCCGTGGGAACTTCATAATTAATCTGGACAAAAAGTACCCTAAATGTTAACCCAGCATATATGTTATAACTGTGATAAATTTCACTAAAATCTGTCCAGCGGTTATTGCGTGATACGGGTTCAGACAGACAAACAGACGGACAGACTAACAGACAAAAATCCAAAAAAAATTGTTTGGGCTCTGTATCACACGTATTTTATACTGCAATGACTTTTTAAAAATATTCCACGTACAGACACGGCTGTATATCTGTTACGATTTTATTATATGTACAAAAGATATTTTTTAATGAATACACAGCTGTTTCATAAAGGCTATTGACTATTGAGCAGCCTTAAACAACACGGCGTTACTTATTTATGCAGATCCATACAAGACTCAAGATCAGTCTTCAATCCTACACGGATCTGTAATCCAACAGGTCCATCCAATACCTCTGCATGGCGCAATCAACTCCTTCAGAAATCATCTTCAGAACCCAGATCCCGCCCTATTTCGTTCGATGGCGACAAAGTTCGCTCTTGGGCAACCATCCCTGATGCACAGCACAAACGCGGCAGCGCCAGCAGCATTCTAAAGGCATTATTGTATTAGATACACTGGGCGTTAAATGCTTTCTGAGGTTATTGTTAAGATTATGTACACTTTCGTAATTTTGAAATTTCTGAACTGATTGACTTTCCATTGTATCCTCACCTTAAATATTTAAGCCCTAAATTACAAGCCCTTGTGAGCAATAATTACATCTTTATGTAAAGTATAAATTTGATTTAGTTAATAATAATAGTTAAGATTTCACAGTAATAACATAAAAATGTAGAAACAAAAAGTAAGGTAAGTTTTTTTTAAAATAGTAAGTATTATTTTAAGAAAATGCGTACTTTCTTTTAGTAATGATGGTACGGCTTTTCAAGTACAACAACGATGGAGATATACGGGTAAGCTGGAGTTTATCGGGAACATACAGACAGACTCGTTTCAGAGACTTCATTTCATACTAACAATGCCTGCGACATCGTTAGCGTAAACTTGTGATTCCCATGGCAACTCTATAATTTACTAGATAAATAGTACACGTTGACGCGGCACATAAGTTATTATTTTGCCAAGTTTCATTAGAATCTGCCCTTAGTCGGCATTTTTTTTCTCTTTCACCCTTACAAAGCAAATTCATGTCCTAACTTTAAACATTACACAACTTCTTACCTAATCCTACGGCTTAAATTTAACGAGAATTAACATATTCTTGGAGAGCACTAAGCCAAGTTTCGAGTTCGTTATCCGATTCTGGAACCTTCGACGATCGGCGATTTCCTTTATTTTTGTTAGGGATTTGTTAGAGGATGAATATATTATTGGTTTGATTTTGTGTGTGCGAATGACTACGGTTACGTTGGTTTTCTTTTCGAAAAAATATTTAATTTGTAGGGGCAATTTTTTTTTAGTATCTAACGTTTAGGTAAAGTTTTCGTTTCTTAACCGTGGTACCACCAATTATACCACCGATGGTACCACGGTCCTAACCCTGGTACAACAGATTAGATGCCAGTGGTACCATCGTTAATTTTTCCTAACCCCGATACCACTGGAAAAGTTAACTTTGGTTAACTTTACTGATTTAAGTACATCTCCCGTATGTACACTTATTTTAATTATGCATATTACTAAAGAATAGCCTATACATATAAGAAAACAGTGAAAGGATTCAGTATGTATATTGACTTAATTAAAGAAAAAACTTTACTAACTACAAAAGCCAAAACAGGAATTTTGTCTGTATGCCTGTTTGACTGTGTATGTTTGTTTGAGCATCACGTGAAAACTACTGAACGGATTTTGATCGGGTTTTTATTAATGTATAGCTAAGTATCCAGAAGGGAAACTGGAAATGTGTCAACTTCATATGGCACAAGGAAATTGAGTTATAGAGGAAAATAAAAAACAAATGACTTTTGGTAGAATTACTCAAAAACTATTGGATTTCTCATCATGTCGGTGCGTCTACAGGTGTTAAGATTCTTTTACAGCTGCTTAGTCTCCGCGAAGAAGCAGGCAGAACCTAGTTTACCTTTGGCAGCCGTGCTAGGATAATCTTGCCAACGCCTTCTACAGAACTCAACAACTACATGATATTTTCAGGAAAAAATCCTCTCCAATGAACATTAGAATATTTTAAAATGTATTACTAGATAAGTATTTAGTTGCATGATACGCTACACTATATATGACACGAGATATTTCATCAGATAGTAGACGGATATCTTACAGGTGTATACCGGGCCTTACAGTACCGCTTAATCGGTCCGTTCTCTGACCCAACATTTCCCCACACCTGGGGGCACCGGAGAACGCAGGGAGTAAACTTCAAACATTTCAGCCAAGTTAAATTGGCTCGAGAACGAATATTCTGTGTGCTGAACCGTGGCGGTGGAATTTTCGGCGCTCTTTGGGTCGCCGGGGCCGGATCGAAGAGCCAGTCAAGCGGTCATTCGCATACATTCCTTTGAGAAAGCTTTGTTAAATATGTTGCCGATTTAATACTGTATTTAATTTTCGTTGGCGTTACAAAATGTTGTTGCAAGCGCTAATTTTGATTGAATTTTAGCGAAAATTAATGTTTAGAAGCGGGTCTTTGAGTGAAGATAATGTCATTGTTCACTCCTGGAGCTTTACGATGAAACGCCGAAAAATATAAAAATATTTTAATACATAATGTATATTTCACACTTTTAATTTAGATTAATTCCAGGAGCCCGACATCATGGATTTCATTCATGATTCAGAGTTCTGACATGACAATTTTACGAATATTTTATTTCCAAAAATATATGTATTAATTCTCAGCCTATAACGTCCCACTGCTGGGCACAGGCATCCCCTAGTAAATCACTCGGGGGTTTCGGGCCGTAATCCGCACTCAATCTGTACATACTCCAGATTTTTTAAATTTCTGGAGCACAGGGGTTTCCACGCGATGTTTTCCTTCACCGCCCCAAGTGATATTTTATTTAAAAATCCGTAAGTAAGTAGAAACTCAGTGGCCAAGGATTTGAACTGACGATCACATGAATATGAGTCGAGTATAGATACCCCTAGGCTATCACCGCTCTGATTTTAGAGTTATTGCTACATTTTTCATATATAAGTATATTGGTTAAATACAAAGCGCATAAAACTTGATGTTTTACAAAAAAAAAATACATATTTGCAACTTTACAACCCTTCTTTCGTCGGTTATTGTATGGCCTTGAAACGCTACACTCTCTAAGCGGGTTGGCTAGTCCACACTTTTTCATAAGGTGTTATGATGATAATTTGTAACTTTGGACAATTTTGGTATGGTTTGTTTGGCCGTGTACTGTCGACTTTATAATAGCACCAGCCCATCTCCTCCCGTGGGTACAAAGTCGCCACCACAAGCTTTGAAGAACTACACAACCTATAAAATGGATTAAGGAATCCACTCCTGTCTTCAAATGTTCTCTATATCGATCAAACATTAAGAACATGAGTACCTGAAAAAGAGCTTCTGTTTAATATGAAAACGGTACTCCAACTAAGCGGGTTGGTGACTCCACTCTTGTATAGGTGATGTAGTTCCTCACGACTTGTGGTAGCGGTTTTGTTATACTTTAGCGTCGTCGTAAAGAGCGACTAAACACCTACTCTATGGCATAATATGGAATTTACAAGCCGCCCGACATCACCGGAAATAATGTACCGGTTAGCAATGTGGCTGGCCCAAAGGTTGCCTGGAATAGATCGCTTTGGCGCTTATCGCCTACCTTTTATATACGTGGTTATTTAAACTTCATGCCACTTTCACTGTATTGTTCGACGTGCAATAAACTATACATACTTACTTACTAGCATACCGGCCAGAGGGACCAGTAGTAGCTGGATGAGAAGAGCCAAAGATCATATTTATTGGCGTGTTATTGGTAAAGCCCATATCCAGCATTGGACACGTGGCCCCATGATAATAAGCATATTATTTAGAGCATCGTTTCACAGCCTTTTCCGTTTCTATTCTGTATCACAAACAAAATTGCTTGTAGCAAACTGCTGTTTACCGAGACATAGTAACACAATGTTAGGTAGGAGTATAACGGACATTGCGTGTAGCTACACTCATACACATATAGGTAACGTTGCGCGTGTACCGTAGACAGGGACAAACGCGGGACATAACTCAACGTCCCGACAGACACCTCGTTCCACTCAGATAGATTCCCGGGAATTAGGGGTCATCAAGAGCGGGAGGTGTTGAGGCGTTATACATTTTTTAATAACGTACTTCAATATAGATTTTTATTCATTTCAGCTTCATTATTCACGCCATTCATTCATGTTAGTAATTAAAATAATTATAATTATAAATGTAAAAGTAAAATCTTAAGATAAGATACATTAAACCAAAGTTGAAGTTGTTGAATAGTATTAAGATAACAGAGAAATAAATGACAGTTTAGAATGAGATCATTTTAAAGTGAACCTATAATTAATCCAGATAATTATAAATCCATAGATCAAATATGTATATTATATTAGAAATTATCAAAAAATCTTTTTAGTACTTAACTATAAAATAAACAGTAAATTCTCGTAGACTAACAGTGTTCTTAATCAATCGTATTATTATGTTTTGGAAACTTGAGTATATTCAATAAAAAGCTATATGTAAAGATCAAACTTCTCACTACTGCCTTTAGGTAAACCTTCTCACTGAATATTGCCACTCGTAAAGTTTCAGGGGCACTTATGCTGAAAATTACGTAACAAGAAATAGCTCAAGAAACATTCTCCTCATAAAAACTCTCATGAGCAGAGCAACATTAATCATTAATGTCTCGTATGTCGACGCAAACACTTCTCCCATCAAAAGGGGGAGGACTGGTCGTTTAGGCTTTTGTGCCCTTTGAGACATTAATGTAAGGTACTCGTGTCTGAGTCGGTCTTGGTTAGTAACGAATTTGGATATTGTTGTGAAGAAAATTTGAGAATTGTGTTCGTATAGGGTTAAGAAATTATGTTTTCACATACATAGGAATACGGTACTTGAATAAATAATCTCAGTGAGTACTCTTATAATGTAAAGTAATAATGTAAAAGAATTCTTTTACGCTTTAAGTATGTTAAAGAGTTATGTATAAAAAATCAGTCTACCTTAGGTGGATATGCATTATTTTTTTATGGTAGAAGGAGGCAGACGAGCATATAGATTAATTAATTACTATATTAATATAATAACTTTGATCACTGATGTCCTAACTTATAATAATATTAATTTCAACATTGATTACAGTTTACAGTAATCATTAAAAATTAATAATCTAACATTAATAAAATCAATTACTATAACTATTTATACTCGTATTTGTATGGCTAACGGCCAGATATATTTCGCAAAGTGTTTCTGTCAATTTAACTACCCTATGTTCCACAAATAAATTTGAATTTGAATTTATGTGTAACTAACCTTCTGCGTGTTGACCTCGCGCGTCGAGATGCCCATCTTCTCGTGGTGGCGCAGCTGCACCGGATATATGATCTGGTAGTAGTGGGCTCCGATGTTTCGTACCAGCTCCTGGTTCTGTCTGAATTCGCGTAGCAGCCGCTCCACTTCTCCTGGAGACAAAAAAGTTATTTATGCACATCTTTCAGTAACATATTTCCTTTTTTAACAGGAATGGATGCAGATGACATCCTGCCCACATGGTTGTAAATGTCACCGCCGTGGACATTTGCAAATTCGTCAAGGAGTGTCGCACTGGCACTCAACATGGGTGGTTTTACTTGACATACTCGCTGCTCACCATAACACTGGATCCTGAGGATACACTATATCTAGGATATCAACAAACATAATAGGAAACAAGCCTTTAAATGGTCCTTCGAGCCAGATGTGGCCTTTGGATAAGTACTCCACGATGCCTCATAACATTTAAAATTAACATTTTACTCGTACATAACATGTTCATAACATTCAACATTAACATTTAACATTTTCGAGCACAAGCAAGGATGCTCAATAACAAACCCTACAAAGGGCATCCGGGGGTGTCCCTACGTTCATTATTTTGATCTGATGTCGGCATATATCGCGGATGTCCACGGGCGACAGTATCCACTTACCACCACCGTGGTGGATCGTATGCCTGTCTGCCGCCTTTTTTCTATAAAAAGGGTGGACACAGCTGCCCCGCTAACCTTATAACTTTCTATTCACAGTTTTCTGTCTATCAAGCTATATGACCTGTGACCTTTAACCTTTATTCTCTTTCGTGTTAGTTAGTGAATTTGATTCAAGTCACGCTTGACTAGTCAAATGTGTTTAATGTTAAATTTGTAGAAAGTTACGGTAAATTAAAAAAAAAACGATCAAATACGAGTTAGGCTCCAGTATTAAAGGGTAGAGGAGTATCTATCTATATTCAACTCACATTCGCGTGATTGTGAGAACAAATCCCCGGCCCGCAATACTAAGTTTTTATTAACGTACGGACTTTTAAAAATTATCACTAGCTCCAGAAATAAAAAAGAAAATCTGAAGTATATGATCCACCACACCACACTGGGCCTGCGTGGTGGATTAAGGCCAGAAACCCAGTCCCCCTAGTGGGGGGGCCTGTGCCCTGTGTTGGTACTTAATAGGCTGATACAAGTACAGGTATTAAAGGGTTCAAATTGTTGTAGTACTAGTAGAGTTGACTGGACGCGGGCCTTCTCGTGTACATTGTCTTGTGCATGAGGGATATATGGCCTTGACACACAGTTTCCAAGAGGCTTGGCGAGTCTACATTTATATAGGTGGTGTAGTTCTTCAGGGCTCATGGCAGCGGCTTTATTATCCATTAGTCGCCTTTTATAACAGGAGAGGAGATTGGTTCGGCGGTATCATAGGGCCATTTTTTTTTAGGTAGGTAGGTAGGATAGGTAATTAGTATAGGAACAAGCTACAGGAGTAATTTTGGCACCAATTGGAAGATATGGACCTCGATCAACTGTGGTTCCAAGAGGACGGTGCCACATTTCACACAACCGGAGAAACAATGACTTTATGTTTTTCTAAATTTAATCCGGCGCTCAATCTGGAGAGCTTTTATAAATTTGCACACCAATTCTTGTAAATGTGTTGTAAACCAAATCTATTGTTTACTTACATTGCAAGTGAATGAGGTTAAATTTCTGGGTGTAACTATTGACATGTATTTGAATTGGAAGAGTGAACTAGACAATATTGTAAATCATATTGGCTCAGCATGCTATGCCATCAGAAGTTTAAGAAACGAACTAGACACAAAACGACTAAAGGCTGTCTATCATGCGCTGGTGGAATCTAGATTAAGGTATAGCATCATGTTCTGGGGTAATAGCTATGATTACAACATGAAAGCCGCGTTCACAGTACAAAAAAAGAGTTATCAGGACAGTGGCTCGCATATCGCAAACTGACTCCTGTAAAGAACATTTCATAGACCTGGGAATACTGACGGCTCCAAGTTTATATATTTTAGTGATATTAACCGACTATGTCAAGCATTTAGATCTCTTAGAAACAGAGCATGAAAGAGTTACGAGGCAAGCTACCAGAAGAAAAGACGTTCCAGAGACAGATAAATCGAGACTCTTTATAGGGGAACACTTTGTGAAAGTGCAAGCCGTTAAACTGTTCAACCAGCTGCCATTACATTTAAAGTCAGTAACCAGTGTGATTGTCTTCAAACATGGTATAAAATCCTTTCTCCTTCAAAAATGCTATTACTCTGTAGAAGAATACTTTAAAGACAAAGAAAAAACAATAAAATAGAGTAGGCACATAATATTAATACTTAATAGGGACTTGCATATGAATTTAAACTTAGCTTTATAATTTATACCTAGTTTATAAGAAATTCCGACACAATATATGTGGGATTCAATTTTTCCATTGTAGAAAACGAAAATGAAACGAGTGGAACAACTTTCACTACTTGTAATTTGTTCTTTTGATTTTTAATAATTTTAACACAGTTCTAAGCAACCACTCCTCTCACCACCTAGCAGCCATCTTTCTTTTCTCTCTCTCTCTCTTCTCGCTCGCACACCTTCGTTCAGAAACATATTATTTTATGCAAGATTTTAATCCTACATATATATTGTTTGTGAAATAAATAAATAAATGATTTGATTTCATTTGATTATTCTTTAAAGCACCCGAGGAAACTGCCCGCGGCAAGATATTTCGCTCCGTTACTTTTAAAAATGTATGTTATGTATATTGGAAGGGAAAAAAATGTAAAAGCAATTTATGTACTTCCCGAATACTAAAGAAACATAACGTAATTTTGTTTAGCCGCTGGTCTTGCCGCGAATTATCATAATATATTCAATTGTATACTTCGGAACGGTTTATCCGGGCGTCTGGAGAGTCTTGTAAGAATTTCAAACTTCCTTTAAAGATTTATGGAAGTAACATTTCAATTCCGCGGTTTGACTAACACTATACAGACAAAGTCTTAAGACAGACTTTAAAATGTATCTATGAAACAACACAAGAGTTCTAGACGCAAATATGAATACCGTAAAATTCCTCAGGGCTTATGGTCATGGCTTATGGCTAGTCACCCTGCTTATGGTAGCGGCTTTGTGATCTCTTAGTCACCGTTTGCAATACTTAAAAGCCGGCTGACACCACACGATTATATGTATCTATATAAAACAATGTATCTGTGGCAAAACACAAGAAAAGACGCAAATATGAAAATTGTCATATTTTAAAGACATTTATGTCTGTCTAAGGCTTGTTTTATCTATTGTCTAATTTACACAAAGTTTCATAGTTGTTTAATTTATTTTAAGACTACCGTAAAATGTATTGCATTTCCCTATTTATTCTATTACCCCAATGTACGTACGTTTTCCGACAGTGAGTGAGATATGCCAGAATCCATTTCCATCTCATCCTATCCTATCTGGCCCTATTGTACCAAACGTTTCTCCAAATTAGCTCCTGAATCTCCAAAGGTAGGGCGCGCATCCAAGGACGTAACGACGTTCATCATTCTGGTCTGATTTTAGCATGTATCGCAGATATCCACGGACGACAGTATCCACTTAACATCAGGTGGACTGTCAGCTCGTCTGCCATCTTCTACCACAAATCAAATCTGAATGCTAGGAAACTGTAAATGAGCCATAAAGTGTATTGAACACAAGTTTAATTTAGTTTATTAATAGACTCTGATTAATCAATTATCAGTCTAATTGGATATAAGCTATAACGAAATGAACATCCAATAATAGACTAAGTATACAATAACATTCTATTATATAGATAATATTAGATTTATCATTAGATATGTTTCAGATCAAATATTGGATGAGATTAAATTCTCACTAATTATCTTTTTATTACATGCGCTTCCGTAATTTCAGTAGCTATTCTAGTTACCCATTATTTCAGCTTATTGATAAAGCCTTTGTTATATAAAGCCTAGAACTGTATCATTAAACTAATATTGGAAAATTGCTATTGCAGAATTACCTAGAAGAGAACATTTGTATAATGGGGAATGTTCTGAGGAGCTGTTCAATCTAAAGCCAGCTTCGGATTTCTACCATGGCATATTTTGTCATCGAAAAGTGGTACATCCGCATTTCCTTGACAAGAGCGTACAGTGCGCTCTTCAAGACTCTTTATACCAGGAACCCCGAATGAAATGCCAACTGAGGTTGTTCTACTGAGCTACGACATGTGGTTCTTCAAAAGATCTGTGAATTGGATCCATGGGCGGCGGTGGCCCACCTCGCCCGTCTGCCAAATGTTCTATATATATTTTTTCCCAATTTTTTTTCGCGATCTATTTTCCCAATACATAATCTAAAAATGAAGTTTTAAAATTGCAGAAGCAATATGCGTTGTAACACGTTTTGTCTAAAATATCGGTGTCTCAGAAACTATCGGGGTTATATAGATTTCGATTTATATTTAAATAAATAAATAAATCCATAAATCAATCCACAAATATTTGCAACTGCATTTGATTTTGAGAACATACCAGTAACAGTTTTATACATTGCAGTCACATATGCAACTTAATATCTACGTTTACTGGGATAATTATTTTAACAATTTTAAGAATTTGTGTACAGTATCATCAGGAAACTTTATACCCCAAACCCAAAAGTTATGGAATGAACTGCCAGCTGAGGTTTATCCGGTATGCTACGATCTGGTGCTGTGATGTGAACATGCCCCGTGGTATTCCAGGTGTCTACGGGCGGCGGTGACCACTTACCACTTTAAAAGAAATTTTATTTACGCAATAAAAACATTAAATTCTCTTTTTCCATCCAATGCCAATCGCTAAAACTCAATGGTTTTCACACACTATAGTATCTATTAAGTTTACTGATATAATAAGTATACTCATAGGTATACTGATATACTTAGTCACTGAGTGTACTCACTGATAAGTATATTGATACGTGTACCGATAAGTATAAGTTTACTGATAATTATAATATTTTCTTAGGTTTTCGCGATTACTATACATTGCAATTAAACAACTTTTAACGGTTTAGGTGACAGTCACCCCGTGACCACGTCCACTGCAAAGTGTTCGAAACGTCGGGATATAAATCATGTCAAATATACGCGATTTAAACCGTTAAAAGTTGTTTAATTGCAATGATAATTATAAGTTTACTGATATAACTTATAATAAGTTTACTGACGATACAACTAATTAGAAATCACATGCACGTCGACAAGTAAGCGCGCGCGGGTCGAAGTATGCAAGTACTGACATGTTACGATGCAAGTCAACACAGTTTACCATAGTCCAAAGGTCATTTTGATTTATGTGTGTTTTGATATAAGACAAAAAAAAAATAAGTGGGTAGGTATGTGTTGAAACAAAATTACTTTGATTTTTTTTGAGTATGTACTTAAATATTGTATTAAGCAAACATCCTGAAATATTTCTCATACTACAGTATCTATAAAGTAGTAAATAGCAATTGCCCCGTTGATCTGAGCTGTAATATGGCTTCTGAAATATCGCTAGTGGAGCATAAAGGCACAGAGTAAGAACCTCGTAAATCCAACAATAGGCGGCTAGATTGAAACTCATCTAGCTCATGAGTGCTACTTCACGAGGATGGACGGTTTAAATTAATATTAGAGCCCGTGGGGAGTTTTATAGGAGAAAGTGATATGGAAAGTCAAAGGTGAAAGAAAATTCTAGTTGAACCGATTTTTTGTAAACAAATTTCAACCCAGATAGATTTGAGGGGGGGGAGTGCACGCTCGACTGGCTACATTACCCTTCTCTCACAGAATACCACCTTGAAATGTACTGCATTTCCCAATTTATTTTATTTCCCTAATGTACGTATGTGTTTCGGTAGTGAGTGTGATGTTTCAGAGCCCATTCCCATCCTATCCCTCCGCATTTTCGTAACCCTTTCTCCAAATCCATTCCTATTTCTCCAAAGGTAAGCAGCGCTCCGGGGGCGTGCCAACGTTTGTCATTTTAGACTAATGTTGGCATGTATCGCGGGCATGTTTATGGGCGAAAATTCTTGTTTACGCCGCTCGAATACGTCTTGTATTTTCTTTGTATTTCTATGTCTCGCCAAACTCAATATAAGTTCACAAGTTTTTTTCACACAATTCGGTAACGATTTGGTAGATATTTGTGCCTTTTCCGATAATATAACAACACACTCGCGAATAGCGAGATTTGAACTTTCATCAATAGTTAATTTCATTTCACGGATGTTATAAAACCAAACTGTGAGTACTTGTTCATAGGAGGGAAGTTTTGACCCCGTTATTTGATGTCACCCATTTTCCGTTATTTGATGTCGGGGGACGTAGTCCCCTACTAAAAATATACCCTTTTTGGAACTGAGCAATTTCACTGACACGTTTATTGACTAAAAGCAGTAAGTTTACTGACGATTCAACTAACTGGAAATTAAGTATGAAAGTACTAACATGTATCGATGCAAGTCGCTTACCGTAGTCCAAAAGCCCTACAGTGCCTACAGTTTACCGTAGTCCAAAAGTCATGAAATTTGATTTACGTGTGTTTCGATGTAGTAAGACAAAAAAATAGGTGGGTATGCGTTAAAACAAAATTGCTTTGAATTTTTTGAGTGTTTAAATATCGTATTAAGTAAACATTCTGAAATATTTTAGATGATATCTTTGTTTGTGTCTTGTGGTATCGGCCGGCTATAGTATGGCACCCCCCCCCCCCCCCCCATCCCTCCACGTAAGTGTCGTTGAAGGCGACTAATCGATAACAAAGCGGCAACCACAAGCGCTGACGATTACACCACTTCTGAAACAGTGAAATAGCCAACTCGCTTGGCCAGTGTGGCGTTTTAGGGGCCATTCATTCCCCATGCACATGATAACGTGCATGAAGGGGCCCATGTCCAGCAGTGTATACCTAAAGGGCTGATTGCATATCATTGCATCTTTACTCTTATAGCTTAGGTATATAATTTTGTTTCATATCATATGATTTTCCTGCATGATGGGTGCGCGTATGCTTGTGTGTGTATATACGCGTGTGGGCGTATGTTTTTTAAGCTACATTGATCCGTATCATAATATAGATATGTCACTTTATACTAAGAAAGTCTACAATCTAAAGATTTAAAGTCCTTTTCAATGTATCTAAAATTTTGTACGAGCTCCTAAAATTTTAACTACGTTTCAGTCTGAGATTTTATAGCTTTCGATCAGACTCTTTGCTTAGCTGTAAAATTTCTGAGGGTGCAATGGAACGTATGAATGAATACTTTAGGAATATCGTTGAAAAATGGAAGATTTATAGCCTTATGAGTTAAGTCTATATATTATACAGTATATCAGGGAATCGATTTGCTATACATATTTTAAGGGTGTACAGTTATTTTTATCGACGGAAACACTATCCTAGCTACTCCTGACCCGCCTCTCCACTTGAAAGGTATAGAGGTACAGACCATCGATTACTTAAAAAAATATTAAAAAATACTGACGTAAATTACTTAAAAAAATAGCAAATATGGAATTTAATAAAAAGAAGCATATTTGGGGCCATCCTTAAATTACGTCACACGACTTTCATGATTTTTGGAGTCCCCCCCCCCCGTCCTTGTCACAGGTGGTCACATTTGTGTGACCCCCCCCCCTGCCCTGGTGTGACGTCACATATTTTGCAATTTTAAATTTAGAAATTATTAAATTAAAACAACCTTATAATAATATTGATAGAGTTGATTACCAACTTGAAAGTTTTTTAAACATTTTATTACATGATTACAATTTTAAAGGTTAGAGTTGATGTTTAGTTTTGATACTTTAGAGATTAATGCGACGTGACGTCACGAAGCTTATGACACATCCCCCCCCCCCATCTCACACGATGTTTCTGTATCAGGCGAGCCAATGTTATTATTGGGATGTTCTTTCTTCGGAAACCCGGAGATAATTAAAAAGGCTGTTTATCGTTCAAAGGTTTTTTACCGAACTCACTTGAAATACAAAGATGTCACAATGTTACAACTAAAGTTGTAAATTAGGATATTAACCAAAGCGACATCTCTTGGTACATTAAAGTAACTACATTAAAATGATCATTACAAACCATCTTAGCGTGCATCTAGTTGAACTAGACGGTACTCTTCGTGACAATGAAAATTTTTAAAAACCCGTGCTTAAGGAGAAGGTCAGTGGAGTCAGAGGAGTGGAATGAGAATCAGGACTAGATACCCCTGGGCTACGTTTTTCTTTTAGGAAAAAGGTGGCGTACAATCCACTTGGTGGTAAGTGGATAATGTAGCACATAGACATATGTGGTACGTTCGAAGTTCAGTCCAGAATGATAAGCGTTGGCGCTCCCCCAGATGCACTGTTACCATTGAAGATGTAAAAATGGATTTGGACAAAGGGTTGGGAAAATGGGGAGGGAGAGTAGAATAGGATGGGATAGGAATGGTCTCTGATATATCTCACTCATTATTGGAACACTTACGTATATTGGGAAAATAGGATAAAGTGTGAAATGCAGTACGTTTCAAGGCAGTCTTCTGTGAACGAGGTGTGTCTTTACAAACTTTAAAATCTTTCTATTTTTATTTAAACTCATAGCACTTAAATTTAATTATTACTTAATATACCTTGTCCAATTTCTAACGAGTTTGGAATTATAATTGCGAGAAATGTTCTTAAGTACTTAATTATTAAATTTAAACCGTGCATATAATTATTAATTCTAAAATTAAACTAAGTTTATGGTAGCGACATCTAATTTCAAACATTTTACAAATTAAAATTTACTTAAACTTTCAATACTTTTACAATTTTCTCCACTTCGTATATACCGATATATAAAACTTTGTCATACAATTATCAATAATAAATGACGCCGATCTAGTCGCGTTTCGACGAGGTAATTAATTTTGATTGGCAGCTCTGAGATATACCCTTTCATTGGCCCCTCAATACCACCCAATACCTACTCATAATAATTAGATAGTTCACACTGGATAGAATAGAAATGTAGCAAACGGTAGGAAATCATTGTGATATTATTTATAAACAGTGCTGTAATAATGAGCGCTCAGCGCTCGACGCTCGATCGCTGAGTGAGCGCTAATGAAGCCTTCAAGACTAGTATTAAACGCTCATGAGCGTTATAGTATTTAACGTTGACTTTTTGGCGGGAACTTTAGAAGTAAAGTTGAGTTTTTGTTTGACTATTGTAAAAAAAATATTAGGCGTTCTGTGGTTTAATAGTGATAATTTATTAAACTTCAAATTGTTTTTCGTGGTGTTTGTGATAATCAAATAAAAGCGTGATAATCAATTAAAAGTTTATTACGAAGAAAATCTTGACACTGGCAGAATGTGATAATTGCACCATTGCCATATATGAAGAAAAAAAGGTATTTAACGTATGTTAAAAGCAATTTATGTAAAGCATTTTCCCACATTCAACTCTGGAACTATTTAGTGATGCTTTAATAGGTGTAAATGATAGAATATTATAAAAAATATAAATTGGAATAAATAAAATATACAATAAATTAATAATAATAAATGCTTAAAATATACATATATTATAAATACTCGTATGTATATTGTAAACCAGCTTGTGCTCACGTCTACGTCCACATAAATTATAGCCTATGTATTAATCCGGATTACAATCTACCTATTTGCCAAGTTTCAACGAAATCGGTTCAGCCGTTTACACGTGATTGAGCAAACATCTAAACTTTACCTAAGTAATATTAGTAGGATTAAGATTATATACTGTTGTTTATCGTTATTGTGCTGGCAAGTAATAAGGGCTTACTTTGGCTCATTGACAGGTTAAATTACACCGCGAATTGATGGCGCGACTCTCGCGAAATGAGCCTTCACTTTCAGTTGGGTTATTTTGATTGAAGTCGGAGCAGACGAAGAATCTGACCTTTAAAGCGACTAAGGAATTGACATTCAGAATATTGGGTTGTTTTCTTGGATTTCAGGAATAATTAATAGATTTTATTAATTGATTCTGCCTTCTTCGAATGCTTTAGTATTTAAGCTATTTGCAGTTGTATTAGCCTATAACGTCTCACTGCAGGGCATAGGCCTCGCCTAATAAATGACTGCGGTTGCGGGCCGTAATTCACCGCGCGCGCTAAGTGCGGATTGGAGATCACATACTACAGATTTTTTAAATTTCTGGGTCATGCCGGTTTCCTCACTATGTTTTCCCTGACAATTTTTAAAAATCCGTCGGTGTTACGGGCCGAGGATATTAATGTGAGTCGAGTATAGAGACCCCTAGGCTATCACCGCCCTATTTTATACTATAAAGTAACTAAATGTCCCGATACCATTATTAGGGGAGGGTTTTTTTTATAGACTAGTGGGCGGGCGAGCTAGCGGTCCAACGTGATGGTAAGTGTTACCACCGCCCATGGACACCTACATCACCAGGGGGTGTACGGGCGCGCCGCCGAACTTGCAAAATCCTATTCACAGCTCTCTTGAAGAACTCCATATCGTAGCTTAATGGAAAGGCCTCCTGAGGCAGTTCGTTGCACAGCCTACGGGTTCGCGGTATAAAATAATTTATGGCCCGAACAGTGTGCGACACCTCCGTATCGAGGAAATGCGGATGGACCGCACTTCTGTGACTGGAGGTGCGGTTGTAGAAACTCGAGGTGGGAATTATATTAGACAATTCTTCAGAGCATTCCCCATTGTACAGGCGGTAGAACACATAGAGAGATGCAACGTCTCTCCTAATACTGAAGGATTCTAAACCGCCCGTGAGAGTGGGATCGTCGACAGAACAGCAGGTCGTTGGATGGCCTCAAATGGGTCCAATTGGTATTTCGGTGCACCGGCCCAGAGATGAGAGCAATATTCCATATGGGGCGTCACCTGAGCTTTGTAAAGCATAAGGAGTTGCCCAGGGATTTGCCGCTTCGCTCTGTTCAGCACACCGAGCTTTTTGGAGGCCATTTTGGCCTTATTTTCCAGATGACCCCTAAATTGGACTTTGCTGGAGATGTCGACACCAAGGATCCCGATACTCTCCGAGATCTTAATAGGTATGCCATTGAGGCCATTGAGTTTAAATGTGAATAGGGAAAAAAAGGTAGGGACGGAGAGGGAGATGGTTGCATGTGGATCAAAGGACAAAACACGGAGCAGAGAAAAACTAGGCCACAAAGGTTGTGTGACTTGCTGGCGCGGGGTACGGAAGGGCCCTCGGTCCCCCCTGAGGGCAGCAGTCGGGTTCCACTCCGGTCTCCTTCGGCACAACTGCTGCCTCAAGGGACTTTTCGCGTGCTGTGGGACAGCCTCCTGGGATGGAGATTAAAGAGAGATCCCCGGGTTCGGGCCCCCAACAACCCGCGGGAGTCCAGCGGACAACCGTTTCACCTGGTCTCCCCGATCCCCGCGCCACCACGTCACGCCTATGCGCCTGTAATTCCCTGCAACCGCTGGTCCTCCTTTCCACACGCAACAATCTCCCTCTCGGGACGGCTTCTTCCGCGCACCGCCGAAACACAATGCGGGCCTCGTGGTTAATATGGCACCATTATGGCGGCGGACTCCGACGAAAGGGTGGTAGCTTTGCCGACGAAGTAACCCTCCCACCGCAAGAAAGGGAGCGCCATTGCCTCGTTAATTAATAGCAGGGTGCACCACTAGCAGGTGAGGTTGGCTTAGGCTCCAAAGATGGTAGGTGAGCCTCTTACACCCCAGGGTGTAGTATAAAGTACATGTGATACAGAGCGCAAAACAACAATTTTTGAAGTTTTTGTCTGTCTGTCTGTCTGTCTGTCCGTCTGTCTGTTTGAGTAGGTATTATACAAAAACCACTGGAGAGATTTTAATGAAACTTGTCACAGTTGTAACTTATATGATGAGTTAAAGTTTAGGATATTTTTTATCCAGATTAATTATAAAGTTCCCACGGGAATCGCAAGTTCCACTAATAGTTAAATATTAGTCAAATAGCCAGTAACACAAAAGAAAACATTTGCAGGTCAAAGGACTTATAGCTTGGATAAGTCAATGAACAAAATTACAAACTTATTTTGCAAATATATCCGAAATTGGAAGAACATTCTCAATAAATTATTCTTAATTGGCGATTTGCAATTTCCAATATCAATTTTTAGATAGGTGTAACGAGGAGTTAGCACCTAATCACAATTCAGTCGACTCTGGTTGGAGTAGGCTCTGAATACCATATGAGAAGTGGATGTAATTGATTATTTTACACGAGTTTATGAATCGACCATCTGTGCTCGCGAGCTCGTGAAGGCCCGCCCATTCATGGATTTTACACAGGGGGAATTTTCAGGCAAATAGGGAATTGTCAGGAATTCTCACTATGTTTTCCATCACCGCCGAATTAGTGATAATTGAAAAATCCTTATTTAAGACGAAACTTAAGTGGTACGGGCTGAGGATTTTAACTCATGATTCTACTTCTAAGTCGAATCAACTCCGATGCCATTACCGCTTTTAGGTTTTATACGTATGAAACCAAGCCTCACTATTTATACCTTGTTTTAAATACCTATTGAAAATAAAAAAAATAGTATTTCTACCTAAATGTCCTCCTGCTATTAAATGGAAGACAAAATATTTTTTGATTGTGCCGTTTTAAACTTTGTTCACTAGTGAGACCTTTTTTGTTCCAGTAGTTCAGTCAATAAAACATAACAGCTTCAATTGAATTACTGGAAAAGAAAAATGTCACTTACGTATTTTTTTTTGATAGTGAGTGAAATATGCCAGAGCCCATTTTCGTCCCATAGTATCCTAACCCTGTCCATTTTCCAAATCCTTTTTCAAATCCATTCCTAAATTTCCAAAGGTAAGCGCATCATTCCGGACAGTCATTCGGGACTGATGTAACCAGATACCGCGCATGACCATGATGGGCGACAGCATTCACTTACCAGTCGTTTTTTTTAAATAATTTATTTGGACACTGGAATAGTCATTGGTCTACACACAGCAAATAGTAAACAGAATTGTTTTTCTCACGTGTTTGTCTAGTCCTCTCGAAGAGAGCGTCGCCCGGTATAGTGATAATAGATTTACTGAGGACAGAGTTGGACTCCTTGGTGGAACAGTCTCACGCTTTTATTTAATTATCACAAACATTATGCACTAACACTGGATACTTTGAAATTTAATAAGCTATCACTATTAAACCACAATACACATTTTTTACAATAATCAGACAAAACTCAACTTCTCTTGTCGGGTTCCCATCAAAATGTCCTTACCACTAATTGAACTTGTCTGCTTATTCTTTCCACGAAAAACATCATAATTCCAATTGGTGAAGCAAAATTAAATTTACTCTTAAAGTAGAGCGAGCAATCTCGTATTCTAACAATCTTACCCAGAATTTCACATCACCTTTTTGACTTTTTCTCTTTATCTTCCGCGCACTTCTGGGAGGCGACCGTACAAGTGCCGTTAGAATATTTAAAGGAGCGTAAAGTTAATTGGAGTGTGTTTTTTGATACCTTGGATTTTGTCTCGCTAATTACTTGTAGGAGCTTCTTGAGATTTAATGAGATGAGAGATTGCTTATGCCAGATATTCTCTGCATTTTTTATAAAAAAGAAATCTTATTAGCGACGCTCGTTCGTTTGTGTTTTCTTTGCTTAATTCATTTCTGATTAGCATACTTCGAACATAAATAGTAAGAAAATTAAAAATTAAATTAAAAATATAAACATTAATATAAAAAAGCTATTTGTCCTCAAGAACCAGTAAGCTGAAGCGACAATGGACACGTCAGAAATATTTACTTGTCGTTCCAATCTAAATTTTAAGTGTGTATGAAATTATTGTATTTACAATTTATCTATGTATGTATGTACCTACAACTTATTGTATTGTATGTATTATTGCAGGGGGGAGCGCACGCTGCATTCACACAGCCACTGGGCACACTCGACTGGCCTCGTTACCCCTCTCTCACAGAAGACTACTTTGAAATGTACTGCATTTCTCATTTTATTGTATTTCCCCAATGTACGTAAGTGTACCGGTTGTGAGTGAGATATGCCAGAGCCCATTTCCATCCCACCCTAAACCTACCAATGTTCCAAATCCATTCCTTAATCTGCAACGGTAGGCAGCGTATCCGGGGCGTGCCAACGTTTGTCATTCTGGACTGATGTTGGCATATGTATATCGCGGATGTCTATGGACGACAATATCCACTTACCATCAGGTGGACTGTATGCTCGCCTGCCGCCGTTGCGCAATAAAAAAAAAATAAAAACTATGTTTAAAGTATGATTTCACGTGAGCTGCTTGTAAAATGTTTTGTTTAAGTTTGTCGCAAAAATTTTGCAAATAAACTAAGCGGTAAGGAATCTGCATTGTAACTTTACTGCCTTTGTATCTCATGTCACCTATCAAATAATACACTTATTTGTTATTGTTATTATAAGAGATATAAATGTATATAAAGAACACGAAGAAAAGAAAGAACACGAGATATAAAGAACACGTCTTCCCAATCCTTTATCGGTCCTGCTAGAGAGCAGGACCGTTAAAGGATTGGGAAGACGTGTTCTTGGATGGAGACTACATGCCGCGTAGTGTCGAGCGACCTCTAGCCAGGTGCATCGAATACTTTCACGGGGCTAAATGAGAACACTTCCATGGCGAAGTGGCAGGATAAGAAGAGCCGGTGATCGTATATGGTGGAAAGCCTTAGGAGAGGCTTACATGCAGCGACATAGGCAAACAGTACTTAGTAGTAGCAGGTTTGTTGTATTTGTAGATACGAGTATGTTATGTCATAATACGTAGTGATAGCACAATCGGTCTATCTCACACACGCGCCTGATTGCATATCGGATTTTCTGGAAGAAGTCATTTCGGTAAACTTTTTCTAAATCCTTTTTTATATAATTTATATGTATGCACAATAAAGATATATACTCACAAACGCTATTTACTGTCGCTTAAAATTCTAACCAGATTGAAGTTATAATTTGAAAGGAAAATAACAAGAAATTGGAAACAATCATTATATTAAGTTACGATAATATTCTGTAAAGGTTTTGTGATATTGGAGTGATTAGTATTGTTGCCCGCGACCTTCCGTCCAATTTATTGTAAACAAAAAAACTCATAAACATACACAGGAAGGAGATTCCGTCAACAAAAATTCTGCTCGACAATGACAACTCATTATAGACGGAGCAAGTTACGGGAAAACTGCAATAACCGGGCCGAGAGCGAAGTCCCGGTTACCGGGGATCGTAATTTGGGACAACCGGGACAGTATAAAGACCAAATAGTAGTTTATTGTCATAAAAAATACTTTTTTTTTAATTACTGATTATTACATTTAAAATAATACACTTTATTTAGCTACATCGGCACCACAAAAACCTTTAAGTTTTGAACGTGACGTGGAATCGCTCTCAGTTTTTACTATAACTATGTGTATGTATGTTTATATATAAATGAGTATATAAGTATATCTGTGTGTGACTGTTTGTGGTGTATGTTGTGTGTGTGTGTGTGTGTGTGTGTGTGTGTGTGTGTGTGCGATATCTCTTTTTACGCACACAAACACATCGCTCGCGTCACAAGGAAATCACGGAATTTTTCAAACAATTAAATTAATCTGACGAGCGATTAGCGTAGTTAGTAGTGCTGTGCTGTTTAAAGATTAATGTTTGTTCGAGTCTGGATGGTGTGTTCGTCTTTGTATGTGTCTTTGGACCCACGACACAAGGAATCCTAAGTGCAAGCCATTGAGTCTGGTATCATTTATTTATTAAAAAATATACAGTTGTGTGGAACACACCGTAGAAATAAGTTTACAAGAATCCCGTCCTATCCCATCTCTCCCCATTTTGCCAACCTGTTCTTCAAATCAATTCCTACATCTTAAAAGTTACGCAGCGCACCCGGATACGCTTTTGGGATGGCGTGCCAGAGTTTGTCACTTTAAACTGATGTTGGCATGAATAGCGGATGTCCATGGGCGACAGTATCCATTTACCATCAGGTGAATCGTCTGCTCGTCTGTCGCCTTCTTACTGTAGGAACAAAATACGACACATACGTGTGTCATAAGTGAATGAAGACGAGTAAAGAGTATAATTGAATAAACGTATCTCAGATATCCATAGATCAGATAGCCGGTGAGTTCTGGTCTGTACGTTTGACACCTTTCACTAGAAAATACACCATAAAAGGCTGACGTGTTATAATACTGGAGTCATGAACATTCGCGGTATATGCCAACTTCAGTCCAAAATGACAAACCTTGGCACGACCCCGGATATGCTGCCTACCTTTTGAGATGAAGGAATGGATTTGAAGACGGGATTGGGAAATTGGGGAGGCATGGGACGGAATGGGATGGGAATGAGCATATCTCATTCACTATCGAAACACGTACCTACATTGGGGAATAGGGTAAAATGGGAAACATTTCAAGGTAGTCTTCTGTTAGAGAGGGGTAACGAGGCCAGGCGAGTGCGCCCAGCGGTGGTTGGATTGCAGCACGCACCCTTCCGCTCATAGGTACTTAGTACCTAGTTAAATAGGTAAGGTCAGAGAATCTAAGTAACAACTGACAGCTCGTACATAGCTTCCCGATTTATTTCAGTTCTATTTATATATATAGTTCTACTTAAAATATTCTCCTCAACTAGGTTACCCATATGAACAAAATTAATTTTATGTACTTTTTGTGCGATTGATTCCTATGGTTCAACGTTACGGGTAGTCGTGAAAAAAGTAATAAAAACAAAAGAATACCTCAATTTTGAGCGTAACTTCAAGTAGCGTTACTGTTTTCCTTAATTATTGTGTGTCCAGGGAGACGGAACTCGGTGTAATACCGCATTCATTGTACCTTCGCAATTGGAGCGTGTGAGCGGCCATCTTGCCATTCATCGCTACCTCGTTTCGGACAAGCAAATTAGCGATTTGGGATTATATAGAGATGGGGAGAATTGTTCATTTCTAATTGGACCATTTTTAGAAGTGCCTATTTAAAATAACTTGCTTTATTGCGGACATCTGTCATATCTTTGTCAGATTTAGTTGGTTCTGTAATTGGGAACAAATATTCTTCTGTAGCTAAGGCTAAGAAGGCATTTTGAGTTATAATCTATATATATAAAAGAGGATGTTGGTATATCTGATGTTAATAGACTTCGACACCGTTTGACCGATCACCATGAAAGTTGGCACATATATGTATCTTTTCATGGGAAGGTTTTTATGTTATCGACTTTGTTGTAACTCGCCACTACATGGCGCTGCAGCACATCAACTTCTATACCGTTCAACCAATCGCCATGAAAATTGGTATACATAGGTATTTGAGCACGGAGAATATTTTCGAACTATCTACTTTGTTGTAACTCACCACTAGATGGCGCTGCAGCACATAAACTTCTATACCGTTCAACCAATCGCCATGAAAATTGGTAGACATAGCTACTAGAGCACGGAGAATATTTTCGAGCTATCGACTTTGTTGTAACTCGCCACTAGATGGCGCTGCAGCACATGAACTTCTATACCGTTCAACCGATCGCAAAAATCATATCGACGGAAAAACAGAATAATTTGTGATTTTATACACAGAGGTGAATTAATATATACAGGCAGGACAACGTCTGCCGGGTACAGCTAGTAATGAATCAAGGGCGACTTATTTAAACTAATAACCCAACGAACTGTTAAAACATGAAAGGTACCTAATGTAAAAAATAATCTAATGTATTTTATCCTGTTTATAGATCGAATAATTGATGGTACTTATGAAATGAATTATTATTAATTTTTAATAATAATTCTAATAATTCCCCTCCAGCGGGTGTCATAAAAGGCGACTGAGGGATAACATAGTGACTGAAAACCCCGAGGAACTCGTTAATCCACTTGACCAGCGTGGCATTTCAAGCCCACACATTCCTTATACACAAAATAATGTGCGTGAAGGGGCCAATTTTTTTTTTAATAGAAAAAGGCGGCAGACGAGCATACAGTCCACCTGATGGTAAGTGGATACTGTCGTCCATAGACAGTATCCATAAGAGAGAGGATGGAATGGAAGTGGACTCTGGCATATCTCACTGACTACCGAAACACGTACGTACATTGGGGAGATACGATAAAGTAGGAAATGCAGTAAATTTCATGGTAGTCTTCTGTGAGAGAGGGGTAACGTGGCCAATCGAGTGCGCCCAGCGGCTGTGGGAATGCAGCGTGTACTCTTCCCCTACCAATGCCCATGTCCTGCGGTGGACAAATAAAGAAGCGCTGGTTACGATTACGGTTAATAACAAAACAAGTTTGTAGTGGTATGCGACATGACACATGGGAATTTTGCTTGCAATTATCAACAATGTAGTTTTAACCGAAAATTCTCTTTTTATTTTTGTTTGTATTGTATCAGTTAGGATCATCATCATCACTTGATCAGTTTTTATACTAAAATAATTATTAATTAATTCTAAAGCAGCTGCTGCACCATAATGATCGAAAACACTTAAATCAAACATTGGATCAAAGGGATACCCGACTAAATTCGAAAGTTTAACGTCGCTCGTTAAAGTTACTAATCTGCTGTGGCAACACAAATGATAGGATTATAGGTGCCCGACACTGAGGGTATTGCAAACAAATTCCTAAACTCAGTTTTGAAAACTAATCGGTAACTAAGTTAATCTTTAAGTTGATGGTAGTCATCAATTTTGTTATAGACATTACAGAAAATTACTAAAATTTGATTAAAGTATTAGATTACTGTAATAAATTAATCGATAAACATTGTTTTTTTATTTCAATTCAATTTATTTATTTGTAATAAACATAATTAACACTAATTATATTGAGCCAAACTATATATTCGGAGCCAATAGCTCATCCAATTATAGGTCCTATTTTAAGATACCTAAACCACCGACAGATGTCAGTGTGCGTTAATGAAGTACCTTGTGGGCACAAATGTAATATGTACATATATTTTATTCAAGAATTATCCAACAAAAGTTCTGTGCAATCATAATCAAATTTATTGAGAAAGACATTTATGTTTGTTTTAATTTTGTAATAGTTATAACGTGTAAATATTTACATTGGGGAAATAGGATAGAGAAGAAAATGCAGCACGTATAAAATTGTCTTGATCTGTCGAGTGCGCCCAGTGGCTGTGGGATTGTAGCTTGCACCCTTCTCGTACAAATTTAAGAACTGATAACTACCGTACCGAAAAATATTGTTGGTAGTAAATCTCTCCCAAGTCTCGCTATCACACGCGACCATCCACTATTCTCATCATGCTGCTTCCGGAGATTTTCTAAATAATTTCTGAGCTAACTGAATTATTTATGGGAGCACAAACTGTGCTGTCTTTCCCGCCTTAACATTACATGTTAATTTGTAACGTTTGCTTCCAAGGTAGTGTACTAATTAAGCAATTTATCAAAACTCGCTTGCCGCTGACAAAACACATTGTGAGTTCCAAAACGTATCTAGGACAAAGGGTTCCAGTATTACCTGACCTGCCCTGGTTTGAGTAAACTCTTTACTGAAAGGCGGTAGTTCATGAAGCGGTGTCAGACGAGGTGTCAGGAGAAAGTGGATGGTACCACCCGCAGCGCTGTTTTAGCTAAGTTGTGTTGATGTATGTATTTTTGACGGTACGCCATCTGTTTAGTTAATTACGTAGAGATTTCTATCGCAGTTTTCTTCTGTATATTTATTTTCTGATTTAATAATTCTATTACTTTGTACAAAAGTTAATAATAAAATTAATTATCTTTAGTCGATCGTTCAAGTTTTGATTATATTCACTTTGTTGTAAACATTTTACATAAAATTGATATCAGCTCTTTTAAATGAGACGTTCGAACATCATTTTAAGGTACCTAGTGGTTTACATTTGTTGAAAATACTTTTGGAAATTTCAAATCAAATTCTTTATTTCCTGAATGTGGGTACACGCATAAGTTATCAATATTTTAATACTAATAATAATGCCGTACTCAATGACCCACACTAGGATTCCTAGGTGTCGTGGGTATACATAGACACGTTCAGACCCGAACGAAGATTTGTCTTTAAACAACTGCCCATGTCCAGTAGTGGGGCAAGGGCCGATTGCATTACATTGAATTGTATTAAAGAGACTATGGTGCCCAAGTGACTATGGAACTTAGTATCGGTGCAAATATTGTTGTGCCAAGATGAATACTACTCTCTTATGTAGGAATTAATATATACTTTCAAGAAAAATAAACAGGATTTACATAATTTGCCGGGTTTCATTAAAATAGATGGGTAAACTTCGAAAGTTTAAATATTAAAACACATCGTTTTCCTTTTAGTAAATAGGTAAACTAAGACTTAAGATTTGATTAAGACTTAAGACTTAATTAAGACACATGACTAAGAGAAATAACTCAGACAGCGTAACAATAATAATTTGTAATGTCATGCGCCGGCCACCGACAAGCACGACAAGTGACATTTCAGTGTTGCCAAAAATATTATACAGAAATCGATTTTTTTATACAGTAAAACATCCAACAACAATACACAATAGAAAGAATTTTAAAGGTATTTCTTTTGTTTTATCCGGCAAATGTGAGACTCCACACTACAAAATCATTATAATTAAAAACAGGAATTATTCATATCCTGAACTTGTGGCACAACTTAGATTCAAACGATACTGCTCATGGACAATCCCCTTTAATATGTTCACGTCCTTTAGTATTATAATTTCACATAATTTTAACTGTTATTGCGTCTAACCCGCCATCTCTACATAATCTAAATGTTGACTGCGCGATAATGCTTCAAAGCACTAAGTCCGCCTTGTGTCACTTATTTTTTTTTTTTTCAGTTTAATTCACCATTATATGAAGGACACATAATTCTAGTAAAACCCCCTCCCTCCTCACACTACTTTGTCTCACACAAGAGAATATTCCCCACACACTAACTTAGTACTTAAACATACTCTGGATATTACAAAATGATTTATCGTCGCACATAACGTGAAGGGAAGCATTATTATTTAATAATTACTCGCGGAACCTCAGCACTTTGTTTCGAAAATTACTTGGCGATGAATAGCGAGAACTGTGCCGCTATGTGGCGCTGGAACGCGATTTTTCATTAATACGTTACCTTATAATATAAATGATATTTTGGATCGGTGAGTATGCGCTTTGTTAGCTGACAGCTTATAAATAGTTCACGCGATGGCTGACAATATTTTACAGGGGTTTTATTTAACAGGGGTTTATTTCAAACAGAAAAAAAATATATAATTTGTCTTTTGAAGATTATTTCGAAAAATATAGATCTTGAGAAAACACAATAAGCTATTTCGCAGGGTTTCTTTCTTAATCTGGGGTCCATGGATCCCAGAGGGGTCCGTGGCAGGAGTGCTAGAGGGTCCATGTCAGATATGAAGACAATAAATACTGCGCGTGATCCATCTAAAAATGTAGGTAGGTACCTATCACTCGCTCGCTTGTCACCGCTACGCAGTGAAGGAGCTACATCTCACTGACAACCGTCACGCGCTAATCTTTACTTTCTCTGTGGTAATAAATAAGTTTTTTTTTTTTTAAAATGCCTTGTTTTCTTTCCCTACAATTAAGTTTGGAAGGGTTCCGTCAGATTTTTTAAATTTTGAAAGTGGTCCGTGACTACAAAAAGGTTAAGAAACCCTGCTATATATAAAAAGAAAGATATAAAATAACGTCATTTTACGTTAATTGAAAATTGGAATTGAATTGAAAATTATAGAAAACATAGTTTTTTTAGGGAGCGCAATATTGTAATAAGCTACCTAGATATATAAAAAAATACTGTGTTTCGTTAATATGTTATAATGTAAGTGGTATTATGGATCGGCGAGTATGCACTTTGTTAGCTGACTGACGTGGTCGTTGATATTTCACGCAATGGTTGACGAAATAATTATTTAACAAGTGGGCTTATTTATGATTAAAAATGTTTAAAAATGAAAATTGCAATTAAATCTTTTAATATCATTTAGGTGAATATATTGTAGTTTTTGAGACAGCTATTTAGAGGTATAAAATATTGTGAATACCTTGATACGTCCGCGCGTTGTTTTAAAGTGACGATGTATTTTAACAACGGTTTATTTTTAATCGATTTTAGAATGAAAATTGCAATTGTGTTTTTGTATATCATTTAGTATGTGAAAACAAGAAGAAACAAGAAGTGATTTGTTGTTATATGAGTACATAGAGCCCTAAAACGCCTTGATAAGGGCGATGATTCAATGACAAATAAATCAGGACACCCCAAAGCTATCAGAAACAGGGAACAACAGCAATAACATCATCATAGTTGTTTAATTACCTTCCCACTGTACCTGTTCGCGCAATAAATCGTGTTGCGTACAGTCAGCCCCGTGTTAGAGTGGAGGTAGAATGGGTTTTCATGGTTGACGAAGTGTTTTGAAATTCTGTATTATTGGTAGAAACTTTACTCACTGGCCTCAATTTTTCATAATTCCTGTCCCATATATTATTACAGCAAAGTATTGTGTTGAATTCTGTAGATGATACCATTAATGATGTGTTTAATTAGGCGATGAGTTTGCTATAAAGGAAGACATTATTATTTTGGAAATGGAATTTAAATACGTAAAAGTAAAATTATAGAAGATTGTTAGAAATATATGAATTTTATAACAACTAGATCGTTTGAAGATTATCTCGAAGTTGTAATGGCAATTTGAGCAGCTCGATGAGTTCCAGTGTCGCAATAATACATCGAAACGCTTGTGAGTGAACCAAGCGCTATCCTCGTACAAAGGTTGAAATGTTTGTGGGAGTGATCCCAGTGACAGCGATGACGATACTGTAACGGGGTGAAGAGATTTAATCTCCATTTCATAAAAACCCGGAGTATGTGTATCCACCAATTCTCACTGGACCCGCGTGATGGAATTACGGCCCGAGAGCCCCTGTGATTTATTAGGGGAGGCCTGTGCCCTGCAATGGGACATTAAAGGCTGATACGATACACGTACTAAAGTATATGTACAGCAACATTATACTTGCAACATTGCTTTTTGTATGTTGAATGTGGCAGACGGGCATGCGGCCCACGTGGACCGTGGACATGGGGGGGGGGGGGGGGTGCACTGTCGGCCTTGTAAATTAATATTCATAGCTTTCTTGAAGACCCCATCTCGTAGCGTAGCGGAAGAACCTCAGCTTGCAATCCATTCTCCAACTTTTGGGTTCGCGGTATAAAGTGTGCGGTATACCGCACCGTGCGCAGCGACTGTTTGTCAAGGAAGTACGGATTAACCACACGATGAAGACAGGAATTGCGATGGTAGAAACCCGAAGTTGAAATGTTTGTACATTTCAAGTCACATTTCATTTCACATAATACATAAATTAAATGTGTTTAGAGCTATGTTTAGAGCTTGGTTATGAAAGAAGAAATTTTATAAGCTGTATATTTATTGATTTAATTATTTAGGTAAATGTACGAGTAAATATAGTCTACTCTTCATAAAATTGTTACTATCAATATCAAAGTCCTGTACAGAACGATGTATAAATATAATACATATATATATAAGGTAATCAACACAAGTTAACCAGAAGAAAAAAAAAAACATTAAATTTTCTGTTGATATTTACAATGCAATCTGAAAAATATCTATGTCGATCTCATTGAATATTTAATTATAAGCTGCAAACATTTATACTAATATTAAAAGTAACTTTTAATTTCCATAATTTTAACTTTAATTTTAACGATAATTCATTAAATTTTTGCTTGCGCTTCGCGTCCGCTCCTCTCCCCTCTAACAAAGCGGCCATACCCTTCTAACACGCCCGAAGCATCGCGCAGATGACGCGTGCATTATGCATGGCGCTGTATTTAGCGATAGTGGGGCGCTTGCGATGCACGGCCCGCATATTATGCAAGTGTGCATATGTGATACGTTATTGTTATTCATATGGAAGGGCTTTGTGGCGGCTTCGCTGTATTATCGTTCAATGTTGGGGTATAGAAACTGTTTAATAAGGAAACTATGGTGGTTATAAGGTTTATAATCAAGAATAATAATAATAATAACGCCAACATCACTGGCCCACACAAAGATTCCCTGTGTCATGGGTCCAGAGACATATACAAAAACGAGCACACCAACCAGACCCGAAGAACCATTCTTTTTTAAACAAACGTATGTTCGACCGCGAGTTGAATCTATTAAACCTTTCATACAGCAAGCAGATGCACTATCAACTGGGTTAACCAATGGGTTATGGGTCTCCCCATAATGATTGTCAATTTCTATTAATTTGTATATATATATATACACATGCACATTGTTTCGTGAATGAGCCTATTCAATAGCAATTCAATTCAAGTCTATTCAAGTTCTAGTCAATAGCCGGCCGACAGCAAACGGCACCCTTACTGATAATGTGACGACAATAATTTGTTGTGTTTTAGAGTATTAAAACATAAGTACAACTGGACCGGAAAATGGGGAGGGTAATGTGTATCGCACGCGCCCCAGAAAGGGTAGAAGTGTTAAATGGAGAGAGATGTAAGAAATTTGTAGGGAGTCAAGAAAATGCGTGCCGGAAACAACCCACGCAAGTACGGCGCGCGTCTCCCACGATTCGGTCCTTACAAGAGCATGGCAGAGCCATGGGTGGGGGAGGGAGGGTCTATTGTTTGACTATTCAAATTTTTGAAACACCTATAGGTAAATTAGTATAACAAAAAATAAAATACTCCGCGAATAAGGTTTCATACAATTAGTTGCTATTTACATAATAGTCAAAAGAGGGTAGCAAAAATAGAATAAAGCTATTCCAAATCTTGCTTTTGTTTTTATTTCTTATTGGAATTAACATCATTAATGGAATTCCGAGAACACTGAAGATCTATTTCGTAGAGTTTTAGCTTAAAATTTTCCACTAACAGGACAATTTATCATTGAATAATACAAGAATTAATTTGACTTCTTGCATTGAATCTACAGGGACAAAAGAAAATTCTTTGAATTTGCGAATAAAGATGTTTTAATATACTACTTCTTTAGATGGGCCTCATATATGCGTATATACGTGTACATGTAGGTACGTGCCTACATGTATAAGTAGATCACCTCGTTTATAGATCAGAAGGAAACCAAAAAAATCCAATATTTTAATTAAAGGATTGTACGAAATAAATAGAACTTAATCTAACCTTATTTTGTTATGATACCTTATTATGGTTTTTTTATGGACGAAGGCGGCAGACGAGCATACAGTCCACCTGATGGTAAGTGGATACTGTCGTCCATAGACATCCGCGATACATGCAAACATTAGTCCAAAATCACAAACGTTGGCATGCCCCCGGATTTGGATTTGGAGAAAGGGTTGGGAAAATGGGGAGGGATAGGATGTGATGGGAATGGGCTCTGGCACATCTCACTCGCTACCGAAACACGTACGTACGTGTTTCGGTAGCGAGTGAGATGTGCGTATTGGGGAAATACGATAAAGTGGGAAATGCAGTACATTTCAAGGTAGTCTTTTGTGAAAGAAGGGTAACGTTGCCAGTCGAGCACGCCTAGCGGCTGTTGTATTGCAGCGTGCACTCTCCCCCTCATTAAACTTATGTAATCGAAACAATAATCTTTTAGTGCTGTAAACGTTATCCCTTCTGTGATAAACGTATGGATAGTTAAAATATTTATACTATTACTATAGAATACAGAATAATACTATTGCTTGAACTCTGGCCGTCACACAACGTTGTGCGTGGATTGGATTGTACATTCAATGTCATATTTTTTTAAAGTCCGGTTATACTCAATAAATATAAAAATTGTCCCATAATCTACGATATATAAAATAAAAATGACACATATTTCATGTATAACCATACATTTGTTTGTGGTGGACCTAAGTCACATACTAAAAATGATGATCTCCTTTCAGTACCATTTGTAACATCTTTCACCTCTTTTCACCTGTTATTATCACATTGAATGAATAAATGATTAAAGTTATTACATGTTATTATAATGTTGAGAAATACTTAAATGACATAGAACTCTCCAATGATTCATATATTTTGTTATTCATTGTTGTGGGTATATATAATTTTTATTAATTGTTGTAGGTATATATATTTATTATTCGTTGTTGTAGGTATATATAATTTTTATTCATTGTTGTAGGTATTAATTTTTATTCATTGTTGTAGGTATATATAATTTTTATTTATTGTTATGCTTATTGTATGACATTGTTTGTACTAGTGGCGACTTATTTATTTTAAACGGCCAAGCTATATACAACTTCTCAGATTCAATATTTGTAATGTAATTATTTGTTTCATATGTAACGTGGTAGGTATTTAATATAGATCAATTTAAATATTTGCACGCCGGTGAAGGCTAAATGTGTAGGTCATATTATATTTTGCCATCTATATTGTCATTTTAGCAAATAAATAATTTAAATTTGAATTTGTAATCAGTCTATACTCTGTTCGCATTAAGAAAAAGTTACGTCAGCCAATGTAGCGTAACACGGCGTTAATTGGTCACTAGAGGAGCAGCGCTTCCTCTAGTTATTGGTCTATAGGTGAAATCACGTGACTGCTAGTGATGACATCACTTGTTTGATTGGACAGAAAATACATAACATTTATTAACAAAAGTTTAACATATCATGAATTAATGAATGAATAAATTCAAATTTAAAAATTTGATTTCAACTTTTACTTACAACTAGTTATCGTAACCTACCTTGGAAAAGATTTCGATATCAAACCTCTAGGCCGCCATTAATTTGGGCACAAGTATCCCTATTAGCAAAATTTAACTCTAAACTCTACACAACAGGGGGTTGGGTTAATGAAAAGAAAGTTTCCCAACTAGTCCGTGGCAAAGGGCCGACAGTTTTAACTTAAGTTTAAGTTAAGAAGAAGTTAAGATCGAGGTTCCGTCTCGTGACGAACAGAGTTAAGTTTACGCATTTTATTAGAGGCTTCGGTTAGCTTACATTTTCCATTAGCGAGAAAATGAAAAAGATTTTTTTTCATTGTATTATCCTTTCTACAGTAAGAATAGGAAACGTGGGTATGTTACCAATGTTAGCACTTTTATTATCCACTGCTTGACTCGAGCCTGCTCAAGTACAAGAGGTGGTGTGGTTCCACGGGGCTTATGGTGTAGGGGTTTAGTTATCTCTTAGTTGCCTTTAAGGACACCCAAGGAAAGAGATGGGGTGATGCTTTTTTAAAGCCAGCCGACACCACAGCCGACATGTCGTCGTCGACATCGTCCATTCTTCTCTATTTCACCGTATTTTATCGGAAATTTTGTTTCACAAATCCCATAAATTATCAATAGAGTTCATAAATTATCCAAAAACTTTTCCACCTCAGTTCGAAACTCAAGCTTTGGCTCGCAGCGCAAAAAATCTTAATCCAACTGAAAGTTGAAAAGTAAACACCGTTTTCGGGAAAGCGCGACGAAGTAATCGTAAATCATGAATTTTGTATTAAGGACCTAAAAATGTTGCTTATAGGTGTTGATATATTTTTATTTATTTACTTTATTGTTCTTCAAACTTAGAAATATATGAGTTTTTGTTATAATAACTCCATTTTTTACTAAAAAAAATAATAGAGGGAGAGGTGCACGATGCAATTCCGCAGCCAATGGGCACACTCGACTGACCATGTTACGCCGTCCTCACAGAAAACTACGAGTACATTAAAATGTAGATACTGCATGTAGATGTAGATTAACATGTCGTACATTAAATGTAGATGCATGTAGATTAACTTCTCCCAGTGTGTTTCGGTAGTGAGTATGGTATGCCACAGCCCGTTATCATTTAATCGTAACCTACCATTGGGAAGGATGGGATTGGATGGGAAATCTATTCCTAAACTTCTGAAGGTAGGCAGCACATCAAGGGGCCTGCCAATGCTGCTCATTTTGGACTGATATTGACATGTATCACGGATGTCGCAGGGCGACAATATCCACTTTTTACCGGGTGAACTGTCTGCTCGTCTGCCCCCATATTTATTTAATAATTTATTGTACATACATAACAGAAAATAAATAAAAAGTAGAAAAAGAAAAGATTTACAAAAGGCAAGCTTATCTCCTGCGGAGATTTCATCCAGCAGACCTGGGGATATTGAAATATAGGTTAAGACAGAAACTTTTTGTAAAAAGAAATTCTTCACCTGTTCGTTGGGAAATGTTTGAAGCCAGCCTGATCATAACAATCAAACAGAAAAATAATCTACGACTACCTGTAACGAGGGTGAATTACCGATGTAGCAGTTTTGGCCTTCGGGGCCTAATGGAAACGGTTAATATGAAGCGATGGCAGTCGTCTCCCATATAGAAATTCGACCGAACGCACTCGTGCGTATAGTAATAATGTTTATGTATTTATTAGTAATAGACTTTTGTGTTAATTGTGTTCAAATGTGAATAAACGTTATTGTGCTGGAAAAAATAGTGATCATTTCACACCGCTAGATCCTGAACCCTCTGACACACATCCATGGGGTCACCCCGCACATTTACACACCTATACAATAGTCAAAATTTGCTAATGTTATTTAAGAACGAATGCGCTAAAAATTTCCATGAGTCGAGGACCTCGAGTGGGCGGCAAGAGGTGGTTCCGACCGTTGCAGGTCGCTGGCACAAAGTGAATGGTCAAGGGCTCCGCTCTCGAGACTTTTGTGTCGAGCACTTGTGTTACACATATGTCAAGGTAGGCAGTTATGATGAAGTTAGAAGGTTGGTATTTAAAAATAAAATCAAGTAGCACTTCCTTGACAAAGAATTGCTGCGACTTCAAAAATCTTAACACTTCGAATCAGACTGTTGTGTAATGAATTACCCACTGAGGTTTTCTCTTCGACACGGGGAGTATTCAAGAGAGCTAAGGGGCAAGTTTAAAAAAAAAAACATATGATAAAATTCGATTTAGGAAACAAGCCTCAGAACTATGCAAAGACAGATATTATTCATGAAGATATGAATACCTCGAAACTTAGTAAGTGCATCACATAATACTTATAAATCAATAAAAAACCGAATGAAACATGTAATATATGAGATAACATTTTAAGCATGATGTTCTAGTATCTATCATCTTATTTTGTATTTAATAACGATCAAATATTCCGGTTCCTTTTTTTTACTTGGCTGTTTGAATGCATTTGAGCTCTGCTGTAAAATTTGTTAAAAAAGAAACTTAGTATGTTTTGATATAGGGCAGTCGATCTGTAAATAGAATCCGGCCTGTCCGTAGCGTTTCTTTAATAAGGCACTTATTTATGTTTTTTAGAAGAGTAGATATGTAATTCTTTGACCACTAAGGTCAATCAATCAACAATCAGGATCAATCAACAATCAATATTGAAGAGGGAGAGTGCACGCTGCAATCCAACAGCCGCTGGGCGCACTCGACTGGCCTCGTTACCCCTCTTTCACAGAATACCACCTGGAAATGTACTGCATTTCCCACTTTATCGTATTCCCCAATATGATATGTACGTGTTTCGGTAGTAAGTGAGATATGCCAGAGCCCATTCCCATTCTATCCCTTCCCACGTCCCCAACCCTTTCTCCAAATCCATTCTTTCATCAACAAGGATAGGCAGCGCATCCGGGGGCGTGCCAAAGTTTGTCATGTTGGACTTATGTTGACATCTATCGCGGGTGTCTATTGACGACAGTATCCACTTACCACTAGGTGGACTGTATGCTCGTTTGCCACCTTCTTTCTATAAAAAAAAACAGCCCATAAAGTTTCACTGTTGGGCTCTGGCCTCCAAAACTCATGCATAAGATTTAAAAATCTTCAACATTGATTCCATAATATCAACACATACCTAATTATTCAGACAAGCAGAGCTAAACGAGTCCTTATATTGGAGTCTAATTTTGTTTATTCAAAATTTAAAAGTCGCACCTATCATAATAACAGTGGTTTAGTTGCTATGACGTGGCTCTTCGCCACAGTACTCTGCACAGTTGCGACGTTGCTGAGCTGCTCGGTTACCGCGCCGCTATGAGCAGCTCTACGAGTCCAAATTAGCCATCGAAGTAATAATGATATAAGCCTCAGCTCTTCGCATGTTAATACTTAAAGCGTACTGGAATCCAGTATTTAACGTATTGTATTAAATCAATTGTATTGTATTATATTGTATTAAAGCGTACTGGAATCCAGTGTTTAACGTATTGTATTAAACCAATTGTATTGTATTAAAGCGCACTGGAATCCAGTTAGTATTTAACGTATTGTATTAAACCAATTGTATTGTATTAAAGCGCACTGGAATCCAGTTAGTGTTTAATGTATTGTATTAAACCAATTGTATTGTATTGTATTAAAGCGTACTAAAATCCAGTTAGTGTTTAACGTATTGTATTAAATCAAATGTAAACATTTTACTTTAGTAAACAACAACTGTTTAGTAAATATTTTGCGTTCAATCTCGTAATAGGAAATGGATAGAAAACTATAGTCGAAACTCTTAGATTGGGAATTAAATTATCTACTGAAGGTCAAAATTAATTAATTTATGGCTTATGAGCCGGTTTAACATTTATGGTACTTTGTATTCAGATCCATTATAGTGTTCCCACGGGAATTAAGCTAACCCCACATACTCTATCGTTTAATAGAAAATAAAGAATAATAACAAAACTTCACGGTTATTTATTTGTACTTATATCAGCCTATAACGTCCCACTGCAGGGCATAGGCCTCCGCTAGTAAATCACTGCGGGGTTTCGGGCCGTAAACCACCACGCGATCCCAGTGCGTATTGGTGGATCACATATTCCAGATTTCGCCGAGCTAGTGACAATGCTTAAAAGGCCGAACTTAAGTAGAAACTCATTGATACGGGCCGTTTTAACTCACGATCACACGAAGGTGACTCCAGTAATACTACTAAGCTATCACTGCTCTCACGGTTATTTACTACTTTTAAAATAATTAAACACTAAAAGGACAACAAAAAAAATTCAACCCATTTACTCGTAAATTCCATAACGAAAGGAAGTTACGGTAATTTCATTACCAATTTGTCGGGAAGACATTCAATCGCGTCATACGTCAGTTGTTCCTTGAATATAAATCGCCTGCTTACTTAAACGGAGATGTTACACTAAAACGTGACTTTATCACCACAGTATAGATAAAACGACAGTAGGGAATCTTGATATCTTGTCCTGATTTTGAAGAAACTCGATCTGAAAGTTTGGCGGTGTTGCTGATTTTGTTAACAAGTAAGTACGATAACCGATAGGGGAGACGAATCCTCGAATGGAAACGTAGCCGTAGCGTGGGGAACGCCTCCGGCTAGGTGGACTGACGACTTAAAAAAAAGTCACCGGTAGTGGCTCCATGAAAAGAGCTGAAATCCGTATAAGGTGGCGGTCCTTAGGAGAGGCTTATATCCATCAGCGGAGATACATATGCCGATGGTATGGTATGGTACTGATATTAAACAAATATTACCTTTCTCTCATAGAAGACTGTACCGCGTTTCCCACATTATCCTATTATAACAATTTACAATATATGTTTCAGTAGTGACTGAGATATGCCAGAAATCATTCCCATCCCGTTATATCCTATCTCTCCGGATTTTCCCAACCTTTTCTCTGAATCTCCTAAATCTCCAGAGGTGGGCAATGCATCTGGGGCTGTGAGAAAAATTCATACTAACTGTTATTTAAACGGGTTTACTCACGATTTATTATTTACTAGCTGTACCCGGCCACGCGTTGGCTGCTCAACAGATGGCGCCTTTTTTCCGTGAATTTGTCAGATATTTTAATAGTTATTCTGCTATTCGGGGCGTAGACGAATCCAACAAATCAGAGATCATTAAAATCGGTCCAGCCGTTCTTGAGTTATAAATGGTGTAACTAAGCCGACTTTGTTTTATATATATAGATTTATTGTAGCCGATATTTTAACTGGAGCCGTGGTCGCGTGGTGAGCCGAGACTACGGAGGCGGGTGAATGTGTTGCTGCTATAGACAGCCAAATCTGTCTACCCTCCGTCGTATTCGTTTACATAAGAAATGTTATGTTCAACCACGATAACATAAGTATAAAATCTTAAGAATTCATACTGTATCTTGTACACTTACTATTGCGTAATCAGGAGTAACGCCGTTTGCATACAAGGCGTACCTTCGAGAATTGCGTTACGGTCTATTAGAGATTTACTGAAATGAAGGTAAACCATTGATAGTGCGAGAGCCGAAACGTCTTATTCTAGTAGTCAGTTGAGATACATAATTTGTGACATTATCAGTGTCATGTGGTGTAAGCCGACTTTAGAGTAGCACCACTACATATCTTCACGTGGGTATCGTAACGGACGACACCCTTAGCCTTAATTATAAAACCCCAAATTATGTATCTCACAAGCCCCGAGCAACCTGCGAAAGAGTAGACTCGCCAAGCTGTATGGCCAGCGAGCGTGCCGTTTTAATGTCCTACATTCCCGACGCACAAGACAATGTGCCCGAGAAGGCCTATGTCCAGCAGTGGACGGTAATAAGGCCTAGTTAGCGTACGGTAAGATCCCGAGATTTACCCGAACACACAGACAAGAATAAATTGTTATTTAAATATAGAGTAGTAATAAATAGTGTAAATATTAAGGGATTGCCTTGATTTTTTTTAAACAAATTTGATAATTCCCTGCTATTCTGCACCAGGGAGACCTGTGTCATCCATCTAACAATAATACTATAAAGTTGTATGATGAATGTTTGTTTATTCTTCCCGTCTTAACATCCGGTTGAGCCCTGAATAACTACATGATTACTAAAAGAGTAAACAAGGCCAACCCCCTTGGCCGTCGTTCCATATTGAGACCATGCATGCAGCAATGAACGACAAACGGACTGATTACGTCACATAATTTTTTGTGTAAATTTATGTTCATGTGATAATTTTTGTGATACATGAATATATGTATTAATTTGATGGTTATCAATTTAATACGACTTTATTTACATTTGATATTTTTGATAGGACTTGATACTTTATTTATTTTTTATGGACGAAGGCGGCAGACGAGCATACAGTCCACCTGGTGGTAAGTGGATACTGTAGTCCGTAAACATCCGTGATACATGCCAACATTAGTCCAAAATGACGAACATTGGCACGCCCACGGATGCGCTGCCTACCTTTGGAGATTTAGGAATGGATTTGGAGAAAGAGTTGACAAAATGGGGAGGGATAGGATGAGAATGGGCTCTGGCACATCTAACTCACTACCGAAACACGTATGTACCTTAGGGAAATAAGATAAAGTTGGAAATGTAGCATATTGCACGGTAGTCGTCTGTGAGAGAGGGGTAACGTGGTCAGTCTAGTGCGACCAACGGCTGTTGGATTGCAGCGTGCACTCTCCCCCTCAGTAAATTACTCAGTCATATTATCACAGAATACTGCCGTTCCACTTTATCCATTTCTCTCAGTGTACCTACGTGTTTCCGTAGTGAGTTAGATATACCTGAGCCAATTCCCATGTCATCCTATCCCATGCCTCCCTATTTCCCCAACACTTTCTTCAAATCCATTTCTAAATCTCCAAAAGTAAACAGTGCATGCGATGGTGCACCGATGTTTGCCATTCTGGACTGATGTTCACATGTATCGCGGATGTCCATGGGCAACAGAATCCACTTACCATCAGGGGGGATGTATGCCCGCCACCTTTTTTCTAAAAAAATGTGTTTATTGAAAAGACAAATAAGCGTAATATCAGTACATCTTATCACGTCAACATAAAGTAGAAAATTGAACAGAACCATTTCACGTGATGGATTGTCTGTAAGTTATAAATACTCGCACTCGCCCCGCCCCTGTCGTGTCGCGCACTCAATTGAAATGTGTTTACGGCGTACGGAACCGTACTTACATATACAAATTTGGGTACGAGTAATCTTGTACGGGTCGTGAGTATTTAGCTTCATTTAGATCTGTTTATATTTTAAGGAGTTGTTGTACTGTACAGCCAGCAACAAGCTGATGTACCCAAAATTGTGTAAGTTCGAACTTATTAGAAGCGAATTAAAGTTGCCATGGGTGTATGTTGACCCGTTGCTAACTGTAAGTGTATTCCTTTTTAACTATGTTGTTGTGTTGTGTTCATACATATTTAAACGATGTAATTATTTTTTTAATTGTATAGATTTTACACAAAGTGATTAACATGGAATATACGGGGTGACTAGGTGAATTTTGAGATATTCAAATTTAAGAAAGAGAACTCATTTGAGCTGTGCCATTCGTAAAACATCATTTTTCATTTATTTGAAATTAGAATTCCGAAAGCCATTTAAGATATTAAGATGGGTTCCTCGTTCACTGACCGCTGAAACAAAAACAAGCTCGCGTGACATGATGCAGGGAAATTATTGTAAAATTCACAAAAGCAGACGGACGGACTATATTTAATATTATTACTAGAGATGACAGTTGGATCTATCAGTATGACCCACAAGTGGCAATCAACGGTTTAGGTGTTTCCAGACGAAGAGCCTCCCAGGAAGGTCGAACGTGGGCGCAGTGTAGGCAAAAGAATATTGGCAACATTCTTCTCTGCGCGTGTCTATTTAGCGACAATTAGCCCTTAGTCGTAATAATATTTCATTATCATTATATTAGAGAGATCCACCAATTGAGCAGTCCACCCGTCTGGAATTATGGAATTATCCATCGCGTGGTTATGACTAGAAACCGCCTCACGATTTCACGGAAATATATGCACATACGAGTGCCCTGCAGTGGTAAATTAATGAATTATACTAACCATTTCGTTATACTTTATGAATTATACTTCGCCTTTATAAGACTTATTATGTTATTCTTGACGTTACAATAGCATTCATATTTGCATAGAAAGATATGCTCATTTTAATTTAATAACAACCTTCGTTTATTTCAACTTCAAGCTAACAAGCATTTGATTACAGTCCGCAATGTATTCTTCAAAAGAGTTTCAACGAAGAAATAAAGATGATTACTAAAGTAAATTGAAGTTAATTCTGTTACTGAATACTTGAATTTTATACAACTTATATTTTTTCAAGCTTTCAAAGATATTTACTCTAGTATGAAAAGTATGTTCCTCAGACACCGTAAGCAGCGACCCGTATCCGTAGACTCCGAGCGTGAGAAGCAAGCATGCGTGACGTACTCACTTTTATGACGTACCTTGCTACACCGTAGCTGCTACGCCAGGTTGCTACGCCGTAGAGGGAATATGTTAGGTTAATTTTTATTGCTCGAGATTCGCGAGTTTTTTAAGAACAGCATTTTCTCCTACAATTTAGCTCTGTATGTAATTTAAGAATGATACACTGAAGTCCTTTCATAGTATTTTATTAGTAATTATGTATTCAAATTATGTACGTTTTATTCGTTAATTTCCCAATAAATCTTCAAAGCTAGGCGTCCGATTCGGGACGTATCAGCTGTTATCATTCTGGACTACTGTTGACATTTGTAAAGCGGATGTGTATCGGCGACAATTTTAAATTACAATCAATAGATTTAGGAATAAATTTCTATAGAAAAATGTTCATATTTTCCTCCTGTAGAGCTTCAATTCTTCAATCGATTTGAAACGGATTGAATCGTGTCGTAGAAAGATAGCGAATTCAGGAATTTATCTAAATGTCTAGGGGATATTGGTAAATAGCAGGTAATAGCATTTCGGAAACACTACTGCAATTTTTACTAAAATTCTTTATTAAATTATTTATATTTACAAAATTCTGGGAGGTAAAGACCTCATAGATAGATCGTATGTTTGCCCGGGCCTCGCTCACTCCATCTGGCAGGTGGTAAGCTATTATCAGGTATAAGCTACTCTAAGTAGCTTATATCTGATAATAGTGACCAACTACGACCTACAGTAAAATCCCAGATCTCGCAACACTTAGGATTTCGTCGCATTTAATAAACACATGTCCCAAAAATCCATTCTGCCCTAAACTCTGGAGCTATTACATTATCTTACCATCATTAAATGAGTTTTTCAAGATTGGAGAACATATTGTTATTCATATTAAGATAACGAATCCAGGAATTTATTTAATTATTGTGTAACATTGCCAAATAGGAGACGGCAATATTAAGAAAGCATCCTTATATATTTTATTAAATTCTTCGAGGTAAATACATATCTTGGAAGGAAAAAGCCATTTGGGTAAGCTACTACGAGTGTCACGTGATAAGCCACTTACCCGAGATTTAGTAAAACACCAGCTTCAATAATATTACTCTTATACATGTTATAGTTAAGCCCCGTTTGCAGTAAAAACTCATTTTTTCTAGTAAATACTGTCTTGACTGTACGCTTTCGTTACAACTAGTTTTTTTCCAGTAAAAACTTGAATTAAACTGGTAGAAAGCATTTTATCATTGTTTAAAAATCTTCGCGATCGTCTCACACTTTGAGGGTTTTTTTTTATAATACGTAAATCCTTTCTTCCTGGAAACAGTTGGAGGACAATCACGGTATGCGCGGGCACATCTTGATGTGCTGTGACATCAGCACTGATTTTGATTGGTTTTGTCTGGTTCATCGGTTAGACCTAGTTAAACGCGTTTTTGCTGAAAACGGGCAATAACTGTAACATATATATAAGCTAAATTTTTTCTCGCTAAAGGGCCGCATTTAAAAAACACATTTCCCAAAAATCCATCCCGCCCTAATCTCTCGAGCCGTTACATGTCCTTATTCCGCAACTCGATCCATCGATTGAGAATCGATTAGGCGACGAGTCACGTTCCAGAAGCGCGTGGTCGCCTGCATGAATGTTAGAATTTACATGTCGAAGGCATTGACATGCAAATGTACACGGACGAGTGTAGAATTGGTGTCGAGCGGTACAACTTGGCTTTTGAAAGCTGTTTATTTCTTTAAATGTTAATGGCGGTTAGGTATATATAAATGACAGTCACCTGAATATGAGTGAAGTAGTTTTCTATATCTGTCACTTGTATCATAAAATTTAATTGTACATAAAATTTCTGCTCGTGTACAAAATTATCGCCCATTGTTAATTAAACCAAACAAGTATAATTACGGGAGATTTTCATTTTCATCAATTGTTGAAACTTATAATAAAATTTTAGTGAGATTGATGTAGATATGTTCGCAGATAGCTTTCTAACTTTGAAAATTATAAAAAGTTTGTGATATATGTTAGCAGAAGAAAACAAAAAAATATTGTTAGGTGTTCGCTAAATAGTTTACGTAATAGTAAACCTTTGCTCAAATTGTGTGGTATTGTGTAAGAAGGATGGACATGAAGTTCAATCATGAATGATTATGATATAAAGTTAGGTTAAATTTGTCATCAAAATCCGAACGGCCAATCATCGTCGGCGTTCGCATATTAAATTGTAACGTCGCATACTAAATTGGTGTCTGGTGTTTCCTATATTTTTTTACTTAGCTATTTATTTGGCTCTCCAAATCATACAAGCATATTATACGGCTTGAACTGCAATGCATGCGATTTTTACATAGATATTTACCAAATCGTGTACAACAAGTATCCCCAATAAAACTAAATCTTATACACAAACCAAGATTATTATTTAAACATTTTTTGTCAATAAATGCGTACATTGAAACACATTTTTGTTAATTTTATTATTTGAATAACATAAACATAAACATCATAAGCCTGCATAAACATCACCTGTCAAAAGAAGAAAATAAAATACATAAGTCTTGGATTCAAATTGACGTGCATTCAAGCTTCTTTGTGCATTGATTCATATGAACGATATGAAGGATAATCGTTGAATTATGTGATATATATCACATAATTTCTAAATCATCACAAGTTTTAATAGATATCTTTTACTAACAATATCAAACGAAAAAAACCTGTCCTGTAAAATTTGGTCACAGGTTGATTGGCCATTCAAGCACTAAGTCAACGTAATGTTCAAGGCGCATTAAGTTAATTTAGTACCACCATTCCACGGTAGATGTAGCTGTACCTTACGGAAACATGCTATCATTGGTTAGCATCGAAATGTATGGGCAAGTTAGACAATTTTTACGTTTAATTAAAGTCCGGTGACTCTTGAAAAACCACTAGGGCCACAAGAATTTAGTCATTCCAAAAATGTGAAAAAAAAATTCTTTAATTAGAAATTGAAGCAGTCATAGTTGTTTGATTTACACCCAAATTAACTATAGAGAGCGCCCTAGTTGAAGTTCGGGCAAGAACATATGGAACCCTTATGGAACTAAAGTACCATGTTTTGTGCCCGCTAGCGTGTTGTCATTTACACCACACTATAATTATTCAGTGTTGTGTATTTGATGTCTCTGATCGTACAAGTACCGCTTCCATGCAAGCGACTAGATTCTATGATCGTTGAAATTTAAACGACAGAAGTAGAGTTGTTTTGTTAACCGTAAAGATTTCGTTGCGCGGCTACGAAATCTATTGTTTATTTAGATATTTAAGGTTTATTTATTTATTTAAACTTTTTGATTGCACGGACCAAATTTACAAAAGGCGGACTTGATGCCTTATGGCATTCAACCGGCCAACCTTTATGTAAACCGAGAATAGAGAATTCTCGAGTATTAGAAAAATAATGTTTGTTTTTGACATTGAAGTTTATTAATGAGCATTAATGAGTTTATTAGAAAAGTTTGTTTCTGTTATATTTATCACAATTTTTAATGATCCGTTCAACGTTTTGTAGTCACCGGTGAAAAAAAGATCAAAGGTTAATTTATGTCAAACTTATAATTAAGACTGATTTAATGCCGAAGAATTAAAAATGTTAAATTAAAAAAAGGTTCTTTGTTACAATTTGTAGTTTAAAGTGTCGTAAAAAGATAAAATTTTAACGAAACTTAAAGATAATAAAAGTTTTATTTTGTAAAATTTTGTTTCTATTTAGATATAATAAATGAGACAGAAATAACATGGTCCGACGAAGATCACGATAGTGATTTATGTCAATAATCACCAGCGTGATGTTAATAGTAAGATATGATAAGGTTTATATGTTCGAAGATTTTAAGTCTTTATTCTCTGATCTTTTGTCTGTTATACCACACCGTATTTACTCAGTGCCGTGTATTGGATGTCTCTCATCGCGGCAGTACCACTTGCATGTAAACGACTTCATTCCTACATGTGCGGGGAATCGAATCGTAAAAGCGTCGCTTTGCCTTATAGAATTGAAGCTAAATCAAGGCGAACAGACTTTACGTTACTCGTGACTTGCTCGTCATTTTTATGGTTACCTTCATGAAAGTATAAACTAAAATTTTATGGTTGAATCTAATAAGGTTTTTGAGTTAAGTTTTCACACACGTTGACTTTTTATAAATAAGGCGACAGTAACACTACCTCCAAATTTTGGAGGTGAGTTTAGATATATAATACAGTTTAAGTAGGTGGGATAAACGACTTCTATCGTTCTCGACATGGCGTCGGCCTTGTGATGTCGGTCGCCTACAGAATACCACCATCCCATCCTTCCCTTGGGTATCGTAATAGGCGATTAAGGTATACCCCAAGCTCTGAAGAACTACACATACCTCTAAAACAGTGGACTCGCCAACCCACTTGGCGAGCGTGGCGGTTTCAGGCCTTACATCCCCCATGCAAGAGACAATGAGGTTCCATTGCATAGTTCTCCATGCTACTCGTCTATATATACATATATAAAAGAGGATGTTGGTATATCTGATTTTAATAGATTTCGACACCGTTTGACCGATCACCATGAAAGTTATATGTATTTTTTCATGGAGAAGGTTTTTATTCTATCGACTTTGTTGTAACTCGCCACTAGATGGCGCTGCAGCATATCAACTTCTATACCATTCAACCGATCGCAAAAATCATATTCACAGGCAGGATAACATCTGTCGGGTTTTGCTAGTATTATATAAAATAATTACAAGAATTAAATAAAGGTTATTTAATTATAATTAAATAATGTCAGTGTGGAGAGTGATACTTTAACGCCAATTGCTGACAACATAGAACACCGTGCGGTATTCTATGTACACGGTGTCAACACTGTGTTCCTACAAAAACAAACAAAGGTTCTTATTTTTCTTTCATCCAAAACTCCAATTATCTAGTTTCATTTAATTAACAAACATTTTACCATTTTTTTTTTCAATTTTCTCGGATGCCATCAAAATTTACTTTGTGCCTTTTGCTAAGAAGGGAATAATAGGTCAGGAAGATATAATATATAGCTCTTTTTTGCACTGGGATGACTTATCATAAGGAAAATTAAAAAAAAATATGTTAATAATAAAAACGGAAAGTAAGACGAGTGATTTTTATTGCCTTCAAACATACAATTACAGAATATTAAAATACGATTCTTAAAATTACGTTAGAAATTTTTTGAGAAACATTTAAAGAAATTTGTGAGATAATGTGAGAAAATTTGCTTATTTAACTTGATGTCTAGAAAATGTTATGATATTATTTATAATGTGTGTTTGTAGCGACATTGACTGCATGATATCATACAGATTTTTTTAAAGAAATAACACTTCGGTCATGTCTTATAATTTTTTTAATTTCTTTCTGATTTGATACAATAGTCGATTGTACTGTAAGGTAATTGATTATATTTTGTATAATTAGAGATAAAAATAAATATACGAAGTACATTTGAAATTTTCATTTTTATTTTGAACTTTAAGGCTGTCACTTGACTGCATTCATATTAGGTACTTTTGTGACAGAAATGTGAATATTGGTGTAAATTGTAAATTTACTTAAGTTATTTCTAAGTATTTATTGATTTATATTTAAAAAAATACGTAGATATGAGATTGAACAATACATATATCCCTATCACTCGCGCATTGGATGAAATGTCAATACTGTTAGTAATGCCATTAACAGAGTAGCGCTTTCTTTCTCTAAGTTCCACGTTCAATTCCTATTACTTCAATTATTTTCTAGATGTTTTGATTTGTTTGGAGGTTGATTATATGGTTATTTAATTATACACTTACTTAAAAAAAAAGTTGACATGTTGCGAAGGTAGTTTATTGAAAATCACAAATACCCATAGTGTATGGCAGTTCTACTGAAGGTATGTTCAAGTGATTTGGCGGCATCCACTTGCATCTCTTCCTATAAACAAAATGCGAACTATTTATCAACAATTCTACAATAAAATTAAATTCACTATAACAAACCTCAGTAAGACTACGGTCCTAGATTCCGAAAAAGAGAGGACAAAATTTTAGATCCTCATAAAATCCCCACAAATGTAAAAATCCTCTATCCGGACATCCTGTCATACATCTCTCTTTGTAAGTACCGGGCCGCCTGTGATAATAATAACCGGGCAATAACCATTACCGCTTCAACCGAGCCACGCACGTTGACGTTATGTAATTGTTGGCCTTTTTATACTAAGCTTGCCCCGTAGCGGATACTCGTAGAAGGTCTACGGCGTTTTCGTAGAGCCTCTACGAATGGGCTACGATGTTTCATTTACTATGAAATTTTACAGGAAAGAAGATTTTCATTTGTGTTACTACTAGAGACGTTACTACTTATTTTACAAGACGCTTGGACTGCTAGTAAAATTTCTAATAAAATAAAAGTGAAAATTCAAAAATCTGTTTAAGGCTTGCATTAAATTGCATCATTTTTTGTTATCTTTTTATAGCATGGTTATCATTTTTTTTATGTAAAAAAAACTTGGCAGACTAAAATTCTCAACACGAGGTAGCGATGAATGCGCTGGCAACACGCAAGAATTGTATAAAAATTGCATAATTTGTTCATCACTATCTATCCTTACGATTTTTAAATAAGAATTCATAGTCGAATAATAACTGGTTATTTCACTTGTCGATTTATTTTATCTATGTGATTTTTCTTTAATCATTTTTTTTTTTTATAGACGAAGGTGGCAGACGAGCATACAGTCCACCTGATGGTAAGTGGATACTGTAGCCCATAGACATCCGTGATACATGCCAACATTAGTCCAAAATGACAACGTTGGCACGCCTCCGGATGCGCTGCCTACCTTTGGATATAGGAATGGGTTTGGAGAAAGGGTTGGGGAAATGGGGAGGGATAGGATGGGAATGGGCTCTGGCACATCTCACTCACTACCGAAACACGTACGTACATTAGGGAAATAAGATAAAGTGGGAAATGTAGTACATTTCAAGGTAGTCTTCTGTGAGAGAGGGGTAACGCAAATGAGGGGGATTGCAGCGTGCACTCTCCCCCTCATTTTCAGAATACGAGTACGACAAGTATAAATATAATTATAAATACACATGACGTTAAGACATATTTAACTTATTGGGAGCTGCAAAACATTTATTATTCAATAATATACATTAATAACGTGACAAAGTGGCTATCACAAGTTCTGAGAAACTACACCACTTCTAAAATAGTGGACTCGCCAACCCCCTTGATCTGCGGCGTTTTAAGGCATCCCTCATGCACAAGACGAAGGCCCATGTCCAACAGTGGATACGGAATGGTATCCAATGGATCTAATCCTTGGATGCAATTGCATTGCAAGGTACTTATTTACATACTAATACCAATGGTCAAAATTTGTAAGAACATTCAATTCATTCACTCATTCAATTCCTTGACCGACCGATTGGCGCAGTTGGTAGTGACCCTGCTTGCTGTGCAATAGGTACCGGGTTCGATTCCCGGTCCGGACTCATTGGTTTAATAAAAAAAAAGACAAATATATGTTCGGGTCTAGGTGTGTGTTTGTGTTTGTCTTTGTATGTGTCTCTGGACCCACGACACAGGGAATATCAGTGTCGGCTATTGAGTGTGGCGTTATTTATTTATTATTATTCAAGTTTTGTTATTCTTGAGTAATATTGGCGCATATCACCGTTTTCCACAGGCCATAACGATGGGTTCTACGTATCAGGGGTCAAAGTGTCGATTTGGCATTTTTTTATTTTTTTTTATTTTTTTCACTATATAAAATATTCTACATAATATGTATGATAAGTTAAAAGTTCACAATGCTTGAAGCTATGTTACCCAAATGCTACATAAATGTAAATATTTTCCATTAAAGTATTCCCCCATATTATGTAATACATTCGTATCGTTTGAAACTAAAGTTGTGTGTCCCCACATCAAAGTGCTCCGTTTTGATTTGGATGTAGTTTGGTGCCCGTTTGAGGCGGTTTTTCCGGTTCTAACCAACTCCAACCGGTTTTGTTTGCACAAACTGTGTGTTTAAATATTTTGCAAATTGTTGAATGGAAATTGTTTTGAAGTTACGTACCTGTTATGCACAAAATTTCTAAATGAATGGAACCTTTAAACTGTATTTAAATTCACATTGGACTCTGACACAATAATATATTCAGAATTCTTTATACATTTTTAATAGTAACATGAATTTAAAATGTATAATAAACATCTTGGTACCTTGCTTTGTTTATTTCGCATCTATTGTTTGTATGGATTTATATAAATATACAGATCGCAAGTGTATGATAAAATTGTTGGAAGTGTTCACGTATCGTCACCGTAGGTTAAAACTGGCAGGGCGTACTAATTGAAGATTATTGATTTAAGTAAGATTTTCAAAAATATAATATAAATAAATAAAATGTTTATTGCCACAGTAAGCATACAATTAAAATTAGAAGTCTTACATTGCAACAATCACACATTCACTGCAGCAAAAAGCCTGTACGTCAGCGTAACGCTGAATAGGCACTGTTTTAACACCAATTCCGCGTTTTCATCGGTGTTTTTGCACAACTATTTTCTCGAATGACCAGATGAAATTTATTAAAAACCTCTATTATAACAAAAGTAAAATATGTATAATGTTTCACATAACCCAGACCATTTTAACAATTTTAACAAAAAAGAAGAGAATCAAAGACTCCGTAATATCTGGTATCCAGCACTCCGAAGACATCAAGCTCACGGGGAAGAGAGACGAGAGGGGGGGACAAAAACAGACTCGGTACACACACAATCACAACTACCCTCGGCCACTATAAATATCGATGCGACGGTACACACACAATCACAACTACCCTCGCCCACTATAAATACCGGTGCGCCACAGTCGTCGAGTCAGTTGCGATCGAGAAGCCGAAGAGATAACATCTCTCCGAAAGTAAACGCAGTCGCCACTGAAGATGTCAACCGCAGTTGTTAACGAAACGTTTGGAAGAAAGAGAAGAGATTCCAGAAGACCTCGGCCAAGTAGCCCGGAAGATTCTTATTAATTCCAAATTTTATTTTATATATTGTTGTTCACTTGCACCTACCATACCATCACAATATAGCCCCAACGTTGGCTGTGAGAAAATGCTTTTTGGCATTAAGTACTACTTTTGTTAAAACAATAAAATGTATATAAAATAAATAAAAAAATAATAATCACTATTTATTACTACTAATTTTCAACTAAAATAATGTGACAGAGTGGAGACGCTTTTATTAACGTGTCTAGGTTAGGCAATAAGGTCAAAAGGCGTTAAGATATAAGTCCTAATGAAACATTTTTGTAACAAAGACTTGGTAGAAAATAATATTTAACTCACCGACTGGGCTCTCTTCATTCCAAAATGAGTCGTCCAGTGTGTAATCGGCTTCTGGAACAAATGTTTTTTTTTTATCTTATTTTCGTATTTATATTCCTATCTTTTAAAATTAATTTATTTTAATTTAGACAAGGATATACCCACATAAAAAACAGTAATTTTCATTTTAATTAATAAATAAATATACAAAGACAATTAATTTTATTGTCAATGGCTGAAATACAGTTAAACACAGAAATATAAATATAAATTTCAATGCCGTGTGAACCTACACCATATCATTATTATTATTGATTAGCTGTACCCGGCCACGCGTTGCTGTGGCTACCCAACAGATGGCGCTTACCCTGTTTTTACCTGTTTTTGGGTAAAAAACATGTTTTTACCCTGTATTAAAAATATAATAAAATCACGAGCGTATTCAAATGCAACGTTGTGTCAAAATTTCAAAGCAATCGTGAAGAACTTTCGGAGATTTAAGATTTTGAACAAACGAACGTTTACATTTTAATTTATATAGATTAGCAATCAATTAGGATTTTGTTATTAATATCGTACAATACAAACTACTTCAATTACATACTAACTGATTGACAGATAGTATTACACGCATATATTATGAAGCTCTGACTCCTGAACTATATTGTAGACCTACAGGTCTCAGGAGCCAGTTGCCTTTCCAATACATTGGTCTATATTTATCTAGTCTTCAAATTGGACGTACAGTAAATATATTTAGAGAATTTGCACTATTTAGCAGATATAAATTTAAAGAAATAGTAGAATAATGAAAACACAATGCTGGCACAAGTTACAAATTTTGTTAGAATGTGTTGTGTAGTTATTATTTCAATAGTAGTTAAATTATGTAGTTAAGTCATATTATAATATATGTATATGTGTACTCGTACGTTAAGGTATACAATAGTATAGGCCTTACTATTGTCTATTACTAAGATTAGTTGTCTGAAATAAATAAATATATATATGTATCATTATTACATTCAATTTTCATTATTTGAATGTTCACTATCTTGAAATGTACCTACTGTATTTCCCACTTTATCATAATCCCCAATGCACGTACGTGTTTCGATAGTGAGTGAGATATGCCAGAGCCTATTCTCATCCTTTCTCCTCCCATTTCCCCAACCCTTTCTCCAAATCCATTCTTTCATCAACAAATGGTAGGTAGCGTATCCGGGGGCGTGCCCAAATTTGTCATTTTGGACTAATATTGGCATGTGTCGCGGATGTCTATAGGCGACAGGTGGACTGTACGCACGTTTGTACACGTATAATACGTATAATACGTTCTTCGTATAAAAAAAAATATTTACGTTCATCATGACCCAAAAGTGTTTTATCGTAGCACGTGTTTACAGCGCTAACATTTAATTTCCATTTATTACACAAAAAAAAACATGTAATTGATTTCTGCTTCATAACATAACAGATTGTGCGTCAAACTCCTACAGAGCGTCATTTAATTCCAGGCTTCGAGGGCTCATTTCCTTGATACAATTAACTTCTAAACGCGAGCGCAATTAATTTTAATTAGAAACTCTTGGAGGCGAGAAAAAAAAACAATTCGGTTAAAGTGGCCTTACGAAATGGGGACAGTGGCTAGCGGTAAACAGAGCGAGCAGTGTGGACTCTTAGAACAAATACAGAAAATGCACCATAAGTACAATACAACGATGAAACCAGCACCACATAAAATGAGGTTACTGTATTAATAAAATCGACTGTGTCATAATAACGTAAATATATAATGAAAATTAGAACCGTAACCAGCCCTTTTAATGTCCATTATATTGTTTTGTGCATGAGAGACGTATGGCCACGCTGCCCAAGCGGGTTGGCGAGTCCACTCTTAATAATAAGTCATTAATTTTAGATCATAATACAATCCATAGTACTTGACAGTAAAAACATAAAATCTATGTTAGTAAAATATCTTAATCAAATTAATTCAATAAAATGATCAGATTAATATATCAAATAAAAGTGCCTTATACTGAATTAGTTACAAATTAATTAAATTAACAGACCGATCCAGTATTTCTGGATCTGGATAGGACACTCAAATTAATCACTTATTGTTCTCAGGATACTGTTTTAGAGGTGGTATAGTTCCTCAGGACTTACGACACACGGGAAGACATATTCTAAAGACGGCTGTCACCACAGTCGACTTTAGCATAGCATCACCTAATTTAAAGCCGGTCCGCCAAATTGAAAGGAACTGTATAGGGTTACTTAAAAGTATTCACCCGGCAAATGTCAAGCCGATTTGACAGTCAGCCGATTTATATTTTTTTTTCAATACTGTATTGAATAAAATATATATTAACAATACAAACTTATACTTTACCAAATATACAAACAGTTTTTTATTTCTCCCAAATATAAACTTTTACAGATATACATTACAAACAAGATTATATAAAGTTCTTTCTTCAGAAACGTTAACAATTCATAACGAGGCAAATATATTGTGTATATGTGAGTGTATTAGTTTTGCAAATAGATTTAAACATGTGTAGTCTTTTAAATCTAGTTTGATTAGAATGACAGGTGTCAAAATGCCGCGAATAGTCCTGTATTAAAATAATTAATCTTTAAAAACCTACAAAACCCAGACAGTTTTTGCCATCGGTACACCACCATATTATAATTTTTTTTTTATGCATAACACTGAATCGATAAATAAATACAATACTGATCATTATTGGCCCAGCACTATTTGCGGCATTTTTTACAGCTGTCATTCTAATCAAGCTAGATTTGAAATATAGCAAGAAAGCATTACATTGGTGTGCGTGCATTTCGTGCGTTCCCTTGGAGATTGTACACTGGTTTAATACCAACTGTGCTCCTCTAAACAACAGAGAGCTTTGTCTCGTAATAGTTTTTAGTAGACGCTGGGATTTTCTTTTTCTAAAAACGTATATTATGCGGACCAGTGAATAGGGATGCGGACTGAATGCGGATTATGTAATTCAGTGCTTAGACTCTTTTTTACTAGATTTTGTAATTAATTTTCTTACGTGCCATTTTTTCTCGTGTTCTAGATTTTTCTAAAGATGACGTCTGAATGGACTCGGTCCACAGATTCTTTAGATTAACATTCGTAATTATTTTTAGAACAGAGTCGTGGGAAGATAAAAATATGTTTATATACCTAAACAATTTTTATTACTATTTCATGTTAGAAACTTAGCTGAAGAAATATTTTACTAAATACAATGCGATACTACATGATATGATACTACATAATACAACACAACATAAGATAATACGAAATACAGTGTATTTGTAGAATATGGTGATACAAATATATTTGTATCAGCTTATAACGTCTCATTGGGCGCAGGCCTCCTCCAGTAAATCACTGGAGGGTTTCGGGCCATACTATACCACGCAGGTCCAGTATGGAGTAGTGGATACAAGTACTCCAGATTATTTTTATTTTTCGAGTATGCCGGTCTCCTCACAGCCGAGCCAGTGACAATTTAAATAAAAACTTGTTTTTCTAAAGTAGCATGTACCTAAGTATCTGGGTACCTAATATTTACTCTAAAAGAATTATGTTGGTATTTATTTTAAAATAACGATACCACTTTATAATAACGTAGCACTACTTTAGGCGGAGTTTAACCGCTCTAAATCACTTCCGGTGTCCATCAGTAATGGACGCCGTACTTCCGGTTTGAACAACTCTGACCCACGTATACCCTACCGATTAATTGAGTTGAACTGAAAATGCTTCGTGCGACCTGCTCCGATGAAACAGTGACAAGAATAGATTCCTGGCTCCGATGTTATTATCAACTGTAATAGTTTGAAATTGGATAAATGCCTGTTGAATCGTCCGTTAATTTGAACGAATAGGGACTGGCAAATGTGCCAAACCAAATGGCAACATTCTAAAGGCGGCCAAACCGGCCGGCTTTAGAATAGCCTCACCCCATTTCTTCCATAACAAAGCCAAAACAAAGGGAATGAATCAAACAAAACAAAGGAATGGAAATGAATGAAGAGAAGCCAAAACTCAATCACTATATTTACCCAAAGCGAAGAATCTTGTGGTGTTACAGTTCGCAGATTACTAGATTTACGAAGGTTGATATCTTTATTTTTTTATAGAAAAAAGGCGGCGGACGAGCATACAGTCCACCTGATGGTAAGTGGAACCTGTAACCCATGGACATCCACGATACATACCAACATCAATCTAGAATGACAACGTAGAACGTAGGGGACGTTTGTATGGAACATCTATCTGGAGACCTCACTACCACATACAACGATATTTGGTATTTGGGTGCCCATATACCCGTGTAGGGTCGGCTGGTTTTAGAATAGTACCACTTCATCTCTTCCCGTGGGCGTTATAAAAGCCGACTAAGGCATAAAGCAGCCACCACAAGCCTCCAGGAACTACACCATCTCTAAAAGAAAGGACCTGTCAATCCGCACGCCCAGCGTGACGTTTTAAAGCCATACATCCATCACGGACAAGACAATCACCATGTCCAGCGGTGGATGTTAAAATGGCAGGCTACATTTACGCTGGGGTGCCATTTAACTTCACGTATTTTCGTAATCACAAAAGCTTAATTCTCGCACATGGTAAAAACCTCAGATTCAGGGTGTAAATTATTTTGTGCAACCTATTTTAGCGACAGTTTTGAATTAACTAGTATATTCGGAGCACAAAGGTCAATCGCAACAAAGTTTTCACAGTGAACTCTGCGTGCGTTACTATATTTCATTATTTTCATTCGTTACATTAAATTAGTAAAGGTTTACTTTAAACAAAATATCTGTCGATCGATCGATTACCGGCTGTGACGTCGCACTTATGGACAAAGGCGGTAGACGAGCATACAGTCCACCTGATGGTAATTGTATATTGTAGCCCATAGACATCCGTGATACATGCCGACATTAGTCCAAAATGACAAACGTCGGCACGCCCCTGGATGCGCTGCCTACCTTTGGAGATATAGGAATGGATTTGGAAAAAGGGTTGGGGAAATGGGGAGGGATAGGATGGGAATGGGCTCTGGCACATCTCACTCACTACCGAAATACGTACGTACACGGAAATAAAATAAAGTGTGAAATGCAGTACATTTGAAGATTTGGCGTAACGTGGCCACTCGAGTGCGCCCAGCGGCTGTTGGATTGCAGCGTGCACTCTGCCCTCTCATTAAAGTGCTTTTGAACTTTAACCTTAACCGTTTCAGACTCGGGCTTTTAACTATAATGGATTAATAGTTAAGGATTGTTTTCTGTCATTTATTATGTATGCACATGTAATAACTGTTTGTGTACAATAAAGAGTATTTATTATTATTATTATTAATACCAACAAACATTAAATATTTGAACTATGTTATAGATTCTAGTCTTAAAAGTTCAGTAGCGCTCACTCAGCCGCTAGCGTTCCCGCTAGCGCAAAACGCTAGTTGTTACAACAACTGCGTTGGACCATAATCGAAAACGTGATGTTATCCCAAATTGTAGGGGGAGAATGCACGCTGCATTCCCACAGCTGCTGATCGTTCTCTACTGGCCACTTTACCTCTCTCTCACTTATCGTATTTCCCCAATCTACGTACGTGTTTCGGTAGTGAGTGAGATATGTCAGAGCCCATTCCCATCCCATCCTATCCTATCCCTCCCCATTTTCCGAACCCTCTCTTTCAATCCATTCTTTAATCTACAGCGCATCCAGGGGCGTGTCAACGTTTGTCATTCTGGACTGAAGTTGTCATGTATCGCGGATGTCCATTAGCTACAGTGTCTACTTAGCACCAGGTGTTACTCTTACTTACTCTCACTTACTCTCGTTTTTTCTAAATCAATAACGAATACGTATTTTTTTAAATTTTTTACTGAAGTCTTATTTTCTCGGATACTATCGCATATTTATTTCCCTGAAGAATTTTCAAATGTGTAAAAAGAAATCAGTTATCAGTACATCAACCTCGCCCTCACATTAAGTGCTTTATTAAAATCACGCAGACGATTCTCGTACGCGAGTTTTATGAAAATTTCCTTTAAAATAATTTTCCTTTTAAATCACTCGTGCATTGCTAATGTATTCATAATGTTACTGTACTTACTGTGTTTATGAAGAAACCGCGTTTGTACATCATCCTTACATAATATTTAAAGGGCAACATCTGTTCATTTCCCACAGTTGACTGGGTGTGGTCGACTGGCCAATTTACCCATTATTTTGAAGAAACCCGTCGTAAATCGTACCGGGAAATGAAAGCCAAATTTGCCATCCCATCGCATCTCACTATTGCAGGCTATTTTCCAACTAAGAAGCTTGTCATGATTCTTGAGTTCACCGATATATAAGCCTTTTTTTCTAATAATAACCAGTTAGTTTCGTAAAATACGACTAAAGGATAATTAAGTCGCATCAAACACCTTAAGGAATTGCCACCTCTAAACGAGTGGACTCGCCAAACTGCTTGGCCAGCGTGTCCTTTTAAGACCATATAGGGGTCATCCATAAATTACGTCACATGGTAAGGGAGGCGGTCAACAAAGTGTGACATCGTGTGACAAGAAGGGGAGGGGAGGGGACGAGTCATAAGCTTCGTGACGTCACATGTATAAATCTAAAGTATTAAAACTAAACTTCAACTCTAACGAAAAACTTTAAAATATTACCAACTCTATCAATATAAGGTTGTTAATATCAATATAATATCAATAAGGTTGTTTTAATTTAATAATTTCTAAATTTAAAATTGCTAAATATGTGACGTCACACCAGGGGTTTGGGGTCACACAAATGTGACCACCTGTGACAAGGACGGGGACGACGACGACTCCAAAAATCATGAAATTCGTGTGACGTAATTTATGGATGGCCCCATATCCCTTAGCACAAGACAATTACCATGAGGATTTGCAAGCGTTTCATTGGACACCGATGGAGTTGGTTAAGATTACGATTAAAACGTATGAGTGATCTATTATAGAAAAATATAGCTTGTGATACGGTAAGCTGAAAGAAATCCTCACGAAACCATTACTGAGATTATCTTTGCTATGATTACATACAATGTACAATACACTTTTAGTGCATTAGTGCATTGTATAGTGGCGGTTTACATAAGGGCACTCTGGGCACGTGCCCGGGGGCCCCCACAAGCCAGGGGCCCCCACAAATTGAATATCCCATTTTTTGGTCTCCTACATATTCGAAAAATCAAAGGACGTGGAACATACACATTGATCATTCAAATAATAAAACTTCTTTGAGAAAATATAATATTTAATAACCGATATTTTTTTAATATATTATATATAATTAGATAATAAAAAACTAAAAGAGATAGATAAGATTCACAGTTAAGTATAGAATTGTCAGTACCACTAGCTCACTCGATCGATATTTGAAGCGGACTATCATTTTCCTCGAATTGCTGAACGAGCGCCTGACCGCTTCGCTCGCTCTGACGTTCGGCTTTTGATTTCCTTACAAGGGGGCCCCCACAGCCCTCGTGCCCAAGGGCCAGTTAAGTATAAATCCGGCGTTGGCATTGTATATAATAATTGAAATATAAAAGCGGTGTTCTTAATAGTTCATGTCTTCTTCTTCTTCTCCTCAGCCCTTGGACGTCCACTGCTGGACATAGGCCTCCCCCATTGTCCGCCATTTAGACCTATCGGCAGCGACCTGCATCCAGCGGGTGCCCGCAACCTTTATGAGGTCGTCTGTCCATCTAGCAGATGGACGTCCTCGGCTTCGTCCGCCGGTACGTGGTCTCCATTCGAGAACCCCTCTGCCCCATCAGCCATCGGTTCTTCGAGCTATGTGCCCTGCCCACTGCCACTTCAGCTTGCTAACCCGAGAGGCTATGTCGGTGACTTTAGTTCGTCTACGGATCTCCTCATTCCTGATTCGATCACGTAGGGAAACCCCGAGCATAGCCCTCTCCATAGCTCGCTGTGCGACAGTGAGCTTATTTATGAGGCCCATAGTCAGAGACCACGTCTCGGTGCCGTAGGTCATCACTGGCAACACACACTGGTCGAAGACCTTCGTCTTCAAGCACTGAAGTATTTTGGACGAGAAGACGCTGCGTAACTTCCCGAACGCTGCCCAGCCGAGTTGGATTCGTCGATTGACCTCTTTCTCGAAGTTGGACCTACCTAGTTGGACCGTTTGGCCTAGGTAGACGTACTCGTCAACAACTTCGAGAATCGAGCTCCCGACTGAAACTGGGGTGGGCACGACATGGACATTCGACATGATTTTGTTCATGATGACATGAACATGGACATCTTGTCCATGTTCAGGCCCACCTGTTGGGAAACTCGATTGAGGTCTCCGAGCATTGTGCTAGTTCATGTAGGTACGCACTATTTCTGACCGTTTCAATGCTCAGCTATCGCTCTCGTAGGTTTACTAGTGAAAATTTCCTAAAGAGATAAGCACGGCTTTTGTGTGTATTTTTTTTTGTAACTATTTTTGTTCAAAAGTGTTCCATGAGAATCTATGACGTAAGTCTTTTTACAATAAAATCTATACAATAATAAAGTCGTACCAGAGCCGTGTCTGTACATGAAATATTTTTTGAAAAAAAATCGAACTCTACGAGCGATACAGACTGATTCAGACGGGCCAGACGTATACAGATGGGACGGATTTCAATGAAACTTGGTATGGTTATAACTCACGTGTCGGGTTAACATATAGGGTACTTTTTATCCAGATCAATTTTAGAGTTCCTACGAGAATCACACTTTTAAATAATAGATCTACTTTTAATAATAATCTCTACAAGTTAGGAGCGACGTTACTTCTTTCTGCGTCTTTTACCGTTGTAATAATGGGGAATGTTCTGAAGGGCTATTCAATCTGATGACATCGAGTTTTGACGCCTTCCTTGATCTAATGACATCACCACTTCCTTGACAAGGATCTGCTACGTGCACTACGGTTATCAAGACACTACCGCGAACTCGAATGTTGTGAAATGGATTACCAACTCCGGTTTGTCCACTGAACAGCGAAATGCGGTTCTCCAAGAGAAATGTAACTAGGAACCTGCAAGGTCGTCACTGCCTTTTCAGTCCCCTAGTATTGCAGGTGTCCATGGACGGCCGTGACCACGGCCCATATTAACACTGCTATAAAAATAATAATAAGAATGAGGCAAGTATCAAATTTACATATTGGTTTATAATCGCTATTATATCTTGTAATACCTACTAAATAAATTTATTTAGTGTATTTGTAGTTACAAACATAGATTTGTCAGATTATGTCAGATTTGTCACTATTCAATACAGAATTACATCTTTTTTCGTCCTTAAACATGCTTTTCGAAGTGTTCGTATGTATAAATGTATGTTTTTTTCTATAGGAAGAAGGTAACAGACAAGCGGACACTCCTCCTGGTGGTAAGTGACAGAATGACAAACGTTGGCACGCCCTCGTGCGAGTATTAAACTAGGTAGATAGTGCACATTATTACTAGAAACAAATATACAATAAATATATTTTTATATATCGTACATACTATATACCGATAAACTGAAAAATAAATAAACCATATCTTCTTTGCGGTGACAGCATGTCAGTAAGATGACAATTTGTTAATAGCATTGTACTGAACCTAGTATTTACTCTTGATTCATTGTATGTTTTGTCGGTTATTCTTCATGATAAAATGAATAAGTCAAGATTAAATATAACTAAATTTCAATAAAGTTCCTTTGAATCACCTTCACTAGTTACTGAAAAGAAAATTGAAACGTACCGTTCTGAATGCGAAATGAGTTGCATTTGACACAGCATCTAATGAAACAAACGAAACGTAATTTAGTGTCACTGACGAGACTTTTTGCACGTGCCCAGAATATGTAACGTTTTGAGTTATACTATTTATGTTAATCGGCCGCAGTTTGCTTACACGAGTAATTAATTAGTCATGAATTTTCATTAGGCCACGTTTGAATTGGAAGATTAATTTGCATTTGAAATGTCATAACAAGAATCAAAAATGACGATATGTATAGTACATAGCAATTAAACAACTTTGAACGGTTTAAATCGCGTATATTTAACATTATTTATATCCCGACGTTTCGAACACTTTGCAGTGGACGTGGTCACGGGGTGACTAATTGATTTTATTTGTCACTTGAGTTATTAAGAAATTATTTGTACTACCGTCTGAAATGTTTTTTGAACTACCGTCTGAAATTTTTTAATCATAACATTCCCTATGCACGCAGTATTCGCTCACGGTGTCCAGAGGTCTTGCAGTATTGCGTTGGCCTTGGGATTTAATTAATTTAATGACTGGATATAAATAATGTTAAATATACGCGATTTAAACCGTTCAAAGTTGTTTAATTGCTATGTATAGTAATCGCGAAAACCTAAGAAAATATTATAAAGTTATAGGGAATCTTATGATTAAAAAAAATTTTCAGACGGTAGTTCAAATAATTTCTTAATAACTCAAGTGACAAATAAAATCAATTAGTCACCCCGTGACCACGTCCACTGCAAAGTGTTCGAAACGTCGGGATATAAATAATGTTAAATATAAATACGCGATTTAAACCGTTCAAAGTTGTTTAATTGCTATGTATAGTAATCGCGAAAACCTAAGAAAATATTATAAAGTTATAGGGAATCTTATGATTAAAAAAAATTTTCAGACGGTAGTTCAAATAATATCTTAATAACTCAAGTGACAAATAAAATCAATTAGTCACCCCGTGACCACGTCCACTGCAAAGTGTTCGAAACGTCGGCATATAAATAATGTTAAATATAAATACGCGATTTAAACCGTTCAAAGTTGTTTAATTGCTATGTATAGTAATCGCGAAAACTAAGAAAATGATATGTATAGTATCTATGATTAAAAAATAACGTCACACTCAATAGTCCAAAGTATGATTCTCCTTGTCGTGCATCCAGAGATAAGCGAAAACGAACACAATATCCAGATACGAACAAATATTTGTTTTTAATCAACGTTAATGTCCTGCCACGTAAGCTTAAATAAGATTTATTATTTAAGCAGAGAGCAGTTCTGTATAATTATTTTTATTGTGTGGTATAATATAAATAAATAATAATAATAATTAAATCAAAATAAAGATAGGGATATAAAATTGATACAAGAACTTCACCCAAATGAGGGGCCTTATCAAAAACGCTTGTTTCCTACCCGTTGACCCACCGTAACACTCATAGGGAATGTCCCAGCGATCCCCTTTAAACAATACGATACAGAAAATGGCGCTTTTAGCTTTTATGATACAATGAGAGACGCGTTGAGTTTACTTGGCAAATATTGAGGTGTAAGTCATAAGAACTCAACGAGAGTAAGATATTTTTTTATTTTAAAAATATATTTCTCATGTACCTACTTTATATTTATATTTTATTTTATATATATTTCAGTTTTGTTTTAAACTCTGAGTATAAGTATCTTATTTGAATTTTTTTCATGTGGATTTTGAACTTTTTTATTGATAATTACTTCAAATGTATATCATTATTTTGTTATTGATAATTGAATTATGTTTTTTTTTATAAAAATAAATATTTATAAAGCATAGACCGTAAAGTGAACAAGATTTTGCATACGCATACCCCTTTTCCTGGTGATCATGGGTAGTCACTTACCATCATGTGGGCCGCTTCCAGTCTGCTTCCTTTAATGTAAAAAGGTGAAATATATTGTTTTTCATTAACATGTCCAAATTGAAATATCTCAATTTATCAGGATTATTTCCAGGTATATTATATTTTTATAATAGCTTATTATGTTTAAAGTGCGTTAAAAATTGTTATTGTATATTTAAATAATTATTTCTTTCTTTATTTTTTTTTCTATAAAGTAGATGGCAGACGAGAGGGCGGGCCACATGATGGTAAGTGGTCAACGCAGCCCGTGGACACCTGAGAGAGAATGATATATATATGAGAGTAAATATAACGAAAAATATTACAGGTATATCATTTCAACTGTTAAACATATATATTAATTACACTTCACTAATAATGTTAACCAAAAAATGAGTAGGTAACTCTTAGGCCCGATTCCCAGGCCGTGGTGTGTCAAGTTGTTTATCTCATTAGTGAACTTTATTATTAACGTACATGGTTTAAATTTGTATGATGCGACAGCGGCCGTCGACAGAGAGGTCTCCTGTGTTGTACCGTCGGCGGGAATCAGACCTCACAGTCACTAACGAGAGTAGCGATTTGAAATCGCTCTCGTTTATAACTTACGAGTACCTTATTAAACAAATTAGACGAATATTATTTTCTTCGTTTGGGAGTTTACATGCTCGTCAGCCGAGTGTTTATTAATTAATTCGGGGAGGGTTTGGGATACGAATCTGTTTATTATCTGTTTTGATAATAAAGATGTAATTAAGGAACAATAATTTCTAATTGTTACGGCGGAATGAGGTCATGAATTCCGTTATTTAGTCTGTGAATGTGAACTTAGTGTCCTCATATGTAGCAAAACTACGTAGAATGTAATTATTTCTCTAGAATACTGATACTGAATTCAAGAAGATTTTGGTGTATTATATTTTAGCAATAGGCTGAGGACTTCCTCAAAACTTTTAAGCGGAACTTATTTCCGAAATCAATTTCAAATTAATTCCGAATTCAATTGAATTAAGTACTAGTTTCATAACAGAAAACCAAGTATCAAATAAGGTAAGATTAATTGTCTCATTAAAATGAATGTGAAACGTAATCATCCCTTTTTTCGCCCTCTGCTGGATACGGGCCCCATCATGCACATTGTGTCGTGCATGAGGATGTGTGGCCTTAAAACGCCGTGTTGGTCAAGCGTGTTGGCGAGTCCACTTTTTTAGGTGGTGGTATAGGTCCTCGGGGTTTGTGGCAGCGGTTTTGTTATGACAAAGTCGCTGCCACAAGCCCCGAAGACTAAAATAAAGGCATATCTTTATTTTGGCTTTGTTAAGTGTTATGCATATATTATGATGCATATTGACATAAGTTTGTATTCACGTAAATAATTACATTGTTGTTATTTTAATTTTGGATTACAGACTTTTATTAAAAGAAATGTAACTTTAATTTAGTGGACTTGGACATGATTTATTTTATTTCTGACCCTTATTCTACTTGACTGTCACTACTCTTATTATGTATCTACCTACATTAATGTTTAATAATCTACCTACATTAATATTTATTAATCTACCTACATTAATATTTATTATACAGTATGCGTACATAATAATGTTTATGTATGTGTGGTAAACTCGTGGTAACAGTTATTTGGCTCCAAACACTTGAATCTGTGGGGAGCGCTAACCAGGCAGGCATTTCAGTTTTTAAAATCATGCGGTTTTACCCACACGGGACCGCCCGATTGTAATCTGCATAAGGTCGGTCGATATAAAAAAAATAGGTCACAATTCCACTGATAATTTACTAAAAGAGTTTTTTATTTATTTAAACCTTACTGCAGTATAATTGTACAGGAGGTACAGGATTCTGTTTAACCTTTGGTTAAACAGAATTACAATAGGGTGGTGCTAAATATAGTCTATGCATGTAAAGTGAATAATAAGACTGGATATAAAATAACGATACGTAGTCGGAATAATTTTATAATAAAATTCAACGCATTTCATAAAAAGGCTTTTACATAGCACGAAATCACAGCGCCAATAAACGCTAATTGACGAGAATTTATCGTATCAAATAAATCGTTTAATTACATCGCTAATTATGGGTCAATTATCCACAGGCCTATTCCGTTTTCCAATAGTAAATAAGTGAATTGTATATAAGTAAATAAGTAAATAAAGTAAATTGTAAGATTTACAATTTACTCATATAAGTAAATTGTAAGACAAATTAAATAAAAAATGTTTATTACAGACATAAATAAACGGAAAAAATATCCATCTCCCATTATGGTCCATGACTAGAAGGGTCGCCTGTGGGCTTCAATGGGACATTGGGATTTACTACCATCGTCACCGGTCGCCAGTCCCGGGTCCAGTCCCGGGTACCGACTCTGATGGGAACGAAACAAAAAAAGTGTAGTGTACAGTCCATTTTACTATGTTTCATTACAATACTGTAATAATAGCGTGTATATAATTATTTATTATCTATGAATATGTCGGCTATTATTTGCTAATATTGTAGCAATCGAAAATCGAAATGTACTTATAACTTAATAAAAAGTTGATACTTGTACATAGTGAAATACATGTTTAATATGAATATAGCGTTCTGACTGTACCAGCACGAGCGGTGACTATTGAAGATAGATTTGTTTGATATATATATTTTAAAGTGTAGGACACACTTGTTTTTAAGTTCAAGTCTTCACAGACGAAACAAATACACAATTGTAGATTCGGAACACATAGAGTAGTATTTGTCGGCATGTCCAGTGAGTCCGAATATCCCTCTCTAACTGATCGTAGACAGTTTAAAAAAACTGTAAAATCTGCCTATTTTTAACTAACAGCCTTTTCCCAATAACAGAATAGAGAAATCGGAACAAAACACCGAACCAAAAAAAAACGTACAACCGCCAAAACGTCGAACCGTCACATACAGGCCGGGAGAAATTCGCGATCAATTCCACAAAGCCTTTACGTGGCATAGGTAACAAATCACTGGACCGCATTCCTCCCCCCCCCCCCCCCTCGCCCCTCTCATTTGCTCCGGAATCGCGTCACGTTTTGAAAAGCCACGTGTAATTACAAAAACGAGTTTAGATTTTGTTCCGGACACCCGCGTGCCGCCGCGGCCTCCTGAGTTATGAGTACTCATTTAGCCCTTTGATGAGCAGATTGGGTGCTGTTTTGTTTACAATATAGGCAGCTTTAGATAGACACATATTTTTCACTAAAACCTATAGAAAATTAATTTCTGAAATTAGCTATTGAGCTATATCACTATTTTGTAGATTGTTTATGAAGATTTTAATAACATGAGGCCACAATGGGCAATAAATACTATATATATCACAATAAATTAATATACACCGCACCTCCCGTCACAGAAGTGCGGTCCATCCGCATTTCCTCGATACGGAGGTGTCGCGCACTGTTCGGTCCAAAAATTATTTTATACCGCAAACCCGTAGGCTGTGGAACTAGCTGCCTCAAGAGGTCTTTCCATTGAGCTACAATATGGGGTTCTTCAAGAGAGCTGTGAATAGGATTTTGCAAGGTCGGCGGCGCGCCCGCATACCCCCTGGTGTTGCAGGTGTCCATGGGCGGCGGTAACACTTACCATCACGTGGGACCGCTTGCTCGTCCGCCCACTAATCTATACAAAAAAAAAAAAAGAAATGAAAACTTATTTAGTTATTAAACTATGCATTCGAAGTATCAAAGTGTCATCTGCGTGGCTGACACAAGACCCACTTTCTCATGTTCAACGAATAATACGGTCAATATACTACAGTAGTACAAATAAAATTTTGCTTTAATATGAAAAACTGTAAAGTCTAATATAGGAATACTATATTAGTATTACTAATATAGTATTCATACTACAATATAATTGACGACCAATTGGTCCAGTTGGTAATGGCTCTGCCTGCTATGCAAAAGGTCCCGGGTTCGATTCGCGGTGGGACAACCATTTATTTAAAGACAGGTGTTCAGGTCTGGGTGTTGCACCTGCTGTCTTCGTCTTTGTGTGCGTTTTCTGGATCCACGACAGGGAATCTAAGTGTGGGCCATTGAGTGAAGCGCTATTTATTTATTTATATATTTTATTTTCCTCTTATACATGAAACAAAACCTAAACAGAGTTATGAAAATGAAAGTAGAAACTGTAACAGAGCGGAAAATAAAAAAAAAATATCAGTCATTACTAAAAGTATGTAGTTTGTAAATAATTTTGATACTTGAATAATAACTTCGATTGTAAATCGAGAACTTTTAATGATAAACTTTGGGTCCAGTACAACAATGGGTTCAGGGTGCTGATGAGGTTGCCACGTCACTGCAGCGCTTCAGCGATATTTGCTGAAGCGACTGTTGATGACTTCTTTGCCACAATACGCAAACGTTGTGCTTTCCCGCTGGCGCGAATCCAAGTCAGCTCCAACAGCATCCTGAGCGCCATTGCAGCCGGGATGAGAAAGTCCAATGCTGCACCGATGGATATCATTGCACGCTAGCCGGCAGCCGGGACATGAATGCAGAGTTGGTTTGTCGCATCTTAATCTTAATTTTAAGTTTAATTTCAATTTGTTCAACTTTACTAACACATTTTATGGACATTGTCGAAATACATTAAATGACTAAGTATAGTATTCAAAACATACAGTAAACTTTTAATAAGTAAGTATTATATATACCAATGCAGTATGTTCGATAGCGATATCTCTAAAACTACGGAATTAAAATGAGCTGATGGTGGACATATCAGCTGAACTCATCCAGAAAAATGGGTAAAAATTGCTATAGGATAGATTCTACAAAATGTATGTCGTCGGGGGAGGAAGCTGCATGGAAGATAGCGGGCGAGCCAAACACGGTGTGACACTGAATCACGTGGGATGACCCGGGAGTTTGCTAGATAAATAATAGTAGTGGATATGTAGAGGAGAGGCCTTTTGTTCGACAATGAGATGCTAATACAGCCTAATAGTATTGCAACCTATTAGGCTAATTAGGCAAAACTTCATCAACGATTATGAAGAAGCCTCCATTAATGACCATCAAAGAAAGGAAGAACGAAAGATAGAACGAAAGAAAAAATATGTTTTATTTGATGCAACGCAACGCTGTCTGCGTTAACAACAAACGAAAGAATTAGTTCATAAATGTTATGCCTTACCAAGTTGACCAAGTTGAGACAGTTGACATCAAATATTAGATCGTAAACTATTAATATTGTCAAATTGGATGTGAAGAGTGTACTAAATGTCGACTCTTGGTGCACAGAAGTGGTAAGACCGTGACCTCCCACACCTTCTTCAACTCCTTTTCATAGAGTGCAGATCAATCTCATCCTTTAATTTGCAGTTGCAATTGTAACTGCGCGGATCCAAACAAGCCAAAATGGAGAAAAATGGTGAGAGTTTAAGCTGACCTATACCAGATTTGTTTGAAGAAGGCTAAATAAAAAGAAGTAGAGATCATCACTAATCCATTATCATTCATTGAGTCTGCGTATGTAGGCTTCAAAGGCTTCTGACCTCTCAAATCGCCCGGTCTACAGTACTGACAAGCCATTATCTCGTACAATGCATTTAACCTGGAATTCCAGCGAAATAGTGCCGCCAGCATGCTGACCACAGGTACCAAATTTCTGCAACGTACCCAATATAAGTACCTACTTTGAACTTAATGTACAATAAATACTTAGATTTGTTTAATTTTACGTTTTCTTTAATGTATACTGAAATATACATATTTTGTTTTTCCTCAATATTTGAATAACAGATTGCATTCATTATATCAAATTGGCGGTCGTAAAAATTTGATTTTATAATATATTTTTTTATTTCATTGCTACAAAAATATCCTTCCACTTGCTAACATGCAGTCCTAAAACATTCCCGTAAAGAGCCTCGAAACAGGAACTTGGCTAAAATCCGTAATTATGTCAACAGCCGTCAGGTCGAGGGCGGGGATTGCGAGGGACGCGAGGGGGCGGGGGCGGATATGAAATGACAAAAGACGTATCGGGTAACACGCCGTGATGGAATCTCCGAGCGTACAATCCGCGAACAGTCCGAATACCAACCAGCATTTTCGCACCATCAAATGGAACTCTGCTGCGTTATGATAAAGTTGGATATCCCCTTACGATTTTTGGGCGAATTTCTTTAGGGTGCGGTGGTCCATACAGTTTTTTACGTTATCGGTATGAGCGGTGACGTGTCAATATTTGCCCAGAGATTTTTGTCGTCGCTAATAAATCTGCTACTGTTTTTGTTTGGCGCCTTTTGGAACGATGGGTTAGGTGACATGTGATAACAATGGGTGCTGGAACATAAAAAAGTCTTAATGGAACTTTGTGACCTGGCAAGGTAGAGTCAGAATGTGGAACGTCAACAAACGAAAGGTCGAACTGGAGAATTTACTGGTCCGGAACAGTTTAACGGTGGATAGATAGATAGATAAACTCTTTATTGTACACCAACACGATAACACATGTCTCAAAATAACAACATAAGAGAAAATACATAACAAATAAAAGTACATAGATAGTGCAATTTTTACTGTGTAAAATAATACATTTCAGTTGTGTTTTAACATATTATAACTGAAATAAATTAGTTTATAAGTACATATACATTATACACTTAATTAAGATGCATTCAATACACAAATAAATGAATACGTAATTAATATTGGAATGAATAAAATATAATTTAAACAAACTGAGTGCGGAGCAAAGGAACTAAATAGACAAACAATTGTGGGAGAGAGATCAAATTAAGCATTGAATGTTGAAAGCTCGAGATTGAACTGTCGATGCGAGAATGTACTTTAGTATACCATTCAAGGCATTCTCAGACCTACCCACCTCTCTCTTTGCGTGTCTTGCCCAAGTCGTTCATGCTTGGCCAGGCCTGGCTCATTCTGCTCTTTAGGTACGCAAAAACGGGGTACGCACAGGGGTTTATTTCAGTCGATTGCCGCGGGCTCTTAAAACTACCATCACATTGTGTAAGTAGGTATAACACTTTTTAACTTTTTTTTAAATCAAATTTAAAATTGCGATTTAAAACGAATAAAACTACTATAATTAAAGTTATATTATAATTAAGGGTGACAACCTTTTCGATTCACGTAGGTAGTGTCATTGCGTGCGTGATCTTCTGCGGTTCACTGCAATAACATCTTTCGACGATGACATTGCAGTGATAACGATTCACTGCAATAACACGCGCTGAACGAAATTTCATTTTTAGGTTAGTTTTTGTATGTTTTATGCAGCGTATTTAGAGAGTGAATTTTCTGTACTTGTACTATGAGTTATTATTGATTATTCTGTGGCTTAGCAAATAGCTCCGCCGATATACACAAACGCACGCACGCACACACGTTGTTGTAATAATAATAATGCTGTACTCAATGACCGATACTAGGATTCCCAGTGTCCATGGGTCCAGAGGCACATACATACATAAACACAAAGACACATCTAGACCCGAACACATATTTGTCTTTAAACTAATGAATGTCCGACCGGGAATCGAACCTTCTGCACAGCAGGCAGAGTCACTAACAACTCCGCAAATCGGTCGCGCAATATAGATCTTAAAATTTGTGTAATCATATAAATTAAAAACCAATTAAACCATATGAATTCAATTGGGATAAGAATAAGTAACACGTAAAAACATTTATTAGGAATTTACTAGTATATTGATATCACGAAAACAAAATATTCAACTTTTATCAGCCATGTTTACCCAAGCGCAACGGTTTCTATGGCTGTCTGGACCGCTCAAACTTTGAGTAATTGTTATGGGGCGCCACCAGCCTCCTCGTAATTAGGGTTCGCCCGGAATCCGACCACGGGGCTAATTAACGTCTTAAAAGCAATAATCTCGTTCAGCTGGACAGTTTCGTTTTTATTTCTCTTTTCCCTATTATTGTTAATATTGAGTTGTATTTTTGGAATGGATTATGGGAGCAATTTGATTATTGGAAGTTTCTATTCTCGAAATACAAATTATTAGAATTTTCTCGTTAAAGGCTCCGTTAACGATCAATTATAAATTTTACGGATTGCGCAATCTTTTTGATCGTTTAAAGTTTAGAGAATGTATTGTAACTTGTTTGGGTAACAACGCGCGATTCACTATTATTGTGCAATTACATTATTGTATAGTTTTATTGTAAGAATAGAGGCCGCTTATATATGAAAATTATCATAGTTTAACCTACGCTTGGCGCCCATTCAGTTCAGTTGTAGGACGCTACTCTACGTACAGTAGAGTAGCGTCTTTTAAATTTTGTAACTAATCACTCTTTAACTGATTAAAGATATATTATAGAACATATAAGGACGGGGAAAATGTTTCTTCGTATTTTATATACTTTATATTTTAAAGTTTAGTTACATTTAATTATAATATATATGTGCTGTTTTGTTCTATAACTTGTTGCTATCTTGCAGGTAGTGACATGATCCCGTTGCTGTAGAAATTTTGGGATATTTGGTCAAAAAATTGCGACAAGTAGTTTTAACAGTCCTCTCTTGATGTTAACCTTACACTGCCTAAAGAATTCTGAAGAGACCGAAACAAGTGGAAATCTGAGGGTGTTTCTTTCAGTGAGCTCGTGTGGTACCCAAATATCGAGCTCTTTGTGAATCCAGACTTTTTGAAATGAGTCAAAACTGTTTTGTGGTCAATGCCCAGTTCATCAGCAATGTTGTAACTTCTTATATGCCGTTCTTGCTGCACTTTTTCACAAATGGCATCAACTTTATCGGTAACAGGGCGACCGGAGCGAATTGCATCTTTAACATTAAGATTTCCTGACTGAAAACGCTTAAACCAACTTTGTGCTACTCTTACTGACACTGCATTAGGTCCATAAACCGCACGAATTTTTTTCGCGGCTTGTCGCACTTTTTCCTTTTTTGTAATAATACTCTTGGATAGAAAAACAATTGAAAAATGGCGGGACACAGTTTTTTATTTTTTTATTTCTTTTTTTAAATGTTACCTTTTTAATGGTATAATATATTTTTTTAATGTTACCTCCCCGATCTATTATATTATAGAATTAGTCTTGTTATTTCTGTTTTCTCTCTTTTAATTTAATCTTTTATTCTGTTCTAGTCTTAGGCGGAGTTGAACATAAATGTTGTAAAATAAATTGACACAAACATGACACAATTATTCATGAATGAACAATGAGAATAATTACAAATATAGCAGTGTATTGTCCCATTTCTGGATAAAGACATAAGTATTATTGTAATAGCTTTTGACAGCAATTTCGTTAGCGTAATCTACATAAAAAGTAACATAAAATCTACATATAAGCATATGTGGATTAAAATCTATCTATTTACCAAGTTTCAACGAAATCGATTCTACCGTTTCGGTGTGATTTTGCATTTATAATATTAATGGGATTCCTGATTGATAATGGAGATAAAGAAATATGTAAAAAATGTTGTTAGAAATATGACACTGAATATTTATGGGAAGAAGGCGACAGGCGAGCATACAGTCCAATTGGTGGTAAGTGGATACTGTTGCCCATGAACATACGCGGTACATGCCAACATTATGACCCACCTCCATCCATGGTCCTACCAACCTTTTGGTTATACGGACCAAATCGTCGGGAGGTACGCGCCGTTCGCCTGCTAGGGCTATGTTGCGGCGCGTATCTGCTCTGCCTCCCTACAAGTATTCTCTTTTGCCTGTGTCCCATCAGCACTCTCCCCTTTCTGGGGCTGTTCTACTCCACTAGACGATGTACTTCAGTGCCGAACAGCTCTTTCGGTCTCCTTTTCCTGTGCCATCGGTGTCCAAACTCTCTGAGCCCGCAGAAGTTCGCTTCGGAGGAGACAAGCAGTAGTATGCCGGTCCCTCCTCCCGCCGTACAATCCTCTCTAGCATGCTCCGTCAACATCAGCAACAGTATGCCAACATCAGTCGAGAATGACAAACTTTGGCACGCCCCCGGATTCCGGATGCGCTGCCGACTTTTGGAGATAAGGCATAATGGGACGGGAATGGGCCGTGATATATCCCAGCTAAATAAAATAAATTAGTAAAATTTAACTAACAAAGCTATAATTGTATCAAATTTCAATCTATCGTTTGTAATGTTGTAGTTTCATATCTGCAAGAAATCACTAAAGATTCCAATCCTTACGCAAACGAAAACGAAGAATCCAATAATCCATAAATCCGGCAGTTGATAATACTCATAATTCGTATCTCCATAATACTGCGTCAGTAGCTATAATAATATTCACTTCCATTACGGAATCGCTGACCTGACCTTATTCGGGGGTTTTTCGGTTTCGTTATGAACCTACTTCGGTTATCTACCGTTTGTTTTTTTTTAAGGTGTAGCGACACAGCGTTCGACACACGACGGCACGCTGTTTAATTTATATTAGTATTCGTAATAAACATTTTTCTGTATAGAGTTTTTGTGTGTCCCGTGTCGTGCGCTCAACGATATCCAGATTCGCCAGTCGTCTCCTATGCATAATGCAAGCACTTCTACGCAGTGCAGTGTCTAATTTTATGTATTACGTGTTTAATCAATATTTTCAATTTAATCAATTCAATCAATCAATGTGTAATCAGTTAGAAGATTAAATCAGAAGATTTAATTCATGGTTTAATAAGCAACATTCTGATACTACAGCCAACGTAATAATACACAAGAACAATAGAGATATTTAAGTTATAATTGGATAAGAAAGAAATTTATTAGCGCCAGATAACGTTTTAAATATATAGGCCTATTAATACAATGGTGCGTATTGCCACACATCTGACTCCCACAACTCAGCATGTGCTGCAGCAGAATATGCAGCGCTGATTTTCAGTTGAAGCTGCTTGAAATTTTAAGTTTCAATGGCAAACTCCTGTCATACGAGTATATATTTTCCCAATCAATGATACGGGAAATAGTCTCTTCCAACGATACAAATTGCAATCGTCAAAAACAGTTGAATACACTATACCATTGGCCTATGTCTTCCCACGGCTGGATATAGGCCTCTCCCAAAGCTCGTCACCACACAGGATGTTCAGCTATACTCATCTAACTACCACCGCTAAACTTCTTCAAGCAATCCACGTGGTCGAAGCGCGTCCCACACTGCGCTTCCCAGTACGTGGCCTCCATTCGAGAGCTTGTCCACTGCATCTGTCATTGATCCTGCCGCAAATATGACCCGCCCATTGCCACTTTAGCGTACTGATTAATAAAGCAACTGAACGCATATCGATAAGCAACTATCGATAAGTAATGGAATTAGCCCCTCTTATACAGAGTGTTTTTTTTTTAATTGGGACAATATGGAGAAATACTACTACTATGATTTAGTACATTGTATTCTTCTATTGCATGAAAAACATTTTATTAAATTTGACCAACTTCTGCTGTCCCGATTTTTTTCTTCCAATACAATGAAATGATCCTTATAAGAAACCGAGTCGATTAGCATTAAAAAAAAGTAATCAGTTTCATTCGTTTTTATGGACAACTCACGCTTGACCAAAAAATTGACTATGCCAAAATTGTTTTCACAAAAAAAGACCTAATGGTTCCTAAGACAGTTTCCCTGTATCTCTTATGGTTTCAGATTTCTCCGTATTGTCCCAGTTAAAAAAACACACACTGTATATTTAATACGCAATGTAAATTTGTGATTTTAGAATGTATAGATACTGTTGCATCTCTTTGTTTTCTATAGAATATGGATGCCAAAATTTTTATCACTAAAATCCTTAATAAATTATTGTTTAACTAAATTACATAATCTTAAAGCATATTTTCGAATGATCCCACAAATGTAGGGCGACCATTAACATATGGAAAAGCTCATAGAATATTGAACTGGGTAAATGATTGTATTGATCATAAGCAATTTCTAAATTGCATTTTGTGAGAATAACTCGTTTTATATGAAAGCCATATCATTAAAATTTCATGTAAAGTTACAGAACTTCTGTTACTTGGGAATACTTATCCATTCAGTGATGGTATATATCAGGGGTGGCCAACTTATTCAGAACAGTGTTCTACTTTAATAAAATCTGACGTCTTGCGATCGACTTAATTGTACTTTAGTATGATGAATAAAACAATAATTAGATAGCTTTTTATGAATATCAATAATATGATAGTAGAATTAATATCAATAGATAACAAAAAAATAATGAGAAGTTTGTGCTTTCATTGCTTTGATAATGTCAACCTTAACGAAAGTTTTGATACCGGCCAAAAATTTTAATTTCGTTTCGCGATCGACCGGTTTCGCTTTGGCGATCGACCGGTCGATCGCGATCGACTTGTTGGCCACCCCTGGTATATATTTTGATAAGGAATGAACTAGAAATACCGATATATGATCTCATAACGCCGTAACTCATAACTCAAGCGAGTTGGCATCGTCCACTCTTGTAGAGGTGGTGTCGTTCCTTAGGGCTTGTGGTGGAGGCTTTGTTATCAGTCGCCTTTTGCGGCACATGGTGCTATTCATAAACCGGCCGACGCCACACTGCTTAGACTTCACATCCATCATGCACAAGATAATGTACATGGGGAGGTAATTTAATTAAAGGTTATCTGGTGACAGACAATAAAGATATATTAGTCCGTCGATTTCGTGTTAATGTACGAGTTGTAATGTACGAGATGTACTGTGTTAATTTAATGTATGTAATTAATGTACGAGATGTTAATGTACGGCCCATATCGAGCAGTTGATAATAAAAATGCTAGTGATGGTTAAGGTAACTCTTGGAGCGAATTAAAGCATAGAGTCATTATTAACTGTGTTAATGCGGACGAAGCCGTGAGCGGCAGCTAGTATTACAGGGGCAACAGAAATACCAAAAAGTGTAAGCTAATCGATGGCGGCGAAATTAAATGGTAATTTAATTAAAGGTTATCTGGTGACAGACAATAAAGATATATTAGTCCGTCGACTTGGTGTTGTGACAATTTTAGTAATAAAAAAATATTATTTTTGTTTTATGGACGAAGGCGGCAGACGAGCATACAGTCCATCTGATGGTAAGTGGATACTGTCGCCGATAGACATCCGTGATACATGCTAACATTAGTCCAAAATGACAAATGTTGGCACACCCCCGGATGCACTGCCTACCTTTGGAGATATATAGGAATAGATTTGGAGAAAGGGTTGGGAAAATGGGGAGGGATAGGATGGGAATGAGCTCTAGCACATCTGACTCACTATCGAAACAAGTACGTACATTAAGGAAAATATAAAGTGGGAAATACAGTACATTTAAAGGTAGTCTTCTGTGAGAGAGGGGTAACGTGGCCAATCGAACGCGCCCAGCGGCTGTTGGATTGCAGCGTGCACTCTCCCCCACAAAAAAGTAATTATTATTATTACATTTATTCAAGAAATAGTTGGTTTTGCAGGTCATGATTTTCTGCACATTCAGCATTTTTTTAAAAATACAAACAAGTCGTTTCGTGCAACGTAAAATTACAAGCTTCCATATGGTTCACTCATCACTTTCAAATGAAAAATATTTTTTGATAAAAAAGAGGCAAGATTACTTCTCGGTAAAGTTATTTATATAAAGGAATTTTTAATTTCGCAAAGAATTGTAAGAAATTAACGAGATTTTTTTTGTTTCCTTTCGATTGACGCTCGTAATTAGTATTTCCAATTAGGTTAATTAAAATTAAGGACGAAAAGGGACAGGTTTTAGTGATGTCACAGTGTAAGTAAGGAACGGTGTGAAATCTTCGTGAATACGAGTACATTCGACATGTCGTCACAATAGTATTCACTCCTGCGCAGTATAATAAGATACCTTAAAATTAGATATTGTCTTTTTATTATATTTTAAACTTTCGTTCGACAATATGTAAATATGATATGCCATGATTTTTGTTTTTTGTTTGCTATGGATTAAGAACAATCAAGACGGAGAGTGAGACAACAACAAATTCACCCATCACTGCAGTCTCGCTGTCATCACAGTTCATGTAAATTGTAACTGGACAGAAATGTCATTTATCCATACATATAATAAAATCGTAACAGATCCGTGTATATACAAAAAATATTTTTTTGAAAAGACGAGCAGACTGAATACCCTGAGTCAGCTCCTGACCATGGTTGCTACAACCCAACCGAAATGTCGAGTAAAATAAATAAAGTAAACATTTGCGTTAAGACCAGTTTAAATAGATAAATATTTAGGGTATATTTTATCTCCATCCGTCATAAAGTTTTTGAGGGAATCGTCATTATGAACGCATGTGCAATATGCGCAAAAAACACTGAACGGATTCTATTGAAACTAACTATAATCATAGTTTATATCCTGGTTCAACTCATAGGATACTCTTGATCCCGAACTGTTATAAGTTTTCTCGGGAATCATTATCGTGATGCGTCACCTGATAAAATGTAATAGCAATATGTTGGAACAAGGAGGAATCATAAGCATAAGAGGCGTCATTGAGGTTTTAATTTTGGATAATTAGAATTCAAATACAGTGTTATTCCCTTATTCCAATAATTATCATCTCTACCCTATCAATATTAATACTATGCTCTACGTGTGTAACCACACGATATAGAGGTTTTTTAAATTACTAAACAATGAGGTTTATGTGTAGATGACGAGCCGTTCATAAATGGTGTAAATATTGTTATTTCCGGTAATAAAAATATATTAATATTTCAGGTATTTCAATACTATTGAAAATTCAGTTTAAAAGTAAGAAAGTATTCTTCTGTAAGAAAAATCTTTTTCTTGGTAGGTGTAGTGTATAGTGTATAAAATGTTCCAACAGATATTTTGAGGTGAAAAATAGATTCTATGTAATTTTAGCACTGTACCAAACTATGTGCCTGTGCTACACTATACTCGATTTGTTATTTCTAATATTTATACTGTGGTGCCACGGAATAATTCGAAGAAAGGTAGAACGATTAATATTTTTCCAATAATCACGAAAAAGGTACCATCACTAAAAGAAATTCCAGGTGTTCTTCAGCTCATTATTAGCAGTGGATTCCTCCAATATTTTTTTCAATATTACTCGTACTTATAATATTTTTTCTATAAAATAACTTATATCATCCTTTGTACTTTCTTATATTTTTTCTTTTCATATTTGTCAATATAAACCATATTTATCCTTCAGCCCGAGTTTATCACTTACTAGACATGTTTGGTAATAACATCCCATAGCAGGACACAGTCCTCTCCCTGCAATGACGAGGGAGATTCGGCTCATTGTCCACCATGCAGACCTTACATTTATTTAAATCCTCACACACGCGAGTTGTCTTCGCGATGTATTCCTTTCCGCCGAGATACAGAATTAAAATGACTGATTAAACTATGAGTTATAAAACCCGAACACGTAATTACTGAAGTCTTTTATACCTTATTCCTTCCGTGTCACCAAAAGTTTTATTCTATAATAGTAATAAAGTGACAACGCAATGTTCACAAAAATATTCCCCAAAAATAGTCTTCTTCTTTTCAGCCCTTGGACGTCCACTGCTGGACATAGGCCTCCCCCAATGTCCGCCATTTAGACCTATCGGCAGCGACCTGCATCCAGCGGGTGCCCGCAACCTTTATGAGGTCGTCTGTCCATCTAGCAGATGGACGTCCTCGGCTTCGTCCGCCGGTACGTGGTCTCCATTCGAGAACCCCTCTGCCCCATCGGCCATCGGTTCTTCGAGCTATGTGCCCTGCCCACTGCCACTTCAGCTTGCTAACCCGAGAGGCTATGTCGGTGACTTTAGTTCGTCTACGGATCTCCTCATTCCTGATTCGATCACGTAGGGAAACCCCGAGCATAGCCCTCTCCACAGCTCGCTGTGCGACAGTGAGCTTATTTATGAGGCCCATAGTCAGAGACCACGTCTCGGTGCCGTAGGTCATCACTGGCAACACACACTGGTCGACAAACACACACACACAAAATAGTCTTACCGACAAAAAAACTGTATAAATATTCAACCACCTATTAAATAGATGCAACAAATATATGTGACAAAATTATAAAACAGACTGCCTCTTTTGTCGAGGGTTAAAAAAAATATCATGAGGCCATACTAACCGTATCAAATTGAGCTTTATTATTTTACGAAGAGAAACACCGATACGCTATACAATTCTACGCTAATCAAATAGCAGGGCACGCGAGTTTGCGTGCATTTATCCTATAATCGCGCACTTAGGTTTAACAAGACAGGATCACGCGATACTATGACACTTTCGGTTTTGGGCTATGAAATGAGCGAGTGTAGATAAGAAAAATAATTTATATTTACCTATATAAATGATATTTATATTCCATAAATGCAGTACCTTGAAAGCTATTTTCTATTTTATCGTACTTCCCCAATATAGGTACCTGTTTCGGTAGTGAGTGAGTTATGCCAGAGTCCATTCCCATCCCATCTTGTCCTATCCCTCCTCGTTTCCCCAACCCTTTCTCCCGATCCATTCCTTAATCTGCAAAGGTAAGCAGCGCATGCCGGGGGTGTGCCAACGTTTGTCATTCTGGACTGATGTTGGCATATATCGCGGATGTCTATGGGTGACAGTATACATTTACCATTAGGTGGACTGTACGCCAGTATGCCGCCATTTTTCTATAAAAGAAATATGTACATAATAAAGTGAATAATAAGTGGATGTTTCATTGCGAGGGTACCACGGCATTGCGAGTCGGTGTGAAACGTCCAGGTACGTGCCGATACCTGGTAAAAGTGTTGGCTCAAAGTTGGTGTGTGTTAACGGTTTCGCAGGTGGGACGTCCTCGTCTCCGCCGACTAGGATGACAATGTACAGTCAATAACGTGTCAACGTATACTCATTGCTACCTTAAAACCCTAGTAATAAACCTAAAAAAACTATAATCGAATAGTTTTGGGTAAATTACTGTGTTGGTGACTGTACATTTGTGTAAGACACAGGACGTGTCTGTGTTTGGAGAATAGAGAACACAGAAAATTTTATTGTTGGCCAATGTGATGATTAAACGCTTGTTTAAAAGCCATAGAGATTACCTTGAAATATATGTCATGAACGAATAAATGAACTTCAAATGGAGTCATTTTTATAATGATAGTTTCAGCGGGTGTTTTATGGCACTCGGTTTCATGTCGGATTATTGTTTGTGTGCTTTGTTTGCACGCGATGTATAAACACGAGTAAAATGATGCGAATAAACTGCTTTGCATTGAATGTATCACTGGGCGCACTTGACTGGCCTCGTTACCTCTCACTTACCGAAAACTACCTTGTACAACGTACAAGTACTTGTACATTAAGTGTTTCGGTAGTCAGTGAGATCAGCCAGAGTCTAGTCTCATTCCATCCTACCCTTTTTCCTAAATCTCTCTCCAAATCCATTCCTTCATCTCCGAAGGGAGGCAGTGCATCCGTTTGTCATTCAGGACTGATGTTGGCATGTACTGCGGGTGTCCACGGGCTACAGTAATATTCACTTAACTCCAGGTCGACTGCGTGCTCGTTTGAACAATTCTTTCCAAAAAAAAATCATTTTTGAGTTCAATTTTTTTTTACATACCTACTGTTACGTTGTAACAAGGTTCTAAAAATATAAAATAAAAAATCATTACACACAAACAAACAAAATAACTAATTTTTATATTAGAACGGAAACCGCGCGCTTTGACTTCCGGCACCAAACGAATACCTTATATGGTCGTATTGACGCTAACACTAGTCAAACTTTGCTTGCAAAGCGCGCGGTTTCCGTTCTAATATAAAAATTAGTTATTTTGTTTGTTTGTGTGTAATGATTTTTTATTTTATATTTTTAGAACCTTGTTACAACGTAACACTACCTAGCAATATATCCGAGCAACCTTCGTTATGGAGCATATGTAATATCCACCAATATAATGGTGGATTATTTATGCCCCATGTGTTTGAATAGGGTGGACCGGGTCTTGTAGATTTCGATAAATTCAATAATAAGTTTTTAGACAAATTTTCAGAGATTTACGAGCCTTATCCAGCAATATATCGTTTGTACTCGTACATCATGAGTTTAAGATTATTTAGGTATATTTTTTAAAAGTTCAAACCATGGTAATTTTGGAATTACCGAACTCATTTGAGAAACGAGCAGAGATGTAGGGACACAGTGTTGACACAATGCACGCAGAAATCGCACGGTGTTTTACGTTGTCAGCAACTTGAGGTATAGCGTCACGCTACTCGCCGCCCGTCTCCCGCACGCCAACAATATGTATATTTTTTATGAATTCTTGTGAATCTATATACAGGGTGGAAAATATGAACGAGACATGGAGGAAAAGTACATTAAATATTGAAGATATCAAATTTCACTCAAAGGAAACATTCTTTTGTTTTTTAAAATAAGAATAACCCCATTCAAACATTTTTTAAAAGTTTACCTGAGCCGGGAATCGAACCAACTAAAAATGCAAAAAATAGACAGTCACTATTTTATTGAACCAATCGATAGGGTCTATGATAAGGATAAAATCTCTCGAACAAACATCGTATCTTACAATTAAAGAAGACCTTGAAATCTAACAATTCGCACCTATCGAATTAACCTGAAGGACACGTACCTACTTAGATAGATAGATAACTTTTTATTGCACATAATTAGAACAAATGTTTACAAACAATGTTACAATCTGAAAAGGTGCAATCGGTGGTCTTATCGCTAAGTAACGATCTCTTCCAGACAATCGTTTGCTACCAAATAATTCTTAAAAAAGAGTGCTAGAGAACATAGGTAAACATAACTAATAACATAACATAACATGCTAGAAACATAACTAAACATAGGTAACCTAATAACTAGGTACATTAACCATTGAATATGCAAATTATTACCTGAAGTAGACTATTGTAAATTGTTTCCTAAATTAGACATCGATTAAAATTATAATTTTGATACAACATTTTTATAAATTAACTGATAAGTTGCTCGAAATGCGAACCATTTTCTTGAATGCAAAGATTGAGTCTTTTCAGAAATTCATTTCGTGAAACCTTCTGCAATGGGTTGTGATGAATGTTCGTGATAAAATCTTGAACCTCAACTCTTAACTCTTCCGCAGACTCATAGGATTTTTTGTATTTTTTTTTTTAAATGGCCATACATAAAAATCCAGCGGCGTAAGATCTGGAGATCTTGCAGGCCATTTAATTGTCCCGTTTGTACCTATCCAGACGTTGAAATTATTATTAACATAAGCAGTGGATATGTCCTTCAGTCCTTCAGGTTAATTCGATAGGTATGAATTGTTAGATTTCATGATCTTCTTTAATTGTAAGATACAATGTTTGTTCGAGAGATTTTATCCTTATCATAGACCCTATCGATTGGTTCAATAAAATAGTGACTGTCTATTTTTTGCATTTTTAGTTGGTTCGATTCCCGGCTCAGGTAAACTTTTTAAAAAATGTTTGAATGGAGTTATTCTTATTTTAAAAAACAAAAGAATGTTTCCTTTGAGTGAAATTTGATATCTTCAATATTTAATGCACTTTTCCTCCATGTCCCGTTCATATTTTCCACCCTGTATATTATATAAAAATTTCTTTGTTTGTCCTGTATGCGTTCCTATGCCATTCATCTGATTGCGATGAAACCTTAGGGAGTTGTTGTGCGCACGCCGGCGAAGGTTTCTGAATTGGTACAACCATTTTCCACGCGAATGAAGTCGCGGGCAACAGCTAGTATTTAATGAAACAGTATGGAAGACAATGGAAATTATTCATCGCATCTTCTGAAGTTCTTCACTATACTTCTTTACTATACACCGAAAATCAAGTACCTCCAAACGCGATATAGAATCAAACTATGTTTGTGGCCAATTTCATTCCAATCGGTAAACATCATAATATGCGTCCTACAAAATAGTGTGAAGTGTACACAACATTCATTCATTCAACATTCATTTATTCATTTAAAAAAAATATGTTAATTTTTAGTTACATAATTACAATTGTAGGTACACTTGTTTTAGTACAATTTGTACAATTGTTTTAGTAGGTACACTTATTGATTGATAAATTAAAATATTTTTACCCTATTTTTGTAGGACGTTATGTATTCTGAAGATTTTAACTTTGGAACTTACGGTATAGGTCTGTCTTGTTAACGCCATTCTTACACATTCAATTAAACAAATTAAATTCGCTCACATTCTTCAAAAACATATCATTATATATCTGTCCCTTGTATTCCTATTACCTAAGGCAAGGCACAGAAAGAGACGGACGACAATCCATTCGTCACTCGTTCGCGCAACCAGTCGCTTCAAAGATCTATCCGCGAACACACACTTAGATTTTCGAAATAGTTTTGAAATCGTTCGAAATTTTCGTTTTGAAACCGCCAGTTTTATAATATGGTATTACCAAGTAATTATTTCCATTCCAACGTAAAGTGGATTTTGTGTGTTGGCGAAGTGAACCAGCGCGGAGGCGAGCAGCACTGTAGACGGCTTCTTCTATTTCCAAGCATTGCCTATCATCAGAATATAAACACCAGGAACCCGTAGACTATGGAACAAACTGCCCCAAGAGGTCTTTCCATTAAACTACGATATGGGGTTCTTCAAGAAAGCTGTGAATAGGATTTTGCAAGGTCTGCGGCTCACCCGCATACCCCCTGGTGTTACAAGTGCCCATGGGCGGCGGTAACACTTACCATCACGCGAGGCCGCTTACTTCAATAGAAAAAAAACAGGTCTTCAGTAGTATTTTTTGTTCAAAAATTCGAAAATTTAGATCTCTAGGTACTATAGATAGATTTCTACGAAATCTTCCTGATATCTGGAGCAAGCGATATAAATAAATTTATTAATTAACATTCCTTAACAATGTTTCAATAATGAGCTATAAGTTTATTGTTTTTCTCCCAGAATGAGTTATAAAAAACCTTTTTTTTTTCAAGACAGACTATACATAGATAGCACTGGGCAAAATAAACAAACGGAATGTTGGCTCTGAATTTATTTTGCCAACAAATTACGCCACCTTTTAACCAAATTAAGCGCTCAAAGTGACAAGGCCGCAATTAAAAAAACCGGATGAAGTCGTCCTGGGTGAAACCGGTTCACCGGACGAACCGGCAATCCCGAGCGGGATTAAAAAGTCCCGTGAAATGACCGGAACTATGCCAGCTTGTCGCGGGATAATGAAAGATGAGTGTTGTGGGAATTTTAACTTTTTGATAGGAATATTTGTCGTATTTATGAGGCGAGTATATATATGAGAAAATAAGAAAATGTGCAACAGAAAATACTAATTGAGCAACAAATCGATGGCAGCAAATTTAAAAGTGAGTTAGTGTTATGTTCTCTGGTGACAAGAAAGGAATAGGTGTCTCTCGAAGCGCGACTCCTTTGATTTTGTGATAACATTCTTGCAACCAGCCACTGCTGGACATGGGCCTCCTGGACGCTGCCTAAGCGGATTGGCGAGTCCACTCTTTTTGGGGTGATGTAGTTCCCCATTTTTTTTTTTTTTTTTTTATGTTAGGAGAGACAATCAAGGAAAATCCTGCATGGTCACCTGGTACCATCTAGTCTAGCTAGGCTAGTCTAGATGGTACCAGGTAGTGCCGGACTCCTACCGGCTAAAAAACTTTGATTGCCTCAACATCGTGTAGGTCTAAATTCTTGTGGCCTTGTGGCCTTTTAAGAGTCACCGGTCGTAATTGATGTAGTGCGAGCGCAGAAGGCGCTCAGCCAGGAGAGTAGTTCCCCATGGCTTGTGGTAGTCGTTTTGTAGTGGTACCCCTCAGTCGCCTTTTAAGACACTCACCGTGAGATGGGGTGGTTGGTATTTTATAGTCGGCTGACACCACACGGCACATGAGATGATTCAAAAATTACTTGGTTTGTTGATCATGAATTTTGTTAATTGAAAAAAGGAACGATATCGTCGTGCGTGTCGGTTTATTTAAAGTTTTAAAAAGGGAACAGGGATGTTTTGCCAGGCGGAATTGCAATTTTGTTGTTACTTAGTACCTTTTTCCTATCTATTGCTATCATTTGTTAAAATAAATTATTTTTGTTTATCCTAGACGCAAGGTTCCTTAGTAAGATTTATTCCTTATAACCTACACTATCAATTAACGCAATAATATATTTCATTTTTTTTTTAAGTAAATGAACTGGTTCGATTGATTTTTTGAAATTTTTCGAACAAATTTCTCTCTTTCTAAAAGAGAGCCTCTATAGTCGGGCCGCTTCACTAATTCTTAGGCAGCAATCCAGCGATCGCAAGCCTATAGCCCTTGGCGATTTTTATTGCGAAACTTGTTTGCAATGATCGCACCCACTTCGATACCGTTCGTCGCGCTGTCACTTTCCCCCATGCAATTGCCGTATACAAGGCGATAGGTTCGATGACTGCAATATAATAATAGCTTAAATAATAATGGGGTTTGGACCCCAGGCAACCCTTGCTATTCTTTCTAATTGCTTGTAGATATTTCTCAGTTTCAGTATAAGCGTGTCTACATGGGGACCACACCTCAGATTTTGGTCTATGATTAGACCAACTCCACCAACTCCAATCGGTGTCCATTGATTTGCATAATGGGGTTTACGTTCTGCGGTGACGAAAATTAAGGAATCCCGCCGTCGACTTGGTGATGACAAAGTAAAATATAGATTTTAAAACAACATTTCAGAGACAATTATTCCACACACATTCACACACCCGAGAAAAAAGGTTTATCATTCAAGTGCGCTTGGACGCGATTCGCAATCTGGACATGACGTGCGATATTCGGCGGATGTTTTCGGTAAAATCCGATAGAAATCGGTTTTGTGTATGCCGTTTTATTTGTTAGACAGGTTGGCGTTGTATGAGTTTTTAGAACGAATTTAGAATGCAGTTTTTTCGAGAATTTCTAACGATTGTTGTACAGTGAAATATCGATAATATTGTTATGGCGAGAGGGGATTTATTTGTTTAATAAGACTATCAATGATGTGAATACTAATATTTTTTGTTTTTATAGAATAGATGGCAGACCTTGCAGAATTACGGTCACAGCTCTCTTAAAGAACCCTATATCGTAGCGTATCGAAAAAACCTCAGCTGGCAGTTCATTCCAAAACTTCGAGTTCGCGACATAAAGTGTATTTTTGAACGTACTGTACGTATTTAGTATATTAGTAGGTACATACGTGACACTGAAATATTAGGTATATATGCATGTCGATGAAATGACGCAATATCTTAAAATTAAGATATTGCGTCGACTAATTTAAGACATAAAAAACCTTTCTAGAAATAATAAGTCAAAACTAACAAATATGTAGTTTTGTTGTTCTATCTGAAACATTCATAGCGCCCATTACTCAGTGCAAGATAATGACAGGCTAGTTCGTTATTATCGTTCCTAGCAATGTACATAGTAACAAGGTCGGAGATTTTGTTAAAAAAAAATTTAAATTATAGGAGAGAATATAAAGTTTAGAAAAAGACATAGAACAAAGGCTAGTTAGTTTCATGATAGAAATTTATTGTTAAGGGGTGTAGTTATTTTTATTTAATTTATTTTATTTAAATTTTATTTTATAGTTATTTGTATATAAATCTTAAAAGAGCTGTAATAGCTTAGGAGTAATATATTCGACTCACATTCGTACGATTGTGAGTTCAAATCCTCGGTCCGTAACATTGAATTTCTTCATAAATAGGGATTTTTAAAAATTATCACTACCTTGGCGGTGAGGTAAACATCGCGAGGAAACCCGCATGCTCTAGAAATTTAAAAAATCTCCAGTTTGTGATCCACCAATCCGCATTGGCCCCGAGTCCCGGATTAGGTACGGCTCGAAATCCCCCAGTGATGTACTAGGGGAGGCCTGTGCCTTGGAGTGAGACTTTTTAGGCACGTTATAGACACATAAAGCTCAAAACACATCCAATTCTAAGTTAAGTAATTCCCAGAAATTATCCCCAAGCTCCGCGTTTAAAAAGAACATTGACCACGACGAGGTCGTTAAAAAAAACTGAAAAGTTACTGGAAATGAAATCACGTAACTTCAGCAACTGTTTTAATGATAGCCTTCAGTGAGACGTGACTAAAAGTTAAAAGTTGGCGATGGAAGTTAGAGACTGCTGGACTACCGTCTGTAATTTTGAAAAAAATAATTAGTTTTTATAATTTAAAGTCTAGTTTCTAGATCTGGACTGATTGTAACATCTATAATTTTGCATATAATCCCGATTTTTAAGCTTGAAAGAAACACTTTTTTTATTTTATACAGTTTTTAATATCAAAATGTAAATTTATTTTATTTTTCATATCTAATAAAACTTTATTGTTCAGACGAAATGTACAAAAAATGGACTTAATGCTTTATGATATTCGCTACCAGTCAACTTTTGGCCAAAAAGAAAATCAAGATGCAGTACGCACTTTATGAGAATTAGAAAATATATAAACGTAACACTAAACATATACGTATTATACAATAATTAAGGCATTCACACATATAAATATTTATACAAATATATATAAATAATAATAATAAAACATATGTCCAGATAGAACAAAGCAATGGAAAATTAGGTAATGAGGGAAATTGAAGAGAGTGGAGATTTGTGGAAGAAAAGGATTATTAAATTATCGTGAGGTATTCGCGAACCTCTTTTTGAAGGAATGTTTGTCGGGTATAGTTATTAGTTATAGATGTGTCATTATATAATTATGTAATTAATTAGGATAAATTAAGACATTCATGGGATAAAAAAATTCTGTAAAATGTAATTTTTTTAATGAAATTATCTGACCTTATGGTTCTATTTATTCATAACTAGCTGTGCCTGGCATGCGTTGCATACCCGACAATTTTTTTGCACATAATATATAGCCTATGTCCATCTGGAATAATGTACCTTGGAATAATGTGGTTCCGGAGATTACCCTCCACATACACACAAACTCACAAAATTCGCACTCTCTCTTTATTATATTAGTATAAATTTATTAACATAATAATGACAAGAGAGAAAAAAATTAACAGAAGTTCTAATTGTTTGACTTTAAAATGACATACAAAATTTAAACATAACGCATAAATGAATTTAACATAATAAAACAATTTGCATAATTCAATTGCATAATAATTTAATAGGGGTTAAAGTATGAAATTGCCGTTTTATAGTAATAGATACTTTGAATTGACATAAAACCTTCATGGTGTGAGATTTTCGAGTGAAATTTTTTTCACATGATACCTATGAGGTTCTTGTTTCAAAAAATGTGCAACATTCGATTTTAGACTTTCAATTGTTTTTTTTATTCAGCTTAGACGGGAAAGATGGATACTTCGAAAATCCGAGTAATCTTTGAATACGAGTTCCGACGCGGAACTAACGCGGCAGAAACGGCTCGCAATATCAATGCTGCGTTTGGAGAGGAGACTGCTAATGAACGAACCGTGCGTTTTTGGTTTAAACGCTTTCGTAATGGAAACTTCGACTTGAAGAACGAACCACGTGAAAGACCGCCCACACAGGTGAATAACGCTGAACTGAAGGAGATGGTGGAAGCCGATCCGAGTCAAACTACCCAGGAATTAGCGGCATGGTTTAACGTTGCCTTATCTACAATAATGAATCATTTGCATCAAATCAATAAGATAAAAAAATATGAAAAATGGGTGCCTCATGATTTGACTGATCTGCAGAAAGAAACGCGTGTTGAAACTTGCGTTGCCTTGTTGAATCAGTACAGAAATGAAGGAATATTGGATCGAATTGTGACATGTGACGAAAAATGGATTCTTTATGATAACCGAAAGCGAAAAATGCAATGGCTGACCCCAGGTCAAACGCCACAACAGTGCCCTAAGGCAAAGCTTACCAATAAAAAGGTAATGGTAACTGTTTGGTGGTCTATTCATGGTGTTATTCACTATAGCTTTCTCAGGTCTGGTCAAGCAATAACAGCAGATGTTTACTGTGCCGAACTTCGAACAATGATGGCGAAACTAGCGGTGACACAGCCCCGACTCGTGAATCGATCTTCACCATTATTGCTCCATGATAACGCAAGACCTCACACTGCACGAGAAACCGTTGTAACTCTACAGGAGCTGCAGTTAGAAACCATACGTCATCCTCCGTACTCGCCAGACCTTGCTCCAACGGACTACCATTTTTTTCGTGATTTGGACAATTTTCTACGTGGTAAAAAATTTTCTTCCCAAGAGGCAGTACAAAATGCTTTCACACAGTTTGTCGAATCTACATCCCCAGAGTTCTATCGCAAAGGCATAAATGAACTTCCGATTAGATGGCAACAATGTATAGATAATGAGGGTAAATATTTTGATTAAATAAATATGTTACATTTTAGAAAAAAACAAGTTTTAATTTTACAGTACAAATATATAAAACTCAATACCGAAAGGCAGTAAATCATAATTATAAATGTCAAATGACTAAACAAACAATAAGACAGATAATCATTTATAGAATGACAGTACTATACATTGTCAATTGTAATAATGTCAGTTACAACAAAACCATAGACAATTCTCATAAGCATTATATAATATAAATAATAGAATACTCATAAAATACCCATTCAAATTATAGTACTTTTAAATAATTAGATAATTAGATACTTTTAAATATCCTATAAAGCTTTTCTAAATTCTATTTATTTAATTTAGGTAGGGAAACGTGATTTGAAATCCTCCAAATCAATTTTTACATCTCAAAAGGTAGGCAGCGCATCCGGAGGCGTGGCAGTGTTTGTCATTCTGGACTAATGTTGGCATGTATCGCGGATTTCTATGGGCGACAGTATCCACTTACCACCAGGCGGACTGTATGCTTGTATGCCGCATCTTATTATAAAAAAAAATCTCAAAATCGGGCAATCACCTTGAAACAGGACTATTTGTCAAAATAACGACCTAAATCGTAATAAAAATAAACTGTAAACACCAAGAGAAATCTTGTTCAGGGGCTTAATGTACTCAAAACAGTCGAGAAAAAAGCGAACGGTACACAATTCGTTTCCGACCCATTACTCCGAAACCATTAACCAAACAATAACCAAGTCAGCCGATCGTCTGTCTAAATATTTATGAACTAGAAAACCTACTCGAACCAATGAAAAAATGTAGCACATCCAACTTTGAACCTTAAACGTGGTAGAATAGAGTTGTAACCAGTTTTTGTCACAAGCAAACCTTATTGGACGAAGATTACAACCGCAAATAATGCAAAGACATCCCGATCTACTTTAGAATATCCCTTTGTTCAGTTTGTTTCATACTTATGCATTTGCATTTTTGTTACAATCATTCTGTTCGTTTTATAAAAATATACACTTGGATGAAACTGTATTTGTAACTGTTTCGAAGATATTCTTTGGAATATGCGAGATTTTCAAATGTTATTTCAGTAGACAGCTTTTCCTATTTTGTTTGCTATTCTACGCATGTACAGTATTTACGGCTAGAAATATAATGCGCATAGGAATCTTCGCTATAGCTATTGGTGTGTCAACAACTCTATAGAATTCCGTGACAAGTGCACGTGTACGGTTCTCAATAACAACTGGCCTAATCGGAATCGCTACGTTACGTTTTGTAATTCGGTTTTTATCGAAAATACGAAGTATAACGCAGATTCCTATGCGCATTATATTTCTAGCCGTACTGTATAGATACCGTCTGTTCAAGCATTTTGTTCGGTTACAAAAATATTGAATAACAAAATGTTGTGGATTGGACAGGTTCGATTTTCAAAATATGTTTTTTTAGTATATTGTGTATTATTTAGTCTGTGGACTTATTTACGCTTTATGGCTTAATCTACAATTAGAAAACAAAACAAACTTATATTTTAAATAAACTTAATTCTGTTAGTTTTCTAAAATAATCCTAGGTAAGTAACTATGAGATTTACAATAAACGAGATAAGGAGATGTTGTTATCTATGTGTGCGTGATTATAATAGTATTACTGAAGGAAATGACATCTTTTTTATATATCGTCTTGATATCTCTGAGGGTTTTATTAATGTTTCCCTTAAAATTTTGTGATTCATTATATATTCATTGCTTTCCTTCATTTTGAAACTTGCATGGCTTCAGATCACAGGGGAGGGATGAGGGATGAGCTCTGGCATATCTCACTACATTGGGGGAATAGGATAAAGTGGGAAATACTACGCATCAAAGTAGTATTCTGTGAGAGAGGGGTAACGTGGGCTCCGAAGTTACTTAATTATGAATTAATTTACATATTTGATAATTTTCTATTTTTTTGATAAATGCAGCATTTTCGTGACATCCTTATTTAGTAAAGGAAGGACGTGTCACTCGATCAATTTTGGAGATGGTAACCCTAGCCCTCAAGGGCCACTTAACGAATGAACGCAACAGAGCTAATTCGACTGATACATATTTCAAATTCAGAGACAGATTGAAATAGAATGGTTATATTCATTTACTTTTGTTAAAGCATCAAACTCTGAACCATAGTATTACTATACTATATACTATTTTTTTTTTCAATAATTCGGATTTTTTCTAAGAAACCTCTGAAACACCTCATTCTCAATATTATAAAGATACCATTCGATGTAGTTTCTATATGTATAGTTAGCATCTGGTCAAGGTATTCCCATTAGTACCATAATACGCAAAATGCATTTGGTTACTAAGCTGAAGCGTGATGCTGAAAATACTTACGATAATATTCTCATAGTGTTCTTGTTCCACACTTTTCCACACTTATTTATTTATTTTTACACTTAATTGAACGATATCGTACAAAAGGCGAACTTAATGCCTTAAGGCATTCTCTGCCAGCCAACAATAAAATTATGTACAAAATTTTATGTACAACAAAAAGTTCTAAGTTGAAATTTTTACTACTTATGAAAGATATAATAATATACCATATCAGACTAACCGCCTATGCCGCTGTACTGCTGGAGATAGGCTTCTTCCAAGGCTCGCCACCACAAACGACTTTCCCCTCTTTTCATCCCGTCACCACCCTCGAACTTCTTCAAGTGGTCCGTCCACGTGGGTGGAGAGCGTCCCACACTGCGCTTCTCGGTACAGGGTCCTCATTTCACACTCGTTAAGTCTCGGTTATCGGCAAGTATGATTTGCCCATTGCCACTTCAGCACGCCCACTCTGTGAGCTACTCTGTGACTTTAATTCTATAAGTCGAGTACAATAGGGAAAACATTATATCGCAAGCAATATTTCTATGTTATTAATGGCATTATTTCGCTGTTGTGTGTAGCCAAAATCTAACTGAACCGACGAAAACACTCAAAGACCAGCCAACGGAGATGACGCATCATTTTCCGCGCACATCAATAACCATACAAAATGTATTCCTTGCCAAAGACAAAATATTTGAAGAAAACGACTTATGTAATTCCATAAGCCAAATATATACAAATTCGTATTTATACTAATATTACAATAGAAAGGATAATATTAAAAAGGATGGATTTTAGTTTGATGGCTGGTCATTTTGTTTTCTAGTCTTAAGTACGAATCCCTAGTACGATACTCATGTATTGTACTTATATAGTTTAAATTGATTTACAGTATTTCCAAATCAACGACGCAGTTGCGGAGTTTTTTTTTTTATAGAAAGCGGGTGGCAAACGAGCATACAGTCCACCTGGTGATAAGTGGATACTGTCGCCCATAGACATCCGCGATAAATCCGCGTTTGTCCAAAATGACAAACTTTGGCACGCCCCCGGATGCGCTGCCTACCTTTGTTGATGAAAGAATGGATTTGGAGAAAGGATTGGGACGTGGGAAGGGATAGGATGGGAATTGGCTCTGGCATATCTCACTCACTACCGAAACACGTACATACATAGGGGAATACGATAAAGTGGGAAATGCAGTACATCTCAAGGTAGTATTCTGTGAAAGAGGGGCAACGAGGCCAGTAGAGTGCGCCCAGCGGCTGTTGGATTGTAGCGTGCACTCTCCCCCTCCCTAAACAAGTGTCAAGGAACAAGAAAAAGTGTCCCTTGAACAAGGGTCAAGGAACAGTGTAACAAACTCCCTAACTTAGTGTCAAGGGACACATCGCAGCTGTAAAAAACCGCCCAACGAGTAAATCAGCAATAGCCGAACACATTCACAACGTTGGAATTAATCACTGGATAGAACTCTGCGCTCCCAAAATCCTATCCACTGAACGTCACTGTTATCCCAGGTTTGTACGTGAATCGACTGAAATTAAGAAATATAAGAATTTCGATCGGTAAGATCGGTAAGGATATAAACTGTCGTCGGCGTGGAATCCAGTGATTAACAAAAGAACCTTGGGATTTACCGTCGAATACGTCCGCGGACATTGTTACCGTAGTGTGTCGCAACCTTTCCGAATGTGAGGATCAAATGTGTTGATCAAATTGCTCGCGGCTCCCATCCTGGACTACCCGCCTCTTCAGTCAACTCACGGCTAGTGTAACCCGTGCCGAAACGTTGAATAGAAATAAAAGGTAAACAAAAATCTTCAATTTTACGCATTCAGACCCGATTTTCAACGAACAGTTTAAACCGTTACACGCTAACCTCACATTATCTGCGCTGACACGAATCTAAAGCGACTGCCGTAGCTTCATTTTACCTCAGATTCCAAGATAAGATTCAATACAAAAACTGAACTCTACAGCGAGTAAAGGCCGAAAAGCCAGTAAATGCTGCCAGAGACAGTAATAAAGTAGAAATGGTATAAATGAGAGAAGGCTAAATTAAATCTGCTCGAGGGAAGTGAAGACAGTGCCGCCATTGTTTGAGTTGCTGGACTCTACCTTGTTGTGTGGATAATAAGACATTCTCGACATTACTGTCTGTACGTTTTAACTTATAGTTCACTGTGAAAAAAAAAATCATTTTAACTAGACTTCGTTCGCGTGAACTTCTGATTCCCGTGGGAACTCTATAATTGGTATAGTTATAATTGCATTGTTTTTATTTAATTTGTTCTTGAAGACAGCTTTTATTGACGACATATGACTTGAAGACATAATTATTAAATCTAAAGGTAAATCATTTTCAAATTTAGATACTACATATTTTCTTGTTCTTTTGCCATAATAATTGTGAACTCTTGGCACATCCAATTCTTGTTTCGTCATTGCTCTGGTGCTATTGGGATGATTGAAAATGTGTTTAAACTCATTAGAGCCAAGTAGTTCCAATGTAATTAACATATTAACCCTTTCTTTTTTGTAGTTCATTAATTAACCTTTAATTGTAGTTCAAAACCCCAATCACCAAATTAATCATCAAATTTATTTATTACCTTATTAACTCTTTTTTGGAAATTGTTACAAATGGCGGACTTAATGCGTTACAACATTTTCTCCCAATCACACTTTGAACTATGAACACATAAATTGAATCAAATAGGGATCAACACTGTCGGGTATTTTTATACAGAAAGAATGCCGCAGACCAGCATAAAGTCCACCTTATGGTTAGTGAATACTGTCATCCGTGGACACCCGTGGTACATGCCAACATTAGTTCAGAAGAACAAACCCTGACACGCCCCCGTACACGCCGAATACCATTGGAGATATAGGAATGGATTTGAAGAAAGGTCTAAGAAATTGGGGAGAGATAGGATGGGATAGAAATGGACTCTGGCATATCTCACTACCAAAATATGTACGTACATTGAGCGAATCAAATGGGAAATACTCAACACGTCATTTCACGCAGTGTACTGTGAGTGCGGGGTAACTTGGCGTTAGCGGTTGTGGGATTATCCCGATTATTGAGAATTATTTAGGTCGTGAGTTCTAATTCACATTCATATTCAGTAATTCAGTTATTTACTAATTTCACATTCACACGAATGTGAGTTGACAAAGAAATACCCGTAAAACATATGAATATAAATCTATTCACATTCGTTCTATTAATATGAATAATAACAAATTCAAATCTCGTTCAGATAGGTTTCCATATAGATCATTCCAAAAAGAAATTATAGCTTTCCACGTGTACCCTCAATAACTCTTGAATAACATATAATTGTATATTTATTGGTAGTATAATATCACATATCCACTTTACGAGACAAACGCTACTCGTAATATCATAAATCTCTAAGTGTATCTGTCTGTCAAAACGGGTAACTCTCGATAGAATATTTTGTATGTAAATCGAATACATCTCACTTGAACACACCGGGATATTAATAAAATTTTGTATTGACGTTTGACGCAACACGAGTATTAAGCATTATCATTTTCGGTGTAGTACAGAGATATTTACAGTATTTTCACGTAAAATCAATGCTGATTATGACAGAGTCGAAAGCTTTGAGGGTTGCGTAATTTGAATCATACAATGAGTCATTGAAATAACGCAAAAGCGGAAATAGGTTGTTGAGTATCGAGGGTAAAGTCGATTACACCAGTTTTTACTATAGAGATTTTTCATAACTTATTGTTCATTTCTAGTACCTATACATTTTAATCTACGCACAGTTGCATTCTAACTGCGTCGGTGACGACACGCTCGGTCACTACTCTGTACTGAGTAATGAGCGCTACAACGTTTAAATCAGAGGTTCCCAAACTTTACTTTACTTACTTAAACTAACATGCAACACTTGCTCACAGCAAGTGCGGGTATACAACGATTTTTCATGCCCGCACTTGTTTTGCTACGTTCCATGACATAATGTGCAGATATGTTTGTTTTACGTGTTATTTCATGCATTCTTACGTGTGACTCTTTTTCGGTGTACACAGAGATAAAAAATCTTTATCACCTACATTGTGTACCTATTTGAATCATAGATATTTTAAACTAACAAATGAATAGCAATGGTAAATCGGTCTATTTTTAGCTGTCGTCGAATCCCACTTTTTTTAATTGAAACTATCGACTTCTAGAGAAATTTCAAATCTATCGATCAAATCGATTCAAATCAAATCGATATCGATATCGACCACTTTGAGAATGACTGGCTCGTATATTAACTAGTTAACATGTTTCAAATTACAACGAGTTATTACAATGACACGTTATATAAAATCTGGCTGTGTGCCGGCTCTGGATAGCAACACCAACTCATCTCGTCTCATGGGTGTCGTAAAAGGCGACTGAAAGATAACAAAGCCCCTACCACAAACCCTGAGGAAATCCACTATCTCTAAAAGCATAGAATAACTATAGAAGCAAAAAATTAAACTACCGTATAATTTTTGGTTAGCCGAACTCGTGCAAAATTTAATTAATTTTATGCCACCGTACCATTATGACCTCACTAGACCCATTGCTCCGAACATAACACTGTAATGAGATTAGACTCTAATAACATGCATTGACGTTATATCGACATGTTTATGTTACGATCGACAACGGTTGTTAATTACCAACATGCGGTGCTAATGCAGCGTACATATACAGTGCTTGTTACATTTGATATCTGAGAATTTTCCATGATATTGTTTGTTGTGTCCCCCTTTGCAAAACGTTTTACTTTCAACTGCTACTCGCATTACTATGCGCTTAACTAAGACACATGCAGTGCTACGCGTCTTGCTACCAAGGCTAGACGGCTCTAGACTCACGCCGTGAAGTCCCGCGAACAGCCATGAATGCGAGTGTAGATACTTTTCGCCGACTTCTCGCGCGTTCACGGCTTATTTCTCGATGGGAGTCGGTAAGCTGTCTGTAACAAAGGGCCCCGCGAACGCTCTCCACATTCACCCGTCGTCCTCAGTGCGGCGCGAGAAGCCGCTGCGTGCGAATGTACGTGTTGCTTGATTTAGTTTTAAAAAATTAGTGACTATTGGAGGTAGAATTAAAATTGATGGGACATTACCAAGCTGAACCGACCTTATGGAATGCAAAATATCCGCTATACCACAAAAATCACAATGCGTGGATTTGAAGAAGTATTTTTATGGAGATTTCACAGCTAGAATTGGAATAAAACCATATCGAGTTATAGGAAATACCTACATGGTAAAGGATTTCATACACTAGAGAGTTGGTGCAGCTACTAATACGTACACTACGAATAAGTGCGTGAATATGACTGTGAACAATAGTGAGTGTAGAGAGGTGTTCTCGGGGCAGGCGGGTTCACGACGTGAATTCTAGCCGCGATTTCACTAGAGCCGGCTTTACAATTCGCCTTGCTTCGAAATATGCAATATGTCACGTGTGCTATGAAACTAGTATTTCGTGTCTTTGTACCAATTACTACGCGTCTTATCCGCTACGTGGTCGTGTCATGTGTCACTGCGTTTTTATTAATAATGCCTTGTATCAGATCACAGATTACGGTTGTCGTGTAAATAGAAAAATAAAATTTAAAGACGCTAATGTGTCTGCATTTACATAAACAGTCGTATCAGTCAGTGTACAAGTAAAATCGGTTGTCAACTTCTGAATAAAATCAACATTACTTATTTACTTTTACTCCCGTTAGGGGCCATCCATAAATTACGTCACACGAATTTCATGATTTTTGGGGCCATCCATAAATTACGTCACACGAATTTCATGACTTTTGAGGTCCCCCCCCCCCCACACATGGTGTGACGTCACATATTTTGCAATTTTAAATTAGAAATTATTAAATTAAAACAACCTTATAATAATATTGATGTAGAATTGGTAATATAAGAATTTCGTTAGAGTTGAAGTTTAGTTTTAATACTTTAGATTTATACATGTGACGTCACGAAGCTTATGACTCGTCCCCCCCCCTCCCTTGTCACACGATGTCACACTTAGTTGACTCCCTCCCTTCTCCTTAACGTGTGACGTAATTTATGGATAACCTTTTACTCATTGTGCCTACAGCCTTGTACGAACAGTATTTATATTTACAAATGTCTCCGCTGTCCAAAAATATGTCCACCAGGAAATAATACAAAAAGACGGGGGCGATCTATTCTGCCGGATCATATCTCATTCGAATTAATAATACTGGCATTTTTCCAGGCAAAGGAGAAAAAAATGACAGGCAGGCCAGCTGTCTGCGTGAGGTATATATTATTTTTCACTGTAGGACTCGCATTGTGTCGAACGACCAGAGAAAACTGACCTTCTGTCGTACCTCTCGGTTCTTGTAATTTTGGTTCTTCAAGAGAATTCTTCGACTTCGCCTGGGGTCTAATTTCATTGGTCATTGTGAATCTACCTCCCATCACATCGGTTTCTTCATTACTGCGAGCTAGTGATAAATGTTATTCTACTAGAAATGCAGTTAGACATTTCCTGTTCAGACGTATTATTTGGACAAAACAAAAGTATAAATTGGTCTGTATTAATATACAGATTAACTAGCGATTAAACTTTTAAAACACCTACAAAAGTGTGCTATTGAAATGAGTCACATTACCGCGCAAGCAAAATTGAGTCTAAAAGTTATTTGAAAGTGGTTATATTTCACTGGAAAGCAATACCTAATAGCAAAAATGGTACAGCCGGCGGGGTGTAAGAAACATTCAATTGGTTAAGAAATATGTACACATTGGTGTATTGATGTATGTATGTGTATTTGATGTAACGTAATATAATATATAATGGAATTTTAGGTAATAATTGGTATAATTTAATATTTGCTGTGCCCTAACAGGATATTGTTATACAATAATTATATTATACACTAAAACTTACGAATTGTATACGTAAATAAATGTTCTACATATATCTATAGCTGTTACTAGCTGTGCCCGGCAATTTTTTTGCACATAATATATATAAATAATATATAGCCTATGTCCATCTGGAATAATGTACCTTTCAAATGGTGAAAGAATTTTTCAAATAGGTACAGTGGTTCCGGAGATTACCCTTCACATACAGACAAACTCACAAAATTCGCACTCTCTCTTTATTATATTAGTATTGATTTTGAATACAGCTGGTTGTCCTTAGTAGATATGTAGTGATTATTTTCTCAAATTTGAAAATCGTTATCTCCGCAATTGATATATTTCTACAAAATCACTCTAACAGTAACGCTAATTAAAATCATTGAATTAAAATCTTTCGTAAGTTGTTCCTAGTCCAACAGTCCTGGCAGATCTAGTCAAACATACTTCCAAATTAAATTTGAACCTAATTTATTTCAGAATCCGGCAAAATCTAAAATAACTCGAAAAACATCAGTAATAAATTTCAAGTTTTACCAACTTTCCCCGTGATTCATTCACGTAAATTGGTAGCGAGTTGCAAAAATTCCAAAACATTAAACTGGATGCAGTCGTTCCTGCGTATTTATCATTCTGCAACTTGTAAATATGTATATCCCTTAATATGATTCTGGAAACGAGCCAGTTCTCGAAAGACGACGTGACTTTCGCTACGACTCTACTGGTCTCTATTATTAGCTCATACGAAACGGAACACGTCAAATGTCATGCTAAAAATTGTCACTAGATCGAAGGAAAACATCGCGAGGGAATGCTTCTCACGCTCCAGAATGCTCCAGAATAAAAAGGAAGCTATAGTATGTGATCCGCCATGTCCACCAATCCGCCATGGGCCCGCGTTGTGGATTATGACCCGGACTCCCCACCCTCCTGTGATTTACTAGGGGAGGCCTGTGCCGTGCAGTGGGACATTAGGGCTAACACAAGGATACAACAATTGTCACGCTATAAAAATCCAATATATTCGATTGCTATTATTATTGTCTATAATTGTTATTTGTGTGTAGTAGTTAAGTGGAAGCACTTATTTTTTATTTATCACTTCAATAATATTTTTTCAAGTATATATTGTATTTACGATAAGTATAAATAAGCATCAAGTAATTGCAACATTTCTGCAGTATGTTTCATTTTTCTCGTGTAAATATCACAATAGATAGAATACTGAAAACTCTTCAAACATTGATAAATTCCTCGCGCGTTTCTTTTATTGTAATCTGTTGTATGTCGTATACGAAAAATTGCATTGACAAAAATATCGCACGAGTACGTGATCGTGCTCCAGGCTATTTGCAAGACCTAGGAGGCCTCGTGGGAATCCTAAATAAGTTGTGCGAAACGTGTACGTGGATGTCACCCTCGGTTCCCTTACAGACTTTATTGTCCTGCTCAAGGAAGAATGAAATTTATTATGCTCTCGCATCGAGTAAACAAGTTGCGGGACGACTTTATAAGTCGACTACTAGAAGGCGACTAATAACTTTCTTTGTTCTTATTTAAATTGAGCATGTCTGGGGTGAGATAGGGGCTCGTCATTTCCTTTTGTGCACAACTGATTAATGAGTTACATTCGACTTTTAAAAATAATTTGTTTGATTTTTTAGAGATTGTTTATTTAATTCAGTTTTAGATTATCAAAGGGTTCTTCTAGATTTAAATTAGTATATTCGAAAATTTGCACTTTAATATTTATTAATTATTAACATTACTACAGTTCGCCCGTGGTGTGGTGACGAGCCTCGGGAGAAGCCCATATTCAGCAGTAGAGAGACAAAATAAAGCATTATTTAGCGTGAAAATAACATTGAAACTTTCGTGAAGACTCAAATAATTATTTGGAATAAAAACATCTGGAAATTCACGCAGTGTCCACTACTTCACACCAGGTCCCCCCTGTATCGTCTGAAGATACGTTATATACTGTTCACAGTACAATATACCCCGATGTTCACGCTTCCGCTTGATGACCTAAAGGAGTGAAAATAGGTCATTTGAACATTCGAAAAAATTTCTCATTCTACTGATCTACGGGGTAAGCAAGTTGATATAAGGCGAAAGTAGCTGGCTCAGAGCCAGTGCTCGTTTCTGGAGAGCGCTTTTGTCAGCCAACCACCAATGTGCTTAGGGTTGAAGAACTGAAAGCCTAGTAAGCAGCACTTAAAGCTTTCACAACTTAACTGACCGCCAACTGGCCGATGGATAGCCAAAAATAGACACACACTTCAAAATATACTTTCTTGGTATATTTTGGAAGACGGTATAGCCCTACAGTACATTCGCGTTTAGAATGTATTCACACGCCATTAGTAAAGACATTGGAGTCTAATATTTGAAAATAATAATCAAAGACTACGTTTATTGGTATAGAAATAGAAACTTTAGAACCAGACAGACACTAAATAATTGGATTGGATTATTATTACTAAAAAAAAATAATGATTTTATAACTATTTAAAGATGTAGGAAAATTAAATCATAAATTCTAAAGTCTTAATACCTGCTATAGGTAAATTTGAGGGGGAGAGTACACGCTGCAATCCAACAGCCGCTGGGTGTGCTCGACTGGTCACGTTACTCCTCTCTCATAGAAGACTACCTTGAAATGTACTGCATTTCCCACTTTTATCTTATTTCCCTAGTGTATGTACGTGTTTCGGTAGTGAGTGAGATGTGCCAGAGCCCATTCCCATCCTATCCCTCCACATTTTCTCAACCTTTTCTCCAAATCCATTTCTATATCTCCATTGGTAGGCAGCGCATCCGGGGGCGTGCGTGCCAACGTTTGTTATTTTAGACTAATGTTGGCATGTATCGCGGATGTCTATGGGCGACAGTATCCACTTACCATCAGGTGGACTGTATGCTCGTCTGCCGCCTTCGTACATAAAAAAATTCTCATATATTCGTAACGAGAGAACTCACACAGACGCATTTCTTGCTTGTGATGGAGTTCCATCCGCCTAATACAAGACTAAGTCGAAATGATATACTAACGTTTGTATAAAAATAAAGTGTTATAAAAAAATCGGCAGTTTAATTAATACTGTTAATTAAACTGCAATTATTGAATAATACTTGCTAATTTTGTATTAGCCATAAATTAAATTTAGCCTACTAAGGCCCCATAATGGGGAATACCTGTATTGTTACATCTAATATTACCTATGTTCTTGGATAATAAAGGATTTGATTTGATTTAGAACAAAGGAGCGACCACGCATGCACATATAAGTAAGCAACCCAAAGAAATGTTATTACATTGCTTGTCGGATATTTTCAATAACTGTATCGCCGTGAGGCGTGTATAAATCTACCAACACACACAAATGTACGCTTGCGTGTGTTATAAAAGTTCCAAAACATTGGGAAAAATAGCGCGCTTTGCATTATTAAGAGAACCCGGATGTCGCAGCTTAGCTTTTAATTCTAACGATGCTCATTAACGAGCCGAGTCAGATGTGAGCTTTATAATGGCGGGGCGTAAATTTTAATTTGGTTATCTTTCTGTCAGCATTTTGGATGAGGATATGTATGACAATTAAAACTGTGCCGCGTGTCGGGATTATTCTATTCAAAATATTATAATTTATTAATTTCTCCACACTCACGTGTCCTACACTAGGATTCTCTGTCGTGGGTCCAGAGACATAAATATAAAGATGAACACCCTACCGAGACCAGAATAAGCGTGTATCTTTGAAAACAAATGAATGTTCGACTGAGAAACGAACCCGGGACTTTTTGCACAGCAGCTAGGGACAGTACTAATAGGCTAGGGAACGGGCTCTGACATTTCTCTCTCACTACCGAAACACATACATACATTGGGACGTTGGTAGTGATTTTCCTTAATATTTTCTTAGGTTTTCGCGATTACTATACATAGCAATTAAACAACTTTGAATGGTTTAAATCGCGTATATTTAACATTATTTATATCCCGACGTTTCGAACACTTTGCAGTGGACGTGGTCACGGGGTGACTAATTGATTTTATTTGTCACTTGAGTTATTAAGAAATTATTTGAACTACCGTCTGAACTACCGTTATGATTAAAAAAATTTCAGACGGTAGTTCAAATAATTTCTTAATAACTCAAGTGACAAATAAAATCAATTAGTCACCCCGTGACCACGTCCACTGCAAAGTGTTCGAAACGTCGGGATATAAATAATGTTAAATATACGCGATTTAAACCGATCAAAGTTGTTTAATTGCAGTGATTTTGCTTGCTGTGTCCTGGATCCAATTCCCATTCAGACATTAATTTGTTTAAAGACAACTGATTGTTTATATTTTTGGTGTATATTTTTGTCTTTGTTTGTGTCTCTGGACGTGGTTATTATAGGATAAACTGGGAAATGCAGTATACTTTACGGTAGTTTTCTTGAGTGTGGAATAACGTGGGCATTCGAATGCATCCAGAGGCTGTGGGATTGCACCATGCACCCCATCTTCGAAAATGGTCGGAACAATTTGGAAATAAATTGTTTTTTTTCTGCACAACGATTGGTTTCATTCAAGAACAAAATCCCTACAAACAAGTGTATATCATACTTTTTATACATATATTATATAATAAGTCGGGGAGAAAGTCTTTTCGTATTTTGCATGTATGAAGTTGTGATCCAATATCTTTGATTGAACTGTTTGTACCTGGCTGGTTATGATACCATTGTAAAAAGGTAACATTTAAAAAAAAGAGGTAAAAAATAAAAAAATGGTTTCCGCCGTTTTTCAATTGTTTTTCTGTCCAAGAAAAACAGTGAATCTAACGAAGAAATTCGATACATTTTAAAGTTTTATTACAAAAAAGGGAAAAATGCGACACAAGCCGCGAAAACAATTTGTGCCGTTTATGGAGCTAATGTAGTGTCAGTAAGAGTAGCACAAAGTTGGTGTAAGCGTTTTCAGTCAGGAAATTTTAATGTTAAAAATGCAGTTCGCTCCGGTCGGCCTGTTACCGATAAAGTTGATGCCATTTGTGAAAAAGTGCAGCGAGATCGGCATTTAAATAGTTACGACATTGCTGCTAGGCATTGACCACAAAACAGTTTTGACTCATTTGAAAAAGTTTCGATTCACAAAAAAGCTCGATATTTGAGTACCACACGAGCTCACTGAAAGAAACTTAATGAACCGTGTACTCGTTTGCGATTCTCTATTAAAATTCAATGAAACTGAACCATTTTTGAAAAGATTGATCACTGGTGATGAGAAATGGATCATGACAAGAAGGTGCGGAAAAGATCATGGTCTAAGTGCGGCCAAGCTCCACAGACTGTGGCGAAACCCGGATTAACGCGCAATAATGTGATGTTGTGTGTATGGTGGGATTGGAAGAGTATCGTTCATTATGAGCTTTTACCGCCGGGCAAAACCATCGATTCGGATCTCTACTGTCAACAGCTGATGAAACTAAAGCAAAAAAATTGAGAAAAAACGCCCAGAATTGATCAACAGAAAGGGTGTAGTCTTTCATCATAGTAACACCAGACTACACACATCTTTGGCCACTCAGCAAAAATTAAGAGAGCTTGGTTGGGAAGTGTTGATGCACCCACCATATAGCCCTGACCTTGCACCCTCAGATTTCCACTTGTTTCGGTCTCTTCAGAATTCTTTAGGTAATGTAAGGTTAACATCAAGAGAGCTTTTGACCAAAAATCCCAAAATTTCTACAGCAACGGGATCATGTCACTACCTACAAGATGGCAACAAGTTATAGAACAAAACGGCACATATATATTATAATTAAATGTAATTAAACTTTTAAAAAAAATGTCTTTCATTTGTATATAAAATACGAAGAAACTTTTTTCCCGACCTTATATATATATATATGAATGACGTCACACTATTCTTTAACCATTAACCGTTATTCTCCTGCAAATGTTCTTCCGCAGCAATATTCGTACGGCATATATCTATTACGCATTACATCCGCTCCATTGCCGCCACCTAATGGATATTATATTATACCGGATTTGTAAGGCATGTGCATAAAAATAGGGTTAACTTTGTGTTTTTTCTCATACACGTCGACGGCACATGGAAATGTACAAAGCCATTATATTATGGTTCTTATTAATATACTATTAAAGCTCATCCGTAAGTATGTTCCAGTGAGTGTCGCGCATCGATATGAGAATACACTAATTAGCAGCTTCCAGGGTTAGGGCATATGAGGAAGAGTTCAGTAAAAGGTCAAATTTGAAACTTAAGTAGGTACGAATAAAGCATGTTCCATTTTCAAAACTCATATGACAACTCGAGAGTTACTGAACATAGAACAATATTTGACTGTAACATGCCTGCGCTAGAGTGCTCGTATAACATCTAGTATGTATAACGTATAACATATCGATTCAAATCGATGGTGTAGCCTAATTAATATGCGGCTCACTGTATCATTACAAGTTGCTATTCAATACAAGAAACTTCACTGTATTACAAAGTAATTGAGTTGACATTGCCTTGTAGTTATTTTTGGAAGTACTGAATTTTCAAACACCTTTCTTCCGTGATTGAAACGCATTTTGTAATGAAAAATATCGTCATTTAACAATACAACTTTTACGTACGCGGACATTGTTAGTGTTGTGTGTCCACAGCCTTTCCGAAGATCAAATGTGGGTAGTTGATAAAATTGCTCGCATCTCTCATCCTGGACTACCCGCCTCTCCAGTCAACTTGTGACCACGGCTGGTGTAACCAGTGCCGAAACGTTGACTAGAAATAAAAGATAAACCAATACCTTTGTTATACGCGTTCAGAACCGATTTACAATATAAAATATATACAAACACTCATGAGATATATCTCAAATAAAAGCTTTTATTTTATAGATATTATAATGTTAAGAGAGTTAAAGGAAAACCTTGGGTGAACCATCGTATGAACCGCTTTTGTATACTTATTTTATGTGTTAATCTTAATTAATATTTTAGTGAAACCCACCATCGCTCTTCAGTAGTTCCAAGTCACATGGCAGTTTCACCAGTCTGATTACATAAACCGTTTCCATAGCATCTGGCAGTGGGCCAAATCTGAGAGAGTCTTTTGTTCCCGTTCATCAACCAGCTAACGAAACTAGATTCAAAATGTGCTCTTGAAAGTGAGACCTAAAAAAATTGAAGATATGTACCTACGCGTTAAAGAAAATGCGGTTAAGGTTATAAGACCATAATAAGACTATTACACTGTCAATCTTTGATAGGTTACACTGTCAATCTTTGACAGATTACACTGTCCATCTTTGACAGTTTAGCTAGCTATACATTGTACTGTACAGCTAACTGTACAGTGTAATAATTTTAGCTAGCTATTTATTTATTTGAAAAACTTTATTGCACTTTGGGTCTTTCTCACCATTTCCCGATACTTTATCCGAAGATATCTGAAAGTCAGTTATACTTTATCAGAAAGTCAGTATCATCTAGATTTAATTGGCAGATAAATTATCTATTTGATCGTCAACAGTTACTTTATCAGGAGGTGGTAAGAAAGGCCCTAAGGGGGCCTTCTGATAACCTAATGATGCCTTATAAGAACGTGGTGAGAAAGGCCGTTAATCTCACAAAAGCTTTGGGTTGAACAGAGGGGCACGTTGGGAGGTGCGATGAAATGTACAACAACGATGATTTGTAAATATTTTACACAAGTATTTACAATAATTAATGTATCCTGTTCCAATATATTAATACTCACAACAAATATTAATATTGTTGTAGAATGAACTGCCAGCTGAGTATTTTCCGTTGCGCTACGTTAAGGGCTCCCTCAAAAGAGCTCTGAATAGAATTTTACAAGGCCGGCAGAACACCCGCATACCCCCGATGTTGCAGTGTCCATGGGCGGCGGTAGCCATTTACCATCATTTACTGCATGCCCGTCTGCCACCTTCACCATAAAATAAACCTGCTTATAAATAATACGATATTACAACTTATTTTTTTTTTATAGACTAGTGGGAGGACGAGCAAGCGGTCCCACGTGATGATAAGTGTTACCGCCGCCCATGGGCACCTGCAACACCAGAGGGTATGCGGGCGCGCCGCCGACCTTGCAAAATCCTATTCACAGCTCTCTTGAAGAACCCCATATCGTAGCATAATGGAAAGACCTCTTGAGGCAGTTCATTCCACAGCCTACGGGTTAGCGGTATAAAACAATAGAATATATACATACAACTATATAGGTAGATAAACTGTATTCTACACCGACACATCTTACAAAATGACAACTTATGTAAGTTACACGAAAAGTACGACAGGTGGCCATATCGCCAAACCAATCTCTTCCAGGTAACCTTTGGTGGTAAGCAGACAGAATTAAAAGTGAGTGCAGAGCAAAGTAATGAACTAAATACAATAACAAGTACTGGGAAAGTAAGTCAGAAAATTGTAAGTCAAGTTTAACCGGTTCATACCTACAATAAAGTATCTACAATTGCTAAGATAACGCTAATTGCTACATTGCAATGCAATTCAAACAACGCTTTCAGTATCCACTGTAGGACCTGGGCTTTGTGTTGCGCATTCCCTAATGCGCAACACAAAGCCCAGGTCCTTAAAATACAACGCAGTCCACTCTTTTAGAGATGATGTAGTTCCACAGCGTTTGTGGTAGCTACTTTGTAATCTCTTAGTGGTCCACGGGAAGGTTATTCTATAGCTGGGTGACATATAGCCACATACATATATAATATTGGAAGGCACAAAATAGAATTTAAACAAAGTGTGGCGTCGAGAGCCGACCTCTTTGGTCGAGCTCCTAATTTGATTTATTTAATACTTTTAAATGTGTTCTTTTTATAAACTTTGCTTTTGTTTATTTTGATGTAGCTTGTCAACAATTTTTCTTTTATATACTCATGTCACCAGGCTAAAAGGAAGTTCCTAACATATTAATTTACAATGTTTTAATTTTAATGTATGTAATTTTATCAAGCTTTTTCCCAACGCTACAAACGTTGTACTGTACGTTGGTTAAATAAATATTCACATTCCGAAGATCCTAGTTTCTTCTCAAGGTAGCTCAGTAAACACACGCACAAATAATTGGAGAGCATTCCTCCAAATTGGTGACCCCGACGTGATGATGAGCAGCAGGAGAGCTTCCTCCGACAGGAGAGCTTCCTCTAACTGGAGAGTTTCCTCCAAATTGGTGACTCGTGAAGGATGTGAGCAGTTGAGAGGAATTGGAAGGATCACTACTACGGAATATTTGGGAATTCTTTTTTATTCTCTAGCGCTCTACCAAGGTATCGAATTTAAATACATTTCGTGACTGCAAATTATTGCAAGAATCATCCGGATGAAGATTTAGCCGCATTTTCACATGGATTCATAATTAATAACAATATACTTTTTCTTTCTTTTGGTGTGTGATTGTGTTTTGTCATTTACTTTTTTACATAAAACTTTTTTTTTTTTTTTTTTTACAAGACATTAATTAAGATTTTTTTTTTTTTTATTAGATTTTTTTACGGTGCCACACCACCACGCGTAATTATGAGCGAAAGCTAGGCTGAATTCGCAGAAGTGCCAGGCGGCAGGGCAATGGCGAACCGCCGAACTCCATCACTCATTATCTTAACGATTTAGTAGCAGCTAATGTTTCAAAAATTAAAATTTTTGATTTAGTTGCATTAAATTTGAATCTGGGTTTGAAACGCGATTTTAAGTGGAATTTCGTTGTAGCCGACATTGAGTCTAGTACATATTATTGGCACGAATGTGACCATGGTGATATACCAACTGGTCGAGTTCGTCCTTTTCTTACAGCTCTTTTTCGTCGAGCGGCGTTTAAGCTGATAGGGAGACTTCGTGACGGGAAGACAGGTCTGTCATCCCTCGCGGAACTCCAGCCTGCTACCCAACCTAGCGTTAAGGTTGTAGCTTTTCCAGTTTCACAGTACGCTGCGTCGCTACAGAATTTTTCCACCATTACGCGCCCTCATTTGCAATTCAGGAGCTGAAGCATACTACCAAGCAAGTCCGGCTCAATCAAATCAACTTTCATTCATTAGTCAATTTACTAGGGACATAGTTCATATTAAAGTTGTTGACAATGTTGTTGCAGGTTCCTTTCTCGTGTAGAGGCAATTTTCCTTGAAGAGGAGTTGGCGCATGCTCGAGTTAATTCTTCATTGAAGTTAGAGGATGTTTTATTCCTGGCACGAATGTGACTATGGTGATACACCAACTAGTCGAGTTCGTCCTTTTTTCGTCGAGCTGCGTTTTTAACAATGTCATAATCTCAGCCACCCTGGCGCGCGAGCTTCCGTTCGTTTGGTGACTGAGAGGTTTATGTGGCCTATCGTTAATGCTGATTGTCATAAACGCTCGCGATCTTGTGTAGTAAGGTGACATTAAAGCTTTCTTTTTCTGCCGAGGTTCTATATGACGAATCACTTCGTTTACCCGGAGAATTTCAGCTCCAGATATTTTGAGGAACCTTAGTTATGTAGTAGATTTTGTTACCGATTCAAGAAGCCATTTGGATGCATTGTGTCCAGTTTCTGCTTCGCGTCATACGCGTCCGTCAATTACTTAGCGACGGCATCGCATGTATGGTTGAGGGACGACACCGTTCGTCGTCCGCCGTTTTCATGTTCTGATGGCTGAATTGCCGCCATCGCTTTCGCCTTCGCCCTTGCCCGCTCCTACAGTAACTAAATCCGGTAGAAAGGTACGATTAGGGACATTTTGGATTTATAGTAAAATTTTTTAACGTATATCCTTAGTCCTTCGAGGGGTTTTCCTTCTGCGTAGGGGGGTGATGTGGCGTCGAGAGCCGACCTCTTTGGTCGAGCTCCTAATTTGATTTATTTAATACTTTTAAATGTGTTCTTTTTATAAACTTTGCTTTTGTTTATTTTGATGTAGCTTGTCAACAATTTTTCTTTTATATACTCATGTCACCAGGCTAAAAGGAAGTTCCTAACATATTAATTTACAATGTTTTAATTTTAATGTATGTAATTTTATCAAGCTTTTTCCCAACGCTACAAACGTTGTACTGTACGTTGGTTAAATAAATATTCACATTCCGAAGATCCTAGTTTCTTCTCAAGGTAGCTCAGTAAACACACGCACAAATAATTGGAGAGCATTCCTCCAAAAAAGTAATTGCAGAGTAGAGAAGTAAGTTGAATCAAAGTCTATAGCAACAATAACATTTTAGTGTATTTACACTTATTTATTTACAAGAAACGTAAAATACCTTATAACGACCTGACACCCTGTCAGCACACTGCTCTCCCTCGCGATTGGCCGAGCGAGAACCAATGGGTGTTCAGTTATGGTGCCGCGGCGAAGCAAAGTGTTGCCACCACAAGATCTAATAATTTAGTTAACGATATTTGCTACATTACAAAGAAAAATTAACGGAAATCCACTCTGAACATTCAATGTACAGTAAATTTTCTTCCACGGAATCTTTTTCCACAGTTTTGTTAACGCAGTATTCGAAGGAAATCTTCAAGATCAAGACTTAATCCGATGTAACCGAGTTGTTAGATCGATATCTTCCATAAGGATCATTACCATATCAAGGAGTTATTGTAAGAGAACAGTTCTGGCGGCGTGCCAAAGCATAGGAAGTGTTGGCTAGATTAGCTGACTGTAGAAAAATGTGTCTTGTACCGATGATGGATCGATATCAACAGATATATCAGAAAATACTAGGATTGTAACTAATATATTATAAAAGTAGTATTTGTAATAGTTTATTTAGGTTCTCACTATCATTTGTGCGTCCAATAAAGTATATAAGTATAAGTATATACTATTTATTTATTTGAGAAGTATTTTTTTTATTTTCCTCTATAACTCAACTTCTTTGTGTTATATGAAGATGACACATACACCAATTTTCCTTCTGGGTAGTTAGCTATACATTAGTGAAAACCCAATCCGTTCAGTGGCTATTACTAGTGAAATGGCTTTTACTCTCGATACCGAACAAAATATTTTCATATTTTCATTATTTTCAAAACATTTTCAAAATTTTATTTTTTACTAAATCTCATTTAAACTCGTCAAAAATTGCGCTTTGCGCTGTGGACAAACTCCACTTTCATTACATCAGCACACCCTTAAGCCTCGTTTACACAAAAAGAGTTTCATCAACGGTTAGAGCGAGAATATTGTATACGATTCTCGTATGCGACCAAACTACATACAATTCTCACCTACGACTGCTCACATTATGATAAAAACACGATAATAACAGCAATAACAATGATCAGATGACGATAACAGTTGTTTATACTGGCTTTTGACCGATGTTCGAGAAACTTTCCTTGTGTAAATAAGTCATTAGTCGACATGTAGTGAAATTTTTCCGCAATTCTTCATAAAAGCCAAATTTATTTGAAATCTTTGTAGAGCGCTCTTTCACTCGTACAATAAAAAAGGCAATTTTGGCACTAAACACTTTCCTTTTTATAAAGATCCATCAATTTGTATACGTCGAGTCCATCCTGCTTACAGTTAAACCCAGCAAAGTCCGGACCTCCAACAATATAACTCACTAGAATTATCCTTTGATCCCTCTCTCTGCAACGTTACACGATACAAAAATTGCTTTCGTATTGGCAAATCCCTAATGTGAGGGTCTATTCTGAAATACCGGTTTTAATGTCAGTTTTATAGACTTTGGTGAAATTTTTGAGAATATAAATAAATTTGTGGAATTAAGTTGAGATATTACCTATTGGTTAACTTTTCACAGTTTCGTGATTTTTCGAAACTGATTTTATTATACAGAAGAAAGCTGGCTGACAAGGAAACAGTTCCCATGGTATGTGGATATTGTTGTCTATAGACATCCGTGATATACATTGGCATGTCTCCGGATGCGCCATCTACTTTTGGAGATTTACGGACTTGGCATAAGGATTAGGAAGGAATAGGAGTAGGAACTCCACTATCACACAAAAAATATTGTGAAATATATGTCGGAAATAAGTGACAACTAGCAGAGCCTGTTTCTTTTCCTATTACATTCCAACCTGTTCTATCCCATCCTAATTATTATAAATGCCAATTCTCCATCGAAATCCAGATTCCTTAACTCCTGAAGGTGCCCATTTGGGGACTTGAAAATATTCGTCATCTTTGACTGATGTTGTCATGTATGGATCATAATACATTTACCTAAAATACCCAAGTACTCAGCCGTCAGGGTACTGGTGTACCTTGCTACAAGGGCCAAATTTGTACAACATACTAAACATAAAAACCGATATTTTGAGCATATTTTTTATAGATAATAGGCGGCTGACGAGCATACAGCCCACCTGATGGTAAGTGGATACTGTCGTCCATAGACATCCGCGATACATGCCCACATCAGTCCAGAATGACAAAACGTTGGCACGCGCCCGGATGCGCTGCCTACCTTTACAGATTAAGGAATGGATTGAGAGAGAGGGTTGGGAAAATTGGGAGGGATAGGACGGGATGGGAATGGGCTCTGGCATATCTCACTCACTACCGAAACACGTACGTACATTGGGGAAATACGATAAACTGGGAGATGCAGTATATTTCAAGGTAGTCTTCAGTGAAAGAGGGGTATCGTGGCCAGTCGAGTGCGCCCAGCGGCTGTGGGAATGCAGCGCGCACCCTCCTCCGACACTGATTACATTCTTAATATTTATTTTAAGTTATTTAGTAATAGTATTTATAATATTTATTATTATTAGTAATAGTTTTCACCAAATAAATTATTATGACGTCAAATACATATACGAAACAAAATTGACCTTTTGATGGGAACTCGAGCCAGTGCTCGAGTCCAGCATTATCACTATATTAAATTTTTGTTTGATTATTATTAAAATTGTGTTAGTGCGTTCTGTGGTCTAATTAGATTAGTTTATTAAACTACAAATTGTCATTTTATCTGTAATTTTTATGATAGTGAAATAAAAGCATAGGACTGCGTTTTTCGCGTGCTTCCAAGGAGTACTGCACTTTGACATGGTGCATTTAAAACTGTAAAGAACCCTTGACACCTTGACTTAAGATCGCGAAGAAACCTTGACACTGGCAGAATAAGCTAATTGCACCATTGAAGAAAACCATTAATAAAAATATTTAAAGAATTTTTATTATTAGTTACAGAGCCCCGCTTCCCGAAGGCATCGGGTCCCTTCTGACCAAAGCTCCGACCAATATACCGGGAAATAGTCCAGACATGGCATTCCCAATAAATAGACGAAGAGTTTAATCTATTTATATGTACGAGGCAACATCTATCAGTAATTGTAACAGAATGCTTAACATCTGCGAGTGGAGTCCTAACTTCGATATTACGTCAGAACGACACCATAAAAAACCTATTGGAGCTTGAAAACTTTCTATAAACTTTCTAGGACATATACTTGGTATATCACCTAGTCGTTAAGGCTTTCACAACAAACCTCGCCCGTTGTTGCATTAAAAAACGTCAATAAAAAGGCGTGAAAGCTCAGCAAACGTTGCAGCAAAATTTCGGAACAAATGCAGTTTTAACAGTATTTCAACTTTTAACAGCTCGTATGGAATGTAGAATTTTCAATTTGAATTAGTTGTTTGCAGTTAGTTGTATAACTATTTAAAATTCAACCAATTCAACCAGTCCTTTCAGTATCCACTGCATGACATGGGCATCCCCACGCGCATGAGGGATGTATGACTTTGAAACGTCACTCTAGCCAAGCGGGATGGTGAGTCCAGTCTTTTAGAAGTGATCTAGTTCCTCAGGGCCTGTGGCAGCCGCTTCATCCTTTAGTCGCCTTTTACATCATGCACGGGAAGAGATGAGATAGCCGGCCGACGCAACACGGCACGTCAAAGCGCGGCAAATAATATAATTTTAAATTAATAAGTTAATTTATTTACTTTTATAATTATTTTAATTTTATACTATATTTATTGTCGATGAGTATATATTTAACATGATCCATCTCTGGATTTCGGTTCTTTGGCACTACCTATATCCCTTTTATTTTTCTCTATCCTAAGGTTGCCTGGAAGAGATCGCCTTAGCGATAAGGTCGCCTATTGTATTCTGTCATTTATTATTTGTGCACATGTAATAACTATTGTATGCAATAAAGAGTATTTATTATTATTATTATTAATTTTAAATAGTTATATTTTATCCTAAGTTGATTTAATTATTACTGTACTTATATATGTACTTATAAACTGTTCTTAAATTTAATAACAATATAAAAATATGTTTAATTGATTGGCGGTTTTTTGGATTGGTATGTACGTAATTTTTTGGTATAAGTAGAACGGCATTTAAATTATTATGCACTTTAATCCGCGATACGTCGATTAACCAAGTTGGTATGTACCTGCCTGCTACAAATGAGCCTGTCGTTCGAACGTTCATTTGTATAAAAACAAATGTTTTTTTGGGGTCTAGGTGATGTGCACGTCTTTGTATATTGTCTTTGTACGTCTTTGTATGTTGGACCCACGACACAGGGAATTCCAGAGTGGGCCATTAAGTGTGGCGTTACTAAAACAGACACATAAGTCCAGCGGGAATTAAAGTGAAACATTATTCAACGTATCCTGAACGCACTTAAACTTTTAAGACACTCACTATATTTTTAAAGAGTAACTTGACGCTCTCAAGCGAAGTCAGTCAATAATGAAGCGTTGTATAAACGCAATGTAACGCGAATGGGCGATAAAACCACACAATATAGCAAAGCTGGAAGCCTCCCGGATGAGCTTTCAAGAAAAGCTATTGCTACACTTAAATCTTAACGATTGTCATTGGAGTTGTTGAGACTTTTATTTTATAAAAAAGAAGACCTAAGAAAGAAGAAAGAAGTAAGTGACCAGTGTTCTAGGACAGTCGCGACTTATGCCAACATCCGTTCAGAATGACAAATGTTGCACGGCCCCTGGATACGCTGTCCTAAGGGGATTTAAGAATGGATTAGAGTAAGGCTTGGGAAATTGGGGTGGAATACGAAGGATGGGATATGAGTAGAGAATCACTGTACGTAAATTATATGAAGTGGGATATGCCGTACATTGAACAGAAGTATATGGAGAGATTTTGTGGAATTGGAATTGTTTATTATTTTACTGGATAAACAATTGTTATGTTTTTTTTTTTTATGGACGAAGGTGGCAGACGAGCATACAGTCCACCTGATGGTAAGTGGATACTGTAGCCCATAGACATCCGTGATACATGCCAACATTAGTCCAAAATGACAACGTTGGCACGCCTCCGGATGCGCTGCCTACCTTTGGATATAGGAATGGGTTTGGAGAAAGGGTTGGGGAAATGGGGAGGGATAGGATGGGAATGGGCTCTGGCACATCTCACTCACTACCGAAACACGTACGTACATTAGGGAAACGTAAGGGAAAATGGGATAGGGAAACAGCGGTGATAGCCTAGAAATTCATGACTCTCATTTGTGAAGTGGTGAGTTCAAATCATTACTAACTCAGTGATGAAGGAAAACATCGTGAGGAAACCAGCATGCTCGGGATACTGGATACAGGCCTCTCGCAATCACGACCTTCACATCTTCTCATCCAACTACCACCGGCGAGCTTCTACAAGGCGTCAGTTCACCTGGCCAGAAGGAGTTCCACATTCAATAAGCTACGATATGGGGTATACGATTTTACAAGGTCGGCGGCGTACCGTCATACCTCCTGGTGTTGCAGGTGTCTTTTGGCGGTGGTAGCCACTTACCTTCAGGTGAGCCGTTTGCCAGCCCGCCTCCTTTCATTTAAAAAAAAACTCGTAAATCTCTCACTAAATTTTCTTACAGAATTTTCTCTCAACGTCATTGTGACAATTGCCTTTTCCCTAAGTCAGGCCAGTTTCCTTGCTTCAGAAGGTGGGCCTGCACTGTCTTCTCAAGTAAGTTACATTGTATTGTATAAGTTATTTATATTGTTATATTGTATTGTAACATTGTATTGTATTGTTATATTGTTGGTTGCGGGCACCCGCTGGATGCAGGTCGCTGCCGATAGGTCTAAATGGTGGACAATGGGGGAGGCCTATGTCCAGCAGTGGACGTCCAAGGGCTGAGATGATGATGATGATGATGATGATTGTAATATCTCGCATTGGAGGAACTGTACGTCCCACCCACTTAGTTTATGGTCCTTTTTTATAGGAAAAAGGCGGTAGGCGAGCATACAATCCATCTGGTGGGAAATGGATACCTGTCGCCCGTGAACATCCTCGGTACATGCCAGCATCAGTCCAGAATAACAAACGTTGACACGCCCCCGAATGCGCTGCTTACCATTACAGATTAAGGAATGGATTTGGAGTAAGGAATGGGACAACGGAGAGGAATGGGATAGGATGGTCTGGGAAAGGGCTCCGGCATATCTCACTCATTACCGAAACACGTACGTACATTGGGGAATATGATAAAGTGGAAAAGGCAGTATATTTATTTGAAGGTAGTCTTCTACTCGAGCTGGATGACAAATCTGCAAGCGATAAACTGGAAATTGGTGTAACCAATTGTATTTATTATTATTTATTTAAATATAGTTTAGAAAATATACACAGAAATGATGTTGTTCTTCGGGGTTATGGTGTTATTATCCCTTGATCGTTTTTTACAACCACGGAAGCCAAAATAAGAGATGGAGTGGTGCTATCCTTAAGCCGGCCGACAGCAGATGGCCAACTCATTTAGTAAACATTCTATTAATAAACTGTTTTTCATGGTGAAGGTGGCAGAGGGGCGTGTGGTCCACGTGATGGTAAGTGGACACCATGGACGCCGCTCGTTGACACCTGCAACACCAGGCGTATGCGGGTGTAGTTCTAACCCCATATCGTATTGTAGCGGGAAAACCTCAGCAGACAGTTCATTCCACAACTTTCGGGTTCGCGGCATAAAGTATCTTGACGACCGCACTATACGCAGCGACTCTTTGTCAAGGAAGTGTGGATTAACCACACGACGAAGACGGGAGGTGCTATGGTAAAAACCCGAAATGGGCATCAAATTGAACAACTCTTCAGAACATAATAATAATAATAGTTTTCCAATAATAAACAGAAAATTAATAATACGCTCAGCCATTTGTAACATATTTTATATATCTCAACGCATACAATGTCAATTCGTTCTCAAATATAATATGCAGTGAACAGAGACAAAAAAATCATGCGTCCGATTGAAATACGATTCCCGGGACATTGCGTGTCTGATATATGATTCCAGCCTTTGTTTTGATCCGAGCAATATTTATGTGAGCAATGTGATTAAGCAATGTTTGATGCCGGTGTTGTTCGCTTGATTTTTTCCTTGTATAAATTGGATGTAAACGAATATTGGGGTGTCGGTATAGGAATCGGTATGCTGGGAAATGTGCCCACATTGCCCTCTGAATCCAACAACGAGCATGTTGTTGTTAAATACCGTAGAGTAACAGTTGTTCTTTGGCTAAGTAAGTCGAAGATTGTGCATTCTAGAAGGGTCAATGTTGACCGATAATGAAAAACAAGCTATGGTTCTACAGACTTTAAGACAAGTGAATTATTTAGTTTCTAATTATTGTTAATACGTCCATCCATCATGACTCTCGTAGAATTCGTATTTTTAAAATGTATCCTGTTGGAAAATGAATTAACGATTTTGATTTATTGATTACTAACAGTGTCCGCGACTTTTATGCTTGAACAGAGTTCAGTTCACGCAAAAATTGCTTAATTCTCGTGTAAACTATAATGGACTTGTATAAAAAGTACTCTAAATGTTAGCTCAACACACGAGTCCAGTAGTTTATGCGCGATGCGCTCGCTTTCAGACAGACAAACATTCCAAAAGAATATTATTTATTATTTCCTTCGTACCTACATCAGATTACAATCACTTACGTAGATTACAATCACTTTTTAAAAGAAAATCATCTGCCGCCAATAGAACGAGATGAAGAAATATTGTGTCTGCTCTCAGCCCCGATAAAGGGGGAGGGGGGTATATATAGGAGTATATAGACGGATCCTAAGTATATAGAGAGAGGGAGATTTAATTTTGACAGAGTAAAATTTAAATTAATACAATGAAAATGAATACTGAAGATAGAAAATCGGCAACGAATATTTCTTTCAGGATATAAAACTAGATTTATACGTCCATAAATAAACAATAAAAGTTAATAAGCTGCAAAGACATGAGACAAAAAGTCATAAAACGTGAAAAGGGCACTCGTCCGTCTCAGTTATCTGCTCTCATAGAGAAAAACTCCTCAACAAAGTAAACGCCAATAAACTTTACTGTCCTAGCTTTAATGTCATCTCTTTTTACTTTTACATAAATGAAACGAGATCGGTATAATCAACCTTAGCTGATTTTATTACGCAATAGAAAACTTTGACTAGTAAAAATAGTAGTTGTAATATTTTTTGCCTGTGTTCCTATGCAAAAAATTATGAAGCATTTGGGTACTGAGTGCAAAAAAAAATAATAATAAAACTAATCAGTTTTTATTTCTTGTGTGTAGTTATGTATCTATATAAAATTAGTTCAAACTGTTCTCCAATCGAAAACCGATAAAACTTCCATAACTATTGCTTCATCTCTAGAGTTTTTACTTCGATATTAGCCAATAAAGGATATATCGTGGCCTTAAACTGCGCCGCTGGCCAGACTGGTTGGCGAGTCCACCCTGTCAGGGGTGGTGTAGTTGCGCAGCGCTTGTGATAGCGGCGTTTTAACGCCATCCGTCATGCACAAGTCAATGTGCATGGAGGCCCATACCTTGCAGTAGACACTAAAATGACTGATTACATTGCATTGCATCAGCCAATAATGTCCCACTACAGGGCACAGGCCTCTCCTAGTAATCTAGAGGGTTTTACTCAGTATTACACACATACTTCAGATTCTTTTCTCGAGCATGTAGTTTCCCCCAAATGATTTCCTATCCCACACCCTTACTTAGTAGGAGCTGAGTGGAAAGGGCCGAGGGTTTGAACTCATGATCTCACGAACGAGTGTGGAGAATAGATACTCTTAGGCTATCATCGCTCTTAAGTAATTTTTTTTTTATTACTACTTAAGAACTCCTACTTAAGTAATTACTACTCATAATTACACATTACTTATAATTATCTTAAGTAGCTGAAGTAATAGTATAATTACAAAGTGTGTACAGACTTTTATTCTCTCTTCGTATTTGTCAACACCTCAATATGTACTCGTATATATATTTCGTATATATAGTTATTAATTTATTAAAAAAGATACTTTTGTCCGTGCGTCACCGATGGCTGACATTCAGTCACAGCATATGCCGAGTTGGAGACCATTATCTGCTTCGCAACACACACATGCATGAAATAGCAACGTGTAATTTTATTTATTTTTATTAATTCTTGTATTTTTTTTTAAATTTTTGTGATTTTCTTTTGTTTTTCTTATTGCATACATTGCTTTTTTTTTCTTTTGGTTATTGTGATATTCATATTGTATGTGTGTTAGTGTATGTCGGGAATAAATTGTTGTCTATTGTCTGTTGTTTAAATAGTTGCAGTAGCTGAAACTTCCATTTAAGTAGTAGGAAACTTGAAAAGTGGTTGTTTCAACTTAAGTACGGATTTTTGAATTATCAAGAAATAAAAAAATCTGGCGCATGCGTATCCACCAATCCGCAGGGGCTCTCGCAGTAGATTCGTAATTAGCGCCTTTAAGGTCCACTGCTGGACGAAAGCCTCCTCATGCATATTGGTCGCGTGGATGACGTTGGCGAGTCCACTCTTTTTAAGATGGTATAGTTTCCCAGGATTTATTCGCTCTCAGTCGCCTTTTACGAGACCCACGGGTGGGGGTGACTTGGTACTACTCTAACGCCGGCCGACAGCACACGGCTAATCTTGGGGTAGATTGTGATAGATCCCGAAACACTTTCCCAATGACTGGGGAGGCCTGTGTCTGAACGTTATAGGCTGATATAGAGATTATAGGCAAGATTTATAATAAGGATTATAGATTATTATACATTACTAGCTGACCCGACAGACGTCGTCCTGTCCAAATTTCAATAATAGGTACAATCATTTCAATAATATGGTTCAATAATTTCAATAAGTTCATACAAGAATCCCATAGAAAAAAAGCACTTTCAGTTTTTCCCGAATTTTCCAATTTTCCGGGCAACTTTTCCAATTTTTCTTTCCCTAAAAACCTTATTCGGACTATTGCGAACATTTTTAAATAAAAATTAGCCAAATTGGTGGAGCCGTTCTCAAGTGATGCGCTTACCAACGAACAGCATTTAATTCTTATTTATATAGATAAGGTCTACGGCTTGTACTAAGACGGGTGCCCTTTCGACACACATGATACCGCGCTGTTTTATCGATGTTTTTAATTTTTATTTGTTGTTTGCTGCCGCTTATGTATATTTGAGAAATTTTAGAATAAAAAATTGTTATGTACGCGATCACATGTGTGTACGAAATAAAATTTCTATCTATCTATCAATATAGACTTGTGTCTTTCATGTGAAACGTTCAAAAAGTTAAGCAGTGGGTTGCTGATTCTTCAATCTTCATTTAACTTAAGTAGGTACCTAATACAGAAACTCGATCAATTCGTCGATCAAAGAAAAAAAAGAAAGCTTCTTGAAAGAATTGTACTCCCATTCAGTTGATTGGTAAAATTTGAATACTCCGAACTCTTTAAAAGGGAATTTATCCGAATTGAATTATCCGTAAATTTGATGCTTTGAAAATAATATCCGTTATCCGATATCCGCTGTTTTTATCCACACTAAAACCTTTGTGATCCCTCAATCAGAGGGGATTATATTCCTGTACCATTCAGTCCGTATCCCGGGCTACACAACAATGGTTTAACCATCGCGTTGCCAAAAAATGGAATACTATTTGTCGAAATGCGCAGGAATTCTTTGGAAAGGAGAAAGGCAGTTACAGCTATAATATAATATGAAGGGGCGAGAGTAAAAATAGCTACAAACATGGCGACGTTTACAGAGATATTTGTCTATGTCATCGTGGGTAACGTTTCACATACAAGTAATGATAAATATACTTTATGAAACATATTTATGTGTTATTGTATACCGTAGATGGATAAAATGGATACGTAGATGGATAGACTTGAAGGAGTGGCTGGGTGAGAAGAGCAAAAGACCCTATATCTAACAGTGGCTGATTAGGCTGATGGTAATTGTATTGCATAAATGCATGACGGTAATGACATTGAAAGTATCAAATAAATCTATGCTCTATTCATATTAAGAAGAAATTGATGGCATCCATCCAATGTAGTTATAATAATAAATCGTTATTGTTAACAGATTTTAACAGATTTAGATATGGCGAAACTCCTGAACTCCCCAACTCCTGAAGTAGGTAAACCTGTATCATAGGACCTAGTGTCCTCCCCAATAATATAACAATAGTCTGTTTATCCAATAATTACAACTTATATAGTATTTATATTAAAAGTACAAAGAAAACAAGCTTATAAACAAAGATTAAATTATAAAAAGAAAAAATAAATACATATATATATATATAATAATTTGTTGTCCATACATATGTATATAAGAAATTTGCATGTATGTAATATATGTAGACATGTATGTATAAATGTCTGTTTATGTGTGTGTAAGTATATATGTATATATATATATATATGTATGTATATATGTTTATTTGTTTTTTTTATTTGAATATGTTATTGTTAGTATGTAGGTGAATCTATACAGTCTAATGAAACTAAAGCAATCAAAACTATATTTATAATATGTGTTTTACAACGCATTACAATCGTACGTAGCATAATACATCGTTAATTGGTCAATCGAAGAGCGCCCCTGCTCGTAATTTAACAATAGGTAAAATCACGTGACTAATAGCGATGACATGACTTCTTAACTTGAACAGAGATTTTTGTATAATTAAATGGCAAACAAAAACAACAATATTTTAGTTATTCGAGAAATAGTGAAATTTTTAAACCAGAAAACGGTTAGTTCTTGTGAACTATGTTTCTTAAATCTAGAAAAAATACGGGGACTTAATACCTAACTAAATAATAGTTGTTGTTTTTCTTTAAGGGGTCATGCATAAATTACGTCACACGTTAAGGGGGAGGGAGGGCGTCAACAAAGTGTGACATCGTGTGACAAGAGGGGGGATAATTTCTAAATTTAAAATTGCCAAATACCTATGTGACGTCACACCAGGGGAGGGGGGTCATACATATCTGACTACCTGTGACAAGGACGGGGGGGGGGGACTCCAAAAATCATGAAATTCGTGTGACGTAATTTATGGATGGCCCCTTATTTCGCATTACGTAACTTATGAGCGCACTCACATTTCGAAAATAGTCAACTAGTCAATTAAATAGTCAGTCAAGTATCTAAAAGCTTGCTGATTGCGAGAAAGCTTTAAAACAATTCTATTTCAATTAAATAACATTAATTTTCCACTTAAAGAAAATCCGAATCATAAATCTTACATCAAAGATAAACAAAGTTAAACTAAAACACCAAACACAGGGGACACGAACAGACCCCGAAGAATAAAGAGAGTTTATTTCAACAAGTTCATAAAGACAAAATGTGAACAACAATTTAATTTGAAAGTCCTCTGTTGGAGCGGTGTTCAAAGAATGAATTCTATTTCTGCAATTCTTGCTACATCTAATAGATAAGGAAGCAAAATAATGGGAAACGCAGTTGCATTTCGCAAGCCTTTCTACTTGTTACTCGTTAGTTTTCTACTAGTTATCTGTGACAACTGGCGCGTAATCTATACAGGAGTATATTCTGATAGAACGAATAGGGCAAAATTTCAACGTATAATCACCGCAATGCGCGCATTTCAATCTCAACGTCGTATTTAGATTCACGTCGATTTGAAAGATACAATAATAATGTACACAGAAGAGCCATGTTTGATATTAAATCATTATTTTTCATAGAGAATACGCTAAAGTTGTATAGATCCGATATGTAGACATACGCTTCATTGTAGTCACAATATCTATTTGTTTAGCCAATTCTTAATTTGGCAGTATTAAACAAACATCGACAACTTAATATGCACTAAATATGTTGACTTATGACGCTTATGACACTCTCTTCATTCTCCAAAAACATTAAATTTGTTAAACACATTTGACCTGTACATTATTATATTGGTACAGTTTATTAAAGATCACTCTATAGGCATCACAGAATATATAAGATTTAAATGTGACGTCGAATCGCTCTAATATATTACTATTATGACTTACTAAATTTTTTTATAGAAAGAAAGCGGCAGACGAGCGTACAGTATAGATGGTATGTGGTTATTGCTGTCCATAGGCATCCGCGATACACGCCAACATCAGTCTAGAATGACAAACGTTAGCACACCTCCGGATGCGCTGCCTACCTTTGCAAATTAAAGAATGGATTGGGAGAAAAGGTTGGGAAAATGAGGAGAGATAGGATGCTACGGGAATGGGCTCTGGCATATCTCACTCACTACCCAAACACGTACGTACCTAGGGGAAATACGATAAAGTAGGAAATGCAGTACGTTTCCAGGCAGTCTTCTGTAAGAGAGGAGTAACGGCTGTGGGAATGCAGCGTGCACTCTTCGCCTACAAAGACTACATACTATTCATTATTATACTGTCTATTCATTTATGTAATCTACACCCTTTTATGTAACTTATTTAAGAAATATTTTTAGTGAATGTCCAAATACAGATTACACTGACATTTAAATACAGTATATTAATTATTCTACTAATTTATACAATTACTATGGGTATGTATATGTATGTATACTAAATGCGAACATACGTATTTGCGATTATATAAACGTGTGTTTGTATATGTGTGTGTGTGTGTGTGATAACTTAACGGTACTCCCCATTGAAAAATTCCAACTCGTAAAGATTAAGACTCGGAGATAGAGAAAATTCCGCTTTCTCGAAAGATTCATTAACGTGTAATGCATTAACGTGTACTATATTGTAAGTAGATGGCCATTCGTTAGCAGAAACTTTTCGCTTTGCGTTCCAACTGCACTGTCGACACAACTCTAAGGTAATTATTTACTTAAGGATTAAAGAGCAGATGCAGAGAGATGAGATGTACCCAACATTACATTATAACTTCTGCTAATCAGTTTAAACTTTGCTTTTGCCAGCTTTTATTACGGCTTCTGATTATGATAAATAAATGGATCCGCTTAAAACTTAAAATAGTTGACAATGGTATATCTTCGTATATGTCTTTGTGTCTCAATAGATATAGTATAACCTTTTTAATCTATTGATTGCACCGCCGACATTTCATCGTTCCTCTCCTGACGGCTGGTTGAAAGACAATGCTATGTAGCTTTGAGCCCGTCCATTGTATTTTATGCAATAAAATGTTAAATTTATAAATACAGAAATAAATTTACTATACGATATATCCTATAGAGCAGGGGTGGCCAACAAGTCGATCGCGATCGACCGGTCGATCGACAAAGACAGAGCGGTCGATCGCGAAAGGAATATAAAATTTTTATTCTATATCAAAATTTTCTTTAAGGTTGACACTATTATCGAATTATACTGCTGATTTAGTTAATTTGACAGAAGAAATGAAAGCGCAACACTAACTTCTCATTATTTTTTGTGACATATTGATATTATTTTTACCTATTAATAAATAATATATAAAACTATGTATTGTTTTAATCATCTCACTAAAGCACAATTAAGTCGATCGCTAGAAGTCAGATTTTTTTAAAGTAAAACAACGTTTTAAACAAGTTGGCCACCTCTGCTATAGAGTATAGTAGATTTAGGCTGATAAGCCTATTTATATAATATACCACTGAACAGAAAAGTCTTCGCATAGTAAGATATCGACATATATTTTTTTTATGAAAAAAGGCGGCAGACGAGCATACAGTCCACCTGATGGTAAGTGGATACTGTCGTCCATAGACATTCGCGATACATGCCAACATCAGTCCAGAATGAGAAACGTTGGCTTCGCCCCATGCGCTACCTACCTTTGCAGATTAAGGAAGGGATTGGGGAAAATGGGGAGGAATAGGATGGGATGGTAATGGGCTCTGACATATCTCACTCGCTATCGAAACACTTACGTACTTCGGGTAAATACGATAATGCAGTACATTTCAAAGTAGTCTTCTGTGAGAGAGGGGTAACGTGGCCAGTCGAGCGCGCCCAGCGGCTGTTGGATTGCAGCATATCGTCATAACTCCATACGCCGGCATATTGTCGATTGATAGATTAGTGGATTGAGTATTTCTACTAATTTACCTATCTATGCATATAAAGAGAAATGTTATGATTGATCGCCTTACTCATCAATAACTCATTATTCGCCAACAAACTGTCATCAGTTTGGCGGAAATATATGTATATCTACTATTTAAGTTTCTTTTGAATAAATAAATAAAAATAATCTCTAAAGCTTGAAACATCAAATTTGGACAGTAATTTCCTTTTATCACAAAGACTCATTTAAGGAAGGATTTCTGAAAATTGGATGAAAAAAAAGGATGGAACAGGATGTCAAACTTTGTATGGAACAAAATAATTTGATGGTCTTATTAACTTGAAACTGTTGCATAAGTATTTTACAATGCACATAATTTTATTAGGAAGTTAAAATACACAATGTTTAATTTTGTATAAAATCACAATTAACCCACGCGAGCGAACTAAAAATATCTAGTTCGCTATAAATCTACTATTTACTATGATTCAAAGTTAGTAACCTTGAATCATTAGTTAATAGCCTATACCTATTCATTTCATAGAGTATAAATAGTATTGTCATAAAAATTGCAACATTCAATATTAAAGTGTTTGGCATCTGTTATTATTCAAGTGAAAACTCCTTATCTAGCACAATATCATCCAAATAAATTTGCAACTACAAAGTAAACTTTCTCAGAGCAATTTCGAAAATTTCCCCAGAGCTATTTTCATTTCTCCGATTACGCATCATAACATCGGAAACAGTACGAAATACGGCGCACTTCCAACTAAGAAGTTAACAACTACCTTGAGCGATAACAGAATTTGCTGAAAAGTCGTATCGAAGTCTAACGAGCATCTAAAATCCCTGCCGCAATCGTTTCGCCCATAAAACTGTATAAATGTTCCCACAAATAATCGTGTACGTAGAACTGAATGCATTTAAATGTCGAGAGCTGTGTGACATTTAAATTTTCTAGAGCGGTTTGAAATGTCTCTCCATACGAGTATATATTGTCAAAAAAATTTTCCGAGGAATTTGGAGCAAATAGCTACTCCTATATATCTACTGGTTTGAAAATCAATTGAGGTATATCCTACTGTTTATCTATATATATATATATATATATATATATAAAACAAAGTCGGGTTAGTTACGCCATTTATAACTCAAGAACGACTGGACCGATTTTAATGATCTCTGATTTGTTGGATTCGTCTACGCCCCGAATAGCAGAATAACTATTAAAATATCTGAAAAATTCACGGAAAAAAAATAATAATCTAGAAATATATTGAAATAAATAGAAAAAAAACTGGGTAAGCGCCATCTGTTGGGCAGCCACAGCAACGCGTGGCCGGGCACAGCTAGTTCATTATAAAATTGACATTACAATTAGTTTTACAATTTATAATTTTGTATCATAAATACTATGCCATACCATCATCCTAATTCTTATCATTGCTGCATATAGGCCTCCCCCGCGCCTCGTCGCCACACACGATCTTCGGCTCTTCGCATTCAGTCACTTTTCCGGCGAACGTCTTCAAGTCGCCGGTCCACTTGACCGAAAGACGTCCAATATAATTTAGCATTTTTGTTTATATAAAATTTCTTCTGCAATTTTAGATAATTTTATATTTTAAATCGGGTCCGAACGCGTAAAATTAAAGGATTTCGTTTACCTTTTATTTCAACCTCGACGTTTCTGCACCGGTTACACTGACCGGCCGCGGTCACGAGTTGACGTGTTCAGACCCGTTTTACAATATACAATATGTTCAAAACGCGAACGTCTAAAATTTTTAGGAAGTACTGTTTCATCTTAATTTTTTAATGAATTATTATAATAATCGTATTATTTATGTAACCCACTTTTATTAAATAGTATAATTACCTGAGTAATCGCAGAGGAACTATTAAATTAAGTTACCAAGTGATTACAACAAGGAGCAACAAAATTAACTCAAAATTATAGCGCTATTAATTTTAATAATACACCCATTCGTAACGTAGATTTTCTTGTGGAATTCTCCAACATATTCTTCGTTTGGTAGAGCCTTTGGCTAGTTATTTCGTTTTAGAATCCAAACGCTTTGCCCAACAACTTGGCAACGGTAAAGCGTAGGAATTCTAAAACAAAAATACTGCACTTCTCGAACTCTTCTTTCTTCTGTTTTTCTTTTCTTCTCAGTTAAATCATATAACATTTCATGTTCAGGAATTCATTTTGCACTGGTAGTTTTACTTTGAATTTGATATTGAATTTCTCAGTGTTATGATCAAGAATTATATATCATTATATATATCAATAAATAACGACTTAAGATAAATATCTATTGAAAATCGATCCTAACTTTATACTTACTTATAATTTAAACTTGTCCCGTAAGTTCTTAATTCTCTAAATGGCTTACCTGAAACAATAAAAAAATCATTTGACAAATGGTTTTATTAAATAAATCACAAATATCAAGAAACAGAGGATAGAAACTTATACGGCTTCAATTAAATATAGGCACTTGAAATCACGTTTGAGTTCGTAGTAATTTTAAAAAAAAATATTGCTCGTTGAATATATTTTTATCTCATATTTTTCTAAACATCGCTGTGCCTGCATGTATAATTTTTTATTTGAAAATTGTTCTTAAGAAAATAAAATCATGAAATAGTAAATTACTATTACAGTTAACAATATTTTTTTAAATGAAACAAATACACACGAGTACATCGATGTTTAGATGAATGTATAAAAATTTAACCGTACTCAAAAATTTCAATTAGATCTTAAATTTATTCTTCAATAGATGCTAAAAATAAATCAATCGCGAAATATAACTTCATTGATACGTCATCCTAATTTATATACGACACTTATGTAAGATTGTACCTCCAGATAGTAACACGAAGGACACACACGAAAGGAGGTGATCCAGATTAAATAAAGCTTAGCCATGAAATTTCCATAGGTAAACTACACGCCCTTTCACCTAGAATCTGAATTTCCTCACCAGTTTAGAACGGGAAAAGGCCAGCTATAACGGCATACATATTCAACGAATCAGATAAAAAGGGCCGGAGCGTTTACTGAGCTCGCCAATTACTGCCGCATTTAAATAAAATTATAATTTTATACAGAGTTTATTTATTTCGGAGCCACCGATAAGATCGCGAGGCCGTTTCGGGGAATAACGACCCCACAGTAAACGCTTGTTCGTGTTCCACTGTTTTGTATTAAGGCATTAAAACAGAGACCGTACAGAGCTACGACTAGATAACTTTCACGAGTTTTAGGTTTGTTTGTGGGCTAGCTGTTGAATTTGAAATTAATTTTAGGTGGGCAAATAATAGGAGTTAAAGTATGAAATTGCCGTTTTATAGTAATAGATACTTTGAATTGACATAAAACCTTCATGGTGCGAGATTTTCGAGTGAAACTTTTTTCACATAATACCTATGAGGTTCTTGTTTTAAAAAATGTGCATCATTCGATTTTTGACTTTCAATTGTTTTTTATTCAGCTTAGACGGGAAAGATGGATTCTTCGAAAATCCGAGTAATCTTTAAATACGAGTTCCGACGTGGAACTAACGCGGCAGAAACGGCTCGCAATATCAATGCTGCGTTTGGAGAGGAGACTACTAATGAACGAACCGTGCGTTTTTGGTTTAAACGCTTTCGTAATGGAAACTTCGACTTGAAGAACGAACCACGTGGAAGACCGCCCACACAGGTGAATAACGCTGAATTGAAGGAGATGGTGGAAGCCGATCCGAGTCAAACTACCCAGGAATTAGCGGCATGGTTTAACGTTACCTTACCTACAATATGGACTCATTTGCATCAAATCAATAAATTAAAAAAATATGAAAAATGGGTGCCTCATGATTTGACTGATCTGCAGAAAGAAATGCGTGTTGAAACTTGCGTTGCCTTGTTGAATCGGTACAGAAATGAAGGAATATTGGATCGAATTGTGACATGTGACGAAAAGTGGATTCTTTACGATAACCGAAAGCGAAAAATGCAATGGCTGACCCCAGGTCAAACGCCGCAACAGTGCCCTAAAGCAAAGCTTACCAATAAAAAGGTAATGTTAACTGTTTGGTGGTCTATTCATGGTGTTATTCACTATAGCTTTCTCAGGTCTGGTCAAGGAATAACAGCAGATGTTTACTGTGCCGAACTTCGAACAATGATGGCGAAACTAGCAGTGAAACAGCCCCGACTCGTGAATCGATCTTCACCATTATTGCTCCATGATATGATAACGCAAGACCTCACACTCCACGAGAAACCGTTGTAACTCTACAGGAGCTGCAGTTAGAAACCATACGTCATCCTCCGTACTCGCCAGACCTTGCTCCAACGGACTACCATTTTTTTTGTGATTTGGACAATTTTACAAGGACAAGTAAAAAATTTTCTTCCCAAGAGGCAGTACAAAATGCTTTCACACAGTTTGTCGAATCTACATCCCCAGAGTTCTATCGCAAAGGCATAAATGAACTTCCGATTAGATGGCAACAATGTATAGATAATGAGGATAAATACTTTGATTAAATAAATATGTTACATTTTAGAAAAAAACGAGTTTTAATTTTTCAGTACAAATCGGCAATTTCATACTTTAATACTATGGGTGTACTAAAGAATGCTTAGTACCTCATGGACTCACAGAGTCCGCAACACGACAGTGTTGCAGAGAAGGGGAAAATACGTAGAAAACTTAAAGACCATTAAGTATGTATGTATATAAAGACTTTATACCTTTAGATTTCTGTTTGCCATCCAAAGGCGGCCTGGAAGAAATCACTTTAGCGATAAGGCCGGCCGGCGGTGAACTTCTAATTACTTATACTTTTTATGTTTTTGGTGTACAATAAAATATATCTACCTATTTAATATAAGGAAACTCCAGTACTTTGATCATATAATAAAAACAACAAACATGAGGTCCTCGTAGTTATTTTCGTAAGCAATATATGGGTGGAGGCCTGAAAATTTTTGTACTTGTGTTGGACCACGAGCGCAGCTTTTAGAATTTTTCAATTATTCTGTAATGTTTTCTGAAGAAATATAAGCTGTGCCTGAACTGCTGGAGTTTGATTTTAGTAGTATGATACTGACATGTACCTGTCGAAGTGAAACGAATTCGGACATTGTGATTGAACCCAGTTTATATACAAGTATGTAATAATAATAACCAGTGCAAGCAATCAGTGTTATTCTTTTTAATTAGTTTTAGTACTAATGTGTAGTGCCACAGACCTCCTGGGTTTAAACCATCGATTTGAGTATACATACTAGATATGTTATACGAGTTGAGAAAGTGTTCTATGTTCAGTAGCTCTCGAATTGTTTAACTCATATGTGTTTTGAAAATGGAACATACTTATTACGTAGTACTTAAGTTTCAAATTTAATTTTTTAATGAACTCCTCCTCATCTGCTTCATCTGTAAAATCTATTTAGGTAGCCACAACAGGCATAATGTACGGAAATTTAAGTAACAAATTGTATATTTTTTTTTTATAAAACGAAGGTGTCAAAAGATACAATCCACCCGGTGGAACGTGGATACTGTCGCACTTTTTTTTCGGAATGGCTAAATTCTTGTGGCCCCAATGGCCTTTCAAGAGTCACCGGACATGTATGGTTTAGGGCGAGCGCAGAAGGCGCTCAGCCAGGAGCAAAGTGTGTGCAGCAAAGAGCCTAAGGGCTCCCCCGCCGGTAGACCGGCAGAAGGAACGGACCTCGGCTTGGGGCGTTCCTTTGGGAGGGTACCGCGCGATCGCGAGTCGGTGAGAAGCGCCCAGGCACGTGCCGATATCTGGTAAAAGTGCTTGCTGAAGGCCGGTGTGTGTTCACGGTGTAGCGAGGGTGACGTCCTCGTCTCCGCTGGCGAGGACGGTGTATAAGTGTAGTCTGTGAGTGTAGTGTAGGAGTAACGAGGCTAGTTGAATGCGCCCAGCGGCTGTTGGATTGCAGCGTGCACCCTGATAAAATGATTAATAAAATAATGATTTGATTATTAAAATGATTAACTACTTGAAAGAAAAGAATAAACAATTTTCCCATTTAAACAAGTATATGTTTTATTCTTTATAATTATATTTTTCTAATATATTATATAATTTTGTTTAATTTTGATAAGGAATTAAAAACATCGAAGGAATCCGACACCAGCTTCAGCAAGCATTGCATCTAGCAATAGTATTACAATGGTTCAAATTAGATTTCGATTCTCTCTTTAATAACCCCCCAAATTTATTTTACAGAGTTTATATTTTCATAAAGTTAATTAACACAATATTGTATCATGCCACTATTTAAGTGACGAGAAGTAACCGATATTTAAAGAAGCTGCATATAAAAAGAATGTCCAAGAATATACATATAATGCAAGAATACACTTTTGAGAATAACACGGCACAATTTAAGGAAACATTTCAATCATTTTAAACTCCCAGACATGTACTCAAGATATTGCAGCTATGTGCATTTCTCATGTCCATCTCAACCGTATTCCGTCTCACAAACGTCTCTGTGAACCGTTCTACATACCTCGAATGCCTTAATAAAGGATCCGTCTGAATATAGGTCATAACAATTCAATTCTGGACACAGGAGCTGACGTTTTGATTTCATTTGCAGGATTTTTGTGTCTGTCTGTTGTTATTAACATGTTCAATATTTTATGGAGATTTCGAATAAATCTAGCATTGCGGTAGATTGCGGAGATCACTGTCGAATTTCGATTTTCGAATTTTAGAAAAAATAATTGGCCACAACCTGAGTAAGGGTCGCTAGTTATGTCTAAAATACCAATCATTTTCGTTATACGTGTATTCCAGATGACGGAATTTATAGATAAACTACGTTACGTATTTCTCCACGTACTAAAACAAGATTTAACAGAAAAATAGTTTGACTCTATATCTCTGAGTTAAGTGCGAAGGTGAGCCATTTGACCAGTTCCGTAGATCCAAAATTATGGGAGCGTTAACTTTCTTTTCGGGTGTCGTCGTGTGGTGTCGGCCGGCTATAGTATAAGCACTAGCCCATCTTATCTTCTGGGTGTCTTAAAAGCGACTGAGGGATAACAAAGACGCTATCACAAGCGCTGAAGAACTGTACCACCCCTAAAGAGTGGAATCGCCAACCGTGGGGTTTTAAGGCCATTCATCCCTCATGCACAAGGAAGTCGGTTGCATTCTTCTTCTTCTTCTTCTTCTCAGCCCTTGGACGTCCACTGCTGGACATAGGCCTCCCCCATTGTCCGCCATTTAGACCTATCGGCAGCGACCTGCATCCAGCGGGTGCCCGCAACCTTTATGAGGTCGTCTGTCCATCTAGCAGATGGACGTCCTCGGCTTCGTCCGCCGGTACGTGGTCTCCATTCGAGAACCCGTCTGCCCCATCGGCCATCGGTTCTTCGAGCTATGTGCCCTGCCCACTGCCACTTCAGCTTGCTAACCCGAGAGGCTATGTCGGTGACTTTAGTTCGTCTACGGATCTCCTCATTCCGGATTCGATCACGTAGGGAAACCCCGAGCATAGCCCTCTCCATAGCTCGCTGTGCGACAGTGAGCTTATTTATGAGGCCCATAGTCAGAGACCACGTCTCGGTGCCGTAGGTCATCACCGGCAACACACACTGGTCGAAGACCTTCGTCTTCAAGCACTGAGGTATTTTGGACGAGAAGACGCTGCGTAGCTGCCCAGCCGAGTTGGATTCGTCGATTGACCTCTTTCTCGAAGTTGGACCTACCTAGTTGGACCGTTTGGCCTAGGTAGACGTACTCGTCAACAACTTCGAGAATCGAGCTCCCAACTGAAACTGGGGTGGGCACGACATGGACATTCGATATGAACATGGACAAGACGAAAATCATGTCGGTTGCTCACATTTTTACACACATTTTTATGTCATTGGATAGTACTCGTAAAGAATACAATAGAAATATCTTTATTCAATGCTTCATTCATTGAATAACTTAAGACTATTGAAACATGCAGGAACATTTATTTATTTGATATACAAAATCCACAGCGCATAGGATAAAAATTATACATAAATTTAATATGGTTAAGCTTATGGCCAATTATGGAATTTACTTTTTATAAACCATACTATATAAAATTATAATAACATGTATAAAAGCAGAACAGAACAAATATCTAATAATAATTATGTGCGTTGATGAGTATGTGGGTGTGTGTATGTGTAAAAGTGTGTGTGTGTGTTAATGCGAACGGGCGTTTATGTGTTGTACATGGTATATTCATTTTTTTTTATTATAAACATTCAATAATATGTATTGTGAACGTAGTCTTCGTTATATATATACACCTTCAGAAGAAAACACAAAAATATTTCAAGCTACATATTCTATTTATGGCCAACCGATTAGCGCAGTTGGTAGTGACCCTGGATGCTGTGCAAAAGGTTCCGGGTTCGATTCTCGGTCGGACATACATTTGTTAAAAAAAGAGACAAATGTACGAGTATGTTCGGGTCTGGGTGCGTGTCTGTGATTGTCTTTTAAAAGTGTCTCTGGACCCACGACACGAAATCCTAGTGTGGGCTATTGAGTGTGGCGTTATTTATTTGTAGCAATGAAACGGACACAACTGAGCCTATTGCCGCAAGTTCAACTAGGCTGAATTGGGCGCTGATTTGTATATTTCATTGTGTATATCTAAAACAATAAGTTATAAGTGAGATTTGGAACTCGCGAGAGTTCAAATCCTCGGTCTCTACTTAAGTACTTGAGTCTCTACTTAAGTACGGATTTTCAAAATTATCGCTAACTTGTCATTGAAGGAAAACATCTAGAACAAACCTGTAATCACGAGAATTAAAAAAAATATGCTGGTATAATGTGTATCCACCAACCCACACTGAACCCGTTTGGTGGATTACGACCACCGGTAATTAACTAGGAGCTTGCAACATGTCTTCGTTCTCTTGAAGTAACAACGTATTTCTTAATAAAATACCAACACTTATACCTTCACTGGAACGTAACGTCTTTCTCGCTTATATTTGAACAATTCCTTCGCCCCGAAACGTCTTAAGCTGCAAAACATTTTGAGCATTTAAATTTTAACTGTGATCGCAATTCTTAGCACCTTTGCTCGGTGCCAAATAAGAACGTCTAAGAGAATCCTGTTTGAAGAGAGAAGCAAATTCTGGTCCGCTCGGTGCTTCGCATGAACGCTTGCGTTTAATCTAGGATAAATTGCCTGGGCTGGTCTACAAGCGCCTTGAAAATAATATGAATCACCATTGCTACTACTCTTTATAAAAGTTTAAAATTGCGGCGATTGATATATTAATCCTGATCCTGTTTGCACAGGCCAACCTCTGGGTTTCTTCGAAAAGATCTTCGACTTCAATATATTTTTCTGAACCAAAATTAAATCTTTTATTAAGTACCTATATATGTATATATGTTAAGTTTTAATGATGTGTATTGTGTAAAAATAATTTATTTCAGTTATATCATAATGATATTATCTAAAATTGCACCACTTACCTTTATTTTATATTGTTATTTGTTTTTTTTCTTACCACCTAAAGGTTGCCGAGAGGAGATCACTTCGGCGGTAAGGCTGCCTGTTATACTTTTTGTGTTACTTACTTAAATTGTCTTATTACAACAGAGAGCCTATCCATCTTGTAAGAGTTTAAGATAACTAATAAGACATTTAATATTATAAACAAAATAGTTCGTTAGTATTTACATATCATTTAAAAGCACACGGTAGCACAATCCAAAAGTAGCTCACGGCCCACGTGCTACTTTTGGATTGGTCGGACGGACCAGCTCGTTGAATGCGCAATGCGCAGGCGTAAGGGAAGGGATTTTCCAAACATTGATACATTGTTACAAGGAAAACATTGATATTTTTCTTACATTATCATTTTATTAGAAGAATCTGTGTTATTTTAGAAATAAATACGTAAGGATTTTAAAAACATAATGTTAAACATAATCGAAATGATCACCATTTGCTCTTATACTCGTACAATCTTTCAAACGTTGCGGCTAGTTTTCGATTGAAAAACGCACCCTTTCCATGGGAAAATTGGCAAGTGCCACTATTATCGAATGTTTTAGGGATTCAATATTATCATGGCGATTAGAGCATACTATGCTCTCCAGAACAGACCATAAATCATAATCGGATTAAGATCGGGACTAGACAACGGCCAGTATTCAGCTCGAATGAAGTCGGGAATATTCCTTTCTAGCCACGCATGTATTGAGCGAGCCTTATGACCCGGTGATGAGTCTTGCTGAAAGGACCATTCTTGGTTATAGAACAGGGTGTTGTTAAGAAGCTTTACGACCTTCTCAAGAATCGTATCTTGATACACTTGAGACAACGTTTTAATACCTTCTTCACAAAATGGTTCAGTCACTCCTTGATAGCTAACACTCCACCAAACATCACTGAAGCCGGATAATGGCCACAATGCATCCTATTGACTAACTAAGCAGCTTCTCTAGAGTTATGAGCATAATCTTGATCATTCTTCTTGTTCAAATGTTCCTCAATGGTGAACATTTTCTCATCCGTAAATAAGATTTGTCTGTGAGCTCCCATTGCGTGCCGCTGATGAAGTTTTTTTTTATTTTTAACCCTATTTTCTTTAAATTATCAGTTAAGAAATGACTAGTACGTCTTTTGAAACACTTTTAAAATACGTGACATGGTTCTGGGTGCTACATTTTCATCTCTCTGGATAAAATCTTCTGCTTCCGGACGGGATTTATTCGGACTCTATCCTTCACAGCTTACGGTTTTCACCCCCACTCCATTTTAAAATTATCACAATATTTTACTAATGACTTTCGCGATAATGATTAAAACGAGAAAAAGCATTTATTTTTCACGTGAGAATGACAGATTCCAAATTCAAATGTAATTTATTTTTAACTTTATTGTAACGGTATTTATGGCCAGACTTGGTGTATTTATTATATATTTGTTTCTAGTAATTATAATATGTTCACCATCAATCTATTATTTTTGTTTTCACATTCATCTCCTCCCGTTCAAAGGTTGCCTGCAAGAGATCACTTTATCGATGAGGCCTACCTTTTGTATACTTGTTTATCTAAACTTTGTGTCACTTTAACTGTAATTTTTACTTACCTTGTAATGGCAAAGTCTTCTATTATCATAACTCTATTATACAGTCTTCTTACCATCAAACTTACTTATCCAAGATCATTATCCACCTTATTAAACTACGCCACGCTTAACACTAACAATTTGAATTTGAAATTTCATAGTTGCCAGCAACTTGTGCGGCAAACTTGGCCTATACTCAACTTGCGAGTATAATACGTTACGTATTCGGATCACGTACGAACCCACCTTGCGGTTACGTATATGAAGACCCAATTCCAACGTATTATCTTACTTCATAACACTCGGTGGGTTTCTTTTGCCTTTGAAACGTGCTCGCTTGTTAATACAGTATAGGGTTTTGGCAAAGTGTGTTTTGATATGTTTTTCTCGTTTTCGGATTCCGCTTCTTAAGTTGCGTGGATTGGAGTGTTTGTGAAGATTGCGTAACTAAGTGAAGTTTATATTTTTACGGGTTTGCTTACAAATAGTTTGTGAAAATCCAAGGTTTGTATAACCTTGTGTTTTCACAAACTATCACAAACTATTTCACAATTAGCCCATAGAATTAGCAAGCAAAAGTGGAAATAGATGACCTATACCTGAGACTCAGGAGACCACGGACCATGAAGTGTAGTGTAGGGGGCCTTCCGGCCACGTGAAATATTAATGAACAAGTTTGCCCGTAATGGCTAAATGAGTAGGAAATCGTCTGTGGTGATGGTGGGCGATGTAATTGCACGAGCTGATGATTTTTATAGCAGAGATGGCAGACGAGCTGGCTGACCACATAATGATAAGTGATCACAGTTGCCAATAATACCAGATCGCCGGGTGCGTTGAAGACCTTGCAGAATCATATTCACAGCTCTCTTGAGGAGCCCCATGTCGAGCGTTCAACTACGAAGAAACTTCAGCTGGTAGTTCATCTACAACTTTCGTGTTGGTGGTATAAATTGTATGATGTATAATGGTATGTTATTCGGAGTTGATATTTGAAAGACAGATTAACATCTTTGATAACTGGAAATTGTGTTTATCTAATTTTTACGATTTATTACATCTTGGAAGTGATATGTCAATATCTTGACTTTCAATATCAACATACTTAATATAACTTTCAAAAATTTCACTCCCCAAAAGACAAATTTTAATAGAACGTAATTTAAATATATAGTTTTTAACCTTTATTTAAATAATAAAATAAGAATTTGCTTTTAAATAATAAATCTTTAGAGTACTGCAGCGTTTCTTTTGCTAAAAAAGAACTTCTACATTTGGTTGGTTACACTACACTACACTACATTTGGTTAAAGTATGAAATTGCCGTTTTATAGTAATAGATACTTTAAATTGACATAAAACCTTCATGGTGCAATGGCAATGGCAAAAAAAATGCAATGGCTGACCCCAGGTCAAACGCCGCAACAGTGCCCTAAGGCAAAGCTTACCAACTGTTTGGTAAGCGTAATGGTAACTGTTTGGTGGTCTATTCATGGTGTTATTCACTATAGCTTTCTCAGGTCTGGTCAAGCAATAACAGCAGATGTTTACTGTACCGAACTTCAAACAATGATGGCGAAACTAGCAGTGAAACAGCCCCGACTCGAGAATCGATCTTCACCATTATTGCTCCATGATAACGCAAGACCTCACACTGCACGAGAAACCGTTGTAACTCTACAGGAGCGCTGCAGTTAGAAACCATACGTCATCCTCCGTACTCGCCAGACCTTGCTCCAACGGACTACAATTTTTTTCGTGATTTGGACAATACAATGTACAAATCACGAGGCAGTACAAAATGCTTTCACACAGTTTGTCGAATCTACATCCCCAGAGTTCTATCGCAAAGGCATAAATGAACTTCCGATTAGATGGCAACAATGTATAGATAATGAGGGTAAATATTTTGATTAAATAAATATGTTACATTTTAGAAAAAAAACGAGGTTTTATTTTTCAGTACAAATCGGCAATTTCATACTTTAACCCCTAATATCAGAAAACATGAGGAATATTGGAAAAAAGAGTTTTATGAACATTTATACGAATTCGAAGATCACTAGACCGTTCAGAATCAAATGGGTTTTCAAATAAATAATGGTATGTATTGCTTCAGACCTTCGGGTCTCCAGTCAAGCATTCTGCGGTCGCGGTCGTTCCCGGCTCCTGATTGGTCCGTATCCATTTGACCGTGTCGGCTCTTACTACAATTTTCCAATCTTGTTAGAGGAAACGCAATCTCTGTGTGAGATCATAGTATAAGATATGCAGTATACAATCTCACCGTTATTGAAATAACCACTTAAGAAAATAGTGACAGCTTCGATGGAGGAATATAGTCGCGATGGAGTTGCAAATTAAATATTGTTTTGTATATTTTTATCCAGGACGGAACGGAGATGGTATATGCATTTAGGGTAAGATAATGTGTATTTGTGTATTTTTTGAGCAAGTATTCAATATAATATTGAATAATAATGGTGTTATTTACATTTTAATAAGAATTCTGCGAATTCATATCAATTACAAAACATTTGGAGCATAGGTGAATACTAAGGAATGTATCGTCACGAAAAGATACCCCCTTATATGTATCTATTATAAAAATGTTAGTATGCGTGTTTTTTCCTTCATATATGGCAATGGTGCAATTAGTGCATTCCGCCAGTGTCAAGTTATCTTCGTAATAAACAGTTTCAAAGTCTGAAACTAATCCTATCAATGTCCAGTCTCGTCGAAGAAAGTTTATTGAGAACAGAAGAGTACTCCTTGGAAGGATACGAAAAACTTAGTCCCACGCTTTTATTTGATTATCACAAGCACCACGCACGATAACCACTTTGAAGTTTAAGCGAATAACTATCACTATTAAACCACAAAACGATTAATACACAATTTTTATAATAATCAAACAAAAACTCAACTTCACTTCTCGAGTTCCCACCAAAAGTCCCTTAACATGCATCATATAATGTTGAAGCTAATATATCTTCAGTTACTACTTGTATATTAACATAATGTATATTTAGTTTTGTAAAACCGTAGTCTTCTAAACCGTGTACCCTATGGAGACCGTGAATCTGGTTTTTCAAGATAAACCTACGGTTTTTTGGATCCAAATACCATTTATAAAATGCAGTTCCTTTGAACGTTATATAAAATAATAATTGCATTTATAATAAAAGGGTTTTACTTTATATGCGTCGTACAATTGCCATATATTAAATATATTAATTACTCTATTACATACGAAGAACTGTGTTGAACTTATTGATGTTTAACCTGTTTTGATGTACTGCAATCTCATGCGGTGCAGTGCAGTAAATTGAATCAGTCACTTCTCACTTGAGTCCAATTGTAGGCGATAACGAGGGTGATGTATACAGTTGTAGCAGGCAGGGAAGGACTCGTTCGAATTTCGAGCATCTGCGAAATGCGAAATCTGTTGGGCACAAATTCTTACGACATCTATGTAATGCGTTTGTGTGAGTAGAGCGCCGTCGGGGTGTTTGAATAAAGATTTGATTCTGTTATTTTGTGATTTTCGAGAATAGTTCGGCGATACGTTTTTATCTGCGCTTTGATGCACACCGTGTGATGTGGTGCGCGACCCGGAAGAAGGGCAATGTGATTACAAACTAAGGTACGTTTATTTTTAGAGTAGCTAGTAACTTTACTTATGATTTTTGATGGAACGGTATAATATGAGTCAATAACTTGGATGAAATGTACATTAATAGGTTCTATTCTTTTATTTATAACTACTTATTGGTAACTTAATAGGTGCTATTCTTTTATTTACAACTTATTTCAGACTCACCTCTTACTATTTATGTAAAACTGGACTTGCAAAACCAAGTCAATATGAAAGACGGACTTAATGAAACATTTGGCAGGTTCTTTATAGGTCGCGGCACCGAAGCTATATGTTAAAACAATTATTACATACATGAATTAAAATTTAAAATAAACTAAAGAAAAATAAAATTATTTTGAGGAGTAAATCATAAGTTACAAACGTGTATTTTTTTTTTGTTTTATCTAAAACGTTCGTTGCGCTAGTTATTCGGAACGGGCGCCTAGGGGGCGCGGCGAGGGCGCCAGCAGCGCGCCGCATCAATTGCGTAACTGAGCTTAGACTTAAAGATACGCTAGAAATGAACAATAAGATATGAAAAAAACGACTAGTGAAATCGATTCTACTCTTGATACTGAACAATCTATTGTCAGCTTCTGCGTTATTTCAGTAACACTTTGTATAAAGACATGGGTTGTATAAAGACATGGGCTGGATCAGTGTTTGGATTCGGCTGGTGACCCTAGTCGAGGTAAGTGATTTTTTTTTTTAAATTCTTAGAAAATCTCTAAGAGTATTTACAGCGTAAACAAACTGATCCTTCACACGTCGCAGTTAAATCATTTGCATCGCCCCGAGCGATAATGTAAGCAGTTTGCATAACTTTACCTTGCACCTCGCCAGCTTTGGCTGAGTTAAGTTGCTTACCCTTTATTCGTTCCGCTCCGTAATGTAAATGGAATAGGAACTTGGAGTATGGCCCTGGGTGTCTTCATAACAAACGCTGACTTTAAAGCTAAGGGTACACGAGCTCGGTAGCGCGCGTGGTCACTCCACTTAGTGGCCATCAGAGCAACCATGGGACTAACCACGTCACAGGCTGCCGCAGCTAGTGACCACTTGTGCCCGATGATTTAGTCATAATAATACTATACATCAAACCCTACTACGGGCATACAAACATTAAAATACAATACAATGTCATAATAACACAATGTCAATATTTTCTTAGGTTTTCGCGATTACTATACATTGCAATTAAACAACTTTTAACGGGGATACTGCGTGCATAGGGAATGTTATGATTAAAAAATTTCAGACGGTAGTTCAAAAAATTTCAGACGGTAGTAATAATTTCTTAATAACTCAAGTGACAAATAAAATCAATTAGTCACCCCGTGACCACGTCCACTGCAAAGTGTTCGAAACGTCGGGATATAAATCATGTCAAATATACGCGATTTAAACCGTTAAAAGTTGTTTAATTGCAACACAATGTCAATCTTAAATAGTCATCAAAAAATAATAGTAATGTCAAGAACAATAAAAAATAAAATTATGGAATCATCGATTATGGATTGAATGAGTTATTAAACTATCAAATCAAATAAAGGATCACTTACCATTATATAGTATATAGTAATATTATATAGTAAACCCTAGTACAGACATTGTTCTAGTTGGATTACTATTATAGCACAACACCAAGGTGAGTGTTTTTGGACGACTGCTAAGCTTTATTCTTTTGAGAGGTGTTAAATAAAACTTCTTACTTGCCTAAATAAATACTGGGAGAGAGACTTTGTATAGAAGAGATTCTTTCAAGCTGTTAATGACCTTTCTTGGTTTATCAAAGAGGTCGAAATTGAAAGTTATCTATGACTGGTCGGAGGGCGTTCCACACTGAAGTCAGTGTCAGACCAGGCGAACCGACGATTTGAAGAAGTTCGACGGCGGTAATTGTATGAGGAAAGCCGAAGATCGTATGAGGTGGCGAGCATTGGGAGATGCCTTGGATCCAGCAGTTGAGGTCGACACTATGAAATAGTATATTCATACAAGTGTAAAGTAAAAAAAACAAAGTATGTATGTTGTGTGAAAAGGGCTGCAAGTCAGTTGCGGGAATTAGATGGATGCAATGTTTCGCGAGTAATAATACCTACTCCGCGCACCCCGCGCACCCCGCGCACCCCGCGCACATTAGATGGTTTGGACATTGGTTATTGGGCAGAATTAAATAGCGATAAGTAAATAGCAGGGGTAGAGTGCACGCTCCAATTCAAACTGCAAAAATTCTCCAATATTCTCCAAAAAAAATTTCTCCAATGAAATAGTATAAATGTTGGTATTACATTCATAGGTGTTATTGAAACTACTTTGATAATTTAACCGCGTTTTGTAAACGTCGTTCTATATATTTATAATATTCGTTAGATACAATAATATAGGTACATTACTATTGTGTATGTGTAATTAATTATAGGGCTTCGTTAAAATAAAGTTATTGATGTTACTATGAGAGTAGTAAATATATACTATGTTACTAAGGGTAGTAAATACCTGTAGTAAATAAGACCCATTTTGAAGATATGAAATTTAAAATGGATTCATGTAAAAAGTAATGGATTCATGTATTACATTCATAGGTGTTATTGAAACTGCTTTGATAATTTAACCGCGTTTTGTAAACGTCGCTCTATATATTTATAATATTTGTTAGATACATTAATATAGGTACATTGCTATTGTGTATGTGTAATTATAAGGCTTCGTTAAAATAAAGTTATTGATGTTACTATGAGAGTAGTAAATATGTACTATGTTACTAAAGGTAGTAAATACCTGTAGTAAATAAGACTCATTTTGAAGATATGAAATTTAAAATGGATTCATGTAAAAAGTTTCAGAGGGCATGTTTACCCAGGATAACGTAAAATATATCTCTCTCTCTCTCTATTTTTATTCTTAGTTTAAAATCCATATTTTTATAAAGGTCCTGTCGTAAAAAGACTAAGAACGATACAAGCTGCTTTGAAAAACACTTTGTCTGGTTTAAAGCTGAAGATAACTAGTTTTATTTTTATAAAACGGATTCATCTTTCAAAAAGGTTAGTTACCTTTAAAATAACTTATTTTCTTTGACTGAGATTAAGTATAAAATTTAAATAAAAACCGTTGATTTCAGAATAAATATTCATTGTGTTGTTAATAAATAATATAGCACTTAAAACTAGTGATAGTATCATTTTCGTCATAGAAAGAATTTGGGTAACAGAAAGAGTTGTTATAGTCGTCCATAGACATCCGCGATATATGCCAACATCAGTTCAGAATGACAAATGTTGGCACGCCTCCGGATGCGCTGCCTACCTTTGCAGATTTGCAGAAAATGGGGAGGGAGGGGATGGGATGGGAATGGGCTCTGGCATATCTCACTCACTACCGAAACACGTACGTACATTGGGGAAATACGATAAAGTGGGAAACGCAGTAAATTTTAAGGTAGTCTTCTGTGAGAGAGGGGTAACGTGGCCAGTAGAGTGCGCCCAGCGGCTGTGGGAATGCAGCAAGCACTCTCCCCCTACCAGAACAGTTACCCCTACCAGTTACAACAAAAGAGATCAACACAGAAGATTTGAACGTGGAACTATCAGCTTATCATCATTGTAAAATGTTTTATAAGGCTGTATTTACTTTAACACCATCTCAAGTATACGTTTCAAAGAACTGTTATATTTATTTTTATTTTCCCTGCCGATGAGTTATGGCCATTACTTGTATAAATATTTGTAATACTGAAAGCCCATCGCGACCCTCAAGGGCTATGTTTGTGTTTTCTACATGTTTTATATGACATTTTATGGAGTACGGACCCATAATAAAGTTGTGGGCTAAGGATTGAAAACAACTTGTTGAACAAGGGTTTTTTAAACGTAGTATTTATATACTACTATCTTTATTTATATGATCAACTAGCAAAGGTGGTAAGTAGAGTTTCAATATTACAGAATTTTAAAATATAAATTTTCTTTTCATTGTCTCTAAATATTTTTATTGACTGGGTACGGTATAGAAAACATGAAGATCTATATGAATAAAGATGTAAACGTTCGTTTGATTAAAATCTTAAATCTCTCAAAGTTCTTCACCGATTGCTTTTGATTTCACAACCGATTTTGACACAACATTGCATTCGAATACGCGCGTGTTTTTATATACCTATCACAGGGTAAAAATATGCTTTTTACCCAAAAACAGGTAAGAACAGGGTAAGCGCCAGGGTGAGCCTCTTTGTCCTTCTGGAGAATTCGTGACGAAATTATTAGGAGAATTACCACTGTAACCTGAATAACCTGAGGAATTACCACTGTCATTAATTATCATCATCGAGTTATAATCCTGAAGATCTCGCAAGTGATTGGAGAGCAAAGCCCCAAATTCAACGCTATTTGCAAGAGTAAGTAGTTTGCAACATGCCCATATTTCAAATGGACAAAGGTAGGCGACCTAAAATTACCTCCAAAGTTGAGGAGCCTCAGGCTTTTTTTAAAAAGAAACTTACTTCATAGCTCACAACGTCTTAAGTGCAATTCACTTTTAAATGAAACCGAGTTCTGAGGGGACGTAATAAAGTGGAGTTTAGATTGTCACTGTAATGGAAGTTACTGCATTATCGTAGTGGAGCGCTCTTCTGTTCATAGTCCAAACACGTTTCGTGGACGGCAGATCACCCCTTATGGTTTGCCATAGCGTTTATTATTCAATAGCTAAATGTAATGGACGTGTTCAAGTCTGGATTGGACTTTGTTAGAAGTTTTTTGTAGATACGAGTAGGTATATATAAATTAATGTTAAAAATTAAAGTTGCTTATGACTTAACATCTTATGATTATGAAGCTTATGAGCTTATGAAAGCTTAACATCAATAGAAAACGTCATCGAAAAGTGCAACAGACATAATGATTACTTAAATTTTCTTTGTGTACACCACAGATCATAAAAATAAGGGAGATATGCCATGGACACGTCAGGCCTAACGCCTCGATATGGTCAAAACGTTTTCACTTTTTCAGCTTGTGTGCGAGCGCGTGCCAATCGGAGCGTTAGATTTATTTTATTTTATATCATTTGGGCACAAACAGCTCGTATGTCGGGCAAAAGATAAATCAAATAAATAATTAGTTTTTATTCCTAATATTTAGTCCTGGACATATTTTATATGTTATTTAAAATGTGCAAGATAACAAATGTGTGAGGGACCTTTATGCGTGTGGTGTTTGATACGCACATTTCTTTTAAAGTGGCGACATCTGTATTCATCTTAATTTGCATTAATGGCATATCTCCCTTGTTTTTATGATCTGTGGTCTACACTTATCGAAAATAAGTTCAACGACAATTTCATTTTTTTTAAAATAAAAGTTAGCAAAAGTTCTAAAATACACATAAGCTTTAGTTTCTTAGCGTTGTTTTTTTATGTGAACTGTTAGTATAATCTTCGTGAGGTCGTCGTCGTATTGTTATTATAATCCAATCTTCATCGTTACTTTTGGTCATTACTGTTTCTTACAACTCGCCCATCAGATTAAGTCATCTTAGTTTCATTAATCGTTATTCCTTCATCAATATTAAGAGGATTCCGTAGAATCCCGCGATAATCACAAGGGTTCTAAGGAGTGGGGCATCCTCAATTTACCCACTCATCCCTTGGGGAATGAAATAATCTAACGAAATTGGGTTACACTCGATATAAATATTTGTGGAGAAAAATGGGATTATTATCTGTTATTCCCGGGAATTTTAATGCGTTCCTTGTAATGAAGCTCTGTTCAATGGTGAATGAATAATACCGACTTGACAACTCTTACGAAATTAACTTCGTTAATAGCAATGTTGTATAAAAAGAAAAATCAAGTTATGAATATCATGAAGAAGTTATAAATTTCGCTATTGCATCCATTATAATTAATAGTCTCAAGTTTTTATTTTTCCTATAGTTTTTTTTTTCTTTGCATATATGACAATGGCGCAATTAGCGTATTCTGCCAGTGTCAAGTTTTCTTCGTAATTGAGGTCGAAATAATTTTATCAATCACGTCGAGAAATGATAATAGTTTTACTGAGGACAGAGCTGGACTCCTATGGAAGCAAATGAAAAATGCAGAATATTCTTATATTATTTGATTATCACAAACATTTTGCACAGACATGAACTAGGTACTTCAAAGTGTAATAAACTATCACTATTAAACCACAAACCCACAATACTCAAATTTTACATTAATCAAACAAAAACCCAACCATCCCCTCTCGAGTTTCTGCCAAAAACTCCTTTCTTATAATTGTAGGGAAATGGAATAACACGGTAAAGTGCGAGACAATTTTTTTCTTTCTTTTCATTATATTATGGCAATAGCGCAACGAGCACGTTGTGCCAGTGTCAAGTTATCTTCGTAGTTAACAATTTGAAAACCGAAACAATTCAAAACACATCACGTCATTGTCCAGTCCCGTCGTAGTAAGTTAGGAATCGCTCAGTAAAGAGATTTCAGTACAGTAAAGTAGTTTTACCAAGGACAGAAGAGTAAGGCTCCTTGGAAGTACACGAAAATTTAAGTCTTATGTTTTTATTTGATTATCACAAATAAAACGCACTTAGAAGTTTAATAAACTATCACTATAAAACCACAAAACCCAAAATACACATTTCCCGTTATCCTACTTACTGTTATCCGTTTTCCATATTACCGTATATATCCCAGATTGTAAACAAAACCCACACCAACACTCAGGAGAGATTACAAAGCTGTAGGAGATGAGTGTAATCAAAATCACAGGGACACTATCCGTATAATCCGGCTAGGTGCAAAGGCACACCCTATCTTGTGGAATGTCGGACTTCCGGTATTCAATTCAAATCGGTCACGTAACCACGTTTCATCGCATAAATTTGGCATTGATACGGGATTGGCGATGAATAGGGAGTAGTGCTATTGGAAGCGGAGTTCACACAGAAACGTAAAAGTATCATAGAACTATTTGTCAACGAAAGGCTGTTCATCCGCACTTCCTTGCTAAAGAATAATTCTTTTAGACACTTTCTACCGGGAACCTCAAAGTTCTGGAAAGAACTGCAGCCTGAGGTTTTTCCACCGAACTCTGCCCTCTAAATTCTGCCAAGTCGAAGCACACCTGCATCTCCTGGTGCAGCAGGTGTCCAAGAGCGAGTACGATCACTTACCATTTTATGAGCCGCCCGCCCATCTGCTACGTACGATACAATAATTCTAGTTGAATCTGCAAAACGCAAGGTTCACACATACACGGAGATCGGCATAAACCACACTTTTATTATTCACTTTAGCGTAGAAACCCTAGGCTCGTGGGATCAAAATGCGCATAATCCCTACAAGGACTTAGCGAAACAGCCGCAGGTCGTGACCACTGGAGATCCCCAAATCCCCAAGTCCATAAACATTGCTATTCAACGAAGTAATGTTGCCAGAATGCTGGCCACTTTGCCACAAGGTCCCCATCTTTATACACGATACAACATTGATTATCTATATTTATGAGTAGATATTATTTATTTATATTTAGATAATTGTTATCGCTTAAATGTACCGTCTATTAAGAAATAATAATTATCCTATCCAAGCCTACCTTTTTATATATATATCTTTTATATCCTATCTTTTTAATTTCCAAGAAAGGTAAGAGCCGCGAGGGACTCCAATGGAAACGTGACCATTGTGACAAAGGAGAAAACAATATCCTTAAAGAAATAGGCTTCACTTCTATACTACGACTAGTACTCGAGCTGATATAAAGTGCCACGTACAGAATATATTGAGTTTTCGTAGTAAAAAAAAACATTGGCAATATCAACTTTATCAAAAGCCTTGGCGTTTCTATAAGAAAAATAAACGTTTATTCTTCTTATACAAAGTCCAATACATTTAAACTTATTTTAAACGATTTTTTACGCGAATTGGAAAATCAAAAATATTTCTTACGTCTTCACTTTTACGCGACAAACCTCAAGGACGAGCCAAGCACGCCATCAATGGCATTAGTGAACCCAAAGAGATCGTCATTGGCGATTGGCCAATATGTTCAGGAGTACTTTAATAATTGTTTCTCCACTGAGCCAGGAAGCCGGGGTGTCCTATGCTGAGAGTCGTGTCGCCGTTGAGATACCCGTTAAAGTTACTGCCTCTGAAGTGATCAAAATAATGAAACAGGTGAATATTTTACACAACCTTCTCAAATCCACCTAAAACAGAATCTCCAAATGTGTATGAGTAATGATTGTAAGTAATACCATAAAAACAGGTTTAGGTGTACGGTATGTCGCAACCAGCCCTTTCAGTATACACTGCTGGATACCCATATCTCTTCATGTACATTGTCTTGTGCACGAAGGATAACCAACCTCGTGCTAACTAATGCTAACCAAGCGGGTTGATTCCTCGAGGCTTATGGTAGCCGCTTCAATATCCCTTAGTATTAGTATAGAGTTTGTATACAGTATACAAGCTACGAAATCAATATGATTATTACTGGTACTGGGACTGTACCCGACCCTAAGGTGTAATCCAATACATTGTCCGACCGCCCACGGGTTAAATTCAACTTTAACTTTGTACTACACAATTAAGGTTCGTTCGTGGTAATTTGTACGGGCGCTTTTGTGACTGTAGTTCGCTAATTGAATAGTGTTGTTACCGGTTCCCTGGCCTATTTCATTGGTTTACCAAAAGTCTATTACAGAGTCCTTTTGGAATGTTTTGATGTTGATAAGTAAATAATTTAGGGAAATGTGATTTAGTTACATAGTAAGGTCGGGGAGAGCACCGCTTCAATATTTTACGAGGGGGGGTAATTTAAAATTGGCGTTAAAATGGAAGCAAAGTGTAATAAAGCTATAAGCTACATACATTAATGCAGTATAGGTACATCTAAACATGCAACATAAGAAAAATACGAATATGCAGGTACAGTGCCTGGCGATATATATATACACAGGTCTATACACCAGTGTTAGTGTTAGGGGTCATCCATAAATTATGTCACACGGGGGGTGGGGGGGTCACACAAATGTGAACACCTGTGACAGAAGACTACCTTGAAATGTACTGCATTTCCCACTTAATCTTATTTCCCCCTTTTCTCAACCCTTTCTCCAAATCCATTTCTATATCTCCAATGGTAGGCAGCGCATCCGGGGGCGTGCGTGCCAACGTTTGTCATTTTGGACTAACGTTGGCATGTATCACGAATGTCTATGGGCTACAGTATCCACTTACCATCAGGTGGACTGTATGCTCGTCTGCCACCTTCGTCCATAAAAAAAAAAAAGAGGACGGGGGGGGGGACTCCAAAAATCATGAAATTCGTGTGACGTAATTTATGGATGGCCCCTTAGTGGATGGGCACATACAAGTAAAAATCGCCAATTACTTATTTTTATATAATAAAAACATCATAATATAATTAAATTTACTTTTTAGTTAGATATAATTGTTTTAGTATACTAACTGACATACTAAAATATATTATACTGTTGTTGTAGGACAATAATGTCCTATATAACAATAACATATAAATGTTTCAATAACTAAAATCTCCATAAACCGAGGGGAGAGTGCACGCTGCAATCCAACAGCTGCTGGGCGCGCACGACTGGCCACGTTACCCCTCTCTCACAGAAGACTACCTTGAAATGTACTGCATTTCCCACTTTATCTTATTTCCCTAACGTGTTGCGGTAGTGACTGAGATGTGCCAGAGCCCATTCCCATCCTATCCCTCCCCATTTTCCCAACACTTTCTGTAAATCCATTCATATATCACCAAAGGTAGGCAGCGCATCCGGGGGCGTGCCAATGTTTGTCATTTTGGACTAATGTTGGCATGTATCGCAGATGTCTGTGGGCGACAGTATTCACTTACCATCAGGTGGAACCTGAAAATAATAACCTGAAGCGTAATAACACTATTATTGTTTACATTATTAATAAACTATCCCGCCTACTACTTTATTCTCATATCAATATTAGATGAAAAACAAACATTTCAAGATATATTTTTTCTATTTTTAGTTTGATCCTCAATTGTTCCAAAACACATGATATCTTTTAGAGATCACAAAGAGAAACCTAAAATAATATACATTTCATTAGCACAGTAAAGGCATAGCACCTTTATCTCGGGCCTCAAAACATTCTAAACATCAAACGCCCAGTGGTAATTTAACAAAAAGCCCTAACCGGCACATAAGGGGATAATAAAAATTGTATGCGACTCAATCCCCGAGACCGCAGTCAAGCTCTAGGGAAATTATTAAGTAACCTCAAACAACCGCGATGCTGGCAGCTGGTAACTTTTTAAATCATAAAAATGGGGTTATTGAAAATCCATTGACCTCCGCATAATGCACCTAATGTATTCTAACTTAGGTGCTACTTACTTGTTTCATGTTAAGTCTATACTTACATAAGTATAAGGTTCGCGGAGAAGCTCCGATATTTGTAACATACCAGCGGCCTGTGACTTTCCACTGCTGGTTATTGGCCGCTCCTAAGGACGGTAAGGACTTTCTCCAAGTCGTCAGTCTATCTGGCCGAAGGATGTCCCCACGCAACATTTCTCGACACGTGATTTCCATTCGAGGACTCATTTCTCCCATCGGTTATCAATCCTGCGGCATATATGGCCTGCCCACTGCCACTTCTTGATGGTATCTGTAATTAGGCCTATTTGGTACAGGAGACGGAACAGATTTTAAGTATAGTAAACATTATGTCGTTTTGTTACACAAATATGTCTATTATTTCTGTGTGTATAGATAATTCAGTAGATCTTGTCTCGCCCACGGTTTTGATATTTACCCATCGACCTTTGTTTACGATGATAATGAAATTATTAACGATGCATGTAACAATTATTATGTGAGTGTAAAATTAATTTTTTACGCTTATTAAAGACAGAGCATATTATGTATTGGTAAAAGGTTTGGATACGTGTAGCACTGCTACGCTCAGTGACGTCAGCCACGACCGCTACGTGTGCTACGACAGTGCTACGAACAATGGAGGGGCACCGCCGCGCTCGTAGTGCGGCCGATATTGCAATGCTTCAGTCTCTTGGGTTTGTGACGCGGTAAGGTCTTGACGTGTCTTAGTCACTCATAAAAATATAGTTGTAATTTATATAGTATACGTTGTTTGATTTCGTTCTGATCTCCCTTTAACAGTATGTAGTGAAACACCACATTTATTGCCTGTGTTCTTGCAAAATAAATGGTTATTATTATTTATGTAGGATAATTTCATAATGTGGTTCAGATACAGATTAATAGTTTCAGACAAAATAAAAAGTTTTTCTCTACGAATTTGCTACAACTTGGCTGCACATCATTACCGTCGCCAATGATGTCTTGAAAATAAATTATAATACCCTTCCAAGAAGTTTCCCGATGATCGGCTGTCAGAAACTTCGCGAGTTTCCAAACAGCAAAGTTAACGTTTGTATGTACATAAATAGATGCCCGTAACAAGGGCGTTTGTGCACAGTTTGGGAGTTTTGGATTATTTGAAGGTCGTGTATTGACTTCCGTGTTACATAATTAGTAATAAGAAAGTAAATACACATTCCATATAATCCACATTGGCCCTCTGACGCAATTCTGAAAAAGGTAAACTTCTTTAATTGTGTCAGCCGTTAATGATCCACTGCAGAACACAGGCCTCCACTAGTAAAATCACTGACCCCCCCCCCCCCCCCCCCAACCGCAAATTTAACCTGTACTGATCTTCAATATATTTTACAGATAGAATAATTATTTAACCCCGGAATCCAGCGACACTGATATGTCCCTGACACAGATCTATATACTCTTGCGACGAAAAATATTCCCGTGGGAACTTCATAACGGGTCGGGATTACATTTACCACAAACGTTAACCCAAGTCGTGAGCTATAACTATGATAAGTTTCATTAAATTCTGTCTCGTAGTTCTTTTCGTATGCGTCTTCAGAATTGTTTGGGTTCCATATCATTCATAGTACCATGGCAATGTTTTTTTTTTTTTTCAAAAATACCAATAATTTTCAGCCACGGCTTTCTGACGTTTTTATTATAGTATCCAATATATAGACTACACTATTCCGATTAAGAAAAAAGTGACGTAATCAGTTCAATGTAGCATAACACAGCGTTGTTTGATCAATCGGGAACGCTCCCCTCTCGTAATTGGTCAATAGGTGAAATCACGTGATTGGTAATGATGACATAATTTTTTTCTTAACTTGAACAGAGTATAGATCAATATCTAATGACCAATTATATACGAATACTTCGTCATTGACACAGTTGGTGACACTTAAGAGTTCTTTGAACAAAGTTGGCAAAAGAAAGTTCCCGTATCAATAGTTGATCGTAGCTTAGTGGATTCGATTCCACTTCCAAACAACTTCAGTATGACAGTGTTGTAGACGCTATTTATGATAGTCTCACTATTAAAACTAAATTGAAGATTTCAATTTTCATAATGATTCTGTGAGACCTTCATTATTTTTTAATGTAAGGAAGAAAAAAAAATATTTATTTATCACAATACGGTGCAGAAAACACAGAAATTATAAAGGATATGAGAAATAATTAAGTATTAGAGAAATAATTAAGTATATGAGAAATAATTTAATGAGCAGCATAAAATACAGAATGGACAGGCTAATTGATGGCAGCAAATTTAAAGGTGGGTTTGGTTAAGGTTTTCTGGTGATAATAAAGTAACAGAGTCCCGAGAATTTATCATTCTCGATGAAGTTATACCTATATAAGTCATTAATTCAATTTGTTTTAGTTTAAGTTATATTTTTATACTTTTCATTGCACCCCCGTATGTACCCTCGTGTTTAACCCACACGTTGGCTGGTAGGATAGTCTCAACACATTAAATTAGTCTTTTATAGTACGATAATGTGCAATAAAGATGTTTGAATAAATAAATATAGTTCGTATCTAGTAATATCCTTAGTCTAAAAACAGAAATGACTTCCAAAACATACTTCAATTCCACGAAATGTACATCATTATTTGTAATTAAACCGCGATCAATCTGACAAGGAATGCAGAGTGAAACGAATCGCAAATCCCAAATAGAGTAAGGCATTGGAATCGCCGCAAATGACGATCCGAAGGGCGATCCGATAGGGCGCTGTCCCACGCTGGCTTCTCGCCAAATGTATTAGTATCCCTGTACGTAATACAGACGGCAAAAGAGATAAATTTGCATTCAATAGATTTTTTTCACAGACTAGACACTCAACGAACTGAGCCGTCGGTAAAATTTTGTTACACATTCAGCGAATCAGTAAACGTTGAAGTTAACGTCGAATGTATGTATGCGTGTGTTATTGTACGTGATGAAGAAAGACAGATGCGTGCAAACTTATCTAGTTTACCGTGTGTACAACTGAAACCACAACCGAAGCATGATGTCATTCTATTAACATATCACAAGTAACAATAGCAAGGGTTGTTGTTGCTTTATAGTTTATGAATTAAATACCCGCGGTTTTTGTAAAAGTAATATTTGTTTTACTTTATTTAACTAATTGGAAACAGAAAATATTAAAAATATTTTAATAACCTTTTAGCGGCTCAGTAGCGGCGGTATGTGTGCGTTTTTTGATAAATTTATTCTTGTAGGTGGAGAGTGTATGCTGCATTCCCACAGCCGCTGGGCGCACTCGATTGGCCACGTTACCCTTCTCTCACAGAAGACTACCTTGAAATGTACTGCATTTCCTACTTTATCGTATTTCCCCAATGTACCTACGTACGTGTTTCGGTAGCGTGGTGAGATATGCCAGAGCCTAAGAGCCAATTCCAATCTTGTCCTATCCCTCCCCATTTTCCCAATCCATTCCTTAATCTGTAAAGGTAGGCAGCGCATCCGGGGGCATGCCAACGTTCGTCATTCTGGACTGATGTTGGCATGTTATACTCATATAGTCGAATTTATGTAGTCTATGTATAACAACACTTATGTAGTCCAAAACGAGTACCGACCTCTTCGTAAATGTTTCGCTCGTGTTATTATTACTAAGCCGCCTCTCCCTGTATTATAAAATAATCAACCGATATTGCTTAGCACTTACATGCACGTGATCCATTTCCATACATAATGGATACATCTCTCGGGGGAAGAACCAATTGAAGATAAAAATGTATCTTAAAAACGTAACGGCACTTCCTCAAAAGACCTTCAAATGAGAAATGTTTTTATGATAATACGAAAAATTTCAAAGTTGACTCGAATATAAATATGTCTGCAAAAGAATGATTTGATAACAGTGGTCGAAATTCGTAATTATCTACCTTGTGTACATATAATGAAATCGTAAAAAGGCCACGTGTTTGTACATATAATATTTTTTGAAAAATATCGTCGTATTATAAAGTGTGAATGTTACAGAGTCTAAAACAACAGTTTTTGATCTGTTTGTCTGTTTGTCGGTCCGTCTCTCTCTCTCTCTTTAAACGCACATCACGCAATATCCACTGCATGAATTTTAATGACACTTAGCATGTGGCGGGTTAACATTTAGGGTGATTTCTATCCAGACTCATTTTAGAGTTACTAAGGGTATGAATTCACACGGACAAAATCGCGTGCAATGCTAGTTATAATTATAAGTTATGTTTAATTATACAATGGGATAAGGGGTCATCCATAAATTACGTCACACGTTAGGGGGGGGGGGGGGGGGGGGTCAACAAAGTGTGACTTTGTGTGACAAGACGAGGGGACGAGTCATAAGCTTCGTGACGTCACATGTGTAAATCTAAAGTATTAAAACTAAACTTCAACTCTAACGAAAAACTTTAAAATATTACTAACTATATCAATATTATCTATAAGGTTGTTGTAATTTAATATTTCTAAATTTAAAATTGCAAAATATGTCACGTCACATCAGGGGGGCGGGGGGGTCATACAAATGTGACCACCTGTAACAAGGACGGGTGACGTAATTTATGGATGGCCCCTAATATACAATTAGGGCAGCTGATAAATGATCCATCAATATAATACAGCACTCGTTTAAAATTACTAATCAGCAGGAAAATTTAATAACGGTTTTAATTTATACCGTATGCATTATAATTCGTATTTAGTTGCAGAATAATCTGAAAAGCAAAAATATATAACAAATTTCATATACGTATCGCCATATGTACCTACGTATATTATAATATATTATATAGGTTTTCAAAAATCTGCCTCGCCAGCAAATATAATTTACTTAGCTGCATTATTTATATTTCCGTCTCCTATTTGATTTCAGCACAAAAGTACATATAAAAGGTTCTGAAATAATACATAAAGGTTTAATTTTTAGCTCTGGACATCTGATTTCTAAAAAAAAAAGTATTTATGGTACGGCGGCGAATAATGCCACCAGTGAGAAAAAATTAGAGTAGAGTGGAGTGGAGCGGAGCGGAGTAGAGTAGAGTAACGTAACGTCCAGTAGAGTAGGGGTATTTAATTTAGTTATTCAAAAATAAGTTTCAGTATTTTATGGAGTATTTTTTCAGTATCTTTAACATCATTTCAATGACTTTTAGAAGTGCGGTTGAAGCCGAATAGGTCATAATTTGCATTTACTAATTCACATTATTTGGTGGACATATTAAAAAAATGTGTATCTAAATATGTAAATGTGTCTATTTTTAGTAAAATTGATCCTCTTAATCTGAATGCACATTATAAATTCCTACATGATTTTATTTTTTAGCTGATGTCCATAATAATTAATGGCTGTCTAAAATAGTGAAATTCTGCTGACAATAAAAACATTATAAGCTGATAACGATTTGCTGTTAAATTATTATTTTTGCTTCCACAGGTTTATAGCTGACCAAATTGCTATGTTTAATGTTCGTTTAAATACATGCGTATCGTTTATGTGTGATGTACCATAAAGAATACTTACTTTTTGTGTAATCGATATTTCAGGGGTGGTCGTGTGGTGGTCCATCGCCTCAAAAATATCACCACCACATCCCTTCCCGTGAACGTCGTAAAGGGCGATTAAGAGATAACTAAAACAAACTCTGGGGGCACAAGCGGACCCGGTTTACTGTACGGACTTGGTAGCATCGGAACTTCTCCTGGCATCGAAAGAGACTGCTCTTAAAACTGCTCGGCGCCGAACCTTTGTTGTGTGTCGTACACGCCCCAGAATAGGGAGAAGTGTTAGGGTAAATAGGGAAAAAGGAAAGAGCCCATGCAAGTGCGGCGCGTATCTCCCATGATTCGGTCAACCATACATTCCTCATGCACGAAAAACACCTAGAAAGATATAAGTGAAGATCTATAGTTTAATCACTGCTTATCATTGAACGGGTAGGCATTAATGTTACTAAAGTTACAAGTAATAACCGTGTACTTACATGTAAACCTCCAATGTTTGCCACTAAAGCGTCTCTGTCATTAGTGAACTCGTGTCCTGCATTAATAATGTGTTTCAAAGTCATTAGAACTCATTACAAATCCAGGCGTCTGCGAGAATAATTTCCAATTACAAGAACGAATAGAGTTGTAACTTTTATTCCATTCAAATTGTGTCGACTTCTCAAGAACAAGTTCTCTTATAGAAACGGTGAATTAATTCGTGAAAAGAAGTTGAATGAAACAGGCATTGCCTAAGTTTAACCGCTTTGATAAAATAATTCTTATAAAACAGCCACTGTAAGACACGGCCGGTGTGGTGTGGAATCGCTAACCCTCTTGTCCAGCGAGCCGTTTAAAGGCCGTACATTCCTTGTCCACAGGACAATGTTCACGAGGAAGCCTATGACCAACAGCGAACGATAAAATCGGTTACCACTTTCCGTTTAACTTAAAAATACAGGATGCTACTACAAAAAAAAAAACATTTTTGATAATACAAAACCACTTAATGTAGAGAAAAGGACACCTTGTAACTTTAACCAGTAGTCTGATTGCCCTTCATATAATGTCGTATATAATTCATGTAATGTCGACAGCCAATGTCTGATGTAAAATATATGTGTGTGTGTGTATGTATATGTGATTGGTGTGTATTTGCATGTATATGTATGTGTATATGTATATATATGGTGGAATATATATATATATATATATATATATATATATCGATATATAGCAATATATATATATATATATTTGCGTGCGTGTGTGTGTGTGGGTATGTGTATGCATGTGCATATGCACGTGTACATGTACATACATATATATATAATTAGTAATAACAAAATCTTAATAATAAGTACTAACATAGTCTATAAGTTAAAATTGTTACTAACACTAAAAAATGAAATATGGACTTTGTCTGAAATAAATGAATTTTATATATATATATATATATATATATATATATATATATATATATATATATATAATCAAAATTCTGTTGCCTGATACAAGAATTTTGGTTATAGTGTCTGTCAGTGTAATCATCTGCTTGCATATGTTATACAGATAAAATACTTATAAATCTCACGGTGAAACAGTGAAATCTCTTTTCTACATCCAGTAACATAAGATGATGGTATGGTATTATCAGTTTAATAAAGTTTTTGGAACACACGTAGTGGACAATCAGATTTTTACCTGGAAGGCTACGGTAAAATAGAACCAAAATTACGTGTACAAAACCTACCATGTGGTGAAAAAATCTACCCCACGAAGGTACGAGTTAATACAAACTTAAAGGCACCTTCATCAATGTCAGTTATTTAGGCATGAATAAAAGTAGGCAAACCCCCGCGGCGAACAATCTTGGCTTGCTTACTTTCACCTCAAAGATATCAAATGCACGAAGCATTTGGTATTTTGAGTTCGAAGTATGTTCGTTTTTTGAGCAATCTCTCAAAAGTGTTCTAAAAATCATATTATTAAGGTACTAAAATTATTTAAGCACTAGCTGTTGCCCGCGACTTCGTCCGCGTGGACTTTAGTTTATAAACACCGTCTTTATTCGACGTGATTCTTTAAATTGATATAACTTTTTTTATTTATGAACTGATTGTAATAAAACAAACTAAATTTTAAGTGAAGCTTATCACAATAGATTAGTGAAAACCGCACCCAAATCGGTTAAGCCGTTTCTAAGATTAGCGCACACAAACGCACAGGCAAACAAACAGATAAACAGACAAACAGACAAAAATTCTAACAATCATTGTTTTGGGTTTTATTACGTTGATAAAGGCCCTCAATAATAGTTTTTCTCATATATCTTCCATGTACAGACAGCGATCAGTTACATTTTTATTATATGTATAGATATAGATATAGAAGATGTATAGATTATTATAATAAATCGCAACATCTGTTTTTGTGTCTAATTCGGGCTCAACTTGGAAATTAATTTTGTCGATCACATTGCTGTATCTATCATTGCATAAAATAGGTAAATATCAGTATATTTTTATAAAAGCAAGTCACGTCCGAAGCCATACCATACCATCAGTCTATGTCTCTCAACTACTGGATATAGACCTCTCCTACAACTCTTCTCATACACTCTCTCTTCGACTCTTCTCATGCAACCACCACCATCGTTTTTTACCGTTTTTAAGTCGTCGGTCCACCTGTCTAGAGCGCGTCCCGTCACGTAAGAGAATTTAGGATAATTCCGAAAATTATATCTGATTTATATTTTCGAATGAAACTGTATAAGATACGCTGAAGTTCCACCCATACCCACATCAAAATGTCATGTAGTTGCAACCATTTGAAAGGCCCTTATTTATTGTAAAATTAGTCATCTAATACTCGGAAGTTGAGCCATTTTTATCATGATAAAAATAAGTAAAGTGGGCCACATGACCCTTTGCTAACTTTTCCTATAATAAAATAGATAGGTACTTGATCAAACAATAAAGCAAATTTCGAAGAAATGTAGGATTCAATTTTTCCATTGTAGAAAACGAAAATATTTATAATTATTTTTTTTGATTTTTAATAATTTAACACAGTTATAAGCAACCACTCCTCTCATCACCTAGCAGCCATCCTTCTTTTCTTCTTTCTCTCTCTCTCTTCTCGCTCGCACACCTTCGTTCAGAAACATGTTATTTTATGCAAGATTTTAATCCTACAGAAATTCGTGTACATGCTTTTAATAGATTCTAGTTTAAATCCGACGACATCTGAATAAGCACAAGGTAAGTAATATTCTAGGAATTGTTGATTGATTTCGTTCAAATCAGCAATTCGCTGAATTTCTCTTTATTTTTCATTGTCCCCATTGTATCACAACTCAGAGTCGTTGTATCACAGAATGTTTGACAATATCATACGAAGACAAAACATTTAGCTCACAGCGAAATTGATACAACAATAATATTTGGTAGACGTCGTAATCAAGAGAATTGTATAGTCCTAAATACACAAAAAATACGGGCATTTTCTTCTGTATATATGTCATTTTAGGAATAAAAGGTCCTTGAACAATTTTGTACAATTTTAATACAAAAGATTCTAGTAAGTTAACAGTCTGTCTGTTAGCAGTTTACATCTAAAGCATCTATGGAAATACCGGGTAATTGATGCCGAATGCTTTGATCATCGGATCATCGATATTGGGAATAGACTAGATAACACATCCTACGTTCTTATCAAAGACATCTGATTCGCAACTCTAGGGGGTGAGGGGGAGATGAGACAGGGGGGTTCATTAAAAAGTTAAATTTTATGCTTAAGTAGGTATCTACTACGTAATAAATATGTTCCATTTTCAAAACACATAGGAATTAAAGAATTCGAGACCTAGTGAACATAGAACACTGTTAGAATGGAACGTGCCCGCCCTACAGTACTTGTATAACATATCTACTATGTATTCGCAAATTGATGTTTCGGATTAATCGATTCATACCAGAATGAGTCAAAGTGCACGCTGAGCTAGGCTTGAATTTAGGTTTTCATTGGCGAAGAAGTTCGATAAATGATAATACGCGAAAAAGTTTTGATATCCACTGAGGTAATGTGAGGTAATTATAAAAATCTGCGTATTTAAATAGAAACTTTATGGTTAAATACCATCATATGGTGAAGCTAAATGGTCCTGTCTTATGGTTAATATGGTTAAGCCTCCCGTTAAATTCACTAGGGCGTATCTATCACTCGGCTCCATCCATTAGATGGCAATTTAATCACCACCATTTTTGCTAATAAACTAAAACAATGTAAATTGTTGCAGAAAACCCAATCAAACGGACAAACAGGTAAACAAACAGCACACTCCGAATTTATTACTCGGTTTATGATTACTCGCTAAGAAAACCCATTATTCCGTTTTGTTTCGCACCCAACCCGTCAGCGTGGACTCGGCGACAAAGGGCCCGAGTACAAATTGAATGCCAACTCAGAAATTAATTTAGAACTCATTTGAATGCTTTAATTATTTTTGGGAGTGTATAAAGTTGTTTTGGTTGCGTTCCGTGACGTTTTTGCGAGTGTAGAGCAAACTCGCCGTACTCCTCGCCGTCTGAAAATACCTTTTCTTTAATGACGTCCCCGGAGAGCGTTGAGTGTTCGATGGAGTTGTTCTCCACTTCTGCGTTGTTGTCTCGTCCCACTTATGTAGACAGAATGGATCGTGATATTGTTACAAGGAATCCTATTTCGTTCATAAATGCAGATGAAAGTAGAATTTCTTGTGAGAAAGTGTTTCAAAATTTTCTTCGCTAAAATCAAGCAGTAATCTTATGTTTTTGCTAAAACTTTTACTATATACAACTGAAAAAAAAAATTGCAAATAGGTTGTTCAGTATCGAGAATAGAATTAATTAGACCAGTATTTACCATAGTTTTTTTTAAATAATTAATTGTTCATTTCTAGTATTTCATATATAACTATCAAATTTATATACACTCATATGCACAAATACACTCATTGCAACTATAGTTCGTTTTTTAATCGCGGACACTAAAGTGACATTTCATGTGTTGCTAGTTTTCGGCATTTTTAAACTAGTGATGACCAGCAATCGGAACGAATCGTAAAACTATGTTCGATATTGTTTAATCAAGGTTTTTCTACAAATTCTCGTAGTGCTTGATCAAATTTGTGGGAATCAATAGAATAATTCATTACAATTAAAAATAATCATCCGGCAAAAGAGTGAATTAGAAATATTAATATGGTGAGAATATCGTAAGTATTATAACTAGAGATCGGATATTCGGGTGCATATTTACCAACAAAGTATAAAGTATGGCAGCGGCTTCTTAAAATAATTTATTTGAATTTTATCCCGGGACTTCACAACTAATAGGATGCTTATTTATGAAACTCCTCAGCAGTTTTGAAGGTATGATGGTGAGCAGGACAGAGTCGATAGGATCTAAGGCATTATTGAAGACATAAACTTCGGATTTGGACTCAAATTCTTAGGTGTAATGGAATTAGGTCTATTGTAGGAATGCAGTTCTGAGGGTCTTAGGGATTAACTTTACAACTTTAGGTATATGCATCGTATTTTATAGTCGGAACATAATATTTGTCGATCCCGGTGCACCCGGCATTCGCCAGATACAAAAGTGCACTCCATAGTTATCCAACACCTCAAATTTAGGTAAATATGCACCCGAATATGGGATCTCTAATGATAACTAATGACAATAGTTTATCTTCGAATATATTTAATGAAACATATTAATTAATTAACGCCCTCAATACGCACAATATACAAAAAATACATTTTAAATTTTGCGATTCAAATAACCGGAACCGTAAGGACCACACTATGCAAATTAATTGGCAACATTATTTTCAAGTTTGACATTTGTACTGGTCAATTTAGTCTCCGGGATTAAAAAACGAACTATAGCGGACGCGGCGCGCAGCTCCTCGTCACCCGATCACTCCCTATAATGAGCCCTACTTTTTTTTATAGAAAGAAGTTGGTAAACGTGAATATACACTTGGTGGTAAGAGGATACTGTTGCCCATGGATACTCGCGGTACATGTCAACATTAGCCCAGAACGACAAACATTGTGACGCCCGCGGAAGCGTTGCCTACCGTTGTTGATATATATTTATTTATTTCACTAAAATGACTATAAATGTTTTAAATTAGTTGACGTTTATATGTTCTAGTTTTAAGTCATTTCGGTAAGAAAGACAATGTTTTAACAGACAAGTAGAACAGTCTACTAGATGTTAAATGGATACTGTCGCTCATGGATACATGCCAATAATACAGAATGACAAAAACTGGCACAACATTAGCACGGAAACGTTGCCTGCCTTTGGGGATTTGGGAAAAGGATTAAGAAATTGTTTAATAGAAAATATAGTCTCAATTAGACGAGAAGATTTCCTATCGAAACTTCATACGTGAAGCACATTGATCTTAAAAGATTCCCAATAATCATATTTTGTTATATACGAGTATATTTTATATAATAAAATATTTTATAGTTTTATAGTAAATTTTATAGTAAATTTATTTATATTTTATAATTTTATAGTAAATATTAGTTATACTTAATTTTATTACTTTATATTGTAAATAGTGTAAAATTTTACTACATAATTACACTATTGTGTATAATAGTGTAATTGTATATACTGTACACCATTTATACCTGTGACTGAAATACTTATTTCCTTGCTAGCCATAGGTTGTCTGGCAGGCTAGTAGCGATAAGACAGTCTTTTGTCCTTTTCATGTCTGTTATTATGTTTTGATTTTTTTTTTTTTGGTGTGTAATAAAAAAATAATCAATGGCGATTTTTCATTCTTAATCAACGTTTTCATCAAAACTATATGCCAACACGAAGCTGAATCGCATTCAATTCGCGTGTAAATATCAAAAGTTCCAGGATTTTATTTCCTGTACCCTCCCCTCACCCCTCCTCCAGGTGGGGGTGTCGTCCGGCATTGTCCGGTTAACCGGTTATGTTCACGCGCCGGTGTATCCGGTTTAAAAGTTGTTTATAGGAAAATGGGTGAAAGTTGGGATGCAAAGGGCAGCCGGCTGTGTGAAGCCGTGTAGTTTTCAGAAATGTCGCTGTTCGCTTTTGTTTATTGCTCAAAGCCTCGACGTGATTTATAATTTAACAATATTTTTTATCTATTTAAAGATTTTATTACAATTCATCGTATAAAAGGCGAGTTTAATGACTGGCGGCTTTCTCTACAATTTGGTTTGAACAGAGCGGCACGTTCGATGCGATGAAACGTATAAATATAATTTAAACGACAATTAGTGAATATTTTACAAAAATACTTATAACAAATATGTACCTATTTATAAATAGTACGATATTGCAAATTCATTCAAATTAATATACTTACATACAAATATACACAAATACATGAATATATATGTACCATATAATATGTATACAATAACTAATTAACAAAAAAATTCAAAGTAAAATGTATTTATCTATACCGTAATAAATTGAATTATAATTATGGGAAGAAGTAGTGGAAGGAATTGGAAGTGACAGTTAGAAAATTATCAGTTTGCAACTAAAGCTTAGAATTGTTTTAAGAATAATATAAGGTTAATAAAGACTATTTCGGAACGAATTAGATTTCCGAACGTTTTATAATGTTATACATTTTATATTGTCATCTGTTTTCACCTTACCACCCAAAGATTGTTTGGAAGTGATCTGCCTGGAAGAGGCGATAAGGCCGCCTGTTACTTTTCGTGTTACTTAAATTGTAGTATGTTTATATATGTGTTACGTTTATATATTTTTTAATTATTATAATATCAACTTTTAACGCACCTCTCTTGATTCTCTGTTTGCCCAAAGGTTGACTGGTAGAGCCATAGGCGGACTTAATAGTCCGCCTTATGTACACTTTTTCTGTGCAATAAAGTTTAAATCAATATATGTTTTTTCCGATAAAACTGTATAAATGTTGGTTTTGTAACCGCGTTTTGTAAACGTTGCTCTAATCGCCTTTGTTTCAACTGCCACGAACCTCTACAAATAGCTTCAGTAATTTTGTTAAATGTTGTAAATGTCGCCATAGTCCGGGTTGTCCCGCTCGCCCGGGGAAGACAAAATATCGTAGACAGAGAAACATATGGATATAGTGAGATCTTCCCTCACTGTTTAACAGAAAAGGGAAGCGCTTATGTATCAATGACGTAAAAAAAAGGACACAGGTGCCGATGACAAAAAAGGTCTGCACACCATTGTGCCGTGATTGTGCCCAAATTTTAAAGGCAGTATGTAAAAGTGTATATATAGCTCATTTTCTGTAGTATGTGGCAACGCCGTGACTGGGTCTATAGTGTTATTCATCCGTGGAAAATGTTGATGTTATCAGACTTACTGTTGATGATTTTCGTGAGATTCATACTTGAACTTACCTGAAACAAGATAAAATATATTTAAACTGACATTCAAATGGGGCTCTTCAGAGCTGTGAATGGATTCTGGCAGGTCGCCATCCAGAATGCGGGTGCGTATTCTGGATGGCGGTGACCACTTAATCTTGTCCACCGGCTTTCATATCTTCTAATTTTTTTTTAATAAAAAGAATTAGGCAGAGTCCACCTGGTTGTTTTTGGATACTATCGCCCACGAACATCTTCAATACATGCCAATATCTGTCCAGACTGACAAACGTTGGCGCACCTCGAATGCGCTGCCTATCTGCAATGCAATGCAATCTACAGAGCCTACGAGAAAGGCGTACGGCGCCCTCACAGTACTGGGCACGCCCGACTGGCGACTGGCGACCAGGCTTGCCAACTTTCCAGTTTTATACCAATATTAATAATAGTCTATTTGCAGCAATGTGAGTACAAAACAGGTGATAATTTTAATCAGATGCTGCACATTCTACTGTAAAACAGTGTGCTAAAACTCTATAATTATAATAAACTACAATTTAAACAGATATTTATTTATATTTAAAAGAAATATTAAGCCACGCCCCCAGGTCCGAATTAGAATATAATTCATATTTACATCAACTGGTGAATATGAATATAATTATTTTAACCAATACGGCAGCTTTAAGATTTATTCATCCCGCAAACAATAAAAGGTCAAAGGTCATTGCTTCATTGATTAGTATTTGATTATTGCCAACTGGTATCTTCGAAATTAATTAGGAATAAAATTAAGTTCCTATAGAATGACAATTACAATAAAATATAATCTTAGTAATGTACCTACCTGTTTGATAACTTATTTTATAAGAAAACAATTATATATTTTTGATACTACATTGAAAAGATTCACATTATTATAAACGAATTAATTCCGCATTATCTTTCATATTTGTGAATAAACCGCACAATTTGAGTCCGGTCTCATATAGGGAACCGGACATGGACAAATCGCGTCAAAATCGGACTGTCGGTCGAAAACCGGACGGTTGATTGGCAAGCCCGCTGGCGACTGGCCCGACTCCACAATCTACCGTGAAACGCAGTAACATGTTTCGGGATTGTGTGAGTCTATCTTTGATGTCATAAAGGGTTAAACGTTTGCAATTTTATCCTGTTCCCAAACCACTAAATACAAACTAAACATTAATGTTAATTAAGATTAATATTTTGTTAATTAAGTAGATAGATTCTATAGATTTCAATAGATGTTAAGTCACCAATAAGAATTGATTTGCTTACACCTCCATAGAGGGCGTTGTGCACTGACCCGCGGTGAATGTTTTCAAATTAAAAGTCTTTTGTCCTGAGCAAGGTGTTTTCTTTGGAGCTTCCATAAACACCTTGCAGACTCCTCGGGGCTTTTTTGGAAATCTGTACAATAGACAATAAAAATACCGGTGTCGAGAGCTGTAAGTTTTGTTAACTTTAATAAGTCTGTGAAAAGCCTAAATAACCTAGCACTCGGGAATATAAAGCGAAAAACCTCAGTCTCTACTCTAAACTAAAAGCAAACGCACATTCAGTAAAACCCACAAAAAACACCCTTCCGCTAACCAGTGAAACTCTAATAAAAACGAAAACAATATAAATTAAACCTTAAACTCCTATCTCCATTAAATATTAAAGGCAAGTGCTTCCTTCAGAAATGATTATCCCACTTATAGGGGGCATTAAGACAAACTGCGGAATAAAAATACGTCTCGCGCTCAACGGTGGCCATTCTGGCGAGGCTTCCACGTGTAATGTCACCGTAATCTTTATAACAGTCATGAAAAGTTAGCTACGAGACATCGTAAAACTCCGTGCAAGGAACTATGCAAGGCAGTTGCCTTGTATTGTGGAGACAGTGTCGTATACGTCATTGCTTATGTGCATAGATGTTACATAATTTCGCGGTTTTTATTTATTTTGTATAAATAAAAATCTCGCCCTTCATCATTCCTACTGAACACGGGGATTACTGGTTGTATTGCCCCAAAACGCCACGCTAGTTAGGCGGATTGGTGAATCCATTATTTCAGTGGTAGTAGCGTAAATTAAGTAGTATAAATTAAAAATCACACACAAAACTATAAGGGGTTTACGTCATTCGATATTTATATAATTACCAAATATTGATGAATAAAAAATGCTTTATATAATTACTTTGAATATCAATTTATACATTACTAGCTGAGCCCGGCTACGCGTTGCTGTGGCTGTTCAACGGATGGCGCTTATTTTTGTTTAAATTTCGATTCGAGTATTTTCTATTTATTTCAATATATTTCTAGATTAATTTTCTTTTTTTTTTCCGTGAAATTTTCAGATGTTTTAATAGTTATTCTGCTATTCGGGGCGGAGACGAATCCAACAAATCAGAGATCATTAAAATCGGTCCAGCCGTTCTTGAGTTATAAATGGTGTAACTAACTCGACTTTGTTTTATATATATATAGATTTATACATTATATGTATATACTAGTCAGCAGCCATTGGCAATCTGCCAGCCGAATCACTGGCAATTAGTGGCACATTGATGTGACGTCAGACACCTGCACTTTAGCTTGTAGTTTGCTAAACCTGGTTATATTTGAATGGCATATGCGTAGCATTTATCCAGTCAATTATATTATTACGTTTTTTTTCTCAAATGAGAAGCAAATTAAAACAATTCAAAATTCAGAATACAAATATTCTAGCACTAGTATACTGGTTAGATACTAGCATATTTTATCAATGTCGGCGTGACAATTTGTAGACTAATAAAACCCTGGAAATGCAGGAGAAAATCAAGTAAGCCCTCTTTTATTACAACGCTCGACAACTTAGACCTCAATAAAATATAACACAGTACACATTTTAAAACAACAATCTAAAACAATACGAACTATACAAAATAAATAATAAATCGTGCGTAACTCATTAAATTACATATTTATATAACATTTATTAATACTCCGTAAAACCCGAAATTGGCATCCGATTCTCTCTTCAAAAATACATAATGAAATATAATTTAATACCACAAAAGGCTATGTAATTAATCTGTAATACTCCGCTACGGACTCGAATACCGATATGCAAACCAGCATTATCAATTACTATTATTAAAATGAATCCTGACATCTGAATGGAGCCGCGAGCAAAATCCTTCATAGTAATATGGAAATCAATATGCTGAGCTCACGTATCGTGGTTATTATTTCACTAATTGAGTTGTACCGCCCCTCTTTGGCAACCCGCCAGCAGTCGAGGCTTTTCACTTCGAAAGGATTATACGGTGCCATGTTTTGTGTAATATGAATGATTTGTCTATTGATTTCGGATTAAGAGTACATGGAAGCCATTTTAAAATTATATTTTAAATAATATTTTTCTGAGTCCAGTTGCAAAATTAATTCAGTTGTAAAATTGAATCGTCAGAGATAGCGCTGCATGCCAAGCGTTTCTGTGTCGTAGAATGTTTTATGTATAACCAAACATAACTCTGCTATGTTTGGTTGTGTGTAGCTACACCGTACAGTTATATTTTTGTATATTTTATTACTTTGTCTACGAGCCACGGTTGCACAAATTTCTGATAGCAGTAAAGCCATATTTCTGTTTAACCAAAGGTTGACTGGCAGAGAATGCCACTAATCATTAAGTCCGCCTTTTGCACAATGTTTCTTTGTGCACTAAATTATAAATTAAAAAGAAATGAAAAATGAGTTTATTTGACAGATAACCTGCTATTACCACCGAGAAACTGTTACTATTGCTGTATGGACCACTATGCATATACATCCAAAACCATATGAATAAAAGGAAATAAATTTATAATTGCCAGTGGTCATTTCCCACTCCTCTTTATGGGAGCGAAGGAACAGTTCTGGAACTGGGTCCATACCACAGTGTCACCTCTGTGCGTCAAGTCTCTTTAGTGGTTCCTAGGGGCCATGATACTGCCCCAAACCTCTTCACGACGCCAACGCGGTACTTGCCTACGAGGGGGATTCCGTTTGTAGAAGCCTTGCAAAGCGTAGGCGGCGATTTAAAAAGTCTTATAGGTTGAAGTGCCCTCAGGCGTGATCAGGTCAGAGACGCCATTCCCTATAAGTGGGACGTACAGGCGAACGTGTTGATGCCGAGGCGGCTGATGAAGGTGTTCGCAGTGAAGGCTTTTCATCATCTACTGCTTGACGGGTGACTTTGAGTTGTTCATGAGGTATTTGTGGCCTTAAAACGCCACAGTTCCTTAGGGCTTGTGCTAGTGGATTTGTAGGACTAGTGGACTTGTGGAATTCTCCGTAGAGTAATTTCGTTTCACAAAAGAAAAGAAATGTATTTTGTTTTATTCATCGATTTCTGCAAAGTATTTTAAATAAATTAAGAACATTTACGATTTACATTTAAGATGTACATTTTCATCCAGATACATTACGAAAACATTGGTCATCGGCTAATCCGGAAGCTTTCGAGCGCGTTATCCACGTCTATGAATTATCGTACCTCTAATTGTATACTAAAGTAGAGTCAATGTAATAGGCCACTTTTGACAAGTGTCAAAGTGGATGTCATAGTGTGGTAATCTAACAGCAATTATCGATTAAAAACAAAAATCGATATATAAGTCATATATTAGTGAATCGATTTTAGTGTTCATAAAAAAATAATTCTGCAATAATATTTTTAGAGCATACACAACATTGGAAACCTTCTACGTATGCCACATGACCTCTAAGTTAAGCATAATTAAGGGAAATATAATAAAACCATTTTATATACGTAATAAATTATTATTTATTAGTTGGAATTATCAGATTCGTTGGAACTGCTATCGTTGGTACGATGGCGGGATGGTAAGTACCTGGCCTAGGAAAGAAATACTCAGTTTAACGTAACGAAGTGGTTTTTATTTTTCGACGTAGTCTCCTGTAAGCTCTACGCACTTAGTCCATCTTCGCTCCAAAGCAGTTATGCCCTCCATAAAATGCGTTTCTTCAAGGCCGGCAAAATACTCCTCTACAGCAGTTATAACAGCATCATTCGTCTCAAATTTCTGTCCGCCTAAAAAAGTTTTGAGCTTAGGGAAAAGGTGGAAGTCCGACGGTGCTAGGTCACGCGAATAAGGTGGATGGGGTAACAATTCGTAGTGTAATTCGTTGATTTTTGCCATTGCCTTAACGCATGTGTGAACCCTTGCGTTGTCTTGGTGAAAGATTTTTTTTTTCGAGTCAAACCTGGTCTTTTTTGCTGAATACATTCCTGTAACTTGTGTAACAGATCAGCGTAGTAGTCGCCGGTAATAGTTTGACCCTTCGCAGGATAATCTGTCATCAAAATTCCCTTCGCATGCCAAAATACAGATGCCATCACTTTCCCTGCCGATTTTTGGCTTTCTTTGGAGCCGAACACCCAGCTTCTGTCCACTGCTTTGATTGAATTTTGGATTCAGGTGTATAGTGGTGGACCCACGTTTCCTGTGTTGTTACAAATCTTCGCAAAAAATCCACTTTATTACTCTTAAAACGATTCAAACAGTGTTGGGAGTCTTGCACACGAATTCGTTTTTGATCGAGAGTAAGCAAGCGCGGCACCCAACGGGCGGATAGCTTTTTCATATGCAATTCTTCACTCAGGATGTGATGTACCCATTCTTTCAAGATGCTTACACTTTCAGCTATTTCGGATAATTTCAATCTTCGATCGTCCAAGACCATCTCATGGACTTTGGAGAGAGATCATTTCTGGGGTGGTGACGCTTTTTAGACGTCCGGGTCGGGATTCATCTTGGACGCTTGTACGGCCGCGCTTAAATTCGGCAACTCAATTCTTGACTGTGGCATATGAAAGAGCACTTTCACCTGAAACATTTTTTAACTCGTCAAAAATTGTTGATCCCTTTAAACCCTTCATATGAAGAAACTTTATCACTGCTCTTTGTTCAATTTTATTCATTTTGTGAAAAATTCAACACAAGATTTTCTAAAATGTCAGATTATTAAAAAGTATTGGAGCCGTCGATTTCAAATTTTGAATATGGATAGCTAGAAATCTCTTTTGTAGAATGAGATATTTTTTTAAAATATATGTTCTTTTTAAATAGTTTAGGCCAGATACTTATCATCCCGCCTACGTATTATTATCAATTCTTAAATCACTTTAAAAATCTTCCATTATATTTTTTTGTTTTTTCTACTACTTTCTTCCAATCATCTTTGGAAACATTTGTACACGCAGTTTTTATTAAAGATGATATTCCACCAGAAAATAAGCCTGCTTCTTTTAATGAACATAAATGTTTTTTTTCTAGATGGATACTCTTTTCTCATGTAATAACCATAAATGTGGTTGCGAATTGCATCGGCATTAAAACTATCCACATCGACAACTGGGCTTACTTCTTTTCCTTTTCTTCGCCGTATGTAATATAGGCCAGTTAGGTCGTACTTTTTCTTTTATAATTTCAGATATAGTTTTAATATATTAATATGAGGTATAGATATATTAATTTAATTATATATTTTTTAATGTATTTACTAATTAATAATTGCATTTATTTAAATTATGATATGTCAATTATTTAATAATTTTATTGTTCTCTTAATTTGTCTATTTATCGTAACGGTAACTTTTTTCGATATTCCTTTCTCTCTACAAATTACTTCGATTATAAAGATCACATCCCTATTATTAAAAATGAAAAAATGTGGACAGGCGTAACCTTATAGTGGGGTTCGAATTTCTTGAAATTTAAATTGATAATGATGTTTAGCAACAAAATTTACCGTCGAACTTATTAAATTTGATATAAGAAGACAAGTATATATTTTATAGCAATTAAACAACTTTAACGGTTTCAATCGCGTATATTTGACATTATTTATATCCCGACGTTTCGAACACTTTGCAGTGGACGTGGTCACGGGGTGACTCACCCCGTCACCCCGTCACCAGTCACCCCGTGACCACGTCCACTGCAAAGTGTTCGAAACGTCGGGATATAAATAATGTCAAATATACGCAATTTAAAACGTTAAAGTTGTTTAATTGCTATGTATAGTAATCGCGAAAACCTATGAAAATATTAAGTATATATTTTTTTATTAACAAAGTTACATAATTTTAGTGTTCAGTAATGAATTTATATACTTAACTGGATTTATGGGACCGATGCAAAGTTATATCGTCACAAAGACAATGAAATGTCAAAAGTGGCCTATTACATTGACTCTACTGTATATAACGAGATACTTTATTGCATGGACGTGGATGACGCATTCGGGTGCTTCCAGATTAGCCGATGTCCAATGTTTTCGTAATGTATACATTTGAGCGGGGATAACTTAGGGGCATCTATACTCGACTCACATTCGTGTGATAGTGAATTCAAATCCTCGGCCCGTACAGTGGTACACGTACAGTGGAGTTTCTGCTTAAGTACTTGGTGAAGGAATCATCGCGAGGAAACCCTCATGATAGAGATATTTAAAAAAAATGTAGAGTATCGATTGTAAAGGAACATGTAGTTTTACGTCACTGTTATTTATCACAATACTATTTAGTTGTAATTATTTTTGTAATGTGACAATAAACAGTTCCATTCGAGCTGTTGAACCAGACGGACGTGTGTTCCATCTAATTCCTTCTAACACACGTGTATTTTTATATATTTCTTACTCAATTGTGCAAATCCAACAAGTATGTGTATCATTTTATATTGGCGAGTCTGAACGCTTAAAATTAAAGATTTTTGTTTACCCTATATTTCCACTCGACGTTAATGTAATATTTATACATTTCTTTTATATAATCAGATGAAAAGTACAACAAATATGATGAAAAAGAAAACAGTTGTTTTGATATCTGTAAATGCGCCACAAGAAGAAATTCTTTGAAGAAATTACAGTGAACTCCGTTGGCTTGCGTTTTAAAATCTCAAAAATACACCGGCTTTAAAGTAAACGTAATAAAAGCGATAACATTTCCTTCCTTGGTAAGGTAAGGTAAATAAAATGGTAAGGAATTTCCTTCCTTGGTCTTGAGATCACATCATTATTGAGAAACAGTATGCGATCTCGAATTGAAAAGCGTATGAATAATGCATCTCACGCTCACAAGGAGAAAGTGAAACAAGTACTCGACGTAGACAAAGCTTCTGGACTGAAAGGCGTTGGTGTAAAATTTCATGAATGACCGGCGATGAAATCTTAAGATTCTCCGTCTATCTGTTTATAGGTAGTTTTTGGGTCTTCAGGCAACATTTTCTTTACCGCCTCGATGTTTACATTCATTACAGAAGTAGCAGGACGGCCACTTCTCTCATCATCTTTCAAGGAAAATTTTCCTTATTTAAATTAAGAAAACCATCTAAAAATTGTTGTAGGAAACGGTGCAAGGCCTCCAAAAGCTGATACTAATCAATCTTTACACTCACTATCATTTAAACTAACTTTAAAATCGTATAACATCATTGCACGAAAATACTCTCCTTCGAATTCTATTGTTGCATAGAAAAGCGGGCGAAATGCAATAAAAGAGTAAATACAACATTTTATTTTTTTCGTTTTGACTATATGGCTTTCGGAATTGGAATTTCAAATAAATGACGTTTTAAAAACGGTACAACTCAAATGAGTTCTCTTTCTGTAATTTGAGTATCTCAAAATTTACCTAGTCACCCCATGTACATCTCTCATGCACAAGATAATGTACACGAGGAAGCCCGTCTCCGCCAGTGGACGTTAAAGAGGCCAGTTTCGGTTATGGTAGCCAAGAAAAGTTATAACTATTCTGCCAAATTTGTCATTTATATTTGCTCTGAGATTCCTCACTGTTTTGATCATACTGTGTCGAAACTGACAGGGTAATCCCTATCGCAGTTTAAATTTATTATAAAACGCAGACTTTGCATAATGTGCGGTTAATATCCGGAACTTTGAGCAATCGAGTTTGTTTATAATCCATATTTAATCTCGTCTTATTTGACCCGGAGGGGAGTTTTTTCAATTATCCTCAGCTACCTGATGTGAAAGGTTTTATAAATAGAGAATGACTTTTTTCAGTTACAGATAAAAAGAAAAAAACACTTTTAAAGTCTTGCTTCGATACTAGCCTAAATGGGAAGGAGAGAGCGCACGCTGCAATCCCACAGCCACTGAACGCATCCAACTGGCCAAGTCGTTTAGTTACCTTTCGCTCACAGAAGATTGCCGTAGAATGTACTGCATTTCTCGCTCTATCCTATTCCCTCAATGTACATACGTGTTTCAGTAGTGAATAAGTTAATGCCGGAGCCCATTCACATCCCGTCCCTTCCTACTCTTATCCATTTTTCCAATTGAATCCAATTCTCCAAACCCATTCCTAAATCTCCAGAGGTAGGTCCTTGGATGTGCCAACGGTCATTCTGGAGTGATGTTGGTAAGTATCGCGGATGTCTATAAGCGACAGTATCTTCTTACCACCAGGTGGAGTATCCACTCGTCTGCAATCTCCATTCTATAAAAAAGTATTAGCTTTGTCAAATAAGGTAGACTTTAAATGAAGAACCGCGACTTAAAATTATATTTTACTTTCTCGACATAATATCAATGTATTCAATGTGAAATGAAAACACCTAAGTCTATCTTTGTCTTCCATAAAATATGTAATGGCGACCCAAATACATATCATCGACCTTTGTCCCTTCATAATTTAAAGATGAGTACGTTTTGTAACAAAGAATTTTAGGCATCAGACACACTGGGCTTGTCAATCGCGGCGAACAGCGACTGGGTTTTTTAATGAAATAAATCGGCAGACGAGCAAACAATCCACCTGGTGGTAAATGGATACTGTCGCCCTGCGATACCAATCCAGAATGACACACGTTAGCACGTCCCTGTATGCACAGCCTACTTTTGGTGATTTAAGATTAAATGTGGAAAAAGAAGACCAGAATTGCAACGAGACTAGTTTTCCCCTTCTCATTAAACCTCCCTTGGCGAGTTGAGAGTGTAATAGAATAAAGAGATTCTTTTATTCCATTTTATGGGATAGGATGAGATGGGGTGGGATTATTCATGTGGTAGTACTGCTTGTCACTAAAACGATAAAACTGATAGGAAAAAATCGTAGTGCTCTAAGTCATACGTCAGCATTTAAAAAATGGCTTCTGCTTATAGGCGTTTAGAGGCGAGACCTGCTGAAACTCCAGGCGCCTGTACATGCCTGACCAAGCGATTAGCAGCTGATAAACTATAAGGCAGTGCGCCTTATCGTTGTCCTGTGAACATTCCCAAGCGACCCCATGCAACTCTTTCCAGCTATTTGGTTGTCAGGACTTAAAATTAAAATTGAAATTTACCAGTATTATAGGATTCCTTTAGTTTAGATAATACACAAACTATCATGACTGTGTACTAAATGTTCAGAAACTCTGTAGCATCAGGAGTTCTCAACCCACCTGCATCAACTTCATTTGTTTTTCAAATTGCGGTCTCATTGCGTCAACGCTGCAGTGGTTGCACGATTCACAATTAGACCGTTTTAATGGCGAGCGAAATTTTCACGAGCCATTGGTTTTAATTTTCCACCGCTATTCACATAGGTAAAACCGGATTAATAGTTAGTTGAAGATTAGTGAATTGCATTTTGTTTTGAAAACTGTGCATTGAAAAATTTTGCATTAGTAGCAAATTGAAGAGATTTGCCAAAGAACGAAAGTTATTAATATAGCTCAGAATTTGAAGAAAATGCAAGGAAAAAAAATTTGATTCTGAAATAGCTGTGATTTGAAGAATTACTCGTGGACGAGTATCAATGAATCTCGTCTCGTCATAAAAACGGTCATTTCATAGGTAAGCACCTAATAGCTTGCTATTATACTAATTGTATTAGAGTAAGTACACTGTAGACAGTCTGTAATCACTGGTGCGGCTCCAACTGAATAACAGCGGCATAATTCACGCTGCGACATATGCTGAGTTGGCGCCCATTGGCCCAACAATCCATATTCTTTATGTACTGTGTAATTACAATTTCATTTGATATGTTATTGTCAATAAAACACTTTTGTTTCTTTCTTTTATTTCATTAAACCTTTTACTAGATATGCTTTTAATCAAATACGAATATAACCTTTCGAATAATGATCAACGTATTTTAACTTACTTTTTAGGTAATCCACTTAGGCACCAAACATTTGGCTCGCTATCCCTTCCCAATTACCGACCAAATTAGCGGGAAAATACAAAAGCAAACATATTATCCATATCACCAATATCCATATCTCTTTCACGCTCAACCAGTTTTATATAACTACATCCCTTTCTCTCTCCGTCGTAAAGAGCCAAAACAACTAATTTCGCGCTGCACATACATTAAAACCGACTTCATTAAGTATTGAACAGGCAATAACAGGTCGTATTAAGCTCTCTCTCTCGTTGGAAATGTTCTTCGCTGCCCCTTAATACGAATAATGAAGACGAACGACTTCCTCTTTAGTTCACGATAATGTGAATTAGTTTGTCTATCTGTTTTAATGATCCTTTTTAGGTAGATATCGAAGAAATATATTTATAGCGGAGATCACTTTCGAATTTCAGAAAAAAATCGAATAGGGGTCGATCCTGAGTCTCGAAAATACCGGGATACCGGGCCAAAAATAACAAGATTAAATACCTAAGATTGGATTTTAAAAACCGGCTTTTTGTAAAATTTTCGATATTTACGTTTTGTTTTTAAGTTTTCAAATTATTAAAAAGCTGTCGACTGAATACTTCCACGTGTCGTGAATACTACAATATATTAAAACAAAATAATGATCCGAAATTAAATTAAAGAAAATCTCGGACTCTAAAGACAAACCGATGAAACCGATTGGTATTAACACTTAAATATGTATAGACACAACATACAAAGTTCTTGTTATTTCTGTTTGATTCAAATTAAAACACTACAGTCGACCCACGGTAAACCGACAAATGTTTTGCAAGGCGGTGTCGGATTAACCGATTTGTCGGACTATAGAATACTGCCTCCGAGCCCTTGTAGTCCGAAACTTTTTGAAAAGGAGTAGGGGAAGGCCGGGTAAGTCGGGGTGGTGGGCAAGACGGGGTCTAGGCTATTCACGTGATTCGAATCAACCCATCACGTTCGTTCTAGCAACGAACTATTCGCCGCCATGACAGCTCTCAGTCGTGCGAGTACCAACAGGACCGCTAGTTAATTGTTGTTGTTATTGCAAAAAAAGTGAATTAGCTCGTTTGCACTAAAATTTCTTCATTATAAGTTTGGTACGGCGAAAGTATTAGAACTTGTGAGTTTTCTGTGGCCTTTACGCGAATCTTATCAACAGGAGACTGTAGTAACAGGTAGAAACTTGTTTTTCTATAAAATATTCGTTGTAAATTTTATATTTAATTTTAAATTTCAAAACTGATTAACGGGCAAGACGGGGTATGAGGTACCCCGTCTTGCCCATCACAGTGATTTTAATTTTATGTCTGTTTTGTTGTTGTTTAAGGATGATATATAATTATAAAAGAAAATCTGAGAGAGGGAAATGGTCTAAAAAGGCGGTAGAAGCGGTTCTAGAGGGAAAAGTGGGATACATGTTGGCTGCTAAGTCCTTTTTAGTCCCACAAACCACATTGGAGAGAAAAGTGAAACAGGCTCGTGAAAACAGTAATGAAATAGAGAACCTGAAGATACCATTGGGGCCCAGATCAACCAGTATTATTACTATTGGATGGACACAGCATACATACTCAGAATATAGACTTAATTAATGAAGCTAGAGCAAATGGAGTCATAATTTTATGTTTCCCACCGCACACCACTCATCGTCTTCAACCCGCTGATATGGTTTTGATGAGGCCATTGAGCATATACTATGACCAAGCTGTATCGACATGGCTCCGCACCAATCCAGGAATGGTAGTTACCATGCGTCAAGTTGCTGAACTGTTTGGCAAAGCTTTTGTTCAAGCTGCTACAATGCCAACAGATATCAATGGCTTTAAAACTACTGGTATTTGGCCACATGACCCCAACGTTTTTACAGATAGCGATTTCATGGCCTCTTTAACAACCGAGATTCCTTTTAATGAAGAACGTCCTTCCACTACAAATCAGGAGTCTGGAGAAGTGAGGCTATCAACAACTCTAGCCACTGCCACAACAACATATACCCTGGCAGCAACTATTGGCACAACAACAGTAACGACTGCTGCAGCTATTAGTACATCTCCTGCTACAACAACAACAATGACAACTACAGCTATTCCATCCGCAGGGTGCTCTCACTGGCCTGACCCAGTCTCAGATCAAAGTAACTTTACATTGGTCAGTCCAAAGCAATTGATGCCCCTTCCAGTGACAAAAAAAATATCAAGAGTTACAAGAAGACGTGGTAAGACAGCCATCATAACCTCGTCACATTTTAAACGGGAGTTAGAAGAAATGAAAAAAAGAAAAGTGACGCAGAAGAGTTAAAAAAGAAAAAGAAGGAAATTAAACAGAGAAAGAAGGAGGAAAAACAACTCAAGACAAAAGGTACAAAATCTAAAGCAAAGAAACGTACTAGAAAGTCATTTTCTAAAGAGATGGATAGTGATGAAACGGAAGACACTCCATATTTTTATTGCTCAGGACGATACTTGGACTCTAATGAAGGTTGGATAGCTTGTTCGTTGTGTTTTAAGTGGGCACATTGTAGCTGTGCCGGTGTTGATGACGAGGATGCTGAAGCAACACCTATTTGTGAGTTATGTCGTCCTTAGATCAAACGAATAAGTGTACCCCATCTTGCCCTATAGCATCACCCCATCTTGCCCGATAGTTCGGGTAAGATGGGGTGATATCTAGTGTTCTATATATTGTAATTTAATTACCAGTGCAGTGGTTAGATGTTCCTGATTTCATGTAATTATTCTAGACTGATAACAAAATGATTGAATAAGAATAAATACGATTCTAAAACTACTAAACCCTGTGAATAATTGAGATTTGATCCTTAACTACCCCATCTTACCCGGCCTTCCCCTACCTTGTAATTCATTCGATACTAAAAGACTAACTTACTTAAAGATTCATTTCGATTGAAGCGATACAGAATCTCACTTTTTTCTTTAATTGTTAATGTTCCGTTCTTCCGTTTTTGGATTGACGAAGACATTGCGAGATACTGCTAACGCCCGTGCCGTCACTGCAAGAAAACTGACTAAGACAGTACGCGTCTATGTGACGCAGCCGCGTGACAAGTTGTAACCTGTTTGATAAAACATTGACGAAGATATGTCGTTCATAAGTACATACATATTTGGGATGTCGAATTACTTAGGCCGCCGGATTAGACAGGGGCCGGATTACCGGGGGTCGACTGCATTTCGAACCTCAAAACCACTGACATCGTTTGTTTTAAACCTAATTTCTTTTTGTTAAAAATGTCTTTTGTTAATTTTGTTCCCGTTAGTACCGGTTTTAGTAAATGGAGGCTGTATTGCAATCCCTAATCTCGAATGCAATGGTTACCAGCCGATCCCAAAACACCATTACTTTGGGATATAACGAAAGAAAACCAATTGCATTACGCATTTCATAACGGATTCAATTGAATTTTTTCAGAGAAACAGCTTGAGTTTATATCTCGGCTACGTTCGAAGATCAGCCAAATAGGTTTAGTAACTCCACAATTATAAGAGTGTAAACTTGTCAATAAATCTAAAAAATAAATTTCGACTTCTATACATATAAACAACGTTAGATAGGGCTCGTAATGATCCAAATACATTGTTTAAACATAAAGTCCACCTGATGGGAAGTGGATACTGTCGTCCATATCTCACTCACTACCGAAACACGTACATACATTGGGGAATAGGATATGGTGAAAAATGCAATATATTTCAAGGTAGTCTTCTGTGAGATAAGGGAAACGAGGCCAGTCGAGTGTGCCCAGCGGCTGTCGTTGGATAGGGCTCATAAAGCTCCATAACCTTTCCGACAGACGCTGCCATCGGCGTTTTAGCAATTTTGTTTTTTTTTCTAAACTTCTTTCGGACAAACATTTTGGTCGTAATAAATAATAACCAATTGCTCGTACAAAAACTCTCGTTCCAGTCTAGAAAATATAAATGGTACCCTGTCTCAATCGCTAAATACATGTTTAGATCCTACACAAACTAAAGAAAAATGTTTTCTTGAAATAGCAGTTAGTTTTATAAAAATAAGCTACTAGAAGAGCAGGCACTTCACTTCATCGTAAGTGGATATTGAATAGTCAATGGACTCTGGATAGCCGCAATACGTGCCAACATCAATCAAAAATGACTAACGTTAACATGACTTCGAATATGCCGCGCACCTTTTTATAGAGAAGTGCATTTAGAAACAGGATTGGGAAGAATGGAGAATATGATCTCTATTCCTTGCGGGTAGAGAAGTTTTCCATTACATTATCAATTTTTCATAAAGAAGGAATTGAAAGATGGGAAATAATGTATACATCTACACACAATGTAGATGAAACTTCCGTCATCCCACTATACCGATATTCATATAACTAAGTGAATCAGCAAGTTTAAATGACAGTGGCCAGGCCACATGCATCGCAGGACCGATAACCGCTGGATAAATGTGACCTCAATTAGAGATAGCGCAAACTCGCCGATAGTGGCTAGATGGGAAGAACTTCTGTTCGTCACATTTCAGTCCTATGGTAACGAACCTTTCGCAGAAAAATCTATCGCACGGTGGGAAGATGCATGCTAACAACATGATATATCATGATAACAACAGTGTAGAATTTTCGTATAAATATGTAATTTCAACAGATACAATTACCTCACGCTGAACCTAATTTTCTTGTTAAACCCGCCGATATGTGCATCTTTCTTTTGTCGGCGGCCATTACGCAATCAATCCAGATCACTATCCGTTGATCACGATTGTTGATCGTAGTCCAGATTGATTGTGTAATGTGTTGTGTAATTTGTAAAATTTAATCTTGGGAAGAGGCAAAACCTTAGCCACCTTCCAAGCCTCCGATTGACGTATTATTATAGACTTCTATAGACGTATTTATTATATGGGTAATAATTGGAAGGGTTTCCAGTAACGTTACAAGCAATAGGATACCATACAAATACCATCAGTCTCCTGTGCATTTAATTTCATTCCTTTGAACATTTTCTATTGCTTTCTATATACCCTCTATGTGTAAAACAAATTAATTTGAAGTAGCATCTGTAGCAGGGATCAACCCTGTCAAGATACAAAGAGGGCACTTGAGTAGCAAGATCCTACAGTTTTTGCAGCGGTCACGTGTGCTCGCGTCAGTTTTTGCGTGACGCGGGTAACCTCGTGCAGCGTAAAAAGTGACGAGCGTTAGCTTCTGTCGTCCTGTGGCGGGCCTGCGTGAGGATTGACGCGGATCTGCTGACGTGTATGTTTTTGTATGAGGTAAGTACTTTATGTTTGAATGCGATAAATAGGGGTTGGTTTTGTAGAACAATGAATGCCACGTTCCAGCGCAGAGCATAAGCCTTCCCCAATAATTGCTTTCCGGTCAGAGCGAGTTGATGGATATGTTCCAGATTTTATTATTTAATTCTTGGACGTAATGTTTTTTTTTTGGTTTTTATATATGGCAATGGTGCAATTAGCACATTCTGACAGTGTCAAGTTTTCTTCATAATTAACAATTTCAAAGTCTCAACCTCACTTCTCGAGTTACCGCCCAAAAGCCCCGGGTTTCTTCGCGATGTTTTTCTTCATCGCTGAGCTAGTGATCTAATTTAGCACTATTATGCACAATAGTACGATACATATACTTGTTCCTTGTAATCGACACTTTTGGTACTGAACTCGTGTGTTACTTGCTCCAGCAACTAACACGTCGATTTACACGCATGCATATATAATAGCATTTCTATATTTATTATATTTGTTTGTATATAGAAAGATGGCGATAGGTAGTCCATACGGTGGTAAGTAGATACTGTCGCCCATGCAAACATCAAACATCAACATCAACATGCAAACAACATCGGGATTGCAAACATCAGTCCAGAATGACAGATGATGGCAAGCCGCCTGATACGCTGCTTACCTTTGCAGATTTAGGAATGGATTTGGAGGAAACGTGGGGAAAATAGGTAGGGATAGTATAGGATAGAAATGGGTTATTTCATATCTCACGCACTACCGAAATATATACGTACATTTTTTTTTTTTATGGACGAAGGTGGCAGACGAGCATACAGTCCACCTGATGGTAAGTGGATACTCTGTAGCCCATAGACATTCGTGATACATGCCAACATTAGTCCAAAATGACAAACGTTGGCACGCCCCCGGATGCGCTGCCTACCTTTAAAGGCTAGGTTAAAGGTTAAAGTGTTCTCACTTGTAGTACATTATGCGGTAGTCTTCTGTGAGAGAGGGATAACGCGATCAGTCAAGTGCGCCTAGCGGCTGTGGGATTTCAAGGTGCACCCTCACCACACTCACTTGATGCTCTTCTATTGTTGTTGTGGTTCTTGTTCACTCCGCTACCACTACATGTCCATGAGGGAGAGGGTAGGGGGGGGGGGGGTTTCCCTTTTTCTATCTATTTAACATACGCACAGCTCAATGGTTGACTGGAAGAGAACGAGCTATGATAAAACGAAGCATACCTACAGTTTGATGGAACACAAATACGAGTATATTATAAGTCCATTCCAGACATAAAGTCTAACGCAGTCAAAGAGTTTATTTGCAATAATAATATCTGATTCAGAGATTTCTGTACTTTCATGATTCGCCTTGAACTATACACACTAACTTTTTAATAACTTTCGCGTTTTGTAGGTACACATTTTATATTCTAAATCGGGTCGGAATAAAAGTATTTTGTTTATCTTTTACTGGTACTCGACGTTTCGGCATGGGTTACAACAGCCGTGGTCACGAGTTGACTAGGCAGTCAGCTTCATCTTTATTTTATTCATCTTTTCTCAAATAAGATAGATAAATAGATTGATAAAACTCTTTATTATTGAACACCAATACAAAAGAAGTCATTGCAACACATGATACGCACAAAACAATAGAAATATTATTAAACTAAAACGCTGCGAGGCATTATCATCAACCTTTTGAAATTATTTACAAAAATGATTAAATATATGTATATTATAAATCAGCTCAAGCTGCTAATCTATTAATAAATAATAATAATTACGTCATCTCTTCTTCGTAATTCTCTGCTCGGAGTCGATATTTTGTGCCCACGATAAAGGATCTCATGGTACAAAGCTCTGATGGAAAACTGCGGTTTGAAACCACAGAACTGCACACATAAAACTTTCTAATTAGTAAAATTTCATACCTAAATGAAATAGTGCCTCTATATCTAAAGGTACTATAAAAAGAATCGTAACAAAGCCGTGTCTGTTAATTTAATATTTTTAGAAAAAATTCGTTGCTGTGTAAAGTACGGATGATACGGACAACACAACTCGACCCAAAACATTTATTTTTGTATTTTTTGTCTGCATTCCGTCTGTCTGTCTGGAATGCGCATCACACAAAAACCACTGAACGGACTTTAATGAAACTCGGCATAGTTATAACTTATGTGTAGGGTTAATATTTAGAGTATTGTTTATTTAGATCATTGTTTGTTACTATAAACTATTTACTATAAACTTTTCGCGGTAATCTAGCTAACCACATATACTCTAACGTCTACGCACATGAAGTCGCGGGTACTGCTTGTTTTATACTAAAGATTAAATTATACCCCTGTATAGAAACCTATAGTTTTATATGACTAAAGATTAAGAATAGTAGAGAAACATGTATATACCCCTGTATAGAAACCTATAGTTTTATATGACTAAAGATTAAGAATAGTAGGGAAACCTGTATATACCCCTGTATAGAAACCTATAGTTTTATATGACTAAAGATTAAGAATAGTAGAGAAACCTGTATATACCCCTGTATAAGAAACCTATAGTTTTATATGACTAAAGATTAAGAATAGTAGAGAAACTTGTATATAGCCCTGTATAAAACCTATAGTTTTATATGACTGAAGATTAAGAATAGTAGAGGAACCTGTATATACCCCTGTATAAGAAACCTATAGTTTTATATGACTAAAGATTAAGAATAGTAGAGAAACCTGTATATACCCCTGTATAAGAAACCTCTAGTTTTATATGACTAAAGATTAAGAATAGTAGAGAAACCTGTATATACCCCTGTATAAAACCTATAGTTTTATATGACTGAAGATTAAGTTATAGAAATCTACCAGAAATGTTAAAGTGCCGAGCTTGCTGTGTCAGTCAGCGATTATACCCGCGTTATGAAATTCGCTGACACTGCGTCTAATAGCTGGTAGATTGGTCTAATTTAAAGGAGTCAACGGAAATATAAAATAATAGTAATTAAGAAACTGGTACAAAGGTGAATTATAATTTATATAAACTTTGTATTTTAGAGTAGAGAGTGGAGTCGTGCAGGAAAAATGCCAATATTGGTCATGTTTCGCCTTGGAACAGCAAGACATGGCGTCTCAGAAAAGGAATCAGGTGGATTTATTTCTTATGAAACAATAAAATTGTATATTTATAATGGATACAAATGAAGGTGGAATTTGGTCTCAAAACTTTAAGTAAGTAGGTACATACATATTAATTTAAACATTGATGTAAAAATATTTAAATAAAATAACATTTAGACATTTAAGTGCATTTGATAGCATTCTGTAATAACAATTTTGTTTTCGTTCGTTTATTAAAGACATTATTTTTATAATTGCACTTATCGATCTAGGTGCTATCCTCCATATTCTTTTTTCCATATATTGATATAAATTGCTAACGAAAATACTAAAACGCCGAAATAACTATATCAAACAGATGAACCGCGAAATAAATAACAAGACGCCATAATTGCGTCTTAGAACTGGCTGGTTTATGTAATTTATAAGAGTAAGCGATAATTAGGAGAGGTCAATATCAGTGAAGAAAAACAGACTAATGCTATGGTAAGCGATAATTTAATTTAGAAACGTAATTACAAGCAATAAATTCAAATAATTTATTTGATTGATTAATTTATTTATTTATTTATACGTAGACTTTATAAATATTATTAACGACGCATTGGAGCGGTGATAGCCTAAGGATATTTCTGGAGCACAATCCATGAGATCGTGAGTTCGAATCCCAACTGTATCACTGTGTTTGTTTATAAATACTATCTTTTAATGATCACCAACCCAGTAGGGATGTTGAAACCATCGTGAGAATACCCGCGTGCCCGAGAATTACTGGGACTTGTCTAATATCCATTAATCTACACTGGTTCCACGTGGTTGAACAACGGATCCGTGTGGATTGGTGGATTGGTGCTCTCTCAGTATTAGACTAAGTAAGCCTTCTTCGCCAATCACTTTTAATTTAGACCATGCACTAAAATATCAATCAAGCCTTTTGCAAAGCCAGAACATTTGAATTAGGAACATTGAATAATGTTTACTCTATCAAAATTTACTTTAACCATCGATATGGGAGTATGTATTCTCAAATCGATGAATTTAACGTTATTCATTCTCAAATTGCATTTTCTATTAATTTCATATAGACGATGAATTTTATTTCGTATTCAAAAGCAACATTGACTTATTCAAACAAATGTTAACTATATTCGCAGATTGCTGACAAGACAGTACTTTTCCTTGTAATACATATAATAATTTATATGTAACTGATTATATATATGAAAACATGTATAAAGGCAATTGTCGAAGAGGAGAGACTGCGAAGTCGGCCGTAGCTAAACATGCCTTGTCGGATGGGGACCACAAAATCTGCTTCAGGGACACAAAGATCTTGTCAACCGGGAATCATTATTATTCCCGTCTCAATAGGGAAGCTATTGAAATCTAAAAGCATCCCAACAATTTTAAGAAAAAAGAAATGAATTTAAGACTCCGTAATATCTGGTATCCAGCACTCCGAAGACATCAAGCTCACGGGGAAGAGAGACGAGACGGGGGGACAAAAACAGACTCGGTACACACACAATCACAACTACCCTCGGCCACTATAAATATCGGTGCGTCGGTACACACACAATCACAACTATCCTCGCCTACTATAAATACCGGTGCGCCACAGTCGTCGAGTCAGGAAAATCACCTCCGCTCCGGATCGCGCTAGCGATCGGACGTCCCCCGCTCCGCTGCGCCTGCCGTAGCCGCCCCGTCGTAGCTGCCCTCGCGTAGCTGCCGTCGTAGCTGCCGTCGTAGCGCCGTAGCGCCGAAGCCCGCGATTAGAAATCAAAAGTTGCCTTTCTCAAGGCAGCGGCTGATTCCGCCAAAAACCACTGCAGTTCCGCAACTGCAGTTTTGCCCCTTCTGGGAAAATCCACAGTTTCGTGGTCCTCGGTGGATACCTAACGGAGCCGACGAACCGAGTGGGGTGTTGACCCAATCACACCCGCCGAGCCCCTTCAGGGTGAGGCAGTCAATTGGACGGGAGCTAGCAAACCGGCCTTGGGGGGTCTCCTAGTCGGCCTAGTCTCTGTTTTCCCTCCACAGCTTGCACCTAGAGTCGGTCGGGTGTGTTACACCCTTCGCTCTAGACCCCGTAGGGCTCCGTCGCACAATAAGATTGGCGACGGATTACAAGCTTAGGGCTCACCAGTAGGCACTCACCTCCCTGCTTCACCCGCAGGGAGGGTTACACAACCCCGGGCGTACCTACCCGGGAAGACAGAGATAGCGACAAGTACGCTATCTCTTTCTCTCTCTCTCCCCACCCCAGTCAACTATGGCGCCGCTCACTAGCGACGACGTAGTTGCGATCTTAAGGGCTTCCCATCCGGAAGTCTTTAAGAACATCATGAGCCGTAAATCGGCCCCCGCCCCGTCTAAACCCGAATCCGCGGCTCCATCCGAGAGCCCCGCGTCCCCCGACTCTGCCCGCGAGCATGAATCCGACACCTCCCAGGAGGACATGGACATAGTCCAGCCCTCCGACTCCGATTCCGACTCCGCATCTGAGGCGGAACATTCCCCAGCCGAATCTTCCGACGACGGCTTCACCGTCGTCGGCAAGAAACGGAAAAGGTCCACAAAGACCTCCTCCCCCACCCCCGCTGCACCCCCGAAGTCCGCTAAGTCGGACATCGTAGCCCAGCCTGGCGCGGCTTCCCGCTCTCGCCAGAGCACCCCTCAGCCCCCACCCGCGGTCCCCCGCACCGAAAAGCCCCCACCCCCTGTCTTTGTCCAAGACAAGGCCCCGTTGGGAGCACGTCCGCGCCGCCATGGAGATGTTGAAAATCTCCTTTACAAAGGCAACCAACACAGCTGTGGCCATTAAGGTCCAGGTCCCCTCCTCCAAGGACTTCAGGTCCCTAACTGCCTATCTTCGGAAGGAGAAAATCTCCTTCCACACCTACGCCACCGAAGAGGAGCGTCGACTCCGCGTCGTGGTCCGTGGCCTCCCTCCCCAATTGGGCGAAGATGAAATCCTCGAGGATCTCAAATCCCAAAACCTACCAGTGCTGGAAGTGCACCGGCTATACAAGGGGCGAGACAAAACCCCTTTCAACCTAGTATTGGTTGTCCTTCCCCTCACCTCCGAGGGGAAGCAAATCTTCGACGCCCGCACTATCTGCGGGCTCTCCGGTCTCTCCTTTGAGACCCCCCATAAGCGTGGCGGTATTGGGCAATGCCACAATTGCCAATACTACGGCCACGCAGCGCGTAACTGCTACGCGAAATCCCGTTGCGTTAAGTGCCTGGGTGACCACGGCACTAGCGACTGCACCCGTCCCAAGGGCGCCGAGGACCCCCCCTGGCTGTATCCTCTGCGGACAGCTGGGGCATCCCGCGAGTTATCGCGGATGCCCTAAAGCGCCGCGGTGGCCTTCCAGGAGGGTCCCCGCTAGACCCCTACCCCCCCGCCAAGCGCTTTCCTACGCAGGCGCATATGGCCCCCCCTTATGTCGGTGCAAACTAAAGCACCATTCCCCGCGCCTTCTGCGCAACCCACCCCCAGCCGCAGTGCTCACACCCGCGAGCTTCCCCTCGCTCCCACCCAAACCTGCGCCGCAATCCTGGCGCAGGACCACTCCAGCCGCCCCCCGCGCAGCAATCTTGGAGGATCACTCCAGCCGCCCCTGCGCCGGCCCCCAAACCCGTCCCTAACGCCCACCTCCTTCCAAAGCCAGGCTAGTCCTGGGCTAATGGAGGACCTGGCTCTAGTCCGCCGCTTCCTAGGGGCCATAAACCCTCAGGAAATTAAAAACCTAGCCCAAGCGCTCAGGTCCACTGACGGAGACGCTCTAGCCCGTCTAGACCTTGTCTTTAAGTACGAGCACGTACTTAGCGCCCTCGGCCTCTTCAAGGCCTGCCCCTGAACTCTCTTAAAAGAACTCCAATGGCTAACACAGCTCGAATAAAGCCCTCTTCCCTGTCCGTCGCGTTTTACAACGCTGACGGCTACGGCTCCCAACGCACCCAGATCCAAGATTTCCTCAGAAATCATCAAATCGACATAATGCTAGTGCAAGAGACCTTCTTGAAACCTAGCAAACGCGATCCCAAAATCGCCCAGTACAACATTGTACGTAATGACAGATTGGCCAGCCGAGGAGGCGGCACACTCATTTACTACAGAAGGTCTCTGCACTGCATTCCGATTCCTACCCCTCCACTGACTAACATGGAGGCCTCGGTCTGTCGTATAGCTATGACAGGTCATCAACCTGTCACTCTGGCATCTGTTTATCTCCCCCCCGACAGAGTACTGCTCAGGACTGATCTCGAGTCGCTTCTCGACTTAGGTAACTCAGTCATCCTGGCAGGAGATCTCAATTGTAAGCACCCCAGCTTCAATAGTCATACCTCCACCACTAACGGTAATCGCCTTAACAGACTCATTGACCTACTCGACTTTGACGTGATAGCTCCAATGACGCCAACTCATTACCCTGGTACTGTTACCCACAGACCCGACGTCCTTGACATTGCCCTTTTCAAAAACGTTGCCCTACGTCTAAACTCGCTAGAACCCCTCTCCGAGTTAGACTCCGACCATCGCCCCGTAGTCATGAAACTAGGACGACAGACCGATCCACCTCTCCAAGACAAGACGATTATTAACTGGACCAAGCTGAAAGAAGCCCTTAAGGCTTCCAGCTCTCCCCACCTCGACTCTATCCCCGACTACCTGACCAGTGCGGATGACACAAACACGGCGGTCTCTGGCCTCGGCAGCCACCTTAAGGATTTAATCCGAAGCTCCTCCAGGCGAGTCCCAGCGGCGAACGATCGCCGCTGGGAGTTGCCTGAGGACATAAGGGAGCTGATAAGAGACAAGAACGCAGCCATCCGTGCTTATGACTCTTTCCCCTGTGACGAGAATAGGCGTAGAATGCGAGCCTTACAAAGGGAAGTAAAGCATCGCATCGCTGAATTCAAAAATCACAGTTGGGAATCCCTGTTGTCAGAGATTTCGCCATCACACACTGCCTACTGGCGGATGGCGAAGTCTATGAAAACAGACAATACAGCCTCGTTTCCCCCACTGACAAGACCAAACGGACCTCCCGCATTTGACGATGCAGAGAAGGCCGAATGCCTAGCCGACAGTTTGGAGGCCCAGTGCTCCCTTAGCCGTCAGCCGGTGGACGAATCCCACGTCGACACGGTTGACGGAGAGGTGGGGCGTCGAGCCTCCATCCCCCCCTCTGACTCCCTTCTACCGGTTACGGTAACGGAAATCCAGGAGATTATCCAAAATCTCAGAATCAAAAAATCTCCTGGAATCGACGGAATACCCAACAAGGTGTTCAAAATCCTCCCGATCCATCTGATCGCTCTCCTCGTGGCCATCCTCAATGCCGCCATGAGAAATCATCTCTTTCCAGTCGCCTGGAAAGAAGCCGTCGTCATCGGCATCCCCAAACCGCGCAAACATCGCTCGGATCCCTCTAGTTACAGACCCATTAGCCTATTGAATACAATGGCTAAAATCTACGAAAAAGCCCTCCATTCTCGCCTGCTGAGTTACATTAACTCAAAAAGGCTTCTCATTGACGAGCAGTTCGGCTTTAGAGCCAAGCACTCGTGTGTCCAACAGGTGCACCGAATAACGGAGCACATACTCCCGCGTCTCAATCAAAAGAGGCCCTTCCGAACCCTAGCTGTCTTCTTCGACGTAGCGAAGGCCTTCGACAAGGTCTGGCACAACGGTTTAATTTATAAACTGTACCAACTGGAGGTGCCAGAAAGTCTCATTCTCATCATCAGAGACTTCCTTACCGATCGCACTTTTCGCTACAGAGTCGAAGGCACTCTGTCTAGCCCCCGCCCAATCAGAGCTGGAGTCCCACAAGGCTCCGTTCTAGCACCCACGCTCTATTCCCTCTACACTAACGACATCCCCCACACCCCAGGAATAGAGCTCGCCCTTTTCGCGGATGACACCGCCCTCTACGCCTCAGATAGGAACCTACGTATGGTATCTCTACGCCTCCAGCGCGCAGTCACCGCCCTAGGTGAGTGGTTTGCGAGGTGGAGGATAGAGATAAACCCGACGAAAAGTGCAGCCATGTGCTTCCCTTTTCCCAGGGCTAACGCTCGTAGGCCTAAGCTGTCCCCTCTCCCGATAACCCTTTTCGGTCAAACAATTCCTCTCGTCAGGAAGACCAAGTATCTCGGAGTCACTCTAGACCATAGACTGACCTTCCGAGAACACGTCAAAACCGTCCGCAACCGAGCCGCCTTTGTGCTCGGTCGCCTCAACCCCCTCGTAGGCGGGAGAAGTAAAATGTCGCTTAGAAATAAGTTGACATTATACAAAACTCTCGTCCGTCCCATTATGACATATGCTAGCGTTGTGTTCGCACACGCAGCTCCCTCCATCATTGCAATCCTCCAAAAATTGCAAAATAGATTCATGCGCAAGGCCGTGGCCGCACCATGGTACATGCGCAACGTTGACCTCCACAAGGACTTGGAGCTTCCCTCCATCGTCAAATACATAACAGACACCGCCCGACGCTACTATGACGCTATCCCAAACCATCCCAACCCCCTGATTGTCTCTTCTCTCACCTACATACCGGACAGGAGTGCCCCTCCGCGCTATCGTCGCCCGCGGCACATCCTGGACGATCCCGACGACCCGATCACCGCTGCCAATGCGGTTCCCACACAAACCACAGTACACAGACACCGTCCCCGCCGGCCGAGACGTGGACGTCCCCCTCGTTACACCGTTAACACACACCGGCCCTCAGCCAACACTTTCACTAGGCATCGACACATGCCTGGGCGCTTCTCGCCGACACGCGATCCCGCGGTATCCCCCCAATGCAACGCCCTAAGCCGAGGTCCGTTCCTTCCGCCGGTTTACCGGCGGGGGAGCCCTTAGGCTGTTGCAACGCACATTTTTCTCCTGGCTGAGCGCCTTCTGCGCTCGCCCTACATCAACGCGACCGGTGACTCTTGAAAGGCCACTAGGGCCACAAGAACTATACATACACGATGTTGAGGCAATCAGGTTTTTTAGTCGGTAGGAGTCCGACACTACCTGGTACCACCTAGGCTGGCCCAGCCAGACTAGATGGTACCAGGTGTCCCATGCAGGATTTTTCCTGATTGTCTCTCCTAACAAAAAAAAAAAAAAAAAAAAAAAAAAAAACGTCGAGTCAGTTGGGCTCGAGAAGCCGAAGAGATAACATCTCTCCGAAAGTGAACGCAGTCGCCACTGAAGATGTCAACCGCAGTTGTTGACGAAACGTTTGGAAGAAAGAGAAGAGATTCCAGAAGACCTCGGCCAAGTAGCCCGGAAGATTCAATTAATATGGACACCGGCCGAGAAAGCCTACACTCCACTATAAATTGTATAAAATTTTGAAAATCCGCGATACATGCCAACATCAGTCCAGATTGAGAAACGTCGGCACGCCCCCGATGCGCTAACTACCTTTGCAGATTAAGGAATGGATTGGAAAAATGGATTGGGAATAGGATGGTATGAGAATGGGCTCTGGCATATTTCACCCACTACCGAAGCACGTACATGTATGTACATTGGGGAAATACGATAAAGTGGGAAATGCAGTACATTTCCAGGTAGTCTTCTGTGAGAGAGGGGTAACAAAGCCAGTCGAGTGCGCCCAGCGTTTGTGGGAATGCAGCGTGCACTCTCTCTATACGGTAGTTTTAGTACATATTTACAATATGTAAGAATACTCCATTCCAGAATATACCTCTTTGTGAGTAGCTCTGAAGACACAGAGTGCCGTCAATACGGAGTCGCGTCTATGAATCAGAGTGCAGTTCAAACATCTGCCCGTTGCAATGCGTTTCAGAGTGACCGAATTGTCTACAGTCTACAACATTAGAAATGCAAACGGTATTGAATATTGCTATCATTGAGTAGTACAAAGGTTGAGTGAGGTAAGAATCCTTTGACGTGAAAATAGAGTGCTCGTCCTTAGACTATGAAATATTCAAAGGGCTCCCCGCAAAATCTATAAACATAAAATGGCAGAACTGTCAAATCAAATTTTGTGCTGCACAATAATTTCTCGCTAGTTTGGATATTTGACATTTTACGCGTGATATTCAGGTGTCAACTTTTGAATAAAGAACGATAGGAATTGGCGTGCGTTACTTTAAAACCAGATCTAAGAGCATGTCTAACGGACTAAATACACCTTGGAAATCGTCCCACAATAGACAGAATAAACTGTTAGGTAAATAAATCCTTCAAAAACGCTTTGTAGGAATGCAATAGGCACGTTCTCAAGGATTGAAAGATAGATATTGTGTCCCGGGCCCAGGCGTATGATGTTTGATATACGATGTACGTATAAAGATAGATCGTAAAGAAGTGTTAGAAATTTAACCATAAGAATCGTTTTACAGGTTTCAATTTATGATTGCAACATGTATCTGCCTTTGACGTCCCACTGCAGGGCACAGGCCTCCCCTGGTAAATCTCTGGAGGTTTCGGGCTTTCATCCACCACGCGAGTCCGGTGCGGATTGGTGGATAAGTGGATACACCAGATTTTTTTTTAATTTCTTGAGTATGCGGATTGCCTCACGATGTTTTCCTCTCACCACCGAGCTGGTGATATTCTAGCGACAGCGACATTCAAATTTAGGTATTGTAGATTTAATTGACGAGTTCTGATGTGCCGCAAGTATAATGCATATGTGGATCTATGCGTCTTTAATTGCAATAACTGTTTCTAATTTATCTCTAAAGTGAGAAATGTTGCGTCTAATGCTCGAATTAACTAGTAGTCAATTCAATATGATAGCAGTCACCGACCTATATTTTTTTTTTATGGACGAAAGCAGCAGACAAGCATACAGTCTATCTGATAGTAAGTGGATACTGGTCATTCATAGACATCTGCGATACATGCCAATTAGTCCAAAATGACAAACGTTGGCGCGCCCCGGGATGCGCTGCCTACCTTTGGAGATGTAGGAATGGATTTAGAGAAAGGCGTGGGAAAATGGGGAGAAATAGGATGGGAATGGGCTCTGACACATCTCACTCACTACTGAAACGCGTACGTAAATTAGGGAAATAAGATACAGTGGCAAATGCAGTACATTTAAAGGTAGTCTTCTGTGAGAGACGGGTAACGTGGCCAGTCGAGCGCGCCCAGCGGCTGTTGGATTGCAGCGTGCACTCTCCCTCTCAAATATTCAGTATAGCCACTATAATCAGTTTGTTGACAGTCACTATTTATTACTCAATAATTATTAATAATCACAATTCGGTATTTAAATGATATGCTCAGTTGATATCGATGTGCAAATTTCGAATTGCTCTTTACTCTAAATCTATAATTTTGTGTCACTATTTAGGCACTGGCACATTAGTGTAGGCGTTCATCGAACTTATGGATAGCGTATACACAATGCATATACAGCGCGACCATACTTTTTACGCTAGAATAACGCTGCGTTGGCGGCAAGGAAGGAAACTAAAAAAAATAAACTAAAAATAAAAATTGTGCGTAGATCCTCTATAGTCAAACAGAAACCTAGCAAAGTCACCGACATAGCCTCTCGGGTTAGCAAGCTGAAGTGGCAGTGGGCAGGGCACATAGCTCGAAGAACCGATGGCCGATGGGGCAGACGGGTTCTCGAATGGAGACCACGTACCGGCGGACGAAGCCGAGGACGTCCATCTGCTAGATGGACAGACGACCTCATAAAGGTTGCGGGCACCCGCTGGATGCAGGTCGCTGCCGATAGGTCTAAATGGCGGACAATGGGGGAGGCCTATGTCCAGCAGTGGACGTCCAAGGGCTGAGAAGAAGAAGAAGAAGAAGATCCTCTATGGAGTCGACATTTATGGGAAAGTTACTATAACGTATTGAATTTATATAAGAAACAATTTGTCACAATTTATAGTGGCGTACGACCGATGCTAATGCAGAATCATGATGATGTACGACGTATATGCGGCGTTCTCACTACGTACGCGTTGCGTATACACTGTAGTGGTACCCACCACTACAGTGTATACGCAACGCGTACGCGTACACTGTAGTGGTGGGTAATCAAGACTTCTCGGAGTGTTTCAACTCACTTAATCCTGCTCCTCTTGCAGATCCGACTCCTCTTAGTTACTCCTTAACTCTTTTGATTCATCTACTTATTCACCTTCCGGTTTCATACCCTTTCCCTAATGGTCGTTGCATAAGTAACAAAAAAATGGTCATGCCATCGTTGCATCTCAATTTTGAGCCCCCGACAAGTGCCGATGCGCGATTACACTCACAATCATGATTGGCGCCGGAATCGGAATCGGAATGAATAACAATTCGATGGAACAATTAAGGGATTCTGCTCCGCTCGCGGATTTAACACTTTTGATTCATTAACTCCAGAGTTACCCATCACTAATACACTGACTCTACGCCAATGTATCAGCGCCCTAAGACTATGCATTGTTACTGTGCCTTTAATATATAAAAATAAAACCAAATAAAATACAACAGCAAAATCCACTGCCAGAGAAATCAAACCAAACACCATAATTTAGTAAGTCATATCGGGTTATACGTTTATGAGCTTAGAGGCGTAAGCTGCATGATATGAATTTATGGCACAACAGTGTGAGAGACGAAAAACGAGCAAATCTAGCGCGTATTTCATTTAACGAGACCTTTTGGTTAGCCAATAAATGGTCTCAACTTTGAGTAGGAAATGTTCTCTTCTAATACATCTGACAGACATAGACAGTAATTAAAGTTATAACTTTTCAATTCAATCCAATTTATTTGTTTAAAACAGGTAACTACAGATGATTGAAATTATTGCAAAACTATTTTCCTTCGCTATTGTACAGTAAATATTAAGTAATCAGAAAAATAAAAGAAACTTAAAGCGTGCATTATTGATCAGTGATAAGTTATCACTAACTTATATTAATTATCTCGCTACCTTAAGGTACGGTTTTTTTTATTTAATTCTGCCAAAAAATTAAATATTCGCCATATTCTGTCAAACTGCCAAGCAGTTTGTTCGCGGACATTATTCTCTATACTATTACTAACTATGATTATGAACTTTGACAAACACTTATATACTTTAGATACTATTATTATCACTTTATTACCACTATTATTATTATTATTATTATTAACACTATTATTACCAAAATTATTATCACTTATATAGTTTTGTAGATATTCTACTAGTAAATATCTGCAGCTCTTAACGATTCTCATACATTTTGAAACAGCAAAAATATAATGCCATCTATCGGCGCCTAACGATCAACAAAGAATGACTAATAAATTTATTTTTTAGGTTTCATTATACGAATAATTTAATTATAAACGATGATGAACAACAGTGATTTGGGAAGAAAGAAAACCAAAGATTTGATTATGGGAAAATTTCTTTAATTTATAACCTCAGCCGCTCGCATCGCTGTAGTCACTTGCTGCCAAGTCAAAGCCAAAAGCACTAATCTACGAGCATAGGGTTTGCTTATAGCTAACTAACAGGAGAGAGGCAATGTTACACGTTGATAATAATTTTGATACATTTGACAGCCATAATACTTTAAAAAAAAATGTTCAAGTATATATGTATAGTAACTAACTATAAGAAGACCATGATGGATGGTAGACAGATTTCGCCTTCGCAGTCACGCCGCGACCACGGCTCATGTAACTGGATCCAAATATCGGCTATAATAAAAAATAATAAATCGTGAGTAACCCGTTTACATAACAATTATTATACAGTTGTTGACAGAAGATAAGAAGATAAATCCTACCGATACTTAACTGTGAAACTGAAATCCACTTGAGTGATATTAGTGTGCTAAGTGACACCAAGGATGCCTACGTAGATAGAGGAAGAATAGGTACTTACGCTTATTTGCATAGGAACCACACCAAGAATCTCGCCGATTAATAACACTACGGCGAGGAACTATTACAAGTAAAAACAATACCCTGAGACATTATTTGCTTCCCGATTTTCTGGAAAATTATTTTTAATCGTATGTTTTTAAAATCGTATGGAACTTTGAGATGGGGGAATTTGATAAAGAAATTGGGAGCAGGTTTGATGTCCGTTTAAATAAGTAAAAGGTTGGTAGCACATACTTTGACGAGATATTTTCGTGAAAATAACACTAAATTGCGACTCGAATTACCTAATGCGAACATCGGAAACGAGAAAGGAAAACAAAAAAAGAAGGTATTGTGCGTATTAACCCACTAAAATTCAACAGACAAGGTACGCGTCATGCACATAATCAATATGACACGAATACAATATCTGATGTAAGTTCCAATTGCATTTGATTTTGTTTCTCAAAATGTTTTCTTGTTTCTTTTATCTATATACATATAATCTATATATATATACATATAATAAAAATGTAACTGATCGCTGTCTGTACATGGAAGATATATGAGAAAAATTATTATTGGGGGCCTTTATCAACGCAATAGAACCCAAAACAATGATTGTTAGAATTTTTGTCTGGTTGTCTGTGCGTTTGTGCGCGCTAATCTTAGAAACGGCTCAACCGATGTGGGTGCGGTTTTCCCCAATGTATTGTGGTAAGCTTCACTTAAAATTTAGTTTTTGTTTTATTTCAATCAGTTCATAAATAAAAAAGTTATATCAATTTAAAGAATCGTGTCGAATAAAGACGGTGTTTATAGTGGAGTGTAGGCTTTCTCGGCCGGTGTCCATATTAATTGAATCTTCCCGGCTTGCTTCGAATCTGGAATGGAAGAAAGAGAAGAGATTCCAGAAGACCTCGGCCAAGTAGCCCGGAAGATTCAATTAATACGGTGTTTATAAACTAAAGTCCACGCGGACGAAGTAAAACTAAAAATAAACTATATCCTTAACTTAAAATTTAAGTAAAAAGAGACTTAATTGTTAAAAGTCAGAAATAATTATAATCGTAAGGAGAAAACGTAAGGTCGTAAGGTCGTTGTTTAGATGATTTCATACATTATTAAATTATGTAAATTAAAATTCAAACTACGTAAATACAAATTTGATTAACAATTTATATATGTTTCATTTAAAAAGTTTCCTTTTAACAATATACATTTACAAAAATATATTGTTGTCATGTATTTATGACATCAAAATAAATTATGTGTTTCGTAACTTATTCTCTGAATTAACGACTTCTTCAAAAACATAAATTAATATCAGTTCATTGGCCGTTGATTGACTTTTGAACGGCTTTTTTGTTGGAATTGTTTTGATGTTAAGTAAATAAACATAGTTTATTATTGAAAAATAACAACTATGATATAGTTGTATAAACTTATATTATTGTAACTTGTATTATTGTATAGTCCTCGTTGAACTCGGCGCAAGCGCCTTGCAACAGTTTATATTCCAGTGTATCCAAAAATCACTCGATTTGTGCTAGTTTACAACTCGATATCTCAGAAACTAATGAAAATTTCAAAATAAATCTTAAGATTTTAATAACAAAATCGAATACAAAATGAAAGTCGCTAATTTGTGAGTTGCGTTAGTAGCATACGTAGGACCTAACAATATACGAGTAATAACAATGATGGTTTGATTGTACCCTAAGCCTTATAATATTACAGGTGACCTTATCAAATACGATTACTTCCTCGCGATTCAATTCAGAGCACAAGATTTCATAAACAATCAAAGGGAATAATTTTGGCGGCGGCGATTATCTCGAGTGGCTCCACAAGAGGCAGGCCCGCCGAGGACTCGAGAGGGCCCAGAGACCCAAGAGGCCGCTTTAATTAATGGAAACCCTCCTTTACGCAGATTTAATTGGACAAAATTTGTTGCCGCCTTAACTCGGACCCTGTCGTTATGGTTGTGAGTTGGCTCGAATCCGACTCGAAGGACCATTTCTTTGCCAAGAGAATAAAATTATTTAAGGCTCTCAACCGCCTAGTTCTTGCGACTGCTTTGTTTGGAGTGTTTTTTAATTAATGCCGCAGTTGCGGCCTTTGTGTGTTTTATTCTGCAGTTTAGTTGTTGAAATTGAAAATGAAGTTGTGGAAGTTGTTTAAAGTTTCGCTGTGCTGTTTAAAGTTAGTTGCATTGCTCTAGCAAGATTGTTAAGATTTGGACTTTCCAAGACGTTCGCTCAAAACTGGGATTGCGGATTTTCTTCGGTGGTTGTTCTTTTATAAAATTGAAACGATTCGTGGTTAGGTGAACAAAAACACTGTTTTCTTTTATATAATTAAAGAGAGATGTGTTGCTAAGATAGCAAAGACACTATAATATATACATATTTTTTATAAATACATACTATTCTTTACCATCCGAAGTTTGCCTGGAAGAAATCGCTTTAGCGATATGGCCGCCGATTGTACTTCTAGTTTTATTTGTACTTTTTATGAGGATATTATCTCTATTACAGGTTTAATTTTAATTACTACTTACCTTCATTAGACGTATTGTACTAAGAAATTTTCCCTTTTGTACTATATTAATAAGTAGCGACCCGCTCTCGCTTCGCTTCGGTTTATAAGTATTTTTTTCAATTTTTTTCTTTAAATTTCAAAACAAAATATAGCCTTTATTAGACACGGATAATGTAAGCTACCTATTTGTGAGAGAATTTTTGAAATCGGTTCTGTAATTCCAGAGATTACCTCCAACATACCCACAAACACACAATTTTACCTCTTTATATATTAGTATAGATATATAGATGAGAATGAAGTATAGATGGGGTGGTAACGATGAATTATTTGTGCTACCGTAACCGAAACCAGCCCTTTTGTCCTCTACTTTTGTCCTTTTTGTCCTGGATATGAGTCTCCTAATTCACAATGTCTTGTGCATAAGGGCTGCGTGGCCTTATACTGCCATGGCGTTATATACTCCTACCATAAGGAGAACGTAATAACAGTACCAGGAAACGTACCCTACCCTACAGTACCCTCTCCAACTGGAGTATTCCGTTAGGATTTTTATTATTATTATTTCAAATATGATTCTAAACCATCTCGTAGCTCCTTTGATGAGCCAAAATGAGGGAGAGACGGTATAACCCCCCGGGGAAGCAGTCGGCCGGGGTTCAGGACCCCAGGGAGAGGAAACGGCGGACAATACCCACTGTATCGAGCAGCACGGTTCCCTTGCCAGTTACCACGTTATTGCATTTTCTATAAGCGTGTTGCCAGTAATGGTTATTTTAATTTAAGTCCACTTATTGCACGCTATATATAATTCTTTGATATTGACAGATATATGAAATAATTTGTCCTAATAGGGCATACGATTATTGGACATTAAACCCGTGTAGTGTCGGTGGCCTCAAAATAACACAAATCTATATCTTTCCGTGGGCGTCGTGAAATGCTCTAAAAATGTGGACTCGCCAACCGGCTTGGCAAGCATGGATTTGGGCAAGACGGAAGTCCATGTCCAGCAGTAGTCGATAAATTAGTTACAATACGATTACATATGTATCCAAAGTCACTACTGTTTTTCTTACGTTTTCCCGATTACTATACATAGCAATTAAACAACTTTAACGGTTTAAATCGCGTATATTTGACATTATTTATATCCCGACGACGTTTCGAACACTTTGCAGTGGACGTGGTCACAGGGTGACTAATTGATTTTATTTGCCACTTGAGTTATTAAGAAATTATTTGGACTACCGTCTGAAATTTTGAACTACCGTCTGGATTTTTTAATCATAACATTCCCTATGCACTGCGTGCATACCGTTAAAGTTGTTTAATTGCTATGTCACTACTGTTTGCTTATTCTCAATACTGAAGTACGTTCCGGCAGAGAACTCACTACAACTTTTCCGCTACATGTACAGTCGCACACATAAATCGTGAGCACCCGCGCGCAGAACGCGTCACCTCCGCATTGTTTGCGGGAAGCGGACGTCGCTGCGATTGAAACAGGCGCACTTCCGCGGCCATTATCTGTGTTATGCGGAGGTGTGTAGTAACACTTACACGCAAACTTGACTTGGGTCTAAAGTCTAAACCGACACATCAAAACTACACTGCCCTCCTAAACCAACATTTTTAACGAAAACATTAGTAATATATGCGGAAATAAAAAATAAACAAAGGCAATGAAGAATGATTATTCTTTTTGTTTTATCCGAAACTCCAAGTTCTATTTAATTTTGAAATAATGAAAAATGAAATGATTAATGATTTTTTTGCATTTTTCTCCGATGTCATCAAAATGCACTTGTGTCATTTTTAAAAGGACGGCGCACATTTAGGTCAGTTATATCCGTTCATTTTGCCAATTTAAAGTCCTAAATAACTTATTTTAGGAACATTTCGAAATCCCGGCCCTGGAATTTCGGTATAAAAAAACACTACATCTCTATTCAAAGGAACCAATATATTGTATCGAAATTTGTGATTAAACTGTAAGACGCATTTCTTAACCGACTGAAACTAAATTGGGCACAAAAATAGTTTTAGGTCTCTATAAGCGCTTGGGCTTTGCCGCTTGCGGCAAATATATATTCTTTTAAAAATTTGTTGGCACACCTGGACTAAAAAGGTGTTAATAAAAATATCCGATTGACAAAATAATAAAAAAAATATACATGCATTCTACTGACTTACTAATTAAAAAGTCAAAAATTACGGAATAGGCGTAAAAGTGTGAAAAACCGCTGACAATGTTCGTGTTCTTAGTTACACCTTCTTGTTGAATGTTTGAGATAACACTACGGCACACTTACCATCGTTTTATGGCACACCAGTGTGCCGCGGCACACCGGTGGCGGTACACTGGTGCATATCGCGGTAAGTGATAAAGGACCAAATCGGTACAGAACTTTCAAAATTACGATAGTATGGAAATTTTCCAATAGAAATCGTAAAAATAATATACAATCTACAGCGTCATTTAAGATTCTCTAAAATATCCTCCGATATACTAAAGTATAGCTTCGATAACAATAATTATCTTCCATTATTAGGTGCCAAGTTGACCCAAAAGCAGTACAGTTAACCTTTCTAAACGTAAAGTACTGATTCGTCCAGACCTCTTTTATTAGGCTGGGGTCTAATTGAGGGGATACGGCCAGCTAAACGGTTTAGGCGGTGACCTCGCTGCCCCCGAAATTCGGTTACGTCTGATTGAGCGCAAGCTGAATTCGATTTGTCTTGTTTTATTGAGAAGACGGGGTTACATCTTATTGTGTCACCTTTCGCTGTGGTCTAGTGGGTAATATAGAGTATATTTAACTATTTTAAAAAAATACAACAAAGCAAGAATATATTAAAAAAATATATACAAGTAAATATACAATTAAGTACCTAATGAAACGCAAATGGGTGTGTGATGTGGAGGAACTACACCACCTCTTACAGAATGGACTCGCCAACTCGCTGATTATCGTAAAGTTACACAATTAATGAGGTGCAGTTAAACGTAGATGGCGGTGGCGCGCATCAATTATTATGGCGTTTATAATTAATTTATTTCTGTGATTTCCATTAATGTGTCATAACTATCAAAGTAAAAGTAAAATTGTTAATTGATCAATTCTTTAGATTTTATAATTGTGAAAAGCAATTATTTAAATGTACGATTACTACTTGAAGCGTTAATAACAAAAAAAAAACGTGTGCGGTCAGGGGACCGGGGACCCCCCTCCACCCCCGTCAGGAACGAAGATCCTCACGCATTTTTTTTAAACTCCGAATGTAATTCGAAATAAAATCTGTACAGTTCATATATTTTTTTTTGTTTTGTATCATATTTTCAATGCAAATAATCTAAAATAAGGAATCAAATCAAAAATTTAGGTTATACAACCGGCCACGCACTAGTCTGCACGTCTGTTATTCTGCTTGAGTCTCGCTCTCGATACTCGCACACACACACACAGAGAGAGAAAGAGAAAGGCGTATGGAGAGGGTAAAAATAGTAACTGACGTTACATATTCTCTCGAATCACACCTACCGCAAGCCGCGTAAAGGAACTTCGTTCCAAAAAAAACTAAATAAAAAAAAAACAAGTTTTAATTGAATTCCGAATTCATCAACGAATTGCTTAAGAAAATTAAAGAAGAATATATGATCTAAAAATTAAAATAGAATAACCTTATTACGTTAAAAAAGTAAATTCTAAAACTAATAATGATTTCTTACTTAGCATTTAAAGACTAAATAATTATGAATTTTGAAGCATCCTACAGCTGGCGTTACAGCTACAGATGATGCCTTCCCGTGCGGCGCACGATAGAATAGCACGCTCACAACCCGTGCCTGTGTGTCTATCATAATCGCAGCAGTCATAACCTGCAGCATATCTGTTTAATACAAATGTTAATGGTCAGCGTGGCGTTATAATGCCACACACCCCTCACGCAGAAAGTGTATGAGCGCACGATGTATGTATGAGTGTATGATCTGCCCCATCGGTTATCTGCAAATATAACCTGCCGTTTGTCACTTCAGCTTTCTAATTAAACTTTTTAAGTTATCTCGGTGAATTTTATGAGTTATTTTTATATAATCATAATAACTTTTAAGTTGTGAAAATCTTCTTCCATCCGACTTTATCTATAAAAATGTTATTTAGAACTTGATCTTTCTTACAAAATGTTTGTCGTTTCATAAAAATCTGGATAGACTTCTAATTAACCAACGTACTGAACGGTTCAAGGGATAACGCAATTCTTAACAATTCAACAGGCCCTTTCCATAATAAAATTGGAGAGGTCCTAGTTAGTCCGGGGCCGGATATCCGGTGACTTTTATCGGAGGCTCCTTCCGGATCCGGCCGGACAAAGTTGAGTTTGTTGCTCAATTAAGTAAACTGAAGACAAGACGAGTGGATTATAAGACGTTAATTCACTTTTGACATCACCAAAAGGAATTTAAAGCTTTGAATTCGTTATTACTTTTCTGTTTTGAATTTAATGAAGGGATGGATTTATTTTGGTAACAATAAGAAAATAATTAAATTATTAACTTCTTAACTTCGGTAGAAGATGTCCATAACCAAACTACTATGTCAATGTCAACAGGCAAAGATGTCTGTTCCATCTTTTTTGATTCCACTATTTTTGTGTTTTATACACACATACATGTGAGTGTGTGTATTTAACCCTGTATATGAACATTCATTCCACGAGTTTTTGAAATTCAACACATTTTTATTACACAAACCACTGACTCACCGCGGTGCGAGCGCGTATGTATACTCGCACCGCGCCAGATGTTGGAAATGTGCCGTGTGGTGTTTCTTAAGAGGCGACTAAAAAATAACAAATGGTCCCTTCTCTTAGATAATGTCACATTTTCTTATCCACTCACTCAGAAAACTTTACCACCTCAGTGAGTATTTTAATTTAAAAAGTATCCAAAAGTACCGTTGATTGGCATTCCGGTCGTAATCTCGCTGCGCATATTGCGAACAAAACTTCGAGAAACTTCTTTGAACTTCGTGAAAAATTATGTTTCCTTTAAAAATGCCTCCGCGCCGTCACTCATGCTGGCCCTTCTTGTTGATGTTTGACAACTTTATTGGATCGGTAATTGAATTTCCACAGGCTTTTGTACTAATAAAATTTTGTATATTGGATTCCGAACGGATTCAGTAATATTGATGAAATATTAAATTCATAGAAACTTGACCGGTTTTCATTAATCCCTCATTAGATTTCTTCGTTTATTTTTTTTATTAATAGTTGAATGTTTATAATCCCAAGTATTTATGAGTATAATATTTGAAAATTAACAAGCCAGTTACTTTTACGAGTAGTTTTTTAAGTGATAAGTTTACCCGGTGCTTGTCATATGCGATCATAGAGCGTGGGAGTGATGTGCGTGTGTGTATGTGTCATCATATATCTGTGTGAACGTGTGTGTTTGTATTTCTGTGTGTGCGTATGTTTGTGTGTGTCATGCCTTCGGGACAGAAAAAATTATCTAGATAGATAAATCTTTATTGCACAGCAAAACAGAACAAGACAGTAACGGGCATTGTAACACATGAGATGTATAAAAGGCGGTCTTATCGCTAAAAGCGATCTCTGCCAGACAACCTTTGGGTGGATATGAAATAAATGCAAACACACAAACACTAGACGTAAACACATAATTTACCAAAAAATACCCACACATTAACAATCAACACAGAATTTACCAAAAAATATCCACACATTAACAATCAACACAGAATTTACCAATAAAAAAAACACACATTAACAATGAACACATAATTTACCAGAAAATAACATAAAAAAAATACGTATAAATAAAAGGAACGACTATTTTTACAACGAAAATCATGTTCAAATAAACTCTACAAGATATTGTCTTCGTTACATAGTGTATGACATCTGTTTACCCTTGTATGAAACAAAAGGGAAAGTCGGTCGTGCGACTGAAGATCCTGCGGGCATAAAATGCTTAACTACTCTGTACAAGGCAAGTTCCTACTAATAACCGCTACTTTATTCTTCGAATACTTTGTAGGATACAGATTTTATAGTACACAACTGTCAAATGTATAGTATAGATTATAACATGGAAAGAAAAATGATGAATATCTAAATCGAATATGTTGAAAAATGTTATAGGTATCCGAGAAAGCCTGTGAAACTCTTTTCACCGCCTCTGTACAAAACTTTGCTTGGCTCTAATTCTGCCATATCGCGTCTCTTGAAATTAATTAATAGGTTATAACGACTCTGTAGACATTTTTCGGGCCTCTTTGGCCACATTTGAAAAACGATAACTACGTGTTTTTATTGTAGCGGGAACGAATTAGTTTATCCATAAACTAATTGGGTCCTATTAAGGTCTTAGCTTTAAATTTTTTATTATATTTATAATAAATACACATGCTATGCGGAGTCCACTCACTATGTTGTGAATTTAGTTAAGAAAGCTTTTTTATGTAGATACTCGTGTGAATGTATTAGTGTAACAACTGCTCGTGGACCAGATAATAAAATACTGAATTATTTATTAATACCAACTTCGTATTACTGTTTACCCCAAAGATTGACTGTCGGAGAATGCCAGTCAAAATGTCTCTCATGATTATGGTATAGGAGTTTTTCAAATATTCCCCAGTCAGAGTTAACAAAGTTCGAACCAGTATTATTTTCTTCAAAATAGTTCATAGATTATTCAATAAAAATGTCAAAGGGAAATATGTATATTTGTATAAATACCAGAGATATAACGATTTGCACATTAAAAAGTAATAAACTTTATTATTCGTATTTTTCACTTGACTGCTATATTGTTCACTGCTCCGCCATTTTTTATTAAAAAAAATAACTTCAGATTCGTATTATACGACCTAATATTCTAATAGATTCGAATTGATTAACTCTTCTGGATTTGAATAGATAATAAAAATCATAAACTAACGATTAGAACGACCGTGGTCACTCGCGGGCCATTCATTTGTGGAGATGTATAAAAATTCTCCAGAAATTATAGGTTGTGATCTCTACAACAGTATTTCCTCGAAATCTACTTGAAACACTTTGCATCGGACTGTGCCAGCTATAACATAAAAAACTTTGCACGTCAATGCACACGACCTTGCGACGTGAACCCAAAGTTGAGGCGCCATATGTTATTCATAACCTACTTTAGCAAAGAAGTCTTGAGTTAAGACAAACAGACGTGTGCGTTGTTTGCATACAATCATAGCATCGATTTGAGGATACATACTAGATACGTTATATAAGCACTGTAGGGCAGCCACGTTACATTCTAATTGTGTTCTATGTTCACTAGCTCTCAAATTATTTAATTCTTGAAAATGGAACATTCTTATTACGTAGTACTTAAATATCAAATTTGACTTTTTAATAAATCCCGTTCTCATCTGCTTCACACCCCACCACCCCCCCACCCCTCCCCTAGTGGTGGCCAATTTTGATATAAGTTCTTCGATAAGAACGTATGTTGTGTCATCTACATCCCATATCGATAAATCATAGGCATACTACTACAATGCACAATCTTAAATGGATATAATTATGCATATTTAATCCAAGAGCTAAATTTTGATATTTTTTTTATGCGCCATTCGAGTCAATTTCGCGTAATCCACAAGCCTCAAATAGATTTTTGAATTTTTATTTATATGTTACACGATATTTCAGTGGGAGTCCTGCAAGATATTCTAGTACATACAAACAAAATCACAAAATCTTCTTTACACTAAAATTCCATTTTAATCGCTTGGATCAGTTACGCAGAATGGTATTTAAATATGACATGACATAAAAAATCTGTTAAGGTGGTTATTGGGTACATATTGACTTTTTTTTTTCACGGTTTTGTAATGCAACAAAACAGTTGAGGCGCATAATGTGCTAAATATGAATTAGTGAAATGTGCAATTCGGAAAATATGTAATAATTTATGATGCAATCAGAGGCAGTTTTGTAAAATATTATTCCAAAGTGTGAGATAAAATACCGGCGCGCCACTACTGGTGAAAAGTGTACTGTGGTGAAAGAGACAGAATGATTATTTATTAATTACCCTATTCTTTTATACCAATATGTCCTTCATAAGTTCACTGTGTGCCGTTGATTCACTGTTATCACAACGACCCTAATTGTAATTTATTACAACGTGAGCGACCGCAACGTCGCCTATTAAACAAAAACCTATAGCGCGTATCAGTCGGAAGGGAGTTTGTGCTGTTACCAAATTCTACCAAAAAATTAAAAAATTAAAACTGTTCTAAAAAATTATACCAAAATTCGTTTCTATTTACGATATAAACATTTCTATTTACTATTTCTATTTACGAGTCCTGAGTAATGATTTTTGTAAGGATTTTGTGCAAAGTTTAAACTGTCGTAATTTTGGAACGACTACAGCGTATGTTTATACGTCAAATAAAATAGATAAAAATACGCGTTAAGACCCTTGTAAAAAAACGCGATAACCTCAAAATGTATACTACTTATACTCCGTGCATACGTAGTGACTTTTAATCTCCAGTTTCGGCAACTGGCTAGTTGTGGATAATAATATTCTTATAATTAGGTACTATGGAACCTAAAATTTATGGGCAGACGTAGCAACTCTAGTTGTGAGTTGCAGCAACCAACGATAATCACAAGTTTCTAGTTGCCGCAACTAACAACTTTACAAATATTTCTATTCAATTTGTTCTAAGTTGACTTATAGCGGCGCACACGTGACAACAACATCTGCTCGTACGCTAACGTATTACAAACAGCAAATGTTATTTCTTCGAGATCCATCCCCCCACTGACTGTACTTGCTTGTTTGTAGCTTGACCTGAGAAGTTGCAGCTGCAGCTGCGTTTAGTTGTCGCAACCAGCGACCGCAAATGGAAACTGTAAAAGTTTTCAGGTGGCGGCAACTGAAAGTTGCTACGTCAACACAGCGCCTAAAGCGACTTGGTCCATCCGCATACGACTTTAATTGAGATATAGACCCAAACTATTGAAGCATATACATATAAACTTCGAGACTGTATATATTATTGTTTTTGATTCTGCTGGTTACTCGTAGTAGGTGTACTAATGTTTTCCACAATTTCAAAAGTCGTGATGTCCGCAATAGGTAGGGCTGACTGGGCAACGCAAGTGTGGTTCAAGCATACGTCCACACTCGCCGGCGGCTCTGGAAATAATGACGCTTTCACGTCTATCTGACGTCACGCCCCACTAATACGCGCATGAGATAGTGTTGATTAGATCGATATTGTTTAGCGATCTATCCACATACATTACGAGTAGATGTCGAAGAAATCTCCCTATTGCAGAAATATTATTTTATAAGATGAGTGAATTCCATGTTTTTCTTTACATTATTTATTTTTAAAAATGTCTCCATCATTACAAAGAAATGTCATTGAAATTGCCAAAAAATCATTGTACGCGAAACTCGAGTAGCTGACAGACACTCCCCCGGCAGTGACAGATGGCAATGAATAGAATTTTAATTTGTGCCCTTTCACTACCCTAAAAGCAACTCTTTCATCTTCACAATTTGTTAATTCAAAAATAATATCCCCGCCTCGGGCACGGCTGCTCTTTCCATGGAATAGCCTTTTTTAATCAAATTTTTTATATCTTCAAGTACTATCTAAAGCGAACGTTTGAAATTTCATCTCCAATTCAAAAAGGTCGATTGGTTTCTGTTTTTTCCTTTTATTAATTATATATAAATCAGTAGCTTTTGGTCGCGATTTTTCAATATAGCCTTCATTATGTAAACCGTGACTTTGAAAATAACTTTTTGACACATAACGAACACAATAACGTTATATAACGTGTCATTGGAACAACGCAACTGAAACTGAAAATAGATTTTTCAGTATCGAGATTAGAACCGATTCCAGTAGTTTTACAATGGGTTTTTCAAGTGAGTATATCTTTTATTCTACACGCCGTTGCACAAAATACACTCATTGCAACTTCCGAGTGGGGGGGGGGGCGCTGCTCGCACCGCCTATAATCGTTTTCATGTAACATGGATGCCGCTGACACCTGTCAGTTAACTGTGACTAGTGATGTGCTGAACTTGGGTCGGAACAATGTTTACGATTTTGGATTTCCGTTGTGAATTGTTTGTAATCGATTGACTATTAGTTAATTAATTATTTATGGACAGTAGTGATACAGATGTGAAAACATTAAATTAAAAATCAATATTTTTTTTATAAAATATTTTGTTTTATTCAACATAAAATGAAATAAATAAAACATTAATTAAATCTACATAATCTACACGAATATTATTATTCAATATCACGAACTTCCGAACGTATATGAATGATTTTGATTATTATACTATACTACATTTGTTTTTTTTTTCTTAAATAAATGTATGTCCGACCGGGAATCGAACCCGGGACCTTTTGCACAACACGCAGGGTTACTACCAACTGCGCCAATCAGTCGGTCAAATGTTTCTTTATACATTAAGGTTTCAATAAATAATGGCCAAAGTTTTAAAGCTGAAAATTAAATAACTGTTGCTATCAGGCTAGATATTTTCACTCCGTAAATAATAACTTAATAACATAACCATTAAATTAAAATCAAACCTAAATACCCCACTCTCTTCACACATTGTGGTGTGAAAGAGACGGCGATATTTGCCCTAAACGACCTCGATGGCCCATTAGTGGTAGCTAAGAAGATCGTAACTGTGTTACCGTAAGTGACACTTTCTCCAAATTGATTGGGAGCGAGTACATTACAGACCTCTCCGGCCCGAAATTTATGGGCCACCTGGCTATGGGTTGCAGTTCAATTTTTAGTAGTCAAAACATGATTTTGGATGTAGCTTTGTATCAATTTTAACAAGGACACAGTTAATATGAAGCAATGATATACACTATACAGTATTATTAAAGTCAGAAACAACTCCTAATTTAGTGCATGCATTTTTTTGTGTACGAAGACGACAGACGAGCATACAGTCCACCTGATTCCTTTTTTGTATAGCTGTGTTTTAAGTCATGTAGTATTTATACAGTTGTAAGAATGTGGAATTGCCCTCATCTGGGAATTGTTGTGAAGTTACTACTCAATCTGTATTTTTGCCAAATTAAACTATAAATATGTCAAAATAGTGGAGAATTCTTTGTTTCGTGTTACATAGCTTATTCTAACAACAATTTCCTTTAATAAATAAATATATAAATAATCTTGGGCAAAATTCACTGATCAATCGCGTAATAAGGCAAGGCAAGGCAAAAAGTAAAGTTGACCTGTTTGCTGATAGCCTAAAAAAATAAGTTATTTTTTCTAGTGAGCGCAATGTACTAACATTTTCATTTGTTTGTTTAATTGTTATTTCAAGGAAACAAACTTCTTCAAGAAGAAGTTTGCTGGTAGTGGATGGATGAGTAGAGCAGAAGTTCGTGTGTGGTGGCCAGCCTTGGGAGAGGCCAATATCCAACAGTGGAGAGACATGGCCCGATGGCCTATATATAGACTTGTTGTTTTTTTTATGGACGAAGGCGGCAGATGAGCATACAGTTTACCTGATTTTAAGTAGACACTGTCGCCCATAGACATCCGCGATACATGTCAACATTAGTCCAAAATAACAAACGTTGGCACGCCCCGGATGCGCTGCCTGTCTTTGGAGATATAGGAATGGATTTGGAGAAAAGGTTGGGCAAATAAGGAGGGATAGGATAGAATGGGATGGAAATGGGCTCCGGCATATAATACCGAAACACAATACGTACGAATAGGATAAAGTGCGAAATGCAGTACATTTCAAGGTAATCTTCTGTGAGAGAGGCGTAACGTGGCCAGTCGAGCGCGCCCAGCAGCTGTTGGATTGCAGCGTGCACTCCCCCCCTCATATTGTTTTTGTATTTAAGTATTATATATGCAAATTGTATGTTTTCTAGATAGTCAAAATATATTTTATTATAAAAACGGAATATTAATATTCATGGGGTTTATTCAATTGTGTTTTTGTAAACATGTATATAGTCGATGGGGTTAAGATTAATACGAAAGAGTTGCTGTTGAATTATTCAGGTTATGATAACGGGGAGATAATGAGGAGGTGCTGAATATATTACGGTCAATGACGTTGAATAACCCAATATCATAAAACATTTAACGTTACTCCGTATAGATTCGCTGTGTACCAGGAGACCGTCTCACAGGAACAGTAGGCGGCAAACGAGCATACAGTCCATCTGCTGGTAAGTGGATACTGTCGCCCGTGGACATGCGCGATACATGCCAACATACTGATGTTGTTGAATGCTGATGTTGATATACTGAATCAGTTCTACTCTCTCACAGAAGACTACCTTGAAATGCACTGCATTTCCTACTTTATCGTATTTCCCCAATGTACGCACGTGTTTCGGTAGCGAGTGAGATATGCCAGAGCCCATTCCCATCCCATCCTATCCCTCTCCATTTTCCCAATCCATCCAAAGGTAGGCAGAGAGCATCCGGGGCGTGACAACGTTTGTCATGACGTCTGTCGCCTTTTTTCTATAAAAATAAGAAAGAAAGAAACAAACGTTGCGCTGCCTGATATTTAACAATTGATTTGGAGAAAAGGTTGGAACAATTGGAAGGGATAGGATGGGATGGGAATAGGCATATCATCAGCATATCTCACTCACTACCGAAGCACGTATGTACGTTATGCTGTACATGTCACGCTAGTCTTCTGTGAGAGAGGGGTAACGTCGCCAGTCGAGTGCGCCAAATGGCTGTGGAATTGTAGCGTGGGATGAGATATAATAATAATAAAATCTTCATTTCAAGTAACTAAGACGCATATTTCAAAATTAAAAATGAAATTATAATATTAGGAAGTAAAATACCTATCAAAGTATACCTATCATTTATATGCCGGAGCGTCGGGCACCCATACCGAACGATCTGAACGATTACACACAGTAAAACAATATACATGTACCTACGAACAAGGGCGTCGCCAGCCACCGCCAGCCAATGGGCCAGGGGAGGCAAGATTAGAGAGAGGATGGAAGAAATGTGAATTGAAGGTACAAATGCAACTTTTTTCGAATCTCTAGAGGGGGGCAAATGCCCTCCCCTGCCGCCCTTGCCTACGAAAATAACCACTACTAAGCGTAACCCGCCTTCGTGAGATGAAAGAACTATACTTACTTATTACCTAACAGGGCGGCCATTACTCTATTACCTAAAATGAAACCAAATACCGTAAATTATTCCTATATATTTTGTTAAAGCACTCCCACACAACGAGTTTCGGAAATGAGTTAATTCAGCCTTATTCCCAGAGAAAGGTTGGTCTTTTATTCAATTTTTATTGTTAAGGTACCTTTAAACGTTTAGTGACACGTAATTTGAGGTAAGCGGCGGTTAACTGCCGACCTGCGTCATAAATACTCTATGAAAATTTAATTTTATGGCGTCCACGGCTATTACAAGGCAGTTTATGGGGTTGGAATTAATGGTATTGTCATAATATTTTCATTCACTCATAATTAATATTTTCATTCATATCAGTCTAATTAGTTTTAGCGAAATAATTAGATTATGTATCTGGTGACATATGTCAACCGTCCCGCCCCCCCCCCCCCCCCCCATTCAACCTAGTTTTTTTATAAATTCTTTAACCTTCTATAATACGATAATGAGTGCCGTGTGTAGTGACGGCCGGCTATAGAAACACAACACCCTATATATTCCCGTGGGTGAAGGCGACTGAGGAATTACATAGCGGCTACCACAAGCCCTGAGGGACTAAAAGTCACCTCTATAAGAGTGGACTCGCCAATCCTCTTGACCAGCGTGGCGTTTTGCACAAGACAATGTGCATGTGGAGATCCATATCCAGCAATGGATTTTGAAAGGGCTGATCCACTGCTTGATACATGCCTCTCCAAAGACTCGCCACTTCACATCCAATCAACACCAGCGAACTTCTAGACCTCGCTTCCCGGTGCGCGGTCTTCATTCAAAGACCTGTCTACCAAATTGGTTTTCGGTTCTGCAGATCGATATGGGAATTAGACTAGATGACTCAACATACGTTGTTATCAAAGAAACCTGGTAGGCAACTTCTAGGGGGGTGAAGCAGATGAGGAGGGGTTCATTAAAAAGTCAAATATGAAACTTAAGTACTACGTAATAAGAATGTTCCATTTTCAAAACACATATTGATTAAAGAATTCGAGAGCTAGTGAACCCTGTCCTAGAGTGCTTGCATAACATAGTTATCCCGTATGTATTTTCAAATCGATGGTCCTGCAGCAGATGTGGCCTCTTCATTAACACTTCAGCCTGATAATTCTATGAGCTACGTCGTTGACTTTCGTTCTTTGGCGAATCTCTTCGTTTACATTCATATCAGTGTAATTAATTCAAGCGAATTTAATAGATTATCTACCTGATCCCATACAGTTTTCTAACAATGAGCGCTGAACGCTGAGTGAGCGGTAAGCGCTAATGAACCTTTAAGACTCGAGCGTTAAATGGTCGTGATCGTTATACACAAGTGCAGCACCGATTGGCGCAGTTGGTAGTGCCCTTTCTTGCTGTGCAAAAGGTTCCGGGTTCGATTCCCCGTCGGACATTCATTTGTTTAAAAGACAAATGTTTGTTCGGGTCTGGGCGTGTCTTTGGTGTCTCTGGACCCACGCCACAGGGAATCCTAGTGTGGGCCATTGACTGTGACATCATTTATTATTATTATTATTACCCTCTAACAGAATGCACTCTCGTTAAATTTGCTATGACTGTATCCACAAACTAAATAAATAACATAATAATAATATTAAGAAAAAATAAGAAATAATTGCTTATAATATTCGCTTAGAGATAAACATGCGAAGAGAAAAAATGCTCTCTACATTGCTATTGTGGAATGCGGTAGTGACTTTGTTATTTTCGTGTATTTTGCCCGACTGCGGCAAAGGGAAGGTGATTAATTTTCTATAGTAAGCGTATACTTTTGTATTTTCCGAACCACACTAAATATGCCATGTCAAAGCCCTCACCCTTACTTGTAGAGTTGGAAGGGAAGCGTATCCAACTAAGGGACATAAAAAAAATATATTTTTTATATATAAATGTAGGAGACGATTTCTCGAATGAAAACCAAGTACAGGGAAACGTAGCGTAGAATGCACTCCGGCAATGTGGACTGACGATTTGAAAAATACGCCGGTTGTCGCTGGATGTGAACAGCAGAAGACCGTGTTGGCAAATGTTGACCATTCCCGAGGACCGCTTGAAGATATACAAACCACTCACTCACACCGATTTACATAATGTGGGTATCTAACAGTAGCGGTTCGATTAAAAGCTGTTAAAAGTAGAGTGGGCGCCACCAAAGAAGTCCCGCGGAATTTGAGGGAACTAAATATGACAGGTCGACCATTATGCAAAATAAATATTATTATTTCCGTTTATAATAATTTAGTTCCTAATTCTGACACATCTTTACTGGTAAGTGTAAATGAAAATAGTGGAGTGTCGGCTTTCTCGGCCGGTGTCCATATTAATTGAATCTTCCGGGCTACTTGGCCGAGGTCTTCTGGAATCTCTTCTCTTTCTTCCAAACGTTTCGTCAACAACTTCGGCTTCTCGAGCGCAACTCGAAAGAAAGAGAAGAGATTCCAGAAGACCTCGGCCAAGTAGCCCGGAAGATTAAATTAATATATATAAAAATACTTCCATAATCTGATAAGGTAAATTGAAACCAGTAACCAATAAAAGTTGTTAATTTTAATGATATAAATTCAATAAGAGATAAAGGGATGCAGTTATTTTTCAATTAAACCAGTTTCTACCTCTTTAACATAAAAACAGACACGATTTAAAACAATCTAGCGATCCTGATTGTTCGAGTACCGGTTAAACTAACATTGAACATTGTTTAAAGGTGCAATTACCTTGGTAAGAGGATAAGTATATGTTTAAGTACATCTACACTACTTTGAAAGAACAGTTAAAACATGCAAAGCCTATGAAAACATTCTCAAAGACTTTTGAAGTCAAACTCAACCCATCGGCACACTGGTCCAAGAGGCCCTTAGAAACGAAATCTTACCACGTAGGTATTTCACTCCACTCGAGGGGAAGCGTTACTCCGCACTTTGCCTTTGTCAACATGACGAGCGATTCCCTTAATGAAACGAGCCACGTCATTTATTAATTTAACCCTAAATGCGTTCTCTCAAATATATTTTCTTTTTTTCTCGAGAACAATAGGTTTCGTGACGATGTACATTTGTACCTACGTCTGTATATTATTGTATTATTAATAGTACAAAATATAAATGATATGTATTCTTTTGTTCTTTTTCTCGTAATGAAGTCGATGATAATTTATTTATATTTACAATGTATTGTTGCCTTAAGGAATTCTTAACATTAATTGTGACATTTCTGAGAAAGGAACCTCAGAACCGTTGTTTGTTCTAGTTTCCCATATATTGAAGTGAAGTTTTTAAAGTTAAAGTCTTTAAAGTTTTCCTTTAAGTGCAGTCTAGTGAAGTCTTCAAAAAGCGAAATAATTAAAAGAGAAGCAGATATAATGAAAGTGGCAATAATCGCTGAAAATTTAAAGGAGGTAATTAAAGCACTTCAAGTTTATACTTAACTGTACAGTTGGTGTTAAAATACAACATCTTAGGGGTCATCCATAAATAACGTCATACGTTAATGGGGAGGGAAGGGGTCAACAAAGTGTGACAAGAGGGGGGGGGGGGGGGGGGGCGAGTCATAAGTTTCGTGACGTCACATGTATAAATCTAAGGTATTAAAACTAAACTTCAACTCCAACGAAAAACTTTAAAATTTTACCAACTCTATCAATATTATTATAAGGTTGTTTTAATTTAATAATTTATAAATTAAAAATTGCAAAATTGGGGGGGGGGGGGTCACATAAATGTGATCACTGTTACAAGGACCCCCGTCCCACTCCGACTCCAAAAATCATGAAATTTGTGTGACCTAATTTATGGATGTCCCCTTATATGGTAGATTAGGAAACCAAACCATACTACGTTTATATTAGTTACAACCCCATCTAGTAACTAGTTTCGGAGCTAGGTTTATGTACTTTGCATACAATAAAGATGTAGCAGTCCGAAATTGTTTATTTCAGTTATTCAAAAATAGTTTGTTCTGTTGATCATGATTTATTTTGCTGTCTATTTAGTAGATATGTTTCTGCTGTTCGTTTTAATAAGGTTTAATAAGCCCTGTAAAAATAACATTGTTTTCTTTTTAAATCAGATGTTAAAACAAGTTTATATTTAAGCAGAAACTTTGAAACAATGAAATTGTATGCTGGAAAATCGTTTTCAAACAAACAAAAAATTTGATGTTTTTTTTTTTGTGTCTATAGCAGTCTATTTAGTCTGATTTTGTTACTCTGTACTGCTACGGTAGTTTATTAGTAGTATACTACCTCTTAGTCGACTTTTCCGGAATCCATGGGAAGAGTTGGTGTGGTGTCATTCTTAAGTCGCTTGACACCACCTAGGAGTTACGTGGTGTAAAGAATTGGTACGGTATAGATTTTTTTAAGAGAAATTTGCCTTCGAAAAGTCTGCAGAGAGAAAGAGAGTAAATCAGAACTGGAAAAAATAGACACTGGATATAAACATTTATTAGTTCCGTGGAAAAATACATACTAAAAATCAAAATACTTTAGCTATGCAATGAAATATTATCGAGTTAAATAAACATTTTTTTCCGATGAACAAAAACAGCGCGAAGGTACAGCGTTCAATTGTTTTCTAGGAACTGGAAGCGGGCCAAAACAGGAAAAAAGATCGCTCCTGTCTGCCAACCGACCGAACGCTTGTTAAAGCCTTGAAATTGTTTGGAACTAATAAACTTATTTTCGGGAAAAAATATTTGAAACCATTTGAAGAAATATTCGACGCTTAAAGAACTTTTACTGCAAGTAAAAAATATTGATTTTATCTAAGTAGATATTTGAATGTTTGTATGTGTGTTTGTATATGTGTATTTATTTATATTATGGAATTAAATTTAAACAATAATGCTTGCGTCATTTATTTTTGTTATTTTTCTTTTATCACCGCATTTCTTAAGCGGTCTCTACAATAAAATTGTGCATTATTGAATCGCACTTTCTACTCAAACCAGTCTTAATACAATCGACCAAAATCTCTGCAGAATCTGCAAAATTGTTCAATATAATTGATCGTCTAGAGCAATACTCCGCTACTGGTATGCCGTGAGACGATGCTAAGTGCGCCGCAGTGTAATATGAATAACACCAGCAGGGAGGTGTAACTAAAGGCTCGAGCGTGACAAACTTCCAGCGATTTTACACACTCTTTCTTTTCTTTAGTCTTTTTTTTAATTAGTGGAATGCACATAGTTTTTAATTATTTTTTAATTCCTATACTTTTAATTATATTTTTAATTCAGGTGTTGCCGCCGAATTTTGGAAAGAGTACAAGTGTGCCGCAAATGAAAAACGGTTGCGAAGTACTGGTCTAGAGGATTTCTTTTGGAGACAAAATTATGATCGAATCAAAGACGGATCCCAAATACGATGAAATACAAAATCATTACATTAAGTTTTGTTTTACGGTAAGTTTTTACGGTAAGTAAAAGTTCAAAAAAAGTTAAATATACCAAGCTAAGCGTGACACTTAAAATTTGAAACCGCATCCTCAGTGGAATGAAATAAAATGCGAACGAGCACATGTGATTTATGAATGTGCCTGTTCATCTCGGGATATGTGAAATGAAAGGACGTGCCTCGTTACCAACTCATTTTTTTTTATATTTTGTATCTAGAATAGATTTATATATATAATTTAAGTGTCTTTCAACAAATAGATACAAATTTGTTCAATATAAATATCAGGTAACCAAAAAAGTTCGTACGATTTTTCTTATATAGATTGCCATGGATATTTTTTTAATTATTTATTGATAGCACTTGTTTATATACTGTCCTTTGCTTTCGTATCAATTCCTCTTTCATTTGGGTGCATACAAATTTTGCAACAATTGTTTAGTTCTTATTGTGAAATAATTTAAAATGGCCACGAACAAAACGTTAATTCGAAGTTGTTTACTCTATGAGTACAAACTTGGCACCAAAGCGGCCGAGGTGGCGCGAAAAATATGTACCGAATTCGGAGATGACGCTGTAAGTGATCGGACAGCACATTTTCCTCGGGAGATTTCAGCTTTATCGATGAAGCACGCTTCGAAAGACCGAATATCATTAACAAAGAGGATCTTAAAGAAGTTGTGGAAGCAAATTCCAGTACAACGTACTTAGAACTTGCAGAAAGGTTCAATGTGAGTGATGAAACCATTCGGTTGCACCTTCACCAGCTAGGGAAGAAGTGGTAGTTAAGCAAATGGGTCCCACGTGAATTATTAGATGATAACAAATTAAACCGCACGAACTTTTTTGGTTACCTGATATTCACACGGTAAATTCAATTCTCCTTGAAATTGAATAATATAATACGGTGTACATTGTACACGGATCCAGTGCGGATTACACATTATTTTTCATTATTTATGACATGTAATTAGATCTATTGCTAAAAAAAAATTTAAAAAAATCTGGAGGCACCAATCCGCGCTGGCCCCATCTAGTGAATTACGATCCAAATGTTAATTGAATCTTCCGGGCTACTTGGCCGAGGTCTTCTGGAATCACTTCTCTTTCTTCCAAACGTTTCGTCAACAACTGCGGTTGACATCTTCAGTGGCGACTGCGTTCACTTTCGGAGAGATGTTATCTCTTCGGCTTCTCGAGCGCAACTGAGGCTCAGTCAATGAAGGCGCCACTGAAGATGTCAACCGCAGTTGTTGACGAAACGTTTGGAAGAAAGCGAAGAGATTCCAGAAGACCTCGGCCAAGTAGCCCGGAAGATTCAATTAATATGGACACCGGCCAAGAAAGCCTACACTCCACTATACGATCCGAATGCTTCTAATGATTGCAAAGGACTTATGCCCTACACTACGACACTATAAGCTGATATCGAATCGACACTTCATAGGCACACCTAAGATATTAGCATACCTAAGATACCAGCGGAGATCTGTGTGTGCTCCGCAGTGGCAGACTGATATTGAGTTAGTTCTGCCGTCGGGCGTACAAATATGGTATATCGCATAATTATGATGTTACAATGTTTGAATACAGTCATTAAAATCCAATTTCATAATTTGATCCTAATGTAATTAAACACAATGTAATTTAATTAATAATACGCAATTAAATCGTTAATACATCAAATTAATCTATAGAACAAAATTCCTTTTTTTTATGGACGAAGGCGGCAGACGAGCATACAGTCCACCTGATGGTAAGTGGATACTGTCGCCCATAGACATCCGCGATACATGTCATCATTAGTTGTAAATAACAAACGTTGGCACCACCCCGGATGCGCTGCCTACCTTTGGAGATATAGTAAAATTGGTAAAATGGGGAGTGATAGGATGGGAATGGGCTCTGACACATCTCACTCACTATCAAAACACGTACGCACACGGAAATAAGGTAAAATGGGAAATGCAGTACATTTCAAGGTAGTCTTCTGTGAGAGAGGCGGCTGTTGAATTTCAGCGTGCACTCTCCCCCTCCCAGCAACATTATTTCTCTTGAAAGGTTGTACTTATGGTAATACTGTAATGTCATATTGTAACAATATGTTAAGTACAATAAAGAGCTACAACAACAACTGGAATTAATTTCGAATTAAGCTAATTGAAGAGAACGGTATGTCCATAAATTTTATAGTCGTCACAGCTCACAAACCCAGAGGACCAGCTCCGGCATGCCATTTAGATTGATTTTGAATTTATTGGTAAAGTGCTGGCAGCCGGATATACAGAGGCTTTCGTCTAAGATGGTCGATTTATCTTGCACCGTTCGAATCGGACTGAAAATAGAAATAAATTCTCCATTTCGAAGCGCTTTATGATTGGTTGCAGTTTAGATTTTCAATTTATCAAACTCGTTCCTGGCTGGTTTATAGATTTATTCATGATACAAAGAAGTGTGTGATTGGTGGTGTTGCGAGCCGTTATATGGCGCGAGAAGCAAACTGCTGTATTCTTTAAATTAGGTAGACGGATAAGTTCGCGGCCTTTATATAGTAAAAAATGTAAAGACTTTTTTTTGTATTACATAAATATTAATTGAACGGAATATTGTTCATTTAATTCGACTATCTTTCGTCATTTTTCTGGCAGAGCCATTATCACATCGCTTTTAAATTTTTGTTGAGCGAAAAACTGATTTAAATGGTTTGTACAAGCTTCTCTTGAATGTAACTTTATTCCATTTAGAGAATTTCGCAAAGAGCGAAATAAATGATAATCCGAAGGTGCTAGGTCTGGACTGTATGGAGGATGCATTAAAACTTCCCAGTCAAGGTTCATCAATTTTTGTTTAGTTATCAAAGATGTATGCGGTCGAGCATTGTCGTGATGGAAAACTACTGCTTGTTTCAATTTTACTAATTCCTGACAGTAGACATCAGAATTAATCGTTTAGCCATGTGGCAAAAGCTCGTAACACACAATGCCTCTCCAGTCCCACCATACACATAACATGACTTTGTTCGGAGTTAGGCCTGGCTTTGGGACTATTTGTGATGACTCACCTCACTTAGACCATCTCATCGCCTGTTACCAATCTCTTCAAAAACAGATCGATTTCATTTCGTTTCAGCAACATCTCGCATATGGAAATTGTATTCACCAAGTTTCTGTGATTTAAATCATGCGGCACCCAAACATCTAACTTTTTTTACAAAAATCAGTTTACGCACGTGATGCAAAACTGTTGAGTGGTGAATGCTAAGCTCTTCCGCAACTTGATGACTACATATGTGTCGACCTGCTTCAATTTATTCAATGATAACCACAGCGAGGAACATCATTCACATCAAAATTACCAGATCTGAATAGGCCGAACCATTCTTTTACAGTAGTATTAGATAAAGCATATTCTCCTTGTCGAAAAAATTGTAAAACATATCTAATTTTCTCCTTAATAACTTCCATTTTAAAATTGTTAAAAAATATGAAATTGATATGAATGATATGAAATTGATTCGATTGTTTTTCGATTCATGATGCTCTCTGTCGTAATTTTCGGTCTACGCTTACTACACTTCGGAAAAGCCTCACTCCATAGTTTTAATAGTCCGCTTTTACATACAAATAGTTTTAGTTTTGGGTTTATAAAATCAGTATCTTAGGTAGTCTTCATTTGTTCCAGTGTTTATTTATACCAATGCAATGCCCGTTCAGCCCGTTAGTATCCACTGTTGGACATGGGCTTTTCGTGCACATTGTCTCCTCTTGCATGAGGGATATATGGCCCTAAAACGCCACGCTGGTCAAGCTGGTTGGCGAGTCCACTTTTTTAGAGATCGTGTCGTTCCTCAGGGCTTGTGATAGCCGCTTTGTTAGTTACGATACCCTCGGGAAGAAATGGGACGGTGTTATTCTATGACACCAAACGCCCCATTTATACCAAAATTATTAAAAAAAAAATTTTGCTGAAGTGAAGACTGGTTGTATTCAGTCTTTGGAACCACTACCAACTCAGCAAACGTCGCAACATCTCACATGACCTTGACGACTCACCTGCCAGTTGTTAAACGACATCGACTTACCTGAAAAAAAAACAAAAGTCTTTTAAAAGTGAACATTAAATATTTCTATCTACTTCGGTGAAAATACACAATTTGCTCGGCCCTTCTGTAGGTTATAAGGATAAAAATATTTTCTCGCGACGGAGAAATTTAATCCGTCCTTAAATTATATCTCATATTGCTTCATAATTCTTTTGCAATGAAATGTGTGTTGCCATTTTCAATTTCCAAATTGAAGCGCCAGGAATGTGTTGGTATTATTATGATAAAATGAAATCAAGGAATTCAGATTTGGGTACAGTCATTTGTGGCATTTTAATTTTGAATAGAACGTAATAATATATAGTAGATATATACAAAATAAGAGCGATGATGGCTTTTTCTGTTCTATTTACCTATATAAGTGTTTATTATTATCATAGAGGTAATTATACATATATATGTGTAACATTGTACCTGTGTTGTTATGTATCTGTTTCTATATGTTTATTTATTTTATAATTCTTAGGAATATAATACATACTTTTCTTTCTTCATATATGGCAATAGTGCAGTGAGTACATTCTGCCAGTGTCAAATTTTCTTCGTAATAAACAGTTTCAAAGTCTAAAACGTATCCTGTCAATGTCCAGTCCCATAGGTGTAAGTCAAGAGTGGCTCAGTAAAGCGATAGTAGGTTTACTGAGGACAGAAGAGAACTCCTTGGAAGCACACGAAAAACGCAGACCCACGCTTTTATTTGATTATCACAAACACCATGCACGAAGAACAATTTGAAGTTTAATTAACTATCACTGTTAAAACACGTATCGGCTGATTCACATTTTTTACGATAATCAAACAAAAACTCAATGTCACTTCTCGAGTTCCGGCCCATAAGTTCACCAACTCTATAATGCACCCCTCTTAATTCTCTATTTGCCGAAAGGTTGACTGGTAGAGAATGCCCTAAGGCATTAAGTCCACCCTTTGTGAATTTTGTGTGTGCAATAAAGATTAATTAATTAAAAAAAATAATTAGTGCAGAATGTATTAATGTTCTAATTATGTGGATCCTAATTATAGGCCTTAAGGTATATATTCTCGACTCTCGTTCGCGAGGTTATGGTTATTCATTTTTAAACAGCTCGAATATCGTCCCTACCCAGAAACAACATCTAGAATGCATTGTGAACTGTTCTTGAATACCACATCGTGATGTCGATATTTGATGTTCACATCAAATGTTTGAACAATTTGATGTTTTCTTTTATTTTTATTCATAGGGAAGGAGGCGGACGAGCAAGCGATCCCACGTGATGGTGAGTGTTAGCGCGGCCCAAGGGCACCTGCAACACCAGTTGGTATGCGGGTGCGCCGCCGACCTTGCAAAATCCTATTCACAGCTTTCTTGAAGAACCCCATATCGTAATGGAAAGGCCTCTTGAGGCAGTTCGTTCCACAGCCTACGGGTTCGCGGTATAAAATAATTTTGGACCGAACAGTGCGCGACACTTCCGTATTGAGGAAATGCAGATGAACCGTACTTCTGTGACGGTAGGTGCGGTTGTAGAAATTCTAGGTGGGAATTGTATTGAACAATTCTTCAGGGAATTCCACATTGTACAGGCGGTAGAACATACAGAGAGACGCAACGTCTCTCCGAACGCTGAGGGGTTCTCAACCGCCCGTGAGATTGGGATCGCCGACAATTCGAACAGCATGTCGTTGGAGTCAAATAGGTCCAATTGTTATTTCGATGCACCGGCCCAGAGATGTGAGCAGTACTCCATATGGAGCCTAACCTGGGCATTGTAGAGCGTTAGGAGTTGCCCAGGGGTGAAGGACCGCTTCGCTCTGTTCAGCACACCGAGGTTTTTGGAGACCATTTTGATTTTATTTTCCAGATGACCCCTAAATTCGATTTTGCTGGATGGATTCAACACCAAGGATCCCGATACTCCCCGAGATCTTAAGAGGTATGCTCTGAAAGCGAGGTGCTACGACAAAAGGGCCTTGTTTGAACAACTTGTTTGTTTGAATTAATTTAACAATATTGTTAAATTAATATAACTAGAAAAATAAATTAGTGGATATACCATTTTAAATCTCCACAAATATGCATTTAAGTAGATATATATAAAAAGTCTAAATGTTATTATAATAAAAAAGTAAAAAAAACAACATGGACGTTAGAAAAATACACCTGAAGAAATAGAAGAGAAGAAGAGAGTGCAAAAAGTTATAATTTAGCAAAATAATTATACATAGTTTAAAATTTCGCTCGCATCCTTGTTAATATTCGCGGTCAGCAAAAAAATTCTAAACGTAAAATTCTAATAAAAATCTAGCTTTCATTAATGCCTGGAGGCATTCTCAACCAGTCAAACTTTGGGTTGAACAGAGAGGTTGATATGGGCCAGGTAGAGTTCTATGGAACAGAGAAAGTATGAGACAATAGGTACCTCAAAGGAAGATCATTACAATGTATACAATTCTTGAGAAAGAGCCGGAGCGTACAATACGCGTGCCTTTTCATAATAATCCTAATACCTGCATCCCTCCACCGGCCCAAATTGAAAATATTAAAGCCAGCAAAAATACAAAATTCGGGACCGTTTTTTGCCCATTGCGCACCTCGACACTTTTCATTATTAAGTGTTACATCGGATTATAGACGAATGCCCCATTGAATTTCGTCGGGACCCCGATTTGGTATAAAAACATCTGTATTTCATATTAAGGAGTTTCTAAAAAATGTAATATATGACTTTTATACAGAAAGAAAAGGCCATTATCTTCTTTTTATGGAATAGGTGGCAGACGAGGGGCGGGCCACATGATGGTAAGTGGTCACCGCCGCCCATGGGCACCTGCAACACCAAGGGGCTTGCGATTGCGCCTTTGCAGAATCCTGTTCACAGCTCTCTTAAAGAGCCCCATGTCGTACCGTATCGGAAATACCTCAGTTGGCAGTTCATTCTACAACTGTCGGGTTCGCGGTATAAAGTGTCTTTTTGACCGCACTGTACGCAGCGACTTTATGTCAAGGAAGTGCAGATGAACAGCACCATCGATGACCAGCGGTACGATGGTAAAAACCCGCAGGACATTTAAACGATACGATAGTCGAGTACTCAAATGGAGACCATGTACCGTGAAACTTAGCGTGGGCTACCCTCCAGCCAAGTTCTAAGGACTTGAAGAAATTCGCTGGTAAGTGGCTGGATAAGAAGAGCAGAATTGCATGTATGGTGGTAGTTCTTGGTAGTGGCATATATCCAGGCGTGGAGAGACATAAGCTCTCTGGTATAGTACAATAAGGATGTAATAACAAACAAGCAGTTTAGTAGAAAAAAACTAATTAAAAAGAAAATGACTGGAAAGAGACAGTTCAGCTGGTGGTGAGTGGATGTTATTATAGCATCCATGATATCCCCGCCGTGACGTCACCAATAACATTTAACAACCGCATTCCTAACTGTTGTTAGCACGCTCCGTTATGCGCGCGCCGATGCGTTGTTGATCAACAGAACGTTCATGCAATGGTCGTTTTTGTGCGCTTACTATACTTATAAAAATGTATTGAGTTAGATCGTTTCTCATCTCAGTTCTGTTCTCAACATTAGATGAGAACTGATCTAACATGAGAAAACAATTTATAAGTATACTAATTGCACACAAAAAATATTTCCACCAACAATAGGTCGCACTACTGTACTTTGGCACTAAATTCCACCGCACGAGCATTCTGTCAGCCACAAACATCCGCCGTGAACAGCCGCGATACGTACCAACATCAGTCCAGAATGACAAACTTTGGCCCGCACCCTGATGCGCTGCTTACCTTTTGGAGATTTAAAGGAATGGATTGGTAGGAAGGGTTGGGACAATGTGTAGGTTGGGAAATGGGATAGATTGGAATGGGAATGGGCTCGGCCATAGCTCACTCACTACCGAATAAGTTTAGAATAAATTTAACTTAGCATCCTCCATGACGAACTTACGTCGCATCACTCGATTAGACGTAGACAGTTGTAAGAACTTGGCTATTATCCCTTTGTAAGCCCTAATCACTAGAGTAATTCGGATCATAATCCACAGGGAGACCTAGTTCGGATAGGTTACTGACATCGATTTGTTTCAATGAACGTCGAGTGAAAACATAAATAATGCTGAGTAATTTGGGCCCACACTAAAATTACCTGTTCATGGAGTCCAATGCTTTCCTCTCACTTATGGTTAATTTACACAAGGAGAGTTTATCTAGCATTTCGGGCGAGATTATTCTTTGCGATTCTCGTAGGCGACCATACTACATACAATTCTCGCGTATAACTGTTCACATGGTGATAAAAACTTTATGATAACAAGAATAACAGTGATTAGATGATATAACAGTTGTTGTACTCTAGCTTTTAACGAATATTCGAGATACTTGCGTTCGAGAAACTCTCCTTCTGTAAATGAGCCATTAGACTTGGTACAATATGTATCAGACATATCTTTATAATATGATTATACTAGCTGTTGCTCGTGTCTTCGTGCGTCTGCATTTAATTGCATTTAATTGTGACCCCATACAAAATTATACACAATAAATTTAAGGCCCACAATGTTGAAAAAGGTAAAAGACGTGTTTATTTGTATTATAAATTATTTAATTGGACCATCAAATACTTTTTCCTTACAAATTTTGAGACCCCGTTTCATCCCTTTAGGGTTTGAATTGGGAGGAATCCCTTTTTAGTAAATCTTTACATCGGAAAACAAAGCTACTGTCCTATTTGTATATTTCTGGCGTCAGCGGTTTCAGTTCGGCGTTGATGAATCAGTCAGTCAGGACATTTCTTTTTGTATGTAGCAACTCGTACAGATTTAACACAGACATTTACTCGTATTTCCATCCCAAAATCTCGTCCATTATACATCCACCTTTCAACCTATGTCTATAAACTGCGAGATATACGACTCCCAAAGGCTTGCTAACACAAAATATCTATTACGCAATGATTAAAAATTTTAAAATCGCCATCACGTTTAATGGTATACCAATGTTTGTGTTCATGTAAAAAAAAAATTTGCGTAGCAAAATTAATGGTAACTTATAATTAATGGTAACTTGTAGTTAATGATAAATTGTATATAATGGTAACTTGTATATAATGGTAACTAGTAATTAATGGTAACTCGTAATCAATGGTAACTTGTAATTAATGGTAACTTGTAATTAAGTGCGCAATTTATTTTATTATGCTTATATTACGACCATTTAGGGAGTGTATTGAGACTCGTTTGGGTTCAATACTATTCTACAACGACGGTATTGTACAATTTTACTGTTGATCCAGGGACCGCGTAAAGCGTGCAAAATTCGGGTTATTCCACCCGATCCACCGATATAAAGTCCGCCGATCAGTGTCCCATGATCACCCAATGATAAATTATTTACTTGGATGAATAAAGTCTACTCGACTTTATTTACTTTTTATGTATATTTTAATAACCTACAAATTCAACATCCACAATATGAATTGAAGTGCTGCCAGTGAGGGGGAGAGTGCACGCTGCAATCCAACAGCCGCTCGGCGCACTCGACTGGCCACGTTACCCCTCTCTCACAGAAGACTACCTTGAAATGTACTGCATTTCCCACTTAATCTTATTTCCCTAATGTACGTACGTGTTTCGGTAGTGAGTGAGATGTGCCAGAGCCCATTCCTATTTCCCCAACCCTTTCTCCAAATCCAGTCCTATATCTAAAGGTAGGCAGCGCATCCGGGGGCGTGCCAACGTTTGTCATATTGGACTAATGTTGGCATGTATCACGGATGTCTATGGGCTACACTGTCCACTTACCATCAGGTGGACTGTATGCTCGTCTGCCGCCTTCGTCCATAAAAAAAAAAAAAAACGTCAATTATTGTTTGGATCGTTCAATACTGATTGTAATAAATGATTCACTATGTACTATTGAAGTATAGACGGTGGGTCAATGAACAACTAACTGAAGGAGTCTGCGTGTGAATGAGTGATTGTTCAATATGTTACCAGATAAAAAAAATGTTGCCCAGAAACACAAATAGAAGTTCGAAGCAAAAAAAAAAACATAAAACGGGCCACGCCAATATGTTTACAATAGCCTTTTAATAGAACCGAAAAATTCTCCTGAGTCTTTCAAATTTACGTTTAAGAAAAATAAATTTTAAAAACAAAATATTACTGTACTTTCCACGGTCCTGGCCAAGATTTCTCTTTGCAGAAAGAAGGTGACGACAAGCAGACACACAAGCATTCCAAAAAATGTTGTTTTGGGTACAATACCATTCGTACATTGCAATGACTTTTTCAAAAAATATTTCAATTACAGACACGACTTTGTTACTATTATATGTATACTGTATAAAAATGTTCATTATAATCAATATTAATTAAGATTAAGCGATCCATACAATTTATTTTTATTTGGCAGCTCTTCAATTCATTTTGTAGGTGTTGAATTTGTCGGTGAATAAAAGTAAAATAAAGTCGAATAGACTTTATTCACCCAGATGATTTATCAGTAGGTGATCATTGGACACTGTTCAGTGATCTTTATTCACCCAGGTGAAATCCACCCAAGTGCACAAAATGGAATAACCCCAAAACTCTTGTTAAAACAAATCAATAGCTTTCTCTTTTTTAACAACTGCATTATAAGTTCGACACATGAGCACAATAGGAATGGATTGAAATAGGAATACGTCAAAAGATATGCAATGTCTAAAATAAAATCATATCATATCGAAATATTCACCAATCAGCACTGGACTCGCGTGGAAAAGTATGACCCAGAAGTCCTATCGTGATTTTTATGAAAAAACTATTGTGACGTTATAAAAGCAGCTATTTATATTTGTTTATATAAAAACAATAGTTAATAAGCATTGTATTTAGCCGACTATTTACTTTTGTTTCATTGTATGTCTGGCTGGATGTTCTTCAAAATCTACTTCCAACCTCATTCACGTATTCCATACACAAACAAAACACAAATATGGAAATAGGGATACGCCTTGTGTGCATAGAGAAGGAGATAAGCTGTCGCGCCACTGGATGCTCATTCAATCGGAAATGCAGTTTGAAAGGCCTTGCCGATGCATTTGTGTAGTCTGCATCTGATATATGCTGATATAAATATTGACAAGAATATGCTATGTTGTAGTAGATTTATTGTAGGATTTAGGAAAGTAATAAGACTGATCGGCGTATCCGTTGTCTTCCCGATCGCTTTTTTAATAGTTTTAAAGACGCTTAAGACACGATTACGAACGCATCTATGCCGCGTGACGCTCGTCGCGTCACCCCGGGCCCGCGTTTTCTCATAGGCCTTCTTCTATGACCCGTATTTTTAGTGTGTAATGTTGTCATACTATAGTCTTAGTTCTTGCACTATTAAGTATCTGTACATAATTCTAATAATCGTGTGAACTGTTAAAACGGCCTTTTTACTTGCTGTTGCCGTGAAGGAACGCGGTAGCTGAACCCAAACGACCTAAGAGGTGGCTAACGGTGGAAACCTCGCCCCTGGCCACTCCAATATGCCTCCCATTCCCATTGCACCTACATTAAATTATGTATTCACTTAAAATTCTCTATTTTAACAATGCCGTGTGGTGTCGGCCGACTATAGAATAGCAACACCCCATGGGCGACTAAGAAATAACAAAGCGTCTACCAAAAGCCCAGAGGAACTATACCACCCCTAAAACAGTGGACTCGCCAATCCACTTGGCCAGCGTGTCGTTTTAAGGCCATACATCCCTCATGCACGACACGATGTGCATGTGGAGGCCTATGTCCTGCAGAGGATACTAAAAGGGCTGGTTGCATTTTAACGTGAGTTGACTGGTAAAGAATAAATACCATAAGACATTAAACTCTACCGCCTTTCAGCCTTTTAGTGAAATAAATGTAAACAAATGAAGAAAGTACATAATCGTCAAATGATACATCATTACAAAACGCATTTAACTATAAATACATTGTTAAGTCGTAACGTAATATTAATTTTAATTTATTTACACCCCGATAGAGGGCGTTGTGCCCTCCGTCTGGATCGCGGTGTTGAGATTCTCCGTCAAAACATGACCCCGCTGTGAATGTTAATTAATAATTATATTCTTTTGTCCTCAGCTCTGTGTTTTCATTGGAGCTTCCAATAAATACCTTGCTGAATCCTCGCCACGTTTTTGGAAACTGGACATACATGGCATTAGATGAAAAGATGGTGTTACTAGCCGATGCCATTGACTTCTTCAATCCTTGTTATACGTGAGTGCAAAGAGGCATAAAAATACAAAAAAAAAATATTTATAAAAAAATATATCATTCGTTATCAATAAATGTAGACGTTATGATTTTTATATTGGTACTTATCAAATTTGTATAAAGGAAACTCCATATCCTATTACACTCTTTCTTTCTCATTCTATTTCATCCACCCCAAGGAAGAATGGAAAGTAAATGAAAAGAGGAAACTTCTTATAACTCAACCACATCCTTCCTAATGTTTTTACTAATCCACTCCTAAATCTTCAAAGGAAGATGACACATCTGAGGATTGTCATTTCGGACAGTCGTCAACATGTATCAGAAATGTCACAGGGCGACAATATCCACTGACCACCAGGTGGACTGTCTACACATCTGCCAGCTTCTTTAAAAAAAACAGACTCCATTCTAAATACAAAAAGCTTTCAGCTTTAACAGATTTTATCGTAACTTTATAAGCCCAAGCACTAACGCCGGACAATTTGTTGGAAACCTCACAAATGGCTTCCTATTATTGAAACCTGCTGGTAATTATCGGTGATTCGACTAATCGCGCCGCATTACCCCACCGCACCGAATATTACCCCGGAACATTACGTCATATTACCCTTATTACCCTGCGAGGCAATATCACCCACCACTGTAATAATAATTGTTGCTGTGTCATTATCGCTGCACGAGTGCATGAATTTAGGGAAATTTTCAGCGGGAAATTCAGATTTCAGGAAATTGAAGGCTTATATAATATAGATATAAACTTCAGGGACTTTGATGATGTTCACAGACGACAATAAGAATGAAATGTTGCTATGCGTTTCCTTATAGGGGCTAAACGAATTAAAGATATGAGATCGATTATATTATTTGATATGTTGAAACTAATATTCTTCCATATTTGTTACAATATAGTGTTCACATGAAAATGCCGAGCAATTTTGATTTCGATTGGTTTGAAAGAAAGATCAATTTTTAAATTAACAAATTAGTTGCACATGTGTTAAAAATATTTTAGTTTCTTTAAATTTGTAACATGTCTTCTTTATTTTTCACATCTATTCATTATATTCATTCATTCAGAGTGACGAGCACTCTCCGTGTAAATCACGTAAAGTCCGTTCGATTCCAATTTGCCGTAAACAAAACCAAATCAATGAAATATCTCAACATTAAACTTTAAATCTAGGGAATACATGTACTCAAATTATGGATATGTACAGTACGGCTAGAAATATAATGCGCATAGCCACACTTCGGCAAAGGTCGTATTTCCGAGGGATAACAGCTCTATAGAATTCCGTGACAAGAAGTGCACGTATCAACAATTCAACATTTCAGTATGGCGAAGATTCCTATGCGCATTATATTTCTAGCCGTACTGCAAACAATTATCACTGAGTTTAAGACCGAATCGATTACCTCAAGCCGCCATGTTTGTTTACATTTTGAACCAATTGGACTGGAACAGACTATACCTACCCACCATTGATTTGAGTATACACACTAGATATGTTATACAAGCACTGTAGGGCAGACACGTTGCAGTGTAATAGTGTTCTATGTTCAGTAGCCCTCAAATTCTTTAATTCATATGTGTATTGAAAATAGAACTTTCTATTACGTAGGACTTAAGTTTCAAATTTGACTTTTTAATGAACCACTTCTAATCTGCTTCACATATCCCTAGAACTTGCCAACCAGGTTTCTTTGACAATAAAGTATGATGTGCCATCTAGTCTATTGCCGTATCGACGCTACTCACACATATATCAACAGCTCAAACGTAGAACCTGATTCTAAAAGCGACGTATAATGAAACATGAGCGCTCTCCTTAGTCGCCTTCGGTACATTGAGCTAACTACTCTGTGATGAAACGCGTTACACTTAGTCGATCTCGAGATAGCAGACTATTAATAGATAAAAGGCGACGTAACGGTCGTTGAAAATATAGAAAGCCAATATGAAGGAGTAAAAAGCATATCTGAAGAGGTACTTGTATCAGACTCGGTGCTGAGGACTCTCCACGAAAAGGGGTTATCTTTTACAAGGGCCAAGCGTCGATAGCTGATGTAAGTGGCCCTCTTGATTTCGCAGGTGAATGCCTCCAGCGTAAGGACATTCTTTTGAAATTAATAGAGGATAGTGGTGTTTGTTGAGTGGGCTATTTCTTTGGAAATGGGGTCAAGATCGGATCACATTACTACTAATTGGTTTAGAGGATCAAAAATACAAAACTTGTGAGTTGTCCAATCAATTTCAAGTGAAGCGTCTTCTGTAAAATCTTCAGGCAAAAGCTCAGTTAAATGTTATCAAAAATATTTGTATTTTCATTATACTTATATGACACTCTCCCCTTTCTGGGGCTGTTCTACTCCACTAGACGATGTACTTCAGTGCCGAACAGCTCTTTTGGGCTCCTTTTCCTGTGCCATCGGTGTGCAAACTCTCTGAGCCCGCGGAAGTTCGCTTCGGAGGAGACGAGGTCGCAGTAGTATGCCGGTCCCTCCTCCCGCGGTACAATCCTCTCTAGCATGCTCCGTCGATATTCATCGTATAGAGGACAGGACCATAGAACATGGTGCAAGTCCTCCTCTGCCATGCCACACTCACACTGACTACTCTCACACAGCTTCATATCATGCAGTCGCTTTCGAAAGCAGCCATGCCCAGTGAGTATCTGGGAAGTTTCATAGTCCGGTTCGACCCAACGCGACTTGAGTCGAACCGCCACGTCCGGGAAGAACCTGAACAGCTCTCTGCCCTTGCTCTCGCCAACCCACCTTTCCTGCCAGCTAGCCACTGTCTCGTTCCAAATGGCCAGTTTCCGAATGCCAGGCCAGGCCTCATCGAATTCCCCACGATGAGGCCGACACCCGAGACATCTTCCCGAATGATTTACTGCTGCTTTCACCTATGTATTTCGTGGTAAATTGGCCAGTCCAGTACGTTCAGCGGCTGTGGAATTGCAGCGTGCACCTTCCAAAAAATCTTCAGAAAAACATAAGTGTTATTGCAAAATCGCGCCATCATTATTTTAGTTCACGAGCAACGTATTGGGATTGAATTTATTGTTGCTTCTTCACTCTCAAATAAAATGGGTAAGCACCACACGCGATAGAAACTAATGAAAACAACATTACGTGAAAAATATTTCTATAAAATCATTTAAAAAGAAATCCTCAAGCTAAAACTTATATGAAAGTTTTCAGTGAAAAATAAATTTCTAGCGCACATTTAGCATTTAAACCGGGCAAGCATCCCACAAGTGTACGCTCGTGTAGGGAATATAAATTTCAAGAGGACCCAGGTCTTAAGATAAATCCTGGGACGTAGACAGGCCGACCCTCTCCGAGTGGGGCACTGAAACTTTTCAGCATATCAAATGAGTTGTTGAAATGTCGGGCTTCGCTACGATCTGGGGTTAAGCCGTATACACGGATGTTTTGGATACAAGTTTTGTGATTCTGTTTATTGTGCTCTCGACCTGCAGCGATTACATTCGCCTGATTGTATTCATGAACTATTTCAAACAGTTTATTTTCAGTTGCCGCATGACTTTATTTTTCGGATTTTCCTATAAAAAATATTTCTTGTTTCTTATAGAAATTAGTGTATTTATTTACATCATATTTTTGTTCATTTACATCTGTTAATACCATATTTGTTTCAGTTCCTAAAGAATTTCCGCTACAAATAGTTTTTTTTTTTTAAGAACGATTTAGTCCTAACAATTGTTGTATCTTTCTATAGTCGTTGTATTGTTGTATTCTACTGTTGTATATTTTAACTTCTTTGCTTTTCGTAACTATCTGCCTTAAATATACTAATACTAAACTACTAGCACTACCTATATTTCATTAGTTCTATATTCTATAAACTATTATAACCTTTTGTGACAGCATTTACTTTTCTATCTTTCCTTTAATAACATTTTATCGAGCTCTTGTAGCTATTTGCGTCTGGAAATATTTTAACCCCCAGTTACAATTCAAACTGTATTTTAAGTATTGCAATTAACTTTTAGAATATTTTCGCGTAAAATGTTTTGAAGCAAATTCACATTTTAAACACATTTTTTATCCAGAAAAATCCAGAAATTATTAAAATTAATAACACAAATAATGGCTCAAAATTATTGTATCAGATAATAACAAAAACAACATGTACAGATACATTACGATAATATTGTCCATTAGCTAATCCGGTAACATCCGAACGCGTCATCCACGTCTATGAATTACTATATCTCTAATTGCATACTTTATTACTCGTAATAAAGATATCTAAATAAAGTATCTCGATACTTTACTACTTTATTATAGACACGTGGATGACGGGTTCGGCTGTTTCCAATTATCCGATGATCAATGTTTTCGTAATATATCTGTAGTAGGTAGACCCTTCAGTGATTTCCATCTTTCGAAAGATAATCAAAATTGTATTTAAACGTGTAACAAGAAATATTAAATAAAATCATGATCAAAAAACAAACTATTTTTTTTTTTTTAATTTAAGTAAATTAATTTAGTTACTGTGTCACCATCAAGTCATCATCTAACCCAACCCACCTTTAAATTTCCTATCTTAGATCTGCTGCTCATTCAGTTGTTTTTTTTTTTTGCTCATTTAATTACTTCTCACAAGAATATATCTTAAACATTTTGGCGGGAACACGAGAAGTGAAGTTGAGTTTTAGTTTGATTATTGTAAAAATTGTGTATTAGGCATTTTGTGGTTCAATAGTGATAGCTTATTAAACTTCAAAGTGTTTTTCGTGCGTGTTTGTGGTAATCAAATAAAAGTGTGTGACTGCGTTTTTCGTGTACCTACTTCCAAAGAGTTCTCTTCTGTCGTCAATAAGCCTACTATCGCTTCAATGAGCGACTGCTGACTTACTTCGACAGATCTGGACATTGACAGCATACGTTTTAGACTTACTCCTATATTAATTTTAAGCCCCAACAAGATTTCAATAAACCGTTAAAAATAAATACAAAATTTTCCAGATCCCATTACCACGTTCGACAACCATGGCTTGCTGGAAACAAAGAATTGTATACAAAAAAATCGCAACTCACGTTCCTAATTCTCTTTCCGTTCGAGTAAAACATTTTCCCATCAGAAAGTCGTTTATGTTTTAATTAAGGGGGCGGCAAGAAAGGGGACTTGTCCGGGATTATTAGAAAACGGAATTACTTCGGAACGGCTTCTTATTTTCTGTTTACACTTTCCGAAGGCGAAAACAAGGTTCTTCAGTTAGACGCGCCTCGTGCGGACTTTGCAAAATTTGCGGCGAGATCAATTTTAGTGATGACGGCGTTTCGCTAGGATCCGAGTATTGGAGTGTTATTTCAAAATACGGACCCCTCTTTAGTTACTTTGGGAAATAATTTTGTTTATGGAGTGTAATTTTATCCCACGGTTGCCGGAAGAGGGCACCTTATCGATAAGGTCGCCTATTGTACTCTGCCATTTAAATGTACTAACAATTTGTATGCAATAAAGAGTAATTTTGAGAGTATTTTTGAAGAAACCAAAAATGTTTTTTAAACTGTTTGTAAATTTATCTAATATTTACCGAAATGTTCATACTTTTCTAACATAAAATCAAGTCAAATATATTTATTTGTGACATATAGGTCACAGAACTTGGATTTCCTTATAATATACATATATTCCGTGACGTAGGGACAACCTCTACATCCTACCCAATTGACATACAAATCACGTACTCACCATACACTATCACGAAATTATATTAAATTATAACATTATTAATTATCTATGCAAAAAATAATTAAACAACATAACATAAATAAATTAGGAATTTGCGTCTTTTTAAACGTTTTAATAGAAATTTCGTTATGAATAGACGAGACGCCGTTCTAAATTAAATAGGTACTTTTAACACTGGTATTTATAGTATAGTAAATTACTGAGAGGTGAAAATATCCAGCTGTTAAAAACAAACCAGTAAAACTACCTCATACGATCCGCATTCCATTTTCCTCATACAAATGAAATATCCACTAAATAAGTTTATGGAAACAACTGACACAAAAACCTGGTAACGTGGAAAATAAAGCCGCGTGCACAAACAAATAAAAAAATTCACCTTTGCATTGCATCAACAGACGAAAAGCCAGCTTCAATATGAGGCTTACAACGAAATGAATTCACTACACTGTGCTCTTGATACAATAGACGTAAAAACAGTAACAAGTATTGTAACATATTTGGCGTTAACACATAATATTTATGTACTCCTACTGAAGTCTTAACGTTGGTCTTAAAACCTAAACCTCCGACAAATCCGCCACGAAAATACTGCTTGAGCAGTATTTTAAAGGCAAAATAGTATTATGTACAATGGCAGTATTTTCACCGTAGAAATATTTGCGGGACACAATCCGAAATTAAGACATTCGTCAAAGAACTGACGTCACCGACATAGCTCCCATAATCGGCATGTTGAAGTGGCAATAGGCAGGTCCTATTTAGACAATGAACAATAGACAACACTTTATTCCGGACAACACAACACACAATAATTTGTAACATCAAAGAGAAACAAGATGGAAATATACACAGAATAAATGCCGCAATACAGTAGGAAGTATAATCGTGCCGATGTGTACGGCGATGCCGGAAATAAACTCAGCTGCAGTGAACAGCAGCGCTGGTTTTCAGTGGGGCCATCATGTCGCCACGGACGTCGGACAGCAGTAAGAGAAGATGATAAACAAAATAAAATAAAGAAATGGATAAACACGGCTCCTGTCTTCTTTCGTAACTGTTTTTAACATTTGTGTGTACAATAAGATAAATAAATAAATGGTCGTTAAAGGTTCCGCCACAGCACAAAACAAAACCCAGTCTGCTGCAATAATGTACCGCAGAATCGGGGGCCGATGAGGTAGAAGAGTCCTCGAATGGAGGCTACGTACTGGGAAGCGCAGTCTGGGAAATTTAAAAAATTTCGTTGGTGGTGGTTGGATGAGAGGAGAGTAAAACTGAGTATGGTATCGGGCCTTGGTAAAGGTCTATATTCATAACAGATTGGATTATGCGCGTCATATGTACTAACTGGGCGAATGAAAAATGCACCAGTGGCAAAAACCTAGCAAGGGTTACGTCAGCGATTCATGCCAAACTAAGTTATAATTTACTTAAAGAGTAATAATTTTGTTTTAATTTTGGAGTTCCTAATTACCCTATATCGTTCCTATTATCTCCGCGGAGGGATCTCAGTGATCTCAGTTACCCCAGAAGGTCAACACCTTGTCAACAAAATTTAAATTTAAATAAAAGAGTGATTGTTTAAGCATTATGATACGTTTATCTCGTAAGTAAATTACCAAAGTTTATTTGTGATATTATTTGTGTTTTTGTTCATTTCATGTAACCCCACTTTCCACTAAACTGGGTCGAACGTGAAGGGTTGACAGCCAGACACATAATATTTTAGCCCACAATAAAATTTTGAGAAAGCAAACACTCCCTCCGAGAAAAGTAGGCCATTTGTAAACCATTTTGAGCCGTTATACATCAGTACAGACACCCTTACGTGAATAAATAAAGGATCTCAGTGGTGTTCTAAGGGTTATAGCGCACTGGGACGCATTGAGGACACATGTTGCGGGTGACAGACGAATTTCATGTGGCGCATTTTGTGTTACGTAAATTTTCAGTCAAGTTACCTCGATATTTGACGACTGATTGGCGCAGTTGGTAGCGACCCTTCCTTCCGTGAAAATGGTCCCCGGTCGGGCATTCATTTGTTTAAAGTCAAATGTGTGTTTTTCAACAACCAGGACGTTTCGAGCCATAATCGATCTTATTGACCTAAAATGGATTGACGGATAACACACATGCCATAAAATTTAAATAAATATTAATAATGTATGAAAGAAAAAGTAATTCTAAATTTACTTATTAAAATTAATTAATTGAATTAAATATTTAATTAAATATTGTAAGGATTAGCTTAAAAATAAAATTTAAATATAATTTTAATAATAGTAATTAAAAATAAATTAAACCCCAAAAATTTATGTTATCCCATAAAAGTTCGAACAAAACATAAATACTAATAAATAAAGCCACACTCAATGACCCACAAGTGGGTAAAGAGACACACGCCCAGACCCAAAGCAACATTTGTCTTTAAACAAATGAACATCCGACCGTTAAACTGAACCCGGAATCATTTGCACAAAAGGTGGGGTCACTACCAACTGTGCCAATCGGTCGTCAATATGTTTATTGACTCGGAATTATAAACGGAATTACGGTTTTAGGCTTCGGTTAGATCCTGTATTTAACACACACCAAAAACAATGGCCTCACAAAAACAAATTGCGCTCTAATGCGCACTAAACCTAATACCACATAAAACATTACTTTTATTGGGTCATTACGTAAAAATATATGGTCTTTAGCGAAACGATTTAGGTGTACGGAGGATGCTTGGTAGGTTTATTTAACAACTAAATGTTACGTGCCTTTTGCCAGTTCATCAGGTAGCTGAATGATGGCATGTTTATTCTTTTCGAGGAAAATTAAAGATGAACCCTTTTACCATACCATACCATCAGCCTATGTCTCACACTGGACTGGTCATCACACTGCTGGATACCACAATCCATGAAAAAAAAGAAAGAAGACTTAACAAAAAAATATGACTTGGAAAAAAAAAATACGAGCTTAGTGGATTCTGTTGAAAAGGAAGACAATAGCAGAATTATGTCGTTTTTTAGAGGCATCGCACCGACTATTGAAAAATTTAATGATGCTGACATTGTAGAATTTCAGTATGAGGTCATAAAAACTATAAGAAACATAAGCCAAAGAACTTTATCCCCCATATTATTCACAGTCATCTCATGCCTCACGGAATTTTATTCAAAATCCAACTCCTGCGCCATATTATTTGTCACAGCCATCTGAAAATCAATATAGAGGATATCGTACTGCTACAGCATCAACTTCATCTACAAATTATAATGAAAATGAATCGAACCGAGCTCGTGAATATGAAACATTGATTGCAGGACGACCTTCGAATACAGAATCTCTTCAATCAGGCGACAGTCTAGACACATCCGACAGTCAAACAGTCAATTCCTTTCACGATTTTGATTTTTCGAAATCAACTGAGTATTACGAAAGTTTAAGCCGTTAATTCCTGATTAATGTATTATTTTTGTTAAAATTAAAGTACTTACCTATTACAAAACACGTTGAGCTACTACAAAACCTATTATTATATAATAAACAAACAAATTCGTTTACGCGTTTATACTAGGTATTTTATTCAACTATCTAATGATTATCTTATTAGTACAAAACATTCATACATACCTTATAGTAACAGCCAATCTTTCAGCAGGTGTAATAGATAGGCGCATATTAGTATCAGCATGTCTTAATTTATCATGTACCATTTCTAATAATTTACGAAAACTTTCTTGACTCATTCGAAAGAAGTTAAAAAACTTTGTTTCGTCTTTCTTCAATTCATCAATGAGTTCAATGAGTGTATGGACTACGCCATAACATTCTCTTTCTAATAAAATAGGATACACCCACATCTTCCTCTTTCTTTCTTTTTGTAGCTGCCGTTTCTTATACAAATAGTACGCTATTATAATAAGCTTTTTATTTCTACTGGACATTGTGAAACGTGTAGCCCTCCTCACTTCTTGTTTGGACCGATGAGATTATACATGACGCGAGGACGGAAGCGTCTCCGTTATTTAAACGGATCGTGTACAAGGGCAACAGTTTCGCGACGGCCCGTTACCCGTTAAAAAAACGGTCGTTAACAAGAGCCCCGAAGAGGTTTTTCCATTAAGCTACGATATGGGGTTCTTCAAGAGAGCTGTGAATAGGATTTTGCAAGGTCGGCGGCGCGCCCGCATACACCCTGGTGTTGCAGGTGTCCATGGGCGGCGGTAGCACTTACCATCACGTGGGACCGCTTGCTCGTCCGCCCACTAATCTATAAAAAAAAAAAAAAAAATAACATATTACATGTGGCTTATCAAACAATACAACTTTTGCATAAACACTTTTCTTCTAAAACTTACGCAAAATAGCGGGAATCTCCCGACTGGCGATGGCGTTGATCTTTTTTTTTTAATTAAAAATATGAAATGAAAAGAATCGACATTTTTATAAAAAAAAAACTCCAACTCGTTCATCCAAAAAGTCAAACTCCGTCATTCATTACTTGCGCTAAGACGAAGAGGTCTGACAAAGAAAATAATTAATGTTTGTAGCTATTGTCTTTGGTCTGAAATACCACCATCGTATCTAGAACCCGACTCTGCACACATTTCTAAGCGACAGCCCAAGGAGCGATGGTTCTACTCAAATGGACGTTGTATTCGCTAAAATATAACAGTTTTCTATTGTCCGACAGTATCTTTTAGTTTCAGTTCATTTGTTAGACTTTTTTCTCTTTTAAATTGTACTAATGTAGAGTGAATTAAATTTTTATGAAACCTCCTTTATCACGAAATTTGAATCGGAATATTTTTATATATTTCGACAGGGTTAACCTGCTGATTTCAAAACTACCGTCATTTTCAAAACCTTATTACCTCTACTCTTCTCAAACCAAAACCCTCTTTCTCAATGTTGCTTGCAGTGGTGGACTAACCTTGGGTTCAGAGTGGGCTACAGCCCCGGGCCCCACCCTCGAGGCGAGCTAGTATCAAAAATAAAAAGGTGTTTAATTTTGAACTTTAGTTTTGATACTTTAAAAGGGCAAAAAATTTAAATTAAAGGGCAAAAAATTAAAGGGTTTAAAACCTTAGTCCGTCACTGGTTGTCCGGAAGAAATTGCTACAAAGCAATAAGTCTGCCTGGTTGTGTTCTCTTCTTATAACACTGCTCCTTAATTTCGTCATAATGTAACATTTACACAACAGATAGTTTTATCTGTCTATCCGATCAAAAGAATGAATTTTATACCTGTTATTAAAAATAGTTGAAGATAGTTTGGATTGATTAAGTTCGTTGATAATTCGTTGTTACGAAATTATTAATTCTTTATTGTTTAGAGTCATGTAAAGCGGACTTAACGCATTATCTCGCAGTCAACCTTTGGACAATGCAGAAATGGCGCGGTAGTTACAAAAACAGTTAAGATTAAGTAAAACTGTAGTGAATAGTGACACATATTAAGTATATACCATAATCTGAATAAACATAGGTATACGTGTACATACGTGGATACATAAATGTGATAATTATCATTAGATATTTTTTATAAAATATTACAAAAATCTTTTTAAAACTAATAGGGTATCCAAATGAAGTTATTGGATTGAACTCATCAATCTCTATCAATAATTTATTCCATAAATAACCTTTTTAAGATTCTTTCTTCTAGAATTTTCTAAAAATAAAAAGATGTTATTCATTGATATAATTAAAAATCATTACGTTTAACTGTCGGACTTTAGAAGTCCGAGCAATGAATTTACGAAATGTGATAATTACATCACTAATGAGTTTAAGCCCTGTTTTTAAACATTCTGTTTACGAAAATGTTTTTTCGTCTTCATTTAACAGTCTTAATCACAATTTTAAATACGAAATAGGTAGAGAAAGTTGTGATGATACACTTTTGTAACTTAAAACATATATAAAAGTACTTAATCGGAAATATAACTTTGTAGGTCATGTGTAGGAAATTCATTGTAGGTACAGATACTATGTGAAATTCTTGTAGAATATGTTAATAAGAAAAATTATGAATTTTTAATGAAAAATGGGATTTTAATCATTCTGTTCATCATTTCATCAGTGAGGCACAATAATTTTTAAGAAGATCGTTGTTAGGTACATTTAAATCTAACATATACAATAGGTATCGGATCGGGTTATCGTCATCAAGTTAGACACGCTATTCCCAATTCTACATAATAATTTCTCCAAATATAGGCGACGTACCCGGGAGCGTAGCAACGAGAGATGTTTTTGTTATTTTGGATCGACTTTGGCATGTATCACGGATGTCCCTCGGCTATGGTATCCACTTACCTTCAGATGGAACGGTCTACTCATCTGCAACTTTCTTTTTATAAAAGAATAGGTTACTTTAAAGTCCTTACTCATAAACATACATAAACAACGCTAGTTGATGAAATTGTATGGAGACTAAGCGTGTCGTCACGGTAGTGAGCAAATTTTAATGGTAGAAAACCTGTCACTGATGAAAGGTAGATCTTCATTGACTCTGCTTACCACTTTTGTCGAAATTTTCAATTGATTATATCGCAAATAGGCATTCTTTGTTTAGTAACAACAACTTACTACACGCTATACGGGTCGGAATAGACTGAACGAGTGGCGCGAGAAGTAGGGTGCATTCGTACCAACTTTAGCCACGCAGCGATGGACAACTTATTATCTATCCCTCTATATCTGTGTCCCTACCACTACAATATATTTTCTCTAGTAAATGACTACACTAGTTGCTTACTAGTTTATATCCAGAACATTATTGTCGAGGGTTGTCATAAACGATTCACGAGGTCTAACGAGCGCGCGTAAACTGCGGCCTGGAGATAGGGTGACAACGAGAGACGAGGTAATAAGGATAATTAATAAAATATTATTATTCATACACTGAAAAAAAAAACACCAGAAAACAACTTTAAAATCACATTAAAAATTCTAATGTGAGGCTCCAATTTACGTTTTTCTCGCTTGCAAACGTCACAATCTTGTGTACGTATAGATGTTTTGTATCAAGTTTTAATTTTCTCAATACGTCCGCTAGATACGCTGCTTAAATGTCTACACAGAAAAAAATACGTGATTCAAACGTGATAACTGATAGTAGTATTTACAAATAGAAAACTTACATTACGATCTTATATATTTAGTTCAAAACTTAAAAACTGCTGTCAAAAATTATCATAACTAATTAATAAGACCCAATAAAGCGCACAACATCGCATAATTACCATAGATACATGACTTTGACTGAAGAGAAACTTTGGGATAATACTTAAAAAAAAGACTTACAAATGGTCTTACCCGTACAGGTCTAGGTCAAAAGTACAAATGAGCATTATAGTGACGAGTCGTCATAAACGATTCATGAAGCTTAACGAGCGTGCTTAAACTACGGTCTGAGGTAGGATGACAATGAGCGACGAGATAATGAGGACAATGCTGATTAATAAAACAAAAAGTCTTGTAACGAGGAAAAGGCCACGAAGTCTTGAAGTAGGAATTATAGCAGGTCTAGGTCGAAAGTAACAATAATATGCTTTTAGTTGGGTCAATAACCGTCGCAACTTTGTAATTGACTTGGTATTGGTATTGACTCGGTAATTGTGGTATTGATTGCAATTTTCAAAATATAATATCATACAGAGACAGCCTAGGAGTAGAATTCTAGATTCACATTCGTGAAGTTAACATTTCAAGAGGAAAAATAATCCTCAGTATTTTTTTTTTATTTATTTAGATATTTATATGCTCTAGCGACCATCGTTTGTCGTTGCATTTTATCATACACTAATCCCCCAAAGAACCCGCATGGTGGATAATGTTCAGAAACCTCATCATGATTGCAAAGAAAGACCTGGGGCGTTTAACCTAAACACGTGGTTGGCATGTTATGGTCATTTTTAACGGTTACAAACTGTGCTGTGTGGTTTCTCTGATTGCGAAACTAAATTCTCAGTCCATATGCTCCCACTACTAGTTTTTGTTGGAAAGGAGGCAGGCAGTTAAGCGGTATGTAGGTAAGTAGTCACCGCCGCCCATGAACACCTACAATATCAGGGGTATATAGGTAGTCTGCCGGCCTTGACTTTATTTACTGCTTTTCAACAACTTCGTGTTATAACGTAATGGAAAAACCTCGGGAGGCAGTTCATTCCACCACCTACGGATTCGTGGTATAAATGGAGTTTTAGACCGCACCTCCGTACGTGACAATTCCTCTTCGAGGAAATATGAATGCACTGCACTTCTGTGACTAGTGGTACGGCTCTGGAAACTCGAGCTTCTTTTAAGCTTCTAAGTGTAAACTACTCCTGTCTTACGCTATCATGCTCCTGAACCACCCCGTTCTCTGTCGTTAAAGTAACATCACTTCTGGTAATTACCTAACTTAACTATCTATTTTCACTATTCATTTCTCTACTTTGTTCGGTGCTCACTTTGTTTAAAATCCTACATTGTAATTATGTATTGTATGTTTGCATTGTATGCATCTAATTTATTTCTGGTATATCATGTTGAAATTATTTAAAATTGCACCACCTACCTTATTTGATATTGATATAATCTGCTCCCCTTACCACCCGAAGGTGGCCTGGAAGAGATTGCTTTGACGTTAAGGCCGTCTGTTTTACTTTTCGTCTTACTTACTATATTGACTTTTATTCAAAATATGTTGGTGTACATTAAAGAGTTTATTTATATATCTAACTACCTACAGATAATCGACCTAGATTATTGTAAAAGCATGGCGCCACTACTCGAGAAACGTGCGTCGATTATACGCCCATTTTTCGGCAATGGTTCACGTTTATGATTTCGCAGTAAACACTTGAAACGGTTAGTCGGTCTCGCCCATTATTATTAACGATATAGTTTTAACGCCCGTCGTCTATTTGTTACGATTCTTAGCACAACATACTTACTTGTAACTTTAATATACTTAGAAGCATATCAGTTTGCTTCCATTCCATATTACGGTACAAGGAAACAAATAGCCAATGATTATTGGAAAACGGGATGTTGCCCGCGATTTACTATACAAGCTTACTTATTACAAACGGCTGTAATAAGATACCATTGTGGCCCCGAAAAAGGTATTGTGACGAAGAACGAAAAAAGAATGCCATTTTTGGTAATCTATTTATTTAATTAGGTTAATTGAGAGAGACTACAAAAGAAAACAAAGTGCACCTGTTTCAAACATTTTTTTAAGAAACTCCCGGGTCCGCTGGAAGAAATCCCCGCAGGAGATAAGCCTGCCTTTTCTTTTTCTTCCTTTTTATTTATTTCATGTTATGTGTGTACAATAAATTATTGAATAAAATAAAATAGATAACTTGGTAAAATACTTTGTAAAAAATAGCAAGTCATCCAACGCACTTGACCGATTTCATAATTGCGGATGTTGGATGATCGCTTAAGTCTAAGATTTTCAACTGAAAAGTTTCAACGAAATCTTTTCGCTGGTTTTTGTGTGACGCGCGGACAAGTAAACAGATATACATTCAGTCAAACAGACAAAAACTTCTTAAAAACCATTGTTTAGTACTCGGTGTCACCTCTCTAATACATAGTAATTATTTAATCCAAAAAATATTTAATGTAGACTTTTGGCCTCGTTACTATTTTATTAAACATATAGATGTATACATTCTTGAATAAGTTTTAAACAATGAAACACCAGTTTGAAAAGTAGATAAAAATACACACAAGGAACTTTAAGAATTTTTAAATAGCTATCAAACCAGTACCAACGAGTAGTACCGGTACTAACGGGATATAATGACTTCTGTTATGTTATATAATAAAAGTTGTTATGTATATTGTTATGTTTCTATAATAAAAGATTGATGACCAATTAGGCCAGTTGGTAGTGCTCCTGCCCACTGTGTAATAGGTCCCAGGTTCGATTTTTTTATCTATATGTATAGAATAGATGGCAGACAAGCAGGCAGACCACATGATGGTAAGAAGTCATCGCCGCCTATGGACACGTGCAACACCAGGGAGCAGGCGGGTGCGCGCCGACCTCGCAGAATCATGTTCACAGCTATCTTGAAGAGCCCCATATCGTAGCGCAATGAAAAACCTCAGCGGGCAGTTCATTCCACAACTGTCGGGTTCGAGGAATTTCGATTTTCGATCGGACAATCATTTGTTTAAAGACATGTGTTTGTTAGGGTCTGGGTGCGTGTTGTGTTCGTCTTTGTGTGACTCTGGACCCACGGCACAGAGAATCCCAGTGTGAGCCATCGAGTGTGGCGTTATTTATAATTAATTTATTTATACATTTCGCAGTAAAAATCCCAATACCCCACACATGACTTAAAACTATCATTAACTCAACGTGTTGTATCGCCGCGACTTTTAAACTAACTGCCCAACAACTATTTCCTGTTGCGGATTACTTCCAACTGCTGCTAACTTCGCTACGAAACTCCGAGAAGTGCACTCGCGGCGAAATTCAAGGTGGAACACTATTAAAAGTTCCCCGAACTGTGTTGACTGATAATACCAGTTTTGAAGCTACCGTCTTTACAATTCAACAAAGAGAATATAGGGCTTCGCTTCCTTTTTCATAAATATTGTTCCTCATAAAATATAAACACAAGACGAAATAACCTGAACAATCTGAACAATCAATGTCTCTTGAAGTTTGCAAAAATCTCAACTAAGGTAAATAAGATTTATATTCGGTCCTCTGAAGTTTAAATACACCCATTCTCCTGTTAAACTCACTCTTATTAGGATCGAATTTGGGAAGTATGGTAAGAATTCTCTTGCCTCCCATCTGTCATCTCTCTATATTTAATACTTCTCCTGGTCATGTCTGTCAACTTTAAAACAGAACCACCCCACCCCTTGGGTGTCATAAAAAGGGACTAAGGGGCATCAAAGCCTCTACCACAAACCCCGAGGGACTACATCACTTCTAAAACATTGGACTCACTAACGCTTGGCCAGCGTAGTATTTAAGGCCATTATTTAATTGTTTCACTTAAGGTCGAGTTTCGCTTGGTTGGTTTATTATGCAATGAAAGACGTGTGTTCTGTTCAACAGTCTATTGGACACTACTTTACTTTAAAACATACTGATACGAACTCAACAGCCATTTAACCCATGTCCAGCAATAGACAATAAAAGAGCTGGCGGACATATCTCAGTGAATCCTAAAACTCGTATGTAATAAGTTTAATGACAGTCTTTTATGAGAGAGAGGTAACTCGGCCAGTCGGGAACTCTTAGCGGTTGTGAGATTTTAGCGTACACCTTGGTCCTCTAATATGAAAGACAATCTCATACAAGATGGACCCAATTAACGTACATCAAAATAATGTTCCTAATAAATTTATTTAATAGGTACTTCATAAACATCAAACCAAATATTCCAAAGCGACGAAATCTTATAATTTCAAGGAGGTTTATATTTATTGGCAGAGGTTCTGCGAAATCAAGACGGCTCGTCAACTGACTTGAAGGCGGGCGCTTTCAAAGGGGCCCATTCAAAGTGAGTATTACTTCGTGCTTTGTGGTTTAAAGTTTGTATTGGTCTCAATATATAATAATTTATTAATAATTATAACTTGCAAGGGTGACTTTGTCGGTTTTCTTTAAAAAAATACATTAAAGGTACTTTTTTAAAGGGCGCACATAGTATCTGATCTTAATTTATACAATATCCTGTACCTGTACAGGCGCAACGAGAGTTGAGGGCCTGAGGCAAACAACATGAGCATAGGTTTGTTCGTGTTGGTGAATATATAATTGTGGTGACAACGTAATTGCGAAGTGTAATCGAAAAACGCTCTCAGTCTCGCTTGCGCACAATAATTATATTCAGCAAAAATGGGATTGCTGTCCCGTTTTGGCTCAAATTAAGCCCGTCCTGGCTAAACTGGTGTTTTCATTGAGCAGGACTCATTCAACAGATACATGCACGACTACATACATATGTTTAAATATCATCAGATAAAATCATAACGATTAGCAAGACACATATTTCATAATTACGAATTATCCAGTATTTTTCTGGAAAGTGAAGCTTGATTCTATAAACATAATACGAGTATGTATAATCACAAGAGTATTTCAGGCCATAATTGACCACAATAGTTCAGTACAAGTTGATGCATATTACATAAGCTCCAATTTTTATTTTTCGCGCGGGTTTCCTCACTAGTCACAATGTTTATCTTCAACGACTGTTCTCCAGTACAGTCGTTTTTATTATTGACTGTGTATTATTTATTTTAAAGTGTCTAACTAGGGTTCTTGGTTAGTAAGAGTCCACGCTTTATTTGACACACTTTATTCACGTAGGTATGTCAAGATATACAATAGCGATTTAGATTTTACAAGAAAGAGCATGAATTTCACACATAGGATGTCACTGATATGATAACTAATTATTAGAAATTGACTAGAACAAGATTGAATAGAAATTTATAATCAACAGAAACTAAAAAATGCGCATGCATTCGCCGTCGGACATCGGTAGTGACTGTGCGGCGCCCGCTCGCTCCGCTCTGCGCAAGCGCCTTCTACAAGCGGCCGCGCGTACATTCCTTAAGCAAATTTAGCATCGGCCGGCGGGTTTGCTTGCGTAATTAAATTAATTGCAGTGTAGGCAAGGTTCCTACAATTTCATCTGTATAATTAATTATCTTAATAAAAAATATCGATTTACCGGTAATCATGGAGCGTCTTACCTTCTACACCATACCACCACATCAGCCTATGTCTCTCCACTACTGGATATAGACCTCTCCCAAGGACTGCCACCACACACAATCTGAACATTATGAACTACTGTCCGCGTGACTGGAGCGTGTCCTATACTATGCATGCTTCCCGATATGTGACTTTTATTCGAGGATTGGTCTACCCCATCTGCTATCGGTCCTGCCGTGCGGCAAATATGACCTGTCCCCTACCAGTTCAGCGTGTTGAACTATATCGATGACTTTATGGTAGTTCTTTGACGAATCTCTTAGTTTGGATCTTATCCCATATAGGAACTCCGAGTATAGCTCTATCCATAGCGCTTCCGTCTTTGAACTTATAGATCAGGATTAACGCCAGAAGCCACGTCAAAGGCCCTGTTACATAAAAAAAATAGAAAATTTAATAGTTTCCTACTGAAAAATCTGTATTTAATTTGACACAATCAGCAGTTTTTATTCCGGCCACGTATTGACTGATTTGAAGTGATTCTCTATAACAATAAAACACACACACATACACACGTGCTTGTACCGTAATCGTGTATAAATTTTCCAATCCACTTTACCGCCATTAATAAACACTTCTAAAAGCAAAGGGCTCACGTTCCTGTGCCCTGTAAATAAGACCACCTCGCCAGGCGTGTTAATTCTCAAATAATTGAAATTTGGAGGGAAAAATTATGTAAATTGCCGGGAAAGGAGGGGTGATAATGGCGACCCACGTGCGAATGCTGCAATTTTAAAGGGGAAATTGGCAAAATATTCGGTGTTCATTTGGCATGAAATGTGTCAAATTGTATGACTCTACAAAACTACTCAGTAAAGTATCACGTTATTCCTAAATCAAATTGCAGGAAAAACCTATGTTTAAAATAAAATAATACTAATGCCAACATAGGCATTAGTATAACTTTAAGTTATTCTTGTACATTCAAGAATATCCTACAATTTGCTGGGAAATAAAATATAAATTATGAGTCTAGAACATATTGTTTATAGGCTATCACCATTGTAGACAGGTATTAACCACTTAGCAGTACCTAATTAAATCCACTTTTTAATCCGCTAATTTAATTTAATCCGCTAATTTAATTTAATCCCTAATTTAATTTAATCCCTAATTTAATCCGCTGAAGAATCCTGTTCCCCACTTTATTTAGGCGTCGTAATTATGTCTGATTATAATAGTGTCTCTTACAATCCGGTCGAGCAAGATTAGAGGAATGCCATAATTTTGGAGCTGCGCTGCGCTTCTTAGAGGAAATTTAACGAGAGCGTGTTCCTTGATAGCTGTAATTTTTAACAAGATTTTGCAATAAATAGACTTTATTTTTTTTTATTTATTCAGAAATCATACAGACACTAACAATGTAACAATCAAACACACAAACAGACTGAGATTTTTACATTAAAGTAACAAGAAATTACTGCGCTAAAAATGAGTGAATAAACTATTACTACATAATAATTCAATACAATGTTTCCCAATCTTTATCAGCAACAAGTAGGATTTTATCGACATATCGTAAATTACAGTAAAATTAAAATTTAATATAGTAATTACAGTAAATTTAAAATTTACGACATATCATAAATTTTACACGTACTTAATAGATTTAAAATTTTATAACAGGAACATTTTATCATAGATTTGTTTCTTTTTTATGTACGAAGGCGGCAGACGAGCATACAACCCACCTGATGGGAAGTGAATACTGTCGCCCATAGACATCTGTGATACATATCAACATCAGTCCAAAATGACAAACGTTGGCACGACCCCGGATGCGCTGCCTACCTTTCTATGTAAAAAAGAAAAAATATTGGACATATTCTACGTAACTAGAAATAGTGCCAGTGTTAGAGGCTCGCAAATTTTCCCATGAATGAAAGTCATGGGAATGTAAACAAAAAAATAAGAAGCTACGCGAATTTTCCCATGACTTTCAGCCATGGGAATGTAAACAAACAAATAAGAAGCTACAAAATATTGCTAAGGGAAATTTTCAAAGGTTTCTAGAAATATCAAAACTAAACCACTTGATTTTACGTTTTAATTTTTTTCTAGAAACTTCCTGCCCTTACAGGAACAATCTTGTCCGGTGAGTCATTAACGCTAAAGCCGGCGCTGGCTATAAATATGGGATCCTACAAATATATGAGAAGACTCAGTAAAAAGTAAACTGGACAGGAATAATATATTTTGACTGTTAAATCTTTACCAATGATTTGGAAAAGCAGCCGGCCCTGCAGAATGATTATCTATAATTTCTTCACCGGCAAACTAGAGATTATACAATACAAGTGCACTTTTAAAAACAAGTACCAATGTTTAAATAACCGATTCAATCTCTTAAATAAAGATCAATTTATATGTTTGTCGCGTCAATCTCCGGTTCTATTAAGCCAATTTGTATAGCGTGTTTATCCGTGAAGATTATAGAGGAATTTTATCAAAATTCGTTAAGTAATTTGAAAATAAGGTACTAATTTGTCATGAAATCGGATTACTAGTTAATTATTTATGTTGCCGTATTTGAAAACGACTAAATTTTGATATTCTTTATGTTATATAATTTAAAGAAATATGTATATTATTTTTAAATAGCAAAAATTGTTTATATAAATTAATCTCTTTAGTTTTGCACTACACTCTGTGTTGGACAATAAATGCAATACGTTAATCGTGATTTGTAATTTAGCATTATACTGCATGTCTGATTAAATGATGTAAGCAAGTTCGTATTTTTATATTTTCTATTTATTTCCTGAATTTATATCCTTAAACGTTATTAAGTCATCCAAAATTCTATGAAAGTTGTAGAACAATCTTTATCTATGCACAGAATTTTGCAAAATTGTTCTAAGATACTTTGAACACGTTCCAGGGTTAGCTACAACGATATTTTTTAAAAAATCCTAAGGTGTGGCAAGGTACTTAAAACATAAGGTAGGTACATAGAACACTTTTGCAAAATTAAATATTCACACATTTCAAATTAGTATGAACCATATTTTTTTATAGCATTACCTACATTAAATTAAAGAATCATAATATTTCCGTTTCTACAAATAGTTGAGTACTAAAATAATAAGTATGCCACAATTAAAGAAAAAACTACAGCTAAACCATGACGCTAGTTTTCTTGAAATTGGCTTATTGTGTGTTGATACACTAACGCAGAACACCGTCCAAATAATTAATGAAATGATAAGAAACGGGTTTGTACTTGAGTTAAGAAATTAGTTTCGAAACGGGCGAGGCTGCGAGAAAAATAACTTCTAAGAGAATATATATTTTTAACAATTTAATTAAACTTTATAATAGTCCTTAAAATTTTCCCTAGGCACTATCTAAACACAAACTAATTTACCGATTGCGTTCGTCCATTCGTCATTTATAAAGCGCTGATAAATGTTCACAAGACTATCCACGAGGCGCACCTGTAAACGTCACAGCACATAAATGAACCAGTAATTCATCTTAACACAAGGGTTTGAAATGCGACACAACATAATATCATACAAGCGTACCACTTCGATGTTGGTATTAACATCAAAGCAAAAAATTCTGCGTCCGTTTTTGTATGGACCACATTAAAGCGATAAGTCGCCCATCCGTTACTTACTTATAAACCGATAAAATGTGTTTTTTACAAAATACTTAGTTATCTAGTTTATTTTTATATTTTAGATTTCTATTTTAAGCTCTTAGAACTCAACAAACAATTCCTGTAATTATTATTTAATAATTAATATTTACCGGTTAAAAATTTCACAACATATCTCGAGGAAACGTCAATAAAACTTGTAAATTAGGTAAATTCAATATTGTAAATTGCGGAAATACGCGCAAGCCCATACTGGCGGATTGCTATTGTTTCGCTATTAACAATGTGTGACGCGAGCGTACACAGACGCGCATGTGTGCGTTGGAGTCGGGTAGTTTGTACGGAGTGCAGTAACTGATAAGTAAGCTGTGCTGGAATCATATCAGATTTTATTCTTGCCCCACTGTTTACTCCATCTCATGTGGCACACAATAATGTAATGGAAGACCTACACTGCTCGCTACAAAGCGCCCCTTGATTAATGGAGCTAGAGGAGCGATCGATCGATAAGACAATTTGCGATCGGTCGCTGAAAGCCGATAATTGTAACAAACAGGCAATATGTCTTAATTTACAAATGACATAACACGTTACTTGTATAGAAACCATATTTGTTAAACATACTTGAAAATACAAATAAAAGCTAACCTATTTTTACCAAACTCTATAATAGCAACACTCATGTAATAAAGTTTTACGCAAATGAAATCATTCATTCGTTCATAAAAATATGTCCTAAATATTTTTAACCTGACATTGTGCTTAATTATATCGTGTATGCATTTCACCCATTGTGTATAATATTCATTGACATATTCATAATATTTATAAAAAAAAAATATTCATTGACAACATAAAAAACATTTTTATTTTTTACAATTCCAATTTACCGGTAAACATTCAAGAATTCAAGCAAAAATCGTACATATATTGGCGCCAATGTTTATTACTATACTATTTTCTTATTCAACTACTGACCCAACAGTTGCCCCAGCGACAATGGATGGCGAGGTCCATTGACGGGGAATTATGCAAACCCTCGCCCCAAGGCCTATTAACATTCTGATGAAGACGAGGCATTATGCGTGGACTCGATAAAGCACCGTCTAGGTTTGCTTTGTATGGCAAATATAAGCGGAGGGGAACAGATTATATTCATAAGTAGATATGCTTCTTGTTGTGATGCCAATTGATACTTTATTTTCCTATCTAATCGAAAATGACCAATCAAATAACTTTTGACCCATACAATACTAAAGAATATATTAACATATCAAAGGTCCTTCTGACCACCTTCTCACCACCATTGATCCAATTAGCAAAATGCATTAGATAACAAAAATAATAACGGGATAGCTTTGGAAACTTATTGCCAACACTTGCAGAGTCAATACCTAAGTCATTTCTTCTTATATTTACAATCTTTTCGCTGTATAGCGATTTAGATGATATGCAGAATCTTTAGGAGACATTGTATATTTGCTATATTTAGATGATTTTATTATTATAGTTTAAAAATAAGTTACGTAATATTAATGATATTAAGATGCTTATAGTTGCAACAATGTTGTTCGATATAACCCAATTATAGCACTAAAATATCACACGTGGAGCTATAGGTATATTATAAATAGGTATATATAAATAATAATCATTTGCATTATAAATGATTATTTATTATTTAAATATCCCCAACCCTGCCTCTATAAACGAATATATACTTACTACCTATCTGTTATATTTGTATGTCTCGAGTTTGCTATTTACTTAATTATCCAATTACCTATGTCAGTGTTGTGTTCACATTAAATTGTGCATATATTAGAATGTAATACTTTAATATTAATTTACTTGAATCCGATGTATATGTGTAACCGATGTATATGTGTAACCGGTGTATATGTGTAACACTGGTGTACCATACAAATAAATAAACATAGGACCTTTTCTAAATTTTACCAGCTCTTTTTTATTTAATTTTTTCACAAATTCACAAAAATTGCACGGCAATTTGTCGGCAGAAAACGGGCTCATTAACATTTGTTTAGTACTTATAATAAGTAAGTATACTAGATACTACTATTCTATAACACTGACTACGTGAAGTCGACCCCAGGCGCCAGCAACGATCGAGCCCAGTACGCTACACGCAACTTTAGCACTCAGGTTAGATTATAACTCGAGTTACGTTAGTGATAGCGGAGAAAATCGCCATTTAAGTGAAAATCAGTAGTTAAATACACAACAGTGAATCTATATCAAATGTTTTTCGAGAACAGATATCCCATAGCAATCACGTAGCATAATGTGTAGAAAAAAAAAACCAATAAACCAACCGCAAACATGAAAAGTAAATCTAAGAGTATTCCTGGAAGTAGTTATTGGAAAAGGATAAAATGACAGCATCTCTCTAATTTTATATCAAGAATTTTCCTCGATCCAAATTCAACAGAGCCGAACGATCAATAGAAATGAAATTTAATTCCAAGAGGCGCGAGTACATCATTTAATATAAACTGCGTACCGCAAAATTAAACGAGAGACGAAGAACAAACAAAATTTTTATTCAAACTCGCCGCCTAACAAAAGAAATTGAACGGTCCGCTGAAATCCCTCTAAATCCTCCCACTCAGCAGACAAAACGAAAAAACATAAATTTGAATAAAAACACATACATTTTTGGAGTGTTCGTTTGATTTTTTATGCGCAAACATGCCTTGGATTCCATTTTGGCATTTAAGCTCGCACTCTCGTACTGGCAATGGTCCAAAACACGTCTCAGATAGGTATTTTTTGGTGGTGGTGCAATTGCGAAACGTAAAACTAGTTTAACGGTTGACTGTTGACTGTGCGGTGTATTATTTATTTTCGAAATCTAGCCTGTTCTACACGTAGTAAGTTTGCTTCAACGTACTGCAAAAGATCCATAATGATGATTTGGATAAGAATAGTTGGTTGAGATGACAAAGGAGAATAGAATATAGCCAAAAATAGCATGGACTAAATATGCAGCAAATCATTATTCTTGACAAAACAACTTATTTTCGATTAACTAAAGCAAGTTTTTTTTTTTATAGAGAAGAGGGCGGACGAGCAACGTGATGGTAAGTGTTAGCGCCGCCCATGGACACCTGCAACACCAGAGGGTATGCGGGCGCGCCGCCGACCTTGCACAATCCTATTCACAGCTCTCTTGAAGAACCCCATAATGTAGCATAACGGAAAGACCTCTTGAGGCAGTTCGTTCCACAGCCTACGGGTTCGTGTTATAAAATAATTTTTGGACCGAACAGTGCGCGACACCTCCGTATCGAGGAAATGCGGATGGACCGCACTACTTAAACTGAATCTTCGTACGCTTAAATATGAAAAAAGACGATGTATACAATATTTAGAAATAGAAAAATGACAATAGCTGACGACAATAAAATGTAATAATAAAACTATAAATTGTTTTATCAGCACACATTCGAGCCATATGCAATAAGATCAACAAATTTGTATACGCAAAATTTGCTGGAAAATGTACAGTAGCGCTGTACATTTATCAGTAATTTTGCATGCCATGTGGCTATGTGGCTTCAACTCTTCGTTATGGCATTATTCTGTGGGAGAATTCAAAAGGTGAATACGTCATGGCTAACCACTGTTTAAAAATATTAAAAAATACTCTGCTTGCCGTGCCTATTATATGTGAGGTATCAAGCTTTGTAAAAAATTTTAGAACTTTACACTTTAAAACAAATTCGTGGGTAAACAAAGTGTTCTATGCAAGTGTGTAATAACTGTTATATTATGATGATTCGCATATTTAACCATCTTGCACTAAAACCGCTTAACCGCTTAAAGAGATGCACTTTGTAATGTTCAAACGAAAATTAAAACTACCATATGACTAATTGACAAATGCTTTCATTCAGTAAAGGAATATTTAAATACAAGGGTGAAATAATATTGATAATTCCTATAATGATTATAATAAATATATTTATATGACATAAACTATAGACACATATATATATATATATTTATATATTGTATTAGTGTACCTAGGTATTATATGTGTATTATATTATATGTACTGTTAGTAGTCATTTTTAATGATTGCACGATGCACCGCCCTACATATTTCTATTTAGCCAAAGGTTCACTGGCATAGAATGCCACTAGGCATAAGTTCGCCGTTTGTACAATGTTTCTTTGTCCACTAAAGTTTAAATAAATAAAAAGAAATACAACAAAATAAAACAACAAAAAGTATTTTTAGAGACTTAGACATTTAGTTTTATTAATTGGAATGACATTTCCTCATGGTAGTCGACCTTTTTTGTGATTTAAATGCGAGTAGCGCAATTTCATCAAAACCTTTCGATGATCCTACATGACATATAAGAAGCCGTTCTCCCTTTACCATCGGCTCCGTTGAGGTGGAACCAGTAGTGTCATCAGTCCAGGTCTTTGAGCCTGTGTGGTTTGCATTGAGCCAAGTTTCATCAATAAAAATGACATTTGTCCAGTCTTCCATATTTTATGCTTGTCGAAAAAATTTGCAGCGTGCAAGAGCAATGCGGATTAAGATCAATTAAAATCTTTCGCTTGTCGGATTTTTTATACGAGAAGCCAATTGTTTTTAGTGTCGTTAATAATGATTTTTGGCCACGGAACAGACCACTATCAAGCACAGAGATTACTAATTTTCTCAATGTTGGAATTTCTTTCCGCATAATAGTAAATAATAAGAACAGAAAGAAGATGTCTATTCGCCATCATTATATGACTATTCATATATATGAAAGCGAATAGCGTCATTGTCAAAGCTATCAACTGTTATCATGGGACACGGTCGTCATTTTTCCATGGCGTAGAAGGCTCATTCGTCTCCATGCCGCTACTGCCGTAGACTTTGGTGCTCATTTTAGACACAGTTGGAGCACCGATATTAAGAGCTGCCGCAACACGCTCATGCACTTGCAACATAAGGAGTTTAAACTGGTTTAAGCTGGCCGCCATTGTGATTTTCTCGTTCAAAGTATTCACGAAGTCCTACCACGAATTCCCTTGTCTGCCTTTTCAGCATCTTTCTGTAAATGTACTTTTAAGGAGGACAAGTACTCTACTCGGCTTTAGAAACGCAAATACTACACAGATATAGAACATGTGAAAAGACACTGCGATCAGAAATGCACTGACTAAGCAAGGGCGTATCGTTGCCAGTGACAGACAAAGAAAACCAACATGGCGGCGATGAACTCAGTAGGTAATTTGAAAGGTTGGTATCGTACTTAACAAAAACATCTCAAAAGTGCATTTAATGTAAAACTGATATTCGGATATGAGTACTGTTAATACTTATCTTGAAGCCAACTGGAATAGTCCGCTTCATCTATATAACTTGAAGCTTCATTACTATAAACTCGACACACTATAAAATTGTGAACACCACTTGATTTATACAGATTACGATGTAACACGCCTTTCCACTCAAGATTAAAATGTTTTGAATTCGGTCCGAAATTTGAACTCGGTTTCAAGGCATTTGAGTGCTCTAATAATTCTAGATAATAATATCTAGGCATCCCGGGAATTCCCCAAAGACTTGATGAGAATTATAGTTTAATTTGTGAGGGATTTCATCTCACTTTAGCTTACGCCAAAACTAAGCCCTACTGCTGAGTGAATTCTATTCTAATATCTCTAGTGTACCCCAAGGTTCCAATCTCAGACCTTTGCTTGTTATTCGACTGGCCCCAACCGAGAAACTAATTAGAAATGTACTCGTATTTTAAAAAGGCGATGTATAAAAAAGTAAACAAAATATTTCAGTAGAAGTTCATTGAGGGTGGAATTCCTCCAAAACTAATTTACATAAATTTTTAAAGTGGAAAAAAATTCTAATTATCTTTTAATTAACTTAATTTTCACACAAACATTTGAAGGTACGACTTCTTTGTAACGGAGTGGAGTAGGTATCGAATAAAAACGTGAAACAAAGAACAACCTGAAACAAAGGTTCATTAGGGGCGTCAGCAAGGGGCGTTGCTGAAATTTGGAAGAAAATACTTTCTTTTACCCGCCATTGTTTGTAAGAGTGCTCGCTAAAATTTATCGGTACGATGTAATAAACATAAAATTCAATTTAGGTTTATAAATTCAAGACGCTCTAATGTTGTACATTGGAAAGCGAATGTTAATTATTTTCATAGTGGGTGATGAACTACGCTATGAACAGTTATTGGTTTATACTATCAAAATACTTAGCGGTGAGTTGCGTTTACAGAAGTGTAAACATGAACATGAACTTGTAAACACGACTAACAAATACAACAAACAAATAGGAATTTGCAAGGTCGGCGGCGCGCCCGCACACCCTCTGGTGTTGCAGGTGTCCATGGGCGGCGATAACACTCACCATCACGTGGTACCGCTAGCTCGTCTGCCCACTTGTCTATAAAAAAAATGGTTCATTGACAGAAACATGGGGTGTATTACAGTTTATATTAAGAGCATATTTTTATACAAGATATAATCATTTATTGACATCTTACATATGCCAAACCACTCTGGCAACATTGTATACAAATGAGAATTCACCTTTTTTATAGAAATAAGGTGGCAAACGAGCATACAGTCCACCCGGTGGTAAGTGGATACTGTCGCCCATAGACATGCGCGATACATGCCAACATTAGTCCAAAAAGGATAAACTTTGACACGCCCCCGGATGCGCTCTATACCTTTGTTGATGAAAGAATGGATTTGAAGATAGGGTTGGGGATATGGGAAGAGATAAAATGGGAACGGACTCTGTTATATCCCACTGACTACCGAAACAAGTACGTACATTGGGGAATATGATAAATGCAGTACATTTCAAGGTAGTATTCTGTGAGAGAGGGGTAGCGAGGCCAGTCGAGTGCACCCAGCGGCTGTTGGATTGTAGCGTGCACTCTCCCCCTCCAAAACCTTCATATTTAACTCTTGGAAAATGTCCTTATGACACTATTATTAACAATTTGACACTTAGCTCTGTAAATGTTGAATTGTTAAAATTAATAAACGAAATCTATGAAAATGGCCGAATGAAATATGTGAATTGTTCAAACAGTTATTTCATAACCAGCAACAAAACAAACTAATTTTAAAACTAATAGCATTTATAAAATTATTGACTACTGATAAAATAAACACAATTTTCTTAATACCTATGGATCACATGGAAATAAGTACAATTATTAAGGGCCTTTCTAACCACCTTCTTCTGACCACGTATCAGACAGTTAATTATACGTTATCAGAAAGGCAGTATCAGCTAAATTTAATTGGCAGATAATTTACCTTACCGGTTACTTTGTCAAGAGGTAATGAGAAAGGCCCTCTGTCTATAATCTCTTCCACAACTATTTCAATATCGTCTATACTTCAAAGTTACCAAGTCTGGTTGAAATCAATACAGTTTATATCTTAGCCACTTCAAATTGTCGCATTCAAATTTACAATGCTGATTGCCATCGAATTTTTTTTCCAAACTTGTTTTTGTTTTTTTATCATGCTAAACCGTTCTATTCAATTTGCACGCGTATCGATGCTGTGCAATGCAAAGTTCATGGAATCGACAAAATCGAGTGGATAGTTGAGAAACCTACCATTTATTTGATTGGAATTCGTTTTAACCAGTCAAAGTGTTCATATTTATTAACGCGGATGAAATGTTTTCATATTTTCAAATTAAATTCGAGGATCATTTGGAGTGGTTTTCGTTTGCGGAAGTTGTTTTTGATTAATTTCGTTTTGATATCGAACTGAATAATTATTTAATTTATTAAAATTTTAGCATATTTGCATTAACAGAGTAAAAAGACCACATCGTTCATAACTATGACGTTTCATAGACATGGCGTATTTTTGAAATTATTATAATTTCGAACTCGCAAATACGAGTATAATCCAAGAAAAGCATAATGTTGTTTTCTAATTCTTTCTACGCATAATTCTCCCGCACATTCACATACAGACATACTTACATAAAACACGCACAACGCACATATTATACGCAATAATTACCACCTGAATAAACTGTTTTCTTAAATAACTGCAACATAGTACTAAGAATAGATGTAAAGGAAGCCGCTGACAGCTGTCAAACAGATTATTCTAGTACAGATGTCAGCACACATTGTCCTTATGGATACCTACTGGTAAATTTAATGTTTTTGTGAACTACATTATAAGTGACAATTACCGTATCGAATATATGTGAATGTCTTAAATAAATATACCTACTCAGTACAAGTACTCGGTAGGTACTCAGCTACGGAAATTTTTACACGCAATTCGGTGCTATCGTCGTCACCAAAAATATCAGTATCTTTTCATGTAGGACAACAGAGGAATTAGTATAATAATGTTAAGTAAAAACCAGAGCCAAACCCCATACCCCGTCTCGTTTTGAAACCTGATAAACGTTAGCGATACTTTGCATGTCTAACGGTGGATATTGAGAGGGCTACTTACGGAAATTAATATATAAAATTTAAATATTAGTTTGTTTACCATCACTAATAATAATTGTTATGTAAACGGGTTACTCGCGATTCATTATTTATCTATTATAGCGATTAAAATTAAAATATCGCGAGGATGGACTTAAGTTGGCACGTACATGGGACCGAGTGATTGAACTTTGCATACCCAGAAAAGTAGACGCCTTTTCAAATTCGCGTGTATGTGTGTTAATATCGTTAGTACAGTATCCAAGGAATTTAATCAACAAAAAACAAGTTCGGTGTGGGCAGGTGAATCCAAAGCGAAGACGACAGAGGGTAGACAGATTTATCTGTCAATAGCAACACCTTCACCCGCCTTCGCAGTCTCGCCGCGACCGCGGTTCATGAAACTGGGTCGAAATATCGACCTATAATCTATACATATCTATACATAAAATCTATACACATACATATAATAAAAATGTAACTGATCGCTGTCTGTACATGGAAGATATATGAGAAAAACTATTATTGGGGGCCGTTATCAACGCAATAGAACCCAAAACAATGATTGTTAGAATTTTTGTCTGTTTGTCTGTTTATCTGTTTGTCTGTGCGTTTGTGCGCGCTAATCTTAGAAACGGCTTAACCGATTTGGGTGCGGTTTTCACTAATGTATTGTGGTAAGCTTCACTTAAAATTTAGTGTTTATTTTATTTCCATCAGTTCATAAATAAAAAAGTCATATCAATTTAAAGAATCACGTCCGATAAAGACGTTGTTTATAAAGTCTACGCGGACGAAGTCGTGGGTAACAGCTAGTAAATAATAAATCATGAGTAACCTGTTCACATAACAATTATTATGTTCAACCACGATAACAAAATTTGAAAATCATACAGCACTAATAAGCCTAAAAAGTATATTTTTCATGTTTTCTTCTGTAGGTGAATTGTAAATTTTTTCTACAAATCAATTCCTAAACCAGAAAAGCCCCCATTTTATATTCTCCCGTAGGCGCTATGGCGCTGTCTATGCTTCAAATATTAAACAGTAAAAACCATTAAAATAAATGCAGCTGAAGTTGGTGCAACAACAAACAGTTTTGTATTCCTATTCCATTTGAAAACACTTTCTCGCAAAAAAATAAGTTCCGTGATGGAAAATACGATGTTTCAAGGCATTATGCTGATAGTAGCGCAGCGCGACACGTGTCGTCGAGCGTTGCGGTGCCGGCCGCGCGTCGAGGACCCGTTGTTCTAAGTACAAGTCGTGGACTCGCTTGCCGTCAGTACATTTGAATTTTAATACGACAACACATATAATTTACCACTTATTACTCAATGAAAACATTTACTTAAAGTATATAAATTTAGAAAGGCAAGTAGCAGAGTAAGTCGTAAACCAACGCGTGTCGGACGCGTGAACGCGCCGCAACGTAAGACGCATTGCTGACTCAGGACACATGTATGGGCAGCGAATATTTGATATTTTCGCGATGCAAAGCTTGACGCGCCACTTCGCGCCGCCTAACAGTAGAGGATATGGGGTAAAAGTAGCGAGAAAGACGAAGTAAAGAATAGTTAAAATTGTTTAAATGAAACAAAAGTTACGTTGACTGCATATTATATGTAAAATAATTATAGTCATGTAAGAGGCCACCATACGAGCGGAGATCCAAAAGTTTCGGACCTAACAAAGAAAAAGGACACTCAAATTCATGAAACTATTTTTATTTTTCAATATAGTCTCCGTCTATTAAAGTCTATTTGAACACACTTTTCGGGTTGTTTAATTATCATTTCTATCGCAGTATAAAAATAGTCACATGTTTTGTCTTCAAAATGGGCCAAAACCGCAGCCAGTCACTTCATCATCAGTGGAAAATCTTCTACCTCTTAAGTCTGCCTTATGTTTTGAGAACAAACAGTAATCATTGGAAGCCAGGTCGGGATGGCGAATTTCCGTGGAGCCACACTTTGAAACAGCAGCTGTGGCAACTACCACGGCGTGGACGGGTGCATTGTCATCGAGAAGCCGCACACCTTTGCTTAGTTTTCCAAGACGTTTCTACTTGATTGTTTCTCGTAATTGCTCCATAAGGTTAGCACAATAGCTTCCAGTTACAGTAGTATTGCGTTATTTCATGTCTATAAGCAATATTCCTTGACAATCCCACAATATCGAAGCCATAATCTTTTTGGTGGACTGAGTCACCTTTGCTTTTCTAGGCGGTGCTTCACCAGAACGACGCCACTCCATCGACTCCCTTTTGAAACTAGGGTCATGTAAAGAACCACAGTTTCATCCTCAGTAACAATTGACTCCAAAAATGGTTTTCGTTTCTCTGAAAAGCCTCCCAAAGTTCCTTAGAGCACGCTATTCGTTCACTTCGCTGCACACTTGAAAGAAGTTTGTCACCCACTGACTTTATTCATATAAAGATGTTCATGAAGTATCCTAACGACTGTAGTTTTTGAAAGCCTTGTCCTTGCTGCTATTTCTTTCGACTTTAGACGTCGGTCGCTCAGAACTTCTTCTTCCACTCATTTGATGTTGTTTGGAGTGAGTGCCTCAACATGTCGACCGAAACGAGGTTCGTTATCGATGGACTCTCGCCCTAAACTAAATTGCTTACACCAATCTTTGACAGTGGATAATGATGGACAAAAATCCCCGTGCACACTGTCAAATCTTTGTTTAGATATCGGTCAGGCTAATACCTTCCTTTGTAAAGAACTTAATCACGGAACGATATTCCAGTTTGAACATTTTAAATATTTTGCGACTTCCTGTTGTTCTAAGAGTCGAGGAATCAACACTAACGAGGGTTGAACTCTAAAAAATATACACGAATTAGTAGGATAGATGACAATTACAATGACGTATAATTTGTTTTTATTAGACATCTAGAAATATGTCAGGCCAGAAACTTTTGGACTTCACTGGTGGATGTGAATTATAGTATAATTATGATCATGTTTGTATGAAATGAAAATGTATGAAGTGTCGTTGGACCTAATAAAATAAAATATGAATAATAATTATTATAGGTATAGTTTTTAGTTTAATTAATCTGCTACCATAAGCGCCGATGAACTATGCCACCTCTAAAAGAATAAAATCGCCAACCTGCTTGGCCAGCGTGGTGTTTTAAGGTCACACATCCCTCATACACATGTCAGTATGCACGAGGAGGCCCATGTACAACAGTGGACTATAAAAAGGCCGGTTACGGTATAATATTGTATTTTATTTTTATATTTTTCCTTTATTAAAGAATAAAAAGTTTCTTACAAAATACTTAGATAAAGAAAATTTCTTTATAATAAGACCTAAAATTAAATTTATCGAACTTATTTTGGATTTGGTAGTAATTTTTATTCTATTGCCATATACACTTTTCTCCCCATCCCACCTAGATCCATTCCCAGGAGGGGTATTGAAATATCGAAATACTCCTCGTCCCGTTAACTTCTTTCTATAAAAAAACTGTCCAGGGGAATTTATTTTAGTCTCACCAGGGGAATTTCAAACCCCGAGTGCGGACCACTAAGTTTCTACTTACGAGTAAGTACGGATGAACCTTAATATACTGAGAACCTATTTTACGATCTCTGAGTAAATATTCTGAATAAGCTAACCGACAATTAAAATGGCCGGTAATTGTAGCATCACATTTCACCAAGTCCGATAATCGCTAATCGGTGAAATCTACCAAGATACTCGGCCGTCTTAATTGCCGATTAGTGATAACTGTTAAGTAACAAATCGTAACTTTCCTTGTAGGTCGTGAAATAGGCTCTCTACTCAAATATATATGAAAAACTAATATAAATGAAAAGAAACTAATAAATAACTTAAGCATCATTTAATTTATTTATATACGTTTCATCGTACCTCCCAACGTACCTCTTTTCAACCCAAATGCTGTCTGGTAGAGAATGTGTCCAGGCATTAAGTTCGCCTTTTGTACTTAAGATTGAATGCCGTAAAGTTTTTTAAATAAAATAAATATAATTGAAGAGACAGTCACTTATTTTCTTAAGAATTTCCTACCAGCAAAACTATAGTATAAACAAAGACAATTTAAACTAACTTCTAAGATTACTTAAATGTTACACTTTTAAACTGCAAACCCCACAAGACCACATTTCTAAACCACACAATAGGGTTGTCAAAGGTTAAACGAGGTCAACTATGAAGCTGTAGATTGTGAACAACAGTGGGTTCGACGTCACTCCATTTATTACAGCGGCGCTTGCCACAACGCATTTATATCTTGGAAGCGATGAAGCTACATCGAGCGATACTTGGGACTTGGCCATTTGTTTCATTGAAATATACTTCAGTTTTACTCAAGTTTAGTTTTATACTTACAATTGTTAATTAATTTATCCACATATTTCGTAGGTGAATCAACGAACCTTTATTAATGTTATATCGTGTAAGTATGCTCGTATGTCGGAGGGAAATCACGACATCAGGTATTTTGCAGTCTCTAAGGATATCACGAAATCACAGATGATGACAAATATTACAATTGATTACCTCATCATACTAAAACATGTTGTAATTTGACAAAACTGTATATGTTTAGAATTATATAGGATATACTACATTGTTTCTATTAAAATGTAATAAGTAATCAGAAGGCGAGGTTGGGAATTTATTATTTGACTCGCGGAAATCTTTCCCACCCAAAAACGATTTGGCCCGTTTGGATTTGGTACTTATTTTTCTAAACAACGCGAAATTCCTTCTTGCCCAGAAATAAGTTTTCTCAGTACCATTTTGTTGCATTTTTCTCAGAACCAGGTGTGACGACATTCTCACTTGAGATTTCGTGATTTCATTTAATTTTATCTTCAAAATCTACACGTATAAAGTAGCTGTTACCCTCAGCTTCGCTGATATAAAATTGGCCCGAAGGTTTGACATGGGGAAAAAAAAAATTGTATATCCGCGATATTTTCGGTCCCGTCCACCAATAATGTATGTAGTAATGACATGATCTCTTTAAGTAAAACATTTGTAGGTTGTCTCGATTATCTGTCCATTCGGAGTTATACAGTCCTGAGTGTAGGTATTTACATGTTACCCCGATGTCCATATTTCATCAATTATAACCAGAGGTCGGAATTAGGTAGTGTGATTTATGTACTTGCAATGATAGCATAGAGCAAAAGAATAATATGTATATTCCTCAAATCCCGGGATTTCAGTTTAAAACGTATTAAAAACCCGATGATAGATTAAATAGAATTGTAGGTTAATAATGTTTGTAAATATAAAAACTGAAACTGAATGTTAACGCGTGTAAATCATTAATATATTAAGTACTATTGAATAATTTTGTTTTATTTATCTTATCTGTGAGATATCGATACAACCCTAGAAACCATCACGGTACCTTAAGATATACTATACTATAAATAAATATACTATTGGCAATAAATTACGGTTCCCGGGATTATTATTCAGAAAATCCCAGAAATGTCCATGTTCATATCAACATTTCGTTTGCAAGTACACTACCTAATTCTGACCTCGGATTATAACAAACAAAAGATGAATAATAAATAAATATGAAAAATATTAGTTCTTGTATCACAGGATAAGTAGTTCACAGGACAAATTCCCTTGTATCTCTCTATCGGGGTTTTACGTGATTAGATGGACGGACGAGTTATAGAGCGACTTATACATGCCCCCTGGTGTTGCAGGTGTCCATGGGCGGCGGTAAGCTTGCTCATCCGCCGAAAAAAAAAATTGGAACTACAGTCAGAATGATTTTGACTTTGAATTTATTATAATTACATTCATTTTATGTACTTTTTACACGGATTTTTAAACTACACTCGGATCAGTAATTCCGTACGGAAGTCCCGACTACTGACATTCACATCCGTTGCAAAAAAAAGATGGCGGACGGCCAAACATTCGCACCAAAATATTTTAACGAGTTGAATATTCGAGCGACTAACGTAACATTTCGTTTTAAATTTTAAATACTGTTTAAAATGTGAACAGCGAAACATAAGAAATGCATAAGACATTTATTTAAAACATATATTTTGTTTCTAAGTATTTTAATTGTGAAGCTTGTGGATAGAAATGTTTATTTAACTAATGTGTATAGAAATAAAAAATACCACAAAATAGGGGAATTGAATTACCCATAAGATGTAGAAAATTATAAAATATGATTTATAATAGGGTCCAGGCTTAGTAAATCACAAGGGTGTTTCGATGTTAGGTGTAAACCTTATAGTTAAAAGCTCATTAACACTGGTTAAGGTTCATTAGCACTAACTTGCGCGTCAGCGCCACCGGGCCTTCAGCACTCGTTTTAACAACACTACGCATGTGTCATATGAGAGGCTCAATACCACAGAACAATTATGTTATAGGTACAATATAACATAATAATGCTATGTTATGCAATGTAACAGTTATGTTATAGGTACAATATGACATAATAATGCTATGTCATGCAATATAACAGTTATGTTATACAATATCTTCAATAGATATTTATTATTTTATTTTATTTATTAGGTACAACAACATAATAATGCTATGTTATGCAATGTAACAGTTATGTTATAGGTACAATATAACATAATAATGCTATGTTATGCAATATAACAGTTATGTTATAGGTACAATATAACATAATATTGTTATGCTATGCAATGTAAAAGTTATGTTGTACAATATCTTCAATAGTTATATCGACGGTGTGAATCTCAATTGGCGTACAGAGCATTTTTCGAAAATACGTTTCATACACAGTTTCTATTACATTTTTTTTTCCTCATAAGACACAGTTTAATAGGTTTCACCCCTTATGCCAATTAACATTGACATTGTCAAATATTATAACCACCAATCAATGGTATTATTTTTAATAAGTTTTAATACGAATACGACACGATTAAGATTAATACGATTAATTAATATTTAATACGATTTAAGGGTACAAAGTGCATATAATATCAAGTAATTTTCATCAGATTTCACGTACCTCCGGACGCGGCGAGCAGGCCGTGCGCGCGCAACAGCGCCAGCAGCAGCAGCGGCAGCAGCGGGCGGCGCCGCATGCCGCGCGACACCGCTGCGCCCGCGCCGCGTCGCCGCTCGCCCCCGCGCTCGCCCTCACCTGGAACAAACAACTGCTTTGTACACTTTTTGGCGGGAACTGAGCACTTTCTATAATTGGGAATATTCTAAAGAGCTGTTCAATCTAATGCAAGTCTCAGAATTTTGTCACATGGCTCATCTCGTCATCGAAGAGTGAACACAGGACACAAGGTTATGGTTTGGTTTATATACAAAACCGGAAAAATTCGATTAAGACCGACTACCGTTTGGGATATAGTAGTAATGGTGTCGCAACAAATTAATCGGAATTATCTTCGGATTCAGGGGCAGAGTGCACGCTGCAATCCAACAGCCGCTGAGCGCACTCGACTGGCCACGTTACCCCTCTCTCGCAGAAGACTACCTTGAAATGTACTGCATTTCCCACTTTATCTTATTTCCCTAATGTACGTATGTGTTTCGGTAGTGAGTGAATTGTGCCAGAGCCCATTCCCATCCTATCCCTTCCCATTTTTTCAACCCTTTCTCTAAATCCATTCCTGTGTCTCCAAAGGTAGGCAGCGCAGCAGGCGGCAGGCGTGCCAACGTTTGTCATTTTGGACTAATGTTGGCATGTATCGCCGATGTCTATGGGCGACAGTATCCACTTATCCACTTACCATCAGGTGGACTGTATGGTCGTTTGTCGCCTTCGTCTATAAAGAAAAAACATGGCAACATTTTTGAAATAAGAGTTGAATTTATAGTGTACCATTTTAACACTTTCGCTTTCCTTATTGTATTGATAGTTTTTTTACCTAGATATATTTCGATGCCTAGTCTTCAATTAAGTCGCATTTTGCTTAGATATATTTCATTGCCTTCAATTAAGTCGCAAATCGAAACAATTGAGTCTTTTCAAAGTCAAAACGAAATCTTAATTATATTCCACTTTTGTCCGGTGTTATTTGCACGGAAACTGCCATTGTTGTCCATTCGTGGTACGAAACGTATCTCGATAACAAAAATCAGTTCCACCAGTGAACACAGAAAATAGGCTAACTCCATCTTTAGATGTTTCGTAAATATCTTTTTATTTATACAATATATACTTGTATTTAGCTTTTAGGCGAATTTACTTTGAGGAGAAAAAATGCTTAAACAAGATGTGTCCGAAACTTTCCCCTAACCTGAAACCATGGGTACAGAAGGATATCGATCCACCGATCTTACAAATAGTATTCAATAGTTCTTAAATAATTGTCAATCAGGCTACCAGGAAATCATTGCGTCAGAGGGCGCTAATGGAGAGCGAAATAACTTTTAAAATACATTAGAGCACCTAATACATACAAACATTATTTCCTTATTGCACCATCTACCTCTATTTCGTCTACTGACCTCTTTTCACTATCCAAAGGTTGTCTGGAAGAAATCGCTTTGGCGATAAGGCCGCTGGTAGTACTTCTAATAACATGTACTTTGTATTACTCTGTATGTTTTTGGTGTACAATAAAGTGTATCCATCTACATTTGTATTCAGTTTCTATTGTTTTGATGTAGAAAAAATCAGTAAGTAAACACGTGGGAAAAAAAACGCAGGCCACTGTTGGGCCCTTATTAATAAGATGATTAGTTTAATGATAGTTATTTAAAGAAAATTTGTACAGGTTTAAACGAAAATACACATCAGCTCGGTTGGCTGCTTCATACACCTGTACAATATTTATATTTTTGCTTTCACATCACACACACACACACACAACACACCTCGGCACTATTTCTTAAATTTAAATTTTGTATTTCATTTATAGTAAGAGAGCGGCAGACGAGCATAGAGTCCGCCTGGTGGTAAGTGGATACTGTCGCCCATAGACATCCGCGATACATGCAAACATCAGTCCAGAAAGACAAATGTTGGCACGCCTCCAGATGCGCTGCCTACCTTTGCAGATTAAGAAATGGATTGCGAAAATGGGGAAGGATAGGATGGCTTGTTATTGAAGAGCGGTGTCTCCAGTCTCCTGATACATGTATTTCTTATACTTATTAGGAGACCCCCACCACGTGTATGAAATAAAAGAAAACACAAAAAAAACGAACTCAAACGAAATAAAAAAAAAATGTATTTTATTTCAATATACATATATTGTATGTATATGTTTATGTATATAGTTGTGAGGGTTGATTTCGTTGTCTTTGTGTTAAGTTTACTGAAACTTTGACGGTAGATTATCTGTAACTCTTATCTATCTCACTTAATTTCTCATTTGATTGTATAATTAGAGGTTATAATTATAGTATGTGAGTTTTTATATGGCTATAATGTGTGTGTGTTGTTGATTCTCCTAAATAACTAAATATGCTAGGTACCATTTCAATTTTTACATTTAAAAGTACTAGTTAAGATTATCAATTAGACCTTAGATTATAAAATTTTAATAGTTAAAACTCTTCCAAAAATATAGAAGCGAATAGAACTGAAAATTTAAAAAAAAGTAAAATTCACGATTCAGAACAAAACTATCACGATACGGTGGTCCGTTCTCCCCGATACTATTACCCAATGTATGTAATTGAATCGTCAGTTTATAGGACCCGGGTGGACAATGCCCGGACCGTTGGCGGGTGGTACAAGTTAGAGACGAATTATTATTGTAATTTCTACAAATGTGTAGATATTTTTCTCGTGAGTGTTGTAAGAGGCGACTAACAGATAACAAAGCCATTACCACAATCCCTGAGGAACTACACCATCTCTAACACAGTGGACTCGCCAACCCGATTGGCCAGCGTAGCATTTCAATACCATACATCCTTCACCCACAAGACAATGTTCAAGAAACGGCCCACGTCCAGCAATGAATGAAAAAAGGGCTAGTTACTGAACTAATACATAAAAAATGAAAACTTGTCTGTTTGTTTGTTTGAAATGCCTTCACGCACTAACGGATAGACGAATCGAGCTGAATTTTTGCAGGGACATTTTCGGGGACCACAAATGAGTAAGCAGGCGAAGCCGCGAATAAAAGGTAGTAATATATGTAGTGTAAACATTTTTAGAGCCAATGAATACGAAAAGTCAGTCTACAGCTCTTCGTATTCATTCTTACATTCCTTCCTAGCTCTCGTAGCACGTTTATAGCACACGTAGCGCTTTCGTAGCACACGTAGCGCTTTCGTAGCGATTTCGTAGCACAAGTAGCGCCTTCGTAGCGCTTCCCTAGCACACGTAGCGCTTTCGTAGCACACGTAGCGCTTTCGTAGCATACGTAGCAGTAGCGCTGAAGTCATAAAACATTAGCAGTGCTACGCGCACCCGAACGTCTTAATAGTATGTATTATTATATAATATCACAATTGTGGCTCATGAATTTAATATTGCCCCTATTTTTGACTGTTAAAGTCTGCGACTTTTATTATTAATAATTGTTGCAAAAGTAAGTTAAATAATGATAAATAATGAATAAAGTTTGCTATGTTGTAACATAACCTATAGTATCGATAACTACACATGAAATAACCGTTGTTTAAGAACGATACCATTACCTCAATCTAAATAAACCCCATGGAAATTCCTCGCTCTAATTTTGTTACTTCCACCCAAAACAATTCTACCGGATATCACCTTCAGGAGAAAAGATTTTGACTCCGCCATCGAGTTTATTTCCGTAAGGTTTTCCATACTTTTTATAGAAAAACTTTTTTCTTTTTCATTTCCTACAATATTGACAGTAATGCCGCCAGCTTGTTATGTACCATAATCTGTACAAAGTTTTCAATACCTATGTATATTAATTATTATCAACCTACATAGATAGTGTTTGTGAATTGGGTGATTAATGGTTTTTAGTTTAGTTACCTACTTGATTTTTAGTTATTCTTGCATGGTCTTCAATAAAAACCTTTTTTTTGGTTTGCAGGAACTCTATTTTATTAACAATAAAAAATATTTTACATCAAAACTTACTCAAACGCGTGCCCTGAGAGCGAGAGTGTGTGAAAGAGAGGCGTATATTAGCATAATATTTACTGTTTGAAAATTGCATTCTGAAAGGTGTTTTGAAACTAGTATTTGTAAGTGCTATTTATTGATAATTAATAATTAAATCTGAAACAGATAGATAGATAAAACCCTTTTATGGCGCATCAAGAACAAATAAAATAATAACACAGAATGTACAAAAGCCGGGTGAGGGGTGTATTAGTTGTGTAAATGTCTGACAAACTTATGCCTTCTAGCAAATTCTTTTTGTACATTTTAAGCGTATTTCACCATCGCCGTGTCTACCGGCTATTTTTATAAATAAAAATAACTTTATTTCATTTCTTATCAGTAAAAGCAATAAGACTCGCCTACTAAATAAGCCTTTTTTTATTATTGTAAATTTAATTGGTTTGGGCATTAAATAATGATTAAGAGAACAACCTCCATAGCGCATTTTAATCTGTCTTACAGGCGCCATCTGTTGACGAATTGCAGAACTACTTCTGAGGGTTATACAATAATTTTAATTAATTGAGAAAGTAACCCCTTTCTTTACTGTCACCTAACCCACCTTTAAATTGATTATAATCGATTTACTGCTCATTCAGAATCTGTTGCAGCTTACTTAATCATTTCTCAATTTAATTTTGAAATAAATTCATTTTATTCATACACTTTATGCCCTAGATTGTATATTTTATACATAGGTATACAGATTTATAATATAGGTATTAAATTTTTAGTAAATAATAACAGCATAATTGATCTATCACTAAGTTTCGGCATGCGGCATGGCGGGCCACGAATGCGACAGATTTTTTTAAATTTTAGAGCATACGTTTAGCTTCACCGCGGAGCTAGTGATGATTAAAAAAAAATCCATACAATAATAGAAACTCGATGATACTGATTGAAGATGTGGTCTCACGATAAGAATATGAGTCATGACATGAATAGACACTCCCAGTCTAACATCCACGGACCAATTATCGTATGGACTCCTCACGTTAAACCCAGTGTGTAAGAAACATATACATATGACCAAAACGTTTAATTGCGATCATGTAACAGGGCTATAGATACGTTGTTTTTTTGTGTGAGAAAAATTGTTCATGAAATTACAAAAAAGACCGCATTAGAAAAAAGAATGCAATATATGCCTTCGAGCATTGTATTCTAGTAATTTATTCCAGATGCTTAGTCATTAAGAAGCTGTACTATCACCGCTGTCAGGCTATCACCGATAAACAGACAACCAATATCAATTAAAAATACGTACAAACAAATAACAACATCCGAACACTATGAAAAGGATGTTTGAGGACCGAGAGAGGGTTTAATTTTACATCTAACGGGGTCTAAACTACCATAAAACAAGACCGAGCATTGCAAATTCGGGGCGCATCCGCATACTCCCTGGTGTTGCAGGTGTTCATGGGCGACGGTAACACTTACCATCACGTGGGACCGCTTGCTCGTCCGCCTACTGCACTATTAAAAAAATATGTGTTTTTTATATTTTTTTATAAATTCAAGTGTGCGTCTTACAAAACATTTACGTCTATAATTTATCTTTACCACCAAAACATACAAACGAATTTGGATTTTCGTGATACGATTTCAAATAAAATATGAAGGTATATTAAAGGTATCTTATCCTCAGCTTCGTTGCAAGTAACAAAGGTGGCGCTCGAACAATGTATAAAATATAAGTAACGACTTCACTGCGATAGGTATTTCCAGTTATCCACCCTACCCGCTGGGGACTGGTGCGAACTGCGGTTCTTCTATTGTCACCTAATGAATGGCGAAACACAGTACAGAAACATGTCAGTATCAAACCCTAAATGTTGTAAACGAAATCTCGAAGAAGTATAATTATTGCACAGATTAAAGACATTAAAAAGTCAGACAAAAATAAATAAAATAAAGTCTTTCAAATTTTGGATGAAACATTTTTTAACATTTTGATATATATTTTATTATGTAAGAAATAATTAAAAACGGGAATCATAAAAAAGCATCAAAATCATTATAATACCTCCTGAAACCCATTTCCTCACAAATATTTTAAAGTTCATCTTAATCAAATGCACACACACACTACACACCATCACACTGGGTACAAACTCACACACAACACGCACAAACGGACACACCAACACAAACATTATTAATAATAAAGAATCATCCTTTACTTGCCCACAATCTACTAAATACTGTACTTAATGTCAGTGTAATCTGTATTGGCCATTAGCATTGGCAACATAATTGTTAAACAACATAAAATACATAAAAGGCTGTAGATTACATAAATAAATAAATAAATAACCGATTCGTACGCTGGTACTAGATGTGGAGGTACCCCGCCGCACTGCACCTTACGCGCATCGAATACATACAACTAAATCAATGGCTAATGTTTCACACAATTTCAATGCACGGCACAAAGTGCAGTGTGGGTTGTTAGAAGAATATAGGTGTATGTAATATCACTGGCTCGCAACGCTCACGTGATGCGAGCACACGTCCGCATTGCCCGTTGTTCTGGCGATAATCTAATGTTATGCGCCCCATCAACATGCGCACGAGGTCGGCGGTGCATCAGCATACTCCCTAGTGTTGCAGGTGTCCATGGGCGGCGGTAACACTTACCATCACGTGGGACCGCTTGCTCGTCCGCCCACTTCACTATATATAGAAAAAAACTTTATGTTAGACCAAAATAGATGGGCGTTTATGTAATCTCTAAAACGGTTTTACATGTCTTAAATTGGTAGACATATTCAGGTTCAGGTATAGGGCAGATTTATATTTTTTAATTAAGATCCCATACCATTTCTTTCTTATCATAGGTTGCGTTTACTTTACCTCACCACCTCTCGCCACCTCACAATGCCGAGGATACCGCTCCTGTGGTGACAGTTTATTTTGATAAAAGGCACCCTCACTCGATATTGAGACGACGATATTGGTATTTTAAGACTCTTAAACTTTTGAAACATTCTTTCTTCGTTCAATTTAATGACGCATTTTACTAGGGTATTTTCGAATCTTTTTTTTTATTTTCGGCTACTTTAAAAACTTTATGGCTTCTAGATTTGTTATTTATACTTTTATTAAATGTTGTTTTAAATTATTTATACATGAATCGCGACTGTATTGTTATTTGTACAGACAAAAAAATTGAAAATGTTGTTTTGTTTGGGCTCTGTATCACACTTTATACTAGTGTAAATTACACTGCGACGATTTTTTTAAGAACATATTGAATGTAGGTACAGACACGGCTTTATTATATGTATATATAAAATATTATATAAAGTGAACGTATGATTCTCTTGGGAGCTCTGTAATTGATCTAAAATGTTAATCCGGTACATAAGTTATAACTATGACAAGTTTTATTAAAAGCTGTCCAGTGGTATGTGTGTAATCAAACAAACAGACAGACGGACAGACAGACAAACAATATTTTCAATAAAAATTGTTTTAGCATTTACATCACCTGTACAGCATCACTAAAGGCTCGTGCACATTACAGCCGCGTCGCGCCGAAGCGCATCGCACTAGAAAAGTGCGATAACGCACGTTATCGACGCGGCGCGCCGCAGCTCAACGCAATAGTTCAAGTCAGCTAGTTGTTGACATCCAATTAGTGACGTCGTCACACAGCGAATAACTCCCGATTTACATCCGTTAACTGCGCATATTCAACGCACATTGAGGCGGGCCGCATAAATACGGCTGGCCAGCGATCCGGTAGTGCGCTGAGCTGCGGCGCGATGCGTCCCGGCTCGCCTGAAGTGTACCACGGTTTGTACGAAACGTATAAAAATAATTCAGGAGGATTTTTGCAATGTGTACATTTTTGTGTTAAGCGCTGCGGTGCGCCCCGTCGTAGTATACGCGAGGCTTAAGATGCTTTTTTTTTTCAAAAATATTAAATGTACAGACACGGCTTTGTCATGATCTATTGTATGTATATATAATTAGTGATAATTCGTAGCGCATACTGCACTGCAGTACATCAATTTAGACCCCGCTTTATATTAGTTGAATACGCTTGACACAAAGGCGTGAAGCGTAGTAAAAATGGCTGCTGAAATGGAACAACAAGAGGCTTCTAATGGAGGTAGTTTCAGTCCATAAGTACGAGTACACATTGCGGGGAGGGCTTGCTTTTATCTTTTGGGAGATTTAAGACTTGTAATACCTATACTCTTACACATAAATACAAACTAAAAACTACATTTTAATTTACAATTAGAAATTGTCAAATGAGCATTTCACGACTGATTAATTTAATTAATTATATCATATATTATGTTTAATAATCATATTTGTATTTATATTTATTTAATATATTTATAATTATATTTAATAATTATATTTGTAACTAGCAGTGCCAGCGACTTCGTTCGCGGGAACTTTAGAATTATTACCATGGGAACTGTTTAATGTATCTGGATAAAAGGTACCCTAAATGTTAAACCGGCACATAAGCTACAACTGTGCTCAGTCTGATTAAAATCCGTACAGTGGTGCTTGTGTGAAACGCGTTCAGACCGACAGACAGACAGACAGACAAAAATTCCAAAAATTGTTGTTTTAGGTTTACTTATACTTTATACTAGAACAACTTTTATTTTAAATATTAAATATATATATGTAGAGATTATTATTGGCATATAAGTATACATTCATGACTGAACACCACTGTGGCGCGACCGACACGAGAATATTTGACGGAGTTCGGATACGGGCGCGCACAATGCAACCGCGCAACATAACGGGACTTGAAGCATTGCGCCTGCGCGGTGAACAGTCGCCGCCTCGCCGCGCGCTGCATTCCGCCGCCGGCAATAAGACGTAAAACCTGTGTCGCTTTACAACGTTACTAATTACCCACTTGTGTAAAATATAAAAACTAAGTAAATATAGTTTAACAAAATTCGTAAGACATTTTTATTCAAACCAATCTACACCACCTTGTTAGTCAAGACACAGACAAAATTTAATTTCAATTGTAACATCTCAGTCCATGTTTTGTCAGTGCAAACAGAACTGTCACAAAGCTGTATAACGTAGTCGTATGTATACTGTCGTCGTAGTTGGCAACACAAACTCGAGTAGGTGCTAGTTCGACTCCTGTGTTGGACTTCGGCACCTAACTCCTGTACTAATAAAATTGCAAATGCATTTCAATTCAATGGCTTAAAAAGGCGGAATTTATTAAAGGAAGCCAATTGTAATGTTTGCCACGTGGCCTTTAGAAAAAAAGAAAAACTTTTATAGTGGTCAGGGCCGTCTTAAGTCTATTCTGCGCCGGGGTGCGGGAGTGTATCCTAAGACAGTCAAACATCCTAATGTGTATCCTATGACAGTCAAATATCCTATTGTGTATCCTATGACAGTCAAATATCCTATTGTGTATCCTATGACAGTCAAATATCCTATTGTGTAATTGTTTACTATAGCGTTATATTTTTTCATTACCTTTAAAAGGTGAGCGCCCGGGGTGCACCGCACCCCTTGCACCCCCTGGTAAAGACGGCCCTGATAGTGGTAATAATAAAAAATTAGAAACAAGATATAAAACAGAAAAAAAAAATCGTTTGATTAAAGTTTTCCACACTTTGTGAAATAATAATAACGACCCGTACTGTGAAAAATTCGTGTAATCGGTGCCGAAACGTCGAGTATGAATAAAAGGTTCAGATCCGATTTAGAATATAAAATTTAATACATACCTAACTAAGTTTAAGGTATAAATCTCTGGCAAAAATTTTCCAAGAGATCTATCCAATTGTGGATCTATCCTATTGTATTTCCGGTCTCGGTAATTTCATTGTAAGGAAATTATTCTTCTCCTCGTGCAATACACCTAACACAGTTTCTACTAATCAGATCCAATCAATAGCGATCAGGAAACGCTTCTCCACCCTACTAATTTATATTCTCCCAGCGCAAGTTTCACTCCAAATTCGACCATCGGTAAAAACAAAAGTACCCGAAAATCGGTAGACGATTTCGGGAAAAAACTTCCCGAGCGAGTGTTTGGAACGATTCTGCAAGGGACGATAAAGCCTCCCAAAGTGACAAGCGATCTTCGAAAGACCCAAAAGTTTTCGGATAACGGTAAGACAACGGTTATCGAATGACAATATCGCGTGTTCGATTTGTGATCGATCGCCTAGATTGCATGGTTTGGGACACCTGGAAAACGACTGAAGTACTCGGTACCTTTGTTTTTTCTTAAATTTTATTATAACAGTTACAATAAAAACTATCTGACCGAGCTACCTGGGTCAGCTCAACAATGTCAGATAAAGACCTGGGAACCAATTCAATTATTAAACCGATTTCAGTCCAATTAAACTAACGCCACTCTCAATAGCCTACACTGGCTCCAGGGACACATACAAAGACTAAACACAACATGTGCATCACTCGGACCCGAACAAACATCTGTCTTGTATGTCACACGACAAACAAATAATTGTACGACCGAAAATCGAAGCCGGGTCCTATTGAACGGCAGGCAGGGACACAACCAACTGAACTATTTGGCCGTCTAAATAAGTTTGTTACAACGATTTTACACAATTCACTTGAATCAATGAATTACCGTTATTAGACCAATTTTCCACCAATAGCATGCCACGGCAAGTGGACATCATCTCTAACGTGCATGGTTTAAATTTGTATGACAAACCAGTGACCATCCCCTCCGTCCACTAGGATCCATTGACAGGATGCATTGATGGATTCAAGTGGACTTTTGGCACACTGAGGTTCATTAATGGATTTTAATAAACTGTCATATCCACTAGAATCTATTGAGCGATTTAAGAAGACTTTTGGTACACTCATATCCATTGAGGGATTGTAGTAAACCGTACTACATATCCATATCCACCGTAATCTAGTTCAATAACTGAAACTGATCAAATGAACTACTAGGAACGATGGTAAGGACTGTGATGCGCATGCGTGTTACTCCCATAAAAGCATAGCAGTACCTTGAAAATGTGGCCGGCTTTAGAATAAGCATTACTTATAATGTCATGTCCGTGGCTAAATTTAATATGTAGATAATATTTTTTTTAATGATGCTAATTAATTTAGGTACCTTTATATAAATAAGACTTCACATTATAGTGATGCTTTCTCAACATCTTTTCAAACGTATAACTATGCAGTAAATCGTTTGACTTTGACTTGGTTATTTTTTGTCATTTCGTAATTACTCAGATTCCCGTTGAAAAAACCACACCAGGAACACTTAACATGTTAACCGACTGCATTAACATGTTTACTAAATTCCCTGTTACTTGATGTAACGTCTATTTTAACGCCAACTTTGTGAACGCAACCCAATAAGTTAGGCCACTAATGAACTGCCGGTACTTCGTGTAAGCCGTCAGCTATGTTCGAAATCCGCTTGTATCGAGTTTATGTGTGAAATATAATTTGGAATTCACACTTTGGCTTTGAAGCATCTATTGTTCCACGGAGTTGGGAATTATTAGCGTATTTAGTTATTATGGTTAGTTATAGGATATGTAGCTAAAGCATCTTGCGATATATATATATATATATATATCTATATACATACATACTTGTTGTGTGGGTATCATAGAAGGCGACTAAGGAATAACAAAGACGCGGGTCAGGCTGGCCCGGCCCATCCACTAGAGCTACTGGATCGTGCCTTAATCGAGTGTACTCCTCTTAAGGAGCCTATGTACCTCTTTCATTTTCAATTTACCTCTTCGGTATAGAAATTTAAGGCATCTAAAGGTCACCAGGCCAGCCTGACATTTTCAACCCGGCCCCTGTTGTAACTCGATAACTACATTACGTACTGAGACCATGCTAGTACAGAATGAATGTACTCTATAAATACGACATATTTACCGCTTTTTTTTAATGCTGAAACTTAATATTATGTGAGATATGGACGTTGATTGCCGTCAGGCTGAAAAAACTTACGCGCCTTTTTTTTATAAAAAAGGCGGCAGAGGAGCATACATTCCACCTGATGATAAGTGGATACTGTCGTCCATAGACATTCGCGATATATGCCAACATCGATAGAGAATGACAAACGTTGGCACACCCCCGCATGCGCTGCCTACCTTTGCAGTTTAAGGAATGGATTGGGAAAATGGGGAGCAATAGGACGGGATGGGAATGGGCTCTGGCATGTATCACTCACTATCGAAACACGTACGTACATTGAGGCAATACGTTAAAGTAGAAAATGCAGTATATTTCAAGGTAGTCTTCTGTGAGAGAGGGGCAACGTGGCCAGTCGAATGCGCCCAGCGGCTGTGGGAATGCAGCGTGCATTCTGCCCTACAACGCCTCAGGCCAGTCCTGTTCGTCGGCTACAGCTGTTGAGATGTGCCATAATTAAATATCCTCCTCTTGACAAACATATGTATCGCTTTCATTTTCAATGTACCTCTTTTATATAGAAATTTAAGGCATCTACCATAAATGTTTTCGTCACTTTGAAGCGCTTATATTTTCATTCTAATTTGCGATTAGCGATAGTAACGATTCCCATTTTTTTGATTACATACTTGTATTACATTTATAATTAGCATTCTGAAATGGCAATGGTCGGGTCATATTTGACGCAGGACCCATAACTGACGGGGTAGAAGAGTCCTCGAATAGAGATGACGGGAATGGGACGAGAAATGGGAAGAGAATGGGACGCCCTCCAGTCAGGTAGACTGACGACTTGAAGCAGTTCGCTGGTGGTGGTTAAATGAGAAGAGAAGCTTGTGTATGGTGGTGAGCTTTCGGAGAGGCCTATATACATCAGTGAAGAGACAGGCTGACGATATGGTAGGTAACCATTATAAACATAAAAAAATATGTTCTAATTCAATAAGCGTGCTGAAATTTTATCACTAATTCAACACTAATGCATTTGAATAGGATTTGAAGTACATGTGATACAGAGACCAAAACATTGCTTTTCTTTTGTAATTTTGTCTCTCTGTCCGTCTGCTTGTGTGTCTGAACGCGCGTCACGCAAAAACCGCTGAACAGTAATTACTTGTGTATATGCTGGATTAACGTATAGGGTAGGTACATTTTACGAGTATCTAGATTAATTATGAAGTTCCGACGGAGATTACAAGTTCGTGCGAACGAAGCCGCCGACACTGCTAGTATAGGTGCCTACATGAAATATGGTGGGATAAAAATAGAAAATGTTTGTGACTTTCAACAAACAATATCGCGTTTGACGATCAATCGAGCGCACATTTCCGCATGACTCGCGACTCGGGTCACCATAAATATTCAAATATCGGGGACTCTTTAACACCGCAATTATTGAATACTTGGCGCCTCCACGGGAGAAGGGTGAACACCTTTTTTTTGGAAAATTTGATCTTTAGTCTGGTGATTTAAGTACGGTTACAGTGTTTTAGAAAGGTTTAACTTTTAAAAAACAAAGAATTCTTTCTCTCAAACTGCAATCACAATGAATTAAGTACGCATACAACGGACTTAACGGCATGTAACCACTAAACACTACACATTGCTCAATCGACACATACAAGTGGTTGTGTGTGGACACACAATCATAATCAATCTATATTAATTGTTCTTTATAATATTAATTATTTATTTATGGAAATACGGCGGCAGACTTGCTGAGTCCACCTGATGGTAAGCCCAAGATTATCCGCGATAAATGCCGAAATCAGTCCAGACTGACAAACGCTGGCACGCTCTATCGATATGGGGATAGACTAGATGATACTTCATACGTTATTATCAAAGAAACCTGGTCGGGAACTTCTAGGGGGTGAAGCAGATGAGGAGGTTCTCATTAAAAAGTCAAATTTGAAACTTAAGTACTACGTAATAAGAGTGTTTCACTTTCAAAACGCATATGAATTAAAGCATTAACGTGGCTGCCCTAGATGCTTATATAACATATCTAGTATGTATGTACTCCCAAATGGATGGCACGCCGCCAGATGCGCTACCATTGGAGATTTAGAGGAATGGATTTGGAGGAAGGGTTGCGAAAATGGGGAGGGATAGGATGGGGTGGGAATGGGCTCTGGCATATCTCACTCACTACCGAAACACGTACGTACATTGGGCAACTGGATAAAGCGGGAATTGCAGTCTTCTGTGAGAGAGGTGTATCGAGGCCAGTCGAGTGCGCCAAGCGGCTATTGGATTGCACCATGCACCCTCCCCCTTCATTAAAATAAAAACAATATTTAATGTTAGTTTTCATAATAACTTCAAAATGTCACAAAATTACAGAAAACGCTAAAAAAACGCTTTCGTTACGCTAAAATAACGCCAAACGCTTTTGTTTAATATTTCGAAATAACATTTTTTTTAGTAACTACTACAGGATTAATTTCGTCGTATATTCAGCGTGAACCGAATGGATGAATGAATAAACAAATAAACCTTTCCAATTTACCGCCTTTTTATATTCAACGAACGAACGCGTTTTCTGAACGAACGTTATTGTTGAAAACTATAATTCCCAATTGCGCATCTCAATTGCTGGATGTCGTCCAGATTTGTAGTCAGTTAATTTTATTTAATGAAACTGCAGGCAAAAGCATTTTTACGAAAAGGTTGTCGACACCACACGGCCAGAATTAATATGGCCGTGTGGTTTCCTAAAAGGCGACTAAAGAATTACTAAAGAAACAAAGAGTCTACCACAAAATCGAGTGCAAGTATGGCGTTTTGAGACCATACATCTCTCATGCACAAGACAATGTGTATTAGAGATGACGATGAAAGGGGCCGATGACCAACTAATTAATTTATTTAACATTGATATAAATGTAATTGTATTTCTGTATATGTTTACTGTACCAACTCGTGGTTATATCAAAGCAGAGAGAGGTACCATAATTTTTATTTTAATCTTTTAAATTTTAATTTATTTGGATTTTTCGAAATTTCATTAAAATACTGATAAAAATATTTTCAGATGTCACAAGGCAAGGAATCTATTGTAATATTCTTCGTTTTGTATTTTTTTTTTTTTCTTATGGCCTTTAACCTTCTTCGTTTTGTTACACAATGATACTAAATTTATATACGTATCTACAGGTGCTTCCCCGCTATAGATACTTGTCAGCGGGTTATATAGAATGATCCTCGAGTAAGTTTCCCGCGGCCATCAATAAACGTCTGCCGACGCATTAATTGTGGGGCTCAGGTGTTCGAACCGACACAGAGTAAATAAATAACTGTACCTACTATCAATCTAAAGACTGTGGCTTTAATTGAAGGTTAGGGATGTTGTCTACGGGACGTGTGATGGCAAATTGTAAAATAGAAAAATATTTGTGAAAGAGAATTACTAAATAATTGTTAAATTTATTTAGTTAGGAACGGCAACGTCATACATTATTTGAGTTGCTATGACAAAACATGACACTTATAGACGTGCACAACATGTATAAGAGGTTATTTGGCTAGATTGTGACACAAAAAGTTTAAAATTTTAAAACAATATTTTAAAATAAAGAATTTTAATAGTCGTTTAGTGAAATTGATGGGTGACCCGCTGTCTCCAGAATTATTTACTAGTTGACTTGAAGACGTTTTTAGGAAGCTAGCGGTATCTTGGGAGATGAGGGGCATTGACGTTGGTGATGAAAAAAAATATCTTCGATTCGCCGATGATATTATCCTTTTCTCCCGGTCGGCATCAGAACTGCAACGTTGCAGGAATTTAACTTGGCTACTCTTGAGGTTGGACTGACAATGAATCGCTTTAAAAGATAATTGATGACTAATAGTCGAAAACACATACTAAAGATAAATGGGCAAGCCTTACAATATGTCGATGAGAATAAAGAAGTTGAAAGACGCATAGAAAACGTCTAGAAGAGGTACTCTGATCTATGAAGCAGTTCATGAAGGGTAATCTTCCGATGTCACTGAAGCGCAAACTTGTCGACATGTGTATTAAGTCCATTCTACCCTACGGTTTACAAACATGGGTCACTGACTAAAACTCAAAGGTCCAAACTCAAGATTTGCCAACGGGGAATGGAGCGTAGTATACTGCGTGTAAAAAGCACCGACCATATTGAGAACACCGAACTGCGTTCTAAAACCTTTATTCCTGATGTCGGTGGTAAAACCGCTAATATGAAATGGGACTGGGCTGGAGACGACTGTAGCATCCAGAAAGGTGAATGAAAATTTTTACCGAGTGGATGCCACAAAATGGACACCGACGTAGGAGCAAACCGAGGCGGAGATGGCGGGACGACTTCAACGCATATCACAGGACATGGCAGAGCGTGGCGTTAAGCAGAGCGGTTTGGCATAAAACAGGGGAGGCCTTTTCTCAACAGTGGGACACAAATATAGGCTAATTTAAAAAAAAAAAGATAAATTGAAAAGGTCGAAAGAAAACACAAGTGTGAGGTGAATTTACAGACTTTTAAACTGATGCCTAAACTGACTTTAAATTTAATATTAGTAGACCAAAATTTCATCTAACGAGTTTCAGAAAATAAATTCGCTTTTTTCATTACAGATTTAAGATTGAATATCGCATGCCTCCAGGACATGGGCGTTTAATCATATACAGCCGGAATTTCTCACGAGGTTCCGTGGCAACTAGATGGACTCTAGATTTATCTTAGATCGCGTGTATACGAGGAATTGATTGCACAGTACCCGTTGATATACGTGTATCGTCAAAGAGGAAATAATTTTACGCTGCGTTGAAAGATGATTCTTTTCTTTTTCTCCTCTGTGGACCTGGACACTGACAGAAAAAAGCCCCTTTTGTCGTAGCACCTCACTTTCAGAGCATACCTCCTAAGGTCTCGGAAAGTATCAGGATCCTTGGTGTCGACATTTCCAGCAAAGACGAATTTAGGGGTCATCTGGAAAATAAAGCCACAATGGCCTCCAAGAAGCTCGGTGTGCAGAACAGAGCGATGCGGTACTTAACCCCTGGGCAATTCCTAATGTTCTACAAAGCTCAAGTTAGGCCCCATATGGATTACTGCTCACATCTCTGGGCCGGCGCACCGAAATATCAATTGGACTCATTTGACTCCATCCAACGACGTGCTGTTCGAATTGTCGACGATCTCCCTCTCTATGTATGGTATGTTCCACCGCCTGCACAATGGAGAATGCTCTGAACAACTGTTCAATATAATTCCCAGATCGGGTTTCTACAACCGCACCTCCCGTCACAGAAGTGCGCTCCATCCCCATTTCCTCGATACGCGTAATGTCGCGTATCGCGTGTCGCGTACTGTTCGGTCCAAAAATCATTTTATACCACGAACCCGTAGGCTGTGGAACGAACTACCTCAAGAGGTCTTTAAATTAAGCTACAATTTGGGGTTCCTCAAGAGAGCTGTAGAGAGTGGATAGCAAGGTCGGCGGCGCACCCGCATAACCTCTGGTGTTGCAGGTGTCCATGGACCGCATTAACACTTACCATCACGTAGGACCTCTTGCTCGTCCGTCTACTTCACTATATAAAAAAAAACACTGACAGACACCATTTGTAAGAAACTCGAAGCATGTGAAGTGTAAGTATACCGAAGAATGCATAGACATATTAAGTCCGTAATGCGATAGTGTTGCTGAGTATGGGCAGAAATGTACAAATCTGGTAGAAGGAGAGCGCACGCTACATTCGCGCAGCCGCTGGGCGCATTCGACTGGCCACGTTACCCCTCTCTCACAGAAGACTACCTTGAATGTACTGTATTTCCTACTTTATCATATTTCCCCAATGTACGTACGTGTTTCGATAGTGAGTGAGATATGCCAGATCCCATACCCATGCCATCCTATCCCTCCCCGTTTTCCCAACCCTTACCCGTAATCTATTCCTTGATCTGCAATGGTAGGCAGCGCATTCGGGTCCGTGCCAACGTTTGTCATTTTGGACTGATGTTGGCATATACCGTGGATGTCTAGGGGCGACAATATCCGCCTACCATCAGGTGGACTGTATACTCGTCTGTTTGTCTTTTCTCAATAAAAAAAAACACTAAGATATAGAAACTCCAGTACTTCAGTCATATAAGACGCTACAACAAAGAACTCCTCCAACTCATACGAGGCGAAATCTCTAGGGGCAGGCATTGCAAGAATAATAGGAAGGGAGACGGGATGGCAAGTGACGGGAAGTAGAAAGTGCAATGGCATAATAGGACAGTGCGAGAATGTTATTCATACTACAAATAAAGTCACTTCCTGTTGGGGATATCTAATGACACTAATAATAATATTATTAATGTAAATCTTGGTTGAACACATAAAATTAAAGATTTTCAACTAGTGACCGCGGCTGGTATAACCCGTGGCAAAACGTCGAGTAATAATAAAAGATAAACAAAAACCTCACGATATTTACAATGTAAAATTGGTACAAAACGCGAAAATTTAAAAACGAATAGTAATACCCAATTTCTATCCACCTGCCCCCCTGTATTTTATCTTAATAATCCGATTAAAATATTCCTTTGGGAAGAGATTCTTATTTGGAGCCACGAAATGTTTTATGTTTAATATATTTTTCTTTTCCTTATTTCTTTTATTTTCTATGATATTTTGTTGAATATCATTCTGACTAGTGTTCTATTAAATAATAGGAATAGTGTTCTAATAAAAAGCTAGCCGCTTCCCTCCACGTTTCCTCTCACCAGTTGTTTATATTTAGGTTAGCTATTGTTACACGTCTAAATTTAGGAATAGATTTAGAGAAAAGACTGGGGAGATTGATTTATAGGGAGTATAATGAAACGGGGAGGTTTCCTAATCTCGTCACATTCCCCATCTTTCCTTTGAGGGGAAAGGAAGGATTATTTCTTTTCCTTCCTCCTTAAAAAAGTTATGGAGATTCTCTTGTTCAATGGAACATGAGATAATGATATAAGTAAGAGATAAGTATAATGATACTCTCTACGAGGTGGTACAGAATAATCGGTGAGAGATTTCTCTTATCCCATTATACTCCTCACTAACATTAGATGGGTATGGGTTTTAGCTTAGCTCGATAAATTAGCCTAAATCAAGGTCTGGCATATCTCATGCACTCAGAACAGTCGGGATTACATCATACGGCCTTCTCTTAAAAAAAGAAATACACCGATATACAGACGACATTATAAATTAACCAAAATAATGAAGCAAAACGGGAAACTTATTTTACCGCTGTTCTAATGGCCAAACCTATCAACCCTAGCGCGAGGTATAAGCTTATTAGAGATGTCGCTGGCAAAGATTGCTTTAATTCCGCAAATGACTGGGCTTTGTACCTCCACTGTGCTGAGTAAATAATCTATTTATACTTTCTGGTGTATTTTAAACTGATTCTGTAGAGCTCTTATGAACAACGGCAGTGTTTGAATCGAATCACTTAAAATATAATTTAGATGGCGAAATAAATACGTGATGTGCACATACTTGCATAAGGAAATTTCCAGACGAGATAGTTCTTTTATAATTCTATTTTAGCATTATTTGTCAATTTTAAACATTCCTATTGTATATAATGTATATTGTGTATTTAAATTTACTATCTTTAATACTTTTATTATAGCTATGCAGAGAGCTATGCTCAGGGTTTCTGGGTGGAATAAGAACCGCCACGAAGAATTTCGGCAAAGAGCTGAAGTCACCGACAAATCTCATAGAACCAGTATGCTGAAGTGGCAATTTGTCCGGGTCTGGATGTTGCACGTGTTGTGTTTGTCATTCTCTGTGCCTATGGACCCACGACACAGGGAATCTTAGTTTGGACCATTGAGTGTGGCATTATTATTATCTTAGTTTGGACCATTGAGTGTGGCATTATTATTATCTTAGTTTGGACCATTGAGTGTGGCATTATTATTATCTTAGTTTGGACCATTGAGTGTGGCATTATTATTATCTTAGTTTGGACCATTGAGTGTCGCATTATTATTATCTTAGTTTGGACCATTGAGTGTCGCATTATTATTATCTTAGTTTGGACCATTGAGTGTGGCATTATTATTATTATTTCTACAGCTAAGCTTATCTTTTGTGAGTCATTTCTTCTTCTATCTTTTTTATGTGTTTTCTGTTTTATAAATATAAATAAATGATTTAAATAAAACTAAAAATAGCTTTCCTCAAATCCATTGATTACTCCACAGGTGGGCGGGATCAATTATAATCTAAACAATTTGCGTCATTGCAGTTAGTCTTTTTGAGATCTCTAGAGACGTGTCAATACTTGGCTAGTCATTTTGCGATCTAGTAGTCACTATGATACCAACTTGTCTTTCTGTAAAAAAAAAACTTTAGGTGAAGTCGAAAGAAATGTATACAAAATACTATTTCTACACTCAGTAACATACAAAAACTTGTGTCTGACAATGCTAATGTTTTACAAATAAAGGCTTATCGCTCGCGGAATTTGCGTAATTCAATATAAAAGTTCGTCGCGTTGACACCAAGACACCTTTGGGGTGGATTCGTGAACAAATTTATAAGTTTCATATTCGTATGAAACACAAACAAGGTTTGGATTAAACTTTGTATGGGCATAATTTTCTTTTCATCAGTATAAGTGTGGATCAAACGGATTAAAATAGAACTATAAACTGACTTTGGACCTTTAGGTATAATATTTTAAGTAACTTTAGCATCGCACCGCTCGTCATCGTCGAAGTTGTTGAATGAATCGCCAGCCGAGGTTTTTGCGTTACGCTACGATATGAGGGTCTTCAAAAGAGCTGAGAATAGGATTCTGCACGATTGGCAGCACACCCGCATGCCCCCTAGTGTTGCAGGTGTCCATGGGCGGCGGTGACCGCTTACAATCATGTGGCCCGACCACTTATCTGCCATATCTTTTATAAATAATAATAACTGTGTCCATCGGCGCACCCCACTGTCAGTCCAGTCCACGCGTCCTTGATTTGGGCTGATATCTTATATAAGAGTAGCAAAATCCGGCAGACCTTGTCCTGCCTGTGTATATTTATTTACCTCTGTACATAAAATCACAAATTATTCCGTTTTGCCGTCGATATGATTTTTGCTATCGATTGAACGGTATAGAAGTTGATGTGCTGCAGCGCCATCTAATTGGCGAGTTACAATAAAGTCGATAGCTCGAAAATATACTCCGTGCTCAAATACCTATATCAATTTTCATGGCGATCGGTTGAACGATATAGAAATTGATGTGCTGCAGCGCCATCTAGTGACGAGTTACAACAAAATCGATAGCATAGAAACCTTCTATATGAAAAAATACATATATGTGCCAACTTTCATGGTGATCGGTCAAACGTTGTAGAAGTCTATTAACATCAGATATACCAAAATCCTCTTATATATATATATAGATTATGAAGAACCTCAGAATGTAATCTCATACTAAACGACTACAAATTCTAATCAAATTCCAGTAACACCATATATTCTTCCAAATAACTCAACCCTTTCGAGCCAACAGATCCAATGTGACCACTCGCCCCGCAGTCACAATTCACGATACAACCGCTGTTTCAGGTCAAGCCGCCGTCGATTGCGAGCCCGATCGGCCCATAGACGAATTAAATCGGCCTATCCGATACAACTATTTGACGTAAACAAAGCCATCTCGAACGGTGCATATTTTACCCGTCAAGGTTTAGAAAGGGGGGAATTGATATAGGGAGAATGGGTTATTGATAAGAAACTTTTCGTATTTAGGCAATGAAATAGTTTCCAGTCTCTTTGTGTAATAGAAACAAAGTTTCCTTGTGATGAATTCCCGTAAGACTTCTACACACGTTATTTGTGATACTATTTGAGAAATGGGACCTCATTGTCGATTTTGTTTTCCCGGATATTAAGAATTTAGTGAAATGTTAAAAAAATAACATATTAACATATTTAAAGAAATACGTGTGACATCGAATGGATTTAACTTAACATTATATGTTAGAACACAGTTCTATTTGAACAGAATGTATAAACAGTGAAATCTGAAGTTAACTACAATCGATAAGTGCATTTCATCGGTTTTTGATAAGTAATTTATGAGGTGAAATCGTCAATAAAAGCTGAGTAGTATCAGTTTACTAACTATCTTAATATACTTACTTACCCCATCACCAAAAAAATTACATTTAAGAATTTCCATTACGTGCAGTATCATAGACAACAATGGGAAAAGATAAAATGTAAGATAAGTTACGTGTACAATAATTGGAGCAAAGTTGAAAAGCCAGTGCTTCTGCCTGCTGCGTGTAAAAAGTCCCAGGTTTCATGTCCGGTGCACAGTCGTCTGTTTAAAAATAAACGTTTTTTTCAGGGATGAATGGTATCTTTTTGTTCCTCTTTGTGTGTATCTCTAGACGGACGATGTGGGAAATCCTAGCGTTGACCCATTGATTTAGGCTTATTTACGAGTACATATTAAAGTGTTCTTAATAAAAATATTTATCGCAAATTATACTTTACATTCTTTATTACCTACTTTAATCGTCTTGCACAAAATATATGAATTAATATTATACCTATGGATTTTTTTGTATAGAAAAACAGCGGCAGACGAACATACAGTCCACGCGATAGTAAGTGGCTACTGTCGTCCCTAGACATCCGCGATACATCAGTCCAGAATGGCAAACGTTCGCATGCCCCTGGATGCGCTGCATACCTTTGCAGATTAAGGAACGGATTGGGAGAAATGGATAGGGATAGGATGGGATTGGAATGGGCTCGGGCATATTTCACTCACTACCGAAACGCGTACGTACATTGGGGAAATACGATAAAGTAGGAAATGCAGTACATTTCAAGGCAGTCTTCTGTGAGAGAAGGGAGGGGTAACGTGGCCAGTCGAGTGCGCCCAGCGGCTGTGGGAATGCAGCGTGCACTCTTCGTCTACAGATTGTATTGATAAAGTTTCTTAGATTAATATAAACATGCCAATAAACCTACAATACTAACGTGGACATATCGTGGATGCGGACATACTAATAATCACATGACCCATTTGGGATTCATTAGACTACGAACGTGTTAAATTGTGTGCAATTCTTTTGCGAACTTAAATACTAAATTTAAGCAAATCTATATCGGTCGCATAGTAGATAATGGTACTAAATACAGCCATACACAAACGTTGTCAAGCTATACCTAACCATCCATGACATAAAAGACGTTTAAAATCCGCTGGGACGACTTTATCCGTCGCCTCGAGTCTCGGGGACCCTCGTCACAGAAGGGTTAAGGTCAGGTAAAAACGACTCGGTCTCGAAGGCCCGGGATCGGTCTTGAAACCCGGGATAGATGGATCAAACTATTGATTTAATTGCTCTGACATCTTGATTAATTATGTTAGTTATCTTTGTACCTAATAGGGTGTTAGGGATGAATTAGTGTGGGAATCCGGAATAACGTTATACTTGAGGGATTGTCTCTAAGAGCGTAGCCTGGGACTAATATTTATTTAACTAATAAAACACAATTAGATTTTACTCATTCTGTATTCTAAATCGGGTCTGAATGAGTGTAGTAAATTTATTTGTTTAACTTTTATTCTTACTCTTTTGGCACGGTATACACTAGCCGTGGTCATCACATACTGACTGAAGAGGCGGGTAGTCCAGGGTTTTGATCCATTTGATCTACACATCCGGAAAGGCTGCTACACTAACAATGTTCGCGGACGTATTCGACGATAAAGCGCAAGGTTTAAACTCCATGTTCAACCACAGAATATTATACCCTTGAAATTTTTATATTTCTTAATTTCAATCACTTCACGTATAATCCTGGGATGAAAGTGACGTTCAGTGGAGAGGATTTTAGGAGTGCAGAGTTCTATCCAGTGATTAATTGAGGCGTTGAGAATGTGTTTGGCTAATTAGAATATAAATAAGTACAAAACGCGAAAATTTAAATGTTATGTTCCTCTTTCGCCAAAAATACAAATTACTTTTTGTTCACTCTCGGGTGCATTCCCGCAGACGCTGGACGCTTTGGACTACCTTGAAATTTACCGCATTTCCCAGTTTATCCTATTTCCCCAATGTACAATACGCACGCGTTTTGATAGTGATTGAGATATGCCAGAGCCCATTCCCATACCATTTTTCCCAATTTATTCCTTAATCTGCAAAGGTAGGCAGCGCATCCGGATGTGTGTCAATGTTTGTCATTCTGGACTGATGTAGGTATGTATCGCGGATATCTATGGACGACAGTATCCACTTACCACCATTTGGACTGTGTGCTCGTCTGTCGCCTTTTTCCCATAATGAAAAAAAAACTCGTCATAAATGACGAACTGCTGGTTGCAAAGGTAACAATCATATATTTCCGAAAACTATTCAAATTAACTAATTTCGAATTATTACAAAAGTCAACACATTTTTTCGCGCTAAACCACAAACAAGGACGCGATGAATTTTGTTTCAAAATGAAAAATGGTTTTCTTCAGTTTTCTCGAGTTCCACGGAAAATTGGAAGTCGCCGTAAAAATGCGGCGTCATGGATACCTGACTTGAATTAATTTGACATAATTTCATTTGACCCTACAAAGCACTTAAAATGTGTAAGTGGATGTACTTTATTTCGTTGATATGTACTTCTAGTACTCAAAGTATTAAACACAAGGATCGCAACCAGCCATTTTTGTTTCCAATGTAGGACATAAGCCTCATCGCTTGTGCTACATAAACTGAAGTACTTATTGCTAAATACGACATTTCAGTGGAGAAGAAAATTCAAGAAGTTAAAGTAGGGTTGAAAGAACCAATAATGATATACGTACAACAGGTATACAGTGATTGGAAACTTGAACTATTGTAGTGGTGTCGAATGGAAACTTGTACTTATTTTCAAGACGAAAAGCTAACAGCTGTGTCCCACCTTACCCTAAAACTTGGTTTAAATAGTAAGGTCCAAAGTAATCGCCTCCGGTACATAATAATCCGCCAGCGTCTCAGCACGTGACCCGACATAATCACGAAGCGTCTCGAGCAGACTCAACCACTGGTTGTGGCCCAAATTATAAGCGAACAGCGGAGTGATTTAAAACCAAAATACTCAACCGCGTGATCGGATGCTGAGTTCTTATTAGTGGAAGTAATGGAGAGCGTAACGTGTTTGGTCCGCGTGGCCCATGTCTTGGACCAATCGCGTCCGCCCGCGGGCGTCATGCCCAGTCATATCAATCCGTGTTTGTAGGACGTCCCCCCCTCACCCCAGGGCACCATCTTGAGCGATTCAGTATTACTTGTTCGTGTGCTCAGTTTCTAGATTATCTGTAATGTAATGCCAGATTGAACTGCCCGGACAACCTTTGAGATATTGCTGAATGATTGTCTGCGAACTTACTGAATGAACATGAATGAGGGAACTCACGATTATTTAGTAAAGAATGAATGTACCCGTCGACATTTATTTAATTCAATAATTTTTTTTTTTCTCATTTACGAGTATTATTACCATTGTGTTTCTGTGTCTACCTCCAAGTTACCTACTTATAAAAAAAATATGGGGTTGCTCTATTAAATGAGATTCACGTTTATTACTAGCTGTTGCCCGCGACTTCGTATACGTGGAATTTAGTTTATAAACACCGTCTTTATTCGACGTGATTCTTTAAATTGATATAACTTTTTTATTTATGAACTGATTGAAATAAAACACACACTAAATTTTAAGTGAAGCTTACCACAATACACCAGTGAAAACCACATCCAAATCGGTTAAGCCGTTTCTAAGATTAGCGCGCACAAACGCACAGATAAATAGACAAAAATTCTAACAATCATTGTTTTGGGTTCTATTGCGTTGACAAAGGCCCCCAATAATAGTTTTTCTCATATATCTTCCATGTACAGGCAACGATCAGTTACATTTTTATTATATGTATAGATATATATTTATATATATGAGTATATAGGTACCTATCATGCAGCTACTCCGGCCAGCTGGATTGACCACTTGAAGAAAGACGCCGGTAGTGAGTGGATGAAAAAAGCTGAAGATCGTATATGAAGGCAGTTCTTGGGAAAGGCCACATGTAGAAAGCCACTGTTGGATATAGGCCAGTTTGATGGTATGGTATATACTTACATAAGATAAGTAAATCTCCCTTAATTAGAAGTGCCGAATATTATGTGTGTAGCGAGCCTTAATTAAGACCTATATCCATTAGGGGAGTGACATGCTGACATAGGTATGACATGACATAGGCATCAGTATAGTAGATCATCTCCACATGTAGGGCTGTTATTCATGAACTCATAAAATCATAAGCAGTCGTGAAGTACAATTTTATATTCATTTGTGTCTATTAGTTTTCTTGCATGCTGACTTATATTGATTATAAGTGCACAGTTAGCAAACTGGAAAACTATTTGATTCTACTCCTTATTACTAGCGCATTAAGGTACCAATGGGTATACGTTGTCCCGTTTCGGACTGTACATATGTATTGGTGTAAAAATGCTAACATACCTAGTAAATAAGCGTGTCGTCTAGTAATTAGTAATAAGTAAAGCTGTGTGTGTCGGCGGCGGCAACACTTACCATCACGTGGGACCGCTTGATCGTCCGCCCACTTTACTATAAAAAAAATGATAACTATAATTTGTTGTGTTGCTAGCTTATTGGCGTAAGGCTGTGTTGCCTTAAACGTAAGCGCATTATGCATGAAGTGAACGCTGGATCATGCCCCAATAAGATAGCGAGCACAGAGTATCATTAAAAATATTATTATTGAGAGAAAGAGTTTGGTTAAGGCTCAATTTCCCCTAGCCGAAATCGACTGCGTCCTAAATCGATCGCCGTCCACTAATCAGGAGGTCAACCAGGGAAGCAAAACGTCATTGAAGCGTGTAGAAAACAAACGGACTGATTACAAACCAAATCGTAATCAACGTCTGTTTGTTCTTCCGCTTCGATCAGCCGAATAGCCTGGATTTCTGAGCATTTCTAGTTTGATTTACTACAAGGAGCCTGATTGAAGATTTTCTTTATTAGACTGATTCAACTGAATATATTGGTATAAATAGTTCATAAACTCTGACGATGTTCCCTTTTGTATGTAGCATCCGCTGTAACGTTAGGCGGACCCTGGAACTACAAAATAAAAATGTACAATAATGTCATTTAATCGCGCCTAGCACCCAAACGACTCGATTCAACTTGGGAAAATTCTCAATTTTATAACTTTTTCATGACTTTTTATACAGATAAGATTAATTAATTTTATAAAGATGTTTGGAAAACAACTTAAAAACATCACCGACTCATACCCAGACCCCCCCCCCCCCCCGCCCCCTCAAGGCAACGCCCTAAGCCGAGGGTCGTTCCTTCCGCCGGCCTTAGGCTCATTGCTGCCCACACTCTTTGCTCCTGGCTGAGCGCCTTCTACACTCGCCCTAAACTATACATGCCCGGTGAGTCATGAAAGGCCATTAGGGTCACAAGAATTTAGCCATTCCGTAAAAAATAAGCTTCAAAACATCAAACTTTCATTGAAGGCAAAGAAAATAAACCGGTTACAAACGTGCCGTAGTTTGCCTCCTTTTTACTGATTTATTTCCGGTGTGATATTTGTGTGCGCGTGTCACTCGTAATCCCAATCACAGATGGAGATAGGTCCATATCGGGATACAGACGGCACTGCTGTACATACTGCAGACAATGGAATACAATGTGATTTTGTTTTTAACTATAGCGTTCTTTAATATTATAGTAACGAAACCTATTTGTTTCGGTTCCAATCTCTTTCCTCGCTTCTCCACAAAATAAAAGAAAATTCTTTTACAACATTTAAATGCATTCGTGCAATTATTCTATTACAATGTCTGTTATTCTTTTATTTCGCTTTCATGTGCAATAAAGATTTCTACTTATATATCTATCTAATTTACGTCTAGCTACAATAAATTCAAATTATTAGACAGCATCTCTGTATTCAGCCATGCGTCATAATTAACTAGATATATTATCAACATACCTAATAGAAACGTGGTCTGCATGATGAACAGGCCCACAGGTGTAACCAGAATTGACGAATGAACCATACATTATACTGTATGGTATCAACGGGTTAAATGAATAGAGACATGGAATGTAATAAATCAAAGAATGGACAATGTTTGTGTAGGATCGCTTGGCGCGATGTGAACAGGATGATTGCGGGGCAGGTAAGAGGAATAGGCGCGGTATCGGGAGTGTTGTGAAAGTTAGCGCTAAGCGCTCAAGGTTGGAGCGCTGACAGAGCGTTAATAAACCTTTAACCTTTACGTATATTTACAAATATACGAAGTATTGGGAGTCTGTTAACTGAGTGCGGTAGGCATGTCCTGGAACATTGACAGTTTGGAGCAAATTTTAAATTTAGGAAAGAAAGAATTTATAAATAGAGTCGCATTATCAGCTGGTAGAGGTTTTTAGAAATTTCGAAGCAAAGTAAAGATAAAGATAACGTCCGGTAAGAGATAATTATACTCGATATCGAAAGAGTAATCTTACACATGTCTGAATATATATACATTTTAAATTCAAATTTCTATAGCAAGTTTTCCTTCAACACCGATTTAATAGTAGGTAATTAAATTGTTGTCACACAAGTTCCAGGAGGATAAGTACTTGGCATATACCTGTAGATACCCCAGGAGGTTATGAATAAATACAAGGAACTATACAGCTTGTATTGTAGCAAAAAAAAACAATTTTTAGATAACTGAAATAAATCATTTTAAATTACTGAGAATACGAAGACAATATCGATGGAGTCCCGCGGGCTCCTGTATCTTTATTGTCGCCAAGGAACCTGTAAATTTGCTGCCATCCATTTGCTGCCACTTTCAGTATTCCTGCTTCTCATATAATTATTGGCCAAAATATAATGTATAGGCTAAAAACGTATCCGTGAGATCCATCACCTCTGTACTTTTATATGTGTTTAAATCATTTACAGGTGCTTAGTCGCCTAAATCTTAAGTCGCGGATAGAAGCTATTCCTAAATAATCTTAAATCTTATAAATCAGATGTCAAGTGAGACGGTCATTCAACAAATCCTATTAAAGCAAAGATTACCTAAACAATCAAGACACTCGTTAGGATGAGCAGCAATTCTCTAAATTCGTTAGCACTGACAATCTATCGGTTCATTGGTCCGAGAAAAGACTGAAATAAAACTAAAAGAAAAACGAGAAAGACTCTTTCAGACAATAACTTATAAACGCATAGTGTACGTACTTTTAGTTAAGTGTAGTTGTCTATACTTTGATTTCTACTTAGTTCTCGTATAATGGGGCGGATGATAGTGCTAAACAGAAGTTTAGAGTATTAGCACAAACAGATTTAAACAGAAGTTTAGCACAGAAGAATTAGAGGTATGGTACAAAACGAATGGTAATTCATTTAGTGGTTCTTACTTGAACAATTTTATGTGAACAAAGTCCATCCATAAACTGTGGACAAAATACTTTAACTTTCGTAATTTTCGCCCGTGTTATCTACAACTTGTCTTCTTTAAAACAACGTCATTCGTAAGCTTGACCACACACAAGTATTAAATTTCACGGTATTTAATTCAATTTTTAATGGGGTAGACGAGTCCTCGAATGAAGACACATGTCTCATAGCATGAGACGCTCTTCAGTGACGTGGACTGACAAATTGAAGAAACTGGCCGGTAATGGCTGGATGTGAAGAGCAGGAATTTGTGTGGTGGCAGTGGATAGAGACAGGTCTATATCCAGTATCGGAAAGACACCGGGCTGGTGGTATGCTATGGAACTGCAGTATATTGACGCTCCTGTGCATTTCAAACAGGGCTATGTTGTATAATTAATCATGTATTTTGCAAGAGCATGGGTTACAAAAAATGGTGTGTTTGTACATATCGGTACAACGGGACAAACCTGTCCCGTTGTTCTCTGCCTTTAATAAGCGTGCAAAAATTGTTTGACAAAAAATATTTTTCATTCAGAAATTAATTAACTTTACATTTATATATTATTACACATAAATTATCATAATTACAATTGCAATATTACCATTATCAATTTAATACAGTCATTATTAATATCGTCAAATTGATTACAATTTAATATATACGTAATGCATATTTGCATAGTATGTCGTTAATACTATAAAAGTAGTGTTTTTACTCGTAATAGCCATTTGCGGAACTTCTTCTTAACCATGTATTTGTGGCATAAGTGAATATATATACCTACATGCAAGTAAATTTATAACATTTGTATAATTAACTTATACCAATTTTGTAAATTAATGATTAATAACGATAATTAGCCGCCATATCTTTATTTATTGTGGTCTCTTAATTTTAATTTTCATATATTTTTACGTAGATTTATCTGTTGAATCTTTATTACAAGTTAAGGCAAGGTTTGATGTAAACATGATGCGGCGTCTTGTGTGGACAGTCCATTGTTGGTGTCCTTAATTTCTTTCTTCTCTTTCGTACATATCATAAGCCCTTATTTATTCACTACCGGATATAGGCCTCTCCTGAGGCCCGACAAAACTAATATCTATTCACTACTCCAAGGTACATTTTTAATAATACATTTTAAAATCATAAACACTCCCAAAACCCACATAAATCTAGCGGGAGGTCATAAAAGTCAACAGACACGCGGCTTATCTGATTATGGTAAGTGGCTGTGAAAAAGTTCACAATACACCACACCTCGTAAAAAACTCAACTCGGTTTACACACGGCACAGCGTTTGATCGTAAACATATTCTCATTTCTGTATTTTATAGGTAGCAGATGGTTTACCTAAGTGTAACTGACCTACCGCATAGAACTCTCCAATAAAACGGCTCTATTGAACAGGATCCGTGGCAATGACAACATTACTCTAGAACTATAAGCAGAATACTATAAGTGAGAAATTTGATTGTCCTATTCACAAGAACTGAGGCAGGACGTTATATAATTTTATTTAATGCATATTTAATAATGTAATTTATTACCTATGCATCTAAATAATAATGAAATATTCTGATGACTATATTTTACTAACATAGATTTAAGTTTTCTATTAACGATTAAATGGATTATGTTTTTTTTATGGACGAAGGCGGCAGACGGGCATACAGTATACCTGATGGTAAGTGGATAAGTGGATACTGTGGCCTATAGACGTCCGCGATACATGCCAACATTAGTCTAAAATTACAAACGTAGGCACGCTCCCGGATACGCTGCCTACTTTTGGAACTGTAATTTGGACTTGAGTAATGGATTTGAAGAAAAGGTTGGGAAAATGGGGAGGGATGGGATGGGAATGGGCTCTGGCACATCTCACTCACTACCAAAACACGTACGTACATTAGGGAAATATGATAAGGTGGGAAATGCATTACATTTCAAGGTAGTCTTCTATGAGAGAGGGGTAACGTGCACTCTCCCTCTAAATATCTCTAAATGTCTAAAACAAATGAATTATCTTGTTATTTTTATTACTTTTAATGTAGGTACGTCAGTATGTTACCATTATTTATAACAATTGCGAATGTAATTTAAATACGAAAAGGCTTCAATCTTAAATATGAGATATAATATAAATTGAAATATGAGAACTTTGTATGAACATAATCCTGTAGATTTATGTAATAAAAATAAATGCGGTGGCCTTGGGAGAGGTACAGGCAACAACACGCTAAAGTATTCGAAAAATCATTCCATTATAAATATATCAATAATGTGTAGGCTTTCATTACATTACTGCACTGAAACATAATTAAATGGACTGTACTTTACACCTCTTATTACGTTACCGGGAATGATGGAAATTGTGGTGTAATTATACTCCCAGTTAAGTGTTTCCACTGAGGAGGATTACCACCGTCACCAGGGACGATGAGGTTAAACGGGAATTGAAATTCTTAAAGACACTGCTCCAATACGGTGAGACTCCGGTAACCGCGTTAGTGCTATATTCTAATAGGCCACAGCCTAATAAACTTGAAACTTATTACAGTACATGTACGAGTACCTTCTGTACCATGTTCAAGTTACAAGTACATATAGGCACGGTATAGTAGAACATAACCAATTAGCATCGACTCCAGGGAATACACTATAAAGAAATCAAACTCGACAAGAAAATTCTAAATGTTACAGAAGAAAAGAACATTTTAAGCTCACGTTGTGATCCTGGCCCGCGCATAATAGGCCCAAGATCCTTAGTGGTTATAAGGGGGGGCGGGGGGGTTAAACCCTGTAGTGGGGCGTTAAAGTCTGATATCGATTGAATTTTATTACAATATTTGATATACAAATTTGTGTTAAAGAAAGTTAGCATTTCCAAATTGTACTTGTATAAAAGTTAGAATTTCATTCCAAACTAAGTTCGCTCCCCTCCCTACATATTCACATACTTTCAATTTTCTGTGGAATGAACAACCTTCTAGGTCACTAAATATAATAAAAAGTAATAAACAAATATTAGTTCTTACATCTCACGAAGGCGGGTTACGCTTATTAATGGTTGTGCTTGTACATGAACATTGTTTTAGTGTGTGTAAACTTGAGAATGCTCAGTTGGGTTCTCTACCCCGCGGCGCTATAGAAATTTACTTACAATCCTTGGTATATTAAGTCATTCATGTAAACATAATTTAAATCTTGTAAAATTATAATGAAAACTAAAATGTTCACAATACCGTCTGGACATGTTTGTCTTCAAATTGCAGCAAGCAATCAACTGCCCTGCTGAGCGTTTTCTGTAAGCAGCGCAAATTACAAGCGGAGGCATTATTATTATTTAATTTTCAAATATACCTAAATCAATAACAATAATAAATGCATTTTATTACTAATCCCACTGATATAACTATCATAACGACCAAAAAGGAGGGTGAGATACACGGTAGGTGTAAACCTGGCAGGATACGGACATATTGGCTCAGAAGTCTTACAGAATAGTTCCGGATGAGACTTACATTAAAGGAATAAATACTGCCACAGGTATTGGTTGAACCTAAATCACTATAATCGGTTAACGTCAGCTCAAAGATTAAAAAAAAACTCCACTGATCATTGTCTTCGTCTCGGTAACACACGCGCAGTGCAAGCGCATGTCCGCACTCACCGGTAGCTCGCACAATAATGACGCTTTACGTCTATCTTACATTAAGATCTACCCACATCCGCTTTATTATCATTGGTCATGTGGATATTATTTATCGATCTACCTACCTATTTCATTACACAACAAAGAATAAAACGAGTAATTTATTCGCTTTCGCCTGTGCCTTGGCCCATTTTCAAGCTTGATTGCGTCTCTCCGGGCCCCATCAGATCCAGTTCATAATGTAAACAAGTTTTCTCAGTACCAAAGAGTTTCTTTTGTGCGACGAATAGTTGTCATACTATGACATAGTTATATAACATAGTTGGTTCTATTCAAGTGTATTTGTAGTATTATACATATCTTCTAAAGTCGCTCTCTTTGCTTTTTGGAAGATTAAATTTTGTTACAGTTTATTTGGCATAAACAAACTAGATAGGTACGAAGATATCTCTGTCTAGATATAATTTGTATTTGCCTAAGGAAAAGTGGAACAAGTTGGTGCTTCCATTTTTCATTTTTCTGTTCTTTGTCAAAATATTACTCCTAGCGTAACAGGAGAAAATCGTTGATAGCATACTCTTGTCGCAAGGATATTATTCAACATTTTTCGTAAGTTTTATCTTATCCAAAAACACATTACTTGTGGGACTCACTTTTTATATTTTTTTTAAATTTAAATCGGCGTAATTTAATCACGATCCCAAGTTTGTGCCGAAATTAATTTCAATTAATTCAAATAAGCTTAAATTTGATTTCTTAAAATTTAATTTCTACGCCCGCTAAAGATTCACAAAACATTTATATTTCTGTAAAGAAAGGCGTTTTACATATAGATAGATAGATGTATTGTACACCAATACATATTGCAGAAAGGCAATTTAAGTTCCTAAGTAACACGAAAAGTACAAGAGGCGGCCTTATCGCCAAAGCGATCTCTTCCAGCCAACCTTTGGATAGTGATGAAAGAGAGATAGGGTATGCGGAAATTACTGAGTCAGATAGTGCTCCTTGTCTTGGCTCTTAAAACTATTCAATCTTTGAGCGCGTCTTATAATTAGTTAGAGGTAGCGCATTCACTGAGCGCATAACCGCTTTGAATTTAGAGAGATTCTAAAAAATAAATCAATATTATCTTATGTTATCATTAATTGACTTTTTTGTCATACTTTCTAATGCATATTCTTTATCGAAAAATTACAGGATACATAGCGGATATATAGTATTGTAAAATGAACGCTGGGCACTCGACGCATGAGCGCTGCGTTAACGTTAATGAATCTTAAGACTCGAGCGTTGAACGCTCGTGAGTAGGGTTGCCAGATGATAATTTGAAAAAGGAGGACTGATCGGTCTAAAAGGGAGGATTTTCTAAAAAAAGAGGACTTTCACAATTAAACAATTTTTATATTAATTTCCTTTATTTTAATCATATTTATTTAGCTGAACTGCCAATTTTAGAAAGAAGTTCTTGGTTTTTTAACAAATAAGTATGAAAATCTTCACGTTTTAAAGATAATATCATTTATAGTTCATGTTTTTAAAATTATATTGTGTAAGAATCAACGATTTTACTGACTCCACACTGAGTTCGTATCTTTCTTTGCTTCATTGCGCATCAATTAGCGAAAAACTCTTTCAATCTTCGCGTTATGTGCGCTTTATACAAAAGTAAAACTCGCAGATCTTGAGCAGTTCCGAGAAACGTTCAATATTTTCAACAGTTTTAAAGTAAATCGTCCATTGCTAGTGCAACTTCAAATCATAATATTTGTCCTCAGGATCACCATTAGATTTCGATTTAAGAAATGAAATCAGATTACAAAATTGATCATGTAGTTTAACGTCATCAATTTCTACACCTCTGGCGCTCAAAAAGTCAATAGATGGAACTAAGTCATACAACAAAAGGAGGACATACAGTAGGTAAGGGAGGACAAATAATAGACAGGGAAGACATGTCCTACTATATACATAGGATACCATCTGGCAACCCTACTCGTGAGCATTACAGACTAAATCATTAAAGGCTCGAGGGTTTAACACCCGCAAGCGTTAAAAACTTGGACTAAGCTTACGGGCATTGAACTATCTTGTCTTAAGGGATCATTAGCGCTCACTCAGCGCTAAAAGCGTTGATCGGTCAGCGCTCATTATACAACACTAAATTAGCCACAAACTTAACTATTAAACTACACCTAATCAATAAATACTTATATCTACCAAGAGGCAAATCAAACAGTTCCAGCCTATAACAACGTCAAGTTTATCTATTGTCACGGAAATATGCAATTCGTCGCACGGTCCCGTTACTACTTAGCACTATCTCAAGTACTTATCCTACCCAACATTACTTGACCTCCACAACTCGTTTAACCACCCCAAAGTGTATGCAGTTACAACGTACAGCAGGGGGGCGAGGTGGGTCTCGATAAATGGGTACTTTAGTGTAGGAGTTGGAAGGAATCCAATGTGTCCGAAACGGTGCTACTTTCCGTGACATAACAGTAAGTTACAATGAGTTGTAGGAACGCAGAACGCCTCGAGGCGTGTAAACATCGTGCGGGGTGATATGATACGCGAGAAAATAAAGGTAAGCTTTGAGATCGGGGTTTTATGTGACACACTTGGCAGACAAGCTCATATAAATGATTCCCTGTCTCAACTTTCGACTGGACGGACATCTGGGGATATGTTGAGTACTAACATGCTATAAATATGGTATATGTAGGTATGTAGACATTGGTTTAGGTTTAATAAACGTTCGTTAAAAAGCAGTTTAAAAATGCCTTTAAATTAAGATTTTTTATTTTTTATTTTTAGAAGGCGACAGACGAGCTTTCACCTAATGGTAAGTGGTTACTGTCATCCATGGACACCCACGATACATACCAACATCAGACCAAAATGACAAACATTAGCGCGGGGGCCCAGCCTACCTACCTTAAACTAAAACATAAAAATATAAAGTCTTTAATGACACATTACAACCCAATATCTAAGTATGTATTATATATATATATATATATATATATATACTTTAGCCGATAAACCTATAGATTATTACAGCAATAAGATAGATAATGGCCTAGACTATGCTAGACTCAAATACGTGAGATTATGAGTTAGAACTCTGGTTCAGTAAAATAATTCGTAATTTTCTCGCCATTAACAGGAAACCTAGTGAGGAAATCAGCGTGGTTGATTTTGATCCAAAATCTGTCGTGGACAGGCCTGTGTCCATTGACAAGGGGACAACATAAGCTATATAATCGGCATGCAGATTAACTTACAAGTTTTTATAATAAACCAGTTACAATTTTATAAAATAGTACTGAAAGTTTTTATAAGACATACGCGATAAGAATATGTGTAATATGAAAATCTCTATAATAATGCGCATTCTAAATTAAATTTTTGATTAAAAATTCAATAAAGTATTTGCCCTTTAATAAAAAAAAACTTCTATCAACTTATTTCATAGTTACAACCTACTTTAGTCATTTCATACTCCGGAACAACCTCGCCTTCAGTGAGAAATAAATATTAAAAATAACGTGTAAGTATATCTTCGTTATAAATAAATTATGGCTACGAGCATGCACTCAGGCATGCCCAATTTATATAATTTGATACGAAGGGCAGAAGGGAGTGAATGTGTTGGTATAATTTAATTTGTTTGCTCACTTTTATCACAGTACAGATAAATTAACAGTAACGGATCTTAAACTGTCATTAAAATGTATGGTATTCAATTTTAATATGTACGAGTATTATTATAATTTGGATTTAATTGTTAGATTATTGGTAAATAGTAAATATTTATTGTATATTTGTTAGTAGTAATTATTTTGTCAGGGGGAGAGGGCACGCTGCAATCCAACAGTCGCTGGGCGGGCTCGACTGGCCACGTTACCCCTCTCTAACAGAAGACTACCTTGAAATGTACTGCATTTCCCACTTCATCTTATTTCTCTAATGTATGTACGTATTTCAGAAGTAAGTGAGATATGCTAGAACCCATTCCCATCCTACCCCTCCCCATTTTCCCAACCCTTTCCCTTTCCTACATCTCCAAAGGTAAGCAGCGCATCCGGGGGCGTGCCAACGTTTGTCATTTTGGACTAATGTTGGCATGTATCGCGGATGTCTATGGGCGACAGTATCCACTTACCATCAGGTAGACTGTATGCTCGTCTTCCGACTTCTGACCATAAAAAAAACATCTTCTCCCGCCCGCGGGTTGCCTGGAAAAGATTGATCGTTTCAGCGATCAGACCTACGTTTTTATACCTATTTATTGTAAATTTGAAACAAGAATTTTTACCTATTAAATGGGTCTTCAACGCGTATTTTCACCTTTTTTCAATTTTATTTCACGTATACACTAATCATTGTCACTAATGATTTATTGTTAACAGAAATAATTAAAAACTGTTAATTATTTATTGATGCAATTACACTAATCACAAGTTGGTGTTGATAGCAATTGGTGTATATTAGTAATCATTTGGTAGAATTTATACAAAGAAGATTTTTTATACTAATAAATAACGCAACACTAAACGGCTCACACTAGTATTCCCTATGTCGTGAGTCCAGAGACACATACAAAGACGAATACAATACGTGTAGCACCCAGACCCTAACAAACACCTGTTTTTAAACAAATGACTGTCCGACGGGGAATCGAACCCCGGGACCTTTTGCATAGTAACCTGCCTACTATGCAAAAGGTCACGGGCACTACCAATTGGGTTAATTGGTCGTCAACTCGAATGTAAAACTAGCTAAAGTTCTGCCCATGACGCTCTGGTAAACCCTTGTAGTGCGCCATAGCAAATGATGTTATTGTGTGCATATGCCGAATTTTGTACATTTTTTTTAAAGATTACCTGCTGTTCTTAATACTTATGGTGTACCGTGCAGAGCGCCGTAATTATTTTTATTATGACCTGTCTCATTTAACCTCGTTGCCGGTACTGTGCTCGTATAAAGAGTGTTAATGAAACTGATTGTGATGGGTTTCCTTCACCAGTTAAGTACGTGAATGTAGAAAGGTGGTAAGAATTAGGAAGTTACAAGGAAATTTCACTTATATACGGTATACAAAAATGGGGTATAACAAAATTTGTATAAAACTGGGAGTAAATTTTTTGGAACGAAGTTCCTTTACGCGGCTTGCGGTAGGTGTGATTCGAGAGAAATGGTAACGTCACGTAAAATTTTTACCGCCTCTATACGCCTTTCTCTTTCTGTGTGTGTGTGTGTGTGCGTGCGAGTATCGAGAGTGAGACTCAAGCAGAATAACAGACGTGCAGACTAGTGCGTGGCCGGTTGTATAACCTAAATTTTTTATTTTTTATTTGATTCCTTATTATAAATTATTTGCATTGAAAAAATGATACAAAATAAAAAAAATACATGAATTATACAGATTTTATTTTGAATTACATTCGAAGTTTAAAAAACAATGTGTGAGGATCTTCGTTCCTGACGGAGAGGGGATCCCCTGACCGCACACGTTTTTATTTTTTTATATATATATAGAAGGAGGCAGATAGTCCACTAGCAGCACAGCAGCGAGAACAGAGTAGCAGATAGTCCACTTGGCGGTAAATTGATACTCAGTCAAGTATCCTTGACTCAGATCAGTCAAGAATGACAAACATTGTCACGAACCATGATGCACCGCCTACCGTTCGGGATTTGGGAATGGCTTGGGGAAATGTGGATAGAATTTGATGGGAGAGGAAAGGACTCTGGCATAAAAAAATAAATGTATTTCTTAAATTTTTCTATTCTAAACCGATTAGAATAAAATTAGGCACAATGTTCGGACAAAAGTTATAGAATTTCATGTGGCCTATAGCTTTTTAGCAGATGGACGTCCTCGGCTTCGTCCGCCGGTACGTGGTCTCCATTCGAGAACCCTTCTGCCCCATCGGCCATCGGTTCTTCGAGCTATGTGCCCTGCCCACTGCCACTTCAGCTTGCTAACCCGAGAGGCTATGTCGGTGACTTTAGTTCGTCTACGGATCTCCTCATCCCTGATTCGATCACGTAGGGAAACCCCGAGCATAGCCCTCCCCATAGCTCGCTGTGCGACAGTGAGCTTTCTGCTAGATGGACAGACGACCTCATAAAGGTTGCGGGCACCCGCTGGATGCAGGTCGCTGCCAATAGGTCTAAATGGCGGACAATGGGGGAGGCCTATGTCCAGCAGTGGACGTCCAAGGGCTGAGATGATGATGATGATGATGATAGCTTTTTAAACTTTCGCGCTTTGTACACATTTTATATTTACTATATACTGCATACCTTGTGTATATATTATACACTCTGCAGTGAACTGGTGACCACGGCTGGTGTACCCCGTGCCGAAACGTCGAGTAGGAATGAAAGGTAAACAAATACCTTTATTATACTCGTTCATGTGCCCTATTCAAAGAAAATTATCGTCCATGTATTATGTTAGCTCTATAATTATTTTTACAACATCTTACAGACTCTTATAACACTCCTGGAAAGAGATGAGCTGGTGATGATCTAAAGCCGACCGACATTACTCCGCCATCATCACAAATTATGTCGCCGATATATTTATTACCGACAAAATGTACAATACAAAAGGCGAACTTAATGCCTATAGCATTCCCTATCTCTGACGATTGTACTTTTAACAACATGATTTTTTGTGTTTCTCTTCTGTATGTTTTGGTGTACAATAAAGTATATATGTCTGTTTATATATATAATGTATAAATATTACTGTCGGCAACGTATCCATATAAAAAATGCAATATAATAAAATCCGGTTATCTTCGTTGACTGTTCGGAATTAGCACTCAGCTATAATTTACTTACACATTATCCGCTGTGTGCTATCATTACACTCCATAAAGCCTTTATCGTGGACACGCGAAGAAATTTACTGGCAACAATAATTTCTAACGGAGTATGGGTTTTTAGCTGACTACAGCAAAATGGTTATTATTTTGCCGTTATGTTTTCTCATTATAAGGGGTTGGGAGGTATATCAACAATGTACAGCTATTTTTATTTAAAAAACTTTATTGCACGTATGGTACGAAAGGCAATCTCTACCAGCTAACCTTTAGGTTAACAGAAAGTTATATAGGAAGGTTCGATAAGAGGTATTAAATATATAATAGCTTAAATGACAAAGAGAATAAATTAATTCTTCTTCTTCTTCTTCTTCTCAGCCCTTAGACGTCCACTGCTGGACATAGGCCTCCCCCATTGTCCGCCATTTAGACCTATCGGCAGCGACCTGTATCCAGCGGGTGCCCGCAACCTCTACGAGGTCGTCTGTCCATCTAGCAGATGGACGTCCTCGGCTTCGTCCGCCGGTACGTGGTCTCCATTCGAGAACCCTTCTGCCCCATCGGCCATCGGTTCTTCGAGCTATGTGCCCTGCCCACTGCCACTTCAGCTTGCTAACCCGAGAGGCTATGTCGGTGACTTTAGTTCGTCTACGGATCTCCTCATTCCTGATTCGATCACGTAGGGAAACCCCGAGCATAGCCCTCTCCATAGCTCGCTGTGCGACAGTGAGCTTATTTATGAGGCCCATAGTCAGAGACCACGTCTCGGTGCCGTAGGTCATCACCGGCAACACACACTCACCTTCGATTTGCCGACGATATCGTGGTCATGGCAGAATCGCTGGAGGATCTTAGCACAATGCTCGGAGACCTCAATCGAGTTTCCCAACAGGTGGGCCTTAAAATGAACATGGACAAGACGAAAATCATGTCGAATGTCCATGTCGTGCCCACCCCAGTTTCAGTTGGGAGCTCGATTCTCGAAGTTGTTGACGAGTACGTCTACCTAGGCCAAACGGTCCAACTAGGTAGGTCCAACTTCGAGAAAGAGGTCAATCGACGAATCCAACTCGGCTGGGCAGCGTTCGGGAAGCTACGCAGCGTCTTCTCGTCCAAAATACCTCAGTGCTTGAAGACGAAGGTCTTCGACCAGTGTGTGTTGCCGGTGATAAATTAATTACAAACAAATAAATATACACGATGAAGACATCGTACAACATGCATACATGAATATACCATACATATATTATATACTTACATATGTATACAATAAAAGTGGAACTCATTTCGTCGCCTATATCACAATGTTTGAAGACGGAAGTCGTCAATCAGTGCGTCCTGCCCGTTATGACGTGATCTCTGACGGCAGGCCTGATTCACAAATTCAAAGTCGCTCAACGAGCCATGGAGAGAGCTATTCTCCAAGTTTCTTTGTTGACCAATATCCGTAACAAATAAAATTCCAGAAGAACTAAGGTTGCCGATATAGCTCAAAGGACCGGCATGCTGTAGTGGCAATAGACAAGCCATATATGCCGCAGAACCGATAACCGATGTGGGAGACGAGACCTCGAATAGAAACATAGCGTGGGATGCCCTCCGAACTCTCTTGGAGAAAGTTAAAGACCGTGTATAGTGGCGGTCCTTAGGAAAGGCCTGTATCCAGCAGTAGAGAGACACAGGCTAATGGTATTTCGTGTACGATTATATGTTTCGTCATTTTTGCTTTGTTTGCGTGTACGACTATATGATTTTCAGTTTTGCTTTGTTTGCGTGTACGACTATATGTTTTTCAGTTTTGCTTTGTTTGCCTGTACGACTACATGTTTTTCAGTTTTGCTTTGTTTGCGTGTACGACTATATGTTTTTCAGTTTTGCTTTGTTTGCCTGTACGACTATATGTTTTGTTCATTTTTGCTTTGTTTGCGTGTACGACTATATGTTTCTTCTTTTTAGCTTTGTTTGCGTGTACGACTATATGTTTTTTTTTTTCATTTTTGTTTTGTTTGCGTGTACGACTATATGTTTTTTTCTTCATTTTTGCTTTGTTTGCGTGTACGACTATATGCTTTCTTATTTTTTTTTTGTTTGCCTGTATGACTATATGTTTTTACAAGCGTCAAACAATAAGAACAACCTTTCATATAACCATGATTTCACAGAATAGAAAAAAACTTCCCTTTCTGGTAAAAAAATGAATTTGTCTCGCAGTTCATATCCAACTAACTAACCTCGCACTTGAGACAATCATGACGAAGAACCGCTCATGTTCCCAGGTAATTTACGAGGGCCCCCTTAACCCGCCCTTTATTACCTAGGGGTCGAACCTTGGACCTCGGTGTAAAAATCATTGCCGCTCGTAAAATGGCGGTATGATACCTTGATTTATTTTGATTAATACTGATTGTTGTTATTGCTGTAAAAATGTACCTATCGTGTATGTTTATTAACGCCAGTAATACAGCAGGGGCAGATTTAGCACTCGACTGGCTACATTATCCCTCTTCACATACCAAGACTCTGTTCAAAGTACTTTCATTTCTTTTCAGTCTTTTCATTTCTTCAAAGTGCGGCACGTGTTACGATTGTGAGTGAGATACACCAGCGTCCACTCCCATCCTATCCTTCCCCATATTCCCAATCCATTTTCCAAATACATTCTTAAATCTCCAAGAGTAAGCAGTGCATCCGGGGCGTACCAACGTTTGTCATTTTGGACTGATGTTGGCATGCATCGCAAATGTCCATGGGCAACAGTATCCACTTGCCATCAGGTGGACTGACTGCTCGTCTGCCACCTTCATTCCTAAAAAATGTGATATTTATTTATTTAATTATTCTTTATTGCACAAAGTGACAAAAGGCGAACTTATCTCCCAGTCAACCTTTGACCTATGCAGAGATGGCGCTGTTGATGTATTGACAGATATGATTGAGGAAACCTATAGTTAACAGTGACGCATATTAATTATATACCATAATATAAATAAGTATATACTCGTACATACATGAACATACATAATTATATACTATACATACATATATAGATAGATAACCTCTATACTGTACACCAATTCATGCTGCAAAAAGACAATTTAAGTAAGTACTCGTAACACGAAAAGCACAACAGACGGCCTTATCACCAAAGCGATCTGTTCCAGGCAATCTTTGGGTGGTAAGGAGAAAACAGATAACAATATCAAAAATAGGTGCAATTTTACATAATATCAACATAATATAACTTAAGAATAATAATATTTTACTTAAGATGAATACAATACAAAATAAATACCATATAATAAATACCATACAAATATATTTAACTATATGTAATATACGATTAATAATATCCCTGATAGGTACATTTCTTCGAGATCTCAAAATCAAATTCATCCTAAATACCGCTTTTATGAAAAATGGGAATACATCTCAAAATTATTTTTATTACGTCTGGATATGTTAAACATAAACAGCGATAAAATCGAACCGACATTCAAAGATAAAATGGAAAACACACTTTTCCATTTATAATCCCAAAACCCGATCTGATAAATGCGTACAGCCTCTCGACTAGGGCTGCCACCCCTCCAGATTTGACCCGGAGTTTTCGGGTTTGAAGGATGCTTGTCCGGGCTACGGGTTAACATCGTATATCTCCGGGCAACCCGGCTGTGACGTCCAGTATCCAAAAATCTCAGAAATTTATGAAGTATGAGTTTAAATATCAAATGGGCTCTATAAAACGTTAATGCTGTTAATGCTCTTTTAAAGATTATTGTCGAGATTCAAATGCAATTAAAGGGTTGCTATGTGTATCGAAGACAGTAAGTATATCTTATGTTAATTATTATTAACAATTGTATTATTGGTTTTTACAATATAGTTTTCAACCATCTCGTCTCTCCTTCGATGGGGTAAAATGAAGGAGAGACGGTGTAACACCCGGCGGAAGCACAGTCGGCCAGGGTTCAGGATCCCGGGGAGAGAAACCGGCTGACGATAGACATGGCACCGAGCAGCACCGCCTTCTGCATCTTTGCTGCGGGTCAACCGCAACGGAAGCCCAATCGCCTCAGGTCGGTCTCGAGACTGGTGGAGATTAACTCTTTTACGGACAAGACGACTGGGATAATTTCAGTGGACGTAACGCCCCGCATGTCTGTGATCTCGTGCGCTAGGTCGAGATACTATATTCTTTTGTCGGCTTTAGTATTATTATTTTTTAATTATTATTAGAGTAGTGTTTTAATTAGTTTATTTAGGTAGGCACTGAGTCTGCCCATTTCATTGTTCACCCACCGCTCTCCCAGGTTTACTGGTAGAAATTTCTTAAGGGGAATAAGCAAGCCTTATGTATGTACTTTCGTTTGTAACAATTTTTTTATCATTTATGTGTACAATAAAATATATAAATTATAGTAAGTATCCCATCGAGAACATAAATTTGTTATAGTTCATAACTTTAGCTTAAATTGAAAATTTGCTTTTTTTTAATCTCCGGGTTTATGGTATTCCGAAGGTGGCAACCCTACTCTCGACTCATTCTGCAATAATGTTTATGAAAAGCCTCCACACACGGGATCCTTCACCTCACGATTTATAGCGCTTTTTATTAGCTGACGTACATTACGAGAATCTTTTTTTCCTTTATATTATTAAAAAAAATAAAGTTGGCGAACGTTCTCGAGCTTAAAATTTATTTCATTCTGTTTGTGTGAAAAGACGATAATGGTTCTTGTCAAAAGAAGGGAGTTTTGATGATTCATTACATAGATGGCTCTGAAGTAAAATCATATCCATACTCGCGACTTCGTTCGTGTGGTCTTTAGACAATGTGTGGTTAGTTCAATGTTACCTACATTTCCCCACTCTATCCCGTCCAATTTCACCCCATCCTAATCAATCCGACCTCGCCCAACTTCACTCAATCCCACCCATTCTATCCGCTATGTAATCTAATCCCACCACATTATACATAGTTAATGAGATGTATATTGAGACGAGAGTTGCTCTCGTCTCAATATACCTAATGTCATTTACAGTTTAAATTATTCCCGCGGAAAATTAAAAGGGTTTGATATAAAAGTACTCTATACATTGATCCATGACACAAACTATTATCGTAATATCAGTAACACATTTTTAAATTAGAAACACAGTTTGTATATCAACATTTAATGTCTATATTACTAAAAAAACTATTACTGTACTGAGCTGCTTTAAAACGCGACAATCTTATAGCGTATTATGCAAAGTTAGACGCAATTTATAGAGTCTTCCCATTAAGCTACGACAAGAAAGCTGTGAATAGGATTTTGCAAGGTCAGCGGCGCGCCCGCATACCCCCTGGTGTTGCAGGTGTCCATGGGCGGCGATAACACTTACCATCACGTGGGACCGCTTGCTCGTCCGCCCTCTTCTCTATAAAAAAAAATATACGGAAAATGAACCTTGGAATTTTTCATTGTTATTGAAAGAAGAATGTCCACGAGAGTATGAAGCTCAGGCCTGTTTTCGAAAATTTCGTATAGTGTTAAAAGTTGAGTAATTTCAATATAAACTTTTTTTCTTAATCTAACGTGTAATAATACAGGATTTTACGATTTTTACGATTTACCGATACGGTGAGCTTTTGTCGGTTTTTTCTTGTTTTAACAACGCCAAAACATTTACGAAGTATGCTATTTAGTTTATAGTTTTGTGTAATAAGAACAATCGTATCTAAATATTAATTAAGATATTCAATATTTTATTCATTCAATTCAATTCAATATATTCATATTCAATTCAATATCTACATAACCAGTTTTTATTCAACATTGTATAATAACGTTGTATAATTGTACGAATACAATAATCTCAAACAACATTCCTAAATGCTTCTTTAGAGTCAAAGTCATGTCTTTATAATCTGTGTCAATACAATTACTAACATATATATTGAAGTATTATCCCTATAACCAAACTGCATAAATCTTTGCTACAGATTCCCTTAAAATAAGATTCGAATTTATATTATAGTTATCCTCCCATAGTTCTTCGTAATTCACCACAGTCTTTATAATCTATAATAAAAGTCAAGACAGTAGGATATTTTGCTGTTGTCGGACATGTCAATACAATTACTAACAAGATTAATAAAACATTATCCCCACAATCGAATTGCGTAAATCTTTCTTACATACTCCCTTAAAATATGTTTCGAATTTATATTACAGTCGTCCTACTATACTCCATCGTAAAATTAGAGGCCCACAAATGGGCATTATCCTTTAATAGAGATTGAAACGGTTTAATAGTCGGTCGATAAAGGAAAGTTTCAAACTACGTCGCAGATCAATCAGCTTGTTTGTGTTGCGCACTTTGAAGGGTTTAATTCATAACTATTCACGCAAATATTGTACATATTATCGTATATAACAAGTTGTACCTTATCGTAAGTTGTATAATACAATATTATATTAATTTCCACCTTATACATAATTACGATGTAAGTATTTGTATTACCTTTACGATGTATTTATTAACTTTGATCAAAACAGGATCGAAACTTTATAAATTATAACCTTTGTAGCACATTGTGAGTGAATGAATAAGTAATTTAACTAAATTTACGGAATTTCGTTATTTACCTTACCTTATCTTACCTTCCCCCATAATTACCATTACCATGTGATTCTTATTGCATAGTGTTATTTATTAAAGAATCTTTTTATCAAACTAGTCATCGCTACCATTTATTAATTAAAGTGTTATTGACTGTAAAAAACATACCACGTCATAAAAATTTAATATAAAATCGTTGTTGTTGCTATATCCGATATCGCTTTGGCGATAAAGCCGCCTGTTTTCTTGTTACTAATTTTAACTGTTGGTGTACAATATAGAGTTTAACTATCTGTCTATTAACATTTGATCATTTATATTCGGATATTCACATCACAAACCGTAATATTGCTTTGTCTGCTATTTAGCTACAAGGATCTTCAAGATGCGCAAATACGAGTATCTTTAGTAAAATCTATGCAGTTTATGAGGTAACATTGTTTGCGTTACAATGAATTACATCATTTATTAATAATATGGGTTTGAAAATGACATTACAACAAGCTACAGTTATATTTTTGTGGCTATAAATTAGTCTAGACTCATTTTGTGCAATTCCTTTTGAGCTCGACTGTACATTGTCGTAGGTAATTATACCTCTATACTGAGCCTGGCAACAGAATTTTGGTTATATTAAGGTCTTCAGGTTAAAATTACAAGTTGTCTTGCTCTTTCTATTAACTTTTTTAATAATAATTATTATTATTAAATATATTTTTTTTTATTTTTATTTATTATCAAAGTAAAACTATTATTTCTAGACAATGTAACAATCAAATACACAAACAGACTTTGAAATTTCATTAGTAATCTAAAAAAACAAGAGATTACTGCGCTAAGAATGAGTAAATAAAGTAATTCTACATCATAATTAAATACACTGCTTCCCAAACTTCATTATCTGCAAACTACCTTTTATATTTTTGTTTTATAAAAGATCTAAGCAGTAACTAAATTAATTTTAGTAAGCTTGTATTATTTTTTTTGTATACATTTTGACATTTTGCCGTCACCTATGACACACACGTGGGGAAACAATTATTGGAACACTTATTGGGAAACATTTATTTGTAGTAACATGTATACTTTTAAACAACTTTAACGGTTTAAATCGCGTATATTTGACATTATTTATATCCCGACGTTTCGAACACTTTGCAGTGAACGTGGTCACGGGGTGACTAATTGATTTTATTTGTCACTTGAGTTATTAAGAAATTATTTGAACTACCGTCTGGATTATTTCCAGGATCCAGACGGTAGTTCAAAAAATTTCAGACGGTAGTCCAAATAATTTCTTAATAACTCAAGTGACAAATAAAATCAATTAGTCACCCCGTGACCACGTCCACTGCAAAGTGTTCGAAACGTCGGGATATAAATAATGTCAAATATACGCGATTTAAACCGTTAAAGTTGTTTAATTGCTATGTATAGTAATCGCGAAAACCTAAGAAAATATTATGTATACTTTTATTAATTGAATCTTCTGGGCTATTTGGCCGAGGTCTTCTGGAATCTCTTCTCTTGTTTCCAAAAAAATGGAAAAAAGAGAAGAAATTCCAGAAGACCTCGGCCAAATAGCCCAGAAGATTCAATTAATATGGACACCGGCCGAGAAAGCCTACACTCCACTATGTATACTTTTAATTTATTTAGTCATTTAATTTGGTTATAACTACATGCGATTAAAATTATATTCCTAGTAGGCCAAAACAAAATTAGTACATATGATATTTGAAAAGAATGGGTTAGAAAAAATCAAAATATTAACTATATTTTTTTTAAATATAAAAAGCTATAAAAAAGGAAAAGTCATAAGAGGTACGTCAGCAATTTGAAAAAGCTTTGGGTCAAAATTTATACAATTTATTTATATCATGAAATTTTTACAATTTATTTATATCATGAAATTTATGCAATTTATTTATATCATGAAATTTATACAATTTATTTATATCATGAAATTTATACAATTTATTTATATAATGAAATTTACACAATTTATTTATATAATTAAATTTATACAATTTATTTATATAATGAAATTTATATAATTTATTTATATCATGAAATTTATACAATTTATTTATATCATGAAATATATCGAGGTCAGTGGAGCGGGACTGATCGACAATTTATTCAAAATCCGTGATATCTGAGATACAGGGGAATGTTTTCCTAGATTAGTCCTGTGTTAATTAATTAATTCACTATACAATTTAATTTAAATTTAAACGGAAATCCACTCAAGAAGTCATGCTTGTTACAGGCGCTACTCAAATTTCATTCAATAAATATCCGTATTTAAATTTAATTTGGTCCTCTGCTGAAATTTTAATTCTCGTCATCGCGTCCAAGTAATTTGGGTTTAAGGAACCTATCCGGTCGTGTGGTGTCGATCGGCTTTAGATCAGCGCCACCCCATTTCTTCCCGTGGATGCCGTAAAAGGCGACTAAAGGATAACAAAGCCACTACCCCAAGCTCTGACTACACCACGTCTAAATAAGTAAACTGGCCAACCAGCTCGGCCAGCGTGGCGTTTTAAAGTCATACATCCGTCGTACACAAAACCAATGTGCATGATGAGACCGAAAAGGGCTGATCACGTTATGGTTACGGCACCCATACATAAATGTTAACCTATCTACACATGTGTGAGAGTGTGTACACACACCTTTCTATCGGCAATTTATGATCGGCCTATATTAGCGCCCTGAAATTTTATTACGCCAGTAATACTGTTATGAAAACGCGGCCAGAGGTTGCTGTTCTGACCCAAATAGGAATTTATGTCGTCCTATTTTTGATTTCAAATTAATTTATATGAGAATTTTTACGGAATACTTTTCTTAGAATTGAGAGTTCTTTTTCATGAAAAATATGTTATGATATTATAATTTTACATTCTTTGTCGGCTGCATTAATGTGTAGTTATAATAATAGGAATAATTAATAATAATTTTCACTATATTTTATTTTATATAGGGCACACAAAATGACTAATGTTGGCATGTATCGCGGATGCCTATGGGCGACAGTATCCACTTACCATCAGGTGGACTGTATGCTCGTCTGCCGTCTTCGTCCAAAAAAAAGGCCTTATGGTAGCGGCATTGTTATCCCATAGTCGCCATTTAAGACATCCACGGGAAGAGATAGGGTGGTATTTATCTAGATAGGGCACTTAGATAGGGTGGTATTTTTCTAGATAGGGCACTTAGATAGGGTGGTATTTTTCTAGATAGGGCACTTAGATAGGGTGGTATTTCTCTAGATGGGGCACTTAGATAGGGTGGTATTTTTCTAGATAGGGCACTTAGATAGGGTGGTATTTCTCTAGATGGGGCACTTAGATAGGGTGGTATTTTTCTAGATAGGTCACTTAGATTAGATGGGTGGTATTTTTCTAGATGGGGCACTTAGATAAGGTGGTATTTTTCTAGATAGGGCACTTAGATAGGGTGGTATTTTTCTAGACAGGTCACTTAGATAGGGTGGTATTTTTCTAGATAGGGCACTTAGATAGGGTGGTATTTTTCTAGACAGGTCACTTAGATAGGGTGGTATTTTTCTAGATGGGGCACTTAGATAGGGTGATATTTTTCTAGATAGGGCACTTAGATAGGATGGTATTTTTCTAGATGGGGCACTTAGATAGGGTGGTATTTTTCTTGATGGGGCACTTAGATAGGGTGGTATTTTTCTAGACAGGTCACTTAGATAGGGTGGTATTTTTCTAGATAGGGCACTTAGATAGGGTGGTATTTTTCTAGATAGGGCACTTAGATAGGGTGGTATTTTTCTAGATAGGGCACTTAGATAGGGTGATATTTTTCTAGATGGGGCACTTAGATAGGGTGCTATTTTCCTAGATAGGGCACTTAGATAGGGTGGTATTTTTCTAGATAGGGCACTTGATAGGGTGGTATTTTCCTAGATAGGGCACTTAGATAGGGTGGTATTTTTCTAGATAGGGCACTTAGATAGGGTGGTATTTTTCTAGATAGGGCACTTAGATAGGGTGGTATTTTTCTAGATAGGGCACTTAGATAGGTTGGTATTTTTCTAGATAGGGCACTTAGATAGGGTGGTATGTCGGCCAACAACCACGCGACAAAAGTCCCTAATTATTGTTTGTAAATTTTGAATAGTTCATAACGTTCAGATTATCACCAATCGTAAATGAATTTCCACTGTTACGGTAGTAGCTAGATGAGAAGAACGAATGACCAAAAGACCAAATTACGAGAAGGCATAATGAAGTGAACACGAACTCAATGTACACTCACTCGTTGTCAACTGTACTTCATAAATGTACAGTTATTCTTTCGCCCCAAAGGCATGCAGCTCTATCGCAGTGTCATTAAAAACTAAACTGAGCCCAAAGCATAACAATACGAGATAACAATTACACTTGAGATCCTTAATTGAAAACGCCGTGCTGTAATAATCACCTGACATTGTAATGCGACGCGATTCGAGCTGCACTATTGCAGAATACACAAATTGAACAGAAGATCTACTTACGAGTAGCACTGTAGTTGAAAACAAATATTAGGTCGGGGAGAAAGATTCTTCGTTTGTTCTATACAAATTCAAGACATTTTTTTGTTTTAAATGTAATTACATTTACTTATGATAAATATGTTACGTTTTGATCGAGAACTTGTTGCCATCTTGTAGATAGTGTCATGATCCCATTGCTGTAGAAATTTAGGAATTTTTGACCAAAAAATTGCTACAAGTTTTGTTTTGACAGTCCTCCCTTGATGTCAACCTTACGCAAAGAGTTCTGAAGTGACCCAAACAGTAAAATATTTATCGTATAATAAACTGCATTTTCCACTTTATTCTATTCTCCCAAAGTATGTACGTGTTTCGGTAGTTAGTGAGATGTGCCAGAGCCCATTCCCATCCCATCCTACTTTTCCCTCCCCATTTTTCCAACCCTTTCTCCTAATCCATTCCTTAATCTGCAAAGGTAGGCAGCGCATCCGGGGGCGCGCCAACGTTTGTCAATCTGAACTGATGTTGGCATGTTTCGCGGATGTCTATGGACGACAGTATCCATTTGCCACCAGGTAGTACTACTACTCGTCTGCCACTTTCCTTTTATAAAAAAGAAATATAAAAGCTAAAAATCATCCCAATGTTAGATACAACCGACTACCCTATTTGCACTATTATACAAATAGTTCCAAGTTCGGTTGCTGCTTGTTATTTCTACTGTGCCAACGGTATGCAGTAACTACGCTCGTAAAATTAGACGTGTCTGTTTGTTCGTTCTACATTCGTACTTTGTCATTAAGCGAATACTTACGCGAAGTGCACCGCTATTCGGACGGCATTTAAAACTGTTAAAATGTAACGTCGCAAAAATTCAGTTTCGAAAATGCAAGACTTTCATTTTATAGCTATTATTTTTTCAATTATGCATTTCGAAAAGTGCTTCAGAAAATAATGAGATTAGGTATTTCTTTTGTTTTATTATAATCTACAGTTGATTGGATGACATGACATCGATTAGGGTGGGATTTGGTATTATATTATTACTGATAAAAATACTGAAATCTATAAAGATTATTTCCTACTTTGATGGGTCCTTTCAGCTTTCATAGATAAAACAAATTCTCATGTCACAAAACCAATATATTACAATACATACAGTTACTGTATTTATCTCAGATATTATAAAACTTTCTCATATATTTACACGAAAATATTTCACAGTAAGAAGGGAAGAAAAAAATTATACTACTTTATCATTTATAATTTTTAACACACTTTCTCATGTATAAAATTCTCATATATTCTCATTTCCATTTATAATAGCAAAGGAAATGACCAAAGTTTATTCAGGTAAATAATTATGCAATGGTAAAAGAATGTTGTTTATTACTTTTTCTTTATCTATATATATAAAATACATAAGAGTGCTTGTTCACAATACAACAAAAAATTCTGACTTTTTACTCACAATATTCTAACACACTCTCTCATGAGTATAACTGATAGCTATCAGTAATAAATTTCATATACTCTCTATTGAATATATCTTAAATAATTGTTTACTGATCCTTATAAACTCATATATATATAATTAAACAATTATATAATTACATATATAATTGTTCACTGCCCAAACTAACTACACATCTAAGCTTTAAGGAACCGATTACAGCTTTATTTATCTCCGCATCAGGGTAACAGGAAACTCGACATATTCACATAGTCATTAGTGGCGTTTAATAATGTAATAAAATAGTGCTCAATTAAGCTTCGTAGCGATTACAGTAAACGTGCTACGTATTCTAAAATACAGGAGGCCGCGGATTACGTTCACGCCCGACTAAGCGGACAATCATTGTATCAGCCTATAACGTCCCACTGCTGGTAAATTATTGTAAATTAGTAAATTAAACCCTACTAAATTATTGGGGGGGGTTTTGGGCCATAAGCTATCACGCGGGCCCAGTGCGGATTGGTGAATCACATGCACCAGATTTATTTTAATTTCTGAAGCACGATTTCTCACGTTTCTTCACGATATTTTTATCTCACCGTCGAACTAGTGATAATTTTTAAGAGAACAAAAAGCGCACGCGAAATTATAGTGTCATACTTTAATATTGCACAATGTCTAATTAACGTGCGAAAAAGGAACAAAAACAATCTAAATGCGTATTAGCTATATAAGGCTAATTGATATTCATATTAATACACTGTCCGCTTACAATTTCTCTTTCAACATATTAACAAGTTACTCACGAATTGTTTCGCTTAACAGATTGGATTATACTTACTATATAAGAAAAATGTGTGAAAATGTTTTAATTTTTATGTGAGAAAAGTGTTGAACTTTAAAACATCATAAAACAAAAGTTTTTAGTTTTCGTGAATGAAATTCAGTATTAAGATTGCGCAAGTATTTCTGTATATGTGTAATTTCTCTGAAAGTTTTTACTTGAAATATATTAGTAAAATTACTTTTTACGTGCATATTTAGTCAGTAGATCGCTTGTCACTGCGATTCGCAACCTCGCATGTTTTCCGTAGAATTGCTACGCCGTAGCGATTATTGTAGATGTATGATGGTACGGCGTAGCACCGTAGCACTAATCGCTACGGAGATTAGTTCCCGGGAACGATGGAATTGTTTCGTTATATGCTTAATAACGTATCTCTCAGAGATGTGGGTTAATGTTAGTTATTACAGCTTCTCTATTGTCAGTTATCATATTTCAGCATGAACTTCATAAGGCTTCACTATGTCTTTGTTTTAAGTACATGACCAGAATAAGTCTTGGAAACAACGTTGATTTTTTGCAATATTTTGTATTTAGAAGAGCTTAAACTTTCTCAGGATATTATATTATTATATTCCCGTGTCTGTTTGATAAATTAAAAAATTAATCGGGTGATATTTTTTTTTTATATTGTTAAAGTTTTTAATTTCAGAAGACTAAATAAAACTAGTCAAGAGGTATTGATATATATTTCCAAAAAAAAAAAAAACAATGCAAAAATATATATTTTAACGACTCAATATATAATATTTTTCATTGCGGCGTAATTACGTAAAAAACTCTACATTAGATATCAGCATATTACGTCCCACTGCAAGATACAGGTCCCGACTAATAAATTACTGGAGGATTTAGGGCCATAATCCACCACTCTAGCTAAATGCGGATTGGATGGTTCAGACACATGCTTCAGAATATTCTAAAATTTTTGGGCATGCAGATTTCCTCACGATGATTTCCTTCGCCGTCGAGTTAGTGATCATTTTAAAAATCCGTACTTAAATAGGAACTCGGTGGTACAGGTCGGGGTTTTGAATTTACGACCTCACTACACCCCTAGGCTATCACCGCTTAAGGGATTAAACACTTAATAAGTCTTTAACTATATAATAAGGATATATGACACAGGCATTAGAGATATTAATATTGTATACACGATGAATATTTCTTTTCTTGACATTTATTTCATTTGACAAATTTGAGATTTATTTCATATGACAATTTGACAGTTGTAAGTTGCAAAACTATTTTTATTCTTACATTTATTCTGATATTAGCTGTGATATTGAAATATAAATAAGTAATTCACGTTGAAACAGAAATGTAATAATTAGCTGTGAAAATGTCTTGTAGAGATACTTGTATGGCAAAATAAAGAAAAAAAAAAACACAACGTAAATGTTTAGCGTATTTTAACACCATATCTTCTACCACCTGTGTTTACAAATACATAATTTCGTTTCATTTAATTTCATTGATTTTTCTAAATCATACCATAATTGACAAAACGACGAACCGGCGCGGACAACTAGGCTCTTTCACCACTCTTTGATTACAGATAATGATGAATTCCTATTATAATTGCAATGTTAAAATTATTATCCTGAACTTGGTAGCAAGGATTATGGTAAACCAGTAATCATGAGAGGCCATTTTGCCACTTTTTTCATGTATAAACATAAACTTGTATAAACTTGTATTTCATGTATAAACTGTCATTTATAAGCACACATGACATGGTGTTCTGAGAATATATCTTGATAATTAACATTTGTAAGTTGGAAGCTTAATTTCTAATCAAATACATTTTCTTCAATTATCGCTACCTGAAGACTGAAGGCAAAAATCATAAGCAAGTCCAAGTGGCCCAAAATGTCAAAATATAGAATCTGAAGTAAATGTAATGTATTCGTCACCGCACTTGTACTACGAGGTGGATCTTGATTGGAAGCTCCTTTTTCGCAAAGAAAAGCTTATGCTCTGTAGTGGGACATCACGAGTTCATACAATATGTATTCATACATATATAAGTTACATACATATACATATGTAAGTCATACATATGTAAGTTATTGGTATTTGTAGTCTATTAAATTTATTTTATATCACTCATAGATTGAGTTTTTAAAAATTATGATCAACAAACCAATAAATTTTAGATAATGTTAAAAAACGCCTACATTTTGCGGCATTCGTTTCTCCGCAAAACATCAAAAAGGCAAACATCTTAAATTGATTACTACAACTTGCAGCCCCTCGTAATAAATTTGATAGGCTGTCGCTGAAAGGAGGCGTGGCAGGTGACTAGTCTTATACTGAAATATTTATTTTTCAGACACTTAATCGTGGTATATTTTTCCGTTTTCATCTACCGTTCTAAACGGCAGTAATTATGTAACGTTAAGATGCTACGTCGTAGCACTAATTGCTACGCAGCTCGTAGACCAGCTACGGTAAAGACCATAGGTTAATTGCAATGGCGCTTTCCGTAGTTATCGATAAGCTGCCGGAATGTTAGTTGCTAACGGGAACATAGAATTAATAATGATTTAGTTTTAAAGTTTATAATTATGTTACTAATTTAGCTAAAAGTTACCCATACTTACTTTTTTCACATTTTCATAACTATATAAAATTAATTTTATCAATTACCATTATTAAAAACTACTTAATAATACGCATTAATTAATAATATTTTGTAAAAGTTTATTTGTTACAGTAGTAACACAAACGAAAATAGAATTTCAATTTGAAAAGAACACGCTTTAAATTATACTTAATTAAATTGACGTACTTACGTGTGCACGATACCAAAAACTAATAAAGTTACTCACCGATGACCACTATAATACCATAAAAGCCACATTATAAAACATTTTCAGTTTTCACTGTACTCTAGAGTTATTCAGAAACAATTTTCAAAAGCCTTCACACACTCTCACTGTTACTCGTCATCCATCACACGGGAGAGGTTTGCCGAGTGGAGCTAAAGTCATGTCGCGCGAGAGACGTCAAGTTCGCGTGTCATAAGCTGGCGGGCATGACGTACGCGACTAGGTCGCGCCGCAGTCCGCCGCCGACTGACGCTAGCTGCCCGGGTTGCCACTATCGATATATAAAATCCTATTTCCTTACACAGGGTATATAGTGATTTTTATGTTTAATATCTTCACATCCATACCATTGGTCTCTGTCTCTCCACTGTCAGACATAGGCCTCCCCCAAAGATCGCCACCAGACATGGTCTTCTCTATTCCTCACTTTATTTCTTAGCGAATGATAACTTTATGGGTTTTAATAGAAAATCATGCAGATATTATCCAAATATGCTGTTTATAAATTAAAAAGTTAATATATTTATGTACGTGTTATTAATAATCCATAAGGTATGCTGATATCAGAACTGGATTGTCATTTATTTTATAGAAAACACTAGCATAGGTATGACCTTTCAGAACTTCTATGCCACGACATCTTGATGAAGTTACAATTGTTGGAATAAAATCATAAAAATGTATGATAAGTTTGAATAAAAAACACGACGGATCACTTTGATTTTAAAATTCGGGTAATTTAAAGTTAACTATTTTTTATGAAACTCAGTTAATTCATATAGAAATGAAACAATGGAGGAATTGTTTCGTTTCTATATATGTTAGAGACTTTGTTAGACAAAGTATATTCCTGAAATTTTGGGGAAAACCGTGTTGTTGAGGGGAAAATGCGGTAACGTGACGCATGCGCGCGCAGCAGCCCCGCCCTGCCCCGGGCGCGAGCTTACCCCTATTTGATATTTTAAACTTTCACGGACAAGTCGAGCCGGAAACTCCCGAAACCGAAAGACAATAAGTTTCCTAATTAATATAAAATCTTTCAGAGCTGACACGGCACCCTTCTGATGTTGCTATTGTTATGGACCAATTTAAACACTTCTTCATCTTAACATAATTAATTTTGTATGGATTTCGTTTCATTTTCCATACAATATTTATTACATTTGGGATTATGTGTCGATATACTTAAATTTTTACCATATGTTAATAATGTTGAGTACACATAATAATTGTGCCGTGTCGTGTCGGCCGGCTATCGTGTACCCCCCCCCCCCCCCATCTCCTCTCGTGGGTCTAGTGAAAAGCGACTAACGGATAACTATAACTAAGCGGCTACCACAAGCTTTAAAGAACTACGTCACCTCTTTAAGAGTGGACTCGCCAACCCGCTTGGCCTTTTAAGACATACATCCCCTCATCCCTTGTCCAACAATGGATACCGAAAGGACTGACTACATTGCATTGCACACTTGTAAGATTCCATGTTATGAAACACTAGCTTTTGCCCGTGATTTCGTTCACATACTCTACATAAATAGTAGCCTACTTTTAATCTAGATTATAATTTACCTATTCCGAATCAATTCAACCGTTTCGACGTGATTGAGTGACAAATATCCAAACATCTAAACTTTCCCATTTACGATATCGGTAAAAAAGTAGCCGCGATCAGATATCTAGAAAAGTGTTATGGGATCGCTTAAATTTATTCAGATGTCGCGCAGTCGAGTAACTGGGCGCCCGGTGGCCGCACCGAGCGACCAGCTCGCACGTGATCACCGCGGTCGGCGACATCATGTGTTCAAAATTAAAACGTCCGCCCCATATCAAAACCTACTAAGTTACAAAATTTCGAAAAAAATGTTTTTACAAAAAAAATATTTAGGAAGCTAGCTCGGAAGTTTTGCAAAGATACCCATATTAAAAAAACTGTAATATTTTAAGCTTGTTATTATATAACTTTTGTATTGTGTGTAATATTTTGTAACTTTTTGTATTGTTTGTAATTTTATGATCAATTTTTTATTGTCACTATCTATTGTTCATACGTAGACAAAAATAAAAAAAGATTTATTCAGCAGCACAGTTTGAATAAACAGTTGTATAACATTTTTATTGCTGCATTTGTGACGTCATAATAACGTAAGATGGTTCCATCTGTGGACGACCCTTTTGTCGTCCACAGCTGGACATAGATAGACCTGCTCATGCACTTGTCTGCACCATTTTTCCAAAATACTCCATATCACACCATACCCTCAGGTTATGTCTCTCTACTACCAGATATAGGCCAGTCTCGCCACCAAATACTGTTTTTTGTTTTTTTTTTTTTTTTTTAAGAAAATCTACTTTCCACAGACTTTTCTGTCCGTGTCCTTTTTTAACTCATTTTTTTTATTAATATTGATTCTACTTATTTTCTTACTCCTGCTTAATCACACTATTCAATATATTCATATGCATAATACATTGTTTTATGATATTCTTATATATATATATATATATTTATTGTTTTTTTTTTTTGTTATCGTTATGTTAGTGGCTTTTTATATTAATTGTGCTATTTGCTATTTTTAAGAGATCTTCTTTTTTTTTTTCGTTATTATTTTATTGGCTTATTAAGTATACTGTTTTCTTATTGCTACTTCTTTTATTACATTTTATTTTCTTATTGCTATTTTATATGTTGTTATCCAAATACCAAATACTGTTTTCTGCTCTTGTCATCCACTCACTAGCGGCAAACTACTTCAAGTTGTCAGTCCACCTGGCCGCAGCTCAGCTGGCCATAGAGAGTGTTATACTCGGAGATTCTTTGCGAGATAAGATGCGAAACGAAGAGACTCGTTCAACAAATGTCACCGATGTAGTTAACAAAGTTATCAATCTGAATAAATGAAAATGGGCGGCTTACATCTGCAGCAGGACCGACAACCAAAATGCCCACGCCGAAATCAGGCCTTTTTAACCAATGCTGGTAATAAGCCTCCTAATGCCCTTGTGCACGATAAAGCGGGATGACCTTAAAACGGGCTGGCGAATACACTCCTTTAGACGTGGTGTGATCCCTCAGAGCTTATGGTAGCGGCTTTGATATCCCCTAAACGTCTCTTACGACATTCTCGGTAAGAGATAGAGTGGTAGAGTGGTAGGTATTATTATAAAACAGACCGACAGCACACGGTCAAAATACTCATACATGAACAATAAACTTCACTTAGCTGTTATAAAAAATATAGGTAAGTAATAGTCGGCATAGTTGGCAATAGTTTACACTAATATATTTCTAAAGTAAAAGGCAAAAGACATGACTCACAAACACAGTACAAATATTGAAATCGTCTATAAAATAGACTCTCCACTATAAGGTGTGCGTTTACCAAAACACATATTTTCATCAAAATAAATCGCGTTGCCACGCAACCAAACAAATGCTATCAATCAAATTTTCGATAAATAAGAAAAGGTATCTACTATCTATCACCTATGTAAACACACAGTACATAGGCAAAACAGTAACTCATCCTCATAAAGACGCTCAAAAACAGCTCACGCACACAAATACAGCGCTCAAGTCGAGTCGGCAATGACGATTTGCAATCATGTGTGTAAGTGGAGTTATAGATAATATATAACAAAATTGTACAATACTGCTAATTAAATAATGCCAGTCAGCCATCTTCGCATTTCCTGGCGTGACCAAACGCCAAGAAACTGTATATCATCACACAAAATGGTTACAGCGTAACGTAATGAAAATGCGTCTGGCTGTTAATACTTTAACAATGGTGTATGTACATGCAAAAAAAATAAAAAATATCTCCTTTTTATCTGTCTGTCTGTAAATGCATCACATAAAGAAAAACCGTCCAATAGATTTTTAATAAATTAAGAATGTAGATTAACATTTTTGATCTGAGACGAAAGGTGCATGCTGCACCTCGCTGCACCGACTCGACTGGTTACATTACCCCTCTCTGACAAAAGATTACAGTAAAACATATCGCACCTCCCACTTTATCCTATTTCCCCATGTACGTACGTGTGTCGATAGCTTTTAGTCCGGTTTATAGAACTTTTGGCTTCTATTGACAGTCTGGCCGCGTGGTGTCGACTGGTTTTAACCAGACCCACCCCATCTCGTTCCTTGTGTGCCGTAAAAGACGACAAAGGACCTCTAAAAGAATGGCCGCTTGGCCATCGTGGTGTTTCAAGGCCATGCATCCCTCGTGCAATGCAATAGGTCAAACTACAAGTTCTTAGAACTGTGTACTGTTCTAGCTACTGTGTACAATAGGATAGAAAAAAGAATTCGAGTTTTGAATGGAACTCTTTGCTTGTCAAACGCCGATAAATTTTCAAAACTGTCATTTGTTTTTTAGTTCTGGCCGCAATTTAAAAATAAAGTTTTGCAGAAAAATGAATTTAACAAGAGAATATTTTCGTTCAATGATTTTTTATGAGTTTTTATGCGGACTGATATGTGAACAGCTGCTTGGAAAAAGTCAAAGAACGACGGCTACCAAGCGGAATGATCCTCCATCACGACAATTCCCCAGCTCACTCTGCCAGACAAACGAAGCAATTTTTGTGTGCTGTAAATGTAGAGTTAATGGATCATACGCCATATAGTCCCGACCTCGCGTCCTGTGATTATTATTTATTCCCTAAAATTAAGGGAAAAGGATAAAAAGGATTCATGAATGCAGAAGAGGCAGTAATGGCCTTCCAAAGGTGAATAAAGAAGGGTGGGCTTAATGCTTTACACAATGGTTTCATCGCATGAAAAACTTTCAGTGTCATCCACGTATAAAAAAATCGTAACAGAGAGCCGGGTATGTAAAATGTTTTTCGAAAAAAAAAATTGCAGTGTACTATGAATGATAGAGCGCCCAAAACAACATTTTTTTTATTTTTTTGACCGATTTTAATGAAACTTAGCCCAGAGCGACTTGGGTTAACATTTAGAGTACATTTAATCCCGATCCGTTACAGAGTTCCCAAGGCAATCACTGCTAGTCTATACATATAACAAAATCGTAGAGCCGTGCCGTGTCTGTACACGAAACATTTTTTAAAATAATAATTAAATGTGCGGTCAGGTGAAACCATCAGGAACGAAGATCCTCAGACATTTTTTTTTTAAACTCCGAATGTAATTCGAAATAAAATCTGTATAGTTCATGTACTTTTTTTTTATGTTGTATCATATTTTCAAAATTTTAAATAAGGAATCTAATCAAAAATCAAAAATTTAGGTTATACAACCGGCCACGCACTTGTCTGCACGTCTGTTATTCTGCTTGAGTCTCGCTCTCGATACTCGCACGCAAACACACACAGAGAGAAAGAGAAAGGCATATGGAGGGGGTAAAAATCTTACGCGACGTTACATTTTCTTTCGAATCACACCCACCGCGAGCCGCGTAAAGGAACTTCGTTCCAAAAAGTACTGGCAATATAGAGTACGAATGTTTTTCGTTTTTTCTGTCTGTCTGTAACATTTAAGATACATTTTATCAGGATCCGTTATAGAATTCCCACCGGAACAAATACATAGAGGTCTGTTACTTACGGGTACGTAGGTCCGTACGGGCGTGTAGCGTAGGTAATGATTTCAATAATAACGGCGAGTTGCTTTACTGTTTGCCTTGTGTACCGTAGTAAATATTTGATGATAGGAATATTGAAATGCCGTTAGAACAGGAGATTATTTTAGGAAATTGTTTGTCGGGAGCTAGAGCGGTAAACAAGGTGTTTTTATTAGCTGCGACTATGGAAATTAGTTTACCGGCACTCGTGGAATTTTCAGCTGTTTGTTGTTGAACCACCCTATGACGGCGGTTCTGTTTGTGTGGAATTATTCCGCTGGATAAAATCCATCAAATGTGTGGCACTAAATACATAGGGTACTAAAAAATAAAACAGCAACATTTCGATATCGGTACCGAATTTCTGACGTTAATGTAATGAATTTAATTATAGTTCTTTCATCTCACAAAGGCAGGTTACACGTAGGAAACTCAACATAGCTATTTCAAGTTTACACACACTAAAATAATGTACATGTACAAGCGCAACCACTATTAAACGTAACCCATATACGGGAGATGAAAAAACTATATCAACGCTGAATTGACCGTCATTATTTAATCAATTATTGTGTCGTCACGCCCTAGAAAGATGAGAGTTGAAAGAATAAAGGTATATGACAAAAATTTACAGCGAGTCAATAAAGAATGCTTAGAAAAGATTCCTCGTAAATACAGCGCGCTCGTCTCTGGATGAGGTCCGAATTACTGCAATGTTAGTAGGGCCATAGGAAGATGATGAAAACTGGGTTTCTTGAGATTGCTGTATCTTACAGTCGAATGGCATATGCTAATTAGTATCAATAGTTGTAAACACTAATATCTACGTCAATAGTAAAACATATGCTACGAGTGAGTTTCCAGTAATGTTCTAAAACGACTATAAAGTCTAAAGATCGGCCTCCTCTCCAACCTCTCCAACCCCTCCAGCCGATCACCACTAACCACCAACTGAAACGTAATTTACTTGGAAAGTCACTTGTAGCAATGTAATACGAACTTATACTGAACTCTACTATTTAAAGTGGAGTGTAGGCTTTCTCGGCCGGTGTCCATATTAATTGAATCTTCCGGGCTACTTGACCGAGGTCTTCTGGAATCTCTTCTCTTTCTTCCAAACGTTTCGTCAACAACTGCGGTTGACATCTTTGCGATATCAGTTGCGCTCGAGAAGCCGAAGAGATAACATCTCTCCGAAAGTGAACGCAGTCGCCACTGAAGATGTCAACCGCAGTTGTTGACGAAACGTTTGGAAGAAAGAGAAGAGATTCCAGAAGACCTCTGCCAAGTAGCCCGGAAGATTCAATTAATATCTACTATTTAAACACCTAAACTATACTTGAAGACGTCAAAGAGAAACTGCTCCACATTGGTGATATCTTCCCTTTCATGCGTTTTCCTCACTTCTCTTCAACTACTATTTTTATGAGGGTAAAAAGAGAATTATTTAATATATTATAACTATTTAAACTTTCGCGTTTTGTAAACGTTTTATATTCTAAATAGGGTCTGAATGCGTAAAATAAAGATATGGGGGAGGTATGTAGGTATAAAGGTATGTAGGGGGAGAACTCATGCTGCATTCCCTCAGCCGTTAGGCGCACTCAATTGGCCACGTTACCCGTCCCTCACAGAAGACTACCTTGAAATGTACAGCATTTCCTATTGGGTTGGGAAAATGGAGAGACATAGTATGGGATGGGAATGGGCTCTGGCATATCTTACTCACTACCTAAACACATACGGACATTGGGGAAATACGATAAAGTAGGGAATTGCAGTGCATTTCAAGGTAGTCTTCTGTGAAAAAGGGTAACATGGCTATTCGAGTGCGTCCAGCGGCTGTGGGAATGCAGCGATCACTCTCCCCCTACAAATCATTTCTTGCTATCGTACTTTATGACAATAATTTCCCACGAAATCCCAAAAACTTCCATCGTAAGGGAGTAAATATCCACGTAGAGAAGGTCAGAGGGATTATTCTAATAATATTTTAGTGCCGCAATAAAAAGCCTGCAAAATTAGAACAAACAAACTGTGATCTCGTAAAGCGTGAAATAAATCACTTGCGAGAGTAAGCCGGGGCGAAAGGGGTTTAGTTCAGTTAAAACGTTCGTAGAAATGTTATTTAAAGCGTATTATATCTTGTTTATAATGAAAATTTATATTTTGGTTATCTATTTTATGGATTTATAGCTTTCGCCTGCGGTTTCGCTCGCGGGGACTAAGCAGCTGTAAAATATTTTTAACACCCTGTAAAACCACCGATTAAAAGTTATTTTTTTATTTTCCTCTATATACTACTATACTATAAGTATAAGTACTATAACTATAAGTACCAGCTTTTCATATAGATACTTATTTATATATTAGTGAAATCCCGATCAAAATCCGTTCCGTAGTTTTTTACGTTATGCTCCCACAAACAGACATTCAGACAAACATCCAGACAAAAATGTTAAAATTTTATTTTGGATGCTGTAGCTTCTATAAGAGATACCGTAGTTTCTTTAAATTAAGTCAATGTATAGACTTAACCCTTTCACTGTTTTAGTACGTGTATAGGAAAATACGTTCTCGATCTTTAGCCGGCTTCGAAAGTCAACTTACTATTTTCTTAGGTTTTCGCGATTACTATACATAGTAATTAAACAACTTTGAACGGTTTAAATCGCGTATATTTGACATTATTTCAATAGAGAAGATGGTTGGCAAGTACCACCGGCTTGGGATCCAGTCATTAAATTAATTAAATCCCAAGGCCAACGCAATACTGCAAGACCTCTGGACACCGTGAGTGTATACTTCGTGCATAGGGAATGTTATGATTAAAAAATCCAGACGGTAGTTCAAAAAATTTCAGACGGTAGTCCAAATAATTTCTTAATAACTCAAGTGACAAATAAAATCAATTAGTCACCCGTGACCACGTCCACTGCAAAGTGTTCGAAACGTCGGGATATAAATAATGTCAAATATACGCGATTTAAACCGTTCAAAGTTGTTTAATTACTAGTCAACTTACTAATCACTATTTTGGTGTAATATTTCGTTAAGTTACTAATATATGTTCAAGTCTCATTTTTCTTTTATTGTTTAATTATAATTATCTCTTTTAATATCTCCTTCACTTGTAACTTTATTGATATCATTCTTCAATCTGATCATCGCTTGTAGTAGTAGTTTTACTTTTATTCCAACTCATTACCATATCATCAGTCTGTGTCTCTTCACTGCTGGATATAGGCCTCTCCTAAGGAACGCCAGCCACAACACACATCTCATTGCTTATAATTAATTGTAGAGCTACACGATCTACCTCTGATTATAATATTTATTTTCTCTCTAGCCAAATTCAATCCTCAATCCTTTTTTTTATTCGCTTATATTACTACATTTCGTCTTATTCTAATTATTTTATTACTTCCATTTCATTTTACTATTTTATATATAAATATAAATGTATATAATGTGTACGTTCATATATTGATATATATGCAATTATGTATACTGTAAACCATCTACCTGTGATTAAACATTTTAGTTCCTCTCTACCCAAAGGTTGTATGTCAGAGATCGTCATTAACGATAAGACAGCCCTTTGTGGATCTCATGTGTTACAATGTCTGTTACTGTCTTGTTTTGTTTTGGTGTGCAATAAAGAGTTCAATATCTTTATCTCTTGATATGTCTTATTTATTTAAATGACATGTACAATAGTCGAATTTTTTTTTTTTAGAGAATTTTAGAGAAGGGGGCGGATGAGCAGGCGGTCTCACGTGATGGTAAGTGTTACCGCTGCCCATAGACACCTGCAACACCAGGAGGTATGCGGGCGCGCCGCCGACCTTGCAAAATCCTATTCACAGCTTTCTTGAAGAACCCCATAACGTAGTTTAATGGGAAGACCTCTTGAGGCAGTTCGTTCCACAGCCTACGGGTTAGCGATATAAAATAATTTTTGGACCGAACAGTACGCGACACTTCCGTATCTAGGAAATGCGGATGGACCGCACTTCTGTGACGGGAGGTGCGGTTGTAGAAACCCGAGGTGGGAATTATATTGAACAATTCTTCATAGCATTCCCCATTGTACAGGCGGTAGAACACACAGAGAGATGCAACGTCTCTCCGAACGCTGAAGGGTTCTAAACTGCCCGTGAGAGTAGGATCGTTGACAATACGAACAGCACGTCGTTGGATGGAGTCAAATGGATCCAATTGGTATTTCGGTGCGCCGGCCCAGAGATGTGAGCAATACTCCATATGGGGCCTCACCTGAGCTTTGTAAAGCATTAGGAGTTGCCCAGGGGTGAAGTGCCGCTTCGCTCTGTTCAGCACACCGAGCTTTTTGGAGGCCATTTTGGCCTTACTTTCCAGATGACCCCTAAATTCGACTTTGCTGGAAATGTCGACACCAAGGATCCCAATACTCTCCGAGATCTTAAGAGGTATGCTCTGAAAGCGAGGTGCTACGACAAAAGGGTTTTTTTTTACTGCTTTCGACCTTCTCGGTCATTAAATCAAACAGTAAAAGGAGATATTTATTTATTTACGATATTTGTACAGGACTTATAACTTAAGGCATTCTCTACCAGTGGACCGTTCTTTAAATGTCAAAAATTAAAGCGGGTCCAGTAGAAATTAAACAGGGAGCTCAATTCATCTGTATATATAAGAACTAGTTTTCGGCGGCGCCCCACGGGCGCCGGCCTCCCCCTAATGGGGGGGACGCTCCGGGCTTCGCCCTGCGCGGAGCTCGGCCTACGGCCTCGCTTAAGTTACACACTGAGAGAGATCGCTGTAGTTGATGTTGTGAGGGACCTGCATAAGAATTCCAAATCCCTAATCAGCCTCCCCCGAACCCCCCAGATATCAATTTTCATCCGGATCGGATGAATTCGAAAAATGGCCGCCATCTTGGAAACGCCATCTTGGAATCGCCATCTTGAAAAAAAATTTTACCTCAATATAAAGACATCGTCATGATAAACAATATTAGTTTGAGCACCAATCCGATATGTCTACCCGTTTCGGAGATGTCTTCCGAAGAATTTTGTGTGGCGGCCATCTTGGAAATAACCATAAATCCTTAATCAGGCTCCCCTGAACCCCCCAGATATCAATTTTCATCCAGATCGGACAACTTGAAATTTTGGTGGTGCGGTAGTCCGGTCGCTCCGGGCTTCGCCCTACGCGGATCTCGGCCTGCGGCCTCGTTAGACGCAGCTCGGCCTTCGGCCTCGCGTAAGTTACACAGAGTACGCGGCTGGTGGTGCGGTAGTCCGGTCGCTCCGAGCTTCGCTCTACGCGGATCTCGGCCTGCGGCCTCGTTAGACGCAGCTCGGCCTACGGCCTCGCGTAAGTTACACAGAGTACGCGGCTGGTGGTGCGGTAGTCCGGTCGCTCCGAGCTTCGCTCTACGCGGATCTCGGCCTGCGGCCTCGTTAGACGCAGCTCGGCCTACGGCCTCGCGTAAGTTACACATCGTGCGCGGCGGCTGGTGGTGCCGAAGTCCGGTCGCTCCGGGCTTCGCCCTACGCGTATCTCGGCCTGCGGCCTCGTTAGACGCAGCTCGGCCTACGGCCTCGCGTAAGTTACACTGCGAGCGCGGCTGGTGGTGCCGTAGTCCGGTCGCTCCGGGCTTCGCCCTACGCGGATCTCGGCCTGCGGCCTCGTTAGACGCAGCTCGGCCTTCGGCCTCGCGTAAGTTACACACCATGCGCGGCTGGTTGTGCCGTAGTCCGGTCGCTCCGGGCTTCGCCCTACGCGTATCTCGGCCTGCGGCCTCGTTAAACGCAGCTCGGCCTACGGCCTCGCGTAAGTTACACAGTGATCGAATTCGGACGCTCCGGGCTTCGCCCTACGCGGAGCTCGGCCTGCGGCCTCGCTGTATAGCCGCCATCTTCAGAAAGTTAAAATTCTTCAAAATTCTTAATCAGGATCTCCTAAACCCCCCCAGATATCGATTTTTATCCGAATCGGCTGAATTTGGAAAAAGGCCGCCATCTTGGATTCGCCATCTTGAAAAAAAATTTTCCCCTCAGTAGAATGAAATCGTCATGATAAACAATATTAGTTTGAGCACCAACCCAATATCTCTAACCGTTTCGGAGCTGTCGTCCAAAGAATTTTGTATGGCGGCCATCTTGGAAAATTTCGGCACCCACCCTAAATCCCCAATCGGAACCCTCCGGAAGCCAATTTCCTCCTCGATTTTCCACCTTGAAACACATTCATTCAGAAATTTTTAAATTTCCCAAAGTTGTTTTTAAATTTCAGCCATTTTGTGTCCGCCATCTTGGATTTTTTTTTCCGCCTAATTTCCCCATAGACCAGAGTTTCTAACGAGAGGGAATTCCACCCCGCACCCCTTGCCCAATTCGAGCTACGGCCTCGGAAATGCCCTCGGACCCCAAAATCGAAATTTCCACTTTGTATGGCAGCCATCTTGAAAAATGGCGGAATTAAAAAAATGTTCCAAAATCCCGAATCAGGGTCCCCTGAACCCCCCAGGTATTAAATTTCATCCCGATCGGAGGAACTTGAAAAATGGCCGCCATCTTGGATTCGCCATCTTGGAAAAAAAAATTGGTTCAGTGGAAGGACATCGACTTGCCCCACCACATTAGTTTGAGCACCGATCCGATATCTCCAACCGTTCGGGAGAGAAGGCCAAAATAAATTTGTATGGCGGCCATCTTGAATCCGCCATTTTGAATTTTTATCGCGCTCTCGTCAGACTGCCTGCGATTCTCTATGACATTCGGTCGAGCACCATGGGAATATCTGTCACCGTTGAGGCAGGCCGTCGACCGTCGAGCTGAAGGTCCACCGGATGAGGACGGGCCCGCTCCCGGTGCAAGTCCCGGGCGAGCTCGGCCTGCGGCCTCGCCGGCCGTGCTCGGCCTCCGGCCTCGCGGGAGTTATGGGCGATCGAAATTTGAAATTTCAATTGACGGCCGCCATCTTGGAAATGGCGGGATCGAAAAACCGACCCGAAATTCTCAATCAGGGCCCCCACGACCCCCCGGATACCGATTTCCACCCCCCTCGGAAAAACTTGAAAATCGGCCGCCATCTTGAATCGGCCATTTTGAAAAAATTTTGCAACCACGAAAAAGCTTACACCTTCCTCAACGACATTTGGTCGAGCACCTCCCACTTACCTCTTACCGTTTCCGAGCTACGAGCGATTTCATTTTGTATGGAGGCGACGCTGGACGTTCGAAATTCAAATTTTCGCGACGCCCGCTGGCATCTGCCCGCAGTTCTCTATGACATTTGGTCGAGCACCCCCCGCGCAGGTGTTACCGTTTGTGCTGGCCGTTGGAATTTTTCATCGGGTATGGTCAACTCGAAGAAGTCGGATTTTTCTGGTGCTCACCGACCCCGAAAGTTTACTTTCTCATTCAAAGTTTCTCGCCCACCAGGTGGGAACTGGGAGAACAATTATGTCAGTGAGTCAGTCAGTGAGTGAGTGGTAATCGAGCTTTATATATATACGGAATACGGAATAATATATATACTATAGTTATATAACATAGTTATAGTTTATATATACGAATACACAGTAATACATATATGAAATAATGTCATACTTTTTTATAGAAAAGGGTGGCAGAAGAGGCAGACAGACCACGTAAAGTGAATACTATCGCCCATAGACATCTGCGATGTATGCCAACATCTGACCAGAATTACAGACGTTGGCACGCTTCCGGATATACTATGGATAAGGATAGGAAAGGGTTGAGAAAATAGTGACAGGTAGATTGGGATGGAAATGGACTCTGGCGTATATCACGCAGTATAGAGAGAGACAATGCACTGGTCTCCTGTGAGGGAGGGGCAATTTGTCTAGTTGAGTGCGCCCAGCGGCTGTGGGATTACAACGTACGCCCCCTAAAAATGATTCTATTTCCCATCAAACGGACTCTGACAATTCTCACTTACTTCCAAAACACGCTTTCCATGCAATTTTCCATTACCAGTGTAGATATCGCTATTGAAAGAGAAGAGTTAATAAATTCAAAAAAAGCCACTCGGCTGAGTAGAGCGGGCCACAATGGATCGCATAAAAGTGCGCGCAGTAAATCAATTCACCGATGTAAAATGGTGTATAACATTCATCTTACGTCCTCACCTCCCACTCTACCTGAGAGGAGGTGGGGGTCACGCTCACATATTAAGTCGTCATGTCAATGGTTTTAATTATAATTGCTCTTTAATGGTAATGGAAGCATATTTAAAAATAAAGAATTTATTTATAAAACTGTATACTTTTAGCTTTGAAATATATGAAATGTGTTATAAATAGCTCGACTTATTTTTGGTCACCATGTATGAAATTGAAAGTAAACTTCAACCGAATTGTCATTCTGCCAATTTCTTTTTTTATTTCAGAGGCATAATAATAGGGCTTAAAGTATGAAATTGCCGTTTCATAGTAATAGATACTTTGAATTGACATAAAACCTTCATGGTGTGAGATTTTCGAGTGAAACTTTTTTCACATGATACCTATGAGGTTCTTGAGGTACAGAAATGAAGGAATATTGGATCGAATTGTGACATGTGACGAAAAGTGGATTCTTTACGATAACCGAAAGCGAAAAATGCAATGGCAGACCCCAGGTCAAACGCCGCAACAGTGCCCTAAGGCAAAGCTTACCAACTGTTTGGTAATCGTAATGGTAACTGTTTGGTGGTCTATTCATGGTATTATTCACTATAGCTTTCTCAGGTCTGGTCAAGCAATAACAGCAGATGTTTACTGTGCCGAACTTCGAACAATGATGGCGAAACCAGCAGTGAAACAGCCCCGACTCGTGAATCGATCTTCACCATTATTGCTCCATGATAACGCAAGACCTCACACTGCACGAGAAACCGTTGTAACTCTACAGGAGCTGCAGTTAGAAACCATACGTCATCCTCCGTACTTGCCAGACCTTACTCCAACGGACTACCATTTTTTTCGTGTTTTGGACAATTTTCTACGTGGTAAAAAATTTTCTTCCCAAGAGGCAGTACAAAATGCTTTCACACAGTTTGTCGAATCTACATCCCCAGAGTTCTATCGCAAAGGCATAAATGAACTTCCGATTAGATGGCAACAATGTATAGATAATGAGGGTAAATATTTTGATTAAATAAATATGATACATTTTAGAAAAAAACTAGTTTTAATTTTTCAGTACAAATCGGCAATTTCATACTTTAACCCGTTGATTGATTACCCTTGATTTACTTTAAACCATTGATGTGCTGCAGCGCCATCTAGTGGCGAGTTACAACAAAGTTGATAACTCGAAAATATTCTCCGTGCTCAAATAGATAGATAGATAGATAGAATTTTTATTTCATACACACAAGTCATCGCAATAATTCTCGCAATAGTTGAACATAATTCTCGGGCCTATAAGATGTGTAGATAAATGTAAATGTAAAATTATAATTATTAAAGTGAGTGGTCAAATATGTACATATTTCATTACAATATTTAAAATAGAGAAAACAAACACCTATGTATACCAATTTATATGGCGATTGAACGGTATAGAAGTTGATTTGCTGCAGCGCCATCTATTGGCGAAATACAACAAAGTGAATAGCATAGAAACCTTCTTCGTGAAAAAATACGTAGGTATATGTGCCAACTTTAATGGTGATCGGTCAAACGGTGTCGAAGTCTATTAATCTCAGATATATATATATATATGTATATATATATATGTATATATATATATGTATATATATATATGTATAGATAGATTATAAAGCAGCTATAAGTTTTTTCTGTAATAAATAAATTAATTAAAGAATTAAATGGCGTTTGTTACGTGTGTTTTATATTATTATATAAAAATGTAGTGAGTTTCGGAAAAAAAATAACTTTCACTACGTTTGTGCATTAGTTCCAATCTATTTTTAAATATCTTTAGATGGAAAAGCTATATAGAATTAATAACAGATGCCAATTATTCATTTGATATTAAATTATACATTCATATGATAACATATTCAAACTCTCATATGTTATTCCACTTGAATTGAATCCGGACATAATCTGACCACCTGCGTCATTTTTATCAAAAATCGAAATTTTCGATGTGAATGTGAATGAAGGGGAATCGACTGCCCGGGGGCACCGGCGACGGCGGAAATCGAATCCCGCACCCCTCGAGCGGACACCTGGCTCAGACGCCAAATCATATTCCGTGCTAAACACACGCAGCAAGTTTCGTAGTTATGTGGGTACGAATGTGTGGAGGCGGCCTTTGAAAAACTTACAGTGAGTAGCGAAAACTATCTTGTTGCACATTTTAATGATAGGCATCGCATCCGAGGGCGAGCCAACGTTTGTCATTTTGTACTAATGTTGGCATGTATCGCGGATGTCTAAGGGCGACAGTATCCACTTACCATCAGGTGGACTGAATGCTCGTCTGCCACCTTCATACATAAAAATAAGAATCTTTTTAACGACCACACCATAATATAGGTAATTTGTAATCTTTCACTAAATCACTAACATAATATGTTCTAGTCCAATTTCCATTTAGTTGTTCAGTTTTAGGTTATTACCTGTAACGTCTCCTTTATTTATAAATTTTCTTTACATTTTTCTTCATTCTTCTAATCGCGTATATTACCACGTTTCCTATTAATCTAATTATTTTATTACTTCTACTTAATTTTACTATTTAATATATAAATATATATTGTATATAATGTGTACGTACATATATCGATATGTATGTAGTTATTGTTTATACTGTACACCTGTGATTAGGTGTTTTATTTCCTCTCTATTCAAAGATTGTCTGGCGGAGATCGCTAACAGCGATAAGATCCACTTTTTCTGCATTTCATGTGTTACAATGTCCGCTACTGTCTTATTTTATTCTGATGTAAAATAAAGAGTTTCATCTATCTATCTATTATAATATAGAGTACATATATGTTTTTCTCAGAATACTACAAATATTAATAATGGGATGAAAAATGTCGTTGATTGGTTGCTTAGTAAATTGAAGATAAGAGTGAAAAGAGACTCGCTCAGATTCCTTAGAATACCTATGCCATTCTACAGTTGTTAAAGTTAAGAAATAACTCCAATCGGATGATTCATTACCGTCTCCTATCGCATCCTTTTATGTTCCACCATCAGACGTACAAACTGGTACTTTATTTAAAGTAAATGCCAATTCAAAGGTTGACGCACTTGTTTACAACATATAATTAGTTGACGACGACGCCCCCCACTACTTTCCCCTCCCCTTGTACTAAGGGTGGAGGGGGGAGGGCTGTAGTTTCCACCTCACTGAACGGCAAATCATCCGGCTGACGCGTCCACTGACCGCTTGTCGCATCACCGGTGTTTGCGTTGCACATTACGTCACTACATTGATACTGTACTTGTATCAGCCTATAACGAGCCTTGTATAATAAATCACTGGTAGGTGTCGGGCCTTAATACATCACGCGGGCCCAGTGTGGATTGATAGATCACATACTCTAGCGCATGTAATATATGCACAAGGGAGCGCTACACACGCGCGTTTGTCTTTCTTTTCATATAATGGCAATGGTGCAATTAGCCCATTCTGCCAGTGTCAAGTTTTCTTCTTAATTCAAGTCAAAATAATTAAAAACACATTTTGTCAATATCCGGTCGCGTCGAAGCAGGTTTACTGGGGACAGAGATTAACTCCTTTATTTGATTATCACAAATATGTATTATGCACGCACTTTGAAGTTTAATAAACTATCACTATTTAACCACAATACCCATATGACATATTTTTTTAATTAATCAGACAAGGACTCAACCATCACTTGACGGTAAAAAGTACCCCGCACCCGTTACTTGCATCGTATGCAATGCCATACAATGCAACCAACCCTTTCAGTGCTGGACTGGACTGCTGGACATGGCTCTCCCCATGTCTTGTGTATAAGGAATACAAGGCCTTAAAACGTCACGCTGGCCAAGTGGGTTGGAGAGTCCACTCTTTCTGGGGCGATGAAGTGACGGTGTAGTAGTAATACAAAAATAAAATTTTATCATCAATTTATACATACGAGGCTTTTGAATCACAAAAAAATAATTTTAAAAAGGTAGAGGAAAAGTTTTTTTTTTTATCAACGAAAAATACGGTAAAATTAGATCATTGAAATGCGTTTCTAAAGGTACAGACCAAAAAATTCTAAATGGAATAATTTAGTCAGATATTTATTTTTAAAAATGGAATTATCGGTCTTTTAATCCATTAATTTCGTAAATAATCTGATTTTTATTTTGAACAAGTAACCGTATCCACTTTCCACTAGACATGCAAATATGATCTATTTCTCACTTTACTTGTGCCATATTATATTAGATGTTAAGTATATATATATCTTACTACTATATTAAGTATAATGATTATAAAAGCTCTAGACATGACTAATCTGATAAAGCCACTCATGGACTGAATATGACACAAAAAAGGAACATGTCAGTCAACCTTTGTATGTATCTATATAGGCCTTGATTTTACTTTTTTTTCCTAGATTTAGAACTATTGAAATGTTTTGGCCCAGCCATGAAATTAATCCAAATTATTGTAGTCATAAATTTAATTCTCATACACGTACAATTATATTTTTCTCTTATTACATTGAGTCAACAGGCTGTATAGAGTCGGGGTCTCGTATATGTGTCGCCGTGTCGCGTCTCTCGGGAAGTAATCGCGATGAGTGCGACGCCACTACCGGTTGCAGAGAGGTCATTTTGTTATGTCACCATCGTCGTTTATGTGCGTCAGATTGGTATGGAGAGAACCAAAAACTATGACTGAATAAGATAGAAACTGTTATTTTAAACATCATTTATACTTGTAGGAACCTTGCCTACACTGCAATTAATTTAATTAGGCAAGCAAACCCGCCGGCCGATGCTAAATTTGCTTTAGACCGTTATGCGCGGCCGCTTGTAGAAGGCGCTTGCGCAGAGCGCAGCGAGCGGGCGCCGCACAGTCACTACCGATATCCGACGGCGAATGCACGCGCAATTTTTAGTTTCTGTTCATTATCAATTTCTACTTCTATTAATTATAAATTTCTATTCGTATCTTGTGCTAGTCAATCTCTAATAATTTGTTATTATATCTGTGACAGCCTATGTGTTAAATTCATGCTCTTTCTTCAACAATATAAATCGCAAATGTAAATAGTGACATACCTACGAGAATAAAGTATGTCATATAAAGTGTGGACTTTTTATTAATCAAGAACCTAGTTAGACACATTATACTTATTTCTCTAAACTACGAGTGTCAGTTATCCTGGTTCGCCCAAAACGAGTTAAATATTGCGTCAAACGATGTAGCTAAAAAAAAAAAGGCTGTCATGCTGGGGTATAATTCATCCCGAAACTAATGACGGGTTTCCATTAGGCAACATTTGCTGCGCTATTTGTGGCTCGACATGTAGCCCCACGTCCTTCTTAACAACGCGCAACTTTTGGTTAGCAACGTTATCTGTCCACACATGACCAGACCTCGACAACATGTCCGCCGAAAAGCTAGTGTTGATCTCCGCTGCTTTTTTATTAGACAACAATACGTGTATTAACATTGTTGCGCGAATCGTCTACACACTTCAAGATTTCATGAGTAAATGCAAGATGCAAGAGGACAAGCAACATGCCGCGCGTCATGTCGTGCAACATGTGACAACACAGCGCGATGTTGCCAAATATGCTGCGCGTCCCGTGTTGTGCGTCAATTATTGCCTAGTGGATTGTCGACTTTAATACGTATCGTGATGTTGCGTTAAGACTCCTCAACAGTAAGTAGGTTATTATTAAATCGATTATTATTAATCATATACAAGTAAAATCGGTCCGATAGGTCTAAATGGCGGACAATGGGGGAGGCCTATGTCCAGCAGTGGACGTCCAAGGGCTGAGAAGAAGAAGTAAAATCGATTTAAAATCTAGGTTTATCTAAGGTAAGTTTTAAGAAGATCGTCGTCGTAGTTCTAATTTTGAGTAGTGAAACGAATCTTTGAAGCTAAATGACGCTTAAACCTAACCGAGAAAGTAGCTTGCAAAAAATAGAAGTGAAAAAATATGACCTGAGCCACCAGCTGCTCATCCCGAGCGATGACCTGGCAGAGGTTAAATAGGTAATAAAAAAGAACAATTAGCGCAAACTTAACGAGCGGTTAGCGTGCTAGGATGACGGTCTAAATGATGACCTTTAAGCGGAATAAGACGTCGGTAATTAAATGACTCTGTTGTCTTATCACTAGTAGTCGAAATATAAATTCATTTTATAATGTATAAACGTGGTGTGAATGCGAGGAATTCTTTTCAATTTTATGAGTAGAATAATTCCAATTATTTAAACATTTCCCCCGCCCATTATTATAATCCCGATCCTGACTATTATACCAAAATTGTTGAGTAGTTATTTCTTTATAATTAACAAATGTCTAGCAATTAATATGAGATAATAATGTCTCATTGTAGGATACAGCACTTCCCTTGAAATCACAAAGATCACATTATTCCACCCGTATGCCATTATAATCAATCCTTATAATTCCGACAAAAATGGTATAAATAATAACAAAATATTACATTAGGTACAGAAAAAACAAATAAGATTTAAATTTTCTTATTTTTCTTATCTTCCAAGATAACAATTACTAACATTTGTATTATTAATATAAAATGTATATATAGCTTTCTTAAATTATTTCATCGCTTATATTTACTACCTTTGCTCTTAGTCTAATTATTTTATTACTACTTTGCATACTAACTATACTTAATACTTATACTTAATTTTACTACTTTGCATATCTATTAATATATATATATATATCTATAAAAGAGGATGTTGGTATATCTGATATTAATAGACTTCGACACCGTTTAACCGATCACTATGAAAGTCGGCCCATATATGTATCTTTTCATGAAGAAGGTTTCTATGCTATCAACTTTGTTGTAACTCGTCACTAGATAGAGCAGGAGTATATCAACTTCTATACCGTTCAACTGATCGCCATGAAAATTGGTATGCATAGGTATTTGAGCACGGAGAATATTTTCGAGCTATCGACTTTGTTGTAATTCGCCACTAGATGGCGCTGCAGTACATCAACTTTTATGGCAGGACAACGTCTGCCGGGTTTTACTAGTATTATATATAGTGTGTAAGGGATATGTATGTAATTATGCATCCTGTACACCAACTACCTGTGATTACAATATTTAATTCCTCTGTACCCAAATGTGGTCTGGCAGAGATCGCTATTAGCGATAATACCGCGTTTTGTGCGTTTCGTATGTTACAATTTCTGTTACTGTCTTACTGTCGTTTTGGTTATAAAAAGTTTTATCTATCTATTCAATTTTCTACTAAACTAGGTACCTATATTATTTCCAATAAATATCTTTAATTTTTCCATCAAGAGATAGCTCGTGGTAGTAATGAAAATGCTGAGCGTTAAAATTTTAAATTACATCAATTTTATGTGCTCATAAAAGATGTCATAAAATTTGTGAACATCGTACTGTCTTACGTAATTGATATCGCAGTAAATGTTAAGTATGTAAACATACGTGGAACGTGAAAAGGTTTTTTTTCTTCATATATAACAATGATGCAATTAGCACATTCTGCCAGTGTCAAGTTTTCCTCGGAAACGATTTTAAAGTCTAAAACGTATCTTTTAAAAGTCCAGTCCTGTTTAAGTAGGTCTGGAGTTGCTCAGTAAAGTGATAGCAGGTTTACTGGGGACTTACGCTTTTATTAGATTTTCACAAACACCACGCACAAAAAAAAACATTTAGAAGTTTAATAAACTATCATTATTAAACCTCAATAACGCCTAATACACTATTTCTACAATAATCAAACAAAAACTCAACTTCACTACTCGAATTTCGGCCAAAAAGGCCTCAATTAAGTTAATTAACTACTACAAACATCTTTGCGTTCTAAAATTAGTTATTGCACAGAATTAAAAAAAAAATACAACATCTTATCACGGAATTTCCATGATTGAAACCAACAACTTTTATTCTACACCTTTCTAAGGAACTTCATCATTTCCCCCCCAAAAAAATGCTTTAATAAAGTTTAATTTGTTTCATATATTACGTTTTTTTAATTATATATAGATAGAAGATAGTAGAAATATCTGGGTTGCAAAAACACCAACAAAACCAATTTTAAAAGCATTATTTTCCTTAAAAGTTACATCCAGTCGTCATTTACTTTAATTTCAACCTAAAATGTAAATTATATTAATTGGCCTGTTCCGTTGAAAGGATTTCCAGTGCCGTCCGGAATCTGTGCGAGCACATTCATACACATGAGATGCACGTAGCGCATTATTATACCACAAGCCGCCATGTCAGCACGTGCAAGGAAGGAGACACATTTGTAGTGAATGCAAGTATAGTTGGCAGTAAATTACTAGCAATGTACTTTACTTTTTTCTAAACTTGATATTTTCACAAAAACAGGGTAAATATATTAATGAATGAAGACTCTGACTTTGCTACTCTGTACTACTTACTCATTATAAGCAATTACGAACGGCAACGTCGCACGCTCGCTTCATAAACAGCTGCTAATTGAATCTATTTTGTTTTATGAAAAGAAAGGCGACAGACGAGTATACAGTTCACCTGATGGTAAGTGGATACTGTCGTCCATGAACACCCGCGATACATGCCAATATCAACTCAGAATGACAAACTTTGGCACGTCCCTGGATTCGTTGCCTAACTTTGGAGAAAGGGTTGGGAAATGGGGAGGGATAGGGTAGGACAGCATGGGAATGGGCTCTGCCATATCTCATTCACTACCGAAACATATACGTATCTACGACAATGTAAATCGATGCAATTGTACCCACGCAGTATGAGTGAGTAGTTTGTATGAAAAAAATTCAAAAAAGTCGTGAGTTATTAAGAAAGAAATTAATTGTAAAGAAGGCGCAAGTATTTTTATTTAACCCTATGTAATTATCAAAAAGGGTCAAACCCTGCATGGTCACCTGGTACCAGCTAGTCTAGGTGGTACCAGGTAGTGCCGGACTCCTACCGGCTAAAAAACCTTAATTGCCTTAACATCGTGTAGGTCTACGTTCTTGTGGCCCTGGTGGCCTTTCAAGAGTCACCGGTCGACCTTACTCATGGTATCAATAACAGGCGGAAACTAGTCCGTGTGTCCGTGTCCGTGTGCATACAGACAGTTTAACAGATGAACACATAATTAAAAGAAAATGTGTTTATCTTTGGTTACCTGTAAAAAGGTATTTTTTTATAGAATATATGGCATACGAGCAGGCGGGCCACATTATGGTACGTGGTCATTGCCGCCCATGGACACCGCAACACCAATCCTGTTCCAGAATTCCAGAATCCTGTTCACAGCTCTCTTGAAGAGCCCCATGTCATAGCGTAACGGAAATACCTCAGCTATTTTTTTATTGTGAAGCAGACGAATGAGCACGCGGTCCCACGTGATGGTAAGTGTTACCGCTGCCCATGGACACTATGAACGCCAGGGGGTATTCAGGTGGGCCGCCGATCTTCCAAATTACTATTCACATTTTGAAGAAGAACCCCGTTATATAACCCCCATATCGTAGCATAATAGAAAGACCTCTTGAACTGGCTTGAACTGAACTTTCGAGTTCGTGGTGTGTTTTTGACCACATTGTACATGACCATGACCATTTTTTGACCATGACTCTATGGATAAATAGATAGATATAACTCTTGATTGCACACCGAAACAAAACAAGACAGTAATAGACAATGAAACATATAATTCGCACAAAAGGAAATTTTATCGCTATTACCGATCTCTGCCAGACAACCTTTGGGGAGAGAGGAAATAAAAATTGTAATCTCCGGTATTAAATTACAATATCCCACTGCAGGGTACAAGCCTCCCCTAGTAAATTATTGGGGGGTTTCGGGCCGTAATCCAAATCGTGGTCCCAGTGTGTATTGGTGGATCACATACGCCAGATTTTTTTCTTTAATTTTTTTAGCATGCTGGTTTCCTCACGATGTTTTTCCTCGCCGCCTAACAAGTGACATTTTTTTAAAATCAGCATTTTAATAGAAACCTAATGAAACTGGCCCAGGATTTGAACTCACAATCAGACAATCATTTTTTTTTAAATTAACTATTATTAATTAATTATTATATGATAATTTAATATTTTTGGTATATAATTATATATTAAATTAATCGAAGTACCTATTTATCAATGCACTTTTGCCATTTTAATGGAAGTTGATTGATGCCTCTGCTATAGAACTCCTGGAGACGGGAATCGATAAATTCTCTGAAGCCGTTTTTCACTGCCTCATCGGAGTTGAATTTTTTCTACTGTAAAACGTTATCCAAAATACCGAAAACAAAATGAAAATCAGTAGGGACAAGGTCTGTCGAGTACTATGGGTGACGGAGAGTGTCCATGCGAAGCTCCTGTAACTTCGTGTCTGTCGTGGAGTATGTGGGATCATGGTGTATCATGTGCAGTATCATGGAGCATCAATGGACTAGTGATTGACGAGACTAAGTTTGATAGCGAGCTTGTTCATCATCATTTGCAGTTCTTCACAGTACACATCTGCATTAATAGTTGTGCCAGATCTCAAGAAGCTGTAGTGGATAATTTCGGCACAGGACCACCATACAGTTAACATGACCTTCTTTTGACTCAGTTTACGTTTGGGAGATTGTTTAGCTGTGACTCCTGAGTTCAACCATTGTGACGAACGTTTACGATAATCATACGGGGTTCACTTCTCATCACAAGTGACAAGATTATTCAGAATCCCTTCATTTTTGTACCGGTTCAGCAAAGTAAGGCAAGCTTCCACGCGTGTTTGCATCTGACTTTAATTAAGCTCATACGGTACCCAGTTTCTGAGCTCCTTCGTTTTCCCGATTTGACCGATTTGACGCAATTGTCACTTACGCAGAAGGCTGTTGCTAACTCGGTTGTGGTTTGACATGAATCCGCTTCCACTATTGCTTTCAATTGGAACAAATGGCAATTTCATAGGTAAGTACTTTATTAACACTGTATTAAAAGCACGAGTAATTTTCATCTTAACGTTTGCGTCCAAAAAATTTACACACAACATATAGATTAAACTGTGTAGACACAATGTTTCCGAAATGATTCTTAATTATATTTCAAACGAAATCATATTACTATTAGTGTTATCATAATTCAGTTATAATTTAGATCGCAACACACAAAAGGAAAATTTTATACGATTATAATATAATATAATATAAGTAGGTATATAAGCTAAATATTGAATAATTATTACGTAAACCAGTTATAATTTTTAATTATTTTGGTATAGCCCAATCAAAATATTAAAAGCTGATTCTAATCGAATAATTCCAAAATAATTGTATAACCGCCTGAAATAAATAAACTGTAACGTCAAATAAGCGCGCCAACACTGTTGCAATCAAAGAAAAATTTCGGTATTTCCCCGAAACATCCGCCTGTGCTCGGTGAGCGCTCAACCGTAAGTTCAGCAAACATTTATCCTTCATTAAGTGTTTGCTTAGCACATAAAAATTTCCTCTGTGTGTGTGTGTCATTTTAAAAGAAAATATTTAACGCTTTCAGTTTACTTCATATTACGTAAAGGAACATTATGGCGACGGAGATTTTATTAAATTCTTTTGCGATGTTTTTTTTGACAATTTGCTAACCGCTTGTATTTTGCTAAATATTACTTGCTGAATTTAAAAATTGAAAACTCGATTAGATATAAATGATAAATTATATTAATTGAAACTTCCGGGTTACTTGGCCGAGGTCTTCTGGAATCTCTTCTCTTTTTTTCAAACAACTGCTGTTGACATCTTCAGTGGCGACTGCATTCACTTTCGGAGAGATGTTATCTCTTCGGCTTCTCGAGCGCAACTTCGCAACTTCGTTACGCTCGAGAAGTAGCCCGAAAGATTCAATTAACATGGACACCGGCCGAGAAAGCCTACACTCCACTATAAATGATAAAACTTATGTCTGTGAGTATATTCATCGGTTATATTCACTTAGACCAATGTTTATTAGCGCTAATTCAGACACGGCGGAATCCGCACGGCTACGAACCTATTTACATTACCGTCTTCATATTCGTTCACACTTGACCGCGCAACTTAAATATCCGCGCGGTTGCTGCAAGTTGACAGCTGGAAAGTGAATACGCGCAGCCTCCGCGCGGATCTATTACTATGGCGTGCCTATAGGGTGTTCATTTTCTAAGCGGTAGCTGCACGTTTCGAACATGTGCTACCATAGATCGCTTTGACACTGAACTGTTTATCGATGAACGGGCGAAATGGTCAGCAATATAGAATCAGTGTACGGAATATTTCAATAAAATTGCTAAAAATCGTGTTTGACAAAAGTTACTTGGAGATGGAGAATATTAATTGGAAAAAAATAATTTATAGAGCAATCATAAACACAATGCTTCTTCGATTTCCATCTTTGCATTCAGGTAAAACTCCCACTTCTGTCGCCGCCTATCTGAACAACAATCAATTTACACGCGGTACAATCCGCGCGGTCGCACCCGAATTCTGCCGTGTCTGAACAAGCGCTTACCGTTATCTATAACGGAACTAATTCTATTTGTTTTCTAATAAAATTGCGATTATATTTTAGTGTACTTATAAACATTTCTTTATGGAGAGACGGTGACAGACGAACAAACAGACCACCTACTGTGTACTGTTGTCCATGGACATCCGCGATATTACTATGTCGTGTCCATAACACAAAGAAGGCGTATTGGTTTTTACACTCAGAGACTTCGAATAATAGCCTATAATAGCCTGCAAAGCTCGGGTATCCCATTGTACACACGCGGGATTTTGACTCATAATCTGCCACAGACATAATGTTAATTGGTGCATTTGCATGTCTTACAGATTTTATAACTGTCGCACACATGAGTAACCTCATCGTGTTTTTCTTCACCGTCGACCTAGTGATAATTGAAAAATTCGTACTTACCGAATTTTTGAAGACGGATTATAAAATCTGTATATATAAAACAAAGTCGGGTTGGTTACACCATTTATAACTCAAGAACGGCTGGACTGATTTTAATGATCTCTGATTTGTTGGATTCGTCTCCACCCCGAATAGCAAAATAACTATTAAAATATCTGAAAAATTCAAGAAAAAAAAATAAAATTAATATAGAAATAGAAATAAATAGAAAATACTCGAAACGAAATTTAAACAAAAATATAGAGAACAAATGACAACAACTGTCATTGGTCTATAATATATATAAATAATAATATATATTACTGACAGTAATATATATTATTATTAGTATATATTATTATTTATATATATTATTTAGTGAATAATAATAATATATTTTCGGTAATTTAGAGGCATCATGGCACAATACTACAGAGGGCGCCATGATAGCTCCTACCGTTGACTGTTGTCACACTTGTAACTTGTCATGAAAGGCGGGTAGCAGATAGTCAACACGGTGGTACAAGATGTGACGAACTTTGTAAAAGTGATGTAATTTAAGCAAATATAGTGTAGTTATTCACGTGTCGGGAGTTTTAGAGGTCATCCTCTTCGTGTTCAAGCACGATGGCAAATATTTAAAAAACCTGGGTTATGTGTGAAAGTGGTTCACAGTGTATTAGCAGCACACTTTTGCAATGTGCAGTGGCCTGGCGTCGATACCCATCCACTGGATATTTAATAGGGACGGCTAATGCCCTGCAGTGGGAAATTATAAACTGATATCGAAATAGAAATAATAATATAATTTATAGTATAAACATCGTCTATATCAAACTACCAAAAAATCATGATTGAACCTTTCAAATAACAGTTCAAAAACACGTCATCAAAGTTTAACGACCTACGAAACTAATCAATACACCTACATTACTATAACCACACCCAAGTGTATACCAACACACATTGACCTACATAAATAGCCCTTTCAACCTTCCCTAGATAGTTCTCCTAATCGCTGTTGGTAAGTCTAAGCAGATCCCCGGGGGCAGATATCCGCGACTCGCAGATGATGGATGCCGATGAATAAATTATGGGGCGGTTAATCGATGGCTGGTAACTTCGAAGATCGTCCAAGGTGAGAGTTTCACCGCAACGTGGTAAACATTATAAACTTTAATTAGTGCAAGTGTGATAGGTACATTATTAACAAAGTAAGATAGCATATGAAATCGTAGATCACAACTAAGAGTGAGCAACTGAAATCCAAAAGATAAAGAACTAAATGAGCAGCAAGAAAATATTGAATGTTGAAATTGAATTTCAAAAAGGAATTTTGAGATATGTATTGTTGAATTTAATATTGTTGAACATTGAAAATATTGAATAGAAAAAAATAATTAAATAATGAATGCATATATTGAATTGAAAAAAAAACATGACTAACGTAGAAAATCGTGTAAATTAGCGCTTGTACCTTTTATATATGTAGTTTATTGTTTGGTAAGTGACATGAGATAAAAATGTAGTAAAGCTACAATGCTAAATTGTCGCTAAATTTATTTGCAAAATATTTGAGACAATTTTTAAATTAACATTTTACAAACAGCTCACAATGAAACGATACTTTAAACTTAGCTTTTAACCATTAATTTTAAATTTAAATGTTTAGGCTCTCTGGTGACAATACGGGAAAAGGAGTCCCGACTCCCATCGACCTAATGACATTCTTAGTAATTAAAAATTATTTATTTCAGTTTATTCAAAAAGTTGTTTTGTTGATCATGTCTTGCTGCCCAATTGGCAGCCGTTTAATTTAATTTAATTTAACCCTTTAATCTTGCTGACCGTTAACACAACACAAATGAAATTAGAGATATAACGAAATTTTTAAATAAACTGCTGAGTGAATTTTTAATAGGTTGAAATAAAAATTTGACGGAAAAACTGCAAACTGAGTCTTTCGTCTTACGTTAGAGCTCGCGTACACCTTCTCTACATTTTAAAATTGAATATGTGTAATGTGGTAGAATCTATTATTAGCAATAAGTTTGGTATAACTTTTTAAACTTTTCTACCCATTTTATTCTGTAAATCGGACCGAACGCGTAAAATTAAAGGTTTTTATTTACTTTTTACTTCTACTGGACGTTTCGGTACGGGTGACTACAACCGTGGTTACAAGTCGACTGAAGAGGCGGGTAGTCGAGGATGGAAGCTGCCAGCAGTTTTATCAACTACCCACATTTGATATTCACAATCGGAAGTACACTAACAACGTCTGCGGACGTATTCGACGGTAAATCGCAATAATTTACCTTTAATTTTACGCGTTCGTACCCGATTTACAATATAAAAAGTTTGATATATACATACATATACATTTCAGTTATTTATTTAGCTGTTTTGGTGTAGATTCGTATTCGACTAAACCAAACTAAAAACTAAAATAAAAAACAGAAAAAAATGGTATCATCCCTGATAATGGCAAAAGACCTCACGGGGTGTCTTTAGTGCCATGGAAATGGCCACTGGTATGGGATGCCACGTCGATATACCGGCCCTATGTACCTTCATGTAACCTACGAGACGACTGGGGCAGCGGCAGATGGTATCCATTTCGATGTCGATACTCTGGGTCTATGGATACTCACTCCCTATTTAAGGACCTATCAAGACGCCTTTTTAACATGATAAGCGATCCCAAGGCCGCCAACAACCTCGCATAATGCATCAGACTGGCCATTCAGAGAGGTAATGCCGGGAGCTTGGTAGGTTACCACAAGGACCAAATTTGTATAACGTTTTCAATAAGTAGGAATTTTTTAACCTACATACTGAAAACGTGGTACATGTTAACAGTAAATTTTAGATTTACAATTTATCTTATTTATAATTTTCATAAAATAAAACAGTTTAGGTCTAAATCTCAGTATAATTCGAAAATGAACGAAATCGTTTCAGTAATTTCAAAATTGTCAGACTGTGTGTCAAATGGTCAGACAAAAAGTGGGTCAGACTGGAATAAATGAAATTTTCCCAAAAACGTCGCAAAGAAACCCTCGAATTAGGTAAGTATTCCTATTTCATTATTATACCGTTCATCCTTTAGTCTAATGTTATATCATCACGCTACCAATTCTAGGCACCCTTGATAGACTTAATGGCCTATTTATTCAACCGAACAGTCATAAATAAGGCTGAACACGCCACAGACTAAATATCGACAGTGGGGTCGAGCCGATGATAATTAATTATTTAGATATTTAGTTCATTCGATCACGACCGCCTTACTTGACCATTGCGGATAATCTAAATTAGGCTTTATCGCTTTTTGGAGGATATTATACACAATTGACTGTATTGTGTATATTTTTTTCTAGAAAGAAGGATTTTATTGCTGAAAGAATTGTGCCAAATTTCATTAAATTCAATGGTATATGCATGATGTTCGTTCAAACATACAGAAGAATTCCAAAAAATGTGGTTTATTGGCTCTGCATCATTCATAATATCGATAGTGTATATCGATGATATTGTTTTTAAATATTTCATGTAAAGACACATCTTTACTATCGTTTTACTAATTATATGTATAAATATACGTGAATACTGTCACCCATAGACATCCGCGATACATGCCATTATCACGCCCCCGGATGCGGATCTTTGGAGATTTAAAGAAATGGATTTGAATAAAATGGGGCGGGATAAAATAGAATGGGACAGGAATGGGATATGGCATATCTTACTCAGTACCGAAACACGTAAGTACTCGTACATGGGGGGAGAATAAGTTAATGTGCGAATGTAGTATATTCTACGGCAGTTTTCTCTGAGAGATGTGTAACTTCAAGAGTTCAGTGCGTCGAGCGGCTAGGGGATTGCAGCATGCACGTTTCCTCTCCGCGGGTCTATCATATATGAAGCCAAAAATAAATTTAAAGAAAATTTCACAAAAGATCTTCAATATTTTTACTCCAAATATTAAAATTTTCAACATACGTGACCTGTTAAACGCCGCTTCGGTGCAATTTCGAGAAACAGAGAAACCCAACAAAAAAAATATAGGGTTAAAAGTTTTTCAAGTTATAGTTATAGATATAGTTTTTTAGTAAGTTTCAGCGCAGAAGCAAATGAAATTATTTTTTTTTTTGGTAATCTCGTTATGTTTGTACATTTGTAAGTTTAATAAGACTTATTCAAAATGTTTAATTTGGAAGAAAGGATTTCGTTGGCACAGCCACAGAATTGCTTATTCCAGAGTGATCCGTAACAGTGATTTTTAATACAATGTTACCTGTTGAAAAAAATTGAGCTCTGTATATAGCAAATTTGTTTACAAAAAAAATTTTTTTTTTAAAAAAAAATGTAATGTTCTCACTCCAAAGAAGATAATGGAATCCGTGGATGGAATTAATGGAATCCATGCTTTCAATCTTCGGGATAGGTTCGAACACAGCCTGTATACAAACGATATTGGATAGAGCTCTTCACACTACAATTTTTGTCAAAACATCTTTTTTCTAAAATGTAGGATAGATGTCAAAATCTACCTTTTCGATTTATTATTACAATATTTATTTATTTAAGATTTACATATAAGTACATGTAATTATTTATTTAATTTATCATTACATTAAAAAACCTAATTAGTTTTGTCCTAAGGCCATTTGAAGCATGCAATCGCCAATCAATGATAACAAAGAAATTGAAAGTTACCATTACCAGCCCTTCTAACGTCCACTGCTGGACATCGGCCTCCTCAAGCACATTGACTTTTGCATGAGGGTTGTATGGCCTTAAAGCTACACGCTGGCCAAGCGGGTTGGCCAGTCCACTATTTTAGAGATTGGAGTTCTTCACGGCTAATGGATAGCGACTTTAATATTTCTTTGTCGCCTTTTTATACACCCACAGGAAAATATATATGGTGGTGATATTCTAAGCCAGCCGACACCACATGGAATCCTAGGGATCCACATCACCAACGTTTTCAGGCATTTTTATTCTGCCCGTTGAAAGCTGACACCATTTGTTTGTGTTGTGCTGACCGTTGTACTGGTCTTGTTTGCGACTCTGTTTATGTCATCGACCCATCAGACTACGGGCTACACTTCTTTCTTTAGAATACTGGATAGAGTAGTAATTCAGAGGTTTCCTCCATCTGCCATCACCACATCCAGCGTGTAGCAAATACGTACAAAAGTTGGCATACGAAACTATGAAGCAGTTTAGTGTAAAGGCAGGCAGCGCATCCGAGTTCTTCCCAAAGTGTGTCATTCTGGACTGATGTTGGCATGTATCGCGGATGTCTACGGACGACAGTATCCACTTACCACCAGGTAGACGGTATGCTCGTATGCCGCCTTTTTTCGATAAAAGAAAAAACTGAATTGAATTTAAAACTTAGAGAAGAGCGATCATATTTCTGTTAAATACAAACGGCGCGTACGTTACTTCAAGCTGACGGCACCGCCTGATTTTAGTGGTAAAAGCTTGGTGAAGTCAATTTCTGTCGGCTTATTTTTTTTATCTAATATGCAGAGTAAACCGGGCCTAGTACACCACGTCAAACTGTTTCCATGCTGTAGTATATCTCTGCTTTAGGAACAGTAAGAGCGCGCGAGGGTAGTGAGAGAGCACGTCCGCTTTCGCCCAATGGCTCTCGCAACAGTGACTTTCAACGTCCATCTGACATTGCTTTCTACCGACATGAACACGAAACAGTGCATTGATGATATAGATATAATTTATCGATCTACCCGCCTTATCATAACCTTATATTTATTATTATTTCTTGTATAACTACTACGTTTACTCACGTGTGTCTGATAGCATAGCGTATGAAATCAGCGCATGACATGAATCTGAAACAAAAACCTTTGAATTAATTGAACTGTTTACACAGTGTAAAGTAATTAGATAGATAGATACACTTTATTGCACACCAAAAACCTACAGAGTAATAAATTATTAGAAGTACAACCTTATCGCCAAAGCGATTTCTTGCAGGCAACCTTTGGATGGTGAAGAGAAGTTAGTAGGAGAAATAGAGGTAGGTGGTGTAATAAGGAAATAATGTCTGTATATATATTCATATGGGGTGTAAGGGGTCCCAACCTACATCTCTGGGACCCAAGCCAACCCCACCGGCTCGTGGTGCACCCTGCCGACCAACGAACGAGGCTCTGGCGACCCGCCACCACGCACTGGACCAGCGCGGCGGGTTATGGTCCACCCCCCCCCCCCCCCCCTATGGCAGAAAAAGTAAAACGGCCCCAAGTTCCCGGCGGCTCCAGTCGCAACACCGGCGTGGACGACGGGCGCTGGTCGAGCGCTGGAGCCAGGGGTGCTAAGAATCTCCGGGCGGGATTCCACCGTCGAACGACCAGGGCTTCGAACAAGGATTACCGACGTAGGTTGTCACTGGTGACTTACAACACGCGCACTTTGAGGACAGACGAGAAAATCGCTGAGCTGGAAGAGGAGATAGGCAAGTTGCACTGGGATATATTGGGGTTATCAGAAATCCGAAGAGAGGGGGAGGACACGATAGCCCTGAAGTCCGGCAACTTGTTCTATTACCGGGAGGGCGACCAGCAGTCCCAAGGTGGTGTCGGGTTTATCGTCCACAAGTCCCTCGTAAATAATGTTGTAGCCATCACGAGTGTGTCGAGCAGGGTCGCGTACCTTACACTCAGAATATCCAAGAGATATTCGTTGAAGGTCATACAGGTCTACGCACCGACCTCGGCACACCCGGATATCGAAGTGGAAGCAATGTATGAGGACATTAGTAGAGCCATACATGCTTCGAAAACACACTACAATATTGTTATGGGGGATTTCAACGCGAAACTGGGCAAAAGAGGCGACGATGAGTTGAGAGTGGGGCAATTTGGATGTGGGCACCGGAACCAGAGAGGCCAGAGGCTGGCCGACTTTCTTGAGAAAGAGGGACTCTTTATGATGAACTCTTTCTTCAAGAAGCCGCCTCATAGGAAGTGGACCTGGATGAGCCCCGACGGTTCCGTTAAAAATGAGATAGACTTCATTATGGCCACAAAGAGACAAATATTCAATGATATCTCCGTGATCCACAGGGTGAAAACCGGTAGTGATCACCGAATGGTTAGAGGCACATTGAATATAAACGTCAAGTTGGAAAGGTCCCGCCTGATGAAGTCTACGCTCCGACCTACTGCTGCCTACATACAAAACCCCGAAAGCTTTCAGCTTGAATTGTCAAATCGCTTCGATTCCCTAGAGGATTGCGTTGTAGTGGACGATATCAACAACAGGTTGGTAGAAACTGTCCATACAGTGGGGTCTAAATTCTTCAGACATCGTCGAAGAGATGGACCCCAAAAGCTCACCGACCACACCCTCGACCTCTTGGCGGAACGACGTTCGATGACACTGCAGACTCCTGATGACGCGGAAGCATATCGGCAGCTCAATAGACGGATTCACCAGTCCTTGCGACACGACATCCGTCTCTTTAATACTAATCGTATTAAGGAGACGATAGAGCGGAATAAAGGCTCCAAAGTGTTCGCAAGAGACTTATCTATTGGGCAGAGCCAGTTGACGAAGCTGAAGAGGGAGGACGGCAGTGTCACTTCCGACAAACAAGAGGTATTGAGGGAGATCGAGGAGTTCTATGGACAGTTGTATACCTCGGTCGCTAAACCTGTTGGCAACTTGGCCAAAGACCCAAGAGTCAAGTTGACCCGACACTATACCGAAGACATCCCGGACATCAGCCTGTACGAGATTAGGATGGCCCTCAAACAGCTTAGAAACAACAAGGCGCCGGGTGAGGACGGAATCACTTCAGAGCTTCTGAAAGCGGGTGGAACACCGGTACTGAAAGTCCTTCAGAAGCTCTTTAATTCCGTCTTGCTCGAAGGTATTACGCCGGAGGCATGGAACGGAAGCGTGGTGGTGCTCTTCTTCAAGAAAGGCGATAAGACCTTGTTAAAGAACTATAGGCCCATCTCGCTTCTGAGCCATGTTTATAAGCTGTTTTCGAGGGTTATCACGAATCGTCTCGAGCGCAGGTTTGATGACTTCCAGCCTCCCGAACAAGCCGGTTTCCGAAAAGGCTATAGTACCATAGACCACATCCATACGCTGCGGCAAGTTATACAGAAGACCGAGGAGTATAACTTGCCATTATGCTTAGCGTTTGTGGACTATGAGAAAGCCTTTGATTCGATCGAGACTTGGGCAGTGCTACAGTCCCTCCAGCGGTGCCATATTGACTATCGGTATATCGAAGTGTTGAAGTGTTTGTATAACAACGCCACCATGTCAGTCCGAGTACAGGAAGGGAGCACGGAGCCGATTCCATTGCAGAGGGGTGTGAGACAAGGAGATGTCATCTCTCCGAAGCTCTTCACCAATGCGATGGAAGACGCTTTCAAGCTCCTGGAATGGAAAAGACTCGGCATCAACGTTGATGGCGAATGCATCACTCACCTTCGATTTGCCGACGATATCGTGGTCATGGCAGAATCGCTGGAGGATCTTAGCACAATGCTCGGAGACCTCAATCGAGTTTCCCAACAGGTGGGCCTTAAAATGAACATGGACAAGACGAAAATCATGTCGAATGTCCATGTCGTGCCCACCCCAGTTTCAGTTGGGAGCTCGATTCTCGAAGTTGTCGACGAGTACGTCTACCTAGGCCAAACGGTCCAACTAGGTAGGTCCAACTTCGAGAAAGAGGTCAATCGACGAATCCAACTCGGCTGGGCAGCGTTCGGGAAGCTACGCAGCGTCTTCTCGTCCAAAATACCTCAGTGCTTGAAGACGAAGGTCTTCGACCAGTGTGTGTTGCCAGTGATGACCTACGGCACCGAGACGTGGTCTCTGACTATGGGCCTCATAAATAAGCTCACTGTCGCACAGCGAGCTATGGAGAGGGCTATGCTCGGGGTTTCCCTACGTGATCGAATCAGGAATGAGGAGATCCGTAGACGAACTAAAGTCACCGACATAGCCTCTCGGGTTAGCAAGCTGAAGTGGCAGTGGGCAGGGCACATAGCTCGAAGAACCGATGGCCGATGGGGCAGAAGGGTTCTCGAATGGAGACCACGTACCGGCGGACGAAGCCGAGGACGTCCATCTGCTAGATGGACAGACGACCTCATAAAGGTTGCGGGCACCCGCTGGATGCAGGTCGCTGCCGACAGGTCTAAATGGCGGACAATGGGGGAGGCCTATGTCCAGCAGTGGACGTCCAAGGGCTGAAAAAGAAAGAAAGAAAGATATATTCATAGATACATACATATAGAAATATATAGATACCAACAGGCATTAATATATACATGCATTAATGCATACATATACATAGATACATATATATACATACATACACATATATACATACATACACATATATACATACATACACATATATACATACATACATCCATATAAACACATACAGAAAGATGAATCTGCAAGGTAGTGTTCCTTCACGAGTCTTTTAAAACTAGTCAGAGATTAAGCGCGCTTTATAGTTAAAGGTAATGCATTCCCGAAGCGAACAACTTTGACTGTAAATGAATGTGAATAGGAGGTAGAAGAATGGTCAGGAATTTTAAGGAGAAGATAATCTGAAGAACACAGATTGAAAGGTTGTGAAGAAAGATAGTTCAAATTTTCTTTGAGGTAGCCGGATGTCACAGGGTTAAACAGTAGCTATATTATTAAACTAAATGATGCAAAATTTGAAACACGTCAATTAATTGAAAATATATAAAACCGGAGGAATGAAGAGATCCGTAGACGAACTAAAGTCACCGACATAGCCTCTCGGGTTAGCAAGCTGAAGTGGCAGTGGGCAGGGCACATAGCTCGAAGAACCGATGGCCGATGGGGCAGAAGGGTTCTCGAGTGGAGACCACGTACCGGCAGACGAGGCCGTGGACGTCCATCTGCTGGATGGACAGACGACCTCATAAAGGTTGCGGGCACCCGCTGGATGCAGGTCGCTGCCGACTGGTCTAAATGGCGGACAATGGGGGAGGCCTATGTCCAGCAGTGGACGTCCAAGGGCTGAAACGATGATGATGATATAAAACCGTTCTAGAGAAATACATTTATATTAAGGAATAAATCAGAGTTACAAACAAATTTTGTTTTTCTGTCTAAAATATTTGTAATTACTCAGTACAGGGCAATGACCGGGCATCGGCGATGGAAAGAGCGGGCGACGCTCGTAACATGCAACTGCGCTTAGAGTAAATGATACAGTAAGTGATGATGACTACCTACTACCTATGGGGTAAGGTGAGGTGTTTAGATAGTAAATGACTTTGTCTAGTTTATATTTAATATTTGTTATTGTCACTTTATACATTTTTTTTTATAGACTAGTGGGCGGACGAGCAAGCGGTCCCACGTGATGGTAAGTGTTACCGCCGCCCATGGGCACCTGCAACACCAGGGGGCATGCGGGCGCGCCGCCGACCTTGCAATATTCTATTCACAGAATTCAGAATTCTATTCACATTAATACATTTCACGTATTGTAACCACAATATATATCCATATACGAGTATTTAATATGTAAGGACGACGGAACTCGTATTGAAGTATATAATGTCCAGAGCGTAAGTTTTGGGAGACTCTTGACTGCCGTGGCGGCGCGGCGCATGCGCAGAACTCCTGCGCATCGAGACGGCCGGCGCACGCGCGGCGATTTAACCATGAGCGCCGAGCGATTCTACTTTTTACGGTAAGTATTTTATATACGCCACACCACATACCCTATATTTTACATACACATATACATATATATATATATGTCGTGAGCTCACATGGGTCACATGCAGATTAGTAGGTATGTATGCCCATACTCCCCCTAATTCTTACTTAATTTTCGGATATGCGGGTTTATTATCATGTTTATCATGGTTGAAAAGGGTCAACATTTTAACTCCGGTCTATATGCAACAACATTCATTTCGCTTCTGAAGACGTAATGTAAAACTTTCACTCCATTTTCTTTCTATTTATAACGACTTAATTGAAGTAGGTAGGTACCTAATGTATTATCACAAATCAACAACTTGAGGAATTGGCTGATGTTTCAACCATAAAAAGCTCAAATAGTTGACAAGTAACTTCCTAAAACGAATACGTAGAAAGGTGAAGATGTATGTTTCTTTATTTACTTGAAATGCTTTCACGCACGGATAGACGAATACAGGTGAAATTTTGCATGGACCTTATTGGAGACATCGAAAAAGAAAAAAACTACAAAACTAATGTTCCCATGGGATGGTGAGCACGCGAGCGAAGAAACACTTCCTAATCCAAGCACTTACTAACTACTATCAGCAATTAAAAGCGAACACACGTGTAGAATAATGAAAAGTATCACAAACATAATCGATGTTCTCGGAAGAATAGTTTTATCCACTCGTTATGTTAGTTAATATGGCTCTTAATCCAGTTTACAATATTTCGTTACTTATATTATATTTTGTTATAATGAAAGTAACAGAAATAAGAGAAGTTATTCAGCAAACAAACGCACCGTCAGCGCGTCAGTAATTGAATAAATATTTTAATTAACGATCGGCAAACCCGAATCGCCGACATCTCGTCTACAGAAGGAACACAATCCATCAGTACGCGATCCTCAAACGCCACTCCACAGACCGCAGAATACGTCATACACACCCACAAACACAGAAACACGCAGCCACGACGCGGGCGATACATCAAATTCACACACATTCACACACACACCAGCAGCAACGCTAGCCGACTCACACAGCCGCACTTTCAAGCGTAGAACGCACACAGAAGCGAGCTGTAACAACAAATACGCACACCAAGATGAAGTAGCGTTTGCAATACACAGAAGTCGCAATACAATATACATGTAAACATCTCGACTCGTTCACAAATGTGAGTGATAAAGGCATTTGTACACGCTCGTGACCTTATTTATGAGGGAACTGAGAAAGCTATAACTCATTTTCACAGGTAAAGTGAGAGAATTTATATTTCTGTGTTTATGTAGATTTATTCCGAAATTTATTCTCTTCAGAATAAAACAGACTGGCGTTCCATTTAAGTTGCGCTATAGGTATTTCGTGTTGATTTACACCATAGTTAATTCTCGTTTGTACATAATTTACTAACGTGTATAGCATTATTTTGATAATTACATGAAAAAGCGACGATAAAGACTCACAACAAATCGCATCTGCCACTCGCTTGTCTACACCACCCCTAACAATTCCCTTCCGAGTTCTCTCTTGACCCAGATCTAGCGCAGAGAAAAACTTTGCACAGAAAAACTTGCAGATTATCGAATGTGGCCAACTTGAACGCCAGTTGTTAATAATGTAGGTTTGCAATTAGTTGAGAAATTGTTATAAAACTTCATCCGTTTGTGAAATGTGTGGTTAGTGCAAACATAGCTCTTTTATTAAGTATAAAATTTCAACCATGATTTATCATAATTAGACCGTTATTTATAGACCATCGATCAGTCAAAATTCAGAGATGTATAAATGTGGCGTTTGAAAGGCGGTCATTTTGACAGACATTCAATTCAAACTGTCATTTGGTGGTAAAAAAACTACCACCAACGTATTATTGGTAGCATTGTAGAAACAGTCACACGATTAAAAACATTGACCTTGGAGGCTGTGTCAAAACTAGGGCAGTAGCTGAGGGGGAACGGGTGGGTAGCGGGAGGGAGCCGGCCGCTGACAACGTATTTCATGTCAGTTAATTGCATCGGGCGCATCTACGACGTTGCATTGAAACCGATTGTGGTCTTTCAATCTGGGTAAAAGGGGGTTTTTAATATCACTGGTTGATTGTGGATAAGTTTTAGATTCGAATGTATTTACATAACACTGTTTACATGATATTGTATAAATAGTAAATTGTATGGTAATTGGTACGAGATGTATATATGAATTATCTGTAATTCTAATAATGCATGCACCTGTGATTAAAATATTTATTTCCTCTCTACCCAAAGGTTTTCAGAGATCGGCATCATTCGGAGTTGGCAGAGATCGCTATTAGCGATAGGACCAGACCGCATTTTGTGTATTTCATGCGATATTTGTTACTGACTTCTTTGGTTTTAGTGTGCAATAAAGAGATTTATCTATCTAAGTAAAATGAAGCTTATACTATATCCTATCATTAGTCTATGTGTAACGGTTGCTGGATATAGATATCCACCGAGGCTCGTCAACACCAGCTTCCACCGGCGAAGTTCTTCAAGTCATCAGTCCACCTAGCCAGAAGGCGTCCCACTATGTTTCTCCCGGTACGTGGTGTCCATTCGAGGACTAGTCTACCTCATTGGTCCTGCGACAAATAGGGCCCTCTCATCAAACTGACTCTTACAGCTATTTCACCGACATAGTTTTAGAGCTATATAGGTGACATTCTTTGGGCAACCTCTTCGTTACGAACTTTATAACGCAAACAATCTCATTTTAAGTAAAAAACGGCGTAAAAACTTTATATTAAACACCTAATTAACGTGTAATAAAATTTAAATCGATAAATAGTGTCAATCAGTGTCCAATGCTGGACATGGGGCCTCATCATGCACATTGTCCTGTGCATGAGGGATGTAACCTTAAAACACCCCGCTGGCCAAACATATTGGCGAGGAACTCCTCTGTAGTTTAAGATGGGGGTCATACTCTGTCATAAATCATACTCTCTACAAATTATACATCTGCCTTAAATCACGAAATGCCCTTAAAATCTAGTTCTCCACAGTTCACTTGTTTCCCTATTGCCAGTACTCGTAATTAAGGCTGCATATGAAAACAGTCTCCGCATCAAAGTTGGCCTTGGATGTCATGAACTTGATGAGCCGTGTGTATATTCATGTTTGAAGATTCTTTGTGCCGTAGAAACCTTTGTGAGAGGCATAATACATAATACAGCCTAAAATGTCGTATTGCGGTAGAACTTTGAGTCTTTGAGCAGTAGCAGTCTTTGAGGGGGAGAGTGCGCGCTGCAATCCAACAGCTGCTGGGCACGCTCGACTGTCCACGTTACCCCTGTCTCACAGAAGACTATTTTGAAATGTACTGCCCATATGATGCAATCTATTTACTGCTTGAAACGCTTGTGTTCTAATATGTTATTCATAAAATATTTATGTAGAAATAACACTGACAAATAACACCAATAAATAAAAAAAAACTATGAAAAGCCTTTTTGAAATATTTTGTAGAGCAATATGCAATATCTGATCCTTAAGATCAGATCTCCATCAGATCCGCGCAGCAGTCGCTAGCAGCCGTTCGGCGTCGTTTCACTTGTGACTGTATATAGTGCTCGCCCGCTCGCCAGTGGTGGTCATCGCCAGTTGCGTAGGTGACCACCTTCGCACCGCTTCATCGGCTCCCATGTCGAGCCTCGACCGATTCCTATCCAGGTATGAGCTGCCCATTTTTCATAACTTCTTTGTAGGGTTTAAGCAAGGACGACCACACCAACTCATCCAGCATACGTTTTTATACTATTTCAACTTGCTACACCGCGCATTCAATATATTTTAAATTACTAGACGTATTTCAGATTTTGACACATTATAGATCCGACAGTGCGAAGACAGATAACTTTCATATGTCATATTGTCGTTCCACAAACATGCAACCACAAGGTCCACAAGCACAGTCATATTCCGCGCTACTGAATCCATAGCGGCCCTTCAAAGTGAGTCCATATTTTAATTTCCCGCTCCAATTGCTACAGGGCGTTCAAAGGACAAATACTTTTTGAAAACTACTAGAGACTTTCGCATTTATATTTGTCTGCATGTGGTAATTCAAAGCCATCCATTTGAGAATACATTGTAGATATGTTATAGATACATGCACTCTAGGGCAGGCACTTTAGAGACTAATAGTGTTGTATGTTTTATTTTCTTCATATGTGGCAATGCTGCAATTAGTATATTCTGCCAGTGTCAAGTTTTCTTCGTAATAATTAATAAAATAATTTCAAAGGCCTAAAAATTATCCTGTCAATGTTCAATCCTGTCGAAGTAAGTCCGGAGTCGCTCAGTAAAGCAATAGTAGGTTTACTGTGGACAGAAGAGGACTCCTTGGAAGCACACGAAAAACGCAGTCCCACGCTTTTATTTGATTATCACAAACACCACCCAGGAAAAAACACTTTGAAGTTTAATTAACTATCACTATTAAACCACAAGACGTGGGCATTTTGTGTGTTTTTTTTAAATAACACATTTTTTAAAATAATCAAACATAAACTTAAATTCACTTCTCGAGTTCCCTCCAAAAAGTGAGTTTCATGTACACTACCTCTCTAATTCTTTAATTCATATGTGTTTTGAAAATGAAAAAATCTTATTACGTAGTACTTGAAGTTTCAAATGTGATTTTTTAATGAATCTCATTTGCTTCATCAAGATAGTAGTGCCAACCAGGTTTCTTTGATAAGAACGTATGATATGTCATCTAGTCCATATCGATGTTCAAAGCTAACGTTGGTTTTGTAGACGGAATATATTTAATCACTGTAAGTCGACGGCACGTCATACGTAGCATTATATATTTTTTTCAATACTTAATACTTCATTGTATCTCATAACGATTTGTTGCTGAGCTTAAAAATGGCTTATATTTAAAGGAACAGCAAAAACATACTAAATAAACAGCAAATCATCATTAATAGAAGAACCTATATTTGAATTAAAACATCCTGTAGTTACACGTAGTATGACACACAAGCCAGCGGACCGGGCGCTTACTCTTACATACTTAGCGCTTACTTGTTCATTTTGATGCCAACTTCGGTTTTTACCATCGCACCGCTCGTCATCGTCGTGCGGTTCATTTGCACTTCCTTCACATAGAATCGCTACGTACAGTGCGCTCAAACAGTCACTTAATACCGCGAACCCGAAGGTTGGGGAATGAACTGCCAGCCCAGGTTTTTTCACTACGATATGGGGCTCTTCAAGAGAGCTGTGAACATCTCTCAAGTTTTATCGATCTATTAAGGTCTGTTCAGATATAAGCGATATCCCACGACTACCTACCACAAGTGGCGCGAATTTGGCACCGTGAACGAATATCGCACAAGCGTGCGTTTAACCGCTTAAATATGCGATACTGTTAACCTGGGCCTAGGCCGTTAAACGGTATATTGTTACCCGAAGCGGTTAGCGAATATCACCTATGTCTTTACGAAAGAATTATCGCGTTCCCATCCGAATATCGCTACCGCAGGCGGTAGCGAATATAGCTTATTTCTACATAAGTGATAGAATACGCCAAAAGTGAAACATGACACTTTCTTTGCCTTCATGGAAGTCGGATAAAAATATCGAGTCGCTAGTCCACTATATAAAACAACTTTCTCGGAAAATAAAAACAAATCATACACACTTGACTCCAAGACGATACGTATAAGGTGCTACGACACAGATGGCATTAACATACAAATGTTTATTAGCTTTCGACGAACAAACAGACTGGCTATATTATTTGTAAGGTTTGAAGCTGTAGTGAGACATTTTATAAATGAAAACCTAATGTTATATCCGTGAGACAAAGAGGCATTGTCATAATTTAACGAAATGCCCGTACTTTGAAAGACTGTAGCAGACGAACAGACATTGTATTAAGTGGATACATCCGCTATACATTCCAACATCAGTTCAGAATGACAAACGTTGCCACGCCCTGGGCGAAATGGTTCAACTCTTTTCATACCTATTGAGGGTGGAAAGAGGATAAAAACGCTATGTGTTAAAGTAAGAGATGATATAATCGCGATCTAAAGCATAAATTAAAGTTTAAAAGACATTTTTTTCAAAACCGCTCGTCCTGAATTTGTGTTTTACATCGCGAATATATCATCTCCTAACTTCACAAAGCGTTTTTATCCACCTTCCACGCTCAATAATACCATTATATAATTATCTTTTTATCAAATAAATAAATATATATATTTTAGTGTAGAGAGACAAAAGTCGGACTTAATGCTTTGAAGCATTATCTTCCAGTCAACCTTTGGACTTCACAGAGATGGTGTGGTAGGTGCAATAACATTAAAAAAAAAGAAAAATTAAAATACAAAATGACGCGAGTACATAATACATAATACAAATAAATCATTACATACATACTTATATAGACACACACATGGATGCATACATGCATATATACAAATACCTACTTTAGTCAACTTGAAGACTGCCTTAAAATGTACTGCATGCAATGTATTGTTACTGCATGTACTGTTAATCTGCAAAGGTAGGCAGCGCATCGCGATACATGTTGGCATGTATCGCGGATGTCTATATACAACAATATGGACTATGGACAATCCACTTATCATCAGGTGGACTGTATGCTCGTCTGCCGCTTTTTTCTATAAAAAAGAAAACTTACGCCATATCTATATTTCACATGTATACCTACAGGGACTCATACATATAGTGATATATGCGCAATTTCAAACACAAAATTCATTCTAGCTGTAAACGTCGCCTGTATTCAATAATAGAGACGTATCCAGAGGGCGAGAGGCCCAACGGAGCGCAATAACGGGCCCTTAGAGGAACAGACTTTGTAGCAGAGTATAAAAAAGAAGTAGCCATTCTCAAAGTAAAATTTCTACTAGAGTGATTATTTTATAGAATATACAGCATATCGTAACCGAAAACGTAACCAGCCCTGTTATCGTCCACTGCTGGCTTCTACACGCACATTATCTTGTGCACGACACATGTATGATCTTAAAATGGCATACTGGTCAAGCGGGTTGACGAGGCCACTCCTTTAAAAGTGGTGTAAATCCTGATAGCTTGCGACACCCACGGCAATGGGTCGTGTGTTATCGGCCGACTTTAGAATAGCACCGCTTCCCGTGGATGTCGTGAGACGTCTGAGGAATAACAAAACCGCTACCGCAAGCCCAGAGAATCTGGGCTTCATCTGGCCTCTAAAGAGTGAGAGTGGACTCGTCAACCCACTTGGCCCGAGTGGCATTTTAAGGCCATACAGCGTCCTGTGGATGATGAAAGGGCTGAAGATTGTAACTGCTTATAACCAGCCGCTACTTATTTAAGCGACTTTCTTTAAGTCGTGAGTGATATATAAAATATTTATATCTAAATCTGTGGCCGCAACTGATAATAAAATCTCGGAACATCTCTGTGGAAATTACTTATATATTATGGTAATAATATTTATGGCGAATTAATAAATAATCACGTTACATCACACTTATTACATTTTTAATTAATATTAGGTACTTATTATACGGAACTTTCGTCCCTTACATTTAATAATAATGTTACACATTGTAAAACTCAATTATCTTTAAAGCCGTGTCGACATTGAATCCAAAAAAAATAATCCTGAAAATTTTATTCCAAGAATCGGGACTAATGGAAAATAAATTGTACTTCAGATAATTAAAAATTAACACCAATCTCTCTATATACCCGTACATATATAAAAACAACTTTTTGTTTGTTTGTTTGATTGCACTAATCACTGCATCTATGTATATTCTTTGCAGTTTAACCACAATAAACCAAGTAGTCCACAATAGTCCCGCCACTTATAATGTATGGATGGCGCCTAAATATAGCCTCTAACGGTAGGCCTGATGCATATTCAAAGTCAGGGAGATATGGAGAGAGCTATCTCTCCATATCTCCCTGACTTACTTTGCAGAATAGGGTCCGTAACGAAGAGATTCTCTAAAGAACTAAATTCACCGACATAGTTCGAAGAATTAGCATGTTAAAAGTGGCAATGGTTAAATTAGTAAAAAGTGACAATGGTTAAATTAGTTAAAAGTGGCAATGGTTAAGTTAGTTAAAAGTGGCAATGGTTAAATTAGTTAAAAGTGGCAATGGTTAAGTTAGTTAAAAGTGGCAATGGTTAAATTAGTTAAAAGTGGCAATGGTTAAATTAGTTAAAAGTGGCAATGGTTAAATTAGTTAAAAGTGGCAATGGTTAAATTAGTTAAAAGTGGCAATGGGCAGGTCATATTTGCAGCAGGACCGATAAACGATGGGCCAGACGATTCTTCGAATGGAGGCCACGTACCGGGAAGCGCCGTGTGGGACGCCCCACGGCCATGTGGACCGACCACTTTAGGTACGAAAATATGCGTACAGCGCCGGGCCCCGCAGGGGTTCATTTCAGTCGGTTGCCGCGTGCTTTTTGTAACGCACGCTCAAATAAAATCTTTTAAAAACTACCATCATATTGTGAACGTAGGTATAATACTTTTTATTTAATATTATTTTAAAACATTTTTCTTTGTAATCTTTGCCGCTCTGTGTAATATCGCCTTTCCTCGATGCGCATAGGATTCAATTTGGCTCGCGCTAAATGAAATTTTATTTGGTAGGTACGTTTTTGTAGTTTTTATGGAGAGTTCTTAGGGAGTGACTATTAATTATTCTGTGTGCATGTGTGGTGGCGGGCTTGGCTAGGGGCCTGTATTCAGTATTACATTGCATATAAAAATCAAAGCAAAATATTTAGTGCAAAGTAAACAGATGCATCACACCCTTTCATATAATATGTACTAGTGATAGTGTCCCAGATGCGTATCATCGTTCTCTGTCCCTCATGATGTAAAGGTGAATGCGTACTCAAAGAATTCTAGAATTAAAATTACAATCGGAAAAAAATGTAGATTTACTAATGTCATCATCATCATCATCATCTCAGCCTTTGGACGTCCACTGCTGGACATAGGCCTCCCCCATTGTCCGCCATTTAGACCTATCGGCAGCGACCTGCATCCAGCGGGTGCCCGCAACCTTTATGAGGTCGTCTGTCCATCTAGCAGATGGACGTCCTCGGCTTCGTCCGCCGGTACGTGGTCTCCATTCGAGAACCCCTCTGCCCCATCGGCAAGGGAATGTGTACCGGAAAAAATCCCAAATAGTAAGAAAATAAAAATATAGGAATGTTTGAAATTGTGCATGCTGATTTATTGAGCTAACCGCCAAATAAATTTAAAAGAAGAGCCCTAATGGCTCTAAGATGAAAGTTTTTTAATATGAAAGCCAAAAATAGTAACAAACACATTTTTATTAACGAATAAAAAATGTAGCAGAAAACCCACAAACATATGTGTTGCGGTTTGGCCCTTTTAGACCCTTAAGGAATAAACTATATCGGACCCCATGGGACCGTAAACGACACAACATCATCCCAAAATAGGTTTATGTATTGGCGAATTTGTTTATGGAATATGTGGTTAGTTTGGACATTGCCATTTCTATAAGTGATGTACACTCAACATCTACTACCACAAATAGTGTAAATCGTAAACTATATGCTGAATTTCGACCATTAATACACCCTATCTCCGATTCCAATTCTAACCTTATCCCTGATCCTATCCCTCGCCGTTTTCCCAACACTTTCTCCAAATCCATCCCCATATTTCCAAGGCAGCGCAGCCGGGCTCGTGCCAACGTTTGTCACTCTGGCTGGACACATGGTGGCAAGTATCGCGGATGTCTATGGACATCAGTATTCACTTACCATCAAGTGTATTGAATGCGCTCGTCTGCCGCCTTTTTTCCATAAAAAAAAACTATTTTTATATAGAAAAAGGCAGCAGGCGCGCGGACCCCGAGTTATTCGACGAGAGGAGTTTTTTTTTTACATTACACCTAACAATTCACCCGGAGGGGAGGATGGAAAGTCACGAGTATAATGGAATAGGGAGTTACTTTTCCATTATACGATGACATACGTGGGATTAGGATGGGATAACTGCTTTGAGAGGGGATAACGGGATGAGAAGAGAAATCCACAATACATTTATCATTAATATTGATTATCCAAAATAGTGGCTGCAATATATTCTGTTTACTCACTATCAGTTTTTATAGCCACCGCTACAAACGCTTACCATTCGCAATAACGAAGAACAAAATAGATTATTAAAAACATGAAATAGCTAAAAAACTATAGCCATAAAAACCTTTTGAGCCAAATGAAGAAAACGAAAAAAGAACGTCTCTTGGACGTGAAAAATGATCAAATGTAGAATTTCTAACGGAACTTGATATTCTATTCACAATCATTTTGCCTAGATAGGTACACTTACGTTTGACACTATGAATAATGCCACAAGCTGGAGCTGGCTTCATTTTTGTATTTTTCACTCAGTTTCTCTGCAATATTCAAACGGTTTTATTTCATTATGCGCGGATAAAATTTGCTACTGCTATTTATGACTAGACGTATCATTTCTTTTGTCAAACACAACACAGGAAATATTTTAATGTGTTCTCCATTTTGTAAATTGTATTGAATCTAATAGACAATGATTTTCAATGCTCATATTTCAACGTAAGGTAAATTAACTTTACTTTAAATGTTTTTTTGTAAGTATATCAACTTAATTGTAAATATCAATATGTGTACCAACATAACTTTAAATTTCAATATTAAAACAATATACTTGTAATGATAATTATGCACTAAATGAGTATGAGTACCTATATGCGTCACTTAGGGCTTTCTCCCTTCATTCCCCATAACACTACCAAACCGAACTACCAGTAGTGTTGTAGAAAAAATTTCCGTTCTACACTATTAATCAGTACCGGTAGCGTCTTGGGGAATTTCTTTTCCCCTTCACACTACTGACCAGTAGTCCAGTGGACCGTAACAAATAATAATAGAACAAAAAGACCTGATAGACGCGTATCCTCAACAATGACACTTTATTATGATCAAAATAATAATTGGCCAGTAATAATTCTGTGGAATAGAGTAGCAAAGAGGAGTTAGGATTTAGAGGAGTATCATTACAAGCCAAGCTAAAAATTATCTTACCAAGTCACCTACAATATTCCCGTCGCATTAAATATTTAGGGGAATGCACATGTTGCGCCAACGGCCGGCGGGTAGCTGCCCGCATGCATTTAAATCGGCTATTACCAAGTATAACCTGTTGTAATGGACCCGTGTCGGTCCTTAGCCTGTTCCACATGTCCGCAGCAATAGCCTATGAACTCTCAGGTATTAAGAAATGGATTGAAATAAAGGCTTTAACTACATAGGTAGATAAGTGCTTATTGGCGATTCAGGTTTCAGAAAAATTATAACAGAATAGTAATTTACCGGTTTTTTAAATACAGAGCTATGCTTTTATTATATTAAAAGTGAAAAGTAAAAACATATTTTTGAGTTGGCAACACTGATAAAAAGTCAAGTCTGTGAGGACTATAGCGATCTCGCGTGCATTCGATCTGTAGCATTGAACGTGAACACAGAATTATAGCTCGATATACATTATAAGTCTTAGTTTCAATGCGACACTATGGAGTTTATAAATATTTCGTACGTACACGCGGCAAAATAAGTAGAATTTATGTGATTTAACGGTAAGAATTGTATGTAAAATTACATATATGACAAATATTTTTTTAAAAATAAAAGATATTTTTGCATGCAATATACCTACTTTGTTTACAGACTAGAGGCTCAACCAACTAAGCTACGGAAGTTATGAGAGCCGTCAGTTAAATTTTGTTAAACGTTCAGTCAATCACTTAACATAATGTAATTACGTGTATTGTTGTACATAGTGAGCAAGGCCAGCAAACTATCTATTTTGCCGTGTGTGCTTAACTCTATAGAGTGACTCAAATTAGACTAAAACATTCAAAGAAGTTCCCCAAAGAGACTAATTCGGCCTGAGAGGAAATGAAAAATAGAAATTAATGACTATTACCTGAATATAATTAAGTATTTGGTATATAAGGCTTTTTTGAGGGGGAGAGTGCACGGTGCAATCCAACAGCTGCTGGGCGCGTTTGACTGGCCACGTTACCCCTCTCTCACAGACGACTACCTTGAAATGTACTGCATTTCTCACTTTATCTTATTTCCCTAATGTACGTACGTGTTTTGGTAGTGAGTGAGATGTGCCAGAGCCCATTCTCATCCTATCCCTCCCCATTTTCCCAACCCTTTCTGAAAATTCATTCCTGTATCTCCAAAGGTAGGCAGCGCATCCGGGGGCGTGCCAACAATTGTCATTTTGCACTAATGTTGGCACGTATCGCGGATGTCTATGGGCGACAGTATCCACTTACCATCAGGTGGACTGTATGCTCGTCTGCCGCCTTCGTGCATAAAAAAAATTGATATTTTGTATAAGTGTTGTATTTCTTAGGGTTTTTTGTAAGCATTTATATATTTTTATGTTAGATATATGTAATTATGCACGCCATTATTGGCAAATGTGTCGATCTGACTGTGTATTTACCACCTTTTGTAACGCATATAAATTGCAAATAAATAAATTGAAATGAAATTATTTCATTCATAACAAAAAAATCAACAGGAATAAGATCAAACACAAGTAAAACTTCTACAATCCCTGTAGTTTTCACTATTCCTTCACTGTAGAGACTGCACGCTTATGGAAGTGATTTACACAATACGACATAGTTCTTCAATCTCTGCTTTTAAAATACGTTTAAAAATGACTTATATTGTCAATTTTCATCACTGCCCCTTTTTACGTACCACCACAACATTTAAAAGTAAAACAATTAATTTTATTTCCAACATTGTGTTGACGCCATGCCGTTTGAAACGTATGCTTCACATGCGGTTTACTTAATTATGTTCCAGCTATGACGAAAACGTGAAATTATGTCAATTAGTTGCTAAAGTATGCACGAATTCATAGTATGCGGTCTGCTGACAAACGATCCCCGAGGGAGCCGCACGACCAAGGGCAGGTACAGTCTGCATCATACTAAAGTGCCCACAATCAAGACAAGTATTTTTTTTTTTTTATGGACGAAGGTGACAGACGAGCATACAGTCCACCTGATGGTAAGTGGATACTGTAGCCCATAGACATCCGTGATACATGTCAACATCAGTCCAAAATGATAAACGTTGGCACGCACCCGGATGCGCTGCCTACCTTTGCAGAATAAGGAATGGATTTGGAGAAAGGGTTGGGGAAATGGGGAGGGATAGGATGGGAATGGGCTCTGGCACATCTCACTCACTACCGAAACACGTACGTACATTAGGGAAATAAGATAAAGTGGGAAATGCAGTACATTTCAAGGTAGTCTTCTGTGAGAGAGGGGTAACGTGGCCAGTCGAGTGCGCCCAGCGGCTGTTGGATTGCAGCGTGCACTCTCCCCTTCAAAACTGGAGTTTTTATTTATACAAGGAGAATAGACTAGTAAAATACAATGTACAAATAGTCTTATTTGTTATCCTTATACATTTCTCACCAAGAACATAACAATCTAATTACTCATTAAGCGCCTATATCACAGAATAGTTTCAAAATGAGTAAAGGAAAACAATGAGGGTACAAGAATTAAATGGAGCATAATTTATGACGTACCATATGTGTTAGTTAATCACAGTAGATCTTGAATTTTGCTCTTGAATTTAAATAATGAGTTACGAGTACTAAATAAATAAATCAGCTGACTAATAGTCAACTGACTATCAACTACTAGTTTATAGTCGGTTGATAGTTGATACTGATTTTAATATTTTAATAGTCTGCATATTAGTGTGTGCAAACAAGCGTTATTTCTACTGACGGGTAAGGCAAAGAGCAGATTGATTGAAATGTGTAATACTCTGTGCAAAACTCCCATGGATTGTACTCTGTAGAAATCTCACGAATAGAACTCTGTAATACAATGTAAGAACTCCGTACTACTTTGTGTAGAACTCTCACGGATAGAACTCTGTAGTACTCTGTATAAACTCTCGGGGATAGAACTTTGTACAAACTCTCTAGTCCAAAAATCATCTGTATTGGATCCATAAACTGTAAAAATAATTAAATGTGTTTTTATTTTTCCAAAATTGACCACATATTTCTTTCATAGCACATAAGCACATTTTCATAGTCGCAGTTGTATAATTACGCATTTCTGTATAAAGACATAATACATGCTACCTGCCATCCTATGCTACCTATGCAATTCAAATAACAAGGCAATGCGAGTCACATCGTCACATGCAATGTTCTTATTTATAAATGCATTGTTTTTGTAAACACAAATTGTATTTTTGCATTGTTTTTTTTTTTTCTAAAAGTAGTAGATGATTAGTGGTATTTAAACAAAGTAAATAATACAATTCCTTAACACATTTTCATTGATCATTGATGAACGTGTAACGGAACACACATTGTTATGCAACTTTAGTGTGGCCCTTTTTACACTGTCCTCTTTATAGAACCTCCTTAGCTCAATGAAGAGGCCCTTACCAAGTCCTGATTAAAACTTAACTTTTTACGAGTGGTCCGCTTACTTGCGAGCATTTCACTCCGGGCCCTCCGAGCCATGCGGCACTTTGGATTTAACAGACCCTTTATTAACTTATTATATGTTCGCTTTTAAGTAGCCCGGATTTTATGATTCCCGGATTTGGGATGAATTTTTAATAAGAGGCGAAATTTAGTGCAAATAATGTTGAAGAAAGGGTGTGCCTTAACATAATTCCAAATTGCAGATTCCATGAATCTGGTGCGAAACATGAACATAAAAATTTTGTTGTCTATTACAACTTGTTATGATTTATATATTTAAATAAATAAAATAGGCCATTAACAATTAAACAATATAAATAAATGCCATACCATCGGCCTCCTCGCGCACATTACTTAGTGTATCGGAGATTGACATCTCTGAAACGCCTTTAATCTGAAAACGCCTTTAACAGCAAGCGAGTTCGTTCTTTTGCGGACGTTATAGGTCCTCAGGGTTTATGGTAGGGAATTATTATCCCTTATTCGTCTTATTACCGAGACGTGGTCTCTGACTATGGGCCTCATAAATAAGCTCACTGTCGCACAGCGAGCTATGGAGAGGGCTATGCTCGGGGTTTCCCTGCGTGATCGAATCAGGAATGAGGAGATCCGTAGACGAACTAAAGTCACCGACATAGCCTCTCGGGTTAGCAAGCTGAAGTGGCAGTGGGCAGGGCACATAGCTCGAAGAACCGATGGCCGATGGGGCAGAGGGGTTCTCGAATGGAGACCACGTACCGGCGGACGAAGCCGAGGACGTCCATCTGCTAGATGGACAGACGACCTCATAAAGGTTGCGGGCACCCGCTGGATGCAGGTCGCTGCCGATAGGTCTAAATGGCGGACAATGGGGGAGGCCTATGTCCAGCAGTGGACGTCCAAGGGCTGAGAAGAAGAAGAAGAAGAAGATTCGTCTTTTACATTCTCCGCCAGACAATTACGTATGTAACAGCAGAGATACAAATAGATGTTGAAAGTTCTCGTGTGAACATTACCAATATCCGCTTAAGCTAGTTAACCCTAATTAAATAGTTATCCAACTGCACCCAGCAAACCCGGTGGTTACGTGTGACGGACACGCTTGCGGTGCTACGCCTCAAGTAACGGGCGGTGTCCAGAGGCTAGCTTAGTTTAATTGCCGAATACTGGATCTCTAATTACTGTACTAATAAATCTTCGGTTAAGAAATTGGTGTAAGGTTTACTAAAAGGCCACGTTACACCTCTCTAACAGAAGACTACCTTCAAACGTATTGCATTTTCCACTTTATCCTATTTCCCCAATGTATGTTCGTGTTTCGCTAGTGAGTGAGATATGACAGAGCCCATTCCCGTCCTGTCCTATTATATCCCTCCCCATTTCCCTAACCCTTTCCTCAAATTCATTCCTAAACCTCCAAATGTAGGCAGCGCATCCGGTGTGTGCCAACGTTTGTCATTCTGGACTGATGTTGGCATGTATCACGGATGTCCATGGGCGATAGTTTCCAGTTACCACCAGATGGACTTTATGCTCGTCTGCCACCTTATTTCCATAAAAAAAGGTATCAGATAGTTTTTATAGATAAAAGTCTGCAGATGAGCAGACATTAGTGGTAATTAATACTGTCGCCCATGGATATGCCACCATCAGTTTTAATTTTACATTAATCACAGTTTTAATAACATTAATTTTACATGTAATTTAAAAAAAAATTAATACCGTAATTGACCATGGGTACAATTAATACGAGGAGTGTAGTGTCGACCGGCTTCAGAACAATACGACACTATCTCATACCTAAGATAGGTGTCGTAAACAAAGCCGCTACCACAAGCCCTAAAGAACTACACCACTTGAAAAGACTGGACCAACCCGCTTGGCCAGCGCCCTAAAGAACTACACCACTTGAAAAGACTGGACCAACCCGCTTGGCCAGCGCCCTAAAGAACTACACCACTTGAAAAGACTGGACCAAGGCCAGCGTAACGTTTCAAAGCCAAATATTCCTCATACGTTGCATCCCACTGCGTGTTCTACCGCGTGTATAACGGGCAATGATTTGAAGAATTGATCCACACACTATCCAGCTAGGATTTCCACAACCCCACCTCACAGAAGAAGTGCGCTGCATCACAGAAGTGCGGTGCATCACATTTTTTCGAAACGGAAGTGTCGCGTACTGTGCTACCCGAAAACCGTTTTATACCGCGAACCTGTAGTCTCTGGAACGAACTACCTCAAAAGGTCTTTCCATTACGCTACAACATGGGGCACTTCAAGAAAGCTGTGAATAGGATTTTGCAAGGCCGGCGGCGTACCCGCATACCTCCCGCTGTTGCGGGTGTTCATAGGCGCCGGTAGCCACTAGAAAAACACACAAGACAGTGTCCATGAGGAAATCCATGTCTAGGTTCTAGGTTTTATTGTTGATTCTTGTTTGTAGGTTATTGTATATCAGAAGGTTGTAAAATAAACTGTAATCGTCCACTATACTGTTATATGAAGTGATCACAGGAAGTAACTAAAAGTGCACTGTGTCAACACCGTGTCCCTACATCCATGTCCAACGGTGGACGAGAAAAGAGCTGGTTACAGTTCCTATAAATGATTGGTCAAATAAGTTACAAAACATTTCAGAAACAGCCAAGCATCCTATTAGTGGGTGTTAAACATATCTCATTTTTTTCCTCAGCCACGTGGGTTTTCCTTCGACGCCGAGCTAGTGATAATTGAAAAAAGTTTACGATAACATTCTATTACAAAGTTTCATGAATAGATTGGATGGCGGCTGAAAATTTAAGATAGAATCTATCGAAGTTTTTAATGAAACTAGCGACTTGTCACAAACAAGACGCGACGCTTTGGGACTTGCCGAGATAATTCAGTTTACTTCTTTATATTATTCAAATATTCACACGTATACAATTTCATTTTTCTTTTGTCGTGCACAAAATGAAGTCAAGACTCATTCATTTGACGGAATTTAAAATGTTAGGAGTATATCAAAAACATTATAGAAATATACATGCGAGAGTGAATCAAAAAGTTCTTAGAATTTTCATTAAAACAAAAAGAAATTAAAATAAAAACATTTTATTGCTCTACCTACGTAATCTCCTTGTAACTGGATACATTTTGTGTAACGTTTTTCCTAATTCCTTCGGAAAAAAATAGCTTGAGTCTCAGAAACTCCTCTACGATAGCCATAGTCGCGTCGTCATCAACAAATTTTGTTCCGTGGATATGCTCCATTAATTTTGGAATTAAGTGAAAATCAGTAGGGGCTAAGTCCGGTGAATATGATTGGTGATTAGGAATTTGGAAGCCAGCTTTGCGGATTGCCGTGAGTGGTGCAACTAGGGAACGATGAGCTGGAGCATTATCGTGGTGAAACAACACGCCCAATGACAATTTTCTTCGACGTTTTTCTTTAATCGCTTCTCGCACTTTCGGTATCAAATGTGCATAATAGGCACCTGTTATCGATTCGTTTCAAAATCAAAATGGTGGACCCACGTTACATCCATTGTTATAAAATGACGACAAAATTTAGGATTTCAGGATCATACTAAACGACTCCAAGATCCGCATTGAAACTTCCAAATATCAGTTTTTGTTTTCTGCAGTTGACATTCAGGAAACCCATCGTGCCGATACTTTTTGAATCCTACAACTACAACTGCTACAGCTTTATTTGCGTGTTTGAATCAAGAGCGACTCATCGATCTGTAAATTGTTATTTAGTATTTTTTTTTGGGAGAATGTAATGATATCTATATAATACTTAAAAAAGTCGAATATCCTTATCTCTTTCTGTGGATGTCGTAAAACAAAAAGGATCAAGATAACAAAGCGGCTACCACAAGCCATGAAGAATACCACCATCTTTAAAAGAGTAGACTCGCCAACCAGCTTGACCAGCGTGACGTTTGAAGGCCACACATCCCTCATGCACAAAATAATGTGCATACAGAAAGGGTTGGCTGCTTTCATTGCATAATAATTTAACCTTTGTCCTCTACAATAATATACCATACCTACCATAACCATACCTAATAATATACCATACCTACCATAATCATACTTAATAATATACCATACCTAGTTACGTCACCCAAGGTCTTCCTGTTGATAGCTAAGTCAGCAGAACCGGGTGGTCGGCCGAACCCATAGTTCTAGGAACCTAGCGCTTAGTTAGCATTTAGGATGAAGCCATAAGAGATTACTTTGTAAGTTAGATTTAATTAAATAAGTAGTTGAATACTGGCATCAAGCTCTGCCACTTGTCTTCAATCTCATTAGTTTCAATATATTAATTTTTAGTTTTTAAAAAGCATTTTTCTTGCTCCCCAAACTTGACTAGCTTGGTAGGTATTGATGGTTATGGTAACCATCAATAAAACATTAAAATATTAAGTATAAATAAATAAAAATAAAACACCAAAAAACATGGAATAACTAGAAGAAAACATAGACCCAAAGAGACTATTACACACGAGTGTCTCATAACATAAAAGTCAACACGCACGCGTGAATATATTCCCCTATTTATAACATATGTATAAAGCGTCAGATGATCCGTTTGTCCGAAGCGTCATTTGCTACAAACTGCCGAGACGTGTCGCCGCGGTTGAATCGAAAAAACATGCCCTTCTGTATTCTTAAAGTTATGGCTACACAGATATATACAGAACAGACAAAAGTGTTGTACTAAAAAGCTTTGTTGTCAGTTTGTCATAGTCTAGATTTTTATGCCATTCGTATTTTGGTTTATAGACTAGTAACGCGAGCATTTCCGTTTACGACGAAAACTTCTGTGACACCATTGATGACTTCAGCTTGAGAGTACGTAACATTTAACGGTACGGAAATAAAACCTTCCTCTTGGCCTCACCAAGTTGAATTGAGTTGATATTTTTGAAATAAAAACAAACCAATTTCGCATAATCATGTTGTTATTATTTATGATTAAAAAGTTTTAATGACAGATTAATTGCAACCTTTTAATTATCACAGGTTTTATATCTATATCTATATATATATAAATGGATGTTGGTATATCTGAGATTAATAGACTTCGACACCGTTTGATCGATCACCATGAAAGTTGGCACATTCATGTATTTTTTCATGAAGAAGGTTTTTATGCTATCGATTTTGTTGTAATTCGCCACTAGATGGCGCTGCAGCACATCAATTTCTATATCGTTCAACCGATCACCATGAAAATTGATATAGGTATTTGAGCACGGAGTATATTTTCGATCTATCGACTTTATTGTAACTCGCCAACTAGATGGCGCTGCAGCACGTCAACTTCTACACCGTTCAATCGATCGCAAAAATCATATCGACAGCAAAATAGAATAATTTGTGATTTTATATACAGAGATAAAGAAATGTACACAAGCAGGACAACGTCTGCCGGGTGCAGCTAGTACTCATATAAAACATAATTATTTACAATAATTGGCCAATTTTTGCAATAAATAAATACTAAAGTTGCTTTTTATCAAAAGTAATAATTAATTAAGTATTCGTCACAGCTCGATTACTAACATTTACCACAGACTTTTATTTAAATAATTTTGAATTTACATACAACCAAAAATACTGAATAACGCAAAAGATTAAAATCGACCGTTCAGTACATATTCGATAGAATATATACAGATACAGTATATATTCAAGTAGAATCGATTCTACCAATTTTTACAATACGTTCATTGTTAGTAGGTTTATCTTTTATTTTACGCGCAGATACACAAAACAAATACACTAAGAGCAACTACCAGACGCGACTTCTGGTAGTTGCCTATGCACCCGGTCATTACCTACCTACCTACGTACTTACTGAATAATGAGCACTACGAAAGTTTTAGATAAAACAACAAAATTTTACATGTTTGCAACTTATAATTTATTGCCTAAAATAGTTTATTGTTTCCCTGCAACCGTTTAATGTATTTTAAATTAATTGACATGTTACAGGTTTTCCGCTATTTCAGTAACACGCTGTATATGATAGAAATTACCTCAAGCAAATTACCTCCAGCGAGTTACCTCAAGTAAATTAAAAACTTCAAGAAAATTATCTCCAGCAAGTTACCTCAAGTAAATAAAGACTATGCTTTACATGTAATAGAGAAAATTTAAATGTCATAAAACTAAAATCGACGTCAGGCATCGAAAAATCACTATTTTAAATCCGCTAATCCCTCTGCGCCACACGGCCCCCTATATCCCGGGGTAATCCCGTTAATAGCCGCGAATCGGCCGCTTCCCGTTCGATGCCACGGTCGAGCACGGATTTCATCTATACTGATAGTCATATAGACGTTATCATTTATTTGTACAAACGGCCTTTTGTTTTATTGTACAAACAATAAAACAAACAAACCCCCGTTTATTTGTACAAAAAAAAAACCTTTTTGTTGTAGCACCTCGCTTTCAGAGCATACCTCTTAAGATCTTGGAGAGTATCGGGATCCTTGGTATCGACATCTCCAGCAAAGTCGAATTTAGGGGTCATCTGGAAAGTGAGGCCAAAATGGCCTCCAAAAAGCTCGGTGTGCTGAACAGAGCGAAGCGATACTTCACCCCTGGGCAACTCCTAATGCTTTGCAAAGCTCAGTTGAGGCCCCATATGGAGTATTGCTCACATCTCTGGGCCGGCGCACCGAAATACCAATTGGACCCATTTGACTCCATCCAACGACGTGCTGTTGATATTGTCAACGATCCCACTCTCACGGACAGTTTAGAACCCCTCAGCGTTCGGAGAGACGTTGCATCTCTGTGTGTTCTACTCTCTCCATTGAGCTACAATATGGGGTTCTTCAAGAGAGATGTGAATAGGATTTTGCAAGGTCGGCGGCGCGCCCGCATGCCCCCTGGTGTTGCAGGTGCCCATGGGCGGCGGTAACACTTACCATCACGTGGGACCGCTTGCTCGTCCGCCCACTAGTCTATAAAAATAAAAAATAAAAATCTATGAATCAAAATGCAGAGATGGTAGCATTACAGCCATAAAAGTGTGGCATTTGCAAAGCGGTTACATTTACCTCCTGTAAATTTTGTCTGTAATTTAACGACAAAGAAATATTCATAGTTTTTGCTTTTTTGACAATAACTGTAATATTTAGAACGAATGTAGGAGCGTCAACGCACGAGAATGCGGACGACTGTTTTTGTCTTAGTTTACCCGATAAATTAATAGACGTGAATCCCTCTTAGAATATGCAGTTTCGAATCAATCGGTTTAAGTCTAAACAAATAACGATCTAGAAACATCTGTTAATCCGGCTTTACTCTCTTGATGTGATTTCTCGGCAGGCAAACATGTTCTAACACAGGTGTTTTTGAAAATAATTTTAAATTACAAGTTATTCGATTTCGCCCTAATTCAACTTTAACAACAGTTAATACGAAATATGATACCCGTAGAACAACTAAATAAATAAATGTAATTCCTCTCCTTTCTTCCTTTGTACAAATGTATAATGAGACGCTGATTGCTTTTTCACGTAATCAAAATGCTACTAAAACAACGCCATGTTATCCGATCCTTAATTTAATGTCTGTTCACAACTCCGACAACAAACAGTGTCACTTTAATGAGCCAATAAATTTTAATTGATAACGCACCTTTACTTAGTGCCGATTAGGCATTGACTATACTACGAGAGCTAAGCGATAAATATCTACCACAATAGCTGTCAACTTTTTTTTTTATATAAACTAGTGGATGGACGAGCAAGCGGTCCCACGTGAAGGTAAGTGTTACCGCCGCCCATGGACACCTGTAACACCAGGGGGTATGCAGATGCGCCGCCGACCTTGTAAAATCCTATTCACAGCTTCAACTGCAAAAACATAGAAGAAGGTATAACTTTAAAGGGAAAATAATTATTTAAGCGGTTTTCTAAACATCCGTGCTTTCGTGCGTGATTACATTGGGCAGTTAATAATAACTATTATTTGAGCGCTAAAATGATTCATCAGGCAGTTAGATAAATAGTTCGCCAGTTCTTGACGTTCAGTAAAAGTCAAACGTCATTTTGGTTGAAAGGTTTTTCCTACCCAGAAACGATACAGCTAAATTAGATTATTAGAGAGGTGGGTATTTTTTAAACAACCCAAAAATTCTACCCACAACTATTTGTTAGAGATAATTCATATTTATTTACTACTTATCCGAATATTTCTATTTCGCTGCCCCTGCTTTCGGAATCATACTTTTAGTTTGAAATAAAGATTGGGTTTTCCTGCACAGTTCATAAATAAAGCTAGCAAATTCTCCTAGCTTGGTGTCTTCACTGGAATTCGGACTTTATTAATGTTTCTTTAAAGATTACCGAAGCACAATATTGCGAAATTTTCAGACTTTAACGTCTTAATGAATTATGTCACTGCTCATTGAAGACCCTCTTCGTTTATAGCACTTCGTAAAGTAACATTAGTTTGTTATCAAGACCTTATTAGCTGAATACATATTTTACAAAATACAACTTAAGATACGGAATATCTATTAAAAATTAACTTATTAAAACGAAGTAAACAAGATTAATATATACATTAATCTTATAATATATATTATAATATATACAGATATATAACTATAATAAGTAATAATAATCAGTATAATTAAGTCCGTTATTATATAAGATGCTCAATATATACATATACATACAGCAATGCAATAAGACCATCCCTTTCAATATCCACCGCTGGACGTGGACCTCCTCAAGCATAGTGTCTTGTGCATGAGGAATGTAACGCCTAAGGACTGAGGGATGGTAAAGCAACTACCACAAACCCTGAGGAACTACACCGCCTCTAAAAGAGTAGATTCCCCAACCGGTTTGGCCAGCGTGGCATCCTCACATGTTGTATAAATTTGGTCCCTGCAGTAAGATATCAAGTAAATGGTAAGAATTTGCAGGAGATAATTAGACTCTATTATGATCTAAAGGTATCAATCAGACGACGACGAAGCAAATGCGACAAATTCTCTGAACAAGAAATACTTGACTTGTATTTAAATAGGCAGCAAAAAAATACTGAATGAGCAGAAAATCATGATAATTAACAAAACGACGAATTTTTTTAATAACAAATGTAAATAATTTTAAATTACTATGAATAGCATTACCAAGTTACCAGAGAACCTGAACCTAACACACGTTTAAATTTGTTACCATCGACTTGCTGCCTATTCAGTATTTGCTACCATCGACTTGCTGGCTTTTCAGTATTTGCTACCATCGACTTGCTGGCTTTTCAGTTTTTGCTACCATCGACTTGCTGGCTATTCAGTATTTGCTACCATCGACTTGCTGCCTATTCACTATTTGCTACCATCGACTTGCTGGCTATTCAGTATGTGCTACCATCGGCTTGCTGCCTATTCAGTATTTCCGCTGCCCATTTCATTATTTATCAATAAACAATGTTTAAAAATGCCGGTCTCATATATTATTACAATCAAACTATCCAAAAAAGAACTAGTACGTCTCGCACACATTACATCCAACTATCAATACCGGGAACATGTACAAACACTCCCTTTCCCCAATTTTTCCTGGTGAAAAACACACCTAATTACCTTCTCAACAAACTCCCCGTCATACGAGTGATGACACCCATTCTCTGACGGACGGACAGACGGACGGCCATTGTCCGGGCACAAAGGGTGCGAACAAAGCCCCCTCGGAAGAAGTTGGCTGCGCCCTAATTATTTTCGTCAGTATTTTATTATTTGTGTCAGTGAGACACCTCTTTCGGGGAAGGCGCAGTACGTTTACCTACAAGATCATCTTTCTGTTTTATACAGACGTAAACACTGTGATAATAACAGAGGCCTAGAGGTCTATTTTCAACTCACATCCATAGGATTAAAAGTTCAAACTGCAACTCCTGAGTTTCACTGATTAAAAACGTACGCTGAGTTCATAAATAGAGCAGTGCAGAGTAACAGTCAGAGACTTCATTCAAACGTATTAACTTTTTTGTTGATCAATATCACGTATCGATATCTCAAAAAATGTAATAGAACAACAGTTGATAATTTTAATAATGGAAATTCGGTGTTTAATAGATACAGGTATTTTTTATTTATACCCTATATAAGTATTATCGATGTGTCGTAAACTTACCTACCACAAGTGGTGAAGAACAACATCACCTCTAAAAGAATGGCCAACCTGCTTAGCCAGCGTGACTTTTTAAGTCCATACATCCCCCATGCACATGCCAGTGTGCTTACTGTGCTTAAAGACGCCCATGTCCAGTAGTTTAAATCCACTGAAAGAGGTGAATGCATTGCATTGGTTGCAAGTATTCTATTGTTATCCTTAATCTCATACAAAAATAAATAAACAATAAGTTTCATTTATAATTAAAGACAACAAAAAATATTTGTCCATATAAAGAACTGTCTAATTCTTTTAATAATGTCAAAACTAACTTAGAACAATGGTAGCGATGAACTGATGACACAAGCAATATTTAATTCCCCTCAGACGTAATTGAGTACTGTTTACAGCGGCGCACTGGTTTTTTTTTTTTTTTTCACATTTACCTCACTGTGTCTGCTAAACGTACACCCATTTGTACCCAATACTATTCTATTCTTGCCCTTATTTATGGCTTAGTGGGGTATATATGGGTGTATGTTGATGCTAATTGTATCTCTTGACTAAAATAATCCCGATTTTTTAAATTGTAACACAGACAAATCATATGGTTGAAAAGAAAATAGTTTCAAAATTGGGTGGAGAATTGAACAAGCGCGTAATGTCTTTAGAAAAAAGAAAAAGATTTTCTGCGAATGTAGGCTAAGGCCTTAGTTCACGCACTAGAAACGTGAGATGCTATGTTTTCTTCGTTCTCCTCTACGGAGTCGAGACCTGGACACTCACAGAAGGTAAGAAACGAGAAGCCTTCGAAATGTGGGTTACCTGTTAATAACGCTTAGAAACTCGTGTAATAGCCGAGTCTTTAATACGACAGTGTTACAGAGAATGGACGAAAACCTAGAAATTTTGAAGATCATTAAGATAAGGAAACTCCAGTACTTCGGTCATACAATGAGATGCAAAAATTATGAGCTCCTCCGCATAATTATACAAAGGATAATCCAGGGCAGGAGGAAGCCTGGAAGGCAAAGAACATCCTGGCTAGAAACTTACGCCAGGCAAGAGCATTCAGTCACTATTTCGTGCTCCAGTTAAAATGCAAATATTGGTAGATTTGATGATTGCCAACCTTCCTAAGAAGATCGCACTGTGTGAAAAAGAACAGTAACATGTGTCTAGTGTTACAACAATTACATTCTATTTTGCAGATCATTATCAATTTATTCAATAGGCGGATAAGTGGCGAACAACCGCAAATACAATGTTGCAAAACAAACCTGTTTTTTCATGTCCTACTTCCTGGCGGTTCTGAATGCTGCCATGTCACCGCCAGGAAGTAGGACATGTTTTTTTCAGGTAGAAAAACGAATATGGACGTTAGGTTAGGTAACTTTAATAAGTCGATTACGAAAGTAAGAAACGTTTGTATTCGTGCCAAGATATTACCATATCAAAGCTTTGAACTGGTTTAAAGCATATAGTGTGGTCAGCTTTAGTGCAGCACCTGCCCATCTCTGCACATAGGTGTCGCAAAAGATAACAAAGTGGCTATGCCCTAAGGAACTACATCACCGCTAAAAGAGTGAACTCTCGTTTTAAGGCCATTCATTCCAATAGTTAAATAAACGCGTTTAAAATTCGTGTAACGTATACGCACAAAGGAAAAGCATTATTCCCGTAACGCAGACATGAAATTGTGACGATTTTAGATAGAAATTGGCAAGTGAAATGCGCGAACCAATTGTTAGATTGCCGATATCGAGCTGAAACGTTGATTAACAGCGAAATTGTTTTTTTTTTTTTTTCACCACTTCACACGCTGCACACCAAAGCGCACTATTTTTTGCTATGATTCGCGAAGAATGCAATACAGTTAATTTTCTGTATAGAGGAAGAAAGCCCACGAGGCGCCATTTGCTTCGGGATTTTCCATGATTTTTAGAAAAAAAATCCGTAGACCGAATTTGTGGACCTTTACTAGCCTTATCAAACAATATACTCTTTACTTATATTTAAATGCAACCAACCCGTTCAGCATCCACAGCTGGACAATGGGCCTCCTCATGCAGACTATTTCGTGCATGAGGGCTGTATGGCCTTAAAACACTGGCCAAGTGGATTGGCGAGTCCACTCATTTAGAGATGGTGAAGTTCTTCAGGGCTTGTGGTAATCGCTTTCTTACAATGCTTCTTTTTTACAGCAACATAATTTATGGTCATAATGCCTTCATATATCTGTTTAACCAAAGGTTGACGGGCAGAGAATGCCACTAGGCATTTAATTCGTCTTTTGTACAATGGTCCTTGTGCCTTAAAGTTTAAAATAAATAAAGAAAATAAGTATTTTAAAATTTCCCTTTAATCCAATTAGAAACGTACCCTGCAATTTGTTCTAAATATAGAATAGGAAAGGAGTCCACAGACGGAGAGATAGAATGTATTATACGGAAGGAATAGGCACCCTTCGAAAAAAAAACAATACGGCTGAAATACCACAATCCTAAAAAACTAAGCTCTTCAATCAATGCGCCCTGCCGACGGTGAAGTACGCGTGTGAGACATAGGTTTTAACCGCTGGAAGGTTGCACAAACTAAAACACACACGTTACCAGGGGGGCATGGAATACCGAATGCTCGGAATATCGTACCGCGACAATGTGTAAAATGACATCATGCGACAACGCATCAAAGTTACTGATATTGGAAAAGAGAAGCCTCACTTAAATTGGCATGGACCGGTCACCTGTGTCGCCGAGACGTAGAGCGATGAAGCAAACGCGTTCTCTTATGAAGACCCCTGACAGGAAGTAGTGCAGGCAGACCACCAGCTCGATGGTCCAATGACGTTAGGAAATTTGCAGATCACGTATTGATTAGACGTACCTATAGCAAATGGAGCAGAGTGGAAATTTCTTGAGGAGGAATATGTCCAATGAACAAAGTGATTCTGTTGAAGAAGAAGATAAATATAAACTTCAAAATTGATGCGTCCGTCAATTTTGAAGAACCTCTTCTTGAAAATGTTAAAAGTTAAATTATTGTAATTATTAAGTATAAACTAAGGATTAGTAAACAGAAAGTAAATTAAACTATATAAAAGACTAATAATGCGTTTCTAATGCTCGTATATTAAAAGGTCAACAAAAATACGTATGTATACCAAAAGAACATCAAATCGTAATCAATGGTCCATCCGCATTTCCTAGATACGGAGGTGTCGCGTACTGTTCGGTCCAAAAATTATTTTATATCGCGAACCCGTAGGCTGTGGAACGAACTGCCTCAAGAGGTCTTCCCATTAAACTACGACATGGGGTTCTTCAAGAAAGCTGTGAATAGGAATTTGCAAGGTCGGCGGCGCGAACGCATACCCCCTGGTGTTGCAGGTGTCCATGGGCGGCGGTAACACTTACCATCACGTGAGACCGCTTGCTCGTCCGCCCTCACCTCTATAAAAAAAAAAAAAAACAGACTATTTTTGAATATATCTGAAATAAATAATATCAAATTGCAATGAATGTTCATCACAGAGTTGACGGAAATAAATTTTGATGCCTTCGATTTGCTGCCACTTGAAAGTATTTCTGGTGCTCGTCTAATTAATAATTTGGAAAATTATGAAATATCTAATACATTTTGTCCCGACTATAACGGAGGTTAATACTCGTAACGTAAGACGAGGTAAGACGTTCAAATTTGCATCTGTTTTCTGGTCTCAGATTTCATTGGCCACAAAATGACTACACAAAGATTCGATACTATTACACTACACAGACTATTATTACACAAAATTTTATTGCCAATTTGCAAAACTTCATTTTCCATTTTATCGCTTAATACTACGATAATTTACTCTTGTACTACTCCAAAATAGTAATTGACTCTTTGATCAGTCACTGCGAGCGTTCGGACCGCATAATTAATTTTACATTCAAAGGCGTTAATGTCTATGTCAAAATGTTTATATGCAGTATGAATTAATAGCGGATATTTGTTTAATGTGTGCTACTGTATGAAATTAAATGGTTTCCGTAAATATAGAAATCATTGTTGTAAAAAAACACTACTTGTCTATTCCATAAATATAATATATAACATATTACTGTATTATATTTATATTGTACAATATTATAGTACCATCACGTGGGACCGCTTGCTCGTCCGCCCACTAATCTATAAAAAAAAAAAAATATTATTATGTTGTATGTATTTTAATTCTTAATATTGTAATTTTTTTTTTATTTTGGTATATAAGCCTTAGTTACTTCAAATAAAAATTACATTATGATATTATTAATATTTTTTATTTAAAAAACTATATTGTACATTACACAAATACATTCCATACAAACATATATGGAATATAGAATATATATATATATATGTTAGCATATTGTATGATATCTTATATATGTATATATGTGCGCGTATGTGTGTGTATATATATATATATATATATATATATATATATATATATAGGCATACATACATACGAAAGCGCTAAGTCTGTAATGACTAATGATAAAAGGTAATGTTCCCGGAGCCTCCGTTTAGTATTATTCTTGTTCGAAACCTTTCTAATGTAGGTGGGGATCGCGTTCCAAAGTTTGACTGCCTGCGCGGCAAGAGAGTTTGACAGGAACCCGATATGGCAAGAGGAGACTTGGACAACAGAATTGTCGGCAGAGCGAAGAAAACGGTCATGAATATCACCCTATAATCATAGTAATCATTACATCGTTATATAACATACGAGCCGTGATGGCCGTGTCACTCACATTGGTGTGATCGTAATTTCAAATCCTGAGCCCGTGAGTTTCTATTCCAAGTATCATTTTTCTTAAATTGACACACCAGCTCGGCGCGCGCCGGTGGGGGGAAAACATCGTGATGAAATCCGCATGCTCCAGAAATTCAAAAAAAAATACGGGCCCGCGTGGTGGATTATAGGACGAAAACCCCTAGTGATTTACTAGGAGAGTTATATGTGATAGGTCACCAATATAAGATTTGATTTGCTTACACCTCCATAGAGGGCGCTGTGCCCGCTGTTGTCTGGTTCGCGGTGTTAAGATTCTCCGCTAAAACATGACCCGCTGTGAATGTCGAAAATTAAGTATTTTTTGTCCTGAGCTCGGTGTTGTCTTTGGAGCTTCCATAAATACCTTGCTGACTCCTCGGGACCTTTTTGGGAAATCTATACAATATGTCTAACTACATCATATAACATTTATATTTATTTATATATGTATATTTCTGTAGGTATAGCATGTATTATTTTATTTTTAATGTTTATCTATGTATTTTTCTTAGCACTACACGCCTCTTCTGTCCCGACCATTTGTATCTTCTCACGGGTCTGCCGGAAGAAATCTCCACGGGAGGTAAGCTTGCCTTTTATACATCTCCTATCACTTCATCATGGTTAGCTATAATGTTTTGTATTACAAAGAAATATATAAATAAATTAAAAAAAATAGAAAGATACAAATTCACCGGTGATGACTGGATGAGAAGAGTCGAAGACCGTGTGTGCTGGATAGCGTTGGGAGAAGTCTCTTTATCCCCCAAAGAGACATAGAGAAATATTGTGTTAAGGTTCATTTACACAAGGAGAGTTCCTCGAACGGTTCGGGTGAGAATACTGTACGCGATTTTCGTATTCTACCAAACCACATATATTTCTCGCCTACAACTGTTCACATAATAATAATAACTTGATGATAACAGGAGTAACAGTGATGAGATGATGACAACAGTATATACTAGCTTTAATCCGATTTTAGAGGAACTCGCGTTCGAGAAACTCTCCTTGTGTAATTGAGCCATAACTCAATCAAATCGTCGAGTTTTTTTTATTGTCGAAGATGGCAGACGAGCATTCAGTCCACCTGATGGTAAGTGGATACTGTAGCCCATGGACATCCGCGGTACATGCCAAGACTATTCCAAAATGACAAACGTAGGCACGCCCCCGGCTGCGCTGCCTAACTTTTTTAAATATCATCATCATCATCATCATCTCAGCCTTTAGACGTCCACTGCTGGACATAGGCCTCTCCCATTGTCCGCCATTTAGACCTATCGGCAGCGACCTGCATCCAGCGGGTGCCCGCCACCTTTATGAGGTCGTCTGTCCATCTAGCAGATGGACGTCCTCGGCTTCGTCCGCCGGTACGTGGTCTCCATTCGAGAACCCTTCTGCCCCATCGGCCATCGGTTCTACGAGCTATGTGCCCTGCCCACTGCCACTTCAGCTTGCTAACCCGAGAGGCTATGTCGGTGACTTTAGTTCGTCTACGGATCTCCTCATTCCTGATTCGATCACGTAGGGAAACCCCGAGCATAGCCCTCTCCATAGCTCGCTGTGCGACAGTGAGCTTATTTATGAGGCCCATAGTCAGAGACCGTCTCGGTGCCGTAGGTCATCACTGGCAACACACACTGGTCGAAGACCTTCGTCTTCAAGCACTGAGGTATTTTGGACGAGAAGACGCTGCGTAGCTTCCCGAACGCTGCCCAGCCGAGTTGGATTCGTCGATTGACCTCTTTCTCGAAGTTGGACCTACCTAGTTGGACCGTTTGGCCTAGGTAGACGTACTCGTCAACAACTTCGAGAATCGAGCTCCCAACTGAAACTGGGGTGGGCACGACATGGACATTCGACATGATTTTCGTCTTGTCCATGTTCATTTTAAGGCCCACCTGTTGGGAAACTCGATTGAGGTCTCCGAGCATTGTGCTAAGATCCTCCAGCGATTCTGCCATGACCACGATATCGTCGGCAAATCGAAGGTGAGTGATGCATTCGCCATCAACGTTGATGCCGAGTCCTTTCCATTCCAGGAGCTTGAAAGCGTCTTCCATCGCAGTGGTGAAGAGCTTCGGAGAGATAACATCTCCTTGTCTCACACCCCTCTGCAATGGAATCGGCTCCGTGCTCCCTTCCTGTACTCGGACTGACATGGTGGCGTTGTTATACAAACACTTCAACACTTCGATATACCGATAGTCAATATGGCACCGCTGGAGGGACTGTAGCACTGCCCAAGTCTCGATCGAATCAAAGGCTTTCTCATAGTCCACAAACGCTAAGCATAATGGCAAGTTATACTCCTCGGTCTTCTGTATAACTTGCCGCAGCGTATGGATGTGGTCTATGGTACTATAGCCTTTTCGGAAACCGGCTTGTTCGGGAGGCTGGAAGTCATCAAACCTGCGCTCGAGACGATTCGTGATAACCCTCGAAAACAGCTTATAAACATGGCTCAGAAGCGAGATGGGCCTATAGTTCTTCAACAAGGTCTTGTCACCTTTCTTGAAGAAGAGCACCACCACAGTTCCGTTCCATGCCTCCGGCGTAATACCTTCGAGCAAGACGGAATTAAAGAGCTTCTGAAGGACTTTCAGTACCGGTGTTCCACCCGCTTTCAGAAGCTCTGAAGTGATTCCGTCCTCACCCGGCGCCTTGTTATTTCTAAGCTGTTTGAGGGCCATCCTAATCTCGTACAGGCTGATGTCCGGGATGTCTTCGGTATAGTGTCGGATCAACTTGGCTCTTGGGTCTTTGGCCAAGTTGCCAACAGGTTTAGCGACCGAGGTTTTAAATATAGGAATGGGAAAATGAGGAGGGATAGGATAGGATGGGATGGAAATGGATTCTGGCATATCTCGCTCACTGCAGGAACACGTACTCCTATTGTGGTAATAGGATAAAGTGGGAAATGTAGTACATTTCAAGGTAGTCTTCTGTGAGAGAGGGTTAACGTGACCAGTCGAGTAAATAGTGTATTTTATTTTAATATAAATCTTATAATAATGGTTTCAGCAACGAGACTATTAATAAACTTTAAAAAGGTTTTCTTCGCTTTTCATGTCATCTTCAGCAACTATCCTTAAATTTCTAGTCCTAATATAATATATTAAACGCCACAATAAATCTTTTTAAAAGATCTAACTAATAAATATTGTCAGACATTTTTTTTGTCATGTCTAGCCCAGTTTGTCGGCACAATTTCATTACGTGAAAACTACGTTACGAATATGAATAACTTTTCTGTGTCAGAGGTAATTTGTACTATCCTAATTCAATTTATGATGTGCCTTGATGAGGTACAGAATAATTTTATTTTCATCGTGAAACATTCTAGTTGTACTAATTAATCCATGGAGGTCTCCTATGACTTTAAGTTACGATTACAGCGGTCACTAGGGGGGTAAACAGTTCTCTTATCGATGTACTAACTGTTGCACGCGGCTTCGCTCACGTTTAATTGTAGCGTGGTGTTTAACACAGAAGAAAAACTATTTATTTGTATTATCTCACGTTCCTTCCGTCGCACACACAATACATAACATATTGGCGATATTAGAAAAAATGGCGATTTCAGTGATTGCATATACAATTTGCTTGTCCATGAGAGGTTTCAGCAACGTACCGAGAAGAGTAGTGTGGGACGCCCTCTAGCCAGGTAGACTGACAACTTAAGGAAGTTCGCCGATGGTGGTTGTATGAGAAGAGCCCAGGATCGTGCGTGGTGGCGAGCTTTGGGAGAGGCCTATATCCAACAGTGAAGAGACATAGGCTGATGATATATTTAAAATATAACACCCTGACATTGTTTTGAAAATGAGTCAAATTATTTGTATTGTATAATATTTATACTAAGTTTAAACTTAATAGGACTCTCAAATATATTTATTATTTTCATATAATAAAGTAAAAAGAAAATCTTAGTAAGAGAAACTAAAAACGGAACTTATAAAAATGTATCAGAACCACCAGTGACTCTTGAAAGGCCATTAGGGCCACAAGAATTTAGTCACTCCGAAAAAAAATATACAAAAAATAGCTTCAGATAATATCTCATGAAACCCATTTTCCCACAAATATTTTAATATTTTAAAGCTCCCCTCAATAAATACACTCCCACGCACGCACACATGCACGCACGCAGGATCATACGCACGCGGATACACAAATAGAAACGCAAATCTACATGTTCATTAAAAAAAATCACCAATTAAATACCGACAAACTATTACATACTGTCCTTAATTGTGAGTGTAATCTGTATTTGGATATTAACACTAGCAATATATCTGTTAAATAAGTTACATAAAAGACAGTAGATCATATAAATAAAAAAAATAAAAAAAAACATAGACACCCCAGATAGAAAAAGAATTTCAGGAAATCCTATCTTAATAAGTCCTACAATGAAGCTACTTTTCAAGTTTCATGTTTCTAGCTTCAACGGTTTAGCTCGGCATTGGTAAGTCAGTCAGTCAATCAGAATGTTTCTCTATATATACATATGTATTGATATATTAACCTGTTGTCCACGACACCGCAACCGTCTGTGGTATACACCCAGATGTCTTGTATACTAAAAAAATGTCATACATGTATTTCGCGGAATATATTTCGATTCAATGTATGCGAAGTCGGTGGTAGTAGGGATTCGTGGGTTCTGGCTCACTTCCGAGGGGTCGATTTTGCTATTTTTGGTGGCGCTGCAAAAAGCTCATCCCGTATTAAAATATGTGTAATCCAATTTAACATCCCGTATTAAAATATGTGTAATCCAATTTAACATCCCGTATTAAAATATGTGTAATCCAATTTAATTGAGTCGCGGTTTTTATTGGTCGTCACGGATTTTGTTTCTTCCTATAATAGTAGGGATTCATGGGTTCTGGCTTACTTCCGAGCCGTTTTGCCGTTTTGGGGCACTGCAATGAGCTGTAATGAGATGGGATGAGCTTTCTGCAGTACCCCAAAAATAGCGAAATCGATGCCTCGGACGTTAACCAGAACCCACGAATGATGGCCACAATCGATAGATAAAATTATAAAGAAGACATGTCACCAGAAGCGCGAACGGCTGGTCGCGTGGTTAAGTTAAGACCTGGACGTCGTCCAGGTCCTAATAGTGCCTAATAGTCGCGGCGACGATCGAACTTGGAACCTACCAATGCGATGCATACCAACACGAATGCCGTTATTACCGCTGTTTCCCTACCGTCCTCTATATGTACGGTAAATCAGGAGGACATATTTACATAAATCAATAAATACGTAGTCGCCGAAGCGAAGGTAATTTCTAGAAGCGGTGTCGTGTTTGCGGAAAAATGTAAAACAATCTGAGGGAGTTGATAACATTTGCCACTTCTTTTTTAAAGGAGAAATATCTACAGTGAGTTGTAACTATTTTTTTATAATGTATGAATTATTCTTTATTTCACACTCATCATACACGTGTTTACATACATACATGTGTATGCACATCAAGTAACAAAAAAACTAATTAAATTAAATTGTATTACTTTGAATTATCTAAATATTAGGTCCTTACCAATTAAAAACCATGGAAATTATGGAAATTGTCGTTTTATATAAAAAGAAAAACCAATTAATCAAACTAATCGAAATTCAATTATTATCCATTATTATCAATGGACTTTTGCCATTTTAATGAAAGTTGATTGGAGCCTTTGGTATAGAACTCCTGAGGATAGAAATCGATGAATTCTCTGAAGGCGTTTTTCACTGCATCATCTGAGTTGAAATTTTTCCCCCTGTAAAAAGTCATCCAAATTCCGAAAACATGGAAATCATTAGGGGCAAGGTGAGTACAGTGGGTGACTGAGAGTTTGAAACTGTCTGTCGTGCAGTGTATGGGCGAGCGTTATCGTGGAGAAGCAGTGGACTAGAGCGATTGACCAGACTCGGTTGTTTGATAGCGGGTTTGTGCGAGATCTCAAGAAGATATAGTGGACAATACCGGTACAATACCACCATACAGTCCCAATTTGACGCAAATGAATCAATATCGTTTTGTCAATTACGCTGAAGGCTGCTGCTAACTCAGACGTGGTTTGAGATCAATCCGCTTCCACTATTGCTTTCAATTCGTCATTATAGACTTTAGTCTCCGATCGTTCACAGGGCTTGTTCTTGGCGTCGATATTTCCAGAACGGATACGATCAAACCAAAAACGTACGTGCGTTCATTTGCGGTGTTTGCTCCGTACACATCATTAATATTGCGTGCCGTCTGTGCTGCCTTGCTGCCACGATGGAATTCGTATTCGAAAATAACGCGAATTTTTAACTTTTCCATAGTCGCAAACACAACGATATCTAAGCCTAAAAAGTCGTTTGACGGGAAAACAAATGAATAACTGATTTTGAAAAGGAATGTCATAGTTTGAAATTTAAATTGGAATTCCAAACCAAACGCAAGATAACTAAGTTCAAAGTCGCCACGCCAAAAGAACACATACAGCAATTCCATAGGTAAGGCTCTAATATTTGTATTAGATTGCTGTGCCTTTATGGGGTATCATGTCCCATAATTATATGAATGCATGAATGCAATAAATAAATAAACACGTCTTAAACTAAATTATTATGCATCTTAGCAAATGTTTAAAATATGTGCGTTAGAAGCGTCATGTAAAGATGTTTGTGGCACGTAAGTGACCGCAGAATATATCGTATATATACAATTCAAATCAAGAAATTTTAATTGAATTGAATTTTCAATCGAGAAATTTAATTGTTTCATCTAACTTCCAAAAACTAACTTATCTCTCCTGGCACCTCCTTGAACCTAGAACTTTCTCGCACCTTCTAGTCTTTCTCGCATCTCGCAAATGAATCTCTCTGTTCAAGCCAAACGGTGGCTGGTAGAGAATAGGCATTACTTCGTAATGCTAACCCCCTCAGCGCCGAACTAGCGTTCGCATCGAATCAATTTTTACATTTGGATGACACGCTCCTTTCCGCCTTTCAATATTTCTCCCGCCCTTTTTATAATTTACGCTCTGCATACGAAGTGTTTCCCTTTGTGTTCCTGTCGGGGAAACATGGTATTTTGTATTTGAATTACGAGACATGATTGATGAAACATTTTGAAGTTAATAATACATGTATTGACAACATTGTGATAGGCTAACAATGATAAAAGGAATGCTGATACGCTTGCCTAGTAGTTTGGTTGTGTTTGAAAAAGGAACTGTCATCTAAAATATTTTAGACAGTATTTTTTACTTTTCATATATGGCAATGGTGCAATTAACACATTCTGCAAGTTTTCTTAGCAATAAAACAATTTTAAAACCTAAATCGTACTCGGTCAATATACAGTTCCGTTGAAGTAAGTCAGGAGTAGCCCAATAAAGTGGTAATAGGTTTACTGAGGACAGAAGAGGACTTAAAACACTAAAAAATGCTTTTATTTGATTGTCACATAGAATATACACTTTGAGACACTTTTAAACCACAAAACGCACAATGCAAATTTTGTACTATTAATCAAACAAAAACTTCTCGAGTTCCCGCCAAGAAGTAACTAAATTATTTTAGATGGTGCTTTGTAGCGAAATGAACGTACAAAAATTATGTATTTAAAATGTGTGTATCTTTGGCTAGATTTTAATATTGTATTAAATTTTACTTTTATTTCTTTAAGTAGTAATCTTTGTTTTGTTAACTGTATGTGATTAGTTAATCTAGTGGAGATTAGTCAATCTAGTGGAGTAGTCAATCTAGTGAAGATTAATCAATCTAGTGGAGATTAATCAATCTAGTGGAGATTAATTAGTCAATCTAGTATAGATTAGATTAGACTATTATGAATTATGTGAAATGACGATAGGAAAAAATGTTAGGAAATGATAGGTATCCATATGGTGAGACCACGCTGCAATCCTACAGCCGCTGGGTGCGCTCGACTTGAAATGAACTGCATTTCCCATTTATTTTCCTAATGTACGTACGTCTTTCGGTAGTGAGTGAGATGTGCCAGAGCCCATTCCCATCCTATCCCTCCCCATTTCCCCAACCCTTTCTAAAAACCCATTCCTATATCTCCAAAAGTAAGCAGCGCATCCGGGGACGTGCCCCGGACGTGCCAATGTTTGTCATTTTGGACTAATGTTGACATGTATCGCGGATGTCTATGGGTAACAGTATCCACTTATCATCAGGTGGACTGCCGCCTTCGTTCATAAAAAAAATAAAACTAAAAATACGAATAGAAAAACGGTTCACATCATGGTCCGTCCGTGGCTTTAATATTAACTGCCTCAACGTTAACTATGAAATAAAAACTTACATTTGAGGTATATCTCAAATATATTCAAGATTTTGTTTGGAACACCCATCGTCCTTAAATCTAAATCATTTAACATGTATAATTATTTTTTATTAACTGCAATAGATGACAGGATGTTAAGTGGTAAATTTAATCGTAAGTGGCTTACCTTAGAGGGTAAGCCACTTACCAATCTGAGGCTTACTTACTGTACGCAAACCCAGGGGACCACAAATTTTCTTCGACCTTTGATACGCCTAATTAGACCCGCGGATTAATTGATAAATCCGCTTAAACTGTAATTAATACATATCTAATTTTAGTTACTTGTTCCATCGATCGAGTATTATTTATAATTAGTCACATCTAATAATACCGCTTTAATTACCAGTTAATATTAGTGAGTTTGATATATGCGAAAATATCCGAAAACGATAAAAATAACATTCGCCTCAATGTATACCATATTACACCATACCATACGAATATGTCTCTCTACTGCTGGACATAGGCCTCTCCCAAGGCTCGCTACCACACACAGTCTTCAGCTTTTTTCATCCAGTACCACCGACGTCGTCGAGTCGTCGATCGCGTAGAGCGTTCTACAATGCGCTTCTCGATACGTGACCTCTATAAGTATATTATGAAAGATATAATTCTAGAGATATGGGATATAATTGTAAATTAGCCTCTAAATTATATCCTATCTAATTATATTATCAGCCAATTGGTAGGAGTTTTTTTCCATTCCTAAAAGAGGTCTATATCCAGATATAGGCAACATGTCTACTGCTTTTATCTTATAGCCATTTCTAAGTGCTTTGAATTTTATACCGCGAACCCGAAAATTGTGGAATAAACTGCCAGCTGACGTATTTCCGTTACACTACGATATGGGGCTCTTCAATAGAGTTGTGGACAGGATTCTGCAAGGTCGTCCGTCAGCTCACCCGCGAGCCCCCTGATGTTGCAAGTATCCATGGGTGGCGGTGAATATATATAATATAATTATTTATATATACATAAAAAAACTCGCTTTATTCGTCCAGTAAATACTCTTTATTGGTTACAAATGGTTATTATATGTGCGCGTATCTTTAAATGACAGAATACAGTACCGACTATATCATTAATAAATATACATATACATACGACTTCATACAATATTAGTGTGAAAGTAAGAATAAAAGTTGACAAGGATTGAAAAATAAGCGAGAATTTAAGTGTACAAAGGATGAATGTTAATTACAACAATGTTTTTTTTTTTTTCTTATACGAAAAAAGCGCAAATAGCACATTGTGCCAATGTCAAGTTTTTCTTGGTAATTAACAATTTAAAGTTTTAAATGTATCCCGTCAATGTGCGGTGCCGTCGAACTAAGTCAGTAGTCGCTAAGTAAATCGATAGTGGAGTTACTGAGGACAGACTTCTTGGGAGCACACGAAAAACGCAGTCCTATGCTTTTACAGTAATACCCCGAACTTACGCGATAGGTGGGACTGAGCGATAACCGCGTAAGTCGAATTCGCGTAAGTCGGGGTATAATTTCGCATACAAATATGTACATATGTATAAATTATTTTTAATTGGAACCGGAAGATAAAGAAAATAATAATTTAGACAAAAAAAAATTAATAAAATCTTAGATTATACAAGTATTAAATCGCCAACCGAAGTTATTTTGATGTAGAAGGCTTCATAAAATCTAACAAAGTAGTTTGACGACTCAAACAAAAGACGAATCGACGAGATTTGAAAATCGTGTAACTCCGGGTTCGCGTAAGTCGGGGTAGCGTAAGTTGAGGTATTGCTGTATTTGATTATCACAAATATTACTCACAAAAAGAAATATAATAATCAAACAAAACCTCCACTTCCCGAGTTCCAGCCGAAAATACCCCAACAATGTTTTACAAAACATTAAAAACTGCGTGTCCACTGCCACTCAGCAAAATGGCGTACTTAATCAAGCACTTATCAGATGACTTATGGTCATAGCGACCGCGACGGGTGGAGGGTTGACAGAAACTGCGAGTACAAATCGCGTGCCTTCACGCACGTGTTTAACAAACGTGTGTTTAACAAACTGGCATTATTGTAGGACGCTTTATGATCTTAATCGCTATGTTTGACAAATTGTTTTTACTTTTAAACGACGGTTGCAAAGTTATGAATATATTTGTTTATATATAAAGTTATATGACGCAGCAAACAGGATGTTTGTGACGATATAATTGAATGGCAACTTTGTTATAGAAACGAGATGTTTATTTATGTATACGATATAAACAAATAATTGGTGGAAAGAGATCCACCTAGTAAAAAAATATTCTTTGAATAGGTGTTTGATGGTGTTTATGTTTTATGTCTGTTTTCATGCGAATTACACATTTCGCAAAGTCGTAATGCTCAGAAACGGTGCGACTTCGTGTCAAGCACTATACTTATGTTGTATTTTGTTTCTCTAATTTATTTATAATAATAGGTAGTCGGATAAGTTCGCGGCCTTTTTATGGTGCAAACAATAAAGACTTTTTTGTATTACATAAATATTTATAGAACCGAATATTGTCCATTTAATTCGACTATCCTTCGGCATTTTTCTGGCATAGCCATTATTCTATCGCTTTAAAAATTTTGGGGTTTCTGAGCGAAAAACGGATTTAAATGTTTTATATAGGCTTCTTGTGAATGTAAGTTTACTCCATTTAGAGTATTTTGTAAAGAGTGAAGTAAGTGATAATCGGAAGGTGCTATGTCTGGACTGTATGGATAGAGGATGCATTAAAACTTCCCAGCCAAAGTCCATCAGTTTTCGTTTAGCCATCAAAGATGCATACACATCTTTGATGGTTGATGATCGAGCATTGAGCATTGTCAATTTTTTTTGGCGTTTTTCTTTAAGCACTTGTTTTAATTTTACTAATTGCTGACAGCAGACATTAGAATTAATCGTTTGGCCATATGGCGAAAGCTATATTAACAATCTATATTAATTTGTTAAAGATTTTATATAAAATTAATAATAAAAATATGAGTATGCAGTTTATTTTAAATTTATTAATGTATTCCTAGTGTACAGAGGTATAGAGTTTAGTATATTACAATATAAATAGAGGAAAGTGACCATCTTTCAATACAACATTGTTTAATGAATTTTCGTGAAGTAAAATCAGGTGAATTTTATAAATAATACTGTTTGGGGTTCTGTCTGGGTTCTAGATTAAGACTTTTTTATCAGTTTGGTTATCACATTTTATTACGACACACGTAGTTTACAGTCATGACTGGAGAGAGGGCGGAAGAGGAAGGAACATAGACTAATAATATTTTTAACAGACAAACAAATCATAGACTACAAGAAATACGAGAAAAGGGTGCCGTGTTCGGTAGCGCGGCGAGTCTTGGGCGTTACCGTGCCACTTAATACATGTATTTATAAGGCTCACACACATTACAGCTGCGTTGTATCGACCGGTGACTCTTGAAAGGCCACCAGGGCCACAAGAACTTGTTACACGATGTTAAGGCAATCAAGGTTTTTTGCAAGGCATCAAGGCACTACCTGGTACCACCTAGACTAGCTAGACTAGCTGGCACCAGGTGACCATGCAGGGTTTTCCTAGGTTGTCTTTCCTAACATAAAAAAAAAAGCTGGATTGCGACCCAGCACGTCGCACTGAAAAAATGCGACAACACACATTAGAGGCGCAGCGGGCCGCAGCTAAACGCAATAATCTTAGTACACTTTAGTCTTAGTATTAAAGCCTTTAATGTACGCTTTATTAAAACAAAGTTTGCGAAACAGCTAATCGCTCATGAAGAGAACGTTCATGATTTGTAGTGACGAGTAAAATTACCATCTTGAAAGCGAGACGTGGGTTGGCCTCAACATTTCAAAGGAGACTGTTGAGGTTATTGAAACTGTTTCTGGAATAATAGGCATAGTGTCTGACAATACCTAATCAATATCAGAGTAATTAATTAAAATTTGGCACTGTGATTTCGACAGATTTTGCAAGGCGACGACGAAAATAGGTTTCTTAGTTCAAAGGCCTTTGTATGAAATTTTTTTTCCATTTCCAAAGCTGTCACGTTATGTCTATTGTTTTTAGGGAGATCAAAGAAATCTACTTTTTTATGTCTATAAATTATATATCTTTATTATTGTATATCTTTAGTATCTATCTATAAATTGCCACTAAATAGGCTACATACACTACATGCTCAGTGGCTTGCTAATTTCAAAAATCTCGACCATGCTCATTAATATTATTATTTTTTATGCTTTTTTCATTTCTATTTTACCTTTCACTTTTTTCACTTTATGTGAATGCACGTATGATATACTTTGTATTATCATACAAGTATATATATACTTATATATTTTATAATAGGTATATTAAATAATGTGTTTTATATTAATTACTTATTTTATGCTTGGCTAAAAGGTATACGACATAAACGTCAAAAATTGTTCAAGTTAGATATTCAATTAGCAAAAATTTGTTGGCCGACCTTCGTGAGTATGTTTTAAACATACCATAAGGACTTTGCCACCATGGAGTGTACGCTTCCTTTCTTTATTTAAAAAAAAAAAGGTGTAAAATACAAGTTTTTGGCAAACAACTCTTCAAATTATTATTTTTTATACAAAAACTAATGATGGCAATCGAAAGTACGGGAAATTTTACATAAAAGTGTCGAAGAAAGAATTTTTAAAAACAGAACTATAGACGAAATGTTTTTTTTCTATTTAAGGCACGAATATATAGTCCGGGCGTGGCCATGAACGCCCACACTAAAGTAAATTTGCTATAACTTTCGTAAATTAAAGTAAATTTCGTAATTCGTAAAGTAAATCAAATAAACCAAAATCGACGTAACAGAAGAATACTTCAGCTAACTATTTAAACTTTTTATTTAAATTTATATGAAACCATTTAATGTATGTATTAAGTTAAACCACAAGGATTTTTTTGATAAACTCGATTAGACCCGACATTTCTACAATTTTCAAAGGTGTAATTTGAAACTTTAACATTCCACTCCTTGTATATATTGAAAAAATGCATGATCTACAAAAATGTTATAAAATATTTTTATGTTAGGTATTCACTTTGTAAATATTGGAAATATTCAGTAAATTGTTTTGTTACTGACGCCTAACTTTTATGTTATTATGTTTATTTTGTGTTATACTTTTATGGTACTGAAATATTGGAAATATTTTATGTTATTCACTTGGAAATATTTAGTAAATTGTTTTGTTACTGACGCGTAACTTCCATCACCGATTACATTGATTTAAAACATGTTATTAAAACTTTAAAGCTAAGATTTCGAACCTTCAAATGTGTACTTTTATTGGAAATACTAAATGAATACTTACTTTTTTATGAATAACGAAAATAAATTAAAATTCTCGATTCATAAACTTTAAAATTAAGCATAATTAAACTTTTGTAATTGTTTAAATAAATGTTTCTTTGCTATCTCACTTAGCAGATGTTTATACTTGGGCCTATAAGTAGGTAAATTCATAGGGATATTTTTTTTGTTTATTTTTTAAATAAAGATACCAAAAATATGGTAAAGATTTGTATTAAATGGGCCTTAGAGAGAGATAGAGAATGAAAGAACATCGGGGTGGCGTTTGGAACAGCCGTAGCAGGGCGGAAGTTTTTTTTTATAGACAAGTGGGTGGACGAGCAAGCGGTCCCGCGTGATGGTAAGTGTTACCGCTGCCCATGGACACCTGCAACACCAGGGGGTATGCGGGCACGCCACATGGAGCACAGCCGAGTATAATATACAAACTTTTACTTGTAGATTGAACTTTATAGGTAGAGTATACGTGTGAATGTTACTTATACCATACCATAAACACATCTAATAATTGGTTAGTTTAATTGGTAGTTAAAAAAAGATTTTTCATTCCTTCCCTCATTCACTTTGCAATTTTGGAAAAAAAACCCCACTAAATCCGACTAAGAAAGCTGAACCCGAGAATAATTATTATTAATTATATTTTCTAATCCGAAACTAGCAGTGCTTGCGACTTCATGATCGTAGACGTTAGAGTATTTGTGGTTAGCTTGATTCCCGTGGAAATATAATTGATTTGGACACAAAATACTCTAAATGTTACCCCGGCACATAAGCTATAACTGTGTCAAGTTTCCTTAAAATCCTTCCAGTCCAGTCCAGGAACAGACAGACGGAAATTCCAAAAATAGTTGTTTTGCGTTTTGTTACAATGCAATGATTATTTTTTTAAATGTTTCATGTACAGACATGGCTCTGTTACAATTTATTTTTTATGGATGAAAGCTGCAGACTAGTATACAGTCCACCTAATGGTAAGTAGATACTGTCGCCCATAGACATCTGCGACACATGCCAACATTAGTCCAAAATGACAAATGTTGGCACGACCCCAGATGCGCTGCCTAACTTTGGAGATATAGGAATGGATTTGGAGAAAAAGTTGAGAAAATGGGGAGGGATAGGATGGGAATGGACTCTGGCACATCTCACTCACTACCGAAACACGTACGTACATGGAAATAAGATAAAGTGGGAAATGCAGTACATTTCAAGGTAGTCAGAAGACTCTCTCAGAGAAGTGAGAGAGGCGTAACGTGGCCAGCGGCTGTTGGATTGCAGCGTGCACTCCTCCCTCCCAAATATGTCGTGTATATAGAGATAAAGTATAAAATAATATAGAACATTAAAAAGTCGTGAAGCCGCTTTACACTGTTACATAGTCTCACATTACTTCGATCATGATTCATACATGAGTAATATCATTTGTTCAATAAAACATGGCTTCCCTAAAGGGTAACGACCTTTCTGAAAGCTGTAAAATTAACGGCAACGTCTCAAAGTGCTTTCATTGTCGAAATGTTTTCGAATCCTTTTCACAAAAACACCCATGTAATTTCAATTCAATAAAAATATATTAAGAATTAACCGACCGGAATGTTAGAACAATTACAACCTTTTCACGGTTCGTCAACAAATTATTAAGATGACTTAACATCCGATTGTATTATTAAACGGGTTTTAAATTTACTTTTATACCATACATACATATCACCGAAATAGCCCAAAACCAATCGACCAATTTAAAATATACAAAATTGTTCTAGCGAAATATAAAATTATTTTGAAGAATAAATTTAAGGAATGTGGGAGGAGAGTGCACCCTGCTTTCCCACAGCCGCTGGGAGCGCTCGACTGGCCACGTTATCTCTCTCACAGAAGAATAAATTGAAATGTAGGCACTGCATTTCCTACTTTATCGTATTTCCCTAATGTACGTACGTGTTTCGGTAGTGAGTGAGATGTGCCAGAGCCCATTCCCATCCTATCCCTCCCCATTTCCCCAACCCTTTCTCCAAATCCATTCCTATATCGCCAAAGATATGCAACGCATCCGGGGTCGTGTCAACGTTTGTCATTTTGTGCTAATTAATGTTGGCATGTATCGCGGATGTCTATGAGCAACAGTATCCACTTACCATTATGTGGATTGTATTGTCACATGCCGCCTTCGTCAATAAAAAAAAAATGGAATTTGTTTTCATGTCCCAAACGTTCATCGTACTCATTACTAAAACCGGGCGCCCCGACAGCCCACGCTCGCGTCTCGGGCGACGCGCGTAGAATAAAAGATATTCTAGAATTGTACTATAAATTATGAAAAAAAAACAGACCTTGTATAAACTGGTAGAATCGACTCTACTCTCGATATTGAACCACCCATTTTCAGATTTTGCGTTAAATTAGTCACACATTGTACATCAACGGCCTTAAACAGTGGAACCACCAATCTTATGTCACCGTTACCAGCCTTTTTATTGTCCACTGATGTACATCTTCTTCTTCTTCTTCTCAGCCCTTGGACGTCCACTGCTGGACATAGGCCTCCCCCATTGTCCGCCATTTAGACCTATCGGCAGCGACCTGCATCCAGCGGGTGCCCGCCACCTTTATGAGGTCGTCTGTCCATCTAGCAGATGGACGTCCTCGGCTTCGTCCGCCGGTACGTGGTCTCCATTCGAGAACCCGTCTGCCCCATCGGCCATCGGTTCTTCGAGCTATGTGCCCTGCCCACTGCCACTTCAGCTTGCTAACCCGAGAGGCTATGTCGGTGACTTTAGTTCGTCTACGGATCTCCTCATTCCTGATTCGATCACGTAGAGAAACCCCGAGCATAGCCCTCTCCATAGCTCGCTGTGCGACAGTGAGCTTATTTATGAGGCCCATAGTCAGAGACCACGTCTCGGTGCCGTAGGTCATCACTGGCAACACACACTGGTCGAAGACCTTCGTCTTCAAGCACTGAGGTATTTTGGACGAGAAGACGCTGCGTAGCTTCCCGAACGCTGCCCAGCCGAGTTGGATTCGTCGATTGACCTCTTTCTCGAAGTTGGACCTACCTAGTTGGACCGTTTGGCCTAGGTAGACGTACTCGTCAACAACTTCGAGAATCGAGCTCCCAACTGAAACTGGGGTGGGCACGACATGGACATTCGACATGATTTTTGTCTTGTCCATGTTCATTTTAAGGCCTACCTGTTGGGAAACTCGATTGAGGTCTCCGAGCACTGCCCAAGTCTCGATCGAATCAAAGGCTTTCTCATAGTCCACAAACGCTAAGCATAATGGCAAGTTATACTCCTCGGTCTTCTGTATAACTTGCCGCAGCGTATGGATGTGGTCTATGGTACTATAGCCTTTTCGGAAACCGGCTTGTTCGGGAGGCTGGAAGTCATCAAACTTGCGCTCGAGACGATTCGTGATAACCCTCGAAAACAGCTTATAAACATGGCTCAGAAGCGAGATGGGCCTATAGTTCTTCAACAAGGTCTTGTCGCCTTTCTTGAAGAAGAGCACCACCACGCTTCTGTTCCATGCCTCCGGCGTAATACCTTCGAGCAAGACGGAATTAAAGAGCTTCTGAAGGACTTTCAGTACCGGTGTTCCACCCGCTTTCAGAAGCTCTGAAGTGATTCCGTCTTCACCCGGCGCCATGTTGTTTCTAAGCTGTTTGAGGGCCATCCTAATCTCGTACAGGCTGATGTCCGGGATGTCTTCGGTATACATGGATGTACATGATCTCCTTAAAACTTTATATATGGCCTTAAAATGACACGCTAGCCAAGCGGGTTGGTAAGACCACCCTGCTAGTAGTTCCTTAGAGCTTGAAGTAGTAGCTTTGTTATCCCTTAGCTGCCTGTTACAGTGTCCACGGGAAGAAATGGGGTTGTGTTATTCTAAAGTGGACTTCGTGGACTATAGGTACTGATTCAACTCAAAAACGTACTAACACTTAAGCGTTCTGGTCGGTTCTTAATTGTCAATGAGTTAGGTTGCGTGTTCCTATATTTAAGCGTTCTGGTCGGTTCTTAGTTGGTTGTCAATGAGTTAGGTTGCGTGTTCGTATATTTAAGCGTTCTGGTCGGTTCTTAGTTGGTTGTCAATGACTTAGGTTGCGTGTTCGTATATTTAAGCGTTCTGGTCGGTTCTTAGTTGGTTGTCAATGACTTAGGTTGCGTGTTCGTATATTTAAGCGTTCTGGTCGGTTCTTAGTTGGTTGTCAATGAGTTAGGTTGCGTGTTCGTATATTTAAGCGTTCTGGTCGGTTCTTAGTTGGTTGTCAATGACTTAGGTTGCGTGTTCGTATATTTAAGCGTTCTGGTCGGTTCTTAGTTGGTTGTCAATGACTTAGGTTGCGTGTTCGTATATTTAAGCGTTCTGGTCGGTTCTTAGTTGGTTGTCAATGACTTAGGTTGCGTGTTCGTATATTTAAGCGTTCTGGTCGGTTCTTAGTTGGTTGTCAATGACTTAGGTTGCGTGTTCGTATATTTAAGCGTTCTGGTCGGTTCTTAGTTGGTTGTCAATGACTTAGGTTGCGTGTTCGTATATTTAAGCGTTCTGGTCGGTTCTTAGTTGGTTGTCAATGACTTAGGTTGCGTGTTCGTATATTTAAGCGTTCTGGTCGGTTCTTAGTTAGTTATCAATGAGTTAGGTTGCGTGTTTGTATAGTTAAGCGTTCTGATCGGTTCTTAGTTGGTTGTCAATGAGTTAGGTTGCATGTTCCTATAATTAATAGCGACACTTAAAAATGTCGTCCAAATACTTTATTTGACATGAATACAATTACAAATAACGGTTACAGATACATTACGAAAACATTGGCCATCGGCTAGTCTGGAAACAAACGAACACGTCATCCACGTCTGTGAATTACCGAACCTCTAATTGCATACTTTATTGCATAGACGTGAACGACGCGTTCGGGTGTTTCCGAATTAACGGATGGCCAATGTTTTCATAAAGTATCTATACACAGATCGATTAGCAAGAGACGACAGAAGGTAGCAGGGTCGGTTCGGTGCCGCTTAGCCTCTACTGCTAAGTTAACAAATTACTGTGTCCTAGCATTCGATACCGTGTCGACACTATGTCGCTACAAAATAATAAAATTAAATTTGAGAAAAAAATACTACTCGTACCTTATTTCTATTCTTGTAAGCTTAGAGATGTCTGTTTGTTACAATCCATTTCCTTTGAACCGGTAAATATCGCAAATATTCCATAAAATTATTTTGCTGCCACTAACCGCAAAATGTGAATTACTGTAACGACACCGGAAATTAGCGGTACTTCCGGCGTGGAACACAAACAAGCCTTTCCGACTTAGTTATGTACATAAAGGATATATTCTCATTAGCTAACGAATACAATGTCGGTTGCTACAAATAAAATCGAATAGACATTAATCAGTACTAGTCAACACATTCGATTATCACGCACACAGTGTGGTGTGGTGTGGCTGGCTCTAGAATAGCACCTATCTCTACACGTGGGCCTCGTATAAGGCGAATAAAGGTTTAACAAACCTACCACAAATCCTGAGGAATTACAACACCTCTAAAAGAATTGACTCACTAACCCGCTTGGCCAGCAGAGTGTAAAGAATATAATATTTGAACATGCCAATAGAATAGTTGTACAACGAAGTAAATAAAAAAAGAAAATAGTCATTCCGCATTGTTCCTCCGCGACTGCAAAACCGCCACCAGCCCTTCTAGTATCCACTACTGCACACCGGCGCCATGAACATTGTGTTGTTCACGAGGGGACGTCATTATCCTTAAAACGCTACGTTAGGCATTTTTAGTCTTTGTTATTCCTTAGTCGCATTCTACGATACCCAATACAAGTGTTAAATGGAGAGAGATGAAAGAAATTTGTAGGGAGTCAAGAAAGTGCGTGTCGGAGCCCATATAAGTACGATGCGCATCTCCCACGATTCAATCCTTATAACCGTAAGGTTGGCAAGGTCATGGGACATGACACACACTGTATGGTCAGTGTCAATGACCCGTATGGTGTCGGCCGACTTTTGAATAGCACGACCCCATCTCTTTCCGTGGGTACATAGTGACCTTCCACCACCCATTTGTAAATTAAATTTATAAAGGACCAAGGGCATTTTGCACCAACCCACCAACAACGATGAAACCTATGTTATATGACAGCTTTTTGGATATACTTTATTTCATACTATGCCAACTAAGTTTTCATTCAAATCAAGTGCGAAAATGGTATTTTGGTACATTTTTTAAAATCAATATTTAAAACGATGATAACAATATTATTTCATTTAAGCTCAAAATAGAACAATATTATGTCATTTGGTGCAATAATTTGAGCTACTAAAAGACGAAAAAGTATACAAAATTATATTTATCCAAGATTGATATTTTTACCTACGTTTCATTTTTACTTCCATATATTCTTATTGACAATTACAACAATACTTTTCAATCACAACTTGTTTCTTTGTGTCGTTGCGTAGTGGAAGCCGTGAATGGCAAGTTCAAGAATAGGTTTAAATTGCTACGCCAAGATTATTTTAAGATAGCTGCTTCCCTTATAAATGCTTTTTATAGAATACCTAACCACTGAGCACAGACTTGCTCATGGTATTAGTAATACCATATTATGTGGTATTCTGCAAATAACAGCTGCAAAATATACTATTATTATTGGTTATGATGTATTGCAGATGTTACAGTAATGTTAATAAATCTTTATAGAAAAAATAACTTTATTTTTTTTTTGTTTGTTCCATCACAAAATAATTCCATTCGTATTACAAATGGGTTTAAAACTTATTTCAAGATGTACCAAACTATACACGGTACACTATAACTATACCAAACTATATACCTACGGTATATTCATAGATTTTTATTCATATTACTAATTTTTGATGAAACATGAAATATTTATTCCAACCATTCAAAACACCATTTTGCATCGCAACCATCGCACTCGATTTGAACTTAGCTGCTATAGTATGATGTAAAGTATTCACTAAATGCTTTCATATGACACAGATTTCATCACTGTTGAAGAGTTGGTGCAGGGTCCATATAAAAGTGCCCATGGTCCTTTTGGGGTAATTTGTAAATTAGTGTACATAAAAGTAAAACGCTAAGATATTTAATGTTAGCAATTAGCATACACAGGGACTCCTAGTGTGGACCACTGAATGTGATGTTATTCATATTAAAAGCAAGGAAAGAAAATAGAAAGTAGAACGCTTACTCCAGTTTTCCGAACTTCTCCGTCATCGGTTGTCTCAATACCACATCACTTTGGTTATTTATGTCCTATTTGAAGGGTAGATTAAAAAATACAACACATATACTCGTACAAGTACATATTATTGGTAGTATCGCCACCGGGCATCGAATCCGCGACAAATGCGAAAACAGCAATAAATATTTATCGAGTCCTTTGAACCGCCCTCGTACTGTACACAGGACATAAAACTAGATATGTATAAATACATAATCAATTGCATTGTGTGCGTAGATACTTCTATCCGTATATTTGTTCGTATAATAATGTCTGCAGGAATCCGAATTAACAAGTAAGTAAGTTACTGCAAAAGAAAAAGATTTAGTGATAATAATACAACAGTTGGAATAAATAAGTATTAGGGCCTTACCTATGAAATTGCCGTTTGTTCATAGTGGCCACTTTTAACTTAGCCCGCGTTTGACTCGGAATTCCAAGAACAGATTAATTTCAATTTAAAGCTAAGATATTCTTTGTTGAAATCAGTCATTTGCTTTTCCGTCAAACGACTTTTTTCTTAGATATCGTTTTTGTGTTTTCGATCATGGAAAAGTAAAAAATACGCATTAATTTTGTATACGAGTTCCGTAGAAGCAAAAACACAGCACAGACGGCGCGCAATATCAACGATGTGTACGGATCGAACACCGCAAACGAACGCACGGTGCGTTTTTGGTTTGATCGTTTCCGATCTGAATATTTCAACCTCAAGTACAAGCCCCGTGGACGACCGAAGACTAAAGACGATAATGACGAATTGAAAGCAATAGTGGGAGCGGATTGATCTCAAACCACGACTGAGTTACAGCAGCCTTCGGCGTAAGTGACATGACGGTATTATTTATTTATGTCAAATCGACAAGTGAAAAAGCTCGAAAAGTACCGAATGAGCTTAATTAAAGTCAGTTGCAAACACGCTTCGAAGCTTGCCTTACTTTCCTGAAGCGGCACAAAAATTAAGGGATTTTGAATCGTATTGTCACTTGTGATGAGAAGTGGATCCTGTGTGATAATCGAAATCGTTCGTCTCAATGGTCGAACCGAGGAAACAAAGCCTAACAATGTCCCAAGCGTAAACTGGGTGAAAAGAAAGTCATGTTGACTCTATGGTAGTCCGGTATTATGCTCTACAGCTTCTTGAGATCTGGCACAATAATTAACGCAGATGTGTATTGTGATGAACTGCATACGATGATGAACAAGCTCGCTATCAAATAATTGAGTCTGGTCAATCGCTCTAGTCCACTGCTTCTTCGTGATAACGCTTGCCCACACACTGCAAGACAGACAGTCTCAAAGTTACAGGACTCAACTCAAGGGAAAAAATTCAACTCAGATGAGGCAGTGAAAAACGCCTTCAGATAATACACGGATTCCCATCCCCGGGAGTTCTACAGCAGAGGCATCAATCAACTTCCATTAAAATGGCAAATGTGACGTTTAACGGCATATAATATTAGACAATACTTCGATTAATTAAATATATAGTTTTCATACAAAAAATATTTGAATATTTCCATATAAAACAGCAATTTCATAGGTAAAGACCTTTGATAATATTAAGCTCTGATTTAACGCTCGAGCGGCTAAATCACACTTAACAAACCTTACGAAACTAATTTGACCGTTTTAGACTCCAGTTTTTAAACTTAATACCACTAAACGTTAAAAACTTAGACTGTTTAACGCTCACAAGCGTTTAAGGTTCGCGTCTTAAAGGTTGATTGGCGCTCACTGAACGCTAAAACGTCGAGCGCTCACCGCTCACTTTTACAACACTATAAATAAGCGAATAAGTAAAGAGGACTTAAGTGCTATAGCCGCTAACTTTCAGACTTCTGACTTCCAGGCTAACTTTATACGGGAGATGTATGCGAATACAACAACATAAGTAAATATACAAAAAAAACAATAATTAATAAAACAGTTCTAAGAATACATAGAATTATTAGAAAAATATCTATTACTATTTTTATATGTAGGCATAAGTATATATATGAATTGTAGTTAGCTGACATAAACAAAATATAATTTAAAACACATAATGATATTAAAGAAATGGTCCTTAACATTTGATTTCCTTAGTTAATTACCGTATCTGATTGGTTATACTCTTATCGGTAGCGCCAAGTTATTTCATAACACTTAATGACACCCTTATCTAAATTACTACAAATGTAATCTATTTTTATGTGATTATTAAAAATAAAAATGTGTTGCCTAATTTGATTTATTAATAAAGTGCATGTAGTTTAAACTGTTCATTCGATACAATATTTAAATAAAATTTAACTCCCAATGTTTCAAAATATAATCAGGAATTCCATTGATATAGTATAATATACCTACTCATACTTTAATTTCATTGAAATTATTACCTTGTTTACTAAAACAATTCGCAAAAATCGATTGTCAACAATACGGTCATTAGGAAAGTTCCCAAATTCGTACATCTAATTGTAGAAAAACAAACAGAGAATAGTGATCTCAATTCATCTCGTATACAACAAATTTTCTTTTATCTCGTATGAAAATTTATCTTGTTTACACACGTTTGCCAGTCATTCATTATCTGATACCGCATCGGGTCCGATGGCTTGAGATAAGAGCGATAACACATTCCGTACTAGTATTATTTTAGCCATGAGCAAAGTCGCCGTTATAGTTGGAGCAGCAAGCAATTTAGGCTACCAAGTTCTAAAGAAGCTAACAGAATTATACGACGGCAAAATATACTTCACCACAGAAGATGAAACTACAGGATACAACATCCTTAAGAACTTGGAAACAGAGGAAGTCGATCTAAACTTCCATCCTATGGATGTGACTTACACGAAGAGCATTATTAAATTTAGACATTACATTCAAGATCTGGACGAGCGAATAGACTTAATTATAAATTGTACTGATTACGTATTAAATGTGAAGAATTTAGCGTACGCCGAGATAGTGAGGAGAACATTAAGTGTTAACTTCTACGGATACATAAATTTTGGTATATTGGTGTATCCATTATTGAATGAAGATGCTAGAGTAGTTAACGTGTCGGGACCAGCTGGACTTCTTGGAACAATTGAGAATGAAGTCATAAGAACAAGAATAAGTGACCCAAATTTAACAGAAGATGAACTAGTGGCCATCATGCAGGAATACGAAGAAGCCGTCAAAAGAGGAATCGAGAAGACCGAAGGGTGGGGTTTGAGAGTCCAAGATGTAAGCAAAGTTTCATTAAACGCTGTAACATTCTTACAGCATAGACAATGGTCTGATAGGGGGATAGTGATAAACTGTATGAATCCAGGAAATTTATGTAGTCGTGAGAATAGAAAAACCTCCAAAGATTTTGAAGATGGCGCTAACGCAATATTGTATCTAGCATTAGAAGCGCCGTTATCTGTGAAAGGAAATTTCGTGTGGAGTAACTTTTCTATAGTAAATTGGGATACTCCTGACCCGTTCGTTGAAGTGACCTCTGTGTAGTAAATATTTTAAAACACTTATTTTTAATGTCTATAATTATTAATAACAGTGTATACTGAACCGCGAAATATTCAAAGAGTATTAAAATCATATTTATTAATGTTCAGTTTTATTGTTAAGTGTACTTACTTAAGAGATGGGGGAGGTTATATTTAGGAGATTATATGAGGGGGAGAGTGCACGCTGCAATCCAACGGCCGCTGGGCGTACTCGACTGGCCACGTTACCCCTCTCTCACAGTATACTATCTTGAAATATACTACATTTCCCACTTTATCTTATTTCCCCAATGTACGTACGTGTGTCGGTAGTGAGTGAGATGAGCCAGAGCCCATTCCCATGCAATCCCTCTCCATTTCCCCAACCCTTTCTCCAAATCCATTCCTATATCTCCCAAGGTAGGCAGCGCATTCGGGGGCGTGCCCACGTTTGTCATTTTGGACTAATGTTGGCATGTCTGTGGGCGACAGTATCCACTTACCATCAGGTGGACCGTATGCTCGTCTGCCGCATTCGTACAAAAAAATAATGATAAACGATATTAATATATTCATTCAAAAAATCATTTTCAGTTAGATAAATCATTTCGGGTAAGATTTATAATTACATTTATCGGATCAGTACAAAAATAAAATTAAATTACCAGCACAATTATTACATATTGTTTTTCACAGTGATTTATTAACATAACTGATCGAACTGTGAGGAATTACGTAAGTACCAATGTGATATCACAAGAGATCAGATTTATTAAATAATTAAGTGACTTGTCATGTATCTACACATTGTCTTGTGCACGATGCATGATATGGCCTTAAAACGACACGGTGGCCAGGGCGATTGGCAAGGCCACTCTTTTAGAGGTGGCGTATTCAAGGCTTAGGTTAGCGACGTTGTTAAACGGTCAAGTAATTGTGTAAAATTTCACTCCACTGAATAATGAATCGTAATCGTTTTATTATAGATCTGTCTAGCCGGAGCTGTTAAACTGATGTCGGTTATCAAACGATTCGTTGACTCTGTGAACGACACTTTTGTACTCCATTTATTTTTTAATTAATAACTTGTTTTAACAATTTTCGTATTTTTAATAATGGTCTCTGCTTTCATTGTAGGCCTTCCGTAAAAGGAGTCCCTCGTTCTAATCAGAATTCGTTCAGTGAAGCTTACAAGGATTAATAGCAAAATTTCAATTTCAGAAAATATCCCTGGAAAAGCGCTGTAAACAATACAGCTAGAAGAATTGCTTCAGTAATTTTAAAAGCATTTTTCTTTTTTTTTTTGATTAACATTTTGGTTGAATACAATTTAATGAAGTTTAGATTTATTAACAAAGCTCAAACAAGGCGACGGCTTTAAGGCTCATTTACACAAGGTAAGTTTCTCGAAAGGTTCAGGCGAGAATATTCAATACGATTCTCGTGTGTGACCAAACTATGCAACAATTCTCGCCTTTAACTGTTCACATGATGATAAAAACTCGATGATAACAGCGATAATAGTGATCGGATAACGATAACAGTTATTTATATTAGCTTTTGAGCGATATTTGAGTAACTCCCGTTCGAGAAACTCTCCTTGTGTAAATGAGTCATTAGAATAGCATTATCGCATCTCTTATCGTCCTGAGTAACGGAACTACCTTTAAACGCCCTGGTTGGCCAACGTGGCGCTTTCAGACAATACATCCCTCATGCACAAGACACCAAGGACAATGGACAGGGCCCATGTCCAACAGTGAACGTTAAAGGGGGTCGGTTTCTGTTACGGTTTTATAGAAATTGCAAATAATATGCTAAAATAATGTTACCACAATCTAAACCAGTTTCACGTCATTAAGCGATTTTATCTTCTGACCTTATACTACGTATGATAAACAGACACACACTGCAAATATCTCATCTAAGCCCACTACATATGCCTACTATGCTACTATGTTTTATTTTTTTCATTTAGATTTGTTTATATTTCTTAATTTCATATGTTAATATACATATTTTATGTGTAATGTGTGTATTGTTTGTAAATATTTCTTGTTGATTGCACGATGGACCCTTCGTATTTGTATTTAAGTTTTGTATGTAACCTTCGTATTTAACCAAAGGTTGACGGGCGAGGGTTCCACTGAGCATTAAGTCCGCCTTTTGAACAATGTTTCTTGGTATAATTATTTTACTATAATTATATTTTACTTGGTATAAATAAATATAATTTATTTTATTATCTAAAATGTTTTCTCAGATATCAATCAAGTAAATAAATGCAAAGAACTAGCTTACCTAATGTATTCTGCTTTCGTATATATGTATATATATTTATACCTATGTAGTATGTGAATATAGTTACATGTAGTATGTATCATCGCTATTTAACACGAATATATATATTAGCCGCGTTATCTCAGTCACAACTCTCTTCCTCAAGGTTGTATTCTCTTCTAATAACATCATTCCTTATTTTTGTCGTAATGTAACAATTACACTGTAAAGAATTTTATCCGTCTATCTATACAAAATGAATATCTCCCAACATCGCAGAAAAATCTAACTTATTACAAATCTCTACGCGTACCCATTTCCGTGACCGCATCGGGAAACCTCTTCACTGCAATCAGTAATGAACCGTCAAACGCAGATCTCGACTACATTAAATTTAAAGATAGTCTGTTTTCTACACTTTAAGACAAATCGAATTTGTACTCTATAAGTCGACTTGATAAACATCTGTCACCACAGTAAATATGTAGTCTGTGAGAATTTGAAAAGGTTTGGAAATGTCGTAGAAATGTTGATGATGATTAAACTATATGTAACATTAGTATGTAATATGTATCTAGAAAAAGTATTAGACTTCGCTAAAATTGCTATGTCATATGTAATAATAAAGTATATAAGTATAACGCCCTACCAAAGGAAATAAAAGACATCCCAGAAAAAAATATTTAAGAAAAGATTTAATTGGTTAGTTATTAAAACACGACTTTATCCAATTAATTATACTCGTATCAACAATATGTTCATCGTGACATATTGTGATCTACAATACCTCGACATAAGATGATATATTCTGAAGCATCTTGTAATTAATATGTATTAAGATTAAGTTTAACGAAAAAATTGTACACTCCTATTAAGACAGAACATACTAGGCAATGTATTTGTTTTTACATCTCGTTTCACCTGTGTTCTGTCAAATAACTAATTTGAATTTGAACAAATACAGATATAAAATGGTTTAATTCAAGGTGGTCAGAAACGCAATTGGTCTATATATCAACTGGTCTAAAAATCAAATCGTCGAATATTCATATATAGACACATCTAAACATGTATATAGGCACGTTCATACATATTGTAGAGATGATTAACTAACGTTTTATAATACTCGTGAAAACATCCAATTGGGAAAGGCTTCTTTTTCGTCCTAATTAATGACTTCCTCGCGTTTTAATAACTAAAAATTGATAAATTAAGCTCCAGTGCCTTTTGTAGGGCTTAAAATAAAACAAAATTAAACTAAGCAAGTGTTAAATAAAATCAGGCTTTCAACAGCTACAAAGGTTCGTAATGACGCGTCAGGAGCACGCCCTGACGTGCCGTCGACAATTTTACGCCAGTCAGTACGAACAATATGATCACAGCCTTTAAAGATAACAGTAGGTAGCTATACTTAGCGTGCCTCCTGTCAGTTCTCCTGTCAATGCATCTTTTCCTACACGTTGACTATTTAATTAAAAGAAATTAGCCAGTGGTAGATGGACGTAAAGAGATCGTGTGTAGTGGCGAGACTTGGGAAAATCCTATATACAGCAGTAAAAGACCATAGCCTCTTTGTATGTTGCAGTAGGGTCTGGTATATCTTTTATAGAAAAATGGTAGCAGACGAGCAGCAGGTGGCCACCTGGCTGTCAATGGATACTTCCGCCAACATAAATCTAATAATGACAAGCTTTGGCACTTCCCTCAATAAGCCTTTGATTATTAGGTGTGGATTTAGAGAAGGAACGAGAGGGATAAAAAATGGTATGGGCAGTTTTCCTCTTATCACTCCCGATCTCTCCTTAAGAAGAAAGAAAGAAAGAAATTCATTGGTACCAGGTAACACTACACACTATTAACATAAAACATAAACTATATAAGACTACTTAACCCAAAGGTGTGCATGGCCACTGGCTACAACTCAGCATGTGCTGCAGCAAATCTGCAATGCTGATTTTCAGTTGTAGCACATGCAGTGACTCGCAGATTGCCCACACCATAGGATAAAGCGATTTAATAGACAGTAAAGATAAATGGGAGGTTTCCTTTAACCTCAACTTTCTATTAAATTGAATGGATCGGATGAGGAATACAGAGTCAAATGAGATGCGATATTTCACGATGGGACATTGAGAATCCATTCCTTTTCCTTATCTGTATTGTGATTTTTTGCCATCTCAGTCACTGTACGAGCGCGTGTCGCACTTTCGTATCGGGACGCTTGCATCGTACACAAGATTAACAGACATTTTACAAGATAAAATATCGCGGAGCACTCCTCGGGAACAGTTTCGAAATATCTTGTACAAATTGCTGTTGTGTAATTTATTTAGCTGTACGGAAGAGAACGCAACGTCTAGTCGCTTTATGGTCGTTGATTACAATTATTGTTAAATAAGAAATATTTAAATGAGCAGTAGAGAATACTGAATGGGTTGCAAGTAAGTGGCAGCAAATTGAAAGGTACGTTAGGTTTATGATACTCTGGTAACAATAATGAAATAGGAGTCTATCGATTTGTTAACCATTCTCTGCTACACATTTGATTATTTGTTATTTTTTAATTATCATTTCACTTATTTACCTTACGGTTACGTACAAAATAACAAACATTGAAGCAGGCTAAAAGTATTCCTTCTCGTATTTCTAATTAGTAAGCAGATAATTTAAAAATAAAGGGATCAGTTGTGCAAAGACATGAGGTACCTCACGTTTGTAAGGCGGTTCTAGAACGATAGATAGTGAAGGCAACAATAAACTACCACCATATGGTGATCTACTACTTCTTTCACTAAGGTACTGGCTCACAAGATACAGATTTTTTTCTAGTTTGGGAGTCAGGCTCATTATAAATTATATCATGTATGTTTAATACAAATAAAGAATTTGAATTTGTTGTCAATTTCAACTCAACAACAACTCACTATCCCCATTTTTGACATGACAGTCTTAAATCAATACTACATTCGTTCTAACTAGGTCAATATATATTACTTACATAACACGCTTTTATTACAGTCGCTGCCAATATTCCTTACAACGAAATCGTCTGAGTAAGCAAAAGGACGGCCCTCTCGTTCTCGAAACTTCGAATAATTAACTTCTTAACGGGGCGAAAAACGAAAAGTTTCCTCGACTGTAACACCGTGCAAGTACGTAATCGAGTTAACTAGCAATTAGTTTAACTATTCATGATTAGTAATAGAGCTATTAGAACTTGCAAATAGTCAAACAACAAGTCCAATTGAGAATGGAATCTAATAATGTGTACGTATATTATCTTGCAAAATAACATTTTTCTTAGGTTCAATGCTTCTTCCTTTCTTTTCTCTTTATCTTTTTTAATTCTTTAATTATTTTTATATATAGATATGTAGGTATGTATTTCTTTATTGTATCACCTATCTCTATTTATGAAAGAAATCGCCTTAGAAATAAGGCCGCCGCGCGCCGGTTGAACTTGTATTACCTCCATTTTGTTTTCCTCTTTTCTACGTTTCGATATACATATGTATCTTGTCCATGATGATCTAAAAATAGTTTTAGATTCCTAGGTACACATGCGGTCTCTCATTTTATACAATGTAAATTTTGAACCTTTCATACGAAATGTGGCGGTCTTACAAAAAATGTTCCAATATTTGTCATATTTCATTTGCAGAGAAGGACACAAAATCTCTTACTACCAAGGAACTATGATATGAATAAATATTGGAACCTTTTTTGTAAGACCGACACATTTCGTATCGAAGGCTCAAAATTCACATTGTACGAAATGAGAGACCGCATGTGTACATAGGAATCTAAAACGTTTTTATGTATCATGGACAAGATACATATGTATATTTCATTGTATACCGAAACGTACAAAAGAGGAAAACAACATGGATGTAATACAAATACAAACGGCGGCTTTATTTCTAAAGCGATTTCTTCCAGACAACCTTTGGATGGTAAGTAGTCTGTACATAAATAGAGATAGGTGATACAATAAAGAAATACATACCTTGTGAAAGAGTAAAAAGTAAACATACGCTAATATTTATTTATTATACACGTTCAGACAAGATTTAGAACATAAAAAGTGTACAAATCGCGAAAGTTTAAAAATTATTGTATCTATATAAATGAGAGTCCGCCTGTGTACGTACATCCTTAAAGAGTTATTACTTCTGATTTTGTTTATATGGTATGATATAGGTATTCTCATTTTGTGCGAGTTATATCGTCCAATGTAAACACATTCGCCAACTTCAACTACAGAATTTGCTTTTTATAACTCAGCATTAATTACAACTATATTCATATTTAAGTCTTCTTTCTTTTTAACACATGCAACGTGTATGATACTCACGTAAAGAGGTTGTTGCCCCGGTACAACCATCGTTATATTCACATATAATACATAACAACATTCACCGTGTCCTATCTATCTATATATATATATACATATAATAAAAATGTAACTGATCGCTGTCTGTACATGGAAGATATATGAGAAAAACTATTATTGGGGGCCTTTATCAACGCAATAGAACCCAAAACAATGATTGTTAGAATTTTTGTCAGTTTGTCTGTTTATCTGTTTGTCTGTGCGTTTGTGCGCGCTAATCTTAGAAACGGCTTAACCAATTTGGATGCGGTTTTATGCGGTGGCCAGTAATGTATTGTGGTAAGCTTCACTTAAAATTCAGTGTTTGTTTTATTTCAATCATTTCATAAATAAAACAGTTATATCAATGTAAATTATCACGTCGAATAAAGACGGTGTTTATAAACTAAAGTTCACGCGGACGAAGTCGCGGGCAACAGCTAGTAATTAATACAAACAGTAATGGAACTCACGCAATTATATACTCAAAATTCCTCGACATATTAACGTATCAGAACTGATTCTCATTGTGTAAATAATAATTGAGCAATAATTAAATATTATGTATATGTGCAATTGTGTGGGCGACCCTTTATAAAATTGTCAATAGCGTTATAGATTCCCCCCGTGTTGTTGGAGACGATATCGTTCAAAATTCCCAGTAGAAATAGGTCTAAGAATCTATTCCTGACACAGTAATCGAAAATTAATTGCGCTAAGAACACATAATACGTCAAACGTGTCTGTAAATTTTATAACTTCCAACTTAGTCATATTGATTAGATAGTCCATAGAGTATTGCGGAAAAGGCTCAGAGCTCTCCGTTATACCCTTATGATTAGCATTATTTGATTGTCTCTAGATTGCTCAGCACATTTACTGTGCAATGAAAAGACAAATTTGTTGATAAATATCTATATTTTTTTTATAATTTATATCTCCGTATATTCAATCAAACGAAACCAATCGTCTATGGTTCGCACTTTATTCATTTTTCAATATTTTTCAATGACTGTGTTTTAGAAATGAAATATAAATAAAATGTTTTTTTTTTAATAGTCACAGGGACAACATTAGACTGTGATCAAAGCCGTGAAGTCTTATCCACGCTAAACCTACACTACCCTGTGCTAAGTCACGAGCGTTCGCTAGTGTACGAACACAAACCAGGAGCACGTGCTCCTCAAATTCTCCAGTCAATTAAGAACAATCTTCATATACTTTAAGTGGAGAATATTACTCAGACTAAGGCTGTCAAGGGAGGTATTATTAATCGTATATTATAGTTGTATATATGTATGGTATGAATTTATGAAAGTATATGTATGCATGAATGTATATGTTTATTTATATAAATGGTATCTAATTAATATGCGTCATTATTAACTATCTTTTTGTATCGAGATACAGTCTATAACGTCCCACTGAAGGGCACAGGCCTCCCCTAGTCAATCAATGACTTTGCGTAATCCACCACGCGAGCCAAGTGCGAATTGGTGAATCACACACTCCAGATTCTTTTTTTTGGAGCATGCGAGTTTCCTCACGAAATTTTCTCCCACCGCCGAGCAAGTGACAATTTTAAAAGATCCGTACTTAAGTAGAAACTGTGTGGTACAGGTCGAGGATTCGAACTGACAATCATGCGAATATGAGCCGAGTAATAAAGGTTTACTTATTTGTATCTATCATTGCAATTACCGCGCCATCTCTGTATGCCTAAAGGAGATAATTCTTCTAAGCATCTTTGCTGATAATGCTTCTATAGATAACTGCATACCGCAACTACTGGTTATCAAATTTCAAAACCTATGTATGCCACTAAACGTAACATATTGTGGAGACTTCATCCTACGCGTGATTTTTGCGATTCCCATGACAACTCCCTGTTACGCCGCGCTGTGTTAGCATTGTGTGTGAATGTGTTACTTGCATTTCGACAATTTCTATAAACATATACTACTGCTAGTTCAATTGATGTCAGCAATTGAAGAGTTGCCGTCAAAGTAGCTTGTTAAAAACTTTTGCAGTCGCATCTGGATGCGGCACTCGTTAAACTTGTGAACACGTCAAAGAGGGAGTTAAGACTTACTCGATTTTGAAATTCATATCTTGCGCATTTCGCGCTCAATCATAAAAATGTGAAGTTATGCGTAAATTACGAACTAATGTGAATTATATGGTGAATACTATTTTGCTTGGTTCCACTATCTGTTGAACAGTTCTATCACGGCCTTCACAAAAAGATCTTTAAAAAGTAACTTCAATATACACTAAAAGCTCATTTATACAAGGTATAAAGAACTGTTGTAACTATGCGAAGCTTGTATCGCGAGACCTATTACAAAACGATTTTTATAATTGTAAGAAACACATTGATAATATTAACTTTTGTATTTAAAATATTTTTACCCGACTGCAGCACACAAAGGAGGAAAGATATGTTTAGAATTGTAAAGTAATAAATACATATAAATCTGGTCACGATGGTGATACGGGATTATCAAAGGGTAATTCATAAAACAAAACAAACAAATCAGTTAGTGTATACAGTAAATATGGAAACTTACTAGTACTGGTCTTTTGTAGTTTAGTTTACTTCAACATCATGTTGGAATTGAATATTGGAGTTGGAATTGGAATTGGTCGAGTTTTTGTTTCTTAAATATAATTAACTAGCTGACCCGACAGACGTTGTCCTGTCCAAATTTCAATAAAAAAATCCATAATTTCAAATTTCAATATTTTTCTTTTTTTTTGAAAACGTTTCCAGGACCATAACGAACAAAACAAAAAAGAATTACGCGTATCCATCGTTCGAATCGTGAGTTATGGTCTTGAGTTCATACAAAAATTGTATAGAAAAAAATCACTTTCAGTTTTTCTCGAATTTTCCAATTTTCCCGGCAATTTTCCAATTTTTCTTTCCCCGAAACCTTATTCAGACTATTATGAACATTTAAAAAAAAAATAGCCAATTCGGTCCAACCGTTCTCAAGTGATACTCTTACCATCGCACAGCATTTAATTTTTATTTATATAGATTTAATTATAATTAGTTTACGTTGTGTAATTTTATTAAATCGGCACTCATGGGCACCATAGCATTTTTAATTCCTAAAATGCGTTTTTAATGTAAATGATCTCCCGTTAATAATTGATGATCATTGGATCGCTTAAAAACACATGTAACGAATATAAACAACAAATTAGATCAAAAAAACTAATTCAAAAACAATATCGAAAATAGAAAATGTTCTAACAATATTAATTGAATCTTCCTGGCTACTTGGCCGAGGTCTTCTGGAATCTCTTCTCTTTCTTCCAAACGTTTCGTCAACAACTGCGGTTGACATCTTCAGTGGCGACTGCGTTCACTTTCGGAGAGATATTATCTCTTCGGCTTCTCAGTTGCGCTCGAGAAGCCGAAGAGACGCAGTTGTTGACGAAACGTTTGGAAGAAAGAAAAGAGATTCCAGAAGACCTCGGCCAAGTAGCCCGGAAGGTTCAATTAATATGGACACCGACCGAGAAAGCCTACACTCCGTTCTAACAATGTGAAATACGGAGACCTTGAAGCTGCGACCTCCAGCAATGTCAATGTAGCGTATAACAATGTCACTGTAAGCAGAATCACTCCACAGTCGAATAGGAAAAATTCAATTTCCCGCGATTAGAGAGAGCGGTCTTTCAAGACCAAAGTATTGGAGCTTTCCGTCAATTCGCAGGTAAGCAAATTTCTATTTTGCTCTTTGAATTGAATGACGTGACCCCTGTCACAGGACCAATAGTGCAACTGACAATTTGTAATTTGAAGTTCATACGTTGAAATAGGAATGAGAAAACGATTTTAAATAGATGTTAAAAGGTCCCACACTCCACTTATTTATTATTAGTCAACGAATATTAGTGTGAGGGGCAAATTAGTTTGTGAAAAGTGTGTGAAATTAGTGTGTGAAAAAGAACATATCAGTACTGTAAGATTTCTCTACATCTTACAGTACTGATATGTTCTTTTTTACGGCAGAAGAAGGTGCAGATGAGCAGACAGTCCACCTGGTGGTAAGTCGCCCATGGACATCTGGGATACGTGACGATATCAGTCCAGAATAACAAAAATTAACACGCTCCTGAAAGCGCTGGCTGCCTTTGGAGATTTAGGAGTGGATTTGTAGAAAGGGTTGGGAAAATGGGGAATTATAGGATAGGACGGGATGGAAATGGGCTCTGGCATATCTTACCCACTACCGAAACACATACGAACATTAGGGGAATAGGATAAAGTGGAAAATGGAGTATATTTGATGGTAGTCTTCTATTCAGTCATTACCCGCGATATTCTTTGTCAGTCTAACTTATATTATGACATTCTGTGGAACGCATTCATTTTGTAGGGGGAGAATACACGCTGAATTCCCACAGTCGCTGCACGCATTCGACTGGGCACGTAATCTTCTCTTACAGAAGACTACTGCATTTATCACTTTATCGTATTTCCCCAATGTACATACGTGTTTGGGTAGTAAGTGAGATATGCCCGAGCCCATTCCCATCCTATCACTCCCATTTTCCCAACCCTTTCTCTCAATCCATTCCTTAATATGTAAAAGTAGGCAGCGCATCCGGGGATGTGCCAACGTTTGTCTGGACTGATGTTGGCATGTACTGCGGGTGTCTATGGACGACAGTGCCCATTTACCATCAGGTGGACTGTATGCTAGTCTGTCGCCTTTTCTCTATAAAAATTATTCTGACATTCATTCATTCTGAACGTCGAATGAAATGTCAGAATGAATGAATGCAATGGTTACACGATATTTTACTAGAGATTCACGTTACTATGTTTTATCAACAATATATTATAATACAAATATAGCTATGTGGATTTCTCAAATTTGAATGCTAGTAGATAGAGTTACCTACTTAATAAAGTCAATCAATATTAGCTTACAGCATCCCCATTTCAAGGCTCGGGGCTAGCTAGGGCTGTAGCTAGATTTGTATGATCATCAATCCCTGACAAATTGTTCGAATACGTCAGACTTTTGTAATCAAAATTCGGACATATTTTTAAATATATCTCCAGTACGCGACAGTGCGGTTGAAGTGTGAGTTTAATAGGTTTAGTTTTGTTGTTTTATTTATTAAATTAAATTATTTTTCTTGCAAGTACAATAATAAACATAAATTCAAATAATCGTTGTTTCATTGTACCTAACGTTGCTTTCACATCGCTATACAATTACTCGAAATCGTACTACCACGCTGTCGCGTTCTACACAACCGAAACTTTCACGTTGTCAAATAAAAAAAAATCTAATGTATACGATGAAAAAATCTAGAAAATATCCAACAAAATATCTAGACTCACGGAATATATGGGAATCGTAAATCTATGTCTAGACCTGCTATTCATAAGTTGAATGAATGCACAAAGCATTGGCCAAATGGTTATTTAAAAAAATGTAGGATGAAAAAATACATCCTGTATGTGGTGGATATTGTAAATATTATTCTGAAATCCATAAATCGTATGTAATCTCCCTATAATTCTGCCAATCTGCGTAGAATCCTAAATCCTAAATAGGTATGTGGACTCGATCCAAAATCATAAGATCATATGCGACCTGAACAAAATACCCGAATCCAAGGTATAACTATCGATTAACCGAAATTTGTAAATAAAGAGCTTACGGAACCGGCATTGGAAATATTCCAATGTTCAACGTACAGTATCTGGCAATATATGGCATGTTGAATAATATTATAAAAAGGCAGTTGTATTATATAAACTGGCCGTGCAGTGTCCTTTAACTTTACACCATCCCATCTCTTCTTGTGTACACACATTTATTTTTCTTTTAAAAATTAGTCCTTAAAAATATCTATATATAATAGTTGTATCCTAAAATCATCCAAGGAGACGAATTTAACCCTCGGAAAATTTAAGACTTTAAAATTACGTAAAAGCTAAAATCTACATGCACTTAAATAATACTAGAAGAAAAGTTTAAATAGGAAGATGAAAAATGGTAGCTTTCCAGCACAGGAATCCGATTCATATAGAATTCATAAGATAGTGCAGTGCAACCCAGTCTCCCCGGAGATCGGGTCTGCAGCTTCCTACATGTAGACTCCACACCACAGTATACTGAGAAAAAAGTGTAGAATTTACAAAAATCTAAAACGTAATGCACACACACTAATGTAACTCTATGACACTACAAAAGCATTTTATATAGATCCTTTCCTATGAAATTGCCGTTTTATATGGAAAATTCAAATATATTTTTAGTATGAAATTTATATATTTAATTAATCGAAGTATTGTCCGTGTTATCAAAGCAGTTTTACCATTTTAATGGATGTTGCTTGATGCCTCTGCTATAGAACTCCTGGGGACGGGATTCGATGAATTCTCTGTAGGCGTTTTTCACCGCTTCATTGGAGTTGAATTTTCGGCGCGTCTTTGCAGCTGACTTTCATTAAGCTCATACTGTACCCACTTTCCAAGCTTCTTCACTTCCCGATTTCACGCAATTGTCTCGTACTGTTCGATCCAAAAATCATTTTATACCGCAAACCCGTAGGCTGTGGAACGAACTGCTTTCCATTAAGCCACGATATTAGGCTCTACAAGAAAGCTGTGAATAGGATTTTGTAAGGTTTCGAATGACACCTAACTATTCCGATCACTGATTATTACATTGATTGATAAATAGAAAAAGTATCACAGAATTTGTTTGTTGACAATTTGAGGGCAATTGCACATTTAAACTCCTGATATAAAGTCTCCTCACTGCTGCTCTGTTTTCTGTGGCAACCTCGACTTGCATTTTGATTGTCAAATATCTAAAAGGATGCCGCAGCCAAGGAAATTCTCAGACTTTTCACGTGGCGGCTAAATTCTAGTAGACCACGTAATACTATTGACATAGGTAGTTGAATAGACGTACCACGGATGAAGGGTTTTATTTTGATAATCCCAAGATCAACACAGCAGCATGCCAGAAATAATGCAAACCTGCTATGGTTTAAACCGTAGTGAGTGACGAAGTGATATGTCAAAGCACATTTCCTATCCCATCGCATCTTATCCTATCCTAATGAAGAGAATATTGGAATGAAAAATTATCATAGTAAAGAAATGTTATTCTATTTTACTCCTGACTCCTCAACCTAGTCTATCCCCCCAAAGAGAATTGGGGTATCGATAGATACCAACATCAATCCAGAAACGTTGGCACGCCCCCAGATGCGCTGCTTACCTTTGTAGATTCAGAAATGGATTGGGAGAAAGGGTTGAGAAAATGGGGAGGGATAGGATAGAATAGGATGGGATGGGAATAGGGTATGACATATCTCTCTCATTACGTACGTACATTGGGGAAATACGATTAAGTGGGAAATGGAGTACATTTCAAGATAGTCTTCTGTGAGAGAGGGGTAACGAGGCCAGTCTAGTGTGCCCAGCGCCTGTGGGAATGCAGCGTGCACTCTCAGGGTGAGAGTTTGATTAGTTTAAGGATCTTTAGGTCTATTTAAAATATATTTTGTTTGCTATAAGGTTTAATATTATAACTGTATAATGTTTCCTCAATAAATGAAAAAAAAATATTCACCAGTTCCCTTTACTAATACAAGTCCACGCTCGAATGTTGAGTGAACACTAATGAAACTTTAAAATTCGAGCGTTAAACGCTCGTGAGCGTTATAGTCCAAATTTTTAATGTGTGACGGTCTTAAATCCCTGAGGTTAAAAGCGTTGGAGTAAAACGGTTAAGGCTAATTTTCTTAAGGTTCATAAGCGCTGACTTAGCGCACGAGCATTAGAAAGCTTAGCGTTCATATTTACAACAATAGTAGAGGACCTTTGAAAAAGACCTCGTATACCCTCACACACACAAACACGAATAATGTATATATTTTTTTGTAATTAATTGTTGACGCTGCTGAAGAATAAACTTTATATAAACACTAGTTATATATTTTGTACAAAGCTGTAGATTTGCTTGGTATATAAATAAATAAACCTGTAATGGAATTATCTAGAGTTGATAATTATAATATACCTAATATATAATGATGTTATATATTAGGATGATTAATTATGATTAAATACTTAATTTATGATTATAAGAAAGGGCCTGTGTCAAAGAGTCTAACTAAACTGAAACAGCAGTTCATCAATCCGCACTGGGCCCGGTATTACGGCCCGAAATTCCCTCATGGTTAGGGACGACCTGTGTCCTGCAGGCGGGCGTTTTTTTTATATAGATAAAAGGTGACAGACTAGCAGACAACCCACCCGGTGGCAAATGGCAAGTACACACTGCTGCCCTGTGACATCCGCGATACGTGCCAACATCGGTGAGAAATGCAGTACATTTTACGGAAATTTTAAATATCTTATCATATTTTCAATAATACATAACAGATTGATTCTCGACTAAAAGGGTTGAGTATTAAAAGGGCTCCGAACCTTATTTTTCTGGAACAAAATCGTTTATTAATATCCGCAACAGATTACTGTGAGCTTCCCTGGTTTATAATTGAAAGCTTGCGAAGTACTTTATTAAGTATTTTAATGGCAGTAGGATATTTTAATAGGTTTTATATTTTACGCATATTCACACTTCATAGTATTTTATGTTTGATAAATGTTCGCCTTTAAGGATAGCAGGAGTAATTATTTAAAGTACTTAAAAATGAGATACGTGATTACGTGACGAAACGTTTTAAGGTTTTGTAGATGCCTACGAAACCAAAATAAGGGTAACCATAATAATGAAACAAATAACACTATAAAATATCTGGATGGGCATTGATTGGTGTAAAAAATATAAGAGTAAACGATATATTGAAAATAAAAAAATATAAGAGTAAATAATAAATTGAAAGAAAAAAAATATAAGAGTAAATAATAAATTGAAAGAAAAAAATTATAAGAGTAAATAATAAATTGAAAGAAAAAAATATAAGAGTAAATAATAAATTGAAAGAAAAAATATATAAGAGTAAATAATAAATTGAAACTAAAAAATATAAGAGTAAATAATAAATTCAAAGAAAAAAAATATAAGAGTAAATAATAAATTGAAACAAAAAAAATATAAGAGTAAATAATAAATTGAAAGAAAAAAAATATAAGAGTAAATAATAAATTGAAACAAAAAAAATATAAGAGTAAATAATAAATTGAAAGAAAAAAATATAAGAGTAAATAATAAATTGAAAGAAAAAATATATAAGAGTAAATAATAAATTGAAACAAAAAAAATATAAGAGTAAATAATAAATTGAAAGAAAAAAAATATAAGAGTAAATAATAAATTGAAACTAAAAAATATAAGAATAAATAATAAATTGAAACTAAAAAAATATAAGAGTAAATGATAAATTGAAAGTTAAAAAATATGAGTAAATAATAAGTTGAAAGCATATAACAGCGTTGATAGCCTAGGAGTATCTATACTCGACTCGTGTTCCTGTGAGCGCGAGTTGACATCCTCAGCCCGTACCACTGAGTTTCTATCTATGTACAGATTTTTAAAAATTGTCAGTTGCTCGGCGGTGATGAAAAATATCGTAAGGAAACCCCATGCAGGAAACCCGGAAAGGAAAAAAATCTGGAGTATGTGTTCCAACAATCCGCAGTGGACCCACGTTTTGGGTTACCCCCCCCCCCCCCCCCCCCCCCGTGAATTACTACGGAAGGCCTGTGCCCTGCAATGGGACGTTATGGGCTGATCAACAAGCATACGCACTATTACCAGTAATTGTATTTCACTAACATATTTTTTTTGTATTTTCGTATCCATTTCATTTTAATACATTGCTGCAGTTTTAACACAGGTTTAATAATTCCGTATTTCCTCGATAATAAAGAAAAAGATAAATTCGGCATAAAACTCGCTCAGACACTACCTACGTAGTATCATCCACTTTTAACTCTGACAATTCAGATCATTCATAGTCTTACCATGATTTTTCTTTAAACCAGTTGTTATAAAAGGCAATAGATATCACAATGTCCTTACCTATACTTAATACGTGACCCCTGGGCCAACGGTATCTGCTGCGAACTTTGAAATAGAAAAACTTAAGTCGTTAGTGTGACCGCGTCCTTATATATGGCCTTGCACTCACAGTTTACTGTCACGTAGTAATGTTTACGAGAATATGGTAGGTTGTTAAACTATAATGAGGAATAAAGATTTATAAATGGAATAAATGTAAATTATATCAGCGCTGTCAGGCACTTAGTGAAAATTTGTGAAGCCTATGCGGAGGCCCAAGGACTCAGGTACAACTCCGAGAAGAGCGAGATCATGGTGTTTGGGGCAGGTGCTGAACGGAAAACTGATCTACTTGTGAGGTTGTGGCACACCTCTTAATTTAATGAAAAAATTTAAATACCTGGGCCACTGGATCACCGAGGACTTGAATGACGAGTTCGACATTGAAAGGGAACACAGAGCGCTGGCTGTCCTATGCAACATGACGGCCCGCAGGTTTGCACGGTGTACGAGACAAGTAAAGGTGACGCTTTTTGAGGCTTACTGCCAAACCTTTTACACGGTATCAAGTATACGCAGCGGGCATACAGCGCTCTGCGAGTCAAGTATAACAATGGGTTAGGGATGCTGATGGGACTGGTGCGCTTCTGCAGCGCGTCGAAAATGTCTGTAGAGACTGTCTGTAGACACAGACGACTTTCATGCCATTGTACGCAAGCGATGCGCATCGCTTGCGCGACCCCCCAACACCATTCTGCGCCCATTGACCGATTCACAATATTCACATATCCAAAGCGTAAATCATTTTTTGTTACCTATTTTACTAACATTAGGTTTTTTAAGGTTGTATTTACTAACAAATTATGGACTTTGACTCAAAAACGAAAAAAAGATCTGAGAAATTCCCAACAATTTTCTGGATATTGGTAGTTTTCTTTACTTTGAACAACTCTAATAATGTTAAATATCGTGCTCACTTTTTGTACTTATACTTACACCTTGTTATATAATTGTGTGGACAATTTTTAAACTATTAGATTATTTTAATAGGCATTAACAATCAGAGATGGCCGTGTGGTGACGACTGGACTTTGAAGTAGCATCGCACCATTTCTCGCCGTAAAAGGCGACTAAGGAATAATAAAATTGCTACTACAAGCTTCTACAGCTAGGCAGAGAAACCACCTCATAAGGAATGGACTCGCTAATACGATTGGTCAGCATGCCGTTTTGAGGCCATACGTCCCTCATACGCAAGACAATATGCACGAGTGGGCCCGTGTTTAGCAGGACGATACAAAGGCTGGTTAAACATTTTTGGAACTTAAACTCTTTTGAATAATCCTGTGTAATTTGACCGTCAATTCTTTGAGCACTGTATACCGCACATCACAACGGGAAGATAATTGAAAAATGACAAATGCAAAACTATGTTTATAAAACAAAGGAAAAGGTGTAATAATGTTGGCCTTGTATTTAAACATTTTTTATGGGCATTTTTTAAATTATGGAATGAAGGCGGTGGGCGGTAACAGTCAACCTCATGGTAAGTGGATACTGTCGCTCATAGACATCCGCGATACATGCCAACATTAGTACAAAATGACAAACGTTAGCACGACTCCGGATGCGCTGCATATCTTTGGCGATATAGGAATGGATTTAGTGAAAGGATTGGGAAAATGAGGTGGGACAGGATAAAATGGGCTCTGTGATATCTCACTCACTACCGAAACACGTACTTACATTAGGGGAAGTTGGATAAAGTGGGAAATGCAGTACATTTCAAGGTAGTCTTCCGCGAGAGAGGGGTAACGTGGCCAGTCGAGCGCGTCCAGCGGCTGTTACTAAGAATTAGACAATACTTTATTATGACATATACTATCACACATACAATATAAATATAACAATAACCAAAAGAAATAATGTAGGCAATAGGAAAAACAAAAGAAAATCACAAACATAAAAAGAAAAAGAAATAACAAAAGTATAATTAATTTAAGAAAATGACATGTTGCTATTTAATGCATGTGTGCGTTGCGATGCTGATAATGGTCTCCCAACTCAGCATATGCTGTGACTGTGTCAGTCACAGCGTAGATTTTACGTCGTAGCGTAGACGCACGGACAAAAGTATACCTATTCTTTATTAAATCGGTAACTAAATAGTCATATATGGCATATTAAGGATAAGTTTACAATGTACCATATAGTCAAATTAAAAGTAATAAAATAAATGAAAGAAATATGTACATATTCAGTCAACACTTAATATATATTTCTTTCATTTATTTACACAAATACACTAAAAATTACTAAATTACTAAGAATGTCAACACAAAGTAGACGGAGTGGCGCTTCGCGGGACTCCTGTGTCTTTATTGTCAACAGAGAACCTAAACTTAACGCGCCTTTGAATTTGCTGCCACTTTCAATATATCTGCTGCTCCTGTAATTATTTCCCTTAATTGGTAGCCAATTATCATTAAATGAATTCTTTACTTACCCGTCTCCTGCACCATCATAGAGATCTGATTGTGACGACACCTTTCTCTTGCACTATTAATAAACACAAACTCACAAAACCACTAAGGTCGTAATTATTAATGTTCGTGGGACGTTTCTATGCTTAAACAACAACCGAGTATCGAAACTAAACTCTGTGCAAACTGCATAAGGTAAAATGGCTGTGGAACGAACTGGGGCCTTACCACCATCTTTTACAAAACAATATTGTTGCAGGAACGTTTTATTTCAGGCCTAAAATAACATTACTCATATTCGTACCATGACCTCCACCAAAATATTAATGCTTAGTGCTGCGAAAGAACGAATGATTTTAATTATTTGTCTATTCCCTGCTAAAAAACAAAACGAGATAACGCTATATGAACTGTATAACGCCATTTCTTTCATACAACGTTCCAATTTGCACTACAGTAAGCTACGTGACGTCACCAAAACTTCTTAGTAAAACATTACTAATATAAGCTTACATTAAGGACGCCGTGGTACGAAATTGAGAAATAAGGTTAAAATAATACTGCTATAAGGAATTGTGGTAAGGCCCCTGTCACAAGAGGTCTTTCCATTAAGCTACGATTTGGGGTTCTTCAAGAGAGCTGTGAATAGGAATTTGCAAGGTCGGCGGCGCGCCCGCTTACCCCCTGGTGTTGCAGGTGTCCATGGGCGGCGGTAACACTTACCATCACGTGGGACCGTTCGTTCGTCCACCCACTAGTCTATAAAAAAAAATACATTTAAAAAAAATATGTTTCGATATAAGTTCTAAAGCTTGATAGGTCCCATCCAACAACATATCTTTTGTATAAGTATACAATGCACCCAGCCCTTTCAATCTCCACTACTGGACCACTTGTCTTGTGCGCGAGGGATGTTTGGGCTTAAAATGCGACGCTGGCCAAGCGAGTTGGGAAGTTCCCCCTTTTAGAGTAGGTGGTGTAGATGCTCAGGGCTCGCGGTAGCCGTTTTGTTATCGCTTAGTCACTTTTTATGACACCCACAGGAAGAAATGCGGTGCTATTAAACCTCCTTTTTTAACATTTATTGAAAACATTAATTAAACCGGCTAACCGTTTTAAGTTATAATCGCTTTAACCGTCGTAATTTTAACGTACCGTAACCATCTATGAACTAGGTAACCGAGAAATAAATCCAACTATTTTTGCGTTAATTTTCATTTAATTGAGTTCTGAAATGCTTCATCCAGTTTGCCCACAAACTTTGACAAGCTCGGAACTGACAATTGATAAATGAATAAATGAATGATGAATGATAGAACGTATGAACCAACGAGCGAATGAAATGAACGAATGGATGGAAGAACGAATGACGAGTGATTGAGTAAAACAACGAATGAATTAATTAATAAATTGACTTATTATCTATGCTTAGTCGTGATTGAAATTTTTCGGAAATTTGAAAATCGCGATTTTTGCAATAGGTATTTAGGCCATTTATTACTTTAAAATCTCCCTAAAACACGACTCGGTTTACGTTTAAGCAAAGATACATCTACTTATCCGGCTATTAAATGCAGAAAAAAAAAGTCACACTCACAGTCTGATTCGTCCAGCAATTGCCAGTAACTGACTTTAAACTGACACAATTCGCAATCTAACTCTAACTCCCAACTGACGCGCACACGGTGGCGTAATATCATCTATTTATTTTATATATTTATTGTAACAATATAAAAGGAGATCATTCACGTTTCATACAAAGTTGGGCCCAAAAGTCAAAGTACCGGCCAACGAAAAAAAAGGTATCGCTTCTGTTGGGGAAGTTAACACCAGCATTTTTCACTATGGCACCAAGTTTGTAAGACTTGGTTTTAGAACTTAGAACTCAAACAACAGCTAAAGAAATACTCGCAGAGGTTTGGTGCCATACTAATACTTATTCAATATCACCTCTCCAACATGCTCATATCACTTTTTTTCGCCAGCCTGTCGATTTATTTTTTTATAAAATGTATTGAAACCCCAATTTTCGGGCTTAAAAAATCAGCTGAAGGAATGGTCTTATAGACTTGGTGCCATAGTGAAAAATGCTGGTGCTAACTTCCCCAACAGAAGTGATACCTTTTTTTTCGTTGGCCGGCACTTTGACTTTTGGGCCCAATATGAATGATCTCCTTTAATTCGAACAATAGGCATGATGACAATATCAAAGAATTAAAGAATAAATGATTTTAGAGAAAAAAATATGTTGAAAGAATTCTAATAAATTAACCAGTTTTAATGTAGACATTGAGATTAATAATATTTTCAATAAAATAAAAGTATAAAATACTGCATTCGGCCATGTTAACTAAAACGCCAATCAGAGCGAATGACGTCACGCCTCAGTGAACATCACCGTGTCGCTTGAACTTCGATTGATTTACCTACCTACGTTTACCTAGGTGTAACGTCACAAGCGACGCCATGACACCTGCGAGTGTTTTCGCGCATAATTCAAAGTAGATAGAAAAAAAATGCATAATTTGCGTTAAAATTTATTTTATTGCTGAAATAATGTTATTTTCGGAAACAGTAGACGTGAATCTACATTATAGAAGCGGATTTCAAAATCCGTCATCATGCCTATTGTATTGTATTTCACGTAAAACTAACTATTGAGATTATAATCGCTGCTTTAACTAAACGAACGGGTTTGTTATCAGCGACGTTGTTACTTTGTTGCAGAAATTACAACGTAATGGGCAATTCGCGAAATGTATAATTCACAAAATTTGCAATCCGCAAAATGATGTAAATGTGAGACAGATTTAAAAACTAAATTAAAATTCTAAAAATACTTCATTCTTATTCTACTTCATTCTACTTCACTTTACAAAAAAATATTTTACATTTTACGTTAACTAAGTAAAGAAAAATAACAAGTCTTTAAAATTAAACTTTTGAATAATATATTATTTTACAAGATTGATTCTGATCGTCCAAAAATTATTGCATATTTTGCGAATTGCACATTATGCGAATTACACATTTCGCGAATTGAATTATTCGCTTAAACATTGTGAATTACCTTGAGGTCCCATTTCTTAGCCAACTGAAATAAAATTCCGCGCAAAAGTAGTTTGGGCCTACATCTTAAACGATATTCAGGACGGATTGTATTGTAGGTATTGTAACCTATGTCAATACGTCCTGAACAACAGGGTGACCTGAATATTGTTAATTGCAGCCTGTGTCATTTAATGTATGTATGTATTTATGTATTATATGTATTTGTGTATGTATGCATCCTGTGTATTTAAAGGTCCAATACATCCTGACACAGGCTGCAATTAAATGGTGTTTAAGACTCGTTGGACTTGAGCTAAATATAAAAATTTTAAAAATATGTGTAGGCTCTTGAAAGTTAGAGCAAATTTTGTCTGAACATTTTGTTTCTCTAAATAAAAATCTTTTGTATGAAAGAAAAGTCCCTGAAAAGTAAAAAATAAAAACAAACATATTCAATCATCCTGAAAATTGAAAGAAATGAAGTACATTTTACGGTGTAAAAGTGGTCATGTAGATGTATATAGGTCATGTAGATTCGCGAGCACTAGAGGGGACGCTCGTGATCATTGGGGAGACAGACTCGTGATAACAATATAGTCATTGATAAATTCTTTACATAGTTCTACATAATATTACAAATAATTTCGTTTAATATATAAATACCTACAACAAATTGTCCACATAAAACTGCTTAATAAAGAATACAATAGACGGTATTATTGCTAAACGCAATCTCTTCCAGACAACCTGAGAGAGAGAAAAAGAAAACAATTAAGTTTCAGTGCTCAAGCTTTATGTAATTTACAACTTAAGGAAATATCATGGTCTTATGTTTTTTTTTTATGGACGAAGGCGGCAGACGAGCATACAGTCCACCTGATGGTAAGCGGATACTGTCGCCCATAGACATCCGCGATACATGCAAACATTAGTCCAAAATGACAAACGTTGGCACGCCCTCGGATGGGTTGCCTACCTTTGGAGATTTAGGAATGAATTTGGAGAAAGGGTTGGGAAAATGGGAAGGGATAGGATGGGAACGGGCTCTGGCACATCTCACTCACTACCGACACACGTACGTACATTAGAGAAATAAGATGAAGTGGGAAATGCAGTACATTTCAAGGTAGTCTTCTGTGACATGGCCAGTCGAGCGCGCCCAGCGGCTGTTGGATTGCAGCATGCAGCGTTCTTGCTTGAGTGTTAAGGTGTCCAGTTCCGACGGCTAGGAGTAGTTAAGCTAAGAGACATTTTAATTATGTGTCCTCTATAATTTATAACTTCTTTAATAAATCAGGGATAATTACTTAATTCAATAATAACCAGATTAAAGCAAAAATAATAAATTTGCTTAACAACTTCGACGATACAAGCACCGAAGACCTTTTTAACTTTTTAGAGCTATTGAAAACTTTTTAACGCAAATTATAAGCACGAATTTAATTAACTACACTAGACATTCATTTCCACACACTTACTTAAAATCCTCACATGATTTTGCTCTATGGATGGCGTTTAACATACACATCAGAAATATGGTTTTGATTGTATAAGGTTCATTAGAGGCTGCATAGATGCACTCACTCACTTACTAACACTTACACATTCAAGAACAGCAACCAAACAAACATATATACCTACACACACGCACACATACATTCATACATACACAGATGTATTAATATATACTTAAACAAATGCTGGATGATCTATCAATTGCCGTCGCTTGTTGAGAACCAGCTTCATTGATTTGTTAGCTGACTTACGAAGTGGTTCCGAGCTGCACTGACAGATGGTGCTGTGATCGGCTATACAAAGTTAAAACGAAAGTTAAAAATTTTCACCGCCATTCCTTAATATACACTAATAAACTTCCCATAGCTCAGTTCGCAATAATTCACCAATATTCTCACGCAATAATTCAGAAATATAAAAACAGTTTTTTATTTTTTTATTTCTTTTTAAATGTTACCTTTTTAATGGTATCATAACCAGTCAGGTACAAACAGTTCAATCAAAGATATTGGATCACAACTTCATACATACAAAATACGAAAAGACTTTCTGCCCGACCTATTATTATTTATTGTTTTTTAGTATACTATAAATAAAATGAACTGCTTGCAGCTACCATCCTGAAGTACCTGCCCCTTCAGTTAACTCGTGACCACGGCTGATGTAGCCCGTGCCCAAAGGTCGAGTAAAAATAAAAGGTAAACAAAAACCTTAATTTAACACGTTCAGACCCGGTTTACAATATAAAACTATAATAGTATACTGAGTTTGATAAGAGATGTTAAAAATAACATCTGCCCGAGTAAAACGGGTAGAAAACATTGGTCCGTGTATACTAAAATTTTTCCAGGTAAGTGAGACAAAACCAATAGAAAGGGAAGCACCAACCCGGGACCCATCGCGCCGTTACGCGACGGTCTCATAACCGTTCCAGATGGAAACTGTCTGTGCTACACAGTGCATAATACACGGGGGGGAAAAATAAAAGTTGTTTACGGCGATGCAGCGATCCGAAACTGCAGCCCGTGTGTGGTTGCACTCAATAATTCAGCAAAGGAATGCTTCTGAAACCTTACCGGGCACCAGCATGTGATAATGCTCGGTGTATACACAACGTGCAGAGTGTGCTTAGAGTGAGAGCGGGCAAAAAGGCGGAGGCATTAGCGTTCCCCGATTTTAACATAATTGTAACCCTGACGTCTTTATTCTTATAGAAAAAGAAGGGAATTGTCATCACAGTTATAATAAGAGGAGTACGATTACTGCAGCATCAATAAATTAAAGCTGTAATACCGAATATGCGCATGTACCTCTCTCGCCTGTATAAAAAGACCACACAGGAAGACATCACACGGCATATCCTGAAAAGACTTTAAAGTTGAAGCATATAGCCCTCGGAGGTGAACTGCAACTATTAAAATTCAGATTAAATATATTTATATTGTAAAATTTACAGTTTGTATATTCCACGACTCGAAAATTGTGAAATGAACTGCCTGCTGAGATCCTCCCTTTACACTACTATATAAGGTTCTGCAGAAAGGCTGTGAACAGAGTTTTTACAAAGATTTATTGGTATTACAAATGTCCATAGAAAGAGGTAAATCACTTACCACCATGTAGACTGTATGTATCTTCGATAAAAAAGCATGTTACTAGTAAAAATTACACTGATGAATCCGCCGCGCTCCACGCTCTCACTGAGACGTTACCTCAATAGCAACTATCGAAATTTTTGGGTCAATCGTAAACACGCTTGTTTACTGGAGGACTCGACAGCATTTTTACATACACGATAGAATATAAACCGTTTGTAAGGAAGTCTCCTTTATTAAGATCGTATCCCACTCGACTGCGCGTTTTTATACTCGTACTCATTTATTACATAATTATCATTACAATCGATTATTCTTTTTTTAAACTATATTCATATTGATACACATATCGAAATATAAAATTAAGTTGATATACAAAGATGTTAAAAGTAAAGTTAATCTCTCTATTCAACTCGCGTCATTTACTCAAATTGATAAATACGTCGACAGTATAGAGCGCTTGTTCGGCAAGCCATCGCCTCAACCTCAGTCTAAACACTGGCGGGCTTTAAGCTTCGATTACATTTTTAGGTAGGTGATTGTGTATTGTTGGACCTAAAAACATGAATCAAGCTAGCTTCTTACGTCATTATTGATGGTGCTTCCCCTTCTCAAACAGCTCCCAAGTTTTAATGGAACAACTATAGTTACCGGTGTATTCTGAAAATGAGAGTCATCGCCGCTAAGAGGTTGGCGTCGCGACCAATTTCGCAAAGATTATATTGTATAGATTGTTTGGAAGGGGGAGAGTGCACGTTGCAATCCAACAGCCGCTGGGCGCGCTCGACTGGCCACATTACCCCTCTTTCACAGAAGACTACCTTAAAATGTACTACTGCATTTCCCACTTTATCTTATTTCCCTAATGTTGGTACGTGTTTCGGTAGTGAGTGAGATGTACCAGAGCCCATTCCCGTCCTATCCCTTCCCGTTTTCCCAAACCTTTCTCCAAATCCAAATCCGGGGGCGTGCCAACGTTTGTCATTTTGGACTAATGTTGGCATGTATCGCGGATGTCTATGGGAGACAGTATCTACTTATCATCAGGTGGACTGTATGCTCGTCTGCCGCCTTAGTCCTTAAAAAAAAAATAGTTGCATTCTAAAGGCTCATTTACACAAGGAGAGTTCCTCGAACGGTTCGTACAAGAATTCGTTTATTCGGTGATTTTGACACTATGATTGGAGTACTATACGCCGCCGATAGTTAAGCGAGGGTTCTTTCTGGACCCATCGCGTAATTGACTCTAAAAACAGTAACTCATAGCGGTACACTCTCATTTGAATTTTACGTAAATGATACAAGTACTAAAGGGAATATATAATCAAATAAAATAATAAAAATACACTCAAATAGGATTTGATTTAAAAATGCATGATTATTCTACAGATTTTATATTCACAAACAGAAAGACTCTTGTACTTATTAATATTTTAATACGTATTCAATTAAATCTCTTATAGTACGTGAGTCGCCTCCTATTTTCGCGCATAAATTTTGACATCAAATTATTCTAGCCCGCTAATAAATTGATAAAATAAGATACACTTTTTCGCACGAACAGAGAAAAAAATATTTCATCTACAAATTTGTAGGTAAGAGTAGACTTGATTACCCAAGAGACTAAAAAATTACTACGTCAATAAATGTCCACAACATTATTTCAAATGTAACCAATTGAACATGGCGTGACTTGTGGAATAATAGAAATATGAATCACGTATTTTACTCAACATAAAGAGTATAGGAAATTTACAAGTCCCTAAGTGCGGAACTGTCTTTTGGGACAAGTCCTGAGTTGAGATTTTTTTATGGAAGAGACGGCAAACGATCGGTCAGGGCCTCATGATTGCTAATGACCTTGATATTTCCGCCGAAAAAATGTATTTTTTTGTAAATGTAGTTGACTTTGTTAGTCTGTACTACTCTCACTACATGTCACTACGAACGCCACGTTCCTCGTGAACAGCTCTTAATCGAACCGCTATTTATTAGATAGGTACCTATATCTATTGGACCGTGTCGTGTCGACTGGCTATAGATTATCACCATATTTTCCCATGGTTTTCGTAAAAGACGTAATAGGAGTTACGTTGTTTGTTAAAACAACATAACTACTCCTGCAAACCTTGGTCTTTCGATGTGATGCAGCCATTGACAAGAAAGCGCCAGAATCAGAGTTCCTACTAAAAGAGTGTTATCAATTTCCACTCTAACCTCCACAACAATAAAGTTCTTGCTCGTGTGTCTGTGTTTTTATAAAGAACAAAGTGTGCAAACAAACTTCGCGAACTTTTATCAATGGAACATTTTCTACTCTTATTTTACTGTGTTCTAAGCCGTGTGGTGTGGGGCCGGATTTAGAATAGAACCGCCTCATCTCTTCCCATGAGTGTCATGGCCACTAAGGGCAACAAAGCAGCTACTAATTCTCGAAAATATTTAATAATAATTGATAATAATTATGAATTTATATTGTTCTATAATAATTATATATTTATTCTTTCACGCCAATTCTAGCATTGCAAATAAATAATTTGATTTGATTTGATTCACCAAAGAAATTCAGTGTTAAGGTGGTGCAGTTATTTTTATTTAACTGTGTACAACTATACAATTATAAATGTTAATGTACCCAAAGATGTTCCGTCTTGAACGTTATAATGAGTATATTATCCAACTGCAAGTGACGTCAACAATAATTGTCGTTAAACATCCATTAATTAAAGCGGACTGAGCCCGTCAGTGTTGTGACAATGTTCAGCTAAGCCAGTGCCGTCCGGTGCCGTCCGGTGCTGGAGCCGGCGGTAATTTATATCATTGCGCCGGAGACAATGGGACCGGATTATAGGGACATGCAGGAGGGTGATAAAACTAGTGAATGAGTGTGAAACTAGCGGCTAGTCGAGCCTTTCATGTACAGAGAAAGCTAGAGTATATGGATCCCTCGATAATTTTTCCTTGTGTTCAATACACAGGTGGATCCGTGGATAATTCTTTTCCCTCTTCAATCCACAGGTTGATTGATAGTAATATTTTTTTTATTTACTTTCACCGCCCTAACAAATGAGTGGATTGATGTGGTCTATAAATATAAAATTATATTTATATTTATAGACGAAGAAGAGGAAGAATTATCCACGGATCTACCCGTTGAGCCTAATTGTGGATCCATGTGAACGGAGGGCAAATCGTTGTCAGCTGATCGTAGAGGAGTTCTTATGTGGAAACTATGTATCGTTTATAGTGTAGAACTAATGTCGTTAAAATAAGCGCTGAGCGCTCGAACATTAACTCAGCACTTAGCTTAACCTTTTTAGGCTCAAGCTTTTCACCTAAAGACGATCAAACGTTAAAATTGTTGACTGGAACGCTCACGAGTGTTTAATGTACGTCTTTTAAAAATTCATTAGCGCTTTTTGCGCTCTAGAATCGAGCGCTCAGCGCTCATTTATAACAGCCTTATGTAGGACGCCCTTCGGTTAGATGGACCGACCATTTGAAAAAGTTTATCGGTGGTGGCTGGATGAGAAAAGCGAGAAAACGTGTTTGGTCGCGAGCTCTTGGAGATTTTTTATACAACAGTTTAAAAAACATAGGCTGAAGGTGCGGTATAATACGAGTATAATAGTAAATCCAAAAACAATTATTTTAATACTCGTAAACCAGTCAGTAGATCGCAGTATGCAATTGTAACTCGATGCTCAATCTGTGACTGATTTACATTCATCAAAAATGGACGATACGAGCACGTTTATACGAACACGTTCTGCAAAAAATTCGCTCAAGTCAGTGAATAAATTTACATCGATTCGATTCAGCGTACACTACCGCACACAGATAATTTATTTATATCTATACTATATTGTAAAAAGGTGGACTTAATACTTTCTCTATCAGTCGACCGTTCACCATTCATCAATTAAAAATTTAAAGAATTATTGACGGCCTTTTCCGCTATACGAAATCCACACTTCCATGTTATTCAGTTCCTCACTAATATTATAAATCCGAAAGCGTGTTTGTTTGTTACCGTTTCACGTCAAAATTACGGAGCCGATTTCAATGGGATTTGGTAGAGCAATAGCCTGAAATCCGAAGAAAGGCCTAGGATACTTTTCAACCCGTAAAATTGATTAATTTTTTCCAGGTGGGGCCAGTTACAAATATGGAATGGAAAAAAGGCATGGAAAAAAATATGAAAAATAATAAAATGTACTCGTCAACTTTCTTTAATTTTAAATGGAATTTAAATTTAAAAAGACTTAATTTAAGACTTATCGTTTGTGAAAGTTCCTAAAAAATATTGTTTAAATATATTTTTTACGTTCCTACTAATCTAGCCGTATCTAGCCGTAATCTAGCCGAATCTAACCGAATTTGGGACAGGGCATGTGCACGCTTCAATCCCATAGCCGCTAAGCGTACTCAACTGATCCTCTCTCACGGAAGACTACCATAAAATGCGTTTATTGTATTTCCCAGTTTATCCTATTTAGTGCAGTCGACGGGCGGTCAAAAAGCACTTATGTTTTTTGGAAAAAATAGTTACAAATATGACAATTAAAGATATCACCATGCGAACATTATTACATTACAGTGTGGGAACATTATTTAATTTTGGAATAAATATTTAGAAATGGATTATTTTGTAATTTCTCGATTCGTAACGAAAGGTTTCTTATTTATACAAATGACAAATTCTCTGAAAAAGAAAGCACCTCCCTAGCCCCTTTATCGCAATAAATACGGTCACAATAGCCAAATAAAACCATAAGAAATCGCTAGTTTTATAAATAAACAAAAAGATAATTTAATACTGAGGAAACGGCATGAAAATCTATAAATAACTTACCTTTTACAGCATCAAAGTGTGTGCGAAAATCCAACGCTATACGGTAACAACTTTCCGATTTATTGTTGTTTGTTTATAAATTTCCATAAATTTTTCATCTTCTAGCTAAATTTGGACAAATACTCGTAATAATTAATTAGCGCTGTTCGGCGATATCGAGTGTTTTCTTGAGAACGCCGAACCGATAGCGTTATACACAATTCTACAATATATGGCGATATCGTCGTGTTTTCAGCAAATATTATTATTATACTATGCTTGTTAAATGTCCAGAGCAGCCGTGAATGATTTATTATAAATAAAATATCCTATGGAGGTAGATGTTCTTTTTTAAAAAGCCTAACTCCGGCAGTCTACGAGTGCTTTCGCCTTCAGGCCCAAAATTAGCCTTATAAACACTTTCAAAATATGATACTTTTAAAATTTTAAGATTGCAAGAATTATGGATTTCACGCGGTCGTTTTTTATTTAACAGCATGTGCTTCAAGCTTTATAAACCGACTACTGTTTTTAATGTGTATATATTATATTGTACAAACTTTAGTCTAACGGCAACATGCAAAAAGCTCAAATAAAACTTCAACTCTAAAAAGTTTCTAAAAGCAACCGGGAGGCTCCATTGCAAGGTAACAGAGGTAACGCCAACTCGCCGGTAAACATGTTTTGGAGCAAAACTGCACAGTTTTGAAATACATTACCTCTTTTATGGCAACTTGTCATATTGCAACGAGGCCAGTTTATGTCTCCACGGAAAAATATAATAAAAATGCATGAGAATGCGACTTGTGATGTCATTTCTCGAGACATTTGAATTCTTACACATTTCAGGTACCTATTTTATGAATGAAGGTTATTAGTATTGTTGACCTTTTAGCAGGAACTCGAGAAATTAAGTCGAGTTTTTGTTTGATTATATACCGTACCATCAGCCTGTGTCTCTCCACTGCTCTCCGATATTCTGCACTTCTCATATAGCCACTACAGGCGACTTTCTTCACGTCGTCAGTTCACCCGGCCTGAGACCGTTGTAGACCTGGTATACCTGAGACCTCGTACGTAATCCCCATTCGGGACTCTTCTCTCCCATCGATTATCAATCCTGCGGCATATACGATCTGTCCATTAACACTTCAGTTTGCTGATTCTTTGAGCTAAAGCAACTTTAGTTCTATAGTTCTACATAGAATTTCTTCGTTCCGAATATCATTCGTAATTATCTATTTTCACATTTCTAACTTTTACCCAACATTCTGTTACATATATAACATTTGATATATTCGCGTTTTTCACGCACATTTATCTATTTAAATGGGTTCTAACGCGAATGTTTACCTTATTGATTTTACTCGACGTTTCGATTGGGTTGCACCAACCATGGTCCACGAGCTGACTGATTCGACCAACCGAAACGTCGAGCTGTTATTAAATATTCTGTTAGCTGCCTGTATTGTGTAACAAAATGGATGTGCTAGTAAATGGTGGTAGTCGAAAGTTCCACGGTTCGCCGTAACTCGTGTTGCAGCGGATCCTCGAGTACACATTAATCAGAGGCAACGAGACAAAGGATATTGCTACATGAAAAAGGACAGTGCTCGAGGTGTTTGGCCCGAGAATAACCGACATTTTTTGTTATTTTCAAAACTTTTTCAGATACAATATTCTTCATATTTGTATTGTGTTCTTTGTATATACTTTATTGTACACTGGCGAATTCTCATTTATAAATATATACTTTTGATTTTGACCCTTTAAAGGGAAGTGTCAAAATCCATGATTCGTACAATTTTTTGGGTTTACGCACAAAAAAAGATCAAAAAGCGACCAAGTACGGTTTGGACCTGTTGGGCCCGGTTGGGAAAATGTTTGTTCGGGTCTGGGTGTGCGTTTCTCTTTGTGTGTGTCTCTGGACCCCGCGACACAGGGAACCGTAGATTGTGACGTTATTTAAAAAAAATACAAACGAAAACAATTGAGGGTCAAAGGTCATAGAACTTGATAGGTTGAATTAACAATGGTTTCTATTAACCAGACAAAGTTAAATTTCATTATTCCAGTCCGTCACTTCGTAACAAAAGATGAATTGTTCACGAATAGCTCTTAATTCGAGAACAATAATAATATGTGAATATGCAGTCGGCGCAGAGGTCGTAGGTACCAAAGTGCGGGCATTATGCTAGCGGATTTCGCACCGTTTATTATTATATCATTAGTATTATTCATAATACTAGTTTATTATATATTTATTATATTACTATATAGTCAAAATCCGACAATAAGATCCCTACGCTCAGATAACATCGCATATGAGCATGATCTAAGTACGTATATTACAGGTGACTTAAGGACTATAGTCGCTCAGCACTTCTGCGGCTTTGTTATTCCTTAGTCGTATTTTATAACACCCACAATTAGAATTATTTATAATCCGTGCTATTATAAAACCCCGAAACTACACCAGGTACACCACCAAAAGAATCCAAATAATTAAAGACACAATGAATTAATTGAATTCCTCAATCACGGCGAAGTTAGGGATCTACTTAAATTGGTCGGTCTCTTGTCAGTATTGGCAAAACTCTTGTACTCACTGAACTATTGTAAAAATACTGGATTGTTTTCGATATTTTTTTTAATTATATTACTTATGATAGTCTACATCAATCGTAAATCATTATAATATCTTCAACGCGCTACTGTGTTAATGACATCAATATTGCAGTGATACTATATACAGCCGAGCATTGATTGATGCCAAAAGTAACTTTGCTAATCATTTTTTTGTCAAAATACCAAAGGTATTTTAGGGGGAAAGTGCACACCGCAATCCAACAGCCGCTGGGCGCGCTTGACTGGCCACGTTACCCCTCCCATCAGGTGGACTCTATGCTCGTCTGCCGCCTTCGTCCATTAAAAAAAAAGTAACTTGTCAAATGATTTTTTAAGTTCAATTTATGGCAAACGTACTTGTACTTATATCAGCCTATAACGTCCCACTGCAGGGCACAAATTTCCCCTAGTAAATCGCTGGGAGTTTCGGGCCGTAATCCACCACGCGGACTCAGTGTGGATTGGTGGATCACATACTCCAATTTTTTTTTATTTTTGGAGCATACGAAATTCCTCACGATGTTTTCCCTCATCGCCGAGTTAGAGACAATTAAAAAAAATGGCAAACGTATAATTCGTTAAATAACTACTACTGTTCTATCTGATATTTTTCTGAGATTCGTCCCTGACTTAATACTAAAAGAAAAAGCCAGTTTATACTAATACTAAAATACCAGTTAATACTAAAAGAAAATAGTCAGTTTTGTCGCGATCATTGGGGCGGTACCCTAACCCTCCCGGTCATGTGCTAACTTGTTTCAACCGCCCGAAACGAGGTGTTAAACGCCGCGCCCGGGGCACCAGGTAAATTCAGATAAAACCGAACACGAAAACATTATAAATACATATATCAAGGTTACTCCCCTAATTTAAGAACTATACTTTTAGAGGGACTGTCACCGACCTAAAATTATTCCAAAAAAATCCAGAATCTTGGTATCAGCTATGTATCGTAACTATCGAAAGATGTACCGAGACTTCGTCCCTCGAAGGACCATAAAACATCAGGCCGATCACGTTCTTACAGGATAGCACAATGCTGTTAAAGTCAGAATTCGCCGTAATAAAGTTTTATAGCAAAAAGTTTTATCCCACGAAATGAAGATACACGCGAAACCTTTATATCGCGTATCACAAAACAAGATTTAAATGTGTATGTCAAAGATATACAAGACATACCCTAAATTAATTCCTACAGGCGAAGAGAGTGGAGAGATCAAAATGATTACTAGCTCGTTACGCGGACGAAAATCACAGAACTATCCTTTTTACCCACTAGAAAATTTTCAAAACCGAGGAGTATTTCAACAAACAAAATAATCCTGTGTATGCCCATAGCTCCAAGGAAGTCTCCTAATTAGTTAGAAAGGTGCAGCGGGGCACCACCCTGCTTCTGTGACGGTTTAGTGGGGGTTTCATATCATGGAGTGACAAAGCTTCATTTTTGTGAGGAAGGTGTGAAAAATTCAGCCATGATGTATCAAGATACCATCTTAGAAGACGTTGTGAAATCTCTCAACAACACACTTTCCCGAAACACATTCTGGAGTTACCAGCAAGTCTCTGCACCAGGTCACAAGGCGCGGACTAATCAAGCCTGGCTGGAGACCAATGTACAGGACTTCATTAAGGTATCAGACTGGTCTTTGTCTAGCCCGGATCTCAAATGCTCTGGACTACAAATTGTGGTCAGTGTTGGAGGAGATGGCCTGCTCTAAAAGCAATAACAGCGGAGAAGGAGGAAGCAGTGGCTAAGTTCCCTATGGATACGGTGCGTAAAGCCATAGACGCGCGGCCTGAGCGACTAAAGACCTGCATAAAGGTCAAATGTTGTCATTTTGAATAAAAGATTATTCTAATCTTTTACTTAATTATTAATTCATGTATTCACACTAATTTCTTTTACATTATATTTATTTTTACAAAATTACAAGTGTGTTTATTTGTAACAGAATATATCGCCAGACTAGGTATAAGTAATAATTTATTAACTAAGGCAATCGGTTTTATAAAACTTATAATTATGTAAACAAAATAAACAAAAAGGGAATTACATGAATTAATTAATCCCCGCTTTTACGGCAGGTGACGTTCTATAGATGGGCGACGTAAAACGAAACAAACATACTGTACAAAAGCAAATAGTTTCTCAGACAGGAAAGAGATAATGGAAAATCAATGGACAAAATAATGCATACTGTACCATAAACATTAGTGGCAATTATGATTTTTTTATATAAAAGGTACTCTGAGGTCTTACATAGTTTCTTAATTTTATTTTCATGAATCACGAGACGTTAGTAAGTGGAATGGTATCAAAATATTGTGTGACGTATAACGAAACGCCGTAAAAAGGAGGATTGTCTGTATATTAAAATAAATATTTATAATTACATTACTTAACACGAATATGTATACTACCTGCGTTATAACCATAGTTACAACTCTCTTTCTCAAGGTTATATGGAAGAATATGCTATAAAGTAATAAGACCGTCTGGTTGTATTCTTATAATAACATGCCTCTTACTTTGTCATAATGTAACATACAACAAAGAATTTTATCTATCTAGTGGCTCATTTACACGAGGAGAGTTACTCGAACGAGAATTTCTCGAACATCGTCCAAAAGCTAGTATAAACAACAGGTATCATCATCTGATCACTGTTACCCCTGTTATCATCGAGATTTTATTATCATGGAACAGTTGCAGGCGGTAATTGTATGTAATTTGATCGCATACGAGAATCACATACAATATTCTCGCCCGAACCGTTCGAGAAACTATTCTTGTGTAAGCGAGACTTAAGTCTATAGTCTTAAGCTTAAACTCCATAAGAGCATGGTCGACAATTTTACCAAATGTTTTTTTCTTCAATTCACACGTCATTAGTACAATAGATACAGTAGACAGAATCATTGTAAATTGTTGACTCATGTTCCCCAATTTTCTCAGATCCCCTGCTACATTCATTTCTATATTATTGCAGTCGCCATTTTAAAAATTCAACAGCTTTTTATTTCTGTTCCCGCCACAATTAATTAAAGTGAGGTGATGAAGCAAGAACTGCATTTTCATTCGACTATTCCTCTTCGTCAGCGGATAACAAGGCTTGATATTTTATTCGGTTTATTTCCTGTCCTCAACCTGGACTCTATCGGTGTTTTTAGGTTATTTAGCTGTGTAAAGATGTATTTTGATTAGGATGTTTACACAGAGACGTACTACTCTATTCGAGACGAGTCCCCTAAGCCAGTACCGGGGGATGTGTACCGAGTACCGGGAAATGGCTGGATTAGTAGAGCAGAAGACCATGTCCTTGAGAGATGCCTTTACCCAGCATTGGAAAGACATAGCCTAATTGTATGGCACACATATTTCTAATACTCTCTTTTCTCACTCTTGTTGTTGTTAATAAAATAATGTTTCTTTGTCGTTCATGTATTTTTTTTTCTCACAAGTTTAAAATGGTAGAATGTAATCCACTATATCTGAAGTAGAATGATCAATCTAACGGGATGCGTGGACGGCGGAATGGAAGGAGCTAAGGCTGTCACACACTCGGGCTAGAACTTTAATATCGAGTTCAACGGGCCAATTTCGGACACTATTATTCACTGATATAAACTCTCATATAAAAGTAAATATAGCTATTTTCCGTAAGTTTTAGAAAAATAATGCTTAAACATAAATTGTAGCGTTTGATGAGCCCTATCCAACAACCATATAGTTACTATTTTTTAAGTTTACTTAATTCGTAAATACTCAATCGATTTGGTTAAAGTACAAAATTAATCGAGATATTGAATCGATTGAACTAAATTTTTTTTTGCCAAATTTCATTTTAATCATTTCCAAAATAGGGTGTATTTTGGAAATGATTAAAATGAACACCCGTACAATACACCCGTCAACTTTCGTAGTTTGTGAATGACAAATTCTTACTTGACGAAAGTTCAATGAGCCATAGAACTAATCAAACCCTATATCTTTTGTCCGAAACATATTTTTCTAAAGGGTAAAAAAAACTCCAGCTTCTTTCCATCTAGCGAGTGCCATCTATGTTTTTTTATATATTCAAATTATACACATGTCCTTGCGCCAACCCTAGAAACAGGGTGGGAGGAGTACAAGGCATAAAACTTGGAAAATCGCCGGCATCCGATCCGTGTAGCTACTGTCAATAATTGATAATGGATGACGTCATTATGTCAGCTCGTGATTGATTGGTTGTTCCGTTGCGTACACCCCTCGGCCCCGCCGACCCCCTCTCTCGCCCCATCCTCAAGTTTATTTCCCATCGTGTGGCGATTTAAAAAATTGACAAGGTTTTATCCGCGAAGAGAATTAATCTTGCTTCTATCATCTTGAAGGAGGTATAGTCGACTTCACAAAAGGATTTTAAGTAGAGCAATTAGCTTCATTGTGAATGAGTCAATAGAGTGAGAATTTACCAGTACCGTTTCGGAAAATGTGTTTAGTGAAACTTTATTCATTTTTATGAATGTTTTATTCCTTCTTATTATTGTTTTTTTTTTTTTGTAGAAAGAAGGCGACAGACGAACAGACAGTTCCCCCGGTAGTAAGTGGATACTGTCATGCCAACATTAGTCCAGAATGACAAACTATGGCACGTTCCCGGATGAGCTGCCTACCTTGATGCTTATATGCTATATGCATACCTATATGCTTGATGTAGGAATGAATTTGGAAGAAGGGTTGGCAATGAGCAAGAGCTCAGAGATATGTAGAACTACCGAAACACGTACAGTGGAGAATAGGATAACATGGGAAATGCAGGAAATGGGAAATTTCAAGGTAATCTTCTGTGAGAAAAGCTAAAATATAATTACCTAAAATATCATTTTTACTTATTGATTCAATCTGGACACAATTTGGGCGGTGGGTATTAATACAACAACTAATATTGGTATTAATTGGTTGGTATTAATACATTTATTTTCATTTATTAGTTAATTTTATCGAGGTCATTGGTTTTCTCCTAGATGGCACTGCGGTGAATCGGTAAAAATTTTTTGCACTGTTGTCGGTTAATCAGTGTAGAACTTGTAGATTCCATGTACTTCGTATCAGCCTATGACGTCCCACTGCAGATCATTGGCCTTCCCTAATAAACCACTGGCTGGGTTAGGGCAATAATCCACCACGCGCGCCCATTGTGTATAGGTGGACACCAGATATATTATTTTGCATGTGGATGTTCTAGAGCATGTGGGTTTCCTCACGGCGTTTTCCCCCACCGCCGAGCAAGTGACAATTTTTAAAAATTCTTCTTCCGAAATCTTTCATTATAATAATGTCTTCTTTTTTACCAAGTTATTTTTGGACTATAAGATCACTCCTATAATGTCCTGCAGTTGTTTATAGTATACCGTTATTCATTGTCTGAAAACGATTAAGGTTCTTTTTTAAACGAGGGTGAGCAAGGAAACTGTGTTTTTATAACTCATATAATATTAGAAAATAATTTTAATGTAGATTACACAAAAAGTATTTATACAATTAAAAATAAACCATACGGCAAATAAAATACTAGCACCGTTGTCTTTATAATAATGTGACTAAATTCCAAATTATAATAAAAAAAACTAAATTTGAACTGAATGAATAAATATTATTATTGTTCTGAAAATCTTTTGTGTACCTGTGTAGTTGGGGGGAATTTAACAAAATTGCTTTTTTATTGCGAGCTGTATTGTAGGTAAATTTCGTTGTTTATTAAAAAAACATGCACAATTCACCAGCGAGAACGGCCCAAGTCGTGGCGTTGCTGTAATCTGGACTCGGTTTCAGTTAAGTCATTCTACTGTCCAGCGTTTCTTGTACGTTTGCCGTCCATAATCTGGCAGTCGCCTGGTCAGTAGAGCGACCGTTTCATCGCTTAAGCCTCACTCAGGTATCGTCGCTCATGCAGTCCAAATCCAACAGCCATGCCTAGAGATGCAAGCCGTAATTGTGAGTCTAAAGTTAGACGTAGACTTGATGAGCATGATCTACAACCAGCCCTTTCAGTATCCACTGCTGAAATTGGACCTCCTCATGCACAGGGATGTGGGATGTGCACAGGGATTAAAAGCCACGCTGGTGAATCCACTTTTATAGAAGCTCAGCGCTCGTGGTAGCGGCTTTATTATGCCTTAATCACCATGGGAAGAAATGGAGTAGTGCTATTTCATTGCCGGCCGACATCACACGGCACACCGACAATGAGATTAAAAAGATTATAAAGTTAACTCTCATCCTTCAATACCCAACAATAAGTACACGAAATTATTCAGGAGTAAACTACAAATTGTCTCTGCTCAAACCTAATAGCATGATCTAAAGCCTCGCAAACAAACAGATGGACCGAAACTTTCACGTACTCTTCTTGATCGCACCTTCAATTTGCACGCGAGAGCTCAAATCAATCTCACAATCATTGCAGCAAATTCCTGTTTCCTATGCTGTATGTAAATGATGGAAGGGAGAATTTGCATTGAAGGCCGGGAGAACGCTTTGCAAAGTGTTGTATCAAAGAAAAAGTATATCTACTATGGTGATGGCTCGTGGACAGTTGAGGAGGCAATAGCTAGAACCGAAAAACGGACCTTGAATGCGTGAAGGTATCGGGTCTATCTGCACTAAAATGTATTGAGCCTCACGTGGTACCGTAAGGCTGCGATCCAACCAAGAGAGCGATGAATTATTCTCTCGTCCAAGACATACATATTCCACACGACAATGATTGAAATACAGATATAGAAATAATAAATTAACGGTCTCATTGCAAGCGAGGATTCTCGCTCTTGTTTTATCGCCCGCCGATAAGAGATCCAAAAGAGCTCGTTCGGTAACGCTCGCCTACAATGTGACTGTCAAATTCAATTAGTGTGTAGGGATGGAGGGGTCAAACTGAGTTAATTTCACCTCGTCGCTGGCGCTGGCTGCATTCGTTCCTCGCGCAGCAACATAAAAAATACGTCGTACAGTTAGCTTCACTCGTTTATAGTTGGATTACCCGCCCATCGTGTCTTGTTCTCGGTCGGACCGCAGTCTAAGTTGATTACCTTGGAGACGTATTAATTTTTATAGACAATAATAATGACAGAGCACACACTCCAGGGATGGTACGCCAGTATCTAAACGAAGTCAGTGAATGAATCCCATAGCGAATGAAGTCAGTGAATGAAAAGGAGGATTCTTAACCAGAAATCCTGCAATCGCTCGAGGAATTGAAAGCCGCAATCCAAGAGGAGTGGAAGACTATTCCTTGTAATTGTGACCCTCCTGCACTCCATGAATCGCCGCGTGGAAACTGTCATTACAGTCGGGTTTGGTTAATTTTCCTTTACCTTTTCCATATATTTCATATTCCTAACTCATGGAAATTTTGACATTTGCATATAACAGGATTTATTTAAAAAATATAACTAATTTGAAATTGCGGCAATTATTGAAAATTACAAACTACAGATTTTGTAATGGCATAATTATTTAATAATTCGTATTTGTATGGATGTGTATTTTTCGTGTAATCGTCACACAGTGCAACTGGTGCGGTGGTCCATATAATAAAAAATAATAATAATAATAATTAAAACATTTTTAATGAAATAAGTATTTAAAAAACACACCAATCGTCATATCCGAAGGTCTTCATCATAAATCAGAGTTTTCCAAACTTAGCGAAGATATTTTCCTTAAGAGATATTTTTTTAGGAAGTCAAGTGCGAATGTCATGTTTTTCACATAATTTTTCATGTAATTAAAACCGGCGAGCCGTCGACCCGCCTATCAATCATCCGACCGTTTAACTTTCAAAAACGTCTTTAGAGGCAAAGGAATTCACTTCATTGTATCCAATAGACGTGGGTGGCAAAAACAGAGAGGGATTTAAATTATACAACGTAATAACTCTTCCGAAATACACATTCTAACCCTTCTGTAGAAAGAAGGTGACAGACCACCTGGTGGTAATTGGATACTATGTCGATAAAAGTGGAACACATTGCAACACTAGTCTTCTCTGTGTACCTACCCACTTACTAACCTGCCTACCTACTTACAGCCTTCCTTTATTACCTACGTCACTTCCAACGGCCATCACCACATACAATAATAATTCATCTTCATAATAATTCATTTGAATTTTGAGAAATGGCTACATAATTCCGTACATAATAAGGCAGCAATTCATTCAAAATTATTCATTGAGCAATAACTAAAGAATCTCCGGAGCGAATCGGGGCATTTGTCGAAAAAACTACCCCATACATATGCAGCATACGGTCATACATAATATAAAAGAAGAACAGTATAGCATCATTACACAAAGTTTTGAAATCAATTTTCAGCACACTTACGCCTGCGATTGCGATGCGCCTGCGGATGCATGTCACCAAATTACCTTGATTGAACTAATCGTTTTCATCTACTGCACAGTTAGTCCAACTACCACTATTGCTAGTTTTAATCCAAACGGACTTCATAAATTACCTTGATTGAACTAATCGTTATCGTCTACTGCCCAGTTACTCCAACTACCCACCCCTATTGCTAGTTTTAATTCAAACGGACTTCATAAATTACCTTGATTGAACTAATCGTTTTCATCTACTGCACAGTTACTCCAACTACCCCTATAGCTAGTTTTAATCCAAACGGACTTCATAAATTACCTTGATTGAACTAATCGTTTTCGTCTACTACACAGTTACTCCAACTACCCACCCCTATTGCTAGTTTAAGTCCAAAAGGACTTCATAAATTACCTTGATTGAACTAATCGTTTTCGTCTACTGCACAGTTACTCCAACTACCCCTATTGCTAGTTTAAGTCCAAAAGGACTTCATAAATTACTTTGATTGAACTAATCGTTTTCGTCTACTGCACAGTTACTCCAACTACCCCTATTGCTAGTTTAAGTCCAAAAGGACTTCATAAATTACCTTGATTGAACTAATCGTTTTCGTCTACTGCACAGTTACTCCAACTACCTTTATTGCTAGTTTAAGTCCAAAAGGACTTCATAAATTACCTTGATTGAACTAATCGTTTTCGTCTACTGCACAGTTACTCCAACTACCCCTATTGCTAGTTTAAGTCCAAAAGGACTTCATAAATTACCTTGATTGAACTAATCGTTTTCGTCTACTGCACAGTTACTCCAACTACCCCTATTGCTAGTTTAAGTCCAAAAGGACTTCGTAAATTACCTTGATTGAACTAATCGTTTTCGTCTACTGCACAGTTACTTCAACTACCCCTATTGCTAGTTTTAATCCAAAGGGACTTCATAGTTGTAACCGAACCGCTAATTAATTTATTTCTTTGATTAATAATAGCTACCAAAATACAGTATTTGTCTTTTTATGGACCGTTTTCTGGTTTAAAAAATATGTATTTCTCATAATAATTAAGAGTATATTCATTGACATGGGGAAAGAAAGTGTTATATAAATGTAATTTTATGTCAGACACCCTGTAAGAACACATACGAGTATATTCTATACACCTTATAATCTGAAATCACTCGAGTTTTTATATTAAGTAATAGAGCATTATTATTAAGTAACAGGATTGACTTATTTTCTGACCCCTAAATTCAAAAAGATTCTTTTAAATTTCAAGTAATTACTTTTTTATTTTTTGGTTTTATAGATATTATATTATACTTTTTACTTTTTTACTGTTGTTTTTGTTTTTATTTATTTATAAAAGTAACTATTTATTTAGCTTAATATTTTCTTAGGTTTTCGCGATTACTATACATAGCAATTAAACAACTTTGAACGGTTTAAATCGCGTATATTTAACATTATTTATATCCCGACGTTTCGAACACTTTGCAGTGTACGTAAATATACGCGATTTAAACCGTTCAAAGTTGTTTAATTGCTATGTATTTATTTAGCTTTTAGATCTGTATCTGTGTGTTCATCGCCAATAATTGAGGTGACACTTACGAGTAGCTGTATATCCCTAGAATTGTAACTTTTATTTTATCGTATATCTATATGGTATATAAATACATACAAACTTAAAATTGAATTAAAAATTACCTTCTTACTAATTGTATGAGTGCGCGCTTAGTGGGTTAGATATTATTCGTAATTATATTCGCAAATAGTCATTTTTTGCTATTCGAAACATGCTTAGTACAAATAGAAAGCCCCAGATCGCTTATTAAAATAACATTCATTATCATCATAATAATTCGAATTATGTCAGTCACCATTTAACAATTCAAGTGATATTAAAACATATCTATATATGTTTAGTTTAAGTCCTGTGAAAAACTTATTACCCAACATATTAATCATACAAAATATTTCTATAAAAAATCTTTACCGCCACAAATCAATCACATTTTTATTGAGTGACAACCCTATTCATGAATTACGCTGAAATCACTTACTAGTAGTTTTCTCTACTGTGTCACGGTCAACAAAGAATCAATCTATCAGTGTCCGGCCTCCTTTGTACTCAGCTCTGATTTACTGCCCAGCCCCGGGCCGTCGCAGCGTGATGTTGTGAAACCTGCGTGTCCAACTTGTCTGGGTTTGGGTTAAAAAAATAACACTCACCGGCTTTCGTTTCGCTAAAGCTAGACTCCATTAGACTGCCGCATTATTGTAAAAAATCCTGAAACAAGAAATATTTTTTATTGTAGTTTTGTACTGTGTTTCCTTTCATGTGTGTATGAAAGGAAAGCCCTTAGCCTTCGTTTCTTAAAATCTTAAAAAATCAAATCGGTCAAATGAGAAATATCTAGGCCCTGTTAATACTGGATCATTTTGTTTTACATTTTTCCAAACTTGATATTCTCTCCAAAAAAGAAAAGTTTTTTCTAAATGAAGTCTCGGGCTTTGTTTAGGTTTTGCATTTTTTGTCTTTGACTAATGACACCGCCCGCTTGCCTTTTTTGTTTCTCAACAATCTTAGGAGGGAGAGGATGCAAGCTGCAATCCAACAGCCGCTGGGCGCACTCCACCGTCCTCATTACCACTTTCTCACAACAGACTACCTTGAAATGTACTGCATTTCCCACTTTATCTTATTCCTCAATGTACGTGTACGTGTTTCGATAGTGAGTGAGATATGCCAGAGCCCATTCCCATCCCATCCTATCCCTCCCCATTTGTGGTTGTGTGAGGGGGTAGTGTGGCCAGTCGAGTGCGCCCAACGGCAGTGGCGTGCACTCTCCTCCTTGTAAACAAATTTCAATGAAAAAACATTAGGATAAACAAACAGGTTATTTTTATCTCTCTAATAGCCAGGCTATGTCTCTGCGGTGTCCATTTTGCCGTGCCTGGGCGCTTCTCACCAACTCGAGATCCCACGGTACGCTCCCAAAGCAACGCCCTAAGCCGAGGTCCGTTTCTTCCGCCTATCTACCGGCTACCGGCGATCTACCGGGAGCCTGTAGGCTCGTTACTGCACACAATCTTTGCTCCTAGCTGAGAGCCTTCTGCGCTCGCTCTAAACCATACATGTCCGGTGACTCTTCAAAATCCATAGGACTACAAGAATTTAGCCATTCGGAAAAAAAAGACCGCTCTGCCAGCGTGGCATTTTAAGGCTATATTTCCCTCATACACGAGACAATGTGCGTGAGATAGCCCGTGTCCAACAATGAACGATAAAGGGCTGCAATTAATTTTATTTTTTTTATAGACTGGTGGGCGGACAAGCAAGCGGTCCCACGTGATGGTAAGTGTTGTAATTTCATCATTGTTCCATCTGTTCGCAATGTGTTCCACGCTACGTTGTAATAATTACTAGAAATTGTTAACAATTGCATTTCGTTTCGAACGAATAAACGTTTCAATCATTCAAAATACTCTCGTTGCAAAATCTTCAAAATTCCGGAATTGAACTTAGAACCTTCAGTCTCGAATCCGCCGAATAAAATGGGTTTCATCGAACTTTTCAATTAAAGATCGTATTTCGAGGAACCCTGACTTGTGCTACGAAAATGAATTTGCCAAGAACATATCGCGTTTCTATCAGAAAATCAATATCTATCTATCTATCTATATCACAATGGGGGATGAAATATTGGCCTTTATTGTTTTTTTCATTCAATGCCTGCGCTTTCTAGGGGTCCGTAGAAAATAGACGACTTTATAATTATATCGAGTTCATCTGTCTGTCAATCATGTCTTGATGGCTTGTGCAAAGGTACTTATGGCTTGATATCATGATTTCAAAATTTTTGACTCTTTCTAACGTTAATATAAAAATTCCTTGTATCCAGTACAAAGGCGTATTTTGACGTAAGTGAGTAACATTTTAAATAATGAACGTGAATTTTTCCAGCACATATTTAATTTTTTACTTCCAATTGCTACCACAGACAAATACAGGGCTGAATTTTGATTATTGAATTATTGAATTTGATTATTGAAAATCCTTAAATTATATTTTACTATTACTTATATTTAATTACATATCATTTCAGTATATTTCTAAACTTAAAATAATTGTAGAAGTATCAATAAAATATCTGAAACCGATTGCTCAGAATTCTTTCCTATTTCTTTCTCTTCTTTCTTCTTTATCAGCTTTTGTTTATCCACTGCTGAATAAACACAGGGTATCCATCTGGATTGTCCCATTTTTTTATAGAACAGATGGCAGAGGAGCGGGCGGACAACATGGTGGTAAATGGTCACCGCCGCCGCCCATAGACACCTGCAACATCAGGAGGCTTTTGGGGGGTGCGCTATAGACACCTGCAACATCAGGAGGCTTTTGGGGGGTGCGCTACCCTTGCAGACTCCTGTTCGCAGCTCTCTTGAAGAGCCACATATCGTAGCATTACGGAAAATTCTTAGCTGGCAGTTCAAGCCATAACCTTCGGGTTCGCGGTATGAAATGTCTTGATGACCGCACTATACGCAGCGACTCTTTGTCAAAAAGTGTATGAACTGCATGACGATGACGAGCGGTGCGATGGTAAAAGCCGAAGTTGACATCAAATTGAAAAGCTCTGTAAAACCCTATTATATATATGGTAGAAAACGCAGGTTGACGCATATCTCTTAGAATGCTGAGCAATTCTAAACCGCCTGTGAGAGTGGGATCGTCAACAATTCGAACAGCACGTCGTTGGACGAAGTTAAAAGAGTCCAGCTGATATTTCGGTGCACCGCCTCAGAGGAGTCAGCAGTACTCCATTTGGTGTCTAACTTGATTTTGTCGTCTGAAAAATGAGCACCCGACATATTGTGTGCAATATTTATTTTGCTGCATTTTTATAGATTTAGGTAAATTATAATTACTTGATACTAGTCTATAACGTCACATTCGGGCCATAATACCCTCAGACGGGCCCAGTGTGGATTAGTTGATAAATCCAGTTTATGACCCAAATTTATTTTATTGTCGCATATGATGATTTTTTCACCACATTTTCTTTAACTGCTAACCTTATCGTGATATTTTTTTTCTTATTCTATTCAAAAAGCATTGCACTTGTTATTCTGCTGCTAAGTAGAACAAATTCAGAATGGCTTCAAAAGAACGGACTGGAAACGCTTCAGGTCTATATTGCTTGATTTCTAAATTGGATATAATTATGCAGAACAAGTCCAAGCGTAAATTTGAGAATTTTTTTTTTGCGCCAATCGACTCAATTGAGCATAATATTTACATAAGCTTTGCGTAATCTTTAGTTTTACAAAGATTTTTGAATTTTTACTTATATTTTAGTAGTAATAATCTAGTACAAACACAAATACAAAATCTTTCTTGTAAAAGTTCATTTTGCCGCTTGAATCAGTTACGCGGATGTCTGTCGCCCATAGACATCCGCGATACATGCCAACATTAGTCCAAAATGACAAATGTTGGCACGCCCCCGGATGTGCTGCCTACCTTTGGAGATATAGGAATGGATTTGGAGAAAGGGTTGGGAAAATGGGGAGAAATAGGATAGGAACGGGCTCTGGCACATCTCAGTCACTACCGAAACACGTACGTACATTAGGGAAATAAGATAAAGTAGGAAATGCAGTACATTTTAAGGTGTCTTCTGTGAGAGAGGGGTAACGTGGCCAGTCGAGCGCCCAGCAGCTGTTGGATTGCAGCGTGCACTCTCCCTCTATTATATAGGTATCCAATTGTGGTTACCCCATATACCCTATCTCTAAGGCTTGCTCTGTAGTATAGACGGTATAATTACTTACGTTAGTAACTATATCGTTTTCTTTCGTACAAAGCTGATCTATCATTCCGTGTTGTCAGAAAGCAATACAAAATTTAAAAACCTACCGTTAGAGCACAATGGTACAAGTCGTAAAACTAAATATTTACGTTCAGTAAAACGGCAGTGAAACAAAATTTTACTGTCGTTAGCTTACTACTTCTATTAACCGCATCGTAAATGTGCCCGTGTTGCTGTTATATGGGATAAAACCGGTTTGGCGCCGACAGTTATAACATTTGACTTTTTTTATATAATCGGAGTGTTTTTTCAAGCGATAAAATCGTTGTAGTTTAATCAATTTATAACGTCCCTCTTTAATGCCCTGAGCGTTGTGTTCATATACACCACGTCGATCCAATACTGATTGGTGGATATTTTATGTTCACCACGATCAATTAGCCCAGTTGGTAGTGCCCCTGCCTGTTATGCAATTGGTCCCAGATACGATTTCCGGTAGGACAATTTGTGTAAAGGCAAGTGGTCGTTCGGGTCTGGGTGTTGCAAGAGTTGTATTCATCTTTGTATGTGTCTCTTGACCCACGATGCGGGGAAACCTAGTGTGGGGTTATTTATTATTATGAAGACATTATTTCTTTATTGGACCATCTACCTCGTCTACAGACTGTTCCTAACCACCCAAAGGTAACTTGGAATTTAGTGACAAGGCCGCCAATCGTACTTCTAATTATCTACTTGTATTTTGTGTTTCTCTTCTATATGTTTTGGTGTAGAATAAAGTATATCTATCCATCTATTTATGTCCTCTTTGGTGCAATAAATGAGGCCGATTCACCGTTCACGTTTGCGGGCAGACGAAATGCCAATCAAAGTGACATTTGCAAATGCCAGCACCAATAAACGTATAACGCACCCACAAAATATCCATTTTAATATACCGAAATTGTGAATATTAATTAATTGGTTCTCATTTGTATTCGCCCGTTCAGAAAAATATGTTTGTGCTTTTCAAGGCCGTCTACCTTCTACAGTTTGGCAATCGAAACGAAACAATTAAATATATTATTCATCATCTTTGAAATAGCGATGATTTTGAATGCTTTTGTTTTTGTCGTCTGAAATTGTCTTTTTTAGCGATGAACCAAAATAGCTAGACATTTTCAGGGGGGTCAAATTACCTCCCTCCTGTCAATGCAGTCTATCAGAAATACGTATTTTGATAACTTGGCTATTTGAAAAGTTTCCGGCCTTTTTAAGAAAAACATATATTTCGAAGCAAAACAAAATTTATTTCTCGACGTAGTCTCCCTGCAACTCGATACATTTGGTCCAACGTTTCTCCCATCCTTTTAAACCGTCAGAAAAAAAATTATTGTCTAAAACTGAATAATACTGGTTTACAGCGTTTTCTACCTCAGCATTTGACTTATATTTTTCCCCCCAAAATATTTTTTCAAATTAGGAAACAGGTGCAAAGTCGCTGGCATCCAGATCTGACGAATAGGGTGGGTGCGGAAGCAATTCAAACTTCAATTTGTTCAATTTTATCATTGCGACCATGCACGTGTGAACCTGAGCGTTATCCTGGTGAAACAGGATTTTTTTTCTTGGCCAAATGCAGACGTCAACGCCATCTATCGGACGACGAAAGAAATTTTTTTCTACACTTATCTTATGTCAATGAGGCCGGAAACTTTTCAAATGGCCTAGGTAGTTTATCTTTTATACGAAAACTGCAATACCTACTCTTAAAATAATAAGTATATATATTACGATTTACGCAGCGTATCGTATCGTCGACTAATAGAAAATGCCTTAAGGCATTAAGTCCATTAAGTCCACCTCTGTACAATATAGCGATAACGAGTAAACAATAAATATATAACAGAGCCGTGTCCTATGTACGACATATCTTTTTTTTTTAAATTCACTGCAGTATTAATAAAGTTCAATTGATACAGAGCCAGAAACACCAATTTTTGGATTATTTGTCTGTTTGTCACTAATATACACTAATATAATAAGACCTATACACATTTTTATATTTAACTTTAATAAATTAGATAATACTGAAATACTTCATATACCACATACCACAAAACAGAAGCCGTGGGGCGTACAGAACCTCAAAATGAATGAACTCGTCAAATCGCAACGGCCAGCGCGGCGTTTAAAGGCTTTTAAAGGCCCTCGTAACTACAAAAGGAAGCCTGTTCTCGGCAGTGGCACTTTAATCTGATACTGATTTGATTTTTATTAGATACTGGGTCCACCTGGCCGAAAGGCGTCTCACTTCCCGGTACGTGGCTTCCATTCGAGGACCCGTCTACCTCAGCGGTTGTTAGTCCTGCGGCAAACATGCCCTGTCCATTGCCACTCTCTGCGTGTTCTACCGCCTGTACAATGGGGAATGCTCTGAATAATTGTTTAATATAATTCCCACCTCGGGTTTCTACAATCGCACCTCCCGTCACAGAAGTGCGGTCCATCCGCATTTCCTAGGTACGGAGGTGTCGCGTACTGTTCGGTCCAAAAAAATATTTTATATCGCGAACCCGTAGGCTGTGGAACGAACTGCCTCAGGAGGTCTTCCCATTAAGCTACGACATGGGGTTCTTCAAGAAAGCTGTGAATAGGATTTTGCAAGGTCGGCGGCGCTCCCGCATACCCCCTGGTGTTGCAGGTGTCCATGGGCGGCGGTAACACTTACCATCACGTGGGACCGTTTGCTCGTCCGCCCTCTTCTCTATAAAAAAATAAAATAAAATCCTGAAGCATGCTGCTACTACGAGCTACATCGGTGACTTTAGATCTTTGGCGAATATCTTTGTTACGGATCTTATTTCGCAAAGAAACTCAGAACATAGCTCTGTCCATAGCTCGCTGAGGGACTTTGAACTTATAGTCTGGGACGCCCATCGGCCAGGTGAACTGACATACCATACTATCAGCCTGAGTCTTTCCATTGCTGAGTATAGGCCTCTCCCAAGAATTGTCACCAAACACGGTGTTTAGTTCTTCACATTCAGCCACTACTGGCGGAGCCTCGAAAGAAGTCCTATATCCAATAGTGCACAGACATAGGCTGATGTTATGGTATGGTATACTTATTAAGAAATATTGATATATTAAGCATATATATATATATATATATATATATATAATGTACGAAGACGGCAGACGAGCATACTCGTACAGTCCACCTGATGGTAAGCGGATACTGTCGCCCATAGACATCCGCGATACATGCCAACATTAGACCAAAATGACAAATGTTGGCAACCACCCCCTTCCCCCCACCCCGGATGCGCTGCCTACCTTTGGAGATATAGGAATGGATTTGGAGAAGGGGTTGGGAAAATGGGGAGAAATAGGATAGGAACGGGCTCTGGCATATCTCAGTCACTACCGAAACACGTACGTACATTAGGGAAATAAGATAACGTGGGAAATTCAGTACTTTTTAAGGTGTCTTTTGTGAGAGAGGGGTAACGTGGCCAGTCGAGCGCCCAGCAGCTGTTGGATTGTAGCGTGCACTCTCCCTCTATTATATAGGTATACAAAATTCTTTGTCTTTCCTCTATGATTTCGTAACTGTAATATATAATTATGTCGCTTCCTCGTGTCTATATTTAATTGGAATAAGAATTGCATTGATTGGTGGACTGTTCAATGTTAGTGCTAGGTCTTATTAACTATGGTTAGAAGCATAACTGTCTTCTCTGATCAGGCATACAATATACAATAAAAAAAAACTATAAACATTTTAATATCTCACTATAAATTATTAATCTAGAAATACTATCGTAAGATAACCATAACATAATTATAATTTTAACCTTCCATTTTTCAAATTGATAAATGATTTCATTAAATTTTGACTGTTACAAAAAAAAAACTTACCCCAATTTTAATGAGCCGGTCCAATGATCCATCGTTTTAAATGATGTTTAAATTTAATCATAGGAAGGTCTTTAATATAATATCCTAGTAAATAATGTCTCTCAGAAGAAGAATCCTTTATTTATAATGAAAATATAAATCTCTACGTGCCATGCTAACCTTAAAAGAAATACAATTCTGCAGAAAACATACACTATAATTCGCCATTTCTTCTATACTAATATTAAAATTTGGAAAACTTAATACATGTACAAATAGCTATATAGATGAATACATAATGAATGAATATAATGAATGGATAATGAATGAATATAATGAATGATAATAATGAATATAATGAATGGATAATGAATGAATTTAATGAATGGATAATGAATCAATATAATGAATGATAATAATGAATGGATAATGGATAATACTATGTATATAATGAATAAACCGTGATATTCGCGTAAGCTTGCCAACCAGTCACAGTGTTCAAACATGGGAATCAAGGCTCAATCACCCCACGGGTCCATAACTAATTGATGCATTATTCCTTCAATTAAGACGCTATACTGTTTCTCATCTGCATTGTGCCCGGATTGTGTAAGATAGCAAACAATAGTTGTCGCAGGCATCTCCAATCTAAAGGCAGTATATTGTTTTCAGGAGCGACTAGCTACTGCCTGATTGATCGTTTCCGGCGCACGAAAGTTACGCGGAGCGACTAAACGAGAGAGACGTGGCATTAATTGTACATTATTAAACTAGGAATTGTAATAATTCAAGGGATGTCTATTCTCACATCACTTTTTTTATGTACGAAGGCGGCAGACGAGCATACAGTCCACCTGATGGTAAATGGATACTGTCGTCCATAGACACCCGCGATACATGCCAACATTAGTCCAAAATGACAAACGTTGGCACGCCTCCGGATACGCTGCCTACCTTTGTAGATATAGGAATGAATTTGGAGAAAGGGTTGGGAAAATGGGGAGGGATAGGATGGGATTGGGCTCTGGCATATGTCACTCACTACCGAAACACGTACGTACACTGAGGAAATGGAATAAATTGGGTAATGTGAGAGGGCGTAAAGTCGAGAAAAGCGCGCCCGCCCAGCGGCTGTAGGATTGCAGCATGTACTCTCCTCTCTTCTCCCCTCTAATTCACTTTTTCTAGTTCGAGAATTTTGGACCCTGGGCCATACCACTGTCCACTTATTTTCTTTTATGTCTACTTTCACCCTTTTAGAGGTTGAATTCCAATAAATCCCTTCTTATCAAGTGTTTATCTCATATAAGGAGGTTACTCTCCTAATTTCATGTTCTAGCTTCAGCTGTTTCGGCTCGATGCTGATGAGTCAGTCAGTCAATTAGAACATTCCTGTTTATATTTAAACAAGCAGTGCCCGCGACTGCGTTCGCATGAACTTTAAAATGATACCCATAGGAACTCTATAGTGGATCTGATTGAAAAGTATCCTAAATGTTAACCCAGCACATGAGCTATAACTATGCCAGATCACTTAAAATCCGTTCATAGGTTCTTGCGTAATGCACGTACAGACAGACAGAGGGACAGACAACGAAAAATCTAAAGAATGGTGTTTTGGATTTTTTTTTTTTTTATAGATTAGTGGGCGGACGAGCAAGCGGTCCCACGTGATGGTAAGTGTTACCGCCGCCCATGGGCACCTGCAACACCAGGGGGTATGCGGGCGCGCCGCCGACCTTGCAAAATCCTATTCACAGCTCTCTTGAAGAACCCCATATCGTAGCTCAATGGAAAGACCTCTTGAGGCAGTTCGTTCCACAGCCTACGGGTTCGCGGTATAAAATAATTTTTGGACCGAACAGTGCGCAACACCTCCGTATCGAGGAAATGCGGATGGACCGCACTTCTGTGACGGGAGGTGCGGTTGTAGAAACCCGAGGTGGGAATTATATTAAACAATTCTTCAGAGCATTCCCCATTGTACAGGCGGTAGAACACACAGAGAGACGAGTGGATTCTGTATCATTCATAGTGTGCCGACTATAAAATAGTACCACGCCATCTCTTCTGTGGGTGTCGTTAAAGGCGACTAAGGGCCCTTAGTCGCCTTTAACGGTTATCCCTTTGCTATCAGAGCCGCTGCCACGAGCGCTGAGGAACTACACCACGGATGAGCTGGCCAACGCGCATGGCCAGCGCGGCATTTTAAGACCATACATCCATGGATACATACTGGAGAGCCATCAGTAGATACTGAAAAGGCTGATTGCCATTACATTGCAATGCATCATTCATAGTAGGTACACTACAATGATTTTCTTATATTCATTCAATGTACAGACACGGCTTTTTTACTAATTTATTATATAGCTATGTATTATATACTAGCGACCCGCCCTCGCTTCGCTTCGGTTTATATTTTTTTTCAATTTCTTTTTTTTCAAAATTTCAATTATAACCTATATTAGACACGGATAATGTAGCTTCCTATTTGTGAAAGAATTTTTGAAATCGGTTCAGTAGTTCCAGAGATTACCCCCAACATACAAAAACACACAATTTTACCTCTTTATATATTACATTCTTTATAATTTTATTATTATCTATAGATATACAATATATGTATATATGCCTATGTCCAGCAGTGGACGTCTAAAGGCTGAGATGATGATGATGATGTATATATATCACAGTCACAATCCTGTTACAGTAGTAATGTTAACATCGCATAGCATCAACAAAACTCAATAACGAAGTTCTAATTTGACCGGTACACACGGTCCCAAATGTCCCGACATGCGCCATACAACATACAATTTCCAATCGAGACAACCCACAAACCACAAAGGTGACTAAACTTACAACGTAACTCACATTTACAATGATATATCTGTATCTATGCCATTGCATAACCATGCCATGTAACTATGCCATCACTGACATAACGCAAGATAGTCCAGTCGTACAATAACACCTCAATTTATCGCAAGAAATGCAGAAGACTATTCACAGAAGACAATCTTGAAATGTACTACATTCGATAGTGTTTCGATAGTGAGTGAGATATGCCAGTGCTCATTCGCACCTCATCCCATCCTATCCTATCCCTACCCATTTCCCCAACCCTCCCTCCAAATCCATTCTTACATCAACAAAGGTAGGCAGCGCATCCGGAGGCGTGACAAAGTTTGTCGTCCTGGACTAATGTTGGCATGTACCACGGGTGTCCACCGGATGACAGTATCTACTTACCACCAGGTGTATTGTAGGTTCGTTTGTTGCCTTATTAAAAAAAATGGCTAGCGTGCGCGGTGCACGCGTGGACTCGGCGTTCTCTCTCCCCCTCCACGACACCTTCAGTCAGATTTTTTAATTCAATTTATAATTCTTAATTAATAATTTATTTATTTGCTAAAACATGGTAATAATAAGATGGAAAAAAATTAACGAAGTATCTTTTTCTGATACTTTCGCGTTGGGTTATCAACTCGTTTACGGCATTATAAATGTTCGAAATTCGAAAGATAAGTCGTTTTGATTCAAGTATAAATTTACAACACTGCTACCGTGCATTTTTCCAAAAAAAAAATAAAATATATTCGGGCACGGTTTTCTCGCGTTTTTATTATAATATGTATAAATTTAAACTTTACTGCACAAAAATTGCCTAGTGGCGACCTCTGTCAATCAGATAGACAGATAAACTCTTTATTGTACACTAATACATGTTGCAAAAAGACAATTTAAGCAACACGAAAAGTACAACAGGCAGGCTCACCGCCAAAGCGATCTCTTCCAGGCAACCTTAATATCAGTAACTTTAATATATCTAAATAATAATAATATTTTACGCATATACACTTACCTAAGATGAATATAATACATAGATAAATACATACATACATTACATAATATGGGAAATAAAAGGGCAAAAATAGAATTTAAATAAAATGAGTACAGAACAAAGTAGGTATATAAGTACTGAAAGAGAGGGTATACGGAAATTACTGAGTCCGATAATGCTTCTTCACTTGGCTCTTAAAACTATTTAATGTTTAGGCGCGTCTTATGGTTAGCCACTGGTTAAATACCATAGAAAATAATAGTAATAATATACTGGTTAATATTGGTGTTTAGTAAAATTCATTCTAAAGTAAAACGAGAATGCAACATATCGCATCCACTATTTTACGGCATCCGTGTGCTTATAGGGAAGCCCAGGCGCCTACACGGCACATCCTGTGTTTGTCTAACCTTCGCGAAACGTTTATCGATCCACGCAATAATCGGACTAGGAGTAATCACAAACGGATACGTCCCAGCAAATCAAAATTACTCAACTGTCTCAAAACGAGTATTCTCCTGTGAGCATAGTTTTTTTTTTCAAAATGGAGTCTAGTTTCTCACCAATACAAGTTGAGAATATATCCGTGTACAACAGAAATAAGTTGATAATGGAAATGAGTTGTTAATAATTAAGTGAATATATACATATATACAGTGTCAGTAGTTTTTGGAAATATTAACGCTTAAAGGTATTTAAAGGAAACTTTGTTTTCTTTTCATTTAAAATTTTGCAGCTACACAAAGGTAAATATTTAAAGGTTTTGTTTTTCAATTTCATTAGGTAAAGTTAAAATAAATACTTTAACTGTGTATTTCTAAATAACGGTGACTCATTATAAAGGGTTAGTTAGAGGTAGTGGTGGGTAATCAAGACTTCTCGGAGTGTTTTAACTCTCTTAATCCTGCTCCGTTTGCGGATCCGACTCCTCTTAGTTGCTCCTTAACTCTTTTGATTCACCTACTTATTTACTTGCATAAGCAAAAAAAAAGGTCATGCCATCATTGCATCTCGATTTTGGGCCCCCGACAAGTGCCGATGCGCGATTACACTCACAATCACGATTGACGCCGGAATCGGAATGAATAACAATTCGATGGAACAATTAATGGATTCTGCTCCGCTCGCGGATTCAACTCTTTTGATTCAATAACTCCGGAGTTACCCATCACTAGTTTGAGGTGATCTAAAGTGGTATTTGATAGCAACTGGTCTAGAAATGAAATCGTGTAATGTTTATATTTATCAATTCCTGACGTATTACTTCTATGGAAACATATTGCTTAGACACTTCAAACTATACGAATAAGATAACAAACTTAACGCTTCCTAGACCACTTGCAGTTTAAATGAATTATATAACGTTAGTCAATTTGATTTTCAGTCCGGTTTCTGATCACGTATTAACCCATTATAATTATTTACAATTCTATATTATACCCAAAACCGATTTTAGTCTTTAAAGCCTCCATCTAACATTACCTTTTGCTAGCTGTAAAATCCACATCTAATTTGATGCGAAAACAATACTCTTTCCCTAGAAACAAATTATAAATCGTTTATTTTTTGCGTTCGCTATTCTCTAAAGTCTAATTACTAAGATTCCCAAAAGTGTGATTTCGAAATAATGGATTTAATCCACCTAATGTTTTCGTCAGAAATGGAATTTGTAGGAGATACTGACAACAGAAAATGGTATTAATATACAATTAAATAATGTTGATAACACGCCCTAATGGGAAAGTTACATTTCGCTATTCACCATACGTTTTAGAAAATATATGTTTAGATAAAGTTGGTTGATCTATTGGTTTTGAATCCCATACACATGATACCCCATACCCTGGTAATAATAGCAGCTGAATCGAGATCGCCGAGTTTGTTGAAGGCAGCGTGTGTGGCTGATGATAATTGAAAAATTCATACTGCTTGGTTGTGAAACTCGGGGTACTGAAACTGAAAGATTATCAGTACTCTAATGTACTCGTATTAGACATTATCAGGGGCAAAGTTATACCTCATCGTCGGGTACGAACTTATTGAACTTTGTAATTTTCGTCGTTTCAAAGCCTTTTGATTTGTATGATAAAGCATTTTTTTATGAGATACTACTATAGTCAATAAGATATATTGATTATTGATCAAATAAAATGCATGTATTGTACTTGTATAAGCCTTCAATATCCCACGGCAGCGCACAGGTCTCATAGTAAATCAGTGGGGGTTCGGACCGGGGGCCACCAAGCGAGCCCACTGCGGATTGCACATTATCCGCACGTGCGTGCGAGTTTCCTCAAGATGTTTTCCACTCACCGCCCGAAAAAGTGACTTTTTTTTTAAATCTATACTTACGTACTCGGTACGTCCGTGTTTCGGTAGCGAGTGATATACCAGAGCCCATTCCCATCCCATCCTATCCCTCCTCATTTTCCCAACCCTTTCTACCAATCCATTCTGCAAAGGTAGACAGCACACCCGCGGGCGTGACACTGTTTGTCATTTTTATGTTCTTTGCAAAGATGGCAAATCGCGATGTAAACTAAAGAAAAATAAAAAAGTAGGCATAATGCTATGTCATGTATGGAGAATTTAAAATGTTGTCATTGTGCTATCGAATGTATGCAAACATTGAATATACGACAAACTGTGTGATAGTACCTAATCAAAATTTTCGACAATTTCCGACATACCAGGACGAGTCCCTGAGAACAAAAAGTTAAAATTTAACTGCGTCCCCTAATATGAATACGTTCCCGGCGGCAGCGCCATCTGCATTTACATGAATTAAACTTTACCTGAATTTTTCCCGTGGTCCATATTCTTTATTATTCGCCTTCTTAGCGCAACTTCACCAAGTCCTAAGGCAGAGATAATAAATTCACTTTTTATCTTTTTCATATTAATGTCCAAGTTTTTTTATTACCGCTGTCGTTTACATAAGAATTAGTTTACATTTGAGGAGCCAGAGAGTTCGATATTGTTTTTTGCCTTATTCAGTTGTGAATTCAAATAAATAATATTGCAATGTTAACTCAGTGGGTAGAGGTTGTATATCACCTTAACCTTTCATTTCCATCCGTCATTCACACAAACATATATCCACACAAATATACATACACACACGCACAAACACACGCGCAAATTAAGTGAAACGTAACTTTGTGTTATTAATTGTGCTTCGACGCAGTTTTTGAGGGATGCGAACCTAAGGGTACAGGTTCTACCAAATTTTCAAAATGGCATGTATTATAAGTTCTCCTCAAATTGTATTACTTTCTTTGTTATAATATAGATGTAACAAATACGTTATTTATTATTTATATTATTATATTTATAAACTTAATAGAAAAGACACATATTACAGTGATTTTTTTATATATACAAGGTATAAATATAAGTATAAAGTGTATATATAAGATGTTCATTTCATAAAGCCATGAATGGATTTCGCTCGTGATTCTGGGTTAATTCTGGCATCACGTAATGCATATTTTTACATTGGAAATTTCGAGCTTTTCTTTAACAAATATGGTAAAAATTAAAAAAGAAAAAATGTTCGTAAAATTTTTATGCCGATGAATTCAGAATTATGAGCAGGCAGAATCTATGGTTTCGGGCTACGAACAAAGTTCGGATACATCCTGTATAGCAGGGGTGGCCAACTTGTTTACAACAGTGTTCTACTTTGAAAAATCTGGCCTCTTGCGATTGACTTAATTGTGCTTTACTGTGATAAATAAAACAATAATTAGATAGTTTTTTATGAATGATCAATAATATGATAGTAAAATTAATATCGATAGATAACAAAAAAAAGAATGAGAAGTTTGTGCTTTCATTTCTTCTGTCAAATTAACAAAATCAGGAGTATAATTTGATAATGTCGAACTTAAAAAAAATTTTGATACCGCCCAAAAATTTCAATTTCATTTCGCGATTTGATTTGATTTGATCATTCGACCGGTCGATCGCGATCGACTGGTTGGCCACACCTGCTGTATACTAATAATAATGTAACGTTGCGAAGTTTTTGTAACGATACAAATTCCTTTACAATACAAATTTCGTAAACATTACAACGTAACATTTACAAAAATAAATGTCTGTTTTAAAAAAAAATCATTAAATTTTCACTACAGTAAGCGGATCCTATAGTTTCAGGCTTCGTGAAGTGTTCAGAGGTTCACACCCGTATTATTCACGGTAGTCTTATTTAAGTAACTAATTTCCAGTAATTTCTGGTTAATTAGTGAGACAAGAAAAAACACAAAAACCGTTGTTGAAGCATAAAAATAACAAGTCTACACCCGTTTGCACCGACCTTTACTCGAACGAGTAAACTGTATTAACAATTGTTGAGTGTAACAACCGAGAGGAGTCGGATTAATTGAATGCCGTCAATGAACCGTCTGTATAAGTTATCCTCCAACAACTAACTAAAGGTCACAAGTTTAATTAAAGCCATTACAATTCGTTTGAAGAATAATAAGATTCGCGGGTGTTAACTATCGCAGGAGATGTTAAGTTTTCTTAGTAATTAATTGGCATCAGCTTGGTACTAACCCTACCACAGGGATCTTTGGACAAATGTTTTCATATATGTAATTGTTTGTAGACCTGCCTTGCCCTGTGTCTTCCTTTGCTGCCGTAACGTACATATCTTCTTCTTCCAATGCCGTCTTCTAACCAAGGTTGGCAATCATCATGGCTGTTTGTATTTTTGAAGCTGCAACACGGAATAGTGAGCGAGTGCTCTTGTCTTACCACTGGCATAAGTTCTTTAGCCAGGATGCATAATGAGATGACGGAGCTCGTATTTGTTATTTCTCATTATATGACCGAAATACTGGAACTTCCTCACTTTAATGGTCTTCAAGATTTCTAGGTCTTTACCCACTCTGCAACACTATCTTATTACGAATTCGGTGAGTCGACATCCTAAGCATTCTCTGGCACACGCTCATTTCGAAGGCTTCTAGTTTCCTATACATGGCTTCTGTAAGTGTCTAAGTCTCGACTTCATTGAGGAGAAATCCATTTTCATTTTCCTAAAAGCATTACCCGCTTTTTCAATTCTGCACCTAATTTCTGAACGCTGATAGTGCAGCCGGGCTGTAGTTACTTGTGGATGTCGTATATAGGGCTATTAACATCAACTGCAAAAAGTATATACATGATCATAGGCCGATCACCCGATTCAAACTCTTCTCCCATTATTAATGGTACAAATTTGGAACACGTCTGTCAATATACATATCTGCGCATGATAGTTGATGGCCAACGTGACCACAGTCTAGAAATTACGTGCACATACACCATTCCAATCCAATTTGCCCAAAATGTAAAGAAATATGGCGGCCTGAGGTACGGCCTGAGATCAGTTGATACGATAATTGTTACATATCCATAATTTGTTTCATCAATACTGCGCCCTAGATTTAACGCTAAATGTTGAGAGGTATTTCTTTGATTTGGTTGTGTTTTTGGAAAATTAGATTGGAACTGACTTTATATCTGCGATGCGATGCCTTACAACGATCATCGGTGTACGGCTTTCCAACAGACCGAACCGAGCACTTTAGCACTTTCTGTTCCTGCTTCTGTTCGTGCCTCTTAACACTAACACAAGGAGAATGTTTAGTGTGGTCCATATCTCGCGAAGAACCTGGCGCTGTGTCGCGATGCCAGCTACAGGGAGATTTTTGCGATGCGACATGGCAAACACGCTATATTGCAACGTGGACCAGATCGAAATAAAAGTTTTCCGGAGGAAATTCCCAATAACTATATAAAACATTCCGGACATTTTTTTCAAAATATAAATTTATTGAGGCAAATGTTTTTATGAAGATATTTAAAAACAAAGAAGTTCACAATTCAAAGTATTTCCAGGTGTCTTAAATATAAATAAATAATTACAATAGTATTGTAACATGTATAATTATAATAGTGTTGAATGTTGATTGCTATGTTGATTGCTACGTTGGTTACTATGTTGATTGCTATGTTGATTGTTATGTTGATTGCTATGTTGATTGCTATGTTGATTGCTATGTTGATTGCTATGTTGATTTTACCAAACAATTTTATTCGATTTTTATGTCTTTGTTTTACTCCACTTTTCGTCTTAGGATTCCCCCACATTCCAGACAAGGGCTAAACGAGACATTAATACTAAAAGAGACTATGTACCTATGTCCGTTCAGTTTACTATTCATACTTTATTTGTATTTTTTTTGCGCTAAAACGTAAAACTTCATTGCATTTAGATTATATGGAGAGAAACAGGCTGATCTATGATGGAATGTTTATACTTTTCGGGTACTGTTAGGTGAAACTTTTTATCGATTCCCTAAATATTCGCTCTAAACTAAAAATATATCAGGGACAATATCCGTGGGGACTCGAAACTAAAATCGTTTTGCGGATACGCAAATTGAATCAATTTTTCGTGCAAAATTGTATCTCTCAGAGAAAGGGGTGGCGGGTGAACTTTTAGGTAAAGCCTTCTTGAAGTCGCCGACAAATCGTAGCGATCAATCGTAAGATAGACTAACAAGAGGGATGCATTCAATTGATAGAAATTGCAGTAGCGTTGCAGTTTGCAGTAGAAATTGCAGTATGTGATCGAATTTTTCGAGGGGGAGAGTGCACGCTGCAATCTAACAGCCGCTGGGCGCAATCGACTAGCCTCGTTACCCCTCTCTCACAGAATACTACCTTGAAATGTACTGCATTTCCCACTTTATCATATTCTCCAATGTACGTACGTGTTTAGGTAGTGAATGAGATATGCCGGAGCCCATTCCTATCCTATCCCTCCCCATTTTCCCAATCCTTTCTCCAAATCCATTTTTTTTATCAATAAAGGAGGGCAGCGCATCCGGGGGCGTGGCAAAGTTTGTAATTTTGAACTAATATTGGCATGTATCGCGGATATCTATGGGCGACAGTATCGACTTACCACCAGGTGGACTGTATGCTCTTAGCCACCTTCTTTCTATAAAAAAAAAAACAAAGCAGCGTGATGGATACGAGAGAATGTCGTTACCATGGCACGTTATAGTAAAAACTATGGCATTCTTCATAGTCGGGAGAGAACTTTCCTTATTTTCCGTACGTCTTGGAACTATTTTCAGAGTTATATTTCAGTTACACAGTCTTAAGAATCAAAGATATAACAATTAAATTTGATGTTGAGTTACTTTCACATTTTTTTAAAATGTTTACACCGCTAGAGAGACCCGGTTTATGCCAAGAATGTTACGCGAGGCTATTGAAATCAAGAAACACTCAAATTTCAATAGAGAAGATGGTTGGCAAGTACCACCGGCTTGGGATCCAGTCATTAAATTAATTAAATCCCAAGGCCAACGCAATACTGCAAGACCTCTGGACACCGTGAGCGAATACTGCGTGCATAGGGAATGTTATGATTAAAAAATTTCAGACGGTAGTTCAAATTTCAGATGGTAGTACAAATAATTTCTTAATAACTCAAGTGACAAATAAAATCAATTAGTCACCCCGTGACCACGTCCACTGCAAAGTGTTCGAAACGTTGGGATATAAATAATGTTAAATATACGCGATTTAAACCGTTCAAAGTTGTTTAATTGCTATGTATAGTAATCGCGAAAACCTAAGAAAATATTATGTTTACACCGTTTGAATGTTTACATGATTACTGAACCAATTTAGCTAGAAACAATCGAGACACAGGCCTTGTAGTCACACGAAGTAATAAAGGCTTTAAACCGCGTGCTAACCCTTGCCGGGTTCAGAGTTCATTCTTTTTCTTAATTTAAGCACTACAACTTGTGGTAAGGGTCTGGGGTCTACTAAGAAAAACGAAATTTTGGCCGATATTTCGCTAGATTTTTATCACGAAAATGCCCACTACGATACATCGGCCCGAGCGAAGTTTATTTGACATTTGTATTGTTATTGACATCTACCCCGATCGCGCGAGACAAAGATCAACATATAGTTTTTGACAAGAGATACTTGATGATCAAACGTCTAATTTCACGATAACAATATCTCACTCACCTTTTAAATAATCAGAGATACCCAATGTATATAGATCTCCGAATGAAGGAAAGTCAGAGGAGGGTTTTTGCACTCCGTTCGCTCGAACTTCGGTTGGAACTTCGGAAGCGTGCAATCAGAGTAGATCCCTGATACGCCAGCCAGGGAGTCGAGGTATCGCCACCCGAGTTTCGGTGTTGTATTGTTAGATAGAAATCAAAGAAAGTTTACTTTATAGCAATTAAACAACTTTGAACGGTTTAAATCGCGTATATTTGACATTATTTATATCCCGACGTTTCTAACACTTTGCAGTGGACGTGGTCACGGGGTGACTAATTGATTTTATTTGTCACTTGAGTTATTAAGAAATTATCTGGACTACCGTCAGAAATTTTTTGAACTACCGTCTGAATTTTTTAATCATAACATTCCCTATGCACGCAGTATTCGCTCACGGTGTCCAGAGGTCTTGCAGTATTGCGTTGGCCTTGGGATTTAATTAATTTAATGACTGGATCCCAAGCCGGTGGTACTTGCCAACCATCTTCTCTATTGAAATTTGGGTGTTTCTTGATTTCAATAGCCTCGCGTAACATTCTTGGCATGAACCGGGTCTCTCTAGCGAGGATTTGTGGATTAACCTAAGAAAATATTAAGTTTACTTTAGTTTACTGAAAAATAGTTTTAATTTGTATCTCGGCTCAGTTCTTACACGAACGAAGTCGGTTCAGTAGTTCCAAAATTGACATGGTTTAACTTTCAAAAAATTACCGAAAAGGGAAGTGAATGTACAAATTATGTGTTATTGAATAGCGCTCAGAAGCAATTTTTTATAGGTAAACGTTTTTTCTTAAAATATACTAAAACAAATTAAATCTTTCCGCGTAACTCGCGCCATCGGAAAGATTTATTTTAACCATTTAACAACACCCGGGGGATATATGTACTCGTGGGGACGGTTTGCTTATGGGCGCGTCGAGGCATAGCTATATGTATAGTTACATACATAGAATCTCACTGAACATTTGCAACACGCATCATACGTTTGAAGTTCTAAAATATTGAAAGGGCCAACTGATTATAAACAACTTTTAATTTGAAATGAGTTCATGTGTAGCTTGCCTAATGCCCCTTAACACTACGCTGACGAATACGGATAGGTTATATTCGAGCCCCGAGGGGCCTCCACGTTTCAAGTGTTTTTGGATTCGGCAAGAAACCGACAGGAGTGTCGGCGGATATTTTTTGCCGACAGTTTGATCTTTGGAATTATTAATGAGCAGAGACCTGAGGGGAGATGAAGCTAAAAACTAAATACTTTCGAGAGAGTCACGTTCTCTTAGCTCTGGCATTTGACGAGTATTACCAACAGTTACACTACGCAACAAAGCCAGGCTGATTATGTGGAACGATATATATAGATATATTCTATTTAAAATTGAAATAAGAAATTCCAAATTCTACATAATCAGTGTTTTTTTTTTTATGGACGAAGGTGGCAGACGAGCATACAGTCCACCTGGTGGTAAGTGGATACTGTAGCCCATAGACATCCGTGATACATGCCAACATTAGGCCAAAAAGACAAACGTTGGTACGCCCCCGGATGCGCTGCCTACCTTTGGATATACGAATGGATTTGGAGAAAGGGTTGGGAAAATGGGGAGGGATAGGATGGGAATGGGCTCTGGCACATCTCACTCACTACCGAAACACGTACGTACATTAGGGAAATAAGATAAAGTGGGAAATGCAGTACATTTCAAGGTAGTCTTCTGTGAGAGAGGGGGGTAACGTGGCCAGTCGAGTGCGCCCAGCGGCTGTTGGATTGCAGTGTGCACTCTCCCCCTCATACGGTATATGCACAAAATTATTTAAATTAATAGAAAAGTTAGAGAATTCAAAAATCAATGATATCTAATACTTATGCTAATAAATGGGACTATGAAAATACATTTAAATTCAATTTTCAAACCACGAGAACCGATGTATGGTGTCACTCAAGCGGCAGGTCGCGCGCGAACTCGCTTCGCGCTTCAAAGATTCCTTAACCCGAACAATGAATTTTAGCGCTTAAAGCACATTTGCTATAAGCGCTAAATTGTATAAAAATCATAGTCAATCAAAATTCGAAATATCGTCAGGAAAATTAGATAAATAAAAAGATGTCTCAAATATCCCTTTAATCATTAACTACATATATTTACATTCTTTAAGTAAATAGGTATAGTATTATTAGGGGTTAAAGTATGAAATTGCCGATTTGTACTGAAAAATAAAAACTCGTTTTTTTCTAAAATGTAACATATTTATTTAATCAAAATATTTACTCTCATTATCTATACATTGTTGCCATCTAATCGGAAGTTCATTTATGTCTTTGCGATAGAACTCTGGGGATGTAGATTCGACAAACTGTGTGAAAGCATTTTGTACTGCCTCTTGGGAAGAAAATTTTTTACCACGTAGAAAATTGTCCAAATCACGAAAAAAATGGTAGTCCGTTGGAGCACGGTCTGGCGAGTACGGAGGATGACGTATGGTTTCTAACTGCAGCTCCTGTAGAGTTACAACGGTTTCTCGTGCAGTGTGAGGTCTTGCGTTATCATGGAGCAATAATGGTGAAGATCGATTCACGAGTCGGGGCTGTTTCACTGCTAGTTTCGCCATCATTGTTCGAAGTTCGGCACAGTAAACATCTGCTGTTATTGCTTGACCAGACCTGAGAAAGCTATAGTGAATAACACCATGAACAGACCACCAAACAGTTACCATTACCTTTTTATTGGTAAGCTTTGCCTTAGGGCACTTAGGGTTGGCGGCGTTTGACCTGAGGTCAGTCATTGCATTTTTCGCTTTCGGTTATCGTAAAGAATCCACTTTTCGTCACATGTCACAATTCGATCCAATATTCCTTCATTTCTGTACCGATTCATCAAGGCAACGCAAGTTTCAACACGCGTTTCTTTCTGCAGATCAGTCAAATCATGAGGCACCCATTTTTCATATTTTTTTATATTATTGATTTGATGCAAATGTGTCAATATTGTAGGTAAGTTAACGCGTTAAACCATGCCGCTAATTCCTGGGTAGTTTGACTCGGATCGGCTTCCACCATCTTCTTCAATTCAGCGTTATTCACCTGTGTGGGCGGTCTTCCACGTGGTTCGTTCTTCAAGTCGAAGTTTCCATTACGAAAGCGTTTAAACCAAAAACACACGGTTCGTTCATTAGCAGTCTCCTCTCCAAACGCAGCATTGATATTGCGAGCCGTTTCTGCCGCGTTAGTTCCGCGTCGGAACTCGTATTCAAAGATTTCTCGGATTTTCGAAGTATCCATCTTTCCCGTCTAAGTTGAATAAAAAAACAATTAAAGGTCGAAAATCGAATGTTGCACATTTTTTAAAACAAGAACCTCATAGGTATCATGTGAAAAAAGTTTCACTCGAAATTCTCACACCATGAAGGTTTTATGTCAATTCAAATTATCTATTACTATAAAACGGCAATTTCATACTTTAACCCCTATTATTATTAACGTGAGTACTGTCGTCGAACAACATCAGCACTAGGCCTGCGTCGTGGATTATGGAATGAAACTTCCCGCGATTACCAGAGGAGGTCTCCACACCAATAGATTTATGTTTAAATTAATTCTAAATAAAATATATAGTGTCCAACGGAATCATGGATTTGATTTCGATTTTCGGCATGTTGGGCGGTATTGGACTTTCCATTGAAGTTCTCCTTCGGCTGAAAGGCAAAAGTTGTACATTGAAACAAACAACATCGTCACATGTCACTTTCTGCCTGAATCGTTCTAGTTCGTGTCACTTGGTAAGTAACGGTGCTTTGATTTTGATAATTCCCTCGTATTCATCATTACTCTGCGTATACTTGTGTGCGTCGGAAAAGTTTCGGTTTCGGTTTTCGGTCATAGAAAGCTATAACTTTCCCGTACAAGTGAATATTTTTTTTATTATTATTTTTATAGACAAGAGGGCGAACGAGCAAGCGGTGATGATTAAAATAATTTACCTATTATCTTAATGTACCACGTGATCACTTAATGTGATAACTTTACCACGTGATGGTAAGTGTTACCGCCGCCCATGGACACCTGCAACACCAAAGGGTACCGACCTTGCAAAATCCTATTCACATCTTTCTTGAAGAACCCCATATCGTAGCTTAATGGGAAGACCTCTTGAGGCAGTTCGTTCCACAGCCTACGGGTTCGCGATATAAAATAATACAATATCACGAAGAACATAGGTAATTATGTTGACAGAAACAGTTTACGAAAAGCCTCTATGTCTGAACGTTAGGCATATAAATACCAATTTAAATATATAGAAATTATTAATTCCTAAATGATTAATTATTAAATTTAAGTTATGATTATTAATTCAATTATGATTAATTTATATCCAGAAGACACATTTTTAATCTTCGATCTGGAGACCGAATTCGATACAAAAGTGTGGAAGGCTTTTGTACAGAAGTGTCCTGAAAACACTTCGGTCAGTCACTGATATAGTCCTTTGCTGTATTGCAACCATAACTTATTGCTTTTTGATCTCAATACCGATCGCGTAAGGGTTTTATAGCCGCATGACAAGATAGGACCGATAAAAATGGCATATTTCATTGGATACTAAGTTACAATATGTGAGTTTATAGTAAAATTTTACAACTATGACTTTACGTCTCATAACTTTACGGGGTCATCTTTTTATTATGTTTCGATGAATTTCATATTTTAAGTACAGTTTCATATCGATCGGACGAGTCAACGGCTTGCTGATAGAATAACGTTTAGTTTCCATTGGAATAGACTAATTTCAATGGTCATGTAAAGTATAAAGTATACATCGTAAAGTATAAGGAACAATTCATTTTAAAAGATTATATATGCACTAGCTGCACCCGCGACTTCGTATGTGTGGAATATTAGTTTTTAAACTCTAAATTGACATATCTTTTCTCACCGTCAGCCGATTTCGATGAAACAAAGCCTATTCGAAGTGCCAAGCTACAATTAATTAACCTGTGGAAACTCCATGAAAATTGCACACTGCAATCCAACAGCCGCTGGGCGCGCTCGACTGGCCACGTTACCCCTCTCTCACAGAAGACTACCTTGAAATGTACTGCATTTCCCACTTTATCTTATTTCCCTAATGTACGTACGTGTTTCGGTAGTGAGTGAGATGTGCCAGAGCCCATTCCCGTGCTATCCCTCCCCATTTTCCCAGCCCTTCCTCCAAATCCATTCCTATATCTCCAAAGGTAGGCAGCGCATCCAGGGGCGTGCCAACGATTGTCATTTTGGACTAATGTTGGCATGTATGGCGGATGTCTATGAGCGACAGTGTCCACTTACCATCAGGTGGACTGTATGCTCGTCTGCCGTTTTCGTACATAAAACTATATATATATATATAGTGTGTATCTATATATCTGTGTATTATATGTAATTATGTATACTATACATAATATGTATACTATATAATTATGTATACTATACACTATATATACACATACCTATATATACTGGTACCTGTGATTAAAATATGTATTTCCTCTCTAGCTAAAGTTTTTTTGGAAGAGAACGTTTTTAGCGATAAGACCACCTTTTGTACATTTCATGTGTTACAATACAATGTCTGTTATCGTCTTGTTTTGTTTTGGTCTGCTATCTATCTATTAAAACTATCACTGCTATCTATCTATCTAAAATTTACAATTTTTTTTATTATAATAAAGGAACTATAAAAGAGTTTAAAAGGGGGGACTGTGAAACTATGACGAAACCTCAATATTTTTAAATACGCCAGCTGAAGAATTTTCTTCGTTAAAAGCTGAAATGTGTTGACTCTTAGATCCGTATCACTCGCGTTATAAGTGGCCCCTTCGCCAGTATTTAACCTCACTTAAATGTGCTCATATTGTAATCACCACTTGAAACTGTGATACCATCATCATTTAGAGGTTAAGTCTTAACAAGGAGTTGAGTGTCTTGTGTCTGTATAACCACTCTCATGGACTGATAAAGGTATTGCCACAACGGATGTAAACATTTGTTCCTCGAAGCTGACTAGTATTTGATAAACATTTAGAAACGTTTCTTGAAAATGCCATTCATTTCAACATATTTAACACAACGTGTATAAATACGAGTACAGTAATGTTGTTTGTTAACGTTGAATAGTGTTTAAACTATTTTAAGTGTGTTTGTCAAACACAATTGTCTAATACAGACATCGGTATGGAAGCACCTTTAGAATGGAAGTGGTTAATATAATTCTCTAGATGTTCCATAACAATATGCTCTATGAGTGTTTATGAGTTCTACACGAGAGCCATGCTCGTCGAGCAAGTCTCATCGAATATCATTGCCGGTAGATATTCTTGATGTATTTTTTTTTTTGTATGTTTTAGTACTGATGTGCCTCCAACATGGTAATCGAAGATTTTGTGTCACAAACATGGTATTTTTCTTGGAATATTTTTTTTTCTATACCTTGCTGTGTTGGACTGCATGCTCGATGCTCGATGTTCCGTCCACACGTTGATTGTTTGAACAGGCGTGTTCATTGTATGCCGCGTTAAAAGATTATGAATTGTTCAATGAAATCACGGGGCGAAAATAGGCCATTTTGTATTTTTGCCCATGCACACTCAGTCGTCAATCTCATCAGTCGAAAACATGACCGGAATGACATGTTGAACGTTGAACGTCGACCGGAATGAGTCTTTAACCACATCTCCGCCTTCTTTGAAAGCATTGAACTATTCGTACGCTAGTGTTCTTGACAAAGCGAACTCACCGTAGGCTTTCTCCAATAATTTCCATTCAACACAAGTAATTCATTGGCGAAACAAAATTTAGGGCAAACTCTTTATTCGATATTTTTATGCATCATAAAATTCGCAGAGCACACTTGGAGTCAACTAACTTAAGCAACAGCTGCAAACAAATAGTCCGACAAGTCACGCCAAAACTTTACTTGACAAATACATACAGTGTTACCAACTTATAGCAAAAAAAAAGTAAATCCTCACTTTTAACGCCGGCTTTTCTAATGAATAATTCCCGGTACTTATTGACAGTATATATATATTGTCGTGAAAATTCTCTCTCTCGTAAATTACTATTAAAATTATCGATTTGAAATTGTAATAATTAATCCCAAAGTTTACATAATTTTGCTATAACGTTGGTGTGTGATAAACTCTATGGTATTATATGTTTTCGAGAAAAAGAACAAGACGGCAAAAGCTTTCCCACTAACATGAAATTTAAATGCATTGAAGTCTTCAGATAATCAGTTCACTGCCTTAGGGATCGTAACTTGTAGAAGCCTCTTATCATGGTAAGTACTACTGAACCAGTTTTTTCAAATCTCCATCAATATACCCCTAGGGACCTTAGTATGTCTCGCGATAAAGAAAAAAGTGTTCTACGGGTTCCAATGTTTTATTGCATTTTTTTCAAAGTACTTACCACTGGTAAGGAGTAAGTGGAAGTATCCACTTACCATCAGGTGGACTGTATGCTCGTCCGCAACCTTTTTTTCTATAAAAAAAAAATGTTGCCCTCATCGATTACAATCAATAACAGCTCACCTGTAAAGCGAATTAGGTACAAATTAATCGAATAATAATTGAAATACCATGGAAATTAATTCACGATCTCAATTATTAACAAAGCGAAGTTCTCCTGATTTATTTGAATCCGAACTGCGGCCGAAGTAGGGAGCACCTTAATTGTTTATTAATTAATATTTTATTAGTGGTCTACCCCCAAACTCTACGGCTTGATATTGTTTATATTGAGATTAATTGCCAAAAGTTCCGATCTAAAAGTACCTACTTCTAATAGACATACTATAAGACGAACCCCATTCATATATTTCGTGTGACGCACAACGTAACGTCGAGGCGGCACAAAAATTGATTCTGTTAACGCTCTCTAACAATCTAAGTCACGCTGTGTTAGTTTCTTATGATGGGGGAAAAGCTTGTATCGTCGACGACCCACCAGCATGACATGTTGTCCCCGAAGACAAACATGTCTCCAAAGACCCACTGATATTACATGAAATTTTAAATTACAGAGGGGGACCGCTCTGTAATTTAAAATTTCATGTTTTGTGGGACCCATCTTTTTAATGAATTCGGGTCTTACCTATTAAATTGCCGTTTGTTAATACTGGCCACTTTGAACTCAGTTATCTTGCTTATGGATTGGATTCCAAATTCAAATTAAATTCAATTTAAAGCTATGACATTCTTTTTCAAAATCAGTTATTCACTTGTTTTCCGTCAAACGACTTTTTGCTTAGATATCGTTGTGTTTGCGACCGTGGAAAAGTTAAAAATTCGCGTCATTTGCGACAAACATCGTAAACATCCGCACGGTGAGTGAGTTTTGGTTTGATCGCTTCCGTTCTGGACATTTTGACCTCAAGAACAAACCCTGTGGACGACCGGAGACTAAAGTCAATAAGGATGAATTGAAAGCAATAGTAGAAACGGATTCATCTCAAACCACGTCAGAATTAACAGCAGCCATCGGTGTAAATGACAAACTGATATTGATTCTTCATTTTCGTCAAATCGAGCAAGTGAAGAAGCTCGGAAAGTGGGTACCGTATGAGCTTAATAAAAATCGCTGCAAACACACATCGAATCTTGCTAACTTTGCTGAACCGACACAAAAATGAAGGGATTCTGAATAGTATTGTCACTTGTGATGAGAAGTGGATCCTGTATGATAATCGTAACCGTTCATCACAATGATTGAACCCAGGAGACACAGCTAAACAATGTTCCATACGTAAACTGAGTCAAAAACTCATGGTGACTGTATGGTGGCCCTACGCCGGTATTATCCACTACAGGTTCTTGAGATCTGGCTCAACAATTAATGCAGATGTGTACTGTGAAGAACTGTGAACAATAATGGACAAGCTCGCTATCAAACAACCGTTAATCAATCAGTCTGGTCAATCGCTCTAGTCCACTGCTTCTCCATGATAACGCTCGCCCACACACTGCACGGCAGACGGTCTCAAAGTTATAAGGTTTGATTGAAAAGTCTCCGTCATTCACCGTACTCGCCAGACCTTGCCCGTACTGATTTCCTTTATTTTTTCGGAATTTCGATAACTTTTTACAGGGGAAAAATACAACCTCGATGAGACAGTGAAAAACACCTTCAGAGAATTCATCGATTCCCTATAGAGTATATAAGTAGATATATAGAGTATTATCGATTCTTTTATAGAGTTCTATAGCAGAGGCATCAATCAACTTACATTAAAATGGCAAAAGTGCATTAATAATAATACTCCGATAAATTAAATATATAATTTAGATGCAAGAGAAATATTTGATTTTTTCCATATAAAACGGAAATTTCATAGGTTTTATCTAATAATATTCAAAAATGTACAATAATGTTGATCTACTAGAGCAGTGGTTCCTAACCGGTGGTCCACGGACCGCTGGTGGCCCATCAGGTCTCTAGGAGTGGTTATTAAATCAATGAACCAAAAATATAATGTTTAATCATGTATTATTATTTTTGTTTTATTTTTTTTTATATATAAAAAAGTGGGCGGACGAGCTAGCGGTCCCACGTGATGGTAAGTGTTACCGCCGCCCATGGACACCTGCAACACCAGGGGGTATGCGGGTGCGCCGTCGACCTTGCAAAATCCTATTCACAGCTCTCTTGAAGAACCCCATGTCGTAACTTGATGGAAAGACCTCTTGAGGCAGTTCGTTCCACAGCTTATATTATAACGTATATATAATGTATCTAAGAATCTAGCAGTTAGAATGGCAAATGGGTACTGTACAATCACAAGAAATCAATTAACGTAATTTTTGTAAGGGTATTTCTGTAATTAACAAAACACTGGATTCACCTAGTAACTGAGTATATAGATATTTACTTCTTACTAAATGTCATAACTTTTTTATTTATTGATACCTAGTAAATTACTTTCTCACCAAACCATACAGTCAATGGTTCGCGATGAGCAAAGAAATGGATCAAATGGGGACCATCTGAAATTTAGATCAATCGGGACTTTTATAATCTTTTTATGATCTTTTATAACGTCTCTAACAGATTAAGGACCACTGTAAGAGTTCGCTCCTAGGTTAAAAAAATGCTTTTAATACTAAGCCAAAGCCTACACAGTTATTCACTATTAAAAACTTAAACAGCGTTGCATAGATATAAAAAAATAAACAAACAAAATAAAAATAAAAAAATAAACAGATACAAATATCTACAGATATGTAAACAGAGACATATTAATCGTCGGAGACACAATAGTGGGTCGTTAGTGACGTTTGCCTTCGAGAACCCATTGGTGATATCCGATCGGTGAGTCCTTGAAGACGTAGTGATAATTTTTAGGACAGCACATAAATGATCGATGAACTAAATACTGCACTCAATTGACTAGTCAGTCAGCATTTAATAAAAGCAATAAATTGAGATTGAGAATTGATTGATTGATTAATTGATATTGAGATTGTTCGGAAAGTAATTTCGTTTTTTCCCAACAGAGGAATTAGTTGTATTTTTCGCCAATCAACTTCATTCCAAACCGTCTGGTCATTATACGAGTACACCAAGTCTAGCCATAAATATTGTTAGAAAGTAAACATTGATATTTTTATTTTTACATTATCATTTTATTAGAAGAATTTGTGTTATTTTAGAAATAAATAAGTAAGTATTTTATAAATATAAATAACGTTTATTCGAAATGGTCACCATTTGTTTTTATACAATATTTTAAACTTTGTGGTTAGTTTTCGATTGAAACACGCACCCTTTCCATGGGAAAATTGGCAAATGCCACACTTATGAAATGTTTTAGGGATTCAACATTATCATGGCATTTAGAGCATGCCATACCCTCTAAAACAGACCACAGACTAGATGACGGCCAGTCTTCAGCTGTAATGAAGTCGGGAATATTCCTTTCTAGCCACGCCTATATTGAGCGAGCCTTATGACCCGGTGATGAGTCTTACTGAAATGATCATTCTTGATTATGGGACGGAGTGTTGTTAAGAGGCTTTATGACCTTCTCAAGAATCTTGATCTTGAACATCTTGATACACTTGAGCCGACATTTTAATACCTTTTTCACAACAATAGGGTTCAGTCACTCCTTGATAGCTTTATTATAACGGTATTCAGGGCCAGACTGGGTATATTGACAGATGACATTGCAAAGTTTATTTGTATTAAAAAATTTGTATAATTCTTAGCAATGTTCTATCAAATATGGAAAATTTTCGGCATATTATGCACTTTTATTATCGAAAATGTAAGAATATGTACAGTTCTTCTTCTCAGCCCTTGGACGTCCACTGCTGGACATAGGCCTCCCCCATTGTCCGCCATTTAGACCTATCGGCAGCGACCTGCATCCAGCGGGTGCCCGCAACCTTTATGAGGTCGTCTGTCCATCTAGCAGATGGACGCCCTCGGCTTCGTCCGCCGGTACGTGGTCTCCATTCGAGAACCCGTCTGCCCCATCGGCCATCGGTTCTTCGAGCTATGTGCTATGTACAGTTATAGCAAGAAAAATATTATGTGACGTGTATGGAGAAGATGTGTTGACAGAACGCCAGTGTCAAAACTGGTTCGAAAAAATTTCGTTTCCGCAATTTCGATATTGAAGATGCACCACCGTCTGTAATGCCAGCCAGACCTTACACAAGTTTGGTAACTTGTCAAAAGCTGTTACAGCTTGGATGGGACACGCACCACACCCACCATATTCACAAGATCTGGCACATTGGGATAGTTACTTGCCCCGATCTTTACAAAAAAAAAAATAACGTCAAAACATTTACTTCAAACGAGGATTTCAAAAATTACTTGGATCAGTTTTTTTGTAAGCAAAGATCGGCAGTTTTATGAGCGTGGAATTATGCTTCTACCAGAAAGATAATAATAGGTATTGGGACCGAAATGTTCAATATATAATTCAATAAAGTATTGTTATATTATGAGAAAATTGACGTTTTCATTTTCACGAAAAAAAAACGAAATTACTTTCAGAACAACAAATTCATTGATCTTTACAATTTATTGATGAACAGTAATTAATTAATTGCTCTTGTCCTTTTTAATCTTAAACTTCACTCACAATAAATATGAATTAATTGTATTTATTGGATAGCAAACTGTTAAACCAATATTGTACATGTGAATTTGTATATTTCTCGCTAGGATTTGCGACAAGAAGATTGTCTTTTTTAGATTTTAATCCGCCTACATAATCCTATGAATCTACTCGCATATCTTTGAACATGTGTTCAAACAAAGTATGTATGTATATACTTTGTTATAGTTCATTCATCTAACGAAGGCGGGTTACGCTTAATTTAACGGTGGTTGTGCTCGAACATGTACATTGTTATAGTGTGCGCCGCGCGACGCCGGCGGCGCACACTAGAACAATGTACATGTACGGGCACATACATTACTAAGCGTAACCCGCCTTTATGGGATAAAAGAACAATACCACAAAAACAATACACACTTAAAACAATGTCCAACACACTTAAACAATAGTTTAACACATTAACTCGATTAATCAAATACGCTAATCGTTTTTTAACACATTGTTTATATTCGTAATATGTGTTATATTTAGGGTTTTTAAAATTTTGCATTTAATAACGCGATTAAATATTTCCATTATTAGATCGCTTTCGTGTTTCCTTATTTCATTAGAAAGTATTAAATAGTGCTTTTATTAAAACTAGAAAACAGAACCGATTAAAAAAACATACAGATTTAAATTTTTCTTTGAATGCTGCAGTATCAAAGCAACACTGCCGTTTTACACTTCACTAAAATATATTTTAATAAAAATGTTTACCGACCAACAATTATTCGGAGTTAGGATTCGGAACGCGGACTATACAGATTCGTCGTAAACGAAGTTAAAATATGATTTTAAAAATTATGGGCCATGAAATTACTCAATAAAGTTACCAGTTTTCCCGGCTCTTGGCTAAACTTAATTTTGCTGACTTTCACGTTTTATCTATAAGCAAAATTTTACCATTTACAAAATTCAATGTCTTTCTACTACTCGTACTAGAATACACTATGGTTTTTTTAAATATTCTATGAGGGAGACATCAAATTCTAAAATGCTTTTGGGGGCATTTCCAAGAGAGCTACAGTGAAACTAACGAGACATGAGCTTTGCATCTGGGTGAGTGGGTGCCGTATTGTCCAATCCGATTGTAGCAACAAGACATGAGCTTGAAATTGTCTGTGTTGCGTGAATTGAATTCATTATTGACGCGTAATGAAAAAAATGTATAAAAATATACAAAAGGTTTAGAAATATGTCCCCATAACAAACCAGCAATTTATATACTAATAATTAGTTTATATACCAATGTGCAGTGCCAACACAAACCTTCCAGGTTTATGAGCACAAAGTATTGTATTGAATAAATGTATTATTTTTGGTATCTTTAAAAAAAAATAAAAGAATCGCGTGTGACGATTGACCAATTCGATTGTCGAAATTGTACACTATCGATGTGCACTCACACAAACGCAAGGCTCATGTCCCGTTGTTTTCTCTGTACCCTTTGTAGAGGTCACGGGTCTCCTCATGTCCATTGTCTTGTGCATGAGGGATGTTTATATTTTATAGCTGAACACATGAACTAACATGAATTAATTGCTATTGTGTACACGAACTTTGCTGAGCATTTCGGTCCGTTCTTGCATAAATTAATTTACAATAAGGCTGTAAAATTTTGTAAGTTACAGTACTCTTCTGTGCTTTAAGCCAAAATAAATCTGTGCTGGCGTTTCTACTCTATATTATCATGAAACTGAACACATCCTTAGATATGCAAAATAAGATTTACTTTACAATGCACTCACACTTTCATCCACTTACGCACATATACCTAGAATACTTATACTTTTACATATGTATATACACACATTACTATACTTCCCACTCATTCCTAATAATGTTAACGTCTAAATATACATTTTTTGTTCTTGTCCTTACATGCTATAGGTAAGTTTTCACCTGTTTGACGTAAAACGTGTGTTTGTAAGCTTGCTGCTCACTACTGCGTGTGCCATAGGTAATCGCCTCACGAAATGGCCCTCACGACACAGGCTCTGCCTAGTGTGTTTGAATGTGCGTACTGACATAATCATATATATTACTTTGGATAATTGCTAAAATATTGTTAAATTACTACAATGTCTGATTGAATCAAACTGACAAAATATGAATTAAAGAAATAAAGATTATTATTATTATTAACTAAAAGTACGTAATACGTAAACGGCATGCGGGAGACGACTGGTCAGTACTGTGTGGACAGTGACGCCTGTATTACAAGTTGCTAACAACGTAAAACACAGTGTCCATTCTGCGTGCATTGAATCAACACTGTGTCCGTACATATTTTTTAAAATATTTCACTAAAGTCTCAATATCAAAGGGAAAATAGAACCGACAATAAGGTCTCTTTTGTAGGTAAGACAATGTCACAAATAACGAAACAGCTCTTAAGGAAGTGGTGTTTATGTGGGAGGGTTAGTACGCAACCTGGGGGAGAGCTTGCCAACTTTTATTTTACGAGTCCTGCGACGAACGCAGTTCCGAGGCTGTTTTAATAATTCCCGTTGCTTTGGGACCGGAGTTATGGACGGTGAAGGAAATTATGCGTTTCCTTTAATAATGCAGCTGTCGCTTGCTTTGAGTCAAAATAAACTGTTGTTTTTGAATCGAATGCAAAGTAAACCGATATGAAGTTTTTTTTTCTTTCAGCATCAGTTTATATCCTTTAAATTCTCACTAACCAGCCCCTTTATGGTTCACTGGTGGGCACGGGCACGACAATGTGTATGAGGGATGTATGGCCTTACAACAGCACGGTGGCTATGCGAATTGGCGAGACCACTCTTTTACACGTGATGTAGGTCTTCAGGGCTTTGTGGTAGTGGCTTTGAGTATCCCTTAGTCGCCTTTTAATACACCCATGGAAAGAAATGGAATGGTGCTATTTTAAAACTGGCCGACGACACTCGGCCAAAACTTCCAAACCAGAATACTTAAGTTAAAATATGTTTTTTTCCCGAAATCGGAATTACTTCTATTTCTAACTTGACAGTGAAAGTATGCAGTATTGACGGTAACTTTCAGATATTATTTTTAGAAATACCTACTGCTCCCACTAAAATGGAGTAATTCTGCTGACAGGGGAATTAGTATTCGAAACACAGCAGAAATGTTTAAGAGCAATATGCAAATTACGGGCAATTAACAGTTAACAGGTCATATTTAAAAATGAAAAGTTTAGACACTTCCTTCTCTTTATACATTTGATTCAATACACTTTCCATACACTACAATTATTGCTCCTGGCTGAGCGTCCTCAGCGCTCGCCTTAAACTCTACATGTCCGGTGACTCTCGAAAGGCCATTAGGGCCACAAGAATTTTCCGAAAAAGAAATTACAATTATCTAAAGAATATCTCGCTTTTAGTCGACTACACATAGTCGACTACGCTCGTTTTTACACATAGAGTTATTAAAACTACTAGACTTCATTTATAGGAAGATGCCATTTTACATATCGTGACGTAAGTGGTCAAATTTCGCGTGTTGAATGTGGTAGAAAAATAATATTAAATTTCTTTGCATTCAATCAAAGTATTAATAAATAAATAAATAAATTGAAATTGATTTACGATACGAATGAATGTCATAATATTGACTTGAACGATGATGTCCCACCTGAACTCGCCTCACATTTAGGACGTAGCGAGAAGAAACCCGGACCATACTACAAAGTTTTAATTCTCTCAACTTTTTTTAACGTCCCACTGCAGGGCACAGGCCTTCGCTAGTAAATCATTAGGGGATTTCGGGCCATAATCCACCACACGGGCCCATTGCGAATTGATGGATACAAATGCTCTAGTTTTTATTATAATTCTAGACAGCGCAAGCTTAGGATATTTGTTAAAAATCCGCAGTTAATTTTTTTTTTTTATAGATTAGTGGGCGGACGAGCAAGCGGTCCCACGTGAAGGTAAGTGTTACGGCCGCCCATGGACACCTGAAACACCAGGGAGTATGCGGGCGAGCCGCCGACCTTGCAAAATCCTATTCACAGCTCTCTTGAAGAACCCCATATCGTAGCTTAATGGAAAGACCTCTTCAGGCAGTTCGCAATTAGTACTAGGATTTGAACTCACAACCTCACGAACGGGAGTCGAAAATAAATACCCCTAGAATATACTGATTTAGAAAGTGTTAAAATATAATAATTTGATTATCCCTATACAACCGTCTATATCTGGGCGTAGCGGATTCCCACCTCCTCAAGTAAGACTCTAGTAGCTTGGACTTCTGACAGACAACGATATACCGGGAAGAAGACAAAGGCGAATAGGTAAATGTGTAATTTTTATTTCAAAATACAATAGACTGACGATCATTGTCTTTGAAATAAAAATTACATATTTTAATTTCAAAAACCTTACTTTTTTCGAACGAGGACGACTCCAGTACAGTTCACTGGTTTTAACCTACGATACAACATAGACATTAGTGTAGATATTGTTATTTTTTTAATATAATAAATTTAGCTATCCTACCCTATCGAAAACTCAATAGTTTCGGAGATATTCGCTAGATGCCTAGAACCTACATGTATATATATATATATACACAAGTTCCTAACATGCACAAAAATGCATACAAGTAATGCATACACATACATAATACACGTGTATACTCAATACACGTATACATAGTAACACGAAACGCAGCGACAAGTATTGCACAGGCCGCGGCAGCGTTCTATTTCCGACTGTGACGTCACGCGGTGACGTAATGCACCCTGTTTTATATTTTTTTGCACATTGGCGCGAAGGCGTGTCACGCTGAGGTCGGAACAGCTGTTACAAAACAATTCCCGTGATTCTGTAACAGTTCAAAGCAACTTTTAAATGTTAGCGGCGATAGTTAGAGAAGTCTGAAAAGTGTGGTTATTAACTGCTCTAAAAGTCATTTAGTCGAGTAGTCGAGTCATTTAGTCGTTTAAAAGTCATATACGAGTAGTCACTCGTGCTATAAAATTTCTAGTAAACGTCATAATATCTTATAAGGAAAGAAAATTATGTGTAGGTGCATGTAATTAATAAAAATTAACTGAAGTATGTTTTTAAAAAAGTCCTGGGTAAATTTCAAAACAGTAATTTATAATGATTATGTCGCACGGATACCAGACATTATATATGCCAATAATGACTAATACAACTCTGTTACATGCAGGCACCCATTAAAACGAACTCCCATTATTTATAAGCTATAAATTGCTACCCCACTCAAATGGTTATCGAGGGTCCATAGACAAATTTCGGTATTAATTTTATTACATGTTATCACCTGATCCTAATGGCATCCAAGCATTTGCTTGCAAAGTCTAATGAAGGTATACCGTTAAGTTGGGTATCGTATCCGAATGGTCTGCGAGATACCTCCTTAAGAGCTTTCGCTCATTAGGGCCACGCCTCCAAACAATCCTCTTAGATTGCATGTACAAAATAATTACTATAGTATAGTTGGTTTATACAGTCCAGAATTTTCGGTTGTATAGTTTTGTACTAAGTATTTTTTTTATTATGATTAATATTGTGAGAACACTATGCATTTTTTTAAAACATCTACTTATATAAATAAAAATATAAACGTTCGTTTGTTCAAAATCTTTAATCTCCGAAAGTTCTTCACCGATTGTTTTGAAATTTTGACCTAACGTTGCATTCAAATCCGTGCGTGTTTTTATATACCTAACACAAAAACAAATAAAATCAGGGTAAGCGCCATCTGTTGGACAGCCACCAGCAACGCACGGCTAGTTTAAAATAAATTTAAATATTAGAGTCTCAATTATTAACATTTAAAATAAATTTACAGATCGGTCGTGTGGTGTCGACTTTAGAATAACATCATCCCATCTCTTCTCGTCGGTGTCGTCGTGGGTGACTAAGTAAATATTTTGAGGTACAAAAACGATAGACAAATAATGATATTTAGGTTACAACACAAGTTTTCATTACAACTTCTCAAAATACTCATATAGCGGTTCTTTCATCTAAACCAAGATTTAAGGCACTGGCGATACTCTTCTTTAGTGAGACCCGCAACAGCTGCCATAAAAACATTCCGAGCGTCCTCGGGACCATGGAGTCCGAGCTACACTTTTGGAAAGAGAAAGAAGTCGCATGGAGCTAAATTACTGGTATAAGGTGGATGACTCAATTTTTGGATCTCGGTGGTCTTCAAAAACTTTTGGGTAAGTTTTGCTTTGTGAGATGACGCATTGTCATGATGCAATAAAAGCCCTCTCAAACCTGTTTCAGGACGTTTTCGATTTAGCACATCGAATACAGTTGGTAAACACACTTCACTGTACCGCTGGATATTAAAATTTTTGAGCGTCGAAAGAAATTGTCGCTAAATGGCCACCCGCAGAGAAGAGTGTTACCACCGTTTGTTTGCACACACTGCGGCCACATTTCGCCTTCCTGGGAGGCTCTTCGTCTCGAAACACCCAGACCGTTGATTGCCACTTAGTGGGTCATACTGATAGATCCACCTCTAATCTATAGTAATAATATTAAATATAGTCCGTCCGTCTCCATTTTCGAATGTTACAATCATTTCCCTGCACCATGGTGCCACGCGAGCTTGTTTTTGTTCAATAGTCAGTGAATGACGAACCCAACGCGAACAAAGCTTCTTAACTTGAAGGTGTTGGTGTAAAATTTCAATAATGATCGGTGATGAAATCTTAGGAGTCTCCTGTATCTGTTTGTAGGTAGTTTTTTGGTCTTCGTTCGTTTCGTCCCAGGATGACCACTTCTCTCATTATCTATCAAGAAAAGTTTTCCTTGTTTAAATTGAGAAAACCATCTAAAAATTGTTCCACGAGGACGGTCCCCAAAAGTTGATACTAACCTATCTTTACACTCACTTTCATTTAAACAAACTTTAAAATGGTATACCGAATTATTGCACGAAAGTGTTCTCGTTCGAATTCCATTGTTGCAAAACAGACGCCGCGAAAGGCAATAAAAAAGCGAATACAACTATTTTATTATTTTCGTTTTGACTAAATGACCTTCGGAATTCGAATTTCAAATAAATGATGTTCTAAAAATGGTACAGCTCAAATGAGTTCTCTTTTTGAAATTTGAATATCTCAAAATTTACCTAGTCACCTTATGTAAAAGGCTACCCTACTAAGGGATAACAGAGTCGCTACCATAAGCCCTCAGGGAATTCACCACCTCCAAAAGACTCGCCAACCCGCTTGACCAGTGAAGTAAAGACGGAGACATTTAGTAGAGAAAGTAGAAAGAGACAAGAAAGTAAAGACATTCCTGTTTTCTTTGCTACGTCTTTATTTTCATTAATCCGTAGTGTAAAGTCTTTACTTTACACTACGGATTAATGAAAATAAACACGTAGATCAACACACCCTGCATTTACAATATATGAAATTGAATTTCATTATGAAATCAGCATATTCGTCTTGAAAAATAATTTATATTTATCAATATGAATTGCCACGATAACAAACTGCTAAACAGAGAGTATAGTCAAAGCAGAGACTATTATACTTCGATATAGAATATTGAGAGAATAGACGGGGGCAATGAACTTCAGTTATGTCGTATGCAGATATTTCACTACTACTAAGTAAGTTTACAAAGAATTCCTTTGAAAGATTTAGAAGTGCGATTTTTTTATCGTGCATGGTGACGAGCTTTAAGAGAGGCTTATTTATACTTATCCAGCAGTCGAGAGACAATGGGTACTGATAGAGTATACAGTATGCATAGGTTTACTTTCTATACATACGGTATAAATCAACACTTAAGAAACGTTTAAGTACCTTATATTTAAATACGATAATTAATATTTAATTGGTTACAAGTTAATAATTAAAGTATTCAAAGATGATAATGCCTTAATAGTCAACTTTTTTTTATAGAATAGATGACAGACGAGCGGGCGGGCCACATGATGGTAAGTGATCACCGCCGCCCATGGACACCAGCAGCACCAGGGGCTTTCTAAGTTATATATACCTTTTAACATAATTTATGCAATATTAACAGTTCTCGTAAACTGCAGCTTCGAATAAACAATTTAAGAAATGTAAACGGAATTAATTAGTAGCAGTAATTTTATAAGAAGGAAGCTTAGCAAAGGTTTCCGAGGGATGATGAGGTTTTAAACCGAGCCAGTGCTGTCCCATGGCGTTAGTTGATTTTTATCCCAACGTTAGGACCACAAAGAAAAGTCTTCTTACATTACTAAGTGAATGTAAAAACCGAGGCAATACACGACGTAACTAAATATAAATTGAATCTTAGTCTATACTCGTATATCAGTTAAGTTCATGGATAGGCCAAATAGGCTAGAAGTTTTAATAATGCTATATTTATTTATTTCAAAATCAGAATATGTTTATTGTAAACTGCAACAATTAAATACACAGTTGTTACCCATCTCGGGTGTACAATATCTACAAAATCTACAGATTTTACTTTAGAAAACTCTTTATTGCACACCAAAACAAAACAAGACAGCAACAGACATTGTAACACATGAAATACACATAACGTAGTTTTATCGCTATTAGTGATCTCTGGGTAGAGAGGAAATAACATATATTATTTACAATTTTTAATTAATAAAATATAAGAAACAGTCTTTGGTTGCGCCAAACGTTTGGTTTGGCCAAAGCCGCCAAGTTTTTTTTTCCTTTTTCTTTACAAAGTTTTTTCTTCAGCAACGTCAACATTTGAGTAAAAAAACATATAAATTGTGCGTGTGTATGCGTGTCTGTACAAACACAGGTAGTGAGGATGTGTGTGTGCTAACTCTAGTCAATCTAGAATCAACAGAATCAAATTATGAGTTAGCTCCCAGTGCGACCAGCTAGGATACCTATAATAGCTATTCTGAAGATGGCCTTAGAAGAGCAAAAAGGATCAGCGCTGAGAAATTGTTTATTATATGTTCGTAGTAGATATCCTACTTGCAACTGAATTTCTCGCATAGTTCTGTACATCTTGTTCTGTATTGTATACTTTTCAAAGTTTCACAGAGAAAATTAAGGCCGATACATACAAATATGTTGTTATATAAAGGGCTCATGACTTTTAAATCTAAACATATGTTTTCTGAAACGTATAAAAAATAGTAAAATTTACTTTTCCACTTGGCGCTAACTGTCATTGACTTTTTTTTTGTATCTATATTGTCTCTATTTATTCAAATGAAATGAAATTTATTTGCACGGAACATATACATATAAAGAAACAAATTACAATGTTCCGCCGTTTATTGGCGTGCACATATTTACGCATTTTTTTTTTATAAAATAATAAACAAGAAGTCATTCATTTTATCATTATAATGTTATGTGAAGGATGTCAAAATATACAAAGTCAAAGAAAATAATAACAATAATTAGTTAAAAAATAATAATAATAAGTAAACATATAATTAAAAACTGAAGTATTCAACTGTGGAATAGAAACATTTATCTTGGGCATGATGGATGTATGGCCCTAAACGCCACGCTGGTCAAGCAGGTTGGCGAGTCCACTCTTTTTGAGGTGGTGTAGTTCCTCAGGGCTCATACACATTGTCTTGTGGAGGCCCATGTCCAACAGCGGATACTGAAAGAGCTGTTTGGAACAATTAATTTATCATTTATATTTAAACGACTTACCGGCTAAAAATTTGTTTTAAAATTTTGAAAATTTTCATTAATAACGAAATCAAACCGTTCAAACTCAATCGCATTCTTTCCACGTTGTTACAGGAATCATTGTGAATCTTATATCCATAAATATACTTACTATTATAAATAGCACCTATAGCACAATACTTGTATAAAAAGCGAATTATTTAAAATACTCTTAAATGGAACGGTGATCGCCTCCTAGCAGTCTCTATTCACGATTCTTATTCGTATGATCGTGAGCTTAAATCCTCGTACCACAGAGCTTCAACTTAAGTACAAATTTATAAAAATTATCACTTGGTCGGCAGTGAAGAAAAACATCGCGAGGAAATCCGCATGTTCAAAAAAAAGGAAAAAGAATTTGGAGCATATGAATCCGCACTGAGCCCGTGTGGTGGATTATGCCCCGAAACCAGCTGATAATTTACTAGGGATGGCTGTGCCCTACAAATGGAACGTTAATAAGGCTGACATCATCACCATCAATAAATAAAATAATAATTCTAAATTTAAATTCTTTCTTTACATATTTTTTTATTTTTAAATTTAGATTTGTCACAATCTAACTTTAAATAAGTTTATGTAAATGTTGTGCACGTATATACATACTGATATACTGGACTAGTATTATCTTAATTCTATATAAGTATAGATTTTTTGTTTTGTATAAATAACGTTGCCGTGCTTGTATAAATAAATACAAGATTTTATCAGTTGAAACAAAACTATAGACAAACTCTAGGCGCAAAGCATAAGCAGTGTCCTTGAGACAAGAAAACTGGGCATCCCGGAACGCTAGTTTTACAACATATTTTATGGTCTTGCCAAGTAAGGGATATATTTTATAGGTTTTCTCTTGATTTTCTTTGCGATTTGCATGTATTTTACTTCAGGCATTATTCAAATAGCCGATTGTGTACGTTTCTTGACTGTAATATTCTCTTCCTACTGGCCGATACTATATCTGTATATTAAATGGATTTTCAACGCGTATGTTTAATTATTCTATTCTGCCTTTCCAAGAAGAAAATGTGTATTTTGGAGAGGGGATGCACGCTGCAATCCAGCAGCCGCTGGACGCACTCGATTGAACTTGCTACCCCTCTCTCACAAGACTACCTTAAAATGTACTACATTTCATTACCATGAATTACCACATTACCATGTTCCCTAATGTGTGTATATGTTTCGGTAGTGAGTGAGATATGCCAGAGCCCATTCACATCCCGTCGCATCCTACCCCTTCCCATATCCCCAACCCTTTCTCCAAATCCATTCTTACGTCAATAAAGTAGGCAACGCATCTGGGGGCGTGACAAAGTTTCTCGTTCTGAACTAATGTTGCCATGTTCTGGACTAATGTAATGACACCTACGGTAGTAGGTGTCCATGGGCAACAGTATCCACTTACCACCGGGTGGACTGTATGCTCGTTTGCCACCTTCTTTTTATAAAAAAACTGACATTAATAACATTTACGAAAGCTTAACGTGACCGCAACCAGCCCTGTTGTCGTGGACGCCACGCTGACTAAGTGGGTTGCCGAGGCCACTCTTTTAGTTCCTCATAGCTTGTGGTAGCAGCTTTGTCATCCCTGACTCACCTTTTACAACACCCACGGGATAGGAGATTGGGTAGTTCTACTCTAAAACCAGCCATATTCTTGCGAATTTTCTATACACATTTTTTGGAACGAAGTTCCTTGACGCGGTTTGCGGTAGGTGTGATTCGAGAGAAAATGTAACGTCGCGTAAGATTTTTACCCCCTCCATACGCCTTTTTCTTTCTCTCTGTGTGTGTGCGTGCGAGTATCGAGAGCGATACTTAAGCAGAATAACAGACGTGCAGACTAGTGCGTGGCCAGTTGTATACCCTAATTTTTTTATTTTTGATTTGATTCCTTATTTTAAATTATTTGCATTGAAAATATGTTACAAAATAAAAAAAAAAATACATGTGCTATACAGATTTTATTTCGAATTACATTCGGAGTTTAAAAAAAATGCGTGAGGATCTTCGTTCCTGACACACATCTGATCTTTCTGATTATCTGATCTTGATCTTCCTGTGACCGCACACTTTTTTTTTGCAACAATACCTACACAGTTTCATCTGTTTGCAGAATGTGACCAAGAAAACAAAGAGACTGCATTTTAGAAAGTTTAAGACCACTTAGACATTACTTCTGCATTTCCCACCGGGTGAGGTAACTAAATTACATTTGTACCGCTCTACTGATGTTACAATGTTATTTATTGTCCAATTTCGTCGGAATCACGCTGTTGAGTACGACGAGTGCGCGCCCCTGCTTTCTCGAGAATACATTCTCTTATTTGGACAAATGTTTGTCAGGTGCAGGTTTGACACAATGGCTAACTAAAATTACCTCAATCCTACGCGTTGTAGTGTTGTCTTCATACTCATAGTTATTATAAACGATGTAATGTAATAAATCGTAAACAATGTTACCTTTTAAATTGTATATATTTACGCAAAATTAATGTAAAATAAAATATACATCGCAGACAAATCGACATTCGGTTTTGTGATATGTTTATCCATTTTTTTTAATGGACGAATTCGTCAGACGAGCATACAGTCCACCTGATGGTAAGTGGATACTGTCGTCCATAGACATCCACGACACATGCCAACATAAGTACAAAATGACAAACGTTGGCACGCCCCCGGATGCGCTGCCTACCTTTGGAGATATAGGAATGGATTTGGAGAAAGGGTTGGGAAAATGGGGAGCGATAGGATGGGAATGGGCTCTGGCACATCTCACTCACTACCAAAACACGTACGTACATTAGGGAAATATAAAATGCCAAATAAAAAAATCGCATTTTAAGATACATTTAAGATTACATTAAGATGCCTTTAGTTCGATGTAACAATTAGTTTTAATATCCCTCTATAGGGCAGAGATCCCCTCGCTAGGTTTCGGGTCATAATCCACCACACGGGCCCAAGACGGATTAGTTGATGGACATCCGCTTCTTTTGCAGGCGATAGTTGAGTGAAAAGGGGGAAATTGAGAATTGGAACTACTGGAATAGTCACAGTACACTGCTAAGAATTCATAACAACAATTATATTGCGTAGCTCATTGCTACGGAATCGTAGCAATCGAGCAGTGTAGCGTGCTACGGATATTCGTAGCAAACGTGTAGCGCTGCTACACACTACTGTGCACACGTGCTTCACTTGTATGAATTTGTAGCAAATGAATAAATTAGTACCTACTTAGTTATTGCATACAGAAGAGTATTTGAAACAAATCGAATTGTAAATGCATTGTATAAAAGCTAACATTTATGCAAACATGTTTGCATTATATAATAACTCGAGATTTGAAGTTTTCCTAAATAAATACATAACTCTACTTTCAATGACTCATTGGATTCCCTCCTTGGACATATTAACCATAAAATATACTCTGTTAATTCTCTTTGGACTGTTCATTTCTGCTTATTGGACTAGAATTTCATGTGTTGCGTCCAGACACACAAAATAAACATAAACCGACCAGACCCAAACAAACATCCATTTTTATGTAATTATTTGGTTAACCGGGAGTCGACTATGGAACCTTTTGCACGGCAGATATTAACAATTGAGTTTATCAATCGTCATTGTTTTTAACTTGTTTTTATTTTTTTTGTCAGGGGGAGAGTGCACTGTGGAATCCAACAGTCGCTGGGCGCGCTCGACTGGCCACGTTACCCCTCTCTCACAGAATACTACCTTGAAATGTACTGCATTTCCCAATTAATCTTATTTCCCTAATGTACGTACGTGTTTCAGTAGTAAGTGAGATGTGCCAGAGCCCATTCCCATCCTACCCCTCCCCATTTTCCCAACCCTTTCTCCGAATCCATTCCTATATCTTCAAAGGTAGGCAGCATATCCGGGGGCGTGCCAACGTTTGTCATTATGGACTGATGTTGGCATGTATCGCGGATGTCTATGGGCGACAGTATCCACTTACCATCAGGTGGACTGTATGCCCGTCTGTCGCCTTCGTCCATATAAAAAAAACTCACTGTAATGTATTACTATTTAATGTTTTTTTTTATTTGCGTTTACACCAAACATACAACATACAGACAGAAAAACATACAGACAGAAGTGTGCACATGTCTGCAAATGTACTTATATTTGCAGAAATTTAGTGTCTGATATTCCATTAGTCGATTCAAATTCAGACCGTAGGAAGGATGTTAAAGGATATGAAAAATGTGCAAAGCCGCAGACAGTTCTGGCAAAAGCTCTGACAGAAACTGAATATAAAAAAACTCCGTCTAGTCATAAGTAATTAGTTCGTCAATTAGTTAATGAGTTACTCATTACCGAGTTACTCGACGTTTCTCCTAACATCCTGGCGCCAGAGTTTACGTATTAAAATGGAAAAATCAGAGCATTTTGAAACTGTCCATCTAGAGAGGTATTGGAAGAGTTTTGTGAAAATCAGTTCTTTATAGAAAAAAAGACAGGGAAAAACATGTGATTTGACTAGTTTCATAAAAATGAGGTCATGACATGTACCAACATAACGTTAGGAAGAATATAAGCACAATTATAGGTAATCCATCACAAATGGATCAATCAAAACACCATGTAACTACAGGCTTACCTATTCCGTGAAGTACCATCCCGCCTATTTATCTAGAAAGATTTGATTTCTGCCACTGTAATAACATTTAACTCACAGTACGTAAAACTGAACACGTGTTAGACTCAGATCAGTCTTTTAAGGGATTGTGACGACGTCACTAATTCGGGACATCTGTCATAGCAAATGGGACGTACACTTTCACTGATTGAATCGGAGGGTCGCCGATATAAGCGCATGCCTATTCTAAGAGGTTTATCACTGCATTTTAATACTGACCGAAAGCTCAAGGCGCCACGTGCAGCGGCGAGGGGGAGGGGTACGGGCGTCCGAAGCCACACCACTACACTTCACACTCACACAGCAGCGCGTCGAGGCCGCTTGCGCGTGCACGCGTCGCGCAACATGGCCGTGCTCATGCTTCGTGCAGCTATCGACCGTGCGCCGGCCGCGCGCCGCCCAGCGACTGACGCGGGAGTGATGCGCGCGCACTGGACCCTCTCCGCCCGCCCCAGCCGCACACCGCCGCCCCAAGACCGGCTCAGCGTCTGATAAGGGTGCAAACCTGGACTGGTACAGTGCGGAAAACTGCTATATCAAACCAAACTCCTAAACATGTAGTCAAATCAATGATAAATCCTACTTTGATTTATTGGTAAAATCTTTTGGGAGTCGAACATTCGAAGGACCATTTTTTTCCTATGCAAACCACGTGAATTTTTAAAGAAAGTGGTTACTACTACCTTAAATAATAATGTCTATGTGAAAACTGAAATTATCTAATAAGTCCAAAGCATTGCAATTTAGGACGTATGATACGTTAGAGATGTTATCTAAAATCCCACCCACTCTATGCTCCTCAACGACTCCGCGAGGCTGTCTCTGTTTGTTTTCAGCTGCGGCCGCGGTGCCGAGAGCGCCGCGTGCCCGCCCGTCGCCATGGCAACGCGCCCCAGACGCCGCCGAAGGCTGACGAAGACGCACGGAAACCCACGACCGTTGAGAGCTGAATACTGAACCGGCGACCGAGCTATGACGTGAATTTTTCGAAATCGAAACAAGGTATTGACGTAAAAGTGACAGATTGTTTTGTAAGAACCCGCGCGTTTTGTAAATTACTATTAATTATGCTCTAGTGTTCTCATATTTTCTATTTGAATTTCATTCTAGACTAGACATGTATTCTAGACAGTTTCATATGGAGTGCGCGTTACTCGAAGTGCTTATCAGAAGGTATACCACATACTTGTGGGTAGGTAAGAAATTTTGTAAGCGTCCGTTAAAAATTGTAATAATAACTATCTTGATTTAGTACTTTCTAATTTAGATAATACCTATAACGCTATTGCAGCCGGTTGACATACGGTACTTAAGAGGATTGATCCTTAATACCCTCCGTTAGGAATTATTTTAAATATAAATTTGAACTCAAAAATGCCAAATTTACGATGTAGTGATTCTAAATTTTACAGGGCTAATTTCGACATAATTTATTCAGACTTACTGAATGTCAACATAGAATGACCAATGACTTTTATTGTGTAATTAACGGAGCTGTCACTGAACATGTACCTAAATATAAACTATCTTTACGCATAAGTAACCAACCATCCCGCATGGTTCACGCGCAATCTCATTAAACTACTAAATGAAAAAACTAATAAAATTAATAAAAATAAAAATGGAAATCCACGCGATAATCCAATTTAAAATACTCCGTAAATGTGAAATATTCCGTGAAAAACTCATGCATAAATGTTATACAAACTACATAAGAAACGTCGAAAATAATGTAAAAAAGTCCAAGCACTTTTGGAAATTTATTAAAGATAAAGGAGCCTCCACCCAATGCTATCCCGGCCCGTGTATATCGTGACACTGTTGTTGTCTCGGGTGGTCCTGCCATAACAAATTTATTTCCTACACAATTTTGCTGTGTTCAACCCAAGTAGGATTAATTACGACATTGATATAGACTGCGCATTTGGGGCTACTGATCCACCAGTTTCTTATTTGTACAAGATTAGGTTTACAGAAGAACAGATTTTAGATCAAATTACACGCATCGACGTCAACAAGGGAGCAGGTCCGGATGGTTTGCCACCGATATTCATCAATAGATATGCAGCTTTACCGACAATTAATCTTGACAATCATTTTCAATAAGTCTCTAGAATCTGGTTCTTTACCTCTCGAAAAAACCCTAATAAATTCCATCCTTAAAAAAATTGAAAATTAAAAATTATGGGCCTATTTCAATTTTGTCTGTAGTTTCCCAGTTATTTGAAAAAATGGTTTTCCCTTTAATTTCAAGTCACACAAGTAATTTAGTCAGTGACAAACAACATGGCTTTAGAGCAGGAAGATCGATCTCCACTAACCTGGTGTCTTATATCACCGACTTAACCGAAACAATCGACGTAGGCGGTCAGATAGATTCCATATTCTATACATATATACGGGATTCTTATCAATGAAATGGAAAACTGGTTGGGTATTAAAGGAGCCAGCACTTCTGGGATGGTTTGTCTCATATCTGAGTGAAAGGCAACAAACCGTAGTTATTAATAGACATCATTTTTAGTGCACGCTGCAATCCAACAGCCGCTGGGCGCACTCGACTGGCCTCGTTACCCCTCTCTCACAGAACTACCTACCTTGAAATGTACTGCATTCCCCACTTTATCACATTCCCCAATGTAAGTGCGTGTCTCGGTAGTGAGTGAGATATGCCAGAGCCCATTCCCATCCTATCCCTTCCCACGTCTCCAACCCTTTCTCCAAATCCATTCTTTTATCAACAAAGGTAGGCAGCGCATCCGAGGGCGTGCCAAAGTTTGTCATTTTGGACTGATGTTGGCATGTATCGCGAATGTCTATGGGCGACAGTATCCACTTACCACCAGGTGGACTCGTTTGCCACCTTCTTACTATAAAAAAAAATCATTATAATACGTTCATTGCGACCTCTGGAGTCCCTCAGGGCTCTCACCTCGCTCCAATTTTGTTTGTGCTCTTTGTAAACGATATAGTGTCGTGCATTGCTACGTGTGCACATAGCAATTGCTCGCTATACGCCGACGACATCAAAATATACAAAGTAATAAAATCGCCCGGTGATTAACCGTGTTCACGCATGGTGTGCTAAAAATGGAATGACACAGACAAGGAAATATCCAAGTGTCACCACATAACGTTCACAAAAAAATACATTATATCGACTCATATTATCACATTGACGGAGAGCGGGTTAAAAGGATAACGGAGGTGAGAGACCTGGGCGTGATCTTGGATCCTAAGCTAAATTTTATCGCACACTACGACAGTATTATTAATAAATCTACACGAATGCTTGCATTTCCTAAGACGCGCCACTAAAGAGTTAAAATTTGTAAATTACAGGATATAATTGTTTTTAACGCTAGTTGTCAGTTGCTTAGAATACGCGAGTAGATACTGTCTGATATCCACACTATTGTGTCCACTCAAATCGTATTCAATCTATAAATAGATCTGTCACCAGATACCTGACGCTTCAATCGAACGGCATTAGTGTTCGACGCGATTACGAAGAACGACTCCAATTCTTTAAAGTAGATAAGCTCTGTAACCGACGGCGTATGATATATCTATTGTTTTTGCATATTACATGGCAAGGTGTTATGTCTGGAATTGCTGGAGAAGATACATATGCGCGTTCCGCGTCCGGGCGCTTGTAACAATCGCAGTTGTTTGTTTGATGTGTCGCTGTGCCGAACAAGTTTGGTCCGAAACTCTGTGTCACACGTACAATGTTTTCCGTAGAGAATACAAAGATATTGGTCTGGTTGTATTCAGTGACAGTATGCCGAAATTTAAAATCAAGATCCTGAATACTCTTAAGGGGTAACACCACTCTAGCGTTCGTAAGAAAGGCCTAACTTTGACAATTTATTTTGGGAGTATGGAAAAGGAATATGATTTCTTTTTAGAGGGTTTATTAAACATTTATTAAATGATGAAAAAAAAATATTATTATTTTGCTACAAAATGGCGGCGACACAGCAAATCTTTGAAATTGCCTTTTTTTAAAACTCGTTCACGGGAGGACGGATTTGTCGTAAAGTTTAAGACCAGGAACAAAAAACCAAAAAAATTCTTAATCTACATACTACTTTTTGACTACAGAAGTAGTACATAGGAGTTTTTTTTAAATCGATTTTTGTAGAAATGGTCCACTTATGAAAAAAAAATAGATTTTTGGCCAAAAAATCAGCAGTAAATTGTTTACAAAAAAAATTTACATCGAATAAAAAAACGGCTACGTACTTCGATAGAGAATGGAGCTACTGTCAAAATTGATCCATGCAACGGTCTTCGAGTAATCTGTCCTCCCAGTTCAAAAAACATGGTTCCGAGATAATCGTGTTTAAAAATTGAGCGCGGGAGTTCCATAAAGACCTTTTGCTCTGTAATAGAGCCACTTATTATTCCGATTATAGGTACTTATTATAGACACTTATTATTATAGGTAAAAGCCCTTCTTATCCCTGGGGGCAGCTCTGTTTCTCGTCGGGAGATCCGGATACCTATGCAGACTCCGTTGCCGACGTGGTGTTGCAGGGCATGGAATGTTATATTCCTTGTTCCGTGATACCCGTAGGCGGACGGAGCCAACCTTGGTTTAATCAGTCCTGTAGAGAGGCCCGCCGTAATAAGCGGGCTGCATACAGGGCCTGGGCCAAAGCGCAGGTGTCTGAAGATCCGAATACCACCAACTTGAGGAAGAAATTTAACGCTGCCTCGAGGTGCAGTAAGAGGAAGGAGGAAGAGCAAGGAATGAGCACATCCGCAGAATTGGCGATCGACTAGCAAGCTATCCTTCTGGAAGTCGGGCTTTCTGGTCGCTCGCTAAGGCTGCCGAGGGTAACTTCTGTCAGTCGTCACTTCCACCACTGCGGAAACTCGATGGCTCACTGGCCCATGAGGCGAAGGAGAAAGCCGATCTCCTGGGCAGTCTCTTCGCCTCAAACTCGACTCTGGACGACAGAGGTGCCTCACCACCGTCCACCTCGAGGTGCACAAGCTCCATGCCAGAAATCTGCTTCACCCAGCGTGAAGTCCGGCGAGCTCTAGCATCTCTTGATATCCGAAAGTCGAGTGGGCCAGATGGTATTCCTGTGGTGGTGCTCAAATTTTGCGCTCCTGAGTTGTCTCCGGTGCTTACGCGACTCTTTAGGCTCTCATATTCCACAAAAAGCTTCCCGTCAGCATGGAAGGTAGCTCATGTTCACCCTTTGCCTAAAAAGGGTGACCGCACCGACCCGGCCAACTACAGGCCAATAGCGATCACCTCCCTCCTCTCCAAAGTGATGGAGCGTGTTATAAACACACAGCTCCTTGGGTACCTAGAGGATCACCAGCTGATTAGCGACCGTCAATATGGATTTCGCCATAATCGCTCAGCTGGTGATCTTTTAGCGTATTTGACACATCGCTGGGCTGACGCCATTGAGAGTAGAGGCGAGGCTCTGGCTGTAAGCCTAGACATTGCGAAAGCTTTTGACCGGGTATGGCACAAATCGCTGCTTTCCAAGTTACCATCTTTCGGGATACCCGAGGGACTATGCGAATGGGTTGCCAGTTTCCTGACTGGACGGAGCATCAGAGTCGTTATCGATGGTAGCTGCTCCGACACCATGTCTATTAACGCTGGCGTCCCGCAAGGCTCCGTGCTGTCTCCAACTCTGTTCCTTCTGCATATCAACGACCTGTTACAAATTGGTGACATACGTTGCTATGCGGATGACAGTACTGGAGACGCCTTGTACAGGGGCCGCGCCAACATCCCTCGAGTCGGAATGGAAGAGAGTCGCGCCAGGTGTGTCTGAAATCGAAGACTCTCTAAATCTAGTCTCGATTTGGGGTTCCCTGAACCTAGTGGATTTCAACCCCAGTAAGACGCAAGTCTGTGCATTCACCCCTAAAAAAAACCCTTTTGTCGTAGCACCTCGCTTTCAGAGCATACCACTTAAGATCTCGGAGAGTATTGGGATCCTTGGTGTCGACATTTCCAGCAAAGTCGAATTTAGGGGTCATCTGGAAAGTAAGGCAAAAATGGCCTCCAAAAAGCTCGGTGTGCTGAACAGAGCGAAGCGGTACTTCACCCCTGGGCAACTCCTAATGCTTTACAAAGCTCAGGTGAGGCCCCATATGGAGTATTGCTCACATCTCTGGGCCGGCGCACCGAAATACCAATTGGACCCATTTGACTCCATCCAACGACGTGCTGTTCGTATTGTCAACAATCCCACTCTCACGGGCAGTTTAGAACCCCTCAGCGTTCGGAGAGACGTTGCATCTCTCTGTGTGTTCTACCGGCTGTACAATGGGGAATGCTCTGAAGAATTGTTCAATATAATTCCCACCTCGGGTTTCTACAACCGCACCTCCCGTCACCGAAGTGCGGTCCATCCGCATTTCCTAGATACGGAGAGGTCGCGTACTGTTCGGTCCAAAAATTATTTTATATCGCGAACCCGTAGGCTGTGGAACGAACTGCTTCAAGAGGTCTTCCCATTAAACTACGACATGGGGTTCTTCAAGAAAGCTGTGAATAGGAATTTGCAAGGTCGGCGGCGCGCCCGCATACCCTCTGGTGTTGCAGGTGTCCATGGGCGGCGGTAACACTTACCATCACGTGAGACCGCTTGCTCGTCCGCCCTCTTCTCTATAAAAAAAAAGCAGTATAAAAGCAATTTTTTTCACTATGGGACCCTGAAGTATAGTTTTCGCCAAAAAAAAAATTCTAAATTTTAAAAATTTCAAACTTTTTTTTCAAAATTCTAGAGTGGTGTTACCCCTTAATGATTTTGATTTCTAATTAATTAAATCATTACATTACGTAATGTTATTTCATTACATTATTTCACAAACTTACTTGTCCAATTATATATTAAATTATATTTGTAATTACCTTTAATTTATAAAATAACCTATAAAATTAAATATAGGTACGTATGTATGTTGTCTGTATTCGTATAATAAGGGGATAAGCACGCCCTTTGTATGTATTTTATTTTGCACCTATTTTTATCATTTGTCTGTACAATAAAATATGTATATAAATAAATAAATAACATTTGCCCTTCTGATAGATATCTATCTATCCTAACGCAATGTTGCTTTAGCGATAACGCCGCTCATTGTACTTCTAATTACTTGTACTTTGTATTACTCTGTATGTTTTTGGTGTACAAAAATGTGTATCTATCTATCTATCTATAAAGTGGCACTCTATAAATAGATAGATTGTCCAATTATATATTAAATTATTATATTTGTAATTACCTTAAATTTATAAAATAACCTATAAAATTAAATATGAGTATAAAATATTATAATTATTACATATGTAGGTAGGTAGGTAGGTAGGTAGAAGCTAGTAATGTGTATGAGGAGAAAAGGAACAGACTGTTACCAAAAAGTGCAGAGTGCTTAGTATTCCTGCACCATAACCTGGCTCTGTTAAATTTCGTCTATTAATTGAAAACTTTTTTACTTGTTTCCTTCATTTAATTCAAATTAATAAATGCTCATTACTTTATTAAATATGCTTATTTTGATGACGCTCGCGTCTCTCCGACAATCAAGTTTTTTTTACACTATATTATTTTAACCGAATATTCGTAGGTTACCTAAATACCGAATTTAGGTTAAGTGTAACCCGATTTATTCGGCCCATTACGAGTACTAAAAAAATGCCGAGTATGCCGAGTACCGAGTAATAAACAAGTACTCGGCGCATCTCTATTAGATAATGATATGATAACCTATTATATTTTTTTTAATTTGCCACACTATTCCGGTTTCAACGTTCATATTTTGCACGTCTAGAATCGTGCTCCGTCCGCAGATTACTAAGTATATTCTTATTTAGTTGAATTTTTGTTTGATTATTGTAAAAATGATGCATTAGGCGTTTTGTGGTTTAATAGTGACGGTTTATTAAACTTCAGTGGTTCTTGTGCATGGTGTTTATGATAATCAAATAAAAGCGTAAGACTGCGTGCGCTGTTCGTGTGCTTTCAAGGAGTCCTCTTCCGTCCTCAGTAAACCCACTATCATTTTACTCAGCGACATTTGCTTTACTTTGACGGGATTGGACATATACGTTTTAGACTGAAATTGTTTATTTATTACGAAGAAAACTTAACCCTGGCAGAATGTGATAATTGCATCATTGCCATATATGAAAAAAAATGTCAATTTCAATTAAGTGTCAAGATCGACACAAGAGCATCGCACTTCACATTTAGGTTATATGTTTATGAAATTTAGATGACAAAATAAAGGGAAATCATCAAAACTGATATTTATTTCAAATGGCTATGTTCAGAACTGGTCTACAGAGACTAACTAATGCGTTCTCTGGTCAAGGTATTATAATTTATAAACATTTCTTTCAGAACTTTACGCAACTCCAGTGCACAATCATAATTATCAATTTTAAATTTTCCAGGAGGAATTCTATCTAGATTCATCACAAATCTAGTCCCAGCAGAAACGAAACCAGCGGCCGAAACTACAAAAGATGTCATAGCCACTTGTAACAAACTCATAGAACAGAATGTGTCCCGAAACATTGCTATTGTGCATCTTCTTGGTAAACAGTGGCGCGTAACAGACGGCGACCTGCTTGTCGTTGAAGGATATTGGCCACCGAACATTGGCGATAAGATAAAACTAGACAAAGTGTTGCTGGCAGCTACAAAAGATTTCTCACTCATTGGTCGACCACTTGTACAGCCTGGCCTGGTTACAGTAACCGCTACAATTATCTCTAAAGGATTATCGCACACTCGCACACACTTCAAGAAGAAGAGAAGGAAGCAATTCATGAGAATTAACTTCCAACGAGCTCAGCAAACTATGTTAAGAATAAACTCTGTCGAAATAGCTAACAAAATCAATGATGCTCCTAAAAATGTATTTTAATTAAGTTTATAGATAAGTGTTTCTTAAAAAAATAGGTAATTAAAGAATAGATTAGCCACATAAGAATTTTATTTTCATAAAATTTACTCATAATTACATAGGCCTCTATTATACTATCTAATAATATGTATTTTGTATGCAATTCCTGTTCGTTAATAAAATTACACTGGTATATTTCAAAGTATGTATAGTTCTTGCAATGCCAACCTTTCTTTTGGATAGATGTGATATATGAAAAAAGTAAGTATTGCATCAATGTGTTTTGAAAGATGCAAGGCATAAATACTCATGAATTGTAATGACTGAAATATGATAAAAAAAAAATTGATAGTACAATATCAGTGTAACATACCATTATACTCAAATTTTCCACATGCTAAATTAATTATTAAACAATAAGAATTATAACCAAAACTTAAAAATGCATCCTGTTTCACAACATTGCATACATGAGCTGAAACATTGTACGTTTAAGAATTTTGTTAATACAATACCAAAGCAACAAAAAATGAAGTGTATTACTTAATTACCTTATTTAATATAACTTCACCAAGATGAATTCCAGTTCTTGCAATTCCTCATTGGAGTTCTATCAAAATTAATCTAGCAAATGTTTTCTTCAGCATATAGACATGAACAAAATATATTATACACTGCACTATAAACAGATATTAACTAATTAAAACAAATATTAAATATCTATTTACATAATTCATAATCTATTATTTCCAGCATGTATATATATTAATGTCTATATTTATAACAACAATGTACTCAGAACTCGGGTGTAACCAAACCTGTTCCATAGTATGAAACCATTCATTTTGCTTATGACAATTGACATTAATGTTATATGTTTTTATGGAAAAATATATTTTTTTTTACCTTTGTATTTGTATGAAAAAATTGTTAAAAATCCGACAAATTGAATTTATCATTGTGGCTGGCTTCAGAAAAAGTTCAGTTACACCCAACATGTCAACATTTCTTATCAACTATCAAACATTACATTATCACAGTATTCTTGGAAGAGTCCTTTATGCTCCTCCTTCAAAAACCTTTTCATGCCTTTCAATAAATAAAACATTTTCCTATTCTCAAACAAACTTGATAACAATTTTAAAAAATCAGAATAATCAGCATCCTTTTTGTAAGCTGAAATTGATGTTTGAAAATGTTTGTATTGTTCAGTTTGCAAAAGTGACTTTATCTCTTTAACAAAATCAACTAAAGAACTTGGTGCTACTTTCTCTACCACCTCAACTTCTTTTGTTTCAACATTATTTAATAAATTCTCTTCAAAGCCAAAAGGTTTAATTTTCAACTTTTTCTTTTTAGCTGCAGTACTAACACTTGCTTCTTCTATATTCCTTTTGTGTATGTTGACTAAGGTGTGTGATGTGCTTTGCCTAGACTCCTTACTGCAATCTAAAGCACTAAAGAGGTCTTTAGTTTCCTTAGGTTTAAATTCATTTACATAAGCCGATGAGTGTGCCTTTTTATAAAAATCCATGGAGAAGTCAGCATAAACCTCATTGGAATTGGGATATTGACTTACAGATTTCCTAGCTGAAGCCGGAATTACTTTTCTTTTGTTAGACATAAGGAATGATATACCACTAACATTGATTGGTGCATCTTCTTTAAAACCAATATTGGATTCATATGGAAGTAGAGGTTTCAATTTTGGAGATGGTAATGTTGCTTCTGCATTTTTGAAAAATCTACATACCTCACTCACAGTCTCGCCAAATTTGTTAGAAACTGTAATATGATCTCTCAACCAAGTTGATAATTGGCTTTTAAGTTTGGGACTGTTAAATCTGCTATCACAAAGCAAAATTGCACCATAATCATTTTGATGTCTTATAACTCTTCCAATAGCTTGATTCACTGCTCTTGTAGCTTCTAATGAATACCATTCATCTCCTGACAAAAAATCTTTGTTCTTAATCCTTAGTTCTTCTAAATATTTTTTCTTTAAAATTATTCTAGGGTCTTTGAGAGGGGGGAAAGGCAGTCCAGTTATTATTACAGCTCTGCCATTCATGTCGGCAAAATCTAAACCTTCTGATACCTTACCTCTACACACTGCCATAAAACATGCTCCTTTTGTTGTTGGATCACTTATTTTACTGTAGTAATCATGAATGATAGTGTTAAAAGTATCTTTACGCTGTGGTTCCACAAATATAGGTTTTATATTGTTGATGCTTGACCAGATTCCTTCTGCTTGCCACATCTCCTGACATTTCGTCATAATTGGATAAGAAGGGAAGAAAATCAAAAGACCATCTGGAACAACTCTTGAAAAACTCAATATTGTCCTTCCCAAGGAACAAATGTATTTGGGATTATCTCTATTTTGGTAATTTGAATTCAATTGTACGGTATCAGGACCTTGACTGATTATTTTAACACATATCTGATTACCTTTCACAATGTGAGGATTCTCTAACTGAATTCCAATAGGAATTCCCAATTCAGAAATCAGAGGCTTAAGGGGAGCCAAAGTTCCACTGGTTAATATGATACTCCTGACATTTTGTTCCAGCAGTTGTTTCATACCAAAACCTGGACTGAAACACCAGTAACTGAGAATTCTTTCAGAAGATTTTGAACTGGTAGTCTTTAAAGCACCCCAACTATCTGATTTTTTACTGTTTTTCTTGTCTTCTATTTGAATATGAACTTTATAGCAAAGCTTAATTCTCTCTTTATAAGTATGTGAGGTGCCACTATACACAACATTTAATAGGTCCAAAATTTTTTGCAAGCCAGCACCTTTGCGTTGAAATGGTGATGCACTTGCTGTTGATAAATACTGAATTAAATTTTCTATCAAAGTTATTACTGCCATTTGATTGTGATCTTTAATCTCAGCCTTGGACAGCAGCTCAAAAATAAAACCTCCGGGAAATGTAGTACCTTGGTTATCAACATTAATTTCATCTATAGCTTTCTCTAACGCTAACATCATTTCTTTAAGGACACACAAGTCATCGCAAGTAAAATCTTTAGGTTGATTGGTGTCAGTAGCAGCATCCAGCTGTTCCTCACCACCCTCACTAAAAGTTCTCATAATGTGAGTTATTTCATCTATACAAACTGCAATATCTGTACTCCTAATTTGTAAAGATGCAGATTCCTCACACATTTTCTCTACATTGTGAGCTTCATCTAATATTACAATATTATTCAATAATTCGACACCATTAGCTTTCCTAGATTTTGGATCTAACAAATAATTATAAGGCATAAAAATTATATCAGCATCTTGTTTGAGTTCTTTCGCTAGATAATAAGGGCAACATTTTATTTTCTTACCTACTGTCACTAAATCTTCTATGTCCAATATCTCATCACCTTTTACGGATCTATCATCCTTTTTTGATTCAACATTATTGAAAAAGTAGCATGTTCTAGTTTTCACTTTTAACTGGCACATGTGAACTTTGTTCATGTTGTTAGTCTCCTTGGACACTTCAGGATGGATACACATCTGGTCTCTTGATCCAAGCACTGCCGCTTTCACATGTCTATAACTTGATCTCTTAAGTTCTTGCATAGCCTGAGTTAATTGTGAATGAGTTCGCGATGAATATATTATTTTTGGCATTCCCCATGACGTATTGTCCTTCCCTTTACCTACTCCAGATTTTAAAGTTTCTTTCAGGGAATCACTAAAACCACTGTGTTCGGAAAAATCGCCAAGCTGAGCATTCATTTGTAATTGGGCCTTTTTCACTAAAAGCCACGCTAACGTAGAACATAGTAAGCTTAGGGTCTTGCCAGTTCCTGTAGGAGATTCCAATAAAGCATTCGTGTTGTTTTGTAAACTTTGTATCACTCGTTCCATATAAGCTTTTTGTACATCATACGGTTCAAAAGGGAAACTGACGGGTATGCCTGATATCATTATATCTGGCATGATGGCTTCCAATCTAAAAATACTTTCTATAAATTTTGTCTAATATCACAAGATATGGAAATTATTACAAACATATTATTATAGGCTTTCTGAATTCTGAAATTTGTGAATGTCATTTAACTAGTGGATAAAATAATAATGTGAAATGACATGACATTAGTTCCCGCCAAAAGTTTTAATACATTCATTCATTCCAAATTAAAAAATACTAGATGTTATGAAAATTACATTCAATGAAATGTACAAGAAGAAATCCAATTTATTGCTGTAAAAACAATTCAAAAATACGGTCATTTAAAAAAAATACCATAATTTCAACTTTGACCTCCTTCAAATATACTTATTTTCCTGTAGGTAAAAAAAATACTGGGTGTTCAATCGTCATCTGGTTGGTACCTACCTATTAAACGCACCACTAACTCTGACATTATAAACGTCATGCCATTAAATTAATCTTCCATTCCGTCATTCGTCAGACGTCAATATTCTCAATATATTTATGTATAACACTTATAACCTCAAACAACGAGAAATAAACTAATACAATTCATAGTAGAATGAATGTTAACAACGATAGAAATATGAAAGTATCAGTGAATCAAGTGTATACTTCCGTTGCGTGCAATCGCAATCCCGAAATCGCTGATTGGAACAGGAACGGAACCATTTGTTTTGGTGCTACAAACGCCATAGTTATTTACGACACGGTAAACATATACAGAAATAACTACAGATACGTAACTATCCTGTAATCATTAGTATCACAGTGTTCATTATCTATGATATATATATATATTTAATGTATTTATATAAAAAGAATGTCCTGACTGACTGATTCATCTACGCCGAACCGAAACCGCTGAAGCTAGAAATGTTGGCAGTAGCTTCCTTTTATGACGTAAACACTCACTCAAAAGGGATTTCTCGAAATTCAACCCCTAAATAAGCGAAACGGCGTGTCAAAGTTAGTATGAAAATAATATATTTTGTGCTCCTATACTCTGTATAAATATTTCACAATACTAATAATGAAACGCGTGTTTTACAGTTTTTTCAAATTGTAAAACTGCCAGTGGCAGAAAATATAGGGTGTTAAATTTTGTATGGAATCATAATTAAAAGCAAACTGTATCTAACAGCTAGTATCAAATAAATCCTACACGCAACTCGTCTTTGTAATTGGAACTCCTTCCCACTGACCATGAAACATGCTCAAACGCTGTCCAGTTTCAAAAAGCAAATGGTTTATGAACATTGTTTATCCTGGCAATATGTGTCTTGTTTTTTTATCTATCTCAGCAGTTCTCATTTACTTCTCATATCTTTCAACCTTTTGTTCATGTTATCTATCTATATTCAACTATATTTTTTTTATAATAATAATATATATATATATATGGATACATTATGAAAACATTGGCCATCTGCTAATACAGAAACACCCGAACGGGTCATCTACATCTATGCAATAAAGTATGCAATGAAGTAATAAATTATCTCCTAATAAAACATGCAATTAGAAGTATGGTAATTCATAGATATGGATAATGCGTTCGGGTGTTTTCGGATAAGCTCATGGCCAATGTATTTATAATGTATGTGTATGATTATGTTAATACTTGTATGTGTATGTCTTGTATGCAGATATATTTATTGATATTTGTGTTATGGCATTATTTATACATAAGTATCTAAGTGCACCATCTGCCTGGCAGTTATTTTTTGTACATTCTCTAATCCATTTGTACATTTTGTATACTATTTTGTATTATTATATTGTGTTGTGTTTTTATCTGTGGTGTACTATAAAGAAACCTTACTATTTTTTAGAAACAAAAAGGCAAAGATACTGTTACAGTACTCGGCCATCACCGTTCAAAAGTTAACTCCGTCAAGTGGCTTCATAAAGAATGTGGTACATGCACTGAGTTTCTTTCCTGCTCAGTTGACAAAACTGCTGCAATATGGTCATATGATGGTGAATGGAAGGTGACAGATGCTCTTACAGGACATACTGATGGTGTTACTTGTGTACATGGAATTTATAATGGAAATGACTTGATTGTTTATACAGCATCAATTGACTCAACGGTTAGAGTGTGGGAAAGGCATAATGGTATGTTATTACTTTTTTATTTTTATTTAGTCAAATGTTGTAGAATCTTACAAGCTCTATTGAACAATGTGCCATTTATACAATTATAAATGTATTTTTTTTGAAATCATTGGAAAAGTTTACACCATTATAATTATGGAACTACTAAACTGATTTAACTCATCTATGAACTTAAGCAATATATAGACACAAACTATTTTTGTACCAAATTTCAATATGTGCATTTCGATTGAGGGCCATACTTAGGAATCAATAAATGAATGATGTCAGGATTTAGCAAAAGATAAAAAAACACAAAAAACTAATGATTTAAAAATGTAACTTATCATGTTAATGTAACTCAGAATCTATGTTTATTTCATAAGATTTTTGCTTTTGCAAATTTTAAGAGAATGTTTACTAAATTTTAGTCAAGGGGAATAGTTTAAACAACATAGCTCTTTCTGTAATTCGCATCTCTCTACGCCACCAATACCCAATCACCGCCCTAGGCGAGTGATTTGTAAGTAGTGGTGGGTAACTCCGGAGTTAATGAATCAAAAGAGTTGAATCTGCGAGCGGAGCAGAATCCTTTAATTGTTTCATCGAATTGTTATTCATTCCGATTCCGATGATTCCAGTGCTGATCATGATCGCGAGTGTAATCGCGCATCGGCACTTGTCGTGGGCCCAAAATCGAGATGCAAGGATGGCATGACCTTTTTTTTTTGCTTATGCAAGGATTATTATCCTTTCTCGGATTCTTATAACATTAGAGTAGGTAAATTATGAAATATAAGTAGGTGAATCAAAAGAGTTAAGGAGTAACTAAGAGGAGTCGGATCCGCAAGCGAAGCAGGATTAAGTGAGTTAAAACACTATGAGAAGTCACCACTATTTGTGAGGTTGAAAATTGAGGTCAACCAGGAGAAAAGTGCAGGCAGTGTCTCTTCCCATGGGCGATACTCATAGCTGTAGGCCCCACCTCTCCCCACTCACGATATCCCTTTTCGATCAATTGGGCTAGAAAGACCAAATATCTCTTAGTCATTCCAGACCATCGACTGACCTTCCGAGAATACAAAAACTGTCCGAAACCGAGCCTTTGTAAGTACAAAGACACAAACCAAGTGGTCACCCCAACCCTCGCATAGGCGGGAGAAGTAAAATGTAAATAAGCTGACATTGTACAAAACTTGCGTACGTCCCATAATGACCTTCGCTAGCGTTGTCTTTGCACATGCACTCCGACATGTAAATACTTCAAACCCTCCAAAATAGGTTCGTGCCTAAGGGTGTGGCTGCCCCATGGTACTCTCGCAGTGTCCATGGTACTCTCCACAAGAACTTGGAACTTCCCTCCATCGTCAAATACATGATAGACTCCACCCGACGCTACTATTACAGAGCCCATCCCAACCCCCTAGTTGTCAGCCAAACATATGTCTCCAATAGGAATGCCGAAAGGATCTAATAGGATGTCTCCATTATTGTCATCATAGACCACCCCCGATGACCCAATTACTGTTGCCAATGTGGTTCCTGCACTACACTCACAGGCTACACATATACATCGTCCCCGCCGACGCAGAAGAGGACGTCCCCCTCGCTACACCGTGAACACACCGGCCTTCAGCCAACACTTACCAGGTATAGGCACGTGTCTGGGCACTTCTCACCGACTCGCGATCCCGCGGTACCCTCCCAAAGCAACGCCCTAAGCCGAGGTCCGTTCCTTCCGTCGGTTCCGTCGGCGGATCGTTGCCCTTAGGCTCATTGCTGCACATACTTGTTGCTCCTGGCTAAGCACCTTCTGCACTCGCCCTAAACCATACATGTCCGGTGACTCTTGAAAGACTATTAGGGCAACAAGAATTAAGCTATTCTGAAAAAAAAAGAAAACTCAACAAAATCTCCTAAAACACATTGTCTTGTATTATAGGTGTAGTACAACACAAGCAAACCATTAGCCTCCACTCGGGTCTGTGCCTAACTCTCCACGCACACCTGTTGCCCTTGAAAAAGCCCATTCTCTTCTGCGCTCTCGATGACCACAAGATACATATATTTGCTGGCGATGAAGAGTATCACAGAGTTCATACATTGACAGGTCATGAAGATTGGGTGAGGGGGCTAGACGTTTTGGATGTCGGTAAGTTTGGAAGCTAAATATATTAATTGTTATGGTTTGATTGCACAAAAATGGAGTCTATTTAATTTAAGATTATATTATATATTACATTATATTTAAAACTTTAATTGGAGAGTATTTATGTAAACAAAGAAACGCCTTGTCAAATTAACATTTCAGATATAATGATCATTTTGGGGAACATTTTTAAATGTTATCTACCTATTTTTATTTTCAATTACTAGATAATTCTAATCAGAATGAATCTGTCTCATATGATTCAAAAATATCGAATTATGTATGTATAAATTATTATTTTTTCTAGCAAAATAAACTGCACAATAGCCAATTCTCACTACTCCAATTGGGACACACATAGACCATCCATTTTTCTATAAGTATATATAGAAGAGGTAGAAGACGTGGCCACTTTCGCCCATGGACATCTGCAACACCAGGGAGGATACAAATGCGTTGCCAAACCTGCATTATCCTATGCACAGCTTCTTGACAAACTCCATTTCATTGCTTACTGGAAAAAACTTTAGTATGCAGTTCCTATCTCACAATGGATTTGTGGTATAATGTGTCTTGAAGACAACACAGTACATTACAACTCTTTAAAACATTTCAACTTTAAAACTGTAGAAAAAACAGAAGTGCTGTAATGTGTCACCGTAATTTAACCACAAACAATTCTTACTTCACATCGGAGTTACAATGTGATGAGTATATATGCTTTCATTTCATATTATTTTACAGAAAACAGCACAATAATGCTTGCATCGGCATCCCAAGACACGTACATCAGACTCTGGGGCATCCAACAATATAAAGATCAAGAAACAGTCTCCGGAATAAAGGTTGAACAGAAAGTATTTGAGGCTTATGGTCAAAGGTGGTCAGTGAAATTAGATGCTGTGCTCGCTGGTCATGAAGGTTGGGTGTATGGAGTTCAATGGCACCCATATAAAATACAAGGCACAGTTTTTGTTTTTTTTTGTTCTTATTATCTCTACCTCTATAAAAGTCATTGTCAGTAATATTGTGATCGATTGGGCCAATTTTATTCTGAATTTCAGTAATTTTCTTTTTTCTTATTCTAACAAGTCTGTCCCGCTAGATTACTTCCGTGATAAACTCTTCTTAGGGCAATGGTTTTCAAATTGTGCACCTCGACGCCAGGCCCCGGGGAGTAGCGACATCCTCACGGTCGCGAAACTGGTGCAAACCACTTAGTCATATGTTATATTTTCTTTATATTCACCTAATAAAGACTCAGCAAGATCAATGAGAATCGAAACATTGGGTAACCAATGGCCTTTTATCAAAATTTATTCTTTAGTTTATAGGCAATAATGGACAGATGTCGTAGATGACAATATCATAGGACTATATAATTATTAAGTCATTTATAGTATTGGCCAATGGAGCACTGAAACAAATACAAAACTCTTGCAGAAGAAATACAAACTCTAGAATGGATAGCGCTGCCCAACATTTAATACAACTTCCTTCCTTTACCATTAATCCTACATAAAAAAATAAACGTCGATGCATATGTCGTTGAATAGGGCCGGCAAAGCTCTACATATGACTGTAGTCTAAACTTGAGACTCCCTCCCTTGAGACTGGCGCTGTCATAGGTCTTTTTTTGATTCAGATGGTTCCTCTTAGTCACAATATAACCAAATTATTTCGAAATTTTAAAGTCGTGATCTCCGCCATTAGTAGATTCCTTTAAAATCTCTCTAAAATAATGCAGTATATCAAACATATTTTTAGGTAACAAAAAACAGCCAGTCTACCGTCTTCTTACATCATCTCTGGATAAATCCCTCATAATTTGGGAGCCAGAGAGCACCCAAAGTGGGGGCGAAGGAGCGTGGGTCGAAAAGATCCGAGTGGGAGAAGTGGGCGGTAACGGGCTCGGCTTCTATGGCAGCAGATTTGGGCCCGATGGGACCACTTTCATGGGACATGGATATAATGGGTCCTTTCATATTTGGAGCTTGAATAAGGTTCGTATATCGATTTAAAGAGATTTATTACACAAAGAACAGTTGAAAAAACTTGCGCGCAATTCTCGATTGGACTACTTATTTATTGAAGAATATTGAGTATATGGATTATTTTATTGGATAGTACACACTGCAATCTCTCAGGCGCTGGTCTTCGCTGGTAAAGTTACTCCATCCTCATAGAAGACTACCGTAAAATGTACTACATTTATCACTCTATCCTAATGTACAATGTACGTACGTGTACCCCCTTCTGTAGTAAATGAGATATGCCCAACCCCATCCCATCGAATGAAGAATATACGGCCCACACATACGAGTATAGTAGTAAATATATGTGTAAAACTCAATAATCTTAAAAGTTATGTCTCCATACTCGTATTACCATACATTTGTTTCGTTTATTGACCCAACACTAATTATTTTGATCATTAATGACAGGAGACAGGCCAATGGGAACCCACAGTGGTATGTGGAGGTCACTTCAACACAGTGGAGGATGTGAGGTGGGAGCCGGGGAGAGGCAGATATCTGATGAGCGTGTCCACAGACCAGACCACTAGAGTGCATGCACCATGGAAAAGAGCTGATGGTAAGTTTTACATTTTATTTAATCATAAAGCCAAAAAGAATGTCCCATTAAGTGAATATGTTTAATTCATTATATATAGGCAATGAATGTGACCGGGTAAATTTTTGAGATACAGAATAAATATTTGGGTTACAGCACAAATTTTTATTACAAATTCTCAAAATACTCTCCATTAGTCTCTATACAGCGACTCATTCATCTAAACCAAGATCACTAGAGACACTCTTCTTTAGCGAGGTCCTCAACAGCTGCCATAAAAGCAATCCGAGTGTCCTCCCATTGGCCAAACTTATCTTTTGGAAAGAGAAAGAAATCACATGGAGCTAAATCAGGGCTATAAGGAGGGTGGCTCAATTATTGGATCTCTGTCGTCTTCAAAAGCTCTTTAGTAAGTTTTGCTTTGTGTGATGATGCATTGTCATGATGCAAGAAAAGCCCTCTCAAACCTGTTTTAGGACGTTTTTGATTTAACACTTCAAATACAGTTGGTAAACACTTCACTGTACCATTGGGCATTAACAGTTTTTTGAGCGTCTAATAAATTGTCACCAAATGCCCACCCGCAGAGAAAAATGTTACCACTACTTTTTTGCCCACACTGCATTCACGTTTGACCTTCCTGGGAGGCTCTTCGTCTGGAAACACCCAAACCGTTCATTGCCGCTTAGTTAATGGGTCATACTGATAGATCCAACTCTCATCTCCAGTAATTAAACATATTCCATCGCCTCTCCATTTCCGAATTTTACAATCATTTCCCTGCACCATGTCACGCGAGCGTGTTTTTGTTCAGCAGTCAGTGAATGAGGAGCCCAACGCGAACAAAGCTTCTTGATTTGAAGGTGGTGGTGTAAAATTTTATTAACTACCGGCGATGAAAGCTTAACAGTCTCCTGTTAAGTGTTTGTAGGTTGATTTTGGGTCTTCGTGCAACATTTTCTTTACCGCCTCGATGTTTTCATTCGTTACAGAAGTCGCAGGACAATCACTTCTCTCTTCTTCTTTCAAGAAAACTTATCCATGTCTAAATTGAGAAATTGTTGCACAGGAGGGTGCGAGGTCCTCAAAAGCTGACACTAGTCTATCTTTACACTCACTTTCATTTAAACCAACTTTAAAATCTCGTATCTCAAATAAATGATGTTTTAAATACGGTACAGTTTAAATGAGTTCTCTTTCTGAAATTTGAGTATCTCAAAATTTACCTTTAAATGAATATAATTTATTTAATTATCTAAGCAAAGAATATTCCTTCAAGTGGAGTCAACCCATTTCATTATCTAGGGAAATAATGACACTTCAAGTGGAGATATATTTCTTTCATTATCAAGGCATGAATGGCCATGCAAGTGAATATGTATATTTTTTTCATTTTATTATCAAGTGAATATTCGTTTCATTATCTTGGCAAAGGGTGACCCCTGAAATTAATGTATTGTTTATTATGTAAGCAAATAATGGCTGTTCAAGTAAATATGTTTCTTTCATTTTTGATGTTACATATACTACTTATACATTTTGCTATTTAGAGTTGGCTTGTGGTCAAACGAGCAGAACAATATACTAAATAAGCAGCAAAACGTGACCCATAAAACAACCTAATCTATACATATAATAAAATAATAATAAAATGTAATAAAACGGTGAAATGGTTGACTTAAATTTTAAAAAAAATGGAGGACTCTTTAGAAGCTACAGAACCCAAAACAGTAGTTTTAATTTTTTTGCCTGTATGTCTGTTTGTTTGAGCATCACGTAAAAGCTACTGAAGGAATTTTGGTCGGTTTTCAATGTATAGCTAAGTATCCAGAAGGAAAACTGTTATATGTCTCATCTTCATAATTTATAGGGGAAAATAAAAAAATGACAATAGAATTACTCAAAAACTACTGGATGGACATTCGTGAAATCCATTATGTTGGTGCTTTTACAGGTGTTGAAAATCTTTTACAACTGCTTAGTCCACGCGAGCTTAGCAGTGGAGAGAAGCTGGTATTAAATAACTGAACTAAATAATTTTTAATTGATGAGTATTTTCACCTTCTTCAAATGAATTTCATTACCTAGTCAAAGAAATGCATTTAAGGTGAATATGATTTTTTCACGATTTAGGCACGAATGACACGATCTAGCCCTTCGCATGCCTAGACAAAAATTGAAAGAAGTCATGCCTGGTGGGGTCTAATAAGATATCCCCCCCCCCTCCCTTTTTCTGTTATTTTTTCTATCTTATGATAAAATAAAATTGAAATATGTCATTTATTGAGACACATGGAAAAATTATATAAAATTATCTTTTTTGGCAAAAAATACTCATTTTTTGGTTGACAAACTGGAAAAGAAACAAGAAAACAAATTCTGGTTTCTTATAATAACAATTAAACAAGATTATTTAAAAAAAACACATATAGGACATAACATTTCAATAACAAGGTAATTATCATTCTGCTGGCTCGGCTGCCTTGTACGCTGGTTTTCGTATTATCTTTATTACCTATAGTCCCGGAACGAGTTGAATGCGCGCGGAAGGAATGTGACCGTTTTATGTCATTTGTTTTTAGTGTTGTACTACAATGATCTTAGTGAAAGATAGGTATATCGATATTGGTAAAAGTCGATATTTTTAATTTAAATATCGCGGTCAATAATAAAACACACGACTATGTAATTATAAAAAAACATCACTTATTTTTTACTATTTTTATATACTTTCAGTATTTATTTATTTATTATTTATCACACATTAGATAATATAGTAAGTAGATATACATAATTTTTAGTTTTAAATAGGTATTTAATATTTAGTTTTGAAAAATAAAGTTACTAAAAAACAAAAAGAAAAAAATACAAAAATTACTGATTGAGAGAAATATAAAAAAAAAACAATATTATAACAACAAAAATCTACTACGCATTTAATTATTAATAATAATAAAAAATAACTTAAAAGTACTAAAAGACACAAAAGACTATCATATTGTTTTGAATGAATATTAGTCACTACAATCATCACTTGTAACACCTGATGCAGACAAGTCAGAATCAGGTTTGGTCGCTCATTTTATCAAGTAAGTATAGTAAAAAACTACCCAACACGTGTTATATCGATGACGCAAGAGAAACAATAGAAAGCGAGCAAGCGCATTACTTAACTAGCCGGCACAAGTGCGGCGAGACGGCTGGGAGGTGTGCTCGTGTGCCCACAGCTCACACCGCGCGCGCATTTAGCTCATTCCGGGACAGTAGGTAATAATTACTAATTTGATCATCTGCCAGAAGAAGTTGTCTCCTCGGATATTGATAAATCAACAGAGTCACCTTATTCGTTGTCAGATGTCTTCATCCATCCCTTCATTCCCATTCATTCATTCCGGCTCTTGCGGGCACTTCCATAGAATTCGTCACCACTATCTCACGAGCATAATTTTACACTTCACCGTCACTATTATCCAACAATTCGTTCCATATATGATCCCCGAGCCCAGACATTTTTGCAACTAAAAAGAAAGAAGTTTTACATTAATTGTTACGAATATTTTAATAGTGTGTGTTCTAGCAATAAATAAAGAAAAAACAAAACTTAAACTTATGCCTGCCCCACGCGACTTTACACCAGTGTATACTCGACTATAACGGACCTCGGACAAATGTTAACACGTGAATCGATCCTAGTGACATCTATCTCCAGCTAGTGAGAAACATAGTTTTGACATTTAAGTGTACATTCAGAAATTTTAATATGACTGGGGTCTGATAAACCCCTGCGAAAGGTTAGACAAGAAACTCCGTAAATTTAATATATTGTTTCACGATTAGGGAATGAATGGCACGAAATAGCTCGTCCGCAAGTGCACGGCTACGACATGGCGTCACTCGCTCTCGTATCAAGTACAACTTTCGCATCGGCCGCTGAAGAGAAAGTGATACGAGTGTTTACAGCACCGCACAATTTTGTGCACAATTTTAAAAATATTATTGGGGAGGCGTTGGTGGAGGGGGAAAGTGGAGGTGAGTGGTTAAAAATTAATTTTGTCCTATTTTTTACAGAAGGAATGTGACAGACGAAACCTTAGGGATACTGTCGCGCATGGCGAATTATCACCAAAATGTTTTGACACATCTGCAAAACTGTTAAGAGAAATATTAGGAAGTATTGGAAAAGTATGTTGGAAATGGAGCACCGTTGTAAAAATGTGTATCACGGGGAATGCCCTTCTATTGTTATTTTGGCCCATCATAAAGCGTATTGACGAAAAACACACCAATTTGATTTATTAAACTAAAAAGTTTCTAAAAGTTTAAATTAAAAATATGATAAGTTTCACAATAAAGAAATTATTTTGTTATATTTTGTGGGCATATTTTCATACGAAATTGTCTCTATAAACATTTTATTTTGATTATATTTTAATATTTATTATTTTGTCTCAGTGTACGAATGAAACAATACATTTTTCCTTGTCGTTTATTGTTCACTAAAATTCTTACATTGGCATGGTCTAAGTAAAGAAAGAAAAATCTCAATAGCGTGTTACAGGATTTTACATTTGAGTGAGGAGCGACATCTAGTTTAGAATAGGTAAATTAATTTTACATATTGAATTGTTAATCATTATACGTGGACATGGCGAGCCTTCTATGACCGTTCAACAGCAATACATCATGGTTGTACATGTACACTCAGTATTAACATTAATATGTAACACAGCTGGTATGTCATCGAAATCGTACAATATAATACTTCAGAAATAAAATAAAAAATCAGGAGTATATGATCCACCAACCCCCCCCCCCCCCCCCCCCCCCCCCCCCAGCGATGTACTAGCGGAGGCCTATACCCTGCAGTGGGACGTTATACACCACAAAGTAACAAATACTATTATTATAACTTTGATACTTTTATTCAGTAATTATTTCAATTTAAGAGACTTGTCCATTTCAAACAACAATTATAGATTATGCATTTGAGGGGGAGATTGCACGCTACAATCCAACAGCCGCTGGGCGCGCTCGACTGGTCACGCTACCCCTTTCTCACAGAAGACTACCTTCAAATGAGATCGGTAATTAGTGAGATGTGCCGGAGGCTATTCCCATCCTATCCCTCCCCATTTTCCCAACCCTTTCTCCAAATCCATTCCTATATCTCCAAAGGTAGGCGGCGCACCTAGGGGCGTGCCAACGTTTGTCATTTTGGACTACTGTTGGCTTGTATCGCTGATGTCTATGGACGACAGTATCCACTTACCATCAGGTGGACTGTATGCTCGTCTGCCGCCTTCGTACATAAAAAAAATGTATTATAGCTTTATAGCTTATTATCCAAGCATTATAGAGAGTTTCTGAATTAACTGCATTATAGATTATAGCTTAAGCATTATAGCTCTCTATAATGCATACATTATAGAGAGCTGAATCAATTGTTATTTGAAATTGACGTCACTTAATTTGAAATAATTAGTGAATCAAAGGAAATCATATAAATAATATCTCTATCTTTATTTTTAGTCATAAATTGCAGAATGTATCTGAAACTAGTCTTTTTAGGCAAAAAATATATCGTTTCGTGTTACTTCATAAACAGGCCAACAGTGGGCATTGTCTTTAATAAATTAAAAATCATCACATAATTATGTAACTTCATGCTATCACATCCATTTCTTTTTACTTAACACATACATATGTTTTTTTATAATTTCAATTGATTGATGTGATACATTAGGACCGGAAGGAGCATCAGTACCGTCCCTGGGTCTGTCAAACAAGGCCGTATTCAACGGAGCCGAACAAACTAATGATGATAATGATGCATACTTTGTATCTGTTAATTTAACTGGTGAGTTAAAAATCGGCTGAATATACTTAGATCAAATCAAAAGTGGGAAGATACGTTATTCACTTACCGCACGCGGTCCTACAAAACAGAGTCCAATGGGCCTGCTTCGTTTAGTTACCGATAGAACAGTGACTTGCTAACACGTGATACGCTAACACGCTGAATACAGTTTTGTAGTGGAAAATACATTTAAAAATGCCTACCTGTCCATTTATTCAGTGCACAAATCACTCAAAGAGCAAAAACACGACACATGGAATCACTTTTCACGTGAACCAAAAAGTAATACATAATTTGTAGAAGTTTTTTTAAAATTATTAGTTTACATTCGACCATTAATGAGTGAGCGAGATAAAACTATACGAAACATGTACGAGCGACGCGTTTAGTCTGCCTTTCGCTATCGTACAACGTGACTTCAATTATAGCTGCACGAGTTTGTGTGTATGCAGTTGTGCATTCGAGCCTATTTTCAGTTGGCGCAATGTAAGAATGTACCGTATCTTCCCTTGCTTTATATATTTTGCTTTGATTTAAGTGAATATAGCATAAAAGATTGAATGTGTAAGATAAGGTACTAGTTTCAGCAGTAATTTAAAAAAAAAAGGACTGCCCAAATTTATATGGGCCGATGTCCAGCTATCAGTTTTTTTTTTTATATATATAAAATGATTTTTGTTGTGTTGTAATCTTTGATAGGTACGGATTAATAATACTTAAAGAACAGTTTCCAGGAACTTTGGAAAAATTGACGTAAAATTCACTTATAATTACTTTGAAAAATGAGTATGTATGAAGCGCAATGGCTGTTTGTTAGGTTTTTTTTTAACTATGTTCATAGCCGTTGAATCCAATTTTAATTATTTTCAATATCTCGTTTTTCAATTATGCTAAATATCAGTAATCTATTTTATTTTTTAATATTGATCTCAATAGCTTGGAATAAATTGTTTAATTAATCTGTGGCATGTAAAATGTAGTGAAAGTCGCGAATTCTATAATAGTTATATTTTTTAGAAATATCTTTAAAAGCATGTATTTAATAACAATATTCCAGAGCCCCCCACAGAGGAGACATTAATGCAGAACACCCTTTGGCCCGAAGTACAGAAACTGTATGGTCATGGGTACGAGGTGTTCGCTCTAGACGCCAGCCCGGACGGTTCATTATTGGCATCCACCTGCAAAGCCACAAATGCTGAACACGCTGCCGTGCTACTGTGGTAAGCACTTGAACATGAAACTGTGTGGCCTCTTTTTACGTGTACATATGTTGATGTACAATAAAGAGTTTGTTAACGACGGAATAAATGAAAATGTAAAAAGCTAGGGTACTTGCATATGTATAGATAATAGTTTCGCTTGTATAGTTGTTTCTCTTTAGTGTCTTATAAATGTATGAAAATGTATGAATATCTCTTAAAATGGCTAGTTTACATCTAAGTTTTATCTAATAAAGAATCTTGTAAATGTATAAAAATGTATAACAGTGTCTTGTATGAATAAATGATCCCCCGCGGGGTAGCGGGAGGGGTACACATGTAGAAAAGTAGAAGGGGAAGCCAAAATGGAATAAAAGACGAACCATTTTGGGCTTCCGGCATTCCGATCAGCGGCACCACTCCGAACACTACAAACGGTCAACCAAGTGACTAGGACAAGTAGTAGAACAACAAGTACCTCTGCCCCCTGCCCCCGGCTCTGCTGATATTATCGAAGAAAAGGAAATAAGGCGTTATTATTGTACAACATCCCTATATATACAGTCCACATCCCCCGGCGACCTATAAGGTTGTAGGACAATACTGTCCTCGATCTGTTGAAGAGATCGCAGTAGACAAAAGTGTCCTCAACATCGATGGTCCTTCGAGCAGCCGGATAAGAAGAATCAGCGTCCACGGTTCATCAAGTCGCCAAGTCAAGAATTGCACGGCGTTGTTTAAGGAAGAAACAGCGGGAAGAGACGACGCGTCGTACTCGTCCGTGCATACAAGTCTTGATTTCCGTCTTGATTTCCACGTCCTGATTTCCACGTCATAAACATCTCAATTTCCACGTCATAAACGTCTCAATTTCCACGTCATAAACGTCTCAATTTCCACGTCAAAAACTAAAACCGTTGTTTTCACAATGCCGTCAACAACGAGATCACAGAGCCGGACGGGATCGCAGAGCGGAGCACAAACCACTACGGAATCAACATCTGCCACCACGGAGTCCACAGCCACGACTTCCGCTACCACGGGCACAGGCACCACAGCGACAGGGACGACGACCACCAGCGGCGGTACTACTAGCACCGAGGCCACTATGAAGACGACTTCGGCGGCAGCGGACGTCACGATCGTTCCACGAGCCGCAAGCATCACGGCGAGGTCACACCGCTCTACCGCATCCGCCAAGAAGAAGGAACGTCTGGAGGTCGAACGTACCTTACTACAGCTGCGCCTGCAAGCCAAGGAGCAGGAACTCAGGCTAGCGGAATTAGAATCGGGCTCCGAGGCAGATGATGAAGAAAAGGAAGACAAAGACCAATCGTTCCGGTTAGAAAAATGGTTGAACCGGAACGACGCACCCCCCCCTGTACCCCCGCAGGAGGCGGAGCCTAAGTCTCGCAAGATCTCGCCGATAAAGTATGAAGGAGGACGAGGACGGGGAGCTTACACCGCCAATGATGAAGATGACGGAAATAAGCACCGAGAGCATAGTACGTCTCGGCCCGCACGCCCTACCGCAGACATCGTGGAGCAAATGGCCTCTGCGATCTCCAAGGCGGTGAAGATATCGGCGAGGGAGACACCAAGGTATATAACCGAGCTGCCTACGTTCGACGGACATGGCAGCGCATGGTTGGGGTTCAAGGGCGCGTATGAGGATTCAAGGCGCGCCTTCATGAAGAGCGACAACCTGGCACGGCTAAGAAAGAGCCTAAAGGGTACCGCTATGGAGGCGGTAGCAAGCCTGTTCACCGCCCACCGAGAGCCGGACGAAATTATGGAGGCTCTCGGAAGAAGATTCGGGAGGCCGGATGCACTCGTCGCGTATGAGGCAGAAAAGTTGCGATATTTGCGCAAGCTGACCGACGAGCCCCGCGACCTCTGCGTATTCGCCAGTAAGGTGGCCAACGCCGTGGCCACCATACAGGAAATGAAAAGGGAGAACTACCTCTATAGCCCCGAGTTAGTCCGGGCTATAATGGACAAATTCACCCCAATACTGAAGAGCAAATGGTACGACTTTGCGAGCGCATGGGAACACGAGGTGCCTACACTAAACCTACTATCGACGTTCCTGAACATAGAAGCCGATAAGTGCAGTGCCTACGCACCACCCGAAGTCATTAATCCCATCGCCGTACCTACAAGAGAAAGGTCCGTACCTGCGAATATAAAAGAAAAAGCAATAAGAAGGAAAACCGAACGTACATACAGCGCCACTACCGACGGAAAGGGGAAGCCCGAATACAGCGCCCCTACCAACGGAAGATGGAAGTATGAACACAGCGCCTCTACCGACGGAAAGGGGAAGCCCCAATACAGCGCCCCTACCAACGGAAGATGGAACTATGAACACAGCGCCTCTACCGACGGAAAAGGCAAGTTTGAATACAGCGCCTCTGCCAACGGAAAGGGGAAACATGATTACAGCGCCACAACCGACGGAAAAATGAAGCTTTGCCCACTATGCAAGGAAGATCACAGCTTGCCTTCGTGCAAACAATTTGCAGACAGCGATATCGACACCCGCTGGGAAATAGCAAAAAGAAATAACATCTGCTTCCGTTGCCTGTCTAGCAACCATCGCCGGGGCAACTGCCGAGTTAAGCCATGTGGGCACAGCGGTTGTGGGATGGCACATCATCGGCTGTTACATCATACGCGTCGGACTCCATCGCCGATAGTGAAGTCAGAAGAGCCCAAAGAAGAGATAGTTACGTCTACAACGGAAGTTATCAACAAGGCCACCGCCGCAAATTCAATACCGCATCGACGCCGAGCTTATCTAAAGATAGCACCCGTAGTGCTTGCCGGATCACACGCGAAGGTACATACGTACGCGTTGTTCGACGAAGGCAGCACCGTCACCATCATTGAGGATGCTATAGTAGACTCCCTTGGCATCAACGGGCCAGTTGACACGATGTCCATACAGGGCATCAACGGCGGAGAAACAAAACACGAGAAAAGCCGCACTATCGACGTAAAAATACAAGGGCTGCATTCGGACAGCGTGCACACATTGAAAGGCGCACGTACCATCAAACGTCTAAACTTCACATCGCAGACTGTCGGAGAAACGGACCTAGAAGACTGCACACACTTAGATGACGTCAAGGACGAGCTCATCTATAAAAATGCATGCCCTAAGATTCTCATCGGACAGGACAACTGGGAGTTGATCGTCTCCCGTCAGATCCGAGCGGGAAAAAGGAACAAACCAGTAGCATCGCTAACGCTACTGGGATGGGTACTGCATGGATGCCGCACTTCAGTATGTGAACCCGTCACCTTCTGCGGCCACATCAGCGAGAAGCGCGACGAAATGGAGGAGTTAATGAAGAACTTCTTCAAATTGGAGTCACTGGGCATCGAGCCGAGGCAAACAAAGGATGACCCGGAGCAGCGAGCTATCGACATTTTGAGTAAGCAAAGTCGACGGTTACCTGACGGGCGGTTCGAAACCGGACTCCTATGGAAAGAGGATAATGTAAAGATCCCTAACAATTATGGGGATGCTCTCAAACGGCTGCACAACCTAGAAAGAAAACTCGACCGCGACCCGGAGCTTAGGGAGAAATACAAGGAACGTATGACGAACCTGTTAGTATCCGGATACGCCGAGCCTGCGACTACAGTGCCACCTGCAGACAAGACGTGGTACTTGCCACATTTCGCCGTCATCAACCCGGCAAAGGAGAAGATCCGAGTCGTCCACGATGCCGCTGCGAGATCCTTCGGCCGCAGCCTGAATGATATGCTGCTGTCAGGGCCTGATCTACTTCAATCACTGCCCGGAGTCATCATGAGATTCCGTCAACATCCCATTGCAGTGTCAGCGGACATCAAGGAGATGTTTATGCAAGTCAAGATACGACCGGAAGAGCAAGACGCACTACGCTTCCTATGGAGGGGAGACGAAAGAGGCAACACACCACCACGTGAGTACAAGATGACGTCAGTCATATTTGGGGCAACGTCATCACCATGCACAGCGCTGTACATCAAGAATCGCAACGCCACCGAGTTCGCACATGTAAACGAACGCGCCGCCAGAGAGATCCAAACAAACCACTACATGGACGACTTCATAACCAGCTTCCCAGACAAGGAGGAGGCTGCGAGAGTCGTAAAGTCGGTCGACGAGATACACCGTCGAGCCGGCTTCCATTTACGGGGATGGGTGTCCAACAAGAAGTCCGTCGTCAAACAATTTTCGTCGGATCCCGGAACCACGACAGTCACCATAGGCGGGAGCGAGATAGAGAAGACACTCGGCCTCCTATGGCAGGTAAATGAAGACTGCATCGGCTTCCACATAAATGCTATGAAGACACCACCCGACGTAATAGAAGGTAGACGTCCACCCACCAAGAGGGAAGCACTCAGCGTGATAATGTCGCTGTTCGACCCGCTCGGACTCGTATCGCCGATAACTACTCCGGCGAAACGACTTATGCAAGATACATGGAGTCATGGAACGAGCTGGGACGAACCGCTTCCCGAAGAGCTGCAACCAAGATGGAGCGCGTGGCTTTATACACTACGCGCTCTAGAAGAACTTCGCATTCCCCGCTGCTATGATGTAGAACCGGCCGTAAGAAGAGAACTGCACACTTTCGTAGACGCAAGTGAAGAAGCCTACGCAGCCGCCGTGTACTGGAGATTACAACGAGCCGACGGCACCGTAAGAATATCACTAGCCGCTGCAAAGAGCCGCGTCGCACCGCTCAAGCCCGTCTCTATACCACGACTTGAGCTACAGGCGGCGGTACTCGGAGCACGACTAGCGAAAAACGTCGCGAAAGAGCACGACTTCATGGCCGCAAGACAGGTGTATTGGAGTGATTCACGCACCGCTCTCGCGTGGATCCGAGCCGAACCACGGACGTTCAAAACGTTCGTCGCACATCGCGTCGCCGAGATTGAAGATACTACAAAGAAAAAGGACTGGAGATGGCTGCCGTCACAACTCAACGTAGCCGACGACGCGACACGAGCGACACCCGCGGATTTCAACGAGAATCACCGATGGTTCACCGGCCCGCCTTTTCTACTATCACCTGAAGAACAATGGCCGGTCGAGACAAGCACGACAAAGGAACGCACCGGGGAAGAAAGGGAGAGATGCTGCGCAACAACGAACGACATAAAGGGGCACGCACACTTGCCCGATATCACGCGCTTTTCAAAATGGCAACGCCTGATCCGGGCCACCGCACGCGTACTACATTTCATCGACTTATGTCGGAAAAGGAGACACACCGTGGCAGCAGCGCGTCGCAAAAGGACCATCGCCAACCCGACATCGGACCCGGCATGGTCAAGGACAAAAAGGGGCGACGCAAAGGCGGCAACGGCAAGAGAATCCGCATGCGACCAGCGCAAGTTCGTGCCATTAGAGGCGCATCATCTCATTCAAGCCGAACATCTCTGGACGAAGGCAGCACAAGAAGACAGCTACGCAGGCGAACGCAAACGCATCGAGCGTAGCACCACACCGGCGGGAGACGACAAACTCGCCGGTCTAAGTATTATCATGGGAACGGACGGACTACTAAGACTAAAAGGAAGAATCGCTGCCACAGAAGGGATTAGCGAGGAAACGGCAAATCCAGCTATACTAGACGGCGCACATGACTACACGAAGATGTACATAGATCATGTACATAGGAAGATGCATCATGGGGGCGTCGAGCTAGTGGTGAATGAAGTACGACAGCGATTCTGCATTATGAAAATTCGCCCTACAGTACGGGGCGTTTTAAAGGTATGTATAACATGCAAATTGAAGAAGGCGAAACCAACGAATCCAGCCACCGGGGATCTGCCGCACGCGCGTGTAGCACATCACGCGCGCCCGTTCACCTTCACCGGGCTCGACTACTTCGGTCCACTCGAAGTAACCGTGGGCCGACACCGAGAAAAAAGGTATGTCGCCCTATTCACCTGCATGACGACAAGGGCCGTCCACTTGGAAGTAGCGGCATCACTCAGCGCAGACTCTGCTATATCTGCGCTGCGAAGATTCATGGGGCGACGCGGCTGCCCAAAGGAGTTGTGGTGCGACAACGCCACCAACTTCAAAGCCGCGGAAAGACAACTCAACGAGGCCGCACTCACTGCGGTCCGAGAAGAGACAACAACGAAGCACATCGCGTGGCGTCACGTTCCCCCCTCCGCCCCCTTCATGGCCGGGGCATGGGAACGCATGGTCCGCACGGTAAAAGAAGGCCTGCGAGCAACGCTACACGAAAAGTACCCGAGCGACGAGACACTCCACACACTGCTCGTCGAAGTAGAAAACACGGTCAACTCCCGTCCACTCACACACGTGGCAGTAACACCAGGGGAACCGGAGGCGCTCACACCCAATCACCTGCTGCTGGGACCCAATTCCCATGTCCCAGCACCGGGCGCCTTCACCGAAGAAGACATAGATGCACGCGCGCATTGGCGGCGCGCCCAGCGGCTAGCCGACACCTTCTGGAGCCGCTGGGTACGAGAGTATCTCCCCCTGCTTCAATACCGGCGGGAGCCCCGCACGATCGGCGAGGCACCACGCGTCGGAGATTTAATCATCGTGTGCGACGCAAATCTACCGAGGAACACATGGCCGCGAGGAAGAGTCATCGCTACGTACCCCGGGCAAGACGGCGAAGTGCGCGTCGTCGACCTACAAACGAGCAACGGACACGTTCTGCGGCGACCCACAAAGAAGATCGTCGTTCTACCGGTTAGGTCGCGAGACGGCGACGGCGGGAGTATGTTAACGACGGAATAAATGAAAATGTAAAAAGCTAGGGTACTTGCATATGTATAGATAATAGTTTCGCTTGTATAGTTGTTTCTCTTTAGTGTCTTATAAATGTATGAAAATGTATGAATATCTCTTAAAATGGCTAGTTTACATCTAAGTTTTATCTAATAAAGAATCTTGTAAATGTATAAAAATGTATAACAGTGTCTTGTATGAATAAATGATCCCCCGCGGGGTAGCGGGAGGGGTACACATGTAGAAAAGTAGAAGGGGAAGCCAAAATGGAATAAAAGACGAACCATTTTGGGCTTCCGGCATTCCGATCAGCGGCACCACTCCGAACACTACAAACGGTCAACCAAGTGACTAGGACAAGTAGTAGAACAACAAGTACCTCTGCCCCCTGCCCCCGGCTCTGCTGATATTATCGAAGAAAAGGAAATAAGGCGTTATTATTGTACAACATCCCTATATATACAGTCCACATCCCCCGGCGACCTATAAGGTTGTAGGACAATACTGTCCTCGATCTGTTGAAGAGATCGCAGTAGACAAAAGTGTCCTCAACAGAGTTTATCTATATATCTGCAAGCAAGATATACCTGGCTAATACGGATATCAAAATTTAACTAAAAACGTTTACGAATCAAATAACATATTGTATTGATATACCTGAAAACGGTAACTGATTTCATAATAATTGTTATGTGCGTAAAGCGCACGTCACGACCAGGAAGAATTTCAGTCATTGACATGAGGTCAGCTAAGACTGGGCGGAAAAGATATTTGTATGAAATCGTCGATCTCCGACCACTTTACTAGGTCCCTCATATTATTGAACAATTATGTTTACGATGCGCACACTAGGCGCGCACCTGCTTCGCGTTACGCGAAAGCAGCCCGAGGAATGTGCACTCGGGCCCAAATGTAAACTTACTCAATAACCACCACAATGGTGGGTAAGCACAATAATAGGATATACAGGCCTCACTTACCCCAGGTGGTTTTGCCCACGCACAAATCTGGAAAGTGTTCCTACGCTAGTCCCTACTAGACGTGACCTATCTTAGTGTGATTGAATAAATAAATACATAAATTCCCAATAAATACTTGTGTAGTAATCCAAGTCTCGTCCTGTGGTGAGCCGGTGGCCGCTATCGTTCGGCAACTCACACCCGGCAGCAAATCACCTCGAGAAATCACTCCAAACCACAAGCACAATCACACCCAAACAATTCCAACCAAAACACTCGCGTGGCACAAGGATATCGCGAACAAGACCTATTAATAGGCGCGAATATCAATAATCAACTGTCCGAGACCGCGGTGTGAATTTAACTCAATTTAACTCTGCTCGCCGCCGAGCGCGTGTTACTACTAAAAATATCAAATTCTCAAACCGCCTTCAATATGGCGGGGACAAAAAAAATGTTGCTTCAAATAATCAAGGTATGCGGGTATGCAAAGATGCTCGCGCCAATTCCAAACAAATTATTATTGGTTTCTATCTATTGGTTCAATAATATGACCTGTACTGTCAATGGTTGAAATTCTTCCCGCTCGTGGAGCACACATTAGTTATTAGTTTGTAGGAACCTTGCCTACACTGCAATTAATTTAATTAGGCAAGCAAACCCGCCGGCCGATGCTAAATTTGCTTAAGGAATGTACGCGCGGCCGCTTGTAGAAGGCGCTTGCGCAGAGCGGAGCGAGCGGGCGCCGCACAGTCACTACCGATGTCCGACGGCGAATGCATGCGCATTTTTTAGTTTCTGTTAATTATAAATTTCTATTCGTATCTTGTGCTAGTCAATCTCTAATAATTTGTTATCGTATCTGTGACATCCTATGTGTTAAATTCATGCTCTTTCTTCAACAATATAAATCGCTAATGTAAATCGCGACATACCTACGAGAATAAAGTATGTCATATAAAGTGTGGAGTTTTACTAACTAAGAACCCAAGTTAGACACTTTAAGTTGTCAACTGTTGTTTCCATATTTTCGGTTCGTCTCTTTTATACGACCGAGTACTAGAATGGTTCGAGAGCTAGCTGGCGAATATTGGTTGAAATAACGCGATGCAAATCCCAAGAAATATTCGTTGCTTCTGTCTTTAACCATTCGTGCAGTCGATCGTGTAAGAGACGAAGCTAAAATATCGATACACGAGCAAGAGCTAGCTGTTTTCTCTATCGTGCGTAGCTGTTGGCAACTTAAAAACGTGTTATACTTTCTAAGTAACAAACCATGTTATTGATATCGATATCAGTTTATTATAACGATATGAAAACAAAATATTAATTACAAAACTGTTTGCTGTAATGACTGTTATTAATGTAATGACCAAAAAGAAATTTTAAATTTTAGGAGCACCACAAACTGGCAACAAATACAAAAACTTGTCTCGCACCACCTCACCGTCACACAACTAGCGTTCTCTCCCGACAGCCAACGACTTCTCTCAGTTTCCCGCGACCGAAAGTGGACTTTATATCAAAGGCAACAGGGCAGCAATTCCTTTGATGTTGTCGCCAGCACGGATAAAACTAACGGCGTACATACGAGGATAATCTGGTGCTGTTCTTGGGCTCATGATGGAAGTGTATTCGGTACTGGTTCTAGGGAGGGAAAGGTAAGATTTTTCCTTACCATAAAATATAAAACCAATGCGTACATTCCTAATAACGATTTCTCTGAGAATACCTGCTCAGAACTCGCTCATTTGAGAATTATTCTTACAAAATTTATCTCTATCTGATTGTGTACTTTTTTAAAAGTAGGGTAGTTCACTGTCGTTGAAATCGATGTTTTCATTCATATACGAGGCGTATTCGAAAAGTAAGGGCCGTTCGCTTATATTTCAAAATCGACAAGTCGTAACACGTTTAAACTTGTGCATATCTGTACGTGCACTACTCGTGCAGCTATTTCAGGTGTTGTTTTGATTCAGTAGTCATTTGCCTATCTGTGCGTACAGTAAACAATGTCCGCGATAATCGTTGCTCCCGCCAGCTGTGAAGTTCGCGCTGTAATAAGATTTTTGTATACAAAAGGATCTTCAGCTGCTGAAATTCATATATAGATCATATCATATATAGAATTCATATATATTCATATATAGGTATATAGATTTATTTGTAACTATCTTAACTAAGAAGTAAAGTTATAACATACTAAGAGTACAGCCTTTGTAGGGGAAGAGTGCATGCTGCATTCCCACAGAAGACTACTTTAAAATATTTGCTACTTTATCGTACTTCCCCAATGAAACACTGAAACACGTACGTAACGTGTTTCAGTAGTGACTGAAACACACTAAACCACAGTAGTGATAAGCCAGAGACCATTCCCATCCAATCCCCCCCTTCCCCATTTTCCCAACCCTTTCCCCCTAATCCCAAGGTAGGCAACGCATCCGGGAGTGTCCCAACGTTTGTCATTCTGCACTGATGTCGACATGTATCGCTGATGTCCACGAGTTACAGTATCCACTTACCATCAGGTGGACTGTATGCTCGTCTGCCGCCTTTTTTCTATGAAAAAAAAAGAACTTCGTAACTAAAGAGACCACAACGTACATGTCTCGGAAGTGACAATTCAAATCACATTCCATCAAATCCAAATTTCAAAGGAAATAAAGAATTTCCGATTCCATCCTATCCAATTGAGTGGGTAATGTGAGAAGTCTTTCATCAGGGAGCGCCGCAACCGTCACCACGCCCTCGATCGGTTTCTTCATCCTATTACATTTCTCATCTTTCATTGGGAGGATGGGGACAAAAGGTGTTTATTTTATGCCATTATATACTCTACTCCGTGGGACCAGAGGGGGATACGGTAGGATGAGATGGGATAAGAAGTGGGTTCTGGCATGTCTAACTCACTCTTGAAATATACACGCTATACAATTAAACACATTTGAAGAACGGTACGGGGAGCTTTCCTCGTTCCAATCCACTTTTGGAGAGATGGAGTGTGAAGAGGTGTCAAGAGTATAATAGAATAAGGTTTCTTATTTCTTTTATTTCATTGTACTCTACATTCTATAGGATAGGATGGAATGGTAAGTGAGCTGTCTATCTCATTCACTACCAAAATACATACATTCTTTGAGGGAATAGGATAAAGTGGAAATTTTACAGCCTTCTGTGAGTGTAGCGGAACTCGGCCAGTGGCTTACAACGCGCTCCTTCCTCCAATGGAAACTTAAAAGCTCATGTATACAAACAGGTGTATTTCATTAATCACCATAATCAATGGTTACTTGTTATAGATCTGCATTTGGTCCAAAGCCGAAACGCCATCAAAATCATCACTGAACAATTATGCCTTGTTCAGAAAGCCTTTGGAATTGGCCAATGCTTCTGTGACAGCGATTGCCTTTGCACCAATCATTGTGGAAAATTCCAGAATTATCGCTACAGGATTCGAAACAGGCTTTATAAGGATATATCGCTTTAATGGCGATTGGAGTTTGATGAAAGAATTGAATAATAGGTAAGTAAAACTAGGCACACTGTGATTTTTAATTCGGGAGAATTTTAAATTGACGTTTCAGGTGTGACAAACCACAGTAACTAAGAGTCCATGGTTTTAGTCTTCGAAAATATTATGCTGTATATAGGTACACCCTGTATAGTGTTCGAACCATTCTCAAAACCTGTAAACTGGAAATTTAGTAAATAAGTAGTACTTTTACGTATTTATTTTTAGTTTTTTGAAAAAAATACCAATCTTTTGGACTTTGTATTGTGAATTTCTATGAAAAATTTGTAGAATCTCAAAAAAAAATTAAAGGCTTAAAAATGATTATGTCAATGAACTTGGAGCCATGAACGGAATCTATAGTTTCCGGATTTGGATGAGGTTCGATTACACCCCTCGTTTAACGAAATTCGTGGACAAACTTAGCACATTGATATAAAATTTGCCGCAAAGAATTCAAAATAAAATTAAAACTGTGCCTAATTGATTTTATTCAGTAAAGAAATATTTGAATACAAGGGTAAAATAATATTAATAATCTCTATAATTTGAATATTTAAATATTTGACACAGCAAAGAAAGCGAAAATTTTATTTTAATGACATGAAGTTAGACATTTATTACAGACTAATTAATTAATACCGACATAGCCTCTCGGGTTAGCAAGCTGAAGTGGCAGTGGGCAGGGCACATAGCTCGAAGAACCGATTGCCGATGGGGCAGAAGGGTTCTCGAATGGAGACCACGTACCGGCGGACGAAGCCGAGGACGTCCATCTGCTAGATGGACAGACGACCTCATAAAGGCTGCGGGCACCCGCTGGATGCAGGTCGCTGCCGATAGGTCTAAATGGCGGACAATGGGGGAGGCCTATGTCCAGCAGTGGACGTCCAAAGGCTGAAAAAGAAGAAGAAGAATTAATTAATTGTAATGACATCTAATTAATTGTAATGACATTTAATTAATTGTAATGACATTTAATTAACTGTAATGACATTTCATTAATTGTAATGACATTTCTTTAATTGTAATGACATTTAATTAATTGTAATGACATTTAATTAATTGTAATGACACTTAATTAATTGGAATGACGTTTAATTAAATGTAAATATCACAGAATAAATTATAACATTAGCTGCTGGATTTGGCTTGTCACAACAAATTTACAAAACATGTGGGACTATTATCTGAATTTATCTATCGTAACAACTATCTTCACGTGTTTATGCAAATTAATATTTGCATTTGAAAGAGTTCCGTATCTGTATCGCGGTTAAGTTCATACATGAGCCAAATTGGTTCAGTAATTTCAAATTACGACAAATCCTCAAAAAATATAAAAAATTCTACGTCTATACAAACTATGTATATGTCGTTGAATAAGGATCGTAAAACTCGACAACTATTTTAAACACTTTTCTTCTGATATAACTGGTATAACGGCTCATTTATACAAGGAAAGTTTCTCGGACGGTTGGCGAGAATATTCTATACGATTCTCGTATGCGACCAAACCAAATACAATTCTTGCCTACAACTGTGCGCATGATACAAGGATCAGATGCTGATTACAGTTGTTTATACTGGGTTTGACTGATGTTCGAGAAACTCTCCTTGTGTAAATGAGTCATAACTAATGTTCGATATAACTTATTTTCAGCGCTGGTCATCATCTAACTGTACGAAGATTGACGTTCAATCCTAAAGAAAATAAAGATCCGAACAAAGAAATGTTGTTAGCAAGTTGTGGAAGCGACCATTTTGTTAGAATATTCAATGTAAACGTGATTAATTGTTAAGATTTAATATATAAATAAATATTTTTATCGCTACTTTGTTTATTGGTCACGTTACGGTACTGATTATAACAGGCGACTGGCGCGCGCGTCGTAAACGCTGCGTTTCCAGCGCTCGATAAAGAATGATGGGCAGTTTTGTATGAAACCTGGGGTGGCCTGACCACCAATACAATTTGTAATGTATGTCAACTTATTGACAGCTACCATAAATAAATATTCTATATTCCAGATAAATGGGGTATCTATAAAAAATGGTGCTTGGTCAATAAAAAACCTAATAGTAAAAATGGGACCCTAACAAGATCCGTAGCGATGAGATCATATCCGCTTCCATTACGTTTCAGACCAAATTAGACACCCTGGATAGAAAAGTCCGCTCAACCATCTCTCCACAGGATGCACCGCCGCCGGTGGTTATATCGCCGCTTATACATTTTTAAATGCTTGTAAAGCAGATGTCTCATTTCCTCGGTACTTTAGGACCTTATTGTCGTAATAAAAAGCCTATTTAAAAGCGTCCATTTGGTATTCATGTGGATTTTATTTTGGATACCGCCCAAAATGACACATAACTCTTTTGTATGACGACCATTGCACAATCAATCCAAGATCACGATCGTTGATCGTGATCCAGATTAACCGTGTATTGTATGGAATCCAACACATTACACTGTCAATCTGGATTACGGTCAACGATCGTGGTCTGGATTGTGTAATGGCCGTCTATGAGTTTCTATGCGACGACCCCGTCGGGTGCGCGTACGAGAAACGCTGCGTTCTCGGGACGTTCATTGCGCCCTTTGCGCGCGTTCGACGCTTGGATGCAAGTTTATACAGGTTTCAGTGCAACGAAACTATATTACGCATAATGGACGCGCGTAAAAATATGGTGGTCATTTGTTGTTCATCGGGCGAGCATGCGATGGCGTCCAGCGCACGCTTAAAAACGGGGCGCCCAAGATGCACGCCCCGCCCCGGTCAACTGTTATAATAAGTCCCTAAGAGTGCAGTGATTCATTGCCCAAGACAGTAGGCGCCACCGGATACGCTGCCTTTTAGGAATGAATTTAAGTGTTGGGAAAATGTGGAGGGATAGGATGGGAAATGTCATATGGCATTAAGTCCACCATATGTACAACAATTACTTGTTTAAAAAATGTTTAGGCAACTTATGTCATATGTTGGCAGAATTGAAGACTACGTCTTCCACACTAATCCGCCAGCCCAGTGCTGTGAATACGGTATAAGCCTCCAAATTAAAACGCAGAAGTATAAACAGTTTTACAAAATAATTATATTTCAGAGAATACATGATATATATTTACATAAAAATGCACATTAAATTGAAAATAATTTCAAACTAATTCTGGCAAATATTCATCTTATATACGCTTAGAATTACTAAAGGCACTAACCGTTTATTTAAACAATATAAACAAATAAAATCTGCATTATACAGGTTGAGTCAAATTATATTTCCCGCAGGCGTACATTTTTTTTTTCTTTCAAAAATCTAATCGTCCATACTTTTTTGAGATTTTCATACATATTTGTTAAATAGAAATCACAAAAAAATATTATCTACTTTCAAAAAAAGAATAGATTACCTTCCAATCATTAACAGAATCCAATAGTTTGTCTTCGGGATCCATTTAACCCGGCCTGTATATAATAATATATTTACATATTGCAAGACATTTGGAAGCTTCCCTCAAATAAAAATATACTTACGAGTCTATCAAAATTTACGTAAATATGGACCCCTTGTAAACCCCCGCCCTTGTAAATATGGACATAATAACACCTAGATGAAAATCAAGTCTTTACTATGAATCCAGTTTCAATGTGGTCCAGGCGTTCCATAAATATTTAATTAAACACAGGGTTAAATAAAAAGTACCCGCACCAGTTACCACTGAATTTATTTCAAGAAAACTAACGACATATGTTGGTGTTTCATGAAACTATCATTGTGCGTAATGTTTATTGATAATCAAATAAAAGCATAAGATAGATGATAAACTCTTTATTGTACACCGATACAATAATACAAAAAGGCAATTTAAGTAACACGAAAAGTACAACGGGCGGCCTTACGACAACGGAAAACGTAAGTCTGCGTTTTAAAGCCACTGTCACTTTACCGAGCGACACTCGACTCACTTCAACGGGCATTGACAAGCTGCCGTGTAAGATGTTTTTTTTTTCTCTTCATGTAGTGCAATTAACACATTCTGCCAGTGTCAAGTTTTCTTCATAATTAACAATTTCAAAGTCTAAAACGTATCCTGTCAATGTCCAGTCCCGTCGAAGTCAGTCGGGAGTCGCTCAGTAAATTGGTAGCAGGTTTACCGAGTACAGAAGTGGACTCCTTGGAAACACTCGAAAAACAAAGTCCTATGCTTTTTATTTGACTGTCACAAACTTGCGCACAAAAAACTGTGATGTTAAATAAGCTATCACTATTAAAACCACAAAACGTATAATACACAATATTTACAATTAAAACACAAAAAAAATTCAAATTCACCTCCAGAGTTCCCGCCAAAAAGTTAAATTCCTTTAAAATATTTAAATTTTCTTGGCGACAATGTCAAGTTCGGGAAAAGGTTGTAGAACAAAATTCGTTAGTTTGAATGATAAACATTCAGTGTTGAGGGGCTGCATTTATTCTTTATTTCAACTTGTATAAGTTTTTGCTATAGGGTACACGCACGTATTTTTTATTTGTAGTGCATAACACTCAGATGGACAGACGACCTCATAAAGGTTGCGGGCACCCGCTGGATGCAGGTCGCTGCCGATAGGTCTAAATGGCGGACAATGGGGGAGGCCTATGTCCAGCAGTGGACGTCTAAAGGCTGAGATGATGATGATGATGATGATGATGATGATGATGATGATGATGATGAACACTCAGTCGATAAATAAATACTACCTCGATTTGATCATTACTGACTCAGTACTATTTGAGGCACTGACAGCAGTCATTCGAATCAAGCCAGATTTAAAAGACTAGCCTCAACATTACACCAGTGTTAAAAGGTTTTTTATGGTAAAGATATATTTTACATTTTAAAAAAAATACACTTTTATTAAACGTAATAAAATATCACTTATCAAAAATACGTATATGTTACACGTATGTACACAAGTTCTACTTTAAATTGTCCCTGTTTTAGTTTCTCACATTTGTTGATTTTTTTTTTCAAAGTATATTTACATAAGAAAAATTACTAATAAATCTAAAAGAAATAGATAATAGACTGTTTTTTGAAAATTATACAATTAAATATCTAATTATAATTAATCTTAAAAATACTAGAAAGAAATCTGTGAAATCAGAATCTAAATATCTTGAAAAATAACTAAGATAAACGGATTAGATGTCACAAGAAAATTACCTCAATAAAGAATATGGCTTCATTCTTCAATATTGCCATTTAACGCGCGTGTGACAGAGATAGCAATAGCTCTCCACCACATCCCCACCTCAAATATTCACAAGCTAATATTTATCAAATTTTCTAATAGATTTGAAAAATCTTTGTTTAATTAGAGTTTCATTTTATCTCTAATTGACGATAAAACCGTAAAACATATCGACAATAGACACACCAATTTCAGAAACGGACAACTGCCGTTAAAACAAAGAATTGCTTAAGACTAGCGGTACTTTTAGCGCCAGTTTGTTAAAACGATCAATATAAAAACATTCAAACAAAGAAAAATATATAGAAAACATATAGCTCAAAATATATAGCTCTTGTAACTAATATATAGAATTAGTTCCTTCTGTAACGCTACAGTGAAGTTTTTAAATGAACATTATTGAATGCTGCTCTGAATATATGAAAAAAAAAACGGTTTCTAAAATAAACCGCTTCTCAAGCTTGTGCTTTACACACACTATGACCTCATTCAGCCATACAAATAGCCTTCTTATTTTTCTTAGACTTCATCATTTTGGGCTTTAAGAAATTCCCGATCTTCTTAAAAGCACTCTTTTTTGTGACATCGCTCAAAGAGCTTATTTGGCTGACACTGCTTAACGACTTCGTGTCGTCTGACACTTCTGTTATTGTCACTTTATGCAGTCCATTCATCGATGCACTTTTGACAGGGGCTGACACAGAAAGGAAGTTATCACTCGATGATTTTGTTATTTGTTTCTGTATATTTATTGAACTTGTACTAGGCAATGCGTTGCCTATTTTGATATTGGATAGGCAAAGAATTAGCCTCTCCCAGAAATCATAGACGGGTTTCACGTCTGGCTGAGTGTAGTACAGTTTGTGGTACATCTTTATTTCTGGAGGCAATTCCAGTCCGCTGTAATCGCGATACATACATGGAATCACTTTTGGAATGTTTGTCTCTGTAAAAGAAAATTAAAATTTTAGTTAAACCAAAGTCCAAACTCTTGTTACGGTAAACTCAACGAGACATGAGCTTTGCGTTTGTGTGAGTACACACCGATAGTGTACAGTGCAAACCATTTCGACAATTCGGCACCCACTCACACAGATGCAAAGGTCATACATATCTCGTGGAATTTACTGTATCATTCTGTAGTTGAGAAGTAAAGGGCAATCCAGTCTTTTTAAAATTAATTTTTTACAGTTATAGGTTTCCAAAGAGCTATTTTATGGTAAAAAGAAATAAATCGTATAAGCCGTAATCAGCCCTTTTATTGTCCGCCGCTGGACATTGGTGTCCTAATCCACATTATCTTGTGCACGAGGGATGTATCTTAAAATGGCACCCTGTCGGTGGAAGGCGGGTTGGCGAGTACATTCTTTTAGAGGTGGTGTAGTTCCTCACTGCTAGTGCTAGTGGCTTAATTGTTAGTGCAATGCTAGTGCTTGTGCTAGTTATTCTTTAATTGACCTTTACAACACACACACGAAGAGATGTTGTTATCCTATAGCCACACTTCACCGCACGATCAATCGTATAAGCAATAGTTTCCACAACTTCCATCTACTTGTGCAGTAAAAAATATTTTATTTATAGTAGAATATATATATGTAGATTAGTTTTTTTTTAATGTTTAGACCTGATTTCCACCAACAACACGTCAAGGCAGTAACGCGGCGGTGCGTTAAGTGGGTCATTTATGGTTTAAGGAAATAATTATTTAAGCTGTTTTTTTTAAACATCCGGACAGTTAATAAATATTATTTGAGGGGTAAAATGATTGATTGGGCAGCTAGATAAATTGTTCGCCAGTTCTCGGCGTTCAGTAAAAGTCAAACGTCATTTCGGTTGAAGTCTTTCCCACCCAGAAACGATTCAGCTCGACTTGACTAGGTTCGTGGTTATTTTAATTTTAAACAACAGGAAAATCCTTCCTATCAAAAAACAATTTGTTAGCGATATCTCAAATGCTATTATATACTATTTACCTCAATATTTCTAACTCACGCGTTACTCTTTCGTGAACTTATCTAACAGAGGCTCACTCAACACCCTGATGCTGCATACTGGAATCTCAAAACACTTCACACTGTACAAAAGCTGGGGAATACCGTGTGGTGAACAAACATATATGGTTTCTGTATGGGCGCGGCGTACCGTAGGAAAACCATGTCGTTAACAGCTCATATTTTGCCGCTCAATCTGTTATTAAACAGAGTATTTGTTTTTTTCATATTGACCCAAATATATTACTATAATATATTACTGCCCCTGTAAGTCATAGGCTATGGGTTTTTAAACCTACATGTAGGTCCCGTCGCACACTGCAGTTTTGAAAAAGAAATCATTATGTTGACTCCTGAGTCAATTACATGACATGGCATGCGGTTGCTAGGAATCGGATCTAATGCTAATAAAATACTGCTTACCAATAACAATTGAGAGGGCCGTTTCCACATAATATTTGTTGACTGGACTGTCAAGGAAGGCCGGGGATATGACCAGTATGATCTTATGACATCGTTGAGTGATCAGTCGTGTGACGGGCGCGTACTGAGTCGCAAAATACGGCATCACATCGTGGATCGTACATGTCTAAAAAGGAAGTACATATTTACTTTTCTTTTTTTATTGTAAAGTAGGCAGACAAGCGGTACCATGAGATGGTAAGTGCTACCGCCGCCCATGGGCACCTTACATAACATAACGCTTACCATCACGTGGGACCGCTTACTCTTCCGCACACTTTTTTATATAAAAAAAAAATTACCGCATTTGTCAAAGGTGCATTTTGTCAAAAGATGCTATTCTCCAAAAGAGAGTTTCGTCAGACCATTTTCAGTTAAAGGTGCATTTGTTTTAAGTGTCAGATAAGTTTTAAGTCTACTCAAGAATCTCCTTTTGTTATTCTCTGTCCTTGTTCTGTCTACTAATTACTTGTGGGTACTGTGCCGTAGTGAAATAAATGTCCTTTCTTCTTTTAAAAAAGGTAAAGGAATGTCTTGAGGTCCTAACCTCAAAAATTTCAAAACACAATGAAACATATAAATAGAAATTACTTTGTAATTAGCGTCTGTAAGACGTTTAATCATTTCCTGTACAAAATCCCAGTCCTCATTGGCAAAGAGAATATAAGCGTGGTACTCCTGAGGCGCTTGGTGCTCAACATCCTGTCTCGTAATCAGATTACTTCCTCCATTGATATCCTGTGGTTCCATAAGTGCTACTTGGTTACCACCAGAATACGTCTTTACTGTAACAAAGCAAATAATTATTTGCACTTTGAGTTAAGTTCATTATTATTAGTGTCAATTGATAAAAGTATAATTAATTCATCACTGATATAAAGAATCAGTGTCCCATGGGTCTTATATAAGCAGATAAGCTGAAAATAATTGAAACAAATATAAATAATTTCTTAAATACTTATAGTAGGACACAACTCAGATGTTCTAAGGATTTACCTATTTGCTCAACCAATGGAAATTATTTTATTTCCCGCCTCAAAGTCTTATTCGCTGTCGCCTTGAGCACATCAGACCATCACACAAGCCTCCTAAGTTGACTAAACATTATATTCGGTAAAGTTTGGTTTGATGAGGTTAGACGATGGCACCTCTGAGTTGTGTCATACTGCATATACAGGTGAATCAAACAAATGAGCCCTTGAGGAAAAGTACTCTAAATATTAAAGATATCAAATTTTACTCAAAGGAAACTATTTTATTTTTAAAGATAAGAAAAATTACAATAATAAATTTGAAAAGCCGCTTTTTGAAAACACAAATGCATTTATTAGCAACATTTTTTTTATAAGGTTATTAAAACTCAATTTCCAAATAGTTAATGGAAGATTAAATTAAACAGCGATATCTTTAATATATTTAACTATTTTTTCTACAAAAAAAGTCTTTATGTCGATTTGTACATTCTGAAGCCTTTTCAACTGAACTATTTATTGTATAACTATAGATCAACAAAGTAATGTGATGAATGGACACATTAAGTATGAAGACCAACTTGCAAACAATTAAGTGTTAAATTAAAGAGTAAACACTTGTTTTTTGAAGGAGGATGTATTTGAGTCAATATATGTCTAATAAATTCTAAGTTAGATAATTCTAAGCATACTGACATATATGGTACATTTAATACCAATTCATGTAAATTAAATTATGACCATAACAAAATTATACATAAACATTTAGACATAGACATAAACATGGTAATTCCAGTGAGTCAATAATTTCATATCAAATAATAGTAATTTTTAAAATATATATATTCTTGTGTATTAAATGTTTTTGTTATAAGTGTCAGTCTCAGATAACCCCTGGATGTAGGGTTGTATCACTTAAAAGATAACAGAATTGTCCAACTGCAAGTTCACAATTTTTTCAGCAGTTGTAAAAGTGTTACTAAAACAATTTTAACATTAATTTTCTTTGTTATATGTAACTGAAGATATATTCCAATCCAATTTGTCTAAAATGTAACAACATAACTGACACAGTCCTAAATGAAGGAGTGAGATGATAATTGTTTACATATTCATAATTTGATTCATCGAGATTGCAAGTTTGCCCTAGATTTACACCATTTTATTCTGCTACTCTTGAAAAATTGTACAAAACAATGACAGTTGTCTAAAAGGTCATCCTGTGAAAAGGCTGGTGTGAAAGCACAGCGATAAAAACATCTAGTAATATAACATAAGTGTTACCAACCTAAGCATCCTTTTTCAGAGAGTTCTAGGAGATCATCATAAATGTCATATCTGTCTATAAACTGCATAAACTCCAGTAGCTGACCAATTGTCCCACTTGGCCATAACTCCAGAACCTTAGCTGTCCTGTCTGGATAGTCCTTTATACTTGATGCTACTTGAGTTGATATATTTACAAGTGACGCCAGCCCAGTCCAGTCTCTGTTAATGTTTGCATTTTTGACATTATATTTCAACTGTTCACCTAATCTATTGTTAACTGGTTATTTTTAATTTATTATAAAGTTCCCCATACAAAATATTATGATATTACAGTGATAGTTAAGTCGTGAACCCCACACAAGAAACATGCTTCTCTACACTCAGAATTTCCAGTCTAGAAAAAAGGCTAGTATGCAATTTTGTACATTTCAGTTTCCTACCTAACAATGTACCTAACATTATAGGTGTTCATTACTAATTACCATTATGTGGCTTACAACACTCATTTGCCACCTTTTCTATAAAAAAAACTTGTACTTTCGCTCTTTGTTCATGACACCATTCAAATATTTGAGCTTTGACCTTTTGTATTTTGTTCTGGTTGTTACAAAACAGACAGACTAGTTAATATGCAACCGCCTTTACATTTGTACACATAGTACATTAATTCACATTTATACATAAGAAAACCTGTTGTAAACCTAGTTCCCATCACCTAAATGACCTTGTATAAAAATTGTTTAAACCTACTGTATACTTACAGTATACAGTAGAACTACAGTAAATTTATTTATAGGTAGCTTTCACTTGTATTATAATCACTTGTAGATTATAATTATTACCCTTATGATTATACTTTGTTTACTAACATGTTAGTAAACTGATAGCAATCACGCGATTTAGTAAAAGATAAGACAGAATGATAGAATATTTGAGCTCTAAACATGTTTCAGAACTGCACTCCGATGCAATTTTATTAAAATTTTAATTTAGTATATGTTGTTACCTGGGTAATTTGCGAGGTCCCTCGCTTAGTAGACACTTTTTTGTGTTCAATGAATAGGATAATTTTCTCCTTGCTTCATCACTGAGTAAAGATATTGGAGTGTCATTTAACTCTGCGTCATATTCCATATTTAAATCCGAATATTCTTGTGCATAATCATAGACCATTAGTTAAATATTATTATTGTTTCCACATAAAATCATTACACTACAATAATTTCTTCCAGGTAAAATTAACGTAGAATTTTTACAACACAATTGAACATTGACTGTCTGTGATTATTTAATTTCCAACATATTACGGAAACTATCACTTTACCAAAAAGGTAAAATCATGCTTGAAGAGTAAGTAAATAAACACTTTTATTTCCTCGAACGAATCAGTATGGTCTAAACGACGGAAAAATAATTTGACAAGGGTTGACATTTTTATTGTCTATGGGTTTTCTTCTCTTTTCATATATGGCAATGGTGCAGTTAGCACATTCTGCCAGTATCAGGTTTTCTTCGTAATAAACAATCTTGTAGTCTAAAACGTATTCTGGCCAGTACCGTCAAAGTAAATCTGGAGTCGTTCGATAAAATAATAATAGGTTTACTGAGCACAAAAGAGGAGTCCTTGAAAACACACAAAAAGCGTAGTCCTATTCTTTTGTTTGAGTATCACAAACATTATGCACAAAGAAATACTGAAGTTTAATAAATTCATATATCTCTAATTGAATCACAGAATGCACATTATATATTTTTTTTATATTAATCAACAAAAAGTTAACTTCACTTCTCGAGTTCCCTCAAAACGTGATTGTCTATGGTTATTCTTACCATAGAGCGCAGAACATTCTATGGTAATTTATGCAAAAGCAAAAAGGTTACAAGGTACAGATTAAATCACTGATTCTCAAAGTTATATCAACCGCGACTCACCTAAAAAAATGACAAAGTTCGGGACCCACCCTACCTACACTTTACATGAAAATAGCATTGTCACTGCTGCAGCATATTATCGTTTACGTAGAGTAGTTATGTGAAGGGTTGTACAACTAAAAAAATAAAAAAATCCAGTATCCAGTGATAATCGAATTTTTAATAAGTAAAAATAATATAAATCAGAACATTATACTTAAAATTAGATTCAATTTATTTTTTCCTGGCCCACCCAATATTCGCTCGCGACACACCAGTGTCGCGACCCATACTTTGGGAAACACTGTATTAAATAATATCATGTAGAATCTGTAGTTAAAAAAACGATGAGTGGAAGCGCTTTATGAAACCTTCCTTTATCCATATAAAGAAAGTGGCAAGCTCGTAGGAAAAGTAAACATAAAATTTTATGCGTATAATCCACTAGATGTCATAAAATTATTTTTAAACATCTAGCAATACATAATGAATCATCATCATTAGTTCTTGGGTACAGTATATTCAAGTAGGTAGTAATTCAAATTTCATAGATATCAATGCTTCAACAGAAAACCGTACGAGAGGAGACTTCACACTGTGTACCTATCAGTGTCTTATGTGCGAAAGTGGGGTAAACACATAGAAACAACTTTACAAAAAAAAATTACATATACATATATGAAAAGGAGAAAAATACCGTTTGTTAATAAAACTAATAAACTGTTAATAAAACTATATTTTTTTAATAAATCCATGTGGTTAATAAAACAAAAAAATATATTTGAGACTTTATTGTCATTCACAAGTGCATTCACTAACGCCTACTCTACAGATATACATAGATACAGAATTTAATTACTACCTATACTTTATCTCAAGTCATTACAAATAAAGTATTTAGGGGTCCGCTAGTTAGATATCACCGTAGGATTGAAGGGGACCACTGCCATACATTGATTTTAGAATTATTTTAGATTTTAGAAAAGTGGGCAAGAGAAAAATCATCACTTGTTGAAATACTACGAACATTGTACCCACTTAGATTATAATTCATATTTTTAAAATATTCGGTATATAGGCGTCTAAACTCTTGTATACAATTTTCGCTAATTAAAAAATTGATAAAAAAAATATTTTCAAAAAAAAATACGTTAAATTATGTCAACATTCAGGCTTCGGAAAAGTTTCAATTACAGCCTTTATTTGCATATTTATATACATACACGTTGAATTTTGAACCATAATCTAGTTTATCTTTCGAAAAACAGATAAGACTTCATTTACGACTCGCCGTATAGGTACTATATCGCCGTGATAATTCTTGACAACAGTTTTGACAAAATACAAACGGTACTGAATACCCTTTAGTTTATATTTACAGTAGGCATTATTCCTTATCCAAATGAGGTCGGTAATATTAATTACATTATTTTATAAAAAGATCAACAAATTATAGAACAAAATTTCAAATAATAAGCAATAATAACAACCATAATTTACAGTAACTACTAATAAGCTCATTTTAAATTGGAATGTTCTAACATAGACATCTTCTATTGCAATAACGAGGCAAAGGATACTTTAAACAATTCCATAATGTAGAGATGCTTGGCAATCTGAAATTTACGGTGAGGAAATAGGATTTAGATTGTGTTCATGCGAAGTTTTTATAAGTTTCTGTTTATACATGGAAACTAGATAGATACAGATAAAATAAATGACATTTGTAATTTTTATTCGGGCTGATTTATCGCCTCTTGCGCAAATAAATCTTAAGTGTTGTGGTTCTATAATGATGATATGTTTAAAGAACAAATATATAAGTAATGGGATAATGAAACAGGATCTCCCAACTCTTTAAATAGAGTTTGTTTTAATAGCCATTCTCGCAACAAAGGCTCGGCGCGAGCACACGTTCGCTCTTACCAACAGCTCTCGCGACAATGTCGTTCGACATCTATCTGACGTTGCGCACCAAACTATATATTATTTTATCAATCTACCTACATATAAAAGTACACTTCAAATTCGGAAAATCAGTAAGTATATATTTAATTTATTGCCTTATTTAATAGAAAACGTCCATTAACAATATCTTTAATAATTTGTTAATTAGCAAATTAAACTGCAAATGTTATAACTATCAAAACAAAATGCATCAATTATTTATTAAAGATGTATTGCACATATAACTATTGCGTCTAACCTATCACGGTTATATTTATTTGTAATACTATAAATAAACGCCGTCACAGCGACAAGATTACTTTTTTGAGTTATAATTACTGTTCACATAATTACAACAAAATCTGAACTCCTTTTATAGCTTTACCGCTGCTTTGGTTTTGAAAAACATAAAACCAGAAAATGACATCACGTAATATTTAACCTTATTGTTATTAAGGTCAGTGAAAAAAACTTTGTGGGATAATTTTACAAAAAGCTATGTATCCAAACATAAAAAAAAAACACAATTATGACAGTCGTTTGTGAGATTTAAAAGAATTGTCAGTCGTAATTATAATTTAGTTTTTTTCCGTCGCAACTTGTAAAGGTTATCTAGAATTTTCAAATGTACAATAGAACTAGACGTTCAGGCTATTGCAAATTCCTTTATCTAATAGACGATTACGTTGCGTCGACTGCAAAAATTACAATATAGTACAATCTTATTTTTCAGATTAAACATGGAGTACAAACCTTAATCCACGTGGATAAATCGTTTGTGGACCACAAAAAGGGTTGCGTAATTGTTTCAAACGCTTGTTTGGTTCAGGTCACATATTTTTTTTCGTTAAATATTACTTTTCTTATAAGTTACCAGTAGGTACAATTTTGTTTTCAATTGACATCTAAAAATTTATTGCGTATAAAAACTTGTGCTTTCGATCACAGCTGACCGACAACCTAACGAACACATAGAAAAAAAAATTGTAACAAGACACGTTTCCTTACGAAATTACATATATTAACTACGCAATTATAGTGTAATATACAATTGTACAAAGGTACACACACACACACACATATATATATAGTAAGTTATAGTATTATACATATAAGTCTTTCTAGTTACGTTTTTATTTTGTTGAATGAATAATTCGCATGTTGAAAACCAAAGCGTTATTAATTTATTCACTTCATTGCACATCGTCGTACAAAAGGCGAGCTTAATAGTTTACTTCACTTACTCCAAAATATGTAGTTTGTTTTCTGATAATGGTTGCCGCCCATTTAGTATTTTTGTTTTTTTTTTTAAATATAATCATAAAAAAAATGTTTAAACTGCTTCATAATGGCAAACGATCATTATTACGCAACATTCTTACGGAAACAAAACATAATAAATACAGACCCACACTTTGTTCAAATCATATTAAATAAACAATAACAAAATTAAACAGTCGTTGTGGCAAGCGTTTTTAAATTCGTATGTATATTTTTTTTATATTCACTGTGATGCCTGTTATAAATTTAAAAAAATGTTATTAAACTACTAATTGTGATTTTTTGCGATACAACGCAAGATTTTAAACTATTTATGATGAAAAATAAATCATTCTAATCGTACGTAAACTGCACGATTAGAATGACATTAGTTAGACATTAGTTGACATGTCGTACGATAATTAATTAATTATACGATAGTACGTCATACCTTTAAACTGGCCAACCCGCTTGGCGTTTTAAGGCCATTTTATCCCTCGTGCACAAGACAATGTGTACTCTTATGGAAATAAACAGATATAAGAAATAGTTTTTGTAATGATCACTAACTACTTATCTATTAAAGTGGGATTTCTTTTGTGCGTATAAATAAAAAACATCAGCGACCTTTCAAATATACCTACCAAGATACCTTTCAATATACTAACTATCTTTTGACAGAAGGAAGGTCGCAGACAGTCCTGGTATTAAGTGGATTGTTGCACATAAACATCTATATTTAAATGCCGACATCTGTCAAAAATGACAAAAACACACCCCGGATGGAGGACGTCAGCTTGAACGCAAAGTACAACGAGTACTACGTTTCGTTTATACGCGCCAAAAGGATTCTACTTTTAATTAGTATTGCATTAATACCTAAACATTAAGATAACTTTTGCTAAACTCCATGATATGAATGTAATAAAGTTAATTGTTTGTCTTTTGTTTATGGGACCGACTAAAATCCACTTTTGATCTTAGACCTTTGAAATAGATATAGTCGGATAATTTATTCGAGTCACGGTTATGAGATGTAGAAGTGTCATCTCCGTACAAATTTTATCATGTTTGACAGTTCTATGTCATACCTCTGACTCGAATAAAATAATCCAAATTTGGTAGAATCATCATAATTATTTATGTAATGATTGCAAATAATAATTTAATTAGACGTTTTTATGAAGGCAAGAATTCCAGTTCAATAATAAATAGTATTGCTACATTAAAATACAATAATTTTACATCTGTTAACCCTAAACTATGTACAATGATATGATTATTATTGATATTTTTTAATAGTGTTACTACTTTTTTATAAAGTTAAAGCAAACGTATTTTTAAGTACAGATAAAAAAAAAATGGAGCAGCGTAAAAAGTTTTATATAGGTAGGCTTAAATAAAAATGTCATAGCAGTGAATTTCTTTCGCGATTTGTTTTACTTTTTTTTAATTTAGCATTTTTCTTCACACACCACTCACGCTCACCGATTTAGATATAGATGTTTAACAGTAGCGGTTCGATTAGCCGTTAGCAGCTGTTTTGAATGGTGTGCGGCGTTGCCGTTCGTATTAGCATATAGCGGTATAGAGTTATAGAGACTTCATTAAACTTCATTTAAAACCTGCTTTTTTGGAGCAAACATCAAACTAAAGTTCTTACTTTCAATTACAGAAATACAATGTTATTTAAGCCCGTATGTATAGGTATAATATGTGTCCGGTTACATATATAGAGCATTACGCTTACAAAAGTTACGCATCTTTGGTGTGTTGCTAGGATACCTGTCCAATTTTTTTAAGTATATGTCAATTCTACAGTTATTTAAAAATGTTTTCCTTTCGAATGATAATGCATATTCTAGCGTCTGCTTGCTACGATCCTTTTTGGTATTAATCCTATTTCTATTACCTGATGCTTTTAAACTCCTCCATCCTTAGCAATATTAAAAAAGATGGTGAATACCCAATTATTGTCTTCTCTACCCTTTCTTTCAAGTCCGATATACGTAGGCAGCAACAATAGTACTGCCGTTCTTAAGTTAAGTTCTGCCGTACCTCAAGGCGCGTGAAAAAACAAATTTTTGTTTGTATCTCCCAAAATATAGAAGTCATCATGTTTCAGACAGGGAAGAAAGTGAAGTCTACATATTTAAACTGAGGTAATATTAAATTATAGTTTGTTTTGATGATAACATATAAAGTATATATGTTACGGGTAATGCCATAAAAAAGATATCATTTTTAATAGTCATGTTTCAAAAAGGTTATTGTGAACCTGATGTCATTACGTAATATTTACCAAACACAGGAACACGTGGATGTTCGTGATACAAATGATTTACGATTAAGTACTCTTATTAGATCTCATTGTCACACTTAGTTGATTGAAATCAAACTTGTAATTGCTCTATACAAATCAACGCAAATTTATGTTTAGTTTTAACTTAGATTCGATTCAAATAATGTTCTAGGAACTTTTAAAGACTACTTTTTTCGCAATCAATGATAACAAGTGACATAACAATTCTGAACGTTATTGCTGTTATCATAAAGTTTATATTCAATAATATAAATAGGGTTTTTAAGATTTTTCATTCATTTAGTATACGTTCGTGAATAAACGAAAAGAGACTGATGTCTAGTCTCATTGCACGATGGCTTTTTCATATTCTCGCGTACTGTAATTCGATTTTGACAAAAACTCTAGGTACTGTACTTTTAGTTGGGACAGCAAAATATGTCAACATCAGTCATTCCTGACAGGCAAAAGAAGCCGGGACCCATCTTTCAGCAACCAAGTATCATGGAAATATTTTTTTTATTTTATTAGCCGTGATCAGATTATACAAAAATATTTTTAAATCTATATAAATAGATACTTACTACAAAAACCTCATTCCCACAAATATCTAAGCAATAAGCTCAATAAAGTCTTCAAATGGCCAAGTCCTCAATACCGTGATTAAAACTTCGCGTAGTTTTTTATAGCTGCCAAATACATAACCGGTGACATATTATACATATATAAAACAAAATATTAATCAGTCTTTGATGTAAATATTGGAGATTGATATTATTAGTACAAATTATTTTAAAATCCTACCGTTCTTTCCTTTGATATTTTAAGTCAATATCAATTGTGTTCCGAAAAAGGCGAAAATCGCTCTTTGACAATCTAATTACGATTAATCTTTGTCTATATTCATAATACAAAAAGAGATAGAGGTAGAATTAAATTGTCAAAGAACTATTTTCGTATGATTTGGAATGCAGCCCAAATCACTAGAGTTGGCAAGTGAAAGTTGAGACTGGAAAAGCGCGGCAAATTAAAAAGATCACTATTAGCTGTGAAAAATACGTGAATTCAATAATAAAATTAGCTTAGCTTTGAATTCAAGTGTCAAAATTATTTTCGGAAATATTTTTAGTGATAATAACTTTTTTTTTAATTTGCCGCGCTTTTCCCGAGTCAACATTCATTTATCAATCTATTATCCTGTTACTAGTAAACTAGTAAGTGCACAGAGTTCAAAAGGTACTTTGGGCAAAAGAAAATTAGGACATGTCCATTTTTGTAGAAAATATTATTTATACAGTTAATATTTTTTAAAGAATTTCTTAAAACCGTCTTGGAGAGCCGTATGTCACCTTTCAGATAACATCTTTAGGCAAGCAATGTTTATAGTCAAAAAATGTCCTGAGAATTTTCTAAGGATTGTAACTACCTACATTTTTCCATTAGTTATAATTTTCTACTCTAAAGGTACTCTCGTCTCAGTGAGTACTACCATTTTATACCGACTAGAAGGCGACACTGAGACATGAGATAACATTTTTAGTTGTTTATATTAATTATAGTAAAACTGCATAAACCAATAATGTTATTTTTGTCTAATAAACAAAAAAACGTTTCTTTTTTCTTATTACCCCATATTATGCATAAAACCCTTCGAGGACTAAAAAAATTTTAATCCTTTTTCGAAAAAGTTTCTGGCAATATTTTATTACCAAAAATGTGAAAAATTGGGTAAAAATATTTTAGCAGATGTTATTGTTCTACCTAACATTCCAGTAGCGCCCTCTGATAACAAAATTCTAGTAACTCTCGTTCTAATGTACCTTTACCATTTGGCATCTTCCATTTCCTTCTATATCTTAAATTATAATTCCAATATTGAGTTTGTTAACAAAGAGATGTTTTTTTTTATAATAAATACCTACTTAAATATTTGTAATTCCCTAATAACCCTTTTGATCTCGACATAGCCGGGAAATAAGCATTCTCGAGTAATTATAACTTTAATCTTCGTGACTTTTTTATATTTGCGTTTTGTACACGTCTATATAGTAAAATGACTTATAAATTTGACTTTGAATGAATCTTATTGTTTTTATGACAAAGTCCAAAGTGTAAATACGTGTATTTGAAGTTACGCCGTTGTCATGTTTAGTTATTTCTCGGACATTTTTTTTTATTCTTGCACGAATCAGAACTTCCTTCGAAAACGTCGTCATAGACTAGAATTCAAGAGAATTCTCACAAACTGTCTTCGAAGCAAAATTACCTGTCACTTAGTGACAATCGAATTTCACCCAAAAATACCACTGCATCTCAATTGTGAGCAGCTCTTTTCCCTTGCATATAACCCTCCCAGCGTCTTGCCGTATTAATTAGTATCGGATCATCATCTAACCCTGCTAATAAATACAACTGGTTGACGTGTGTGGCGTGATAATCCCATCTGGCTATATTAGGGCTAACTCCTAAAGTAAAATGTCTTAAGTCATAGAAACTGCCACTGCCTGTGTCAAATAATGGCAGTAACGTTTTAAGTGACGACATACCGTCGTCAAACATTTTCTTAGCGAGAGATATGGCGTTCTCTCCTTCGATAATGTGTAGGTCATAAAGACCTAGAAGGGTGTAAATGAAGCCGTTTAGAACGAATAGCGGTGGCTTGGTGGGGTATTCTTCGTACCTGAAATTTGTGATTTTTTATTTTATTGATCTGGTTTATGATGATGGCCTAGGGGTATCTAAACGACCAGTACTAATTCGAATTATTCAATTACCGGATCGGCGGTGAAGGAAAACATCATGAGGAAAGGTACAATATTGAAAACAAAATTGGGTATGTTAGGATCACTAATATCACTAATTCGTAATAGGATTAGTGAAAAAGCCACAATCGTTTTGCACTTTCCCCCAGACAAATATAGGCCTCTCCCACAGCTCGCCACCACAGAGAATCTAACGCCCTTCTCATCTACTCACTACTGGATTCTTGAAGCGGACAGTCCACTTGGTCATAAGGTGTACCATAGTGGAGTGTAGGCTTTCTCGGCCGGTGTCCATATTAATTGAATCTTCCGGGCTACTTCCGGTGGCGACTGCGTTTACTTTCGGAGAGATGTTATCGTCTTCGGCTTCTCGAGCGCAACTCAGTTGCGCTCAGCGCCACTGAATATGTCAACCGCAGTTGTTGACAAAACGTTTGGAAGAAAGAGAAGAGATTCCAGAAGACCTCGGCCAAGTAGCCCGGAAGATTCAATTAATAAGGTGTACCACACTTTGTCCCGGTACATGGTCTCCATTCAAGGACTCGTCTACTACATCCGTTATCGGTCTTACCGACAGATATGACCTGCCGAGTGCCACTATAGCTTAGTGATTCTTTGAAAAGATGTTTGTCGTTCGGAGACGAATCAGGACCATCTAAAAAAAAGTAGGATAAACCCAAGTTTTCAAAATTTCATCAAATGCAATGCAGCGGCTATTTAGTATCCACATGGAATCGAGTATAACCACCAACCAACCATTTTACCCAGTCCTTCTCCAAGTTCCAAATTCCTAAATGTCCAAAGGTAGACAGCACAACCGGTGGCGCGCCAACGTTTGTTATCCTCAACCAATGTTGGCATGTATCTCAGATATCGCAGGTTGACAGCATCCACTTAACATCAGGTAGGCTGTCTGCTCCATCCGCCATGTTCTTTCGATAAAAAAAACACAATAATCTTACCAAACATATTTATCCATCCACATCGCCTTGACGCCTCCAGCGTGACTCGGGACATCCAACAGATAGAGCGCCTTCTTCGCCGCCTGAAGATATTTCACGTCTCCACTGCGGTAGTAGGCGCGGGCCAGAAGAGATACGCCGTGCCCTTGGCTCATTGCCGAGTGCCTGGATGATGGATTTTTTTGACAAATTAGGATGGGATCATTCAATCACGTGATGAATATAGCTGGAAGATGTAGATAGATGTACGCTGATTTCAGCCACACACACACAATTCCCACAGCGCGCACTCGACTGACCTAGTTACCCCATCCTCACAGAAGACCACCGTAAAAATGTAGTGCGTTTCGTACTTTATCCTATTCTCCCAATGTCCATACGTATTTTGGTAGTGAGTGAGATATGGGAGCACCCATTTCCGTCCCATATTATTCCTTCGAATGATGGAATAAAACAAATTCTTTAATCCTTCGAACTAAAACCTTAAGGAGGGCTGGGTGAAGTAATGGGATGAGGAAAACTCCACATCCCATTATACTTCCTATTACCCATCTTTATCAATCTTTTTATCTTTTCTCCAAATCCATTCCTATATCTGCAAATGTAGATAGTGCATCCAGATAGCCAACGTTTGTCATTCTGTACTGATGTAGGCGTGCAACGCGAATGTACAGTATGCATTTACCACCAGATGGACTGTGTGCTAACCTGCCACCGTCTTTCTATAAAAAAACTTTTATTTAATACACAGTTTTTTCATGACAGTTTTTACAACTAAAGCGTACATCAGAACTTGAATAAAATTTGATATCTCGATCAGGCGCTATGTTGATATTTACGATTCATAAAAAATCCTTAAAAAAATGACGCATATATTTAAAAAATCAGATCTTATTACATTGAACATTTAATGAACATTGAACATACAATTTTAAAATAAACGAATTTATTTTCATTATCAGGAAACCTCAACACAATTTCCACCAGAAATCAATTAGCTATAAGGTACATATTTGCTTGTATTTATTTTACAAGTCATTATGCACTGATCGAGATTTTATGTGCTATTAATGTCGTGTAAATGATAAAGTGAGCGTGCCTTAATGACTTTAACGTGGCGATGCGCGACACGCTGACCGATTACTTTTCATATCGCTGCACCACATGTCGACTAATTAAAATTTGATTTAAATTATTGCTTTGAAATTGTTAATGCAATGAACATTGCCGAGAAAAGTACCTTAATATTGTACTGTAGTATCTTAAAAATAACTTAATTTGGCGCGGTTAATACACATATTTACGTTAAATGAATTTTAAACATGTTTACCTATTTTTTATTAAGAAATGGGAATCTCATTTTCCCGCGAGGAGGATGGAATGGGGTCTCTCACAGAAGACTACCTTGAAATGTACTGCATTTCCTACTTTATCATATTTCCCCATTTTTTTTTTTTTTAGAGAAGAGGGCGGACGAGCAAGCGGTCTCACGTGATGGTAAGTGTTACCGCCGCCCATGGACACCTGCAACGTATGTATTTCGGTAGTGAGTGAAAAATTACAGGGCTCATTCCCATCCCTTCCCATTTTCCAAGCCTTTTCTCCCAATTCATTCTTTAATCTGCAAAGGTAGACCAGCGCATTCGGGGGTGTGCCAACATTTGTCATTATTATGGAATGACAGATATGTATCGTGGATGTCTATAGACGACAGTATCCACTTACCATCAGGTGGACTGTATGTCCGTCTGCCGCCTTTTATCTATAAAAAAAAAGAATTAAAAAATAAGAAATAAGAAATAATAAATAAGAACCCGTCACGTTAACTCCTTTCTCTATCCCAAGGTTGCCTGAAAGAGATCACCTTAGCGATAAGGTCGCTTGTTGTATTCTGTCATTTATTATGTGTGCACATGTAATAACCATTTATATGCGATAAAAAGAGAGAAAAAAAACTGTTTATAGGAAAATATCAAATTCAGAAAAATGTCGTAAAGTAAAAATTATTTGTTTTAATAACAGAATTCTCTGTCAAGAGGGTGCAAATGTTTTATTTAAGCCTGTATACATCGTCCACTGTACTGTCGTTAGTTCACTATATATGTAGTACTGCAAGCAACCCCTAAAAAGGCGTTATACAAAGGAATAGTGGCTATATAATCTATATAGTGGCTATATAGTGGCAAGTCTAATAGATAGTTCTAAGTTAGACTAATTCTAATTCTAAACAAGATAGGATAATTTTTTAAGTCGGGAAGTGCGCATCGCTCACTCTTCCGTGCCGTAACAGGCATGCGAGTATATATCTTATCTGCTTTTAACTGTTGTTACAAATAAATAAATATTCACTCACCACCCAGGTTTTAGTTCGGCGACTCCGGCGGCCATGCGCCGGCGCACGGGTATGGGCCACCCGCCGCTGCGCGCGCGCTGCTTGCTAACCAACCACTGCGCTGCCGCGTAGAAATGAGACATGTGCTCACTTGATGATACTGTTATATTGTCCAAGGACCCAGACCCGAGTAGAATTATACTTGATATCTGGAAAAAAATGTTTTCTACAAAAAAAAAAAACATTATCAACTTATATAATAAGCGGTTAGATAATGCCAACCGCAAATATAATGTTGCACAACAAACCTATTCATGCAGTTAGAACAACGAAAATTGACTTTAAACACATCGTAATAACTAGTTTACGAAAGCAAAAAAAAAATTATAATCGTATGAATGCTCGGTTGGCCAATAAATGAAAAGAAAACACACGGACCAGTGGCGGATCCAGGATTTTGGTTTGGGCCCTCCCAAACTCCCAGTTGGGCTTGGCCCAGCTGAGGGTAAGCTTTATCAAGGTAAACACTAAAAAGCACATAAAATTTTATTTTGCTCATTTAACGCATAGCGAGTCTCCTCGGATAACTTTTTGCAAATTCTTCAATGACTTCGACAGGTCACCGACAGGTGACTTCGTTCGGTGTCACCAATTGTATTTAAATACTTGATGTGGAAGCTTTTATGGCTACAGTACAAAAATTAATTACAACAATAAATAGTGTTGTAACAAATTTGTAGTGTTGTCATAACCATATGTTCCTTTACGAATTGTTTTGACTGTATGGATTTCGAAATATATGAATCACATAATAGTTTGGACTATAGAATAACATAACAGAAACTGAATTACAGAAATTAGTATTTGTTGATAACATATCAAGTTGTTTTAAGTATAATAAATATAAAAACAGCCAAAGTTGCTTTAAATTTGCCACGTTTAGTTTGCCATACTACCAGAGCAATGGAATTTTTCAGCCTAATACCTAATCCTACTTCGTACCTTAAACTTGTTCCTAGGCAGTTTCCTTTTGGGGCGGTCCTGTAACGCCCAGCCCTTGTGCATATCGATAATGAGGTCCCGCGTGAGGCGCCGCCATTGGCCATCGACACCGATACCATAGTATATGTGGTCCTCCTGCAGATTTGCCACTACGGTTAATTTTTCGACCATACATTTCGGGAAATTAAAATTTGACCTTTATTAAAATTTTCTCAAAATTAATAACAGTAAACATTACATACCTACATTATTATTATTACGATATATTAAATTAACATTTCCCAAAACAAAAGTGGGAAAGGTAGTACAATAGTTTTTCTAATTGTAATTTCAAAACTACTGAACTGATTTCGATGAAAACTCCTTAAAATAAATACCCTAAACAACAATAAATTAGTATCCGTGAAGTAATTTTCGAGTTTATCGCGAAAATACAAACAAAAGCGTTTCATACACTTTATTTTATACTAAGTAATGTGTACAGATACAAACAAGTTTTCAAAAATTGGTCGAAGTTCTAGTTTCCCAAACTTGAAAGAGTAAAAAAAACTTTACAATAAAAGAAATATATAGATATCAACCTATAGTCTGCGTATTGATGGATACAATGGATGGATGGATTTAATCGTGAGAATTAAAAAGTATTGACGATGTTCTCTTTCATTGTCGAACTAGAAACAATTTTGAAAATCTGTACTTAAGTAAAAACTCAATAGTACAAGCCGAGGATTTGAAATCAAGACGTCATGAATGACAGTCGAGAACATATATCGATATATATCTATATAAGCTATAACCAAAACAATATATACCTGTGCATAAATTAACTGCAAGCTCGTTAAATAATGCAAATACACAGTCTCCTTCCTTTCCTTGTTCTGCAGCACCACTGTCATTGACGAATTTGGTTTCAACAACAAATCCAAACTTAACACAAAATCATAACTTATGTTCACCTTTAACCACACTTGACTTGACACATGATCAGAGGTTGAGAACCTAATCACATTGGTCTTTAAGTTTGCATCATACTCTCTTGTCATTGAAGCATCTTTGCTGACAATCCAATTTTCTAGAACTTTCTCTCCGTCATCAAGCAATTTCCTTCTTGGTTCGGGCTCGGTTAAATTCTTGCTGTAGTGGGCTAAGCCGAACTGAGCTATTTGTGTTGGATAATAAAAACCCCTCGGCTCCCACTGTATAGACACCGGAACTCCTTCGATCCCACTCACACACTTCACTCTATCCCGTACTTCTACATTGTAGTTTTCAAAGGTTGTGAAAGTAGACCGAGGGTCATATTTTCTCTTAGGATGGTATATTTTGCTGTAGCTGTGAGACCATTCGAATTTTTCTGCGCCGTCCGTCTGCGTTATTTTTCCGTAGATCTGGTATAAATCAATAGAATTAGGTATTTAATTGCATATTTAAATAAATAATTTAAGATATTAGATTATTTTTACAGAAAGAACGTGGCTACTGTCCACCTCTACCTGGTGTCTGGTCCACCTGGTGGTAAATGAATATTGTCGCTCGTGGACACCCACAATATATGCCAATATCAGTCCAGAATGGCAAATGTTGGCACATCCCCGGACTTTGGAGACTGCTTACCTTTGGAGATTCAGCAAAGGATTTGAAGAAGAGTTGGAAAGATCTGTTCGGAATGGGCTTTGGCATAAATAAATAAAATACGATCGAAATACGTACGTACATCGGGAGAATGGGATAAAGTGAGAAATGCAGTCCATTTTACGGTAGTATTCTGTGAGAGAGGGGTAAAAAGTCGAGTCCGCACAGTGATCTAAATGATACTAAATGATTTGTAAGTCATTCTTACCTCAAAATACTTGTGTATGAATGAGAATGGCACGTAGACCTCGTCGCGGTCGCGGCGGCACGCCACCGAGTACTCCCCGTTGATCGAGCATTCGATCTCGCCCGCACCGCTGCGCTCGGACAGGCCATTCGACAGGACCGAGCCCACTACACAAACATAACACAATGTAAATAAAAAAAGATAACGTGATGTAATAAAAATAATAAATAAGCTGCCACAGTGACATAATTATAATACTTCTTTCATTGCATAAAGTTGTAATTGTAAAATTGAAAACTTTCACCTTTTGTACACATTTTATATTCTGAATCGGATCAGAACACGTATAATAAAGGTATTTGTTACCTTTTATTCCTACTCAATGTTTCGGCACATGTTAGACCAGCCGTGGTCACGAGTTGAGAAAGAGACGGGTGGTCCAGCACGGGAGCTGCCAACAGTTTTATCAACTACCCACATTTGACCTTAACATTCGGAGAGGCTGCGACACACTACACTAACAATGTCCGCGGATGTATTCAACGGTAAATCGCAAGGTTCAAATTCAGCACGTAACCGGTGCCGAATTAGAATGTAAAAAGGAGAATTTTACCTGCTATACTTGTCGTTTAAAACTGAGAGGCGTAATACCACCAGGTCAGTGACACTGGCGTGACCGTGAAGTTACAATAGAGAATGGATTTCGGAGAGAAATCCTCGAAGTCAACCTCTGTTCTCTCTTCACCAGTATATAATAGTCATCAAGTAGGTGTAATACAGACCTGGCCTGCGCGAGAGTTCCCCGCAATGGCTCCAGAAGAGCGTGACAAGTAACACGCCGACGATGAGCAGGCATAGCGCCGCTCGCATGCTCACGGCGCGCCACAGCATCATGTCGCCGCGCTACAAAAATATTTTTGTCATTTATTTGTGTGTTTAAGGTCAGCAAACTAAAAAACGTATCCATAAAAAAAAAATATTGGAATAGGACATTGTGCCAATCGATGTTTATATTCCTCGGTCTTCGCTCATAAAAGTCTATCAAAAATCTCTGATGTTGATGTCCAGATTATGCATTAAAACTTTTTTTTTTTTTATGGACGAAGGTGGTAGACGAGCATACAGTCCACCTGATGGTAAGTGGATACTGTAGCCCATAGACATCCGTGATACATGCCAACATTAGTCCAAAATGACAAACGTTGGCACGCCCCCGGATGCGCTGCCTACCTTTGGACATAGAAATGCATTTGGAGAAAGGGTTGGGGAAATGGGGAGGGATAGGATGAGAATGGACTCTGGCACATCTCACTCACTACCGAAACACGTACGTACATTAGGGAAATAAGATAAAGTGGGAAATGCAGTACATTTCAAGGTAGTCTTCTGTGAGAGAGGGGTAACGTGGCCAGTCGAGTGCGTCCAGCGGCTGTTGGATTGCAGCGTGCACTCTCCCCCTCATCAGATGCAATTGCAACTTGATGCAATGGGGACTTTCAATGTAATAACTGTAACCATAACCAGCCATCTTTTCGTCCACTGCCTGGATATGGGCTTCCGCATGCACAATGTCTTGTGTGAGAGGGATATTAAAACGGCACGCTGGCCAGGCGGGCTAACTAGTCCACTCTTTTAAAGGTGATGTAGTTCCTCAGAGTTTATGGTAGTGTTTTTTTCTATCCCTAAGTGACCCACGTGAAGTGATGAGATGATGCTATTCTAAAATCGGCCAACACCACATGGCTATCGATGGAATAGTGCCAATTTATTTAATAAAGAAATAAGTTTGTGGCACAGTAATGTACTACATAGTGTTTACAGGAAAATAAAAAATAATAGTAACTCATTTATTAAGTATATATTTGATATTATTCATTCCGAGTCATAAAGATCTCTTCACACAATAATTACACAGCTTCACAATAATTATTGCTTACTTTATTATCTAAGTGGTCCCAAAGATTTGGTACCAAAGACAATTAAATAAAAAATAAGAAACTTTAATTTAAAAAAAAACTTAAACGTCAATAAAGTGTTTTAAATAACATTTGAGTGTGGCATATGGAAGTAGGGGCGGGAAAAGCGCGGCATATAAAAAAATATATATAATTTGGATTAGGTTAGCAGCATTTTGCCTACGCTAATTTTATGGTGGCTTGTATTTAAACGAGCAGATAAAAAATACTAAATGAGCAGCAAATCATGACCAACAAAATAAACAATTTTTAATTACTAAGAATGTTAACACAACGTCGACGGTGTGCCGCTTCACGGGGGTCTTATAAAGAACCTAAAACCTAACCCACCTTTAAATTTGCTGCCACTTTTAGTATTTCTGCTGCTCATTTAATTATTTCCCTTTTAATATTGGACTAAAGTATCAAAATTATTTTCCCAACTACTTTTAGTGAGAATCTATTATTTTATTTTCTATTTTACTGATTCTATTATTATTTTCTATTTCTATTTTCCTGTCTCAAAGTTCATTTGCCACACTAACATTGAATATTTAAAAAAAGGGTCCTTCTAACAAATTAATTGCAACTGTTATCTAAATTAACCATAGAGGTCTACAGGGTAAGTTATAAATACTTAATTATTACTTATTAGTCTTATTACCATACTTAGGAAACAATATAATTTAGGTATGACCCCAAATACTCCATAATTACGATACTTTTGATATATTGATTGACCAAGATAGTCGAATAAAACAAACTTTATGTCATTAGTTAGTTTTGTGTTATCAATAACTAATTTGAATTCTAAATCAATATTCCAAATTCATACTAGTATGTACTACAAAATGTATGTATAGTTGAAGATATTCAGTACTATATAATCATGACTTGGATGTTTTCAAGTCAAAATTACTTAAAAATTGCTGCAGGTATTTGATTATTACAGATATAAATGGAGGGGGACCATGCAAACTGCAATCCGCAACTGCTGGGTACACTCAACTTGCCAAGTTACCTCTCTCTCACAAAATACTACTGCAAAATGTACTGCATTGCCCACTTTAGCCTATTCTCCCAATGTACATACATACTATACATGTATCGGTAGCCATAGTGAGATATACCAGAGCACATTCCCATCCCATCCTATCCTATCACTCCTCATTTTCTCAACCTTTCCCCTAATTCATTCCTAAATCTCCAAAGGTGGGCAGTGCATCCACGAGCATGCCAAAGATTGCTATTACGGACTGATGTTGACATGTATCATGGATACCACAAGTCCAAAGCCAAAGACGCTACTACAAGTCCTGAGGAACTACACCACCTGTAAAACTCACTGGAGTCACCTTGACTTGACTGGGACAGATTAAAGAGATCATAAAAAACTGCACCACCTGTGCCGAACACAGGAATATGCCACAGGTTAGGGCACCTGGGCACAGAGATTACACATCAATGGGTTAGACCAGACAAAGCATGGTTGAGAGTAGTCTCAACCATGCTTTGTCTGGTCTAACCCATTGATGTGTAATCTCTGTGGACCCACATAATCCATACGTAGGTATGGATTATGTGGGTCCATTTCAAGAGAAAATGTTACTAATTGTAATTGATTCTTTTTTAAAATGGCCACAAGTTAAAACCGCATCTGATCTTAGTAGTGGTACCCTAATAAAAGCACTGAGAGAGATATTTGCAGATCAGGGGCTACCTGACACAATTGTCAGTGATAATGACAGGAGCTTCATTTGACATAAATTTAAAAATTACTTGAAAGCAAATGGAATTCAACAAATTCTGACAGCACCATATCATCCATCATCTACTGGACAAACAGATCAGACTGTACAGGCAATAAAGAATAAACTAGAGAAACAGATTTATTCTGGCATGGCATGTAAGACTACCAACGATGTTGGATTAGCATATGGATTATGATTTACGCTCAATAATGTTCAGGACAAAACACCAGCTGAGCTCTTGAATAGTAGACGATTTTGGACAAAGTTTGATAATTTAAACACTGTGTCCTTTAAAGACAAAGTGCAATCACATATGATAGAAAACAATGAAACAATAAAAGTATAGTCTTTTAAAGTAGGACAGTCTGTTTATGTAAGAAATTATGTTGTAACTCCACACTGGCTAAAAGGAGTACTAGAGAAAAGAATAGATGTATGCTAATATATAGTTAAATGGAACAGGAAATGGTTAACAAGAAATATCAACCAGATGCTAGACATGGGGGAAGGAGGTAACATGGTAGAAACGGAAACATGATAGAACGGAATAGAAACAAGAAATAATTCTAATGAAGAAGACTACGAAATACAAAATATCATCCCCAAGACAATGGCCAGATATTATTGGTGTGTCAGGCCCACAAGATGTCATAGTACATGAGAATTTGGATATAAAAAGAAGCAGTATAAGTGACACCCCTAAGCAATTAATCTTGTGAAGAAATAAATTATGAGAAACAGTATCAAATGCCTTTTTAGGTTTATAAATACTCTGCCCCCTCAAGCTATTTGTTTCTTGTCAATATTTTAATCATATAACTAAATCAATGGTAGCAGTTGATTGTTTACGAAAACCATACTGATGTTCATAAAGAAAGTTGTGTTCAGTTAAATGGTTTGACAATCTGGAATAAATTATCTTTTCAAATATTTTAGACAACACAGGAAGTAGTGAGATAGGCCGGTAATTACCAAGGTCTGTATTGGGATCTGATTTGTAAATGGGTGTGACTTTGGCAGGCTTTAAACTATCAGAGAATGTTCCAGTAGATATGCAGTTGTTTATACTAAGGCTTTTAATAGATTTAATAGACTTAATTGTAAGTACTTATTGTACAATACAATACAATAAGTTGTATTGTATAACAATTGTACTGTATTGTACTTATAATATGTATTATCTTGTAGTAATAATAGTACTTATGGTATATAAATTAAATTATTGACTATATTTCCTTGATACCAAGTGATAAGAAACGTAGGAAAAAATCTTTTATCTATTTCTATAAAATACAAAGGCATCGCCTCAATAAGCCTGGGTACTTATAATACGCCGCTAAATATAGCCGAAGGTACAGTTCAAAACCAGAACTCGTGGAGTTTTGCGTAGGTGTATATAAGACACAAAAATGGTCATAACTACTAACGCTATCTCTAGCAACACGTTACTAAGATTCAGAGTTTATTAACACAACTGGACTTAAATAATGTAAATAAGGTATTCTAAAGTGTAATATTTACATACCTTGTATACGCCAATGGCATTCCATCCGTTCAAACGTTTGTATAGCAAAGAACACACTATTTTCAAAAGGTTCTTGATGTCTCACATTGTAATCAACTAAATGAACAATTTAAAGTTACTTTTATGTAAATTGTATTAATGATTGGGGTAAAAAAAAGTAATTAGCAGAATTATATGCCGAGTTACCGACTGTTTCGATAGTTCCGCAGCTGTTTGACAGCTGACAAATAAGTTCCGTTATAGGAAGAGATAAAACAAATCAAAATCATCTGGTATGTTGTATGTAGGCATGACCTATCCTGAAATGGAACGTGTCACTTTCAATACCCTTATCACAGATTTTATAATACAAACCATAAATATTGTATTTACCCATATTATTAGTCACATCAGGCATAAAATACTTGCATTGATATTAAAAAGTATATATATTTTTTATCCTTGTTTGGCTAACTGATCATTTTCATATTGACCAGTACTTAATTATTTTATGTAAACGGGTTACTCACAATTTATTATTTATTTATTATAGCCGATATTTCGGTTCAGTTATATGAATCGTGGTAGTGGCGAAACTGCGGAGGCGGGTGAAGGTGTTGTTGCTATTGACAGACAAATCTGTCTACCCTCCGTCGTGTTAGTTTTTGATTCACCTGCCCACACTGAACTTGTTTTTGTTAATACTAACAATTATAACAACACGCACGCGAGTTTGAAAACGCATGTCTTTTTCTGGGTTTGCAAAGTTCAACCACTGAGTCCCATGTACAAACCAACTTAAATCCATCCTAGCGATTGAAATTTCGGCATTTTTTAATTTCTATTGCCTCTCGAATCAAACCCGAAATTTAATGGCGTTCAGTTTAAATTACTTTTGGTTTGTGTAATTCAATCCAATTATTGGTTGCTGCCTCTAATAGGTGCTCTGTTATTGCCGACTTGTGTGGGTTATTATTTTTCACGGCGGTTCTTTACACTACTTGCTATGGTTCGCTTGGTTTGCCCAATGTATGCGCTTCCACTCCAGGGCACTGATAGGGCAAGTTATCCTTAGAAGAACGCAGGCAGCTTGCTACTTTTTGACAAGGAGAAAAAGTTTTTTATATCGTATTTATTCCTTAAAAACTTGCCAATCTTATCCAAGATATGCCGACTGTCTATCAACCGTATCAGTTCATTTCCCTTGCTTAGGTCTTCGCCGTGGTATTTTGAACGCCATTGTGTGATTATTCTTCCGTAACACCCCATCTACATAGATCGTTTCGATCTACTTACCTGACAGATGTTTCTCATTGCATAGAAAGTAGGCGCTATTGGTGACGTGAACTAATGTGACAACAGACGCTAAGTGTCTGGGGTGGCAATGGGAAATTCTGTGTAGGTACCTATCAGTGTGCGTTGGCTTTCGATATACTGAGTGACGCAATGCTCTATGTCGACGAACGTAGACCTTCACATCCCGGAACATGATAGTTTTATTGGACTCAACTTCGCATGTAAACTTCATTTTTCTGTGATCAAAATTTAAATGTTCTACGTACTGATCCACCTGCCCTTGACCTCCTCGTACAATAGCGTACACATCATCCAAATATCTCTTCCAGACCTTTATGAAACCAGAATCAGACTGGATGCTCAACTCTTCACCATATTCCATTCATACGTTGGCTACTACTGGAGCGACCAGGCAAATAAAGGCAAGTCAAACGAGCAATTTGCGATTTTTTGTTGTTTTGTCCAAGATTTCCAAGATTACTCAAAACCTGCTTAATGAATTTTAAGAAGATAGGGAGATTCATATAAGATTAACCCAGATAGATCAACTTAATACCTACTACTTTTATTCCAATAAAATTTTTATACTATATTTATATGAGTACAGTCGCGGTCATTGATTAGTGCATAATATAGAGAACCTTTTTGGAATAGGCTCACCTGTGCACTGATACCATAAAATATGCAACATACTCACTAGTCGCAACGAGAGAGCAAGATACGTCTGCCGCGTGTTAGAATGAGAGGGAGTGAGTCTCCAATGTGTTTAGGTCATAGACTAATACCATGATTGGTGCGATACGAACTAAAAGTAGGACTATTAACTGACAGTCAGTAGCGGTAGAGTATTTTATCAATTTTTATTATTTCAGAAAATTCGTGCTCAAAACTTTTGAATTGATTAAATTGGCCGTATAACAGTAGGTTAGATACATAACGTGGAGTTACGAGATTCTTCATCACCCAATAAGAATACTCGTCATCATTACCTTATAATAATGATGATACATTTGTAATTGACATTACGAAATTAGGGACTCCTATGTGTGACACGAAACAGTAGTTGCATTTATAAGTAACATTATTAATCTTTATCTAAATAGATTAATAAACTAGATTAATAAAATAGATTAATATTATTAATAAACGGGTCTTAACGAGAATGTTTACCTTATTTATTTTACCTACCCGACAATTCGGTTGGGTTGCATCAACCATGGTTACAAGCTGACTGTTATAATATAACATTGTTCATCATTAGGTATTATTAATTTGTTCAAAACTCCTAAGTTTAATTATTTTCAGAAAAATAAATACTTACATTAAAATCCATTCAGCCATTTCTAAGATTTACCTTGAAATCTTGGGGTCTTTAAATCATCTCTTCTGCATCAAAAACACTCTAAAATATTAACAAAAATTAGATTAGTTTTACCACACGAAAATCATAAATTACGACAAGGGTATATTATTATTGTGGGTAATAAGTTTCTCTAATTATCAGTACTGTAACACTGTCTTTTCTACAGTATATACATGATTTATATTGTACACTTCGATGCCGATGTACAGAGCTCTACGACAGCTTGTAATCACCTTTATTTCGCAGTTCGTTACCTCTTATTTGTCCACTGTATAAATACGAGTAAGTAGTCATATACATTGTCTGAATATCGCAATTGTATAGATGCCGCATCCGAGCGATTCGTAGCTCGCTCCATTGGAAGTTGTCGGTGGCAGAACGAGGTCAGTGTGCGCGCGGGAACTAGGTCAGGGCGGATGCACCACCGCGCTCGGGGATGCTCGGCACCCCTCGGGGGTTTCCGGCGGCGCAGGCGCGAAGCCCCCATCGATCGCCGCCCACGCGGCGCAGCGCCGCTCAAGTCCTCCGCGAGTCGCGACGCGAGACCCGGGCTTGGCCCCTCGATGATGGCGGCGTGAGCGCGCGCCGCCCGCGGCCTCCGGCGGACATGCCGCGATGGCCAGAGAGGTAACCGCGACGCGAACGGCGCCCGACCGCCGACTCCGCCCTCTTATGTAACCGATGGTCACTGACACGCCCGGAGATATGGTTATTATCATCACCGGCCACCCGCCGGCCCTGTGCTTATTTTGTGCTCAACCTGTGAATGAAGCCCCCTAGAGTCGCCACCCGCATCGTGCTAGGCTTGCCATCACCAACGAAACCCCTCGACCATATCGATTCGGACGCTGAACTGGGTCCACGAGCACCCGCCCTCGGTTCTATGTTGATCCTATTAGAAGCGCGCATCATTATAGCTAGAAACCGCTGTAGAGTCATGAAAAGGCATTGATTGCAGTGACAGAATACCAGTGAATATTCGGTGTTACATTAGTTATGTAGCAGCAGAAGCGATCTGCCCATATCGGTTCGGTTCAGATCGCATTTACCGCAACCGACCTCTCGCTCGCTCGGGTTGCGCGGTGTATATATGCGTCTCGCTCGCTCTGCCGTAAACTGGCGATGCACATGCAACCCGCATTATTCAAATTCTGTACCAAATTCTATTCGTCTTATTGACAAAATCTTTATGACAGAAATTAATTGGAGTTTACGTAAAATTTCATTTAGTTTTTAAAATATATTTTAATTGGAATATTTTTAATTGGAATATAAATGCCTTCATTATATTCCTCGTATTTTTTTTTCATAATAAAGCAATCAGTTATTAACTTATTAAGCAATACTCACTATGAAAGCATATCAAAATATTTATTACAGAAATGTTTGCGTATATAATAAGTATCTATATCGCTCATAGCTCGACAGCACATGCGTAGCACGCTCGTAGCACCACGTAGGGGTTCTGTAGCAAACTTCATAGCACATAGTGTAGCGTAGCATTTTTATTACACTCCTTGCAATTAAAACATTTTTGAATTAATTGACTGATGAAAAATTAATTAATTATAAAATAGTCGCCTTAAAAATCCCTCTAGTTATTAATTACATCACTTTTCAAATTTTCTTGTAGTAATTTACTAATTACAACCTAGTTTCCATATAAGCACAACGACGTGGAACTTGTACAAAAAAATATGAATTTTCAAAATGCAACAATAGTTTTTAGCGGTGCATTTTGTTTATAAATAAGAAGTTACACTTATCGGGGAGAGCACTTTATAAATGAAGCAATTTTGAGGACGGAACAATATTTTCGATACAGTAGTCGAATTTAAAGCGATATTCCCTATTTTCCACTAAAATTTCGATAGATTTTAAACTCAATTTTATTTAATTTATTTTATTTCAATTAATTATAGATAGATTTTATTTTAATTTAAACTCGATAGTATACGCATCCGTTAAAGACATAATGAACATATAAAAAGTTTATCATACTAAATGTTCTCTATCCGAAAAAGTATAGAACTATAAATTGAGTATGTTATACAAATTTCGTCCTTACACCGTGCAATCAATACCTACACATTTTAACAACCAACCAACTATTTCAACTTTTTAATTATTTTCTCAAACCTAAATCAACTAACATTTCAACGGTTGGGGTTTCTTATTGGGAATTCTCTGATTAGATAAAGCAGTAGCTGTTCGACCATACAAACATATCCCTCACAAGTCTTACTTGCTCGATATTGTCGGTGTCGGACCGTTATCGAAATGATTACGTGGAATTTATTAGAAGAAATTTGTTTTAAATATTTCTCACTTTAGATAATTTGTTAGTTTTATTATCGATATTTGTGAGTACCTTAAGACCTAGAAGACATTTATCAGCTATAATGGTCAATGATATTGTAACTTTTTTTCATGTAAGGAAGAAGGAGACAGACGAACAAACAGACCACCCGGTGTTAAGTGGATACTGTCGCTCATGGACATCCGCGATACACGTCAGAACATCAGTTCAGAATGATAAACGTTGCCACGTACCCGGATGTGTTAGAATGAGGAATGGATTTGGAGAAAGGGTTAGGAAAATCGGGAGGAATGGGATGAGATGCGAATGGACATATCTCACTCACTCACCAGAACATATAGACAACGTATATTGGTAGAATAGGATGATATATTTATAAAATCATTATCTTTCCATTTATTTTTCTTTATTACGAAAATGAGAGTCCGTCCATTCTTCCTTCCATACTAGCCTTTGTACATTCCTTATTTATTTATTTATTTATTCTCTATTGCACAGAGCGACAAAAGGCGGCCCTAATGCTTCAAAGCATTATCTCCCAGTCAAACTTTGGACAATGTTGAGATGGTGTGTCGGGTGCAAAAACAGTTAAAATTATGTAAAATTATAATACTAAATGACGCGGACAAATTAAATTTACTACCATAATATTATACATATATACATACATACATACACATACATACATACACATACATACATACACATACATACATACACATACATACATACACATACATACATACACATACATACATACACATACATACATACACATACATACATACACATACATACATACACATACATACATACACATACATACATACACATACATACATACACATACATACATACACATACATACATACACATACATGCAATACCTTAGTCAACTCATGCCAAATCAATATCCTTAGACATCCAATGGCTTATTTACATTTATTTATAACTCATAGACATAAACAATTTTCCATGATCCATCCAAGGTATCCATGATACCTCACCCACGTAACAATCCCATCTCGGTTCCCTTAAAATTTCGTTCCAAGTACACTACTCAGATATTAAACTGAAATATTTTGAGAGTCATTGAGTCATGACATTCAAATTTACATTCTACATTCATAATGTCATTATAATAATGGTAATCCCAAAATTAAAATACTACCGAAATACTGGTAGCTAAAAATGCCAACATTTTTTTTATGGAAAACGCACAGCTGAATATATAATCGCAGCTCTGATAAACGACCTACCGACTGACCCAAGACAAGAAATAAAACTAAAAATAGACAAATTATAGTATACGATACTTACCTACTCGCGAAACCGGTTCTGCCCCAAGCCACCCCAACGCGTCGTTGTATTGTCATATCCATAGTTATTATATTATAAACGATATACGTGAACCGTAAGAAGTGTTAACTTAACTATTATAAATTGTATAAACAAAATTAACGTAAAATAAAATGTTTATAACTACATCGCAGACAAATCGACATTCGGTTTCGTGATGTGTTAATCCAAATACAAAATGTCAAATATTAATACTAGAAATAAATAAATAAAATAAAAAAAAATTAAGATATTTGAATGGCAGTAATAAATGGACCCTGGCTAGACAGACGACTCCAAGCCTCGGCGTGTAGTTGTGAGATCATACTCATTACACTTCGTGTATTTTTAACTTTGCTACCCACGGCACCACACTGCGCGTGGGACATGCCAGCACTGATAGAATAGAATACTGTACACACTGTGTACAGTACAAAGCACTTATATTTGCTTTGTAAGCATTTTACATTACTGTGGCGCATTTGAGTCGGTACGCAAACATCCACGCCCACAACAAGTCCACTCCGCGTGATTCGTAAGTGACGTAATTAATAAACAATTGATATAACTATTATACTTGTCTTACGTCTTTATTTCCTATTCTTATCAAGATTATCATACTGTGTATTGTCGCGGACGGTACACATTGATTAACATTCAAATAGAATCTGTTAAACCATTTTTCAATATATTTTTCAACATTATCCAAGCAACTCTTCATGTAAGCGTACGAGCTCAAGACTTTTTTACAATAAAATTATTTAAAATAAGTATGAAAGTACATTTTTCTAATCTCCCGCTAAGAAGTATGCTTGCTGGCGGTAGCATTTCAAACACTGATTTTTAGTATTGCTTTCTCAGTACATCTATTTTGGTTGATGGTACAATTTTGCACATTTCTAGTACATTTTCTTCATACCAGTCTGGAGTTCGTACGCTGCCATGTCACCGCCGGGAAGTAGGAAATATGAAATATCTTTTGACAGTCTGTTTTGCGCTATCATCAAAATTATGAGATAAGCAGCAGTAATCCATAATTGGTGCATTTTTCATTGCTGGAACAGCAACAGATTCAACATTCAGAACAGCAACATTTAATCCTGCAACACATGTAGCTAACTCGATGCCACTTTAGCTTCCGTATCCGTAGCGTATACCTTATATCGTCCACGTCTATCGTGGACGATGGCCGTCCTCGTGCACACACATTGCCTTGTGAAGAAGGGCTTTAGAACGTCACATTGGCCAAGCGTGTTGGCGGGTTAACTCTTTTAGAGATGGTATAGTTCCACAGGACTCGCTATAAAGGCTTTGTTACATCACACTTTAGCTTATGGATTCTACACGTCAGTAACTTTGATGTATACATAATATGGATATATTAATTACATGCGATATTCCAATTAGAATACTTCTGTCTATACCTTCTTCAACTAGATATTAGGCTAAAAGTGTTCTCTATAAAAATTTAAACTGAATATAATTTAGTAAGTATATTCTCTGAACGCATTTATTTCTATATCAAATAAGATGATTGTCTAGGTTCAGGGTACATTTTGTTAAAAATATTAATCAATTTGCAAGAAACATATTTATGACCTATCGGAGAATTGGTCAGAGATCAACGGATAATTTCGGAGATTTAAGGTAAATTTGGCGCGGATTCTAAAAACATTTCGTTGGCAGCACTGATTGCTATATGTATTTAATTCCACTTACCAATTATAATTTATTTATATTATACAGACATAAATCTTCGAAAATCTTCTTACAAATGTATGTATAATGGAAAAATGGAGGAAAAGAATAAAGCCAAAGATCATATCCAATAAATCGCTTGATATAAGAATGGAGAAACGAAACCACAGCCTACTTGCACAGCGCCATCTATTAACACTAAAAGTAGTTTTCACACAACTTTGGTGGAAATTCGAGAAGTGAACTAAAGTTCTTATTTTATTACTAGCTGACCTGACAGACGTTGTCCTGTCCAAAATACAATAAAAAAATTCCATAATTTCAAACTTCAATAAATAAACATTTTTTTCCTGAAAACTCTTCCAGGACCATAACGAACAAAACAAAAAAAGAATTACGCATATCCATCGTTCGAATCGTAAGTTATGGTCTTGAGTTCATACAAAAATCCCACACAAAAAAGCACTTTCAGTTTTTCCCGAATTTTCCCATTTTTCGGGCAACTTTTCCAATTTTTCTTTCCCTAAAATCCTCATTCGGACTATTACGAACATTTGTAAAAAAAAATAGCCAAATCGGTCCCGCCGTTCTCAAGTGATGCGCTTACCAACGAACAGCATTTAATTTTTATTTAGATTATAAAAATTATGCATTGTAGGTTTTGTAGTTGAATAATGTCCAGATCTTCTGTCCCCAGTAAACCTACTATCAGTTTACTGAGCGACTCCTGACTTACTTCATCGGGACTGAACATTGACAAGTTGTTAATTATAAATACTTGATAAAATCCAGATAAAAAATGAAAAGAAAAATCTATATTATTTTACTGTCCAATTTCGCATTTATATTTCGCAATTGATACATGCAGGATTCTTTACAGGAAATCAGCCTATTTATAAAAAGCCTAGCTAAGCCTAATTGTTGGCAAACAGCCCATTTTGCTAAAGAGACTGCGATATATAAAGTCTTATATGAATATATCTACAATTATGTGTTATATAGATCTGAAAAACATGTTGGACTTTACGACCGTCTGCTACACGAGTCGTAAATACATAGTTATGGAATTGTGATACGTATATATGCAGCTACAGTTTATGAGGCGTAGTCACCTGCTTGGCACAGTATTTATTATTTCTTACCTACAGTTGCCCTAAGCACTGCCATAACTAGTACTTTCTAACTGGACTCCGAGTTTCTCGAACTAATTAAAATGTGTGACATTTGACAGTTTGTTCTGTCTATCGTTTGTGATGAACATGCTATGTATTGAATTCTCGCACGCTTAAACTGCATGTCATATTATGTGCGTGTATCTACCAACGAGATTTGTTAATCTAAAACATACCACGTAGAAATGAAAAGCTAAATATTAAATGAAATAACATTTCCCAATATAATTGTACCGAAAACTATATCTAATGGTAATGACTACACAGGTTTTTAAAAAGTTTACCCTTTGTGGAATAAAAGCGAGCGTTTTTTCAATGGGAAAGTGTAACTCCCCTGAGTTACACATACCTACCCTTTCATTCTCCTTCTGTGACAATTAGACCGTGTAACATCGTACGTCAAGTACCCAGGTCGTTTAACATAATAGTGAATTTCATTTGCAACCCGCCCCACCCCATTTCTTCGTATCCCCCCCCCTCTTATCCCATCCAATGAAAAATAAAATGGGATAAAACCAATGGCCTAATCAGGATTTTATCCAGGGTGAGACAAAGCAAACAATTTCCTTATAATTTAAATAGAGGCAGTGTAATGCATAAAATCCGTTACTTATTATTCCCTATGCTAGGGGGGCGGGGGAGGGAGGGGGCCAAGCGCCCCAACCTGCCTGGAAAAATAATTTCATTTATTTAAATTTACATGAAACAACAGCATAAATACGGAATAATAATTACATTAAATTAAACAATCTTCGAACACAGGCTTATTAATGTTTCAACAAAATTTAAGTGATTTTTGCATAGGCACTAAAACCTTTATAAAACTACCTGTGAATTCTAGTTCAATAATGCCTTTTTAAATATGTATATATGTGTGTGTGTGTCTTGATACTTAAATTCAATACCAAAATTAGCCAAGCATTGGTTAGGCTAATTTTATTAACGAATCACTTTTATCTTTCAAATTGTTTTTTTTTAATTTGCCGTTCTCTTCCAGTCTAAACTTTCATTTCCTAGACTCTCGTAGAATATCTGTGGTATTTGCCATAACCTCCTTCGCGTTATCGATTCCCGAGGACCCGCCGAGATCCGTTTTAATTTCTTCGTTTAAACATTAATCCCCTTCTAAAGAGCCTCATAAAGATTCCCTCCCTGAGGAGTTTTGTCGGGGCTGAGGACGGAGACCTCTGATTGGCAATTGAGAGGAATCTAAGTTGTGATTCGATGATCTTAAATCAGTTCATTAGTTTCAATAGGTAATTGAAAGAGCTCTTTCAAGTTTAGCATTAAACGGAGACTCTAAAAACTGCAACTGGCGATTCTCCATTTATTATTACATATGCAATAACTCAATGAACACTACACTACAATATGCTCAATGAAAAATTTAATTAGAAGTTACTTAAATTATGTTAAAACTAAATCAACGGCGACTACAAATGTAAGTAAACCCAGGTACTCGCATATGAAGTCCTCTTCAATATGACGTTATGGAGAGAAGGTATGAGACATATTTTATAATGTTTATTAATTCTCACTGGTTATCACGTAATGTCATTAGGCTCTACACCGTCTTGTGTTTGAAAGGGGAAGTCTGGCCGTGAAGCTTGAAGTTATAGGCTGATATCTTTTTTATAGAAGATAATAAATAGAAAGAAAGTTAAATAAATACTCAGATACAAAATCCAAAAACCTAGAAACACTCATTGAGATGATAAAGTCGGTTAGAAAACAGTATGTAGAAATATTTGTAGAAATAGAAGTATCTACTTGCAGTGATACAGAAGTAACAACTGCATAGCTTACAAGGCTCACACAAGCCTTCTTTTTATATATCCTCCGCCGCCATAAGTAGCGGGTCGTCTTTAAAAGTCTTGTAATAACAAACAATTACGAGGACTGGAGTTTTATGTTCGCACCTCTGACGTTCATTTGTCTCGGCTTCACCCATGGTCCCCCCGCCCCTCCACCGAACCGCTGAGACGTAAAAAGGCATAAACTGTTGCAGTTCTCCCCTCCGGAAGCACCCCCACACCCCGCAGTCGCCATAATTGGAGCGGGTTCGTCTAATTACGAGAGAAATCGCTGAAAATGTGGACTGTGCGAAGTGCGCTCGTTTCGCGTATGCTCGTTACAAGTGGTGTTAGCAGTTTGTTGTTAGTTCATGTAATGTTGCGTTTTGTTAGTGCATACAATGCAGCTTTGCAGCATTGGGCACGATTGAAAATGGAAATGAAAATAACAATAATACAATTAATTTTAAGAAAAAAATATTATTACTTTTAAACGAGCATACAACACATATATTTTACTAGTCCTTTAAATATATGTTGTTAGATAAATTGTACGAGGCTACACAGAAAGCTTTGCGACAAAGAGTTTTTGTCTATGGAACACTGGCTAGTTTTGATGTCAATTAAAAGTATGACTATGACATAAAACAAAACATTCCAAATTCAAATTTCCCTCCATATTTTTGTACTCATACATTTTCTTTGTATATTCTTTGAATAGACTTCAAATGGCGTTTTTAGAGATAAGGCATCTGTGTATCGTTGGTAAATATAATGTATTTAAGTGTGGTCGACTAAGTTTGGCTGACGAAGACAGATGCGGTCGCCCCTTAACTGCTGTTACGGTAGGAAACGTAGTGGCAGTGAAACATTTAATTTGTGAAAACAGGCGAGGAGATTCAGAAGAGATTGCAAGAAGGATTGGAGAGTGTGTATGAAATATTACATAGACATCTACGAGTTAAGAAGATAGTATCACGTTGAGTGGCGCACAGCCTCATCGAGGCTCAAAAACAAGTTCGTGATGAATGGTGCCGTGATATGATAACAAAATTTGAAGCAGGGTCGTCACGACTACGTTTACGACATTGTCGTAAATGTAGTCGCAGAAGAGGTGATGAATCATGGATCTACCAGTATGATCCCGAAACTAAGCGTCAATCTACTTACTGTTTGGCTATTTCGGCGCCAACGCCTACCGAAGTGTGAAGAGCGAGAAGAGCTGGAAAAATTTAATCATTTTAACTGGGTACCTAATATCTGTACCTTTACACAACCAAAGCAGCATCAACGTAGAATGGTACGTAGTCACGTTTTACTGCAGTGAATTACAGCCGTCCAAACACAGGTCTCCGCGGACTGCTGCTTCACCACGATAACGCGTCTACTCACTCAGGGCTTTGGACTTTTTGAACACGGGACTTTTTAGACAGTACCCCGATTAACGTTTCAGATCATCCTCCTTACAATTCCGACTTGACACTTTGTGACTTTTTTTATTTCTCAAAATTAAATCCCAACTAAAAGCGAAACAATTTTCGCCGGACGACGCGCCGGTTACGTTCGAAGAGGCTGTAAAAGAGGTACCTGAGGAAAAGTGCAAAAAAAATGTTTTCAAAATTGCTTCAGACGCGTAAAACTTTGTATGTTTGCTAGTGAAGAGTACTTTGAAAAATATATTAAAAAAATTTAAACCAATAGAACATTTATATTTCGTAAAACTTTCTAAGTTCCCCACGTATTCATCAATGAACCAAATTATTACTCGATGAAGTGATAAATTATTAAGCTACTGTGATATTAGATAGATATACTTTATTGTACACCGAAAACATGCAGAGTAATACAAAGTACAAGTTATTAGAAGTGCAAGTAAGCGGCTTTATCGCTGAAGCGATATCTTCCAGACAACCTTTGGGCGGTGAAGAGAGGTCAGTAGACGAAATAGAGGTAGGTGGTGCAATAAGGAAATAATGTCTGTATATACATTCATGGATACATACATACAGAAATATATATATATATACCAACAGGCATTAATATATAGATGCATTGATACATATACATACATATATATACATACAGAAAGATAAAGGAAAATAATTTGGGCGTAGAGAACTCTTAATCTGCGAGGTAGTGTTCTTTCACGAGTTTTTTAAAATTAGCTTTTTAAATTAGTTATTTGATTAAAAATATATTTACATAGCTGCCAGGTATTACAAAATAATATTTTATAAATTACTAGCAAAACCCGGCAGACGTTGTCCTGCCTATGTATGTTTTGCCGCGTCGATATGACTTTTGCGATCGATTGAACGGTATAGAAGTTGATGTGCTGCAGCGCCATCTAGTGGCGAGTTACAACAAAGTGGATAGCATAAAAACTTTCTCCATAAAAAATACATATATCTGCCAATTTTCATGATGATCGGTCAAACGGTGTCGAAGTCTATTAATTTCAGATATACCAACATCCATTTTTGTATATATAGATTAACATGCTTATTAACGAATATAAATTTAAAGACATTTAGTACTTATAATCTGTATTATTATTAACATTATGACATTATGAATGTTGTTTCCTTTCGATTCTGGATTGCCATCATTATGGCTTCAAAAAAAATAATAACATGCACTCAATGGCTCACACCAAGATCTCCGGTATCTTGGGTACACAGACACATGTATAGACCTCTGTGGTCCCTTAAAAGATTTTTGGCAGAATAACGTTTTGGCAGAGCTAAATTCGCAAATTGGCGTTTGATAACTTGCTTTGGTAGGACTCGCCGACTTTTTATATTATACAAGTAATATTAACTTATATACTGATATATTACTGTACGAGTATATTATACAAGTATTATTCACTTATATACTGATATTACTGTACGAGTATATTATACAAGTATTATTCACTTATATACTGATATTACTGCACGAGTATATTATACAAGTATTATTCACTTATATACTGATATTACTGTACGAGTATATTATACAAGTAATATTCACTTATATACCGATATTACTGTACGAGTATATTATACAAGTATTATTCACTTATATACTGATATTACTGCACGAGTATATTATACAAGTTTTATTCACTTATATACTGATATTACTGTACGAGTATATTTAATTTACTAATTTTAATACATCTAATTTATAAACAGTGAAACAAAAAACTAATTGAATTATAATAAAAAGAAACGCAAGATAAACCTTATTATTACAAAACTTTCTTTTGAACATTAAACAACTATTTTTATCCGCTGTAATTACAAACTATTATCTCCAGTACCTTTCAAAAATAAATAATTACACCTACAATATACTTTCGCGTGTTGTCAATTATTTTAATATAATACTTAGGTGGGCGGATTCTTCGATGTTTTGATATTTTCGCGTGGGCAATGTGAGCGGTGGGTACGCTATAGCAAAAGGTTAATATGTAACACCCACCTTCAGCCCTTTCAAATCAAAGGATGGGCTCCTGTTAAGCTAATTTTAATTAAACAACACCCGATAGCTGAACGTATGAGTTCTCAAATCAAGCGCTTTCATCAAAAATCATTAGACAATTTTAGATTTTTGGGTCTTCAATATATTTTTTGCTAGCGTTAAATATCAAGAAAATGTGAATGTGAGAATTAAAACACGGTCATTATAGCAAGAGAGTCAGAACCAATTATCAAATATCAGATGCTTTTTTTTTTTTATGGACGAAGGTGGCGGACTTGCATACAGTCCACCTGATGGTAAGTGGATACTGTCGCCCATAGACATCCGTGATACATGCCAACATTAGTCCAAATTGACAAACGTTGGCACGCCCCCGGATGCGCTGCCTACCTTTGGATTTGGATTTGGAGAAAGGGTTGGGGAAATGGGGAGGGATAGGGTGGGAATGGGCTCTGACATATCTCACTCACTACCGAAACACGTACGTACATTAGGGAAATAAGATAAAGTGGGAAATGGGGTACATTTCAAGGTAGTCTTCTGTGAGACAGGGGTAACGTGGCCAGTCGAATGCGCCCAGCGGCTGTTGGATTGCAGCGTGCACTCTCCCCCTCATAAATTCAAATGCTTTCAAAGGGCAGGAGTCCTGTCTTCTAGAGAGACTTTGTATAAATTGTCACTAAGACTTTTCTTACACAACACTACTCAAACCAATCACTAACTCATATTTACAATCAGTTTTACTATTTTTCAGCACATATATTGCAATGGGGGCCCGTACACGTTGCTATCATTTTAACTGTATAGTGAGTATTATAAACGAAAACTATCCAGCTTTTTATGGTGTGCCCTAAAGTAAGTCTGAACCTACACAATAATGACAGTTTGAGATACTTTGATAGATAGATAATACTCAGATACTTTGAGATACAAAACTTCAGAGAGAAACATAACACCAGAAACTGATCAGAAGACACTAGATCCAAATTCTGGTGGAAAAACAAACATTCACTCAATGATTCCATAAATCTAGGAAATTTTATTGCATAGATTCAAAGACTTACGTAAACTCCGACACAAACATTTCAATAGCATCACTCCAAAATTTTACTACTGGAGCTACTGTTTCTATTTTGTTACAATACGCTTTCCCTTCAGTAGCTCCACATCACTTTAGAAAATAATAACTAGCGCTTCATAAACGGTATTATGTTGCGCTACGAACAAATCAACAATATCAACACGTAACAAATATTATAGAAATCAATATTTAACATATGACATATGCTGTCATACCTTGAACTTCTTTGACATTATGAGTATATTATTTGCGAATGCTACGTTGCTACGTGCTACGAAATATCGTAGCCCTGTGTTCGTAGTTCGTAGCGTGCCCTACATCGATGTTGCTTGATTGAATTAGTTTTTGGAAACATTTAAAATATTCCTCTTTTTAACCAGTTGCTTTGACTTCCTTTCTATATTTTCGGCTGTTAGGGTATAGTTTCTTACCGTATAGGGTATACGGTCTCCCTGTAGATCTTTTCTTGTCTCATGATTTTCAGGCTACAAGTTCCGCCCATTCACATGTCACTTGTACGACAAGTTTAGTATTTTGGTCTGTCGGGACTACCATCAGTGTACATTACATCGCTTTATGAACAACTAGAATGTTGTGTAAAATCGCATGAGTAGTTACCCAGGTTTCTTTTCCATAGACATTAAGTGTCCTAAATGATACCAGCAGCTCCACTGAAATAGGCGCCCGCCACCACATACGATCTCCGCTCTGTAAGCTCTCTGATTCTTAAATTAACAACGATTCTTAGTTAACAAAAACTTAGCAAAGGAAACAAGCAAAAATATAGGAGTAATATCATTCTCTTTCTTTCGATAATTAAAAACGATTGTTAATTATGAATTATTCTCTTTTTTCGTTAATTATAAACTAATGTTTACTTTCATGGGACTTCGTCCACGTGGAACCCGATTTCCAAATCAGTTTAGCAATGTACCTTGATAAATATAAATTCAATAAAGATTTCTATGATACATAACCGTAATTATCCCTTTTTTATTTTCATAACTACTACACAATTTTGATAAAAAATACCCTATAACCTTCTGAGATAAGCACCGTTCACAGCAGTTAAACTAACAAAAAATCAACGTAGTAGAACGTGCGATCAGCACGAATAACCAGACAGATTGACAGACATAATTCTTTATATATAAAAGAGTACCGCTACGACATTTCGTAGCAACGTAGCATTATAGTAGACTGCCTCTACACTATAAAATGCTAAAATAATACTACGACGACACAAGCTACGAGACCGTAAATTTAAAGTTACTGAATATTTGAAGCTGCGGCTATAATTAACCATATCTCTACTATAAATGAATATCACATTCATGTTTTAAGAAAAATACTAAAATAAATTCTCCTAATGGTTGTTTCAGTCTATCTTTACTGCACACAGTTGCTGCAACAACCTTTTAGATAATACACGGTAATAAGCAAGTTACGTAACAAATCGTACGACCGTATCTAATCTAGAAATCTTTCACGTTATAGATGTACCGAAGTGCATCGGCGATGCTAATTTCAAAAACTTACGGCATCAAGAGATTACGGCCGAGCGCTGCAGTGCGGGGGTCCCGGGGTACGCGGGGGCGGGGGGCGGGGGCGGGGTGCAGGAGAGCGTGGGGCGCGGGGGGCCGCGACCCGGTCACGACCCGCGCCCAGTGCGGCCGCGGCGCTCCGCCGGCGCGCACCGCACTCTCAACATTGTACTACACCTTTCACGAGTATAACCTCCACGCGACTCGTGCAACACTAATTGATTAAAACATTCGTAGTAGTGGCACACTTTTTTATTCGTGGCCAATATTTTTTGACTTATTGTTTTATTAGAATATTAAAATATAATAACCACGAGTGAGTGCAAGAAAATGATAGTCGAAATACAAGAGGTAATTTTTTACACCCTTACCGTTTTCTATATCTTATCGGGGAAGTCGTTTATAGCTCGAACCGAGAAGCGGGTGGACGTGTTTCGCGAACTTATAATGGATTTTTTACGGCCCAAATGTGCGTAAATATGTGCGTTAACGCGCGACTGCACCGGACGCAGCGAGTGCCTCTGACGATACATTCGTTACGTATCAGTAATAAATGGAACCTTTAACAAAAAGTCGTGTCCGGTCGCCCTCCAACCGTTTGACACTCGTCCTCTGGCACCGAACGTTGATGCGAGTGTACTCATATGACCAAAAAGTATTTTTAATATCTCAGAAGTCCTCGTCTAGATTAAAGATCGTGCTAGGCAGCGATGTCAGTGGGTCAACGCACGGTGCGTGCGGGTCTCGGGGCGTGTCAGTGAGACGCGGGGCGCAGGGGCGCAAGAGGGGGAGTCGCAGGGACGTTGCACCGCTGCAGCCAGTGCAGGCGCTACAGACGCCCGTTACGCACTACGAAAGCGTAGTGGCGCTACGTACCGTAGCAGGGCTACGCCGTAGCCGCCACGGCGGCGTAGCATAGATGTTTGACACATTTTTAATTTTGACATAGATGCTTGTAGATATGTTTGATTGATTGATGCGTTGATTTTGATAAAAAATATTTATTACATATAAGAATTATTTGTTATTGAGTACAATAACAAATTATTTGTAATATGATAGTTATTAGTAGATAATTATTTTCATGAATAAAGGTATATTTTATAACAAATTATATTGTACTTTACGAAGTATCGAAGATTCGTGTTTTGGAATATCGTTTTTAAAAGTATCTTATCTGAAAATTGTGGAACCAGAGATTAATATACAAGTAATTCAAAACTATAACATTTTCCTTGTAATACCGTACAACATAACTAACAATGAATTTATGATTCCCAAATATTACTTTACTAATATTTTTGTAGGGCTGAAACTCCTATTCACGAAGATTGTGTTGAGTACACTATAAAATGACACTACTGTATAAAATACACACAGATTAAGCTTCAACGTTTATGAAACACAAAGTTTATAAACATCTTTCTTTCAACCAGAAACCGGAAACTTTTATGTTCTCTCACGCATGTAAAGGCCTCTTAGACACTACACTCTTACCAAATGTCGCAGTCATGCAATACGTCTAACGTCTATCTACAGCGTCTACGTAGACGTGTGCGGCGTAGCACTCTTGTAGCACGCTTCGTAGAAATTTGAAGGGTAACGCAAGCGTTAATTGTGAAATGTTACGTTTTGAGGGTAAGGCAGTTTTTTTTTTTAGTTTTATGCAGCTTAGAATAATACGGCAATTTTATATCAAAAAACTAGTAATTTTACAAATTTCAGAATACTTGAATCATTTGTACTAGAATTAAAATAATAACAAAAATAAAATTGTCTTTATTTGAGGGTATATATTAGAAAATAATATGTGCATTTAAATAAATAGATTTCATATTTGGTGAAATTAAATATTGTAAGTTTGACAACTTAAGTTTCGATATTCTATTGAATAGTGGCAATTGCAAGGTATACTATAGTTGCAACGATATTCCAACGATAGGCGAAGCGATTTTACATAATATAAAACTATTTTATCATTGATGTATAAAACCAAAGATACAGAGCGCGCTATTCATGAAAGTCCGCAGAAAATGAAGGCTTAGTACGTTATTTAACGTTCTTTTCATTCACAAAATTTTACTGCTATTCGTGCTTCAAGACGAAAGAAACGTACATTCCGAAAGAATTGTCACTTAAGATTGAACCTTATTGCTTTGTATCTAGAGTTGAAAGTGTAAATATGTAATTAGAATAAGCCTTTCTTTTCCCGAATCGTTACATACAGGGTTTTTAGAAAAATATTGATAATCTCTTGATCTTTCGAATGACTGCATAAAAACGATAACTTTATTAAACGCTTTCTAACTTAGTCTTTTATACATATAAGTTAATAATTACAAACGTTGGAGATTTAGGAGTCAGCCCTTTTTGTTCATGGCTGTGACTGCTCCATTAGACCAGTGTTTTTAAACGTGTGGGTCAAGTCAAACGTGGCGGCAACACGGACATCTTAAAAAATGAAGTTATTAAATACATATGTTATTATATAAAAACATGTGTACATACACATATTTTATGATTATTGATATATTTTATTGATTTTATTATTTCTAAATAAATAAATAAAAGAAAAATTTAAAAATGCTTGGAATATTGGGAATAAGAACAGGAAGCGGCGTTTTCGTCATACCATAATTTCATTTTCAATAAGAAGGAGGTAATTTTAAATAACTCTATTGATGAGTGTTCTACAGTCTTGTAGGACTTGTTCTTAGTGTTGTGAGAATAAGCGATTGTGATTGAGCGAGCAACTACTCGAGCGTTAAGTTAGCGCTAGTAAAACTTAAGAACCTTAACCTTTTTAAACTCGAGCTTTTAAGCTCAACGGTTTATACATTGTTCTATGTATACAATACTGTATAAGACAGTGTTTCACCAACTAATTAATTATAATTAGGTTTAATTATAAATTAGTATTTTTACTCGACAGGAGGTTAGAGGAAAGAGGCCTTTCAAGATATGGGACAGTTCGCGGAACGTGAGGAAAGGATTGGTTGTCACTAGTTTCGAGGAATTAATACATAGAGGTGAGTTACAATGTGCCACTTAAGTAATAAGACATGATACGGCATAGTATTAGTTGAGATTTTAATCATAATTTTATTAATTTTACCTTATTTTATTTACTAAATTATTTATTTATCCATATAACAAGAAAATATATTTAAATTATGCTAAAGCCTATATTTTATTGCTAATTGTCATTTTTCAGTAAAATTATCTATGTTTATTTAAATTTTATTTTAATATATCTACACCAACAATGGCAGAATATGTGACAATATATATACTTATGTAACTTAAAACCTCGAAACTACCACATTTTTGAAATAAATGAATTCAATTATGAATTTTGAATAAATGAAATGCTGTCACATTGAATACAAAATTACTTAATCATAGGAAAAAAATCCACTTAGGCTTCAACTACACTCAGTAATTTTAACATCGGCGATCGACGACTTACTCGCTTATAAGTAGCGAGTTGTAGCGATCCAACGCTAAACCCTGCACGTATAAATGTGCGATCGTAGGATTGCCAGTTGCTAAAAGCTCTACCAAATGTGCAAGTCGAGCGCGACACTGCATCGACGCAGTCGCAAAGACACGCAATTATGATGCCACGATCGAGCGCTAAGAGTCGCTAGAAAATGATGCAACATCTATGCACTCGCAAAATACGCCGATACTAAAATTATCGAGTGTGCATTATGGCCTTAATAAGTGTATGTTCGGATCGTGAGCAATGAGCGCACGCTTTATAGCGTGTATATTGACTGCCTATGAACTTCTTGTCTGTGCACATGGATACACTTGGGGATTATTGGCTGTGGGGAGCATGAATTAAAACTCCTCAATGCAAATGTCATTTAAATGTTGCGATTGGATCAGTAAAAGTTATGTATAAAGATGAAAGAATACGTAGCATTTTTACGAAATTGGTAGCACCTGCCTTGCTGCTACCAATTTCGTAAAAATGCGTAAAAATTCGTAATTTCGTCAACTTAAATGTGAGTAGTACTCCGAGGTAAGACCTCCACAGTACTCACTACACAAATCTCTCACTCCGTATATGGAAAAGATCACAAACACAGATGTGAATTATTCTCATGTCTGCTTCTATTCCAGAAACACATTGCTGTATGAGAAATTATCTATGAAAGTTTTACAAAATATTGTTTTAATTCAAATGTTATAAAAGTACCGATATGAAGATGGATATACTCCAAAATATTAGTCTAAAAAGCGATTTGTATGACTTGGATATTTCAAATATATTGAATTTACCAATATTTTGTGCAAATAAAGGTAAATTATTCACGTCGCGATTTACAGCGCGCCATATCACTCGCCGAGATATCTGCTTTTCTGTGCGCAGCACGATACCGCGCTCCCAACTCCAAACTAAGCCACAAGTTCCAATGCTAAGATAGCATATACTAAGTTTTTTTTTTTTTTTTTATGGACGAAGGTGGCAGACGAGCATACAGTCCACCTGATGGTAAGTGGATACTGTAGCCCATAGACATCCGTGATACATGCCAACATTAGTCCAAAATGACAAACGTTGGCACGCCCCCGGATGCGCTGCCTACCTTTGGACATAGAAATGCATTTGGAGAAAGGGTTGGGGAAATGGGGAGGGATAGGATGGGAATGGACTCTGACACATCTCACTCACTACCGAAACACGTACGTACATTAGGGAAATAAGATAAAGTGGGAAATGCAGTACATTTCAAGGTAGTCTTCTGTGAGAGAGGGGTAACGTGGCCAGTCGAGTGCGTCCAGCGGCTGTTGGATTGCAGCGTGCACTCTCCCCCTCATAATGATTATAAGTATATTATAAGTGCAATAATGATTATACTGTGGCAGCTATAATCCGATTAGTTCAAACAATTAAGTCTAGCTCCAGACATGTGCAACAATTACCATCTAATTAGCGTCAAACTGGCTCCATGCGAGGCTTTTATCTTTCATTAAACACATCAGGAGCACCTCGGGCGGAGGCGCCGCTCGTAATCCGTTTAGATGCAGGTCAATACGATTTGCCGCACAACTGGCTCCGTGTGACCTGCTTTCACTATACTCGTAACGTTTTAAGGTTGCTCTGAGCTCAGTCTAGTTACAACCTACCCGCTGTCAGTACACGTGCGATTAAATATCACTTTTTTGTAGTGTTCTTGAGGCTTCACCTGGCGAACAGTGTTCTTTTGAGGTAATAGTGATTATTGTCTTGGTTATTACGGAGCAGGAACAGCCGGTAACTATTCTTTATTTGACGCTTGATAGGTTTGATTTTGGTCATAATCCTGCATAATTCTGTATTTCTGGAAAATTTTTAAATATTCCAAATCATTTGAACTCTTCAAAGAGCCTTTATTTAGCGTCTCATCCTGGTAACTATCTCGCCATGATCGCCAATTGGTGTGCGTCAATGATTTTTATAATGACGATAATGACTATTATGCAGAATGAAATGAACATACTCGTTTAGTTCTTGCCAGTCATCTTAAAAAGACAAACTACCCAAAAATATTCACTTATTAAGTATCTTGAATGAAATCTTTATACGGATTTTTTTTTTCTGTTTCTATGTCGTATGTTGAATTCTAGCTATATTAGTGCATATTTAAATTGTTACAGGCAAGGAGAAGTTATCCGTAGCAGCCAGCGAGCCGGTGCGGCTGGTACTAGAGAGTGACGGCACGCAGGTGGAGGACGGCGACTACTGGCGGACCCTCCCACCGAACACTGTGCTGTTGCTGCTACGGCAGGGCGAGCGATGGTACCCCACCGGCGTCGACGTCATCAAGGCTGGTGGGTACTCGCGATATTCCTTTAGGGCACTGACGTTGAGGAGCTGTCCCCAGTTACCAACCTTACATATTTTTTGTTGAAAGCAGCAATAAATCTTCGCTAGTTCAACGAATGAGCATTGTTAAAGCCTGACTAATTTTAAATTGTTGTCATTTTAATTTCAGCTATATCAGCAATTCCAAAAATAGTATGCGAGACCATTCACGCACTCGAGCTACACGATGAGACGCCTTCATGGAAGATCATGGACAACAAAGGGCGCGTCACGGTGGTGCTGCACTGGGACCAGCGGCCGCAGGCGTCGCCAGCTGCGCGCTCACCTTCGCGGCAGGCCAAGCCCGACCGGCGACCCTCGCTCGTGATACAAACGTCAGTCGACCGACCACAGCCGCCGCCGCCGCACATCACCGTTGTCAACCACGACGAGCCCGGCCCGGCGCCGAGAGGACGCCTCTCGCGCTCCTCGGGCTCGCTAGAACACCCGCCCGGGGGCGCAGTACACGTGCACACAGCCGAGTGTCGGGCAGGCAGCGCCTCGCCAGCGCCCGTCGCGCCGAGACCGCCCCCCGACGAGTGCGACTTCCACTGTTGCGCACTCCACGAAGAAGGACGCAGAATCGCAGTCCATAAAAGCGTCGCCACTTCACCTATACAAGACGCTCAGCCGCGCGCTTCCCCTCAGGGCCGACCAAAAGGCCATGTGCGATTTCTAGACGCAGAATCCGCGAGACGCGGCGAGAGAGACTCTTCCGAGAGCGAAACAGAAAACACGTTAGTGGAAGACGAGGCGGTCACCTCCGAGAAGTTCCTTCTCCTCATCGATCAACTCAGCGTTGATCAGAAAAGGCATCTAACTATTAAAGACATCGGCATAATATTAGAACGGCTCAGCTCCAAAATCTTAGACGTAGAGCGACTAGACCGTGAGTCGGAGTCAGACGACTGCTACAACTGGACGATTAAGGCGACGATCAGGGGTGACGCGTTGAGGGAACTAGGCGTAATATATAATGGGAATTACTATGCTATCAGCGAACACCCGGGCTACAGAGAGGAGAACGAGGAGGCTGGTGACGAGGGCGAGGAGGAAGAGGAGGAGGACCGACTCTGATCGGGCCTGTGCGGCGCCGCCGTGCCCGCCGCCGCTGCCGCTGTGCGCCACGCGTTGTGCCGCATCGCTGCGCGCTGAGGCGCCGCGCCCGCGCCGCACCACCCGACGCCACCTCCTCCCGCCTCGGATGAAAGCAATACCCGCCCGAACTTCGTCGGTTAATCGAATGAAACGCAACATCTATGACGGGAGGAGTACTTAACCGTCTCGAGCACCGCTCGAGCTGGAGCCGTCTCCGCGACAGAGTAAGGGGCCGAGATTAGTCTAAAGCGACTGGAACGATGCAGGACTGTATTCGAGTCGCACAGTTCGCATGAAAACCGCAACATTTCAGACGCCGCTAATGTTGTAACAATTCGGTGTACCTACCCTTGAACTGTGCGATGAACATACGTTTGGAATGCAGTAACGTCAGCAAGGAGCTCAGAACGGAGTCAAGACGCAGTGAATAATTAGAGACTTATTATGAAATTTGCGGAGTCGCCTCGCCGTCCCGGCAGGTCAGCTCAACCCTAGTTAATAAATAGCTGAATTATTGTAAGTAAAACTGACTTCCTATCGTTTTCTAAGTGAATACGTAAGTGTATGGTAGTAGCCGATCGTCGAACGCCAGTTCACGACGCTGCACGAGCGAGTGCTCGGGCGCCGTTCGACAGTACATGCCAACCTCGTACTTCGATATACTTATCGTAGCTCAATCTGTAATATTATATTGGACGTCACCAGACAAACAGCAGCACAAATATGTATCATCGAGATTGTCAACAATGTTCTTATATAGGTAAATAATAAATTATACACGTGTTAGCGACGATTTACATATTAATATATCGGTGCGGAAGTACTCAAGGCTCTGATTTTTGAATTCGTTTTTCAAGCGCTTCGAAGTCCCTCTCGTATTATGCATTCGTTAACATTATTTGTTCACAAAGTAGGCCTAAACATTTTTGTGAAATAAGTTATTAATAAATTCTGCATTCGAGTATCTTGTATTATCGTTGGCAAGGTCTAAAATTTCGTAACACCACATCGTATTGTGAGTTAGACTCCACAAAACAATAAGTATAGAAAATGTAGTGTCGTCTAAAGTGAACATGTGGTACTAGTAGAGGACATGCGTATTCAATATTGTGTCAGAATAAATGATGAATGCAAATAGAAACAGTTCAGTTACGAGTATAATTATGTAAAATTTATCGCCGTGAGTCGTGTGTAACTTAACCGGAAAGTGAATGGGATGTGTCGTGGATTACCAGTAATGGAAATATGCGAGGGCAAGTGCTGGAGCGGTGCTTCCGAGCTGTTGACGTGATGCAATTTTATTCAATTCAATTCAAATTATTTAATTCAGACAACGTGGTAGCTAGGGGCTGACGGCAGAGACGACTCCCACGGGCGCGGACCCAAAGGGGACGCACATTCAGACAGCGTCGTAGCTAGGGGCTGGCGGTAGAGGCGACTGCCAGGGACGCGGACCCAAAGGGGACGCACATTCTAATAGTGTCGTAGCTAGGGGCTGGCGGTAGAGGCGACTGCTAACTCCGCAAACCCCAAGGGGACGCAAATTCCGACAACGTCGTAGCTAAGAGCTGACGGCAGAGGCGATTGTCAGGGCCGTAGACCCCAAAGGGCCACAAGTTCAGACAGCATCGTAGCTAGGGGCTGGCGGCAGAGGCGACTGTCAGGGGCGCAGATTCCAAGCGGATGCAAATTTCCAACCTCTGATAGCAAACCTATCAAAAAGTATGTAGCAAATGTCCTCATAATCAATACTATTTATAAAATTATCCCTATAGTTCTTATTTTCCTATAGGCTCCGTGTTTCTAATTCACGAATTCTAAGAATATATTTAGCTAGACAACTAATTTCAGTTGTTTTTTTTTTCCAACAACATACCTACGTATTTTTTTATTAAAGGGCTAGACCTTGGCCCTCCCTAGCTACGACACTGAATTCAGACCATATAGTCCATATCATATTAGTATAAAACTTAAAGCTAGTAAATCATATTAGTTAGTAACAAAAAATAATTATACATTTCATTTATCCGTGTGTAGTGGAATCAATCGCCACAATATTAGGCAGTCGATTCAGTAAGCTACAACGCGTACGATACCGTTGGCGCTGCTACGGATACAGCTTAAGGCTCATTCATACAAGGAGATAATCTCAAACGGTTCGGGCGAGAATATAGAATACGACCAAACGTCATACGATCTCACCTGCATTTGTTCATATGATGATAAAATCTCGATAATACCAGAGATAACCAACGATCACACGGTGATAACATTTGTTTACTGATTTACCGATTTTCTCGCCTGTGTATTCTCTCGTTCCTCGAGAAATACTCCTTGTGTAAATGAACCTTTAGTATCGAAGCAGCTCTCTTTCTTATTACGGCATGGAAGCTATCTGTGCGAGCGTCTACAAACATGCCCGATGCGCTGTAGCGCCTCGGCCGCCTCAATAGCACCCTAAGCGCGTTACTACATTATATTTATTATTATTATTACGCGTTCACTTATTTAAACTTCATTTAATACGTATTTGACGTTTACAAATGGCGGACTTAATACTCTCTGCCATTCAACCACCAGATAAAACAGAAAATAAAAATAATCGCGAATGCACTCACTGAAGTGAGTTATTACCGAAGTAGTATACTGAAGTAGGTATTCCTGATATTTAGCGGAGTCTCGCTGTATTGCAGCTGTCAGCGGCTCGTGAGCACACGTCTATATAGTTCCATTGCTAAGCCAATGTTTCAGAGAGAGCACGTAACATTTACACAATAGATATAATAAATTTTAATAATAAATTGGATGTTATAAAAAGGTTGTAACTAAAATACGATTATACCGTCATCGCATTTGTCATCGTGCCAAAGGAGGTATTGGTAGGTGTAAGTTGATTCTTGTATTTACTAGCTCTATGGTATGGTAGTCTAATTATACGATGTTTTTAATTTTTGTATAGTACCGATACGTGAATAATTCACACACTAATGTATGATATAAATGGATGAATAAGTATTACAGCCCCGCGGGGGGTCTCATACATTGTATAGTTATTTAAGGTGTAATGTTAACGATAATATTGCGTACGTGGTTACCTGCACATATTGGTAAAGTAAAGTTCATTCGCGCGACGGTGAGTACCGTTCAGTTCGCCGTCGAGAGTGTTTGGACATATTTGGTGTACGTGTATTATAATATATGGTATTGCTCTCTATGATTTTTCAATTTGATTGTTTTCGTTTTGCGGTTCATGAAAATGGTGACTGGTCACAGATTAGTTCAATTTTAAATAGTTCTATGCTGAAGCAAATTTCAGAAGCTCCGAAGCTCCTTCGGGATTAATCACAGCAAAATACACAAAAAGAAAATACGTACATTTTTATTTTATTTATTTTACTTGAGATAAAATAGTCCATAGGTACGCTAAATGTTAAAGTACATAGCGTCGTGGAAATATATTATATATCATTGATAGCTTTCATACATTATACAATATCATCTAGCGGCTTTATTCGGTATCTAGCGATCAAGAGTTCACTTAGAATTCGTTGATAAAATAGCACACCTTAAAGGCGTAGGTAACTTGAGAACACCAACTTTACAGGAGAGCGAAAGATAGCTTTTCATTTAAGACACATAGAGATAGCACAAACACTTAAATTTATAACAAAAATTAACAGTTTTCGCTCTCCTGTAAAGTTGGTGTTTTCAAGTTACGTTTTCAATTCCAGCCGCGCGCGTCCTTAGTGTCTCTTGCTACTAATATGACGTCAGATTTGCAAGTATTTACGCATAGAACATCTATGGTAATTTATTATAGTAACAGTTTTTAAAAAGTCACTTTTTAATAGATTTTCATGAACCAAAGAACAAATTTCGATGTTTTGATACATTGTAAGTGGTTTGTTTGGAAGAGGTTTGATATTGTGACTTGTCCCTAACTTATTTTTCGAAATGCTCTCGCTATTAATGTACTAAAACGTTAATGAAATATAAGTGGCCAAAATTTACAAAACTATACCTAAATATCTACATTTATTTATTTCTCTTACGCTAACTCAGCGCGATGGAGATGTAACAGTAATAGTTGTGATTTTTAATTGACCATAAAACCAAAATCATGTCTAAAAAGAAAGACATACATTCCTGATTATATACCGTCAATTTTAAAAAACCGTGACACAAACAGCTATGTCTAAAAGGAAATGATTTTTCACTAACAGCCCTTTAAAAATCGTTCTTTTGTTACCACACCTCGTGCTGCCCGGAATAAAATCTGCAAGTGAGCAAGATGAAACACCAACGCACCTGCTCTACGAATGTGGCCCTTTGATGTACAAAAGATACACGAATATGGCCGCTTACGTATTAAAGTCCGAAGAGGTCCAACAACTCACTGATATCTGCAGGCCATGGGCATTGGCAGCGAACTATAAGAAGGGTGGTGATCGCAACGGTCGCAGTGATACAAGATTTTATTGACTCGCTGAGCCCCTAATCTTCAATAATAATAATACCATTTTATATTCTAAATCGGGTCTGAACATGAAATATACAATGTGTACAAAACGGGAAAAGTTAAAAAGTTATAATAATAATACCACATCTCGATCAAATCCTACTGATACGGACGGAATGTATGTTTGTCTAAATTACACTCATTTATGTATGTGTAACAAATAGCTGTATGTACAATTTATTATAGAAATTAACAGATACTTAAATACTTATTTATAGACTTTTTTTATACATTATTACTTGGGATTTTCGATTCCTTGTTTCCTAAAACTTTTAAGGGGGGTGAGTCTGGATTTTAAGGGTATTCTCTAAGTCAGTAAATCACTTTTTTTATTCGATTTTTTTTTAGAAAATAGCTATCAAAGAGCTTACAGTTTACCTGGTAGTAAGTGGATACTGTCGTCCTGCGACGTCCGCGATACGTGGCGACATCAGTCAAGGACGATAAATGTTGACTGCTCCCGGATGTGACGCCTTTGGAGACTTGGGAGTGGATTGGGAACGATGGAATGGTATGTGGAGTGCAGGGGACAATAGGAGAAAGAGTGACATTCTTCAGTCGATGAGATTTAATTTTATATTAAAACTTTCAGTAACCATATAACACTACAATATTCCTGTAAGTTATTTCAAATCCCACGAATGGGAACTATATTTACAAAGCGGAGAATACCTATCACTATTAAACAATTTTTTAATGTTTCATGAACACTTGTGATAAAGATTATACAGATTCACCCCCCTCTATGTTTTGGAAACAGTTTTTTCGAAATAAACAATGGATGTCTAAAGATACCATTTGAATAACCGCAACAGAAAAAAGTGGAATAGAATCCTTCCTAAAGAAATGTTTATTAAGCATTAGCAATTCTTGATTTTCTCAATTTCTTAACCTCTATGATGCTTGCTTGCTCCATTGCATTGCTACTCTTTCAGCATATATCATGCGGAAATAAGAAAGAGTAAGAGATTGAGTAACTACCACAAAAACATGAGCTTTATATGTGTGAAATATATTTTTAAATAAGATCCGTTTCGAAACCTGCTTTTTCTGACGCAAGATTTGTATTTGTTTCACTATTCCAGTTCTGAGCGTGCATCCGAATGGTACCTTTTACTGTAACTCTTTACCAGTAGTGTGACTATTTACCTAAATGTAACTACAGTATGAAGTGACTCGTGTACGGTGGACATTGTGATTTCTTGGTTGTATCTTCGATGCGTTTTGCGATTTGTTTGTACAGCTAATGGTGAGTCTATGGTGTTACGGTCCGTTACGCACATTATATTATATCTAGTTAAAACGTTCAGTTTTAATATTTTTATGTGTATAGGAATAATGAAATTGTAAATTGTAGCCGCGGTTCGCTCGCGGTAGACGAATGCGACTGAGAAATTACGTTACTGTGATACCTGAATACTCCACTACGATACTCGTGAGAATCATATCTCTCGTGCATATTTCATGTGTTGGTTCCTTTGGGTCTGTAACACAGTTATAGAGGGATAGATAACGCAAGCTCTCCTTCACTGCGCGCCCGAAGATGGCGCTAAGCAAGCGACGTAGCGACGTAACAACGACTTATTAACGACCCTTGTCGCTAACGAGCCGTTGTTACAAAATACAGAAATGCCTAATTGCGCTATAATCAATTGTGAAAAATCGTCAAAAGTGATGGACAGAGTCAAGGGAGATGTTTCGTGTCATCGGTGAGTGGTTTCTCATCAATAAAATTCACTCACTAAAGTAACACGCTTGGTGGAAACCAGTGACTCACTAAACAGTTTACTCACTAAAGTAACACGCTTGGTGGAAACCAGTGACTCACTAAACAGTTTACTCACTAAAGTAACACGCTTGGTGGAAACCAGTTACTCACTAAACAGTTTACTCACTAAAGTAACACGCTTGGTTACCATACAATTTCACGGACTTGCGTTGTCTGTCTATGCCTATACGCATTCCATTGGTAAATACACTGTCTAATGGCAAAGTGCGTAATTTCTGTGTCGCATGGTAATGATATTGTTGCACTGGCTTGTCAACAGTGGCATCTATACTGCCGTTACGGTGGGGACACACACAGCACTTGACTTGTAGCATGATAAGTCCCTCCACTTTCCTATGATCCTAGCAACCTCATGGTTATTGGAATCCAATCGGGGGCGTTGACTCTATCCGAGACTTTTTTCCAATCATTAGAAACAAAATATTCAAGAATAAATAAATGAAAGAAAACTTGCAAATGAAAAAAAGAAGTGAATTCATTCAATAATAAGAAAACTGTGTTGCAGCAGCAAAATAGGACTGAGTCAGCATTTATTGCCACGGGATTACCATGACGTTATATTTCATTCAAAGTCTCATTTTTCGTGGCTTAATTCCCTTGCCACCCTATAAGTTCTATTCATATCCCTTTGTACTCTCCCCTTTCAGGTTTGAAGGTACGGTTAATGACCTTAGTATCGGATAGCTCCAGTATCCACCTCAAAGTTAACGAACAGTTTTCATGACGAGATCTAACAAATACGAAGATGGTTGTATTTTATTTTCATCAATTTAAAAAAAAAACTGCGCAATGTGACGTTCAAATTATATCCGTTAAAAGTGTACGATATTGTCGCGCTATTAGAACTCGTAAAATATAGAATAAATAGACGTACGTTCGCAAGCAGATTCATTTAAGAATAAATCTTATTACAGAGGTATTACGGTCGAAAGTGTTTAATGTTCGATTAAAAGTTATGTTATATTATTTCTTATTCATCGTTTAAAGTGGTTTATCGTTAATATTTATCACTAAAGACTACTAAAAACAGTTTATTTATGGTGTTCTGATTTAAGTTCATTGATGTCTCATTATTTTTTTAAATTTCCAATGAATCGTTTAGTTTACGAAGTGTTTAATCACAACAAACTCTAACAATTAAATTCCGAGACACTTTTTAGTTTACTTTTTTATTTTAGTTTACTTACCTACCTTAACTTTAAGAAAAGAGTTTAGACTTTAGGTTGTACTAGGACAACTAAAAATATCCAAGTTAATGATGAAACCACTTACACTCAGTTAAGAGCTTCAATATTTTTAAGTTATAAAATTAAAATTTATAAGTCTACAAAACGTTGAATGGTAATGAACTTATTATTAAATTACAATCTGTACAATGTTTCGTAAATACGAGTAACATTCGGTATCGAAATATTTGTCATTCTGGATCAGCATGCATCGCGGATGTCCATGAGCGACGGTATCCAGTTACCACCAGGTGGACTCTTACGTCGTTGTAATCCCAAATATTTTTGGGCAATAATATACCACGTTGCAACAAGTATTGAGATTCAACCGTCGGCAATGTTTGCATTCCTTGAAAACCTGCGGAGTGCCACCTTCGTCGTCCTGTTCTCAAACATTTGTCATTCTTGGAATAGTCTGTCCCATAAATCTGATCGACTTTGCTACTGGACTATCAACGCTCTGTTTCTCTTTATTGTGAGGAAGTGCGTGTGTGTTCCAACCTGCACTCGTTGACCTCGTGGTGCACCAGTAATTCTATGACTGAAATATATTTAAGTATCACCGTCAACTGTTGGACTCAGTCGTAACAATATTATATAAACAATCCGTTATTCGTGCATAGGTACACGTAATTCGAATAGAACGTTTAGAAGTTTAATACCATTGTAAACCATAACCAGATGCCCTATTGCATGACTTCAAGTGTGATCCATTGAGTTATTAATTATACTTCGTTAGAAATACAACATAATCTTATAAATTTTGTTAAAAAAAGCAATAAACAAAAGGCACTATGGAGTGCGTTCCAATACGTCGTACGAAATTCGTTTTTTGACAAAATAATTCCTGGTACATCTCTCTGTATGATGAAGAAAAAGATGTTAATTGTATTGTTAAAAAACGTTTTCAAACGTTCTGATATACAGCCTTGACAAACTCCAGATACTACAAAAAGAAATAAAAATTATAACAGCTTATAGACAAGTGAAGCCGTTTTTTGATTTCAGTTAATTACAGAGCAGTCAACTGTATTATATTAACCTGTAACCGGTATGGAAGTGACACACAGGTTACTTGTTATGGTAACCTGTGTGTTACTTTAATTGGTATATTAACATGTACGAGTATATTATACTGCTACGTAAAATAAACATTTTAATATGTACCTTTTCCAAATGCTATAAATTAGCCTATAAAACCCATCACATTCATACTTGAAGTTAAAATAGGGCTCAATTTCAGAAAATACTCGTTTTAGATTCTTGTTTTAAAGGCGGATCCTCCTCGAAAACCCTTTTGACCCGCCAACTGTTCTATGAAAATAATAAATACGTAATATGAATGTTAGTTAAAAAACAGTATCAACCCACCGCTTAGGTAATTATATTTTAAAATTATCTAATGTGCCAAAAATCATACATTTTCATATATAAAACGTTGTTATGTGTTCTACAAATACAATACAGTACCCGGCAATACATGTCACACATCGTGATTGTAAAAGAGATAACCTATCGGCTGTTATAATTAAACAACTTATGTGCCGTCACAATTGAATGACGGAGGAAGCGTTCTACAATAACGAAAATAACAGATTGTCTCTTTCTCATTTACGACGTGCGATAAATATAGTCTGGTACTGTATTAACCTACTTGAAGTTTGTTACAAATATTGCATATAAAATTTTAATCAAACAAAAATCAATATGGAAGTAGTAATCTGAATTATAACAAATATCATAGATATTCTACGAGTAAATACGTACAGCTCTTGACCGTTCTAATACATTTTGAAGGCGGCAAAAAAAAACAGTGCCATCTAGCGGCTGGAGCCGGCATCTAGCGATTGAGCGTTTACTGACTATATGTTGTTAAGTTTATTTATTAGATTAAATTATATTAATCATAATGATGAATAAAAGTTATTTGAGAAGATACAAACATTTATAATTATGTGATATTTTCTTCCATTTATAACTCCAGTCGAGCGCGTTATCTTTTGCTTTCAATTTTAAGTCAGAGACGTAAATACGTATTTACTTTTAGAGCATCTGTATCTTATGATAATACGCGTTAAAATTTTAATGGTTTTAGAGCTGCGACCTCTTATTAAGCATTAGTAGTATCAATATATAAGGTCAAATTAAAAATATGAGCATAAAAATCTACCAAAATGCAACAGTATAATTTAAGAAAAGTAGTGAGAACTCGTAGTATCGCAGGCGTAACACGTTTCGTCGGGACTCCGGCGCGAGTCAGCGACCAGCGACGCGCAATCAGATTAGAGATCAGATCAGATCAGATTAGTTAGTCTAGCTACACGAGATCCTTGACCTGGGCGACGTCAACGCCCTATCTGGGCGGAAGTTACTACGTATTTTAGAACTAAAATACGTAGTAATAAAATGAAGGTAATATGATAATCATAGTAATATGATGAATAAAATACAAGGCAATTTTTTTTTTTTTCACGAACTTTAAAACGTGAATGTTAACGTTGTATATCTTTCTTAACCTTGTGTGATAAGTATTTCCTTAATACAACAATTACGTCATGGTTCTAAAACCATAAAAAATCAGCGGGTATTAATAATAATGTTTGTATAACACTGTACTGAGTTATTTAATTGTAAACGATAGCAGCTCTGTGTTAGATGGAATCCATATACACTGCGCGAAACGGGTGTTCGAATAATTACCACGTTATTTGCAATTGCAAATAACTTATCTAAAGTGATTGAGGGTTATATTTGATGCTCTAAACTGAAAAAAATGTTGTACAGTTTTTTTTTTTACAGTTGATCACGTAGATACTAGCCAGCCTAATGAATGAGTTGACGTGTAACTTTATCTAAGCGAAGGTACCTCGTTGTCGAGATGAAATTATTAACTTTGGTTAATATTTTCTAACTAAAAATTTCGTTGTCTCATGTTTACGTTTAAATAGAAATCTGCTCTAATATTGATTTTTATTTGTACCTAATTGATTATTAAAAATGATTTTTGATAAAGATTTTTAAGATAAAGAAAAAAAAAATGTTTTTTTAAGATTGGAATCTTAAAAAAAAAAGCTTTCTTTAAAGCTGAGTTTAGTGGACTAAACTCAATATCCGAAGAAACCGACTATAGGATAGTTTTTCTTAGATAATGTGACATATACCTTATCTAACCACAAAAACGTGAAAGTCTAGCATCGGCTAAAAAAACTGTCGTAATATTTATAGCTTCATATAATTAGTCATTAATCTAAGCGATAACTCTAATTAGATGTTATCGTTTGCAGTTCATAATTACCTACTATATGAAACTGTCGATATAATCTGGTCATCGATACACGGCAACAGAGCGACAACTATAAAAAAAATATTCAGCTCTTGAGGCTATCAATATATAATGATTTTGATACTTTACAATTTCTAAAACCAATAACATAATCAGTTTCTTTTATATTATTCGCGTAGTACACTACAAATGCACTGACAATTAAAACTTATTGCCATTTTAAAGAATTCTGAATATTTTATTGCCAGACTACAGTCTGTTAAACGAAGCGTGGCACAAGAAAAAAAGTAGCAAAATTAAAAACTTTAAAGCTGAATTTCTTTCTGAATTCACTTAGGTTTCAGTTTCAAATTAGTTTTGAAATAATAAAAAAGTAAAGTATCAAATTCGTTTTATTTTAATTGAAATCAGCGTGAACAGCGTATTTTTCTTAAATTTGTCGATCAATTCTTATGTCATGTTTCGTTTGAACGAACTGCAGAGGATTTTGTAACTTTTCCAGGTTATTCGAACGCCCGATTACCTAATAATTCGCAAACACAGATATGTTATCATTATATTATGAACATTAAGTATTTTATAACGCCAATATTATCAGTAATGTTGGCACTCATTTGTTCTTTGTATTATACCTTGAAATCTCTAGATATATATATGTATACATAAACTACTGCTTACAGGTATGCTTAATACCTTTAACTTGTATTCAATTGTTCAACAGTGTGTTTTTTTACTAGCGGAGATTTTAAGGGTAGTTTTGTTTTACACGTTTCACCTGTAGCTACAAGTTCCACTATATTTTTACCAAGAATTATTTTTGTATGGGCGCCATAACTCAACGACTGAGGCAGTACTAGTTTACGTTTGTGACACTATGACCCGAGAAAACTTCACTGCCACTAATTTAAAAATAAAATATTGGAAACGATTAAGTATTTTGCTATTAATTAACCAATCGCCCTCTTTATCTACCGTCTGTTCTTTATATTGAGTCAAAGGCTTTTTCGTAGTCAAGGTTATACTAAATTATATTCGTTAGTCTTCTGTATAATTTGTCGCAAGGTGTGAATGTGGCCTACGGTACTGTAGCCTCTTCGAAACCCAGCCTGGAACTCCTGGTAATTTTATTATTTTCTTCATTTTGCTGCGTTGTTCCAATTAATTGTACAATCCATTTTAGTCAAAGTATTTGTTACAAATATCACAAAAATACTTTAAAGGAGATATTTAATTGATATTGGAGTTGCTATTGAAGTGCACGAGTACCCATACACTTATACTGTAGTATACCGCGCGTGTCAAGTGCGCGCGCTGAGTCAACACTAATTTTTAAAATCGTTTTTTTTTTCTATTGCGTATTAAGATCTGAAACTTTCCAAAAAACTTCCTTATATATTATAATTAAAATAGTTATACAATAATTACAAGTAGATAATAATTACTAACAATAAGAGGAAATAATTTCAAACTCGGAACTATGGGAATAAACTAGATGAAACGTCATACGTTCTTATCAAAAAACCCGGTTGGCAACTTCTAGTGGGGTGAAGCAAATGCTAAAAGACACATTTGAAATTTAAGTACTACGTAATAAGAATGTTCCATTTTCAAAACACATATGAGTTAAACAATTCGAGAGCTACTGAACATGGAACACTGTTGGACTGTAATGTGCCTGCCCTAGAGTGCTCGTATAACATACGATAGATCAAACTAGAAGTTTAAAAGACTTAAGTTAGCATTTAGTGGTGAAGCCCCATCCAGTGCCACTGTTTATATAACTGGTTCAGTGAATTTAAACGATGGTGAAAACATCAAAACTGTGCGGCTCATGATTGAAGCAGACATACGAACGACATATCGGCAGATACGGGCATCATTAGGTATTGGTATGTGTCAAGTTCAAACTAATTTACACGATCACCTACGGGTTAGGAAGCTTTGTGCTAGATGGATTTCTCACAATTTAAGCGAAGCTGAAAAAGACTGCCGCGTGGAATGGTGTCTCCAAGTGCTTGGAAAATTCGACAATGGTCAATCAAATGCTGATGATATAGTAACACTTAATGAAAGCTGGATCCACTGCTTTGAGCCTGACACTAAGAGATAATCTGCGCAGTAGGTCTTTCCTTTGGAAATGTTGCCGACGTACGTGCTGGAAAGAAGATGACTGCCTCATTCTTTGACAGATCGGGCCACTTTGCTTTAGAATATTATAGTATAGAATGCAACTATACAACTACTATAGAATTCTTCCGATCTATATAAATAAAGTTGTAAACGTTCGTTTGTTCAAAATCTTAAATCACCGAAAGTTCTTCACCGATTGCTTTAAAATTTTGACACAACGTTGCATTCGAATACGCGCGTGTTTTTATATACCTATCACGGGGTAAAAACATGCTTTTCACCCAAAAACGGGTAAAAACAGGGTAAGCGCCATCGGTTGGGCAACCACAGCAACGCGTGGCCGGGCACAACTAGTAGAAAATAAAAGAATCGTAACTACGGACTGGTATGTGAACAGCTGCTTGGCTTCTGTTTTGGAAAAGTCAAACTACGACGCCCACGAAGCAGAATGATACTCCATCACGACAATGCCCCAGCTCAGTTCGCCAGACAAACTAAGCAATTGTACGAGTTAATGGGTCATCTGGCATACAGTCTCGACCTTGCGCCCTGTGATTTTTATTTATTTCTTAAAATTAAGGAACTCAGAGGAATACGTTAGATGAATGCAGAATAGGCGGTAACGGCCTTCCAAACGGCTGTTGAAGAGGTGCCTAAAGAAGGATAGGCTGAATGCTTCACACAATGGTTTCATCGCATGAAAAAGTATATAGATTGTTAAATACTAGTATAATACAAGTAGAATACTTAAAAAAGCAATAAAACAACTTCAATCTTTATATCTGATTTTATTTTTGAGATTCTAAAAGCTTTCAGTGTCATCCATGTATGTAGTGTGTATTCTCAAATCGATGGTTTGTAAGAATACATGATAATAAGACAAAATAAGACCCTAGCGAAGGTCATTAAGGGACGTACGCAGGTTTTATACAACGTCAGCTTATTTCTAAGCAACAGTTACTTTTCCCGCCTATGACAGGGTTAAACCTTGTTTCGTGTATTTTGCATACTTTTAAGGGTACCTACCAAAGTATCCAGAGGGTTCCAACGAATATTTCAAACGCTTAATGGTTATATATGTTTATTTAAAAAACATTCCTTAAAACATAAAAACAATAATTTTTCTACTAAACAAAGTATACATATCTACTCAATATATCAAAAAAACTATACGTATGAAACAGGCTTTTCAGCAAAATACTTTCATTATAAAAATACGATAACTAACTTGCCAACGCGATTAAATCACGCCACAAAATAGCACAGACACAGAGATATGAGCATCACTTGATACACCTACTAATTTTAGAAATTTCCATATTTCAATAAATACGAAAGATTTTTAATTGTTTGTCTTACATTGTTTTGGCAAGCTTTGTAAATCAAATTTAGTCAAAAAACACTATTTTCTAAATTTGTTCATTACTGGGTTTTGGTATGGCGCATGGTATGGTATGGCCCGTGCCCTGTCGCACTACTCGTATTCTATACAAATAATAAAATCGCAACAAAGCAGTGTTCCTGGCTGAGCGCCTTCTGCGCTCGCCCTAAATCAAACACGACCGGTGACTCTTGAAAGGCCATTAGGGCCACAAGAATTTAGACATTCCGAAAAAAAAAAACAATGTACGTGCAGTGTATATACGTGACATATTTTTTTGAAAAAAAAATCATAAAAAAGTCATGTCTGTATCTACATTAGTAATTATTTTTTGAAAAAGTCATTGCAGTAAATACATGTGATAATGCAGTAATACGTGTAGATACAGAGCCCAACACAATTTTTGGATCTTTGTCTCTCTGTCTGTACGCGCATTAAGCAAAAACTATTCGACAGAATTTAATGAAACTTGGCACAGTTATAGCTTATATGACCTGGGTTCCTCTGTAATAATTTTATCTCGATCCGTTAAAGGAGTTCCCACGGGAATCACTAAAGTTCACGGGAGCGAAGTCGCTGACACCGCTGGCCTCAAATAAATCTACATATTTATATATTAAGTTGAAAGATGCCTGTATTTTATTCATGAGTCGCTTTGCAAATGTACAGTCACCAACAGGTCAACGTACACCCATCGGTACCTGCTAGTATTAAGGACTAGAATTGTACGGTTTTAATCATTTATTCATCCATTCAGACTTCAATCCAGATTTCAGGAAGTCCATAAAATAATAATAAAAGAACAACACATACATAAATGAACAGAAAAACACACAGAATAACAGATTAAATAATGGGTATATTAGCGTATTGCTGACTGTACTTTTCCAAACGTGTTCCAGAACGTTCACTGTGATAAGCGCCAAGAAATCATATCACTAGTGACCAGCAAATGAAAATAGCGGTGCTTCAATCACGTGTCAAGTGCTGTTTCAGTGGTGTGCAGTCAATTTAAGGATGTGCGCATGTCGTCGCGCGGGCGATTGCTCGTTTCTCCGCGTGTCTCATTTTATCCAGGACATCCTGCATCTCCGGCCAGGGTTCATAGCGTTGGTTGATGGTTATCACTTTATGGACAGATGGATTACGAAGGTCCATGGTCCGAGAAATGTTTTCCCGGCTATGCGTTGTGAACACCACGTCCACCTAAGACAGGTTTTGGTTATTTCGTACTTAGGGGAACGGAGGGTAGTACCGTACAGCGGTCAATTTCGTACAGCAATGTTTAGTAGGAAGGAAGCAAGATAAATACGTTTGTCTTGGTGACACTCGTGGGTTTCGTGTAGAATCGCATCCCCGCAAGTTCTTGCGTCAGTCCGCGCAGTGACAGCGATGTGTTTGGATGAAAAGTGATTTCGCGCTCGATGTTACACATTTTTAACATCAGAAAATAAGCCGTAAGTACATATTTTTACACAATTCTGCACTGACTGTGTTGTATTTCATTTTTTAAGCATATTTAGCAGAAGATCGCAGCCGGTGTATAACTGTGTTGCATATTTTTCTGTAACTATTTTGTCGTTGAAGTTCAAAATGCTGTTTCGGGTTATCCCGTACACTGTACGGTATTACCCGCTATAATTTGTCACACGTGCATTAAAAAAATTTCTTCGTTTCGTTCCGTTATGTCTTCTATAATCAAATTTTTGTGTGGCAATGAATTAATTTTGATTTTTTTGTATGTTTCAGATGGCACCAAGACAGAAATGTACTTGGTCGCCACGTAAAATGAAAATCGCTGTGAAGGCTGTACAAAGTGGGGCTAAATTGCGGCAAACGGCTACTTTATACAACATTCCTGTGATGACACTCTCTGATTATGTGAAGCAATCACGCAACTGTCGTACAGTATGTTTCAAGAGAATGGGACGAAAACCAGTATTTACAACACAGCAAGAAAATGAAATAAAAGAGCATATTCTGTGTCTTTCTAGGAAGTTTTACGGACTGACGCCACATTCATTGAAGACTTTTGTATACGAATATGCAGAACAAAATCAAATAAAAAATCCTTTTAATAAAACTTCAAAAGAAGCTGGAAAAGACTGGCGATACGGTTTTCTCAAAAGAAATCCCGAAATATCTATACGACGACCAGAAGCAACAAGTGTTAATAGGATCCTTGCTTTCAATTCCCAGGAAGTTAATTTATATTTTGACAACTTGAGCGCGTGCATGATGAAACACAAGTTTCCTCCACATCGAATCTTCAATGTGGATGAAACTGGAATAAATAGCGTTCATAGGCCTGAAAAGATTCTTGCTCAAAAAGGACTTAAACAAGTTGGAGCAGCAACGAGTTGGGAAAGGGGAAAGAATATTACAATATGTTGTTGTGTGAGTGCTACAGGCCAGTTGATCCCTCCCATGATAATATACCCACGTCAGCGTATGCAAACCCATCTAGAAAGGGGAGGTCCATATGGATGCATTTACAAATGCTCAAAGTGTGGGTGGATGAATGAAAACCTGTTTAAAGATTGGATGACCCATTTTAAGGAGCATACGGGAGCAACTCCTGAAAATCCCGTCTTATTGATTCTAGACAATCATAGCTGTCATATTTCACTCAACATCTACAACTACTGTCGTGAGAATGGCATCCATATGGTGACTTTGCCACCACATACATCCCATAGAACACAGCCACTAGATTTGACCGTGTTTTGGCCACTAAAATATGCGTTACACAAAGAGTGCCATACGTACATGAATATGAATAATTACGAAAAGCTCACTCCACTGGAACTCATTCCCCTTTTTACCAAAGCTTACCTCAGAATTGCCAATGTGGAGAAGGCAGTCAATGGCTTTAAAACTGTGGCTATCTGGCCATTAGATCCAAATGTGTTTGAACAACTTACTGAGGAAGGTAATAATGAGCCAACAAATGAATATATATCTGTAGAAGAAGCAGTAAACGCAGAATCAGAGCCCCAAGGCATACTAATTAATGATACAGACAATACACAGCCTAGTAAATCAGGTTTGACTAACAGAATCCAACTTGAAGAAGACATCGAACAGGAGATTATCATAACTTCTGAGCCCACCGAAGAAGAAATCGAGATTAGTTCTAATATAATTGGAGAAAGTCCCAGTATCATTTCGCATTTATCGGCAGAAGAAAAAGGCAAAATCCAGCCAGAAACCAACCCGAAAGCACAAGGGATTCTCTCATCTCTTAAACCCTCTGAAGAAATCAAACGTGTTAAAAGAAAGATTTTGAAATCTCCTGAGCCCTCTGTACCATTCTGTAATATATGTCCAATGCCGAATAAAAACAAAAAACAAGAAACGAGCAAAGGACAAGACAAGAGAAGTAAACAGCATTCAATAATTCTCACTTCCACTCCAATGAAGACACTCTTGGAAAATAAAGAGAAGAATAAGATGATAAATAAAGAAAGAGAAAATAACATAAAGAAACAATTAAAGGAACGCAAGAAAGCAATAAGAGACTCTAAAAATCCCATTGAAGAGAGAATTAAAAAACAAACCAAGAAAAGAAGGAATTATTCAACTTCATCTTCTGAAGTTGATGAAAACATATTATGTGTTGATGATCATGATAACGATGGACGATTTTATGATGAAGTACAATCAGGAATTGATGAATTGTGCATAATATGTGGTGAATTTGGCAAAAATAATGAATTATGGTACAGATGTGTGTCATGCGGAAAGTGGGCACACGCTTTGTGCAGTGGTGAGGAATCCGCGGACAATTATTTGTGTGGATTTTGCCAATAATTTAATTATATAACTTTAATAAATGTTTAATTGATTAAAAATTATTCCTTTAAATTGCATAAAAATACTTCTAATCGTGCTTGTTGGAGGCTTAAGAGACTGTACGAAATTAGACGAATCACGTACGTAATTACACGCAAGTGTCGAATATATCCGTATTTCCTATTTTTAAAAAAAAACTTAATTTTGACGGTTCTATGGTAACTCTGGTTCTCAATCTGCTGGGCTCATAAAATGTAACTAATTTAGGGTGACTTAGTATATAATACTTGGCTTTTTACACAACAGATTCGAACAAAATGACGCTTAAAGTTAAGTGTACGGTACTACCCTCCGTTCCCCTACTGATTGATTTAATATCTTATTCTATTTTATATGGGAATCAGACAGTATTTATACAATATGATAGGTATTAAAGACTCCTTAAATATCCTCAACCAGTAAAGTTTCCGCTTTTAAACGAATAGTAGGTACGGAATTAAGTGGCACATAACATGTCACTTAATTCCACTTAATGTAAAGACTATGTAATGTAAACGATATCAGCCTATAATCTCTGTGGGCACAGGCCTTGGTTTCGGGTCATAATCCATTATCCACGTAGAGCGGATTGATGGATATACAGATTTTTTAAAATCTCGAGCGGATTTTCTCACGATGGCCGCTCCATCGCCGAGCTGCTTAGTCAGAATTATATTATTTTAAAAACCGAACTTTATTAGAAATTTAGTGGTACCGGCCGAGGTTTTGACCCCATTGGTATTTAAAAATAATGTAATTAATTACATTTATAATTAACGTACGTTATTATAAAATAATTAAAATAAAAATTTAACAAAAATGAGTTAAAGTAATGATTATAAGTGTTGTGTTGTGTCTACGATGCTACTAATTTGTAACATTCGCACGTTCCTAAGAAATAATTATACTTAAATTAAAAATTTTCATTTTTTTAAAAGGATTAATTTACTGCATAGAATTCTTTAAATATTTCCTACCTTGTTCCTAAAAGCCCATACAATTGCTGAAAATATCAAGGCCATACAGATGGCCACCGTCACGAACAGCGGTATGGTTTCCCAATAAACCCTTAAAACGTAACCAAGTTGCAGTTTCTTGGATAACGGCACATCGTACTGGTTTGGAGGAATCAGGCCCATAATCCGTCTTGCTACAATTACTTGAGCACCTCTCATCCGTGCAATTAACTTGGCTGTATTTAGAATGCCTAACGGTCGCAGAAACTTCGAAAGCATATTCAAAATATGTAAATAGCCAAAACTTAATTGAAATATTGGTGATAATTTTGAGTTTGGGTTTCTTGCAGTTTTTCACAGTAATGTCAGCCACGACAAATGCGAAATTTGAAAAATATGTTAGGTACCTACCATAGACTATACAGACACGCCTGCAAAAGTCATAGATATAGATGTATTATTTATGCAATACGTAGGTGGTCTGAAAAGTTTCCGACCTCAACATGAAGATGGCAGCACTCGTCAACAAAAGCTAGAGAATGTGTTTGCGCATGCTTTGAAAGGTACTCACCAAAATTTCAGCCATTTTGGACGCGCTATTGTTGTTTGACAATCGTTTGAGTGAGTCGATGTGAGTGTTTTTGTGAAAATGGAAAAAATCGAGTATCCATCTGTTATTATATAATTGTTTTTGAAGGCAATACGCCTACGCAAATCAAAGACGAGTTGGACGCTGTGTACGGGGACTCTGCACCATCATTTACCACCCTGAAATTTTCGGCAACTGAATTTAAACGTGGCCGTACCAGCTTGGGAGACGATGAACGTTCAGGACGTCCAAAAACTGCAACCACGGATGATAACATCGCTCAAGTTCACCAAATGGTGCTGGACAACCGTCGAATTAAAGTGAGAGAGATAGCAGAGACTATGAATATGTCCAAAGAACGTGTTTGTTACATATTGAATCAAGATTTAGACATAAGAACGCGTTGGGTGCCGCGTTTGCTCACGTTAGACCAAAAACGTGTTCGAATGAACATTTCTAACACTCTAACACTGCGCAGTTTAGGCGCAATAAATCACGGTTTTGGCGCCGATTAATTACTGTACACGAAACTTGGATACACCATTATACCCCAGAAACAAAAATACAGTCAAAACAGTAGACTGCGAAGGGGAAATCGGCTCCAATAAAAGCAAAAACTGGTTATTCGGCTGGGAAAGTGGTGGCGACTGTTTTTTTGGGATAGTTATGGAGTTATCTCAATTGATTATTTTCAAAAAGGAAAATCCATTACAGGAGCATACTACGCATCTATACTTGACAAGCTGAAGGCAGAAATTGCGGAAAAACGGCCACTATTGCGGAAAAAAAAATTTTGTTTGACCAATACAATGCGCCGTCCCACACCTCAGCGGTTGTCATGGCGAAAATCCATGAAAAACGGCGCGTCGCGTCAAGCGTTGCCAGCGTATTCGCTGACCTGCATGTGCAATGTGTTCTGCGTAAGCAAGGAATCTAACGTTACGGCGTGTTCACCCATCCGACGCGCGTCCGTTTACGACTTATTCTACTCTTTACCTTTCTAAATAGAAATACTTCTAGTTAATGTTTTCACTGAGTAATAAGCGACAAATTTATGCCGCACCGCGCCGTAACGTTCGACGCGACGCGTTGCGTCGTGCTGCTAGCAAAACAAAGCCTAGAATTGTACTCGTACTTCTGTTCCAAACAAGCATAAACCAACTATAATCCTCACAAATAGTCACCAGGTATAATAACACTATAGGCCTGTTGATACAATTAGTCACTACTTAATAATCACTCAATTGTTGTTGAGTTGTTTGACCGCCAAGGGGCGTCCTTATTGTGACAAGTGACAATTCACACTGATGGTGAATAAGCCGACATCACTGGGCAATTTATTAAAAGTATTTATAGCTTGCATCAAAAGGATTGTTTTCTTCTATCTCTAAATATGTAAGAGGGCCATGAACTCAAAATAGGCTAATTTTAATTCTCTAATATATATTTCCGTTTAGTTCTGTCAATGGTTTGAAACTTTTTATTGTTACCTATACGAACACATTGGTAACCAGAAAAATATGGAAAAGATAAAAAATAATATGAAATAATTAACGTCATTTTAAATGAAATTCAAAAGTCAAACGTAGTAGTAATAAATATAAAATAAAATTTAATTATAAGCGCAATTATTTTGGAATAGTTGTCGATTAATTCTGAAGGGGAATGAAAATGGTTATATACGATGGATAAAATTTGGCCTTGCAATAGTAAGTTACTCGCTACATAATCATCAGCAATGATCGAAGTAGGTCGTGACGTAAAGGAAGATCATGTCTACTCAACCGTTTTCATTTTCTTCTATTAGGTATAACAACAAGTTCATAATAAAACTATAAATAATTGAATGAAATAATAAGACGTTTAGATATACACAACAATTGTATATAGAAGAAATAGTCGTGCGGATTGAGATCCATTCAGACTGTCCTCTCAAGCCAAATACATCCATAACATACCATCCCATATATCTCTCCAGCATGTCTTTCCACTGCTGGTTATAGAAAGACGATCTTCAACTCTTGTCGTCCAGCCACCACGGGCGAACGTTTTTATGTAATCATTCAGTGTTAAGAAGATGCACTTATATTTTATTTAATCCTGTAAAAGCACATACTTAACAGCATACAGTAATCCCCCCTATAACACGGTAGATTGGTTCCGCGTTATAGAAAAACGTGTTGTAGGAGTATTCCCGTATAACGTGTTTTTACGATCCCGTATAACGCGTTACGTATAAATTATTCACGTTTAACTTTTCTCGCTAAAGGGGGTTTAAATCGAATATTAAGAAAAAACTACATTATGAACGAAATATGTACGTTTTATTAAAATCAAACTAAACTAAGAACATTTTAAATAAAAAACTTATGCATATGAACTAAAAAAACAGTTAATTTCAAATAAATTACACTATCATTATAAATTTCACAGTACATACAGAAATATAATGTGGGAAATCCCCGCGTTATATGGGGGAATGCCCGTGTTATACCTACGGGGAATTGAAATCGCGTAATATGAAAATGCGTTATAAGAGTACCGTGTTATAGGGGGGATTACTGTATATGCCAAATAACTAAATAGTATGCTAACGCATATTAGTACTCAATGCCAGTCTGCTCAGGAGGCCATCTGACACAACTGTGTGTTGGTGATGATCCTGAGAACACCGCGGCGCCGAATATCACCTCGCACGAAGAGGCGGTACCGGGCCATCAAGGACTTTATACGACGAGCAATAGGTAAACCACTCTTTGAACTCACCACGTGTCTGGTCTCCCAATATACAATGCTATATCAGCTTATATCGTCCCACTGTAAGACACAACCCTTCCCTTGTCATTACGAGGAAGCTTCGGGCCACAATATTTCCTCGATAAAAGAGTGTCAGAAATCGTTTCAACACCGCGCGGCTATTGAAGCGGCAGGTCATGGAACAGATTGCCTCAAGAAGTCTTTCCGTTTTGTTACGACATGAGGATCTTCAAGAAAGTGAATAGGATTTTGCACGATCGGCGCTCAACCGTATACCCGCTGGTGTTGCAGGTGTCCTTGGGCGACCGTAACCACTTATCATCATGGGGGCCGTTTGCCCATCTTTCCTGTCCTTTAAAAAATATATATCATGCAAGTCTTGTGTAGATTGGTGGATGATACATATACACATATTTTTTCTAAAATTCTCGCTCACGGATTTCCTTCATTCTCAAGCGAGCGAACTATAACTTAAAAATTTTTTTTTTTATGTACCAAGTCGGCAGACGAGCATACAGTACACCCAGTGGTAAGTGGATACTGTCGCCCATATACATCCGCGATACACGCCAACATTAGTCCAAAATGACAAACGTTGGCACGGCTACGGATGCGCTGCCTACCTTTGGAGATATACGAATGGATTTGGCGAAAGGGTTGTGAAAATGGGAAGGGATAGGATGGGAATGGGGCATGGGCTCTGGGGCATCTCACTCACTACCGAAACACGTACGTGCATTAGGAAAATAAGATAAATTGGAAAATGCAGTACATTTCAAGGTAGCCTTCTGCGAGAGAGGGATAACGTGGCCAATCAAGCGCGCCTAGCGATTGTTGGATTTCAGCATGCACTCTCCGCCTCAATTGAAGGAAATGCCAAACTATTTTAATTGTCTAAACTTCTTATGTGCCAAGACCATTGAATGCCTGGAAGAGATCGCCTTAGCGATAAGGTCGCCTATTGTATTCTGTCATTTAAAGATATGTGCACATATAATAACTGTTTGTATGCAATAAAGAGTATTTATTACGATTATTACTAAGGGAACTGAAATTTGTGACCTTTTTGCCATTCATTTTTCTTCGGTGTACTCCTGCTTTCCCGCCATAGTTAGAAGCTTTAATGTAGCCAACACATGTACTGCAAATTCCTTTACCTCCTTATTCATCTTACAAAAAACAATGTACAAACATTTAAAAAGACTTGATGAAAACTTGAACCTTCCATTGGAACTTTGCTTCTGGCCGTAATCTATATACCAAGACTGTCGATTAATTCATTGTACATAATTGTGTGTTATCATGCTTTGTGCCCTTGTCGGTATACTGTAGCGCAAAATGTTCAGAATCAATACTAAGACATTATTCGCCACGGTTCTCCAAGCTTCACTAGACTAGACATATCAGTTACATATTGAAACGTGCATATTATTGGTTATGTTAAGGTTAGTTATGCACATTATTGATAGTCATGTTACTTTATCCAACTACCTACGTTCTAAATTAACTTAAAAGTATAAAAAATCACTCAACGAAAGCTCTTTCAAAAATTTACAAATCCGTTGATCTGATTTTTACCTGATACATAATAATCGCCATCAAACAAATTGACCAAAATCCCGAAACAATTTTTTAATCTCCAGATTAGCCAAACGGGATTTTTCAGTTTCAAAAAAAAATGTAACAACGTAACTTATAAAATGTAGTTTAATTATATATGAACATAGAGTGGCACACGATTACTTATAAATTTAACTTTATGTTAACCAAGCTTAATCATATTTGTAATATTGCAGGTAGCTCATCGCAGCAAGACATTAAAATAAATTCAAGTATTGCAATAAACGTAACGGACTTAAAACATAAAATTATAGGTATAGATCAACGACTAGACCAAGTAAGCAAGCATCGTCAAAATATTATAGATTCCGAAAGCAACTCGATTGAAAGTGTACCGGTTAATAAATCTACACGTAAAATAAGTACGATCAAAGAGCAAAGTGAGAGGTCTTCTGCGGAAAAGTCAAATGCAAATGAAAGCAAAATACTATATAAAACGTCTGAAAGTCAATATAAGAAATCAGACGAAAGCATTCTCAACGAAAATAATAATGCTAATAACGCCAGCAAAATGTCAAATGAAATCAATACCGATGATCGGGAGCAAAACGTACATATTTCACGGGTAAAAAAAATAAAAAGCAAATTGAATCACGAACTAGATAACTATAACAAACGTGATCCAAATAAGCATAAGCGTTATAGGATAGTTCCTTCAGCGAACACAATTAGCAGCTATCATTCGCTAGCTGCATACAGCCAGAGACACATTGGTCATGGCGGGAAACGTGTTAGACAATCGGAATACCCTGAACCCATATATGAACATCAGCTAGTAGAAGACAAAAGGAATAAATGGCACAGTCCATCTATAAATTATATCAAGACTGATAAACATATAAGAAAACATAAATCCTATACAAATCGAGATTTAGATCAAAATTTCATAGCAGATATAATAAGACGTCAATATAGACCTGTTCGATTGTTTGGTCGTAGAAACTCTGATCTAAGTCAGTTTTCTGTTCCAATATGTCGCGATCGGGACTTTTCGGCACGTGAAAACATAGAAGCAGATTCCGAGCTATGTTCTTGTTGCTGCACAAGACATAATCCCAGAAAATACACACGTAGTAGCGATCTCGGCGATATGAGAAGTATCTGTGATACACGCCTTTACAATTCTGAAAGGAATACACGTAAGAAACATCACAGAAGACATGTAGATATTTACAACGATGCTAGAGTATATGATGTTGTGCCGGTAAAGGAAAAATCCAGTCCAAAATCCAGAAGAAAATTCATAGAAACTTATTACGAACCGAACCAATATAAAGAAGTCCCTCCATCGCCTAAATCTCTTCGGCCTAAACTTAATCTCAAATCGCAGTATTATAATCAATTTGATGACTACACGGCACATATTAATCAACCAAACGACAAACGCCCATACATAAGACATAAAAGACGACAATTACCCTCAACCATCACCGATATTTCTTCAGATATACCGAGTCAGAACACAGGAAACGTCGAAAATAAAAAAAATATAATTCCAATTAATGTTCATAAACGAGACCAAATTCAAGAGGATATTGGAACTACAAATAATCTACTGGATTCAAGTGTTAGTGAACAACCAAACATTACAGTGAACAGTGTAAACGATACATCATTGAATAAATCCCAGGATTCAGAAACAAATAAAACAGACAAGACTTTAAGTGAAATTAAGGTCATACTTCAAAATTTTCTGCAGGAAATAAAGAAAGAAAATACAACTTCGGATACTAGTACAAAACAAGTAAATACAAATACAAACATGCAACAAGATTCTATCAAAATTAACACATGTTTTCCATACAATAATGGTCTAAGTAATTATCACACATGCAGTGTCGGGCAGTGTACAATGTCTCCCTACATGCCGAGTTATCCAAATCCGTGCTGTTATCCGGTACTCCCGGTATGTCCAATGAATTGCATGCAAAACGGCTATGTCATGCCTAGTCCAAGTTTTACTTGTCAAACTTGTACATGTCATACCAAAGAAAATGTTTCTACCGAGAGACAATGTTCGATGAAAATGAGATCCGCTGAAACTTCCAGCACTAAAAACAACAATAACGAAACTGAAGAACTTATAAAAGAAATTTATAAATTTGTGGCACAAAAACCACCAGATGCTCAGAAAAGGGAAGGTAATGAACAAAATTTCCAAAAGAAAGTCATTGAAAATCAAATTTTAACGTCGAGGAGTGTGGGCGCCAGTTCCAGAGCAGTCTCTCGTCGCGACGCAAAAGTTGGGACACCAATGAAATGTTATTCGAAGAGTTGTGAGGCTATTGGATCAAGATTGATATCTGAGCCGTATTATAGCAAAACTAATGCCAGTTACTCCGACACACTGTTAGAAAAACTGAGTCTGCAAGTTACACATTCAACGGATAGTGAAATGAGCAGCAGTGAAACTACATTTATTGAAAAGGTAATGAAGTAATCATCATTCATTGTCATCACATTAAAGTCCTAGTCCCTTAGGATGTGTCCTTTCCCTTAGCACAGCCCAAAACTATCTAGATTTATATATCTGACTCAAACGCAACAGGACACGAAGTTCTCTTGTGCAAAATTATACGGATAAGCTTGTAGCTGTGCTCCTACTTTATTGGCTGAATGTGAACTAAAGCGTTGTATTACATATTTAAAAGGTGCTATAGTCAGAGTCCTACGACAGTTGCGATTCCTACGACATCTACGTCTCGCCCCCGCTCTTGAATCATCTCTAAGACAAGAAAACAAATAATTCAAAAGTAAACATTTTCTTGCAATCGATGAACGTAATCAATAGTCAGTTTAGTTTTTGTTTGTGCTTTATTTCCAAAATCTTTTTTTTATGTATTTCAAGACCACACACAATCAAAATAAAAAAAAAAACAAAGTTTTTCACAATATTCTTTATCAATTTTTATATTGTAATTATGTTTGGATAGTTATTGATAGTTATTCGGAATACAAATATGATTTGGTGGTCGTATTGGTAAATTAACCTAAAATCGGTCCATTAGAGTTCTCAGACTCTTACAATTGAAATTATTAATATTGACAAATGATTAATGTTTGTTAATTACAGCCTAAAAGGAACAAGTTTACTAAAGCGCTACGATCCTTTGGCCTCTTCAAGAAAAAGAAACAAGATATAATCGAGGAGCTTAGTGAGAGTGAAGCGGCTGTTGAAGTGGAAGTGAAGATGAAACCACCTTTCAGACAAGAAGTAACTAGTTATGTAGTGCATGGTCAGGAATATTATAATCCTCCTCCTACCCAGCCTCATCAGCCTCAGACTCGTGACGAACCTCATTATGAACATTGTAATCGAGAACATCGTTACGAGCATCAACCGGAACCTTGTTGCGAACATAATCGTCCCGAGTCTCGCTACGGGCATCGTCATTTAGAACTTTGCTACGGCCACCACCCACCAGGTTACTGTGGTTGTCTTAACCAAGCACAACCTCCGGTTAAAGACATCTATAATCCTCACAGGGATCGCCACACTATATATGAGCATGGCCCGCCACCTCACTGCCGTCCAGACAAGTGCCACAGAGACATGCCCAGCGCTCCACCCTACGAACCACATTTTAACCCTATGCAGTCACAAGCTCCTCTCTGCTTAAAGGAAATCGAAGTGAAAAGTACGGGTACACAAAGTGAAAGAAAAATGACGTTCTTCCGGAAATTGACAAGGAAACCACCACCGACGGTGAAGATTCGAGATCAGAGTCCTCAGAGAGACTACTCAACGCAAACTGCTCAAAATAAGGGTTTATGGAAGAGTCTACAAGAAAAAGCTATGCATGACATGAAGAATATGAAACAAGATAATGATCCTTTGAAATTTTCATTCAAGGCCCAAAAAGAGCTCGCCGAAGGCAATATCAATATGCGAAACCAAATGCTCAAAAAGATATTCTATAAGAAAAACCCTTTCTCTCCGAAGAATCTCATCGTACGAACCCTACTCGGCAAAGACAAATCAAGCTTCGGCGAACCCCCTACTGTATACAGACCTCGAATGTTCCTGTAAGTGTTTGTCATATGAAATGTGGAGTATAAAAATGTTGAAAGTAAAAAAATTCAGTGTTTTTTGTACTGTAACGAAAATGTTGTTAAGAATGTGTGTTAAAACGATGTTACTCTTATTAATGATTACAACATTAAAGCTAAACAGATCTATTTCCTTTTATATCCCGTCTGATACTACTTACATTTATGATATTTTTTATCTAAATCAGTTACAAAGTTTCCGCGGAAATCATCAAGTCCACGCGTGCAACATGAGTAGGTACTCATATAAAATCACTACATGCACTTTAATGCTACTTATGATCGCCGACACGATCGTTATTTACCCCCTTCGAGGTACCACGGTTAATTGTTATATTAATAAGTAGATATGTAAATACGGGTAAAAAATTAACTGTGGTACCTCGAATGGACCACCAATAGGACCACGGGCGATAAACAAACACGATTAGTTTAAACTGTCAGTTGTCACTGTTTAAACTTACAATTAAAACTGACCCTTTGGCGGTAACACTTACCCATCACGTGGGACCGCTTGCTCGTCCGCCCACTAGTCTATAAAAAAAAAAACCTGTGCAGTATGAAAATTGTCGATTTTTCATACTAGGAACGTCATTTGTAACCGTCGCCAGTCAGTTAAAACTGACAGTTTTAGCTGATCGTGTGTGGCCATTAGTATTTTTTTTGTTCTCATTTATTTCTATGGCCAGTTGTCCAAAAAATAACCCGTTTGTCCTGGATAATTATAATAGAACACTTGATTCGGTATCTAGCAGTCTACTCATGAATGAAATTAATTTGGAAGATCACGAAGGAAATCAGCATCAGCTTTGCCATCCAGTGATGTAATGCCGCCAGCATGCTTGTCACATGAACCAAATTTGTATTCTGTCCTCAGTAAACCTACTATCGCTTTACTGCGCAACTCCGGACTTACTTCGATAGGACTGGACATTAACAATATACGTTATAGACTTTGAAATTGTTTATTACGAAAAAAACTTGACACTGACAGAATGTGTTAATTGCACCATTGCCATATATGAAGAAAAAAAGGCCATGTTGTTGTTACAAGTTTGTGCGTAGCAATTATCCTTCTCTCCAAACTTATTTCGTAGTTTATAAGTTGATCTCAATAAAACAAGAGCAACACTGGGCAATACGCTTTTTATTAAAAGTCCTAACAAAACTCTCTTATCTATAAAACTTGTAAAACTGGCCGCTAACTAAGAATAACCTCAACTTAAAAACAAAATACGACGGAATCTCTTCGTGTTCAAAGGTCGCGTCAGATTCCAGACAGATTCAGAACAAATTATGTCAAACCAAATGTAAAGAAAATTATTGTGTACGTTTGACTCCACATATCATTTCTCGTTTCCTGTCATCAAAATGACATTACTTGTTTACCACAATAAACTATCACTTACTAGTTGGGAAGGCCGAATGCTCTATCTACCTTAAGGTTTTGTCGCTTGGTGACATCGACCACTGATATCACCCATGAGTGACGAGGATTGTGTCCAGAATTTAAAAAAAAGGTTTAAAGGTGTCGAAACCTTTTTACGGAGGGTAGCCTTTAACCTTGGTAAGACATATTCTTTAATTTCATTAATCTTTAAATCTTTAAATTTATATATCATTATAGAGGAACTTCGCTTTTTCAGGTAACTCCCCGTCAGAAACTGAAGTTAAAATAATATCATGCATACCAATAGACGTCACCGATTTGCAGCAGAAAATTATATCATTGGAAAGACAGCTGGAGGAAGCTGCTAGAAAACAACAGGAACAACAGAAACAAGAAGAACTGCCTAAACAAAAAAGTCAACATAAACCTGGGGATAAGCTTGACTCTACGTCCAAGCCTACACCCAAAACTACAACCGTTAATACAGCTTTATACCAACTCAATTTTAACAAAAAGCCAATGCTGAATAACAATGACCAGGAATGTGAACCCAGTCCAGAGGCAGACTCTCCGAGACAGAAAGAATCTGGTGTTTCTTTTCTATTAGACCCCCCTAATGTTGAACACGGATGGAGCGAAATATCCTTACGGAGGAAACTTATAGAGGAATCATTTGATGCGTCGGAACAAATAAAAAAGTTTTTGAAAAAATCAAAAAGAAAACTGCTGAAGAAAGGGGACAAAAACACGCAATTAATTTACTATGCTCAAACTACAGCACCAACTTTTAATACAACAAAGAAATCGACGTCCGAAGATACTCCCGGCGGAAAAGACGACGGCGGTATTACACAATCTTATTTAAGTGACGTTCTTCGAAAACAATATAGTCCGAGGATTGTAGATGGACCTTCAGATACGAGTAACTTTTCATCCCCAATCTGCAGGGATGTCCATAAAACTCCATGTCTTTATGAATCTGAAGCATGCTCTTGTTGTAACGGAAAATTTCATAACATCGACCAAGACACGACTAGCTCTTCTTTTAACAAGGATCATTCTATACCACTTTACAACGACCTGCTCGATTCAATCCCAAAGTACAATATAAATGAATGTATTAAGAGCGATAGCATCTACTACGATACGAATTTCTACGATATAGTGCCAGTAAAGGAGGTATCTCCTAAAGTTAAAAAAGTTAAAGGAAATTCGAAAAATACAGATAAAGTTTCATCGAAATTCAAGGAGGAATTCGACGTTAATTGTTGGCCTGAAAACTTCCGTACGAAATCGCGATTAAAACCTCTGATTGTTAATTATTATCACGCCACAAAACCAACCGGAATGTACCAGTCTGCAAGAAAGAACGAACATGTAAAATGGCCAAGACAAGAAAATATTATAAATATGATGTCGGCTAAAAATGATGCATTTGCGATCAATGCGCTCAATCGAGACACTGGTACGAACAGCTCAAAACGTTGTTGCGTCGAATGCGGCGATGTTTATTACAAAAAGCATTATGCAAAACATCGTCATCGTCATTATTATCATCATCATCGCCCTCGTAACCGTTATCACGACTATAAAGAAGATGTTCTCCGTGTAAAACATAGGAAACCAAAGCCTACAACATGCAAAAATACAGCCTGTTCAACTGTCAATATTAATCATTCAGAATGCCAGACAGCACCACCATTTAAAAACGTTCATTTAAAAGTAATCTCAGACGAAAATAGGGCTGAAACAACATTGAATCAAATAAAAAGCATTTTGGAAACTGTTTTAACTGAAGTAAAAACCACTACTCAGAGTCCAAAGAAAGATGCCATGGTGCAAAAAGAGGTATCCCAAAACAACATGCAGGGTGCCTCCAGCCTTATGCATAGTTTTACTTACAGCCCTTACAATATTAACCAAGGTCCTTACAATTTAAACCCATACGCAGTTGCTCGTTCACAACAAATTGGTAGTTACCTTTGTTGTCCTGGGACTTTTCCACCAATCAGGTGCATGCAAAACTTCCCTTTATTTATCCAGCCCACAGGGCGTCATGTGTGCTCCGGTTGCTACAGGCACAGTAGCAATATTAAGAAATCAGCGCACACTGAGAAAGCCGTTGCTGCCTCTACTAACACCGATTCAAGACCCGAAATAAAACATAGCAAAGAAACAGATAAACTTATACAGGAAATATATAAATCAATAGCATTGGATATTCCTACTAAAGACACGTCTAACAGTGAATGCTATGATATCAAACAGTCACTTCATACGAATATTGAAAAATCTGACAAAGCTGATGAAGCAGTATATAGAAAAATATCAGATGTTCCTAAGAAAAATATTAAATCAGAAGTTTTAATGACACCTTTCATAGCATATCCTTTCGGTAGTAAATCTATTTCTGCTGCAATAACTATTAATTCTCAGCAAGTAAGTACAACTGATACAGATAAAGAAAAAGAGAAGAATCGTAATCAACTAAGGAACGATAGAATCTCAACACTTGTGTATAAAAGAGATATACAGTCAACAGAGACTGAAATAGGAGAAGATAAGCCACCAACGAGGCCTGTCAACTTAGAACAACGATCTCGTGTTTTAACAACAAGTGACGACGAGTCCGAAACCTTGAGTGATGACACCGAAAGTGATGACACCGTTATAATGAACGAAACCGTCAAGGTAATATTATTAATCTATAAAAAGAATAATACATTTTTTTATAATAAAATCGTACAAACAGTACAAACGTAACAAATAGTACAAAGCCCAAAATATCCCATTTTTTGCAATTCATTTCTATCTGAAAACAAAAATTACTGGACAGATTTTATGCAAAATTTACGTCGGCTGTACGAGCGTTCGCAAACATCGCCGATGCACTACAGTAGAGCGGCACCCCAAATACCCTGAAGGCGTTGCTGTATTGGATAGGCAGTCAAACAATTTCTGAGTGTAATCGACCCACAGATTGCACATATAAAAAGACTGGCAGTATATTTTAAACAGTGTTATTTTAACATCTTTAGAACGCGCAAATCTGCGAGCCAACATACTCGTATTGCATCTTACCGTCAATGCGCTCCTTTTCCATGTCCATATCGTTGGACAGGTCCTCCGTGACCAAATGGCCCAGGTACTTGAAATGTATCACTTTAGCGTGAGGGGATCCATTGAACGAGACCGGCGGAACAGTGGAGTATGTTTTATTAGCCGCCTTAAACACTAATTTCTACATTTATATCCTATGGGTAGGCAGGAACCTTCCAATATATGTGAGGGACTTGCATTACGAGCAATGTGTGTAATGTAAGGCTTTGTTTATCGACATAGTATATATATATCGCTTCCGTATCGGGTGGTTTATGTAGGCCTCCGTCCACTAGTAGTTATTAGCCACTAGTAGTCCACTAGTCCAATAAATCAAAACGTTTAAAATGGTAAAAGTTCATATAGCAATGGACAAAAACCGCGGAGCTAGAGTAAATTTGATACAGGTGCGAGAGCGATGATATCTCTATCTACTTACATTCGTGTGATTGTGCGTTCAAATCCTCGGTCCGTACCACTGAGTTTTCTACTTAAATACGGATTTTTAAAAATGATTACTAGCTCGGCGGTGAGAGCAAAACATCGTGAGCAAACCCCGCATGATCCAGAAATAATAAAAAATCTGGAGTATGTGTACCTATCCACCAATCCGCACTGGGCCCTCGTAGATTACGGGCCGAAACCCCCTCAGTGAGTTACTATGCGAACACTGTGCCCCGCATTGTGACATTAGACTGATACAAATTTGCTACAAAATAAAGGGTGCGATTTCCGTACGACACATACGTCACTCAAACAGAGTGACATTTGTACAGAGATCACACTTTATTGACAGTGTCATATTCCTGATTGGAATAAAAAATCCGACTTTTTTTAAAAGACACTCACATTATTCATTTTTCCCGCTGTTTATAAAAGAGATAGTTATATAAGAGAGATATTATTTAGCACTTTAGCACTGTTTTGAAATGTTTGTATCAATCTAGGCCGTATTTAAGTGTGACTGCCCGAATACATGACACCGAGTTGGCAACACTGGGGCTATGGAAAGAGATAGATACGTACGAATAAGTCTAACTACGGAACATTGAAATAGATTTCACTTTATCGACGTTCTGGTTTTAAGCTTATATTTTGAACATTCTGCTACTAAGACAATTTTCTATTTAGGGGTTTGATATGGTGATATTTGAATATTTTGTCCACTTGAACATTTTGCTACATAGACCACCCAATACGGAAGCGATATATAGGTAGGTATACGATATATAAGCAATATATATATATATATGTAGAAAATAACAAGTAATAAATTTAGGTACAGAAAAAAGAGAAGAAAGGCATATTCAGTAAAATGTTCCAAAATGTCAAGCTGTTTAAAACTAAAGATAAGAAAGGGGAAACAAAACTAGAGAACGAAGACGAACATTCCGAAACTAGTGACTCCGACGACTACCAAACGATTTACAGCAAGAATGTAACTCCTAAACATGTTTCGAGTAGAACACGATGTCACACAAGTAACCCACACACGAAATACCGTAGTCCCAGCCGTCAGAAAACATACCGAGAAAAGCCGAGGAGATCACCATACATGGAACAAGAATACAAGCGTCATTGGAATGAAGACTTAACTTTCCACGGAGAGGCCGGCTACAGACGCTCCTCTGAACAACCATTTTCGAGGTACACGACTCGTTCCTCAATACCATCGCATTATGGGAGGAATTATGAAGCTAGAAGCGTCCTGGTAGAACGAAATGGAGAAAAGGTAACGCATTATCCAAAAGATTCTCCCGGTGTCGATGAAACGCGTAGCCATTCTGTGGATAAACCAACTCACGTGGTTTTAGACGCAACAAGGGGACGCGCACAATATGTTTGGGCACCTAATGCAGGTGTCAAAAACAAAGGTCTGTCTTGGTTTAAGAAACACAAATTAGGTGTGAGCCAGTGTGGAGAACAATGGAAGAAATTTATACTTGAGAGTTAACAAAATTAATGTTTGTTATGTCCGTTAATTATGTTATTTAAGTGGTCGTTAAATAAAAATACTTGTCTATCGTCTCAAGAATAGTTTATTTAAATAAATATTTACAGATCTTATATTAAATACTAATTAAATGCATTACACTGTAACCTTTATCATCATCATCTTACAAAAATCCACACCAATTTTCCCTACTGATGTACAGCCAGCAACACGCTAATGTACCATTCAATAGTGTGACAATCAAGAAACAAATTTCCCCAGTGGTGTGACTACGGGCCCCTTGCGAATTCTAGCACTACTATAGCGGCACGCTAAGATGGCCGTTTTGACGTTTGTCCGCACATGAAGTTTCGTATAAATTAATAACTACGTTTGAAGGAGCAAATTGCTGTTCTTTATTGTCAATAGTGACGTGCAGTTAGTCATAAAATTTATCGAATGTATAATTTTAGGACACAAAATTAATTTATTACATTGGTTTCTAAACTATATATATTATGGTCTAACTATATAATATGGTCCCACGAACAAATGTTTTCACGTTTTTACTAACAAAAAAACAGCTAATACGATCGTCACATATAGGATCGCTGGCCAGCACAACTACTACCTCCGGCAAACTCGCGTCAGTGCTCAATGCAAAACAAAGCAGTTTTGGCTTGACGTTGCTTCATATGACTAAAGGAGACTGGGAAAAGGTTGTGAATAGAACTGTTTAATTAATAAGCGATTAATTAATTATGAAAGAGATGTGAAAATAGATAATATTTTAGAAAATGATCTTATAATTAATGTAGGTGATGATAGCAGCGACGACAGTGATTAAATATGGCCTTTTGTGGCACCTTTTTTCTGTCTCTTTCATAAAGTATGTATATTCATTTTCATTCCAATATTCAGTTCATTCAAATATATTAAGTAAACATTTATATTTTCGTTTTATTAAAACTTTTTAATCAACTACTACTTGCAATACTAGTTATAAATCCAAAAACTTATAGATGCGACTCGCATTTGATTATATTCTTTTCGATAATAAATTGACATTTCACGTCACCATTGTAATGTGTCAAAACGGCCGTCTTAGCGTGCCGCTAGAGTAATTGCTAGCCTTTTAAAATACCGATGGGTATAGGTTCAGCTGTTGTTGTAGGTACATAAAATGTTTAGTCTGAAGGAGTATAAATTCACCAATAAAAAGGATATTTTATCCGGAAAATTCAATTTAATCTAATTCAGAAAATTGACAAAATGGCAACATGTCACACACAAGAGTCGGTTAAATGTTTATCAGAAACTGTCAAAAATTCACATACTCTGGTTTAATATACCTAATAGAGTTACTAAGAGTGGTAGGCATATCCATGACGAAGATACGATACCTGGGATATGGTCAATTTGATTAGAGCCGCTATACACGAGCGTTTTACTCGCACTAAAGCATACCAGTATCTTGACAATGCGTGCTACTGGCATGTGTATTCAGGTTTTGCAAGTCGGTGGCATTCGTTTTATTAGTACACTGATATATCGCAAGCCGTTTAAAACTTTTATAATATTTTTCATATAATTTACGGTACCTAATAAACCATAGATTATATTGACAAGTCATGTAAATGAAAATAAGGTGCAGACCTTGCACGAAAACATTGGCCATCAGGAAAATTGTGTGTCTTCGGCAAACAGAATTCATAAATATATAGAGCTACTAATACCCTCAAAATATTTTTTTCAATAAATAATAAATTGTATACGTATATATTTGCTTTCGTCAACTGTTACCGACCTCATTTTAATTACCTTTTTATATTCAATTTTCAAAAAGGTATCATGTCAATGTAATGATTTTGTGATTGGTGTCAAAATCCTTCACTGACGCCTTAAAAAGTCACATTGTTACCCACTGCAGTGGATTTAGAGTAACAGCCAGAAACGTTTTAATATCACACAAAACTAGTTTAATTTATTACATTTACGACTGTCTACACGTAAATTGAAGAATTATTTTTATATTACATTTATAGAATACAAATCATCTACTCGACAGTTCGCTAAGACACAAAATAACCGTTGATATAATACAGGGTAGAGTTTATCTATTTATAGCTAAACGCACGAACATCTATTTCTGCTAGCAATATCAAGATGGGGGAAAGAGTCATTAAGTTTACTTCCATATGTTTGTAATTCGCGCATAGTTTCTTTGCCATCTGATCCTTAGAAAAGAAAGTTGATTTTCTTTTATAAGTGCAAAAACGTCACAGATGAAGTAGGAGGAAAATGTAAAAATTAGACAAAACTGACATCAATTTAAAGTCTAGCTAGAAAGAAGCGGTGTGTATCTTTAATTTTTTCGATTATATATTGTACATTATAATGTTACTTATGAATACGATGAAAATGTCACTTATATATATTTTTCTTAGCGCGACAATGTAGCCAGTAGATTTTGCATAAGTGGTAACATAAATTCTTATTTCTAAATGTTATTTTTACCAAAATATGCATGTGAGATATGATACATTTTACTCTGTATTTCTCTAACAAAACCTGACAGACGTTGTCCTGCCACAAATGTTGATGTACTGCAGCGCCATCTAGTGGCGAGTTACAACAAAGTCGATAGCTCGAAAATATTCTCCGTGCTCAAATACCTATTTACTTACTAATTTTCATGGCGATCAGTTGAACGGTATAGAAGTTGATGTGCTGCAGCGCCATCTAGTGTCGATTTACAACAAATTCGATAGCATAAAAACCTTCTCCGTGAAAAAATACATATATGTGCCAACTTTCATGGTGATCGGTCAAACTGTGTCGAAGTCTATTAACATCAGATATACCAACATCCTCTTTTATATAATGGACTAGGTACGGGTTTCTGCTCATGATTTCGTTAATTGTGACGTAATATATAATACGTATAGGTAATATTTGTATATAACTTCTGATATGTCGATAAAATTCAATTGCTTGATGGATTTTATGGACATAAAACAGTTTGTTGCTAATGAAAAGTTTGGGAAACACTACATTAAATTATTATGTAGTAAAATAGTTTATTACTCATTTTTAGCGCAGTAATTTCTTATTTTTTAGAAAACGATTATGAAATCTAGAACGTCTGTTTGCGTATTTGTTTGTTACATTGATGATAAATGAAACTGAATGATAAGTGACTGTATGATTTCTGAAAAATAAACAACAAAATATTACATACTTTTTGTGAGGTCCATTTTTTTTTGTAAAAATACCAAACAATATCGATGATCGAGATTTACAACTCGACGATGAATCAAAATGAAAACATTTTACGATCGATAATCGTTGGTTAATCATCGGTCGTCTTATGGACTAGCTAGTCGATCCTACCAATTCCATTGTTTGTTTAAGGCATCGATCAACCAAAATACAGATCTTGCACGAAAACATTGGCCAACGGGAATATTCCGGTATCTTTGGCATAGAATTCATAAACATATAGAGCTACTAATACCTTCAAAATATTTTTTCAATAAATAATAAATTTTATACGTATATATTTGCTTTGCCGTAACTGTACGTAACTGTTACCGACTTCTAATTACCTTTTTATATTTAATTTTCAAAAAGGTATCCTGTCAATGTAATGATGTTGCAATGGATGTCAAAATCCTTCACTAACGCCCTAAAAAGCAACATTATTATCCACTACAGTCAACTATAAGAGTTGCTTTCATAAAGATGCCGAAGAATTCAAGACAAGGAAATCCCATAGATAAACAAGCCGGTGAAATTATTATTAATTATCTTTATTTTTTAACTGAACGAACGAAATTTAAAAAACGCCCGATTAAAAAACTATTTTAACAAGATGAAACAAAGAGTTCGTGATACAACTGGTCCTTCCCCTACAAGTATCCGTGAAATTATAAGAGCTCATGAAGACAGCTCGAATTCATCAGAAACTTAAAAACAACTGGTCCTTCCCCTACAAGTATCCGTGAAATTATAAGAGCTCATGAAGACAGCTCGAATTCATCAGAAACTTAAAAACAACTGATCCTTCCCCTACAAGTATCCGTGAAATTATAAGAGCTCATGAAGACAGCTCGAATTCATCAGAAACTTAAAAACAACTGATCCTTCCCCTACAAGTATCCGTAAAATTATAAGAGCTCATGAAGACAGCTCAAATTCATCAGAAACATAAAAACAACTGGTTCTTCCCCTACAAGTATCCGTGAAATTATAAGAGCTCATGAAGACAGCTCGAATTCATCAGAAACATAAAAACAACTGGTTCTTCCCCTACAAGTATCCGTGAAATTATAAGAGCTCATGAAGACAGCTCGAATTCATCAGATACTCAAAAACAACTGGTCTTTCCCCTTCAAGTATCCGGAAAATTGTAAGAGCTCATAAGGACATCTCGAATTCATCAGAAACTCAAAAACAACTAGTCTTTCCCCTTCAAGTATCCGTAAAATTGTAAGAGCTCACGACGACAGCTCGAATTCATCAGAAACTCAATGGCAAGGCTCTGTGCTACACCTGTTGGAAATTGAATGACATACACTTCCGGCCAAAAGTAATACACATCGGCCTTTAGAAAGAACGTGCGGTTTAGAACTCCTCGGCGCGCCGTCCGAATCGCAGCGTCCGTCCAGAGAGACATTGTGTCTCTCTGTATGTTCTATCGCCTGTACAATGGGGAATGCTCTGAAGCATTGTACAATATAATTCCCACCTCGGGTTTCTACAACCTTACCTCCCGTCACAGAAGTGCGGTCCATCCGTATTTCCTCGATACGGCGGTGTCGCGTACTGTTCGGTCAAAAAATCATTTTATACCGCGAACTACTGGTTCGCGGTATAAAATGATTTTTTGGCTATGGAACGAACTGCCTCAGGAGGTTTTTCCATTACGGGGTTCTTCAAGAAAGCTGTGACTAGGATTTTGCAAGGTCGGCGGCGCACCCGCATACCCCCTGGTGTTTTGCGAGTGTCCATGGCCGGCGGTAACACTCACCATCACGTGGGACCGCTTGCTCGTCCGCCTACTTCCGTGCGTAGTGTTTGTGATAATCAAATAAAAGCATAGGACTGCGTTTTTCGTGTGATTCCATGGAGTCCTCTTCTGTCCACAGTAAACCTACTACACTTTACTGAGCGACTGCTGACTTTTTTCGACGGGACTGGACATGGACAGGATATATTTTAGACTGAAATTGTTAATTACTAAGAAAATTTAACACTGGCAGAATATGCCATATAATTAATTGCACCATTGCCATATATGAAAAAAAGTAAGCCATCAATAATACGTTCTTGGTAGTTTTTTGGCGGCAAATACATACTGAATTGACATTCGGTGAATTTGTTCGCCTCGCAAATTCGACTTCTTTACGGCCGTATTTTGGTTGATCGATGGTTTAAAGCTACTAATGTGAACTGGTCGACGTCGATCGACCGCTATCTAGCCGCAGCTTTAAGTATCAAAAGAATAACCGGTCAATTCCGCTATCGCACTTTCTGCGTCGTATTCATCACTCCGCCAGTAATGCCAGTGGTGTGGACAATTGGGAAATGGAATTGGATTGGAATGGAAAATTTCGTACCCATTCCAACTGTCCACACCGGGCATTTCAGTGGGAATTATTGGTAGGAAACTGGTAATCGTTGAAAGATCTCGTATGGAAAAGTGGTGTGGATTTATGGAATAAATCTATGTTATTTTTAAGTTTCCTTTTGTCCTTATATCTCCGGTCTGCAAATAATGGAGGTCATCGAATACAAACCTGAAATTGAATAGAGAACTTATAATAATTGTATAAGTTTTAATGTTTTTCATTCGATAATAACGTCGTACGGGGGCACGGGCCTTTCTTTACAGTAACGAGGAGATAATGAACCATATTTAACTATGCATATTAAATTATATACAACATGCCACTGAAATAAAGCAAAGGCTAAAACTAGATTGTTCCGTATCGAGAGTAGAATCGATTTTACCAGTTTTTAGTAGTGATGTAACGAATGTCGATGATACATTGTATAACAAAGAACAGAGAACGGTTTGTTTGCCCAGAAGTTCTGGGCTATTTGCGTGTATTCAAAATCGGTGTGAGTCATCGAGCGACCACTGGGACGTTTTTCTTTTGTTATAATGTTAATGTTAATGTTAATGTTAATTTCAGTAACACGTTGTTATGTTACCTGTAGAAGAGCACCGGTAGCGGCACTGTACATAGGTGCCAGAGCGCATGCGCGTCCCACGCGTTGTACTTGGGCGGGAAATCGAACAGCTCGAGCGTGAGCGCGGCGCCCGAGAGCAGCGTGAACGCGAGCATGCGCCACGAGTACAGGCGCCCTGCGCGATATTGTACAGCGGACCACGCGAACCAAATCATTGAACCCACCACACCTACACATAGGTTAACGTAGAGCCATGTATGTATTCACTTGTAAACATTTGTTTATAAACCTTGTTTAACAATAATGATCTGTATGTTTCTGAGATCGATCAACCAAAATACAGAGATGTAGCATTACGACCGTAAAAGGGTGGGGTTTGCAAGTCAAGCAAATTTACCTACTGTCAATTCATTTGTCATTTGGCGACAAAATACATACTACCAAGAACGGATTATTGAGTTTTCCTTTTTTTTAAATAATTTGTCGTAACGGTGTTGTATACAAAATATATACAAAGAAACACAAATAATTGAACAAACAAACTCTTTCTACATAAACCTAAATAACGTTAATGATATAATATTTCGCGGTAAATATTTTTATGTAATTAATATAAAAATAAATAATTAAATAAATCAGACGTAAAAACGTAATTATTATACTACCAGTTAATCGTGATAGTAACATTTTATTTATACCACTGGCTGGCATCACTCATATACACAGTTTTGCCACAAGGAATTATCCATCTATATATTTTGGTTGATCGATGACCACTGATATCACTTATGTACACAGTTTTGTTACAAAGAATTATCCATCTATATATTTCGGTTGATCGATGACCACTGGTATCACTTATGTACACAGTTTTGGTACAAGGAATTATCCATCTATGTTTTTGATTATTCGATAGGTTAATGTAAAGCCATGTATTAATTTCTAAACATTTGTTTATAAATCCTGTTTGACAACATTGATCTGTATGTTTCTGACACATTTGAAAAATGTTTCGAAACATGGCGAGACACTTTTATGTTTCCCGCCATGTTTCTATGTTCCCGCGTTACAAGCGGTGACACGCCGATACATGCAGACTATGGAGTATTGCATCAACTGTTGCTAGGTGAGGACAGTTGTCCGTGATTATAAATATGGAATTAGTGTGGTGCAACGAACAAATATCGAAACTTATGGAGCTATATCGACAAAGAACTATATTATCTGACGTTGTTGTTCGACACTTTAAATGTGTACGACCATCCTATTGTATTTACATTTAATCAATATTAAAAAAAAATCACAAAAATCGTATCGACTTCGGCTCAACTTTTGCATTGAACCCACAGAAAAAAATAAACAACGTGAACTTACCAAAGGAAACATTGACAATCATATTGTAATCGTAGTCGATCCTTCTCGAGTTCAAGTATCGGACGTGCGTCGCGTAAAACAAGAGCGGGAACATTACAACAATCGCAGTTAACCGCCGCTTCCTGTGAAGGATCCTGAAAAAAATCATACCACATACCATACATCATACTGTACGTCTACAGTGCTGGTCATAAACATCTCAGTTTATTCATAAACTCAGAATTGAAGAGAGAGAGAGAGAGTGTACGGCGCAATCCCACGGTCACTGGCCACACTCGACATTACCACAGTGTGTGAAATCTCATTTGAGTATGTCTAGCACCTCCCAATTGAACCTCTCTGATCAACTCAAAGGTAAGCTGGTAGAGATTGCCTTAAGGCATTAAGCTCGCCTTTATGTGCAAAGAGGTGTATAAATACATAATTACCCAGCACTCATATCCCATTTTATCCTTTTCCCCCAATGTGCGTACGTGTTTAGTAGTAAGGTATGCCATCATTCCCACCGCATCTTATCCTATCTGTCTCTATTTATCAAACTTCTCCGATCAAATTACCGAATCTCAAAGGTACGCAGTACGTCAGGGGCAGCGTCAACGTTTAGCGGATGACATGTCACTATACCGCTGTCGCAGGGCAACAGTATCCACTAGAGATGCAAACAATATATCACTAAAACGAAAAGAGAGATGAATGAATCTTTTTGATCTAAGGATATATATCACCCATCTAGCTCAGTAGGTCAAATAGCTCAGTGATCTAGAGCGACTGAGAGAGAGAATTGTTTGAATGAATCTTTTGATCGCGGAGCTGTTGGTAGAAAGATAATGTTCCCAGGTCTTACTATGAAAATACTCGTTTTTATGCATTTTGTAATAAACGTTTTCGTGTGCTTCCGAGGAGTCCTCTTCTGTCCGCGGTAAACCTATTATCGCTTTACTGAGCGACTTCTGACTTACTTCGATGGGACTAGACATTGACTGGATACATTTTACACTATGAAATTGTTAATTAGTAATTACGAAGAAAATTTGATACTGACAGAATGTGCTAATTGCACCATTGCCATACATGGAAAAAAACGTTATAAAAATATATATATTTAAGAGCCATTTCACGTTTTAAGCGAAAAATACAAGTTTTGAGCACTTCTATAGGTGAAATGAAAGTTGCTTTACATTTCTGAGTGAATATTTTAAATAGCTCATTTCTTTGTATTGACATTTAATGTAATACATTTCGAAATATTTCTTTATTTATCCTGTAGTACTCAACCATGTATTAGCAAAAACGCGCGTAGTAAGATCTTCAGAGCCGTGCTTCTTCCACTAAAATTCATTAATGCAACAAGATAAGGTACAATTAATTATATGTAGTATATAATTCTATTGACACAATGTACTAGTATTTCCGTAAATTAACACAAATCACGGGAAAAAATAAAATAATGTGCGTCAATTTCGACATAAAGTATATATTTTGATAATTGTTTGATATTGATTAAATTTAGCAATGGGGAGAACAGATTCCGTTTACCATTGTGTGAAAAGAAAAAAACGTCATAACTATGCAGCGTTGAAAAAAGCAACAGAAGCCAGGTATTTTTTTTTGCGATGCAACCATAAATTTCATTTTGTCACTGCCCTTTCTATAAATTAGTTTTTAATTTCAGGGTGAAAAAGCGACAAAATCCGATTGAGCATCAAATAAGTTCCAATAGTACAGAAAGCGTGGTGAGTTAAGATAACTTGTGTAATTATGTCCTAATTGTAAATTATTGTCCTCTAACAACGCCGTTTTTTTAGAAGGATTGTCTCACGCAATAGAATCGGAAGATCGTGGATCTGGAAACATCGTTAGTATTTAAAATTACAGCTCAATACAGCTAAATACAGTTCATGTGAGTTACTTTGCAATCCGGGTTTAAAAATACTTGTGCATTATTTGATAGAATTCTATTATAATATTTTCCAATTATTGAAAAACCTGATAAGGTGGAAATAAGTCCTTTTGAAATGACACTCCTTATTTATATATTTTTTTTATTTATTATACAGACGGTCCACTTGATAAAAAGTGGTCGTTACCGCTCATAGATAACTGCAAGACAGCGGTTCGTTGCTTTCTTGTAAAATCTAACGCTATTGCTGTGTTGGGAAATGACATTCGTAATGCTGTACTAATTAATGACAATGTGTTCGTACATGACATAATTATGTATATACGAGTATGTAGGTACTTTTAATGCAACAATTCATGTTTCCTCTTGATTCACAATATTTTTTTTTTCTTCTCATTTTAGTAATATGATTGAAACTTGTAATTGGCTTTATAAAGTATGAATATATGTTTTTTGTAATAAGCTACATGCACACATAACTATTTATTTACAAATGCTTTGCGTTTCTTATTTTTATTTGCTTTAGGAACATTTCGTCATTGATGGAAGTAGAATAATTGATTTCCAATATTTTTGGGGTCAATTATTGTCTATAGAAGCACACGGAGAACAGTTCGTCTTATTCAAAGTATCAAAACTTTTTTTCCATAGTTGCGCTATAGAGACGGGGGCATGAACTATCGCCAGTCGCGTTGCGTTGTAATTACCTAAACTTGCTTGTAATTTTTGTGAAATGGCTCTTAATGTAACCACGATTTCCCTTCATACTTAGCAGGCTTCGGACTGTCAATCTAATAACCTCCATAAAATATAAATAAAAACAAGGCTACCCGGTGCCGGCTATAGCTATGGTGCAGGGTGTGCGGCGCACACGGGCGCAGGGTCTTAGGGGGCGCCGAGCGCCGCTCGCGACGCCTCCAAAGAGCCTGCGTCGCTCGCGTCGTTACTATTTATATAGTAACTATTTAGTCATTCACTATTTATATTAATAAACAATAACTACCAATATTTTAGTTGTCAGTTTTCGTCGCTTTTCACACAAATCACAACACAAAACATGGTTTCACAGTATTAACAATTTCTTTATATTTATGTGAAAAAATAAATAATCTCACTCAAAGATTTTAATCTTTGATTATAAGATTTGTACGTACGTACTTGATAAATTGGAATTACAAAATAAAAATTAAATGGCTATTATCATATATTGATTCACAAGAGGTGAGCTAGCTCATTTTTATCTCTCACTCGTGAGATACTCATCTCTAGTATCCATTTACCATCAGATGGACCAACGAGTCTTCCTTCTATAAAAAAAATTAACATAAAAGGCCGATTAAGATACAAAGTGCATACCTAACAATAGCAGCAATGAACAGTGCCATCACCATGGACGAGGCACATGCATAGTCCATAAACTCAGTAAAGGGATTGTCCCTCGTGTGGAATATAGTTGACCACACCCATGCGTTCATACACACCTGAAAAATTCCAATTACATTTAAAGCGAAAGATTAAAAATTAGTAATTCATTTATTAACAGCCTCACATTAAAAAAAATTGAGAGCCACGTTTAGACACTGAATATTTTTTTAAGTTTCTCAAGAGCCTTGCTTACCATAACATACAATCAGCCTATGTCTCTCCACTGGTTGATATAGACCTCTCTCAAGGCCTACCAACACTTTTCATTCACCCATTACCAGCAAACTTCTTTAAAAAGGCTTACTTGGGTTTTCTAAAAGCATATACAGTTTTCACAATTGGTTTGTTTGCGTATTGCAAAAATTGACATAAAATTGTTTCAATACGTTTTTGGATCAAAATTCAATTTTAAATTCATTAATCATTGCCTTTTTAGTAAACAACGCCTGTAGAGCTTGAGACAGAAAAGCTAATATCAAACGAATTTCTCCTATAATCTCAGGACCAGCTAATTCAATTTTTTCAAAACCATTTTTCCTGTTGGACTTTAGAATAGTATATATGTATACAGGGTGTCCCGAAACTAAACGTCAAGCGGGTACCGGGCGAGAGGCCAGTCTATACCAGTTCTGGCAAAAATAAGAAAAAAATCCATATCACTTAGTTAAGTGATAATAGTCATATTTTTGAAAATGTCGAAAATCGACACCCTTTGCCACGTCTTTGGGTACTATGATCACAAATTTTCCTAATTTGATAGTGATTTTTTTTTTAATGTAATCCTAAATAACCATGCTATTATGGCAGTCACCAATCAAACAACGAAATGTGTTAGTTTAGTTAAAAAAAATAGATTGATTGAGGTATGGTTTAAAAAAAATAAGTCAACTAACTTTGACACTTCACCTTTAAAAAAAAAAGTACTACACTACCCTAGGCAAGTAATTTCAAAAGATGGCCTATTTAGTCAAGATTTCAAAATGGTACAACACTTGCCACTTTTCTTTTCATAAAAAATATTATTGCTTATTTTTAGCAATAGAACTATGTTTCAAAAAAATTCAACCTAAAGACAAATGTGTGTGAGTGAAATTAATAATGAATCTATTGTTGTATTATGGTAAAATATGATTAAATTATTGTAATAATTTTATTTCATTATTTTATCTTAAAACTAGAGTAAATGCTCAAATTGATTGCCTTGGGCCCTAATACAGGCTCTGCATCGCCTCAAAAAAGATCTCTTCACTAGTCGTGCAAATCTCCTTGAATTTATTTCTTCTGCTGCTTCAATAATTTTGTGGCGCAGCTCGACTAGATTTTCTATCGGTTTTGAATACACCTTTTCTTTTATGCAGCCCCAATAAAAGAAATCTAGAGGGTTTAGGTCCGGAGAGGGAGGAGGCCACGTAATCGTAACAAGTCGCCCAATCCACCTTTGGGGAAACTCAGTGTTTAAGTAGTCACGCACAGGGCGAGCATAGTGCGCTGGGCAGCCATCTTGTTGAAACCACATTTGTCTGTAAGTGTTTAGTGGTACGTCTTCTAACAAATTTCGTAGATCGTTTCGGAGGAAGTCTAAATAGTTGTCGCCATTTAATGTTTCAGGCAACTCAAATGGTCCAATCACCTGTCCGTTCAAAATTCCGGTCCACATGTTGATTTTAAATTGATATTGCGAGCGGTCTTCGCGCATCAAATGTGGGTTTTCTGTGTGCCAGGCGTGTAAATTGTGCAAGTTTAAATGTCCGTCTTTTTTGAAAGTGGTTTCATCCGTCCACAAAATTTTATCTAAAAATTGTGGATTTTGACTATTTTTCGCCAACATTGTTCTGCAAAAATTTATACTGGGAGAGTAATCGCGTGGTAACAAACTTTGTACACGTTGCACGTGGTATGGGTGATATTCGAATCGCTTTAGAATTCGATGAGTAATACTCTTTGGTACTCCTGTGGATCTTTCAATCGCACGTACTGAAATGCCGGGATCATTCTCGATTTCATTTAAAACGTCGTCGTCGTCGTTTCTCCGAGGTCTTCCACCGGCAGTACAAGCACTGGGCAATAGTCCTTGCGAGTATGTCATGTGAACATTGATGAACACGCGGTGATCTGGGTGACGCGCCGCATTTGGATACCGCTCGCGATACAATCTAGCCGCGGCAGAGGCATTGCAACGGCATTCGCCGTAGATAAGATGCATGTTCGCATATTCTTGCGCTGTATACAAATCCCGCATGTCGTGTCACGTGTTTGTTTGGCTAAATACCAACGCAGTTTGCAGAGCACAAATCAAGTCCAGGGAAAAAGCCGAAGTCGTCAGTACAAATGAAATATCAAGTCCAGGTTAACACAAGCCAAAATCGTCAGCACAAGTAATATCAAGTCCAGGTAAACACAAGCGAAAGTCGTCAGTCTGAAAGTTACAAGATTACGAGAAGATAGGACGGAACGTAGCGAACTAAATGATATTTATGACGATTTTGGCTTGTGTTTAGCAACAATAAACTTTTTGGCGTCACTATCCATCTCGCTCACTCTAAAAGTTGAATGTCAATCTGTCTCACTCTAATTCATGTCGCACAGCGTCATTATCTATCTCACTATCACATTAGTCCATCTCGCTCACACTATGATGAAGCCGGAATACGAGTAGTATTTATCTTAGTAGCTTTTAAAATAATGTCCTCTTGCAAAAAATAAGCAATAATATTTTTTATGAAAAGAAAAGTGGCAAGTGTTGTACCATTTTGAAATCTTGACTAAATAGGCCATCTTTTGAAATTACTTGCCTAGGGTAGTGTAGTACTTTTTTTTTAAAGGTGAAGTGTCAAAGTTAGTTGACTTAATTTTTTTAAACCATACCTCAATCAATCTATTTTTTTTTTAACTAAACTATCACATTTCGTTGTTTGATTGGTGACTGCCATAATAGCATGGTTATTTAGGATTACATTAAAAAAAAAATCACTATCAAATTAGGAAAATTTGTGATCATAGTACCCAAAGACGTGGCAAAGGGTGTCGATTTTCGACATTTTCAAAAATATGACTATTATCACTTAACTAAGTGATATGGATTTTTTTCTTATTTTTGCCAGAACTGGTATAGACTGGCCTCTCGCCCGGTACCCGCTTGACGTTTAGTTTCGGGACACCCTGTATACGAGTAGGTCACATTACAATTCAAAGTTGAGAAAGTATCAGATGAGTAGGTACTGTTACTTCTTAAAAGTGATTGTGTTTTAATCTACAGGTTACACTTGTGGTTCTATAGAGGTGGTACCACCCCTGACAACATTGAAATGACCCAAGGAGGTAATGGAATCTTTCATTTTCCCTGTTCCTTTTCCTGTCCCGTTCCTCACTTACCCCCGATATTAAGTGAATTTTTTTCTGAAAGTAGGTAGTTGGCTAAATATGTTGGGAATCTATGGTTACCTACCATAGTTGGTGTAACCCTGCTGAAATTTTGATTAAAATGTGAAAATAGTGAAGGTTTTATTAAAAGTAACAATACCGTATTTGCAACTTACCGCAGCAAATACATGCCAGAAGAGCACCAGTGGTGTGGTCTTTACAGAGAACTGGCGTGTCAGCTCCGTATGCATGTACACGTGCACCGCCAAGTTCAGAAATGAACAGAAAGCTGAAGCTGGCTCTTGCACTCCAAACATTCTTACAAATGGCCACTGATAAAGTCAATGTAAATAATTATTATAACATAATAGATCGGGGAGAAAGTCTTTTCGTATTTTGTATGTATGAAGTTGTGATCCAATATCTTTGATTGAACTGTTTGTACCTGGCTGGTAATGATACCATTGAAAAGGTAACATTTAAATGAAAGAAATAAAAAACTGTTTCCCGCCAATTTTCAATTGTTTTACTGTCCAAGAAAATGAGATTCAATACATTTTTAAGTTTTATTAAAAAAAAGGGAAAAATGCGACACAAGCCGCGAAAAAAATTTGTGTCGTTTATGGACCTAATGCAGTGTCAGTAAGAGTAGCACAAAGTTGGTTTAAGCATTTTCAGTCAAAAAGTTTCAGTCAATCTTAATGTTAAAGATGCAGTTCGCTCCAGTCGCCCTGTTACCGATAAAGTTGATGCCATTTGTGAAAAAGTGCAGCAAGATCGGCATATAAGTAGTTACCACATTGCTGATGAGCTGGGCATTGACCACAAAACAGTTTTGACTAATTTGAAAAAGTCTGGATTCACAAAAAAGCTCGATATTTGGGTACCACATGAGAAATCATTGAAAGAAATCCACAGACTGTGGCGAAACCTGGATTAACGCACAATAAGATGATGTGTGTATGGTGGGATTGGAAGAGCATCGTTCTTTATGAGCTTTTACCGCCGGGCAAAACCATCGATTCGGATCTCTACTGCCAACAGCTGATGAGACTAAAGCAAGAAATTGAGAAAAAATGCCTGGAATTGATGAACAGAAGTCTCTGAACAGATAAACAGAATTGATGTAGTCTTTCATCATGATAACGCCAGACCACACACATCTTTGGCCACTCAGAAAAAATTGAGAGAGCTTGGTTGGGAAGTGTTGATGCACCCACCATATAGCCCTGACCTTGCGCCCTCAGATTTCCACTTGTTTCGGTCTCTTCAGAATTCTTTAGGTAGTGTAAGGTTAACATAAGAGAGGACTGTCAAAACTACTTGTCGCAATTTTTTGACCAAAAATCCCCAAAATCTCTACAGCAACGGGATCATGTCACTACCTACAAGATGGCAACAAGTTATAGAACAAAACGATATATAATATATATATATATTATAATTAAATGTAATTAAACTTTTTAAAAAAATGTCTTCAATTTGTATATAAAATACAAAGAAACTTTTTCCCCGACCTTATATTAATACAAATGTGTCACTGAAATAATGCCAAATAGGTTGTTTAGTATCGAGAGTAGAATACTGCCACTTTTTACCATTAGGTTTTTCTTCATAATTCTTTGTCAAAGCCTATCCTTTGCACATGGAATCAATGCGGTCCCTGCTGTCATCTGAGCTGCGCAGCCTGCAGACATTTACTGCCATGTACTGAATAATGACAGTTGCATACATTTCAGATAGAACAACATAACTTACATTTTTGTAGGTTTTGGTTTATTCCCTTAAATAATTTTATTTTTAATACAACGGTTTTATATATGTATTTTAAATTAGTTGAGATGTTGCAGGTGTTGCATTATTTATTTTGGTGACATGTTCTATGAACAATATATGAACAATAAAATAATAAACAAACTGAGTTTTAGACAAGATTCTTTGTCAGGCTTAAAAGATGATATAATAATAATAGAATGAAAATTTACCTAATTTAATTAATCATGTATCTTATAAATAAATACACATAAGAAACATATTAAAGTTATAAGTTTGATTTGATGTTCCTACCACCACCAATTCAAAAGCCCCCATGACTGGACTTGTTATCTATTAATCGCAGAAAAGCAAATAAGTTGATTGTCTATTAGGTCCCAGGCTAATGACTCCTAGAATTGAACATCTGTTGAAGCTTAGCTATCACATGCAACCAATATTATAGTTGGTTTTGTCTAATCCTATGTCATGACTGACATGAATGTATTACTAACAAAAAAAAACGATTGGAATGGATATTCCAACTGAAGGAGAACATTCAAGGAATATAGCTAAATTTATTATTTTATTACCTTGCCATAAAATTTTGGTGTGGGTAAACCAATCTCACGAAATTGTCGCACAGTGCTCCACATGCATTGATACTGACACTCGTCCTTACAATTCCATCGGAGTAACCAACTCCATTTATCTTGTTTCTTAGCTGCCTTCTCTGTGAACGTTGTACCACCTGTTGGTAAAGTATAGTTGATTGCGAAACTAGAATCAGCCAATATGTTTACCATAACTGAGATAAAACTGTACAAAAACGGCTAGTTATTTTATTTCCTTACCTTGTGTGCAGTTCGCATATATACAGGCTTTAACGCAACCGTGATAAAAAGATGAGCGATCGCCATCGCTCGCAAAAACAGACGACACGTGAAGCAATGAGATAAAATATACAACCCACATCAATGGCTTCATAATTGTTTATTAATTGAAATTCATTCACATGTATAATGTTTTTAGAAAATCGTTCTCCTATAAAAACACTAAACAAGAACAGCTGATAGCATTCGGTTCGGACTGAAATGACATTTGACAGTTTGAGCCAAGTTTTAGTTATAACCAAGCCAGTTATATAGAGCCAAGTTCTATAACCACTCTATGATAACACTGGTCTACAATGAAAAAGTATTCGAAATAATTTTAACTAATTTCTACTTATCTACCCATGTTGAATGCAAGTTGACAAGTAAAAGTCATTTATTAGTTTAAGTTTTTGCGATACTTGACATTTTCCGAATTTAATGATTCTACCCTCATTGAACTTGATAGTGTTGATATATATTTACTTAGTTGGCATCGAATGTTAAAAATATTGTGTTTTTGTGCTCTGTTCTGTATTACTAAGTGATAAAAGTGTTAAAAGTGAAAAAATAATTATATTTTATAGCAAAATGTCTCGAAAATGTGTGAATAATCCCGACAATTTTTGTTACATTTGTGGTGAAGTGATATTTAGTAAGCAAAGGTGTTCTATATCGCCTACAATAAAAAAAGCCTATGCTTACTTCCAAGACAAGACGATTATTAACTGGACCAAGCTGAAAGAAGCCCTTAAGGCTTCCAGCTCTCCCCACCTCGACTCTATCCCCGACTACCTGACCAGTGCGGATGACACAAACACGGCGGTCTCTGGCCTCGGCAGCCACCTTAAGGATTTAATCCAAAGCTCCTCCAGGCGAGTCCCAGCGGCGAACGATCGCCGCTGGGAGTTGCCTGAGGACATAAGGGAGCTGATAAGAGACAAGAACGCAGCCATCCGTGCTTATGACTCTTTCCCCTGTGACGAGAATAGGCGTAGAATGCGAGCCTTACAAAGGGAAGTAAAGCATCGCATCGCTGAATTCAAAAATCACAGTTGGGAATCCCTGTTGTCAGAGATTTCGCCATCACACACTGCCTACTGGCGGATGGCGAAGTCTATGAAAACAGACAATACAGCCTCGTTTCCCCCACTGACAAGACCAAACGGACCTCCCGCATTTGACGATGCAGAGAAGGCCGAATGCCTAGCCGACAGTTTGGAGGCCCAGTGCTCCCTTAGCCGTCAGCCGGTGGACGAATCCCACGTCGACACGGTTGACGGAGAGGTGGGGCGTCGAGCCTCCATCCCCCCCTCTGACTCCCTTCTACCGGTTACGGTAACAGAAATCCAGGAGATTATCCAAAATCTCAAAATCAAAAAATCTCCTGGAATCGACGGAATACCCAACAAGGTGTTCAAAATCCTCCCGATCCATCTGATCGCTCTCCTCGTGGCCATCCTCAATGCCGCCATGAGAAATCATCTCTTTCCAGTCGCCTGGAAAGAAGCCGTCGTCATCGGCATCCCCAAACCGCGCAAACATCGCTCGGATCCCTCTAGTTACAGACCCATTAGCCTATTGAATACAATGGCTAAAATCTACGAAAAAGTCCTCCATTCTCGCCTGCTGAGTTACATTAACTCAAAAAGGCTTCTCATTGACGAGCAGTTCGGCTTTAGAGCCAAGCACTCGTGTGTCCAACAGGTGCACCGAATAACGGAGCACATACTCCCGCGTCTCAATCAAAAGAGGCCCTTCCGAACCCTAGCTGTCTTCTTCGACGTAGCGAAGGCCTTCGACAAGGTCTGGCACAACGGTTTAATTTATAAACTGTACCAACTGGAGGTGCCAGAAAGTCTCATTCTCATCATCAGAGACTTCCTTACCGATCGCACCTTTCGCTACAGAGTCGAAGGCACTCTGTCTAGCCCCCGCCCAATCAGAGCTGGAGTCCCACAAGGCTCCGTTCTAGCACCCACGCTCTATTCCCTCTACACTAACGACATCCCCCACACCCCAGGAATAGAGCTCGCCCTTTTCGCGGATGACACCGCCCTCTACGCCTCAGATAGGAACCTACGTATGGTATCTCTACGCCTCCAGCGCGCAGTCACCGCCCTAGGTGAGTGGTTTGCGAGGTGGAGGATAGAGATAAACCCGACGAAAAGTGCAGCCATGTGCTTCCCTTTTCCCAGGGCTAACGCTCGTAGGCCTAAGCTGTCCCCTCTCCCGATAACCCTTTTCGGTCAAACAATTCCTCTCGTCAGGAAGACCAAGTATCTCGGAGTCACTCTAGACCATAGACTGACCTTCCGAGAACACGTCAAAACCGTCCGCAACCGAGCCGCCTTTGTGCTCGGTCGCCTCAACCCCCTCGTAGGCGGGAGAAGTAAAATGTCGCTTAGAAATAAGTTGACATTGTACAAAACTCTCGTCCGTCCCATTATGACATATGCTAGCGTTGTGTTCGCACACGCAGCTCCCTCCATCATTGCAATCCTCCAAAAATTGCAAAATAGATTCATGCGCAAGGCCGTGGCCGCACCATGGTACATGCGCAACGTTGACCTCCACAAGGACTTGGAGCTTCCCTCCATCGTCAAATACATAACAGACACCGCCCGACGCTACTATGACGCTATCCCAAACCATCCCAACCCCCTGATTGTCTCTTCCCTCACCTACATACCGGACAGGAGTGCCCCTCCGCGCTATCGTCGCCCGCGGCACATCCTGGACGATCCCGACGACCCGATCACCGCTGCCAATGCGGTTCCCACACAAACCACAGTACACAGACACCGTCCCCGCCGGCCGAGACGTGGACGTCCCCCTCGTTACACCGTTAACACACACCGGCCCTCAGCCAACACTTTCACTAGGCATCGACACATGCCTGGGCGCTTCTCGCCGACACGCGATCCCGCGGTATCCCCCCAATGCAACGCCCTAAGCCGAGGTCCGTTCCTTCCGCCGGTTTACCGGCGGGGGAGCCCTTAGGCTGTTGCAACGCACATATTTCTCCTGGCTGAGCGCCTTCTGCGCTCGCCCTACATCAACGCGACCGGTGACTCTTGAAAGGCCACTAGGGCCACAAGAACTATACATACACGATGTTGAGGCAATCAGGTTTTTTAGTCGGTAGGAGTCCGACACTACCTGGTACCACCTAGGCTGGCCCAGCCAGACTAGATGGTACCAGGTGTCCCATGCAGGATTTTTCCTGATTGTCTCTCCTAACAAAAAAAAAAAAAAAAAGCCTATGCTTACTATTTTAACGAAAACATAAAACACCAGGATACAAGCTGGGTTCCACATTTCTGCTGCAATCCGTGTGCTACAGGTTTGAGAAATTGGCTGAGTGGCAAAAAAACGTCATTTCATTTTGCAGTGCCAATGCAGTGGCGAGAATCGACAAATCATGCAACTGATTGTTATTTCTGCCTGACAACTCATGTATTTGGAAAAGGCAAGGGTGTTTCTAAAAAAAAGAAGAATGCCATAGTGTATCCAAATCTATCATCGGCTACTCGTCCTCTGCCGCACAGCAATCTTCACCAGATTCCGAAACGTCCTAACATTGACGAAGATGAAATCACACTTACTTCACCATCAATTTCTTCAATGTCAGAATACGAAGTACCTAGTACATCATCACAGCCACACAGGATAACACAAGCTGAATTAAATGATCTTGTAAGGGACTTATAATTGCCCAAGAACAAAGCAGAACTTCTGGGCTCGACACTGCAACAATGGAACCTTTTAGAAAGTGGTGTGACTATTACATATTTCCGTACTAGACAAAAAGAGTTGACGCAATATTTTGAAATGGCTGAAAGTTTAGTTTTTTGTAAAGATATCAGTGGTTTGATGGGAGCCCTTAACATTACGTATAAACACAACGAATGGCGACTTTAAGCTTAAAAGCTGTTTTGTTACATAACCGAAATATTTTACCTTCGATTCCTATTGGTTACGCAGTCCATGTGAAAGAGTCTTATAAAAATATGAAAACCCTTCTGCTGCGGATTAAGTATGATGAACACCAATGGCGAATCTGCGGGGATTTGAAAGTCGTAGCTCTGCTGCTTGGACTGCAATTAGGCTACACGAAATTTTGTTGCTTTATTTGCGAATGGGATAGTCGTGATAGAAAAGAGCATTATAAAACCTGGGCAAAAAAATATTAAAAATGACTCTTTAGTTAACCCACAAAAAGTGTTACTTCCACCATTGCATATACAACTAGGACTGATGAAAAATTTCGTAAAAGCAATGAACAAAAATGGAGCTGCTTTTCAATACCTTCGCCAGAAATTTCCAAGATTAAGTGAAGCTAAGGTCAGGGAAGGTATATTCGTCGGTCCTCAAATTAGAAATTTATTTAAAGATAATAACTTTGACTCGGTTCTAGAAGGTAAAGAAAAAAAAGCCTGGGACGATTTTCGCCTTGTCGCAAAAAACTTCTTGGGAAATAAGAGGAGTGACAACTATGCTGAACTTCTCGAAAATATGTTATCATCATTCCAAAAACTGGGTTGCAACATGTCCTTGAAAAGCCACTTTTTACATTCTCATTTGGACTTCTTTCCGGATAATTGTGGGGCTTTTAGAGATGAACATGGGGAGCGCTTCCATCAAGACATCGCAAACATGGAAAAACGGTATCAACGCCATTGGAACGTTTCTATGTTGGCGGATTATTGCTGGACTGTTTGTCGAGATGTTACAGAAGCAGAATAGAAGAGGGCAGCGAAAAAACCACGTCGCAATTCTACTAATAATTAAAAAAACTAATGATCAAGTCACTAGACATGTATGGCTTCGGGCGAGCGCAGAAGGCGCTCAGCTAGGAGCAGTGGCGAATTAAGTTTCGGAGGCCCTAAGCATAGAGGCCGTGTAGGCTGTCTGTTGCTTGGATCATCGATCGCGCTTAAGGTATTTCAAAGAACTAAATGTTCTCGCAAAGAAACGCTAGCGGAGGAGAGGAGGCTCCTGGAGAACAGGGGTCCTAAGCACCTGCTTATAATGCTTACATGTTAATCCGCCACTGGCTAGGAGCAAAAAGTGTGCGGCAAAGAAGGAACGGACCTCGGTTTAGGGCGTTGCTTTGGGACGGTTCCGCGGAATTTCGAGTCGGTGAGAAGGGCCCAGGAACATGTCGATACCTGGTAAAAGTGTAGGCTGAAGGCCGATGTGTGTTTGTGATGTAGCGAGGGGGAATTCCTCGTCTCCACGGGTGGGGGCGGTGTATATGTGTAACCTGTGAGTGTAGTTTGTAGTTTAAAAACCGCATTGGCAGCAGTACTAATTGGGTCGTCGGGTCGTCTAGGACGTGGTGAGGATGACGACAAATAGGGCAAATAGCAAATAGAAAGCTACAAATAGGGCAAGCTCTAATCCAAGGGAGTGCGGGATGTCATGGTGTAGAGGAAATAAAGCATGGGTGTTAGGATGGAGCCCTGGGGGGATTGTTATAGGCACCAGGCGAATAATACTACTGTCAAGACGTAGAATTGTTTCGATTGTCAGAGTTATTCCCGCATGTTTTTAAACGTAACCTTGATTTGTAGTTTTTTGGACTTTTTGGCGGGAACCCAAGAAGTAAAGTTTAGTCTTTGTATGATTATTGTAAAAATTGTGTATTGTGGGTTTTGTGGATTATTAGATTTATTAAACTTCAAAGTGCCTAGTGTTGGTGCATAATGGGGAGTGCACACTGCAATCCAATAGCCGCTGGGCGCACTCGATTGGCCACGTTACTCCTCTCTCACAGAAGACTACCTTGAAATGTACTGCATTTCCCACTTTATCTTATTTCCCTAATGTACGTACGTGTTTCGGTAGTGAGTGAGATGTGCCAGAGCCCATTCCCATCCTATCCCTCCCCATTTCCCCAACCCTTTCTCCAAATCCATTCGTATATCCAAAGGTAGGCAGCGCATCCGGGGGCGTGCCAACGTTTGTCATTTTGGACTAATGTTGGCATGTATCACGGATGTCTATGGGCTACAGTATCCACTTACCATCAGGTGAACTGTATGCTCGTCTGCCACCTTCGTCCATAAGATAAAAAAAAAACAGTTAAATAAAAGCGTGAGACTTTACTGAGCGATTGCTGCTTCGAGGGAACTGTACAATGACGTGAAAACCAGTTCTGTTTTATTATTTGTTGTAAGGACCAATAGCTATGCCAGTGTCCAAATATATTATAAAAAAGCAACTTCAAAATACAACCAAATATTTATAACCTTCAAATTTTAAATCCTGTTTACAGCATGAAAAATCCTATCGTAAATTAATAACACTTGCAAATTTTATTAGCCATGGTGTTTATATTTAAGCCCTTAAATGCAGTAAAGGAAATAAAGTTGCCGCGCAATTATTTGCGAAGTAAATTCATTGATTCCGTTAGACTTCATGTGAAAGGCGGTACAGGAGGAACAGGTCTGCCGAAGTTTGGTGGACTCGGCGGTCAAGGTGGATGCGTCTATTGCATCGGTAAGGAGAATGCCAACCTTAGAAAAATTATGAACCAGTATCGTGCCAAAACAATTATAGCTGGACACGGTGAAGACAGCAGGAAAACGAAAATAGTTGGCAATCCGGGTACAGACGTAAAACTTGAGGTTCCTTTGGGTGTCACGGTGTATAAAGAGGACGGCAAAGTAATGGGATCGATAGATAAGGAAGATGAACAAATTATAATAGCTAGAGGAGGCCCTGGTGGAACACCTGAAAGCAACTTTCTTGGTCACTTTGGTCAAACGCATCACATACGGTTAGACTTGAAGTTAATTGCCGATATAGGACTTGTAGGCTTCCCAAATGCTGGTAAAAGTTCTCTATTGAAAGCTATATCTAGAGCGAAGCCTAAAATAGCCAATTATCCTTTTACTACCATCAAACCTAACAAAGGAATAATTCACTTCAAGGACCATAGACAGATATCTATAGCTGACTTACCAGGCCTCATCGAAGGAGCCCATGTGAATGTTGGACTTGGACATAAATTCTTAAAACATGTAGAGAGAACTAAGTTGCTACTATTTATAGCTGATGTCCAAGGCTTCCAATTAAGTCCAAAGTACCCAAAGAGATCTGTTTTAGAGACTGTTCTACTCCTCAATAAGGAATTAGAACTCTATGATCCTGAATTGATAGAGAAACCAGCAATATTGGCAATTAATAAGATGGATTTGAATGGTGCTGAGGAGTCATTTAGAAAACTTAAAGAATCACTTACAAATGTAGAGAAAGTAATGGATTCTATTCCTGAAGAAATAAGACCAGAAAATGTGATTACTTTTCAAGATATTATTGGTATCTCCGCATTGGAAAATAGTGAGAGTATAAAGGAGCTTAAACAGTTGTTAAGAACAAGATTGGATGAATATGGTGAAGAAAACAATCCCGATATTCTGGAAGCAAGACAAATATTCAGGAAAAGCAAGGCTATTGTCAAGGAGAGAGGGTCTCAAGTGACTTAAGTATTTACTGTAGTTTAAGGCCATTCGTGAAATGTAATTTTGCTATATTGTATAAATGATGTATTTTATAATTAAATATATGTAATTAGAATAAATTCTAATTTATTGTCTAATTATTTATTGATAATATTAAGCCTACAACTTTAAACAACTTCAACCATAAAAGTCAGAATTTTATTAACATTTTCCCAAGACATGGCATTTTGAAAATGTGCCTCCTTTTGGGTTTTGTAAATCCACCAGCCCATGTCTAACAAAAAAATGTACTTCATTAGGGTCTAAAAACTAAAATTGAAAAAAGTATACATTGCAAAAGTACTTTTTTTGGTTAGTAAAAGTGGGTTTTGAGTGGGCGAACGAGCAAGCGGTTCACGTGAAGTGCGCCGCCGACCTTCTAAAATCCTATTCACAGCTTTCTTGAATAACCCCATATCGTAGATTAAATGGAAAGACCTCTTGAGGCAGTTCGTTCCACATCCTACGGGTTCGCGGTATAAAATGATTGATTGACCGAACAGTGCGCGACCTCCGTATCGAGGAAATAGGGATAGACCGCACTTTTATGACGGGAGGTGCGGTTGTAGAAACCCGAGGTAGGACTTATGACGTATTAACTTGTTATGATAAGACATGGTAATTTTTCTGCTGTGGTTATCTCACCCACCGCAAAAATTATATAAACCTCTTCCATTCCCTATATCCAAAAGAAACCTTTGAGCTAACCATCAAAAAACAAATAGAAGAAAAGTTTCCAGATCTAATAGGATGTTTTGTAGGTCAATAAAATATATAATTGACGCAAAAGTTATGGAATGTATAAGGCAGGTGCAATTGAATGAATGAACTATTATCGCGAAAGATCTTAATATATTGAATCCTTGACTTCCAAAGGATAAGAAAGAAAGCCTCCACTAAGTCTCCCGTAAAAGGTTGGTGTTGAGCACTTCCACAGGAAGTGTTCGTTGAAAACGTTTCCACAGTGATATCTGCTACACTCGCGTGAAACGTTCACGAAGGAGGCGGACAGAGTTTCCGTCAATGTGTGACTACGAGCCACCACTCGTCGGTGTCAGCGTGTGTTTAACGGCCACGACTACTTGTATCAGCATTCAGGCTCCTCTTCACGATGGGCCATCGCCAGACATTTAAAGCCTCGACCACCAATCACCGGTCATTGGTGCTGCCCACACGCTGGCTCATCATTCAGTATCATCGCTCGGATAGTTGAATGAATGTCGAAACGATCGCGACTGTGACCGTTTATTTGTGGTTGATCCATTGTTCCAGTTGCGCGCCATAATGACGACCACATGCGAACGTACATACTGTATGATGGGCCAGCGTGGGTACGCGTCGGCCACTACTCGCCATCTTCCTTTGATGTGTCATAAAAAAAACCGACACCGAGGCCATGGTCAGCCATGCTTGACCATTATACGCTATTGCGCTCTCTACACGATGGCCCATCGTGAAGAGGGGCCTTTAGGCTACGAACCGCGACTAATTTACAACCAATGTTGGATGCATATTAGTGAAAGCAGTTAAAATAAATTCCTACCCTCATTTTACGAAGCAAGGATTCAACGTGGGGAATAGAGAGTACAAACAGGATGGGGAGTATTCGTCATTTCATTACGATCCGCATTCAATATAAAATAATAACACATTTATGTTCACATACTTTTATTAAAACATATTAAAAAGCTCTACAAAGTTGAAACTGCTTATTCCTAGGAAAATTTTCAAAGTTGTCACTTTAAAACTATTATTTTTATTCCTACCCTACAAGTTACCACTACGTTCACACCATCATTATCACAGTAACTTACACGTCCAATCGCCAGACTGTAATACATTCCCTTACAGAATAAAAAACAACTTTTTTAAGATATACACAAGGCAGACTAAAAATGCATAGAATGCCGTATATTTTAACGCCGGTAACACATCTGCTGCGAAAGCGTTTTAAACTCGGTTCGCATTAAGAATGCAACAAACAGTGAAACAAACCTAAGGATTCTAAAGAACACTATTGGTCAAAAAAGTGACGTTTACTGTCTTGAGCGATGACTCACTGCATTCTTAATGCGAACTGAGTTTAGTTTAGACGCAGAAAGGAAGGTATTTCTTTCTGCGTTCTTTTCGTTGACAAAAGAGCAGGTCAATAATACTATTAGCGACTAATCGCATCAAGCGTCATAGAATATATAATTTTTGGTTGAAATATAAACGAAAACATTATACTTTATATAGTTCCAGAATTGGCGCTAGAGGCACCATTGCCAGTTGTAATTTTTTTATTTAGTTCTTGCAAATCACGTGTCTGTCTAGCTTGTAGTGGTGAGTATCCGTATAGGTAATAAGAGACCTTATATCCTTCACATTAAACCTTTATCACATTATACATTGACGCAAAAGTTACTTTTCGTGTATTCTATTCGGACATTTAATCCACGAGCAAGATTGATGACGAGTTGCAAGAACTATATGAATTGTTGCAAGAACTATATCAATTGTTGCAAGAACTATATCAATTGTTGCAAGAACTATATCAATTGTTGCAAGAACTATATCAATTAATGCAAGAACAATATCAATTAGTCGAAAAAAATGACAACCCAATGGTTTCGCAGCGGAGATATACAATAAGCCTCAAGAATAAACTAGCCATGAATAAAAGTAAAGGTATTTTTTTTATTTCAGAACAATCTCTCACAAAATATTTGATAAAACTAACAAAACAATTTGATTTGAAACTATATCTGCAATCTGCAAAGGTTCTAAAAATGAACGATACAAATAAAAAACAGAAGAGACTAGAAAATATTAGCTTACGGACTAAATAACTGGACAGGTCCAAAGTGAATGTAGCATTAGTGATTAAAATAAACTTAGTTGCAACTAGTGTTTCCGCATTATCGATATTTCTGCTACCGATAGCCGATAATGATGATCATAATTAATCTATACGGCTATCGACAGTTAATATTAAAAACAGTTTTGCAATATCAACATTAGAATTGGAAACTGCAAACGAAAACATTTCATATCGTGTACAAACGATATACAACTATAGATTTTGGAAATAATTAATTATGAGCAACAATACCATTGATAGCGAAGCCACTATCGAGAGTATTAGAGTTCACCAGTAGTATTACTGCATCCAAGCTATCGATCGAGACTATCAACAGACCTCTAGATATTGTTGCTATATTTCCACTCGATAGTTCGGAAAAGTGTCAAAACGATATAACGAAAAGTTTGTATCGATATAAAGTATCGACAGTCAACTATCGAGCAACAACACTAATTACGACCACCAAAACATTATTACTATTGCTGATTATACATGATTTGTCAATATTTACTTTATCTATATATCAATATTAATTAATGTTTTTTTATAAAAGAGATGGCAGAGACGCGCACTTAAGATAAAAGCTCTTGAAGCTCCAAACACACCGAAAGAGCTGGCTAGCGTGGGTCTTAAGGACTACCATTGAATAAAGAAATAGTATAATTTTTGAACTCGCGTCGAACTTGCTCGTAGATAAAATGCCAGTACACGAGAAAAGTAACTATCGCGTCAATTGTATTTAAAATTGCAAAGGGTATAAGGTATCTTTTAAGGGACACTTACCACTACAAGCAAGGTAGACGCGTTCGCGAGTTACAAGAGCTATAATGGATGTTCATTTATTAGGGCATATGCTTACATTTTTTATTTTATTTCACTCGTAGTTTCGGCTGGGATACATCAATTGTGGTCCCGAATTAACTGACCGTGGTCGGTGTAACACAGCCGAAACGTCGAGAGTTGAATAAAAAAAACGGTATACCATACCTGTTAAAACCCGTTTAATAAATGTGTTACAAATGCAAAAATCTCAACTATAATCGGTATACTGATGTTACTTCAAGACGTAATAAACCTTGCTTTATAGCCGCAAACAAAGGCATGTCTAAAAAGTTTTGTGAAAGATCTAATCGAGTCATATTTTTATTGAATTAGATTACAAAGATATTAAACTATAATATTCACACAAGTTGGCTATGATAAATTTACCTTTATTACAAAAAGAAAACTAATTCATCATCACTGATATAGAGGCTGTGTCCAAACCTTTCCCGAAGCTTAAACCATGGATTCTAACGCATGATTCTCAATATTTTTTTTTGGAAAAACTATTTATTTTTAGCTTTTTAAACTTTCGCGTTTTGTACACATTTTATATCGTAAAATTAAAGGACTGTCAACTTGTGACCACGGTTCGTGTGACCCACGGCGAAACGTCAAGTACAGAAATTTAAAGTAAACAAAAGGCTCCAGTTTCACGCGTTCAGACGCCATTTACCATATAAAACTATTTCTATTTATTTTTGTCGATATTTTCATACAAATTTGTTTAATACTAAACAGTCCAAGAAATTGATATTCGTACAAAGAAATACATAATATTATATGTCAATTTTATTTAGATTCGGGATATGTTCGATTACGCCCCTAATAAAAGGTGTAATAAAATTTAACCTGCATCATTTCAAGGTTTAAAACTGGACGGTATTTTAATAATTAACGTTAATGAAACACTATTATTAATCATTTTATTTTTGCTGAACAAAAATATATATTTCCAAAATACATGTTGACTAGTCTTTGACCTCTGTGACGCCGAATGATCGTTGGCGCGACGGAAAGACAAATAAAAAAAAAGTGGTCACAGTGATAGCAATTACTGCCAAAGATTTAGTATGACCTTATTTTACTGTCATTGATGGTCGTTGAAGGTCAATGAAATAATGGCGTATATACCATACCGTTAGCATGTCTCTCCACTGCTGGATACAGGCCTCTCCCAAGTACCGCCACCACATACCGTCTTCAGCTCTTCTCATCCAGCCACTACCGGTGACTTTCTTCCAGTCGTCAGTCCACCTGGGCGGAGGGCGTGACACGCTATTTTCGCGGTGCGTGGTCTGCATGCGAGGACTCATCTCCTCTATCGGTTATCGGTCCTGCGGCCTGTCCACTGCCACTTCAGCTTGCTGATTCTGATTATATATTTTACATTTACAGTGGCCCCTCAAAACGATACGGGTTACGTTTATTTCGTCAATGATTTGCGGTTGTGGCGGTTACAGAATCGTCCTTTTATGATTCTGTAACCGCCACAACATCACCACACAAAATCATCACATCATCATCCCATCCCATCTTATCCCTCCCCATTTTCCCAACCCTTTCTCCAAATCCATTCCTACATCTCCAAAGGTTGGCAGCGCATCCGGGAGTGTCTCAACGTTTGTCATTCTGGGCTGATATTGGCATGTACTGCGGATGTCGCAAAGCGACAGTATCCACCCACTTAGCACCAGGTGGACTGTAAGCTCATCATCCTATATAAAAAAAAAACATATTGTATATACTGATTATTTTAGAAAGGGCGTTTTATCGGCTCACATCTGACAATGTAAGCGAGAATCCAAATACCACAAAACAGTCCCCCGCCCTAACGTGTGTTTGGGACCTTAGATTACAATCTTAGATCTTATTGGACCGTAACAAAAAAATAATACTTTTTAGAAAAATAATCCTTTTACACGTAAATAATAATCCATTATCGAAATAAAAAATAATCCTATTATTAATACAGTCCTTCGCGATTACGTGCACAAACATGCCGAGGATTAATCTCGCGCACGCATCAATTTATAGCAAGCATAAAAACAAATACAGCGGGCGGTATACAGAATGATATACTGAAGCCGTACGTAACATGTAGTCATCAAAAAAAATTGCATTTTTTTATAAAACAGATTGGTAAAATTTTCATGACAATGGATGAACTCTAAATCGTGATTCAGGAATACATGTAATACAGTCTGTATATCGTCGAGAGCTGTATCTGTAAATAGGTAATCTGCAGATTCTACCTCATTTTATAGCCTGTGGTAATTTAAAAATAAACTACTTATTTAATTCTAAGTACACAATTATCATTAATTATTCCACATAATGCATTGATCAAAGAACAGTATTGACATAAAAGGTGCGCCAAATAAGCTTTATCCGACGTACTTATCATTCAGTATTGATAATTAAAATGAACTTAACCGCTAAGGTGTTACGGTCGAAAGTTCAATGTATACGTTATATAAATAAACCGATAATTGTAAATCGTGAATCTACTGTTCTTTTATCAATGACTTAATAGTAGTTAGTCAAAGCGACTTAATTATACGACTATTTGATATCAATGGATATGTATCTTAATTAGGGATGTAACAGGGACTATCTAATCTTAATTAGATAGTCGCTTACGTAACATGCGAAAGATTTGTAAAATATAAACTGTCGAATGGACTTTTTAGCGGGAACTTTAGAAATGAAGTTGAGTTTTTGTTTGATTATTCTATATTAGGCGTTTTGTGGTTTAATAGTGATAGTTTATTAAATTTCAAAATATTTTTCGTGCGTGGTGTTTGTGATAATCAAATAAAAGCGTGAGACTGCGTTTTTCGTATGCTTCCAAGGAGTCCCTCTTTCATCCTCAGTAAACGTACTATCGCTTTACTGAGCGACTCCCGAATTACTTCGACGGGACTGGACATTGACAGGATACGTTTTAGACTTTGAAATTGTTTATTACGAAGAAAACTTGACACTGGCAGAATGTGCTAATTACACCAATACCATATAAGAAGAAAAAAACTGTCGAATGTACGTTCGGTAATTTCATTGCGGTTTTAGCGAATGGTTTTGTGATGGTAAGGAAAAATGGAATGAGCCATGAAAATGAACGGAGTGATTTTCAACAATATCAAAACACGGAGATAAGCATTTTTCTGAGGGTGGAATTGTCTCGTTATTAGGAAAATGCCTACCTACCTTCCCTTATGTCAGATGGTCCTGACTAGTGTTGTGCTTCCTGAATGTAGTTGTGATAACGTAATTTGGACGTATTTGTGATTTATATAGTATAAGAATATGCAAATAACTCTTTTTATATTTAATTCATGCCTTTTTCTCACCACTACAATTCTTTTGCAAGAAGAGCGCTACAAATCTATGCAATGTTGCTCAATGACTCTTATAAACGAGGCAATCGATGGAAATAAAAATTTAATTAAAAAATATTAGGTCCCGAGGAGGACATAGGCTACTTTTTATTCAAATCCGTTACAAAATTCCCGCGGGGATCAGTATAAGGTCTACGCGAAACAAAGTCACAGCCATATAAATATATTTAATAAACAGCGATAGATTATTTATTTGTTTTTGTATTGAGATGACTAAAAAAAATAAAAAAATTATTTTAATTTGGTAGCGCATTTGTAATATGATTTTTTTTCATTCGCTTTCGGTATATTCGTAATTTTTTAAGTTACATCCCTAATTTTATTAAGTGCATAAAAATACTAACGATTAACTGCTGCTCACAAATTATATGTTTTGATCATAACGTCAATTACATTTCTTATTCTAAAGGGTGTAAAAATCGTTCAAGAAGCCGGACTTAATAAAATGATGCTAAACACCCGTAACCTATCCTTTCCATAAAAACACTGCGATAAAAGCAAAAAAATGATAATTTTAAATATTTTCTAAACACAGTGCAGTGGTGGTACTTCGATCTGATCGATCTCTCATTGATATTGAGTAGTCAATACTATACCACAGATAAAATATAATACTATCGAAATTTATATTTTATATATTTATACCAATACTTATCAGGTTGAGATTTGTAAGCCGGGCTTTTGAGGTTCTACGTAAGTGTCGCCACTGCGTATAGAAAATAATCTGAAATTTGTCATTTTTCTACTTTTTTTGTGGGCTATTCTGTTTATGTGTCGAGTTAGATACCCTTTCAGGCTTTGGGGACGAATTTTTACACTTTTACATCAAAGATTTATTATCGCAGATCACATTACACCGGCCCTAGTAAATGGGATATAATGGTGGAAGAGTATACTTTAACAAACTGTGCGCCGATGAAATATTACCAATACTGAGTGCGTGACAAATTTATCCTTTACTGACAAAGCATTTCCATTTCCAGACATGCTGGAAAAATCTGTAGTTAAACCACTTTTCAAGAAAGGTAACAGAACTGATGTGAATAATTTTCATCGAATAACTTTTATTCTCAAAAATATTTGAGATCATAGAATATATACATTTATCACGGCGTTTAAATTATTATTAAAACCAAAATCAAACGGATTCCAACAAAATAAGTTACAACTTTGGCAATCGACAAAATGGATAACAATAAACTTGTATCTATTATTTTTTCAACATGAGCAAAGCATTCGACTTTGTAAGCCACTAATTGCTATAATAAATTAGAACACTAGATACGGCATTCGAGGAACAGCTAAAAATTTGATACAAAGTTATCTTAGAAGAATGCGCATGGGCAATTCAGTTATAACTTAAGTAACGAGGCGTTCATAGCACAAAAAAGAATATTCACGCAATGTCTGGAGCCGTACCTATGGAATCATGTAAACTGCCATTACAAAAGCTGCGTTTATTATCGTTGCCTTAATTACATTGAAATGGCAGTTTTTGTTAAAAATCACCGCAACCTCTTTGAAAAATTAAAAGATGTTTGTACACTCCCGGACACCTGAATCGAGCCACCCTGCTCGGACACTCTGCGAATGAAGCCGCCAGTCTCCAGGTATCGATGGTAGACTCTTTGAAGAAGTGCCGCTGTTTGCGCGGCTACTCCAGGCGCAGTATCCATAATTTTATGGTCAAACTCGGTTCAAATCTCACGAAAAACAATTTAACGAAACTTTTAATTAAAAACAATAACATTAAATAAACAAAACTGCTCCAATTCAACTTTCTGTTTCCTTATTTTTTTCAAAACAATGAACTGTATCTGATTTTCTTCTGTGATTCAAATTCGTGAATTGAAATATGGAACAATAGCACACCAAAATGATGGTGAATATGCCAGCTTCAAAAGTGCATAAAAACTTTTTCTTTGCACTAACATTATTTTTATGTTTCAGGCCTTTAAACATAAAAATGCAGAGTGGCTCGATTCAGGTGTCCGGGAGTGTATATTTAATACGTATCCCATGAAATTTACACTTCCAAAATATAAAAAATCACATTTTTGCAGAAATTGTTACTTCATGGCGATCAAAATCTACAATAACATTCCTAACACAATTAAAATCTTACCACTACATGTACATATTTAAAAAACGATTATCAAAATGACTTAAAGGAAGGAATTTTTAAGCACAAATTACAGCACATTAGATTTGTGACCATTTTACCTAACGGAATTGGTTAGACTACATGACAATTACTAATTTTATTTTATATTGTATTAGGACATTGAGAACATGAAGCATTAAGATATTTGACCGATTAATATATAATTATATTTATTATTCATGTATCTAAAACCTTATGATGACATTTGCCTTTGAATTTATTCATCAGACTGTTTTTATACCAACTATATTAATTAATGATAATGTAAATGGATAAATTACACCGTAATGCCTTAAATTTTGCTATACTTGTAGTTACCATCCACTGATATTATATATATATTGATATTATATATGATATTATATATATACTGATATATCCACAAATAAAGCTTATTATTTGCTATGTTAATTTGCTATAATTTACTACATGGGCCCGGTAGATACACAACTGATGCTTCAGATTTCTTCAATTATATTTTTTCGAATATGCGGATTTTCTTAAGATGTTTTCCTTCACAGCCGAGCTATGATAATTTTAAAAAACCGTATTTAAGTTTATTTGATTTATTGAGTTTATTAGATTATTAAATAATAATCTAAAAATCTCTAAAATAATAATTATTTAAATAATCCGGGACGCATTTTGAACGATCAAGACGATCATAACTCTGAAATTAATTATCGAATAGAACAAGAAAGCAACGCATTTTTGACGAAGTCTCGGCTTTTTAGAAACCGTTCTCTCAATCTCGATACAAGGATGAAGAAGACGTAACACCACAGTGGATGGATAGTGCGGTGTCACGTCTTCTCCATCATCCTGGACCCTCACTCAGACTGTGTTAAAGGTATTTGAAATGTACAGAAGTAAGTTATGAATATCGTGGGTGGATCGGGTATGAAACGAAACGGTCTTGCAAATAATAAGGCGGATGGTCAAGTCAAAAATAAGAAAATTGTCATATTTTGGTCAAGTCGTGCGCAGTGATTGATACCACCCTTTGCAACTTTAAATACAAGGTAAGATACACGGTTACCATAAACCTAGCACAAGACTGACATCTTGGTTCAGAAATATTAGAGAATGATTTAGAATGAGTCTTTTATTCCATACGTTATGCGTAATGACGCACGCGTAATAGTTTTAAAACGACGGATAGCTGGCACACTGCGTCCTTGTCTGATAGACGATGTGGTGCGCTAACTCTCTCTCGCTCTTATGTATCTTTAACAGTTGGCAACCCCTATTTGCGGTCACTTTTACATAAGCAACCGTATGCCATCGTGTAGAGATAAAAATTAGCTTTAATTTGATAGATAATTTATTAAGATACGTTATGAAAGTATAAATTTAACAAAGTTATACCTGTTTACAGCTGGTTCACAAGGGGTTGCGGCCAAGTGAGAAAAGGCAACCCAAACTCTTTAAGTTCTTTATCTACCTCTCTTTGAACTGGATTATATTATATCTTCAAAACAAGTGAACGAAATTATTCGAAAGAAAAAAATTAAATTTTAATTATAAGTACTTGCGGCCATATTTTGATAGGCAACCCGGCAGAACCGTATTTCTCTATTCATAATTACCTATAAAAATTGTATTTTGATTAAATAACAGATGAACGTAGAAATCGCGCGGTGGAATCTTGGACTATTAGGAGATAGCACCAACAAAGAAGTTCTGAAGGAGAAACTCAGTAGTACAGGCCGAGGAATTTGAATTTACGAATTCACAAATGAAAATCGAAAATAGATATATCACCGGCTCTTCTTAAGCGTGTTCCTAGTTATCATACTAATAGATAAATCAGAAAGTTTGTTTGTTATTCAATAACGCCTCGTGAAGCAAATATATCGTATGAAACTGCATGAAGGAATAATATTAGATCGTGGACATGTAGTATATTTTTATTGACGTTAAATGAGTCACTGTTCCGATTACCTATACTGTGAAATAACTGTGCTCAAAACCTACCTACGAAGGAAATAGCTATATAACAGATAGATAATACTTATTTCTAGAACCAGCCAAGCTGATCCTTGTTTATAATCTCGTTTAACAATTGATAGTAAGTGATAATAAAATTGTTCGTATCTTTGGGTGAGACCCTATGTGAACCTACAATAGGGGCATTTTAATACGTGTAAACACTTTACAAAGCCAGCCTTTAGCGTGCCAGGGTTGCCAACTTTATTGGAAAAAAATATAAAAATATGATTGCAATTTTGGTTGCATTAAGGTGCATATCAGTGCATATCAGGTGCATTTTTAACAGGACACCATTCAATAGACAGTTTATTGAAGACGGAAGATTCGAAATAATCAATATTGTTTCGAACAATCAATGAACAATATCAATGACAATTAATTTACTTTTATGTCATTCATCAAAATGCTACTTTACAAATAAATGCTCTGGTCACCATTTATTGCAGTACAATATTGTACCAGAGGATTTATTTGTAACAGAACATGAAGCATTCCTTTGTGATAACAGTTTATTGAACAGTAAAAATAGAGATCTATACATATAATAAAACTGTAGAACCAGCGTGTCTGTACATTGAATATATTTATCAAAAACTGATTGGGGGCGATAAAGGAAGAGTATCAGAATACAAAAAGACAACTTTCACAATTTTTGTCTGTCTGTCTGTCTGTTCAAACACGCTAATCTCCAAAACTACTCAACGGAAGTTTCCACGGGTTAATTTAGTTTGGCGCTTCGAATAGGCTTTGTTTCATCGAAATCGGCTGACGGCAAGAAAATATATCCCAATTTAGAGTTTAAAAACTAAAATGCCACGCGTACGTTGACGCAGATACGGCTAGTAACTAATATAGTTGACAAAATTGAGATATATTTCACATTTAGTTTTATAACTTTCACCATAATGTTACATTATATAAAAATGTCAACGTTAATTATTTTATAACAGAGGATTCTCTTGTGTACACAGTTTATTGAACATGAACATTAAGCGCTTGTTACGCGCGCTCACATTAGGAAAACCGCTGACGCCTCAATACCTACCGCGTGCTACCAAATGGACTTGGAAACGGGGACATTGCTGACGGTGCGGCACGTGTAGCTGTGGAAAGACTTCATCGCACCGAAGCATGGAAAATTCCGGCACTCATAATCCAACCTCGATTAGGGTCGCACGTTAGCTTGTAGTTAGAATTAATATTAATTGTAATATCTTTGTATTACTTAATTAAAATTTAGTATTAGTAAATTGGTTTTTTTTTTTCGCTCCTCCGACGGCGGTCTACATAATTCGCTCAAGAAAAAAATTACAATCTGAATGTTTACTTTAATATTGTTCATTGGAACATATTATAGAGAAGTGGTCTGGTCAATACCTTATTATGGTCAATGTACTGTTATAAATGAACAGTTCTAATTAGAAGTAAGCACTAGAAACATGGAAACGTCTCCATTTGAAAATGTTTGAAAATTACGCTGTATCTAGTGGAGTCTGAGATTGATAAATCAAACATTTTTTTATCAATAGGCAAAGTATTTTTGTAATTTTAATGCATGCAAAATCACTTCTCGTATTCGAAAAATTATCACATATAATTATTTCAGTATGTTTGTCATAATAGGCATGATGACGGATTTTGAAATCCGCTTCTATAATGTAGATTCACGTCTACTGTTTCCGAAAATAACATTATTTCAGCAATAAAATAAGTTTTAACGCAAATTATGCATTTTTTTTCTATCTACTTTGAATTATGCGCGAAAACACTCGCAGGTGTGATGGCGTCGCTTGTGACGTTACGCCTAGGTAAACGTAGGTAGGTAAATCAATCGAAGTTCAAGCGACACGGTGATGTTTCATGAGGCGTGACGTCATTCGCTCTGATTGGCGTTTTAGTTAACATGGCCGAATGCAGTATTTTATACTTTTATTTTATTGAAAATATTATTAATCTCAATGTTTACATTAAAACTGGTTAATTTATTAGAATTCTTTCAACATATTTTTTTCTCTAAAATCATTTATTCTTTAATTCTTTAATACTGTCATCATGCCTATTACCTGTCTCTGAAATCTCAGTCAAATATACACCACTTTTGCCTTGATTTTCTTCAAGTTATCAGCCAATAAAAACACTTTATTGTAACGTTTACAGTTGGCAACCCTTTAGTTTTAGAACACGTCTACTGAAACAAAAATAATTATTTCTGTCAAATTTCGACTTAATTCCAAGCAGGCAACGTTGAAATTGTCTTCAAGGTTATTTTGATAAAATGTGTTCCAAAACGATCTCGTGTCAAACATTCCCGCGGTATAAGGGCCGCGACTAACCCTTACTGTGGCTTATCTTGGCTCAGTTCTAAGTACAGTCAAATAGACTCTTGATTTTAAAGTCAAATATGTTTCTTACGACAATAAACGTGTTCTGAAACATCTCATATCCTACATTTACCCGGTACAAACATGCTCATTGTGAGCTCTCGTCCGCTTCATATCGTTCCTCAGCCTCTGTGGCTGTCTCTGCGGGAGGGAGCGGAGGGCTGTTTGAGGGTTGTGGTGACCCTTGTTGTGGGGTATCGTGGCTACTGTTGCTGGAAGCTGAATTTAAAAAAAAAGTGTCTGTTACCAACTTTTCGCGCTTGGAAGTCAGTTCCGTTTGGATTATGATTAAAAATCACATTAAAGGCAAAAAAGGCCAAGGAAATAACAAAGGTGCTACCACAGGTTATGAGTAATTACACCACCTATAAAATAGTGAACGCGCCTCATGTACATGAAAAGGCCCGTGGCCAGTAGTAGTACAGCTGGTTACATTTTTTATCTTACAAAATAAGCTGTTATTAAAATACCATACAGGTGTTTTGGAAGTAAGTAAGATTTGCCAGAGCCCATTATCATTGAATGGGATGTATAATGGGATATCTCCAGCCCTATGCATAAATCCGTGACTAGACTGACTTGAAAATAGCTTTCAATTTTAATTACTTTTTCAAACGAATTTATTAATTAATGTCTTGTAATAGTGCCTGTTACTTCTAAAAATATTTTGTATTTACTATTCCTTTTTAAACAATAATGTCAAGTCCTGAAAATTTTAATGATGACTATTATTACTAATTAGTAGCAAAAGAAGGTCATCACCGTAACTTTCTCTCGCCAATGTCATGTCAGTACACCAATGGAGCTTCACGCACTCAGTTCAGTTGTACGGGTCAACACTACTGATTTATTTTTAACATATAACAATTTAAATGTATTCTTTACTGAGCCTCTGGTAATCAAAAGTCAGTGATTTATGGACCACTTTGAAGAATCACCCAATTGAATACAATCATCCCATTATATTTCCTACTTCCCCATCCCATACAATTTCATCTAGTCCGAGTAGTCTCTTATTCGATTATATTGCCTGCTCTCCATTCTCTCTCATTAAATAGTGAATATAATTAGATAAAGGAAATTCCTAGTCTCATTTATACTCCTCACACCCCATTCTATCACATACCTCCCTCCTCCCCCAAGGAAAAACGGGCAGTGTAATAAGATGAGAAAAATTCCGCATCCCGTTATACCTCATATTACACCACATCCCTTACAATTCATTTTTTCAAATACATTCCCTAAATCTCCCAAAAGTAGCGGCGCATCCAGGGGCGTGTCGATATTTGTCATTCTAGACTGATGTCGGAATGTATCACATACGTCCACGTGTGACAGTATGCACTTACCATCAGGTGAACTGTCTGCTTGTCTGTCACCTTTTTTCTATATTATAAAAAAATACATAAAGCACAAAGTGTATAAAATAAAGAAAAGATGGGGTGGATAGTACATACGGTGGATTACCATTTTTGATCATAATAGATAAAGCTATACTTACAACTGGTAGGGTTCAGCCTATTGTCCTGTGGCGAAGGCCTCTGTTTCTTAGCAGCTGGATCCTCATGGGCGTCTTCCACCTGCGCGGGAGCTTCCAGGTGTACCAGGTGGAACACCTCATTCACAGAGTTGTTTGTGCCCACGATGCGGATTATGGATACAGGGCGAGGGCTGAAGTAGATCACTTGCCATGATCTACGGTCAAAGATTTTAATATATTGCATTGAAACTGATTATTTCCTTTAAATGTCCACAGGTGAATCGCATATACGGAGGAGTGCCAACGGAGTCATTCTGGACTGATGCTGGTATGCTGGTCGCAGGGCGACAGTATCCAGTTAGCACCAGGTGGAATGTCTGCTCTTCTGCCACCTTCTTTCATAAAAAAGTTTTTCAGAGAATTCTTAATTTTCATCACAAACACATCCCATATTATATAATAGAACTAGCTTACATTGAAACCGATGTGGAAAAAATCCTAGCTTACTCTGCCACCAATGTGAGAAAATTCCTAACTTACACTAGGATTCACCGGACAGAATTTTTAGCTTGCACTGAAACTGAAACCTACGTGAGCGAAATTCTAGCTTGCGCTAAGAATTTAATTTGACACCTATGTATATGAAAAGTTTCTAAATTGCATTGAGACCTACAATCAACTTCTTCTTTACACTGAGATTGAGTTCATTAAGGGCTGCATTAAAATTCTGAAGTTGGTAATGAAATTAAGACCCACATGGGACGATTCATAGTTGAAACAATAAACTCAATCTCTTTGCAAATTGGAATTATTTTAGTGGAGTGTAAGCTTTCTCGGCCGGTGTCCATATTAATTGAATCTTCCGGGCTACTTGGCCGAGGTCTTCTGAAATCTCTTCTCTTTCTTCCAAACGTTTCGTCAACAACTGTGGTTGACATCTTTAGTGGCGACTGCGTTCACTTTCGGAGAGATATTATCTCTTCGGCTTCTCGAGCGCAACTGACTCGACGACTGTGGCGCACCAGTATTTATAGTGGGCGAGGGTAGTTGTGATTGTGTGTGTACCGACGCATCGATATTTATAGTGGGCGAGGGTAGTTGTGATTGTGTGTGTACCGAGTATGTTTTTGTCCCCCCCTCTCGTCTCTCTTCCCCGTGAGCTTGATGTCTTCGGAGTGCTGGATACCAGATATTACGGAGTCTTAGATTCTCTTCTTTTTTATTAAAATTGTTGGGACGCTTGTAGATTTCAATAGCTTCCCTATTGAGACGGGAATAATAATGATTCCCGGTTGACAAGATCTTTGAGGCTTGCACTAAGTCTTAGACCTAAAAAAGAAAACTTCTAGTTAAAGTGAGGCTACCTGCTGGCATCTCGTGTGCGGTCACAAACTGTATCCCAGTCCCAATAATTGACAGAGGTCTCCACGTAGTACGAGTAGTGCCTGTAGTCGCAGTCCCACAGGAGCATGCGGATGGAGGACAGTAGATAGGGCTGCGCTAGTTGCACTACGATGGCTCCAGAGCCTAGTTGATGACACGTATAGCCTTGTTCCCAGTCGTAATGCTCTGTGTCGCCGTTTAATAGTGCGTTTCGGGATCGGCTGCGGATAAAGGTTACGCATTAATTTACCACAGACACAAGATCTAAGATTAGGTGTCTTTTAGGGTGTTGTTTGATGATAATAATAAGTTATGTTTGCAGTAATAAACTTTAACCATTCAATTTTAATGTATTCCCTTTCAGTGATTGCAAATTGACACGCTGTACCTTTTTAAGTATCATTATAAACAATGTAAAAAAACATAAATATAGCTCTTAGAAGAATTAAAAAGATATTTTAAGTGCATGGATAGTATCGGCCAATCGAGCGTTCGATTTTGTAGAACAAACCTATTCATACAGTTACAACAACGAATTTGAACCTTAAAATCACCATTATAACTCGTTTGAGCTTAAAGTTAGGTGTCAACTTAAAAGAAGTTTGTAATCTTGTGCACGCTCTGATGGCTACTTTATGCGCGTCCAGCAAAAACGATCCAGATAAGTACAATAGTATTGGTGTTATGGATAGATTTACAAACTACAATAAATATCTGACCATATAACATAAAAAATCGACAGGTTAGTTAATGGATTATTTAGAGAAAGAATCTAAAGTCCAAAATCATATAAATTGCAAAAGAATCTTTGAAGCAACTTGACAGTTGCAAACCGGTGATTTATTATGAAAATTTACCATATTTCTCACATGATTTAGGTACTCATTATGATATAAAAAAACTAGACTAATATAAAAGGTCCAGTTTAGTAAAAAAATTGGCCTTCGTTACCTAAAGTAAATAAATAAATAGTGTTTGCAACTTAGTGTTTTAAACTTTTTTGTAGTATTACATTTATTATGGATTGTTGTAAAAATAAAATAAATATTATCTAGTACCTGATCCCCTCTATGACGACGGCGGAGAGCTCCACGGTGGCGACGTTGTGGACGGGCTTCACGAGCCCGTTACATAGCGGCGGCACGCGCGCTGTGTGCATCGCCTCCAGCGCCACCGCGTGGAACACCTCACCACATATACATATTATTATTATTTAATAGTCCATTCAAAAATAGACAGAATTCAAAAATATAAAAGTACGAATTTAGGAATAATTCCGATAGAGCTAATTTTTTGTGTAAGCTTTCATAGTATCCTTTATAAGGATACTATGACATTTCTGTCAAAAGTCCCCATAAATCCGCTGCCAAAAATTATACAGGCTCTCAAAAAAAGTTTTTTTGGGAGTATCTCTTAAATGTATAGTGTTATATTAGAAATGCTTATTAGCATTTCTTGGTGGTTTTAAATGAAATTTGGCAGATAAATTAGTTACTATTTTTCTATATACCAATTATACCTGTGTCATCCTACATATATATATACATATATATATATATATATTAGGGTGGAGCGCGTTGTATGAAAAAAATTTTTTTTTCAAATTTCCTTTCGGGCCAGTGCGGAATGGATGCTCTCTAAGACCTACTGATTAATAATACCAAATATGGAGTAGGGTTATAGTTTTAGAGATACTGTCCCCGAGCCATTGAACATTTCAGAAACTACGAAAAAAGAGGATTTTTACTTGTCACTTTTTAATCATACAACATATCAATTATCAACTTCAATTGATTTAAAACAATAGTCAAGGACAAATTCAACATAATAATATCCTAAAATTATAAGATATACTAAATAACGCGCTAAAATATTATTTATACTTGAGCGAGCCCATTTTCGTAGATTTCCCCGGCCAAAAGGAGCACCCCCGCGCGAGTGAGAGACTACTATTTTTGTCTCACATGAATCGTCGTGACCTAGCATTAGTGACAAACTGATTGCATTCGGGAGTTAATTACTTTTTTGTGTATTAGAATATATATTAAAATAATAACAAAGTCGTTTTTATTTAATGAAAGTACTTTTATTCCTTGACGAACTAAAGTCAATTTTTGGCATTTTTTCCAAACTTCAAGTCCCTTGGGGCAGTATTTCTACTCATAATACATTGATTCTGTCATATTGACTTAATATCGTATTAACATAGAGCATCCATCCCGCAGTGGCCCAAAACGAAATAAGAAAAAAAAAAACACTCCACCCTAATATATATATCGATTAAGTTCAATGAGGAGTCAAATCGATTTAGTAGTTTCAAAATTATGACAGTCCGAAAAGAAATATTGAAAAAAATGTAGTCACCAATTTCACAAACGATATATTATTATGTATTTTATAATTCTGCCTACACATTTTTTTTTAAATAGACTCAAAACAGCGAAATATTCCTTCCAAGTGACATTGTCATTGGGTTTTTTTACATCTACGGGCAACAGTTACCTTATTGACCGTGTTGCTGGTGCCGACCAACTTGATGTACTGTACGACTCTCGGCTCGAAGTAGAGGTTCTGCCAGGAGCGGCAGTAGTAGTTACTGTGGTCGATCACTCGCACCCAGTCCTTCTGGTCCACCGACACTTCGATGTAGTAGGCGTACGATCTGCAAAAATAACAAAGATCGTAATAAGAATAAGCTCACTTCTTTGATGTAAGAAATAACTACTGACCGCCAGCTGAAACTGATTGGTCTCATACTACATATCGATAAAACTTTCAGTGTCACCCACGTACATTACAGAATACTATTTGTCACATAAAAATATTTCACACTATTTTTGTAGGAACATATATATATATATATATATATATATATTAATAGAGCTAATTATCACTATATCTTGCTAGTTGAGTGCAGTGTCACCTATTGTCGCGATCTCATAGCAGCAGACGGATGTGGTGGCAAAGGTTCTGACATATCCTATATACTTTTAAAAAACTAAATTTTCGTTACAGTTTACTAATTAAATATAGTCACCTATTGTCCCGGTCCCATAACAGCAGTCGCACGCGGTTGATGATGGTGCAGGTGGCAAGTCGCACCACGATGCCGGAGTTGACGGACGCGTCGCGTGTACCCTCGCTCCATGTCGCAGTTCTACATGTGGCTAGTGGAGAGTAATCACCTGTTGTCGCGGTCCCATAACAGCAGTCGCACGTGGTTGATGATGGTGCAGGTGGCAAGTCGCACCACGATGCCGGAGTTGACGGACGCGTAGCGTGTACCCTCGCTCCATGTCGCAGTTCTACATGTGGCTAGTGGAGAGTAATCACCTGTTGTCGCGGTCCCATAACAGCAGTCGCACGTGGTTGATGATGGTGCAGGTGGCAAGTCGCACCACGATGCCGGAGTTGACGGACGCGTAGCGTGTACCCTCGCTCCATGTCGCAGTTCTACATGTGGCTAGTGGAGAGTAATCACCTGTTGTCGCGGTCCCATAACAGCAGTCGCACGTGGTTGATGATGGTGCAGGTGGCAAGTCGCACCACGATGCCGGAGTTGACGGACGCGTAGCGTGTACCCTCGCTCCATGTCGCAGTTCTACATGTGGCTAGTGGAGAGTAATCACCTGTTGTCGCGGTCCCATAACAGCAGTCGCACGTGGTTGATGATGGTGCAGGTGGCAAGTCGCACCACGATGCCGGAGTTGACGGACGCGTAGCGTGTACCCTCGCTCCATGTCGCAGTTCTACATGTGGCTAGTGGAGAGTAATCACCTGTTGTCGCGGTCCCATAACAGCAGTCGCACGTGGTTGATGATGGTGCAGGTGGCAAGTCGCACCACGATGCCGGAGTTGACGGACGCGTCGCGTGTACCCTCGCTCCATGTCGCAGTTTTACATGTGGCTAGTGGAGAGTAATCACCTGTTGTCGCGGTCCCATAACAGCAGTCGCACGTGATTGATGATTGTGCAGGTAGATAGTCGCACCACGATGCCGGGGTTGTCGGTCGCGTCGCTGATGGTGTGTCGTGTGTATCCGCGCTCCATGTCGTAGTTCTCAGTATCGCCGTCGAGTAAAGCCGACCGCATGTCGCCCGAAATGACGCGCGCGCCACGACGGGATGTCGCTACGTTCTTTTCTGGCACTGCGACAGATAAATCTGGTGGAATATCTCCTTGTATGCCACCTACTTACTGTAGGAAAAGGCATGGTACAATCCTACAGCCGATAGGCGTAAATATAAATCTACCTGTGATTAAAACATTTATTTACTCTCTACGCAAAGGTTGTCTGGCAGAGATCGCCAATAGCGATAAGACTGCCTTTTGTGCATTTCATGTGTTGCAATATATGTTTACTGTTTTGTTTTGGTGTGCAATAAGACGTTCTATGGAGCTATAAAGTATTATTGGCTAAATATTATAGTTATTATACTATAAATTAGCTGTTGCCCGCGATTTCGATCATGTAAACACACAATGACACAATTCAAAATAACGGTAAAAATACGTGTTTATTTATTCATGTAGTACAACATACCTACTATCTAAATTAAAAAAAATACCACATCGTCACCTTAGACATTGAAATGATTCCATATAATACAAAATTTTACACTGTATTTTAGCCCCCTGACACAATTTTTACAAACCGGTAAAGCACGTGTTTCATTAATTATTTGTCTTGTACCATTTTATTTAATTTGATTTTTTAATTTTTTTATTTATACCATTTTATTTGACCATTTTTATTTAACATATACGTGACGACGAAGTTTCAAGAAAATAGAACGGTAATATTTTTTCCATACAAACTTTGACATCCTGTTTAACCCATTTAGGAGATGAATATCGGAAAGTCCTCTCTTATAACAAATATTGTTTTAGCGTTTGTTATAGTAATCTAGCTTCAGCGGTTTCGGCTCAGCGTGATGAGTCAGTCAGTCAGGACATCTCTTTACTTACGATAGATTTAAGAATATTTACTAAACGACATTAATTTATATGTAGACTCATAATTTAAACATTATTATTTATTGATATGTATAGTATTATAAAATTTATTTTGTATATTGAACTGACAACTTGCAAATTGCATGCTGACACTGGCAAGTTGCAGTAACGCTATAAATACATTACTTTTCATCTACTGCACCTGTATATGGCAATAAAGAAGGAATAAATCTAGACAGAGGAGCCATATTTGACTAATATTTGTGTGATCGTGAGTTCAAATCCTTGGCCCGTAGCACAGCTTTTATATAAGTACGGATTTTTTAAAAATTACCCAAGCTCAGTAGTGAGGGTAAACATTGTGAGGAAACCCGCATGCTGCAGAAATAAAAAAGAAGTCTAGAGTATGTGATCCACCAATCCGCATCGGGCCCGCGCGGTCGATTACGGCCTCCCGTGATTTACTAGGGGAGGCCTGTGCCCTGTATTGGGACGTTATATACGGATACAAATCCAGAACTTCGGAGAGGTCTAAATTCAGCCGTAGAGACAGGTTAATAGTAAGAGAATGTCTACTCACACAAAAGGCCGCGATGCTTCAAATCAGTACTCTTCGTCTGGGTCTTCTCCTGTATAGCGTCCAGTAACATGTCCGGTGTTACCAGGGAGAATGGACGTACCACTGTCAATAGCTCTTCCAGGCTCATTAGAGTCAGCCGGACGCATTTCAGGATCTTCTCCTGGGTAAATAAACATGATTGCATTGCAGTCAATTCAATACTGTAAATTAAAAGCCTATAAAATTTACTGAACCAACGGCGCTTGCCAGTCTTTTAGGGTAAAAATGCCTTCGGCCGAAAATTTAATGATTTTTTCATTTAACCTTGAGTACAATTTTGCAAAATTGTGAACAAAATGTAAATTTTTGAGGTAATTTTTTCTTATTATTTTTAGATACTATTTTTTTTAAATAGATTATAGAGGAATTCTATTAGATCTTTACCTATGAAATTGCCCTTTTATATCGCAAAAATCAAATAATGATTTTTGTATGAAAATTATATATTTAATTAATTAATCCAAGTATTCTCCATCGCTGTCAATGCACTTTTGCCATTTTAACAGAAGTTGCCACTGCTATAGAACTCCCGGGGACAGGAATCAATGAATTGTCTGAAGGCGTTTTTCACTGCCTCATCTGTGTTGACAGAATTTTTTCCTGTAAAAAGTTGTCCAGATTCCAAAAAAAAATGGAAATCAGTACGGGCAAGGTCTGGCGAGTATGGTGGATGTCGGAGTTTCCAGTCAAAGTTCCTGTAACTTTAAGACTGTCTGTCGTGCAGTGAGTGCGGGAACGTTATCGTGCAGAAGCAGTGCAGATAGCAGTTCATCGTTTTGCCTTTTTTTTTATATAGAAGGGATGGCAAACGATCAGTCGGGCCACATGATGGTAATTGGTCACCGCCGCCCATGGACACCTGCAACACCAGGGGTTTTGCAGGTGCGCTGTCGACCATCACGCAGTATATATCTGCATTAACTGTTGTGCCAGATTTCAAAACGCTGTAGTGGATAATACCGGCATAGGACCACCATACAGTCACCGTGAGCTTCTTTTGACTCAGTTTACGTTTGGGACATTGTTTGGCTGTGTCTATTGGGTTCAACCATTGTGGCGAACGTTTACGTTTGTCATACAGGTTCCAGTTCCCATCACAAGTGACAATACGATTCAGAATCCCTTCATTTTGTGCCGGTTCAGCCAAGTAAGGCAAGCTTGGACGCGTGTTTGTAGCTGGTTTTCATTAAGCTCATACGGTTCTTCACTTTCGCGATTTGACGTAAATGAATCAATATAGTTTTCTTACTTACGCCGAAAGCTGCTGCTAACTCAGACGTGATTTGAGATGAATCCGCTCCCACTACTGCTTTTAATTCGTCATTATCGACTTTAGTCTTCGATCGTCCACCCACTGCCACTGCGTTCGTTGGCGGTGTTTGGTCCGTACACATCGTTGATATTGCGTGCCGTCTATTCTGCGTTGCTGTCACGACGGAACTCATATTCGAAAATAACGAGAATTTTTAACTTTTCCATGGTCGCGAACACAACGATATCTAAACAACAAGTCGTTTGACGGGAAAACAAATGAATAACTGATTTCGAGAAAGAATGTCATAGGTTTAAATTGAAATTTTGAATTCCACAAACCAAACGCAAGATAACTAAGTTCAAGGACTTTATAAAAATCGTGTACATATTATGCATTTTGTGATTTAACAGTGATAGTTTATTAAACATCAATGTTTTTTGCATAAAATGTTTGCGATACTCAAAGAAAAGCATAGAACTGCGTTTTTCGTGTGCTTCCAAGGAGTCCTCTTGTCCTCAGTAAACCTTACTGCGCGACTCCTACTTTGATGGGACTGGCCAAATGACGTGATAAAAACAATAAATATGTTTTAGACTTTAAAAATTGTTTATTGCGTAGAAAACTCGAGACTGGCAGAATGTGCTAATTGCACCATTGTTATATATAAAATGAAAATCAAGTTCAAAGTGACTATTGTGAACAAATGGCAATTTCATAGGTAAGGCCCTAATATAAATATAAAAAGAAATGGCCTGACCGACTGATTCATAATCGCCGAACAACCGCTGAAGTTAGAAACATGAAATTTGCACAGTAGATAGGTTTTATGACATGACGTATCCACTAAATAATAAGGATTTTTAGAAGTTTACTGAGAAGAGTGGGGGTGAGAAGATTTTTTTATGAAATGCCTGTATCTCACGAACTATTTAAGTTAGAGAGACGTTTAGCATATTATAGCATATCTCGTTTAAAATTATTAAGCACGTTATCGGAGTATTTTGATATTTGTCTTAGAAAGGGGCTAAAATAGAAGGGATAATTTTATATGCAGTCTCTATCTCAAAAACTTTTTAAGTCAGAGACAGGAAAATTCAGTACATAGATTTCTCATTTTAGCATGAAATCCGGAAAAAGTCATGCACACTTCTTATGCCCTATTTTTTTTTTTTGTTTAAAACAAATACACGTGAGCTAAGTTGCAGACAAAAAGCTAATATCAGTATATTAATGAATATCTCTACAATATGTAACTTTATCATATAATATTGTTAATTCGTTAAAATGAGTGTTATATAATTATACCTGTAAGGACAATTATACAGGTCATACAATTATATAGGTTCATTAGTAAGGACCTGTATAATTGTATAATTTGGGTCCAGTTACATGAACCGTGGTCGCGACGAGACTACGGAGGCGGGTGAAGGTGTTGTTGGAACCTCATACTTGGGCTCATCATCGACCGAAATATCTGCTATAAGAAATAAATAATAAATCGCGAGTAACCCGTTTACATAACAATTATTATGTTCAACCACCATAAAAAAAGTTTAAAATCTTAAGTTCAAAATTATTGTCAACTAGCGACCCGCCCTCGCTTCACTTCAGTTTATAAGTATTTTTTCTTTTCTTCAAAATTTTTTTTGAATTGATTTTTAGTTACGAGTATATCTATTTGCGTAACATTTTATTGTGTATTTATTATTTCATTTCAATTGTATTACACGTATTTGTCACTTCCGCCCGAACGTCACTCTGGGCTTCAGCTGAAAATCAGCGTCGGAAATCATCAAGTGGTTTCCGAGATAGTGCTGAGCTGAACGCCCTTTTCCGTGTGACCCTGCGACACGCGGAATTGTCAAACTAGTTTTGTTATTCTCTGTCCTTGTTCTGTCTACTAATTTTTGTGTGTACTGTGCCGTGTTGAAATAAATGTTCTTTCGTTCTTAATTCTCTTATGTTACTCAGCATTTTCTTCAGAAATATTACTTTGTTAAAACATAGCAAATCATTTACCACTTGCGCCTGCCCAGACTCAGACTTGACCCACTGCTGGTTGGCGTTGAACCAATTGCAGACGGCTTTGAAGATATCCACTTCGGGCGCGAAGAACGAATCGCGCTCGAGGAGACCTTGTAGTGCATCCTGGTAAGAATTAAAAAAAAATTAAAGAACCTAGGCAAAGTTGAGACATGCTAGCAAGTTCTTCTTTCTGGTAAAACAGACTAATAATCAATTCTGATGATAAGCTACTGCAACTGCTACTGCGACCAGCCCATTCAGTATCCACTGCTAGACATGGACCTCTTCAAGGACATTGTGTTGTGTATTGGGGATGTATGATCTTAAAACAACATGGTGGTCAGTGGGGTTGGCGGGTTGGCTCTTTTATAGGTATGTAGTTGTAGAGGTGTGTATTTGTTGTAGCGGCTCTGTTATCGCCAGTCCGTAGGAACTAGTTTCACACATGGGAACTGAAATTAAACTTGAACAAGCTTCCATCCTAGTTTTATAGAAAAAGATTGAAGTGATTTTCTAAAAATAGTGATCTTACCATATTTGAACTTACCACAGAAAGCTGTAACAAGCTGTCATGCTGAAGAACTTCAGCTGCATTTCTATCCAGAAAGTTATAGCAGTAATCCATCAAGGCATCTAGTCCATACAACCTAGAAAATGTATAAAAATAAAATAATCTTTATAATTTGGCAATCTAAACTTATCAACAATGAATAACACGTTTCTATTGTCAATTGAGTATATAGTGTACCGTAAAACATAGATACTTTGATTTGCTTTTCTTATTGTTTCTTGTGCATTATTAGGGCCTTACCTATGAAATTGCCATTTCTTCACAGTGGCCACTTTGAACTTAGTTATCTTACGTTTGCCTTTGAATTCCACATTCAAATTAATTTCAATATAAAGCTATGACATTCGTTTTCAAAATCAGTTATTCATTTTATATATATTCCGTCAAAAGACTTTTTGCTTAGATATCGTTGTGTTTGTGACCATGGTAAAGTTAAATAATCGCGTTATTTTCAAATGAGTTCCGTCGTGGCAGCAACACAGCACAGACGGCACGCAATATCAACGATATATACGAACCAAATACCGCCGATAAACGCAGTGGGTTTTTGAATTAATTGTTTCCTAATCAATTGCACATGGATAAATGTTCCGCCAAAATGACTATCAACTCTTATTATTTGATTGAATTATTTATCTATAGGTTTACCTAGCTGCATCCAGCACCGCACAGACATTCCTTAGCGCAAGCACCTGGCGCAGGTAGTCAGATATAGCGGTCTCCAACTCCTGAAAGTTGAACTGGTGCGCAAGTCCCAGCATGTCCAACACTGTGTCCTCTCGCAGTAAGGACAGACCCATGTGACCTGCACCCATAGAGTACATACACAATAGAGACGAAATGCTACTCATTTTGTTTGAAAATATTGCCGTCAAATCACCGCGGTGACAACTGCGCTCTGATTGGTCGACCCAAGGTCAAACATAAACTCTAGTGTTGGGCACGCAAATATCGATATCGAAAGAAATTGTTTAGTGGGACGGCATGGTAAATAACACTCTCTTGTTTTTTTATAGAGATACAATGTATACGTAAATATTTAAAATTAAATTAATAAAATAATTAAAATAGCATTATTCCAACTATTAAATACTACCCAACAAGAGTGAACAAAATTGATAGTTTACGGAATACAGAGCACATGGAAAATTTAGATGATAGAAAAACTTCCTAAATAGTTGTATTTAATTAAATAACGTTGTGAAGATAAAACAACATTTTAATAGGTACTTATCATTTAATAAAACAATTTAGGGCCGGTTCCTTAGGAAATCTAAGAAAACAATACGAAATAAGTATTATTGTTGGTATATAAAAAAAAAATTAACTGATGGTACAAAACACTAATTGCTACGGCTTGCACTTGACTTTTTAATCCGGTACTTAAAATAGGCCAACAGCATAGTTACACCTAATTCGAACTGGCCTTAGATAAGATGCAGTGTCCAAAGAAGAGTATTCCTAAATTTAAACATAAACATAATTTTTGCAGTACTTTCCTATTACTTTTTTATTCTAGAAAGTAAACGATGACCTCAAACGTTCAGGTGTCGATATTGTCAAATAACGTCACCTACTTATTTCTAAAATCATATCTACACTACTGCCTAATAGACCGTATTTTTCGATCAAGATCTGATATACTTAAAAAAATCGATAAACATAATATGTCCAGCACTACGACGTTAGATCGACAATGGACATTAAAAATAAGTGCAAAGTTATTTTTTTAAATAAAATGTAATAATATACCTACTTTACTCGTAAATATCGAAACATAATTTCATTTTCTTAGTCCAACACTAGTAACAAGTTCGTAGAAATAGAAAGAGATGATGCAACGAGCTTGTAACTAGGTAAAAACAAGACGCATAGATACTTGTCAATTGTTTCATTTTGACGTGACCAGTTTAGCTTGAGCCGTGATAAAATGGATGTGAATTGAAAAATTCTATATTTATTGTTACTTACCGATGAAATGTGATGCCGTCTGTTTTAGAGTTCGATGTTTTACTATTTTTACCACACCAACGAATCGAACAGGAAGACATTTTAACAGCAAATCTCGTGTTTTATAATTATACGGAGACGTACACAGAGGTCACTTTTTGGTGCTGTACTATTTTGGTGCATGTGAGAGTTGATATTTATTATAGGCAAATCACTGATCAGTTACGGAATTGGATGGCCAGTATTACCGCTCTATTGGGTATAATACTCTATGCCTGCACCATACAGCCACTTACAAGATTTGATAAGCTGGTGAACTAGTAAGTGGACTTAAAATTTTACTATTAACTGGTAGTCCACTTGATGGTATAACGGATACTGTCACCCGTGGATAATACATGGCATTATCAGTCAAAAATGGCGAATGTTAACATTACATTTTTGCAAGGTCGGCGATGCACCCGCATACCCCCTGGTGTTGCAGGTGTCCATGGGCGGCGGTAACACTTACCATCACGCGGGACCGCTAGATCGTCCGCCCACTTCACTATAAAAAAAAGTGTGTTGTGAAAAATGAGCCCCGAACCTAGGTCAAGTCAAGGGCCTTGAGTCGAAGTTAACGAGCTTTAAAGGCTCGAATGTTCAAGGCTCACGGCTTAAAGGCTCACTAGCTTTAAAAATGAAGCTGGAGCCTCGACCATAAATTATTATATATATTTTTACATTTATCAATTGCCTCTTGAGTATGGCATATTGAAATATGTACTATTTCAATTTTCTATCTAGATATTCGCCTAAATTAGAAGCGGATTAGGATAAGAATTGGAGATGGGGACTAGGAAGTAAGAGTATGTAAAAAAAAACATGATGAGAAGTTTTCTTTATCCCATTACACTTTTAATTCTTTGTTGAGGGATGGGAAAGTGAAATAACACAAATAGCAATTAAATAGATGTGTAACAACTTGAAACTTTTCATAATATTGGTGTAATAATAACTCACAAAGATACCTTACCAGAATATACATAGCGTAGGAGGGCTTTGAAAGCTTGCAGAGGTGCTTGCAATTCCACTTCAGCCTGAAACAATTTCAAACCTTATACTCTCACAACTTAGAACATCCGAGCACTTCCAAACTAGATTAGGAGGGCACATAAAACAACTTATTCGGTATTCTGCCAGTTTTGCACTTCTTAGCCAAAAAACCAAATAGATGGTACTTAACATTAAGAGGCCTGCACATTAAAAAACGTTGTAGTTAAAAAAACAAGTCAACAACACAGCTCACAAAATTAGCAGACTGAATTGGCAATCTTATCTGTCATAACACCAACAACTGATGGGATATATAAGTCCTATAATGGAGACCACGTGCTGGGAAGCTCAGTATAGGAGTATGGGACGCCCTCTGGCCAGATGGACCGACCACATCAAGGAGTTCGCCGATATTGGGTGGATGAGAAGAGTGGAAGACCATGTGTAGTAATGACCCTTAAAAGAAGCCTATATCCTATATTATTATTTGTGCACATGTAATAACCAATTGTATGTAATAGAGTATTTATTATTATTATATCCAGCAGTGGAGAGACATAGTCTGATGGTATAAAAAATAATAGTGGTTAAAAAATCAATCAAAATGGTGACCATTTTCAAGGAGTAATTTAATGTTTAGACCATGATGCGTCCCTGGCATGATGCAGGCACCTGCCTGCCCGCTTCACATGATTTTTTCACTGCCAAATATTATTCGGTATTATTGGCAAATTATTATTATTAGTCTTCAGTTTTCTTTGAGTATGTTTTGAGCATAGACAATTGTTCGACTCTTCAACCCTCTCGAGTACTATGGGTGAAACATATTAGCTTTGTTCGCGGTAAGGATTCAGAACTAATTCGGAACTAGTACTGAACTAATTTGGAATCGTAGTAGAGCGCATGCGCGGTTATAAACCGATTCGTGATTTTTATTTCCGCGAACGATTTCGGAACCAAACTGCGTACGATCTACTGTCATCGGCAGTGTTACCAACTCTCAAAAATATTTATCCCTAAAGCTTAAGTCAAAAACCCCCAAAATCGCCCCAGTTACTTAGAAATCCCCCTAAAAAAATATATAATAAAAGAAAAAATATAAATTACAAAAATGCAATGAAATTTCTTTACCTTTTAAATCTGGATCTGTTTCCCAAATCTACGTGTACTTCTGACTGTACATTTCTTTATTTTTAGTTTCTTTAGGCATCATTAACAAATTGCTTGTCGGCACAGCAGTACAACAACAAAATCGAATTAAACAAGTAAGCAATAATCAACGTACATATGTATTTCCAGTAAGCATAGGCACAATAACCACCAGTCACCACAGAGTAGTTGTAATATATTTGTACTAGATGTCGTTAAGTCGCTAGGTCAACAAATAAATATGATTAGCTATTATAGTTTGGATTGTCCCAGGGCCTATACTTTCACATAATATATGAAAAATATATATTCAAAAAAATATATGAAGAGTTAAAAAATCCCTAAACATACCCCTAAAAATATAAAACCCCTAAAAAAAACCCATCCCACTTATTTACCCCCTAAATTTGGGGGGAAAACCCCTAAGTTGGCAAGTATTTAAGTGGACCCACCAAAACACATTACTCTTATTAGAGTATTATATAAACTTATTTATATAAACAACAAACAAAACTAACCATATTTTATTTAACCCTTAATAAATTAATAAAATTTATATTTTATTTAACTATTTAACCAGTTTATTAGTTTCTAACCAACTGAATATAGCAGCATGTATGTCAAATGTCGTAAGGTAAAAACTGCGCATGTCTGGAACTACGATTCTTGCCAAAGTTATAGAACTGATAGAACTAATTCTGAACCGATCCTGAACCGAGTTCGACGGTTCCGCGAACACAGAACTGTAACTAGAAATTCTGAATTGTGTGCTCCGCGAACGGCATTATTTGAACTGCGCATGCGTATAGTTCCGAATCAGTTCTGAATCCTTACCGCGAACGAAGCTATTGTAATATATCAATGGTTAATATTATTGTGGTAATAATCTCAAACCACTTTAGGTTTTGAGCAGAGTAAACTTTTAGTGCACCAGCTTAATGAACTGGTTAATCTCGAGGAGACCTGACCCACTAACACTTTTCATACACTATTCAGAGGTGGTGTAGTTCCTCTGAACTTGTGGTGGAGTGGTATCAGTTTGTAATTCATTAGTCGCCTTTTACAACACCTATGGGAAGACATGTGGTGGTGCTATTCTATGGCCGGGTGACTCCAGCGGGCCGGATGACACACCATCTCTGTAAGAGTGGACATGCCAATCCACTTGGCCATCATAGCCTTTTATCCCTCATGCACAAGACAATAATAAGGAGACATAAGATCCTCCTTATCCATGTTTAGCAGTAGATGCTAAAAGGGTTGGTTACAGTAACATTACTGATTGCAAGTTTTATTAAAAACGAATACTTGTACAATACCTGGTTAGCCTCCCTCATCCCGCCATAGAGCAGAGCTCTGAAATAGTCACTGCTGGCCGCCAGGATGACTTTATGGGCAGGGATCCGCTGCCCTTCCACTATCAGGGTTACATCGGAGTACTCTGAAGAGAGGCACAGGGACCCTATATGTTCTGACAGGTGACCTGAGAAATGTAATGTAGTTTGTTGCAAATTATACTTGACGACTAGGTCAATACCTACAGAAAAATAAAAATTTTAATAGGAACAAAAAATATCCAACACATTTTTTCTCATAAAAGATTGAAACATTTACCAACCTATTACTAGGTATATAAACTTTTAACAAAAATAGGTTTCTCAAATAAATTGCATAATTTTCTCATTTTATGAAACATGTTGAATCATGCCCTTATAACATGGATCAAAAGAAATTTAGGAAAACAGCTGTCTTACTTATGTGTTCAATATCCCCAACTCTTGAAGTAGACGGGTTGTTCACGGACATGTACTGGTGCTGGCTACTCATCTTCCAACCCGTTCATCCAATCAGGGACATCTAGAAACATATTATCAATTATAAATCACCAATAAAAGTTGAGTAGGCATAGTCAAGGAGAACATCCATAGCATGTAGGCATACATGCATGTCGTCACGCAAGCTTGTAGGGTTGAAGTCAAAAATGAAAAAATTTGCCTCTATAAATTTAAGTAGAGTAATACCCCGAAATTACGCGATAGGTGTGGTGTGGGGCCGTAAGTTGAGGTACATTTCTGCATAGAAGTGCATAGAAATTTGGTACCAAGAGATAACAAAAACTAGTGCATATAGAAAAATGTGTATTAAACATTATTGTTTGTTTTACACATTACAAATAATATGAAAACACAGATGAGTAGTTTTACAGGGCAATTTTTCACTTTTACTTGATTATCACACCATAATTTCAGCATTGTTTACATCTCAACAATAATACCATAATGTTTCCAAATTATGCTTGAGTTCAAGGATTGATCATTTTTCACAGCTCTGAGAATTGTTTTCTTTATTTTTAATAATTGTTCTTACTGTCGATTCTGGTAGCTCAAACATTTTTGTTAATTCACAAATATTTTTTTCTTCAAAACTCTTGATATTGTTAAGTTTACATTTCAGAGATAACGTTTTACTTTTCTTATTTGATTCCGAAGAATCTGTTTTACTTCAACTTTGAAAGAGTCGTAATCATAAAAAGAAAACATGCTAACACGTCCTGTGTGTGAATGAGGCGGGGAATCGGGTCACGTGAGGGCAGTATAATGAAGCAGGAGGGGAAGATAAGAAACTACATAACTCCGAATTCACGCAAGTCAGGGTAGCGTAAGTCGAGGTATAAGTGTATTGAGGCAATTTTAACAATCTTTTTTAAATAAGCACTTATATAGATAATTGAGATAAAATAAAAAGCAGTATGTTTTCTAATAAAACAATAAGATTAGAAACTTGCTATAATGAAAAATAATGGCCTAGTTGTATTCTCTTCTTTATAACATTGTTTCTTATTTTTGTCATATTGTAACCAATAATAGCTATAATAAAATCGTAACAGAGATGTCTGTACATGAAATATTTTTTAAAAAGGTGTTTGGAATACCAATGATACAGAAAATTTAAATATAAGTAAGTACATATAATCCATCACATATTAGATTACAATGTTTACAAAAGTTAAACACATTTATAAGCAGGTAATATTAATGAATTAAGATAATATTAATCGCTCCCTAAGGGTCTAGAAATCTCCTACGGTTTTTATACATATTTTCTTTTGTTAACTATTTTTATCGTTTGTGTGTAGAATAAAGTATATGAATTAGCGATGGGTAACCGGAGTTAATGAATTAAAAGAGTTGAAACTGAGCGGGCGGAGTAGAAACCCTTAGTTACTCCACTAAACTGTTACTAACTCCGAGGAGTTAACTAACTCGGAGGATAACTCCTAACTCTAATAAATAGTTAGATAACTCTAACTCCGAGGACTTACTTATTCTTTTGACGTTTCGTTTTTGGTTGGATTGCTGTTCCCTTGCTGTGTGACCGCGTATCGACACTTGTCCTGAGCCCATGCAAAAGCGAGATGCAACAATAGCATGAGCTGTGTGTGAAAGCAAGAGAGTAGTTCTTTCAAATATGTACACGCGCGACGCTCTTGCAAGAGCCCCCCTTCGTTTTATGAGCAGTGAAAAACGTTTCTTATGAATTAGAAAATAAGATTAAAATTTGCTCCATCCGAGTTAACGATCAAGTTACGTTGTACGCTTTTTTCAAATACTTAACATAGATAGTTTATGTTTACATTTCTTTAGCACATTCCACTTCACTCCACTACTAATCATACTTTAAGCGAAATCCCTGTTATACATACATATTTGGGACTTATATAGAGAATTGATAACATTATCAATTATGCATTTTTTATTTTGTGTCTCGACTGTTTCACCTGATTAGCGATCATCTCGTCTAAATTCATTTGAGGACTAAACTAATTTTCTGGTGCGTTTGTTGTTTTCTCTGAAGAAGTAAAGCAAATATAATGGTGTAAATATAAAATAAGTGTTAAAGTGTTTTAGGGAATAGATTAATTTTAAATATGTATTGTAATTAGTTTGTATACTTAGTTACTTTTTTATTATATAGTTCAGTTTTTTTTTATAATATTGAGTCAATGAGTGACAAATTGCAACACAGGAAGAAGCAAAGTCCCATATGGGACCATTTTAATCAAATAGAAAATAATAAGGCGAAATGTATTTATTGTTCGCAAACACTGAACATGGCACGGAGGTTAACTAGTAATTTATCGAGGCATATAAACCGCAAACATCCCACTATTCCCATATTAGTTGAGAGGCAACAAAAATGTTGTTCCAGTTGTTTCTGTTGAGATCTGCGAAAAAGTACACTGCTACTACATTTTCTACTAAAGTATGACTTATTGCAAAAAGTTAGGACTTAATTTTAAACAAACTATTGTTTGTCTAGTGCACTTTGACCTTGAACTTCGACTGTTGGAGTAGCACTGTGTGTGACCCGCGGGTCCTGCGACACACTTATTATTTTCAGAGTATGTACTTAGTAGTATCAATTCATCCCTAGCCATAATTCAGTATACGAGCCTAGTATGAATAGGCATGCCTCAGATTTTTTTTTATTCTATACAACTTTTATATTTTCATTTCACATTCATAAGATTCACGAGATTGTTTGTATGCTATGTAATTAAAATATGTACCTAAACAACAAACCAAGAAAAAAATTGATGATATCAAATAAACATAAATACCAATACAGTACGCACACTAATATATTTTACCTTTACTTTTTGTATCCTTTGTCTGTCAAGAAATGAATAAAAATCTACCTAATATTTTTATCAGGAACGGAATGTCCATGTAATGTTTGTATTACATATCGAGTCGAATACTCCCTACCTAATCCACATAGAATACGCAAAGGGAATGAAAAGCTCTCGGACTCTTATAAAATATAAGTAGGTGAATCAAAAGAGTTAAGGAGTAACTAAAAGGAGTTGGATCCGCAAGCGGAGTAGGATTAAGTGAGTTAAACTACTCCTAGAAGTCTTGATTACCCACCACTAATATGAATAAATAAAATATTACCCGTAATATGCCAATAGTTAATAAGGTAATTCTTTGGACACGCAAGACAAAACAACAAAAATAAAAAACATTGGATATTGTTGGAAATTATTTGACCATTATTTATGTTGACGAGTTTTAAAGATACAGAACGTTATAATAAATGAAGCTCAAATTGCATTTCTTGCAATAACATAATAAATGGCGTGATATTACATTACAAAACAAAAGATAAATGCAACACAAATCATACTTACAAAATAACTTCTTGGAAACCAGTATCTAATAGAAACACAAATTATAAAGAGTGTTGAAACGATACTCAGTACCCTCAAATAATGATCGTCTTTTACAGTAAACACATTTATAGACTTAACTATCTACTATAGAAAAATGCAAATAAAACAATATTTTGCTTCCTTTTGCTACGTATTTAAACCGCAGGCGACACTTTGACATTCGTTGAAAAACAAAATGGTCTTTCCCGCACTGATTATGAACTTATCGGAGAAAACCGGTAAACATAAAAACCGGAGAATAACGCTGGTTATTTATCATTTTATCAAAAAAATGTTATAGTATACAAAAAGTTACATTATTATTTTTTACTGTAGCTGCTACTTTAAACGATTTTGGCGACCTTTTTTGGTCATGCCATATATTACCTATGTCTTTAGTTAGTTGTATATATAGCTGATTACACTGCTTTTGGCTATGAAATACCCTCTAAAATAGTAAATAAATATGTGCTGATTCACAGATAGTTGAAATCCCCGGTGAAAATAGATTCGGTAAACTTATCTTTCGGTAAAATCTTCATCTCCTAAACTTGTATCTGATAGTGATGGTAGACAGAGAAACATATAGACATAGAGATATCTTCTCTTATTGTCTAACAAAAAATTGAAAAATTGAATTTTATTGACGTAAAAAAAACAAGATAAGACTATTAATTACTAGAGCAAGCTTGAGGAAGCTCCTTTGAGGAAGGAAGGAAGGCTTCTAGCTCCACCCACATAGACTTTATCCCAAACGACCTGACCAGTGCGGATGAAACAAACGCGGCGGTCCCTGGGCTCGGTAGCCACCTTAGGAATACAATCCAAATTTCTGTGCCTGAGGACATAGGGGAACTGATAAGAGCCAAGAACGCAGCTATCCGTGTATACGACTCCTTCCCTTGTGAAGAGAATAGGCACAGGACGCGAGTTTTACAGAGGGACATAAATAATCGCATCGCTTAATTCAAAAACAAGAGCTGGGATGATCTATTGTCAGAGATTTCGTCAGCACACACAGTCTATTGACGGTTGGCGAGATCTATGAAAACATATAATACTGCCTACATGCTCCTACATAATAGACCGAACGGCCCTCCCGCATTTGACTGACGATGAAGAGAAGGCATGAGCGAATGAGTGAATGTAAATGAACATAAATGATTCAAAGAGAAATTCCCACGTTATCTACACACCGCAACATTAGTACTTTCTGACTTTTCAGTAATTCCCCAAACGATCGGTATTGCTAATTTTGCTGAAGGAATTGTAAACTACTAACTCAGGAAAATTCTCAGGAAGATCTTAGTTCATGTAAAAAATTTGCAGCTGGTGATTATATTTACGAAAAATGTACGTGTATACGATTATATGTACGTGCGAATGGTGAAAATCTGTATAAAATTAAATCATAATAAAACAGAATTGTTTTTATCACGTCATTATCCAGTCCTGTCGAAGTATGAATGGTTCAATAAGTGATAGTAGGTTTACTGAGAATAGAGTCGGACTCCATGGAAGAACACAAAAAATGCAGTCTCACGCTTTTATTTTATTACCACAAAAATTATGCCTTTAAAGTTTAACACAGGACTTTAAAGTTTAAACTGTCAATAATAAACCACAAATTTTCTACACAATTTTTACAATGAACTCCAACTTTCACGTAACTGGCTTCTATTGTCAGCTACAATAATTTCGCCACAACCACGTGGTTAATAGAACACGGCGGGATAGCTAATTTCAGTTTATAATTTTGTAAAATCAAACGAAAATTCAACTTTACTTTATGGGTTCCCGCCAAAAAGTCTAATTATGTTGTTTTTTAATAATTTGTTTGGATACTGGCATAGTTATTAGTCCACACACAGCAAAATATATTATAGCTTATTTGTGTTTTGTAACATGAGCTACAGATTTTTAATTAGTTGCTGTGTGGACCAATGGCTATGCGAGTGGCCAAATAGATTATAAGAAATTTAAATAATTTGGAGATTTTTTATTATTTTGAAAGGATAGGTAATTTTTAATCACGTATTCGAGACAAGTATAAAAATGATTTTTCATTTTTTACCATATAAACAAAGTTACATATTGCCTAGTAACAAATTTTAAATTAGCATTTCTACATAACATCTGACAGTTGGAAAATTCATATTCCCTTTTCTTGAGGATTCTATTATTGTAAATTTCTGATAGAAATTAATTTTCTTTACAATATATTTTTGATTAATATTGAAAATTAAAGTATTTATTTACTGTAATAATTAGAAACCATTAAGTTTATTTTTCTAGTGTCACTATTATCAATATGTATATTTCTAAATTTAACCGTAGCTACCAGCATTGGAAGTTTAGATATGCATTTTTAATGTTATTATTCTACTATGTTATTGTTTTATTACAATTTATACAAAATCCATTTATATAACGCCATAATTATGCATTTTAAAGTAATAATTAGGAGTTTATGTACTAATAAATCGAACAATTTGTTGACTTTTTTTTAGCTGAATAATCGGGCGCCAAAGCTTCGTCATGAAAATTCTTTTTTCTGATTGGTTGAAAATTTCGTCGGTACCAACGTTGCAAAACTGACTTTTTGGCTATGTTGTCAGAATTATTACTAGTTGTGTGCCAGGCAAGTAAATATGTTCCTCTTCTTGATTAGAATTTATTTTTTCCTAAATGGTTCTTAGCACGATAATGGTGTTGTAACAGTTAGAATAATACATAATAAATTATACTTCATATTAAAGCGTTTAAAGGTATGCGACAAATCATCATTTTAGTGTTTCACGAACTTTTCTACAGAAGGTTGTGGTTCTGTAAAAGTAGCTGCACAATTGATAGAGTGCGATACTCTAAAAAGAAAAATGTAACGAACTGTAATATTATTTATTGACAAAAATCATGAAAATTTAAATCTAATTAATAAGTTAGTGTGTAATACACAATAAAGGTCTTATAAGCACGTGTAAATAATGTATAAGTGTTACGTCCAGGATAATTTTTCACTTCACAATATTTTATTTTTATATACTTTACAGGTCATCAATAATGAATTGTGAAACATAAACAAGTGTCTGTAATGAGTTCGCTAACGTTTTCGGCACCGTGAAATGGAGAGACAGCATTGTAATTCACTTCAAAACTTTGATGATACAAAAACTGATATTTTGAAAAAAAGATTATTAAAATCCTCTAACGCGTTCGTTAGCACAAATCTTTCGCAGAATAATTCGCAGCATAATGTTATGTTGAATACTTTACGCGTGAGTTTAAAAACGAGAATGTTAGTGAAGTATTAATAATTGCAGTATCACTTGACCCTTCTGACATTGTTTACGACGTTTCAGGCGCCAATATCGAGCAGTATGATCGTGTCCTCGGTGCAGGCGCCCCAGAGCTCCATGCCTATCACACATAATTTAGTTACTCACTCAATTGCTCCTGTTAAAATCCACCCTAATAATACACCATATCCCTTACAGTTGTCCACTGTACATGTGCCAGTTCAAATACCAGGGTCCACTTCAAACATTAATGTTCCCATGCAGTTATCAGGCCCTACTAGTAATGTGCCTTTGCAAATAACTCCTGTAAGCCTTCCACTTCAAGTGTCCACTACTACTAGTGTACCAGTTCAGCTGTCAGCCGGTGAGACAATAAATGTTCCACTGCAAATTCCTGGTGCCAGTCAGAACATACAACTGACGGGGCCAACCCTGCCATCTATGCCTATATTACAAAGCACTAATCAGCCCCTCCACAGTTCTATAATTCACGTCCACATGGGCTCAAATCCGAGGCCTACTAACATGGATGGGAGTGCAGATTTAACTATGACCAATTCATCACAGCTGCAGTTACATGACTCTTGTGGAGTTCAAGTTAAAATGAACAATTCAACTTCTGTGTCCCAAGTTCAAGTTGGGTCTAACTCTTCCATTGTACAAATCCCAAATTCTACAAATAATCCCATACAACTAACTTTGCCAAATTCTGGGACATCTGCGGTGCAATTGCGAGGTGCTACCAGGACTGTACCTCATGTAGTGTACATTCAGACTCCAACTGGATTAAAGCCAGTAACAAGTACAGAGGTGATTAGCCAGGCCAGTACAAGTGGGAATCCACCTCAAATCATAGTCAGAAGACCAGTAAGTATAACTTACTATTTTATTCACGAAATCTTTAGTGACAAATTTTCTAATGATGTAAAAATTAAGTATAATTGCAACATATTTAGGTAAATGTGAGCAATCATTTCAATGCAAATAGTTTGAAAATACTACACGCTATCTTAAAACTTCTGTTTTCTATTTTTTTTTTTCAAATACATCTATATATACAATAAAATTGTTACAGTGTTGTGTCTGCACATAAATATTTTGAAATGTGTCTATTTATAATATGTCTGAAATATGTTTTGAAAAAGTTCTTGCCTTTTTTAGAATTCTTGTATGTCTGTCTGAACACTACTTCAAAATCACGCAAAAAATACTGGATGGATTTTAATAAAACTTGGCATAGTTGTAGCTCATGTGGTGGATTAACATTAAGCATACTTTTTTTCCAGATTTATAGACTTCCTGTGGAAATTATTTCAAAGTTCACACAATCAAAGTTGCAGAGCACTGCAGGTCAATTATTAAATACAGTGGACTGTGATTTGATGTTTTATTAACATATTTTTGACTATGTTGATGTGCAGATATTAATGCATATACAACTATTAATAATAATACAGTGAACTGTGATTTCATGTCTTGTTAACATATTTTAACTATGTCAGAATGCAGATATCAAAGTGGACTCTTCACACATTTTTGACTTCAATCACATTATTAGACTTGATGAGTTCAGATAACATACAGATGACTGTTTTCTTTGAAATTAAATGTGATGTAAATGTAAATATTTATAATTTCAGGTAACCAGCAATTCTAATATACATCTAATATCAAATGTTAGTAATAAACCTAACATCGCACCAAAACTGCCGGGACAAAATAGGTCTTCCATACTTGCTCCACCAAACTCTTCACAGCCAATAGTTATCCAGAAACCAAAGCCTAGTGACAAAATGATGGTACCTGTCAGTATTGCACCAGGACCTCAAGGCAAGCAGGCTATCGCTTATTTAGGCTCTGTCAAAAAGCCTAATAACAAAACTATATCTGAAAATCAGTCAATCCTCATATCAAATAACCAACCTAATGTAAATTCAAATAATCAAAAGCTATTCTTGACACCAATGCCAAAAATGCAAAACACGAAATTTATATTGCCTGTCACTTTACCTGCCACTATGGCTTCAAAGGGTCCTATAATTAACCTACAGATAGCCAATGGCCAAATACAGAATGACCCTCAAGGAAATATTACAGTCATGAGAGACACAGGCTCTATGGACGCAACAGAGATACCACCATTGCAACCATTAGCAAAAATGGTTAGTGTCAATGGAAAAGATACAAGTCCTAAGGCTGAGAAAGCATATGCATTTTCATCAAGGGCTGAGCCTACTGGGGAGCAGGGGGAGTATACACTATCAATACCAGAGACAAATGCTTCTATGAATGACGACATTTATACAGTGTCAATAGCTGGTGAGGAAGGTCAAACTCAAGAAAAATCCTTTACTTTAGCTATACCTGAAAAGGGCAAGAGTTTGCTGAATAGAAATATGTATGACCGTAGTGAAATAGGGCCAGTCACTATCCCAGCACCTGCAATATTAAGACGTTCAAATTCAGACAACAGTGACAGAAAAACTGCCCATGCAAATTTAAAGAGACGAATCTCCTTATGCAATGACAGTTATTCAAACAAAAGCATACGACTATCTCTACCCCAGCCCCGAGCTGTAGATAAGGCAGATGATCTACATGAATCTGATAACAATGATGATCATCGCGTGCCTTCTCTGTTTTGCAATGAGAAACTAGATAAAGATCTAGAAGCGAAAGTTACAATGAGTGAATCTGATCAGGAAGACTATAAAGAATATAGAAATGCATCTAATTCAAACCAAAGTAATCATGAAATGTATTACCAAAAGCCTGATGAATTTGCAAACAGGAATGATCCTAATAGACTTAAAAGGGAAAGTATAGATGGTGCTACAGAGCAGGACCCTCCGGGATTGATATGGGATAATGGTGTTGCTCATTTGCATGGTAGTGCTTTACAATTTCAAACTAATGAATTTGGTCTTATTGATATTATTGAGGGAGAAAATGAGGAGCCTATATTGAACCCTAGTGCAAAGTACCACACGCCATTGAAACAGCGCATTGAACGAACGAACAGAGACAAAAAGCCTACTTCCCCAGAAGATTTATACCGTTGTGATGGTTGCGGATGTCACGGTATGGCCGCTGAATTTATTACTCCCAACTTCTGCAGTTTGACCTGCCAGAGTGATGTACAAAAAATATCACAAAAGAGGAAAGATAAACAAGAGAAAGCCGAGTTAGCTAAGAAGAGAAATAAGGTGAAAAAATTGCTAATGAGAAAGCATTTGTCTGAATCAGACATTATGCCAGAGGGTAAAGAGGACAAAGTGACACTCAAACACTATGACTCAACACCTGATACTCAAATCAATCTTTTGAAAATGAATGAAGATTTGATTGAGAATGAGAAATATCCTTGGATGTGTGGGAAGAATGGGTTTTCATGGATGCGTTACTTGGATATTTGTAAATCCAAAGCAGCACCAGTGAAGCTATTTAGGGATCCATTTCCATACAATCGAAATGGTTTTAAATTGGGGATGCGCATGGAGGCAATTGACCCACAGCACCCGTCTCTGTTTTGCGTAGTATCAGTGGCGGAAGTGCAGGGGTACCGGCTGCGGCTTCACTTCGATGAGTACCCTGATATATATGATTACTGGGTCAATGCAGATTGCATAGACCTGTTTCCACCAGGCTGGTGTGAGAAGAATGGACGGACTCTAAAGCCACCTGCTAATTATAACGCGACGGAGTTCTCATGGCCGCTGTACTTGAAAAAAATGCGCGCAATCGCTGCGCCCAGACATCTGTTCCCTCATATCACCTCCTCGGTAAATACACTTTTCTTAATATCTTATCTAACTTACCAATTACTATTATAACCGATGATTTCATAATTTTCACATTTAAGATCAAAATTTATTCCATTAGACAAAAATAATGGGCATTAAGTCTTGTGCAACACAATTCTGTGTAATAGTTTAAATATATATATATACATACAGGTTCTAAAGCTTTATGAAGCTTATACAACAACATATCACTTTTCCACAATATGTGTTGAATTTTTTTCTAGGACTTTTTGCTTTATAGACTCAAACTATTTTTGTTATGAATTTACTTTCAGTTTTTATAAAATGCACCCTCTGCTTTTGCCAGTCTATCCCATATTATACGTTATTATTTTATTCATTATATCATATTATTAATTTGGATTCAGCTGATTATCCCTAGTCCAGATGTAGTGCAATTTCCCCGAAATTAGAAATATCTACAATACATAAAGTTATTTATGTTTCATCACCCCCCAACGTGCTTCTCTGTTCAATCCAAAGGTTGACTGGTAGAGAATGTCTCCAGGCATTAAGCTCACCTTTTGCATGATTCAGTGCAATACAATATTTTAAATAAAATAAAGCCAATCCAACATTCACATGAGTACAAACTGTTTTGTGTGATTTATAGTTCACTTTCGTTGTTCTAAGTGCTCAATCGAATAAATAGGTTCTAACGATATATTTACTGATGCTACCCAACCACTTATTGAATAAGTTAATAATGAACTGCAAAGGAGTTTGTATTTGTGTGAATGTTTCAATCAACCGATATTTTAGATTTCTTTATAAACTCCTTTATATTTTTATTTATAACTCCTTATATTTTGCTTTATATTTATCCGCCCTTAATTTACACATGGACTTTATTAAACTCTCTTATTAAAATTGATTGTTTTTAATCATATCAATTCTATTTCAGATAAAGCCCAACGGATTCCGCATAGGTATGAAACTTGAGGCAGAAGACCGTAAAAACGAGTTGGTGTGCGTAGCGACTATAGCAGATATGCTCGACAACCGCATTCTTATCAACTTCGACTCGTGGGACGAGATGTATGACTACTGGGTCGATCCCACCTCGCCATACATACACTCAGTCGGCTGGGCAGAGAAACACGACGTGCCACTCACGCCGCCCAACTGTGAGTACAATAACAACAAAAAACTATTCATCTATTTGTGACCACTTTAGCGGGAACTCAAGAAGTGAAGTCGACTTATTGTATGATTATTATAAAAATTCTGTATGGTGGTTTAATAGTGATGGTTTATTAAACTTAGGTTTTTTTTGTGCGTTATGTTTGCGATAATCAAATAAAAGCGTAACACCGCATTTTTCTTGTTCTTCCAAGGAGGACTCCTTGGAAGAACACGAAAAATGCGGTGTTATCTCTGTCATCTCGTCATTTCATCCTCAGTCTCAGGTTGTCATCTCTATCCTCAGTAAACCTACTATCACTATACTGAGTGACACCTACCTATTTAGAGTTACCATTTCAAAAAAACAGATGCCTATCAAGGATGTCCATATGCCCGATTTTTTTTTTTTTTTAGAAAATGTCTTGTCTATAGTAAAAAAAAGTACATATTTTATAAATTATTTTATTTTAATGAATATCAACATTAATCAAATTACTAACAATAGGGTACTAAATAGTTACATACACACCCTACGGTATTTATTGTACAAAGTAAATTAATTATGTGTTTTTCTCAAAATGTTCCATCCAGATATTGCCCATAACTGGTGCAATGGGACTACACATAGCGACATGATAGTATTGACCTTGGTATAGGTACTAATTGCCTTCCAGACAGTGTTCAAGCAGACTAATGTAATCTGTTACTAGAGACCAGCTTATCCTTTATGATGTCTAGACATTCTTTAAGAGGAACATTAGTGAAAAGTGACTCTACATCAAACTCACCATGAATTCATCCGGTTCACCTCCCCAAGATAAGACTATTGTTGAATGGAGCAAACTTGAGGAAGCCCTTAAAGCTTGTAACTCACGGAGAGGTGGGGCATCGAGCATCTATCCCCCCCCCCCCCCCCCTCCGACTCGCTTCTACTCATTCTCATCATTCGATACTACCTTACCAATCGCACCTTTCGCTACAGAGCTGAAAGCACTCTCGCCCAATCAGAACTGGAGTCCCCGTTCTAGCACCCACGCTCTATTCCCTGTACACCAATGACATCCCCACTCCCCTGGAATAGAGCTTGCCCTCTTTGCGGATGACACCGCCCTATACGCCTCAGATAGGAACCTACGACGTGTCTCTCTTCGCCTCCAACGCGCAGACACTGCCCTAGGCGAGTGGTTTGTGAGGTGGAAGATAGAGATCAATCCAGAGAAAAGTGCAGCGATGTGCTTCCCTTTTCCCAGAGGTGGCACTCGTAGCTCTAGCCTCGTCTCTCCCCATTCCCGATATCTCCTCAAGGATAGCAAGGACGTCCCGACCCCTTGCTATACCGTGAACACACACCGGCCTTCAGCCAACACTTTTACCAGGTATCGGCACGTGCCTGGACGCTTCTCACCGACTCACGATCCCGCGGTACCCCCCCCAAAGACACGCCCTAAGTCGAGGTTCGTTCCTTACGCCGGTCTACCGGTGGGGCAGCCCTTAGACTCGTTGCTGCACACACTTTTTGCTCCTGGCTTACTCAGCCAGGAGCAAAGCTCAGCCTTCTGTGCTCGCTCTAAATTATACATGTCCATTAGGTCCATTGGAAGTCCATTAGGGAGACAAGAATTTAGCCATTCCGAAAAAAAGTAATACACATATTTGTCGGGACTTCGGACCTCCCCAATTAGTCGAAAACATGTGTTATTTAACAATTAGTTCTGTTTCTTGCTGAATTCTTTTTATATTTGAGTTCTTGCTTGCACACTGGACATACTCGTACACTCACTGAATTACTCCTCTCTCACAGAAAACTGCCATAAAATGTACTGTTAGTGTTTCGAAAGAGAGTGAGTTATGCTACGACCCGTTTCTTACCCCATCCCATACTATGGGGTGATTAGTATAATGATATAAGTAAGGTCTCATTCCATTATTCTCCCTATTTTCTATCTTATTCCATCCTGTTATAATCTTTTCCTATGAATATTATACTATGAAACTGTTATAATCTTTTATATTAACTGTTATTAGCCTATGAAAGTCATGTATAACATCGTTAAATATTAATTATCCCCATTAGGCAAATGAGGATAAACTAACTATGTTTATCGGAGCATGTAGTAGGATTCCCTCATTTTTGTTAGAGGCAATGCAAATATAAGAACATATAATTGTTTATTTCACCAGTGTGTCTTGTTAACAAAACTGAGTCACCGTGAAAATTAAGCGCATTTTAAATTCGTTTTGGGACCGCCATTTTTATTAGAAACGGCCGCCTGGTGCCCAGTTTGGATATCTAGTAAATATTTTTATTCAACAATTTTTCCCCCAATTTCATGTGGTCATGGTTGAATCGAATAACGCACTGTGCAAATATGTTTTAGTATACTTTGTGATATTTGAGTACTGCGGTTTATAAGGTAAAAACAGCAGTATCAATACCTATTTCATAAATTAGCGATATTAATAAATAAGGCATTTATTTAAGTATGTAAGTATGCTTCTCAAGTAAGTTTAAGTATAAAATAATTTAATTCAATTATATGTTGACATTATGTAAAAAGTGCACCTTTCAGTTATATGCTGACATTTACCTTTATTTTTTGTGTATTTTCTCGTTACCACCCAAATATTGTCTGGCAGAGATCACTTTGGCAATAAAACTGCCTATTGTACTTTTCGTGTTACTTGTGATTCTGTAACATAAAGTACATGTACATGTAGATGTACAATAAAGAGTTTATCATTTTTTCACAACCATCAATCTGACTAAAATTGCTATTTTCAAGACTTATCTTTGCATAACTTTACACCCTTCACAGAGATAGCGAGAGATTCATAGAGTACACATAATTGAGCAATTTTTTTAAAGAAAAAAGAATTTCTCAAAAGAGAGAAATGTTTTATATTATAAAAAAGAAAGTAGACGAGTGGACTAAAAGAAACATGGAGAAGTTTGTATTTTTTTTATTTCTTGCCTAAAAAAGGTTTGAAAAACTACAAAAATGGTAAAAGAATTTAGGTATCTTTAAAAGTTACGAAGTTATATGGCCTTTCTCACCACCACATTGATATTTTTATCACAATTTTTTTTTTACAATGTAATACATAAATTATCTGCCAATTAAATTTAGCAGATACTGACTTTCTGACACTTCATAAACTATCAGGAGGTCATGAGAAAGGTCCATAGCCTTTCAAAAGTTAAATTTTGACTGAGCAGCGTGTGACGCCATGATACATTTACATACAAACGGTATATCGTAGAATAGTGTTCCTGAAACTACAACATTTGTCTTAACATTTTTGTTTTTGAAACGAGCGTATCCGCAGGCAAATGCTGACAGGTAATATAAAAGCGTGTTTCCTTGCAGACTATAAAGACCCTGATTCGTTTTCTTGGGAGAACTACTTGTCGGAGAGCGGCGCGTCGGCGGCGCCTCCTCGCGCATTCAAAGCACGCCCTCCCTACGGATTCAAACCCGGCATGAAACTGGAAGTCGTCGACAAGAGGGTATGTTCTATTTTTTTTAACTCAGTATTACACAATAAATGATGATAATGAATTGGAAACCCATTAATTGGCCCATTGATGTTTAGACTCATTTAAATCCGAATAATTTATCTGTCCACTATAATTGATAGAAGTCGTGGCGTGTATAAAGTACATACAAGTGTTCTTTGGTCGCTTTTCTGTTTTCTAACTTAACTCTCGATTTAACTTACAATATATCAGGTCGGAGAGAAAGTTTCTTTGTATTTTTTTTTAAGGTTTAATTCGATGTTCGTATAATAAATATGTGCCGTTTTAATCGATAACTTGTTGCCATATTGTAGATAGTATCATGATCCCATGATCCCTATGCTGTAGAAATTCTGGGATTTTTGGCCAAAAAATTGCCACAACTAATTTTGACAGTCCTCTCTTGATGTCAACCTTACGCTACTTAAAGAGTTCTGAAGTGACTGAAACAGGTGGAAATCTGAGGGGGCAAGGTCAGGGCTATACGGTGGATGCATTAACACTTCCCAGCCAAGCTCTCAATTTTTGCTGAGCGCCTAAAGCAGTCTGGCGTTATCACAGTTAAAGATACCTTATAACACCCTTTCTGTTTATCAACTCAGGTCGTTTTGTCAGTTGCTGGCAGTAGAGATCAGAATCAATAGTTTCCCCCGGCGGTGAAAGCTCATAATGAATGATACCTTTCCAATCCCAACTTACACAACCATCACCTTCTTTCGCGTTAAGCCGGGTTTTGCCACTGTTTGTAGAGCCTTTGACCACCATCTTTTTCGCACGTTTTTGTCGTAAGTGATCCACTTCTCGTCACCCGTGATCAATCGTTTCAAAAATGGTTAAATGGTTCGGTTCCGTTTCGTTTTAACAGATAATCCCAAATGGAAACACGGTTTATGAGGTTTCTTTCCGTAAGATCGTGTAGATAGAATAGATAGATAGATAGAATTTTTATGTAGCACCCAAATATCGAGCTATTTCTGGTACCCAGACTTTTTCAAATGATTTAAAACCATTTTGTGATTAATACCCAGCAAGTTCCTCAGCAATTTCATAACTACTGATGTGTCGATCTTGCTCCACTTTTTCACAGATGGCATCAACTTTATCTGTAACTCGGCGACTAGAGCGAGCTATATCTTTCACGTTAATATTTCCAGACTGAAAATGCTTGTACTAACTTTGTGCTACTCTTACCGATACCGCTTTAGATCCATAAACGCCACATATTTTTTTGAGGCTTGTGTAGCATTTTTGTCTTTTTTGTAATAAAATTTCAAAATGTAGCGAATTTCTTCGTTACTTTCACTCATTTTCACAGACTGGAAAACAATGGAAAAATGGCGGAAAATAGTTATTTCTTTAATATCTTCTTTTTTTTCAATGTCAACTTTTAATGCTATTATAACCAGCCAGGTACAAATAGTACAACCAAAGAGAAGTGATTACAACTTCGTAACTACGAGTATAAAATACGAAAAGATTTTCTCCCCAGCCTATTATTCTAATCTAATCCCGTAGGATGGGATAATACTCCCTTGCCTTCCTATGTCATTGCCCCCGTAAAATAAACGAAGCGTAATAGGATGCATCTAATTCCATGCCATCTAAAATTTCCAAACATTTCCAACTTACATTTCCACTTCCAAACATTTGTGGACATAACGTTCTCCATTTATAAACATTCGACTGATGTTGGAGGATTATCTGCTCGTCTGCCAACTTCCATACCATACCATGGGGTAGACGAGTCCTTGAATGTTGGCCCCATACTGGAAAGTACAGTGTGAGACGCCTTCTGCCCAAGTAGACCGACATCTTGAACCAATGGTGGCTGGATGACAAGAGCCGAAGATCGTGTGTGATGGCGAGCCTTGGGAGAAGTCTATATCCAGCAGAGGAAACTGATGGTAAGCATAGGCTGATGGTATGGAATGGTATTCTTAGTGGAGATGTAGTACATTCTTTCCGAATTCATAAAGATGGTAGATCTCTCCCTAATACTCTCTACTTATTCTTATTCCATCAACGAATATATTTAATTTCACAGGTACCATTTTTAATCCGCGTGGCTACAATAAGCTCTGTGAAAGGCCACCAAGTTTGTATATCATTCGACGGGTGGCCGGAGGAGTTGTCGTACTGGTTGGACGACGACTCGCCCGACATCCACCCAGTCGGCTGGTGCCTCAAGACAGGACATCCGCTTGAACCGCCACTCAGTAAGTTTTTTACCAAGTTACAATTACACACGGATATTTTTCCCGTTTCATGAATAATTTTAAAGATATGTAGGGTCTCAAATTAAAATTATTTATTTGCCCGAACACAGGTAAATCAAGATGTTAAAGTTAAGTACATTGCCCAACATGTTCTGCCATAATAGGCATGTAAAGTTTTTCTTCAAACTTATGCGTTATAGGAATGTCAGATATTAATTATAATTACAAATATGTCATATGTCAAGATAATTTAATTTTAATATTAACTGCCGCGGATGCTCATGGACGACATTATTCATTTACCACCAGTTAGCCAGTCTGCCAACTTTTTTCCGTTAAATAATGAAGTGAAGCCGACGTACATAGGCGTAGCCGAGGTGGAACAGGTTGGAGTGCTTGACGGATATAAGGAAGAATAACTAATAGACTTTCTGCCTTACGCAATCTTTATTTAAGGTTATAAGAAAATTGTATCCTTTGCCCCTCCCTGACTACGCTCTTGATGACGAAAGAGAAAGACTGACCCCATCATTATTAAGGTCTGGCGCAGACCAGGCGAAGTGCAGCGCAGCACGTTTATCATTAACAAACAACAATCAACTTTTTTTTTTCTTCATATATGACATTGGTGCAATTAGCACATTCCAGTGTCACGATTTATTTGGAAGTCAAAACATCTCGCCAGTCACGTCGTAGCAAGTGGAGAGTCGCTCAGTAAAGTGAGAGTATGTTTACTGAGGACAAATTTGGACTCATTGGAAGCACACTAACAATGCAGTCTCTTGCTTTTATTTGATTATCACAAATATTGGGCACTTTGAAGTTTAATAAACTACACTCATAGTCCACAAATCCTACTATACATATTTTTTACATTAATCAAACAAAAACTCAACCTTCACTACTGAGTTTCCGCCAAAAAGTCCAACAATCAACTTTGTCTACATTGGAATTACATTAAAAATTCACCAACGCACCTACCAGTCTTCGAGCGCGTTTGAATCGGACGTGGGCGATAGGTGCGTTGGGGAATTTTTGATCTTATGCCAATGTCGACAAAATAGTCTGGTGTTTCTTAATGAAAACCGCGCTGCGCTGTGCTTCGCCTGGTATGCGATAGCCCTTAGAATCAAAGCATCCATGCTCTACCAGGAAAGGAAGGATCAATTAACTAACAAAATGTAATTAAAACAGCGTCAGAAGAACTGGAAACGTGTGGGCCTTGTGGTGTGGGCGGTTGCCGCGGACTTGGTTCTTTACGTGGAGGGCCTCACAAACAACACTCGGCCGCTAGCGCATGTCCATACAGAGACGTACAGCCACCCCCTATACCAGATCGCCTCGCCCAACATACGCCTAACGAACTGGCGCACGCTTTACCACGACCCAGGAAGTAAGTTAACCAGTTATTATAAATGGAATCTTTTATGTGTATTTGTCACATTTTTTCGTTATACCGCGGGCTTCACAAGCATCACTTCATTGCCAACTGCCACTATAGAAACATTTAGTCCCAGACTATCGGACCATCTCGTACTACCACTAGCTCTGCCTCGACCAATGAAGTTAACCAATTATTTGAAATTGAATCTTTAGTACATTTATATGTTTTACGGTGGGCCGTAGAAGCAACTCTCCGCTACCAACACCTGTCCCTACAGAGTCACCGACTATACCAGACCGTCTCGCACAACATACGCCGAACGAACTGACGCACGCTCTGCCACGGCCTAGGAAGTAAGTTGACCGGTCAAATTGAATCGTTTGGTATATTTGCCACATTTTCTTGTTTATACGGTGGGCCTCATAAGCAGCACTTCGCTACTAACACCTGCCCCTACAGAGACATATAGTCACCAACTATAATACTAGATAGCCTCGCACAACGACTAGCTCTGCCACAACCTAGGAAGTAAATTAACCAAACATTTATTGGATAATACTATCTTTTAGCTGTGATTTCGCCCTCATGGATTTTGTTTTAAGCGTTTGGCTCCCCCTGGAACTAATCAATTTTCTAAGATAAAATATATCATGTTTTCCTTGGATTTCCTGCTTCCTCTCTTCCAAATTTCATTGAAATAAGTTCAGTCGTTTAGTCGTGAAAACGTAGTAAACTTACAAACAAACTTTCGGATTTACAATATTAATGTGCATTGAACCTTCTGATATATGTAAATAAATTAAAAAAAAAAGGAAATATTTCCCATTTATACATAGATTGGAGGAAACCAGTAGCATATGCGGAGCCGGGGTGCACATTCGCCCAGCGCCCCCAAATGCAGGAAGGTCTACCCAGGCCCATTTCTAATTCAATAGTACTTTTTTATTAGTACCTTTATTTCATTATAGCAGGCAGGATGGGATGTCACATGAGAAAAATACATATAAGTATCGCGGTGTCAACGAAGTTTAATTTTATTTATTTTTATTATTTAAGACACCAAGCTTACCTTAACTCTTGTTTGCGAAAGAAGGAAGGAAAAAGAAACAAACTTTTTTATTTACTCATTTATTTACAATAGACATACGTCTATTGTAAATAACTGAGACACCAAATCAGACAAAAATCACACAGCCAAACCAAATCAGACATCACAACACAGACATCACAGACCAAATCAGACACCAGGGAGTAAGTGTGGTGGTGTTGTATACTTAAGTGTACAAATTAATTGTAACTTAAGCTCTACTTAAGTTGAGCAAACGTTGATTTTTGTTTTACAATGCCTACTTAAGTTTTTGCTCGCACACTTATTATCTCAAACCTCACTTAAGTGATGACAACAACTTTACTTGTCGCCGTTTTGCTTTTCTGAATTTATTTGACAGCACTTAAATACAACTTAATTAATGTTCTCTCCTGCTTTTCCTAAGTAGTCCAGCTACGTCGCTTCAGCAAGTAAGTTAGCTTCAGTTGGTTATTAAAGAATATTTAGGGCTCCAAACAATTACGTTTATTACCTAACTCTTTCATTTTCGCAATGAAACTATTTTTGTCGTAATTTGTACCCCACTTCTAAGTTATCTCGACCAACTTGAAAGTTCGTGAAGTGTCAAATCGGTAATCTGTCGACGGCTTAACTGTAATGGAGAGTATTATAAGAAGTTGTAATACAAAAATGTAACACAAATATTTTTTTGTATCTCAAAATTTACCTACTTGTACCATTACCATTCATACGTATCATTTATTGTGATATATAATTATGCCTAAATAAAGTAGTGTAACTTCTTGCAAGGAAACAGACGGGTGAGATAGGACACTTAATTTTTTAATTAAATGTGCTGTTTACCACTTGATTAACACCCGTCACAGGACACCGCTTCAATAACTAATTAACCTTTTTTCTAAATTAGTTAAGCAGTCCGTCGTCCGTCTCTATAAACTGATTCTGGTGAACGTCTATAATGAAGTGAATCAATTGTTTATTACACACCATTTATATCTAGCCCAACTAAGTAGTTAGTCAATGAAAATTCCTAAAGTTTGCGAAAATTAACATTTTTCGCCAAATAATATGAACTTAGAGTGATGATTTGCAATGTTTCACTCGAGGTCAAGTGGCGCCTTTGTTGACAGGACTGATCTCGTCGCCTGCCCGCCACGTAGCAGCTGATAGCTCAATAGAATACGTAACATAATATTTTGACATAAGAGTTAATTTCGCGTGCACAGCGTTGAGAATAACAAGCGCCGCCGTGGCCACGGCTGGTGCGGGCGTCTTTGATAAAATGACCGCAAAACAAAGTAGATGATCCTTTAGTGAAACATTAGACACCGATCTTGGGATCTCAAGGTCACCTGTGCAGTAGTAAATTTTTAGGACTGTTTGGCGGTATGAAGTGAGGCTGGACGAGCGCGGCACACTGCGACGTTCGCCGATTAGCTCATAAGTCGTAGTCACGCCCCTATCACATTCTATCACCCTATCACCTAGTCACAGTAGAATGCAAATTTATTATTTAATTTTAAATAATATTACATTAATACTATATTAAATATTTAAAGAACGTTTTTAATTAAAATCAATAAGCCGCGACGAAATGAGACTTTACGAAGGCATGCCAGGAAAGTAATTTATCACGTCTATAAGTAGGTATATGAAAAAAGAAGTTGATGCAGGAGTAAATAACGTACATCAGGTATTTACGTTTTTATGTAGATAATTTAGTTTTTTTAAATAATCTTATAGAAATTTATAATAGCTATTAGCTTCGTTCGCGGTAAGGATTCAGAACTGATTCGGAACTATACGCATGCGCAGTTCAAATAATGCCGTTCGCGGAACACACAGTTCAGGATTTCTAGTTACAGTTCTGTGTTCGCGGAACCGTCGAACTCGATTCAGGATCGGTTCAGAATCAGTTCTATCAGTTCTATAACTTTGGCAAGAATCCGTAGTTCCAGACATGCGCAGTTTTTACCTAACGACATTTGACATACATGCTGCGGGGCTATATTCAGTTGGTTAGAAACTAATAAACTAGTTAAATAGTTAAATAAAATATAAATTTTATTAATTTATTAAGGGTTAAATAAAATATGGTTAGTTTTGTTTGTTGTTTATATAATACTCTAATAAGAGTAATCTGTTTTGGTGGGTCCACTTAAATACTTGCCAACTTAGGGGTTTTCCCCCCAAATTTAGGGGGTAAATAAATGGGATGGGTTTTTTTACGGGTTTTATATTTTTAGGGGTATTTTTAGGGATTTTTTGACTCTTCATATATTTTTTTGAATATATATTTTTCATATATTATGTGAAAGTATAGGCCCTGGGACAATCCAAACTATAATAGCTAATCATATTTATTTGTTGACCTAGTGACTTACGACATCTAGTACAAATATGTTACAACTACTCTGTGGTGACTGGTGGTTATTGTGCCTATGCTTACTGGAAATACATATGTACGTTGATTATTGTTTACTTGTTTAATTCGATTTTGTTGTTGTACTGCTGTGCCGACAAGCAATTTGTTAATGATGCCTAAAGAAACTAAAAATAAAAAAATGTACACGTAGATTTGGGAAACAGATCCAGATTTAAAAGGTAAAGAAATTTCATTGCATTTTTGTAATTTATATTTTTTCTTTTATTATATATTTTTTTAGAGGGATTTCTAAGTAATTGGGGCGATTTTGGGGGTTTTTGACTTAAGCTTTAAGGATAAATATTTTTGAGAGTTGGTAACACTGCCGATGACAGTAGATCGTACGCAGTTTGGTTCCGAAATCGTTCGCGGAAATAAAAATCACGAATCGGTTTATAACCGAGCATGCGCTCTACTACGATTCCAAATTAGTTCAGTACTAGTCCAGAATCAGTTCCAAATCCTTACCGCGAACAAAGCTATTGTTACAGGTTTATTTTTTTAAAATATAATACCTATGTAGATTTTTTAATATTTTACGTACAAAAAAGGACTGCAGAGGCCACTGGAACGTCTACAAATATTGTACAGCGAATTATAAAGGACACCAATGAATCTGAACTCTGGTTTTTCGGACCCCAGAAAAAAAAGATCTACAAAAAATCCGGTTACTACCAGTAACCGGATTTTTTGACAACTTTGATTAAGGCGTAATTAAAAGATGTGTACTTACATAATTTTCACATTACAAACAAAGAATTACCGAATATAAAAAAAAAACTTCATATAAAACTGTGCAGTGACCTAAACTTCCAGGGCTCTGGAAAAAGTCTCAGTTGAATCATTAAAAATCTAGCGTTCCAATGGTAAAAATCGGAAAGCAACCGGAAAGTACTTATACCTAGTAGAAAAAACAGATATTTATTAGATTACAACGGATTGAGTATTTAAAGAAATTTACAAAAAATATCGCAACGGTTCCGTTGAGAATATTTTATACGATTCTCATACGCAACCAAACTTCATACGTTTTTCGCCTGCAGTTGTTTACGTCATGATAAAAATTTGATGATAACAGTGATCACATGAAGAAATAGTTGTTTATACTAGAGATGAAACGGATAGTCGTTTGGCCGGATACCGGATATTTGGCGAGCTGCGAAGCCGGATATCCGGCCGGATATACGGCTCATTGTCTGTTTATTATTATTATTTTACGGCCATTTTATTATTTACCTCAAAAAGATTCATTTATTAAAGTTGATTTTAGGAAATGATCATAGTTTTTTAATATCCGGTATCCGGCCGGATATTGAGTTACTATGTTATATTGGGGTTCTCTAAACCTAGTGGATTTCAACCCCAGTAAGACGCAAGTCTGTGCATTCACCGCTAAAAAAGCCCCTTTTGTTGTAGCACCTCGCTTTCAGAGCATACCTCTTAAGATCTTGGAGAGTATCGGGATCCTTGGTATCGACATCTCCAGCAAAGTCGAATTCAGGGGTCATCTGGAAAATAAGGCCAAAATGGCCTCCAAAAAGCTCGGTGTGCTGAACAGAGCGAAGCGGTACTTCAAACCTGGGCAACTCCTTATGCTTTACAAAGCTCAGGTGAGGCCCCATATGGAGTACTGCTCTCATCTCTGGGCCGGCGCACCGAAATACCAATTGGACCCATTTGACTCCATCCAACGACGTGCTGTTCGTATTGTCGACGATCCCACTCTCACGGGCGGTTTAGAATCCCTCAGCATTCGGAGAGACGTTGCGTCTCTCTGTGTGTTCTACCGCCTGTACAATGGGGAATGCTCTGAAGAATTGTTTAATATAATTCCCACCTCGGGTTTCTACAACCGCACCTCCCGTCACAGAAGTGCGGTCCATCCGCATTTCCTCGATACGGAGGTGTCGCGCACTGTTCGGTCCAAAAATTATTTTATACCGCGAACCCGTAGGTTGTGGAACGAACTGCCTCAAGAGGTCTTTCCATTGAGCTACGATATGGGGTTCTTCAAGAGAGCTGTGAATAGGATTTTGCAAGGTCGGCGGCGCACCCGCATACCCCCTGGTGTTGCAGGTGCCCATGGGCGGCGGTAACACTTATCACCACGTGGGACCGCTTGCTCGTCCGCCCACTAATCTATAAAAAAAAAAAAAAAAAAAAGGTATCCGGCCGGATAGTAAATTTAGGCCGGATTGGCCGGACACCGGATATCCGTTTCATCTCTTGTTTTGTGGCTTTCTCTCCTGTACGCGTTTGATAATTTTTTCTTGTGTAAATGAGTGTTTAATGATACGCGCTTGAGTATATGTATATTTTATGTATGCGTATGTGTGTATGCGAAAGCTGTGAATAGGATTTTGCAAGATCGACGGCGCACCCGCATACCACCTGGTGTTATGCGGTGCGGGTAGGTGTCCATGGGCGGCGGTAACACTTACCATCACGCGGGACCTCTTGCTCGTCCGCCTACTTCACTATAAAAAAAAAAAATTAAATTATTTATTATATTAGGAACATTGTTAATTTTTTTTTCTTTTTTTTTAACAAATAAATGGAAAAATATGCAATAAATAAGATTTCATAAAACATTTACTCGCAATCATAGCACACTAAAATATTTTGCACAACATATCAGTGTGTTCTAATTTAGCCTTTTTTTTTTACTTTTTTTGTGCATTAACACACTAACAAAATAACATTTTTAGGGTTCTGGGCAGATCAGCAAAGTCCGTGACAACTAGTACACCGACCAGCGATTCTGTCAAAGAGAAGTACGTATTATTATTTTTATTACAATAAAGTTGTAAATTAATTATTTAAAAACAAAAAACCCACCTGCGTCCAACTCTTGTATGAACACATATGTTAAGATATTTTTTTCTATTTTTTAGTTATTAAATAATATATAAAGCATCTGTGTTCTAGAAACAAATGTAGGTAAATTAAAAAACTAAAAACCCACCTGCGTCCAACTTGTCTCTGAACACATATATTGAAATAGGTAAACTAAATTTAAAAAAACAATTAAGTTTGCATATTTACTGGGTTGTTTGTTTTGTACTATTTTGACAATTCAGTGTCAGACTGAAAGTAGTCGGATTTATCTATTTTGTAACCTGGTCCCGACAGCTTGATAAAAAAACGCTTTTTCTGTTCCGGCCAATGTCTCTCGGAGATCTTGACAGGAGATAAGCTTACTTTTTGTACATCTCTCATTTAATCATAAGATAGGTCAACTAAAAGTTCTTAGATAAATACAATACGATGGATAAAAAACAAATTCGAATTTTGTAAAAGGAACTCTGCTTGTCAAATGGCGAATTTTCAAAGCTGTCATTTGTTTTTTATTTCTGGCGGCAATTTGAAAATTAAGTGTCTGCAGAAAAATTAATTTAACAAGAGAACATTTTCGTTCAATGTTTTTTACGACTCGTTACCATATAAACCAGAAAGAAAGTAAGTCTAATGGATGAAGCCCCATCCAATGCCACTCGTTATAACTGGTTCAGTGAATTTAAACGTGGTCGTACCCACCTCAATGACGATGTTAGAGAAGGGCGTCCTGCGACGGCGGTGACGGTGGAAAACATCAAAACTGTGCGGCTCATGACTGAAGCAGACGAACGATATATCAGCAGGCAGATACGGGCAACATTAGGTATTGGTAGGAGTCAACTTCAAACTACTTTACACACTCACCTACGGGTAAGGAAGGTTTGTGCTAGATAGAGCCTCATGGAATGGTGTCTCCAAATGCTTCAAAAATTTGAATTAATTTTAATTAATGCTTCAAAACAATTAAGTGACCATTTCAAAAATGGTCAATTAATTGCTGTTTTTTAATATAGTAACAGGTGATGAAAGCTAGATCTATTGCTATGAGCCTGAAACTCAAGAGGCCACCTGCGCAGTGGGTCTTTCCTTTCGAAGAGTTACTTCGAATGTGCTGAAAAGAAAATGATTGCCTCCTTCGTTGGCAGATCGGGCCACTTTGATAATATAAATATAGAAATAAAAGAGCAGTAACTACGGACCGGTATGTGAACAGCTGCTTGTTTTCTGGTTGGAAAAAGTCAAAGAATGACACACACGAAGCTGAATGATCCTCCATCAATACAATGCCCCAGCTCACTCCGCCAGACAAACTAAGTAAATTTTGAGTACTGTAAGTGTAGAGTTAATGGGTCGCCCGTCATACAGTCCCGACCTTACGCCCTGTGATATTTATTTATTCCCTAAAATTAAGGATAAAGTCAGAGGAATACATTTTATGAATGCAGAAGAGGCAGTAACGGCCTTCCAAACGACTGTTGAAGAGGTGCCTAAAGAAGAGTGGGCTGAATGCTTCACACAATCGTTTCATCGCATAAAAAATGTATCGATTGTCGCGGAGAATACTTCGAAAAGCAATAAAACAACTTCCATCTTTATATCTGTTTTCATCTTTGAGATTCTAAAAACGTTGTGTCACCCACATATATAGCTACCTACATCTGAGATTTTCGAGTTTTTCACACATATTTATTTATTTACACGGGTCTTAACGCGAATGTTTACCTTATTTATTTTACTCGACGTTTCGGTTGGATTGCACCCAACCATGGTCACGAGCTGACTGAAAAGGCGGGTAGTCCACGTCGAGAGTTGCGAGCAGTTTCATCAACTACCCGCATTTGGTCTTCATATTTCGGAAATTGTGATATTGTGAGTGTCGTGTGCCGCAACACTCACATTAATATATTAAATAACAAACAAAGGGTGATTGGTGCATTCACATATTCAGAAGAGCGGTGATAGCCTAGGGGTATCTATACTCAACTCACATTCCTGTGATCGTGAGTTCAAATCCTCGGCCCGTACGCACTGAGTTTTTACTTAAGTACGGATTTTGTATAATTGACACTAGCTCGGCAGCGAGGGAAAACATCGTGAGGAAACCCGCATGGTCATAATATACACAGAAAACGAATTTGATACATTATATTTTTTATTATAAAGCTAGTATGAAATTGAATTTTTTTTTTTTAATTGACGAAGGTGGCAGACGAGCATACAGTCCACCTGATGGTAAGTGGATACTGTAGCCCATAGAAATTCGTGATACATGCCAACATTAGTCCAAAATGACTAAACGTTGGCACGCCCCCGGATGCGCTGCCTACCTTTGGATATAGGACTTGATTTGGAGAAAGGGTTGGGGAAATGGGGAGAGATAGGATGGGAATGGGCTCTGACACATCTCACTCACTACCGAAACACGTACGTACATTAGGGAAATAAGATTTAGAAAGAGTTTCAGAACGACATTTAGCCGAGTATAATTATTGTAGGGCCTTAGGGCGGGGACATTGCTGTACTATACATATGATTTATTAACATTTACCATATAAGCGTTATAAACTTATGGTCCACAATAAAATGATTTGATTTGACTCCATTTGGAAATTTGTCTTGTTATTATCTTTTCTTGTCCTGTCGAATAATTCTTGTGTGTACTGTGCCGTTCACTTTCGTGAACGAAATAAATGTACTTTCGTTCTTTCATAATATATCTATTGAATGTTATTTACAGGCCAGCACGAGGCAGACCTCTGAAGCACAAGAGGATCAAAGAGGTAGCTAGAACCGAAGCGGTATGCATGATTATATCGTTCACCCACATTATATCCTATTGATTTATTACCATCCTATAATGATCCATAACGCTCATCCACAATCCATATATCCTATAAATATGATCCTTTGCAGGGCACAGATTTACAAGGAGCTTTTGGGCCGTAATGCGTCATGCGGGCTCACTGCGGATTTTTGGATACACATGCTCCAGCTCATTAATTTATTGATTTTTTTTTATAGAAATAAATTGTCTAAAACGAGCATATAGTCCACCTGGTGGTAAGTGGTACCAACATTAGTCTAGAATAACAAATGTTGGCACGTCCCCGGATGCGCTGCCTACCTTTGTTCATGTAGGAATGGATTTAGAGAAAGGGTTGGGAAAATGGGAAGGGATAGCATGGGATGGGAATAGGCTCTGGCATATCTCACTCACTACCGAAACACGTACGTACATTGGGGAATAGTATAAAGTGGGAAATGCAATTCATTTCAAGGTACTCTGTGAGAGAGGGGTAACAAGGCCAGTCGAGTGCGCCTAGCAGCTGTTGGATTGCAGCGTGCAATCCCCCCTCAACCGTAAGGAAACCAATATTCTGGAACATACTGGTTTCCTGACGATGTTTTATTTGTCACCGCCGAGTTAGTGATAATTTCAAAAATCTATACTTTAGTAGATTCATAAGGGCCGAGGATTTGAACTCACTGTAGCGGTTTCTTTACTTGGACCAACACCTTACAATTTGGCGAAACGCTGCATTATCCGCTCCTCTTATGAATCTTGTCCCATACATATGGTATTGTGGATTGGACGAGAAACGATTGCAACTGAATGAACTATGAATGTAGGGATGTAAGTGAATGGATCGAATGTAAAACGGAGTCACACGACGAATGGCGGCCGTGTCAGTTTGCATTATACGACGCTCTGTGTGAAATTTAGTTTCTAGTAAATAAAAAGGTGATATAAACTTGAAAAGTCACTTTATTTTCGACCCCGATCTACATACATAAAACACAGGTTGACACATGTGACGTCACGGCAGATAAAAACAGACAGTCGCTACTTGCTCGCGCGCAGAATCGTTACTTATTACCTTAGTGGTGTTATTATCATTCGCTATTTATATGTAAACATTGTCAACTCATCTGTGATTAAACCTTAGTGCTCATCTTCTAATCTGTTCATCATTTATCCTTCATCATCTATCGACTATCGACCTCGCTTTCTTTACTGTTACGCATCTGCTTCATACTACATCTTCACTCTTAGTCCACCTATCCCGTGGGTGAAAATATAACGCACACACATCACCGTTCCTATCTTTTCATGAAAAATCAAATCACTTTTATTTCACCTATAAGTTCAAAGTATTAAACCAAAAGTATCATCCTTACCCTTGTATTTAAACAAGCAGAAATTATGATCAACAAAACAATCTATTTTGAATAACTAGAGTATCATTAAATCGCCCATTATAAACAGTTTCAAAAACAAACTTGACAAATGTCTTCCAGGAGAAGACATATGGCAAAACTTGTAGCAGCAGTTGACACAAGATATAGATGTTGTACACAAGATACTGTTACACAATCATAATAGCAATAAAATAATTTTAAATAAGGTAAGATATATATATTTTTATATGTACACTAGCTGCACCCGGCAGGCGTTATCCTGCCTGTGTTTATTTATTTATCTCTGTATATAAAATCACAAATTATTCTGTTTTGCCGTCGATATGATTTTTGCGATCTATTGAACGGTATAGAAGTTGATGTGCTGCAGCGCCATCTAGTGGCGAGTTACAACAAAGTCGATAGCATTAAAACCTCCTCACATATATACACAATATGTGTGAAAAAACATATAGGTGCCAACTTTCATGGTGATCGGTAAAACGGTGTCGAAGTCTCAGATATCATCCATTTGTATATAGATTAGTATGTATTTTATGTAAATATTCGTATGTATTAGTGTTATAATATGTATATATATGCATACTAATATTTAAATATGACCATTCATAAATATATTATAATATTATGTTTATATTATAATGTTTACTTACACTAGTTTTTACAAAAAAAAAAACAAAATTTCTTCTACAAATTAAAAAAATGTAGACAGAGTGTATGCTGCATTTCTACAGCCGCTGGGCGCACCCGACTAGCCACGTTTGCCTCCCTCTCTTACAGAAGACTACCTTGAAATGTATTCCATTTCCTACCTTATCGTATTTCCCTAATGTACGTACGTGTTTGGGTACTGAGTGAGATATGCCAGAGCCCATTCCCATCCTATCCTATCCCTCCCCATTTTCCCAATCCATTCCTTAATCTGCAAAGATAGGCAACGCATCCGGGGGCGTGCTATCGTTTGTCATTCTGGATTGATGTTGGCATGTATCGCGGATGTCCATGGACGACAGTATCCACTTACCATCAGGTGGACTGTATGCTCGTCTGCCGCTTATTTTCTATATATTTTTTTTATACATTTATATACTCCCAAAGCCCAAGGATTGACTGGCAGATAATGCTGTAAGGCACTAAGTCCGCCTTTTGTAATAATTTACAAAAAAATAAATGAAGCATTCTTTATTTATTCACTTTATTTCACCGCCAGGTCGTCGCTAGACTCACTTTAAATTTGCTGCTCGGTCAGTATTTTCTGTTGCTCGTTTGGTTTCTCAAAATTCATTCATTCATTGTGCACACAGGGTTCAGACGACGAATCCGTATCAAGTGGTGGCGGGAAGCAAAGCCGCGTCGCGAGCGCCCGCGAGGTGGAGGCGAGCGTGCTCGGCGAGTACAGTCCTCGGAGAGAGCCGCCCCCGGCCCCGAACACCCTGAGGGTGCACACACACATTGAAAGCCTCGCGTTGCCGCTGAACCCCACTGTGTGGTCGCAGGTATGTACTGAATATACAGCCTCTAAATATCAACGAATATGTAATATTAAAAGGGGAAACACGCACGAGTATAAATTACTATATAATTGAATTAGAAATTAATAAATATACATTATATGATATAGCTATAAAATATATGTAAAATTAAGTTAATTAATACATATTTTATTATATAAAATATGTGTAAAATTTATATCCGAAGTTACAGATTAATATCTGTTATTTCTGATATGTTGATAACATTCTACTGCTTGTTTGATTTTATCGACTTAAAAGAGTTTTTTGCTGATAAAACGGTTGGAAAATGGAAAACACTGCATTAAATTTTTTTTCTCCTACTTTGTCGGAAATGGCTTCATTATTTTGAAAAAGGAATACGTCAATCGGCTCTTTTCTGTACGCACGCCAGCAATTTCCAACACGACAATAATAGAGATTGCTGGACAGTAACGAGGTTATTTTTAGTGCACACTAACATAAATTAGGTTTTTTTACGTACACGATATTTATTATTATTTGCATTTCTTTTGAAAAGTTTAAAAAAAGAACAATCGAATTGGCGAATTGGCGGGAATGAAAATCAAATACCTACTCTGTATTGTGGATGTTATGTTCTCATAAATTTATCACAATTTTAAGTTGTCTAATAAACAATGGGTACTAGTTCGTTGGAAGGTGAACTAGATTTAACGCCACCACACATAGCTGAAGATGCAAAAATACTTTCGGAAAACCTGTTACCACCGAAATCGAGAGAAAAATATGAAAAGGCATATGAAGATTTCATCAAATGGAAAACTGAAAAAAAAGCGAATTCTTTCTCGGAAAACTTCTGTTTCTTGAATTAATTTGTTTATTGTTTCCTCGCAAATTAGAGAAAAATACTATACAAGTCTCGGCCGAAATAGCAATTAACGGCCTCGTTTATTTTAAAAAGGACTCGGCTTCGCCTCGTTCTTTTAAAATGACTTCGTAAGCACTCGGCTTCACCTCGTCCTTCCAATATTACTCGACCGTCAATTGTATTATTTCGGGCCTGGACTATTGTAGAATTATGTATTTCATTTAGTTATTCTTAACGCAGTAATGTTTTTACTTTTTGTAGAAAACTTGAATGAAATCGTTTGTTTTTCAGTTTGTTACATTGATAGGGACTATGATTTCTGAATAAATAAAATGAAACGTATTTTCTAAGAGTAACAAAGACACGTCCACCACGGCGTTACACCCAAGTCAGACAGAAGAACAATCGGGCGCACTACTCGTGCCTTCATTCCTTCGTAGCACTATTGTAGCACGTAGCGTTGACATCACTAAGCGTAGCAGTGCTGCGCGCATTCAAAGCACTGTTTTAGCACAAGTAGCGGTCGTTGCTGACATCACTAAGCGTCAGTGTTGCCCGCATCCGAAGCACTGTTGTAGCATATGTAGCGGTTGTTGCTGACGTAACTAAGCGTAGCAGTGCCACGCGAATATTGCCCCCGGAGGGAGCCACCCCCGTTACCCAACCCCTTCTGGGTGCACAGACACTCTTTGAGAGCCTCGCGCTGCCACTGAAGTCCACTGTGTAGTCGCAGGTAAATATGTGGTAAAAAAGTGAAACTTTCAAAAGTTATAAAATGGAAGAAGCTTAAAAACGCTATGTTAGTTTAGCAGTTATGAATCACCTATTTAAGGATGCAATATCTACATACTTATAATGTAAATGTCCAGCCCTTTTTATCGTCCACTGCTGGCAATGGACCTCCTCATGCACATTGTCTTATTCACTTATACGAGGGATGGTCTTAAAACGTTCCAGCTGTCAGTGTACGGCGGCTTACCGAGTACACTCCTGTAGAGGTTCCTTTGGGCTTGTGCTAGCGGCTTTGTTATACATTAGTCAGCTTTTACAACATCCACAGAAAAAGAAGGAATGGGGCTATTACTCTATTGTGGATATCGCAGGGTGATAACATCCATTCAAATGTGGATTGCCTCCTCGTCTGCCACCTTCTTTCCCTAAAATAAAATCATGTAAATTTTGTCAGTTACAGAAACACAACACTGCATTTCTATTTCAGAACGATGTAGCCGCGCTAATATCCCGGCTAGCCGGACCATCTGCCGGTGCAGCCGCAGCTTCCGCCCGGCTATCCGGCCCGGAACTAGTAATGACCTCCTGCCAAGAGGTGGTGGAGTGCCTCAACCTGAGGCTAGGGCCTGCCATCAAAGTGTACACAGCGGTCCGGCAGCTCCGGGAGACACTCTCGTGATCACGAGCTGTAGCGCATTCGATGCGCTGCCAAGCACTCGCTGTTTTCATGTGAATACTGCTCATAAAGTCTAGCTGAAGTTTATAGTGAAGTGTTTTGCCTCAAATCTATTTGAAGTTTACAGTGAAGTGTTTTGTGTTACCAGGTTTAGTGTTACAGTGAGGGTTCAGACTCATCTAGATATTTATTCTTGTTGATAATTGATAATAATATCATTGAATCACCAACTGTAAACAGTTTCAGAACCGGACTTGACAAATGGCTTCCATGCAGGGTCAGATTAAGGGATGATGTCTTCACGGGCCCAGGACCCCAATCCATTTGAAAACCATTAAGAAAATCGAGCAAAACAAACAAACCAAATCTAGGGCAGGAGAGTGGAGCGAGCTTGTTTTAAACCTAAGCCCCTCATGTGGTTTTGGAAGTTTGGTGGCATAAAAAATATTTCCTCCTTAACCTTTGAGTACACGCGTCATTATTGCTAGCGTACAATCACCCGTGGGGTCTATAGACATAATAAGTGTAGTGTCAAACTGAAAACTGAGTCTTAGACATTTTGAAGCAATATTCTCTCAAAACTGGTGTTGTGTAAAGCCATGGTAAGTAAAAACTATTCCTTTAAAACTGATCCAGCCCATGTTCACTGTCCAGCCCTCTGGAAATAGTTGTCTTTGTAAATATAATTTTAAAATTAACTTTTTATACAAAGCTTGCCATTTTCCATAGTGCTACCATTGAAAAGGTTCGTCTTATGTGTGCAATGATTTTTATGTACTTGAACTCTTATATTTTTACAAGTCTCAGACGCTAGTGACATTTAAAAATCATTTTCATAAATGGATTTTCATTTTTTGAAGATAATCGAAATTATTTTTGAAGATGATTTTTAGAAAAATGCATCCAGGATTTTGACATTTTTTATGTGCGTGTATGACTAAAGCTGGTGATCTATTAGCGAGCGAGACTGCCACAGTATTAGTCATTGAAAGTTGTCTTATTGACTAAAATGAGCTGAATGGAGTCTGATGCTAACCAATGCAGAGGAAACATGTTATGTCTTATTGACTTATGTTGGAATCTAAACAGAATCATGTACCAACCATTGTCTAAGAAACATGTAAAATTTCTATGCTATTAGAATAAAACTGTTTATGTCTATATGCATCAACTCTGCAAATCTCTCAGATCGTCTCAGACACTGATTAATTAACTTTAAGCGTTAAAATTCAAGCCAAATTAATGAGTTGTTAGTTAGTTAGTTAGTGTTGTTAAAACCCTAAGTTAGCTTAACTCTTAACTCTTTTAGAGTAGAACTTTTAACTACAAGGGTTTAAGACCATCAAACATTAAAAATTTGGACTATAATGCTCTTAAAAATTTGAAATTAATACATTAAAAATTTGAAATACTGTAATACAGTTGGACTGTAACTTTAATGTAATGCCTTTAACACTAAAAACTTAAAAGTTCATTAAAGCTCGAGCGTCGAGCGCTCGGTTTTACAACACTAATCACACAACCTTTTATTTTGGTCAAAATTTTGTAGGTGATCCATCCACTGGTGATTTTCATCGATAATTTGACAATATATCAGATTTTCTTGCCAATGGATCACTAGCTTAAAAAAGTTACTGTCTACAGCTTTTTAAGTTCTTTGTAAATATTAGATATGAAACATTAAGTTTCAGACACTTGTATATATAATTTGAAGTCAATTGGGAGCTGACAATATGTAAATAGCGGACTATATGTAAAAGGTTTTCATGATGCAATAAGGATGCACAAAACATGCTTTAAATGCAGAGGTTGTGACTTTATGCATTTTGTTTTCCCTTAGGGAAAAAGTCTGAAGTTGCTTCTAAACTTGTTCCAATTTACTTGAATCCATGCTGTAAACAAATATGACTACAATATTGTTGTGAAAGTTTTAAAATGGTTAGTAGAAATGACTAACCTCACAGACAAGTCATCTGCATTATTAATAACTTAATTAACTTAATTTGATTTACAGAATTAATTGATAACACCCATAGGACTACCAATAATATTAGATCTGTGGACACAACAATTATGTTTTACCTTATAGGTTCATATGGATTAGACATTTTATTCTTTTGTATTTTATCAAGCAATAAAAGTTTGTAGTCTGTGGGGATTATTTTTATGGGATTTTAAATTAAAATACAAAATGTGATTTTAAATTATGATTTCGATAACTTTGTTCAAGTTTTATTACAGTTAAAGGGTTTATATTAAAATTTCTTTATAATAGCATACAATGAGAATTAGACTTCTTAAGATGGGTGTAATCCGAAATATGTCATGAATATATTTTGAAACATGATTTTTAAACCATCAACAATAAATAAATATATATTTTTTTTTATTTCCTATCTCCAGATATTACTTTATATGTCATACGAATATTTAAAAATAATTATTTTTGATGTAAAAAATAATTAGTATTTCAATCATGCTTCAAAATATTTTAATCAAAAAAATATTATTGGTGAATAACTTAGTCGGCTGCCAATCACTTTGAGAACCACTGCCTCGGCGGCTGACATATAATACTATTTGTCAAAAGTATAATAAAAGAGAAGGAAAGTACAATTTAAAAACTACAAATGGCAATTAAAACAAAAAACAATTTTTGAAACCTTTGTTATTTTTTGTATTGATTGCACTATTGTGGTGATTAATTTGACAAATAGTATACAATTACATTATGTCGCCGGTTTCATAGTGCAATTTAGTTTTAGTGCTGCTATTTAACCGATTCATTGCCACTAGTCCTGCTTGATCACTTTCGTGCAAGCCCATAACCTTTGATGACTCATACGTTGTGTCACAGGCCATATTGACTAATGATGATGACACCTGCTGTGTCAAGGGTTCTACAACAGAATTTTACGTATTCTGTTAGATTTTTGTTGCTTTGCTCTATCCAATTTTATGTTTTCTGTTAGATTTTTGTTGTTTTTCTCTATCGTTTTGTATTATCATAATGACTGACACAGCTAGTTATTAAGTCGTTAATGTTACTATATACAAATATGACACTCCTGATGTGTTTTTGAGCACTTAAGCAAGTGTATCCTTGGCACAATTGTTGTGTCATCATCAATTAATAAGTTAAAACATCGTTTTTAAGATGTTATTGTCTTTTCAATTTTTATTTTAAACTATGGTTTAAAAGTGAACTGACAATGAAAGTTTAACATTAAGAAGTTTGTTTTGTTCAAAAACTATATAAATAGATGTATGAATATCCGGGGAGATATATACCTACTGTATATACCTGGAGATATATTTTCTTTATATCTATCACATATGTAAGTAGCTTGTTTATTGTTTCTAAAGAAATTCTCATCATGATATTCAGTATTAAGTAAAATATAAACATTATTTTTATCAACTCAACAATTGAGCTACTATTTACACTCATTGATAGATCGCGACATTTATTTTAATGTCTGATTGTGCATGCTAACGGGAGCTAATTGTACATCATATTTCATAAATGAACTTGGGTAAGAGATAGCCACAAACAATGATAAATTGAGGATCCCTTGTCTATGAATCTTTGACATAATTATGTAAGATTCTTTTCACCACAAAATGATATTGACGGACATATTAATGTATAGCTTCAAATTTTGTCCTAAGTGAGAAGTTCACAAAAATATATTTTTTAAATATGTAAATATTATGTACTTGTTTGTATATTATACTAATTATATTATACAAGGTGTAGAGAATTTTTACACAATGCAGGTATAGTTAAGTACAGTGCCATTGTCTCCGGCGCGGTGTTGTTCTGTAATTAAATAAAATTTTGTCAAGTAAAGTTTTTTTCTTTTGTATGACATATTCCCTAAACCTAGAAATTAATTCTGGAAAGTTCATATTATAGACCATAATTGAGGCGGTCAGCGCAAAAGTGGCCTAAGCTTAAGATGAGATGAATGGACTTTCTATAATTACATCAATTTCAAAATATAATCCTGTATTAATTTAAGTATGAATTTATATTCAAGTTATTACTTTTGTGGTTTTAAAAAATCACTTATTAGTTTGAATGAATTTCGGGCAAAAATATTTTTTGCAGTAGGTATTTTGCATTTAAATTTATGAAACCCGTGAATATTAATTACTAGTTTCGTTCCAACAAATACAAGTGATTTAGCACTAGAAAAGTGTTGTTGAATTAAATGAACATCTCAACAATTATTTTTACTAAAGTATTAATATGAATTATCCTTATAATGATAAACTTTTAGGTAGGTTCATAGTTGAAACTAAATAATATCACCGTCAAGTTCTTTTATATATATAGAAATTACAGTTTGTGTATTTACAAAAATCGAAATCCTTATTCATCATATTGATCATTGATGAAAATAGTATCACCGGACGATGTTGAAGTCTTTAAATCATTATAAAAATTGTGATAAGCGGCATACAATTCAAATTTTGGACTTAGTATGCTTTTTTAGATCAAATTTTAGGTATGTTGTCATAGAGATAGCTCAATAAAACTTATGGAGTAAATAGCCAATAAAATGCGGAAGTTTCTAAAATAGATTTGGTCGACTAAAGTTATGTGACTTTTTTTATTAAATCGGTTTCAAAGATTTTGGTAAATTTTATTTTTTCAAATTTATTGAATTATAATTTTTTTTTTTGGCGCAATGATACGGGTTGTGGAATTAAATCTTTTTGTTTGATAAGCTAAATTAGAAAAAAAAACACCGGGCACTTATCTCAATAATTAAAGTCACTATAACCAAAAAATTATAACTCGTAAACTACAAAATATCATGGTGGTGATTCGGGTACCCTTGAGGTGCTTTACCTTTGGACTTCCGCTTGACATTTTTTGGGACAGCCTGTATACAATTTTAGCCGTTTTTTTTCTATTGCATAGACGCCTTCTGGCCTACTACAAGCTTGTAAGAATTGAATAAAAAAAAGTCGATCTAATGGCATAGTATACTATTAGTTGGTGTTATAATAAAAGCCTCTAATAAAAAAATTAAATAATATTTTTTCTGTCAAATTTATACTGATAAGTTATTTTATTTATCATACCATTGAACTTGATAAATAAAATATGAATCTATTGTCAGATATTCTGAAGTGTATGGATATAATATTCGGGGAGTAAGAGTAGAAAATATGATTAGGGGAATACAAAATATGCTATTAGGTCGAAGTAATTGGGAATCCAAATGGATGACCACTAGTGTTGCCAGATGTCCCGCTTTTGGCCGGACGTCCCGTTTTTTAGCCTTCACAGGACGCGTCCCGCCAGCACCCTGAGCGGGACGCTTAAAATCCCTCTTTTCATATTATATTTCATTTTTCATATCCCGCGTAGCCAATTTGGTGCGATAGGTACTTTAAAAAAAAAAAGAATCGGCCAGCGAAGGAAGAAGCGCACGAGACGAGCGGGCGGCGGAAGACGGGGGTTGAGGCGGGGGAGTTATAAGCGGCAAAATCAAGCTCTAAATGTGTGTTCTATAAAAAATAATTTATATTTATGTAACGTTAAATAATTAATTTAATATCGTTGATTCCTTACATTGCAACTTCCTTTTGCAAATAATTAATATATTTATGTTGAATTTAATAAGATAAATTTAATAATTGTTTATCTTGATAGTATGAATAAGTAATAGTAGTAAATCTTAAGGTTTAATTGATTTCATTAAAGTCTGTGATTTTGAATTAAAGGATTGTAACCTTTGTAATAGGATTGTTGCATTTTTTTTATGTCCCAATTTTTTCGTCCCAGTCCCGCTTTTTTTCCATTTATGTCACGATATTTGGAAACACGGATCTGTCAGCACTAATGACCACCCCATACAAAATAAGATAAGATAAATGTATCACCTTCGACTGCAAACAACAATGTCGGGGAAGCTGATAGAGAATTTGCGCTGGGTGCTTACCAGTTTTAATTTTGGTACGGAGAAGTCTGAAGACAAATAGAGGTGGACGGTGCATAAGAAATAACAATACAATAAGTACTTCGACGCGACTAGATATTGACATGATGCGTTTTAGACTAAAATTATTTGTTATACCTATATGAATTATGAAGAAAACTTTACACTGGCAGAATGTGCTAATTGCATCATTGCCATATATGAAAAGAAGAGAATATTTTATTTGATGTTTCAGACAATTGTAAATGGAGATAGCGTGTATTTTAAATTTTTACTCAACTTATTTTAAACAGTGAAATATTTTAAATTGACTATAAAATGGCTCTTTATTGCGCAAGTAAGTTTTATTAATTACATTTATCCCTTTAAATAACAATCCTATGTACTTTCGATTTTACTCTAAATCCGCCGGTTGATTATTTGTCAATTGCATTAGTTTCCTTTTGCAATTTTGGCAATGTATTGTATATAACATTTAAATTATCGCGAATAAGTTATGTTCGGCGTTAAGAAATAATTTTAATATAAATGAAGTGGGTTTTTTGCTATTGTTTACTGTGTTGAAATGCTAACCTAACTTTTTATAATTTCAGTATCGAATGAGGTGCCTGAAGTGCCCGTGGTGTCCCCATCATCAGGGGCAGTATTCGAGAGGCGTATCGTTGAGAAGTACATAGTAGAAAATGGCGTCGACCCTATTAGTGGCAAAGACTTGCGAGTGGAGGACCTTATTGAAATTAAAAGTAAGTTACAATTTGTTTCCACAATGTTAATGGTTTTTATCGCCAGTTCTCTATCCGCGTGGTGCTGGCTGGCTTTAGGATATTACCACTTTATCTCTTCCCAAGGGATACCCTTGGGAATAAAAGGTGACTAAGGTTAAAGATATAACAAAGCCGCTACCATAAACCCTGAGGCACTACTCCATGCCATTTTAAGGTCAAACATCATGCACAAGACAATTTGCATGAGGAGGTCCATGTCCAACAGTGAACTTTAAACTCTGCTTGACCAGAATGTGGTTTCAAGTCGGATATATTAAGGATAGGATATTTTAGGAGACAGTTAAAGCAGATGGAGATAATAAATTCAAAAACTCTTTAGACAGAAAGAAGGCAGCACAAGTGTATTGATGTAGGCACATCAGCAAAAGCTGTTACCCTAATACATAAATAATTATAACAAAACATATGAGGACATGCCAACATTTGTTATTCTGGCCATATGTTATTGTGTATCATAGATGTCCATGGGCCATAGTAGACATTTACCATTAAATGGATCATCTGCTCTCTGCCACCTGTCCACAAATAAAAAACTACATTTTTAGCAAAGTTATGCATTATTTTATATTGCTCCATAACCACACTGCAACCAACCCTTTTAGTACTCACTTCCTGAATATATATATATATTTTTATAGAACAATATCGGCAGACTAGCATACAGTTCACCTGATGGCAAGTGGATACTGTAGGTAGCCCATGGACATCCATGGTATATGCCAACTTCAGTCCAGAATGACAAATGTTGACATGCCCCCGGATGTACTGGATGTACTCCGGTGGAAAGTGGGGAGGGATGGGATTGGAATGGGCTCTGGCATATCTCACTCACTACCAAAACACATACGTACATTGGGGAAATATGGGGTAATGTTGCGAGTCGAGTGAGCCCAGCGACAGTAGGAATGCAGCGTGCACTTTTCCCCTATAAGCCTTAAAATGCCAAGCTGTGCAGGTGGGTTGGCTTTGGTCACTCTTTTATAGATGGTGTAGTTCTTCACGGCTTATGATAGCCACTTTGTTATCTCATAGTTGCCTTTTACGACACCCACGGGGAGAGATGGGGTGGTGCTCTTCTAAAGCCAACCAACACCATACGACCCATTGACTATAATAATTTATCTTCTACCATTTTAGCACCACCAATAGTGAAGCCAAAGCCGCCGAGTGCTACATCTATACCTGCCACCCTGAAGAGCATGCAAGATGAGTGGGATGCACTAATGTTGCACACATTCACACAGAGACAGCAGCTGCAAACTGCCCGACAGGCAAGTATCATCATTTCAGTCCTCATTTCAGCAATTTATTTATGACTAATGGTGGTATAAATAAAAAACACTAACAAATGAATTATACAGCAATACAGCAGAACTTCAGTAACTAAGCGTTTTGTGAGATATTCACAACCATAAGCAGCACTGATACAGAAGGCTTTACCAAAGTGTAATAGGCACCTCTAAGGATCGAAACTTAGCACAATGAAGCTGAGTCCAATCAAATCAAAGAGTTTGTAGCAAATTTAGGTTTTCCTTAGCAGCCAGTTCTTAGCGATTTAATAGGAAGAAGTTTGGTAAAGGACAATACTCTAAAGACTATTGTTACAATGTTACAAGTAGGGATGTTATGGAGCTTTGTAACTGTCACGGAAACTGTCGATATCGGAATTTAAAAAAATATTCTTAATAATTTAAATAACTGCTGTTAGTAACGGAATTTAATTTAAAGGAGGCGAATTTCGACAAGTTCTTGTTTTATCCATTGTTCTTTATGAGAGTAAAGGTTTTGTTTTTCTTTGCTTTCAGTTAGTAATACATTTCTTATTTCATATCCGTATCTGTAACCAAAGCTCCGTATACAATATATCCGTATCCAGATCCGAAATATCATTATCCCTAACAACAAATATTGTTTGTTACAGGAACTAAGCCACGCTCTGTACCAGCACGACGCGGCTTGCCGTGTGATCGCGCGCCTTACGAAGGAAGTGACGGCAGCTCGCGAGGCCCTCGCCACCCTCAAACCTCAAGCTGGCATCGTGGCACCACAGCCTGCGCCCCATGTAAGTATTGTAACAACATTCAGTGCTTGTAAATGGCTTTTATTGTGTTTTTTTTTTATGATCACCGATAATATTTTATTAGATTGATAAGCGAAAATGATTGATTAATTATCGATGTGCGATCAGCGTTAGCCGCGTGGTGGTGGCCGGTGGTGGTTTAGAATAGCACCTGCTCATCTCTTCCTGTGGATGTTGTAAAAGACGATTAAAGGATAATAAATCCGCTACTACAAGTGCTGAGGAACTACACCAGCTCTAAAAGAGTGGACTCGCCAGCCTGTTTAGCCAGTGTGGTGTTTCAAAGCCATAAATCCTTTATGCACAAGACAAGTTGAGGCCTATGTCCAGCAATGGACTATAAAAGTGATCAACGGATAAATCTAAAACTTGATAACAGATAAAATAACATAAAATAACAGATAAAATACAACTTGATAAAATAACAGATCAGCTCTTATTTTTGTTATGAACTGCTCAAAAATTGAACGGTTAGCAAAAAATACAATCATAGGGCCTTAAAATATTTTTGATAGATATGCTTTGAACTGCACATAATACTTTTTAAATCAGCTCTTAAAAGTAATGCAATACAAAAGTACTTTTTAAATCAGATTTTTAACAGAAAAATGTCGGAAATCTTTTACATGTTTTATGCAAAAATTAAATGATGTTTTGTTATCAGATCAAGTTTTGCTAATACAATAATTTTAATACTGATAGATGAAGTCAATTAAATATTTATTAAGCAGATTTATATCACTTGTCAAAGAAATTAATTCAAAACTCAAATAAAATTTGTTTCCTTTTTATATCATGTTCGACTTTTGTATTCTAACGCTATTCTCAGAATATACAATGCACATGTACCTACTAATCGAGCCATTTACATCAATACAAACTCCTTTGTAGGTTCATTGACAATTTTATGATTATTATTATCATATAAAATAGGGAGCAGCTAATGTGCCTATACCTTGTGCTGGTGTATGCATTAATCTTGCTTCGACATCCACTTGTTTAGTCTCGCTTTTTAAAATCATCATCTTTAAGGAATCCGCCACTTGTGGCAATCTATCCACACATTTACAACTGTTGTTCAGTGCCTTATATATTGGTAGCGCCAACCACAAATATAATATTGTAGAACAAACCTATTCATTTGTACTTGTATCAACCTATAACGGAGTATAAAGGAGTATAACGTCCCACTACAGGGCACGGCTTCCCCTAGTAAATCACTGGGGAGTTTCTGGCCATTATGATCAACCACGTGGGCCCAGTGCGGATTGGTGGGGTATACATACTCCGAGATTTTTATTTATATCTCGAGCATGTGGATTTCCTCACGATATTTTCCCTCACCGCCGAGCTAGTGACTTCTTTTTTTTAAATCTGTACTTTAATAGGGGGTATGGGTCCAGGATTTGAACTCAAGATTACACGAATGTCGAATGTCGGATATAGTTACCCCTAGACTATCACCGCTCCCTATTCATTTAGTTAGAGCATTTAATCCTAATTGGCGTACGTCCACTTTGTTAGAGCATATAACCTTAATTGATCTACAAAACACTTCAAAATAATACTCTGTCTCCCTACACTGGATTTGTTTAAGGGAATGAAGAGAAAGAAGGAGAGAAAATGTGTATTCAAAGTCTCCATCGCCCCTTAGGTCTTTGCAACGTTCACACAGGAGCAGTACCGTTCCCATTGGGAAGTTAGAGCATTTTAAAATCACCGTAGGAAATCGTTTACGAACGCAAAAATAGTTTGCAAATGTGCAGATGCTCAGTTTGATAATGTTTAATGTTTGTTTGCAGCCCGAAGCCGCGCCGGCGGCTAGTGGCGCTACGCCATTAGGCATGTCCGCGGAAGTAGTGTCGCGTCTACAGGAGCGCGCGACGGCGCTCACGCAGGAACGCAAGCGGCGCGGGCGCACTGTTCCCGAGGGACTCGTCGGCGCCGACCAGCTGCGCGCCTTCCTCACACTCGCCTCGCACTCGGTACGTCACAGCACATTGTGTATAGGAGCGCAGGCGCATTGTGCCCAAGGGTTTCGTCTCCCCCGACTAGCTGCCTTCTTCGCAATCAATACGTCACAGCATATTGTGTACAGGAGCGCAGGCGCACCGTGCCCGAGGGACTATTTGCCTCCGACCAGCTGCGCGCCTTCCTCATACTCGTTTCGCAATCGGTACGTTACGATACATTGTAACTTCCAGGGTCGTATTACAGATTTGGTATCCTTAGCAGTATGAAAATTTGATTTAGCAGAGTGATCGATTAATATAGGAACCACGAGTAATGTCATTGTGAGCTGTACGAGCAAGAGCGAGGTGTGTGATGCGGGCTGAAGCGGGACCGGTTTACTGTGCGGACTTATTTATTTATTTATTAAAATAGACGCACCGGTGGTACATTCACATACATCATTAACAACAATTCATATGGCCCTGTTCCTTGTAGGTCCTATTATTCGATACCGGCGAGCCTCGAACTGGTACATCGAAGTGCGGTGCATCCGCATTTCCTCAATACGTAAATGTATTGTATACTATACCGTCCAAAAATCGTTCTATAAACCGGTATCCCGTGGAACAAACTGCCTCAAGGCGTCTTTCCCTTATGCTACAACATGGGGTTCTTCAAGAAAGCTGTGAATATGATTCTGCAAAGTCGGCAGCCGCATACCCACTGGTTTTGCAGGCGGCCATGGGCGGCGGTAGCCACTTACCATCATGTGGGCCGTCAGCCCGTCTGCTAATTTAAAAAATAACACGAAATTTTAAAGTGGAGTGTAGGCTTGCGCTCGAGAAGCCGAAGAGATAACATCTCTCCGAAAGTGAACGCAGTCGCCACTGAAGATGTCAACCGCAGTTGTTGACGAAACGTTTGGAAGAAAGAGAAGTGATTCCAGCAGACCTCGGCCAAGTAGCCCGGAAGATTCAATTAATACGAAATTTTAACTTTATTACTTTGATATTTATTATTTTCATTTGGTTACTTATGATATTTAGTTTATAACAAGAGTGGTCACAACGTAACGTAATGAACTCTGTATGTTTGGATGTTTGCTATTTTTTTCTACCTAATCATGTTGAAATGATACCAAAATATGAAGACCAAATATGATACCAAAATTCCGGGTATCAATAATGTCGGTTGAATGATATTCCGATATCATTCACGTCGGCCAACGTGGTCGTGGTCGGTCGCTATCTATCATGTCAACATGATTGAGTAGAAAAAGAAACAAACATCTAAAAACATTTCCACAGTTCATTCCGTTACGTTGTAACCACTTTATGTTACATACAATCTGCCAGCGTTTGGCCACGGTCGTAAATACGAACATGGCCGAGTGGCATTGTTTGATTAATAGTACTTTTGAAGTGCGTGTTCAAATCACCTCGGATTCAGATGGTTTGCAGATCAAGTCTAAGTCACCACTTTGGAAGTGCTTGGTAGGCAGAAATTAAGTGATACCGTAGAAATGAATGAACCGGGTTCTAATGGGCTGAATTTGGGCTTAAGTCCGAGTTACTACTTTACTTTGAAACGATACATCTTGGTTTGTATGGAACAGAATTCCTTTCGGAACTAATGACGTCATTGTACATAATTAGCTACGCCCAATCAACAGTTATTTTCAGAACTAAGTATTCTTGGTTTCCTTAAGAACGTCAACTGCAGAATATAATATTAATTTTCATATCATAGGGCCTGCACTCTGCCAGTATCCCTGGCATCCTGTCCCTGGACATCAACCCTTCGGACCACAGCAAATTGCTGACAGGCGGTAACGACCGCAACGCCACTGTATTCAACAAGGACACGGAGCAGGTGGTCGCTATATTAAAGGGTCACACCAAGAAGGTTACTCGCGTCATCTACCATCCGGACGAGGACACAGTCATCACTGCTTCCCCGGATCACACAATACGTGTTTGGAATGTGCCTACGTATGTATTTTATTTACAATTTTACTAATTTTACGGAGTCTACTTTTATTTATTTTGATCTAATATCTAGAAAACCTTCAAGTAGGTTAGAAAGCAGTTTTTGTGTGACGCTTGTAGTAACCGACAATTTTTTTTTTACCTTGATTGATTTCCTTTTGATATCATAGAAATTAAAAGTTTTATTTTTTATATAAATATTTTGATTTTATGATCATCATTATTATCTTCAGAATGACTCAAAATTATGGGGTGCCTTCTTCACAAATTTTAAGTCTGTCGAAACTGGAATCTGTCGAATCTGGAATTCATTATTACTACTCCTTCGTTACCAGTAGAAGAAATCCGACTGATGCGGATAAAAAAATCATCTCATGAAAGAGGATTCTGGCGGATGTCTTAAATCACTTCTGCCGGCAATTTTAACCCAAAACTGTGCATATTTACTCACAGAGTACCAAAATTATACAATATAATTAACGTTTTATACATCAAAACAGGTCCCAAACAACGGTGATCTTACGATCCCACGACGGCCCAGTGACGGGGCTATCCCTTCATCCAACAGGCGACTACGTACTATCCACATCCACGGACCAACACTGGGCTTTCTCAGACATCCGTACCGGAGCCCTACTCACTAAGGTAAGTGACTCCTCGGGGATCAGCCTTACCACTGCACAGTTCCATCCAGACGGCCTGATCTTCGGCACCGGGACAGAGAACTCCCAGGTGAAAATCTGGGATTTGAAAGAACAGAGCAATGTTGCAAACTTCCCGGGACATATCGGACCAGTCACATCAATCTCCTTCTCTGAAAACGGTTACTATTTAGCTACAGCTGCAGAAGATGCTTGTGTTAAACTTTGGGACTTGAGGAAGCTGAAGAACTTCAAGACTATACAGTTGGAGGAAGGTTATGCCATTAAAGAGTTGTGCTTCGATCAGAGTGGCACGTATTTGGCAATAGCTGGCACAGATGTGAGGGTGTATCTTTGCAGACAGTGGCAGGAGCTGAAGGTCTTCAATGATCATACAGCATCAGCTACAGGAGTCCGCTTTGGGAAAAATGCTCAATACATAGCATCTACAAGTATGGACAGAACGCTGAAATTGTATGGCATAGAGTAGCACTAGTCATTGTCTTCTTTTTCGTTTTAGGATTTTGTTGTTTGAAGGCTGTAGTTAGACTCAGGGGTTACTCTCATTTCACATATTTTTTTTGGAAAGGGGAATGCCCAAGTGACTATGGAACTTAGTATCGGTGCAAATATTGTTGTGCCAAGATGAAAACTACTGTCTTATGTTGAAATTAATATATACATACTTTCAAGAAAAATAAACAGCATTTAAATAATTTGCCGGATTTCATGGAAACAGATGGGTAAACTTCCAAAGTCTAAATATTAAAACACATCGTTTTCCTTTTAGTAAATAGGTAAATTAAGACTTAAGTATGCTATTGCTTATTAAATACAACATAAAATGTAAAAAGTCTCAATATCACACATGAGAAATAACTGAGACACCGTAACAATTATAATTTGTAATGTCATGCGCCGGCCAACGACAAGCACCACAAGTGACAGTTCAAAATGTTGCCAAAAATATTATGCAGAAATCGAATTTTTTTATACAGCAAATACAGTAAATAATTCAACAAAAATACACAATAGAAAGACTTTTAAAGTATTTTGTTTGTTTTATCCGGCAAATGTGATACTCCACATTACATTATAAAATCATGATAATTAAAAACAGGAATTATTCATATCCTGAACATGTGGCACAACTTAGATTCAAATGATACTGCTCATGGACAATCCCCTTTTAATAATTTAATCCAGTGCTAAAACATAATGGTTATTTTTTTTGTACATAATAAATTCCTATCTTAACTGGTCTTAGATGCGTATGTTTACTGTTTTTGTTTTGTTAAAGGTATAATTTAAAACAAAATTGATAGAATAGTGAGCAAATAAGCCTAATTCATCCTCCGACGCTCTCGACTTTAGCGCACCATTCGACAGAATATTTCCATCTCTTTCACACATACACTACAAGCCTAATGTCCGTTTATTTTTTTTCCTATTTATCTATACATACATATGATAAAGTCGTATCAGAGCCCTGTCTGTACATGAAATATTTTTCGAAAATTGATCGTAGTGTAAAGAACGAATGATATAGAGTCCAAAACAACAATTAGTTGGAATTTTTGTCTGTCCGTTTGTCTGAATAAGCATCACGAAAAATCTACGGGACAGATTTTAATGAACTTGGTATAGTTATAGTTTATGGGCAGGGTTAACATATAGGGTATTTTATATCCAGATCGATTATGGAGTTCCCACGGGAAACACAAGTTCACGCGAAGGAAGGCGCAGACTTTGTTAATAAAAAAAAAATGTTTTCCTACGTCAACTGCAAATTAATGAACTCGTAAACTTCAGGATACCCTCCAAGTAAACTTCAGGATACCCTTTGGATGAGTTCTTTCCTAAATTAATTGTCGAAGGGTTGAAGTGGAAGAGAGTCGCGTCAGGCTTTAGATCTAGTCTCGATTTGGGGTTCTCTAAACCTAGTGGATTTCAACCCCAGTAAGATGGAAGTCTGTGCATTCACAGCTAAAAAAGCCCCTTTTGTTGTAGCACCTCGCTTTCAGAGCATACCTCTTAAGATTTCGGAAAGTAACGGGATTCTTGGTGTCGACATTACCAGCAAAGTCGAATTAAGGTGTCATCTGGAAAATAAAGCCAAAATGGCCTCCAAAAAGCTCGGTGTGCTGAACAGAGCGAAGCGGTACTTAACCCCTGGGCAACTCCTAATGCTCTACAAAGCTCAGGTTAGGCTAGGAGTACTGCTCCTCATATGGAGTACTGCTCACATCTCTGGGCCGGCGCACTGACATATCAATTAGACCCATTTGACTCCATCCAACGTCGTGATGTTTAAATAAATTATCGACGATTCCACTCTCACGGGCGGTTTGGAACACCTCTGCATTCGGAGTGACGTTGCGTATCTGTGTGTTCTACTGCCTGTACAATGGGAAAGACTCTGAAGAACTGTTCAATATAATTCCCACCTCGGGTTTCTACAACCGCATTTCCTCGATACGGAGGTGTCGCATACTGTTCGGTCTAAAAATACCGCGAACCGTGGGCTGTGGAACGAACTATCTCAAGAGGTCTTTCCATTGAGCTACAATATGGGCTTCTTCAAGGGACCTGTGAATGGGATTTTACAAGGTCGGCGGCGCACCCGCATACCCCTTAGTGTTTTGCGGGTGTCCATGGGCGGCGGTAATACTTACCATCACGTGGGACCGCTTGCTCGTCCGCCTACTTCACTATAAAAAAAAAAAAATGAGAATTATCACTGGGTTTACACTAAGCATGACCAACTTGTGATCATAATTGGTAACACAGTCAAAACGTGGAATAAAATAAAATTGATAAACATACAAGTTTAAGACCTCTTAACCACCTCTTTTTAAAAAATCATCTTTAAATTAATTATAAAATTGACTAGACATGAACTGAACGATATTTGAGGTGGGGAAATATCTCCATCTCTGTCCTCCACGTGTAATTTTAATGTCGTTCACACAGTAATGCTGTCCTCTCTAACTTATTTGAATTAAGATATTTAATTTTACAAATTGATTTCTAATACCTTAAGTTGGATTGTTACAATTTAAAGTATTTTGATGATAATCAAGGCATTTAAAAAAAAAATTTTGGTTTCTCTAATACGGCGTTTAGGATCAAATAGTTTAGGGAACAGTTTACATAAGTCACGGCACGACACTTCCTATACATCTTGTATAAGACACGACATTAAGTTGCTAATCATTTGCGAAATTTAACGTATATGAGACTCTTTACACATACTTTTAGTTTTTAGTCTAAAATTTACGCTACTGAGCAAACAAAAACTGAAATTAAAAAAAAATTGTAGTCTGGCAAATGAAAGTAGACACTGGAAAAACGCTTCAATAGGTTATCACTAAAAATAGTTGGAAAAATAATTTTGATACTTGAATTACCCATTATTTTTTTAATTTTCGCCCCTTTTCATTAATTTGTCAGACTATGGTTCATTATCATTTTTGTGTGTATGTATGTAATTTATTTATATAAATGCCACAAGAGTATGACGAGTTTTAAAAGACCTAAATAATGACGGCTGTTTATTAACTATACAATGTTATTACAATAGTGTGTATTAAAACTTGATTCATTTTTTATTTATTCTCGTGACATGTACAGCCACGGAATTTACTTTTATACTCGTCTAAAAATATTGTTATGGTCACATAATAAAAGCGAATTTTCCGTGACACAAAGTTAGTTTACATTAGATTGTAACAGTCAAGTCTTACTCAACACTTCGTAAGTTAATTATATCCTTGTTGTAACGATTTCAAAGGATCTGTCCCTGAAGAGTATTTATCACCATTAACGTCTGTATATTTTATTTATTCCAATTCCATTTTCTACTGCACCTACCATACCGTCACTAAATAGCTCCAAGGTTGGCTGCGAGAAAATGATTTATAGTATTAAGTCCAGTCCACCTTTTGTTAAAACAATAAAATAAATAAGACCAATAAGAGTCAGTCAACAATTAAATTCCGTGACCACAATAATATTTGTGTGACATGTAGTATGTAGATACTACATTTAAAAACACTACAACAGAATGTTGCATTTATTGTTGTATTATGTCTAAATTTATTTAGGAAAGTAACTACCAAAATATAATAGAGATTGGTTTATTGTCCAAATTTTTTTAGGAAAATAACTACAAAAATGTAAGAGAAATTCGGTTTATGTCTGTAACGATAGTAATATTACTGATCACTGAAAAATCACTTAAATGGAAGCGAGATGAAATATAATGTTGGTCGCCTTTGCCTAGCAGTTGTCTGCTGCAGACGCGTTTCAAAAATTTTCGTATGTGAAGTGCTGTGTGATCTGCACATTTTATTATTTACTCGTTGCGAGAAAGCTATTTGCCAAGAGTCTGCCTCTAATGGAGTTCTAGTTTAGGATTTAAAACCGAGCGTCCGCACGATAACAATTTGTTTTTTTGAGTTCATAAATGACCTATCACGGTGACTTTAAAGTTCATTATCGTTGCTTTGACTGAATAAATAAGTTTGATATACAACGTTATATTTGCGGTTGGCTAATTAATTGTTGATAATGGCCGCAAAGGAGTTTGTTTGTGCGAACGCTCGATTGGTCGTTACTGTAGACATTATGTGCTAAATATTGAGAGTGGATAGACTAAGTAATTGTAGGCCGATAAGTACGATATAAGGAAAATGTAAAAGTTCGATAATTTTGAAAATATTGTTACACTTTTGACATATTGGTGACATAAATTCTTATTCGTATGTGTCGTTTTATTTTCATTAATTCCTGCATTGTCATGCTAAAACGTGGTCTGCTTTTCGATGTAAAATTACCCATACATTTTTTTTTGTTCAATTCAAATGTATCCTACGGGCGCGGCAGCAGTAACAACATGCCATCAGGTAATCAGACTATCTATTATACCCGTATATACCTAGTCTCGCCATAAATATTGTTACAAAACAAATGATGACCACGTCGACAAACGTTATATGCTTACCTGTTTATTTCTAAAATAACACAAATTCCTCTAATAAAATGATAATTGAAAAAAAAATGTTTATCTTTGTAACAATATTTATGGCTAGACTACAGTAGAGTCAATGTAATAGGGTACTTTTGACAAGTGTCAAACTGGTTGTCATAGTGAGGAATGTAACAGCAATTATGGATTAATGACAAAAATCGATATATGTCATATTAGTGAATCGATTTTAGTGTTCATAAAAAAATAATTCTCCAGTAATATTTTTAGAGCATACACAGAATTAAATAGAAACCTTCTACATACGCCACATGACCTCAAAGTTAAGCGTAATTAAGGGAAATATAATGAAACCAGTTTATATATGTAATAAATTATTATTTATTAGTTGGAACTATCAGATTCGTTGAAACTGCTATCGTTGCTATTATTATCAATTCTTAAATCACGTTAAAAATCTTCCATTATATGTTTTTTGTTTTTTTCTACCACTTTCTTCCAATCATCTTTGGAAACATTTGTACGCGCAGTTTTTATTAAAGATGATATTCCACCAGAAAATAAGCCTGCATCTTTTAATGAACATAGTGTTATTTTCTAGATGGATACTCTTTTCTCTATGGTTATTATCAGTGGCGTAACTATAGGGTGGCAGGGCTGGCAAAATGCCACGGGCCCCCGACCCGACGGGGGCCCCCGGTCCGAGAGCTCAGAAGTAACCTAACATTTTTAACAAAATTTAGTAAAAATTAAAAATAAAATTTCAGTGTTTTGCAACCTGCCACTTTGCAAAATTTAAATGATACTGAACTATTAAAAAAAGCTCTAGAATTTGTTGATCTTATAAAAGACATCTGAATCATTTGCCAGGGAAATTCACAGTTTTCGGTCCACCTTCAGAGGCGAAATAGAAAAGTCTTCGTGTAATTAATATAATAATTAATAAGTAGATTTATTAATATTAAAGAATCATTTTATGTCGTGCAGTTTTCCTGAAGCATGTACTGCATTAATGTTGTTTGTTACAATTCCTGTGACTACAGCTAGTGCTGAAAGATCATTTTTGAAACTAAAATTAATAAAAACCTATTTAAGAAACTCTATGGGACAAAACAGGCTACGTAACTTGGCTATTCTGTCTATTGAAAATTCTATGGCCCGGTCTTTAAACTTTGATAATGTTATTGATACTTTTGCGGAACAGAAAGCTCGGAGAAAAGAATTTTATTAATAAATATCTTGTTAATATTAAATTTTTATTTCATTAAAATTATGTATATTAATACCTATGCTTTTGAAAATAAAATTTATTAGATATTTAACTAAAATGCACACAATATTAGTAATACTGTTGGGTAACTACTTAAGTGATTTATTAAAATTAAATTACGTGACGATTTTTACTGGGAGGGCCCCATCCAATGAATTTGCCACGGGCCTCAGATGGTATAGTTACGCCACTGGTTATTATGTAACCATAGATGCGGTTGCGACTTGCGTCGGCATTAAACTATCCACATCCACAAATGGCTTACTTTTTCTTTTCTTAATTTCAGATATATAGTTTTAATATATTAAATGAGGTATAGATATATAAGGTCGGGAAAAAAGTTTCTTCGTATTTTATATACAAATTCAAAACATTTTTTTTAAAAGTTTAATTACATTTAATATACGAGTATATGTGCCATTTTGTTCTATAACTTGTTGCCATCTTGTAGGTAGTGACATGATCCCGTTGCTGTAGAAATTTTGAGATTTTTGTCAAAAAATTGCGACAAGTAGTTTTGACAGTCCTCTTTTGATGTTAACCTTACACTACCTAAAGAATTCTGAAGAGATAAAAACAAGTGGAAATCTGAGGGCGCAAGGTCAGGGCTATATGGTGGGTGCATCAACACTTCTCAACCAAGCTCTAAATTTTTGCTGAGTGACCAAAGATATGTGTGATCATGACGAAAGACTACACCCTTTCTGTTGATCAATTCCGGGCGTTTTTTCTCAATTTCTTGCTTTAGTCTCATCAGCTGTTGGCAGTAGAGATCCGAATCGATGGTTTTGCCTGGCGGTAAAAGCTCATAATGAACGATGTTTTTCCAATCCCACCATACACACATCACCTATTGCGCGTTAATCCGGGTTTCGCCACAGTCTGTGGAGCTTGGCCGCACTTAGACCATGATCTTTTCCGCACGTTCTTGTCGTAAGTGATCCACTTCTCATCACCAGTGATCAAAAAATTTTCAAAAATGGTTCGGTTTCATTGCGTTTTAATAGAGAATCTCAAACGAGCACACGGTTCATTAGGTTTCTTTCTCGTGTGGTACCCAAATATCGAGCTCTTTGTGAATCCAGACTTTTTCAAATGAGTCAAAATTGTGGTCAATGCCCAGTTCATCAGCAATGTGGTAACTACTTATATGCCGATCTTGCTGCACTTTTTCACAAATGGCATCAACTTTATGGGTAACAGGGCGACCGGAGCGAACTGGATCTTTAACATTAAGATTTCCTGACTGAAAACGCTTAAACCAACTTTGTGCTACTCTTACTGACACTGCATTAGGTCCATAAACATCACAAATTTTTTTCGCGGGTTTCCCTTTTTTTAATAAAACTTTAAAATGTATCGAATTTCTTCGTTAGATTCATTCATTTTCTTAGACAGATCAATTGAAAAATGGCGGGATATAGTTTTTTTTTTTATTTCCTTTTTTAAATGTTACCTTTTTAATGGTATCATAACCAGCCAGGTACAAACAGTTCAATCAAAGATATTGTGGATCACAACTTCATACATACAAAATACGAAAAGACTTTTTCTCCGACCTATTATTAATTTAATTACATATATCTTTTAATTCCCACAGCCGCTGGGCGCGCTCAACTAGCCACGTTACCCCTCTCTCACAGAAGACTACCTTGAACTGTACTGCAATTCCCACTTTATCTTATTTTCCTAATGTACGTACGTGTTTCGGTAGTGAGTGAGATATGCCAGAGCCCATTCCCATCCAATCCCTCCCCATTTACCCAACCCTTTCTTCAAATCCATTCCTATATCTCCAAAGGTAGGCAACGCATCATCAGTTACCACTTACCATCAAGTGGACTGTATGCTCGTCTCCCGCTTTATCTATAAAAAAAATTGTGAAGTTTGTCTTGAATAGAAATATGTAATCGACAAAGGAATGTTTAGATATTATTGACGCGTAGAATGCTCACAATAACCTGAATAGTTTTGGTGTGCAAATATTATTGCTTCTTTTGAAAGTGTAGAATTATTGGAGTATTATCATTGGAATTATTGGATGCTGACTATAGTGACTAACGGGTAATTCAAACGGACGCCAGCCACAATTACTCTGCCAAGTGTCAAGTTCTCCTGCAGCACCACCATCATTAATCGCGATCAGTCATGTTAATGACAGAGTATAATATACATTAAACAGACTTAGAACTCGGATGAACTTATACTTCCCAATGACCTTGGCTAATATCTCGCGAACTCAAACAATGTTAGAACGCTCTTTATTATGTTGATATTGAAAAAAAAAAAAACATTGAAATCCGAAAGAATCTTATTTAAAAACGCCTTGGATGTTATTTTCCAAACCTAAAACATCAATCAGTGTTAATTTCCTCATTAACTAGTATATGTACTTATAGCTATTTTCATCTAATGTGCATTACACTCCTTCATGCATGAAGGATTAATTTATGATCGATAACGGTGGCGCTGCGGGGGAGTTTTTCACACCAAATAGCACGTTAGCAAATGATTTAGAGCAATTTCGCAATCTACAACAAAATTTAAAAAATATCCACAATAAAGTATACATATTTATTTTTATAAATTACATTGAACAATTCAATTTACCACCTATCGTTACAATAAAACAAGTAACCATTATATTATATACACTTATCTTTATACAGGAATATTAACATAAAAAAACGATTTACTTTTTTTTAAATTATCTTTTGTTAAAAGGTTGGTTCTCACTGCAGCGCTCATTTAGTGGTTATAGTTTCTGCAAACCGACGTCAATCCATTCTTCAAGTCCACTAAGTTTGTCAAAACCAAACTTTACGTATAATAAAAGTATAAGTATTGAATTATCTATGAGTGCTAAAAAAATAGCTGCTACCATATGCCTTGAGGAACTACACCACTTCTAAGAGTGGACTCGCCAACCCGTTTGGCCGGCGTTTTAAGGCCACAATATACCCTCAGGCACGAGACTATGTGCATGAGGAAGCCCATGTACAACAGTGGATACTAAAAGGGGTGGTTATGGGTAAAAAGATAAAATATTGAGAGGGTAAATACTGGAATTTGATAAAAATAGTTCATTCTCTAGCGGTCTCTCTATCAATGCTTGAAACGTAAGCTTTTAATTTGGTAAAAAAAAATCAAATAGCGGTTCGCTCTGATGCACGTCTGTTTAGTAACCAGAATCTTGGTACCCTATATCCAATGATTGCGCAACGGAAATATGGCAATGAATGTGCTTCAAGTGGATTATAGTCTACTGCGGGTAAAACCAACCTTTATCAACTCTAAAGCCGCTCTCACACACACAAATTTTACATATTATTTATCTACCTGTGTATTCACGCCGCCGCCGGTCTAACCATCTTATACACATGTTCCAAGAACAATATCGCTTGATATATAAATTAAGAATAACATGAAAAAAGTTATAAACATATAGTTTAACCATCGAATATCGAAACTTGAAAACGGACAAATTAAAAAAGAATCCTAAAGCTTAACTTTTCTAATTAAATTTGACTACATTATTCCATAGTTTATCAACATTTTCGATAATTTCAAAATGTGATCCGTGCAGTTACAAACTCACAATCAATAGATTCATAGAAGCAATAATAAAATCGAAAGTATCAAGATGTTTCATTTGCACTACAAATTCAACCGACAGATCAAAAATATTACCATAATTTGGCCTATGCCTTTACCCTCAAGCCTATGTCTCTCCACTGCTGGGATATATGCCCCCTCCCAAGGCTCGCCACCACACACGATCTTCGGTTTTCTCATCCAACCAGCGAATTTCTTTAAGTCGTCCGTCCACCTGGTCTGCGGGCGTCTCACACTGCGCTTCCCGGTACGTTTCGATTGCCAAACTATACTATGATTTTTAAAAACTTAGTCTGTTTCACAATTCTCAAATTGACTATGGTATTTGAAAGATAAGATGAGAACGTTTTAAGATAAGAACATTTTGTGATTTTAAATCTATCCGAGACTTGTGAAACAGACGAAAGGAGCTCCTACCAACGGAGGAGCAATTATTCAATAACAATTCAATTTGAACTTTCTTTAAAATAGAAAACGGAATGTAGATTACAACTTTTCTACTAAGTCATAACACGTCACATACCACGGGTTTACGGCGACGACAGTGATACGTTGTAATCGAAGCGATCATGCATCTATACGATACCAATACACAGAGTATTTGTGAGCGTTTATTTTTATTCTTACAAATACAGTGGACCCTACTATAACATTAAATTCGGGCGCGGATTTAAGAGGAACAGGAATCAAGGGGGGTTTAACACTGAAAGCTTCAAAATATTATTTATTTCAAGGTTGGAAAAAATATTTGACTGGAGACTCCAAATACTATGATTTACTATGGATCCAAATACTATGGAGACTATACATGGCGGGTTGAATCATCGAATTGCGAATAGGGTTTAAAAAGGTCCGTGTATAAATTGCTTACAAAGAAGCAATTGAATTGAATCAAATATTTCATAGCAAGAATCAAATGCAAGATTGTAAGTTATTCCACTTTGTGCACCTGGCTGAATAAAATTCACTGCACTGTAGACGTCAAGGTCAGGCACGAATTTAGGCGAAAGGGGCCCAGACACCACACGAAACCATTTGACCTTATACTAGATAAAGCATTGACTAATCGTCCGTTTGCACGATTACAAACTTTATGCGTTCGTAAACAAGTAATTATTGTAATCTTAAAGTCCTAAATTTAACTGAATATACAATGTTTGTTTTACAACTTTACATTTGCGGTTCGCGCCACCTAAATATGTTCCTAAATAATTCCTAAATTAAATATGTTAATGATGCGCTGCAAAGGAGTTTGTATTGATTGAATGCTTGATTACCCAATATACTCGATGTTGTTTTGAAGCGACATAGTTTGATCAAAAACGGAATAAAAGCCAAAATTATAAATGTTTGAACACTTCCGAAACAAAATTATAAGACTTGAATTAAACTCATATCATTTTTCTAATCCTAAATGTAATATTTTATTTAGAATATTTCTGAAACAAAGTACATTGACTGCTAATTAGGAACTCCTTACTAAAATATTCAATCATAAGAAGCAATCAACGAGAATTCAATTTTTAAACTTAAACAGAACATTTTTAAAAATGTACTGTAATCTGAAAAATGTGATTACCATACCACAGCATCAACGTGTCTCTCCACTGTTGGATATAGGCCTCTCCCTTGACTTGACACCACACACGATCCTCGGCTCTTCTCATCTGACCACCACCGGCAGCGTTCAAGTGGTCGGTCCACGTGGCCCGCGGGCGTCTCACACTGCGCTTACCGGTACGTGGCCTCCTCCGAGGACTCTTCCTCACATCGGTATCGCCCCACAATATGAAAAATTACGTATTTTTAGAAATAATTCCATGTTTTTATAATTAAACCCTGTGTATTTAATTTAGCAAATGTGGAAAAATAAACGTTTTAAACTTTCACGTTTTGTACACATTTTATATTCTAAATCGGGTCTGAACGTAGCTGCTTGCAGCTCCCATCCTGGTCTACCCGCCTCTTCAGTCAGAAATATGAAACTTTCAATCGGGAAGATGATATAAACTGTCGTCGACATTGAATCCAGTGATTAAAAAATTTAAACCTTGCGATTTACCGTCGAATACGTTCGCGGACATTATTAGTGTATTGTGTCGCAGCCTTTCCGAATACAAAGATCAAATGTGGGTAGTTGATAAAACTGCACGCAGCTCGCATCGTGGCCTACCCGCCTCGCACGTCGGTTACGAATACAAGGTAAACAAATACCTTTATTATACGCGTTCGGACCCATTTAGAATATAAAATGTGGAAAAAATAGCAAAAAAAACGCATATTTTCATGTCATTACTCCATTATTGTTGGTATTTTTCTATTAATCATTTATTTATTTTAAAAACTTTATTGCACTTAATCGTATAAAAGGCGAGCTTGATGCCTGGAGGCATTCTCTACCAGACAACAATTAATGTATAGGCATTACAATTGAATACAATCTTTATAGATTCTTATATAATCTGGTGCCGACACGAAGACACAGGCGATCACTAATTATAAGTAAAAAAAAACTTATTCGAACCGCAAAGCCTATTTCCGCTTCCTTTTCTTTAGGCCAAGCGAAACTAATTTCATAATTTATTATGTTCACTGGTGCCAAAAAAAAAATGTACCTACAGTAGACATCACTTGAGAATTTTTCTACCGTTGATGAAGCTTAAAAAAGTGTAAAAAGAAGCGCTGAGCGATCGACGCTCGAGCGCTGAATGAGCGCTAATGAACCTTTAGTCTCCAGCGTTAAAAGCTCGTATGACGTACAATTATGCGCCAACAAATTTTGCCGGTTTGAAGTTAGTCACAGGTCGATGCACCTAACTCCAAGGGCCTTTCTCACCACCTTCTGATAATGTACCAGGAGGTATCAGATAGTCAGTTATACTTTATCAGAAAGTCTGGTTCTTTCTCTCATAAAATAATAATAGTTACACTCTGTGCTCGCAATGCTATCTGCTATCTTAATGAGGCATGATCCAGTGTTAACTGCAAGGAGAATGTGCTTAGGTTTAACGCAACACAGTAAATTATAGTATAAGAGCAACAAACAAATAAATAATATACTTTCATCCTGTCATAAATATTAGACTAACTCTAGGCCAGTTTCCATCGCCAGCTTAGCGCACTTTTTCCCTTCCAGCGGTGAACCTGTATTGAGACTTCATAAGGTAAGTGAGTCACAGTATAGTTAGCTTTAGTGATTATTTTATACAGAGACTGCATATGCGTAGCCCGCACCGCCCTTGACTACAATAGAAGGAAGTAAGATTAAGATCCCGCATTGGAGGGACTATTTACACCCCTCCAGTTAGTATCAGATAGATTTAAATGGCAAATAAGTTATCTATCAGATTGTTAACAGTTACTTTATCCGGAGGTGGTGAGAAAGGCCCTATGACTTTTTATAGAAAAAAGGCGGCTTGACAGTTGACTTGGTGGTAAGTGGATATTATCGCTCTGCGACATCCACGATAAATACCAATATCAGTTCACAATGACAAATGTGGGCACGCGCCGCCTCTACCTTTGTAGATTTAGTAACGGATGTGAAGAGGATTGGTAAAATGAGGAGAGACAGAATGCGATGGGAATGGAGCAAAGTGTTTTGGAATATGGTGACAACGGTTTTTATACAACACACATATATCAATAAAATACTGGCAGTATTATAAATTTAAAAATTTTACATTTTTTCACAGACATTTAGTGGAATAAATCAGTAGACAGAACTGCATAGACCCAAATCTTCTACACTGACCGCCACTATTACTCTCAAGATAGTGTGCGAAGCAATTGAAATTAACGAATTAAAAAAGTGTAAATCGGGTATACAAACTGTCCTGATAAAATTAAACGGCGATTTTCCGTGCTACTTTATGCAACTTTTATAAAATACCGATTATAAAAACAAAATACGGGCAGTTGAAAAATTGTTCGCAGCTCTCTATGTGAACTACCCTCCTCTCCAGTCAGCTCATGACCAAAATTGGTGTAAAACTACCGAAACATCCAGTAAAATAATATTGATAAATATTGGCGTTTAAGACATGGGCGTAGGCATGGTGGGGCCGGATGGGGCGCTTGTCCACCAAGCGCCCCATTCGGCCTATAAGCACAGTGAAATCAACGAGACATGAGCTGTACATTGTGGGAGTAGATGCCGAATTGTCCAATTCGATTTGTCGAAATAGTCTTCGCAACAAAACACGCTTTAAATCTGTGCAAATTGTCCAATCAGATTGTCGAAATGGTTTGCACTGTACACTATCGGTGTGCTCTCACACAAACAAAAAGCTCATGTCTCATTGATATCACTGTAACAAACTGAACTACACAATCTCTATTTAAAAGTACATGAAACTTGTTTGCTTTGCCCCTCCCTGGATAAAATCCTGAATACGCCCTTGGTTTAAGACCCGTTTAATGGATAAATAACCAATGACCGGCAGAATTAGTTGTCACCTAAAGCAACCATTAGGTTACGACCAGTAACAGTTTTATAAATCGCACGTGAGGCGGTGCACGTGTCAGCCTGAAGTTGTGTATGTGTACCGTGGACTCCTCCAACGGTCATGCGAAGATCAGCCAGAGTACGAACAAGATGGCCACCCATAGGAATATCTTGGAGAGGAACTGCTCTTCTTCGTACTGAGCTGTGCCGCGAGGAGCTGGAAATTTAATAATAATAATATATTGTATTATTTATTTATTTAAACCTTAATGCACAAACATTATACAAAAGGCGGATTTAATGCCTAGTGGCATTCTCTGCCAGACAACCTTTGGTTAAACAGAAATACGAAGGGAGGTGCATCCTGCAATCAATAAGAAATAAATAGAGGACATCTATTATATAGTGAGTTGGGGAATGGATTACGGATATATTAAGGGAGCGTTATACACTTATTTTTATCGACAAAAATACCTTCAGAGTTCCTACCAACTCAACAAAAATTATCCCTTGAATATGTAATTTTCGCATTAATGTTATTTGTTAATTAAGTATTTTGCTACTGGTTTAGATACCTAAAAGAAGCTAACACTTTTTAATCTTACCAGCGCTAGGTCGTGGGTCGCCGAAGTTAAACGTGGATGTGAAGACGCCAAAGGGGAAGGCGCCGATGCCGAAAGACATGTGGAAACCTTCTCCAAAGCCAAACCCGGGGAACCCACTGGTATTCTCTGGTTCTGTGCGCTGCCCAGCCGGCCGTGGAGGCACCTGAATAACAAAGAGAAGAATAAAAACATGCAAATATCAACAAAACAAAAACTTATAGGAAAAATACAACGATGATTCAATGTTTTATTATATGTTTTTTTTTATTTTTTATAGAAAATTTTATAGCGACACGAGCATACAGTCCACCTGATGGTAAGTGGATACTGTCATCCATTGACATCCGCGATACATTGATACGCCATTGAGAGTAGAGGCGAGGCTCTGGCTGTAGGCCTAGACATTGCGAAAGCTTTTGACCGGGTATGGCACAAATCGCTGCTTTCCAAGTTACCATCTTTCGGGATACCCGAGGGATTATGCGAATGGGTTGCCAGTTTCCTGACTGGACGGAGCATCAGAGTCGTTATCGATGGTAGCTGCTCCGACACCATGTCTATTAACGCTGGCGTCCCGCAAGGCTCCGTGCTGTCTCCAACTCTGTTCCTTCTGCATATCAACGACCTGTTGCAAATTGGTGACATACGTTGCTATGCAGATGACAGTACTGGAGACGCCTTGTACAAGGGCCGCGCCAACATCCCTCGGGCCGAAGTGGAAGAGAGTCGCGCCAGGCTTGTGTCTGAAATCGAAGACTCTTTACATCTAGTCTCGATTTGGGGTTCTCTAAACCTAGTGGATTTCAACCCCAGTAAGACGCAAGTCTGTGCATTCACCGCTAAAAAAACCCCTTTTGTTGTAGCACCTCGCTTTCAGAGCATACCTCTTAAGATCTTGGAGAGTATCGGGATCCTTGGTATCGACATCTCCAGCAAAGTCGAATTCAGGGGTCATCTGGAAAATAAGGCCAAAATGGCCTCCAAAAAGCTCGGTGTGCTGAACAGAGCGAAGCGGTACTTCAAACCTGGGCAACTCCTTATGCTTTACAAAGCTCAGGTGAGGCCCCATATGGAGTACTGCTCTCATCTCTGGGCCGGCGCACCGAAATACCAATTGGACCCATTTGACTCCATCCAACGACGTGCTGTTCGTATTGTCGACGATCCCACTCTCACGGGCGGTTTAGAATCCCTCAGCATTCGGAGAGACGTTGCGTCTCTCTGTGTGTTCTACCGCCTGTACAATGGGGAATGCTCTGAAGAATTGTTTAATATAATTCCCACCTCGGGTTTCTACAACCGCACCTCCCGTCACAGAAGTGCGGTCCATCCGCATTTCCTCGATACGGAGGTGTCGCGCACCGTTCGGTCCAAAAATTATTTTATACCGCGAACCCGTAGGTTGTGGAACGAACTGCCTCAAGAGGTCTTTCCATTGAGCTACGATATGGGGTTCTTCAAGAGAGCTGTGAATAGGATTTTGCAAGGTCGGCGGCGTACCCGCATACCCCCTGGTGTTGCAGGTGCCCATGGGCGGCGGTAACACTTATCACCACGTGGGACCGCTTGCTCGTCCGCCCACTAATCTATAAAAAAAAAAAAAAAAAAATACATGCCAACATCAGTCCATAATGACAAACATTGGCACACCCCCGGATGAGCTGCCTATCTTTGCAAATTAAGGAATAGAATGGGAAAATGGGGAGGGAGAGGATGGAATGGGAATGGGCTCTGGCATATGTAAATCTCCACACAGAGGAAGAAAAATAAATTTATAAGACCCAAAGGTTTTCTTAGGATTATAAAGTTAAAGGCACTAGTGGTGATTTTAGGCACAGGATGTATTTGAACAGCACTTTGCATTTTGTGTTATTTTAAATCAATATTTTGGTCCAAAATATTCAAATCCATCACGAAAGTGAGATTTAAATACAGGAATCAAAAATGAATTAGGCAATAAATTTTTCATAATGATAACAGCAGACAGTCCGCTCTGGCGGTGACACCGTGTACAGCACCTTTGATGGACTGTAGTCCTTCATGGTTAAAATTGATACAATTTAACACATACTTTAGAGATAGGAGTGGATTTGAAAAAAGATTTTAGGAAATTTGTAAGTATTTCAAGATGTGTATTTCTTCATCACACCTAATGTTTCATTTATTTTTCCAAATCCTGATTTGAATTGGATAAAGAAATACAGGATTTTAATTGAACAAGTTCATATTTGCTTGATAAAGCATTTTTTTCTCAAATATGCTTGATTTTTCAAGGATAAATAAATATGTACCAATTGAAAATACAGAGTATAATAAAGAAAAGAAAAATATTAAGAGTTGCAATGACAGATGCAATGTTGTACAACATACCTTGTTCCGTGGGTCCTCCTGCTTGGTGTTGCCACGTCCATAAAGCGGGATGACCTTGTCGCGGCTAATAGCTGCCTTGCACACTGGGCACACTTGTCGGCTGGGCCGCGTCTCTAGCCATTGGTGTAGGCACGGCCAACTAGTGACAATGTTTACATTATAATCAACAACTAGAGAGATACAGGCTATCAAAATGCATCACAAATTCAAGAACAAAGCATATGCTGACAAATGGAATATCTTAAAACTACAAGATAGGTAAAATCCACCTCATTGAGAAATTCAAAATACTAACGAAACATTACAATGTACCATAATTAGGATTAATTTTCTTGTGAAATGATAACAAGTGTGTTGGCACAAAATAAGGTGTAAAGAAAACATACAACAGCAAAGCCTTATTAGTACTATTTTGTTACAAATAAAGTTGTTAATTAAAGTGGCATAATTAGCATTTCATCACTCTTATTGATTTTGAGAATCACATAATTTTATAAATGCAATTAGTCTAGTCATTATTAAGGTAATAATTCTAACAGTAAAAGAGACAAATACATACAAAGGATCATAACCTTCAAGAAATTATGAAATTCATAAAATATAAGTTAGATATTAATTTTAATTATCTGCTGCTGTGTGTATGTTGTATGTCCGATCAGGGCAGGCTGTTATACTAACCTTAGCCTTTAAGACCTGTAAGGTTTTTGAGATGAGGAAAACTCCTCCTGTTGTACTTCATATTATTATTTATGTATTAAGCTGGCAACACTTGTGCTGCCTTCTTTGTCTATTCCCCATTCCCTTTCTCTACATCCATTAATAAATCCCCAAAGGTAGGCAGCCCATCAATGGTGTGTCAATATTTGTTATTTTGCACTGATGTCGGCATGTATTGCAGATGTTGCAGGATGACAGTATCCACTTATCACCAGGTCGACTGTCTGCTGGTTAGCAGACTATCTGGCTGGCCTGGCTATTTTTTTATGTTTTATACATAAAAAAAACTAATACTAAACAGTCTGAAAACTTATTACCTAAAAAAGTTCTATCAGCCCTAAATATTATTCAATTCAAGAATAAGCAGATATCTTGGAGCCATAGACATACTATTTTACTAAGTCTTGGAATACAAAAACCAACATGCAAGCTGTTTGTCTGTTAAAAATACTTTGTTCATTAATATAAATTTATATAACCTATTGTCCATTGTATTAATAGTATTCAAAGCTACCTAATTCTGACCTGCTATCTGTAAATCTGTAAATTGTAATCTGTAAACAACCAGCCCTGCTTTTTTGTTCACTGCTGGATATGGGCCTCCTTATGCACATTGTCTTGTGCATGAGTGATGTAGCCTGTAGATTGGATTTACATTTAGAAAGAAAGGATTTACATTTATTATTATTTATTTATTGGATGTAGGGATGCCAGCATGGGCTGGCCAAGCGAGATGGTGATTTCACTCATTTAGAGGCGGTGTAAATCCTCAGTGCTTATGGTAGCAGCTTTGATATCCATTTTTAACTAATATCCATCTAATCTATCAAGCTGGCCCATTATCATGCCCTAGACATGCCCCACATTTGATATTTGATGTGAATGGTTTTGCCACAATGTTTCCTAACATTGTCAACATAGAAATAATTGATAAACCTTTGCTTTGGAAGTATAGGTAGGATTCAACCTTACAAATAATGCAAAGCTACCTAATCCAACCCTACCTAATCTTAATTAGACCACCAAGTGTTTCAACTAATATCTATTTAAATGGGTGGTCTTTATTTTAATAAAAAGTATGTTACATTGCGATATTGATATCTTCGTTCTGTTCGAAAAAAACACACATTTTAATTAATTAATCTATTAGTTCTATCTATCTAAAAAGTTTTGTTTATATTTTATGTATACAAAACCTTAAAATTGAACTGAATATATTCAAATGGTTAAGATAACTCATACTGATTTAGAAATCAGGAATAAACACCCACAAATTTATGATGTGATAGAAACAAATCGAAAGAAGTTTCTTCCTATTTGTTTTATCACTTATTTAGAATGGAATTCAAAAAACATACTAGTATATTGTAAGTTAAATTCAAGGAAAAACAAATTGGTTCCGATGAGAAGCTAGTGGGAATGTTAGAGAGCCAGAAGATCATACCAGAAGAGATGGCCACACATGCTGACGACGGCGTCCCGCGCCGTGTCCAGGCAAATGTTGCACTCCAGCATACGCTCATCGCGACGGTCCTCTTCACCGCCCGCGTCGCCGCCAGACGCTGACGACGCCGACGCGCTCGCCTGCGGCTCATTCGTCTCCGACATTATTATTTGCACTTTCAAAATATTTTTTTCACTTTCCTTATTACGTCAAGACAGAACATTTATTTCGCGCAACACTTATCGTAACACGCAAGTGACGTCCGTAGTGTGACGCGACACCTTGTTTAAATTTCGATTTTGTACAAAATGTTATGTCTGTATCACACCAAAGAAATCGAAGGTCATTATCACTGTAAATTTTATGAATCCACTTGGTCTGTTTTCACAAGAATTAATGAAATACAAAATAGTATTGTGTGATCTGGGTTGATGACTTTTAGTACGTCATGTCACATGTCAAGTTAATTTTTATATATAATTTATCTGGACACTGGCATAGTCATTGGTCCAATTCCGAAGAGCTATATGAGCTGTACCACATAAATAATCGGACCACTTCATTAATCAAATGAGATGATTTCAGTGACTGTAAAACCAGAGGGAGAGGGTCTTACAGTCACTGAAATCGTCTCATTTCACAATTCCTGTTGACTCTCGTTTATGGTGAACGTGCTTTAACATACATTCTCTCTCGCACCCTTTTTAGATCTAGCGGTAGCAAAAATATTTGATCTGTGGTCAAAAATGTTTATGTTTGATTGTTGTCAACAATCGCTTTGAGTGAGTGAGAAAAAAAAATTAAATCTGTCTGTCGCTTGCTCGTGCTGCTAGCTATATAATCATTTGACTGATTTCTTTCTATTAACAAATTATTTACTTCATTGAATTATTAAAGTTCCATACTTCAAGTTAACTATTTCTATTAATTGAAGTATCTAAAATTGAAGACTTGAAGATTCGATCAAAAATAATGTTGGAAAACAACTGTGACGTCACAATTCCAATCAGCTGAGGCATTCGGAGTGGATTGCGACGATAAGAGGAGCAAAACAAACAAGATGGGTGGCGCAGTGAGTTCGGGGCGCGATAACAATGAGCTGGTAGATAATTTGGTGAGCGGGAACTTCATCCGCACGCACATGGTGGAGAGTGCATTCCGTGCATTAGATCGAGCGGAATACATGACGCCAACTACACGAGACCAGGCGTACAAGGACCTGGCCTGGCGGTGCGGGCCGCTACATCTGTCCGCACCATGCATTTACAGGTGAGAATTGTTAAAAAATAATCTGCTTTTTATAACTCATCACGGAGGTAGTCTAAAAATAAATACATTGTTAAAAACAACGTCGTAAACAAGTTATTGGGTAATATGAATAAAATAAAGCATAACCTTTTACTACCATTTATCTAAGTAAAAGCTGTATTTTGTGTGAATACATTTTATAGTATCTAAGCAAATGTTTTTGACCTAAGCACATGCTACTCAAACCTAGCAAATCCTTTGGCATTATGTGCATAAAAATTGATACTTACTAGATATTCTTGGCAAATGCTTCCTAAAAGTCTGGCATGCCGCTTCCAGTATTTGTATGTTAGTGATCATAAGGCAACAGAACCAAATGGTATGTTCGTGTTATATGTTCATGAAATAAAACATTACTGTAAACATAGATATGATCAAACTTGATTCAGTTGTATCGTTTCAGTGAATCAAATATAGACAAATAATTTTCTTGGAAGATCCTAAAAATTATAATAAAGATACTTGGAAGAGAATTGTGTATCAGAATCTGTTACTCATTTCTTTAAATACTATTTAAAAAGAAAGAAATGGAATGCACTAAAAATGGCTAGGTAGATGGGCTTGCAAAGGGTTACCACCCGCCCACTTCACTCGTCAACACTGCTGTTTTCGTAAAGCACTTACTACATTTCTTAAGCACTTGCTAACCAGTAACAGTAAAAGATTATTCACTTAAATAGTAGTATTTGCTTGAGAGTAAAATCTTTTTCTACATAGCAATTGCTAATGCTTATTTTAAATACTAATAGCAATTGCTTTCATTTTATTCACATCACCCAATGTTGTGATTCTCAAAGGGTACCTAATAGTGATTCTCATTCTCTCATTCGTGAGTTCAAACCCTGGTTTGTGCCACTGAACTTCAGAAAAACAAACTTTTCGAATATACCATAACAGTAAATGAAAAATATTAATTTATGTCAGAATAACTCCTCGAAAATAATAAATGCAAAATGGAATGTGAATTTTCCTTCATTTGTAGCTACAGCACACAAGTATCTGACCAAATGTGATAATTTTAAAAAAAATCATAAACGGGCCAAATTCTTGTAAAGCCCAAATTCTTGTAAAGCTGTAAAGCGTATGTGATTTCACTAATTGTAAGATTAAATTGTGGTCATCTTATTGGCCATGAGCATCATAGCATGAGGTCATAGGTCATCAACAGTTTCAAGATTAGACACTATTTACTAGACATGCTGTATAAACATTAGACTATTATTTAATTTATTGTCATTATGTAACAATACTAATGTGTTTCTACAGTGAAGTGATGGAAGGCTTGGAGCTGAAACCTGGTCTTACGTTCCTGAATATAGGTTCCGGGACTGGATACCTTAGTACTCTCGTCGGGTTAATCCTGGGTTCCTCTGGCGTCAGCCATGGGGTGGAGGTCAACCAAGTGGTGATAGATTATGCAAACACCAAGCTTATCCAGTTTCAGGAGAACTGTGCCATTATAGATGAATTTGACTTTTGTGAACCTAAGTTTTTCTGTGGTGAGTAATTATTATGTTTAATAATAGAGAGAAACTTTTTTTTTATAGAATGTTGGCGACACATGGGCATACAATAAACCTGGTGGTAAGTCGATACTGTTATCCATGGATATCCACAATATCCAAAATACAATGACATCTGGAAATGAATATATATCTTATTATACACCTATATATATAATTAAATCTTAACCCTTAATTGGGCCTGGGTTATTAGAGTTGTTTAGAGTTTTATAAAGATTACTGAAAATTCTTAAAAGAGTATTAGATAAAAACGCAGTATTTAGTTTTCAAATATATATTTATTAAATATAAAAAAAAACATGTGGGAAATATCCACCTTCAGATCAGATGGGCATTTTTAATTTCCCAATGTGTGGGAAATAATTTTCATTTATTTGGAAAGTCTAGTGCAAATGATAATTTTCAAAACATGGAGCAGCGCATAGAGGAACTAGACACGTTGAGCAAAAATATTTGGAGCGCTGCTCTTTTGCACGTGTGCTACAAAGCCTACATCTCCTATATTTACCAGATTTTGGCATATGAATTCCAACATTTGATAGGCGAGTTTCATCTGGTACTCCATACAGACCTCCCTTTTTTGTTTTGAAAATGGGTGCACGTCTTTCCCTGCTGCAATAATTATCAACAAGCCCACGCCCTAAACGTAAACGAAACTCGCGATGGGTGTTCCTACGGCTGGAGTGGCTAGTCATATATATTATGTATGAGTTTATAACTGCAGCTTCAAATAGAAACCAGAACAGCCTGTGCCAATTTTTCCTAGACTTCTTTCCTATGGGATATGAAGATCTAAAATGATCAAAGAGATCAACTCCTCCCATGTACTCTGTATATTTTTTTATAGCTAATGGACAAAATATCTCTTTTTTTGTGCCGTCCCTTTGAGTCCTTTTTATTACTGTGACTTCAGTTGGTTTGAATGCAGTAGTACAAATTAGTACGTCCTTTGTGTCTTTCCATTTCAAGACAGAGAGAGGCTTATAATATTGATAAATAAATTCACCAGTAATTAATGCAGTGTCCTTTGATTTTTTGGTAATTATATCTGGCAAACCTTTTCTGTTGAAACGGAGAGTGCCAACTGCAAATATTTTTTTCTCATAAAGAGCTGTCATCAACCCTAAACTTGTAAAAAAATTATCAAATACTAACAGAGTATTTTCTGGGACATCTTCTGATAAATCCAGCACCACTCTATATCCCAAATTTTCTTCTGCTGAGGGACCAATTTTACCAGTATAAAACTGAAATTGATATAAAAAACCAGTTTTCGAGTCGCATCTAGCCCAGCATTTATATCCTCTCTTTATTGGTTTTTTAGGCATATATTGCTTCATAGAACTCTTGCCTTTGAATTTTATCATCGACTCATCTATAGATTGGGTTTGTGATGCTGTACAGATTTGACCAAAGGTCTCATTCAATATTTGGACAAGTGGTTTTATTTTACATAATTTGTCATAATTTGGCGATGATTTTGGTAATTCCATCCTTACATCAGATATATGTAGGTTTTCAGTGATTTTTTTAAACCTTTTTAGAGTCATAACTTCGCTTATGACAGGATTTTTGTAAAATATGTCAGTGGACCAATAAAGCTGGCTATCAGTAATGGGATTTATGGACATCAGTATCATTAAACCCAAGTAAGCTTTTAATTCCTCTTGTGTGATGTCTTTCCACCCGTGAGACTTTTTTTCATGTGCATAAATGTTTGTGTTTGATACTATCATGTCTATTATGGAACTCGGGAACAAGTCTGCAAAGTAGTCCTTTGGAGTGCTTCTATTGCTATAAATCTTTTTTACTTGTAAGCACTTATCAAATGTAGGAAAATTTGAATCTTGTATCATTGTTGTCCATAACCGCTGTTTATTTTGCATATCCAAATAACTTGGTCTAGGCGTCAAATTTGGTCTGCCTGCATTAGAAGTAGATGGAAGGTTTCTATCTTCAGGACCAAGTACATCCAAAGAGGGCTGTAGCATATGGGTGTTACTACTGCTAGCTATCGGTTCGTCTGTAGCACAAGGGGTCATTTCTTCACCTGCAAAATATTGTCAATATAAAATTTGTAACTGTCTTTCATTTTTGAAAAAACAATGTAACCATTCATTATTACTTACAGCTCAATATATCAAGTAAGTTTTCATTAGTAACACTTGGATTTTGTATTTGGTCTAAGATTGTATTTGTCTTAGATTCGTCATCAAATTTCGGATGCTCAGTACTGTCATCTGATTCATCATCATCTGAAGAAAACAGCATTGCTAATGCCATCTCTACGTCTTCTTGTTTTGACAAGTTAAACAGCTTTTTCTGCAAGCATTAACAAAATTAATCATTAGTAACAATACATTAAAATATGTAATGAAAACTATTTCCCACATTAGATAATATTATGATCTCCTTGCAGTCTGAAGTAATATATTTCCCACATACTTTAAACTATAAAATTACTCATATATATTACTGCAAACTCGAAAATAACACACAAAGTCATTAAAACAACTCTTAAATTATGGATAATACAACTTAAAATTAACTTACCGTATTTTTCTGCGACATAATGATTTTTTAATTAAAACCAACAATGAAAACCGTTACAAATTCAATGAACGAAATGAGCTTGACACTTTGATAGCCCACAGAATAAATAAAACTAAAAGTTCCGTTTGACGTTTAACTCCAAAACGTAGACTATATTAGTATAATTTTATATTTGACATATTGTGGGAACTAGGCTACTTGTGATTAGTTACAGCACACAAAATAAAAGGTGGGAAATATGCTCCTTTAGTCCAATTAAGGGTTAACAAAGCTGTCTGTACATTTATTAAAAAGTTGTTGCAGTATAAAAAAATACAAGTGATACAGAGCCAAAACTTTTTTTTTTAAGTTTTGTTTGTCTACTTGTTTGTCTGCTTGTCTGAATGCGTATCACACAGAAATCACTTATGACTTATGTGCTGAGTTAACATTTAGTGTACTTTTTATCCAGATCAATTGTAAAGTTCTCACATAATCAAGGTAACCAAACATACTCTTGCGTCTATGCATACAAAGTCGCCAGCACTGGTTATATGTCATGTAACGCCATTTATCCTTAATTACAAAAGTATTCCTGAATCTCCATGGGGGATAGACTGCAATGAAACAATTGAATAATAATAATACCTCTAGTTACTTATGTATATGTTGTACAGGTAATGGCCTCTGCTTGCCGGAGTTACCAGTTCCTTACGATCGCGTGTACTGTGGTGCTGGTTGCCCTGAGGAGTACCGGAACTACTTCAAACAGCTAATAAAGGTATCCATCAGTGTTGTCATCATACCATTTCCATATAGAATATAAAATTACCAAATTCCATATTCTCCATCTTTTCTAATCCTTATTCGAAATATGGGGTTTCCAAATCATTGCACATTTGCGAAGGTGACGTTCGATGTTTTGACTAATGTTGGCAGGTATCACAAATATCCAGGGGCGATAGCAAATAAACAATTTGCTCGTCTGTCACTGACTCAATGACGTCATCTATACTATCCATACTCTATACTAATATATAAAGTTGTAAAATTACGTGTTTGTGGGTATGTTGGAGGTAATCTCTGGAACTACTGAACCGATTTCAAAAATTCTTTCACTAATTGGAATCTACATTATCCGTGTCTAATATAGGCTATATTTTATTTTGAATAAAATAACTCTGAAAAAAAATACTTATTAACCGAAGCGAACGATAATTGGTTGTATATAAATCGCTGTTTTCTTTGGGGTAAGGGATTATTAAGATTTAAATATATATTTCTGTATATTAAAAGTTATCGAAATTTTAAATACACAGAAAAAGGAGGAGAAATGTAGTAGAACTATATATAAAACATATATTTCAAAAAATTTCCTAATGTTTTATGGCAAAAGTGATGTAATCCACGATGGTCGGGGTCAGGTCGGCGGCATTCTGGTGTTGCCTCTCGAGGATAATCTGCTGCAAGTTCGCCGAGTGGCCGAGAACGAGTGGGTCTCCAGAAGCCTTCTGAATGTGTCCTTCGCGACCCTCAAGATTCCCACCAAGGTGGAAGCCACGGAATATGTCACATTGGGTGAGTTACATGATATTTTGGAAAGCAAATAGGTCCCATGAATTTGTAAATGAACAAATTTGTAACATATCCAGAAAACAAAATACGGGTGGACTTGTGTTTATTTTTTCACAATTTTTTTTTCTTCTAATTTTTATCAATTTTTTCATACAATTATGCAAAATACAAATCCCAAAATAATATATATTTCCAGAAATATACTTGTATGTAAAATTATGTCAATTAAATCGAAATTATGAGTGGAATTCACGGTTTCAAACTTTGGAAAAATTTTGAACAAGATGTATAATTTTGAAATGTATAAAGTAATGAAATGATTATTCATATGGTTGAGATTTTGGGTAGATACATTAGGTATTAATTGTTATTAATAGCTTCCTTCAAAATATGCTTATATTAAAGCATGCAAATATTAAATAATAAATATAGTGTGTTTTAAATTTCTCAAATGTCTCTAAATTATTCTAGTTAACAGTTTCAATATATTAACAAACTTTCACGCGAGTCTTTCGAGTCTCACGCGATAGTTCATGTATAAGCTCGTCGGCCATATTATCTATTTTGCATTGTATATATGTATAATAAGTTCATATACTGTTTTCCTGTAGATTTTTTATATAAAAATATATAAAATATAATGTATAATTTGAATCATTCATAACGTCACATAAATTATTTTTGCCCATATTTAATATTGAGTTTTAGACCTGATTTCCCACCAACAGCACGTCACGAAACCGGTGCGTCAAGTAGGTCGCCTATTGTAATGTGACTTTAACGTCAATTCGTAAGATTTATATTTGTATGACACGCCAGCGGCTGTCGTACGGCCCCGTCGATGTTCACTGGCTATACTCGCAGCGTCATATAAATTTAAACCATGTACATGAGAGTTAAAGCTCACTATTAAAATACTCGAACTATTTGGCAAATGAGTCTCAAAATGACAAATCTCAAAATGGCAACAAAACAGCTAGTTTTCGAAGTGATTTCACTATTGAGATACACAAAAATGGATTCACTAAAAATCATCTTTGATTTTTAAGTATCCATACTGAAATCACTACGGAAAATTATTTTATACCGCGAACCCGTAGGCTGTGGAACGAACTGCCTCAAGAGGTCTTTCCATTAAGCTACGATATGGGGTTCTTCAATAGAGCTGTGAATAGTATTTTGCAAGGTCGGCGGCGCACCCGCATACCCTCTGGTGTTGCAGGTGTCCATGAGCGGCGGTAACACTTACCATCACGTGGGACCGCTTGCTCGTCCGCCCACTAGTCTAAAAAAAAGCTGTTTTGTTTTTATTTTTTTTTGTTCCCAATATGAGACTCATTTGTCATTTTGAGAAATTCACATTGTACTACTAAATCGCGAATAAACCAAACCATACTAATAATAATATGGTAATACTAAAGCAACTTATTATAACACAGGCTGTAGAAAACATATTAAAGTTATAGGGTATGTTTTTCATTATTTCTATTCATTTTTTTTTTTTATTGACTAATGGGCGGACGAGCAAGCGGTCCCACGTGATGGTAAGTGTTACCGCCGCCCATGGGGGCACCTGCAACACCAGAGGGTATGCGGGCGCGCCGCCGACCTTGCAAAATTCTATTCACAGCTTCTATTATTTGTATGTTCATAAGTCCCAGTAAAAATACTAGACTTAGTTCACATTACAAGCGTTCCTTCAACTTTTATGGTACTATGAGTGAGCCCATAATGTATGTGAATTAAATCTAGACATTTTTATCTGTAATTATCTTAACATATTTGTAATTATAATTAATATCTGACATTCGTATAATCCATAAGTTTGACGAAATAGTTATGTTTAACTTTTGCATGCATATTAATACAGAACATGTTGGACAATGTACTTGTCTTTAACACCTTGTTTTATCTGTGTTCTGGCGAATAAAGAATTTGAAACGTGGGTTCACGACCGTCTGTTATAAAATCACTATGACGCCACAGTGGGCTCATTGGACTGTGAATTTGTTAAAACGAGCGTTGAACGCTGCCACGCTATGTTAGTGCTATTGAACTTTAACCTTACCTTGATGAAGGGGAGAGTGCACGCTGCAATCCAACAGCCGCTGGGCGCACTCGACTGGCCACGTTACCCCTCTCTCACAGAAGACTACTTTGAAATGTACTGCATTTCCCACTTTATCTTATTTCCCTAATGTACGTACGTGTTTCGGTAGTGAGTGAGATGTGCCAGAGCCCATTCCCATCCCATCCCTCCCCATTTCCACAACCCTTTCTGCAAATCCATTCCTATATCCAAAGGGAGGCAGTGCATCCGGGGGCGTACCAACGTTTGTCATTTTGAACTAATGTTGGCATGTATAACGGATGTCTATGGGCTACAGTATCCACTTACCATCAGGTGGACTGTATGCTCGTCTGCCACCTTCGTCCATAAAAAAAGAACCCTATACTACACTTGAGCCTTTAACTCCAAGGGTTTAAGACCATTAAACATTTGTACTATAATGTTCAATAGCCTTTAACACTAGTCTTGCGTTCCCTCATCGCTTGAGCGTCGAGCGCTCAACGCTCGTTTTTACAACACTTGAACTCATCTGGTCTTGTTTCTAACCCATAAGAAGAACAAACCCCGCAAAAACTACAGCTGCTGGCTCGTTCTGTGATCCGGTACGCAATGCGTCAAGGCCTATACCGTTGCCAACCAGAGTTGCGAGAGCCTTCTCCGCCGTTGAGGCCGCCCAAGTCTAAGCGGTGCCCGAGGAGCATCTGTATACCTGTCGACGAGTCTAGCAACTTTGGTATGTCGCATTTCTAACTTATAGAAACTCTTTATAGACTTTTCTACTTCACTTATAGAACTTATAGAAAGTTTTTCTAATTCTTTATAGAAAGAAAGAAAACATCGATATAAGATAATTAAAACTTTTTGGCGGGAACTCGAGAAGTGATTGATGGTTGAGATTTTGTTTTGATTAATCTAAAAATTATGTACAGAGGTTTTTAATAAATGTTAATAGTGATAGTTTATATACATAGTTTACTTCGGAGTGCCCAATGTTTGTGTTAATCAAATAAAAGCATGCGACTGCATTTTTCGTGTGATTTCAAGGAGTCCATCTCTGTCCTTAGTAAACCTACTATCTCTTTATTGGGTGATTCCTAACTTGCTTTGGACATTGACGAGATGTGTTTTGAATTGTTTTGACTTTAATTACGAAGAAATCTTGGCGCGGGCAGAATGTTTTAATTAAACCATTGCCATATATGACAAGAAATAAAAAGAATTTTATAATCTTGATTCCAATTAATTTGCGGAGACAACAGTTATTGCATCGGGATGTAGAAATGAGAAGGGAGGAAGTGTTCACGCACCAAACAATTAAAATGATATGGTCAGAAATTGAACCACATTCGAATCTGAACGCATTTGCTCAGAATTTTAAAAAGTTTTGATTTTTTTTTTCTAATTATATTGGGTTTTTATAGAAAGAAGGTAGACGGGCAGACAGTCTTAACTGATAGTAAGTGGATGCTGTCGCCAGTGGACGTCCGCGATACATGACAATATCGCGATGTCATTCTGGACAAACTGTTTGCACCTACTCGTACGAGTAGATGAGCGCTTACCGTTGGAGATTTAGGAGTAAATTTGAAAAAAAAGGGTTAGGAACACGGGGTTTATTAATTATATATATTATAATGACAAGAAGAATTTTTATTATCCTACTTCACCTTCCAGTTCTCCTTGATGTGGAATGGGAATAGAGAGTGTAATGAAGTAGGGAAGTGTTAAAAGTTGAAGGTTTTTAAAGTTCCGACAGTTAATTGATCCTAACTAATATTATAGATGCAAAACTATGTTTTGTTATATTTTATACGTGAAGCTGCAAGATAGTAAATAATAATAAATAGATTGATTACTTTATTTATTATTATTATTATTAAGAAGTTGGAAAGGTCCCGCCTGATGAAGTCTACGCTCCGACCTACTGCTGCCCACATACAGAATCCCGAAAGCTTTCAGCTTGAACTGTCAAATCGCTTCGATTGCCTAGAGGATTGCGTTGCAGTGGACGATATCAACAACAGGTTGGTAGAAACTGTCCATACGGTGGGGTCTAAATTCTTCAGACATCGTCGAAGAGATGGACCCCAAAAGCTCACCGACCACACCCTCGACCTCTTGGCGGAACGACGTTCGATGACACTGCAGACTCCTGATGACGCGGAAGCATATCGGCAGCTCAATAGACGGATTCACCAGTCCTTGCGTCACGACATCCGTCTCTTCAATACTAATCGTATTAAGGAGACGATAGAGCGGAATAAAGGCTCCAAAGTGTTCGCAAGAGACTTATCTATTGGGCAGAGCCAGTTGACGAAGCTGAAGAGGGAGGACGGCAGTGTCACTTCCGACAAACAAGAGGTACTGAGGGAGATCGAGAAGTTCTATGGACAGTTGTATACCTCGGTCGCTAAACCTGTTGGCAACTTGGCCAAAGACCCAAGAGCCAAGTTGACCCGACACTATACCGAAGACATCCCGGACATCAGCCTGTACGAGATTAGGATGGCCCTCAAACAGCTTAGAAACAACAAGGCGCCGGGTGAGGACGGAATCACTTCAGAGCTTCTGAAAGCGGGTGGAACACCGGTACTGAAAGTCCTTCAGAAGCTCTTTAATTCCGTCTTGCTCGAAGGTATTACGCCGGAGGCATGGAACAGAAGCGTGGTGGTGCTCTTCTTCAAGAAAGGTGACAAGACCTTGTTGAAGAACTATAGGCCCATCTCGCTTCTGAGCCATGTTTATAAGCTGTTTTCGAGGGTTATCACGAATCGTCTCGAGCGCAGGTTTGATGACTTCCAGCCTCCCGAACAAGCCGGTTTCCGAAAAGGCTATAGTACCATAGACCACATCCATACGCTGCGGCAAGTTATACAGAAGACCGAGGAGTATAACTTGCCATTATGCTTAGCGTTTGTGGACTATGAGAAAGCCTTTGATTCGATCGAGACTTGGGCAGTGCTACAGTCCCTCCAGCGGTGCCATATTGACTATCGGTATATCGAAGTGTTGAAGTGTTTGTATAACAACGCCACCATGTCAGTCCGAGTACAGGAAGGGAGCACGGAGCCGATTCCATTGCAGAGGGGTGTGAGACAAGGAGATGTGATCTCTCCGAAGCTCTTCACCAATGCGATGGAAGACGCTTTCAAGCTCCTGGAATGGAAAGGACTCTGCATCAACGTTGATGGCGAATGCATCACTCACCTTCGATTTGCCGACGATATCGTGGTCATGGCAGAATCGCTGGAGGATCTTAGCACAATGCTCGGAGACCTCAATCGAGTTTCCCAACAGGTGGGCCTTAAAATGAACATGGACAAGACGAAAATCATGTCGAATGTCCATGTCGTGCCCACCCCAGTTTCAGTTGGGAGCTCGATTCTCGAAGTTGTTGACGAGTACGTCTACCTAGGCCAAACGGTCCAACTAGGTAGGTCCAACTTCGAGAAAGAGGTCAATCGACGAATCCAACTCGGCTGGGCAGCGTTCGGGAAGCTACGCAGCGTCTTCTCGTCCAAAATACCTCAGTGCTTGAAGACGAAGGTCTTCGACCAGTGTGTGTTGCCAGTGATGACCTACGGCACCGAGACGTGGTCTCTGACTATGAGCCTCATAAATAAGCTCACTGTCGCACAGCGAGCTATGGAGAGGGCTATGCTCGGGGTTTCCCTACGTGATCGAATCAGGAATGAGGAGATCCGTAGACTAACTAAAGTCACCGACATAGCCTCTCGGGTTAGCAAGCTGAAGTGGCAGTGGGCAGGGCACATAGCTCGAAGAACCGATGGCCGATGGGGCAGAAGGGTTCTCGAGTGGAGACCACGTACCGGCAGACGAAGCCGAGGACGTCCATCTGCTAGATGGACAGACGACCTCATAAAGGTGGCGGGCACCCGCTGGATGCAGGTCGCTGCCGATAGGTCTAAATGGCGGACAATGGGGGGGCCTATGTCCAGCAGTGGACGTCCAAGGGCTGAAATGATGATGATGATGATGATTATTAAGACGGGCTTTGTCAAAATCCTTAATTTTTTTTCCTTTTCATTTGTAGAAAGCGTTTGTTTTGTTCTCTAGTCTGAATAAAATATGTATGTGTGAACTAGCCTATTCTAGTGGAAGCCATTGAATGTGTTATTTGCAGACAGGTTCAATGCACTCCATGGATTGGATCGGGAAGGTGGTGCTAATGAAGTGAACTCCCTCCTCTCACTTGTGCTCAACTTGGGCCAGAATAGAGTCGGAGAGCTTCGTCCTTACAACCTGAACCTGGAGTCGGACTTGTCTAGTGACTCGGAGAATGGTGATGAGAATGATGACACGGAGGGGAATGATGAGGGGAACGGAGAAGATGATGAAATAGACAGTGAGGTACGTTTATTTAGTTTTTGTTTAGGAAGCTTATGAAAGCTTAACTGTGATTTTATAATCAAAATTTATAAGCAAAAATAGTGTTTAAATATTTTAATATGTCAATCGGTACAGAGAAACTATTGTATCTATCTAGAAATTAACTATTAACTATATTAGATCACTTATGTATAATTGTTTTGTTGTCATTTTGAGAATTTGCCACTCATGTTCTCTCAGTAATCTCATATAATATAAAAACAAGGATTTAGCTTAATCACTCAAACAATTGAAGTTTTTATCCTTTTATTGTCTTCTTTTATTTAATTTTTTCACCCTTCCCGAAATTCTAACCTGAATTTTTAACTTTTCCAGCGACTTAACTTAACAGTCAAAGTCGCACGAAAAGTTATTAATACGTGCAAAATTGTCGACTTTCCGCTGTCAATCTCTAAATTTACGTCAGAGGGTGGACGGCGGTTCGGAATCTTTGGACTCAGACCCGAGCTCGAGTGACTCGGATGATGACGACGGCGCGGGGTGCCCCGTGCGGACGACGCTGCGCGAGTGCCTGCGCAGCCGCCCTTTAGCACGATCTGCCGCCGTCTGCAGCACGGTGCAGGTCTACTTCGCTGAGGAGGACAAGGTGGGGACACTTTAGGGATGTACGTTATGTTCTGTGTTTTGGTGTCTTTCCGGTTGCTTTAGGTCAGTACCGGATTAACGGGTTATAGCCCGCTTCCCGGGGTCGGGCCTCAACCCCGAGAACCATTAAAACCATTTAACCAGTTAAAAATTCTAATATATAAAATTTATAAAATTGCTCACCTTATGGGGCCCTATTCTCTCATATAGTCCCGGGCCCCCAATAACCTTAATCCACCATTGCTGTAAGTTGCCCTAAAATATTCACCGTCCTTCAATATTTTTTGTATTGTAATATGGAGCCCTCCTTGCCCCGTTACACTTCCTCCATTTTTCCCGGTACAATCCATTCATAAATGTCCAAAGGTTGGCGTCCATCCGGGAGCATGCTAACGTTTTTCTTTGTGCACTGATCCTGGCATGTATCGTGGATGTCGCGAGGCGATAATATCCACTTACCATAACACCAGGTGGAGTGTCTTCCACCTTCTTTCTATACATATAAACTTAATATTACTTGCAAATTGACGAGTTCCTAATTCAATACGCAATTGAAATCTCACCCTTATTTTTCTATTTATGTCAACGTAAAAAAAGACATTTTTTTTTTTTTTATAAAATCAATTAAAAAAAAACGCATTTGAAAAGGTTAAAATAAAAACAAACCAACCTTATTGACAATATACTCCAATATTATGTTAATAATAATGCTATGAAGTAATAATTATATAAACAATGCCATTACTCTGAAAATAATAATTAAAATCTTAACTTTTTTGTTAAACAATTACAGTTTATCAAATATTAATTAGAATTATTGTCACATATATAATATATGTGACATCTCATATATAATATAATATATGTGACATGTGCATCTCGAACATAAGCACAGCATATTAATTAATATAATTTTGAAAAAAAAGAAAGGGGGAAGAACCGTACAGACATGCGTTTAGAACTTACAAACTAATATCTATGTATATTTCCTTATAGAAATGTTAAAAGCGGGTTGTCGGTATGATACAATAATAACGAAGTAGGAGAAGGTATTTAAATGAATAAATCAGTTGCCATCTAAAGCTCGTCTTTAATGGACACTTCCTGCACCTTAAATGTTCATCGAACCAATCATCACCAAAACGTTAGACTAAACACGCTACTTCTACCGTCAAATTTTAAAGCGTTCCCTTATTCATCTTAGGCTCCAGCATCAGGCGCGGACGGTTATACGCAAAGTAATATCTCTTTAACTATTACCTTCAGAAATTCGAATTTGAATAAATACATTAATTTAGAAATGATGTTCATGGTGGTACACGCCAGTCTTCTGTGAGAATGAGATAACACGACCAGTCGGACGCATTCGGTCACACTATGGCATGTAGCATCCTTCTCTATGTATTAGAAGGTTCATTGAACCAAACAACTGCAGAAAATGAATTCAAACACCATGGTTATACCACCAAAATTCAAGAAGTTCCCTTACCCACCTTCGGCTTCATCATCGGGTGCTGACGGTTTCGTGTCAATATATACCTCCTTAACTATTCATTTCAGAAAGACGCATTCAAATAAGTATAGTCCCGGAACGAGTTGAATGCGCGCGGAAGGAATGTGACCGTTTTATGTCACTTGTTTTTAGTGTTGTACTACAATGATCTTAGTGAAAGATAGGTATATCGATATTGGTAAAAGTCGATATTTTTAATTTAAATATCGCGGTCAAAAATAAAACACACGACTATGTAATTATAAAAAACCACTTATTTTTTACTATTTTTATTTACTTTCATTATTTATTTATTTATTATTTATCACACATTAGATACGTAGGTATAGTAAGTAGGTATACATAATTTTTAGTTTTAAATAGGTATTTAATATTTAGTTTTGAAAAATTAAGTTACAAAAAAACAAAAAGAAAAAAATACAAAAATTACTAATTGAGAGAAAAATTAAAATAAAACAATATTATAACAACAAAAATCTACTACGCATTACATTATTATTAATAATAAAAAATAACTTAAAAGTACTAGAAGACATAAAAGACTATCATATTGTTTTGAATGAATATTAATCACTACAATCATCACTTGTAACACCTGATTCAGACAAGTCAGAATCAGGTTTGGTCGCTCATTTTAACAAGTAAGTATAGTAAAAAACTACCCAACACGTGTTATATCGATGGCGTAAGAGAAGCAATAGAAAGCGAGCAAGCGCATCACTTAACTAGCCGGCACAAGTGCGATTCTCTAAGTATAATCTAAGTAAGATTCTCATTTCATTGAGTAAGCTTGACAGCACTATCTTATGTAACTGTATAACTTATCATCTGATTAATAATGTCTTCCTTTATTAGACGCCGTCTATCTCAAAAGAAACAAACTCAGATACAGATAAACAAAAGGATGATTCCACTAAATGTGAAAAGGACCCTTGTGTACAAGACTACGATGAAGTCGAAATTTATTTAGGGAAGTTAAACGTCCCAGGGACCTCTCGAGAAGGGATCATGGAGTGGGAAGAAATTAACAAACCAGTCAAGGAAGACATCGAATCTGCGGAGATTAAGGACAAATCTAATGAAAACTGCAAAATGGAATCTGAAGAGACCAAAGAAAAATCTAATGGGAATTCACAAGAAACTTCTAGTGTGGACTCAGCCATAGATTCACAAGAGGCTAAAAAGAGATCCAGTGACGAGTTACAAATGGAACCGAAGGCTATGAATCAGTCTATGGAAGTGGTCGAGTCCAAAGAGCAATCCAGTAAGAGTAAACACTTTCCGACTGATACGAAGGAAAGCAAACGTCAGAAGTTTGATAGTGGTATTGGAGAAGAGAATACTCGATCCAGTGAATGTTCGTTTGGGCCGGGAGAGTCTTCCAGCAGATCGGACAGTACAGTTGATGAGACCGATGATAATAAGACTGAAGGTAAGTTTTCTTTATTGTATGATGGTGTATAATTTTATATCTAACCTAATGTTTTTTTTTTCACCTTCAATCAAGATGTAGTGGAACTCAAAAGTCTGATCTCCGTCGTGAAATCTTCCAGAAAATGTTATTAACAAAAAATAATCTTAAGAGCCTTAAGGTATCCTAGCCCATATCTCTGAGTATCTACTTAGTAGGAGTTTGAAATTATCTCAATATTAGCTCGGCATCAATCATCTGGGCCCTTTGGCTCTTTAATGTCTTTATAATGATCTATTTTATGTATTTAAAAACTTTGATGTATGCCGACGACAAAAATTATGTCAAAATTTTTAAAATTGTTGATGAATTCATTGCCGATTTGGCAGTCAATGACCACTTCTGGATTTGACCACTTTTTTTGAAGACCATTTCTGGATTTGACCACCTCCTAATAAGTCCAGTGCTTGTACAGCGTGCAAACACAAATGAAAACGTAAATTTATTTGTTTGTAGTTATAAAAGTGAAAACTTCAATTAATAATGAATTTTAGTTAATTAATGTAAACTCTTTAAGTTTAATGTTTTAACTTTTTAACTTTAAGTTATTTTATGTTTAAGTTAAAACATAAATATTTTAATTTAAACATAAAATAACTTAAAGTTAAAAATTCGAAAATAATAATAATCAGAGATGATTTTTTTAAGAAGTCAATACTAGAACTCTGTTAATTTTCCAACTGTCCTACGAGTATATGTAACAATGTCTTCAGTTCTTTGTCGAATCTAATATCTCGCATCTTTCTATTATTAAACTTGTTTGCACACTGTACGTGGGCACACTGTTGAAAAATGAAATCTTTATATCAAAGATGGAAGTTGTTTTATTGCTTTTCGAAGTATTCTCCGCGACAATCGATACACTTTTTCATGCGATGAAACCATTGTGGGGAAAAATTCAGCCCCACCCTTTTTTAGGCACCCCTTCAACAGCCTTTTGGAAGGCCGTTACTGCCTCTTCTGCGTTCATAAAGCATATGACCAATTAACTCTACATTTACAGCACTCAAAAATTGCTTCGTTTGTCTGGCGGAGTGAGCTGGGTGGGGCATTATTGTGACGAAGGATCATTCTGATTCTTAGGCGTCGTTTCTTTGACTTTTTCTAAAACAGAAGTTTCTTTTCTTTGTTCGGAATGGCTAAATTCTTGGGACTCTAATGGCTTTTCAAGAGTCATCGAACATGTACCGATTAGGGCGAGCGTTAGAAGGCGCTCAGTCAGGAGCAAAGAGTGTGCGCAGCATCGAGCCTAAGGGCTCCCCCTCCGGTAGACCGGCGAAAGGAACGGACCTCGGTTAAAACAAGGCAAGCAGCTGTTCATATACCAGTCCACAATTCAGTACCTGATGGTATTCGTCGATCGTGGAGAGCGGATGCAGATCCGCTGAAAGTACAGACATTCAGACACATTTGTAGTAACCCGGTTGTTCAATATTAAGTCAAGAATATTACCTTTGTTAGGAATGTGATTGTATTGATGAATATTTTGCGTATTAGCTTGAAGAGAGGAAGAAACATTAATTTTGGTGCAATCAATAGTACTCAGATTGAAATCACCAATTATGAGTGGTGTCCGTGCGACTGAATTCTAAAATATGATGTCTTCTTTTTCACTTGAAGCTTCGGGCGGGGGGATGTAAACAAAATTAAATAATGTATAGGGTTTTTTTCATTAATTTCGAATTGTTCAATGGAGCTATGTAACAGACATTATAGACCATAGGGTTTATAGATGTTGGTTGTATACCTGCCTGCCGTGTAAAAGGTGCTGGGTTCTAGTCGGACTTTAATTACTTTGTATATATTGTATTTTATTTTGTATATATCGCCAGCTCCTTGTATATATTGTATATTTCTCCGATATGGTTATCGGAGACTATATGAGCAGTATATGGTTGCTTTATATATTCGTACCTTGCTCTTAGTACCTTACTTTGTTTGATGTAGTGGTATTAGTCAAATAGATTGTGGATTGACGATGACCTGTACCCGTGGCCTTTGTTTGATGAGCAACTAACACGGAACATTCGTTATTCATTTTGGGAAATAGGATACTACAATAACACCTCCCGTCACAGAAGCATCCGCATTCCTCCACACGGAGGTGTCGCGTACTGTTTGATCCAAAAATCATTTTATTCCTCGAACCTCTAGGCTGTGGAAAGAACTGCCCCAAGAGGTCTTTTCATTACGCTACAATATGGGGTTCTTCAAGAAAGCTGTGAATAAATCGGCGGCGTTCCCGCATGTCTCTTGATGTGGCAGGTGTTCATGGGCGGCGGTAGCCACTTATCATCACGTGGGCCGCTTGCCTGTCCAACTACTTTCATTAAAAAAAATAAGAGCAACTGGCTACATTCTTTATTGCTTGTGGCGTTATTTATTAAAAAAAAAGACTGATATCGAAATTGTGTGGTCAGGGCGCACTCGTCTGCCGAAGCGTAACCGCCGCCAAGTGAGCGGTCAATGCTCGTCATCAACGGAGGGCGAGGGTGACGCTGAGGGAGGGGAGCGGTCGCGGCGACACAAGCGGCGCGCGCTGCTGGACGCCGCGCACGCTGCCGCCGCCGCTATGGAGCAGCGCGGCGCCGAGGACGAGCACCGCAGGAACACCAGGTGTGTACACACTACATATACACAAGCGGCGTACACTGCTGGACGCCGCCAGCGCCGCCGTGGAGCAACGTGGTGTCTAGGAGGAGCATCGCAGAGACATCAGGTTGTGTGTGTATCCACACCCCACACTTACACAAGCGGCGCGCGCTGCTGGATGCCGTAACACGAGTGTGAAACACATTAGTTACACACGAGTGCGTTATAAATCAGTAACACATGAATACGAAACACATCAGGAAGACATGAGTGCAACCGCCGTCAAGTAAGCGGTCAGTGCTCGTCATCAACGGAGGACGAGGACGATGGTAACGGTGATCATACACCAAACAGAAATGAAGCCACTATCCTTTATTCTTAGTGGACGATAAAATGGCTGATTAAGGTGCTAATTACGGTATTATTATTGTTAACAGAGCCAACGAGGCTCGTCGCGTTCGCCTCTCGCTGGCTATGAAGCGCGCTGTGAGAGAACTGCCGCTTCCATACGTGCTCAAGAAGTACGTGAACCTGGGACGATGCTTTCAAATCTAACGGGACCTCCATACAGAATGGCTCTTAGGGGTGTTACACACCACGGTTGACATTAATTGCCCGGGTAGTAGGAAGCGAGTTTGTTTGCGAAAGAATGTTTGAGTAGAGTCGGGGGCACAAAAGGTTTAAAATGTTTTCTAGGCAGGTCAGATATGGCTGGATGGTAGAAATAGAATTTGTGCGAAATAATTGTGTATCAGGGTCGGTTTTTAGCCCAAAAGGTCTAGAATGTTCTCCGGGCAGGCGAGGGGTATACAGAGAATTTTCTGAATTTTCTAATTTATATATCAGTGAAGTCAATGAGTCGGTTAATGGAATTACAAAAAAAGACTTCAATTAATTAATGCCTTTGTAGTATTTTAACATCTGTCTGAATAAGTTTTTAAAAATTTATTTTGCTTCACACTCAACTCCGGTAGAAATCGAATTTGTGTGGATAAATTTTGTGTAATGGGCCCGATGTTTCTGGGCAAGCCAGAGAGAATACAGAGAGAATTTTGTAATGCGTTATGTACCGATGAAGCCAATAAGTAAGTTAATAGAATTAAAAAAAAAACTTCTGAATTTTAATCCCATTTTGTGGTATTTGAGCATCTGCCGGAATAACTTCTTCAAAAAATATACAATATTATTCAGAAAGCATTCAGAAAATTTTAATAACAATTTTAGCGTTAGGAACAGTTTCGAGTGATTTCGGAATTTTCCGGACATTTAAAATGCGGTAAATTCCGAAAATGGACATTTACTTTAGTAACTACAAGGCTGAGTTATATAAGGCTTCTCTGTAAAATTCGCCATGATTTAAACGACCCCGGTTTTGCAAAGTTAGACAAAAATCGATTATCTGAAGTGCTTTTTTTTCGGTTCAGATTTAGTGTAGGCGAATAATACGAGTATCGAACATAAACCGAATACATGTGTAACACCCCTTAGATTTCTGAATATTGCAAACTTATACAGAAGACAATACAATATTATTACAAATTTAATAAATCATATGTTAAATCGCCTACAATATAGGTTGTGTCCAATTTTTTTTCGAAGATTAAAACCATGGGATTCAGTTTATAGTGAAATTCAGACGTGTATTTTTGTATTTTTACAACAAAATACTGCTTAGATTTATGAACAGAATCCATGGTTTTAGGCTTCGGAAAATATTTGGAACAGCCTGTATACGGTTCTAAATCACCATCATCTTGCTGTATTCGGTCTTTTCACTACAAATCCCAATAAATACGGGACAATTGTAGTCCTGGCAGGACATTTAAAATGCAGGACGACTGGTAATACTTGTTCTGTCACTATTGTATAGTCGTAGATAGGAATGATCATTGGCGGGTACCTCCAAAAAGTCCAAAAGCCCGCCCTACCTAACAAATTTCAAACCAAAAGTATTAGATAATTATACTTTTGGTCTTGTTTATAGCAACAAATCTGATTTGACATTTGTCGGGTAGACGAACTTTTACCTTTATCTGTAACTACCCGTCACTTTGAACGATTGAGCGATCTGTACTTACTGTATAATTGTTTAGAATTATTCAGAAACGTTCATAGAATATCAACTATTACAGCGGTGGAATTTTGCAATAGGAAATACGCATGTAATTAAAAAAAAAGCCTTTTGCATATTCATTAACCAATGATTCTCATATTTTATTATTCATTATTTAGTTTAATATATTTTTAAAAAAATCCTCTATCTATGTATATAGCCTCGGATAGCTCTTGATCCGATCGAGTGATCTTTCCCATTTGGACCTGTTGGCCACTTTCTCCTTCGAGACAACACACACGAGTGAATGTTGAGCGTTTATTTCGTTTCTTTTTCACGTAAGATTTTTACCCCCTCCTTACGCCTTTCTCTTTCTGTGTGTGTGTGTGTGTGCTAGTATCGAGAGCGAGACTCAAGCAGAATAACAGACGTGCAGACTAGTGCGTGGCTGGTTGTATAACCTAAATTTTGGTTTTTGATTTGATTCCTTATTTTAAATTATTTGCATTGAAAATATGATACAAAATAAAAAAAAATACACGAACTATATACATTTTTTTTCGAATAACATTCGGAGTTTAAAAAAAAATGCGTGAGGATCTTCATTCGTGACGGGGGGGGGGGGGGGGGGGGGTCCCGTGACCGCACACGTTTTTTTTTATATATTTCTTAGTTTTAAGGGATTTGCACGTCGTGTGTACATCTCGTTGAAGATCCTATTTTTAAAAGTACACTGCAATGACTTGTTTCAAAAAATATTTCATCTACAGGCTCCGTTAAGATTTCATTATATTTATAAATTGCGAATGCAAAATTACCTCCTTAACAATACAAAGAAGCGTAACATCTCATCTCGTGACGTCACAAATCATTAACATCAACCCTAAAAGGCTCCAAAGGGTAAATTCCAAAACGTCCAATAATCTTTGACAAGATTGAATCTTCAGAGCAACATGATTAAAATCATCAAAGAGCGATTTTCTAAACTTTTGAAGCGCAGCTTAAATATCTTTTTATACTAACGATTTATTTAATCTATTTATGCAATGAAATAAATACATACGTATTTCCTATTTAGTTAACTTAAAACTTATAGTCCTATATGGTACTCTATAAAAATATTCATTTACTCAACTTTAACGTGTGAAACACCCTTATGAGATTCTCAACCGTCTCGTGTGAACAGACTTTATTTTGTATTATTCCATAAAGGTAAATGTAAATATGTTATTTTTTGTTGCATGTAATTGTATATTTTAAATAAATGAACTAGTTATGTTGTTACAGATATATTATGAACATTTTGTTGATCATGAAGTTAAAATTTATTTTAAACATTTATCCTAAATCAATTGCCGCCTACAGAATGATTAATTTGATGACAATTTAAATTGTTATGAAACCTACTTATCATATTAACTGTGTCGTTTATTTCCCCATACGTCTGAACTAATTTGTCCTATTCCTTAATTCTGTTGTGTCTGAAATTGAATACGCTTTAGATCAAGTCTCGATCTGGGGTTCTCTAAACCTAGTGGGTTTCAACCCCAGTAAGACGCAAGTCTGTTCATTCACCGCTAAAAGGCCCCCTTTGTCGTAGCACCTCGCTTTCAGAGCAATACCTCTTCAAGATCTCAGAGAGTATTGGGATCCTTGGTGTCGACATTTCGAATTGGTGTCTAAGTCGAATTCAGGGGTCATCTGAAAAATAAAGCCAAAATTACCTCCAAACAGCTCGGTGTGCTGAACAGAGCGAGGTGGTGCTTCACCCCTGGGCATATGGAGATCTGCTCACATCTCTGGGCCGGCGTACAGAAAAATCAATTGAACTCATTTGACTCCATCTAACGACGTGTTGTTCGAGTCGACGATCCCACTCTCACCGGCGGTCTAGAACCCTTCAGCGTTCGGAAGAGACGTTGTCTCGCTGCGTATTCTACCGCCTGTACAATGGGGAATTGCTGTACCTTTGAAGAATTGCTCAACGTAATTCCCACAACTGCACCTCCCGTCACAGAACGGTGAATCCACATTTTCTCGATAAGGAGGTATCGCATACTGTTCGGTCCAAAAACCATTTTATACCGCGAACCCGTAGGCTGTGTAACGAACTGCTTGAAGAGGTCTTTCCATTACGCTACGGTATAGGGTTCTTCAAGAAAGCTGTGAATAGGATTTTGCAAGATCGGCCGCATACCCCCTGGTATTGCAGGTGTCCATGGGCGGCGGTAACACTTACCATCACGTAGGACCACTTGCTCGTCCGCCTACTATGACGAGTAGGTTTCATAATAATTTAAATTCAACTCTAATTTGTTTTAAAATGTCTGACAGAGATAATCACATCAAATGATTTTGCGCTCCCACGAGTAACTATTTTCCATATTAAAAATAAGTTAATTTTGGGTGTAAATCGTCATCGAATTGTTCGCGTCACCTACACTTTTTAAAAACTGTCCCTAACATTTTTTTTGAAATGCTATTTATATTTATGGGTAAGAGAGTGAAATGTATATTTGTTGTGGTTGCGGGAAGCTTTAACTTCTGAATATTAAATTATATCCATTTATATATCTATAACTGATAATAATAGGAGAGACCGTATCTACCAATTGCATGTTAATGAGATGGGCCAAGAGAGTTCGAACAAATTTCTTTGCAGGCGATTATGGACTTATTTATTGAATGGTTTAGGCGAATCCGACCGAAATTATAACGTTGTTGAAGAAACTTAATAATCAATGCATTTTATGTTAATTGCTCTAACGGAGAATACGATTTGTTCTGCAACGCGTTGCGTATGCAGTTGCCATTACTCCTTCCACTATCAAATATGTTGATAACAAACTGCAAAGATAGCTTGGCCAATCTTATACTTTGTTTTTGGAGTAGCTTTAATGAGCTGTTTCCAAATTAATAATGTATCGTGTAAAAATCCAAACATTGGGAGTTTGTTGACTGAATAAGTGAATAACAATAGCTGTAACTCCTTAACATTTGTTTTTTTTTGTTTATTGACTATTGTAATTTAATATATGTATATGCTTTTATAGTGTTCTCATTACCTATTCTATGTTTGATTTGAAACAGTGTTGTGTGATGAAGGACATCAATTAGAGGCGGTAAGAATGTTTGTCCACCACCGGTGGTTAATGTAACAAAAATGAACTTAAGTCCCATTGTCTTCCGGTGGCAGGAAATGGAAATAAAACAGTTTGACGTAGACACGAGACGTTTGTACAGTTTAAGTTATAATGATATATTAGGTAGTCGGATAAGTTCGCGGCCTTTTTATAGTGAAAATAATAAAGACCGTTTTTTGTATTACATAAATATTTATTGAACGGAATATTGTGCATTTAATTCGATTTTTCTCGCAGAGACATTATCCCATCGCTATATTTTTTTGGGGTTTCTGAGCGAGAAACTGATTTAAATGGTTTGTTTATACAGGCTTCTCTTGAATGTAATTTTACTCCATTTAAAGAATTATCCGAAGATATATTTATGTATGTCCCATACAGGACTGTATGGAGGATGCATTAAAACTTCCCAGCCAAGGTTCATCAATTTTTGTTTAGTCATCGAAGTTGTATGCGGTCGAGCATTGTCGTGATGGAAAACTACACCTTTTATATTCATTAATTTTAGGCGATTTTCTTCAAGTGCTTGTTTCAATTTTACTAATTGCTGACAGTAGACATCAGAATTAATCGTTTGGCCATGTGACAAAAGGTCGTAATACACAATGCCATTCCAGTCCCACCATACACATAACATGACTTTGTTCGGAGTGAGGCCTGGCTTTGGGACGATTTATGATGGCTTACCTTGCACCAAGATTGTTTTCGAACATTGTTATCGTAGATGATCCACTTCTCATGGCCTGTTACCAATCTCTTTAGAAGTGAATCAATTGCATTTGGTTTTAGCAACATCTCGCATATGGAAATTCTATTCACCAAGTTTCTGTCATTTAAATCACGCGGTACCCAAACTACCTTTTTTACAAAATTTTAGTTTATGCAGGCGATCCAAAACTGTTGAGTGGTGAATGCTAAGCTCTTCTGCAATTTGATTATGTGTTGATCCGCTTCAATTTTTTGAATGATAATTAGCATAAACATTTACCTTAATACAACGACCGCAGCGAGTAACATCATTCACATCAAAATTACCAGACCTAAATCGACTGAACCATTTTTTTGCAGTAGTTTTAGATAAAGCATCTTCTCCGTAAAAACCACAATCTCGTTTGAAGCATTAGAAGCATTCATACCCTACTCGAAAAAAAAATCTATTAAACATATATAATGTTCTCCTCATTAACATCTATTTTAAAATTGTTAAAAAATATGAAAAGATGGAACTTTTAATTCTCAATTCGCCGTCATTACAAAAAAAAACAGCTGTCGAACGGTATTTAGCTTTCCCGCTAGTGATCAGTGCTGCCAGAAATTTAGCACGCTAGAGCACGTTCAAAAAGGCCGCGAACTTTTCAGACTACCTATTATTTGTAAATGTACTGCGGTTAAAAATCTATAGCCCGACAAGGCTGTAAATGAACGCTGCAAAAAAGCAACGGCGGCCATATTAAAATGTCAATGTGACAGATCTACAGGTTTTGGGTTGCTGTACAATTATAAAATATTATTTTTGGTATTTAAACACCATCGCATGGGACCGCTTGCTCGTCCGCCCACTTGTCTATAAAAAAAAATGTTTGTATTCATATTGCAGATGCTTTATAATGACATTAATATTTACAGATTTTCATGGCATTCAGTTATAAGATTAATGTGTTTACTTATCTCCTTAAAATATTAAAGTATATTGTAAATAATAATATATGATTGTCACTACCGTTGTTACGTTTCCAACAAGCATATTAACGGTGGTAAGAACGGGTGTGACCGCCATATAAGGGTTACCAATTACACAAAACTTATGTATTTTACTCTTACACTTACTACTTGAATTATAAGTGGTTATACATAGACATTATTTTTATGAGATGAAATTCTTAACCAGGAATGCTTTTGTTTATTTTTATTTATTTTATTGCCAGTCAGTAAGTACCGTTCTTAGTTAACTGTTCAGCAATTTCTGGTGATAAGCTAGTCATACATTATTTTTAAAGTTAATTTTTAATTCTTTACTCTCTAGCTCCTATGAAGTTAATACCACAATCACAATCAATTTACTACAGTGACCTTCAGTGGAGTGAATCTTCCGAAGGCGACTAAAAAACCTTCAGTGCTTAAACTAGTAACTAAGTCGTAAGTGTATGGCTTTAATTGCAGTACAAACAAAGAGAGTTATATATGCTTTTTGTGTTCTATTTGACCCACGATCATTAAATAATTTCAAAGTAATTGGGCCTACAAAATCGACATGGATATAGTCGGATTTTTTATTCGAGTCGGGGATATGATGTGTACAACTCAAACAAAGTGAAATTTGTACGGAGATGACACTATTGACAGTTCTACATGTCATATAAATAGATGACACTCGAATAAAAAATCCGCCTTTAATAGAAAAGGGTCTTTATGGGGTAACCCTTTCTTTAGGTAAATTACCCGTTAATTGACTTTATTTTAGATAAATATCTACGACAAATTGAACATTTACGAATTACATTTTTTATAAGATTTTAACACCAAAAATATAATACTTGTTTCTAATGCACTTTAACATTCATTGAAAGCCTCTGTGTAAAGTTTTAGAATGGTCAACTTTTACCATCAAATAAGGAAGTTTACAGTTTTAATCTAGAATTATAGGTGTTTTACATAATGAACAGAATTTTGGATGCGACCTCCAAGTTTTAAAATATCATGTTTACATAAAATCGGATTTAATTATATTAATTTATTGCCTTTTTTAAAACTTATACAATTTTTATTAGTTATTGATTTTAATTTCAAAGTACATATTATGTCTTCTCCAAAACGTTTGTGCTGAGCTATTTTTATTAAGGTATGTAATGAATTTTGGAGTTCTTTAGTATTTAGGTAGTTAATATTTATATCAATAGGTATATTTTTATTAGCTTTAGTTTTACATTTATATAGAACTTTAGGCAATATGCAATAACGCGAACTAATTATTGTAGGCTTGAAAATTTCTCAAATTTTGAATAATAATAATATTTGATTGTTGATTTTCGTTTTAATATTCCTTTAAACGTGTTTTCATGTCTACATAAATGTCCTTAAATGTACTTAAACTTCCCTTAAGCGTTTTTTACCATGTCTACATAAATGTCTAAAGTTGAATCGTAAAAATCACTTTCAAAATAGGTTAACCTTTTTCTTTCCTCTAATGAAGTTGATGCTAAAGTTGCATGTCATTTTACGAATTCCTTCCAATAATAACACAATATTTATAAGCTTGTTTCTAAGTAAACAATCGGTATCCTGTCTTTCGGGCTCTTAAAATTATGGAACAACTTTTCAATCTGCACATAACCGTATTGTTGTGTTCTTTGTAAAGTTTACAAAGTGTAAACACGGGTTATTTGTGAAAATCACACTAACCCAAATCCGGCTCGAAGGACCAATGCTTTTGTTGAATTTTACTACTAGATATCGAAATTTGTACTGAAATAAAAGATTGCATTCGCGACACAGGTCGTTTTTATTTTGACAACACGACTGATATTGTAAACATTTTTTTTTGAAGACTACGGGCGTAATTTGATTCATCCAACTTTTTTTTAAGTAGACTGAAAATATTAGTCACTAAAAGTCTTTATTTACAATAATCCCGTTTGTAGTTATAATTAACACAGTCTATCACATCAACTGGTTGTGCTGGAGCTTTTCTTCACAATGAAAACCTTCACTGTAAAGTTATTTTGATAGCAAATAAATACATGCGAGACATCAAATGGACCGACAATTTGCTTTTTTATTTGGAATCTACAATCCATACAATTTGTTCTTGATTATCATAATTGTTTTGTATAAGATATAATAAATGTATGTATGCATGCATTGAGTTATTTATGAGTGCTAAAAATGTCATTACAATGGTTACAAGATCAGAAATTAAATAAACTAAGAAGTACTCTTATTATAAATAGAAACATTTAATTATATTTTGGGACCAAAATGGAGTATTTAGAATTTATTACACGGCAACACTGAATAACCGTCAATAATTGACAGATCGTCAATAACCGAGAGTTCAAAATGGCCGTCGTCGTTTCCTTTTTTCCACGTTCTTATAATACTTTTTCGGATTATAGAGTTGATGTGGAGGAGTACTATCTATTTATGCCATAATTGCATCACAATTACATAAATATTACGATTAATCGCAGTCTGCACTAGTCTTCTATTTGTTTGTTACCCCTAATCACACTTTGGCCTCCTAAGTAAGTATGTATATTATTAGAATTAATTTTTACACTGGGACAGTACGTAATGTTTTAAACGAGATATTAGACTGAAAACTGCTTCACTAAATTACTTTGTTGTTTAGACAACGAAAGATCCATTGTCCTAGTGTAAAAAAAGCCCCCTAGGTATGGAGGTAAATGATTGCTCAAGTGGGTACATAGCCTTTACTTGCGCGGAACAGGTGGTGTCACGTGCAGAGCTTGTGTTATGGTTTTGGACATTTTATTAAGTTGATTAGTTGTTTAGTGCCTGCACACACCACCTAATTAACTGTCACCTAATTAGGTATAACGATAATTTGTAATTATGTACTTCTCAATAAAAGATAGTCATTTTAATGTGACTTTTATTAGAAACGGTGACCTCTGGCGTAGATTTATTCTAGACTATGACATCGAGCGTAAATTTTTTTCTTGCGCCCTGTTAATACTGTATATCTGTCGTGAAAATTAATTAGATACTTAATGTTCTACGACTTTTTAAAATTCAGCTCTTTTTTTTCACAAACCATTTACACACTTGAAAAAAGTCCACCTGCTTCTGATTGGTAGAAGGACCAAAAGAAACTATGAAAAGTATGTAAATGTATTTTATTTTCTTATATAAATTATAACTTTACAAGGTGAGTATTGATGCGGTGGGTGTAGGTACATTATGCTGGTATATGTACAGAGTATCGTAATCTATAATTATTATGGAGCAGTACCAGAGTTCACCAGCTATAAAGTCGGTTCCCATCCAAATGGCCGATAACAAAACGACGTCAATAAAATATCTCAACGTTTACTTTGAATCTATGGCAAATTTACAGTCTCAACGAATCAATTAATGGATATGTAAACAATTATCACCTCACTGTTTAATTAAGGCCGTGTCAGTTGCCCCAGACCTACACCACGTTTGTTTACATTTAAGACAAATTGGATTGGAATTGACTATGTACCGTATCAAGATTAACAACTCTGTAGTGCAGCATTGTTGGTGGTTGTAATTTTGGCAAGAATCTCGGTTAAGTCCGCTGAGTTTACTAAACATGAATACTATTATCGACCTCAAATACATTTATTGTCATTAGGGTTATATTGTCACTAAACCACATTGCACTGGTCTGTCATTCCATAGGTTCCTAACAATATTTTAAATAGATAAACATTTTAGGCCCGAAAAATAGACGATTTTTGGTTTTACAATTAACCGAAGTCGTGGCTATGGACACTTTATGCAGTATGCATAAAGACTAGTTTCCAACCACTCGGACAGTCTTAGAATCGTATATTATATCGCCCTTAAAGTCATATGCTAGCACCACTTGCCAGCCGCTTGCATCATTCCGCTCACCCTCATTGGCGAGTGAGTATTCTCTGGGTACAAGTCATCTGCAGCTGGGGCTTCGCAGGTACTCAGACCATTCATCAATTTTCTTGTGGGTCTAGGAGTCGCTCGAGCACCATCTCTTGTCCTTTCCCGTGCCCATTTGTCCGAAGCATGACTCCGTTTCACCGGCTTTTTCACATGCTGTTCTAAATCAACGTCACCGTTGATCCTGGCTTCCGAAGGTGGCCTACTCGGCGTTTCAGATTCACTGCCATTAACCAACGAGTGTGCACTTCTCGCTTTATGCAGCGATAGCCTCAGAGGTTTCCGCGGGGGTGTAGGTCTCGATTTCACGTCACTTTCTCTTCTATCCTCATTCTTTTTATATTGGCTCATTCTTGAACATGTTTCCGACCCGTAATCTATTCTAGGAGAACTGGAATACATGTCTCCGTTGGGAAAGTCTGAGCATTCCGACTCCAATTCTGAAGATTTCGCACTCCGTGAATGTAGTTTTGACGATCTTCGACTGGATTTGTGAGCATTCTCTAACACTTTCCCATCTATTCTGTGATACATATAGTGCCTTTCGGATTCTAGCTGAATATCCTCTGAGCTTTCATTTTTCTTTAGCTTTCGTAATCGCTGAGAACGTTTCAATTGTTCTATAATAGATAGTGTTTTTCTTTCCGCCCAGTTGGTCTTCTTGATACTTTCCTCTATTCGGTCAGCAGCTTTTTTTATCTCATAATGTTTTGGGTCACACCCACTAACGTTCGAGCGAGAATCTCTTATGTCCAAGTCGCTATCAGATCTTAAATGGTCTTCTCTAGATCTGTTGAGTTTTTCAGCTTTTAATCGTTGCTTCTCCATGTGTCTTTGGTTGCGCTCTATCATGCGTATCGCTGCGTCAGTTTCTGCGCTGTAGTCAACTGCTCCGTGAATGCAATGGTGGGAGAGAGAATGTCGAGAGTGCATGCGTCCAGCCCTGTGCTCTAAACTGTGCGAGCTGTGAGACCTATGATTCGTTGCTGGGGATTCGCGAGGCGATATCGCGACTCTGGAAGAAGCTCCTGACGCGTTAGACCTGGGTCTCATGACGGGCAGGCTCGCTTCCGCGCCGTCCAAGCCCGGTAACTTGGCCACGATGGCGGTGATGTCCGGACCTTTCTGGAACACTTGCACTTCCGACTTTGGACTTGACTTGCTTGGCTGCGGCTCAGTAGTTATGTTGATATTTGTCACGTTCTTCTTTGTCTTGTTCACTGTTATGCAGCTGTCGTTGCTGCTTACTGGGTGTAGCTGAAAGAAAAAAAGCTTAAAGTTTAATACAAAAATACTTGAAATTTTTGTTTTCAATATTATACCTATATTTTTTATGGACTAAGGCGGCAGGCGACCATACAGTCCACCTGATAGTAAGTGGATACCGCCCCCTATAGACGTCCACGATACATGCCAACATTAGTCCAAAATGACAAACGTTGGCACGCCCCCGGATGCGCTGCCTACCTTTGGAGATATAGGAATGGATTTTGAGAAAGGGTTGGGAAAATGGGGAGGGATAGGATGGAAATGGGCTCTGTATAAGTGTTAATGGATGTGGTCACCATACTTGAGAATGCCTGGCAAGCAGTTCGGCGACTTGCTCCTCCAAGTAAGAAATGCGATGAGTGAGCCTGGTGTTGTCTGCTCGGAGACCCTCCTTGGCCTTCTCCGCATCGTTGGCAGCTGTCCTCAACGCGCCTAGCTCTGCTCGCAGTGATGCTGCTTCATTCTGAAATTAAGATTTAATTTTAGGGATTAGAAATCTCATTTGATATTGCAAGGCTACTGCCTGAAATGAGATGAATGCATAAGTATGAACATCAAGGAAATACAATGACTTATTAGTTTTTACTAATATCTATATTCCCATACTATTCCGTTCCATCTCATCTTATCGCCTGGGGAATCTCTAACCCATACTCAGCGGGTATGTGCTGTATATTTTAATTTTCAATTCTTTTTTCCCGATTCCTAGACATCCAAAGATAGATAATAACGGCTCTACAGACGCGCCAATGTTTGTAATTTTGACTGATATCCACGGGAGATAGTACCTATCTATTTACCATTAGGCTAACTGTTTTTACCTTTCACCTTCTTTCTATATAAAAACCTTGAGGATTCAATGAAATAAATTACGGGAATGGTAGATAACAAACCTGTGTAAAAGTGGTTTGTTGCACCGCTGGCGCTGTCGCCTGCATGTTACTTCGCAGCAATACCAAACGTGCTGGACTTGCCGAGTTTACTGCTCGTTGTAACTCCTGGCTCTTACACGACACCATACAAATGCCGTTCACTTCCACCAATCTGGAAAGAGTTTGTGAATTGATAGCCGCCTTTACAGTACCTATAACTGATGTAAATACATTGAACATATGGAACATGTCGTAAATTGTGACAAAGTTGGTTAATAAAATAATAAGGAATTAAAAATAAGGATTAATCGATACACATGATTGAATACATATGATTAATTAACATTTTTTTTTAAATCTTTTAACGTTAATAACAATTAGGTATTAATTGTTATTAACTGGCCTTGAGGAACTATGGTAAACACTCTCTAAAAGAGTGGTTTCACCAACATGCTTATATAGCGTTGCGTTTTGAGACCGTATGGTCAGGACAATGTGCGTGATGAGGGCCAGCACTAGTAGTAAACGATAAATGGGCTTTTTAAGGTACCATTAATCCACTGCTGGACATAGGCCTCCCGCGGCTCTCTATCACACACGATCTTCGCCTCCTGCTTATTAAGTTTCGTATCCTGTCACGTTACGAATCAGGACTACCGTTAGAGATCACCGTTATTTTAGGGTACGTAATAACAATTATTAACTTAGCAAGGGTATCATAATGCCGCACTAGATTGTTGTCTGTGTTGTGGCCATTTAGTCAAATAAACGTTCTCATGTTCCCAAAATAAATTCCAATTTTTATTTATCAAAATTCTAAGTAACTCGTTATTAAGTTAATAGATAACTCATTTATTTAAGTCATGATCATTGTAAAATTTCATGGTGTACCTATACGATTGACTTAAGGAGTTACACATCTACCGTTATATTAAACTTTCTTGGAACTAATGAGTTGTTCACATGGCGAATGTGTTCCGGTCTACCGCACTCCGTGTGAATGCGCCCTAAGTGTGACGAGTCACGAGATCGTAACGTTTCTTATACGCATGCGTTTTATCGTTGTGTTTACTCGTAGCTTACAATACAATGCAGATGTCGTCAATCAAACGTCTTGCGTGTGAATTGGGACCCTTTTGTCTCCGTCGTATCCTAAAAGTTCAGTAAACAATTTTGTAGTACTTTTATGATAATCTATTCTTACCATACATAATAATATTACCCTATACGTCCCACTGCAGGTCACAAGTTTCCCCTAGTAATCACAAGAGGGTCCATAATCCACTACGCGAGCCCAGTAGATTCTAATCATACATTTCTTATCCACACTAATATTATAAATCCGAAGGTGTTTTTGTGTGTGTGTTTGTCGCGTCTTCAAGACTAAATTACTGAACTGATTTCAATGAAATTTGGCAGAGACAGGGTTATTTGTTACAGAGAGCCTGAAATCCGGAGAAGGATATAGGATACTTTTCTTCTACTTGCTCGGAAATGGCTTCATTATTTTAAAAAAGGAATACGTCAATCGGCTCTTTTCTATACGCACGCCAGCAATTTCCAACACGACAATAATAGAGATTGCTGGATAGTAACGAGGTTATTTTTAGTGCACACTAACATAAATTAGGTTTTTTTAGGTACACTATATTTATTATTATAAGGCTGAATGTGCATTTCTTTTCAAAAGTTTAAAAAAAGAACAAAGACCGCGCGGAGTCGAATTGGCGGGAATGAAAATCAGATACCTACTCTGTATTGTGGATGTTATGTTCTCATAAGTTTATCACAATTTTAAGTTGTCTAATAAACAATGAGTACTAGTTCGTTGGAAGGTGAACTAGATTTAACGCCACCAGACATAGCTGAAGAAGCAAAAATACTTTCGGAAAACCTGTTACCATCCAAATCGAGAGAAAAATATGAAAAGGCATATGATGATTTCATCAAGTGGAAAACTAAAGAAGAAAGCGAATTCTTCTCGAAAAACTTCTGTTTCTCGAATTAATTTGTTTATTGTTTCCTCGCAAATTAGAGAAAAATACTATACAAGTCTCGGCCGAAGTAGCAATTAACGGCCTCGTTTTTTTAAAAGGACTCAGCTTCGCCTCGTCCTTCCAATATTACTCGGCCGTCAATTGCTTTATTTCGGGCCTGGACAGTAATGTACTATTTTTATGTAAACCATCATCATGATGTAAATCATGATTTATTATTTATTTATTATAGCCGACATTTCGGTCCAATTACACGAATCGTGGTCGCGGCCTGACTGCGGAGGCGGCTGAAGGTGTTTGTTGCTATTGACGGAAAAATCTGTCTACCCTCCGTCGTGTTCGTTTTAGAAATCAATTTGTTTTAGATAACAAAAGTTTAAAATCTTAGGATACTTTACACTGGAAATAATGATTAATGAGAGCCTGGCTCCGGACGAACTAATTACTTGGAAAACAAAATCCACGTGGGTAAGGCAAAGTCTCGGGCAAAGTCTATTTTATAAATACATATATGGATTGGTTTCTGGATACATACTTTGCAACGCAACCAACAACCTAATCCTTAAAAACATTGTTGAATGTCTGTCGACAATGAAGTACCTAGATATTTTCTACAAGTCGAATAGTCGAACAATTCCATTTTATGATTTTATTTAAATGAGACGTCGACAAATGTCCATTCACTGCACCTTTTCCTATATTGATTATTATAATTTATATTAAAATGTGTACGTTATCGTCGGTTATAGATTGCAATAAATTTTCTTGACGTATTTTTAACAGGTTCAACAACATGAGGATCTTCGTAGTTAGGTACGAAGTTTTGCATCTATAGTACGTAGATAGAATAGAGTTGTTTATTTTTTAGCTAAAGCGATTTATTCCAGACAAGATTTGGTCGAGAAGTGTATGTTGTGCACATATATGTATACCTACTATACGCGTGACCAGTGACGGAGTCTAACGGGGCCCGGGACTAACGACTGAAGGCAAGGGATCAGAACTATCGTTCAAAATTGAAACCATTTTCATTTTTGATACTAGGCGGGCCCGCCTCGAGGGTGGAGCCCATCCTAGCGAGGTTAGGGCCCACCCCCCATCCTAGCCCCTAGGTTAGTCCGCCACTGCAAGTGTCTGTATTATGCTGTCTAGTATGAAATCGAACTTTACGTTGCGTAATTAATAATGAATTAAACTGCATCATTTTTTTCAAAGGCCCTCTTAAACTTTATCAGCTTATCACGCACGGGACACTAACCTGTCGCCCTGTATGATGGCGGGGTTGTCCCGGGCCCACTCCACGGCCATCCCGCCCCCGCGCGGCCCTGCGCCCCACGTGCCTTCCCGCGCCTCTGCAGTCACCAGCGACGTCGAGCCCCCACAGTCGCACACCAGACTGTGAAATTACAAGACACGTTACAATTAAGTCAAATTTAGTACAATTTAGTCAAATTGTAAATTTAATCAAATTTACAATTGTCTTAATAGTTAGGTTCTTTTTTTAAAATGGCTAAATTCTTGTGGCCCTAATGGGCTTCCAAGAATCATCGGACATGTATAATTTAGGGCGAATGCAAAAGGCGCTCAACTAAGAGCAAAAAATGTGTAGCAACAAGCCTAAAGGCCCTCACGCCTGTAAACCGACGCATGGAACGGAGGTCTATTCCTTCCACCAGTTTACCGGTCTTAGGGCGTTGCTTCGGGAGGGTTCGGGAGCTTTCGGGACTGCGTGATTGCGAATTCGTGAGAAGCGTCCAGGCACGTGTCGATACCTAGTAAAAAGTGGACGTCTTCGTCTCCGCCGGCGGAGACGGTGTACATACTCGTATGTAGCGTAAAGAACAGCTTTGGCAGCAGTAATTGGGTCGTCGGGGTCGTCTAGGACGTGAGGTCGTCTAGGAGCTGAATGGTGGGACCATGGGTCATGAACCTTATTTTCCAACTTTGGTTAAGATTTCCAACATAAAATTTTGTTGTTTTAAAATTGTGTTTAAATAGAAACCTGCTCTTACATCTGAGCGTTTAGGATAAAACAAAAAATAAATATATGTTTTAAAGATTTAGTTAATGTCTCGATATCTGGGAAGCTAGAGCTGACAATAAGGTTTATTTTCATAAACGTTTTTTTACAGAGAGAACGCTGCCTACCTTTGGAGATTTGGAAAGTGGATTTAGGTTTGGATTGCAATGGAAGGGGATTAGGGAATAATATAACAGAATGAGTTTTTTTCCACCCATTATACTTCCTTAGGAAGAAAGGGCACATATTTTCAGTTGGAATTGATTGACGGGAGTCGACAAGCTTCATAACTATATAACTAAAGTACCAAAAATACCAAGTTCATCAAAAAGTGAAGTATCAATTTTTTTTTATAGACTAGTGGGCGGACGAGCAAGCGGTCTCACGTGATGGTAAGTGTTACCGCCGCCCATGGACACCTGCAACACCAGAGGATATGCGGACGCGCCGCCGACCTTGCAAAATCCTATTCACAGCTCTCTTGAAGAACCCCATATCGTAGTATAATGGAAAGACCTCTTGAGGCAGTTCGTTCCACAGCCTACGGGTTCGCCGTATAAAATGATATAATATACTTAGAAAACGTGATTAAACTACTATACAGTAAGTGGATACTACAGTTGGTTTGATTCACTATAAAAGACAATTATAGCTCAGCAATAAATACCAGAGGTGGATCTTTCTACAATTAAAATACATAATTTTATTGAAAACGAACAGTCGCCAGCAATGAGCGTAAAATTAAATGTTTATTATATCTAACGCAAAAAGATGAAACGCCGATAGGGGCCGATCAAGCACCAAGCATCGATGTGGAAGCAGCTAGGGTGTATGCAAGGTTTATTATTATATCGAGGAGTCATGGGCGAGGGCAGTCGGTGCACTGACCGTGTACATGCGAGTACACCTCGATTTATCTAAAATCTAGGACATATTTAAGTGGAAGCTCCTAACTAGCGATGCTCGATATACATCGATGCATCGAAAACATCGATGTTTACTATCCAATATATCGGATCAATCCGATACATCGGTTAATTTGGTTATTTAACGATGCATCGATGTATTTTATTCGATGCATCGAATGACGCACGCATTATAATCCTCTAATAAAACTACATGAGAAATTTATGGGGCCACAGTAACGCGGCATTTCATTGGTTGAGATAAACATATAATATAGAAAAACAACAAAAATATATACAAAATAAAAATGTATGACACGAATGATGTGAATTATAAGTATGGTCAGATTATAAACAACAGTTTACGAAATTGTTCAAAATAGCCTATAAATATTTAACTTTGGTAGCCAGCTCAGTACCATCAGAAAGACTTTTTTCAAAAGCTTCACAAGGTTTGAATTAACAACGTAACAGAATACAAGGAAAACGGGTTAATAAAATCTTATTTATGCAAAGCTTAGAGAAGAAGTATTGGGATCTGTAATTTCCAAAATTTTCATTCATTCTTCTAATAAATCTCAATTAATTGAAAACCTTGGATTATGTCTCATTTTCCTATCCTATATTTCTAAATGATGTCAGAAAGCATACAAATCATCGATGTTTTTTAACTGATGCATCGAAAACATCGATGTTTTTATTTGATGCATCGTAAAACATCGATGCAACGTTTCGATGCATCACATCGAAAAAAACATCGATGTATTTTTTGCATGAACATCCCTACTCCTAACACATTACCTTGCATCATCACAGGTTTAGTGTCTGTGTATGTACATTTATTGAGATATAAGTGTATATGTATGTATAGCTTATTTTTTATATATGTCTGTATATGTTAATTTATATATTGTACTTATATGTGTGTTATATAATCATTAGGTATATTTAAGGAAATTAGACAAATTTAAGTAATATATATATTTATTTATAGCATTTCTTATAGCGCCTCTCAATGCATCTCTGTTTAACCCAAAGGATAGCTGCTAGATAAAGCCTTAAGACATTTTATAAGATAACATGCAATAAAGATGTTAAATAAATTTAAAAAAAAAACTATTTTAAATTAACCGACCGATTGGCGCAGTTGGTAGTGACTTTGCTTGCTGTGCAAAAGGTCCCGGGTTCGAACCCCGGTCGGACATACAAAAATATCGGAAAAAAATAGATATGTATCTTGGGGTCTGAGTTTGTGTTTGTCTTTGTATGTGTCTCTGGACTCACGACACAGGATATCCTAGTGTGGGTCATTGAGTGTGGCGTTATAAAAAAAGAATAGGCTTCACATTAACACAAATTTTGCTCACGATTCCTGTTGACGATTCGTTGGGTGGTTCAAATATGCGTTGCTATATTTTTACGGACTGATATTTTCCTTATGATTAACACGTCACTTCCCTTTGTTCCCAGTAGCTCCGCCTGACAGTTCTGTAACGGAACTAGTGAGATTATTTCTCCCACTACATTCGTTCATTGTCCTAATGGGAATAGGATTTCCCATTAGTTCAGCTATTTGTTAGTGTACAAGTCCGTACAGGTTAGGCCAATATTCTGCGCTTCCGATTGTGCGTCGCCATGTTTATTTGGGAGTCTACAATTGTGTTGATCGTGGGGATTCCAATCCAGAGTTCGTCTGGGAACGTGATTCTGGTCTCTGCGCAACTCTCTTACAGAAGAGTAACTTGAAATGTACTGTATTTCCTATCGGTAGTGAGTGAGATATGCTAGAGCCCATTCGCGTCCCATCCTATCCCTCCCCATTTTTCCAAGCCATTCCTTAATCTGCAAAGGTAGGCAGTGCATCCGGGGGCGTGCCAACGTTTGTGATTCGGAACTGATGTTGGCATGTATCGTGGATGTCTATGGACGGCAGTCTCCACTTATCACTTCACCTTTCTTCTATAAAAAAAATGTCCGAACCTGTTTCATCTCAGACACCGCATTTCTAGATCAATGTGATCTTAATGGTACAGTCTCCACAAGTCGACATTGGCAACGGTGTCCAGTCAGAAGATTTTTAGGATCCGTCGCTCAACAAATGATGCAACATGGCGAAAAAACCTTTCTAAGGTTATGAAAATTATGGTTAACATTAATGAGAAAGTTTAGGAAAAAGAAATTATGCTTGGTGAATATTAAACGTCTTCTCTAGTAGTAATAAGCCGAAACTATTTACCATACTGTGTGGTGTCTTCTTTACATACAAACGCGAAGGTCCCGCATCTAACACCTACGCCCGCGTCTGCGCATCGCCGCGCCCTTTGTTACTTACAACTTTTCAACTACACTGAAGCGAGAATATTGCTGTAAATAGGATTTAATATGAATTTATTGACAGAATATTACAGTATCTCATACATAGCTTGAAAGATATTAACTGCTTCTAATGATGGGCAATGTTGAGGGAAAATGTTCATTTCAACGAAGAAACTTTCCAGAAGGGACGGGAAGACAGAACAATTTTTTCGCTTAGCGAGAGACAAACAAGTTTACAGAGCTGATGGCCAACCTCCTGTAGTAGAGAGGAGCTAGAAGAATACAATGATGATAAGCGGCTTCGATTCTTGCTTCGATATCGTTTCTTGGGGGAGTTACATATTATAGCGCATTACTTTGAAGCCTTACAATTACAATATATTTACAATATATTGTAAATTGTGCCGACAGTGTAGGTATTAAAATATGCATGAAACTAATAATAACTCCACGCTCAGTAGCTCAAAATAGAATTTCCTGGGTCCAAAGACACATATAAAGACAAACACACCACCCACTCCCGAACAAACATTTGTCTTTAAACAAAGGAATGTCCGATCGGAAATCGAACCCAGAATCTACAATATCACACAGCATGCGCGGGTGCTACCAATTAGGCTAATCGCTCGTCAAGTTATTTGTGTACTACCTACTGTTAAATACATATGTATGTATCCAAATGAACGATAACTCGGTTGTTTATTTTACTTTAAGATTAATTATAATTAATAATAATGAAACTAATAGTATGGAACAAATTAATATACAAATTGTATGTTGTTGTTTGTATTCTAATTGTGTAATTGCGTACCGACGTCGGGTATGGTGTCTTTGTTTTTAAACAGCATCTGTCCGTATAAAATTATGAAAACTGGTGTTTCCCCGAACCCGTTACGTGACACTGTACGTAACGTAATGCAAACTCAGTTTGTCTTGTAGCTATCCAACGTAGTGCAAGCTCATACAATAAAACAAAATAAAAGCTAAATGCGCAAGAAACCCTACACGACCATCTCTCCCACGTTCGCCACACCAGGGCACCGAAGTCACTTAAAATCAAGGTAAATTATGGCTGTCAGGTACATCTAAATGTTACTAGATAACGCACAAACTAGTTCCTCGGAACAAGTATTATAACTGTAATTAACAGTGCTCTAAACGGCCGAATGGAATATCGTAATCATATTGTTTTTATTTGCTTGATAAAATGGATCTAGTTTCATTGATTGCGGTGTAATCATCGGGACATCTCTATTATGCAAATCTTTATGAAGTGGAACGTTTCTCTGGCGGTTGGTTTGTGTTTTGTAAATCTTGATATCCATCAATTATATTTAACAATTCTAATTGATAAAGTTTCTACTTCTGCAATTAAGAGAGATCTTATTTTTATAATATTTCCCAAGGTAAAACTAACATTAATACGTGTTTCAGCTGAATAGAACAAAGGTGGGAACACAAGTGGGGTAAGGCGGGGCGCTTGCCCCCCTTGGCATAGGGAGAATAAGTAACGGACTTTCTGCATCACAATATCTATTTAAAATTATGAAGGAAATTGTATGCTTTGCCTCTCTCTGGATATAATGCTGACCACACCCTTGCCTTAGAGAGAACACTTTATATCGCGAATCTGAACTGCGAACTGAAGTTCGTCGGCGTACATGCGGCTTTTTCAGAAACTTGTGACTAGGATGAGATTAGTGAGGGCGGGTAAGTGCAACTTTATTTCCTCCCTGGTAATGATAGTGTTAATACGCGGCCGTGATGGCTTACTGTCCAGTATAAAGCCTGTATATCTGCCACTTCTGTTTTTAATTTATTGGGAAAAACATTTGTACAAGCATGACACCCGACAGCGACCGACAGTACAAAATAGAACAACGGAAGGTTGTCTATTTTGCCTAGGTTGACTAGGGTTTGACTAGGGTCATGCTGTTTTATAGGTAAAAGATCTTCTTTTTCACTGGTCTTTACATAAATGAAATTCGCCCGTCGGACATCGTAGCTGGATAAGAAGAGCCGAAGATCATGTGTGGTGGTGAGCCTTGGGAGAGGTCTGGGGAGATAAGCTGGTAATTGTAGACTTAAGATACAATTTCAACTAATTTGTCCGTAGAGGCAGTGAGATCCACATATTCATGAATCACGTTTTAATAAAAAAACATTTATGATGATCACCAAATATACTGGGAAACGAGTGACCTCTGTTCTTTATGTACGCTTTATGTACCTTATGTAATTAAGTCTAAACGAAACGATCACGATGCGTATCGCATGAGCGCACTGCATCAAAAATGGACGACTTATCTGGTAGTCTTCTCACCTCCAAATCCCCTCACGAGGGGTGGGAGTTCCGTTCCTGGGCTATGCGCCCACCTGCGGAGGTTTCACTGGTCACCGGGGTGGCTTCCCGGTTGGGATGGTCCACGCCGTCCCCTCGCGATCAAGCCCCCGTGTGGATTCCGCTTGTGAATAGCCTAGTGAGCGACACAGCGCAGGCGGCGACCTAGGTGTCAAGGCTTGGACGAATTGACATATCGCTCCGCCTTATATAGCCCCGGCACTGCCCGAAGCGAGACTGGTGAGGTCATCGAGAGAGGGGTTGCTTGACGCTTCTAACATGAGAATAATAAAATCGCCTTTCCAGTCTGAGAAACTTATAAAACAAGGTAAAGACCTTATAAAAAAAAACACTTCCTTGTTATAAAAAGTTGTTAGAAGGAAATTTTTACTTCAAGAACTGACGCGTTTCTACATAAAAATTAATTGAACTCTGAGGAGAATCAAAAACATTTTTTCAGAAAGATCTAAATCGTTCTGAAATCTTATTTTCTCACTTGCCGGGAGGTTATTTTCTTCATAGTTAATTTTATACGGTAATAAATAAAATAAATAAATACAAAACGGCCACATAAACAATTTTCAGCACTAATGTAATCGATACTAAAAATATTGATTTATCCCAAATATGGTCCGCAATCTCTGCGCTTACGCATCATGACAAATGGCGCGATTATACGGAACAGCACGATAATTTAACCGCAACTTTAACCTTTATTGTCAGGCCTTAAACGTTATATTGCTTCATCTGTTATTTTTAGTTGCAGAAGTTAGAAAGGCTTCTCGTAATGCGTGTGGTTATTGCCCATAAAAGGTTTTACAGCTCTTTCCTCTCATTAATATTACATACTAGCGGACTATCAACCCGTATGAGAATTATTAATCTTGATTTAAAGCGCGTCTGTATAATCTGGCTCGAAGGACCATTTAAAATATCGACAAAGAAGTTTTAAAATAGTGTATACAGTAGGGATACTTCTACCGTCTTGTTTTAAAATTAGAATACACTAGAGATTTTAGAGTTGAAAGAGAGGTAAATGGCGATACTCTGAGGACTTTGCTATTTGAACAATAAGAAACAAAGATAAATAGTTTTGTTTGCGATTCTGACTGGACAGTTGATTGTTTTACCCATATACCGAAACACATTTTAGCCTCGTCGGTATCTATGTGAGTTTGAGCCTATTTTTTATAGAAAAATGGTGGCTCACAACTAGACAGTGATACTTAGTGATGCTTAAAATTTGCCTTCTCCATTTTTATATAGTCTTGACCATTTTATATTACCTTGTCCATTTTCTGCAATCTTCGTAAACAGTAAACACATTTGTCATTCCCGCGTGTGCCCGCTTATCTGCTAAATATTCATGAGAGGATGGTCCTGAGCGGCAGTTCTTATAGATCCACTTTTAGCGATCCTTGATTGACCATATCGGACTTTTTAGGCGAGTGCACGTGTCTTGTTTTGATAAGTATTAGTTTTTATATAAGTTATATTTGTTTTCAAGTGTCCTCGCACAGGCCGCGATAATTTCATCAACAAGCATTTCCACTGTCAGTTAAATATCGTCGCCCATGCAACTTGTCTTTGATTCTGTTTACTTTTCCAACCAGTTTTATAAACGCGATATCCAGACCTGAAAGCGTAATTACAAACTATTGAAGAACTATTAATAGGAGGTTGCCTCGAGTAGATTTTTACCCGTATAGGATTGAAGAAATGATATCAGCTTCCATGAATAGGTACGACTTAATATATTTTATTTACAACTCTAGTACAATATGTGAGCCTAATGATAAAGTTTCAAGTGAGAAAAACCTTAATAATCCTTAATAATATTATAAATGTGAACGTTAATTTATTTGTCAGGTAGCAAATAATTCTGCAATGCTGCAATTGTGCGATCAACATGCCTAACAGCTATCTTATAAATATGAGTATGTAAGTACAAATTCTTTATTGTAAAATAAGAAAATACAGTAAAAGTACCATAACAATATGGTTACCATAACACCCATATTAATAATAATTATTATTGCCTTAATTGGCAATAAGGTGGTGTTATTGCTTAAGCGATCTCTTCTAAAAGGTAGGTATTTGTGTTACATTGTATGTATATTAGTTTCCAAAACTATGTAGATAGGTACAATTTAATTCGTCCTCCCTTGCAATGTGCAACACAACTGTGGTTCATTCATCACCAGCTTTGTATATCCACTTCTTGTGATTAATGACAATGCGGCATTGTTATAATTGTTTGTTACTTTTGTATAATAAATAATTACCTAGTATTTTTTATTACAAATAAAACAATAATAAATTATAGAAACTAAGATCTTCATAGTTTTTTTTTTTCTGTGCGGAACCATGGCATAAAAACAGTGCAGGATCGTGACAGGCGGTATATATACCAGGCGGTCATTATTTAAAAGTGTAATCCCACAGGAAACCATAAATCGTAATCGTAAGTATTTTTATCAAAGAATCATTGCCAACAATATTTTATACCTTCTCGTTATTTATTAGAAATATATGTCTTCGTTATGGTGAATTACTATAAAAATAAACTATATTTTTCCTGGTACGATAAATAATAAGTATGGTATTGGGCAATAAACGTGGCAAACTGTGCCTAAGGTACATATTACATTATCGCAATGTAACGTTTTGTAATGTCCTATCTAACTTGGATATGCCGGTGGTGGGTGAATCAGAAGAACACAAGACCACGTGTAGTGGCCAGTCTTTGAAGAGACCTACATCAGGGCAGTGGAGAGACATAGGATTGTGTGGCATTTACCTAAATTGGTCCACTATTGGAAAAGGGCCTTCTCATACATGCAGGATGTATGGCCTTAAAACGCCACGCTGGCCAATAGGCGAGTATTCTTTTAGAGCTGATGTAGTTCTTCAGGGCTTGTGGTCGCCGTTTTGTTATCCATTAGTCGCTTTTTACGACTTCCACAACAAGAGGTAGAACTATGCTAAAGCGTCATAAAAATTCAATTGAAATAATGAAGATTTCTTACTTTTACTTTTCTTTAATTACTTCTTTTAACTTTTTACCATTTTTACTTTCACTCTAAATGTAAATTGGCTTTGTTTTTAAGCGAGCCATTATCATTTCTAAGGTCTCACTATTCAAAGATTCTCCCACACGCAGCCGAATCGGATATCAAATTGTTTTCGAATTATCTTTTAGCAGAATCGAGAGAGTGGTGAAAACGTATGAAGGTTTAGCTGGTGGCTGAGCGGATATGTAAGCTGGCTAATTAAACCCACACGAAGATTAATATCTGTAGTCATAGAGAGAACGGTAGATACATTGAAAAGCATTTTATGGGACATGTCAGACTGTCATAAATATAGCACGGCATAAGGCATTCAGCATTGTAACTAGGGAGTGGTGGTAGGAGCGACTGCCAGGGGCGCAGACTTCAAAGGGGCGCAAATTTCGACCATCATTCCTAGCAAACCTATCAAAAATACCTAGTCAAAAGATTTGTTTGTAATTTTGTGGAGATATTTTGCTGGGCGGCTAATTTAAACTTATGCTGCCTATACCAAAACATACAACACAGGTATATAAAGGTGCAGTGTCATATGGACAAAATGGCTCCAGAAAAATATGAAGAATTTAATTTTAATCACCAATGTCAGTTTGTTTTCTTCCCAACCAAAAACCCTTTTATTGAGGGCGCAAAACTCGAATCGCGTCCTGGGCGCTCACCATCGTACAACAATGGTTACATTACCTTAAAATTTATCGTCTATTGTAAAATACCCAGTAAATTATACTGCGAAGGTGTTTAAGCGATGATCTGTCCATGTCACTTGAGTATACTTACTGATTCTTTGACTGGAGGTGACTGCGGCGGACATTGACTAGTAGTATAATATCTTGTTTCATTCTGTTTATTAGACATTGCATATAAACAAATCATTAACAATGCAACAATGTACAAAGCAACAATGTACAATTGTTTGAACAAACTACCAGTAAGTAATGGGTAATATTCGTTGACAAGTTTATATTGTCCTATGTTGTGGGAACTCGTTGTTATCACACGCTTAAAAAGTTTGTATTGTAACTAATAAAAATGTTAATTATATCTGTTGTTATATCTTTACATATTCAAATTAACTTAGTATTATAATGATGTGGTCTAAGGATATCAAATTATCAATATAGGTGTATGAAAAATGTACCTAAGTACCTGAGGTATGTTGTTGTGTAGAAAGAATATGACAGACGAGCGGATAGTCTATTTGTTGGTAAGTGGATACTGTCGTCCTGTGACATCCGCGGTACATATCAATATCAGTCCAAATATGACAAATTTTTGGCACGCTTCCGGTTGAGTGCATCGTACCTTTGGACATTTTCGAGTGGATTTAGAGGAAGGATTAGGGAAATGGGGAACGGCAACGGGGCAAGAGTTTTCCTCATCGTATCTCAAAATCCATAATCCTATAAGATCTGAATTTAATGTCATAATCCTATTATTCCTTGACGAATTGAGATAGGATGGAGAGATATTGGAATAAGGAGTTACTTTCAATTCATTATAATCTCCATTCAATAGATAGGAGGAGATAGGATGGGAATGGACCAGAGCATATCTTACTCACTACTGAAACACGTATGTACATTGGGGGAATAGGATAGCGTGGGAAATATAGTGCATTTCACAGTGTCCTCTGTGAGTGCGAATTAACTCGGCCAGTGGAATGCACCCAGCGAGCGGCGCGGTGAGATTTATGTACCTATTAGAAATTAGACTTAAAATTAGACAAAATCTTAAAATAGTATTTTTTTAACTTATCCTATATTAAACATTATTTGACATATTTTATGATTGAAAAAAAAGGTTGACCTATTTATGCAGGCTTTTCTTTATACGTAGGAAGTGTCGTTGGTTTCTATTGCCTACACTAAATTAGTCTATCTTTGGATGGGCGAGTCAAAAGCCTCGCAGTCATTACACAAATTTATAAAATACCAATTATAAAGACCACAAGCACCCATCACACATAAACTTCTGCCTCAAACGGTATATCGTCATAAAACATTAGCGCTCCGCGGGTAGCGCTGTAAACTCGTAAAAGCGCTCATTAGTGTCGTCGGCTAGTGCGAATTCCATATTTTATTGTAACTGTGTTTTGGAAAGGTATCAATGTTGGTACAAAAGCCTAAAGTAATGTTTATTTGATATCTATATTTTGTGTCCATACATGTATTATCTCACCGAAAATCAGCGCTTTTTTCAGTCTTTTTTCATTGTCTGCCAATGTCTCGTTTGTACACAATTATGGGCTTAGTAAACGTTCTCAAGCAAAGCTAGAGATATAGGTTAATGGCCACTGTTCCCAATTGGCAATACTAGTTCCGTCCTCGTGGTAGTGATTAGGAAAAAACTCCCAGTTGTTGCCAATGGTTAAATGACATGATTTATATTTTATGGTATGAATACAGAAAGTGTTAAAAAGAGCAGATGTACTCTACTGAATTTAGATAAAAGATGTTAGTGCATTTACCTGCCTGCGGAATGCATCCCCAGCCTTACTTTCGAAGGAACAAATATTGTATAAGGATGTATGTTAGTTTGAAATCTGAATATTTTTTCGTTCTTCTCTATGCAAATTATCAGGTAACCAAAAAAGTTCGTGCGGTTTTACTTATACAGATTGACTTCGGTCTTCCAGAGCTTCATCGATCAAGCTGAAATCTCCAGAGGAAAATGTGCTGTCCGATCATTTACAGCGTCATCTCCGAATGCGGTACATATTTTTCGCGCCGCGTCGACCGCTTTGGTGTCAAGTTTGTACTCAGAGTAAATAACTTCAAATTAACGTTTTGTTCGTGACCATTTTAAATTATTTCACAATAGGAATTAAACAATTGTCGCAAAATTTGTATGCACCAAATGAAAGAGGAATTCATACGAAAGTAAATGATAGTATATAAAAACAAGTGCTATCAATAAATAATTAAAAAAATATCCATTGCAATCTGTATAAGAAAAACAGCACGAACTTTTTTGGTTACCTGATACTATTAGACCCACGATATTGTGGATCATTAGGTAGCAGTGACGTTACGTATCGATTTAATTGTTGATAACAGAAACTTAATTTGTAATCTGTGCAACAGTCTGTATCGCTAAATCTTTGATAAGTGTATAGCTAAATTTAGTTATTTCAAATTTAAGCTGATATCCGTTTGACCTCCAACCTAATATTGCTAATAACTTCATTGTCCTTATATTGTTTATTGACTATTATTTTCAAGATCATACAGTGTAGAACAGCGAGACAGATTATAAACAGCGCACGATATGGTTCTTGTCAAGTCAATTCTTATGTGGTCTGCTAGGATACTGTGGCATGGTATACTGTACCAGTATACTGTATACCAGTGGTATACAGGAAGTTAGTTCAAGTTCGAAACATATGTAAGCGCGAGATTTACAAAGGACAGGCTGCCCTGATGAGCGACAACTCACTTTGTCGCCCATTTGAGACAATCTTGTGCCCTTTTCTCTTACTTCGGCTAGCCTTCTTGTAGATATGTATATGTATCTTCTTTCCGATGTAAAATTTGTGCGATGACATCTCTTTTGCTTTATTTGATCATTGACTTTATGATCGGCTTCTACACATTTGCCTTCTATGTTACCAACAATGCCACATTATTGCAGACTATTCACATTAGACCGCCTGGTAAAGTAACAGAAATATGCTAAAAGGTATTGGTGGCGTGTAGCCGATAGATTGCTTGTGTATAACTAGAGATGTCTGCCACTTTATTCGTGTGAACATGTGATTCCCGTGGGAACTCTATAATCGATCTGGAATGTACTTTTTACCCTTATAATTGTTATGCAAATGGGTTATCAAGATCTATTATTTACAAATTTATTATAACCGATAATTCAGTTCAGTTACATGAGCCGTGGTCGCGGCGAGACTGCGCAGGCGGCTGAAGGTGTTGTTGCTATTGACAGACAAATCTGTCTACCCTCCGTCGCGTTCGTTTTCGATTCACCTACCCACACTGAACTTGTTTTTGTTGATTAAGTTTCTTGTACACTATACTAACAAATATCACCACACACACGCAAGTTTGAAAACGCGTCTACTTTTCTGTGTTTGCAAAGTTTAATAGCTGGGTCCCGAATACGTGTCAACTTAAATCCATCCTCGCAAATGAAATTTCCGCATTTATTAATTTCTATTGCCTCTCGGACCAAACGCGGTATGTAATCAGTTTTACTTTTGATTTGTGTAATTCAATCCAATGATTGATTCCTGCCTCAAATAGATGCTATGCTAGTGCCGACTTGTGTGGGTTATTGTTATGTTCAACCACAATAACAAAAGTTTAAAAAGTACACTAAATGTTAACCGGGCATATAAACTATAATTATATCAAGTTTCATTCAAATTCGTCCAGTAGATTTTGCGTGTTCAGACAGACAAACAAAAATTATAAAATGATTTTTTTCTGTACCGATTTTTTTCAAAAAATATGTCATACACAGACACGGCTCTGTCACGATTTTATTATATGTATAGAAGGATATGCGACTTTTATCTGTAGGAGAATAGACATTTTATTGCGTTTCATAGATTACTGTACTCATAATATTCCAAATCGTGAATTCATGGAATCTAACCTCTACTTCTCTGCCTCTTATGAATCATCATATCATTTATATAGTAATTTTTAACTTAATATTCTAAACTCAGAACCATGAACAAGTTATCATGGTGAGCACCCATGCGTGAATTCAACGCGCGCTTTATACTTAAACCTACTGTAGTCTCCACATGTGCACTGTTACACCAACTATGATAAAGCGCATACACCCACTACTTACCCGGGTTGCCATGTCAAGGTCCCGTTTTAAACGTTCGAAGGCCCGATTAAGCAATTACCAACTTGTTGACGACATCTTTCATTCGTTCATTAGGTGGAGATGGCCCGGAGCGTTCCCAAGCGCATCGATACACCTCTAATGGGGTAATTGTAGTCTAATTACTTACAAGCCTCGCTGATAAGTGGGGCCATGAATCACGATATGCGAGTGCCGTCGTTATCGAGGTTTGATGTTGACTGAAAATTCCAGTTTTAGTACAGTGCACTGCGCATCAATAGATGCAGATTGGATACAAACACTTGAAGAAGCCATCAGCGCTAAAATAGACAGTTGATATGTAGTTTGACTGTGTCTATTGGCAGTTGTTAGAATGTCAATTAATGTCGCTATATTTATTGATTCATTAATATACAGGGTAAAATATATTTCTGAGCGCTAAAACCATGGATACTGATTTGTTGTCAGCTTTTTAAATACCCCACTGCGAGGGCACATGCCTCCCCTAGTAAATTATTAGGGGATCTCGGACCATAATACACCACGTGGGAATAGTGCTACACATTTTTTAATTTGGAACATGCGGATTTTCTTACGATGTCTTCCTTCACCTCTAAGCTGGTGATATTTAAAAAAAAAATCGTACTCAAGTGAAATATCAGTGGTACGGCCCTTAAAAATCGGATGTTAGAGCAGATTTCTGTATAAACAGAATTTTAAAACAACGAAATTTTACGTTTAACGAAAAATATTAACTAAAATCAATAAGACCACAGTGACAATAAGGTCCCTTTGCTCGGATAATGACACAAATATAGGCCACTTGAGTAAACGTTACAATTCCCGTGATGTAGCGCATCCCCACCGCAGCCGTGGGAAACCTCACCGTGTTTATTATATTGTTCTCATCTATCCGTGCATTCCCGGGATCCATGTATCGTGTGATTTTTATTTCAGCATTAGACAAAGAATGATAGATATTTATTTAAGTATTACATAAGTCAAAAAGAATAGGTAATCTAGCCCCCACACAAGAATTCTGACAATTATGTATAGATATTTACATTAATGCTATAGTGATTAATTTAATTAATTAGTTATAAAATTCAATAATTTAAACAACAGATTAAACAGAATTTTCCATTCAACAATGCGTGTAGATACTTGTAAGAAACTTCGGTTGCTAATTATCTTAATTTGATGGAACGATATCGTGAATGATGTCAAGTGGAACTAAAAAGTTACATCTAATAAGCCACGAAACGTGATTATTATCATACTCAAAAATAAGTGTAGCATTGATCTGTGATCACAAGAAACACAGTCAACATATTGCAGTGTAAATATGAATTGTTTTATAGAGTATCTTCTGTATTTTTATAAAGTATCGTCTATATTTTTATAAAGTACCGTGTGTATTTTTATAAAGTATCGTCTGTATTTTTATAGAGTATCGTCTGTATTTTTATATTAGGTGCTTGCTTACCTATGAAATGACCGATTTTATTATTGGCTACTTTGAGCTTCGATATCCTCTGTTCTAATTCAAATTTTTAAATAAAACAAAATGCATCTAATAGCTACGATTTTCTTATTTCAAAATCAGTAATTAATTTGTTTTTCTGTATCTAAATTTTGTTCAAGTGATTGTCTTGAAAATAAAATGGATAAATTGAAAATTCGTAGTCTTTTTGAATATGAATTTCGTCGCGGCACCAACGCAAGTCCGACGGCTCACAATATCAATAAAGGCCAAACACCACAAACGATCGCACCGTGCGTCGATGGTTTGAACGCTTCCGTTCTGGAAATTTCGATCTTAAGGATGAGTCCCACGGACAACCTACGACCAAGGTCTTCTTCATGAAATGCCCGCCCTCAGACGTCTCATACGAGAGTTTTAAAACTTCAAGAGCTGGGCATGAAGATCCCCCCCCATACTCACCGGACTTTGCCCTGATAGATTCTTTCGAAATTTGGACACTTGCAAAAAAAAATTGATTCTGAAGTAGCTGTGATTAGGGCTATAAATAACATAATAAATATTTATACAAAAAAAAGTTTTACAGTTTCTCATACAAATCGGTCATTTCATAGGTAAACACCTAATAGAATAGCGTCTGTATTTTTACAGAGTACAATTTGTATTTTTATAAAGTATCGTCTGTATTTTTAATAGAGTAACGTCTGTATTTTTTATAAATGAGATGGTAGACGGTCGGCCCAGCAGAGGGCAAATGGTCAACAAAGAAGTATGTATGACGTTGAGTAGTTAAGAAACATTTTAGAATCGTGTTACTCCAATCATCTAAGCGCACTCTATAGGTACTTATACACTTCCTTAATAACATCTCAATACATAATATTACGTCTGAGGAAATGTTTATCTAATACCAAAATTACATTACAGCGTAGTTAAAAACACTTTCAGCTTTCGACAGTTCGCACGCGACCGAAGTGTTACTTTTGTACTTACCATCTGCGCCCCACTAATTGCACGCTGCAAACATCTGAATTGGCACCTTTACAACTTTCTACTATTGACGGATTAACCCGGATTTCGGCCTAGCTAGATTTTCCCAGCGATTAAACTGGCAACATTATTAGCATTGTAGAAAGTATGGCAACCCCCGGCCAAGCAACAATAGCTGGCGTTTGCGTAATAATCGTAACAATTACTAACGAATTTGTATGAGGGATTATCTTTTGGTAGATCTTCATGGTTTTCCGCTTAAATAACCCATTAAATGAGATAAGGTGGATTTAAGCGGCACAATTTACACGTTACAATTTACTCTGATGGCTCTTGTGATGCGCTCCTCTTAAATGTCGTAAAGTTGTAATTACACTAAATTGTTTCCCATGATAACATGCGTGGAACATTGAAATTGCACAATGGACTGTGGGACAAGAACAAGCTACTCGTAACTTGATAATTGATTTAGATAGCAGTCACATTTAAAAGTAGACAATCAACGGCAACTTCTCATAGTCTAATCTGCAATTAGGAAATTTAGTTTATGAAGCACATGACAAGCAATTGACCTATCTGATCATAACGACTTACCAATGCGTATCTTCTTCTCAGCCCTTAGACGTCCACTGCTGGACATAGGCCTCCCCCATTGTCCGCCATTTAGACCTATCGGCAGCGACCTGCATCCAGCGGGTGCCCGCAACCTTACCAATGCAATGCGTATACTTACCCACAAAATATGTAGCCAGTTTTAGGTTTAAATTTAAGGAATGAAGTAAATTAGAACTACACAAATGAACATTTCCACGGCTACCTGGTTTAACTTACTTCTTTATTAAAAAGTCAAAAACTTCTTGGTGATGCTGTTAAGGTGGCATTAGAATCAAACTGAACTTTTATATTTGAATTGGTGGGTTGTAAAGCAGGAAGTTACCTTATAGTATTGGGCTTATCGCGATTTAGGGCACAGTTCGTCAGCTTCAGATTCTATGATCTTTCATACTTACAGAAGTTCCACCGACCCTAGAAAACTTTATGATCTCCTAGAACTCTAGCATCTAACTACAAGAGGAGAATATATGTTGGACCATAATATGTTTTGAATACGAAAGTTCATACATATCCTTTAATAATTAAAACAAAAATATTGAGGCCTGTAGTAAGGATCAGAAAGGAACTTGTTATTGAGGAAGAGTTTAACTGAAGGGTTTATATGGTCCGGAGAGCGGGATTTAACGTTCAAGACTCCGATGTGTGAGGACGTCCCCCTCGCTGCACCATGAGCACACACCGGCTTTCAGCTAACACTTTTACCAGGTATCGGTACGTGCCTGGGCGTGATCCCGCGGTACCCTCCCAAAGTAACGCCTTAAGCTGAGGTCCGTTCCTTCCGAAGATATACTAGCGGGAGAGCCCTTAGGCTGGTTGCCGCACACATTTTTTGCTCCTGGCTGAGCGCCTTCTGCCCTCGCCCTAAATCATACACGACCGGTGACTCTCGAAAGGCCATTAGGGCCACAAGAAATTTAGCCATTCGGAAAAAAAAAACTTATGTGTGATTGAGAGACATTTCAGTACATTTAGAATAGTCGCGTCTGCGTCCACTTCACGATGTGGTCCATAGAAGTTACCTGTAGAGCGTGTGGTGGTCACCGCGGCGCGCCGCCGCGTCAGCCTGCTCAATGAGCTGAGCGAGCGCACGCGCCTGCTCGCCCAGCGTCAGCAGTTCTAATTCCTCGCGCCCCAGCTTGTACTGCAGCTCCGCCTGTTGGATACGCGTGTCGATGTTGCTGTAGGAAAAAGTATATTTACTTTGACGCAACAAATATGAAAGACATGTTTGTGAACTTTTGAGAAGTAAAGACTAGAATGTGAGATCTGAAGATAACTTTTTAATACCTATAACCAGCCCTTTAAGCATCCACTGCTGGACATGGGCTTCAAGACAATGTGCATGGAGGATGTATAACCTTAAAACACAACACTGACCAAGCAGGTTGGCGAGTACATTTTTTTAATAGTTTCGCCAGTCCTTCGGGGATTGTAGTAACCGCTTTGTTATACCCTAGTCGCCTTTTACACGACATCCACGCGTAGAGATCAAATATATAGGTCTCATACATGACAACAGATTTAATTAGAGAACTCACATAAACTACATTTGCTTCAAATGAAGGTCAATATTAAGTCTAATTTGTATTTTAAGATATATAGTACATATAGTACACACTTAGACTGTTGTATTTAGCCCTAGCGGATTCTGTTGTCGACTATGAGATAAGCGTCTATGGAAGATCATATAGAATCTATATTGAAAGCATATACAGAATACAAATTCAGTTGTTAAAATTAATTGTTCCAAAAAAAGTTGAAAATAAACATAAAAATACCAAATATAAGGGTTTGTTTAAATATTTCATACTTGTTAATGTTTTCAATACAGCAAAATTATCTGTCCTCATTGAGGAACAGCAAAAATAGACATTCATCGACTAAAATTGTAAGACCCAGTTACTTACGTCAGAAAATAACAAATGTCAATTATCATAATCGTCAACCCGATTTAGTCAATTGGCCAACATTTGGTCAATTTAATTTGGCTATCAAGTTGCAGAATATATGAATGACGATAAAGTAAATTAACAATAAGTGGGACATAATGTTATATTTAAGGAACGGCCTCAGTACAGCGGTTAAACCCTGGAGGTTTTTATAGTATCTATATAGATTTAAAAAATAATTTTGTATATATTGATCATTCTGAATGTAATAAAAAAAATATAAAAAATGGGTTGGTGCTATTCTGTAGCCGGCCGACGGCTACACGGCTATTTATAATATCGGTGGTACAAAATTCTAATAATTCATGGTCTTCCGTGTCGGAATGTGTCTATTATCGACATGTCTTCCCAGTAGACAATTCTTGAAATGCCGGAGGGAAGACAGATAGCACTTGGAATGCGAAGTCTTTCGTCGTCGTTTGAAAACAGCCGAAGGCATTCTCAGCTAGCGGTAATGAGAGCAATTTGCCGAACGTTGAAATTGGATCTAATCAGGGTTCGCTGATATATATATATATATCAATTGATTTTTATATTGATATGTTCAATTGATATTTATCGTCAAAACTTTTAAATTGCTATACTGACATAAATAAAAATTATGATCACTGTCACTGCCAATGATCCAACACTAAAGATTATAATTATAATTTAATTGAATGTTTAATTAAGTAGACTGATTTATTTATTAATCTCAAAGACTGTACTTTTTTGTTACTCTGTTTTGTTTGGTTTTATAATGAATAAACCAAACTCAAATTTAACAATTTTGACACATTAAAACCACTTACAGAATTAAATTAGCGTTTTATATACGGATATTTTGATATTATTATAAATATCGGATTTTTAATAACCCTGTATCATTATGCATATCATTATGCTTAATTACAACTTTTGAGATTTCACGTTTTAAAAAAATTAAACGTATGCGTTATATGATCCATTTAATAGATAAATATTATTATCACTTATCCTCACTCAGTCACATGTGTTTTCTCTAGCCGCCGCCTCAGCTCCTGTATGTTGGCTCTCCTGGTCTCCAGGTCGGTCTTTACAGCTGCCGCCCGTTCTTCTAACGCTCGGCGTTCTTCTGCAGTAAGGGAAGGGCATTCCTCACGTGAGCTGGCCCGGGACGCAGGAGGAGATGCTGCTTGAGCGGCGAGTCGCGCTGCGCTGAGGGAAGCGCTTAGTTGCTTCTTGAGGCTGTAGGGAAAATGGTATGTTAGCTAAAATTCTGTAAGTAAAGAAAATATGTTAGTGTCTGAATCAGAGGAAGCATGTGTACTTTTGTATAAGTGTGTCTTTATCGCTGAGTGCTGTGCGCAGCGCGTCCAGTTCCCGGCCGATGTCACGCGCCCCCGCACTGCGTCGCCGAGACCCTGCCAGCGACACTTCGATGCTCGCCATCTGTACAAAAAGAAATGAGAAGGTTTCATTGAAATCATTTAATTAAGGTACTGAGTTTATTGCAATTATTTGAAACCCTGTTTCGATTGAAAGCGTTGCACACTTTTCTTCCAGTTGGCTTTTGACATATTTCTGCTGATTCTATAATTAATTCAACCGTGGTTATCGACGCCTGTACTTAGGCAGCGTAAGATTATTAACGTGCTTGGAAGTAAATAAATTATTATTTAACAAGTAGTAAATACATATGTTTCCGTAGATTAATAATTAACTTTCAATAGATCGTTTTCTAATCTATAGAATCTATACATATAATAAAATCGTAAAAAGTCGTGTCTGTTAAAAATTAAATACTTTTGAAAAAGAAAATGCATTTTACGTACCTGTACTATGTACGATACAGAGCGAAACACAACAATTTTTGGAATTTTTGTGTGTCTGATTGTTTGTCTACACGCATATCTCGCAACAACCACTGGACAGATGTTATTGAAACATGACATATTTATATGCCGAATTAATATTTAAGCTATCTACTACTTTCTTTCCAGATTCATCATAAGTTTCCATGGCAACCATTTATCATAACCACACGCGCAATGTTAGAGCTCACATCAAAACCACTGTATGGATCTTTATAAAATTTAATACAATGATGATAATTTATGTCCCGGAACATATATGGGACATCCTTATCCCGAACCGTTAAACATTTCTCATACTAATCATTGTAAAGTACTCTAAATAGTACATATACCAAGTGAATGAAGTCGTGTGCACTCCCAGTTTTATACAATTAAAACTTAATCAGACACGCTTGTGGCATTCGTTAATGAATTCATAAAACGATAATGTATTTTATAAAGTTGCCTGAATTCACTGGAAAAATTAAAGAAGTTGTAAAACTGCATTGATCCGTTCGGCGGCTGCGCGAGCTACAGGTATAAAAGTGTAATGCAAAGTAACTGTATTTATATTACTCAAACGGAAAGGACGGGCAAACTTTACGGACCCACATTTAGTGACTGACATTATTGGTTACGTATGATTACGGCATTCACGGCCATTGCCGCTCCTCGCCGTGCCCGATAACACGGCAATTTGCATGTACAGTCAGCAACAAGCTAATGTACCCACAACCATTACAAAACTGGCCTTTGTTAATTGCGCGTTAAGATACCCCATGCGTGTATGTTCACCTGTTGGTGACTGTACAGTTGAGACATGCTCATATAAGTATACCGAATTCGCTTAATTTTAGTTCTTAAAATAACCGTATTACTGTGCTTATAGATGTCTATAGTTTAGCCTCCTGTTCACAGTACCTGCATTCTCGCCAAATAACATATTGCGAGCACTCGTTCGATAACGGCTCTGTACCTTTCATACCACGCCTATCGACAGTTTGTATTGCATGTACAACCTTCATACAATGATAGTAGTCACAAAGGAACATTCCTGTACGCTTTTACAGTATTTTCATAGGAACTACTGTTACGTTGTAACAAGGTTCTAAAATAAAAATATAAAATAAATAATCTTTACACACAAACAGACAAAATAACTAATTTTTATATTAGAACGGAAACCGCGCGCTTTGACTAGTGTTAGCGTCAACATGACCATATAAGGTATTCGTTTGGTGCCGGAAGGCAAATTCCTTCTAGAACATCTAATAACAAACGCCCACAAATAGAAATATCGAAAAAAAATACAATAGCGAATGTTTACATCTCGCTCGGTTCGAGTAGTAATCTCAGTTCCACAAGAATTTAAACAATAGAATAGGGCGTGACTTGCTTCGGTCGAACCGTTCTTCCCATATCTCTATCTCGCCTCATACAGAAAGTCTAGAAGCCGGAAGTGCGCATGACCGCCTCAGGGAGGAAGTAGCCGTCCCGAAGAAAAAAGAATAATAACAGGCGGCTATAAAACGCGAATCCACAGCAGGGCAAAGAAAAAGGAAATTTCGACGCCGGACAGTTCGCACGACGCCTATAAGTGGTTAATATTATTTAAATTCTCCAAGTGGTAGAATCAGTGCGTTAGTAAAATAAGGAAGAAAGTTAAAAGTGTATCATTTTTTCAACCCCCTTGGTAAGTTGAAAATAATTAATATTGTTAGGTTTGGTTGCCATTAACTAGTTTTCGTGTCTGGTTTAATTCTATTACTATTCAACAAGTGATTTCTTCAACCTTTAGTAATGTTAAAAATTGCTATGGCTTTATATTTCTTAGTAGTGTTATAACAACGTGACGACGTGTGACAGTGGGTATCTTAATATTAATAAAGTATAACCTTATCTATTTAATCGTTCCGATAAGTTTTAAATATGTTGCACCGCGGTATTTCTCTTCATTAACATTCTATTATCATATTAATTTAGTCCAAAACAGTCCGGCTTCCACAAGAAACCAGGGCAGTAATGGCCGCGATATTAATTCTCACTGTGTATTCCACGCGTGTGTCATTAACATCGGTGGCTTGTAGGTATCTGGAAAAAAACCTGTTATTTTAAAATATTTAATTTGTTGAGATTCTGTAAATGATAAATTTGATGCTTGTAAATAATAAGCTATTAGTTTTGTAACAGTAGTCTATTGAAAAATGCCACCGAAAAATTATATACAAGATTGTTCATATGTAAAATAAACTCATAGAAATGTAATTGAAGTATTAGCGTGACACATATCTTAATTTCGTTTAGGTTTTAAAGCCAATTGTATAATAGTTGAAATGTAATCTTTTCTTTTGTGTATCATGGCGTGGTGGAATGGTGATCGTCCGGCATATGAATAGTTGGGGTAATTCTGGGTTGGGTAATTGTATTTAAATATTTTATTTTATTGTATTTCAACCGGACCTAAATGTCGCCATTCCATCCCGTGGAATTTTTAATTGTTTCGCGAAAGATGCCGACACCCACTCCGGGTCTCACCTAGTGCCTGGGTATCGGATCTTTCGCGCTTCAAGTGTCATTCCAACGCGTTCCAGGAAACTGGGGGTTCTCCGTACGGAGTGAGAAATAAGGGGTATACATTCTCCGTACGGATTCCCGGCCGATGCACCATGGACCGGCAGGCGGCTCTTCTGCCCGTCGTCTCCGGCCGGCCTCTGCAGCCGAGGGCCTTCAGAGATGTCGCCGTGAGCTGCTGTGCGCCTCCGGGTTCCCCACTGGGCCGGTGGAGGTTTCCTCGCCGAGGCCCCCACGCGTCACGGGATAGCGAACGCCGAAGCTAAGTTCCCAGTGCACATAGGTTTTTTTTATTGAGTACCGGAGGGCTTCCCTGTACCGTGAATCCACACCCCGGGTGTAGTCTTCAGTAAAGACTTAAGATAGACGATATTCAAAACGTACGGACTATTCTTCTAATTTTTTTTTGATTCAGTCTAATAATATTTATATTTGATTAGTTATTATAAACTACATCGCTTGTGTCCGTTACCTTGAATTATTTTCATGATTTTTTTTTGTAAGATTTTTGTAACTTACAACTATTACAACTTGCAGCTTTTATTTTGTATTTACAGTAATTATTATAAAATTTATATTCCATTTAGTTTTTTTTATTTCTTTTAATTGTTTTTTTTTATTATTATTTTAAAATATAAATTTGTAACAATCGTAATTGTGTTTTTTTATTTGTACCCGCCGTCAGGCGGCCGTAACACTACATAAAAGCAATGACGTTAAGGGTGTAGATCGTGAAAATCACCGAAAAGAGTGTTACGATTTTTCATATTTAACCTATTTACATATGATTGATATCAATGATAATTTGTATATATTACAATCAAAGACCAATAAGTATGTTCATGCTTATATTAAACTCTTAAACCTAATAGTTGTTATATAATAAACGTCAACAAACGCACAAAATTGAGTAAAAATGCAAAAACATGACTTCGTATTTTTCAGATTTAACCCCATAAATCAACACAAATTGATAAAAAGAAACACTTTTTGAACACTGAAGAAACCAATAAGTATAGCTGTATACTTCTTTTTATACCTTTACAAACAAAGACTTCCTCTTTTAAAGCCCTAAAATCTAGATATATTTTAAGGTAAATTTTTCATACACAAATGTATGGGATAAAACGTTCGTTTCATTCGTGCAATCTCGGTGGTCTGCAGCGGCAGTTCCTTTCTGTAAGTGAACGCGACACCACGCTTGTCGGCTGCAGACAGCAGAATTACGTATTGTGAATTTGTGTTTTTTGTAAAAAACTGTAAGTATAACATTTTTATAATTAATTTATTTTCAGTTAGTAGAAAGTATCGATATAATGAATGTCTGAAAGAAAACCATGATGGAACTAGATATAAATCGTAAAAAATACAATATCTACACTAATAGGTATTATAAAGAGGAAAGATTTGGATTTTTGTATGTAACGAATAAACTCAAAAAGTACTGGACTGATTTTAATAATTCTTTTATCATTCGAAAGCTACATTATCACTGAGTAACATAGGCTATTTTTTTCGCAGGACTGATTGAATTTGAGTGGCATGCCAGGGAAAAGAAAGTTTTGTACGCATTATAAAAATATGAAAGCCAAAAGATCTCGGAATAAAATGTAAGTTCCTCCCTACTTATTTATTATCGCATTTGAACAGGGTACATTACAAAGCTAATACAATATGTCATATGATTTAGATCGCCCGATTCAGACATATACCTACAATAACATGTAAATATTGGTTTGTATTATCTATATCTATACTGATAAATAAAATTGAAGTATCTGTATGTAATATCAAAATAATAGGATTTTTAAAAAAAAAAAGGCGATACGGAGTTCGCCGGGTCGGCTAGTATTGTCTAAATATCAAATTGTGGAAGTAGGTAGGCGACAGCGCAACTTTGTCGACATACCTATACCGCCAAACAGACGCGAGGCGCCTAGCGTCTGGCTTAGGGTTGTACAAAATAAATAAAAAGTGGATAATATTGATGAATAATATTTCCAGTATTGAAAATAAAGAAAACCTTGGGGCCGAGACTCTGAGCAACAATGCTACGCGCTGTATAGAGGTAAGTTGTTATACGTAATTCTTGTAGACTTGTTACATAAATAAACAAACTACTTAGTTAGTGATGGGCGAAGACATAATCTCAATACCTACCTATAGATTTTTCTTGCAATATTTATTATTTTCATCGAGAGACAAACACCTTAGTACCGAAATACTTCTCAATTACTTTCTCAAAAGAAAATTTACGTTCAAATAGGTGACGTCATAAAAAAACAATACCTAATGCGTAAAGAAATTATAATTTCTATTCATCAGGAACCTAATATTGTATTAATTCTTTTGCATTTTTTTAAATTTTTAATTATTTTTTATAAAAAAAATCAAGCCATTATCTTTCTTTACAGGAACTAGTTATTGAAAACGACCAAGAGGGAAAGGTGGATGAAATGGAAGTTGGGCGTAGAGTTGTAGACGTTTCTTTTTTTTTTAAAGCTCTTCAGGCCATAGGGGACCACGGTCCAATGGATTGTAAGTTAAGTTACCTCAGTATAATAGGTGAAGTAAAAGTTGGTCTGGACTCAAAACTCATCATGAAATGTAGTATGTGTAGTATGAAATTTACTGTGTGTTTGATTGAAAAGAAAGAAGATAGAATGGAAGTGAATCATCAAATTGTATCTGGTATCATATCATCTGGTGGGAGCTACTATCAGTTAAAAACATTAACTGCCGCAGTAGCCCTACCAATCATGTCACCTTCATTATACAATGAAATTAATAATACGGTTTGCGATTGGTGGGAAAAGACAGCAGCACATTCCATGGCAGAAGCTGTCAAGGAAGAAGCGGAGTACGCAGTGTCTATAGCAGTGGTTCTCAAACTTTTTAAATGACGGAACCCTTTTGGGAAGCAAAATACTTGATGGAACCCTACAATAAAACAATTATTTTTATAAGTGTATTCTATATTAATCAGCATAATAAAAGTACAATGTATCAGTTACTAATTATTATTTACTTCACCACTTGGTAAGGACAATAATAGAAAACATTAAAAAAGAAAAAATCTAACTAGTGGGAGGTATGAAACTGTTTTTTATTTTTCATCAATTGCTTGATATCAGGTTTGATGGAAGAAAGTTGGAGTCTCATATCAGCTTCGGCGTCCAGTCTATTGCGATATTTTGTTTTCGTGGCTGCGTAGGTAGAGAATCCTGTTTCGCACAAATATGTAGTTGGGAACGGGAGAAGAATATCCAGAGCCATTTGGCCAAGCATTGCATATTCATCTTGGATTCTGCACCAAAAATCATTAAGAGGCGTCGTTTTGAACAATGACTCCATACTTGTGTCTGATGACATTTCTAAAAGAGATTCATATATCTCATTTGACATGTTTTCAGGCTTTTCCAAGTTGGGTAAAAAAGGATTATGAATCCAGGAGTTCACTTTAATTTTTGTATTGTGTTCTTCGGGAAAATACTTTTCAAAAGATGCGCGCATCGAACTGAGATATTGGACCAATTCTTCAAACACATTATCTTCAAACATTTCTGAGTCGTTTTCGCTAACAAACTCACTGAGTAACGTAAAACTTTCTATTTCTTTCTTACCAATGCAAATGATCCAAAAATCTAATTTTCTTTTAAAAGCAGTTATTTTATTATAGGCCTGAAACACTGTTGTCTGTTTACCTTGCAACGATAAATTTAATTCGTTAAGTTTTTGAAAGATATCCGCCATAAAAGACAATCGGAACAACCAAGTTTTATCATACAAACGGTCCTTCAAATTAAAAGAAGTATCTGCTGAAAGAAACATTTGTAACTCGGCTCTAAGTTCAAATAGCCTTGTTAAAGTTTTTCCCCGAGACAGCCATCGCACTTCTGTATGGAGCAGCAGTGTTTTATGTTTGCTGCCATAATCTTCACACAATAATGAGAACAATCGGGATTGTAGTGGTCGTGATTTGATAAAATTAATTATTTTTACCGCTTCATCCATAACTAATTTTAGATTAGACGGCATTTGCTTCATCGCAAGTGCTTGTCTATGCAGAATACAATGACTGGAACTACAATTAGGCGCTTTATTTTTCATTCGTGACACTGCTCCTGCTGTTTTACCTGTCATCGCCTTGGCCCCATCTGTACAAATGTCAATGCAATTGTTCCAACTGAGATTATGTTCTTCAAAAAATATATTTATTTTATTAAAAATTTCTTCCCCGGTAGTGTTTGTAAGCAGCGATGAACACATAAGCATGTCTTCTTCAAAAGAACTTTTATATGGATATCTCACAATAACCAGCAGGATAGCCAAACCAGCGACATCAGTCGACTCGTCCATTTGCAAAGCGAATCGTGTATTTTGTAGACGTGTAACTAGTTCTTGTTTGACGTAGCTTGCCAGATCATGGATTCGTCGTGAAACAGTATCGTTTGATAGCGGAACAGTAGAAAGATGCTTTGCAGATTTTTCATCAAGCATACATTTTGTTATGTCTAATACACATGGTTTTATTAATTTCTCAGCGATAGTGTGCGCTTCACCTGCTTGTGCAATGCGATAGCTAACTAAGTATGATGCCTCCGTGGCCTTTTCGTTGGTAGTTTGTGTTACATGCATCATATTTTTTTGACTTTCTAATAACTGATCTTTTTTGCGAACAAAAAATTCTTTATTCTTGTCTTTAGTCTCGGGGTGTACGGTTTCTAAATGTCGACGCAATTTGGCAGGTGCCATGGAACTATTAGGAAGCAGTTTACTACAGAGCATGCAGAGAGGTGAGCCGTTGGAATCAACAAATCCGAAACTGATATAAGATTCATCATACTTCCTTTTTTTCGTCTTTGAAACCGTCGAGCTTGACGTCGTGGCACTCGTGGCATCATCTTCTGGATCGGTGATTGCTAAATTCTCCGCGCGCATTGCTTTTGAACATTCAGCGTCATTAGAAGATGTTGTTGGAACACGTTTAACACCTTTAAGCCAACGTTCCATTCTTCTTTATTTATAATGTTACAAGTCAGGATAGTGGGGTTTAAATAATGCACAATCGTTACTGCGTATAAGAGACTAAATTTAGAACCTACAGGGAAGAAATGTATAAAACTGAGACAACAGAATACAGCAGGCAGTAAAACAATGAACACTAGTTTCTCGCTAGCGAGCTTGTAAGTAGGTAGTAACTTATCGCTCCGAACGCTAATCATCAACTGACGACGCCAACGCGCGATCGCCGCTTTTATACTTAGTCCTAGACTCGATCTCAAATATTCTCGAAAATACTCGAGTCGGCACCTTTGATAAACAAAAAGCAAAAATAAAAACAGAAATTTAAAAATAGCGTTGTAAACAATATCGACTTTATCCTTTGAAGTTAGAGACGAAAGTCGCTAGTTGACAACTATAGCGTCTAATTCAGAGGCGGCTTTTATCAAAGAGACTGAGCGCTTACAAGTATACTACCCGCTCGTTTTAAGTTTGCCGCTGGCGATAGGTATGAGTGTATGACGTTCGAAATTTTTTATTTAATTGTAACAATAAAAATTGTGTACGTTAGATATTTGGGTAAAACTATGACACATTATAAGTTTTGTTGTCACGTGGGGGAGGGTACGCGCATTCCACAGACCGGCAAACTTAGAGCGAACGCGTTGTACAAGTATAAAATTGTTGAGACCAAACTTATGAGATATTGTACCAGCTAATGTAACACAAGCTTATACAAATACAAATAAATAAATAAATAACATTCATAGCGTTTTGTCTCCGCGCGGCCGCGGAGTCCGCACAGCCGCGGAGCGACCAGAGAGAGGTGTTTTGATTTTTTTATTTCTAAATTCTTGCGGAACCCCGACAGAGGTATCACGGAACCCTAGGGTTCCGCGGAACACACTTAGAGTATAGCTGGTCTATAGGTAGTGTTGATAAAAATGGTACACCATTAATATCTGTTGCTGTTGACGGTTGTTGGAGCAAGAGATCTTATGGTAAGAATTTTTCCGCCTTGTCCGGCGCAGCTGCGATAATTGGCATTAAAACTAATAAAGTATTGTTTTTTGGAGTTAAAAATAAATACTGCGTAGTTTGTGCACGAGCCGCAAAGAACGACAGTCAGCCCTCGGAACACCGTTGTTTCAAGAATTATTCGGGATCATCTACCGGTATGGAATCGACCATAATAGTTGAGGGGTTTAAACGTTCCATTGTTGATCACGGTGTAATTATACTATATAATTTATAATAAATTTGTAGCAGACGGCGATTCCAGTACTTATAAAAAAATATTAGATTCGCGACCGTACGGTAATTTAACAGTAGAGAAAATTGAATGCAAAAATCATCTTTTACGAAACTACTGCAATAGCTTGGAGAAACTGTCGAAAGACACTAAGTATCCTTGCGAATTGCGGAAATTCCTAAAAGAAAGGTATTTGCGTTTAAGAACGGGTGTAAAATGCGCTATTAAATATTGGGGCGATCAAAATCAGTCACTCGAAGAAAAAATAAAAAATCTTAGTGAAGATATCCTAAATGGTCCACAACACGTATTTGGTAATCACCAATATTGCAAGGAGTATTTCTGTAGACCTGATACTCGTCGAATAGAACCTGTTGGGTTGCTTCCAGCAATTGTTGGATGCGGATTAATGGACGCGGTACACATTTTAAGTAAAAGACTGTCATATCATTCTAGAAGTTTAATTCATAATTGTACAAGTAATATAGTTGAAAGTTTTAACGCAGTGATTGCCAAATTAGTAGGGGGTAAGCGTGTAAATTATTCTTCCCGTGGTTCTTATGCGGGCCGATGCGCAGCTGCTGTTGTGTCTTTTAATACAGGATCGATTCATAGTAAAACTCATGAAGTAATATTTAAATCTAGTCCTAATCCTTTGATCGCGAAAGTGGAAAATTGTAATCGTAGAATCCGTTTAATTGCTAAACCTAAATTAAGATTGAAAAAGAGCCACAGCGCTGTATCGAAAGACGCTCACTATGGACCAAACTGCGAAAAACCTGATCTGAGTCCAGAATTATATGAGAAAGCCAAGTCATCTTTTTTAGCCGATTTAAAGTTGTCTTGTGCTGAAAGAGAGGAGCTTGAAAGGTCGACCCATTTGCAAAGAAGTAGTTCTGAGTGGATGAGTACAAGGAGAAAATTACTAACCTCATCATCGTTCGGGGAAGTTTGTAAAAAACGAGAGAGCACAAGTTGTGCTGTTCTTGTTCGTAAAATCGTTTATGGTAGTAATATCTCCAGTTTGCCTGCTGTACGGTACGGTATCGAAAACGAAGAAACCGCAATTAAACAGTTAGAAATTCAAGAGAATATTAGTATACAAGGTTGCGGTTTGTTCGTCGACGATCAATATGAATTTCTTGGTACTACACCAGATGGCATTTATGCAAACGGTTTAATTGAAATTAAGTGCCCACATTCTTTAGCTGGCATGACTCTTGATGAAGCAATGGCCAAACATACCTTTTGGGTTAAGGACAAGGCTTCCAAGGGTTATGTCATAAATAAAAATCATAACTGGTATTTCCAAATTCAGGGACAGGTACATATTACTAAAAGAAACGTTTGCATGCTTGGCATCTGGTTTGGTGCTACTGTACCTATGAAAGTTTATATTATAGAAAAGGACGACAAATTTTGGGAGGAGAAAATGGAGATGAAATTAGTTAGGTTTTATTACGATTGCCTACTTCCAGAATTAGTTGATCCTCGGCAGTCACGAAGCATGCCCATTCGTGACGCGCCCAGTATCATAGAGGCTATGAAAGAGAGGAAAGAAAGAGCTTTACGTGTTATGAAAGAGAAGAACGCCTAATGATTTTGAAAGATACAGGTAACTTAACTACCCAGCCAGTCGATTCACGTAAACACGCCAGTCCAAAAGTCGTTTTAACTTAGGAACTTAGAAATCGCCTTTTGGTTTTCTGTTTTAAACGCACTTACTTATCTAGTCTTGGATTGTCATAAATCTTCCAATAGCTCAATTACTATACAATTTCTGAGTTACCTGGTGTAAAGAATCATAAAAATTGGTTCAAAAATACAGCGAATTGAGAATTCTCCTTTTTTTAAGTCGGTTAAAAGGGCTAAATTTGCAAAAAACGAAGTGACGTCACTGCGCTACGGTTTTTATTACTTACGTGAATCGGGCAGCTGGTAACGTTTTCATTCTGATAGGTTTTGTGATAGCCATTGATTTTATCATCAAATTAGCAGAAATCAGAACTTGATCCGTAATCGAATGAAAAACCATTAGAATTTTGAACTCATATTTCGTTATTGTTTAATTACATACTTTTAATTAGTATATTAATAATTTACAAACTTCTGTTAAAATTAGTAAATAAATGAATTATTTACTAATTTTTGTACAACCCTAGCACGCTTTTGAGATAGCGAGTAATGGCGACTCATATTTGTTATTGTGTAGTAAATAAATCATTTTTATACTTGTGTTTCATTTATTGACATTTTTTGTAAAACCCTAGGATTTTTTTTAGATATCGACGAGGTGATCGTAAACAAAAAGTAAGTATTTGAGTTTACGCAATAGGCACATTTCCTTGCGTAGAGATAAACACACTTCCTACTGAATTTGCAATTATTTTATTGAATGAATATTTTACGAATTAGAATAAATTTTGGTAGTGAAATTACAAATAAATAAATAGTTGGAATTTTAGGTAAGTAGAATACAAAAATGTCAGATGTCAAATGATAGAAAAACATAAAAATTGTGTCTCAACTACTCTTATTAATCTATTAAAAAGAATCAACAGCTAGTTTCCAAAAATTCAACGTTATTGTTATGCTGTAAATATTCAAGTTCAATAACAATTTCTCAACGTGGAACGTTTGTTGCAAAACATTTTGAAAATCGCGCTCTCTAGGTCATTCATCCGCCCCGTCGGATGTTACATTAAACTTTGGCGCTGCGGTCGCTCGAAATCGAGATCTCAGGCCAACAATCTACACCCTTAAAGATGGGCAAAGTGAATCAAAACCATGAACTTAAAATTCCTACAAATATAAATACTTTGTCGTTTACATGATTTTAACAACTGTTTTGAATTACTTCAAGACCAGCTACAAGAACTATCATGTTTTTTTCGAGGACAATAAATAAGTGTTTCAAATATTTATATAACGTATAACACAAAGAAAGGCGTCCACATTTCAGATACTCGTACCTGTTGATGCTGAGCGGTTCCAGCAGTGGTCGTTGAATGTCGTCAACATTTCCAACATTGAAAGGAGACATATAATTGTCTTCTAAACCTCGCGGAGCATGGAATATTTTAAGCGGCACGTTAATTAGCAGCCGAGGGCTCATTACTGTGAACGACTGTGTAAGGCTTTGTAGTGATTTAGTACGGAAGTCGGTGCGCGACGACGACGCGGTCTTCCTGCGCGTGAGCATGCTCCGTTCCACACGGCGCGCTCGAGGAAATTGACGCGACATTGAACCTGCGAGGTTTACCGCTTATACTAGTAAATGTGTACGATCATCTGCATAGTAAGAAATCAACTGACAACTTTACGACGCGGCAACCTACGAGCGTGTAGCTACTCTCAGAATATACATAACGTCTTCATAATAATCATAACAAAATATGTTTTCTTTGGTTCTACTCATGTAGAAATATTAGTCAAGAACTAACGTATAAATAGAGACTTATGAAATATAATTTTAGAATGAAATCAAAGTGGAATCATTGGACGACGTGTACAATTTTTGGACAATTTTTGTTTTTACAGTATGAACAATGTTGAGGGTAGCACGGTACAGAACAAGTGTGCGTAAAATGCTTTTTATTTTTTTGATATATTTTTTTATTGCACTTAATATCACAAATGGCGAAAATAATTCCTGGATGCATTTTATATCAGCGAACCTTTGAGTTGAACACAGAGGCACGATGGCAGGTGCGATGAAATGTATAAAATATGATAATTAGAAAATCTTTCTTCTTCCACCTTCTGTGTTCTGTGTGTGAACACTTTCTGTAGGTATTGTTGTTTAATAATGTTGTTGTGTACTGAAAATTGTTCTTGTAAGTTGCAGATGAACCGCACAACGGTGACGGAATAACCCAATAGAAAACAAAACTCAGAATTTACAAAACTCGAGATTAATTGAGCTACAGCTGAACATTTCTCGTTATGCTAGGGCAGTGGTTCTCAAACTTTTTAAATGACGGAACCCTTTTGGGAAGCAAAATACTTGATGGAACCCTACAATAAAACAATTATTTTTATAAGTGTATTCTATATTAATCAGCATAATAAAAGTACAATGTATCAGTTACTAATTATTATTTACTTCACCACTTGGTAAGGACAATAATAGAAAACATTAAAAAAGAAAAAATCTAACTAGTGGGAGGTATGAAACTGTTTTTTATTTTTCATCAATTGCTTGATATCAGGTTTGATGGAAGAAAGTTGGAGTCTCATATCAGCTTCGGCGTCCAGTCTATTGCGATATTTTGTTTTCGTGGCTGCGTAGGTAGAGAATCCTGTTTCGCACAAATATGTAGTTGGGAACGGGAGAAGAATATCCAGAGCCATTTGGCCAAGCATTGCATATTCATCTTGGATTCTGCACCAAAAATCATTAAGAGGCGTCGTTTTGAACAATGACTCCATACTTGTGTCTGATGACATTTCTAAAAGAGATTCATATATCTCATTTGACATGTTTTCAGGCTTTTCCAAGTTGGGTAAAAAAGGATTATGAATCCAGGAGTTCACTTTAATTTTTGTATTGTGTTCTTCGGGAAAATACTTTTCAAAAGATGCGCGCATCGAACTGAGATATTGGACCAATTCTTCAAACACATTATCTTCAAACATTTCTGAGTCGTTTTCGCTAACAAACTCACTGAGTAACGTAAAACTTTCTATTTCTTTCTTACCAATGCAAATGATCCAAAAATCTAATTTTCTTTTAAAAGCAGTTATTTTATTATAGGCCTGAAACACTGTTGTCTGTTTACCTTGCAACGATAAATTTAATTCGTTAAGTTTTTGAAAGATATCCGCCATAAAAGACAATCGGAACAACCAAGTTTTATCATACAAACGGTCCTTCAAATTAAAAGAAGTATCTGCTGAAAGAAACATTTGTAACTCGGCTCTAAGTTCAAATAGCCTTGTTAAAGTTTTTCCCCGAGACAGCCATCGCACTTCTGTATGGAGCAGCAGTGTTTTATGTTTGCTGCCATAATCTTCACACAATAATGAGAACAATCGGGATTGTAGTGGTCGTGATTTGATAAAATTAATTATTTTTACCGCTTCATCCATAACTAATTTTAGATTAGACGGCATTTGCTTCATCGCAAGTGCTTGTCTATGCAGAATACAATGACTGGAACTACAATTAGGCGCTTTATTTTTCATTCGTGACACTGCTCCTGCTGTTTTACCTGTCATCGCCTTGGCCCCATCTGTACAAATGTCAATGCAATTGTTCCAACTGAGATTATGTTCTTCAAAAAATATATTTATTTTATTAAAAATTTCTTCCCCGGTAGTGTTTGTAAGCAGCGATGAACACATAAGCATGTCTTCTTCAAAAGAACTTTTATATGGATATCTCACAATAACCAGCAGGATAGCCAAACCAGCGACATCAGTCGACTCGTCCATTTGCAAAGCGAATCGTGTATTTTGTAGACGTGTAACTAGTTCTTGTTTGACGTAGCTTGCCAGATCATGGATTCGTCGTGAAACAGTATCGTTTGATAGCGGAACAGTAGAAAGATGCTTTGCAGATTTTTCATCAAGCATACATTTTGTTATGTCTAATACACATGGTTTTATTAATTTCTCAGCGATAGTGTGCGCTTCACCTGCTTGTGCAATGCGATAGCTAACTAAGTATGATGCCTCCGTGGCCTTTTCGTTGGTAGTTTGTGTTACATGCATCATATTTTTTTGACTTTCTAATAACTGATCTTTTTTGCGAACAAAAAATTCTTTATTCTTGTCTTTAGTCTCGGGGTGTACGGTTTCTAAATGTCGACGCAATTTGGCAGGTGCCATGGAACTATTAGGAAGCAGTTTACTACAGAGCATGCAGAGAGGTGAGCCGTTGGAATCAACAAATCCGAAACTGATATAAGATTCATCATACTTCCTTTTTTTCGTCTTTGAAACCGTCGAGCTTGACGTCGTGGCACTCGTGGCATCATCTTCTGGATCGGTGATTGCTAAATTCTCCGCGCGCATTGCTTTTGAACATTCAGCGTCATTAGAAGATGTTGTTGGAACACGTTTAACACCTTTAAGCCAACGTTCCATTCTTCTTTATTTATAATGTTACAAGTCAGGATAGTGGGGTTTAAATAATGCACAATCGTTACTGCGTATAAGAGACTAAATTTAGAACCTACAGGGAAGAAATGTATAAAACTGAGACAACAGAATACAGCAGGCAGTAAAACAATGAACACTAGTTTCTCGCTAGCGAGCTTGTAAGTAGGTAGTAACTTATCGCTCCGAACGCTAATCATCAACTGACGACGCCAACGCGCGATCGCCGCTTTTATACTTAGTCCTAGACTCGATCTCAAATATTCTCGAAAATACTCGAGTCGGCACCTTTGATAAACAAAAAGCAAAAATAAAAACAGAAATTTAAAAATAGCGTTGTAAACAATATCGACTTTATCCTTTGAAGTTAGAGACGAAAGTCGCTAGTTGACAACTATAGCGTCTAATTCAGAGGCGGCTTTTATCAAAGAGACTGAGCGCTTACAAGTATACTACCCGCTCGTTTTAAGTTTGCCGCTGGCGATAGGTATGAGTGTATGACGTTCGAAATTTTTTATTTAATTGTAACAATAAAAATTGTGTACGTTAGATATTTGGGTAAAACTATGACACATTATAAGTTTTGTTGTCACGTGGGGGAGGGTACGCGCATTCCACAGACCGGCAAACTTAGAGCGAACGCGTTGTACAAGTATAAAATTGTTGAGACCAAACTTATGAGATATTGTACCAGCTAATGTAACACAAGCTTATACAAATACAAATAAATAAATAAATAACATTCATAGCGTTTTGTCTCCGCGCGGCCGCGGAGTCCGCACAGCCGCGGAGCGACCAGAGAGAGGTGTTTTGATTTTTTTATTTCTAAATTCTTGCGGAACCCCGACAGAGGTATCACGGAACCCTAGGGTTCCGCGGAACACACTTAGAGTATAGCTGTGCTAGGGGATACAGAGCGTATACATCGTTCCAAACAATGAAGTGTTCTAAGCCTAAGTGTGCCTGTCAGAGTGGGATCGACAAACTGTATATATAAAGAGAAACAGTCATATAATATGAGTTCCGTTATACAAGCAAGCAATTCGTTATACAAAACAACATCCAGGGTAGGTGGAGGGCAGGAAGGCGACCACCGTTGCCGACTGGCGAAAGAACTTACGCCAGTGGTGCGGAAACAGCACATTCCGTAACAGATAGCCAAGCTTCGTTAGAAGAAGAAGAAATATAAAGAAAAATATGAATACAGAAAGATGCGATAGTGTAAAACGCATTTGGAAGAATATGAATGCCTATATATAGATAGATAATTATCTATGTATTCAATTCAGAGATAATAACCTTAATTTGCTTTCTTCTACGTCTTAAACAAATAAACCAATATCGTAGCGAAATGTGCAAGTGAGCTAACATTACCTGAACATTACACCGCATTTAGCGCTGTGCTATATAATCTCCGCACACAAGCGCAGCCTCCGGAGAGATGTTCTTGATAATATCGTGCTCGCAGTAATGACGGCGCGGGCAGAGGGCGCACTACGCGTATCCAAGATCTTAGCGGAAATACTTGAGCTTCGGGTCAGGGCACACATAGGTAGAGTTTAATTGTGTTGGTGTGAAAAAAAGTATGTATTTAAAGTTTTTAAACATTTTGTGAGCGCGCGCGCACTACGCGTATCCAAGATCTTAGCGGAAATACTTGAGCTTCGGCTCAGGGCACACATAGGTAGAGTTTAATTGTGTTGGTGTGAAAAAAAATATGTATTTAAAGTTTTTAAACATTTTGTGAGAATTATGAGCAGGTACGTTTTTAGGGCTGACCGAGGCATTAAAGACATTTAAAGACAGACCAGTTTTTACGATTTTTTTCTTAGAAAGCAGTAAATACGTACTAACGTAGTGTAAAGTAAATGTGAACTTACTTAAGTTCACTTTATTGAACACCAAAGAATACAATCAAAGTGATATAAGAGTTTAAATAACTAGGTATACAAAAGGTATTGCTACAGCGATCTCTTTCTGACAACGTTTGGCCAGTTTGATAAGGAAAAAAATGAAAAACAAAAGATGGGAAGAAGCGAAAACGATCTATTCTGCATTGTGTACGAGTTCATAATAAAAACAGTTTTTGGCAATAAGTTTAATGTACATGTATCTATAATAAGTTAACATTCCTGTTTTGCTGTGGATTTTTGTTCATAAATAAAATGAAAAATCAGTGATTCTTCTGACTCCTGTAGTCTCACCCCATGCGTGCCTAGATATAAGGTTATTATTTTACTATTATATGTATACAATGTATGTGTGATGGGATGGACACTAAATCAGTGGGTTAAACTATAACGCCACTAGATATACAATTTGATCCATGAAGGACCAGTTGGAATGCCAGGGTGCGAAATACAATCGGGAGATTCCAGGCGTAGATTATCCAGCAGCCAACGAAGACATGGTCACTCACCTGTAGCCACTTCACTGGGGTCCCGCCCTATTAATTCTCTTTATAAACAACTAGCTGTGCCCGGCATGTGCTGCATGACCGGCAATTTTTTTGCACATAATATATAGCCTATGTCCATCTGAAATAATGTACCTTTCAAATGGTGAAAAAATAGGTGCAGTGGTTCCGGAGATTACCCTCCACATACACACAAACTCACAAAATTCGCACTCTCTCTTTATTATACATATTAGTATAGATTTGCATTTTACTTTTATGGTGCCGAACGAACACGGCGTGCGCGGCGGCGTGCGCGGCGGCGTGCGCGGCGGCGTGCGCGGCGGCGTGGCGCGAAGAGAAGTTACAATGATATGAGAATTTTCTCCCGGTGACGGCGTCAGTGGTCATCTATCATGGACTAAACGGCCGCGTTCAAAAACGTGGCCAAACAATAAAGCGGTGCGACGATGGAAAGCCGACAGAATAGCAGACAGTCCACCGCGGTAAGTATGTTGCCTATGGACATCAGCGAAACATGTCAAAATCCGTCTATTTATTGTGCCTGTCATTAAAATTTTATTAACTCTCTACCCTAAATTTGTCTGGCAGAGATCGCTAATGGCGATAAGACCGCCTTTTGTGCATTTCACGTGTTACAAGATGTCTGATATCGTCTTGTATTGTTTCGGTGTGCAATAAAGAGTTTGTATCTATCAATCCAACTAACGTTGTCACGCCCCCATGCACTTTTGTGGCAAAGTAACATATATTTCGTGTATTCATAGTCTTGTGTAAGGGTTTAGAAAGTGCCCTCGGTGTAAATAATCCCTTATAGTATACTGTAGTGATATCTCCATCCGGTTTTCTCAACAATTGTTCTGTAATGTTCCGTAGCGGATTGTTTACGCCCTTCGTTCACACAAATTAAACTAAAGTTAACTGCAATTATTTCTCGCCTATGAAAGTTTTTATTGCTTCTTTCACTAGTTTTTTTGTGTACACTGGCATTCATGGCATAATTCAGGCTTAAGTATACGTTTTATCCTACAATCCATGTCAATAAACTTACTTAATATTCGTACTGTTCATCTATATTTTCTAGCTAACAAAACTATATAGATATGCAAAGCTTTATGTCCAGGTTGAAAAGTGGGTAATAACTTTAACTGGGCACGTCTAACTGGCCGATTTACCCCACATAAGTTAGAATTCAAGACATACAAAAACAAGCTTAGTTCGCCGGAGGACACAGTTCTAGTTCCAAGTTGCATCACTATCATGATACATCGAGTACAATAACAGTTATAAGAAACATAACACTGCGTTATCTTTCAATAACATCGCTAGAGATGTTCCGACAGTAAATTGCGCAGTGTATTGCGTAAATTGAAGTAAGTGATGGCCTAGAGGTAACTAATCTCGGCTCGCATGCGAGAGGTCGTGGGTTCAAACCTTCACAATTATTACAAATCTGCATCCACGTCTTACTTTTTAATATCACGCATTGAGTATATTTTTGTTTTGAGTATGTTGCTGGTAGAATATCAATGCTGTGATTATCTAGAGGTTTTCTGAGCTAGCTCCATTATATCGTCGCGGCACATATATATACTTACATTTATGGTATGCAGATAACGATTAAATATATTTCTTTATAATGCGATGGAATTCCGTAATGTTGTTATTCTAGAACCGTATTTTTACCATTTTCAGAAAAATGGATTGTCGTTTATTATTGAACACTAGTTTTTTGCACAGACTTCTCTCGTACAGAAATTCGGTCTTAACAAATCTTTTATGAAACATTATTATTTCCATTAAACTTGAAAGGGCGTTTGAGGTTACGGACTTTAAGAACAAATAGCTCTCGTTGCTTTTAATAGCTGAGCTAAGCAACCACATACAATTTATGGCGGCTCTACACTCACGCCGTGAAGCCCCTCGAATAGCCGCGGACGCGAATGTGGATGATTCTCGAGACTTCCTGCGTGTTCACTGTTCTTATTTCCCGGTTGGAGTCGGTAATCTGTGTCAAAGGGTTCTCATGGGTCAAAGAGAACGCTCTCGCAACTCTAGTGAACGACTGTGAAGTATTGTGAGTTTAGAGAGGTGTTCTCGGGGCACACAGGTTCACGGCGTGAATTCTGCCCGCGATTTCACGTCGTGAGTATAGAACCGGCATTACTAGAACATTTGTAATATAAAGAGTCAGTGGTTGAATGGAACTTTAAAGCCTTTGAAATGGGTGTCAATCTACTCGTATTTATACAGGCAATAGGTTTTTGATGTGAGAAACGAGAACTACACCGTTATTATACTTATTGTTGTTAAATTATTACATTATTAAATTAAATTATTATTAAATTAAATTACATTATTAATTAATTATTAAATTATTACCGTTATTGTTGTTAAATATTTAGTTATTTATTATAGTACAAAGTCGTTTTATTTTAACTTAAATTCAATATGGACGTGTGCGGAGAACCACTTCAGCATCGGCAATAATTATTAATTTATCAAGCGTTCCAGCAGCCACGTAAAAGTGTAGTCTAATTCAAAACAATAAAGCGCGTGTATGTGTGCGTGCGTGTGTGTGCGCACGCGTGTTGGCGTGTGAGTGCATGCGTGCGTGCGTATGTGGGTGCGTGCGTGTGTGGGCGCGTGAGTGCGCGCGGGTGTTTATTAGTTGTATTAATATTAGTTTTAACTACCCGGTGCACTGTGCATTGAAAGAAAGCGGGTAATTACAGAACTGCACAAATTACAGAATAATTATGTTCGGGAATGGAAGATAGTTATATAATAATAATAATAATTGCACTTGCATTTTGGTTGTTTTATTGCATTGCATTTACAACCAACCAAAAGTACAATTTTATCAACAAAAGAAACGGTCCCCTGTTTAAATTGACACATATGAGAATACGAGTATATTTGTAACATCGCTTCACCTGCAATTATCAAAATGAAAAAATAAATGATTAAATGGTAAGTATACGCCTTGTATAGATACCGTCACGTGCGACCGCTTGCTTGTCTGCCTACTTCAATATATATATATATATATATATACATACACGGCTATATATGCCATGTAAATATGTAATGTTTAATGACAAATGTTTGTTCGGCTTGTATTTATCTCAGTCTTTGTGTGTGTGTGTGGACCCACGACACAGGGTATCCTAGTGTGGGCCATCAATCGAGTGTGGCGTTATTATATACTCGTAAGTAATTAGAACAGTGCAGTGTAAATATCATCTGTCATTGTTATAAAAATACTACAATAAACGGAAAGCATCACTTTATTATGTTACTTCAAGTATAGATGCATAAGATAACGACAAAATCATAGTGAATACAAATAAATCACTGAGTAATTACAAGCATACATATTGATGACGCGAAACTCAGATTACACACAATATTTTACTGATATTACGTCGCGGCGACAGCGCACAGTTAAAGCAACGCCCTAAGCCCCCCCCCCCCCCCCCCCCCGCTCCCGCGCCGGTCTACCGGCTCGTTAGGCTTAAGCTCGCTTAGGCCCTTAGGCTCGTTGCTGCACACACTTGTTGCTCCTGGCTGAGCGCCTTCTGCGCTCGCCCTAACCCATACATGTCCGGTGACTCTTGAAAGGCCACTAATTTAGCCATTTCGAAAAAAAAAAAAAAAAGTGAACAGTTGTAATTACTGGTTTAAGTTTAATAGGATTAAAATAGTTAAGTTGAGGCCTCAGGCACAGGGGATCACTGGTCGCAGTGACAAGTTATCGCGACCCTAAATCTCCAAACGTAGGCAGCGAATCCGAGAGCGTGCCAACATTTGTCATTCTGAATTGATGTCGGCATGTACCACGGATGTAGTAGCGCGACAGTATCTATTTACCACCAAGTGGAATGTGGGCTCGTCTGCCACTTTCTTTCATATAAAAAAAAATTAAGCCTGTACTAACAGTTTTCTAAAATATAAAGTTATCTCCAATTTATTAAAAAAATATATTAAAGAAAACAGAAATAGCGTAATATCGCGGGAACTCAATACTTTCTGATGTTTTTGGTGGCTTCTTATTGTTGATACTATAAATAGCGCAGCACTCAATGGCCCATGGAGTGTGGCCATTGAGTTCCCTGAGCCGTGGTGCTACTATAATACTACCTTGAAGAAATAAATATCATAATTCAGTAAGTACTGATATATTTTGATATTGGTGGTTTGCTGTTGAGCAATGTCCCATTGCGGCAATGTACCTCTTCTCTCACTCTTGTATAAACCGCCTCTAAGCACCACATTACATTGCGGTATCCCAACATAAATTATGTTATCGAATGAATCAGTTTGTGTCGATGTTATCGCGGCGTCGGCAAATTGTCGCTCCACTTGATACTACTCGAATCGCCTCGAGATTACACCGTGTGTTGGTTCAAAGTAATTGCATAGACTGCATAGTGATAGTTTAAATACTATCACAAACATATAGGAAAACCCGATTGGATAAAAACAACGCAAAGTACGTTCGCAAGTTGATGTCTTTTGTTTGTGTTGACATTTTCAGACAGGTGTATCGCACAATTTAAGTGATTTTTTGACTCATATTGTATCCATTCTGACGATTGGAAAATTAATGTTTTCGTTGATTGTCTGCATAAGTCTACAGACTTCTCCACCTGGAAGAAATCGCTTTAGAGATAAGGCCGCCCGTTGTATTTTTAATTACTTGTACTTTGCATTTTTCTGTATGTTTTTGGTGTACAATAAAGTGAATCTATCTATACTCATATATATATTCATTTATAATTCACTCTTATTATGAAATCCCCGATAGACCTCTAGTCCGTATTTTCGCGATATCTTTAAAATCACTGTCAATGATTTCGATGTGGTATTTACTCTTACGTAGGGTAAAATATTTTAAGACAACATTTTTTAAATGCCATAATTCAAATGCTGTTTAAACACTTCAACAATAAAAGAAAATAATATCGGGTAGAGTATTTTTGTAAAATCGAACGATGTCGGTACAATCTCTATACTTGTATTTTGTCTGTTTAATGCAGAGAACATTACAATCTTATTATGTTATGTGGTTTACTGCATTATTAAGTAAATTTTGTTGTAGTTTCAACAAATTAACAGATTTTTGACCGACCGGAAAAAGAAATTGAATCTCCCGGTAGGTCAAACATTAGAACTTTTACATAGCAGGCATTACATACTGAGCTAATTGGATGCCAATTAAAATTAAACTTTATTTTTATACTTTGCGATTATGTGTTTTCAATTACTTAATTAAATCACTACCACAACATTTTATAATCTTATTTTTACCTTTTAAATACATCGTACGTGGAGAGAAAGTTCACAGCATATCTTAAAGATGTTGCATTAAATTGATTATTATATAAACACATGTAAAAGGTTCACTGACCTTGGCCTCCAGGTTGTCAAGGTTGACGGCCCCCCCTGCGCCGGTCTCCAAAGTTTGCTAAAACAACGGACAAATTTAGGTTATTATATATACTTAAAGATGAGCAAACAACGCACGCGCCGCGTCGTGTCACTTGAGTTCAAAGAACTCGCCACTAATTTTTTTTTTTATCATACATCACATCACTGGACGAAGAATTACCAAGAAATATGTTAATGATGAGTGTACTAAGATTTTAATGTTAGATAAAACTTGAAAGACGCTGCTGCTACTAACAGTTAACATAAAAGTAAATTAGTTTATAACAGCACTTCATACCACACCACCAGCGTCGGAGTTCTTCACTGTCGGACATAGGTCTTTCCCAAGGTACTGGCGCACCCATTGCCAGCTCAACTTACTTTCATCCTTTCGCGAATTTCTTCGTTTCGGGTCTTCAAAGGAACTCCGAGTATAGCTCTTTCCAAGACTCGTTCAGCAATTTTGAACTCCGAATGACATGTCTTACATCAAACACACTGTCAGAGTCTTCGTTTCAACACCGTACGTGATTATTTGTACGACGTGCTAATTGAAGAGTTTCGTCTTCTTAAGAGTAACTTTTTAAACATTCGCGTTTTGTACATGACACCAGAGGCATAGACGCAAGATGCAAGATTTCCAATGACAGGGTATATGTACCTAAGTCTAATAACTATTATTACTATATAATTTACACCATGTATATGTATGCAAATAAATAAATTACCGCCTGAAATACATCGAAACTTGTTCAAGACGATGATAGATTTAGTTTACCAAAGTAAACTAGATGGCGCTGATCGGGTTCTACATCGCGCTATCATTGTATTTGCAGAATGTTAGTACATTTGATGAATGATATATAAATATAAATATAAATATAAATATAAATATAAATATAAATATAAATATAAATATAAATATAAATATAAATATAAATATAAATATAAATATAAATATAAATATAAATATAAATATAAATATAAATATAAATATAAATATAAATATAAATATATATATAAATATAAATATATATATATATATATTACAAGCCTTAGAACAGATACATAGATGGTATTATTTAGACTACCCTATAGCCTCCCGCGTATAATCGCGTTAGTACAACCAGTGAAGGGTGCACGCCCTTAACAACTATTACTACTAAAAGCTGCCTAGTGAGATAATATTGTCTTATCATAGACATTCTGGTAATAATATTTACTTTACTCTAACTTTGTGTTCCTAGTACCATCTTCAGTGTATGATGATATGGCCCGTTGCAACGGCAACCGCTCCACTGGACATCACGTGGCAACGGTAACCATAAACGAATGAATTAATTCAATTTGTTTCTGGTCTTCAAATCTCTTCATCTCATGTCAAAATATAAGACACCAGTGTGGTGAATACTAAGTTTAATATATAAATCTTGTTTAATTGCTCCTTTAATTAATGTTTAATTATCTTGTTTAATTATGTTGTTTAATTACTCAAGGAAGCAATGTCGTGTATTTTCATGCTATAAAACGCCACGCTGGCCATTGTGAGTCGGCGATCCCACTCTTTTATTTACACGTCACAATTTAAGATAGTCATCCAGGTATGTCAGAAAGTAGAGTAATCGCCGCTCGATATTCGGAGTTGTTTTGTTGCACTTTACCACCACGGGGGTGACGCCTGTGGAGTGCTAAAAGGTAAGTCTTATAGACGCACGCAAAGAACTAAAGTCATCGATATATCTCATAGAGTTCAGCGTTATGAAGTGGCAATGGGCAGATTATATCTGCGGCTGGACCGACAATCGATGGGAGAGAGGAGTCCTTGGCATCGAGACCATCTACCGGGAAGCTAAAGCAGGGGAGGGGGGGACGCGCTCCGGCCATGTGGAATGGACTTTACACTTCGCCGGTGGAGGTTCGATGAGAAGAACCGAAATCCTAGTGGGAGACGCCTTTAATCAGAGTGGAGACACATAGGTTGGTGGTGAGGAAGCAATAGTTCGTAATTAAATTAATAATATTAAATAGATATATCAGGCCAATTAAAAATATGTAGGCTTCATTTTGTTCCAATTGAACATGAAATATCGTGTTACTAGCAGGAGTTACTGAAGTCCATGCGAACAAAGTCGAAGGAAAAGTGCATGGCTTGTGTTATCGTTTAAACATTTTACGATGACGTCATAAAAACAACTCGCATATGCACTTAAATCGTCTACGACAGATAGTTATGATGACTTATAATTCTAATTGGAAAGTTGTTTCATTTATTTGAATCAACTAAGAGTACCACAGCTATCAAATTTGTTGTATAAATGTGAACGAACGGAATGTTTAATTAAACGGAATACAAATCCTTACAAACGGGATAATAATTCAAAGAACAACCTAAATGACATTTGCTAGTTCTATGCAGGTAAAGCTATGGAATACAACTAATCACTAAATAAAGCGTAGTTACGTACACAAGCTTTCATATTCAGGAGGTTTAGATCCTCGGACCTGTCCAAATATGTATGTATAAGGATTACGACCATAATGTCGTAAAGCTCGCACAGGTAAAGTATTTTTCTATACACTAAGCACTATTGCAACTTTTCCAAGCATCTATGTGACTATGCCTTTGTATAGAAGTAGAGCTTGCGTCTTCGTATATTTCTATTTTCGCTGATACTCGTATAATCTTGCTTACAGGTAGCTTCTTTGTAAAGCGGTTCAAGAGTCTCATTAAAGAGATTATCAGTCCGTACGCACGCGCTACTTAGTCCGGCGGGCGCGCGCGCGATGCGCCTGCGCCGCTTTCTGGTAATTTCACCGCATTCACAGCCTTAAAAACATATGTGCTGTATAGCACATTACGATTGTTGGCCAATTGTGATAATTACCACATAATCGAGTTGGTAATTGCTGTTTTAGTGGATCACGCGAGCAAAAAATGCTTCGATTATGATGATTTTTGTTGTTTTTCCTTATATTATAATGCATTTAGGTCTGTTTTACCATTTCATTCGCGTTGATATTTTAATTCGTCAAGTTTTCTTTAATATGGCAATATCGCAATTAACACATTAGAGCAGTGTCGAGTTCTCTTTGTAATTAACAATTTTAAAATCAAAACAATTAAACACATATATTGTCAATGTCCATTCACGTCGGAGCAAGTTAGTGATTTATAAGGATATATAACAAAGGAAATCGCACTTACTATAGCCGACATTTTTATTCTAATATTGACGTGACACACAACTAGTGTTGTCCTTACTCAACAGTAAGGAGTCGCTCAATAAAGTGTAGTTGCTTTCCTGAGGACCTTACCCTCGTCCTCTGAGTTGGACTCCTCGGAAGCACATGAAAAATGCAGTCTTATGCTTTTATTTCATTATCAAATTATGCATAAGTACTAAGCGCCTTGAATATTAATAAATAATTAGTATTAAACCACAAATGCACATTTTTTACAATAATAATCAAACATAAAACTCAACCTCCACTTTTCGAGTTCCCACCAAAAAGTCATGTCGACATAATTTTACATCAAAACTGCTGATACATGATAAATTATTGAATTTAACAACGTAATTAATCGCTGTATAATCTACTTCAGCGTGAAAACGTTAGTACATTATAGTTTGCTAGGAGTTCTCATTAGTTTCATTTTATTAACGAAACTTTTGAAATATCGTTCTCAGAATCTTGTCCAATTCATTAGATATCTTCGTTAAGAGCAAAGATTAATCGTTTAACACCTCGGAGAGTAACCTCGGTGTCGAATTCCCAGCAAAGTCTTATTTAGGAGTAACCTGAACAGTGTAAAGCGGTTCTTCAGGCCGGGGCAACGTCTGATGTTTTGTAGAGCTTTGTAGAGTTTTGTATAGGGCCACACTGGGTATCTAGAGTACACACCGGGTACACTCAGTATCACACTGAGTACTAAGTACCGAAATATCAATTGAACCCATTGACTCTATACAACGACGTGCTGTCCGGATTGTGGACGACTCCTTTCTCACAGGCGGTTTAGAATCCTTCAGAATCCGAAGAGATATTGTATTTATCTTCGTTATCTACTATATATCTATAAACGTTATCTATAAAAAAAAAATGTATTATAGGGAACGTTCTATGAAGAGTTGTTCAATTTGACGCCAACTTTAGATTTCTTCCGTCATCTTCATCATCATCGGCATTTCCTTGACAAAGAGTCGCTACATTCAGTGCGGTCAAGACGTTTTATACCGCAAACCCGATAGTTTTGGAATGGACTTCCAGGTGAGGTTTTTCAACTATACTACAACATGGGTCTCTTGCCTATCTCTTACCCGCATGTCCCCTAATGTTGCAAGTGTCCATGGACGATGGTAGTCACTTACCATCTGCCTCCTTTCCTATAAAAAATATCATCAAAATAATTTCATTTGAATACCTGCTGTGTATAACAATATATGTCCTAATGTATAACAATATATATAGACATATAATAAAACTGTAGAACCAGCGTGTCTGTACATTGAATATATTTCCCAAAAACTGATTGGGGGCGATGAAGAAAGAGTATCAGAATACAAAAACAGGATTTTGTAAATTTCAGTCTGTCTGTCTGTATGTTTGTTCGAACACGCCAATCTCCAAAACTACAGAACGGATTTTCATGGGGTTTCCACAGATTAATTAAGCTTAGCTTGGCGCCTCGAACAGGCTTTGTTTCATGGAAATCGGCTGACGGGAAGAAAAGATGCTGTATACAAAGCTTTATAAATCAAACTAAAATTCCACACGTACGAAGTCGCCGGCACAGCTAGAGTGTTCTAATATAATATTATATTGTTATAAGAAACAACATAAATTCCAACGTATTATTTCCATCGAGACTATCAATTTATAGCATTATTATGGCAACATATGGCATTATTATGGCAACAAAAATAAGCACTATACTAAATTGGTCGCAGTATATTGGACGAGGTTGTATTTCAATGGGAATGTTTTCATTATATTACAATAAGACACAATAGAGACACAAGAACATTGTTAGTGATTGAGTAATATGTTGACAATGGCAGATGCACGAGTATTATTTTTGTGAACTTGACACGATGTACAATGGGGCGCGCGGTGCCGCGGTGGGCGCTGCGCGGGCGCACACGGCGTCTGACTCACGGAGTGTACGCCAATTGTAAACAAGCTATTACAAGGATAAGTAGGTAGTTTGTTTGCTTATAATCAGAATCTGAATCTATCAAAACAGTAGATTTTGATGCATGAATAAATTAATGATAATATAATTGACTGGAATAGAATAAGATGAAAAGGCAGATATGAAAAGGCACCAAGCTACTTATTTTATATCGCGAACCCGTAGGCTGTGGAACGAACTGCCTCAAGAGGTCTTCCCATTACACTACGACATGAGATTCTTCAAGAAAGCTGTGAATAGGATTTTGCAAGGTCGGCGGCGCGCCCACATACCCCCTGGGTTTGTAGGTGTCCATGGGCGGCGGTAACACTTACCATCACGTGAGACCGCTTGCTCGTCCGCCCTCTTCTCTATAAAAAAAAAAGGTGGTGCACGAAAAGTATGTTTAATAATAGTATAATACATATACGTACTTAAATACATACATATACTCGTATATACCTAAATAATAAATGTAGGAGGATACATATAAAATATATACATATTTCATATATAACGGGGACTAGTTACTTAACAATTTGGACAAATAAATATTGGACTTTAAACAAATATTCCTCGGCTTCGGAATCGCACTCGTGACCTTTCCTTCAGTATTATAGGCGGATATTCAGTATAGTAGGCGGACGAGCAAGCGGTCCCATGTGATGGTAAGAGTTACAGCCGCCCATGGACACCCGCCTACCTCCTAGTGTTGCCGACCTTGCAAAATCCTATTGCTACAGCTTTCATGAAGAACTCCACAGCGTAGCGAAATGGAAAGACTCCTTGAGGCAGTTCGTTCTACAGCTTACTAGTTCGCGGTATAAAATGTTTTTTGGAGCGAACAGTACGCGACACCACCTTATCGAGAAAATGCATAAGTAAAATGGGACTATAGCAACTGCACTACAATTCGATAGTGAGTCACTGCACTTTACGTCTGCATTATCTGTAGCATCGCGTGACGCTCGCAGGAGTTCCCTAACCTCACATTTACCGCAGCAATGAATATACATCAGCCCATCAAGTATAATGTTCGGCATCCACGTGTCTTGTCCATAACTAGTGAATCGTGACTATTAGAAAGCGAGAGTTACATATGCAATGGTGATGATACAGAGGTGTCGAGCCATTGGCACTGAAGAATGGTTGTTGACATATGTTCAAGGTACTAATTGTTTTTGCCGTACTGTGATATGCCGCTGATAATTACCAAATTACCAAAACAATTACCAAATTGTTTCCGAGGAACTGTGGTAAAATTGGCGTCCCTTGACCACGTGTATACCATGGGGCGCCCTATTTTCAGGTGAATTGATGACTTGCAATATAGTGCCACATTGTATTCATATGAGTAAAAGTGACTCATATGAATCAAACAAAAGAGTACTCGATACCGAAAAATTTTGTTACTTTTTCCGTATCTCGAGTCACAAATAAGCAAATCTACAGTTATGTATTACTTAGCTTTAATAATTATAATTATTTTATTAATATGGGTACTGTGATTTATTAATTCTTAATAAAATAGAATATAAACTTTTATGATAGTAGCATACATCTCGGGAACTACATATAGTCGGTGTGGTCGTGGCCGAGTGCGCCTGCGCCCGCACAGGACGAGTCTCACCAAGCTACTCGTATCTTTACGTACGAGTAGTTACATAAGCATGTGGGGAACGTTACTTATCTAAGATCCTCGTAAGGTCATTAGTTGGAAAACTACGAGACGGTATGTGGCGACGACATTGCCGCAGTAATCCTTAATTAGTTCTACTAACGTTACTGGGAACAAAGTTTGGCAGCTTCTCTTCGTGTAGAAAAGTGGTCAGGTGGCAATACGCATATTTACATAATGTTGGCCGTATCTGTGGGCGGGCGCGACCACTTACCATCAGGAACAGACAGAACACGCAGCCTACATGGTCGTAAGGAAATAGCGCCATTTATGGACATTTGCAACATCAGGGTGGATTGTAGGTTCGCTGGCAGAGTAAAAGATCTTGTATGGTGACCTTGAGAGAGGCCTATATCCAGCAGGAGAGAGATACGGGCTGATGACGTGATAATTTTAAATGACAGTCTCAAATTAAGAAATAAGCTTATAACTTACCAATGAAGCGGATCGCTGCTGTTTGTTGAGGTCATGCTGACTGCGGCTGCGGTCCTCGCCAGCGTCAGAAAATTGACCGGACTTGCGGGAGCTAGGGACAATAGTTTGGACAATAAAGACAATATTTTGAAGTGATTTGATAATTTGACGATGTGCCGAGCAATGTACCGTAACAAGGCCTTTGGTAGTATCCACTACTGGACATGGTAGGTCCTGTACCATATGTCCTGTACATGAGAGATGTATGACCTTAAAACGTTTGCCAAGCGGGTTGGCGAATACACTCTTTAGTTAGTTCACTTCACTCTAGTTCACCCTAGTTCACTCTAGTTCACCCTAGTTCACTCTAGTTCACTCTGGTTCACTCTAGTTCCACTCTAGTTCACTCTAGTTCACTCTAGTTCACTCTTTAGTTCACTCTTTAGTTCCTTTAGTTAGGTGTAGTTCCTCAGAGCTGGTGGTAGCGGCTTTGTTATCTCTTAGTCTCCGTTCCCAACACCCGCGGGAAGAGATGAGGTGATGCTATTCTATAGCCAGTGGACACCACACAGCCCACTCTACAAGTATGTAATTAAATGGACAGCCGCACAATGGATTATTGTATAATGTAATGTTACCAAAAACCTTGAAACAGTAACAAAGTCGCGTTTCACATAAGTTCTCACGTAACATTACGTTTACGATGGTACCGTCAGCAAAACAGCAAAACACTCCGGCGGACAACAGTCACGGCACGTTAAAGGTACGAGTACCTTGTGCAAGGGACCTTGGACAAATACGAGTATCAACTTTGATTAATATCTGTTGTATTCTTCATAAAAACTGCACTGTTATTAGAATAAAACCTTGTATTTACTAGTGACTATCGTACCATATTAAAAGGTTTTAAAGTGAGCATTCTTTTGTGCTCGCCATTTTTAAATGATTTTGATAAAATGCCTATGTTCAAATGCCGATGTAGTAAAGTTTAGATTGGCACGTGAAATGGAGTACAATGTGAAGGCTTTTAAATTTGTTAATAGTTGAATGAGTTCGAGCTCAAGTAGCGAATGACTTCTTTTAAATTTGAGAATAGCTGACAGTGAAGCGAGTTAAGCCTGTTCCTATGACGCTATATCTAACCGTTGACCTTCAATTACTCCTTTTTGTATTTGTGACCTTGTTGGGTCAACACTTGACAAGTCAATAAAAACAGGGAAATAAATAAAGAGACTCATACTAGTAGTGACTCAGAGTGGATAAAAGTCTATTAATTAATTGTTTTTTTCTCTCTTTTTTCTCAGTCGAAATATAAATCTAAATAGATAAGTCATCCGAAATATTGGCCTCGATTTCTCTGAAATATCATCGACAATAAGCCAATAAACGGTCTCCAATCCGTTCTGAGAGGCATTAGACTCCTACGCAAGTTCCATTCTAGTATGGTAATCGTGCTGATACACGCACACCGGCAGCCCCTGAATATCTGCATTCTTAGCCACCCATGTCGACTGTTAATAGGAAACCTTACACCTATGGGGGCAGTGCAAGGCAATGTCACTCCTCGATAAGATCGTCTCTCTAAAAAAGGCAATTGAGATACTGTTGTTATCTGTTCGTGTTTTTAAGGTTAGGTTTCTTGATTAACAATTAGTTAAGACCATATATACCAGTATATAGGTAACAGACTAGGGCATACATACCTAGACTTTTTTGGATTCCCACCATTATTTATAATTAGTTTATTTATATTTTTTGATATATCTTCTCCGCCTTTTATTGACTTGACATTTTGATATTGGTTCGCTCCCTTGATTTTGCAATTGACTGACTTAGTGTGAAGGGGTGCATCCGGAATTTTTTCAAAAATTGATATCCCGCGGATGCCCATGATTGTGAAGTATAAAATGTTTTATTCCTGTCTAATGTTGAGTTTTTGCTGTTCCGGAATTCTTCGAATTGCTTGATTAAGAACACCTTCCATATAGACTTTCCTTTAAACCAACATTTACGAATTGGCTTATAGTGTTTTAGTAGAATTGAGACATTTGTTGTCTCACGTCAAATTTGGACATGAGAAATAATTAAATGTGCAGGGAAGAAATATTGAAAGGGCAACGATGGCAAGGGATAAGTTCTCCGGTGACAATAGAGTAATAAATAGACTTTGCGATGAGATTCTCAGTAATTTAAAATTATTTAGTTCAGTTAATCAAGTATAGTTCGTTTTATTAACCATCATTACAATCAAGAACTACATCGGCATTTGAACATAGGCATTTTATCAAAATCATATAAAAATGGTGAGCACAAAAGAATGCTCACTTTAAAACCTATTTATATTTAGTAACTGGTAAATACAAGGATTTATTCTAATAACAGTGCAGTTTTTATGAAGAATACAACAGATATTAATCAAAGTTTTATTAATCGTAGCTCATTGTAGCTCATTAGTATTTTTTTCGTTGCCCGCTTAAATACAAGCCATTGATGTTGTTGTTGTTCTTTACTGTACAATAAGTTACAATATGTTACAATAAGACATTACAGTTCTTCGTTTTTTCGGAATGGCTACATTCTAAAAGTCACTGGACATGTGTGGTTTAGGGCGAGCGCAGGAGACGCTCAGCCAAAGAGTGTGTTCAGCAACGAGCCTAAGGGCTCCAAGACCAAGACCGTTTTACCAAGACATTACTGCATACCTGGCGAGTTTGCGGTGCCCGCGCCGCCCGCCGCTAATCATTGATAGCGTGCTCATCACCGCCGACATGACGCCCGGGTAAACAGCGCCGCATGTAATCTGGTAACAATTACAAATGTAATTTTATATTAAACGTTATCTGTTTGAAATTGGCGCGAGCGTCTTTGCATACCCGCATACATTGAATATTTTGAAGCAACATTTTTTTGTCCCCGCTATATTGCAGGCGGTTTGATATTTGAGTAGTAACACGCGCTCGGCGGCGAGCAGAGTTAAATTGAGATAAATTCACACCGCGGCTTCGGACAGTTGTTATTTGTTATTCGCGCCTAGTAATAGGTCTTGTTCGCGATATCCTTGTGCCACGCGAGTGTCTTGCTTGGAATTGGTTGGATTTGTTGTGATTGTGCTTGTGGTTTGGAAGTGATTCTCGAGGTGATTTTGCTGCCGTGTGTGAGTTGCCGAACTGTAGCGGCCACCGGCTCACCACGGAACGAGACTTGGATTACTACACAAGTATCTATTGGGAATGTATGTATTTATTCAATCACACTAAGATAGGTCACGTCTAGTAGGGACTAGCGTAGGTACACTTTCCAGATTTGTGCGTGGGCAAAACCACCTGGGGTAAGTGAGACCTTTAAATTGTGTAAATTGTTCTTTATTGTGCTTACCCACCTCTGGTGGATATATTGAGTAAGTTTACTACATTTGGGCCCGAGTGCACATTCCTCGGGCTGCTTTCGCGTAACGCGAGGCAGGTGCGCGCCTAGTGTGCGCATCGTAAACAACTGGTAGCAGAGCGTGGTTGATACCGTTATCAACCATTCTTTTTTTTGTTTTTTTTGTTTTGTCATTATTCAATATTTTTTCGTGATAATTGTAACTTCACGTGTTGAGGGCCTTGAATATATTGGGTCCACGCTCCTGCTACATCGTAAACATCTGGTAGCAGAGCGTGGTTTGATACCGTTACGTGATATTGATGATATTGATAATACCGTTAGGTAGTTAATATTGATGACCTTTTGTCTTGTTTGTATATTGGTAATTTGGTTTAAATACTTGGTTTTTATTTTTTATTTTACGTTCACGGTTTGAAGGCTAGGCCCTACGTATATTTTGTATTCTGAAGATATTTTGAATCCACGCGTGCGACGTTTAGTAGCTGGCGAGTTACCCACACGCGTTAATATTTTTTTTTTGGAAATAACGCTTCACGTTTTTTTTGATAGCTGGACATTGTGGTTTTATTGAGTCCACGCTCGTATACATTTTTGGTTGCGTTTATTTAATTTGATAATTTGATAATTTAATTTGTTTTTTTTTTGTTGTTGTTTTGTCAGGTAGTCTTAATTAATATTTTGGACGGTTACACCTTCTTGAAGACACATACGCACCCCTTTTGTTTTTTATTGTGCCTCCACTGCATTTTTTGTTTTTTTTATTTTGTTATTTTTTTTGTTATTGTTGTTTTTTTTTTTTTGCTTTTATTTTTGTTTTTTATTTTTGGTTTTTGTTTTGTATTGCGTGCGTCCTGAGGTGTCGACATGTCTGTCAAGGTGACCTTTTCCACACATCAGTCCGCAATGACTGCGCAGCTGAGATGGTTTTCTTCTGCGGTTGCAATGGTCAACCGCCCGGACCGGAAGCAAGCCTTACTCGCCCGGGCGAGTGAAATGCCGGCCCGTTTGGTGGCGTTAGATAGGAGTTATGCTGAGGGCTTGACATTTATGGCGAATTTGGAAACGCCTGTACCGGACGAGCAGAAGCAGCGTTATGAAGCGGACTTTGGCCAGATTTACGATTTTGTGGACGCAATTAATGAGGCGGTCTCCCACATCTCAGCTCCCTCTGGTGGGGATTCACTTGTTGCACCCCACGCCTTGTTGGGTCGTCTCCCCACGCTCAACCTTCCCACCTTTGACGGTGATTTGGACCAGTGGTTGAGCTACTATGGGATGTTCAACAGTTTGGTGGACTCCCATACCGACCTGTCAGCTGCTCAAAAAATGGCGTACCTGTTGGCCTCCTTACAGGGAGAGGCTCTAGGCCTGGTACAGCACCTGAAGGTCGATGACAGCACCTACTCGACAGCCATGGATTTGTTGAAGCGCCGTTACCACAACGTGCGACTTTTGGCTGACACCCATGTGGGGCAAATTTTGAACCTGCCTAAGGTTGCCTGTGCGTCAGCCTTACGGACAGATATTGTTAACCCGGTTTTGGTGGCTGTTAACGCCTTAAGGCGATTGGATTTACCTGTGGACCATTGGTCCTTTTTGCTGCTCCATATTGTGTTGGCGAAACTGCCTTTGGAGATGCGGCTGCGCTTTGAGCGACAATATGGTGGGGACAACTCCACTCACTTGCCTTCCTATGAGGAACTCGAAAGGTTCCTCGAAGACGAGTGTCGCAGGGTGGATACCGTGGAGGGTTCCACTCTCTTGATGCCGCAGACTAGCGTTCGCCGAGAGCGACCACTGGCCCGACCGCAGGGTCCGCCGGTGAATAAGCAGTCACGGCCGAGATATGGGGTCTCCCAAGAGGAGTCCGTGGCTTGCAGATTCTGCAAGCGCTCCGGCCACCGGATGACTGCTTGTCACAAATTTGTGGCTTTGCGCGTAGCAGCGCGTCGACACATCGCCAAGGAGAGGCGATTGTGTTATCATTGTCTGGAGGGTCACTTCCAGCGAGAGTGTCCTCAGCCTCGTCCATGTGGACAATGTGGTGGTGCTCACCACGTCATTTTGTGTGCGAACCGCAACCAGGAGGGTGTTGGTGTTCGCGATGCTGAGCGACATTCGGGTGCTCATGCTGGTGGTGACAGTCCTGCCAGGTCCAGCGCCCAGGATCGAGCCCTTACGGGCGGGGGTAGGCGTTCGCCACCCCCTAGAGGCGCTGTTGGGTTTGCGGAGTACTCCACAGTCTACCGCAACCGGAGATTCTCCCCCCCGCTGTTGGAGCGACCGAGGTTGGAGCGGCGTCCACCCCGCCTAGGAAGGCAGGCTGCAGCCCCCCTCTCATCCGCACACGTTGTGCAGGGTCGTCGCGATGAGGGCAGGGTAGACAGTTATCGTCCCCTGCCGCACTCGGGGAGGGAGCCCTCACTCCGTAACTTCTCCCGCTAGGGACTCGCAGCTCACCACGCTGAGAACCCAGAGACCATCCTCTTGCCTACGGTCTCTGTGCGGGTATGGGACCCGAAGGGCAACTCGATTGTTGTTCGTGCCCTTTTGGACTCGGGTGCCCAGGGTTGTATAGTCTCAGCTTGGTTGGTGAGCCAATTGGACCTCTGTGTCGGTCCTTCTCCTTTCCCAGTCTACGGAGTGGGAAACGTTAAGGTGACCAATAGAGTTGGTCACACCTTTGTGGAATTTTCTCCAGTACCACTTGGAACCAGGAAAACCAAGATTCCGGTTATTGTGCTGGAGAATATTTTGAGTAACCACCCGCGCATAAAGCTTCCTCCACCTGTCATAGCTTTGACAAAGGGTTTAGCTTTAGCTGACCCCATGTTTCATACTCCAGGTCCTGTTGACCTATTGTTGGGGAGTAATATTTTGGGACAGGTTTGTTCGGGGAGTTGGAGAGCTTTGCAGCCTGGTGGTTTGGTAGTGGTCCCCACGATTTTTGGTTCGGCATTGTTGGGCCCTATCCTTCCGGTTTCGACCGTGTTTTTTGCTGAGGATGGGCTACGTGTGGGATCCACGCTTTCTGACGCCGTTCAGAAGTTTTGGGAAGTGGAGGAACCTCCCTCTATGCCTAGATTGTGTCCAGAGGACGAAGAGTGTGAAAGCTTCTACCAGAGCAACACAGGTCGCCTCGCCTCTGGTCAGCTTGTCACCCGTCTTCCCTTTTTGGCGAATAGGCCTCCGCTTGGCGAGTCTCGGCAGTTGGCTGAACGAAGATTGGTCTCCATGGAACGTCGCATGAAGCGGGATCCGGAGCTTCGCCGGAAATATATTGAGTTCATGCGAGAATATGAGGACTTGGGACACATGTCTGTGTCGAATATTGGTTGGCGCTCAGTGGAGCATTACTTCCTTCCTCATCATGCCGTTTTGAAGACGCCAGGTGGCAAGATACGTGTAGTTTTTGATGGGTCAGCGCCTACTACTTCTGGTGTATCTTTGAATCAGTGTCTCCATGCCGGACCTAAGCTACATCGAGACATTGGAGATATCCTCACTGGGTTTCGTCGTCATGCAATTGTATTCGTCGCTGACATACGTCAGATGTTTAGACAGACGATAATTCATCGCGATGACCGGCGATTCCAGCTGATTTTGTGGCGAGAGCATCCTGACGATCCCATGGTTGTCTATGAACTTCGTGTCAACACCTATGGTTTGCGTTCTAGTCCCTTCATTGCGATCCGCTCGCTCTTGGAGCTAGCTGAACGAGAGCGGATAAGGTTTCCTCGCGCGGCTGCCATTTTGAAGGAGGATATTTATGTTGACGACTGCTGTAGTGGGGCAGCAACTGTAGAAGAGGCTCTCGTCTTGCGGGACGAATTGATTGACCTCATGAAAGCTGGTGGCTATGAATTGCGAAAGTGGCTGTCGAATTCACCTCGGCTCCTTGCCGATTTGCCGGAAGAGCACCAGCAGAATCCCCACATCTTCCAGAATGCAGACAATCCTGACATGTTGGCTGTCCTTAGTGTCCAGTATAGACCAGTCCAGGATGTCTTCACTTATCATGTGGACCTACAGTCCCCGAAGTCTTGGTCGAAGCGATCAGTGTTGTCCACTGTCGCTCGGACTTATGATCCGAATGGTTGGATCAGTCCAGTCATTTTTTGGGCGAAATGTTTTTTGCAGAAATTATGGGCTGCTGAATTGTCGTGGGATGAGCCTCTTCATGGAGAGTTATTGTTGGAATGGCTAGAGTTTGTGTCCTCCCTCCCAGCTCTTAATCGGGTTTCTTTGCCCAGACGTTTCCTTCCGTCTGGAAAATATCGAGCTAGCCTTCATGGCTTTTGTGATGCTTCCGAGCGAGGGTATGCAGCGGTTGTTTATCTACGCACAGTGGATGCTGCTGGACATGTTTTGGTCTCGCCGGTTCTAGCAAAGAGCAAGGTTGCGCCTATTCGCTCGCGTATGACAATACCGAAGCTAGAATTGTCAGGCGCCACTCTCTTGACTCGTCTCTTGAATCATGTCGTCGCTACTCTAGGGCGCTCCGTAGAGTTAGTAGACGTCTTTGCATGGACAGACAGTCAAATTGTGCTTGTTGGTTGCGAGCTTCTGTTCACACCTTGGAGGTGTTTGTGGCGAACCGTGTTTCCCAGATCCAGGCGTCGCAAGCTAGATTGATTTGGCGACATGTCCCTGGCGATATAAACCCAGCTGACTGTGCATCACGTGGATGCTCAACCCTAGAGATTATTGGACATCCGTTGTGGTGGGGTCCGGACTGGTTGAAGGGACCGGTGTCAATTTGGCCGGCCTCACGGATCACTCTAGTTCAGCCTGCGATAGGCTTTGTAAGTTTACCAGTGGCCGATGGTGCCGGGAGCGGCCAAGCAGCGGTATCATCATGTGATCCCGATGTTTTGCTGGCCAGGTACAGCTCACTGGATAAACTTTTGAATGTGACATCTTGGGTTAGACGTTGGCGTCACAATGTTAAAAACCCACAGAATAAATTGTTGTCAGCCTTCATCTCGTCTGAGGAACGACATGAAGCGCTATTGAGTTGGATTCGCGTAGTACAGTCTCTTAGCTTCGCTTCAGAGTTAAAATCTATGAAGGAAGGTCCCGCTAAATTGAAAGGCGCTATTGTGCGATTGAATCCCTTTGTGGATCCTTCGGGTCTACTGCGCGTGGGAGGTCGGCTTAGACATGCCAATTTGCCTCATGGTGTCCGCCATCCTCTTCTCTTGCCGAAAGATGGACATTTTGTGCGGTTGCTGGCGATTGATCGACACATCAAGAACTCCCATGCAGGCTGTAACGCACTGTTGGCGATTTTGCAACGCGAATTTTGGATTTTGTCGGCTAGACGACTCGTCCGGGGGGTCATTTTTCGTTGCATGTCTTGTTATAGGACTAAAGCTTCTACCATGCAACCCCAGATGGGCGATTTGCCCGCGGACCGAGTCTCTGAGTCTAGACCCTTTGCCACAGTTGATACGGATTTTGCTGGTCCTTTTTTGGTGAAGTCATCTCAGCTTCGTAACGCTAAATCCGTAAAGGCATATTTGTGTGTTTTTGTGTGCCTGTCTACTAAGGCCACACACTTGGAAGTTGTGTCTGCTCTCTCCACAGAAGCCTTCGTAGCGGCTCTCAGCCGATTTGTATCTCGTAGGGGACTTCCTACTTTGATTAGGTCCGACAACGGAACTAATTTTCATGGGGCCAATAACTACTTAAGGGATGTGTATGAGTTTCTTGAAAAGCAGAAAATGAATTTGGGTCCTGAGATGGCCCTGCGTGGGATAACCTGGCGCTTCGATCCGCCAGTTTGTTCGCACTGGGGTGGAATTTTTGAGGCCGTAGTTAAATCGGCAAAGACCCATTTGAGGCGCGTTATTGGTGAGACGATTCTCACATTTGAGGAACTCGCGACCGTGTTTGCGAAAGTTGAGGCCGTCCTCAACTCTCGACCGCTATGCCCACTTTCGTCGGATCCGAATGATTTGGAAGCCCTAACGCCGGGCCATTTTTTGATTGGTCAGCCACTCGTCGCTCTGCCAGAGTACCCTTGGACTGATGTGCCCAGTTCTCGTTTGTCGCGTTTTCAATTGCTCCAGCAACTCACTCAGAGTTTCTGGAAACGCTGGCACCTTGAATATTTGCACACTCTGCAGCAGCGCGTCAAGTGGACGGACAAAACGAATCCGCCGAAGGTTGGGGACCTCGTGTTGGTTAAAGATGCTAACCTACCGCCCTTGTGTTGGCGCCGGGGGCGCATTGTTAACCTTTTTCCGGGCTCTGATGGTGTTCCCAGGTTAGCCGAGGTCTTGGTGGGCGATTCTATTTTGAAGCGGGCCGTCGCGACATTATCCCGCCTACCCATTGATTAGCGACCCGAATACTTCGGCTCGGGACGGGGGATTGTTTGAAATTGGCGCGAGCGTCTTTGCATACCCGCATACATTGAATATTTTGAAGCAACATTTTTTTGTCCCCGCTATATTGCAGGCGGTTTGATATTTGAGTAGTAACACGCGCTCGGCGGCGAGCAGAGTTAAATTGAGATAAATTCACACCGCGGCTTCGGACAGTTGTTATTTGTTATTCGCGCCTAGTAATAGGTCTTGTTCGCGATATCCTTGTGCCACGCGAGTGTCTTGCTTGGAATAGGTTGGATTTGTTGTGATTGTGCTTGTGGTTTGGAAGTGATTCTCGAGGTGATTTTGCTGCCGTGTGTGAGTTGCCGAACTGTAGCGGCCACCGGCTCACCACGGAACGAGACTTGGATTACTACACAAGTATCTATTGGGAATGTATGTATTTATTCAATCACACTAAGATAGGTCACGTCTAGTAGGGACTAGCGTAGGTACACTTTCCAGATTTGTGCGTGGGCAAAACCACCTGGGGTAAGTGAGACCTTTAAATTGTGTAAATTGTTCTTTATTGTGCTTACCCACCTCTGGTGGATATATTGAGTAAGTTTACTACATTTGGGCCCGAGTGCACATTCCTCGGGCTGCTTTCGCGTAACGCGAGGCAGGTGCGCGCCTAGTGTGCGCATCGTAAACATTATCTATGCCAGTATTTCCCAAAGTGGGCAATATAGCCAAAGGACAGAGGAATCTAGGAGTGTCGATATATTCAGTGGTAACCTGGGGGGTTGGTTGTTAAATAGATGTAAGAGAATAAATATGATAATTACAGAAAATTTATAGCAATTTAGTCGGCTCTAAAATATCTATATCTATAAATCTATATCTATCGTTATTAGCAGCTTACAATGTTCTTATTGTTAGCAGAATTTTAGGGAGCCATTAATTAGGGACGTCAGCTAAAGAATGTTAGAATTTATAATGTGCCATCAGATTAAAAGCATAAATTTTACTAAAAATAGTCATCTCTGATGTTAATATTTAGATATTTATTTTTTTAATTTATCCTGCAAATAATGTGAATTAGTAAATGCAAATTATGACCTATTCAGTCTCAAGCGCACGTATTAAAAATCAATGAAGTGATGTTCCAAAGTACTGACCAGTACTAAATTATGATAAACAAAGTGGATTATTTTTGAATACCAGAAATAAATTACTCTACTCTAACAGAAATAAATCATAAAGTGGACGGAGTGCCGAGCGCGACTCCTGTATCTGCAATGCCATGAGGGAATCTAAAACTAACCCAAGTTTTTTGTTATTATAAATTTGCTGCTCATTCAATATTTTCCGTTGCTTATATGTTTAGTAGGCGAAGAGTGCACGCTGCATTCCCACAGTCGCTGGGAGCACTCGACTGGCCACGTTACAGAAGACTACCTTGAAATGTACTGCATATCCCACTTTATCGTATTTCCCCAATGTACGTACGTGTTTCGGTAGTGAGTGAGATATGCCAGAGCCCATTCCCATTCCATCCTATCTCTCCCCACTTTCCCAACCCTTTCTTCAAAATCAGTTCCTTAATCTGCAAAGATGTTGGCATGTATCGCGCATGTCTATGGACGACAGTACCCACCTACCGTCAGGTGGACTGTTTCATTGGTGGCTTTAACCGCCGCCGCATCATAATAACCCTTTACACGGAATCAGATGCCCAGAGAGATAAATTGAAATTTTATGTATTATTTCAGAATCCTAAGTAAATTTTAAAGATCCTTAAATGTTGCCGTTAATATATTTTTGTGCTGAAATCAGATAGGAGGCAGATACAAATATTGCAGATACGTATAATATATTCGCTGCCAAGTCATAATATTCGCTGGTAAATCACATTTTTGAAAACATGTAAATAAATTACGGTAATACGTATATTATATGGTGATAGCTAACGGGATGCAAACCTACAGGATAACATATTTTCTGTTATTAAGTTTTCTTGCTGACTAGTCATTTTTTTTTATTTACGAAGACGGCAGACGAGCATACAGTCCACCTGATGGTAACTGGGCACTGTCGCCCATAGACATCCGCGATACATGCTAATATCAATCCAGAATGACAAACGTTGGCACGCCCCCGGATGCGCTGCCTACCTTTGCAAATATAGGAATGGATTTGGAGGAAGGGCTAGGAAAATGGGGAGGGATAGGATGGTAATGGGCTCTGGCACATCTCACTCACTACCGAAACACGTACGTATATTAGGGAAATATAGTAAAATGGGAAATGTAGTGCATTTCAAGGTGATCTTTTGTGCGTTTTAATTGAGTGCAGTGTTTTGTTTATCAATCATTTATCTGCTGCCATACAAATTATATCCCTATATACGTATTATGAATATATAAGTATTAGAATATATCGTAATAAAATATTAAGATTCTGATCCCAGTCGGTCTAGCTATTTTTAAAACTATTAGCTAATTTCATTAAATTCGATAAAATTTATTGATTTCGCTAAAGTGTACCAAGTGTTCGGTAGGGGGAGAGTGCACGCTACATTCCCAAAGCCGCTGGGCGTACTCGACTGGCCACGTTACCCATCTTTCATAGAAATTTACTTGAAATTTACTGCATTTCCCACTTTATCGTATTTCCCCAATGTACGTACGTGTTTCGGTAGTGAGTGAGATATGCCAGAGCCCATTCCCGTCGTATCCTCGTCGTATCAATTCCTCAATCTGCAAAGGTAGGCAGCGTATCTGGGGGCGTGCCAACGTTTGTCATTGTGGATTGATGTTGGTTGGCATGTGTCGCGGATGTCCATGGACAACAGTATCCACTTACCATCAGGTGGACTGTATGCTCGTCTGCCGCCTTTTTTTTCTATAAAAAAAACAACAAATTCTAGTTATTCTCTATGGTAAAATCGGGTACCAATTACTAGTTTGAATAAAAAACACGTAAAGTCACCAATTGCATAAACTTCCTTAAGTTAATCAAATTGATTTTCTATATCAGAGATTCGCAACTTATTGAAACTAAAAAAAACACCTACTTTTATTCCTTGCATGATAAATGCACATGATCAATTTGATCATTCTAATAAAAAGTAACTGGATTACCAATCTTCGTTCAATTATAAGAATTAAAACAAGATCCACAGGTCGACAACAACTATAACCAATTTACTGACTGACCCCTCAATGACAGATCGTTTATTACTTGAAGATCTCGTTATTAGCATAAATCAATTAATTCGTTTTATTTCTCTTAAAGTGCTTATAAATCATTTCAAATACACTTTCAAAACTATTTATGTTGAAGTTTGTAATTAATTTTATTATAAAATAAAATTCGTATTTAATATCTAATACAGACGATAAAATATTAATTCTATATTGCTTCTAATATCATTCGACAGACCGCGACATGTCTTACCGCAACGTGTTACAAAAACTTATCCACATAAATAAATAGAAATGAACGTCAAGAAAATCAAATGGACAAATTGTAAATTGTAATGGCGTCCAACAAGCGCCGGACAAATAAGGCTGTACTTCACAATCGTGCCGTTTTCAAGCGGAAATTATACCGCCTTTATGACGGAGACACCATAAAAATATGAAAATTGATAATGATAAAGCTTGTGCTGTTTTGTAACAAGTTTTAAAAGTTTATGGAAGTTAAATTACTAAAAAAAGTTAATTATTGGCTGCGAAGAAAATATATGCACCCACTTATCACCGCATTTCTCATGAAAACTAATAACTTTTATTCTATGATTTTTTAAAATTCAACTTTTATTATTTGCGTTGTTAACTTTTGTTAGCTACATTGTTATTTATAGCAGCGTGTACTGAATAAGTACAGAGTAACAAAGTCAGAGCCTTCATTACTTTATTTTGAAGGAAAAATCAAGTTTATAGAAAAAGTCGCAGAAGAAAAGTTTGACAACTTTTTATCAAGTTTTTCAAATTCATTATTAAGAGGGTGGCAGGTATTTCTTATTTAACCCTGTATATTTGCAAGCGATATAGTCCTGTGTGTGCCGTGTGGTGTCGACCGGCTATAGAATAGCACCATCCCATCCCTTCCCGTGGCTGTAGCAAAAGGCGACTAACGGATAACAATGCGGATATTACAAGCGCTGAAGAACTACATCACCTCTAAAAGAGTGAGTGTACTCGCCAATCTGTTTGACCAGCGTGCTGTTTTAAGGCCATCCACCCCTCATGCACATTGAGGCCCATGTCTGGCAGTAAATACTGAAAGAGCTGGTTGCATTGCATAGTCCTATGCAAGGAAAATAAAAGATATATCTTCCATAAACAAGTTAAGTTTGACCGGAGAGTAAGCAGATTTTATCAACATAATTGACAATCTTGGCAATGCCAATGTCATTACTTAATTTGTTTACTGCTATGTGGGTCAACAAAAACTAGTTTCACATTCACCCGACACCGCAGAGCTTAAGTTTTTGCAGCGTATCGTATTGCGCGTGTAAGATATCCGCTCTTTGCCCACAGGTTTTGTTTTTGTTCTCGCGCCGAGCTACCGGCGGTGCTCTCGTACTTAGTTTTTGTCACAGCCACTGTACGTCAGCGCCTCGTGGAACTTGATTGATTACTAAATTGATATGTTTATTAACTGCATGTTTTCTTTGCATATACTACATTGTGCTATGACATAAAACAATTAATTTGACTGTTATGTTAGCTAGATTGACTTGGTATACTGATTCATATATTTGAGGTAGATTTATTTCTTTTGACTTTCTATGCAAAAGCAAGGTTTTAGGGAGGTTTAGAAGAAATTTAGTGATAGAATATATGGGCTAAATCGAAATTATCATATTTTAATGACAGATATATCTTTTTAAAGTTACAGTTTAAAGAGCCGTTACATACAAATGATATATCTTTGGATATGACTCATAAATCTCTAAAATTTTTGTATTTAAACATATTTTTTCTAAAACAGACTTCTAAATAACAAAATTTCCCTTCGAACTGACTGACGCCTGTTATCGGCCACGTTAACCCTCTCTCACAGAGGACTACCTTGAAATGTACTGCATTTCCCACTTTATCTTATTTCTCTAATGTACGTACGTGTTTCGGTAGTGAGTGAGATGTGCCAGAGCCCATTCCCATACTATCCCTCCCCATTTTCCCAACCCTTTCTCCAAATCGATTCCTATATCTCCAAAGATAGGCAGCGCATCCGGGGGCGTGCCTACGTTTGTCATTTTGGACTAATATTGGACGTATCGCAGATGTCTATGGGCGACAGTATCCACTTACCATCAGGTGGGCTGTATACTATTTTGTTGTTGATATATTAATATACAATATTGTATAACTTCTTGCTGTATGAAACATTAATTCTGCTTTCTCGTAATTTTCCCTGCGTTTTCTAATTCTGACAGTTTTTATGTACAGCAAAAAGTGCTATAACATCGGTATCGTGTGACGGTAATGATAATGACTTTAGCACACCATTAAACATGAGCCGGAGAGGCGGTTAATTGTCCACATAAATATCACGCATTACATGAAACTCGAGAGGAGCCACTAATAGCCGACATAAGTAAAATCACATTAACTATCGCCCGCGGCTGACACATGAGATCTAATTATTTGTTTCTTTTTATTGCAGTCTAAAGTCTAAGTACATGTACGGGTATTCATCTAGGCCTGGTTGGATGGTTAATAGTGCTATTTAACAAAGTAATACATTTGTAAATGGTATATTCGCCAAAAGTGAATGAGTGAATTTATGAAAAATAGATTAATTTCTATTGAGGACTTTATCCAAAGTTACCTTTGCACAATTGAAATAATAGAGTAAATTGGTCATATGACGAAATTATCCTTTGACAAATGCGGTATTTTGTCAAAAAGCAGTATTGGCCATCCACCCGAAAATCTTTGGTTGTTATCAAACAGAATACAATTCTTAATATTTGCTGTCTTGATTTGATGGCAGGGGACGATTTTCCAATTCTATAGCCGACTGGGACCGTCCAACTGGCTAAGTAACCTCATTGTATTTTCTTTTCTTTAAGTGAAATAGGTGGCAGAAGAGCATAGAGACCACCTGATGATAAGTTGATACTGCCGTCCATTGCAATACGTGTCAACATCAGTCCGGAATGACAAGTGTTGGCATGCCCCCAGATGCGCTGCCAACCGATGGAGATATAGGAAAGGATTTGGAGAATGTATTGGGAAAATGGCTAGGGATAGGATGGGATGGGAATGGGCTCTGACATGTCTCACTTACTACCGAACCATATACGTACATTGGGAACATACGATACAGTGGAAAATGCAGTACATTTCAATGTAGTCTTCTATGAGAGAGGGGTAACGTCGCCAGTCGAGTGAATTATCTATTAAACGTATGTTAAACGGTTATGTTTATCAATTTTAATATTTATGACACTTATAACTTATTAGCACTTATCTACGCTCAACCCACGCTGCCGCGAGCGAAGTCACTCTCGATCGCTAATATTATTATTGCTCTTCACACTTTCCGAATAAAAATAAATATATTCTTTGTTTTATTTTAGTTTTCAGGAAGCTTATAAACTATTGTGATTAGCGCTGCCACAATTAGAATTATATACTTAGATAACTACTACTATATAACTACTACCGTTTATACAGTTTCAAAACCAACGCACGCCACGGTATAAAATGTAACAATGTTTCGGGAATGAGTCGAAAGCCGGTTTCTTCTCCCATCCTATCCAATCTCATCTAGTTCAATACTATCTCATTACAACGAATATTTTCCATTCTTCACTAACTTATTTCCAGGTTCTGATTTCCTAATCCGCAAAGGTAGGCACTGCATCTGTAGGTGTAACAAACCGTAGACTGTGTTCATCTTCTTAGAGTGACCATCCATGAGCGACTAGTCGCCGCCTAAGTATCTAGTCGCTTATTAATTTTCGGTTGCTGAAGCAAATATTTTAACGCATACGGCAAGTGACAACAGAGTCATTTTAGCCACACTGTAGTCGCACAAACGACTATCTATGCTCAAAAACTTTTAAAATGCTGCCTTTAAGTTGCGCTCGGTAAGAGCTAATACTTAAAAAATCAGATAAAGCAACTATAATTGGGCCGTTCTAATAGACGGATTTGACATATGACGAACCATATAATCCACCTATGTGAAATATTAATTGTCATAAACGCAACGCTTCCAAGAAAACGACGCTTAAGGGTGTAGATTGTTGGCCTGAGATCTCGATTTCGAGCGACCGCAGCGCCAAAGTTTAATGTAACATCCGACGGGGCGGATGAATGACCTAGAGAGCGCGATTTTCAAAATGTTTTGCAACAAACGTTCCACGTTGAGAAATTGTTATTGAACTTGAATATTTACAGCATAACAATAACGTTGAATTTTTGGAAACTAGCTGTTGATTCTTTTTAATAGATTAATAAGAGTAGTTGAGACACAATTTTTATGTTTTTCTATCATTTGACATCTGACATTTTTGTATTCTACTTACCTAAAATTCCAACTATTTATTTATTTGTAATTTCACTACCAAAATTTATTCTAATTCGTAAAATATTCATTCAATAAAATAATTGCAAATTCAGTAGGAAGTGTGTTTATCTCTACGCAAGGAAATGTGCCTATTGCGTAAACTCAAATACTTACTTTTTGTTTACGATCACCTCGTCGATATCTAAAAAAAATCCTAGGGTTTTAAAAAAAATGTCAATAAATGAAACACAAGTATAAAAATGATTTATTTACTACACAATAACAAATATGAGTCGCCATTACTCGCTATCTCAAAAGCGTGCTAGGGTTGTACAAAAATTAGTAAATAATTCATTTATTTACTAATTTTAACAGAAGTTTGTAAATTATTAATATACTAATTAAAAGTATGTAATTAAACAATAACGAAATATGAGTTCAAAATTCTAATGGTTTTTCATTCGATTACGGATCAAGTTCTGATTTCTGCTAATTTGATGATAAAATCAATGGCTATCACAAAACCTATCAGAATGAAAACGTTACCAGCTGCCCGATTCACGTAAGTAATAAAAACCGTAGCGCAGTGACGTCACTTCGTTTTTTGCAAATTTAGCCCTTTTAACCGACTTAAAAAAAGGAGAATTCTCAATTCGCTGTATTTTTGAACCAATTTTTATGATTCTTTACACCAGGTAACTCAGAAATTGTATAGTAATTGAGCTATTGGAAGATTTATGACAATCCAAGACTAGATAAGTAAGTGCGTTTAAAACAGAAAACCAAAAGGCGATTTCTAAGTTCCTAAGTTAAAACGACTTTTGGACTGGCGTGTTTACGTGAATCGACTGGCTGGGTAGTTAAGTTACCTGTATCTTTCAAAATCATTAGGCGTTCTTCTCTTTCATAACACGTAAAGCTCTTTCTTTCCTCTCTTTCATAGCCTCTATGATACTGGGCGCGTCACGAATGGGCATGCTTCGTGACTGCCGAGGATCAACTAATTCTGGAAGTAGGCAATCGTAATAAAACCTAACTAATTTCATCTCCATTTTCTCCTCCCAAAATTTGTCGTCCTTTTCTATAATATAAACTTTCATAGGTACAGTAGCACCAAACCAGATGCCAAGCATGCAAACGTTTCTTTTAGTAATATGTACCTGTCCCTGAATTTGGAAATACCAGTTATGATTTTTATTTATGACATAACCCTTGGAAGCCTTGTCCTTAACCCAAAAGGTATGTTTGGCCATTGCTTCATCAAGAGTCATGCCAGCTAAAGAATGTGGGCACTTAATTTCAATTAAACCGTTTGCATAAATGCCATCTGGTGTAGTACCAAGAAATTCATATTAATCGTCGACGAACAAACCGCAACCTTGTATACTAATATTCTCTTGAATTTCTAACTGTTTAATTGCGGTTTCTTCGTTTTCGATACCGTACCGTACAGCAGGCAAACTGGAGATATTACTACCATAAACGATTTTACGAACAAGAACAGCACAACTTGTGCTCTCTCGTTTTTTACAAACTTCCCCGAACGATGATGAGGTTAGTAATTTTCTCCTTGTACTCATCCACTCAGAACTACTTCTTTGCAAATGGGTCGACCTTTCAAGCTCCTCTCTTTCAGCACAAGACAACTTTAAATCGGCTAAAAAAGATGACTTGGCTTTCTCATATAATTCTGGACTCAGATCAGGTTTTTCGCAGTTTGGTCCATAGTGAGCGTCTTTCGATACAGCGCTGTGGCTCTTTTTCAATCTTAATTTAGGTTTAGCAATTAAACGGATTCTACGATTACAATTTTCCACTTTCGCGATCAAAGGATTAGGACTAGATTTAAATATTACTTCATGAGTTTTACTATGAATCGATCCTGTATTAAAAGACACAACAGCAGCTGCGCATCGGCCCGCATAAGAACCACGGGAAGAATAATTTACACGCTTACCCCCTACTAATTTGGCAATCACTGCGTTAAAACTTTCAACTATATTACTTGTACAATTATGAATTAAACTTCTAGAATGATATGACAGTCTTTTACTTAAAATGTGTACCGCGTCCATTAATCCGCATCCAACAATTGCTGGAAGCAACCCAACAGGTTCTATTCGACGAGTATCAGGTCTACAGAAATACTCCTTGCAATATTGGTGATTACCAAATACGTGTTGTGGACCATTTAGGATATCTTCACTAAGATTTTTTATTTTTTCTTCGAGTGACTGATTTTGATCGCCCCAATATTTAATAGCGCATTTTACACCCGTTCTTAAACGCAAATACCTTTCTTTTAGGAATTTCCGCAATTCGCAAGGATACTTAGTGTCTTTCGACAGTTTCTCCAAGCTATTGCAGTAGTTTCGTAAAAGATGATTTTTGCATTCAATTTTCTCTACTGTTAAATTACCGTACGGTCGCGAATCTAATATTTTTTTATAAGTACTGGAATCGCCGTCTGCTACAAATTTATTATAAATTACACCGTGATCAACAATGGAACGTTTAAACCCCTCAACTATTATGGTCGATTCCATACCGGTAGATGATCCCGAATAATTCTTGAAACAACGGTGTTCCGAGGGCTGACTGTCGTTCTTTGCGGCTCGTGCACAAACTACGCAGTATTTATTTTTAACTCCAAAAAACAATACTTTATTAGTTTTAATGCCAATTATCGCAGCTGCGCCGGACAAGGCGGAAAAATTCTTACCATAAGATCTCTTGCTCCAACAACCGTCAACAGCAACAGATATTAATGGTGTACCATTTTTATCAACACTACCTATAGACACTGCGTACTCCGCTTCTTCCTTGACAGCTTCTGCCATGGAATGTGCTGCTGTCTTTTCCCACCAATCGCAAACCGTATTATTAATTTCATTGTATAATGAAGGTGACATGATTGGTAGGGCTACTGCGGCAGTTAATGTTTTTAACTGATAGTAGCTCCCACCAGATGATATGATACCAGATACAATTTGATGATTCACTTCCATTCTATCTTCTTTCTTTTCAATCAAACACACAGTAAATTTCATACTACACATACTACATTTCATGATGAGTTTTGAGTCCAGACCAACTTTTACTTCACCTATTATACTGAGGTAACTTAACTTACAATCCATTGGACCGTGGTCCCCTATGGCCTGAAGAGCTTTAAAAAAAAAAGAAACGTCTACAACTCTACGCCCAACTTCCATTTCATCCACCTTTCCCTCTTGGTCGTTTTCAATAACTAGTTCCTGTAAAGAAAGATAATGGCTTGATTTTTTTTATAAAAAATAATTAAAAATTTAAAAAAATGCAAAAGAATTAATACAATATTAGGTTCCTGATGAATAGAAATTATAATTTCTTTACGCATTAGGTATTGTTTTTTTATGACGTCACCTATTTGAACGTAAATTTTCTTTTGAGAAAGTAATTGAGAAGTATTTCGGTACTAAGGTGTTTGTCTCTCGATGAAAATAATAAATATTGCAAGAAAAATCTATAGGTAGGTATTGAGATTTTGTCTTCGCCCATCACTAACTAAGTAGTTTGTTTATTTATGTAACAAGTCTACAAGAATTACGTATAACAACTTACCTCTATACAGCGCGTAGCATTGTTGCTCAGAGTCTCGGCCCCAAGGTTTTCTTTATTTTCAATACTGGAAATATTATTCATCAATATTATCCACTTTTTATTTATTTTGTACAACCCTAAGCCAGACGCTAGGCGCCTCGCGTCTGTTTGGCGGTATAGGTATGTCGACAAAGTTGCGCTGTCGCCTACCTACTTCCACAATTTGATATTTAGACAATACTAGCCGACCCGGCGAACTCCGTATCGCCTTTTTTTTTTAAAAAAATCCTATTATTTTGATATTACATACAGATACTTCAATTTTATTTATCAGTATAGATATAGATAATACAAACCAATATTTACATGTTATTGTAGGTATATGTCTGAATCGGGCGATCTAAATCATATGACATATTGTATTAGCTTTGTAATGTACCCTGTTCAAATGCGATAATAAATAAGTAGGGAGGAACTTACATTTTATTCCGAGATCTTTTGGCTTTCATATTTTTATAATGCGTACAAAACTTTCTTTTCCCTGGCATGCCACTCAAATTCAATCAGTCCTGCGAAAAAAATAGCCTATGTTACTCAGTGATAATGTAGCTTTCGAATGATAAAAGAATTATTAAAATCAGTCCAGTACTTTTTGAGTTTATTCGTTACATACAAAAATCCAAATCTTTCCTCTTTATAATACCTATTAGTGTAGATATTGTATTTTTTACGATTTATATCTAGTTCCATCATGGTTTTCTTTCAGACATTCATTATATCGATACTTTCTACTAACTGAAAATAAATTAATTATAAAAATGTTATACTTACAGTTTTTTACAAAAAACACAAATTCACAATACGTAATTCTGCTGTCTGCAGCCGACAAGCGTGGTGTCGCGTTCACTTACAGAAAGGAACTGCCGCTGCAGACCACCGAGATTGCACGAATGAAACGAACGTTTTATCCCATACATTTGTGTATGAAAAATTTACCTTAAAATATATCTAGATTTTAGGGCTTTAAAAGAGGAAGTCTTTGTTTGTAAAGGTATAAAAAGAAGTATACAGCTATACTTATTGGTTTCTTCAGTGTTCAAAAAGTGTTTCTTTTTATCAATTTGTGTTGATTTATGGGGTTAAATCTGAAAAATACGAAGTCATGTTTTTGCATTTTTACTCAATTTTGTGCGTTTGTTGACGTTTATTATATAACAACTATTAGGTTTAAGAGTTTAATATAAGCATGAACATACTTATTGGTCTTTGATTGTAATATATACAAATTATCATTGATATCAATCATATGTAAATAGGTTAAATATGAAAAATCGTAACACTCTTTTCGGTGATTTTCACGATCTACACCCTTAAAATTGATTGAGTTATATTAGTATCGTGTAGTGGTATAACTCGATCAATTTTAAGCGTCGTTTTTTTGGAAGCGTTGCGTCTATGACAATTAATATTTCACATCGGTAGATTATATGGTTCATCATATGTCAAATCTGACCTATTAGAACGGCCCAATTATAATAACTCATGCGAGTAATCACCGTTGGACAGTCACCATTACTATAAAAGAAAATCTAACATTATATTCTTATTATAACCTGTTCCCGATTCCAACACGAGACAAGATAAACGACACGGATGACCACATACCAACCCGTATTTACTTATTTCTGTGAGGTTTTTTCACTATATTTTAGCTTTGCCGAATGATATACTGTCAGCAATTAGTTGCAGATTATTATTGCCCTATCGGAATGTTGATTGCACACTTTTGCTGATGAGCAATCCTGTAATTATAAATTTGTACAATTCTCTCGCTTAGTATTTGATTGCTGTATCGTCATTCATTATGGTGTAAGAATCTTTCCGTATTATGGTGTAAGTAAGCGGTAATAGTCTAGTGTAGGAGTATCTGTTCCTGACTCTCATTCATGAGGTTGTGGGTCAAATCCTCAGCCCGTACTACTGAGTTTCGTCTTAATTGCGGATTTTTAAATTATCACTAACTTGGCGGTGAAGGAAACACGGTGAAAAATATTCGAGAATTTTAAAAAATTGGTGCATGTGTCCACCAATCTGCACTGGGCTGGTGTGGTGGATCCATGGCCTTAAACCTCCCAGTGATTTACAAGGGGAGGTCTGAGCCATGCGCTGGGACATAATAATCATCGAATCGAATGATGGCATAGTCCATGATCCATTCCATCTGACTAGTTGAAGAAAATCGCTGGTCGTGGTTAGATGAGAATGGTGTTCGTGTCTGATGGACCTACATCCAGCAGTAGACGAACACATACTGATGGTAAGGTATGGTATGATTGTATTAGAATTTGCCCGCGTCTTCAAAACTACTACACCGATTTTGTTAAAAATTACCGAATCAACTTCAGGAATAAACACACTACACAGCAGTGAAAATCACAACAAAATCTGTGCGGCAGTTCCTGAGATTAATGTGCGCAAACAGATGGACAGAAATTGAATATGTATAGGAATTTAGTCGTAAGAAGGAAATACTAAAACCTGAATTTAACTTCACTAGTGCAGAGGAATTACAAGTTTCTGTTTTCAAGACTTAGAAAAAACTTGATAACTCAATCATAATCAATGGGTTTTCGCTCACAAGTAAGTACTTATTTCCTGTTACTAGAGAGTTATTAGCTCCTTCTCAGGGCATTGCACGTAACCAACCTTATTCAGTCAATATGGTTGTCAAATACTTTTATTATTTATTTATTTAAAAATAATAGAAGTAACAGTTTATAAAAACCAATGCGTGCATACATTATAACGATTTCTCTAACAATTCCGCAGCACACCTGCTCAGAACCTGCTCATTTCAGAAGAGAACACCTGTGTCACTACGGCTCGCTAACAATTTATTAATAAAACGTAAAGCACGCGACACTGGTGATTTTTTTTCGGAGTGGCTAAATTCTTGTAGCCCTAATGACCTTTCAAAAGTCACCGGACATGTATGGTTTAGGGCGAGCGCAGAAGACGCTCAACCAGGAGCAAAGTGTGTGCAGCAACGAGACCAAAGGCTACCAAAGAATCGATCCTCGGCTTAGGGCGTTGCTTTGGGTGGGTACCGCGGCATCGCTAGTCATTGAGAAGCACCCAGGCACGTGCCTATACCTGGTAAAAGTGTTGGCTGAAGACCAGTGATACTGGTGCATTACGTTGAAGGTTAGTACGAAATAGAATCTACTCTAGTAAGTGATGAGTACGCGCGCTGATATAACGATTCTGCACAAAAAGCAACTACTCAACAATGACGTTTTATAGTCTCCTTATGGATTTAAATCTCAATCGACCTTGTTTATATTTATTTATATAAAGATAAATATACTTTCTAAACTTTTCAGCCTACTGAAAAAAACATAATAATTTATATCATACAAGTCGTGAGATCGAGTCTCTGCGTCGAATTCTACCTCTAGCCCTGCGTTTACTTCCACCCCTTACTACCTTTTTCCTGTATATTTAGTTTCATTATTAGGGTGACAAGGATGTTCGCAAGCAAACCTCCGTGTCTCAGAACTAAAAATATATCTGGGACATCAAAATATGCACCACTCAGCACAGGGCCCGCGTGGCAGATTATGGTCCGAAACCACCTCGTAATTATCGTATTATTATTATTTGTAGGCTAACATCGAAGAAGAGTGTAATTAAAAATAGATTTTAAATTTACTTTCACTTTTATGGATTATTAAAAATAAATCACCGACTACTTCGGTATAATTTATAACCATTTTATTACCTCGCGACATAAAATACATTAATAGCTCCCACAGTTTATAGTGAACTTGGTAACCTGATCTGTTTTAATTAAAAAAACTGCAATTTCCTCTGCACTCACAATAACTGTGATCAGAATGTGATCAAGGGCTGCAGAGAGATGGAGCTATAAAAGGCTCCTTATAGGGTGCTAATGAGACGTTTTATGCTATTACATTTGAGTAGACTCATTTGGAAAACAGATGGTAACGTATATTGCATGACCTTATATCGGGGCGAAGTAAGTGACAAACGTTTTTCAATGAAAATTATAAAATATACAGAGACTTGTCGTAACGACACTCCCTTAAAGATTAAATTTCAAAATTCTTAAACAAGATTATAATTAATAATTCTATTAAAATATGATTTATTTTCAATAAAAAATCAAAAATATGCTACATGCTGTATTTTTTTTATTATTTTAATCACCTAATAAAAATAATTATACAATAAAATCACGTAGTAATATCTGCTAAACTGCAGAACAGTTAGTCGACAGAACTGCACTCTGCTTAAATTAATTGTAGTGCAGTCTACTGTACAATTATATGTATTTATATCTATTATGTTACAAACTATGTTAATACTGTGTTTAGGCACTAATGTTATATAAACTTTGATTTATTTTTTAACTGTATTTCAAATATTTCTAATAAATGTATTTTTAATTTGTTCTTGAAGACAGCTTTTGAAATATTTTTAATTCTTAAATCTAAAGGTGAATTATTTTCAAATTTATGTACTATATAGGTATATATTCATATTCTTTTGCCATAATAATAATTGTAAACTCTGGGCACAAGCAATTCTTGTTTCAAAATAGCTCTGCTGCTATGAGGATGATTGATAATGTTTTTAAAGTCATTAGAGCCAAATTGTTCCAAAGCAATTAATACTATATATTAACCCTTTCTTGTATTGGGATTCCTTTACACTCAAGTAATAATCTGTCATAGTCGGACTTACGATTACATGGTTTTTTCATTTTTTTTTTGTCGACGAGTTATTTCAGAAAACTAATTTACATATGTCTTACGTATTTTGTCTAGGTGAGTCCGAAATGAGAGACTAGTCAGTCCGTACAAAACTATCGAGTCTACTAATGCATAGTAAATCATGTACATCGTGGCTCTATTCACTACATATTGCAATTGATAGAATTTTTACCTAGGATGGTACGTATTTTTTTTAGTACACACATTTTCTATGTGTAGTCTCCGTGTCATGTTAATGTCAACAGCCAGTCCCAGGTATTTGTAGTATGACACAACTTCAATCTCTTTGCAAACAAACACACGCCGATGCACCAACCTGTAAGCAATCATAATCGTGTCCCACAACACGAGGCGACTGGTTCACGCAACGCGAATAAGTCGAGTGTATTTGCATGCATTTAGTTTTGGATAAATTGATAATAATGCCGTTATCGTGAGCCCACTTGATGATATTGATAAAATCTTTCTGAATTTTAGGTTGCGCGTTTTGAAAATCTTTATCCGCATATAACAACACTGTGTCGTCTGCATACATATACATCGCGATTCCGATATCAGCAAAACGTGCCTCTACAGGTCACAGGCTTACCCTTGCAACGCGACCAGGGAATTTTGAGACACTACGCGGGCTCGTTAGCTGAGTAGTGAATATTACGAGTACACATACTACTGATTTTTTTAACGCTCGGACACGCAGGTTTCTTCACGATGTTCACAATTGATTATTAAAAAAATCATATTTAAGAAACTCATCTGTACAATTCAATTCTAGCAATTAGTCGTGTGCGCGACGCTTAAATTCCGTTCTGGAACATATTACATTTAAAAATCAAAATTTTCTAACGACGTATGGAATAATCTTGGAATAATCTACCACACGAGATAGTTAAAGCAGGAGTGAATAAATTGAAAAACTGTCAAGACAGAAAGAAGGCAGCACAAGGTGTTGATGTGGCCGCATCAGCGAAAGCTGCTAGTCTCATAAATAATAATAATAATAATGTATGAAGTAGTCAATGACATAAATACTCGCGATACGAAACACACACAACACTATATCATCACAGGTATGGCATTCCAACGAGCAAAGACCTTCAGAAATCTGGAGACACTATAGGAAGCGTGTAACAAGCCCAGAAGTATACCTACCTACTAGACTGCTAGAAAAAAAGAAGAAAAACGCTATATCACGTCGTCTCTAGATATTTATACACGTGTAGGTATAAAACTATAACGCAAGTTAACTGCCGCGTCATGTGCTCACTGTTACCGCAAGATTGATGGTCGGACAACCCCTAGCAGTAATATTAAATTAATAGACAAGCCAGCAAAGACAGTCATTAAATGAATATCAAATTTCGTAGACGGTTGATATCTCAGTATTTCGTATCTATAAGTTTAAAGTTTCACGGAGTATGCAAGGAACTATAAGTATGGTAGAAGTTTGTTTACAGAATATAATCCGAAACAAAGAAAATTAATAAAATTACCGCTAAAACTCAAGGAGTTGACAAACTGAAGTGGCAACGGGTATGCCATATCTATCGCACGTGTTATAAGAAAAACCCAGAGCCGTCTGATAATAAGAATGCTGACGATGCGTTCAGGGAGTGGATGACACTTCGAACGAATACATCAACACCCGTCACCGTGCCGCGTCCGTCTAGGCGTCGGGCCTGGTCATTACTCTGTATTGAATAATGGCGCTAACAACGTTTTAGATAGAACAATAAAACATTACATATTTGTAACTTCTAAAATAATTTCATTCTTCTTTAGAACGGCTATATATATTTTAAATTAGTTGACGTGTTTTAGGCTTTCAGTGACACGTCGTATATCACATAAAAATCAAACACACGACCTGTCCATACATTTCATACCGTCCCGAGTCGCTCCCGGCGCAGATGTCGTAATTACACGGCGCGGGTAACTGCACCGGCAGATGACACCACTATCTTTATTAGATAACTCCGAGGGCCGTTACTTGCACTTCTTATTGGTCGCGTTTATGGGTAGGTAAAATCCGATCAACAATGACTTAAATTTCCGTCCATTAGTAAACTAACATATGGACATTTATAAATTAGATGTCCATATGTTTAAGAGTTTATGGCTCATGGAAGGAGAATGATAAATGGATGAATGATGTGTTTATTTTATTATTAAGACTATATAAACGTTTGAAGCAGTTTTTCGCTCAGAAATCCCAAAATTTTTATAGCGATGGGATAATGGCCCTGCCAGAAAAATGGCGAAAGGTAGTCGAATTAAATGGACAATATCCCGTTCAATAAATCTTTATGTAACACAAAAAAGTCTTTATTATTTTCATTATAAAAAGGCAGTCAACTTATTCGACTAAATAATAAATAAATAAATATGTCGCCATGTAAATCCGCCGGGACACCGAATATTCAGGTACACACGAGCACACTCCTTATTGCATACACAATATGTACTTACTTTATTATGTTTTTTTACGCACACCCCTACACCCACACAGGGACACATACACATTTACCCGAGTCTTACGCGATAGTTCATGTAAAAGCCCATCGCTCATATTATCTACGAGTATTTTGCATTGTATGCTTAATAAAATTCGGTTTTGGCAATAAACTTTATTTATATGTATAATATAATAAGTTCATGTCACAGTTTTGCTGTGGATATTTTGTTCTAAAATTAAATAAATTAATTACCTACTACCTACTAACTTAGATTCAATGTTCACATCGACAATATAGTTCAAAAAGCTTTTAAATGTCAATGTTTTCTTTTAAGAAATACTAAAAATTTCCTCGTAACCTCGTACTAAAATAATTATATACAAATGCTATTGTTCGCTCCGGTTTGAAGTATTGTTCGGTGGTATGAAACCTACATTACGATATTTATATTAAAATCATTGGAATCAGTACAGAAGCGGTTTCTGTGGCATTAATTTTATGGCTACAATATGGCTGAGAAACTACCCTGCTACACAAATAGGTTAAGTATTATAAGATGTGCTCTCTTCGGAATCGTAGATTGCTACCATGTTTCTCTGCAAGCTGTTGAGGGGTGTTACGAATTCGCCGATGCTTTTATCACTATTAAATCTTTGCGCACCGACTCGAGCTCCTAAACCAGACAAGTATTTGCCCTATAGGGAGATAACAGCTGGGGCGAATCTTGGGCACTTTTCACCATTAAATCGCGTGATGAAATAAGATAACTTCCTAAGCTAATAAGCTAAAGTTAGCCGATTTGTTTTAGCAAGCACTATGGCCCTTTCTAACTTCTTTATATTGCATACACAATTTTATTTTTTTAGTCTAAAAAAATATTTTATATTGTATTTTAATTTTTTTTTTGGCTGTGTTTACTTTTTGTGTTTAACTATGTTATATTTTCTTAGGTTTTCGCGATTACTATACATAGCAATTAAATAACTTTAACGGTTTAAATCGCGTATATTTGACTGTCACTCACCCCGTGACCACGTCCACTGCAAAGTGTTCGAAACGTCGGGATATAAATAATGTCAAATATACGCGATTTAAACCGTTAAAGTTGTTTAATTGCTATTTAACTATGTTGTCGTCACCTTTAAGTAGAGTGACATTTATTTAATTAACACTCTTGCATGTAACCCTTCCATTTACTTGATGTATGCTCTGTTGGTGAACTTTACTAAATAAAAATAAATAAAAACTGATTGTTTACTGTTTACGACGACTATAAAAGTTGCATTATGAAATGAAACCAGTGTTTAACACATTTTCAACTTTTATTTTATCTAAATTGTGTTGTAAAGTCGTTACATTATGCAGATTTTATAATTTCATTAACAAATTAGGTTTAATCTTCATTAGTATTCTAAATTTCGTCATTTATAGATAATTAACTGTTGTTTCTCTAATGGATTGAGCCATACATGGACGAGAACCATTTAGACAAGAGAAACAAACCAAATTAACAGCGATTTAAATGCAAATGCGGAAGTAACTTATTGTTGAACGTCAAGCCCGTGAAACAGAAACCTAACTACTGGAAATGTTATATATGTAGGTATATGTTCGTAAAATATTTGTATGTATTATTATACCTGTATTGTTATGTACACGTCTATATATATACTTATTACGTTTATATATTTTCTAATTATTATAATACCAACTTTACAACCCACCTTGATTCTCTGTTTGCCCAATGTTTGACTGAATGTCATAAAACATTAAATCCGCCTTTTGTATGTGTCCACGGAATAGTAAAGACGAGTTTTTCTGTTCTGTGGTTTTTTCTGTGCAATAAAATTGAAATAAATGTTATACTCAGTTACGTCCAACAGATACACTTTCTTCTATAACAGACTAGTAAGAGATCGGGACGTAACAGCCGCGAGTATTAAAAACTGAAATTCAAGAATAGAATACTCATTAGAGGTCTGTATGGACTTGGATTATAATGATGATGCTAGCCTATTATACTCGTAGTTAGCAAAGTTCCAAACTAAAATCTGTTCACGGCTTAAGACACGATTAAAAAAACCCATTGAAAAAGCATAAATCACACGTACAGTACCAGGCAAGATATGTGACACGTCATAAATGAAAACTAGATCATCTTTTTCTCATAAGCATACAAATATGGATCACCAATCCCGCGGCAAATATGACGTGTGAATTGCCACTTCAATTTGTTGATTCTATGAGCTATGTCGCTGACTTTAGTTCTTTGGTAAATCCCGTTGTTTCGATCCGAGTTAATACTTAGTGTAGATAATAATTTAAATTTACGATGTGTCATATACATCACCGCAATTATGCAGGTCAATTATGCAAATGCGTAAATTAAAAATCGCTAAAACATAAAATGTTGAAAAAATCGTCATGGTAGCGAATGATACAACTTTTATTATTATTTTATAAGGTTACAACGTGACAAGTCATTATGAATACATTAATTTAGAAATAAACACATTAATTTTATTACTCGAGCTCCTTCTTCTTATATTCGCGATTTTTGGAACGAAGTTCCTTTACGCGACTTGCGGTAGGTGTGATTCGAGAGAAAATGTAACGTCACGTAAGATTGTAACCCTCACCATACGCCTTTCTCTGTGTGTGTGTGTGCGTGCGAGTATCGAGAGCGAGACTCAAGCAGAATAACAGACGTGCAGACTAGGGCGTGGCCGGTTGTATAACCTAAATTTTTGATATGATTCCTTATTTTAAATTATTTGCATTGTAAATGTGATACAAAATAAAAAAAAAATACACGAACTACCGCACACGTTTATAAATTTTAAGCCTTGTTATTTTCAAATTCTTGTAGAATACATACAACGCTTTCGCCACTAATGAAACCATAATTTATTGCATCAAACCACATTTTCCGTTATATAACATAACGAAACTGGGACGAAGTGAAGTGGTCCGCGGCGGTGTCACAGCGCAGCATGGAACCCTGCGCCTGCGCAGCATGCCTCACGCTCATAAATCAACGCGACCGCCAATCGCGACCCGTGTTTATTACATTAAACATTCTGTTAATATACTGGTCGTGTGTACTTTAGCTAGGTTGATTTATTTATAACTTTATTATGTCTGTCTTTTTGCAAATGGAACCTAACGAATCTTATTATTTCTATTGATCTTAACATCTTCTGTCCTATTGGTAGCGCCCCTGCTAGCTGTGCCATGTTTCAGGTATGATTTGCAATTGTACGAATTTGTTTAAACACAAATGGTTTGTGTTCGCATATGTATGGTCAATACCTGAACACACGACACAGCGAATCCTAGTGTGGACTATTGCGGGCAGTATTATTTATTTACTCTGTATGATAAGATTTATTGTTTGATAAGTGACATGAGATAAAGCTACAATGCAAATTTCTTATCACTAAACTGATTTGGAACAATTTGCAACGATCTGATTTGCGACAAATTTGTTAATTTTATCTTACAAACAACACATTTTATGTTAAACATTGTTTCACATGCAATGAGTTCATATCATACACATTTAAAGTTTAGATTAGAACAGCAAGCAATATTTGATTTTTTAATTAAAATACAGCAAACTACATTGTAGCTGATAAGCCAGAGCAGGAATTTGCAATAGCACACTAAGAGTACCTTATAGCCCCTGTGTGGTGCGATACGTGGCGTGGCTGTCCGTAGGTTTGCAGTTTAAAAAATTAAATTGGAGAATTTCACCATTTCTTCTTCTTCTTAGTTTCTTATCTAAAAAATAGTTTGCAAAATTAGAAAAAATCTGGTGATTTTTTTACGATATCTTTAAAAATTATAAAGTTATAGCCTTTCAAAGTTGAATATTGGGAAATAAATTCGCGCGGTATGTTGAGCATCGTGTGACGTCCCGTTCTTGTTCATTGCTCACATAATTGTTCACCCACTTCCCGTATTGGGGATGGAGGCTTCTCAAAGATCATCAGTGCCGCCGACAACTTTCAACGGTAAGAGCCAACCGGTTGGTGCTCAAACATATTATATCATAGAGAGAGGGACCTGCGAGCAGTTTGACGAGGGCGCGAGAAAATTCGAAATTTAAAATTCAAGATGACCGTCATACAAATTTCATTCGCCCATTTTTCCGAATCGGTATGCTATATCGGACTAGTAGGTATTCAAATTAATATCGTTAGGCAAAAAGATGTCCTTCCCCTAAGTGAAATTTTTCAATATGGAACGCCCTCCGGCCAGCTGGATTGATGACTTGAAGAAAATCGCCAGCAGTGGGTGGATGAGAAGAGCGAAAGACCGTGTGTGGTAGCGTTCCTTAGAAGAGGCCTATATCCAACAGTGGAGAGACATAAGCTGATGTATGTATAGTGGATTCAAGATGGCGACCATTTTTCAAATTCATTCGATTCGAATGCAAATTGATATCTGAGGTTTCAGAGGGTATACCATTTTAGAATCAGTTTTTCGATTTCGTCATTTTTCAAGATGATTATCATACTCGTACATACAAATGGTACATTTTAAATTTAGCTTCCGGGGGATTTTGTGAAGTTGTAGCGTAGGCCTAGGCGTAGCCAGGAGTATCCCCCTCTGAAATCTGTGGGCCATCAGCACCATCGACATATAGAACTGGATGTACCCCAGTGCAATGGTGGAAAATGTGTCCCTCCGAAAGAAAGAGACAAAATGAATATTTGGTCAATCTCTATCTCTCTCAATATAGTGCCAATCGCCTGCAATGAAATAAATAAGAAATGTTTGTCTCTCACTCTCGTCAAGTCGAAAACTTACGACACGTCTCGTTGCATATGTCAATCAGCAGCACAATAGACAGAAAAATATATATTAAAAGATCCAAAATGACCGAAAAGTGTCAAAATTGACCAAAAATGGAAAAGCGATAAAAATGACAGAAAATAACAATAACATGATGAAAGAGACAAAGTGACAAAAAACATTTATTTTATCGAGTGTGTTTGAGTTAGGATGTGTTTTATATGAAGCCAATAGTTTTTAAATTTTAGAGCCCTTAAAGCGAAATTTCGCGTATAAACACGTGATATACCTGTCGTGCTTGACACGGGGTCGTGGGAGAGGGTCAGGTGGATCTCTGTTCAAAAAGAAGCCTTTTAATGTATGTTTACTGTACACAAATGAAATACCGCCGTATACATTCCCCCACGAGAAGAAACATTCAATTTTAAATGAATCCTCAGAATATAAAAAGAATGCTTAGGAGTCTAACGATCATCATCACTTCAGAGATATCCAGCACTATGTAAAAGAAAACAAAACAAAACTTTCCCTCGATTTAGAACTATCTCACCATTTCAATGATTTTGTCACAGAGAACACCATTTAGTGAAGACATATCTCGACGTACTATAGTGCAATAAGGACTAATGTACTTTAAGCTGGCTCACGCTAGAAAATTATTGAAATGGTAGAATGGTTCTGAATTAAACCCCCGAGTTAGTGGCCGTAGATAGGTCAACATTTATGATTATTTTACTTGGACTGTCTTCTCAGAGAGCTTTACATATGATGAACACTGCATCATTATTGATCACTGTAACATGAGCTTCACATCATACAGCATCAGATTAAGCAATATTCAGATTTTCATCATTCGCTACATTTGTACCGTAAGTGTACTGTAATTGGACTCAAAATATCAAACGAAATAACTTTCGAACGAGGTTGAGTTAATAAACCGGTTGAGGGCAAAGCGGCCGCTTTTCAGAAATTCAACTTTTTAACTTTTTTTCTCAAAACCGGTAGTGTTAGATTGGGATACAGTTGCATTTCACTGCTTATTTCGTTAGCTTATATAATATGAACAGTGGACAGCTTATAACGGATATAGAATTTGTAGAAACATATGTAGAATAGTGAGTGAGATATGCCAGAGCCCATTCCCAACTATCCCATTATATCCTATACCTCGTTATTTTCCCAACCCTTTCTTTTTTTTTTTTATAGAGAAGAGGGCGGACGAGCAAGCGGTCTCACGTGATGGTAAGTGTTACCGCCGCCCATGGACACCTGCAACACCAGGGGGTATGCGGGTGCGCCGCCGACCTTGCAAAATCCTATTCACAGCTTTCTTGAAGAACCCCATGTCGTAGTTTAATGGGAAGACCATAAAAATCCATTCCTACATCTCAAAAGGCAGCTCATCCGGGGGCGAGCTAACGTTTGTCATTCTGGATTGAAGTTGGCATATACCGCGTATATCCTCGAGCGACAATATTCACTTACTACCAAGGTGGACAGTCTGCCTTATAAAAATTATACCTTCTTCTTATAAACAAATCCAGATGGTGTTAGGAGTTTTGCTTTCAGGTTTAAAGATAGATATAGTTAAAACGTGATCTAGTAACAGCCAACGATTAACTATGCTAATATATTATACTTACAACGTCACTTCTGGAAATAGGTTTCTTTCATGGCCATGTCATTCTTCCTGGCTGTACCATCAGTCTCAAACAAAATCTTTTGTTTGCAGTACAAATTCATGTTTTTTTATGTATTAAATTGTACTACATTCAGTTTTTTTTTTAACCCCAAAGGTTTATTTGTGTCCTTGTGTCAAAAATTATTTGTAACACAAATTTTGTGCGAAATCATTGAAAATGTTAGAGAAGGCCTACGGTGAGTCTACTTTATCAAAAACAAGAGCATATGAGTGGTACAAAGCATTAAAAAAAGGCCGAGAAGTGGTTGCATACTCGCCTCGTTCTGGTCAATATTCAAAGCGTTTGACTGAAAAAAATATTAACAAGGTGAAAGACATGGTGATGGTAAATCGTAGCGCTAGCTTAAGAGAGATAGCTCAGGAAGTTGACATGTGTCACGAATTCGTTCGCACCATTTTGGTTGATGTTTTAAGTATATCTTCAAAAAGATACCCACCAACAGGTTGCTACAGACATGCTTGAACCAGCCAGTGCGGATCCCACATTCATGAAACGCATTATAAAGTGGGATGAAATGTAGGTTTATAAGTTTGACATGCAAATGAACCAACAAGCTTCGGAATGGCGCTTCGATAGCTAACCGAAACCAAAATCCACGTCAATGCCACACAAAAATCAAAGTCATGTTGATATGTTTTCTTTGATTATCATGGTGTTGTCCACTCAGAATTCCTTCCGGAGGGTCAAGCAGTCAATAAACATTATTATCTGGGCGTCATGAGGCGATTACCAGGGAATATTCGTCGGAAAAGACCAGATTTGTGGAACAACAATTCTTGGATACTGCACCACGACAATGCGCCGTCTCACACCTCAATCATCGTACCGGAATTTTTAGCCAAAAATTCAACGAATGTCATCGTCTAAGCACCATATTCGCCAGATATGGCCCCGTGTGACTTTTTCATATTTCCCAGACTGAAATTACCACTTCGTGGCAGACGTTTTGAGTCCGTTGACGTAATAAAACAAAATTCCCTAAAAGAGCTAAAGGCCATACCGGAAAATGCCTATAAGAAGTGTTTCGACGAACGGATTATTCGCTGGCGAAAGTGTATTGCGTCAAATGGAGCCTGTTTCGAGGGCGACAAAATTAATTTAGACGATCGAAGCAATATTTTTTGTTTTATTAAAAAAATCCGGAACTTATTTGACAGAGTAGTATAATATACATTACCCGTAGTAGAAAAGAGAAACAACATTCAGATGGCATACGATTTCATGACATAGAAGAGGCCTAGAGTCCCTTTAAACACGTATCATGCACATGCCGTCATGCGCATTGTAATAAATTATGAACATTAAAATAAAAAAAATGCTGCATCAAATTATATTTCATTTGTATTAAAATGTATAATTATTAAATTTATTCTGCTGAATCATTTTTTAAAAAATAACTAATAATAGAATACTTAAATACAATAAGTATGTATTGTAAAACTTTATATTAATCAAATTAATATTTACAATTGGGATTGTACGTCTTGCATTTCATGTACGTACTAAACATCAAAGTTATTTTGAATGGTTGACTCTATAATATTTTACCTGAAAATCAATAAATTGGCCTAACATGGAATTGTTGGCAGTCTCTGGCCTTGTTAATGCTCTTTTCTTGATTATACATTATTCAACGATGGCAACATATACACTGAGTACAATAAACAACAGTAATTAGAAATAAACAGTAAAGTAATTGACAACTGCATTGAAGGCGAACGTCGCGAGCAGGTACAGCGGGCCACGCTCCACTGACTTGACACTTGTATTACTGCACTAATCAGTGCAATAGAATTATTTCCTGAACTGGAATAATGTGTTCATTAAATATTTAAGTACATAGTCAAGAATTGGTGAAGTTCCTGAATGAAATTGCTTTATCTCGGTTGAAAAAATGCCGACTTTTTAAAATTGAAAGACGGAAATAATAGTAACAAGGAAAGAAAATTATCTGAAAAAAGCGAATGTTGTTAGTATTTGACTTTAAAGCACATTTCTGTATACTGTTCATTCTACATGGTGTATTTGTATGTAGTAAAAAGATGGTAGACACTTGCGGTATATGCCAACAGCATTCAAAAATAAGGTATATTGGCACGTCCACATATGCGTTGTGTATCTCTGGTAATTCAGGGATCAGGATTCGAAATTTTAGTTTTTTTGCAAAGTGGGACTATTCGACCAGTTCAGCTCGCCCGACTTTGGGATCTAATATTCCACGGTAGCCATATGCATTTTTCTTTTTATAGATTAGTGGGCGGACGAGCAAGCGGTCCCACGTGATGGTAAGTGTTACCGCCGCCCATGGACACTTGCAACACCAGGGGGGGCGCACACATGCGGGCGCGCCGCCGACCTTGCAAAATCCTATTCACAGCTCTCTTGAAGAACCCCACATAGTAGCATATACTCATTTTGAGCTTTTCGACATCCAAATCATATTTATCTGTTATACGGGTATTAAATGTGTAAGTTTGACATAAGTTTACACAATGTCCCACTCTACGGAGCACAGGTTTCCAGTAGTAAATCACTGAGGGTATTCGGGCCAAAACCACTACGCGGCAGCACTTTCTGTCACCGCCGCGCCGAGTTAGTGATAATTTAAAAAAATCTGTACCTAAGTAGAAACTCAACCATTGAACTTACCTTCACACGAATGTGAGTCGGGTATACCCCTGGGCCATCACAACTTCACCACCGATATGTACTATGATATAATCCTCGAATGGAGACCAAGTACCGGGATATATACCGTGGGACGCTTTCCGACGTGGATGACTTGAAGACATGCTTACCGGTAATTGGTGCAGTGTTGGTTAAATTGGGTATTACATTTACTTATTTGTATTCCTGAGTGCATACGTACGTATCCATAAGAGTGTGCATGAATATGTGTACCTATGTATTTATGACGTAATTTTAATCCAGATGAAGTAATTAAACTAATAATTAATTTTTTTCGAGAAAATGGAAGTCGTGTAAGTTTTTAATAAAACTGTCTTTTACTTTATTTTTAATTATTAATTTATTAATAATATTATTTGCATGTTTATTCATAGTTTGTTCACTCGTTACTACTTCCCCCGCACTTGCTATCGGTCAAGTGTGCGCTGCTGAGGCGTAACGGACAGGTGCGCGGGCGCAGCGACCCGCGCAGGGCGCAGGGCACGGTCGCGCCCATCCGTGAAACAGTCAATTGTTGTTCTACGTGGTCACACTCCCACGGTGATGCAACGATCTAGTTTCCTTAGTACTTACAATGCATATAATTATCGTCATATGTCTTGTCTAAAAAACACAAGAATGTGACAATTTTTTATCTATTTTCCTTATTCAGCATTCGAGTAACTCATAGACAGTAATGGGAATGGGAAAAGCAGTCGAGTAATGGGAAAAGCCATTATTTATGAAAATAACTAACCTAAAAGTTTTAAATAAATGTTTCTTAAAAAAAATAGTCAATAAAATGCAGTACAGAATGCAAAGGCGAACTTACTTCATAAGGGATATCACTAGACTTTCATCTCCATCCCGCCAGAGTATTTTAAAGCAAAGAAGAATATTGCCATCATTTTTTTGCACACATTGCGCTCACGTTTGACCTTCCTGGGTGGCTCTCTGGAAACATTCAAACCGTTGATTGCCGCTTAATTAGTGGATCATACTGATAGAGCCAACTCTCATCTCCAGTAATAAAATTATGTATAAATATTCCGTCCCTATAAATACATATCAAATTCTTAAGCTTTCTACACATAAAATCTTCTCACGGTATACGGCGTTTCCAATATTCCTAGCTCTGTGCTAACTCTAAAAATTCCGTTTTCTGAAAACGTTTAAAAAGGGGTCTTGTAGTTTTTACATTACCCCCAAAGTAATTCGAGCCTCTCGTATCTAAATATATTTATAAATTTGTATATTTATTCAAATCCCTAATTCAACGGTAATGACACAATATTAACTCACCAAAAGATTTGTTGCGAATAAATTGCTTACACGACACTATCCGGTTACCTTTTCAACACTTGAAAAAGATTTGGCACTTTTATACGGCGACCGCATGCTAGAGTACCTATAGGCTTAACGCAATAGAATTACGGGTGAGAATTATTATACAGTTTCACGTGTAAATTAAGTTGAAAATATTGTATAACGCCGACCCCTTTTCGGTGTAGAGTTCAATCCCCTTTCCGCTTTGTGTGAAGTTAGATAAATGACGCAGTTGTCAAGTCGCTGGGCGCCTGGACGACTTTTGGTTGAAAAACTGGTTTCCAACTAAATGGATTATCCGAATAGAACCCTTCAAAACGTCAGATGGTAATGTGATTTATTATTATTTTGATTTGTACAGTTACAAACGCGCTTAACTCATCGTAACGGAAACTGTCACAGAAGCGGTGTGCGAGTAGCAGTCAATAAATATATTTGGAAATTATATATAAATGTAGCGGGGTTCTCTCTCTTTTAATTTACTTGTATATTTGCAGAGCACAGGCTAGATGTAGTGAAGCTAAATTAAAATCAGATTGTTTTAAAATTATTGAAATCGAATGTTAATGGACGAAAATCAGGACAGATTTCAGTATAAATAATAATAATACTTGTGTTCTTATATCTTTGTCGCCTTTAATGTCCCACTGCAGAGCACAAGCCTCCCTTAGTAATTCACTGGGGGTTTCGAGCCGTAATCCACCACTCGGGCTCTGTGCGGATTGGTGGATACATATACTTCAGATTTTTTTTTTTAATTTCTCGAACATGTGGTCACAAAAGTTGCTCATGTGGTGGAATCTGTGGTTCCTCACGAAGTTCTCCGTAGTCATTTAAAAAAAAATAACAAATCCGTACTTAAGTAGAATCTCAGTGGTAGAAGTCGAGGATTAGGAACTCACGATCACACAAATGTGAGTCGAGTATAGACTAAACTAGACCTAGACCAAAAATAGTAAAAACCATATTTTTTAATAGAGTATAAAGGGTCGCGCTCGTGGGCAAAGGATTCCCTGTTCCCTTCCAAACCTTTTTTTCAAGCTAACGCCAGTCATCTCTCACTTAAATAGAATTAAAGTGTTATTCACGTCCGTAGAGAAATTACCATATTTAATATTAACACTGAGCGATGTTTAACAACAATACACGCGAAAATTTCAAACGTTACGCAATCTGTCGTATTATAGAGACGTTGAACCGGCTCTAAGGCGCATTGTCAAAACTATTCAAACCCCAAGGGACCAACCCCTGACATAACACGATTACACCGTTAATAAACTTTTTGTAAATAACGAACATCTCTAATGGCGGTGCCACAAAGTATAAGCGCAGCGGAAAGCGGAAGCTTATGTTAATAGTACACGGAAGCTTAAGTTAATTTCAACCTCTCTCCAATGTATTGCCTGTACACGCCGTGTTAATGTGTATTATAAAACTAAATCAATAAATTATAAATATCTTTTTAATGTAAATAATGAACTTACCTAGTCGCAATGCACTTTCACTTGTCTGGTCGTTATCGAGTACGCAAAGTTTGTAACAATACGTGGTTGTAATTGAACAATTATAAATAAATACAAATATATAAGGCTTGTATTTAAGCGAGCAGCAAAACAATTCTAAATGGGCAACGAACAATCAAAACAAACTATTTTTGAATAACTGAAATAAACAATTTCTAGAAATTAAGAATGTCAACACAAAGTCGACGAAGTCCCACTTTGCGGGCTCCTATATCTTTATTGTCTCAAGAGAGAACCTAAACCTACCTATCATTAAATTTGCTGCCATCGATTTGGTGGCCCTTTCAGTATTTCTGCTACTCATATAATTATTTCCTAATATACGAGTATAACACCCATATAAAATGTATTACCATTTCCGCTTCCGCCTATGAGTTACCACATATTCACGCTACTTGACAATAACAATCACTGTCAAGTATAATATTTGTTATATGTAGTTGCAAATGTCAATTTGATGTCATTGTCGAATGAGATGTGCCTATTCTTTGCGAGCTTCCATTGTGCAACCGGTGATTTCTGTTCAAGAGCTTATCGTTACTCGATAATTATTTTGGAGGGGGAGAGTGCACGCTGTAATCCAAAAGCCGCTGGGCGCACTCGACTGGCCTCGTTACCCCTCCCTCACAGAATACTACCTTGAAATGTACTGCATTTCCCACTTTATCATATTCCCCAATGTATGTACGTGTTTCAGTAGTGAGTGAGATATGCCAGAGCCCATTTCCATCCTAGCTCTTCCCACGTCCCCAACTCTTTCTCCAAATCCATTCTTTCATCAACAAAGTAGGCATCGCATCCGGGGGCGTGCCAAAGTTTGTCATTTTGGACTAATGTTGGCATGTATCGCAGATGTCTATGGGCAACAGTATCCACTTACCACCAGGTGGACTGTATGCTCGATTGCCACCTTCTTTCTATAAAAAAAAACAATAAATTAATGTTTAGTTTCTTTTCATATATGTGTTATTGATTGTATATTATAGAAGTTGAAATTTTCAAAATGAACATGTTGAATGTTTTTTTCATTGACATTGCTCATTCAAGTGGAATATAAGCAAGTATGTTTGTAATGCAAACTATAATCTATTCAATAATAATTGTTATGTAAACGGATAACTCACGATTTATTATTTATTTATTATAGCCGATATTTGGGTCCAGTTACATGAACCGTGATCGCGGCGAGATCTTGGAGGCAGTTGAACGTGTTGTCGCTATTGACAGACAAATCTCCGGCGTGTTCATTTTTGATTCACCTACCCACACTCAATTTGTTTTTGTTGATTAAGTTCCTTGCGTACTATACTAACAATATCACCACACACGCGCAAAATTTGAAAACGTATCTACTTTTCTGGATTTGCAAAGTTCAATCACTGGGTCCCATGTACGTGCCAAATTAAACCCTTCCTCGCGATTGTAATTTAACCATTTTTTTTAAATTTATATTGCCTCTCGGACCAAATGCGGTATGTAATGGCGTTCAGCTGAAATTACTTTTGGTTTGTGTAATTCAATCCAATGATTGGTTCCTGCCTTTAATAGGTGCTCTGCTATTGCTGAACTGTGTCATATGTTCCTTTAGACGGCTTGCTATGGTTCGCTTGGTTTGCCCTATGTATGAGCTTCCACTGCTACAGTTCACTTTGAATACTCCAGGGTACTGATAGGGCAAGTTATCCTTAGGAGAACGCAGGCAGCTTGCTACTTTTTGACAAAGAGAATATGCAGTTTAGTAATTTAAAAACAAATTGGGGTCTCTTTAGAAGCTACTGAACCCAAATCAATAAATCTCGTCTGTATGTTTGTCTGTTTGTTTGAGCATCACGTAAAAACTGATCAATGGATTTCTATCGGGTTTTCACTAATGTAAAGCTAAGTATCCAGAAGGAAATTGGTATGTGCCATTTTCATATGACACAAGGAAGTTGAGTTATAGAGGAAAATAAATAAATAACTTTTAATAGAATTACTCTAAAACTACTGGATGAATTTTCATCCGTAAAATCTATTATATCGGTGCTTTTACAGCTGTTAAAAATCTTCTACAGCTGCTTAGTCCAAGCGAGCGAAGCCGCAGGTAGAGGCTAGTATTTAATAAATGACTATATCAGAAGTCTATGCTCTATAGCACAGTATGGTAATCAGTTACTTTTTATTACATTAAAGTTAGTGTTTTTTTTTATAAATACACGATTACCTAAGTTCTAATAAAATTACGGTGTATTACTTAAAACGTGCTAACGTATAAAAATAAGAAAATATAATGTTAGCAAAACACAGCGGCCTCTAAATTACCTAAAACGGCAACGTAATCGAATCTTGGCAAAACAAACTGCGCACGCGTCGCATGACAAGCATTGTACCGCGTCACTCAAGAGCAGGTTATGGCGGCCCGTGGCAATCAATGGCAATTTACTGGCATTGTCGGGCAGCCATTGTTCACTCTCGCGCACCGTACTACCGCCCTTTGCGAATTACACACCACAGACTACAGACCAAAGTGCACATTGTTCCATAGACTACGATTCATTGTTTACTTCGATTGCGCAAATCGCTTATAAACATCACTGAACTGTGGATGATTCAAGAACAATTATGTGCCAAATAAGTTCTTTTACAAATAGTGAGACAGGAAATTTGTTAAACTACATGAATTACAAAGACATATTTACACGACAGAAATCTCTTGATACTCAAGAGCATCATTTGTTATATTATAATGTGCGTGGTAGTGCTTACTGAAATATCTTGCTACTGATACACATGTTCGACAGGACTCCGAGCTTTTCCAGCTATTTGAAAACGTGTGCAGCAAACGGCAAAACAGCTGGTCCTGACTTTTACTAAATCACTCTTTTTACTTATAGCGAACGTACTATATTTAGAAGTCTCATTCGCACGCTGTATTCATCTTTGCGTTTATAACCATAACAATAATTCTGTTATATGTTAAAGTTATATGTTTTTTTTTTATTATTAAATTTTACGTTATACACCGAACCATTACTAATTGCAATTGCAGTGCAGTGCAATTACTAATTGCAGTGCAGTTTGTCGGCGGTAAACATAACCCCAATACATACTATGTTATAACTGTGACTAATATATATTGTGGATTGATTTCTTGGAGTCCTCTCACCGGTATGTCTGTTGGGAACACCCTCAGCGGTCTACAGCTTGTCTAACCTATTAGAAATATGTTTTTTAATATAACTTACACTAGTACACTAGTTACACTAGTATAAACATAAGTTATCTACTTAATAAAAATCTAACACACTGACTGACAGTCAACGCACAGCCGAAACCGATGGGTCTAGAAGTATGAAATTTTGCACAGGAGATTCATAAATAACGTAGAGGTGAACACCAAGAAAAGATTTTTAAAAAATCACCCCTAAGGGTGTAAGGGGTTCCTGAGATGTTGCCGATGCGATTTCTCATCGGGCACACGGCTAGTACTTATATAACTAAATAAAATTATTATTTCAATACTAGATAATATAAAAGATAAGTATCTAATAACCATTAAAATAATCTATCTAATTTTATTGAATATTTAATTACTGCATGTTAACTTCACTGCTCTAATCGAGGTCCACATTAGGGAAGCTGTCGATAAGACAAACGAATTTTCAATTTAAAGCTATTGCCATAGAGCTGTTATTAGATCACTTCAAAGATTTCGTTTATTCTTTTGTTATAATTCTAAACATCGCAGACAAAAAACTAGAGTAAAAATAATTGTCGCGCCCGATACGATCAACGGTTTTTTGTGAGTGGATGCACGCAGGGCGCGTCCCACTGTGCCTCGACTTAATTAAGAATATGAGGGCTTGGAATAACAGGATGTTTGATGCCGGTAGCTTTTGTTAGGTTGGAAAAATAGAGTTAGAAAGCGTTAGTTAAAGAATAGGAGGTGAATGCACATAGTTTTGATTAAACGAAGCGGAATACATCACGTTTGTGCTAGGCAATTCTGTTACGATTTATGAAATAAACTGTGTCAAGGATATTATTGTTTTATTACCTGAATAGAGATCCTACTTACAGCTACAATGTGACAGAATTTTTCTGTTTTTGACTTGAGTACTGAAGCGAGACGTCGTCGCGTCGGTGTCGGCGACATTCGAGTATAGCAGAGTTGTCTATACTAAACTAATAATGTATTAATTATTATAATGAAATATTTTAAGAGGAAAGGAGACAAAACGCAATTAACATAAAAATTCTTAAGAAAGGACAGTATTGTTTCATTAATATTTTTTCATTGTTAGCAAATGACACATTCGAGAACAAAAGATTTCAACGCGCTGCAAGTTGCGCACTTGTCTAAATATCCGCCTTTTTCCATAATCTTTTAAAATACATATGTTTAGTAATGTTTATGTTAGTAATGTTTAGTATGTTTAATACAATTATTATTGTATCGTATGATTCGTATCCTTATGAAAAAACCGCGCTATTGCAGTGCTGAGGATATGTTCTCGAGGGTGACTGACTTTTTCTCCATCCTGAGAACAAGGACGGCTTCCTTTTGGGATCGACTACGTATAAGAATGGGTTATTAAAGGCAATCGCCGAGGATGTCACAAATCCCTTTGCCAGATATCGATTGTCTCTGCGTGGGACTGAGAACAGCAAAATTTGTTAAAGCAGACTAGTGTACACATAGGCATTTCTTATGTACTCTGTTTTAATTTTAAGCTATTCATATTTTGTATATCTCTGATATGAGTTGTTGCCTGAAATAAATGCTTATTATGCCTTTATTTGTTGCCTTTTTAGTGTTGAATTATAGATTAACCAGTTGTGCTTCTTTATCGCAATGTATAATGAAATATCAATTTGAAACTAATTAAAACGGATATGTTATTTCATTCTATGATGTTGGTGAAGTTAAACGACTACTTATCTGATATGCATCTGAACGGAAGTGACTGAAATCATTAAGACCTGAACTTAATTATTAACACACTTCATATGCATTTGTATAGTATTAAAATCTTATATGGATCCATGTTCTCTGATAAATAATGAATATAAAATAACGTTAGTCATTAATAAACACAATTATAAACCATTTGTTGTAGGTGGGTACTATGTTAAACTTTTATAAGAAATGAAAATCTACGATAATAAACAATCGCGCATGTGCAGAAGCATGCATAAGCCTTGTTCTATAACAGCTTATGAAATTGAATGATATAAAAATAATATGAAATTATGTACATCCCAATTCTTGGTAAAATTTAACTTTTATTTAACATTAACAATCGAACGTTATATAAAAGATGTGAACCAAAACTAACCAAAGTAAGAAGTAACCAAAACTTATATTGCGATGCCAAAAGTTGGGAATGTTATTAATTAGAGGGAAAGACGTGCGCGACGAGCGAGACGTGCCACCACCAACCGATTCATGTTGAATAACACGTCCATAACGACGCGCATTCCTGCCTCACACGTATAGATTGTTTCATAAAGAAGTTTTCATAGACATTTTGGCGGGAACACGAGAAGTGAAGTAGAGTTTTTGTTTGATTATTATAATAATTGTCTATTGTGCATCTTGTGACTTATTTATTAGTGATAGCTTATTTCTGATATGAGTTGTTGCCTAAATAAAAGCTTATTATGCCTTTATTTGTTGCCTTTTTAGTGTTGAATTATAGATTAACCAGTTGTGCTTCTTTATCGCAATGTATAATGAAATATCAATTTGAAACTCATTAAAACGGATATTGTATTTCATTCTATGGTGTTGGTGAAGTTAAACGACTACTTATCTGATACGCATCTGAACGGTTTAATAGCTTATTAATAGCTAAAGTAAAGTTTAATAGCTTATTAAACTTCAAAGTATTTTGTGCATAATGTTTGTGATACTCAAAGAACAGCATAGGACTGCGTTTTCCGTGTTCTTCCACGGAGTCCTCTCCTGTCCTCAGTAAACCTACTACTTATTGTTTACTTAATGCCTCAAGACATTATATAGCAGTCGACTATTGGTTAAATGTGAAAAATTTAAGCGGGTGCAGGGAAGAACTCAAATAGTAAAGCTTAATTCATCTCTATAAATAACAATTTAACATACGATAAAATATATAAATAGATAATGTACTAAAAAAATAGATATTAAATATATAGGCCACACATATGAATAAGATAGTATAAATATAATACTTATAATACATATATGTATACAAATAAAATAAATATCACCATCAAGACTCACTTAGACTCCTGAGTTACTTCGACGGGACTGGATATTGACAGTATACGTTTTACACTTTAAAACTGTTTATTGCGAAGTAAACTTGATACTGGCAGATAGATTGTGGTAATTGCACCACGATTGCCAAATATAAAAAGAAAAAGAAATCATACATTTCTGTCTGAAGAGCGAACTAATGGATGACAAAACGACACGTCAAATTATTAACAATTAATTAATTTATAATTTTAATCAATTAATTACATAATTATAAATAAATAATAAATTTTAAACAACTGTAATCTAAAATACACCGATTAGGCCAGTTGAGTGTCCCTGCTTGCTGTGTAAAAAGTCCCTGGTAAAATAAAAGGTAAACAAAAGCCTTTAATTTCACGCGTTCAGACCCAATCTACAATATAAAAGGTCCCTGGTTCAATTCCCGGTCGGACTTTCATATGCGTAAAGAAAATGTATGTTCGGGTCTGGAGGGTATCTCTTGGGCGGTGGTGGTATGTGTCTCTGGAATCACGACACAGGGAATCTTAGTGTGGCGTTACTGTGTGCCACATTTGATGATAGTTGTAGCGCGATCGCATGTGATCCGTGGGATGTTCTATACATTTGTGTATATATTACGATGCCATATGCTTACACGATATCTTTACGTAACTCGTTCAATAAATAAATTTTTTGGTACTTCGGTTGTGGGAGACAAACATTAAAGAAAGCGTCACGCGTGTCGTGACACAAACTGGAAATGTAAATGGGTTGTGTAATAAATTTTTCATTGACAGTTTTATTTCTCAATATAACTATTATAATGAAATGTAAATGAAATTTGTTTAAAGAATTCAACATAAGTTTAAGTATTGGAATGTTTAGATCTAAAAATTAAAAGAGAATTAAATAGTATTTTTTGTATATTTGTTATTATATGCATATATTTGTTGTATGTTGCATAAATTTGGTTCCTGTGGACTACTACAGGCAGGAACCAAATAAGTGATCTAAATTGGAACATTGGTTTATAAATCATACAAAGGCTTACATGAGCAAGTATAAATAATAAACGAAAATGGAATTGCACAAAGTAATTACAGGACGCCACATGGGGGGTTTAATTCCCACAAGAAATATAAACATGAATGTAATTCCATGCGTTCATACGTGGACACGGGCAAAGGTATTAACGGAATTAATGTAGTCACAGTTTATATCACATCGTCCGGCGGAGTGGCGAGCGCCGGGGATCCGCTATGCGGTCTGCGCCCGCGCAGCCACTTTCCCTCACTCTCATTTGAATACATCTCCACTTTATCTCCAATCTATTCAATTATGGTGCCGGGCGCTCACCGTTTATAAATAGCGTCGAGTTTTGTGAGAAATTGTACTGAAATGCAATGGGCTTCTGAATTTACATCAAACAAGATACACTTAAATTAGAATTGATGCATGAATATCGTTAATGGAGTGGTATAAGAAATGTTACTAGTTATATATAAGCAGCTATCAAAGTAGCTTGCTATGTCTACAAGGTTAGGTAAATAAGTAGAGAGATTTATTCAATGCCAACGCATGGATTATTCCACAAGTCCACACTAAAAATTCCCGACTGGTGGGGATTTTATATCCCGATATTTTCCTTCAGTACAATTCATAATTTATTTATCTCCTTGTGTAATAGCGTCTTTGTAATCTATGATATCTTACCTAGGATAGGTAATTAGATTATTAGACACCGGTTGTTAGATAGTTAATTACCTTGATACCGGCCGCGTTGATACAGCCCCCTCAAATGGGTCGATAGGCATTGGGTAGGACAGGTTTTTCAAATGGTTACTGAAGAAATACGCTGTACTAGAATTGAGATACAATTATTGTGTAGTCATACATATTCATCACCATTTGTTTTAACGCATTTTCCAGTCAGAAAAAATAGTAAAAAGTACAGTCACGATCATAAATCTTCTTTTATTATAATATACGATGGACATACTAGTTCCTTATTCCGTGTAATAGACAATATTTGACTACAAAACAAATATAATATACTTATTACATACTTTTAATTTTAAATTATATTGTAAAGTTAAGTCCATTAAGTCCGCCTCTGTACAAATGGAATATAGTGCAAAAAGAGTAAGTATATAAATAAACAAAACAAATTATATTAATACATATATATATTCAATTCCACATTTTTAGAAATTCACTACTTGTATAAGTTTAATAACGGAAATTTTACTAATTTAGAATTGTACATATATCTTTATAATTGTCATGTCAACTGGCTGAAAAGAAAAGAAATACTTCGATTTTCTTTAATAATATCCTTAGATGCACATTATTATCTAATAATCTATTTTTTACACATAAATTGAGTTACTAATGTGACTTACTAGTATGAAACTATTCGAAATAAGAAAACTATAGAGAAATATCCGAATTTCCTCAGGCACCAAAGATCGCCCCCAAGGTAATCCACCGGAAGGTGACCTGCGGCAGGCACTAATGTGGTTTTCAAGTTACGTGACCTAATCACATTTTGCATCACGTGACCTTTTTACAGGGGGACAGTGCATGCTGCATTCCCACAGCCGCTGGACGCACTCAACTGGCCACGTTACTCCTCTCTCACAGAAGAGAAATGTACTGCATTTCCTACTTTATCGTATTTCCCCAATGTACGTACGGGTTTCGATAGTGAGTGAGATATGTCAGAGCCCATTCCCATCCCATCCTATCCCTCCCCATTTTCCCAATCCATTCCTTAATCTGCAGCTTAATCTGTAGGCAGCGCATCCGGGGGCATGCCAACGTTTGTCATTCTGGACTGATGTTGGTATGTATCGCGAATGTCTATGGACGACAGTATCCACTTACCATCAGGTGGACTGTATGCTTGTCTGCCGCCTTTTGTCTATGAAAAAAACAAACATTAGTAATGAGTAAGTGACTATTGAGATTAAATTGTTTAAAATTAATTAATTGTTTTTAATTATTTACGCTATCGTTTATTGTATAAGTAAGTATATAATAATTATTAATTTTGAATTGTATACATAGTATAACTCATTTTTGGAAATAAGCTGTATTTACATGCATAATAAGTTCACATTCCTGTTTTGCTGTGGATTTTTGTTCATGAATAAAATAAAACTACAAATAAAAACAAATTAGAAAATATTACCAAAATCTGTTGTAAAAAATCCTTTCGTGATCGTAACTGAACCACTGCAAGAAATCACATATTCACACTGCACATTGCACACAAATCTTTATAAATACAACAAAACTGTCCGGTCAGTATGTCCAGTGTACTGGCGGGTAACTCGCGTGGGCTCGCCTATTCACCCGCGCGTGTGAAGGTACCGACGAGCGCTAGGGTTGGCACTCGCGACTCGACTGGCTCGCTGTCAGCAATGCGCGTACAGCGTACACCTCGCGGCGACGAGCTTTGTTGTGCCTACGTATAGTGCAGGAGATGAGATACCAAATCTCGGAAATTACATTCACAGCAAATCCGTTCAGTAATTTTTCAAAGGAAACGTTCGTATAAAACGATATTTCTTATGGAATAAATGGCCCTATAATAATGAGATGATTCATATTAATAACCCTCTGAGGTACACAACCCTAGAGTTTATTTTATTTATTAGCAAGATACACCTACAGCATTTACAAGAAAAAATACAAATGTTAAAAACTTATAAATTCAACATACCGCGTGCAATTAATGGGGTGCATACAAGTTCAACACAGAGGCATGCGAATATGATAAATAACGAGTATGACCAAAAAAAATTAATTTGGATGTACATAAATCCAATTAAATAAGGTTAAATTACAATTTACTAAACTACATATTTAATTAAACAAATGAAAAAATATAAACCAAAACAAAACGAGTTGTAAATTTTCTATTTTTGGAAATTCCAATCAGTCATAAATAGATAATTTCTAATTGAACAACGATCGTTATGGACACTGACAATACATTGCTGAAAATACCTATATATTAGCCTATCAAGCAGCACGACCTTCGATCGGTCGAGATTAGAGGTTTTCTTATCAAAAACATTCAGAAGCCCTGAATAATTTAATTTATGTCGATGTTTAGGTTCAATGTTCATCGTTTAAAATTATATCCTTGATTTACTACTACTGTAGCAGGGTTTAATTATTTCAATTATTATTTGCGATATATTCTAGCAGTTCTGAATATTACCACTGTGTTGATGTGGTAGATTCTTATAACAAAATATATTCAAAGTAATATCATATCTAAGTAAAAAAACTTATATCAAAGTAAAGAAAATCAAAAGAGAATATTCGAATCTCTTAGGTCTCCTCCTCCTAGACTATAATAAGGTTTGACCCTGCGAGGCCCGCTTCGTTGTGCGCGTGCGCCGCTTGTTTTTCTCGCGTCCGCGGCGAATCCAAAGTAATTTTTAACATATTTTAGGGTATATAGGGTATTTAGGTATAACATATTTTATAATGTGACTCACACAACGAAACGATAATGTGTCCAAAATTGTAGGATCGGATTACTATCTAAACATTTCTTAGATGCAGTTTGCATACAGATTGCATAGTGCTTATGAACACAACTCGAACAAATTCTAAGACCAAAAACCGTAGATACATTTATGTTGGCCACGAAATCAAATGATATTCGAAAGACATATTCCGAACAAATATTCACCTAACAAATGTAAATGTGCACGCAGTTATTAAGACAAAATATATAAAGAAACATTTTTGCAGAGATCAAAAACATTAAAATCAGTTTTTTTTAATAGCTAAGTAGAAGGTGGCAGACGAGCAAAAGTTTCACCTGATGGTAAGTGGATACTGTCACCCCGCGATGTCCGCGATACGTGCCAACACCAGTCCAGAATGACAAACGTTGGCGTCAGTCTAATGCTGAATGCAGTCCATTAACTAAAAGTAAGAATAATTATGTTAAGTTACAACTAACTTAACTAAGTTGTCAGTTAACTAACTTTTCTGGAAATTTGGTGGTAAAAGAGAGGTTAATAGAACTTAGTAAGCGCTTTTCTAGTAGATAGCAGGCATTTTTACATAGCGCACAAGTCTGAATATAAAAAGTTCCGATGTGTCATAGTTCAAAACTCTTGTACCTATTAAGCAGTAAGAATACCTCTTTGGCAACTCAAACACATTCACTATTGAAACTTGGGGGTGTATTATTAACATTTACAAAACCATCCAAGTTCCAAGCATATTACTTAATTCACAGTTGTGAACTGACTTGTTTTGTTTCGTATTTCGGGATTCAATAACTGATAGTCTACAGGAACACAATATTTAGAAGGACTACACACACGCAAGCGATCGCGCGTACGCGTGTGTGTATGTCGTCGTGGTCTAGATTTTAATATCATAGAATTAGTTACTGTAGAGCATTAGCTCCGATCACTTGTCAGTTAGGAAATATACGAGTATAATATGACAGAATTCAGACTTTTATTGTGAAGTAACTCCTGATAAGTGTGCAGTGAATGATCTGTACTAATCCTATCTAGGATTCGTACAGATTAATAGTCGAAGATTAATCTTTACAGAGTCTATTAAGTATTGAGTTTAATAATTGTCTATCTTTAATAATCTAGGATTTTATAAACCTGTATTGTTTAAGTCATACGGCACTCACAAAGGTCATAATGAGAATAATTGCGTTGAGTGTTGTGTGAATAATTGTGTTGTTGTTGCGTTGAGTGAATAATTGTGTTGTTGCAAGGCAGTTCATTTCACTGCGTAAAGAGACACACGACACATAATAGATCAATATTTTGCAATAAATAAATTATGTATTTGTTACGTCATCGTCATATTCTAGATAGATTTAAAATGTAAAAAAATATTATTTGCTAAATATAAAAGAGAATTTTATACAAAACCAGCGATTGGTGAGCGAGGACCGTGAAATTAGCGCAACGGATGACTATCACGATGATTCACCTCTGTGATTAATGTAGGAGAATGCTTTATACTAGTATAAATTTAGATATATAAGTATTGGAGGAAAACCTTTACAGTAAAGAAAAGTTCCTCCTTTTTAAAACTTAGCTCTTTAAAAAGGGCCACATAAATATTTAGATATGTTGTATCCACATAATATGTTGGAAATTTATGCAGACTATTACAAAGTCTAAAAAACACGACTCGAACTAACAATACTAACTGGAATTAAGACTGAAAACGGAGAGTTTTTATCTTGGTATGAATTAGGTAAGCAGCGTCGGCCGTGCCAACGTTTTTCATTCTGGACTGGTGATGTAGGCATGTGTCGTGAATTGACACGGCGAGTGTCTACTTGCCATTAGGTGTGCTGTATCTGCGACCACAAGGAATTATTATTACAATAAAAAATTGTACTTATATAAATTCGCGTCTAAAATTGAATATTGATTTCATAGATCAAATTAAATCCTTATCTATGAAAGGATCAAGTTTGTTTTGAAAAAAGACCCCGATGTGCATCAATGCATATTATGAAACATTGTATTGTTAATTAAAACAGTAGCAGCAGTTAGACCGGTATCTAATGTCATTATTACGATTTCAATTGTGAATTTTTAGTAACATCCTGTTTTATATCAGTAAGGAAGCTTCTATTAGAATGATAGGCAGAAGCAAAGGATTATCTTGTATATCCGATGAGTTTAAGGTTCAGATTTAAATATTAGGCTGCGATGTTTATAGTTTATTGTGGTTCTGTAGGTACAGGTCACGTATAAACAATTGAAAATAGGTTCTAGATTTACCTACGTCACTAGGTAGGGTACTTTGGTAGGGGGAGAAGAGTGCATGCTGCATCCCCACAGCCGCTGGGCGTACTCGACTGGCCACGTTACCCCTCTTTCACAGAAACTCTCACTACCTTGAAATGTACTGCATTTCTCACTTTATCGTATTTCCCCAATGTACGTCCGTATTTCGGTAGTGAGTGAGATATGCCAGAGCCCATTTCCATCTTATCCTCTCCCTCCCCATTTTCCCAATCAATTCCTCAATCTGCAAAGGTAGGCAGCGCATCCGGGGGTGTGCCAACGTTTGTCATTCTGGACTGATGTTAGCGTGTATCGCGGATGTCTATGGACGACAGTATCCACTTACCATCATCACTTACCATACCAGGTGGACTGTATGCTCGTCTGCCGCCTTTTTTCTATAATAAAAAAAAAACTTTGTTCTGTTTGTTCTTTCTTCTTCCTCTTTCGTATTTAAACTTTCTCTTGCTAGAACTGTACTTGCGATCTCTAAATTGTGCCTTGCCTTATGAACAATAAACATTGTGCTGGTGACTAGTGAGCTTGTGTTACTTTCCGAACCAAACAATCACCACAAATATGCCACCGCCTCCCCTAGTAAATCATTAGCGGGTTTCGATTCATAACACACTACACGAGAATTTTAGTCAATCGATCTAGTATTTTTGAAAATAAAATGGCAAGGGTGATCTACCATATACACAAACCGGCACAAGTAGATATACTAACAAACTAATCTGGAAATCAGGTTACAAGCGAAAGAAGCCGCAGGCGATAAATAGTATCAGAACAGGAACCAAGTCTGATGTCCGTCTGTTAACCTCATCAATGTTCCATTTTACCATTTTGGGTAGGTAGTTGGTAAAAAACAGCGATAAAAGAAAATCAATGAAACGTAGGCTTACTACCTGGTTACCTGTCTGTTCTTAGCGCTAGCTGCTCACAATACCACATTAAGTTTCACTGTCCACCAACGCAGACCGACACAGCAGTACGAACAAACAGTAGTTATTATACAAGTATACAAGCAGCCACAGAATAGCTTATTACTCGTTTTGTAAAATTCAAATAGATGTCAATAAACAGGTACAGCTACAACATTATGAGATCAAAAAATAGTTGAGCACTAATTTGGTTAATTTCGAATGTGACCCAGAGATGGGTTACATTCGAAGATTGACCAAATCGGTTCAATATTTATGAATTTATGACGCCGTATAGGTACTTTAAAAAAAACTCAACATATAAATTACATATAGTTGACTAGGGCTCGAAAAGCTCTACAACTGTCTAAACACAGGTCAACTACACAGAAGGCTCTAAGTGCTCTGCGTGTCCAATACAATAATGCATTCAGGGTGCTGTTGGGGCTGCCGCGCTTCTGCAGCACTTCTCAGATGTTTGCTGAGGCACACGTAGATGGATTCCAGTCTATCCTACGTGGCAGACTAGCCTCGATAATGCGTCGCGTGCGAGACAGTGCCAACGATATCCTGGCGACACTGGCGGAGGGTGGACTGCCCTATACCGAGGCACTGGACAAGGACACATATAAGTGCCGTTGTGCAGTGTCTCTATGTACGAATTTCTTTTTAATGTTTCTCTATATTTTAAATTTTATATTGTTTTTGTGTATTTTATGTATATGGGCATATGCCTGAAATAAATTCTTTATTATTATTATTAAACACACTTTTATTCTAAAATGTAGTATAGCGTAAAATAGGGGCCCGCCATGGGGTTCTTTTGTATTGCAGTGGACATCAACATCATGATGGAAAAATTCCTCTTGACGTGGTCACGGATTAATTCGCAATTCGTGAAGCGAAATTCCATATCTGTATTTTTTTATTTTAATTGAGAATCGTTACTGCAGTATCTCTATGCGGTGTGCCGTCACACTCCCATTGCGCACGCGCGCCAATTCCTTGTATCCAGTTTACCTAGAAATTGTCTACAGTTTTTATTCCATACTCTGAATCACTCGTTAACATAAGTGATCAACGGTTAACTATTGCTTTTACCCCCTTATATATTACATTCATTTTTAAACATGACTCCACCCGCATGGCACTAGCTATAACGTAACTCCGCCCGCATGGCACTATAATTGTGTTTGTTTGTTTCTTTATTCTATTCGATAAAAAAATATCGAAACAATAATCTTTCTTGAGAAAGTCTATAGGCAACGGGGAAAACGGGATCAAAATCTACAGCTTTGGTAATAGACAGAAACAAACACACATACGTTACCTTTCATAACTACTTACAGAGAAGCGAGACGACCGCGCGCGGGATGACATCGCTAATAAAATTACTGTTTTACGGGACTCTTCCAAGCGAATTCCAACACTTTAAAAAATGTGTAGCAGATAGGATCTCACAGTAACCACCTAGCGAAGCGCTGTTCGTTTTTTTTAGGTAAACAAAACATTTTAACATTTACGTTTAACTATTAAAGTAATATTTCCTACCTCTTCAATAGTAATTAAATAGAAATGACGATAGTAATAATTAAAAATGGTATCTAGGTGATAAGAGAAACTAAATAATACGGGCCGAGATTCCACATCTATCTTGCAGTGCGCGGCATACAATCTGTTAGCGATACGCCAGATATGGTTTTTTCATTATAATTAGGAGCCTGAATCATATTAAGCAGACAGTCGGTGATTACGCTACGCGAAATGGTTCGCAGTGAACGTAGTAATCTGTCGTATATACCGAGTCAGCAAGAGTTACGCGTGCTAACTCAAATAAACAATCGAGACGGTCTGCTTACCCGCAGCTCACTGGCGTACAGTGAGCCTCTGACTGCGTATTAATATGTTAGTAAACTTTTTAGTAGGTAATGCTATTCCCAAATACTTGGAAGAAAGTCGGGTAAAAAGAAGGATAGCGTACTGTAATAAAATTAGTAGTCTTATTTGTACAGCCAGGGTACTGTACTAATTAGTAGTCTTATTGTAAAGTCAGGGTACTGTACTAAATAGTAGTCCTATTGTAAAGTCAGGGTACTGTACTAATTAGTAGCCTTATTGTAAAGCCAGGGTACTGTACTAATTAGTAGTCTTATTGTAAAGCCAGGGTACTGTACTAAATAGTAGTCCTATTGTAAAGTCAGGGTACTGTACTAATTAGTAGCCTTATTGTAAAGCCAGGGTACTGTACTAATTAGTAGTCTTATTGTAAAACCAGGGTACTGTAATAATTAGTAGTCTTATTGTACAGCCAGGGTACTGTACTAATTAGTAGTCTTATTGTAAAGCCAGGGTACTGTACTAATTAGTAGTCTTATTGTAAAGGCAGGGTACTGTACTAATTAGTAGTTTTATTGGAAAAGCCACGGTAATGTATTAATTAGTAGCCTTATTGTAAAGCCAGGGTACTGTACTAATTAGTAGCCTTATTGTAAAGCCACGGTAATGTACTAATTAGTAGTCTTATTGTAAAGGCAGGGTACTGTACTAAATAGTAGTCCTATTGTAAAGTCAGGGTACTGTACTAATTAGTAGCCTTATTGTAAAGCCAGGGTACTGTACTAATTGGTAGTTTTATTGTAAAGCCAGGGTAATGTACTAATTAGCAGTCTTATTGTAAAGCTAGGGTACTGTACTAATTAGTAGCCTTATTGTAAAGCCAGGGTACTGTACTAATTAGTAGTCTTATTGTAAAGCCAGGTCTGTTAGCGCCCATGTAAAACAAGTACGTACCGTGTAATACGGGCTATTACTACGTAATTACTAATTATATACTCGTATGGAAATCTACGGAGAAACCTGGTAGATAGGTAATCACAGCATTAAAGTTAATGTGTAACTTTTCAATTAAATCAAATGGACAGAAAAGTAATAAAAAACATGTTTTTATACGAGTTGGTAGTTAACGACTTTTTTCACCTGTTATAAGGAGTTTAATACGGGCTTTTTGGCGGGAACTCGAGAAGTGAAGTTGAGTTTTGTTTGATTATTGTAAAAAAATGTGTATTAGGCGTTTTGTTGTTTAATAGTGATAGCTTATTAAACTTCAGTGTTTGTCGTGCGTGGTGTTTGTGATGATCAATTAAAAGGGTGGGACTGCGTTTTTCGTGTATGCTTCCAAGGAGTCCTCTTCTGTCCTCAGTAAACCTACTATCGCTTTATTGAGCCCACTTAATTCGACGGGACAAGACATTGACAGGATACGTTTTAGACTTTGAAATTGTTTATTACGAAGAAAACTTGACACTGGCAGAATGTGATAACTGCACCATTGCCATATTATGAAGAACAAAAAAAAAAATTGTATACCTACTTAAATAGGGGTCTATGACTTAGATCTTTTCTCTAACAAGAGCACTAAAATCGTTATTTCCTAGTTAGTAGATTTGTTAGCTTATATAGCGTGTATGTACACGAACGTAAATATATATACCTATACCTATTATCAGCCTATGTTTCTCCACTGCTATTATAAACGTAATACTATAATTAACGTGAATAAAAACAATTTGTATTCACGATGTGCCCTATGTATGTTATCACCGGGAACTGTAACACTTTATTTGCTCTTGTTTACGGACGAGAGGGCGTTCCCCGGCACCGTCTCGCTCGGTGTGCGGCTCCAAATCACTATGAATCATCTACGGCATGCTAACAGAGTGCGTGGCTTTACTCTTAATGTAAAGAAATGAATCTGAAGATGTTTGTTTCTTTTCATAACATACGGATATAATGTTAAAATTTCGAAGAATGCTCAAGATTTTCATTTGAGTGACAGTCGGTTGTTGCTCAGAATAAGTATCTTTATAGACCATAGTTCAAGTAACACTTCCAGAGCATGCAGTAAAATTTGATAGTGTTAAAAATTCAGGTGGCTCAATGGGACATGGTCATTCATAGAAGCCAGCAACACACGCAAAGTTCGGGTGTCCTACCACCCGCGTGGAAGTATAATATATTCATTGTTATAATTTATCTCCTTTAAATATATGAATGCGAACGCACATAGAAGCAGTCGAGCCCTAGTCGCGTAATAAAAGCAACGAACTGGTACGATATGTGTTATTGTACCACTAATTTATGCCCGTTCGCCACGGTTTATGGGCACGGAGATATTTGAGGTGGCAGCGTAAATGCGAGATAGTCGAGTTCGCAGATAACAATAAATCACATGAATAAATTACACACTAACATTATTTTGCCATTAAATGGGTATAATATGTCCCATTTAACAATAAACCTAGAGGAGAACGAGCAATTAAAGCAAAAAGAAATTAAAGGAAAATTGAAGGGAATGCCTACCCATTTGCTTACTTTTAGGGATTCAGAATTGAAGATTTAGTGTACGATTTGAGAAGAATGGGAAATTGTTAAAGAGACACTAAATATATGTGTGTGTGTGTGTGTGTGTGCATAAAGCGCGCGCCACGACCAGGAAGAATTTCGGTCATTGACATGAGGTCAGCCAAGACTGGAGAGTAAAGAGTCGTATGAAATCGTAGATCGCCGACCACATTACTCATTACTAGACCCCTCGTATTAAGGTTCAATAATATGAGGTAGTAACGTGGTCAGTGTTGACGATTTCATACAAATCTCTTTTCCGTCCAGTCTTGGCTGATTTCATGTCAATGTCCCAATTTCGTCTTGCTCGTGGCGCACGCTTTAGTATATATACCTATATATTATACATGTATACTACCTGTACTTTACTTTCTAACTTTCCGAAAAAAAAAGGCATATACATTTAAACTTATTTATTTGTGATTTCTTCCTTCACCCTAATCATCTTTTTCAGTCTTGATATAGTAACTTCTATATTTCTCTTCATTATAACTAGTTTTCGATAGTTCTCTTCCATATCTGCTTTCATCGTAGTTTCTCTTTCTGACTCTATTTTCATCCGTAAAATACCTGTCTCTATTATCACGGCTATATTTATCACTTTTGCTTCTATATTCATCATATTTTCTATGCCAATCTTTGTGATCATATTTATTTGCTCTGATGCTGTCTTTGTCTCTCTTTCTATCTCTGGAACTGCTTTCTCTAGTCCTATCTCTAGACTGATACTCTCTGTACTTTTCCTTATAATTATTTTTATCATATTTCATATCGTTATCTGGCGGATAATCATCGGCTTTAGGAGGTATATTGCGTGTGACAGTAACCTGTCTAGAATTATTAGAATTATTATCTCTTTGGTATTTATGTTCATCCTTAAATGTGGCTGAATGACCTTTACTACTTGTTACACCGGTGACTTCGGCATACATCTCCATCTGGAAATGTTTATTACCTTAAAATTGTTTTAATATGAAAAGTGTTCTATATTCTTTGATTATGTATATTTAAATAAACTTGCATAAATTTAAATAACGAGATAACGATTAATATTTTAGTGCCAATATTGGTTCCTTGTTTGTTACTTAATACATAATTCTTCATAGGATCATTACGCATAGCATAGTTTTTATCCGATCAATGCAAGTGAAGCCTCGGGCAATAGTTGGTTATATAAGAAACTTGCAAACCGCCTTGGCTTTGTTGATGCAGCATAATTTTTTCCTAGGGAATTCAACCATAAGCTATGTGCATCTGCATTACTTTAGTTTTCTAAACGAAAAAGAATCAGTCCAGTAGTTTTTGAGTTTATCTTGCACATATGGAGGATAAAACAAACTGTCTTTATACTTAATATATATTAGTAGTAAGGTATACATGAATCAACTCAGTTCTAAAATATTACCCAATAAACTTAACTTCATTGTTTGCAAATAGCGCTAAAAATAATATTGGAAGAAACATTCATAAGTAACACAAAGTATTATTTTTATGGCCTCACCTGAGTTTTGATGACCTCCCGCAGCACGTCGGAGTATTTCTTGGTCTTGGCTGCGACACGGTACTTGGTGCGGCGCCGCTTCATGTCGCGCAGCTCCGCTATTATCTCTAGCCGGCTCTTCTTGTTCCGTTTCTCATCACAACTAATATTTATGCAAAAAATAAATCATCTTATTTTACTAATATGTGAAGAATGTCTTTTTAATAAATTAATAAAATTATTAATTCACACCATGTAAGTCTATAATTGTACAAATTTTTCAAATACTTTAATGGCGTTAAAAAAAAACTTATTAGTGGCAGAGGAGAGAAAAATATTTTTTTAAAGGTTTACATAGATTATTTTAATGCCTAATAAAATTATTGCAAAACGAAAAAAATCGATTATTTTTAATAAAAATTGAAAAAATAAAAAAAAAATCCCCTTTATTTGTTTTTAGAGAAAAACCCTGGAGTTACCTGGGTAAGGCTAAGTCTGAAAGGTCATGACAGGACGGGGCTGCGCTGACCACGGCATCGTAAATGGCCCTCCGTTCATCTGCTGTGTATGTTGCCTGGAGACGATCCAGAGTCAGTGGCTCTACACCCTGGCATCCTCTACCTTATTGGTTAAGGAAACTTCTACATTAATTATGAGTTTTATTTTATGTTAAAAACCTTGAGTGTAATATATCTATTTATTTGGCCTGTAATGTAATATTGTTGTACAAGAACTGGCATAAAAAACTTATATATAGAAGATAATCCTAAAGAAGAAGACAGTGTATTATATATAGAAGACAAACTTAACACTCATATAGCATATTAAAATGTGAAAAATATAATAAAATAAAAGAGAGGCATTTGCAACTATAGCAAATATTGAAACTAGTATATGATAAATAATAATATTATATTATTAAATATTGTAACATGATGTATCACATCATGTGTGAATATAATATTCAGTTTAGTGACTAGATCTATTCTGCAACTCGAAATTGAATTTCAAAAATAAAATTATTACACACACACACACACACACATTTACACACTCATACAGCATCACAATATATTCATTTTTATATTTTTCTAATTAATAATAAATAATAATAGATACATATAGACATTGTAATGGTTTAATTTTTATGTTCAATTGTTTGGTGTTAATATAACTTTATTTATTAACTGTACGTGAGTCACCTATCATTAGCTCTAGTTCTATTTATAATTAATAATATTACTTTTTCATATTGTAACTGTTGGTAACCTAATAAAGATAAATAAATAAATAAATATTATACTTTCGGTATTGTAAAGGATACATTTTCAAAAAGGATATACATATAGTCTTTAAGGGCCACAAAAGCTGTAAGAATGATGCAAATAATTATATTAATGCATGATACAATAATTTTTCACATAGATAATTGTTCGAAAGTTCTTATTATGGAAGAGGGGAGCAGAAGTAATCATGTATGTAGTATGTGAGTAATAGTATGTGGTTCATGTATAATTCTTTCTTGAAGAACTTTCACAACTTTCTTAAAGAACTCCATATTGTGTGTAGCGTGAAGACCCAAGTCCATTTATTGTAGGTTTATTTGGAGGTGATGCATAAAATGCAATTTTCAGTTACTTTACAGCCCTACGGTGCTACTGATTAAACAATGCTGGTCTCCCATCTTCCTATTTTTAGCAATAACTGAAAACTAGGAGGTGTATATAACATAGAGTGGTTACAATGTAACATAATAAATTCTGAATGCATGTTCAGATGTTACTTTTATTTAAACTGTGCTTATTCAGAATACAGAGGTGGCCAAATGGATTATTTAATTAATAGTAGTGTATCTGTCTCATTACAATAGTCAAAGTTGGCACATATCACTATCTAGCTGTTGCCCGTCACTTCGTCCGTGTGGACTTTAGTTTATAAACACCGTCTTTAAATTGATATAACTTTTTTATTTATGAACTGATTGAAATAAAACAAACACTAAATTTTAAGTGAAGCTTACCACAATACATTAGTGAAAACCGCACCCAAATCGGTTAAGCCGTTTCTAAGATTAGCGTGTACAAACGCACAGACAAACAAACAAAAATTCTAACAATCATTGTTTTGGGTTCTATTGCGTTGATAAAGGCCCCCAATAATAGTTTTTTTCATATATCTTCTATGTACAGACAGCGATCAGTTACATTTTTATTATATGTATAGAGATATAGATCAGTAGATAAACAATTAATAAATTTAAACTACAAAATTGATCAAATATATGTCCACATATAAAAACATGTCATACCTTTTCTTAACATTGGATCTGTTTTTGTTGCATAATCAATGATGTGTATAACATCAGTACTACCTGAAACAAACAATTGTTTTTTTTTGTATTCTCTTTTCATTTGAATTTTACAGTACATATCGTCATAAGGGTGACCAGGATAGCACAATTGGATAGTTTCGAGAAAAAACGATATTAAAGTTTTCATTCATTGTGAAAAATTGGGATTATGCTTTAGACCAGTGATTTCTCAGAAATATTAGTTGTACACGCCCTATTTGTACTATGTGAGGTTCATGTTATGTGCAATATCTAACAATAAGCCCTATAAACATCGCATTATCTAATAATCACCAAATTTGCACATTTGTGGTTTTGGCATAAGGGTGACAATATATTTTAACATAATATTATAAGAATATCTTACTTAGTTTAAGAAGTCCATTAGCATTGGGATCAAAAGGGTCTGGTAGCATTTTGTCTTCTTTAGAATAATCCTGCAATTTTAAAAAACACTCTTTTTCGTGTTGTACCTTTTTATCTGGAGGCATTTTATGGGTTGCATCATATTTACATGTCACCATGCCTGGATCCTAAAATATTAAAAACAAAATAAATAATTGATAGAATTATTACATAGAATAAGTTACGCCCTAGAAGTAATTCTTTATATTTATAGACACTTGTGTAGATTTATTTTATTATTATTGTGGTGGACGAGACGTACTCGTGCGCGCGCCCGAGCGCCGATACCAGCAATGGCTCGGCTCGTTCCATCGCATCTCAGGTGCGACTCGGTTTTCCCGAGCTAGCCAGGTAAAAGAGCATCTTCACGCCGGTAGGCTGCTCGCGCTCGACCCCGCTCCGGCACACGCGTACCACCATCTTGTGATCACGTTATTTAATAAACACATTCCTCAAGTATATGTGGACTCATTTATACGACCTCCGCTCCACATTATAAATACAAGGCTTCTAAAATAAAAAATGAATGTCTGCAAAATGAAGTATGAAAATGTAGCTTCAGAAGGTGCAACAAATAACTTTCCTAGTCCCCTATACTATTTTATTAAATGATCACAAGGATTAATTGTGAGTATGCATCTTGTGAGGCGTGCAGAAGACGACTGGCGAGAACAATGTGGACAATGATGCTATACCGCAAATTGCTGACAATGTAAAACACAGTGCTCATTCAGCATACACTGTCCCTAAAAATAATTATTACTTTGAGTATGTTGAAAGCTCGAAAACAAGCCCTATGAGAAACATCAGAAGATTGTTCACTTATCTACACTCAAGGAGAGGAAGAAGAGATGGGAAATATTCAAGATGCTCACCAACCAATATGATGTCCCGAATTTGGAAGCAATGTATAAGAAATATAAAAACAACTATCTCAAGAGGACATAAACTGAAGTTGGACCATATTGTCTCCGCTTCCAATTCCTATAAACATTTTATATCGAATGGTGTAGTTAATGAGTGGAAGAAAACATTATTGATGCAGATTCGGTAATCCAGTTCAAGAACCGAATAGACAGCTACTATGTTAAACAGATGCACAAGTGACAAAATCCAGATTTGGTGCATCAGCACATGCTTAGCCTATTACAGGCAACATTATTCTTAATAATGTTTATTGAAAACTTAATGCAAAATAGACATTATTAATTGGTACCTGGCAAGGAGACACATAGTTGGTTATAGTTTGGAGTTATAACTTTCCAAACTTTTGAAATTCCAATTCTCTATTATTGAGAAGACAAACTATAGTTTTCAACAAATGTGAAGTATATTGAAAATGGAATGCACGACTCGAATACAGACTCGCCTGCCAGGTTATGCACTCATCACTGGCAACTGAGGTCTGATTCGTTTAACACTGCATACAATGTTATGCAAATATTGGCCATAATTGACCACATGGACTGTTCATACACAGGTATAATATGTGGTTACGAGAGATAGCACAGTTTTCCATAACGTACCATGTCCATGAAACTGTAAGGGTTTGATTAATATTTATACTAACCTTCAATAATCCCTTTTTGTCCCACTGCAAACTCTGTAAGATCATAGCAACTTCCCTATCAACGCCTTGTATGTAAGATTGTAAGTGGGATAACTCTTCATGTCTTTTCTCCATTTTTTATTAGATAAAAAAATCGTAATTATCAAAATTTCAATATGAATTTTCGATACTCTTTAGACATGTGTAAGTAATGCCATTGATACATCACGCGTGATATCACTCGAACGCGTACTGTAGCAGTACGCATTACTCGACCAAATTAAACATCACTCACATTACACTAACATGACGCGTGCGTCGCGCAAAAATGGAATATTTAAATTTAAATATTATCAATATGGTGTTAAAATTAAAATTTTAATTTTCCATTTTTGGCGCTTACGATCATCTTCTCGAAAATGCTCGATTTGTTGTCTCTCTTTTTTAAACAAGCGCCTCATATCTTGCGTCTCTCTCATTCATTGTCACGTGTGACATGAAGAAGTAAATGTAGACATTAAAAGTTAGAGCGAGAGACGCAATGCGAAAATAAGGGTTGTGCGAATGAGAATGAGATAGAATGCATTTGGACCAACATAGTTTTCGCGCGTTTTAATTATTATCAAATTAATCGAACAAAGTTTCAAGTCTCCTTTTTTTACATGAAAACATGTAAACAGTATGTTTTCTTTAATTAGTTTTTTAGTAGTAAGTAAATAATTATTCTAATAATAAATTCGTACTTATTTAATTGAAAATAAAAGCTGTTTTTATTGGTACTTAATTAAAAACCTTTCGAAAACAAATAATCTTTGATGTAACCAAAATTTTCTTTGCTGAGTTAATATATAATAGTAAACGAATGATCATTATTTACAACATATGTTCTCATCTCTCATTTCATTTAACTAACAGTGTCATTACACGCGAGCATTGCATGTCATTCGAAACGAAATCGTGCAACGGTGCTAGGAGTAATGGCGAGTGCGCGGGGCACGGACAGCTCAGGTGATGTGTGATGTTTAGTGTCATGGTGAGATGTAATATTACTCGGTACGAAATGTACTGTCATATGGCATTACTTTTAAAAGCACTGTTTTGCGCAAGTCTAATACTCTTTACTGGAATAAATAAAAGATTATTATAAAATTTTCACTGACGATTGTCGTGACAGTTGAAAAGTTATTTTTTTATAAAAATATATTTAGACACTGGCATAGCTATTAGTCCATACATTAAATAACAGAACAAAATTGTTTTTATCACGTCATTGTCCTCCCACTGAAGTAGGAGTCGCTCAGGTAGATTTACTGAGGACGGAGTTGGATTCCTTGGAAGAACACCAAAAATGTAATGTTTACACTTCTATTTAATTATCACAAATTTTTTGCACTAACACTTAGGTTTAATAACTTTGAAGTACTATTAAACCTCAAATCCCACAATACACAATTTTTACAACAATTAAGCAAAAACTCTATTTCTCAGGTTCTCCCCAAAAAGTCCCCTGGCAGTAGTAGTATATAAGAGCTGAATTTCAAAACATGAAAAATCCCTCTTAATTTTCTTATAATCTACTGAAGTCGTAACATGGAATGCATTGGTCTTTGCTTTGCTTATCTCAAAATATAAAAAACCTATTGTCAGATTTTATATCAATTTGACGTTTGTAGTGGGTGGGTGGAAGTAGGCGTATTTATAAAAAAGCACTTCCAAATCTTGTATTTCCTAAATTACAACAATTCAAATTTTGTTACAATGAAATTCTTTTTAATTTCATTATGTGCAGTAATTGCAGTTACGTCTGCTTACGAGAAATCGGATATTGTATCCGCAAGGATCGAGGTACTTGGAACTTTATCTTAACATTCATCTTCTAGATAAAAAAACTTTTAGGTATGAATAGTAAAAAATGTTTTCGTTTGTTAAGAGTTGCAGAGGGTGTTCACTGAACCGCCTGCCCGAGGTGAAGCAATTCATAATGCAGGATGCGCCTGGATACGAACGAGTTGAGGTGAAGTTTATTACGGGCGCGCCCCCGGAGTTAGTGCTGCTAGGTGAGGGCGACGCTGAGCTAGAGCGGTTGCCGCTCTCGAACCTCGCACGGAAAGAGTGTAATGAACTATTACAGGACAAAGGATTCATTAAGACCTCACAACATAAAGGTGATGGTGAATTTTAATCAGTTGACTTAATTTATCCAATGCCTAAGCAGCCCCGTGTGAGTTTGTAAAGAAAAATGATACAGATTTTATTTAGATGAAACATGCATTTAACATCTCATGTTTAAGATATATCAATATCTGGGAATCTAGAACTAAGAATAAGGTCCCTTTTCTTAATGTCAAAAAATAATGTAAATCTTGTATATAAATAATGCATTTAATTTAAAAGTATATGTACAGATAGATGAAGGTAATAAAACTACAACATTAAAAATGTTTTTTATTTACTCATCATGAGGATGTTGGAACATGACAATAATTAACATTGCATACTTGTGGATAATCACTATGTCATGTAATATTGTTCAAAACTTGTAAAATGTTTGAAATGGAATTATTGATAGCTATATTTAAAGACATCAATGTACTTTGATGGACGCAAAGTGCAGAGCGCCCTTGTATAGTTCAACAAGGATATAAAAAATGGGGGATAATGAGACAGTCTTAAGAAGGTTACCAGTTAAACCAAATTTGTCTATTTTAAGGGTTTAAAGACAAATTTGACAGAGGTCAATTAACAGGGAAGCTATTTAAAAAAAAATAAGTATTACACATGCTTGTAGATCCATTTATGACTGATTTTTTTGACATGACTATGCATTTTTGCAACATTTAGAACTTTGTTGGACTATAGTTATTTTTTGTTACAAATAAATTGTTGATTATTTTACTTATACTCCATGACAAGTCTGAATATAGCCAATTGAGTGCAACAACCAATTCTTAATATATATAATGTGCATCAGGGCCGTCTTTACCAGGGGGTGCAAGGGGTGCGGTGCACCCCGGGCGCTCACCTTTTAAAGGTAATGAAAAAATATAACGCTATAGTAAACAATTACACAATAGGATATTTGACTGTCATAGGATACACAATAGGATATTTGACTGTCATAGGATACACAATAGGATATTTGACTGTCATAGGATACACAATAGGATGTTTGACTGTCTTAGGATACACTCCCGCACCCCGGCGCAGAATAGACTTAAGACGGCCCTGATGTGCATAGACATTTTTCTGATGTGTTATCTACTACTCAGTTATTTATGACAAAAAACTAATAACCATCTTTTCAGTGATGTAGTGAATACCAGCTGTTGTTGTATGACATGTATATGTTTTTTTTTATGTAAAAGCTATACAAACATGTAGGTAATAACCACTTTATAACTGTCTGTGATATCAGTTCAGCTTGAATAAGTTTTCCTAATTCTTGGGACATTAATGGGTCCATATGAACTGGTCTTGAAACGAAGCAAATTATATTACTTGTAGGTATAGTCAATTGCCGAAATCAGATACCATAGATTCTATTCATGATTCTGAGTCATTTTACATAATTTAATACATAGTTTTCTAAAAATATAAATTGTTTAGGTTTTGTATTTAGCAAATGTGTATGAAAAATTCCTTTGTTCCCAGTAATTGCGTTCAACAAATATTTTTTGTGCATAAAGATTTGTAAAATTTTCATATCAATTAACTGAAAATCATGAGCAGAATCTAGTTTCAGGATTTGAATAGCTTACACTGACTGGAAAATATCAGGAACAATAACAATGCGTTCATAGATTGTTCATATTGTTTATTGTAGATAAGTAGTACATTTGTTCAGTAGTATAAGCTCCGCTTTTATGTGATGAACACCACTGACAAACATTTGCTATAAACATTGTCACATTTAATCAAAATAAGAGATCACATCTCATATGAATGTCACATTCTAAATATGGCTGCACATAATATACCAATGTAGTATGTTTCCACAGAATATCTATTGATCCACTGGAGAGTGTCATAATATTCACTGCTTAGAGTACAATTCGCGTTTTAAAACTAAGTTTAAAACTGTTTGGCTTTGCCCGGAAAAATAATTATTTTTTAACATCACTTGAACATCAATTTTAACAAATAAACAAAAATAATGTAAAATACCTTAGTAATATAAACTACAACAAAATTGAGTCTGTAACTTTGGAAATTATTCCTTACAAAAGCAGATTTCGCCAGTTTGGCCGACCCATATTCAAAACTCAGATGTTATTTACGAAATTTTACAGGAGAGTGTAAAAACATATTAAAAATGAGTAAAAATAAAAATTTGGTCAATATTTGATACAATACAAAGTAACAAATAAGTCAAGTTTACAATAGTAGTTTTCATAATATTAACAATATTATATACATACCTACTTAATATATCATGTGGTAAATTGGGTCTTAAACGCGTACAATTTATTGGCATGGATTGCACCAGGCAGTCTGTCACCAGCTGATAAATGATAGAAAAATTAAAAGAACATATCCTAATTACATCAAATAACAGAACATAATACAATATATCTACATTCTTATTTGAGTTCATCACATAAAATCACATAATTTGAGTTCAATGTCGTCATTTGAGAAGAGAATATAGATACATTACAAGTGTTCATTGTATTTTCAGTGTTTTTTTTTTCAATAAACATCACTTAATGCACATATTAGGTTTCAAGGTGTTTCCTATCTTCCTAAACATGTCAAATTTAAATATGAATATTTTTGCATTTTAAGGCAAGTTCTATGAATTATATCTAAATTTCTCCTTTTCTGCATTTTGAAATAGGACTGTTGAGATGTATATTATACAGGGTCTGTTCAAACCTTCCTCGAAGTTTGAACCATGGATTGACAACGGATTTTACACATGATTAAGTTAATTGACATTTAATGTAGTTTTCTGTAGAAATATCGGTATTTTAGACTGTTTTAGCGATTTTCTATGAAAAATATGAGAAAAGGCAAAACAATACAATTTTAGACCTTTTATTTAGAAAACTTGTATAAAAAATTTGGTAATAAAACTCAAAAAAAGGAACTTTTGCAATAAAAAAAATCCTGCATTTTCTTTGGTTAACACAGAATCATGGAGGGAAGGTTAATTAATTAATCTTAGGCTTCAAGGAAGGTTCGATGGACCTGGTTTAAAGGCTAACCTTCTAACCGTCTATATATAAGAGTTACAGCTGATTCACAGCTGTATTATAAGTGCACCCGCCAATGGATCATAAGTCGCGTTCGACGTGTAGCGGTATGTCTCGTTGCGGGTTATTATCAGGTGAGTAGTGTACAGTCGAGGTCCTCGTCGCGGCCCTCGGAGACCCCGCGCCGGATCACACGTGTCACTACATCACTTAAAGCCTCACGAGCGCCCTCCTCCAGCAGTGACAGGCATTGCTGAACGACCACATTAATTATTGATTAAATTGTAACTTTAAAAAATCCCCAACACGAAAATAAAGTATAAAGTCCGAGACTTAGATAAATATAAGATTTTCAGTATTAGTTTGTCACAACGGTAGAAAAATTATCATTTATTAATTTTTCTAATTGTCTTCATATTAATTTTAATTGGATTGGTGGGAGACAGACAGTTTTAAGCCTTTCAAAAGCATTGCAAGATAGTTTAGCTATCAGTCTATAACATCCCACTGGAAGTCAACAGCAGGCCGCAAGCTTCCTCTTCTCAAGAATATTTCAGTTCATAATCTTTCATATGGGCTATGTGTACTCGTATTAAGCAAGTATTGTACACCTGAGTTAATTGCTTATCAATATCAGCCTATAGTCCCATTGCAGGGCACAGACCTCCGCTTACAATCATGAGGGAATTTCAAGCCATATCCCACCACGTAGATCTAGTGCGGATTGGTGAATATTATGTCTAGATTCCTTTGTTTCAATTTTTTGTTCGAGAATGCATGTTTTCTCACTACAAAGCTCAGGATAACCAAGCGGGTACCACAAGCTCCGAGGAAAAAGTGGAGTCGTCAACCCACTTGGCCAGTATTGTGCTTTAAAGCCATACATCCCTTGTACACAAGATGATGTACACGAGGAGGCTCATGTTATCCAGCAGTGGATACTAAAATGTTTAGGGGGTTACGTCTGAAGCTTGAAGCTTGCGTCTGAATAGATTATAAAAATCTGTACTGTTTTATTTCGTAAAAAAAATTATATCTACATAGATGTAAAAAAGATGTTTTAATATTAAAAGCTGACTACATATTAAAACTTCGGAACACGTTATTTAATTTTACTCGGAACACGTTATTTGATTTTACACGGAACACGATATTTGATTTTACTCGGAACACGTTATTTCATTTTACTCGGAACACGTTATTTCATTTTACTCCGAACACTATTTCATTTTGCTCGGAACAAGTTATTCAATTTTACTCGGAACACGTTATTTAATTTTACTCGGAACACGTTATTTAATTTTACTCGGAACACGTTATTTCATTTTACTCGGAACACGTTATTTCATTTTACTCGGAACACGTCTTTTCATTTTACTCGGAACACGTTATTTCATTTTACTGGGAACACGTTATTTAATTTTACTCGGAACACGTTATTTCATTTTACTCGGAACACGTCTTTTCATTTTACTCGGAACACGTTATTTCATTTTATTCGGTACACGTTATTTCATTTTACTCGGAACACGTTATTTCATTTAATTTTGAATTATTTGTATTTACTATCAATTGCAAAAGTTTTGAATAACACCTATTATCCTTGTCCCACACGCACTTATTAGATTACGCGTTATTAGATGCATTGTTTTCATTTCCCCGAGAAGTCTAAAAAAAACAAATTATACGTCATTATAATTGTCATTTATCCTGCTAATTCGTGTATAATTTTTAAAGTTCAACCTTGGATAGTTTTGATTTCTCGACTCAGAGTAACAGGAAGTCGCAAAATCTTTAAAATGTTATACTGGAATATCGTTCCGTACCTTTCATTTGTAGGGAACTTAAGTTACCTTGTTAGCCCGACCGATATCAAACAAAGGTTGAATAATGTGTACAGTTATTCTTCTCCATCATTTTCCACCGTCAAAGATTGGTGTACCCATCGACGGCGAACTTCGCTCCGGTGGACTCTGAGTCACTCACCCAAACAACATATAATTAGTGAAAGAAGTTCTGAGCTACCGACGGCTCTTAAAATAGTAACGCTCACCATATAAAACTGTTCTTCCTCCGGCAAGCGCAGTACAATTCTCAACGAGATCTCAGAGTTGGCTTTCACATATGTGTTCTTCTCCTTGGTGCCATTGACTAAGGCCGGGAGAAGTACCCGAAGGAGTTCTCCCGCGGGAGATGCTGGCGTGGGATTGGCTGCGAGCAGCTCAGGGAGGGGCACTTCTCGACCAATCAGAGTGCTTGCTCGAGACATGAGCTGTTTCACTTCGTTGCTCGTGTGGTTCATACTCTGCGGAATGAATGGTATTAACATAGCGTTATGTATACTAAAATATTGTAAAGAGAGACCATGAGCTATGTTTTTTTAAAAACGAACTTTAATGTTTTTTTAACACTTGACCAATTTTGAATATTCAGCCACTTTTTGGATGCTAAACTAATGCAGATGGAGAGTTGGCCAATGATAATGTTAGGCACTTCAGAGTTGGAGTTTGACATTTCTAAAATAAGTAAGATTATCGCTAGCAAATCGAAGTTCAAAAATTGAACTTTATCACCGTCTGTTTTTTACGTCAGAGAGTCTGTTTCCCGTTCCACTTTATACCCTCCTGTGCCAACAAATGGAGAGTATAATGGAATAAAAGAAACTCCTCATCCCACTATATCTTTTCCCAAGGCCCACGCAGAACATGTTTTAACTTGGCTTGCATATAAGTAATGCAATTTTTTTGCCATATTGCTTGCCATTTTTGCCACCATATTTGCTGCCTATGTTTTTTGAAAAATAAATGATTTAAGTTTAAAGGAAGGATAGTGTATTGGGTTGAAGAAAATTCCTCGTTCCTTTATACGTTGGAATAGTATTCTTCATTCTTTTTTTTTTTCAGAAATCCACTTCTAGACTGCCAAAGGTAAGTAGCAAATTCTGGATATGTGCCAACATTTGTTGAAGTTGGCAGATATCGCGAATGTCCATGAGCTACAATATCCACTTACCACCAGGTGGGCTGTTTGTTCCCCTGCCATAAAAAGCACTAACTAGATGACTAATGTAGGCTACTTTCCTACACAGCACATCACATAATAATCGCCAGCTGGTCGATGTCCTGAATCGATATCTCTTATCGACCTGTACCGCAGCACTAATCGCCGCGGCGCAAGCGCACCGACAACCTTGGTCAGGTGAAAGTCAGCGCCAGTCAAAACTCACTCGCGACGCGGAGCGCACGCAACTCGCGGCCATTATTCACAATTATTATACGTTCCTAATATACGTATCTACTCGTTATAACAAGTTGTTTATTACTCGTCCCTCGACGCACACCACCATCCTCCATCCATACATCCTAAACTGGTGACCCCCGACGTGATCGAACATGGAAAAGGAATTATTTCGAGACGCTCAAGGCCCGTCGGCCACGCCCAGCACTAGCGATGGGAACATGTCGATAAGCAATATCGACGTTTTAAAGGTAGGCGTACGAGTGCCACCATTTTGGCCAGAGGAGCCAGAGATTTGGTTTGCCCAAGTCGAGGGCCAATTTGCTATATCTGGAATCACCAGCGATTTCACAAAATTTAATTATGTGATCGGCCACCTCGACAATCAGCACTCCAGGGAAGTCAAAGACATTATTGTCAGTCCGCCCGCAACCAACAGGTACGAAAAACTTAAGACGGAATTAATTAAGAGGCTGAGTGCGTCCAATGAGAAGAAAATTAAACAGCTATTGATGCACGAAGAACTAGGAGCCCGAAAACCGTCTCAATTTCTCCGCCACCTCAAGAGTCTCGCAGGTGCGGAAGTTCCAGACGACTTTTTGAAGACCATTTGGACAAGTCGCCTCCCGCATGGTATCCAGACGGTACTCGCAAGTCAACCAGCTGCAGCTTCCCCCGAAGACTTAGCGGATTTAGCCGATAGAGTGAATGATCTCGCTTCATCAACACCAAACGTCGTCGCAGTAAGTAATACAGTGCCCAGTTCACTCCTTAGCGAGCTCACAAAGGAAGTAGCCGAACTCCGGAAGCAGTTCCAGCAGCTGGCGTCGTCAAATAGAAACAGCAGATCCCGCTCACGCTTCACCACTCAAGGCAAACGCAATACTTCGAGGCAGCGATCTCAATCCAGTTACCGAAAATTTCCACTTTGTTGGTATCATCACAAATTTGGAAAAAGCGCCAACACGTGCATTCCCCCCTGTGATTTCAAGACGTCGGAAAACCACAAGGGCGGTCGGTAATGGCGGCTGACGATTGCCCTTCATCTTCCACTGGTCGCCTGTTCATCACCGACCGATCTTCGAAGACCCAGTTCCTGGTCGACACCGGCAGCGACCTCTGCGTCTTCCCACGGTCGGCGATACATGACCGTCGTACCCGGACTGAATACAATTTGTGCGCAGCGAACGGAACGAATATCGCTACTTACGGCTATGTGAACTTAGATTTAGATTTTGGCTTGCGTAGAAATTTTGTGTGGCGTTTTGTAGTAGCAGACGTAACTAAACCAATAATAGGTGTCGATTTTTTAAATTTTTACAACCTTGTAGTTGATTGTCGCAGTAAGCGCTTAATTGATAATTTAACTTCTGTGACAGCTATAGGTACTTTGGCTTCATGTAAAAATGTATCATCTGTAAAAGTTGTGACTGGTGAGACTCGGTATCACAAAATTCTTGACGAGCTTCCCGAGATTACAAAACCAGCTGGTAGACACCACACCACACTACACAACACTGTCCATCATATCCGCACGACACCAGGCCCACCAGTTTCCTCTCCACCTCGTCGCTTAGCTCCGGATAAACTTAAAATTGCCCAAAACGAGTTTCGGTCTATGTTGGCCATTGGTACAGCTAGACCATCGGAGAGTCCATGGTCATCCCCATTACACTTAGCGCCTAAGAAGAACAACGGGTGGCGGCCATGCGGAGACTACCGCAAACTTAATGCCCGTACTGTGCCTGACCGGTACCCGATTAAACACATTCACGATTTTACGCATAATATTTCGGGCTGTAAAGTATTTAGTACGCTAGATCTCGAAAAAGCGTATAACCAGATACCGGTCAGCCCAGAGGACATTGCTAAAACCGCCATCACAACACCGTTCGGGATGTTTGAATTCCCGTTCATGACGTTTGGTCTTCGAAATGCGGGTCAAACATTCCAACGGTTTGTGGACGAAATCACTAGAGGGCTCGATTTCGTTTATTGTTATCTCGACGATTTTTTAGTATATTCCCGATCCGAATCCGAGCACGAGGAGCATCTGCGAGAGATTTTCCAGAGGCTGAAAAACTATGGCATGTCGCTCAACACGTCCAAATGCACTTTTGGGGTGAAAGAGGTAACGTTCCTAGGATATCTCATTTCAGAAACCGGATGCAGACCACTAGATTCGAAGGTGCAAGCTGTAAATGATTTCCCTCCCCCCACGAACGTACGCCAGCTGAGAGGCTTCCTGGGCATGCTCAACTTCTATAGAAGATTTCTGCCTCAAGCAGCTCAGATTCAGGCTCCGTTGCATGTCCTGTTGACAGGTTCGGTTAAAGGATCGCAGTCAATCAACCTCACAGGAGACACCTTAGTCGCATTCCAGGCTTGTAAGGAGAGCCTAGCAAATGCCGCCTTGTTAGCCCATCCCGATTGCTCCGCAAAACTCGCTGTAGTAACCGATGCGTCTGATACGGCCATGGGCGCAGTCCTGCAGCAGCATACGGAAGGGGCATGGCAGCCTTTAGGTTTTTTCTCCCGGAAGTTGAGTCCTTCACAAACAAAGTACTCTCCTTATGACAGGGAGTTACTGGCTATTTACGAGGCTATAAAATATTTCAGGCACATGCTCGAGGCACGTCATTTTATAGTCTATACTGACCACAAACCGATCAGCTTCGCATTCCACGAAAGGAAGAACAGCTGCTCGCCAAGGCAGTTTAGGCATCTTGACTTTATCTCCCAATTCACCACAGACATCCGCCATATTTCCGGCAAGGATAACGTGGTCGCGGATTCTTTGTCGCGGATTGAAGAACTGGGAGCGCCAGTAAGCCTTGAAGCACTAGCACATGGTCAAGCCTCCGATCCCGAACTCGAGAAACTGTTAAGTGAAGGCTCATCTTTGCACTTTAGCAAACTTCTTGTCCCTGGAAGTCAAGTTCCCCTGTATTGCGACGTCAGTACAAACATTTCCAGGCCGTATGTTCCGAAGTTCTTTCGAAAACCGGTTTTTGACACCCTGCACTCCCTAAGTCATCCTGGCGCCAACGCCTCAGCCAAGTTAGTAGCCGAGCGCTTTGTTTGGCCAGGCGTGAGAAAGGACTGTAGGGAATGGACGCGCGCTTGCATATCGTGCCAGCGGGCGAAAGTCAATCGTCACGTGACTGCGCCCCTTGGTACCTTCAATTTACCCCGCGCACGTTTCAAACAGATCCACATCGATCTAGTTGGACCACTCCCATTATCGCATGGCTATCGGTACTGCTTAACGGCCGTAGATCGATTCACACGATGGCCGGAAGCAGTGCCAATAGAAAATATCACGGCAGAAACCGTTGCAAAGGCTTTGCTGTCGACCTGGATATCTCGGTTTGGCTGTCCTACAGACATAACAACTGACCGTGGGGCTCAGTTCCAATCAGCATTATTTCAATGTCTGTCTAAATTAGCCGGTTTCGATCATAAACGCACGACAGCTTACCATCCAGCGTGCAATGGGCTGGTTGAAAGATTTCACCGGCAGCTTAAAGCTGCGATAGTATGCCATGCGAATGATCGGTGGACGGAGTCATTGCCATGGGTATTGTTAGGCATAAGAACTTCCTTTAAGGAAGAATTACAAGCCTCCTCTGCAGAGTTGGTTTACGGGGAGTCGTTAAGACTTCCCGGTGAGTTCTTTGAGCCTACTATCAGCAGTACCACTGACGTGTCTGAATATACCGCAAGGCTCAGAAACTTCGCCGAGAAGTTGCGACCCGTGCCAGCCTCCCGCCATTGTAAGCCCAAAGTGTTTATTTACAAGGAACTTGAAACCTGTGAACACGTATTCCTCCGAGAAGACGCTTCACGGGGTTCTCTCCAACCTGCATATTCCGGGCCCCATAAAGTGCTCGCCAGAGGAGACAAGGTATTTAAAATTTTACTCAAAAATAAGGAGACAACAGTATCCATTGACCGAGTTAAGCCGGCCTTCATACTGTCTGTCCGAAACGAAAACCCCTCACCGGAAGTCCCTAAGGATTATACGACTCGTTCTGGTCGTCAAGTAAGATTTCCCGATTATTATCGCGGGTGACGGTCTCTGGAGGGGGGTGGTGTAGGCTACTTTCCTACACAGCACATCACATAATAATCGCCAGCTGGTCGATGTCCTGAATCGATATCTCTTATCGACCTGTACCGCAGCACTAATCGCCGCGGCGCAAGCGCACCGACAACCTTGGTCAGGTGAAAGTCAGCGCCAGTCAAAACTCACTCGCGACGCGGAGCGCACGCAACTCGCGGCCATTATTCACAATTATTATACGTTCCTAATATACGTATCTACTCGTTATAACAAGTTGTTTATTACTCGTCCCTCGACGCACACCACCATCCTCCATCCATACATCCTAAACTAACATAATTAGACAATTGTCAAACATGAAGTAATTCATAAATATTGGCAGCACTGAGAGTAATAAAATTTGAAGATTCATATTTATTTACAGACAAGGTGTAAGTAAATCAATAATATTATATAAAGCATTGGCCAGCCGAGTATTATATAAAGCATTGGCCAGCAGAGTATTATATAAAGCATTGGCCAGCAGAGTATTATATAAAGCATTGGCCAGCAGAGTATTATATAAAGCATTGGCCAGCAGAGTATTATATAAAGCATTGGCCAGCAGAGTATTCGCACGATTATAAACTTCTTTTGCGTTCGTAAACGAGTTATTGCGGTGATTTTACAGTTCATATTGCATGCTTTTACTAAATGAGTTATAATTGTTATATAAACGGGTTACGCACGATTTATTATAGCCGATGTTTCGGTTCAGTTATATGAACCGTGGTCGCGGCGAGACTGCGGTGGCGGGTGAAGATAAGGTTACGGTGAACGGTAATAAATAAATATATAATAAATCGTGAGTAACCCGTTTACATAACAATTATTATGTTCAACCACCATAACAAAAGTTGAAAATCTTATGAATGAATGATGTTTGTTTTTACAGGGTTCAACTTCAACTTACACTTAAATGGCCTTTATTGTGACAGCCACAAGAATTCCGCCAGTTTTACAGCGCTATATTTGCGCTACCTAACTGCTTATTCAATAACTTGATAATGAGCTGCAAAGGAGGTTTGTATTTGTGCGGACGCTCGATCGGTCGACACCAAAGGAAGTTTCATTATTACGGAAGAAGAGGGGGGGGGGGGGGGGGTATTGCAGGCGTTTGTCTAATTATATTGGTCGACTTATAATTATTAACAAGTATATACTCACTCTAGCAAACTGCGAGAGTATAGTTTGCGGAACAGGCCGGTTATTCGTCACCAGATATTTTATTAGATAACCCATTCCCCTAATTCCATTACACACTATCAACACTTTCTCATTGGCTAGGTAACCGAGGAGGGTTTTATCTATCTTCTCCACGTACTCTTCTTTATATATCATTTCGGGTGTTTCTTTTAATGCAACAAACAATGCACAGGAGCGGCCATGTTGGAGTAGCCAGTCTTCATTAGCGTTAGAACCAACTGCCAATACATGATGTAGAATTGCAGCATCACGATGTTGCACTGGTAAACAGTGCAATAATGCACCAACACATCCACCCACAGAACATCGCAGGGAGTCATCCGGATGAGCCAAGTTGGACGGATTGGTGAAAGTAGTCAGTATCGCTATGGAGTTGCTCTCTGACATCCTGTCTCCGCCAGTGATCATGGTGTTTCTCAGTGCTTGGGTCAACGTTTCCTTGATAGCGATTTCTTCAGTCATTTTGAACTGGTTGTGGAGGTCTTGGAAGAGTCCATCTGCGCGATTGTGGATAAGGATGAGTTGTTGGAGAGCGTGGCAGGCTTTTATGCGTACGGGGCGGCTCGTGTCCTGTAGTGACTTGAGGAACGTTGTTTGTAGCTGTGGTAGGAATTGTTTGAGCATTGTGCCCACCTGAAGAAGAAGAATGATGAAGGATCAATGTTAATACACGTGATTAAACCTATGGAGCTATATGACGTATGTCGTTCTATTGTTCTCTTTTGTATTGGGAGCGCTTGAGTGGCCAATTTTATTTGATCATTAGTCAAAGTTGCTAGATATCAGGTCATTATATCCCACTGCCAAAGCAAGTCTTTTTTGCAAAAGAAAGTTTTTGGGTCATAATATACTACACAATCCCAATGTGGATCGATGGATATATACCCGTTTTTTTTATATGTAATTAAAAAATTTTGAGATAACTAGAATGAATTTATTCATATGGACCAGGGTTCAATTACATGACTTCATGAATGAACATCGAAAATGGATGCTAATAAATTACGACCGTTAAGAAAAAGAAATAAGAACAAACAATAGTGGTTTTAAAACCAGAAATAATAAACCGGAACATAAATATAAATAATACAATCAAATTAAGGGTGTAGATCGTGAAAATCACCGAAAAGAGTGTTACGATTTTTCATATTTAACCTATTTACATATGATTGATATCAATGATAATTTGTATATATTACAATCAAAGACCAATAAGTATGTTCATGCTTATATTAAACTCTTAAACCTAATAGTTGTTATATAATAAACGTCAACAAACGCACAAAATTGAGTAAAAATGCAAAAACATGACTTCGTATTTTTCAGATTTAACCCCATAAATCAACACAAATTGATAAAAAGAAACACTTTTTGAACACTGAAGAAACCAATAAGTATAGCTGTATACTTCTTTTTATACCTTTACAAACAAAGACTTCCTCTTTTAAAGCCCTAAAATCTAGATATATTTTAAGGTAAATTTTTCATACACAAATGTATGGGATAAAACGTTCGTTTCATTCGTGCAATCTCGGTGGTCTGCAGCGGCAGTTCCTTTCTGTAAGTGAACGCGACACCACGCTTGTCGGCTGCAGACAGCAGAATTACGTATTGTGAATTTGTGTTTTTTGTAAAAAACTGTAAGTATAACATTTTTATAATTAATTTATTTTCAGTTAGTAGAAAGTATCGATATAATGAATGTCTGAAAGAAAACCATGATGGAACTAGATATAAATCGTAAAAAATACAATATCTACACTAATAGGTATTATAAAGAGGAAAGATTTGGATTTTTGTATGTAACGAATAAACTCAAAAAGTACTGGACTGATTTTAATAATTCTTTTATCATTCGAAAGCTACATTATCACTGAGTAACATAGGCTATTTTTTTCGCAGGACTGATTGAATTTGAGTGGCATGCCAGGGAAAAGAAAGTTTTGTACGCATTATAAAAATATGAAAGCCAAAAGATCTCGGAATAAAATGTAAGTTCCTCCCTACTTATTTATTATCGCATTTGAACAGGGTACATTACAAAGCTAATACAATATGATATTTTCTTAGGTTTTCGCGATTACTATACATTGCAATTAAACAACTTTTAACGGTTTAAATCGCGTATATTTGACATGATTTATATCCCGACGTTTCGAACACTTTGCAGTGGACGTGGTCACGGGGTGACTAATTGATTTTATTTGTCACTTGAGTTATTAAGAAATTATTACTACCGTCTGAAATTTTTTTGAACTACCGTCTGAAATTTTTTAATCATAACATTCCCTATGCACGCAGTATTCGCTCACGGTGTCCAGAGGTCTTGCAGTTGGTTTAGACGTCACGGCACTGGTACCTTCGTGTGTGAAACCACCAAAACTGTATGGATTACCGAAAATACACAAAAATGACGTCCCTTTGCGCCCAATTGTAAGCCAAATTGACTCGCCGACATACAAACTAGCTCAACATCTTGCTAAAATACTGTCTCCACTTCGTGGTCAAACGAGTGCGCATGTCAAGGATTCTTACCATTTTGTCAGCCAAATCAAACATCTACAATTGACTGATGATGAAATAATGGTCAGCTTTGATGTACAATCATTATTTACATGCTTACCTGTACATGATTGCATTGAAATTGTCAAGAGAAAACTAACTGAGCACGACCTACCCATAGAATATGCAGAACTACTAGAACACTGCCTAACATCTGGCTACCTATTCTGGGATAATAAATTCTACATACAGATCGATGGTGTAGCAATGGGCTCTCCAGTCTCCCCCGTTGTCGCCGATATTTTCATGGAAGACTTCGAGGAGAAGGCTTTCACCAGAGCTGTGGCTATGCCGAAGATCTACAAACGGTACGTAGACGATACTTTTGCCGTCCTCCCCAAAAATAATGTTTCTGCATTCCTAAATCATTTAAACTCGTTACATGATAAAATCCAATTTACTATGGAGTCTGAGGTCAATAAATCCTTGGCTTTCCTTGACATTTCAGTCATCAGAAATCCTGACAACTCTCTTGGTCATACTGTGTATAGGAAACCCACCCATACAGATAAATATCTCAATGGTAACTCCCATCACCATCCATGTCAGTTGACTACCGTAGGCAAATCTTTGTTACAGAGAGCACACGGCATCTGTGACACTGACCACCTCGAGGAAGAGCTTCTGCATGTGAAACAAGTACTGCGAAGCAACAATCACAAACTTCCACGAATGCGTCACAGAAGCCGCCCCAAGCCTCCTACAGTTGAGCGACAACCTGCCATCTTACCATACATCAAGGGCATCACTGACAAAATTGGCAATATCTTAAGACGAGCTTCAATTAAAACTTACTTCAAGCCGCACAAGAAGATTAGCCAATTTTTAAGACCGGTCAAGAGCAATATCCCCCTACAAGATGCAGGTGTTTACAAGCTTGATTGTGAATGCGGGTTATCATACATTGGGCAAACAAAGAGGAGCATCGGTATCCGGATAAAAGAACACATAGCTGACATGAAGAACAGACGCTCGACCAAGTCTGCAGTTTGTGAACATGCTCTGGACAAACCCAACCATTACATTCGATTTGATAATCCACAAATCCTCGCTAGAGAGACCCGGTACATGCCAAGAATGTTACGCGAGGCTATTGAAATTAAGAAACACCCAAATTTCAATAGAGAAGATGGTTGGCAAGTACCACCAGCTTGGGATCCAGTCATTAAATTAATTAAATCACAAGGCCAACGCCATACTGCAAGACCTCTGGACACCGTGAGCGAATACTGCGTGCATAGGGAATGTTATGATTAAAAAATTTCAGACGGTAGTTCAAAAAAATTTCAGACGGTAGTAATAATTTCTTAATAACTCAAGTGACAAATAAAATCAATTAGTCACCCCGTGACCACGTCCACTGCAAAGTGTTCGAAACGTCGGGATATAAATCATGTCAAATATACGCGATTTAAACCGTTAAAAGTTGTTTAATTGCAACTAATACAATATGTCATATGATTTAGATCGCCCGATTCAGACATATACCTACAATAACATGTAAATATTGGTTTGTATTATCTATATCTATACTGATAAATAAAATTGAAGTATCTGTATGTAATATCAAAATAATAGGATTTTTAAAAAAAAAAAGGCGATACGGAGTTCGCCGGGTCGGCTAGTATTGTCTAAATATCAAATTGTGGAAGTAGGTAGGCGACAGCGCAACTTTGTCGACATACCTATACCGCCAAACAGACGCGAGGCGCCTAGCGTCTGGCTTAGGGTTGTACAAAATAAATAAAAAGTGGATAATATTGATGAATAATATTTCCAGTATTGAAAATAAAGAAAACCTTGGGGCCGAGACTCTGAGCAACAATGCTACGCGCTGTATAGAGGTAAGTTGTTATACGTAATTCTTGTAGACTTGTTACATAAATAAACAAACTACTTAGTTAGTGATGGGCGAAGACAAAATCTCAATACCTACCTATAGATTTTTCTTGCAATATTTATTATTTTCATCGAGAGACAAACACCTTAGTACCGAAATACTTCTCAATTACTTTCTCAAAAGAAAATTTACGTTCAAATAGGTGACGTCATAAAAAAACAATACCTAATGCGTAAAGAAATTATAATTTCTATTCATCAGGAACCTAATATTGTATTAATTCTTTTGCATTTTTTTAAATTTTTAATTATTTTTTATAAAAAAAATCAAGCCATTATCTTTCTTTACAGGAACTAGTTATTGAAAACGACCAAGAGGGAAAGGTGGATGAAATGGAAGTTGGGCGTAGAGTTGTAGACGTTTCTTTTTTTTTTAAAGCTCTTCAGGCCATAGGGGACCACGGTCCAATGGATTGTAAGTTAAGTTACCTCAGTATAATAGGTGAAGTAAAAGTTGGTCTGGACTCAAAACTCATCATGAAATGTAGTATGTGTAGTATGAAATTTACTGTGTGTTTGATTGAAAAGAAAGAAGATAGAATGGAAGTGAATCATCAAATTGTATCTGGTATCATATCATCTGGTGGGAGCTACTATCAGTTAAAAACATTAACTGCCGCAGTAGCCCTACCAATCATGTCACCTTCATTATACAATGAAATTAATAATACGGTTTGCGATTGGTGGGAAAAGACAGCAGCACATTCCATGGCAGAAGCTGTCAAGGAAGAAGCGGAGTACGCAGTGTCTATAGGTAGTGTTGATAAAAATGGTACACCATTAATATCTGTTGCTGTTGACGGTTGTTGGAGCAAGAGATCTTATGGTAAGAATTTTTCCGCCTTGTCCGGCGCAGCTGCGATAATTGGCATTAAAACTAATAAAGTATTGTTTTTTGGAGTTAAAAATAAATACTGCGTAGTTTGTGCACGAGCCGCAAAGAACGACAGTCAGCCCTCGGAACACCGTTGTTTCAAGAATTATTCGGGATCATCTACCGGTATGGAATCGACCATAATAGTTGAGGGGTTTAAACGTTCCATTGTTGATCACGGTGTAATTTATAATAAATTTGTAGCAGACGGCGATTCCAGTACTTATAAAAAAATATTAGATTCGCGACCGTACGGTAATTTAACAGTAGAGAAAATTGAATGCAAAAATCATCTTTTACGAAACTACTGCAATAGCTTGGAGAAACTGTCGAAAGACACTAAGTATCCTTGCGAATTGCGGAAATTCCTAAAAGAAAGGTATTTGCGTTTAAGAACGGGTGTAAAATGCGCTATTAAATATTGGGGCGATCAAAATCAGTCACTCGAAGAAAAAATAAAAAATCTTAGTGAAGATATCCTAAATGGTCCACAACACGTATTTGGTAATCACCAATATTGCAAGGAGTATTTCTGTAGACCTGATACTCGTCGAATAGAACCTGTTGGGTTGCTTCCAGCAATTGTTGGATGCGGATTAATGGACGCGGTACACATTTTAAGTAAAAGACTGTCATATCATTCTAGAAGTTTAATTCATAATTGTACAAGTAATATAGTTGAAAGTTTTAACGCAGTGATTGCCAAATTAGTAGGGGGTAAGCGTGTAAATTATTCTTCCCGTGGTTCTTATGCGGGCCGATGCGCAGCTGCTGTTGTGTCTTTTAATACAGGATCGATTCATAGTAAAACTCATGAAGTAATATTTAAATCTAGTCCTAATCCTTTGATCGCGAAAGTGGAAAATTGTAATCGTAGAATCCGTTTAATTGCTAAACCTAAATTAAGATTGAAAAAGAGCCACAGCGCTGTATCGAAAGACGCTCACTATGGACCAAACTGCGAAAAACCTGATCTGAGTCCAGAATTATATGAGAAAGCCAAGTCATCTTTTTTAGCCGATTTAAAGTTGTCTTGTGCTGAAAGAGAGGAGCTTGAAAGGTCGACCCATTTGCAAAGAAGTAGTTCTGAGTGGATGAGTACAAGGAGAAAATTACTAACCTCATCATCGTTCGGGGAAGTTTGTAAAAAACGAGAGAGCACAAGTTGTGCTGTTCTTGTTCGTAAAATCGTTTATGGTAGTAATATCTCCAGTTTGCCTGCTGTACGGTACGGTATCGAAAACGAAGAAACCGCAATTAAAGAGTTAGAAATTCAAGAGAATATTAGTATACAAGGTTGCGGTTTGTTCGTCGACGATCAATATGAATTTCTTGGTACTACACCAGATGGCATTTATGCAAACGGTTTAATTGAAATTAAGTGCCCACATTCTTTAGCTGGCATGACTCTTGATGAAGCAATGGCCAAACATACCTTTTGGGTTAAGGACAAGGCTTCCAAGGGTTATGTCATAAATAAAAATCATAACTGGTATTTCCAAATTCAGGGACAGGTACATATTACTAAAAGAAACGTTTGCATGCTTGGCATCTGGTTTGGTGCTACTGTACCTATGAAAGTTTATATTATAGAAAAGGACGACAAATTTTGGGAGGAGAAAATGGAGATGAAATTAGTTAGGTTTTATTACGATTGCCTACTTCCAGAATTAGTTGATCCTCGGCAGTCACGAAGCATGCCCATTCGTGACGCGCCCAGTATCATAGAGGCTATGAAAGAGAGGAAAGAAAGAGCTTTACGTGTTATGAAAGAGAAGAACGCCTAATGATTTTGAAAGATACAGGTAACTTAACTACCCAGCCAGTCGATTCACGTAAACACGCCAGTCCAAAAGTCGTTTTAACTTAGGAACTTATAAATCGCCTTTTGGTTTTCTGTTTTAAACGCACTTACTTATCTAGTCTTGGATTGTCATAAATCTTCCAATAGCTCAATTACTATACAATTTCTGAGTTACCTGGTGTAAAGAATCATAAAAATTGGTTCAAAAATACAGCGAATTGAGAATTCTCCTTTTTTTAAGTCGGTTAAAAGGGCTAAATTTGCAAAAAACGAAGTGACGTCACTGCGCTACGGTTTTTATTACTTACGTGAATCGGGCAGCTGGTAACGTTTTCATTCTGATAGGTTTTGTGATAGCCATTGATTTTATCATCAAATTAGCAGAAATCAGAACTTGATCCGTAATCGAATGAAAAACCATTAGAATTTTGAACTCATATTTCGTTATTGTTTAATTACATACTTTTAATTAGTATATTAATAATTTACAAACTTCTGTTAAAATTAGTAAATAAATGAATTATTTACTAATTTTTGTACAACCCTAGCACGCTTTTGAGATAGCGAGTAATGGCGACTCATATTTGTTATTGTGTAGTAAATAAATCATTTTTATACTTGTGTTTCATTTATTGACATTTTTTTTAAAACCCTAGGATTTTTTTTAGATATCGACGAGGTGATCGTAAACAAAAAGTAAGTATTTGAGTTTACGCAATAGGCACATTTCCTTGCGTAGAGATAAACACACTTCCTACTGAATTTGCAATTATTTTATTGAATGAATATTTTACGAATTAGAATAAATTTTGGTAGTGAAATTACAAATAAATAAATAGTTGGAATTTTAGGTAAGTAGAATACAAAAATGTCAGATGTCAAATGATAGAAAAACATAAAAATTGTGTCTCAACTACTCTTATTAATCTATTAAAAAGAATCAACAGCTAGTTTCCAAAAATTCAACGTTATTGTTATGCTGTAAATATTCAAGTTCAATAACAATTTCTCAACGTGGAACGTTTGTTGCAAAACATTTTGAAAATCGCGCTCTCTAGGTCATTCATCCGCCCCGTCGGATGTTACATTAAACTTTGGCGCTGCGGTCGCTCGAAATCGAGATCTCAGGCCAACAATCTACACCCTTAACACTAATTGCATAAGTATTTTCTGAAGGAAGTGTCTCGAATGTCACGGAATGTGTACGTATGGCGCACGCGACTGAGTGTGTCCGTGAGTGCGTCTGTCTGGATGTGTGTGTGTACGTAACCTTGGAAAGGAGAGCGGCGAGCGTGTCCAATACAGCCACTTGGGACGTTCTCGCTGAATTTGTCGCATGCGTGTGTTTTAGGAGTGTCTTTCTGTGTCCGTTTGTGTACATGCGTGTGTGTGTGTGACGTATCACCTTGGCGAGTAGCGCGGCGAGCGTGTCCAGCACGGCCGCCTTCACGTTCCCGCTGAAACGGTCGCCGAGCACGCGGATCATGGGCCCGGTGATGTGCACTACGGAGGGCTGCAGGGCCGCCGCCGACGTCAGCCGGATCACCTCACCCATGAAGTAAGCAGCGTTCTCGCGCTCTTCGGGCGCGCCGTTTAGCACCGCCTCGCGAAATAAGGGCAGGATTGGGGTGATGCCCTGCGGGAATACGTTTGTTATGCAACAACACATGTGATCAAATATATGGTAACTTATGAGACTGAGACACATATTTATTTATTAAAAGAGGTCTCAACGCAATATTACCTTATTTACATTGCTCGTTTTGTCTGGGTTACTCCAACCATGTTTTAGTTTAAATATTAAGTAATTGCTATAAAATGTAACATTTTGTTTCTGTGATTTAGTAAATAAATAAATGAAACGCCGGCACAAAATAAATATGGGGCTCTTCAAGAGTGCTGTGAACAGGATTCTGCAAGGTCGGCAGCGCACCCACAAGTCCCCTGGTGTTGCAGGTGTCCATGGGCGGCGGTGACCATTTACCATCTTGTAGCCCGCCTGCTCATCTGCCAACTATTATATATATATCAAGCGATAAAACCCGTTTGATAGGTAAATATGATACAATCTAGACAAGCCGCGGATAAAAAGCTGCACACCATTGGGCTCGATTTTAGGGCTACATCCATCCACCTCCAGCAGATTGCAAATGGCGAAATAACAATGTAGCCACACTCCAGATAGCGTGTTCAATTGTAATACTGAAATAGCATAGCATAATACATCTGTATTTCATCGTCCTGTATGTAGCGCGTCCAGCAGGCCCCCGTCCAGTGGTGGCCGATACCAGGGCCAGTTACGATTGTTCATGACTTCTGATCACTGTTAGTCACATGGGTAGTTTTGATCAAATAAGTTATTGTGTATTTTCATTTTGTTGTCCTTCTGTTTTGTACAGGTTACAATAAAATAAAATACAAATAAAAGTGTGATTGGACTGACCTTGGGCAGGCATAGTCCGGGCAGCGTGTCGGAGTTGCACTCGGCGGCGGCGGCGCGCACCGCCTGCCGCACATCCGACATATACCGAATCTGGCTCTCCTGGTCCAGCGACTTGGTGATCACAACGAGGGCCTCCCATGACATCTGCACCACCTGCGAAGTACAATGTTCCACTGTCGCTCAAGCGAAAACTGAAATATATTTGTCTGCCTATATGTCTATCTATGGTGCACAAATTTGTTTTTGCAATGGAATACAGCACACTAAATGTAAAAAAAACGTACCATGTTCGAAACACAACCTTACACTGCAGAACTTGAATAATTCATGTAGGCATTAAGACGGCAAAACTCATGCAGGATTTGGCAGGATATGTGTGTCGTATTACTCGTATGCACCGAGAGAGATGGGTAAGAACAACTTCTCAATGGCCACCACTGGAGGACGATCACAGACATCGAGGAAGACCTAGGCGAAGGTGGCGAGACGACCTTTTTGTATAAAGGACGGCCGAAGGTGGCTACAAATGGAAGGGCTAGAAAGAGAAAGGCCATTAGAAAAAAATTGTAACGTCCCACTTAGTGTGATACATCAAACTCCACACATCAAATAAAATTTCTTGTATTGTGGGTCCAGAGATACGCACGAAGACGAATACAACCAAAACGTATTTTTTGGTCTTTTTCTTAACTTAACGAGGAACAAGGAGAACAAGAATTAAATAAGCCCCTATTATTTTCACAATTCGATTGGCGTGTTTTAAATTCAGCTATTCAATTATCAACCTTGAAATAAGGCAATGCATTACCTTTTTGATGGATAATTTAATAGGGAAGTGCCTACAAGAGGGTTTCTAAAAATGACACCAACAAGAATTATTAACAGTAATTAATAAAAACAGTAATAATGATAGTGTGGAACGCCCTCCGGCCGGGCGGGCCGACGGCTTAAACAAGTTCAGCGGTGGTAATTGGACGAGAAAAGCTGAGGATCGTGTGGTGGCGGTGCTTGGAAGAGGTCTATATCCATCAGTGACGAGATGATGGTATGGTAATAATGATATAATGACGTCACCTCTCGGTCTTCCTCGGCAAAGAGCAGTATGAGCCCTCGCAGCAGCTGCGGCACGTACGCGGTGAGCTCTGTCCTGGTGTGAGTGATGAACGCGCACAGAAGGGACGCGGCCGCGCGACGACGACCCGCCTCGCTCGTGCGCACCGCCTCCAGCAAAGTGTCGATTATGCTGCCGACATCACCTCAAGTAACCATTGTGCAATAGTACGAGCACGTGAAATAAGGCCAAAATGCGACATAAGGGGCACCGGTGATCTCCTATGGGTTTTATACTTTATCTGACGAATCCAAACTCCAATAAAAGATTAAAAATGTTTTCTATAAAAATCTCGTAATAACTAATGAGTTTGACAAACGATGATTTTTAAGAGCAATCACCGTTTCGGCCTTGGCGTTCACCGTGTCAAGATACTTTTTATTTAACCATGTATAAGCGACCCACTTCATGGTAAATGGTTACCGCTGCCCATGGGCACCTGCACACCAGGAGAATGCGGGTGCGCCGTCGACCTTGCAAAATCCTATTCACAGCCTTCTTGAAGAACCCAATATCGTATAGCGTAATGGAAAGATCTCTTGAGGTAGTTCATTCCACAGCCTACGGGTTCGCGGTATGAAACATCATTATGCTTCTTATGATCAAAATAAACGATCTCACTCACCACCTCACGCCGGTCTCGTCTGTGACGGGCAGCAGCGCGTCCCTACAGTGCTCGAGCTCACGCGCCTCGTGCAGCGTCTCGCGCGCCGCCATCAGCGAGCCGAGCAGCGCGGGCAATACCCGCGGCAAGTGTCGCGAGAGTGCAGGGCCCGCTGCCACTGCTAGAGCGGACAACGCGCGTGTATCGCCCGTGCTTGTGCCCGCTGTTAGTACGGGGATTAGGTATGGAAGCACCGCGCGGGATTTTATCGCCATTATCTAGAACAAGGGGATGTTGTACATATGAAAATCGTTTCATAATAATAATTAAAATATATCGATACTAAATTAACATTTTAGGTAGACTATTTTCTTTTTTTATTTATTTACATATATAAGAGATAAACTCAAAGGCAAGCTACTAGAGTGATTTCGATTTTTCACTGGGAAATTGAACTAGGGCAAATGATCATAGAATGTATTCAACTGACGATTACTGTTCTTGCCCGAACTTCAACTAGGGCGCCCTCTATAGTAAATTTGGGTGTAAATTAAACAATTATGACTACTTCAGTTTCTAATTAAAAAGTAAAATTCTTAACTTGCTCTTACATTCTGAGGTTAAGTAACGATAGCATGTTTCTGCAAGGTACGGCGACATCTACCGTGGAATGGTGGTACTAAATTAACAGACTAGTTAATGCGCCTTGAACAATTTACCATAGATTAATACTGTGTAAATAACTCGCTAGTGTAAATAAAATAAATAATATCATTATGAAACGTAGTATAATTGGAAAGTAATTTCGTTAGTTCTTTTCCCTCGATATATTTTGGTAAAATTAGTTTCAAACATCAACAATATTGTTCTTTCTTTGTACATTGAATGTAATCACTATTGTTGAAAGAATAAATGTAGCGGACAAAGTCGAACGAAGTATAAAAGAAACTACTAATGACAAAATCAACTAAAAATGAATAAGTCGTTCAGAGTATGGAAAAAAAATTAAAAATATTAGAATTTTCAATAATTTTTTTTAAAGCAAACCTAATTATGATTTTTTCCAATGACGAAATAAAGTAGAATATGCAACAATAATTACCTGCTTCAATCCATCGAGCACAGCCTCAGCAATGACCGGATCGGGGTCCTTAAGTCCTTCGAGCATCTGCGGCAAGATGTCATCTAACGCCTTACTACCGATGGTCGCGTGCAGGCTGTCGAAGGTTCTCGCGGCGGCGACTCGCACCTCGGGCAGAGGGTCGCAAAGGGCCGTCCTAACTGTGGGCACGAGCCCGTCCGCGAAACTGAGCACTGCATCACGGGAGGTTGATGCGAGGATCTCCCCGAGGCCGATACACACGCCCTGACGCTGATCTGATCGCTCTGAGCGTAAACCGCGCTCGAGTATTGGCACGATTTCCGGTAGGACTCGCTCGCCCAGCTACAAAATGTAGGAAATTTTAGGGCTTTTCATTTATGTAGTTTATTTTACAAGAAATTCACAAGTTATTACGTCTGGATGATTTCGTGTGTGAGGCAAACGTATTGCAATAATCACTAGTCGTTATATCAATACGAACTGAATCAATATTAACAATTACAGTGTACTAGATTTATATACTTAAATATAAATCACCTTCATGCATTATTCATTCATTGCACTTCCTGTCACTTGCTGTATTTTTTTTCTTATACTAACATGTTTATCAATAGATGCACTTGAGTCATCTACGTAGGATTATTCATTTAATACAATAACTTTTTTAAATTTTACTATATATTTATTTAAGTATTTAGTAAATGTAAAATGTATGTTTACGGAGTTATATTGTCGCAGTTGGATTAGCAATAAACAAACTTAAATGTAAATGTAGCAAATGGTCTATTAAGTTTGTTTATCGCCTAAATGGTCCATTAAGTTAAAAATAAATGAACTCACCTTGCGCACTAAATCGCCGAGTGCTCTGGCGGCCACCTGTCTCTTGTCGTAGCTGGTGGAGGCAAGGCAGCCCAGCAGCAGCCCGAACAGTGTGGGCAGGATCTCGCGGAGGGTCTTCGGTGTGTTCGTCACCACCACCTGACAACGGCCACATAAATTGGGTGGTAAGACTAAGAACGCACTGCTTTTTATATCCGCCAAGGTAAAAATCCGTAATCTCAATCAAGTTATGGGAATCTCAAGCAGTTTTTTGCGTGTTTGTCAACATCATCTGATAACGGCGACTGAGCTTTTTTTTTATAGTCTAGTGGGCGGACGAGCAAGCGGTCCCACGTGATGGTAAGTGTTACCGCCGCCCAAGGACACCTGCAACACCAGGGGGTATGCGGGCGTGCCGCCGACCTTGCAAAATCCTATTCACAGCTCTCTCTCTTCTTATATGGTAAGGCTAAGAACGCACTATAATAAATTTATATCCGCCGCGGCAAACCCTATAATCGCGATAGAACACGCACTATGGATTTTATCCACCTTCTTCTATTACCTTAGTGAACTTTTGGCGAACAGTAGCTCTAATATCAGTAGATAGATACGTCGTCGTCGCCGTTACAAATCCTGGATACATGGATTAAATTACAAAATGTGCACGCATTTATCAGCAATGCGTTCTTAGCCTAGGGATGATTGTGAATTGCTCCAATCCGAAGGTGAAAGATGTTTACATCAGAGACATAACTATGTCCCGTGTAAATAATTGTACAGGTAGACTGTACATGTGTGCCTACACTAACTAACATGGGAAGTATCTATCATATGTTCAGACTCTCTAAAATGAATGAAACGTTGTTAATTTAATTCTGAACACAAATATATTTTATTTAAAGGGTTAATTAAATTAACGTTTGAGAATACTTATCTAAATTATATATTTCATGCTTTTTCATTTTAGTTTTACAAAAAATATATGAAAAAATATTACCCCCACAGAAAAGTTATGTAGCCACGTCATCGACTCGGTGATAAGTGATAACATAAATAGCTTAGGGCATTCTCTATCACAAGAAAGCTCATGATAAAATAATTAATACAATTATAAAGTAACACCCACAGAAAAAAAAAAATAACAAACACTAAATTATATCAATGCATAAACTCACCTTCCACACATGCAGCGCAGCCTGTCTGACGAGCAGTGCTACATCACTCCTGCCCATGTACAATCCCGCTAACACTCTATTCCTTCTCTCCGCTCCCAGAGCGAACATAATTGCCTTATGGGAATGTTCCGTGCCAAAGTTATCGTCCTCCGAAGCCGTCTCTGTACTCATTTTGCCGGAAACACCAGAAATACGGTAGAGTAAGTCTCCTAAAAGCTGGACTGAACTGAACCTGATACGCCAATTCTCGTGGAATAGACCTCTCTCTAGTTCCGGTAGGAGTAAAGTTATTGCCGACTCGGCGTAGAGATTCACGATTCTCTGTCCGGCTTTCAGTGCGGTTTCCCTGACGTACTCGTTCTCATCGGCGAGGGCCTTGAGTATGGGGGTGATGATTTGTCCGATGTAGGGGGTGAATTCGTCTGTGAATGCTCCGGGCATGTATATGAACATCATTATGTAGCCGTCTTTGACGTGCGGCGCGATGTCTGTGCGCTCCGCTGTTGCTATTATATCTGTTACACAAAGCATTTTTTTTTTAAAACTTATAACTACTCTTTATTCTGTAAGAGCGGTATTAGCCTAGATATTTATTATCGATTCACATTCGTGAGATGGTGAGTTCGTTCAGTTTCTAAATATAAATATTTCAGTTATCACTAGGTCAATGTTGAAGAAACCCATATGAATTGGGCTTCGCTCATCCCTCTATTTTGTTTATTTCCAATCCTTTTGCCAAGACCGTATTTTTGATTTAAAATAGACGCGCATTGCGGACATTTTTGATGTTGGCATGTATTACAGATGTTTACAAGCGAAAATATCCATAAAAGTGTCTGACGAGTTACCTTCTTTATTTTTATTTATTTCGAATATTAATTAATTGGTAATGTATATTGGAATGAACACATCATAAAACTGTATGTGGATATGTGTGCGATGTGCTGGACATCCCTTTCCCTTTAGAATCCTTGTGTCTCTCCACTATTACACTGCCACCCACCCACTACGATAAACTTGACAATTACGACAATTACGGCTCACGTAGCCGAAGCGCGATCTACACTGTGCATTGCGGTACATGGTCATCCAAAAATTCTTATCTTTGAATCCTCTAACATCACAAATACAATTGGAATCCTGTATGAAGGGATATACCGGTATAAAACGGTTTGTGGACCGCACAGTACGCGACACTTCTGTATCGAGGGAATGCATTGAACTTCTGTGACGGGAGGTTTGGTTGTAGAAACCCGAGGTGGGAATTACCTGGCATGATCTTGTGCAGCTTGTGTACGCCGAGCCCGGCGACGACCTCGGAGAGCCCCTGCGCGGCGCCCGACCTGTCCACGCTGCTGGACTCCGAGGTGAGCGTGTGCATCAGCCACGGCAGCAGCTCCTCAAAGCTGCTTTCGCCCATGCCCTTCACCATGGCGCCCAGTGCGCGCGCAGACACTGAACGCACCTGTGCGCAAACACCACCACGACGGAAACCATTAAGCCCATGATACACAAAAAACGCGTAAAAGCATGATATTTACTAGAAACGTTTCGTAAGTTCCAGTTGGAGACCACAAAATTGAGGGTCATAAATATACGGCACGCGAACTGCTGGTAAATAAGATGGTGACATGCCAGTGGGAAGTACCCAGCACACTAATAACTACCAAGTGAAGACAACTCAATACTCATGCTAGTAAGAAGCATGGCAGTTACTAGAAACGTTTTGAGTGCCAGTTGAACACCATAAAAATAAGGCTCGTAAATATGCGGCACGTGAGCTACTTCTTCAATATGGTATCGTATCGTTGTAAGCGTGTTTTGGAACGCCAGGCCCTCTTCCGTTATCTCCTTCCAACTGTCAAAGAGTGTGTGCAAAGAATATTCAAACGTTAGTATTAATGCGAAACAAGTGATTAAATATATCACCAAACATTCCATAGAAGATTTTCTTTACATATCACCTCAAATACGCTACACTATAGTGCTTAAAATATAGCTTGACCTGTGACAGCTGTCATCGAAACCTACAACATAACGCGCTTCCATAATAATTTTATTTTGCAAATGGTGCAACACATTTTAATTAAACTATAATATAATTCACACTTAAAATAGACCCCTCCAACTCTTAGATTACATGTCGATAGTTTTAAAAAAATATAACGGAGTACCCGTTATATTTTTTAATTTTTGAGAGTAACTTTGACCTTAAAATTTCATATAACCAACCATAGACAACATTCAAAATACACTCATTTATTTGCCCATTTACCTCTGGCACAGGATCTAGCAGCGAGCTCTTCAATCCAGGTATAATATTAGGCAGATACGGCTTCAGATCTTTCTGATCTGTCAACGAGTACATATTGCCTATGATCTGAGCTGCCATCTTTCTCGTCTCTGTACTCCTATCGAGGAAGGCTCGCTGGACGACCGGCATTATAAGGGCCAGGGAGGGCGCGTCTATGAAGTGGACGAACTTCGTGTCCAATAATGTTTGGAGACAGGCGGACGTCTTGTTTGATGGGTCTTGTAGGGCTTCCAAAAGGACTGGGACGATAGCTGTAAGAAAACAAGTTAGAGCCGGATTAGTACACGATTCTTTTTTTAAATATAGAAGGTGACAGACGTGTATATAGCCGATCTGGTGGTAAATGGATACTGTTGTTGAAAATCCGCGATATATGCCGATATCCAGTTACACATGACAAAACTGGCACTCCCCTGTACGCGCCTCTACTTTGGTGTTCAGAAGATTTTGAAGTAATTGGGAAAGATGAGAAATATAGAGTATAATGAGATGAAGAGTCCCTCATCCCGAGTCTCCCAAGCAGGAATCCTAGGTTCCGTATAGCCACAGATATAAAGGGCTAAATAATGCAAGTTGTCGATCACTGCATGTGCGAAGCTCGCTCCTACTTCTCCGCCCTTGTTCAGTCTGTTCCGACCCGTGTTACAATTCGTTGTTACAAAATATAAACCTGCCTAATTGCGCTATAATCAATTGTAAAAATTCATCAAGTGTTGAACCGAATTAACGAAGATGTTTTGTTTCATTGGTGTTGATTTACCATCACTAAAATTTACTCGTGACACGACATGTTTAATTTCTACACAATTTCACGAACTTGCGTTGTCTATGTCTATGAGTGCAAATGACTTCTAGTCGACCAGCTGGTACACTAGGACAGGATGTGGGTAAGGGCACGCACCCTGTATCTCCGGGTTGCGTATGACGGAGCCGATGACGCCGAGGGCCTCGGCGCCGGCCTCCTGCACGCGCATGTGCGAGTCGCTCAGCACCTCGATCAGCTTGGGCACGATCGACGGCAGGCACGAGGACAGCTGCTTCGGAGCGCAGTACGCCATCGCGCCAAGCAGCTCCACGGAACCTGACACATGAAAAAATATTTTCGTGAAAGCACAAAGAGTACAGTTGCCGTTACGAATCTTGAGCGCTGGAAGAAATAGTGGAGGCAAGTTCAAGGTACATTTTTGGTCAAATTCATTAAGCATATATTTAATTTTATGTGTGTGCGAGCGTGTGTGTCTAAATGTGAGTGTGCGTGCTAGACTCACCGGCCTTAGTCCGCCAGTTGTCGTCGTTGAGCGCGGCAAGCAGTGCGGGCAGCACTAGCTTGACGCCGTGAGCGCTCAGTCGGCTCATGATGAGTTTGGCAGCGTCGTCTGCCGCCGCTCGCACGTACTGCGACGGGTCGCCGAAGCAGAGCAATAAATGTGGTAACACGTGAACCACGTACGGCTCGAACAGACGGCCCAATTTTAGGCAAAGCATCTCGAAGCCGAATAACGCGCCTGCATAGAAACGATAATGTTGTTAAAATTCAATTAAGTCAGATGTATTCTCAGACTGGAGTCATGGATTCTGTGGCGTTAATTCGTTGATATTTTAAATATAGTTTTACTGCAAGAAATTCTATTTTAAAATTGTGCTAAATTTTCCATACATATTTCTTAAATTCAAAGTTGAAAAAATTGAGTATTGTTCAAATTTCGAATAAAATACAATCGATCAAAGTTAACGAGTATTACATAGGAATGCGCAAATGTAATCAAGACACTTGTCGTATAATAATTTAAAAAAAACCGTAACACTTCATGTCAACTAATTAAGAATCGTGAGTAGAATCAGTCACTCTGTACACTAATTTAATTTATCACAGACAAAAAGATAAAGATCAATCAAAAGTGTACCTTCTCTGTATTTATAGTTCTTCTTCTCCTGTATAGCCTCCGTGAGTCGGCCCATCACGTCAAGATTCTTCAGCGACAGTATGCCGAGCCCTTTGATGATGCCAGCAATACCGTATGCAGCGCCCTAAACACACGAATACTGTGTGAGCATCTGCCACCGTCACCAGGCCTTTTATGATCCACTGCTGGACGTGGACCTATTCATGCACACTGTATTGTGTATGAGAGATATACGGCCTTAAAACGGCACCCTGGCCGTCGTGGTGTAGTTTCTTAAAGTTCACAAACTTCACAAACCACAGGTAGCGCTTTCGTTATCCCTTTTACGACCCCTATGGGAAGAAATGGGATGGTGCTAATCTAGTCACAGGACACCACCAAGTCCAATTAGCTCTCACTGAACAAATTTTATACTAGGTATATTAATTTCGATAATAACTTTTGGCGCCTCTGCCAGCCATTACCAGAACATTGCCATAAAACGTTTGGTACATATGTGCTGCTGGATATAGGCTTTTCCCAAGACCTTCTCAATGACTCGTTCAAATTCAAGTATGTTAACAAAATATAAGCCAATTTGTCACAAAAGTACAACTTCGTGCTCACCTTCCTGTCTCCATACTTTTCGGCGGTAAGAAGCTGCTTGAGCAGTTTAGATATAATACCGTTGATGTCGTCTTTCAGTGCTGGTGAGGTGATTAGGGGAGGCAAGCAATTGCTTACGGCTTCTTGTACCTAAAGCATAAAATTGAATGCCGTTTTATAAGGATTCAGACAAAAATATATAGATAGTAATGACAGTGGTTAAATATTATTTATTATCGTCAATATTTACTCTCAGGCCCTTGTAATAAGCCCTTTTACAAGTAGTAGGCCCTGGTCTATTTGGGCTGCTATAGCACAAACACAAGTCAGTATACCAGTCAGTAGACGCGTGTTTTAGTCATTGATTTTTGAGGTGTAAATAGAGTTTAAGATTGTCATTTCCGTAAAATAAATAATGAGTCTTAGTCACCTGTTGACTAGGCGTAGATAGTGAAGCGACCAATCGCATGGTGATAGGCTTGATGCGTTTGTCAGTGGGTTCAAGATGACGAGCCAATGATCCGACGAGCAACACGACGGCTTGACGAACCGCGTCATATCCGCCCGATTTAGGCGCTTTATCGAGGAACTCTTCGAATACTGGCAGCTGACTGTTTAAGGTTTCCTGTAAAAATCAAGACTTAATTAAGACATGCCCGGGAATTTTTTTACACATAATATATAGCCTATGTCCATCTGGAATAATGTATCTTTCAAATGGTGAAAGAATTTTTCAAATAGGTGCAGTGGTTCCGGAGATTACCCTCCACATACACACAAACTTACAAAATTCACACTCTCTCTTTATTATATCAGTATAGATAATCTAAATAGGTATTTTTTTTATTGTGGTTTAGACAGAATTATAGGTAGGTTTTTATGAATTTAAAATTTCGGACACAATAAAGTCTTACAGAATTGGAAGGGATAGAATGGCATAATAAATTTTCAAAGCTTGTATTAATGGCTAGTAGGAGGTGTCAGCAACTCCTGTAAGAGAATACCTATTGTTGAAGGTGGTGTTACCTTCCCGTGTAGCTCAACGACCGCCATCGCCGCGTTGAGCATCTCTGCGCGCACGTGCTCGCTGCGGTCGGCGAGCCCGGTGCTCACGAAGAAACCCATCGCGTCGGCGACGGCGGAGGCGCGCAGATGCGGCGCGAGCGCGCGTAGTGCCAGCGCCGTGCCGCGCCGCGCGTCCCACTCGTCTACCGCCGCCTCGATCTCGTGACCGAATTGATCGAGCCGAGCGGGGATCATCTGCGATACGATAAGATAGAATAAGTCATTTGTAGCGTTCAAACCTATTAGCCGACCGCGTCAAGTTTACCAATGGGCCTGATATGTCGCACGTGCACTTAGTGCCGTAACAAACAACAATCAGCCCATCAGGAAACTTGATGCGGTCGGCTAGTACTTTCTAAAGCAGTCCACCGTCAACCAGACCTTCTACCATCCACTGATGGACATGAGCTTCCTCATGTCTTGTGCATGGTTTTAAGCGGCAAGCTGGCCGAACGAGTCGACTCTTTTAAAGGTGGTGTAGTTCCTTAGGGATTGTAGTAGCGATTTTTATGCCTTAGTCGCCATTACGACACCCACGGGAACAAATGGGGTGGTGCCATACTCCAAAGCCGACCAACACCACCCAGCAAAGCGGCTGAAGCGCTCTGTAAATGTTCAAATAATTTGATAAATTTTACGTGGTTCAAAGTAGGTGTTTGACAATGACGCAAAACTATAATCAAATTAATCGAACCTGGCGACAGAAATTATATATATCTCATGATGTATTGTCGTTCTGAAACATACCACTATTCGCTCTTAATAATCAAAGTTTTTTCACCGTAATTAGATTGTCAAAAGCTAGCGTAAACCGTCAAATATATTTCTCAAATATGACTACATTCAAAATTTATTTCATTAATATGGCCTTTATTGTAACAGCCACAATAATACCGCCATGAACACGTACTTCACATTACATAACGGGAAAGCTCAATGTAAATATAATTTTGTAGCACAACATGTAGTATGTACGAAGCAAAATCAAAAGGCAAAACAAAGACAACGTCGATAACTTTGAAAAACATGTCAAAAATACTGCACAGTATGAAATTGTTTGTCAAACACGTAAAACATGTCATATTATTTAAACATTTACAGGGCCTTAAACATTAAAAACAAATCATTACCGTGGTGAATAACAAGTGAATGAAACAGAAAGTATGGCTGTTACTGGTCGAAGGACAAATTGATAATAACAGAAAGCCATTCCTGAGTCAGTGTCGTGCGTATTTTCTTTCACATTACTTTATATAATGGAAACGATAATGAGATACGGAAAGGTACTAAATGCCTTTGAAATTTAGTAACTACATAAATATAAAATAAATACTGTGAAGATACTAACCGATTTATTCTTGATATCCGGTACGGGCTGCCGGACAGTTCCAGGGATAGTATAAATTAATAAGATGACATTAGAACACATTTTATATAAAAAAATAAATACAGGACGTGTTATTGAAAGTAAATAAAACTGCCAGTCGATCACAAAATAACTAACATTGCTTACCCTTACCTTAACTGTACCTGTACCGCAAGTACCTTAACTGAATACTTTACGGTTTGAATTATATTGGTATGAGATACCTCATTCGAGGACCTGGTGTGTAATTTTTATAATTTGTCAATCATTGTTTGTTTCAAGTGTTTCTTTTCTATAAAAGTTTAAATAAAGAAACACAGGCCGCCTGATAACACCTGTCTTGCTATTGGCTCGCCATGGAGTGTGCCGCGGAAACTCGGTTACATTAGATGTCAAAGTAGCGAATTTCCTTTAACTTGCATTATTCACGACCAGCGGTGCCAGCGACTGCGTTCGCGTGAAGTTTAGTGATTCCCGTGGTAACTCTATAACGGATCGGGATAAAATGTATCCTAAATGTTAACCCAAGTCATAAGCTGTAACTATGCGAAGTTTCATTAAAATCCGTCCAAAGAAAAATTCCAGAAATTGCTGTATTGAGCTCGATATCGTTCAATCTTCAAACGGCAATGACTTTTTAAAAAAAAAATTAAATGTACGTACATATTAAATACGCAGACACGGCTCTACAGAATTCAGAGAATTTTAATGTTCCAAGCTATTTGATTATAATCGACGCAAGGTCCAATAGTGCCCTATCGGCAGTTTATCACAGTAAGCCATCTGCAGTTCCCAAAGGTCATTATCACTGGAGTCTCCTCCTTATAGCTCGACGAGGTATGCGGTCATTTTACAATAATCAAACAGAAACTCAACTTTCACTTCTCGTGTTCCCCGCCAAAAAGCCTCAATCCATATACTCGTAGAAGTTATAACAGTGCAACCTTACCGGCAGCTTATCGCAGTAGGTCTTCTGAAGGTCTTTAAGCACGTTGTCACTGGAGTCTCCGCCTCGTTGCTCGACGAGGTAGGCGAGGGCGGTCGCGGCAGCCCTCTGTACGGGCTCGGCGGGGTGCTGCACCTCCGCCAGCATCGCGCCCACCAGCTCGGGCTCCGCGCTCCACGACTGAGCGTGGGGCACCTTCTCCCACAGACGACGCGCGAGTTCCCTGTATACAAATTACATTGATTATAGAAAAAAGGTGGCAACCGGGTAGATAGTCCGCCTGGTAATAGTGCCAGCCCTATTCTCGTTCACTGCTAGACATGGGCCTCCTCATGCGCATAATAAGTATACGACATGATCGCCTGACATCTTGCGCCTAGTGCGCTCACGTGCATCTAGATCTCAAATAAGGACCCGTAAAGTATTAAAAATAGGTTCATGTAACAATATATTTAAATGAACAGAAGTACACGATCCAGTCATGGCAATCAATGCTGTAAATAAAATCATTCCAAATACTAAAATTTCTGTAAAATATTTTCAGTCCTCGGAAGGCAGTAACTAGCACATAGGACATAGGACATAGGTTATTATTAGGTTGGTCGTTAGTTTCGCTGCACAGATCAATGAGCCTAAAGACTACGCGTCTACATTAATTGATAGAATAGAGTACCGATGAAAACTGATGTTGTCTTTTTGTAGTTGCATGAACTGCTTTTCTCACGCAAAAACAACGTATCTACCTATAACTGTGTTACTTGATCGAGTTGCGATGATTGCGATGATCACCTTATGAGTTTGCACAGAGTTCGCCAATAAAGTTAGAACATATGACCTATTTGGTCATATGTCTCATACACGTTGGGTAGGGTGTCCCTTATATGGGTGAAAAAAATTTTTTTTCGGATATCGAAATGCATACCCCCCAATTCTTTTTAAACTACCCCGACTTACTCAAATACAAAATTTTATCTTCCTACGTCAACATTAACCCGTGCCGACAGAGCTCTGAAGATTTTGAAAATTGCTGTTTTTAACGCTTTCCGTTATGTAGCTAAATCAATTGAAATATTTATATTTTAGAAAAATAATAATCAAAAAGAAAGTTAGTAAATAGGTACTTATTTATTAAAAGAAGATAAAATTACAGATCAACCCGGATATTTTCTTTTGAGGGTCTCTTTTTTACAGTCTGGATACAGATTTCTATGCTCTTGCACACAGCATAGCAAAAATTGCTTTTGTTCTTCCTTTGCAGTGATCAAACCATGAAAATCTTGCATAAGTTTTATAGCTCTTTCAGCTGTATCATTAACTGCCCTTAAAGAAATAACCTTTCTTTTTGCCTCTAAATAGGCAACATCTTCTTCCCACGTAGAAACGGGTTTCTGGAGGAAGTTGTCATCAATTTTTAATCGAGAAAATAAATTTGTGCTCTTGACAGACACAAAATCACTTAATAATTTTCCTGCAACAATAAATAAGGCAGTATTATTATCAGTTTAGTGAAAACAGTGTAAAAAATAATACTATGTATTCCCACTTACGATACAAATAATCAGACATATCTTCTTTCGATGGAATATATCTCTTCCCAGAATCATATAAACTCTCTCTTTGTAAGTTCATTACAATGTTTCTCTTGGTTTGTTCATCAACTTCATCATCAAAGAGTGATAAAACGGCAATTTCTTCTGACAAGTACCAAAGATGTTGACTAAACTTGCTCAGGGCTGCTTTGGAAATCAATTTGTCAACAGTTTCATATTCCTTAAGCCTCTTTAAAAAGCACAAATCTTGATTTGGTGCCTTCACCGGCAGACTACATCCAAACCATGGTTTCACATATATAACCGCACTGAATAAACAAACGTCTTGAAGTGCTCGTTTATCCTTGTCGCTAATTTTGAGCTGGGATTGCAACAAAACATATTTTTAAAGAGTAAATAGCTCTAGCCATCCACCTTGCTTGGTGCATCGCTCCGGGAGGTCGGATTTTAATTTTTTTCTCATTATCTCCTTCTAAGAAAATAATAGATAGTTCAATCAGTTCCCGATAATCGTCACGTACAATGGATTTTTGCAGTTCTTGATTATAAAATGTCAACAATTCTTCTATTGTTGTATTACAAAAATGTTGTGCGACGATATCGGTGTATGTTTCAATAGCAGCAGGATTAATAGTTTTCCAGTTATCTCTAAACTTTTTGAATATTGGGATATCAGGCCTACTTGTGATTTGGTGGATTTTTGTTTCAAACACACATTTTAAACCAGTTCGTAAACGTGATGGCGGCAAGCAAAGAGTACTAATTCCCTGTCTAATTTTTGTTCCAAAAGTACACAAGCTCCTTTCAATCGCCCTGATTAGACGCAGTTGTATCACAGCATATTATTTGTACTTTGTCATCGAGGTTCCAGTCATAAAGTGTGTTTAACACAGCTTTAGCTTGATCTTGACCAGAAGAGCTCTCCAGTTTGGGCACAGCCAGAAGTTGTTCCTTTTCTCCAAATGAAATAAGTATTGGCAGGCGTTCTTCTTTAGAACTTCTCACGTCCAGTCCAGGTAATAATTTCCCATCCCAGTGAACGATCACCATTTCAGGCATATTATTCTGAAAATCTGATTTTATAGATTCCGCTCTATCTTTTCTACTCTGTGTGCGAATGCGTTGAATGGACGATTTGTTTATCGGGAAATCATCACAGCTAAGATCTAGTGCTTCTACTACAGCCTGAAGTATATAGACAGAATCCCTTATGCTTAATTGAAATCTATCTAAAGTTGCATCTAACTTAGGCATGATAAATTCTTTCCTTCCTCTTTTTGTAGTAGTTCCAGAACTTACCGTTTGAGATGTCGATGGCAAGGGTTCCTCAAGGCTTTCATCAGAGCTGGTAGGTGATGTCCGATCCTGGTAGGAAGCACGATCACGTGATGTCCTTGCATTTGTATAAAATCTTGTGTAGTAAGAGATGACGATAAACTCTGGGAACACATTTGCTCACGTCTTTTTTTTTTCTTCTTTTAATTTTCTCTGTCTTGCCATTTCTTCTTTCTCAGCTAACTTTTTGTCTACACCCGCTAAACATCCTGGACGCCCTGGTTCTCTTTGTTTTTGTAAAAAGATTTTATCTTCCTCTGTTTTCATCCGTTCCACAGCATCGGCGTGTGCTATATCGAATAAATTATCTAAATTGTTTTGAAAGTCCTCCTCACGGCGCTCATAAACATTGTGTTTTTTTGGAATTTTTTTGCAACTCTCTCCAAGCATGGTGAAGATCCACAAGTTTTAAGTATAGCTCTGGTAGAGATTCTAGCTTTTTCCCAAAATATAATACACTCTCGAATGACGAGATTTGCGCTTTCACTAACAGTCAATTTAACTTCGCGAATGTTAGAAACAAGTACTGCAAGAACTTGACGTTTAGACGGTAACTTTGCGCCTGTTATTTGATAATTTACCTCACCAACTAAGAAAATACTTTTTTTATTGCTTCTTAATTCCATTGCCATCTTCTAAATGTAAAACAATGCGTGTTAATCACGAGACTAACTGAGAACAAATGACAAATACCGCCAGTACGCGCTGCTACTTCCGCGCAACTTGTATGAACATGATTCGATGCAAGTCGGCACGGGTTATCGTACTCCAAATAAGGTTAAAATTTATTTCCGAGTGTTTTAAGAGCAAATGAACAAAACTAAGACCTATGCGTTAGAAAATAAAAACTTTGAAAAATAAGGGACACCCTAACGTTGGGTCATGCGGCGTCCATAGGGTAATTGGTCCGAATTTCGATACCATCGGGTTTATAATAAGTGTCTTACTGGTTGTGTTCGGAGATGTCAAAAGTGGCGACGAGCAGTCGCTTGGTGAGTGTGCGCGCGTGCTCGGGGTCGTTGAACAGCGGCGGCAGGCAGCCGGACACGTGCAGTAGGGCCGATAGCGCTGCGTCGCGGACCACCTGAAGTCATAATAACTGAGATATGCCACCCTATCTCGAAGTATTTTCGTAAACCTTCCTTCAAACTATTTCCTAAATTTCCAAAGTAGGCAGCATATCGCCTACCTTTGGAGGTTTAGGGGTCCTCAACTCACATTCGTGATGGTGAGTGCAAATTTCTCGATTAAGTATCGATTTTTTTAAATTTTCACTAGCTTGGCGGTCAGGAAAACATCGTGAGGAAATCCGCATGCTGCAGAAATAAAAAAAAAATCTGGAGTATGTGATCCACCGATCCGCACTGGGCCTGCGTAGTAGATTACGACACCAAACGCCCCAGTGACTGTGCCCTGCAGTGGGACGTTATAGGCTGATACAAGTACGTTTGACATCGTCCTCCTATAAAAAAGGAACGAAATGTATTAATTACACTAGCTATCTACTATCCAGCTATATATGATTACCTCTACGGGGCTCTGCAGGCCGGAGAGCAGGCAGGTGACATCATCGAGGGAGAGCTGCGCGCGCGCGCCGCACTGCGCCGTCTGCAGCAGCGCGTGCGTGCACGACGCCTGTACGCGACCGGACGTGCTACCTGTGAAACCAAATAAAATAATTAGGAAATCAAACAGTACACGAAAGAAAATTATCTTTGGCATATGAGGTTGGACCGAAGTGTCTCCACCTCCAATCCCTATAAACATTTGTATATCGAACAATGAACGAGTGGAACCAGTTACCAGAAAACGTTTTAGACGCAGATTCGGTGATCCAGTTCAAGAACCGACTAGACTAGATATTATGCTAACAGATGCACAAGCGACAAAAACCAGATTTATTTATGATTTATTGCCCATTTATTACACTAATAATAATAATGGGGCTGTTCTGTATGCTCTTTCCAATGAAACAAACTCGAAATTGCTGAACCTTTTCAGGGGCCCACCGTACACACTTAGAATTTTTACCTTATTATTATAGTATAGGCGAGCAGCAAGCATTACTGCTGGTGTGCTGATATATATGTGTGCTGGTGTTAAAAGTTTTGCCATATCTCTTTTCCTGGAAGCCATTTATCAAATATGTGATGTTAAAAACTTTTGTTACAAAAGTCGTATGTCCGTAAGTGGTACTTGTTGTCCAGGAATAAATAAAATAAAAAACTCACTGATGAGGTCAATGAGGGCGCGGAACATGTGGTCGATGGGGAAGAGCTCCGGGTGTAGTGGATTCCGTGGTCCGGCGGTGAGGTCGCCGCGCAGCGCCGCGTGGTGAGTCACCACCGCTAAGCCCATCATCATCAGAGACTCGTTCGACTTGCCCACCGTTGACGTCAGACCTACATCAATACCGAACATAATATTTTGGATACGATGTTTAATTTGGTAAAATGAAAAGCGTGTTTTGTTTTTTATAGGGAAACAAGACGGTCGAGCAAGCGGCCCCTTTCACCGACTCGTGATCCCGCGGTACCCTCCCAAAGCAACGCCCTAAACTGAGGTCCGTTCCTTCGGCCGGTCTACCGGCGGGGGAGCCCTCAGGCTCGTTGCTGCACACACTCTTTGCTCCTGGCTGAGCGCCTTCTGCGCTCGCCCTAAACTATACATGTCCGGTGACTCGTGAAAGGCCATTAGGGCCACAAGAAATTAGACATTACGAAAAAAAAGCAAGCGGTCCCACGCGATGAAAATGTTACCGCCGCCCATGGACACCTGCAACACCAGGGGGTATGCGGGCGCGCCGCCGACCTTGCAAAATCCTATTCACAGCTTTCTTGAAGAACCCCATATCGTAGCGTAATGGGAAGACGTCTTATGTCACAATATACCAAATCAAACAAACACGCTTATTTACTCTTTTACGAAATTAAATATTTACTTAGAAAAGTAAAATAATTTGTATGTCATGGTATTCAATACTCAATGGGCAGCACAAATCGATGGTAGCAAGCTTAAAGGTGGGCTAAGTTTAGGTTTTCTGGTGACCATAAAGAACGAGTTCCACGAAGCGCGACTCCGTCGACTTTGGGCTCTCATTTCTGATAATTTAAAATTATTTCAGATAATGAAAAATAGTATTTGTTGACCTTAATTTGTTGCATTAAAATATATCAATTCCTACAAACACGCTTCTCCTTTTACCAAATTAAACACATGTCATAGTCATCATAGTACGTATTGAAACATAATAAAAAAAAGAAACAATTGGATATTTGATTGATACAATAATGAATTATTATAAAAAATATTGAAAAACGTAGTTTATAGGCCCATTATAATTTAAAAATGCTTTTTTTGCATTAAAACAAAATACAAATCTATATGTTTTTATTAAGTAAATTAAAGATGTTTAAGTTTTAAATCTATGTTTTATGAGGTGTGAAACGCGGGAAGCCATGATTGATTACCGCGTGACACGTACAACACTATAAACATTAGGCTAATCAAAAAATTTTCGGCGCTGCGAATTTTTTCTACTCTAAAAGTTAGATTTGGTAATTGAAAGTTACACAAAATGGAAGGTGGTTTTATTAAAGCTGATAATGGAAATTTGCCGATTCTTTTATGATTGCAAATGGGTTTGCTTGCAATCCGGACTTTAGCTCAACTGAGATCAGAAAAATGAAAACATCTATGTAAGTATATAAAACAGATAATTGAATTCTTTATTATTTCTATATTTGTTAAAATTAAATGTAAATATTTCCTTGGTTACTTGTTGTATGTTTAAGATTAACACTGTGAGATACCGTCAGGCCATGTGGACTTACGATTGGACACTCTCAGACTCAAAAGTAATTGGGTGAGAAGAGTGGAAAACTAACGTCTCATTTACACAAGGAGTTTCTCTAACGGTTCGGGTAAGATTATTGCATACGATTCTCATATGTAAAATGTAAGACCTCATATGTAAGACTGATGTTCGAGAAAATCGTGTCCGAGAAACTCTCCTTGTGTAAAAGAGCCAGAAGGGTGGTGTAGGACTACAGGAGAGACCTATATCCAGCTATGGAGACACACGATAATGGTATGGTGTAGAGACAGAGACAATCTTACCTTGCTTGAGCAACGGGAACACATAACAGAATCCAGGTCCGGTGAAGTGATTCGTGTCCTCTGAGGTTTTTATGTAGTCATCGTTCTCGTTGTGGTCCTTAGTGGGGGCCCCGGCTGTGACCTCGTACAGCAAACGGATGGTGCGCACCGTGGCCTTGTCCAGGTCTTCCTCTTCCCAGCTCGGGTCTAAGTCGCATTGCGGCTTGTGTAGTCTGTGAAATGTGTGGAACTGAGTGTATTTTCGTTTGTGAACACAACTATCAAAAGTTACACAAGATTTTTACTTTTGTTATGATGGTTGAACATAATAACTGTTATGTATTTTCAATAGCGAGAATGGATTTAAGTTGACACGTACATGGGACGCAGTGATTGAACTTTGCAAATCCAGACAAGTGCGTTTTCAAACTCGCATGTGTGTGGTGATATTGTTAATATAGTGTGCAGGGAACTTAATCAACAATAATAAGTTAAGTGAGGGGTGAATAAAAAACGAACATGACAGAGGGTAGACAGATTTGTTTGTCAATAGACTTATTATTAAACGTGCCGTCTTCAAAAAGGAATTTCAGGCAGAATACATTTATCGTTAAAAGCCAGTAAAGGTATAAATAAATTTTGTTTTAATTTAGATTTATTTTGCACAAAAACAACACACGTTAAAAAATCGATGGCAAATGATTATTTTGAAATAAAATGAAATGACATTTATTTGCTGATCATCGGTACATAAGATGTTAAAAAATAAATTAATGTCTATGATCTACCATATCTGGCGTACGAGATCGCAATGTTTTACAAAATAGTTATGGTTACGTCAATAATTTTACATTTTAAGTCTATAATAATCAATATATAGCTTCCCATACTCAAATTACAATAATTTTATAAACATTTCAGTAGCTAGTCATATATTTGCTATATTATAACGTTACGCACCCTCTTCATCTCTTCTATTTCTTCACGTGCAATTTTCCTTTAACCTCTTTTACTTCTTATTGTTTCTTTTTATTATAATAACGTTTAGGCCTTTTATATACCTAAATGCATATTTGTGGACATTGATGTGGACATTGTGGCATGTTTAATCGGCACGTGTACTAATTTATTTTTCTCGTTATATTGCTTCAACAGTATTTTTAACATGTCTGTAATCTTAAAAATAAATATATAAATAGCGACAACAGGTTGAGCCGCCGCAGCGGTCTCGCCGCGATCGCGCTCCGTGCGACTGGAGGGAAATATCGCCTATATAACATAAATAATAAATCCTAAGTAATTTTTCATTAAGTTACTGATATTAAGTTATGTTCAGAATATAAAAATAAACATAAAGAAGAAGTATTTTGTAGTTTTCTCTTTCTTTCTAGTTTAATTCTAGTTATCTCTTTTAATAATTTATTTATTTGTATCTTTCTTCCAATGTGTTAGCATTGTATCTTGTGTTGGTAGAGGTCGCTTTTAGAGCGTTAAGATTACCTTGTGTGCTTTTCATGTTTATAATGGAATTCACAAAATATGTTACTGTCTATAATTTTTGATGTGCTAGAGTTTATTATAAAGAGTATATTATCACGTAGTGTATCCAGCAAAGGAGGTTTGATGAATCCGCGATAATAACATTCGTAATGTTCAAAATCTACATTTTCGCCTCTGATTGTGTAAGGCGTTGGACACGTGATGTTATTGTTCGTAGCGACCCAATACCACGCGATCAATGCATCGGAATAAGATGTATGGGGCTGCTTAAAATGTTCATACGGCGTCGCACGACTAGACGACACCGTGTGTCTGACACCTAAATCCTTGAAAATAATTGCAACTGGGGCGCGGTGATTGATTTTAAAAATAAAGATGCATAGATGTATGCAACTTTTTAACCGGCCTCCCCAGTCAGTTTGTTAACATGATTAATGCAATCCAGTTGAAATATCGAGTAAAATAAAGTAGGTAAATATATGCATTGAACATACAGTCAGTGGATAAATATAGTCACTAATAAAAATATCTCTATACAACAGATAGAGATAAAAAATTATTTTTATTGTACATATGCTTTCAAGTTACAGAATTCTAATCCAATTTAAGTCAGGGCTCAATTTGAGATGTAAAAAATGAGAGAAATCGGAATGTAATCTCACAACAAAATGATCAATTTATGGTAAATTAAAACATTTGTTATCCACGGCTTCTCCTGTATTGAATGAAATAAAAACTATCCTATGGAAATCTGTTCTATGAACTATCCATAATGCCTAATTTGTTAGCGATTCATTGATTCGTCGCAGAATACATAACAAACTTCTATGTACCTGATAGTGATCCTCGCGACAGTGTTCCCCAGCACTGAATGCTTGGGCAGCAGTGCGGAGCGGAGGCGAATATACGCCTGCGGTAGATGAGGAGCAGCGAGCGGAGTGCGGAGCGCGCCCAGCAGCGCGGGCACGATGTGCCGCGCGCGGAGCCCTATCGCGGAGCAATCGCCGCGTTGCACCGCCTGCAGGAGCTCCAGGCCGATCACTACGCGGGAATTTAGCTGCAACCATAATAAATCTTTAATAACCGTAACCAGGGCGACTAACGGATATGAAAGCGGCTACCACAAGCCCCGAGGAACTGCACCGGCTCTAAAGCAGTGAACTCGCCAACCCGATTGTCCAGAGTGCCGTTTTAAGGCCTTACATCCCTCATGCACGAGACAATGTGCACGAGGAGACCCATATCCAGCAGTAGATACAGAAAGGGCTGGCTGCATTGCATTGCAACCGTAACCGGCACTGCTAGAGACACAAGTCTCCTCGTACACCTCCTCGTGAGGGGGAGAGTGCACGCTGCAATCCAACAGCCGCTGGGCGCACTCGACTAGCCACGTTACCCCTCTCTCACAGAAGACTACCTTGACATTTCCCACTTTATCTTATTTCCCTAATGTACGTACGTGTTTCGGTACTGAGCGAGATGTGCCAGAGCCCATTCCCATCCTATCCCTCCCCATTTCCCCAACCCTTTCTCCAAATCCATTCCTATATCCAAAGGTAGGCAGCGCATCCGGGGGCGTGCCAACGTTTGTCATTTTGTAGTAATGTTGGCATGTATCACGGATGTCTATGGGCTACAATATCCACTTACCATCAGGTGGACTGTAAGCTCGTCTGCCACCTTCGTCCATAAAAAAAAAAACATTGTTTCGTGCACGAATAATGTATGGCCTTAAAACATAACACTGTCGATGGCCACTTTTTAGAGGTAGTGTAATCCCTCGGGAAGAGAGCTTGAGGTAGCAGCTTTGTTATCCACTAGTCGCCCTTTATTACACCCGCGGAACTACACGGCTCACAATAATAAACATTTAAATAAATTAAACCATAGTCAATGGCCACGTCGCCATATTATCTAATCGATAGTGTGATCGGAGAAACGGTGTCTTATTCTCTTATACTGATGAGATGGGGATCACGCTCGTCACCATATCCTATCCGGTACCATCACACATAGTATAATGGAATAGAGAAAAGTTCTTAGAGAAATGTAGTGAAAATTCTAATGATTTTTATTAAAAAAAAAAAATCAATAAAGCATAAATCTTAGACATATAAATATGTGCATACATAGTTACTATGTTTATTTAACAAAAAAAAATACAAGGATTCGTTTGCACGAGCGTTAAAATGCGTGCGTTGGTTAAAAAGTATTAGCGTTTTTAAAGCGCTATATCGCAAACGCTCCATTGAAGCTAACTGTGCTTGTTTAACATAAAATTGTATAATTATTGTAACTTTTCATTATATGGGCCTCGGCCGCGACACACCATTGGCTTTCTGCTCATTTTATCCACCCACTACTGTAAATTCGAGGCCTGGCCACCCTCATCCGTTGTTGGTCCTATGACAGATAGCATCTGCCCACTGCCATTCCGCGGCGTGCGGATTCTTTGAGTTATATCAGTAACTTTAGTTCTTCATTAAATTCGTGAAATTGGATTTTGTTCAGCAAAATCGACGAGCACAACTGTTCTCACTCAAAAATTAGAAATTAAACAAATGGCAAACATTTGGTTTTAATCTAATTATATGTTTATAAGACTTACCGCTGTAAGCCTCTGCCTGACAGCGCTTTCTTTCGCCATCTGCACCTTTATCGCTTCCTTTTGCTTAGCTGTCAATGGGACCTGCAAAATAACAGCTACAGCTTTAAGAATAAAACTAGAGAGAAAACAGAAGAGAATAACAAGATATTAGAATAGCAATTTTAAAATCAATATTTGAGGGAAAACCGAATTCTTACATATAAATATAATTCTTAAAATTTAACGTAAATATAGGAAGTCATTTTTCCTGGAGTCAATGCACTCATATAAAAAACCCAAAACTTCATAAAAAAAAGTATAAAATAAGGAGAAGGAAGGAACAACAGTCTTAACGTGACAACGTGTGTCATTTATAAGGGTTTAACGACCAACGTCCAACATGATAATTATCCTCCAATACGTAATTACGTCCTAAAAGTCAATTGATTTTGTCCAAACTGAATATTGAATATAAATTTACACTTATTTATTTATGCAAACAAACGCAAACAAAATGTATTCTTAACATAGAGAATTAAATGGAATAAAAATTACTAATTAATTATTTACATGCTAGCCGTATTGTTTTAATTAATCATATTTTTAATCCACAAGTGCTCTCATACTTTAAAAACAAGTAATACAAATTTTTAAAACACAATTTGACCTCATTGGACGAATTTCCTTTTAGACAAATTTCTTATTGGTCATTTTTTATTTGGTCAATTTTCATATTTGACATATTATTTCATTTTGGACAAATTTAGTAGTGGACTGGACGTATGTCGTTGTTTGGGCGAAATTACTTATCGGACATGTCGTCAAACCCGGTTGATAAAAGCTATTATGAACGTGTGGTGGAACGTACTGGAAACTGGAAAAGTGCAACTAATAAAGTGAGTGACGGTTTTGATAGAGTATGATTATTTGTGAAACAAGAATATAACCTCCATCTTGGAATGACAATTATGAATAACCTAATAAGTACGCAGCAGAACGAAACAAGGTCGGCGGCGCATGTACACGGTCAGTGCACCGACTGCCCTCGCCCATGACTCCTCGATATAATAATAAACCTTGCATACACCCTAGCTGCTTCTACATCGATGCTTGGTGCTTGATCGGCCCCTAAGGGGGGTTTCATCTTTTTGCGCTAGATATAATAAACTTTTAATTTTACGCTCATTGCTGGCGACTGTTCGTTTTCAATAAAATTTATGTATTTTAATTGTAGAAAGATCCACCTCTGGTATTTATTACTGAGCTATAATTGTCTTTTATAGTGAATCAAACCAACTGTAGTATCCACTTACTGTATAGTAGTTTAATCACGTTTTCTAAGTATATTATATCATTTTATACCGAGGAACCCGTAGGCTGTGGAACGAACTGCCTCAAGAGGTTTTTCCATTATACTACGATATGGGGTTCTTCAAGAGAGCTGTTAATAGGATTTTGCAAGGTCGGCGGCGCGACCGCATACCCGCTGGTGTTGCAGGTGTCCATGGGCGGCGGTAACACTTACCATCACGTGGGACCGCTTGCTCGTCCGCCTACTTCCTTATAAAAAACAAAACAATCTCCCGACCCCCACTCACTCAGAATGCAGTGATATCTAAAATCACTCCAAAACATATTTCATTGTGTAAATATTTTATGAATGATCTCTAGAACTTTTAATGAGACAATGATATTATTTTATAATTACCTCTTTAACTTTCCCGACGAGCCGCCGCTTCTCTTCCAATTCCCGCCGCAGCTGCAGCTCCTCTAGCTGCTCTTTGTAGCTGTAAGCCTTGCTCTCTCGCTTCAGGTTCATCTCCTTGTTGTCTTCATTACTGTATCCAAATAAATAAGGTCCATTATTGTCCGAACGGAATTCATCGTGTAACATACTTTGTAAAAACACACACATCGCTTTAAGTAAAGGTTTTTTTTAAATCAAATAAACTTTTTGAACTTTGATGTCGTATGGATAATTTTTATATAGACTGCATATAAAGATTGAAAACAATTGATATAATAACATACTTTTACTTAAAGTGAGTGACCTCGATGTTCTTGCAAACTATTTTGTTATACAGATTTTGTTATAAGCTATATTATACAGATTAATAATATTTATCTGGACCATGAACAATGTATAATATCCTACTCCAGGGCATAGTCCTCCCTTAATAATCACTACAAGGGTGGACCAATCCTCCACGTGAACCCAATGCGGATTGGTGGCTTAGTTAAGACTAACGCCAAAGCCAACGGAATTTTCATCTGGCATTGTTGCCAGAGGAGTTCCTTACTTTTAAAAGTCGTGGGCAAAAAGGTAGTAACAATATATACTACTAAGGAGAGACGTCGTAACCCAGAATTGCAGTTCTCTTTTAATTTGTAAGAACCTACAAATTACGTTATGTCACAGATTAAATGATCTTAGGTTATATAAGTATCACTTACCCCGGCACAGCGCTCTTGTCATACAGCTCTCCCTCCGGAGTCAAGTACGTGAAGTATTCGTCTCTGGTAACTCGCAGCAGCTCTGGATCGTGCATGGTGTCCAGCAAGCATTGTATTGCTCTGCCGGCAATTGCGTCCGCATTCGTTGCCACTAACGTTGATACTACGTTTGATAGTGTCTGGAAAGGTTTTAAATTGTTTTGGGTATGGCATTATATTGTATTTTGTATGGATTTTATGGGAGATGTTACATCAGAAACATATTGGAAGGTCATAATTCTGTGTTAAAACTAATTTGAAAAATCTTTACATCTGTATTAATATTATAAAGAGAGACTAGAGTTATTATGTTTGTTTATATGTAAGAGGTAAATTCAAATACTACAGGATTGATTTTGATTTCTGTTTCTGTTAAAAGATAAAGTAATACAGACATGTTCTATATTTATGTTCTAATAGGCCACTTTTGACATTTCATTGACTTTGTGACGATATAACTTTGCATCGGTCCCATAAATCCATTTAAGTTTATATAATTCATTACTGAAAATATGTAACTATGTAGAAAAATATGTAAAAAATGTAAAATGTAAAAAATGTACTGAAAATATGTAAAAAATATGTCACACTAAAAATATGTAACTTTTTTAATAAAAAAATATAAACTTGTCTTTTTGTATCAAATTTAATAAGTTCGACGATTAATTTAGTTGCTAAACATCATTATCAATTTATATTTCAAAAAATTTGAACTTCACTACAAGGTTACACCTGTCCACATTTTTCATTTTTAATGTGATCTTTATAATCGAAGTAACTTGTAGAATATCGAAAAAAGTTACCGTTACGATAAATAAACAAATTAAGAGAACAATAAAATTATTAAATAATTGAAATATCATAATTTAAATAAATACAATTATTAATTAGTAAATACATTAAAAAATATGTAATTAAATAAATATTTAATATATTATTTCAAGTAAACTTAATTTAATTAAACCTCATTTAATATATTAATATATTAAAACAATATCTGAAATTAAAAAAGAAAAAGTATGACCTATCTGGCCTATTTTACATACAGCGAAGAAAAGGAGAAGAAGTAAGCCAGTTGTCTATGTCGATAGTTTTAATGCCGATGCAATTCGCAACCACATTTATGGTTATTACATGAGAAAAGAGTATCCATCTAGAAAAAAACATTTATGTTCATTAAAAGAAGCAGGCTTATTTTCTGGTGGAATATCATCTTTAATAAAAACTGCGTGTACCAATGTTTCCATAGATGATTGGAAGAAAGAGGTAGAAAAAACAAAAAAATATAATGGAAGATTTTTAACGTGATTTAAGAATTGATAATAATAGAAACGATAGCAATTTCAACGAATCTGATAGTTCCAACTAATAAATAATAATTTAATACGTATATAAATTGGTTTCATTATAATTCCCTCAATTACGCTTAACTTTGAGCTCATGTGGCATACGTAGAAGGTTTCCAATGCTGTGTATGCTCTAAAAATATTATTGCAGAATTATTTTTTTATGAACACTACAATTGATTCACGAATATATGACTTATTATATAGATTTTTGTTTTTAATCGATAATTGCTGTTAGATTACCACATTATGACATCCACTTTGACACTTGTCAAAAGTGGCCTATTATATTGACTGTACTTTAATCTGTATTAGTGAGGTTTAAATTTATTAATCACCAAATACGATAGAATTTATTAAGTTTCTCAATTCAATAAGAATTGAGAAACTTACAATCACACTTACAATCCTGGGATAATAGTATCGTAGAATGGAGATGAATTTTGCACTACAATATAAAATGTATACAAAAGGTGAAACTCTGAACATCTGCATAGAGTCGACGATTAATCGTTAATTTGACCCGTACAAAAAATATCTCTCTTACCTCATTAGGTGTAAATCCAACAATGTAGCTGTTTTTCAAGTTGTTGGCGTACAAAGCGACTAATTTGTTAGGCTCTAGTCTCATGTGGTGCACCAGTTTGACCCACGCAAGTCTATTTACAGCCACCGCCAGTGGATGGTGGCAGCTTTGGAGGGAATCTATTGCTAAGTTCTGGGAGTCTTCTATTGGGTAATCTGGAATCAAATAGGAAAAGATATGCTCAGGTCCAGATAGATAGACGATTCTAAGGTCGTGTTTTGCTAGGACTTAGACTTTGCCATTGGAAATTAACCTCTATTAACTACATAAAGTACTATAAAACACGACTGCGAGTAGTTCTCAGACCGAGAATATTCCATTTATCCGGGCGTCAGTGGCGTGCGCAGTGTATCTTAGACACGCAGACATACATTACTATTTATATACTATTTACTTACGCTAAATGCACATCAACGTGAGCGAATCGAGGGAAGGGAGGGTTATTGCTCATGACAATGCTCAGATTAAAAACAATCTTTAATTTTTTAATGGAAAAAAAGGTGGCAGACAAGCAAACAGTTCACCCGATGGTAAGTATGTAGATACTTTCGCTTATGAACATCTGTGATATACGCCATATCAATCCAAAATGACAAATGTTATCACATCCTCCGAAGGTAAATCCGTATACCTTTGGAGATTTAGGAGTGGATTTGGATTTTTTTTGTTAAGGATGGAGAATAAGGAGTGTCATCAGCAGATTCATCTAATCTGTTTGTTTTACCATAAAACCGGAACCGGAACGATCTAGCGAAGTTTTCTGTGAGAGTTCTGTTTTCTGTGGAAAAGAAGTAAGAAGCAATGGACAAAGGCAACCTGTTACCATAAAGGGTTGTAAGTTCTGTAAGTGGATGAGCGATTGATTGCCGCCGCTTGTCGAGAACTAGCTTCATTGATTTATTAGCAAGTCTCAATGAGGTGTTAAAAATATAGACAGATGTCGTTGTGTACGACGTCGCGACAGTTGCATCGCGGAAGTATCGCGGAGACGTTCGGCTAAACAACATACGCAAAACTTCCTACCGAGAAGTTACATAAATTACCGCTAATATAATTAATATATAATTTTCCGCAACGCTACATTCAATCTTCCATTTTATTACGCCAAATTCCTTATTGTGCGTGCATTAGTCTTTAAGTGCCAACACAGGAGAACCAAGGGCCGGCGCCGGCAGAAGACTTCGGTGCACCAGACAGCTTTCAGGTCAGTGAAGCTTTATTATTGTACGGCTACGGCAATTAATCAAAAATAATAAATAAAACCCCAAAATTACAGTCCACTTAAAAATCTACCCTCCAGTAAGAGTAGGGCAATTTGAACAGTCGGACAGGCCCAGACTGCTATATGGGAAAACTACAGAAATTTGTAGGTTACCTGTGTGTATGTAAAATACACATTAATAGAGTGAACCGACATATACAATTTACAATCAACATATACAACAACTAACAATGTACAATAAACAGAAAACACTCACCTCTAAATGAACACAATGCTTGAACACAATCCAGTATCATCTTCCCTGTTATTTCTGTCCCTTTCTCATCTGGCGTCTTTTCTTTCCCGCCAAAAATCTTCCCTTCGTCCAGCACTTCATTCAGTTTAAGCACTAAATTCCTGGCTATTTGACCTCTATCTTGTTTCCCAACTAGCGACTTTACTTCTTCTAAGGCAACTGATCTAGCAGGCTTGATAGTGGACAGTAGTACTAGTATAAATGCTCTATAAACGGGTGAATTTCTATCAATGGCAACATTTTGGTAGTTTTCCAAGACCGTCCTGCATAGCAACACCACCTGTATTAGGGCTATAAAGGGGGTAAATGTTATAGTGTAACCCGGTATTTGGAAGCAAAGATAATAAGTTGGTGTAGGTTTTGTGGCCTATTCAGCTCTGACGGTACAACAAAAGTGTACTTGACTGTTTTATGATTATATGGGCCTTTCTCACCACCTTCTTATAAACGTAACTATTAACAATCTGATAGACAAAATTATCTTCCAATTAAATATAGTTGATACTGACTTTCTGATATAAGATTTTAAACTTTTGTTATCGTCGTTGATCTATTGTGCATCAATTGTATGTACATTTTGAAAGGTGCACAAATGTGTATGGCAAAAATGGCAGTGTTTTTTTTCAACTATTAGGTAATAAATGAACGAATTTTCGCATTCAAACTAATGTTATAAATGTGAAAATTAGTTTCTTAGTTTAATATCTAAAATAATAACTTTAAATTAATTTAATGAATCAATACCAAATGGATATGCATGTAATTTCTGGGATTGATTAGCACATAGGAGTTTTTTTTACTGGTTAATTAATTAAATGCAGGCAAAGCCGCAGACAACAGACAATTTACGAGCAGATAACAAACCTACATTAACAAGAATTTTTGACATCAAGTTTGAGAAGAGAATATTTGAGGTGAGGATGAGGATGTTTTTCAGTTATAAAGACTATAATGGAATTTATTTCAAAAAAAAAATAGTCAAATACCCTATAACTATAGTTCGTATACGTCATCATTGGCATAAACCAGTGCTTACCATCATCTGTGGCGGTGGTGAGTATCCTGTCGTGTAGCAACACCTGCTTGTCCGGGTGTGTGAGTGCCGCCCACACAGCTGCCTTATTTGGTAGATCCCTTTCTGTATCCAATAGTGTTAGTGCTAGCATCGCGCATATCCCTTCGCTTACTACCAAGTGCTGTTGATGACAAATGATAAAGTTACACAAAGGGGCATGAACTGGATTTTATCCAGGGTGGAGCAAAGCAAACAGTTTTCTTATAATTTTAAATAGAGATAGTGTAATGCATATTCCGATTACGTACCTGTAATGGCTGCTGTGTCGCTTTCTCAACAGCCTTCAACATCACAGGTCGCAGCACATCGGCCTGTGCCGGCGACGCGACGCAGTGTCGCAGCGCGCGCGACACGAGCGACGTGTAAGCGATGCGCACAGGTTGCGTCGTGCTCTTGCCGGACTGATATTTCTAAAACAAGTATTTATTTATATACTGCGGTGATAGCCTAGGTGTGTCTATACTAGAATCACATTCGTGTGATCCTGAGTTCAAAGCCCCGGCTCGTACTACCGAGTTTCTACTTAAGTAATGATTTTAAAAACACTTGTTTGTCACTTGCTGTGAGGTGAGGAAAAACATCGTGAGGAAATTCGCATGCTCCAGAAATAAAAAAAAAACTTGAGTATGTGATCCACCAATCCGCACTGGGCCCGCGTGGTGGATTTCGGCCCGAACCCCCCCCCCCCCCCCCCCCCTACCAGTGATATAGAAAGGGGAGGCTTGTGCCCTATAGTGAGATGTTATATGCACATAAATTTTGAAATTTGCTGTGCGAAACAACATGGATGGAATAGATAGGTACAGTCGGTTCACATGTCTAAGAAAATTTGGTCTAAACGTCAAATATCAAGCACTTTTACTCACTCTACTATCTATGGTTTGAACTGTAAGGACGTACCTACTGCACTCTGCTAAAGCTTTCAGTGTCAATGCTAGTTATATTTGTAAATGTGGTACTATTAAGTAAATATTATGTAACTTAAGACCTCAAAAGTGCTTGTTCGCGCATGGAACTAGCTTTATAGAACTTGTAGTGGTCTGTGTAATTAAAAAGAAATGTTGTTGCGTGTATATATTAACTAAATTACGCTACGAATAAAAGTTAATTAAACTACGAATAAAAGTTAATTTAGAATACAACTTAAAGCCTAATAAATAAATGTGTATATAAAACATTGTGTTTCAATTTGAGCCCCTTGTCACAACATCACAAGAATAAATATAAAAAAAACACCTTATTCTGGTTTAAGATTCATTTATTTATCATAACAATTATATTCACTTACATGAGAAAAGTTACTATTGGGCCATTCTAATAGGTCGGATTAGACATATGACGAACCATATAATCCACCGATGTGAAATATTAATTGTTATAGACGCAACGCTTCCAAGAAAACGACGCTTAAAATTTATCGAGATATACCACCACACGATACTAATATAACTCGATAATTTATGGTATCTGTGATCCATAATCTATGGTATATCACCATAGGTATTAGGTAATCCATGGTGACATGACGATGGCGTTGTTGATTAGAAAACTTGAGTGCGAATATAGTTGAATATTGTGAATTTGTGGGTTGTTGAAAGGGATTGACATTAATTGAAGAATAGATTTCAATGTCGTTTCTTTTGTTATAGAGAAACTCAATATTGTTTATTTTATCTTGTTAATTCCCTGAAAACACTATTATTATATATATTATCAGCATTTCTTAATTGCATACGTTTTTGTATTTGTGCCTTGTTGGTGAAAGTTATTTGTGAGATCTTTAATTAGTATTTTGCAGATTAAAATACAGATGTTATATTTATAGATTTGCCAGGTATTCATTAATTTTGTCTCTTGGTACAATTTTTTGGTAGGTGTTAGAAAATTATAATGGAATAATAATACTATGATTATTACGTTTTGTGCTATTTGTATGATATCCAGATTATTACGTTTTGTGCTATTTGTATGATATCCAGATTATTACGTTTTGTGCTATTTGTATGATATTCAGATTGTACATGTACAACCATGATGTGTATTGTTGTTGAACGGTCATAGATGGCTCGCCATGTCCACGTATTATGTATGTTTAACTAATCTATCGCTTGATAGATGTCGTTACATGTAGTGAGTTGGGTATGACATAACAATTCATTATGTAAAATTAATAGTTTACCTATTCGACCATAGATGGAGCTTATCACTCTGAAGTCAAATCCTGAAATACGCTGTTAAGATTTTTCTTACGCTACTTAAGACAATGCTAGAGTAAATTTGTCATCGAACAATAAAAGACAAGAAAAAACCGTATTGTTTCATTCGTACACAGATTATTAGGTTTTGTGCTATTTGTATTCTGTATATCATACAAATAGCACAAAACAAAATAATTGTACACCGTTTTTACATACATACAGTTTACCTTTTAATAGTTAGTTCCATAATTACATCTAAATATATCACTGAAGTGAGGACTGGCTGGTATTCTTTCTTGGAGAACCCTTTAAACCTGAGCTAACGTTGTCCAGTCAATAAGTAACCTTGAATATGTCTAAAATGACCGCCGGCAGCCCTCCGCGCTGCGATAGTCGCAGCGAGCACGGACAACTTTTGCGTCATAGTCGACGTGAACAGAGATAGGAATTCTGGCTCGTTCACTGACAGCTCGCGGAGGACGCACACACCCTAAAATAAATGCTTACTACCCGAGCTACCGACGGTGGAGACGAGTCCTCGAATGGAGATCACGTACCAGAAAACGTAGAGTGTGACGTACTGTGAACACGTGGACTGACGACTTGAAGAAAGTCGCCGGTAGTGGCTGGATGAGAACAGCTGTAGACCGTGTGTGGTCCGAGGGAGAGGCCTATATCCAGCAGTAGAGAAATAGGCTGATTGATGGTATGGTACCTGAGCTAACATTTCAGTCAATACGTAACTATATTGACTATAACTAACCTTGAATATATCCAAAATGGCCGCCGGCAAGCCACCACCCTGCGGTAGTCGCAATGTCCAGTGCTGGAGCGTGTCGAGCGCGACAAACAGCGTGCGTTCGTGCGACTCGCTCTCTAGCACGCGCGAGACTTGCGTCGTAGTCGACGTGAATAGCGACACGAGCTCCGGCTCGCTCACGGACAGCTCGCGGAGGACGCAGACACCCTGAGATACATAAGAACGAAAATCCTTTATATCCCTTACAGGGCAGGGGCCATAAGAATTTTTGTCATTCCAAGGAATAAATCTTTATTAGCTCTGCTCGAGCGTTAAATGATGCGTTATATTCTAAGTTTTCAATATATATTTATACGTTATTCCAATTACGAAGTCTCTTTTGACATATGTCAAATAGTAGGGTACTAGTGAAGTACCATTGTCTAACGACATCGATTTTCGATTACTATTACGAACAAATTTAAATCGAGATGATAGGATCTAAACTATTAAAGATTAGCATGGGGTTTGGGGTTAAAATAAAAGACAAAACCTTTTTAATCAAGTTTTTAATTTTAATTAGACACAGTATGACATTTTATCAGCAAATGATTTATCAGTCATCGCTATTCAAAAGCGTTACTTCATTATCGCCATCGTCGTCGTACTCATCTTCGTCTGTGGAATCTGCTGTATTAATTATAATTTGAAGTTTATCTATAAAGTTATCGATGTGCATATCTCTGTCCCAATCAGACGAACTAAGATTTTTTGTTCTTAAAACAACACTTTCCCAATTTGCAGTTGTAAAGCTATTGCAAGCTTCTTGCAACAATGACAGCATTTTGTTAGCCGTAAAAGGTTGGATCGTATTTTTACGAGCTGCATATCCTGAAACAAATGTTTGCATGTTAAAATAGGAACTTAGCACAATTATAAGTAAAGACTCAAAATAAATATGATTAATTGTACCTTTAATTTGCGTCCATATCAATTCTATGGCATTGTATTGGCAGTGGTAAGATGGAAGCCGCAGTACATTCTGTCCGGCTTCTTTTGCCATTTCGTCCAACACATACGTTGGTCTGGCTGGTTTATTATTAGCAACCAAATACTGAAGCACACATTTTAACATTGACATGTCAACAGCAATATTATTGACATTCAACCATTTCATATGCGCCATTTTGTTGTTGTTTGACGTTGGAGGCTTATTTAATTGTACCGAATGTTATGGCGCATTGTCCATAATTATAGTTGATGGCTCCGTCAAGTTGGCTAACAAGATACAAAACCATTCTTTAAATTTAACAAAATTCATATCTTTGTAATAGTCTCCGGTTCTCTTAGATTTAAATGCCAAAAGGCAGTTCGGAACGAATCCCTTCATGGAACCCGCATGACAAATAATTAATCTTTCCCCTTTGCCAGTAGGTACTTTTGTGGAGGAATGAGGTGTGTTATCTGTCCATATATGGCTAACTGTATGATTGGCATTTAGCCATGTCTCATCTAAAAAGATGACATTATTCCAATCAGTAATTGCCTTGGCCGATTGTAGAAAATGTTAATGTTATATAGCTAATGTTATGTCTCCGCGTTCCATCATAATTCGCCTTTTGCCACATTTTTTGTATGCAAATCCAATTTTCTTTATAACCCTCCACAAAGAAGTTCTACTGCCACTAAACAGTCCGGATTCTCTTAAAGTATTCGACAATTTGTCGAGCATTGGCAATTCGTTCCTGCTATAGTAGCCGTAAATGTGATTTCTTATGGCGTTGGTATCAAAATTGTCGATTTGTGACTAATTATAGACCTTCTTACTTTTTTTTAAGTGGCGATTTTAATTTATTGTCTTCCGTCTTATCTTTCCCATGCTTTTCCTTGCTTATCCGGGAAACAGTTTTTCTACTGATACCGAGAGCTTCAGCTACTCGGTTAGTCACTTGTGAAAGTGGCAAGAGTGGACTACCATTCTGAAACTCCCGTTCAAAGTATTCTTGTAGGCGTACCACAAAGTCACGTGCTTGACTGCGCAAGACGGTTTTTTTAGTGGTCTCGGCCATTGCAGTGTTTATAAAAATAAACAAAACCAAATAAATAACTTACGAATAAACTTAATGAATAAAGAAATTAGAAATAACAACTTAATAACAACAAAGAAATTACAGACAGTAACAACTAACAACAACTACTTAACAAAAATATAACAAAAACTCAACAAAAAATCAACCAAACTGAACACACGTAACGTATACAAGGGTTCTGCACTTGTACTAAACAGATAAACACAATGGCGGATCGTGAACGCGAGGTGGACACGAAGACATAGACACACTCGCGTAATGACCCGGAATCAGGTCTTTTCGATTCGCGAGTGAGTTACCGATTAAACTATAAAATCGCTTCCGTTTTCCGATTCTTTGAGTCACGTCACTATGTTTAAAAGTAAAAAATATACCATAGTACGTAAACGCGGGCTTGCGGTAAAATAGTAATTTAATTTTAGTTTTATTTATTTTGAGCACGATATCTTGAAAAAAAACGTTGATTGTGTTTGAGAATGAATTGTTTATTATTTTGGATTGATTGATATTTCATCAAATGGTGATTTACTGCCATAAACAGAGACTGTTTATTTATTCAATTTATATGAAACGTGGAGAGTTACGTTCTCAGCGAATGTTAAAAGTGTCAAAAGGGACTTCGTAATTGGAATAACGTGTAGTCTTAAATCCTTGAGAATAATCTCAATGATTTGAGATCGTTTTAGATTTGAGCCTTAAGCTCGAGTCTAAAACGGTTAAGATTAAGATTTTTAAAGTTCAATTTTTAGTGTTTGAATGTTCATTTTTACAACAATATTATTAAATCTCATGTCTAATTTTCTCTAAGAAGATTATTAATGATGGTGTAATGCTCGCCCATTTAATTCCACTAAATTATTTATCAGGACAATCTTCGCGCCACTCTGGTTATGTCACAATGTAACACATGTTGCCAGAATGTATGTTACATTATCTGATACCTTATGTCGGTTCTAATTTCCCAAATATTGCGACTTCGTAAAATCTTTAAAAAAATAACTTATATTTTTTATTGCTTCATCTTAAAATTAAGATTTTAGAAGATGTTTTCATGTAAACAGAATCTTAAAACAAAGACATTTTAAGTTAGTTCTATCTTAACCAAGACTATCTTAACCATGTCCAACAGTCGATAAAAATAGATTAAGGTATGTGCTGATGGTATTATAAGAGAAATAATTATTTTGTCATAACTGCTAATGTATACACATTAGCAGCGTGTGCTAACTAATGTCTGAAGCATGTGCTCTCGAACAAAGACTTCCTTGAACTTGGTCCATTTTTCTTAATCTTGTGTCACTCTAATTTAAATATTGAAACTGTTATAATTTCAGAAAGACTGATAGCATAACAATAACGATGTACATGTACTTTTGCACCCTATAACGTCCCACTGCAGGGAACAGGCCTGCCCTAGTAAATCACACAACCACACAACCATAGACAATTATTATACTAATAAATGATAATTAACAAACAGCGCTTACATTGAGCACTGCCATTTTGTCTTCGCTCGATGTGAGTTTCCCGCTCGCTCCATTATACTCAGCAAAGGCATGCGAGAGGATCGCTCGAGCTGCTTCTGGGTTCGAGACCCTACGTGCGAGCCGTTGTAGGGCCTTTAACGCCTCACTGCGGACCCATTCATCTTTAGAGTGGAGGTTCACTGAAATAAATCAAACATTTTAAACATTATTTTATCTGCGACGAAGAGACAAAATACCCTAAGAATGATTTATAAAAATCCCTGGGATGCTAGTAACCAAGGTTGGTACATAGGTATGTATCATGGCCTGAAGATAAAAACCAATGCCGTGCATTGGTATAGAAACTTGACAGAAACGGTAGTGTTCGTATGTATTATATCTATATAAATATTGATAAGATTATCTTTTGTTAATTTTTGTGTTTACATTGTCTGTTATTATTTTTGATGTGTAATAAAGAGTTTTATCTATCAATTGATTTAAATCCACCGGAAAATGTAAGCAGAACTAACAACACTAGTGATCACCTGTGACTTAGCCGATAAGTGTTAGTCAAATGGTTAACTTTGCCTTATTTGCTCAAATATGATGCATGCTTATGATATCAACAGTCTACCAAGAGACAACTCATTACAATATAGAGTACAAAGACTATCTCGCACGCATCAGTGACTGACAACTACAGATTAGTTACGAAAGACTGAACAGAATGATGCTCGAGGTCTCTGGATCTATCACTACTGATTATGACAGGATAGCAAAATGTACATAAAACTATTGTTTATTGTAGTCAAGACTACAGTGTAATTGTTGTTAAATACTCGAAAATATGTAGTTATAAAATTAAATACTTAACAAAATAATTCGCGCCGGACAGTGAAACTTCACGGCGCGATTAGATACAAAGAAAAAACGAGACAAAGAATCTTCAAACATCTTCCTTACCAATCAAACTCTTGCCAATATCGACAGCTATGCCATCAATATCAATCTTTAAATTGGCCACCACTTCTCCAACTGCTTGCACTATTGTCTCTGGACTTCTCAGCATGGCTTTACTCAGTGCAGGTAATAATGTCTCCTGGACCTCAGTCTTGGTGAGAAGGTGCAGCAGGTCTGAACTACCACTGATGTAATTGGCATTAGGGCGGGCTTTTACGCTGATCAAGCTCTTTATTAAGGTGTCCAGCATTTTTGCCTGTGGAAAAAACAAATAATAGATTCATTTAAAACACAACTATAAATCAATAAAGAGCATTAATAATACATTTATTATAATTCTCATACGAACTTGAAGCGGTAGAGAATTTGTTCCATTATTATTTAGTATAAGTTCCTTAATGTAAAACATTGTGGAGAAGAAAAAAAATACATGGTCTTGTAGTTTCTTCCGGCTTTAGAATAGCACCAGCCCATTTCTTCTGATGGGTGTAATAAAACGAGACTATGGGATAACAAAGCGACTACCATAAGCCTTGAGGAACTACACCACCTCTAAAAGAATGGACTCTCTAACCCATTTGGCCAGCGTGGTGGTTTTAGGTCATTCATTCCTATCCCTCATGCACAAGACAATGTGCATTAGGAGGCCCATGTTCAGTAGAGGACGAAGAAAAGGGCTGGTTACTTTATATAGGATATTCGTCATGTGGTGTGTTAACTAAAAAGCGTTAAATGTGAATTATGAGATACAGAAAGAAATAAGGCAGGTCTTGAAAATAAGTCCAAAAACTACACTTAGATTGACAAAAATAGATTGAGGGGTGGAAGTTTTCATTTAATATATGCTATTTTTTTGTGATTATTCATCTGAAAGTTATTAAAGTTGTACTTAGGAGGGCTACAGCAATAATTCTTAGATCAATAGAGAATTTTAAGCTCTAATGTGCTGGATTTAGAGGTAATTTAACAGTATCGTTATTTTGGCACTTAACCACCTTCGATATAACAATAATAAACATCAGTAAAGACATGGAATCAGTACTCCTTACCTTATGTGCTGAGATCCCTGCTTCATCTTTTTGCTGTTTGGCGTGTCGGCATAACACGGAGAACGTGACGCAAAGCTGCGGCCCAGTATCTGAAGGTTTTGCAAGCAAAACCCCCAGCCACTTGGCCTGTTCTTCCTTGCCGACTGACGCCCATGATGCATGCAGCTGAAAATATTTAATAATTGGTAACTTTTAGGGATTAATTGCATGTATTTTTCAGATGAAGTCAATCAGGTATTTTCTGTTCCTTAAAATAAATACTCGCATGTGACAAGGAAAATATGGTCCTGGCTGTTCAAAAATCAAACAACTATTTCGGGAAAAAATTCAGAAAATACCTGGTGTCAAAAATTTATCAAAAATTCCAAATAAAAAGATTAAATGCAATGCAAACATATTTTTGATAGGCTAGACAGGCTGTAGATTGTTGAAGATCTTCCCATCAGAGATACTGGTGTGGAGAATCCAAGCAATCAATGCATAATATAATATATCAGTTAATTATATCATATTATGTTAAGGGAGCATATTTACTGCTGACGAATTGTAACCTATGTCTTGCTAGGCGACACGAAGCGACGAGTGGCGTCGCACGTTTCGTCGCGAAAATATGAAACATCTGCAGCGCACGAGTTAAGAAATTGGAACTTAGGCATACAGTTAGGCTTACTTAGGCTTTGCCACTGCTGGATGTGCTGACGAAGCTGATGTCGCAAGGGCTGCTACCCTTAACTCACGCGTGTGTTCTACGTAACTTGTGCGTCCGTTTAAGTCTTATTTTGCTCCTTGGCTTTCTAAATATAAATACTGTATAGGTAAGTAAATGTTTTCACTTTTCACTGAGTAATAATAAGTGACAAATTTGAAGTGACGTCATATTTAAATTGAAATGGTACTGATGACAAGCGCGCGTCCACGATTCCCACGTAGTCCAACGCGACCGCGACGGGACTTACCGTGCCGCAATGCTCATCGCAACGCAACAGGCTGCCTAGGAGGACAAAGCCTAATGCAATTTGGCAGTTACAATTTATAAGAAAAGATGTATGTTCTTGGGTTATAAATAAGAAACAAACACATTTCAACTCATGAGGCTTATTTCATCATAGGACTTACCATAGCGTAGGCTTTTTCATTTTTCCTCTTGTCGCCGTAAGCTGTGACAACAGCCAGAAGATTAGCCTGTGATGTCACCAGGGCATTGTAATCTACTCCATTATCATTCTTGTTTTTCAGGGCATGTTCTACAAGGACGGTTGACCAGGATAATGCATACAAGCCAGTGCGACAGGTACTCTTACTGGAAATTGTTGAAAATTATAATGCTTATAATAAAAGTAGACAAATAAGATGATGGATGAATAAATTGTGGTTATCTTAACAGGGCTTAACGAATCTTAACGCCTTTGAATCCTTTTGCCTTTTGAATCTTAACGCCCAATATCGATATGGATACTTAATTATTTATTTATAGAAAAATTGAAGTCGGCAGCAAGAACTGAAATTATAGATACTCTCGTAAAGACAATTGTGACTTGTATCGAAACACGTGATATCACATACAATTGTTTTGAAATTGAGGAAGAGGTGTGTTTTTGAAAATACTTTCTTTCTATACAGACTGAAATAAAAAATAATTTCTGTATCTATACAGGCTAAAATAAAAAATAATTTCTGTTCCTATACAACAACTGACACTGTCTAAAACAAACCTGGGTACATTTTCGCCATTAAATGGTCTTCTGAATACTTGTAACGAGTTGAATTCTCATAACATTGACATCTTTAATTATTCGTTGGCAAGTATTAAATGCAAAATTTTACGTAAATTATAGTCTGGCACTTATTTTGCATTTGTTAAATTAAATGGTTTAATGTTCTAGTAAATTGTAATTTAACCTTATTTAATTGGATTTATGATCGTCCAGTTCAAATTTTGTTTATTCTCGTATTTTATTATACTCGCATGCCTCTGTGTTGAACTTGTATGCACCTGTTAAAATATTGCACACAGTACGTTGAATTTATATAAGTTATTATCATTTGTATTTTTTTCTGTTGGGGTACCTTTTAAATAAATAATATCCCAAAATTGAATCTGCATTACGTATTGTATATATTTTTTTTAAAGAAAGGTGGAGGTCAAGCAGACCTTACTGTTATAGTATAATAGGCAAGTAGCATTACCGCTGGTACGCCTATATCTTGTGTTAGCTGGTGTTACAAGTTTTGCCATATCTCTTCTCCTGGAAGCCATTTGTCAAGTCTGTTTTGGAAGCTGTTTATAGTTGGTGATTCAATGATTCCTTGAGGAAACTTGTTCTATATATCCATAACTCTGTTACTGAGTATGTTGTGACTTGCTTTTGTATTGGCCAGTGTATCCATTAAGGAATGGATTTGGAAAAAATGGAGAGGGATGAGAAGGGAATGGGCCCTGCCATACCTCACTCACTACCAAAACATATATATTAGTGATGTATGAACATTCACATTTGTATTCATATTTGCGAATATTCGTGTATTTTTCAATATTCACATTCGTGCATGTATGCATGGTTATCAATTTTTAACTATAGATGGTGCCAGTCCAGAAAAATTGCATTTATAGTACAGTAATATTTGTAGTATTGTAGTACAGTTGTAGTACATTTGTAGTACAGTAATGTCTTGTGAGAGAAGAGAATGGTTACTTGGGCAGTCAAGTGCACCCAGCTGCTATAGGATTGCAGCATGCTTCGTCTCATTGAATTTAAAATATATTTTAAAGCTGACATTAAACTCATGTAAACAGTTATATAATCTTAAAATGCCTTTTAGCTAAAGTGGTACAGGGCTAATACCATTAAGTACAGCAGTCTCCTTGATAAAAAGAATTTGATGATAACTTACGATGTAGTGGTGTTCCTTAAAAGTTCCGACGCCTCAAGCAGTATTGGCAGTAGACATTTCAGTGTATCTTCCCTGTATTTGGTCACAAGGAATGTCAGGAATTTCCTTATGTATGACTGTGAAGTAGCATCTCTGTACCGGTGAAGTGTGGATGAGAGCACATGGCACACATACTTCAGCTCTACTTCAGTGACCTCAGCTTGAAAAGAAATTTAATGAGTTAATTTGTTGACCTTGTTTTTGACATTTTGATTTTGATATATGCATATGTTGATTTAGATTTTATATGATTAATTTTAAAAACAATTTATTAATAGTTCTTGTATAAACATACTCCTAATAAGATAAAATAAAATTGTTTTAGTAGTTTTATTTTATAGCACAGCACTAATAGAATAATGAATAAAGCCATATTCAATGGCCCTCATTAGCATTCTCTGTTCTGGATCCAGAGATACAGGAATAGAAGATCACAAATCACCCAGACCCTAACAATATATTTGTCTTTAAAGAATTGGGTGTTTGATCCGAACCAAACACAGGACCTCTCGCACAGTAAGTGTGAGCACTACCAGTTGCATCATTATTAATAATTAGAAATCCTCATGTGATATCTACACAGAAATAAATTAAAATTTAATTAGGCTCAGTTCCCTCTGTACATTTAACTATGAAAATATGGGTCTTCAAAAATTGGCCTTCCAACCGGGTCTAAATTAGAAAAATCAGTCAGTAGTCGCAAGATCCTAATCAGCTATGTATCCTCACGAACATCAGCAGTGACTCTAGTGCCTTTTTATTTACTCTTTATGTAGAATATTGTACAGAGCCCGACTTAATGCCTTAATAATTCTTTACCAGTCCATCTCTATAAATAACAATAATAATATTTACATAAAACATACTTATACAATAAAATATACAGGGTGTCAAGCAGAAGTCCAAAGGTAGAGCACCCCCAGGGGTACCCGAATCACCCTCATGTATGTTGTGTGATTTTTGTAGTTTACAGGTCTTTTTTTTCATAATTATTCACTAAACTATGAGTCGCAGTCTCTATGATCCGAACACTACCTTTAATTAACTAATTTAATGTTCTATTTGGTAGTAGAGGAATTGAATGGACCCTTTCTGTTCTGTCCAATGATAAATGAACCAACGATAAGGTCTAAATCATCCTTTCTCAACTTAGGGGTCGCATTAGAAATGTCATGTAAAGATGTTTGTGGCATGGAATTGTTGGTATGTGACACATAGTATACACAATTCAAATCAAGAAATACCATTTTTTCATGTAACTTCAGGATAATTGTAAATACTTGAAAACTAGAAGCCAAATTCTGGACACTGCTCGGACTGCAAAACATCTGAAGACAAGTGTACAAATGCATACTTCATAATGGCACAGACGTTTTGTAGATATTTGTTGTTTTTGTTTGGGAGTGAACTTTTTTCATTTAGAATTATGTATTTGTGACCCAGTCATAAAATATGTTCAGAATAAAAGGTAATGAAACAGCTTGATCACGATAAAATCATGTCTTTTTCAAGGTGTATGTGACTGAATGTCACTAAACCCCTTCTAAAAAAATATACAGTTTAAAAAAAATCTAAACTTTTTTTATATTTAAATGAATGTCAGTTACTTATTAGAATATATGACATACAAGTATGTCATATATTATTTAAATTACATAGGTACAAATATTTTTTCAAACAAAACTATTCCAAGTTCTAAACACGTGATTGTGTAGATCCTTAGCTTATCATTAGAAAACTATTAAATTTACTTCATTACCAATGGAACTGTAATGCAATGCTGCTAGCCCCTTTCAGTATCCAATTTTAGCCATGAATCTCGTCACGCATATTGTCCAGATAGAGCATGAGGTATTAGGAGGTCCAATAAAACTGATTGATATAAAATTAGTATTTTTTAAGGAATTTCTGGAATTATTGTGTTAGCATGTAACATAAGTTGCTTATGACCTGTTGCTATCTCACATATACATATCGATTACATTTACAACCTGCGCCGATTGGTGCATCTGTGATTGATGCCTTTCTCACTCAGGTGCAACTAAAAAAACCCCTAGCAAATCAATAAGGCTACACCCTACTCCAATATGTATGTAATACATATTATACATTGTAGCTTGTATATACATAACAAAGAGTTTACAAAGAACACGTTGAATTAATTCTTACTAACCTTGTGTAGTCAAAACATCCTCAATTTCGTCAATTATATCGCGCCTTTCTTTCAAACTTGCGGTTTGAATTTTAAATGGTATGTCCTTTAGTTTCTTCAGCACCTGACAACAGAACCATTAATTAAAGACCGGTTAAAGGTTTAGGTGCAAAAATTACCGTATCAAAATGGAATTTACCTCAGAATCTGCCATTTTATACACATTCGAAAATTCTGAAAAGCACACGTCCTAGGAGCAAATTTGCAAATGTCAGTTTGTTAGTTGCTATCTTTAAAAAATCTGACAATCATATGTTACCAGTAAAGAAAAAGAAACAGACGGAACATAAAACTATTAAGAACATAAAACTGCAGTTTCACGCTTCTATTTAATTATCACAAACATTATTCACTAACATTAGGTAGGTAGTTATGCGACCAGAACGCACAGTCAGCATAAATGCAGCTGCATCCCAAACCGCTTAGTTAACATGTTTAGCAGATAAGGCCCTCGGGCATAGTTATAAGAAATAAGAATTAAAGTAGTCTCATATCGACCATGTAACGAATCGTTCGTCTATTATTTTAATATTTTTGTCTTTTTAAAAAGACCTAATCCCGCTCCCGCGTTTTGACTAGGTATTTTAATGTTTAATAAACTACCACAAAATACAAATTCCAGAATAAACTACTTTACAATAATCTGAGGGCTGCATTCCAAAACGTACCTACTAGTAGCTTTGATAAACAACTTCTAATTTAAAAATAATGCATCCCTTTTTATCTTAATAAAAAAAAAGAGTCTCAGAATGCATTAGATTGCCAAGAAGCGATTTTTGTATATTGTGGTGGAACGCAACCTATTTGTGAAAATATTTTGAAATTTAAAATTTTGTCATGTTCGTTTGCTGAAAATCCTGTACCTTGCAGGATTTACAGGTGAACCTGTAAATCCTGCAAGATTTGATTGCTATAATAGACGATTTAAAGGTAAATGGCTAGCAAAAAGCGATCGAATTCCATTCAACTATTATAAAAGAAATTTAGTTTCCCCAGTTATTTACACACGTTATATTTAGTTTCTTCTACAAATTGTAAATTTTGTAATGCTGACTTTTGTGATATAAATAAAAATTTCTTTATATGCCCTAAATTTATTATACACAGGATTACGACTACAAACATTGAACCACTCGATCGTATTGATTAGAAGTACTAAATTTTTTTAATAAATTAGAAAATGGAGACATGACATCTCTTCAAAATCTTTTTTTTTTCATTAAATAAATTTATTATGTATGATTTTTTAATTTTTATTGAAAATGTTGATACTCTGGTTATATCGTAACTTTGGGCATTGTGATACTCTGGACGTTTCGATACTTTGGTCATTTTGTAGCATTGGACCTTTTGACACACTGACCATTTTGATACTTTGGACATTGTGGACCTTAACCAATTAATTGATTGTAATTAAATCGTAATCGATTTTAGTCTATTATTCGCTCATTTAATCTATTATTGTTAATCGATTACGTACATCACTAATTTCTTCATTCATTCTTTACATTGTATTTGTTACTGTAGATGTTTTTTTAATTTGTTAATACTTGTTTATTTCACTTACCGTTTGTCCTTTGAGTTATTCTCTTTCCCTTATACGTTATATCTTAAATATTGTGTGCATTGTGTGTATCCTATATATTTTAATGTATTTCAGTGCTGTTACAGTTCCTATAATATTTTTAGTCAAAAACTATTAAACCTTTAAAAAACTATAACATGGAAGACAGACACAGGGACGCCATAAAAAAAAACTTTATTTCATTGGTAGAACAAACAGACCTCGAACAGATGGTAATAATGTTGCATCAGAAAGGAGTTTTTTCAGATATGATGATAGAACGGTATATGGTAAGAATAATCAAGCTTCACATTTTTAAATAGTAATTTTATTTCTACCTACCATTAGGAGTTTGATTTTTTTTCCACAGGATAGAGGTGAAGACCAGAGGACTCGAAAAAGGATGCTATATATGGATGTGCAGAGAAGAGGGCCGCATGCATTTGGGCATTTGATTGAAGCATTAACAGAGTGTGGTTACTGGGACATAGTTCGTGACCTGGACCCTCAGAGCTCGCTGCACCCTCGCTCGAGGCGCCCTATCGACGGTACTTAAGAGCTTATTACACATTATTCAGAAATCCTAACTTACTTTAGTGACTAAACTCAGGATGTTGTAATAGCACTTCTTACACCATCCTGAATTTAGTCTGAGTTAATGTTCCTGAATACTGTGAAATATAATAAGCCCATTACTAATTTGACTATGCTTATGTACAATATAGCTCGATTACATGGGTGTACCCATGGTCCCCACCCTTGCACCCTCGGACATAGGGAAGAATAAGTAACAGACTTACTGCATTGCTTTCTCTATTTAAAATTATAAGAAAATTGTTTGCTTTTCCCCACCCTGGGTAAAATCCCCGACAACGCTCTTGATTATTCTTATAATGAAAAATATTTGCATTTCTATTTTACATGTCTTTGTAAAGTAGTAGACTAGTAGACAGAGTACCTAAGTGGGTACTGTCGTCCATGACATCCACAATGCATATCAACCTCAATAAAAATGTATTAATTTTGTAATGTCCTTGAATATCCCTTCTATTGTTGGAGATCTGAGGATTTTGAAGATTCAACATATGTATGAATGTAAATCACTACTTAACGAAATGAGGGTGTCTAAATATACCATTTTAAAATTATTACATTACAGTGTTCATATATATAGTATTATATGTTTTGAGACCATACATCCCCTATGCACAAGATAATATGCATGAGAAGGCCCATATTCCATAGTATAGCATAGGCCCATAGCAGTGGATACTGAAAGGATTCTATAATATTATACACTATAAGTATAGCATTAAGTATACAAATAGGACTAGGGACAACTAGGGACTAGGACTAAGGACTAGGACTACAAATAGGACAATAGGACTACATTTTAGGATACAATAACATTTTAGGAAAATGAAAAAGGACACAAAAGCCTTAAAATTAGGTTTAACAAGTCCTAGCTTATGAATGTTTATTTGTCATTCTCTTAAATGACTCATAATGACCTAATGAAATCATTTGTCAAAGGTTTTACAATATTCACATTTAATAGGTTATATGTTGTAACATTTAATCAGTATAATTTGCATATTACAGTACAAATATCTTACAAATAACTGCACTACAATTACAGTGGTGAAGATATTCAGTTATTTATATTATCTGCAAAAATGGTACTTGATATTTAGGGTACTCTTTATCTAGAATAATCTAGATCAATTATAAAGTGCCCACAAGAATCAAGCTAACCACACATTAACTTCTACATGTAAGAAGTCACAGGCACCCTACTTTTAAATAAAGTAAACATCATTTATTCACAGATTCCAATGAAGGCTATGTCAGTTTGCGGAATACTACAGATAGGAGGAAGAATAAACAACTTGCATCTAACATGGCAAGAAGTATGTATTGTGCATCAAAAATGAATTATTGCAATATCTGTGCAATATCGAAATTTCCTAATCCTAAAATTCCGAAATCTAAAAAGAATATTCCTGCCTATTGCACAGATCGAAGTTTTTGCATTTCCATAAAGAAATCCTGAAATTTCCTCAAATTTGAAATTTATATATCCATATATGCCTATTGTATTCTCGATGATATTTGTGAAGAAACTAGTGCACATTTAACAAATTTAAATGAAAGTGCACATAAATAGTTTGGGTCCTTATCTTGGTTTAGTAAATAGATGATGTTCATACATGATTTATAGTGGAGCTCAGTAACTAGCTGCACTACAAGGAGAAATAATTGATAAAGTGTTTGCTCTGCATGCCACATATCTTCCAAAGTATCTGCTTAAAGTCGATGACTAATTAGAGATTTGAGGCACACAAAAAAGTTCGTAGAGGAGCTAAATCTGTTCAATAGTTCCAAAATTAGGTGTAAAATATTCAAAAAAAATTTAAAACATGTAAAATATCAAAATGTCAATATCCCCTCCGATTGTCGCTTGCCTTTTGTTTATAATTAAAGAATAATAATTTATATTTATAGTAAGATAATGTTAGTCGAGCAGATAGTCCACCTGGTAGTAAGTAGACATTGTCGCTCATGAACATCTGCAATATATGCCAACATAAATCCAGAATGACAAATATTGGCACGCCTTTAGAAGCTTTGCTTACCTTTGAAGATTTGGATAAAGGATTGGAAAAATGGGGAATAGGTATTATAACAGAGACGAGGCAGGGAGGCAGGCGTTGTCCTCAACCCATTGCACCTTTCAATATACAGATTTTTAATTGAGCCTCACTCAAAATCTGGTATATAAAAAAAATTAAACAATAATATATCAAAAACAAAATTCTAGGAAGGTTGGGGTGTAATCAAATGAAGTCCCCAAATCAAGACTATAATATAAGGAGCTCTTAATATAATGTCAAGTCAAGCCGCTTGTCCAGTGTGGCATTTTGGGTTCTTGGTAAGGACACAAACAGCCTACTTTTTGAGAATATTTTAATTTTTTATTTTACATGTGCAGCACCCATATAATTTTCACATCCTTGCAATAATGACATAGCTATAGGCTAATAGACAACACTCCCAAGACAAAAACTATGACTACCTATTCTATTCATCGGATAGCCACAGAAGTCAAAATATCATTTGTTTTATTGTATTCCAACACATACAGCCCTCACAAGACAATGTACATGAAGAGGCAGCGTCGGACTGGCCATATAGTCGAGGTGGCGTTTGCCAGCCGGGCCCCTGCCTGCGCGGGCCGTCTGGCTTGTGGGGCTTGCCGCAAGGCAGGCGGTAGGTAGGATAGGAGGCCCGCGCAGGCTAGGTTCCAGCTCTTGCAACCTAAATGTAAACTAGATCAGATAGTTCGTTCATACAATTAGAGAGAAATGAAATAGATATTTATAGTATCCCATCTACCATTATCCAGTCTCGGGCCCCGGGCGGAGTCACCCGGGCCCTTCCGGCCCAGTCCGACCCTGTGAAGAGGCCCATATCCAGCAGTTGACACTGAAAGGGCTGGTTGCAATGTAATCTCTATTGGATGCTGTAACAGAAGATTTATAGTGTCTATTACAGTCGCGCCAAGTACGTCAAGTGCTGTCCAAAGGCCACCATCCAGCAGAGTGAAGCCACCCATGGAGAATGTTACAGACAGTAACAATGAAATTCCACGATTCAATGTTAACAAATCAAAGCAGTTTATCGAAGATGGGAACGGTAAGTACCTGTTTTTGACGACTTAACAAGGGTATCTTTTATTAAATATCTTCAATTTAGTATATTGTCAATGGAACCCGGATTTAGATATATTGCCAAAGAATTTTAATTCTACCCAGTTCCGTTTGTCATTTACAGCAAACAGTTACAGTATCTGTTGCAACAACTTTTATTTGTTTTGCAACAACACAGGTTGGCTGTTCCATATCAAAACCTATACTAAATGCTAACGCTCGTGGCAGTCGCGGTCATAGAAAGTGCTCTCGCTCGCACTTACGGGGTCCCCATGGGAAGGCGTAGTGATGCGCCGGGTTCCTATCGATTATGCTAATTACCAGAAATTCTATTGAACAATGTAAACAACCATTTTTATGTTTTAGAAGGAGTTATTATTTATCAATAAAACACTATATAATATTAATAAAATCATAAATAATCAAATAAAATTTTTACTTGTCATCCAAGTCATAATCATTGTCGGTATCGTTGTCCTATACCACGTTTATTACGAAGCGATCGTATAAATGTGCCTTTTTTAAATCCTCATCCTGCAGAGCCTTTGCGTCGTGAACACATTTCAACTGCTGATAACATTTTTACCAAACTCATCAATATCAGTCACCGGATGAGGCTGATGAACTTATTGCCAAGGAACACTTGCTTCACCACCATCTTTGCATTCCAGCTTGATACTGTCCACAGTACTTAAACTGACACCACAAAACATTGTGGTAAGGCGACGTGGTTTTTGAACATTCACCTTTTGCAAGTTCTGGGGATCTTCCTTCAGTTCAGTAAAAATCTTAAGAATATTATTAATAACAATGATTTACTTCACTGGCAACACTTGTAATATTATTTTAGAAACGTGTCCATACTGTATGCGAATACGATGCCAAATGACTTTGGTACATAGGTAATTCAAGGAATTGAGAATGATTCACTCAAGGAATCAATAATGCGTACGGCACATGTACAACCCCAGTGCGTGATTGATTTATGACTGCAACTGCCACGAGCGCGTTGGCGGATAGTATGTATAGTAAATATTTGAATATATGAATTTAATATAAAAATTTGATCATTATTACACCGAATACAAAATATTACATATTATATTATCATGCCTAAAATATAGTTATCTCATATATTACATGTTCTATATATTTTTTGGTGATTTATTTCCCCATAAAATATTGTCAACAAACATTTTTTTTCTATATTTGTTGTTCACTGGGGTTTCATATGGGGCAGCCGAGGTATCCTGGCTGTATAAACATATATAGGACCTTCATATGACTAATTCTTGCTAATGTGATGGTGGGTTTCCACGTAGATAGTCGTGTTACCGTAGGTCTGGGGCAGTACCGCACACGCAGTCGGCAGCGCGGCGTGCTGATCGTGTTCAGCTACACGTGGTTCGCGTACCAGAGCGACGCGCCGCGCCGCGGCGTCGACGTCGACTGCAAGAAGCTCAAGTATCTCTTCGACGAGATCGGGTTCAAGGTGCTCGCCTATCCCAATCTCACCAAAAACGTGAGTCACACATTACTAAAACATACCATTGGATTTTGTTTCTCTCACTGCTGGATATAGGCCTCTCCCAAGGCTCGCCACCACACAGCTCCTCTCATCCACCTATTAGCGGCGACTTTCTTTAAATCGGCAGTTCACCTGGTCGGGGGGGCGTCCCACACAACGTTTCCTGGTACGTGGTCTCCACTAGAATCGCACATTACACTGTATTAATCATTAATTAATTTCAGTTATAATAGAGTAACCAACTAGGTTTTAACCGCGGCTTCACTCGCGTGTTCAATATCTCATAGTAATATTAGCTATGTAGCCTTTTTGTGGCCTTTTGTAGCCTTTTATACCTTTGTATGTCCTTTTTGTGGTCCTCAAAAAGTTTCATACAAAACTTCATCTCAATGTATGAAATATTTCAATAAAATATTGTTTCATTTTGGGAAATAATTTAAATGGGCAGAAATACTGAAAAGCTGAAGGAGGTGAAGACAATAAAGAAATGCCACGAAGCGGGGTGTTCGTAGACTTTATAATGACATTCTTATTGTAATAATTAAAAATTATTTATTTTATTGGTAGTTATTCCAAAATAGTTTGTTCTGTTGATCATGATTCGCTGCCCATTTGGTATTGTTTACTGCTCGTTTGAATATAAGCTTTACGTTTTTATAAATATAGGTATATGAACTGGTGCACGTTCAAAATCGCCAGGAACCGGTATAATCAGATTCACAATAACATAAAAAAATGTTCAAAAAATTAGATTGAAATTCCTCAAGTCCCTTGATATTATTAGTAAACCGATTAACGAGTTAAAAATATCCACATATTCGATTATTGGATTAAATACTCACTTTTATTCTGCACCTATTCTAAAGGACGCCATCAAAATAAACACTATTTCACAAATTAATTCCGTGCTGCTTTCCAATACCCGACACTTTTGTCTCTCCTGTTACAGACGAAGTTCACAAAATTTACGTCAATTAAATCTAGCTGTCGGCTATGATGATGTGAGTAAAGGTGATAGGTATTATTGTTGATTACGTTCTTCCCATCATTCTCATATCATCAATGTCTCTGTATTTACGGAGGTCTTTCCCTCCGTCTGGCGTAGAACTTTCGTTCGCTCATTTTCTAAAAATTCTAACCCCAATACCCCTCTCTCATTTCAGATCTATATCTATACTTCCATTTATGTCCAAAATTCTTGAAGCTGTTGTCCGCAAGCAGGTTGCCACTCATATTTACACAAACAAATTAATAAGTAACTACCAATCTGGTTTTAGGCCTGGATACAGTAGCACACTACAAGATACAGTAGCCCGGATACTCCTTATGGTAGTTGATGATGTCAGTGAGGGCATTTAGGGTGCGTGGTTGACTGTGCTTGTCTTAATTGATTTCTCTAACGCTTTTGACACAGTTGACCACGACATTCTCCTTGCCATCCTCTCCCGACTAGGGTTCTCTTTGTCTGTCCTGTACCGGTTTTCGTGGGCGCTAGCAGCCTGTTCGTGCTGATCAGACTCTTTCTGATTGACAAATTAAACTGTGACCTCCATCATACTTCCGATTGGTCTAGTAGGTTTGGAGCTGCCATCAACCCTACTAAATACCAGTCAATTATTCTAAGCAGTTCTCATAGGCAATTAGCCCTGACCTTTGTTACACCAGTTCGCTTTAACAATACACCTATTTCCTATTGTTATCAGGTAAAAAAATTATGATTATTAAAATTACGACAGTTTGCTGACGTGGGCCCCACATAACAATGAAGTGTGTCGAAAGGTTATCTACTCGCTACGGTCCCTATATCAATTTAAAAATTTTCTTCTGATCAGCAATAAGACTGCTAGTGCAGTCACTTGCTACCGATAATTAATAATTAGTCCAAAGTGACAAACGTTGGCACGACCTCGGATGCGCTGCCCACCTTTGGAGATATAGGAATGGATTTGGAGAAAGGATTGGGAAAATGAGGAGGGATAGGATGGTAATGGGCTCTGGCACATCTCACTCACTACCGAAACACGTACGTACATTAGGGAAATAAAATAGTGGGAATGCAAGGTAGTCTTCTGTGAGAGGGGTAACGTGGACAGTTAGCGCCTAGCGGCTGTTGGATTGCAGCTTGCACTCTCCCCCTCCCAACTTATAACTTATGCTACTTATAAAAACAGCCTCAAGAGGAAGCTTTGGGAACACAACCTCCGTAATTCACAGAGCTAATGGTATTTTTCTATATTTATATTATTTGTATGTACGAGTATGTATATTTAATATAGATACTTATTCTGTATCTAATAGCTATTTTTTAGTACGCATATATTTATATATTTTATCGTATATTATCAATGTATTATTATTGTTATTTAAAGACATGAATTAAGCTTTACTATTTGAGTTCTTCTGCATCCGCATAAATTTTTAAATATATATATTTATGGACGAAGGCTGCAGACGATCACACAGTCCACCTGATGGTAAGATGTAGGAATGTAATTGGAGAAAGGGTTGGAAAACTGTGGAGGGATAGGAATGGGCTCTGCCATATCTCACTCACTACCGATACACATACCTACATTGGGGAAATAGGATAAAGTCTTCTGTGTATATCAGTTAGAATTTCAACATATTGTGCTGTCTAAATTTTAAGGGAAATAAGTGATCCATTTAGAGTGGTAACTTATGGGTATTATGAGCTTTTGCCAAATCTAATCTCTGTCCCGTGCCACCGATTTTCTAATCACGTTCGCATTTTTGGGATAATGGGATGACCTTTATTTGTGTACCCTGTTATTGACTTATTGTATTTATGGTACTCACGATTCGTGAGATCGTGAGTTCAAAATTTTGCTCATATCCCTAAATTTCTATTTACATAGGTTCTTTTTTTTAATTTTGATGCTTACTTTCAGCCTTTTTATTGCGTTTCCTTACCACTTTTGGTATATTGTCGACAGCAAACATTGGAAACCCTGCAGTATCTCAAGCAGGTCCTGATGGATACGGAAAGTGTGTTTGTGGTGGTGTCCTCCCACGGCTACCAGAGCCCGGGTACCTCCGATACAGACTTCCGCTGCAGTGATGGATTGCTCATCTCACTCTATGACGTGATCGAGCACTTCAACAACAAGAATTTCCCTGAGCTGTATAAGATACCGAAGGTTTTCATATTCCAACTTTGTAGGTGAGTATTAACCCCGTCGTTAAGCTCTATCAAACCACTGAGTACATCTGAAGCACCTCAGCAGGTTCTGAATTCTCAAAATAGGTAACTATTATGTATCCCAAAAACTGCTCTTGAGAGCCCAAAAACCATCTGGTAAAGGTGATAAAGTGGTAAAATCACAGATGTATGAATACAGATGTAGTGAGAAAACCGTACCCATCGGAAATAGTTGACCCACGATTTCCGAACGCGTTAATTATTTTTTGGATGATTGTATTAATAACGTGTTAGGTGGGAGCATTAATAGTTATACTAATATTGGATTGGAAAAGAGGCGATAGTCGAGCAAACAGTCCATCTGATGGTGAGTGGATACTACCGTCCATAAACATGATACATTTTAGCATCAATCTAGAATGACAAACGTTGACACAGTGATGTGTCCCACCCGCCCCACATGTGTTGGATCCTATCTTTGGAGATATAGGAATGGATTCGGGAAAGGGTTGCGAAAATGGGAATGGCCTTTGGCATATCTCACTTACTATACGTACGTACATTGGGGAAATAGGATAAAGTGCAGAAGGGCCGTCGCAGACCTGGCGAAGCGCACCTTAGAGCATGCTCGCGCAGCCTCCTAATCCCCGCGCACACTAGGTGAATCATGCTGTGCTACTTTTTACGTGAGAGTTGCGTGTTGCGACCGAAGCGGCGGCACGCGCAGTCCCGCTACAGCGCTACGCTTACATACCCTTGAAGACTGGTAGGTGCGTTGATAAATTTTTGATCTTATTTCCAATGTCGACAAAGTTGTTTGTTAACTAAAACTGCACTGTGCTGTACTTCGCTTGGTCTGCTCCGGCCCATATTATTATCTTGTGTTTAATGATCAGGGGTAACAATGATGACGCGGATTGGGTGGCGCCTCCACATATGAAGATGCCGAACCGGTCCTCCCCTGACGGCACCGTGTTCGAGGAGGCGGCCGGCGATGAGTACGTGCCTCTTGCGGCCGCCGATGCGCCCACGGACAACACGCACAAGACGCGGCTCTACTCCGACATACTCATGGCGCACTCCACGCTACCAGGTGACATATACACTAACAGGTTTCTTATGTAGATGTTCTGCGCGCCCGTAAACAACACGCACAAGACGAGGCTCTACTCCGACATACTCATCGCGCACTCCACGCTGCCAGGTGACGTTTACACGCTTCCCCTAACATGTGGATAGGGTGGAAGTGCACCTTTCAGTGCGAGCTGTAAAGGGCCGCTACCACAAGTCCTAAGGAACTACACTTCCTTTAAAAGAATGGACTCGTTAACCCGCTTGGCCAGCGTGGCGTTTTACAGCCATGTGTTTTATGCATGAGAAGGCCCATGTCCAGCAGTGGATACTAAAAGGTCTGGTTACGGTAAGGTCGGCAGCGCACCCTTATCGTAATCACCTGGTCTTTTTCTTTCAGGTGATTTTCTTCCCTAATTTAGTAATCGTGTAATTAATATCTACTAATGTGCATTAGTTCTGCATGGAAAAACCCCCTTATAAATTACAAGGGAAGGCACGTGTCGTAATAATAATACGTCTTCGCAAAATTATCACAAAATCGAAAACTTCGTAAGACTCATAGCTCCAATTTCAGGATTTGTGTCACATCGCTGCGAGACAGAGGGCTCCTGGTACATCCAGGCCCTGTGCGAGGTTTTCGCGGAGCACGCACACGCCTGCCATGTGGAGACACTCTTTTCCATGGTAGACGAGCGGCTCCACGAGAAGTTCCGCGCTCAGACCTCCTCCGTAGACAAGTGGGGTTTCAACAAGCTGCTCTACCTGCACCCTGGCCTGTTCGAGGACTAATATCAAGTCAGTGTGACCCACCACGAAGTGGTCGTGGCAGTGTAGCATGTAAATATCAACCATAGATTTAAAATGACAAAGCCCAAACAATATGTTGAGTGTGATAAGGTGACAACTTATAATGTGAGAATAAGCGACTTTCTAATATATAATGTTAGTCAGGACTCTGCGCCACTGCAACTAGTGTTTATAATAAATTCGACAAAGCACAAAACATAAGTGCTCTGGATTTGTAGCAGGTTGGGTTAGGTCCACTGAGCCTCCATCACTAATTGAAAACATGTATCATTTAATAGTTCTAACTCGCTTATAATCGCTTTTTTTTTCACACTTAGTACACATCTCTTTTGTTAAAGACGGCTTAAATTATCGCATACATATTGTGTAGATCTTTAATGACAAAAAACAAATCTATGGTTGAAGATGAATACATCTCAATATAATCTATGACGTAAAATAAAATTGTCTATGATTAAGCTCAATGCTCAATGACTGATTTTTTTATTCTTAGATTAAGTATTTTACATTAATTTAAGTTTATAAGTGACTAAAGGCTGTTTTTATCGACTGGACAGTTTCTATTGATAAAAGAACACTTAGAATTCATAGCTTGTAATAACTTACGACTGTCACGTCACCGGCAATGAGTAAGAAAGTTATTGCCATTTAAACAAAAAAAAAATACAAATCTATGTACTCAAAAAGGATTTTTTTATAATTTACAATCAGTGGCAATGAAGAAGTCTCGGCTGTATGCTAGCGCTGGTTTGTTAGACTTGTGTTTTGTGTGTGCGTGTTTGTGTGCGCGCATTTTGTAAGGTTCCTTCTTAATTGTCAATAATCAATTATAATTGCGCCAGACAATCATATATATCTAGTCTAGCCATAAATAATGTTACAAAGAAAACATTTTATTTGAAGAATTTGTGTAACTTTAGAAATAAATAGATAAGCATTTTAAAAATGACGTTATTCAAAATGGTCACCATTTGCTTTTATAATATACAATCTTTCAAACGTTGTGGCCAGTTTTCAATTGAACTGCCAACTGCCACCCTTATGGAATGTTTTAGGGATTAAATATTATCGTGACCTTTAGAGCATGCCATGCTCTCTAAAACAGACCATAAATCGTAATCGAGCGGATTAAGATCGGGACTAGATGACGGTCAGTCTTCAGCTCTAATGAAGTCGGGAATATTCCTTTCTAACCACGTTGGTGTTGAGCGAGCTTATGGCCTGGTGCCGAGTCTTGCTGAAAGGATCTTCTTGGTTATTATTCTACATCGTGTCATATCTTATTACACTTGAGCCGACGTCTTAATACCTTTTTCACAAAAATATAGTTCAGTCACCCCTTGATAGCTAACACCCCACGAAACCATCACTGAAGCCGGATATTTTTTTTTTTATGGACGAAGGTGGCAGACGAGCATAGTCCACCTGATGGTAAGTGGATACTGTAGCCCATAAACATTCGTGATACATGCCAACATTAGTCCAAAATGACAAACGTTGGCACGCCCCTGGATGCGCTGCCTACCTTTGGATATAGGACTGGATTTGGAGAAAGGGTTGGGGAAATGGGGAGGAATAGGATGGGAATGGGCTCTGACACATCTCACTCACTACCGAAACACGTACGTACATTAGGGAAATAAGATTAAGTGGGAAATGCAGTACATTTCAAGGTAGTCTTCTGTGAGAGAGGGGTAACGTGGCCAGTCGAGTGCGCCCAGCGGCTGTTGGATGCAGCCGATGGCCATAACGTGGCCCATGTTGGATGCCCAGCGTGCACTCTCCCCCTCATGGCCATAATGGATAATGGCCACGTTGCACGCTATTGACCAATTGAGCACGTTTAGTCGCATCATGACCACTTCCCAAAATACTCACTTAGCAAAATGTCCAGTTCGCAAAATGACCACTTAGCAAAATATCCAGTTCTCAGAATGACCACTTCTCATGAAGACCACTGGTTGTACCGTTAGCACAAGTTCATTACTCTTGATTATATTAATAAAAAGCTGCTGTTATTAAGAATCACGCAACATTTAAAATAAGTCCTTATCCCTTTTTCTTAAAAATCGAAGCTTAATAATATAAATTACTTTTTTCTTAAATTGTATCTTATTTTCCGAGCAAGGAAAACTTTTCCTCTAATCATTCCATATTGAAATATTTTTGGCCTCTTTGAATAATTCAAATTATTTTATTATTATTTTGCTAAGTGGGAATATAGAGAAGTGATCATGATGCTACTAAACGATTGAGTAGCTTCTCTAGAGTTATGAGCTTTATGCTCATTTTGCTTGTTAAAATATTCCTCAATGGTGAACATTTTCTCGTCCGTAAAAAAAGATTTGTCTGTGAGCTCCCTTTGCGTGCCGCCGAAGAAGTTGTTTTGATTTGTCAACCCTATTTTTCTTTAGATTATCAATTAAGAAATGACCAGTACGCCTTTTTAAAGTGGCAAGTCCTAAATTCTTTACGAATTCTCTCCGTCACAGCTTTAATCTTGTTTATAGTACGTGGACGGCCACACCTTTTTCTGTCACAAACGGGACATTTCAATGTCCTTGGTGGGTACCAATAGCAAGCGAATGGAGTTTTTAAAAAAAAAATCAAATGTTTTTTTTCTTATTGTAACTGTATTTATGGCCAGACAAGTATATTATCGACAGTTTTGAACGACGCATTGTCTTATCTTTGTCGAATTGTCTTACCAATGACAATTTCGTTTGTGAATGCAAAATAACCAATCAGTTTCATTGTGATACTTGTCACTCGCGCCTCACACAAATAACACATGCTGGACCGTAATTAATATGAATGAAATTGAATGAAATGACTTATATGAAATGAAATTGATAATTTTATTTTTATAGACTTGAATTATAAAATCTAAAACAAATGAAGTCTGCAGAATGGTGTAACCAAATCATGTTTAAAGAATGCTTGATATTTGTATTGACACGGATCTACTAATTAATTAATTTACTGTTGACTAGTGTGAAATGATAAGATTCTTTTATGGACTCGAAATGAAAAAAGTAAATAAAAAATACCAAATAATTAAACTAATATCCAAGCCAATAAAATAATGTTATTATTTTATATTAGTGTGTAACGACTTATATTTTGTAATATTTTAAATGCATTTAACGAATCATTATTACGTTATTAATAATAATAATTGAGTGATATAATTAATTTTAAACGATTTCGTAAAACATCTATTTGTGATGCACACAGCACTGCCATTAAAATAATAATAATTTATTTTTGAGATGTGCCATTTTTCACTCTAACTAAATATAGTATGTGTATTAATTAATATTATTTAGTGGATATACGTAAACTGATTGATTCAGGTCCAGATGAGACGTTTTCTATGTATTTTGTTATTACTACCTCATTAGTTGTTGTTAGAGATTTTTACTATTATAATTGTTACACTAGCCGGTCAGTAATACGGTAATAACCGATCAAAGCTTTTAAAATTTTAAAAGCTTTTTAATCAAAGTTTTTAATAATTCTTATTATTTTTATTTTATTGTTTTCATGGCTAAGAAGCCTAAGAATAATGGAGCATAAGAATGCTCCTAAAAAAATATTTTAAAATTACAGCCAACACTGGTCAAAAAAAAATCATGAGTATCAAGTCTTGTCTTAATAATTTTATGATCTGTGCCTTTGTAAGTGTTAAACTAGTATTATTATTGTATTCTTTGAAAACTGTGATCAATTTTTAAATAAAAAATAATATAATTAAGCAAGTTTTATTTAATAATTACATCAACATACAAAAATATATATAATAGTGTATGATAAATTACTTTTTCGTACCACTCGCTCAAAAAAGTGACATTCTATGCCACAAAAAGCGAACATAACAATAGTCATTTTTAATCTGTTAAAAACAGGGAAAGAAAATTGTACTGAATTTCATTCATCCTCTAGGGGGAGAATGTGATTTAAATTTGGAATACTTACCGAAATGTATACTTAACTACATCTGTGTTTACACCATTGAGTTTGTATATAAAGCATTATACATCATTTTGAAAAAGGAATACGCATTTATTATGCAGTTATGATTATTAAATAAAATTGCGAAAACCGACGAGGCCGTATGAGCTTGATGCCTTTGCTTTTCCGACAAAAAAATATTAGTCTAGGAATTTGCCGCGTTTTTGTTTTCTTCAAATACATAAACGTTAAGTTTATTTTAATTTATTTTTATAAATAAGTTAATGTTCTAAAAATACGTTACGATGTTAAATCAAAGCGACAGTGAATTGTCGGATTCCATCAGTGCAAATGCTGCCGCAATTATAAATAATTTGCTTCCAACAAAATCCAAGGAAAATTATTTAAAAACTTATGAAGAATTTTCAACGTGGAGAAGTGCGAAAGGCCTATCAATTTCAGAATCAGTACTTCTTGTCTATTTTGATTATTTATCCAAGACAAAGAATCCGAATACACTGGTGCATATACTCAAAACTGAAAGCTACAATAAGCATCAAACACAGCATTGAAATAAATAGATTCACGAAATTACTGGCTTTTTTAAAAAGAAAATCAGAAGGGCATTGCTCAAAGAAGTCTAAAATTTTTACGACTCAAAATGTGGAAAAATTTCTTAATGAAGCTCCTGACGAAAATTTTCTGGCCACAAAAGTAAGTATACATGATTTAACTATGAATATTTCGTATCTTAGTAATGGTAATTATTCTATATATTTACCTGTTTTTTATCTTTGTTATAGGTGGCCTTAATTTTAGGACTCAATGGTGCTTGCCGCGGATGTGAACTTGTAAACTTAAAGGTGGAGGACGTTGATCATTCCAATGAGTTGCTGCTGATTAATGTAAAGGAAACTAAGACAAAGAAAAATCGGTCATTCATTGTACAAGGACAATATACTAAAATCATTCATAAATACCAAGCATTACGTCCCACCAACATGGAAAACAATAGATTTTTTATAAACTATCGGAATGGGAAATGTACTCGACAAGCCATCGGCAAAAATAAAATTAGCAATATGCCAAAGGAAATTGCTAAATATTTAAAACTTAAAGATGTTGAACTCTACACCGGTCACTGCTTTAGAAGAACTTTGGCGGATTCAGGGGCGGATATTACGTCAATAAAAAGACACGGTGGTTGGAGCTCTGATGGAGTAGCTGAGGGTTATATCGAAAGCTCAATGGCGAATAAAACCATATTAAGCAGTCAAATTAACAAAAATATAAAACTTAATCCATCAGAGCCACAACCATCAACTTCCGGCATCTTATCTTCGTCCGTAACTCACGATGCACCACCACCACTATCTCCGACGTATACTATCTACAATGAAACGCAAGTTCCTCAGACGCAAGAACAGAGAAATACTCAAATCAACTCATCAACAATAAATGTACCAAACAAAAATGTAACTCTCTCTATCAATAATTGGACCAATGTTTCGAATGTTAACTTTTACTTTTAATTGTCATTATTTTTAATAAATGCTTATCTCATATTATTATTGTGTTAATTTTTTCGCAAATGGTACGAAAAGTAGAGAATTTTCCTCGGTGATAAAGCTGTCTTAGTCTTGGGTGAACTTAAATCCCTCGCTACACTCAGGACTCGTCTTAAATCCCTCGCTTCGCTCGTGATTTAAGTTTTTAACACCCTCGCTACGCTCGGGAGTAAACCTCGAGTCCTTCGTTACGCTCGCGATTTAAATCGTCACCCGCGACAGAAAACACTGCTTTATCCCCTTTGTTAATAATCTACTATTTCATCCCCCTATCTCGGAAAGAGTATTTTTGCTCTTCGATATCTGAGTGCAAAAGCCGTTTTTATCCCCTAGAGCAGCTATACTCTAAGTGTGTTCCGCGGAACCCTAGGGTTCCGTGATACCTCTGTCGGGGTTCCGCAAGAATTTAGAAATAAAAAAATCAAAACACCTCTCTCTGGTCGCTCCGCGGCTGTGCGGACTCCGCGGCCGCGCGGAGACAAAACGCTATGAATGTTATTTATTTATTTATTTGTATTTGTATAAGCTTGTGTTACATTAGCTGGTACAATATCTCATAAGTTTGGTCTCAACAATTTTATACTTGTACAACGCGTTCGCTCTAAGTTTGCCGGTCTGTGGAATGCGCGTACCCTCCCCCACGTGACAACAAAACTTATAATGTGTCATAGTTTTACCCAAATATCTAACGTACACAATTTTTATTGTTACAATTAAATAAAAAATTTCGAACGTCATACACTCATACCTATCGCCAGCGGCAAACTTAAAACGAGCGGGTAGTATACTTGTAAGCGCTCAGTCTCTTTGATAAAAGCCGCCTCTGAATTAGACGCTATAGTTGTCAACTAGCGACTTTCGTCTCTAACTTCAAAGGATAAAGTCGATATTGTTTACAACGCTATTTTTAAATTTCTGTTTTTATTTTTGCTTTTTGTTTATCAAAGGTGCCGACTCGAGTATTTTCGAGAATATTTGAGATCGAGTCTAGGACTAAGTATAAAAGCGGCGATCGCGCGTTGGCGTCGTCAGTTGATGATTAGCGTTCGGAGCGATAAGTTACTACCTACTTACAAGCTCGCTAGCGAGAAACTAGTGTTCATTGTTTTACTGCCTGCTGTATTCTGTTGTCTCAGTTTTATACATTTCTTCCCTGTAGGTTCTAAATTTAGTCTCTTATACGCAGTAACGATTGTGCATTATTTAAACCCCACTATCCTGACTTGTAACATTATAAATAAAGAAGAATGGAACGTTGGCTTAAAGGTGTTAAACGTGTTCCAACAACATCTTCTAATGACGCTGAATGTTCAAAAGCAATGCGCGCGGAGAATTTAGCAATCACCGATCCAGAAGATGATGCCACGAGTGCCACGACGTCAAGCTCGACGGTTTCAAAGACGAAAAAAAGGAAGTATGATGAATCTTATATCAGTTTCGGATTTGTTGATTCCAACGGCTCACCTCTCTGCATGCTCTGTAGTAAACTGCTTCCTAATAGTTCCATGGCACCTGCCAAATTGCGTCGACATTTAGAAACCGTACACCCCGAGACTAAAGACAAGAATAAAGAATTTTTTGTTCGCAAAAAAGATCAGTTATTAGAAAGTCAAAAAAATATGATGCATGTAACACAAACTACCAACGAAAAGGCCACGGAGGCATCATACTTAGTTAGCTATCGCATTGCACAAGCAGGTGAAGCGCACACTATCGCTGAGAAATTAATAAAACCATGTGTATTAGACATAACAAAATGTATGCTTGATGAAAAATCTGCAAAGCATCTTTCTACTGTTCCGCTATCAAACGATACTGTTTCACGACGAATCCATGATCTGGCAAGCTACGTCAAACAAGAACTAGTTACACGTCTACAAAATACACGATTCGCTTTGCAAATGGACGAGTCGACTGATGTCGCTGGTTTGGCTATCCTGCTGGTTATTGTGAGATATCCATATAAAAGTTCTTTTGAAGAAGACATGCTTATGTGTTCATCGCTGCTTACAAACACTACCGGGGAAGAAATTTTTAATAAAATAAATATATTTTTTGAAGAACATAATCTCAGTTGGAACAATTGCATTGACATTTGTACAGATGGGGCCAAGGCGATGACAGGTAAAACAGCAGGAGCAGTGTCACGAATGAAAAATAAAGCGCCTAATTGTAGTTCCAGTCATTGTATTCTGCATAGACAAGCACTTGCGATGAAGCAAATGCCGTCTAATCTAAAATTAGTTATGGATGAAGCGGTAAAAATAATTAATTTTATCAAATCACGACCACTACAATCCCGATTGTTCTCATTATTGTGTGAAGATTATGGCAGCAAACATAAAACACTGCTGCTCCATACAGAAGTGCGATGGCTGTCTCGGGGAAAAACTTTAACAAGGCTATTTGAACTTAGAGCCGAGTTACAAATGTTTCTTTCAGCAGATACTTCTTTTAATTTGAAGGACCGTTTGTATGATAAAACTTGGTTGTTCCGATTGTCTTTTATGGCGGATATCTTTCAAAAACTTAACGAATTAAATTTATCGTTGCAAGGTAAACAGACAACAGTGTTTCAGGCCTATAATAAAATAACTGCTTTTAAAAGAAAATTAGATTTTTGGATCATTTGCATTGGTAAGAAAGAAATAGAAAGTTTTACGTTACTCAGTGAGTTTGTTAGCGAAAACGACTCAGAAATGTTTGAAGATAATGTGTTTGAAGAATTGGTCCAATATCTCAGTTCGATGCGCGCATCTTTTGAAAAGTATTTTCCCGAAGAACACAATACAAAAATTAAAGTGAACTCCTGGATTCATAATCCTTTTTTACCCAACTTGGAAAAGCCTGAAAACATGTCAAATGAGATATATGAATCTCTTTTAGAAATGTCATCAGACACAAGTATGGAGTCATTGTTCAAAACGACGCCTCTTAATGATTTTTGGTGCAGAATCCAAGATGAATATGCAATGCTTGGCCAAATGGCTCTGGATATTCTTCTCCCGTTCCCAACTACATATTTGTGCGAAACAGGATTCTCTACCTACGCAGCCACGAAAACAAAATATCGCAATAGACTGGACGCCGAAGCTGATATGAGACTCCAACTTTCTTCCATCAAACCTGATATCAAGCAATTGATGAAAAATAAAAAACAGTTTCATACCTCCCACTAGTTAGATTTTTTCTTTTTTAATGTTTTCTATTATTGTCCTTACCAAGTGGTGAAGTAAATAATAATTAGTAACTGATACATTGTACTTTTATTATGCTGATTAATATAGAATACACTTATAAAAATAATTGTTTTATTGTAGGGTTCCATCAAGTATTTTGCTTCCCAAAAGGGTTCCGTCATTTAAAAAGTTTGAGAACCACTGCCCTAGAGGATAAAGTAAATTGAATTTAGAACATCGTGTGCACTAAGTTTGTGAATTCAAAACATCATTAAACCTATTTACTTCTACCTCCATGGTGCCGAATTTATCATACAACCTTTTTTAATTTGTTAAAAACTCAGACTCGGAACCTTCTTGGTGTACTTTCTTTTTTTGCATTTAGTCATTTCCGCGCTGAGGTGGGATGAAAAGTTACGTGTTGCACTCGAGTGCAAAGATTTTTCACCTCGTGCTCTTTTGATTCCCTCGCTAACGCTCAGGATTCTAATTTTTGAATCATTCGCTGCGCTCGTGATTCAATTTTAGAATCCTTCGCTTGCTCGGTCATCAAAATTGAGCACGAGGTTAAAAAGCAACTTTGCACTCTTGTATAACAAATAACTATTGTATTATTTTACGTTTTGTTGGCTACGTTTTATAACAAAATTAATATACATATTTATAAACTACGGAATATTACAATATATAACTTATATAATGATGTAATACTGCTTCTGAGCTCGACGGTTTTTGTTATAAAAGAACGTTTGATTCACAGTTCCTAACAAAATAGCAATTTTTTTTGTACAATATCAGAATCCAAAAATAGCTTTTATTTATGTAACACCACTTCATTTTACAAATCATTTACTTTTAAATTCATTGTGTCTTTCTTTTTATAAATCACTAATGGATCAGTCCTGGCTTATTTCTATAGAAAAAAGGCGGCTGACGAAATTACAGTCCACCTAATGGTAAGTGGATACTGTCGTTAGACATCCGCGATACATGCATACATCAATCCAGAATGACAAACGTTGGCACGCCCCCGGATGCTCTGCCTACCTTTGCAGATTAAGGAATGGATTGGGAAAATGGGGAGGGATGAGATGGGAATGGGCTCTGGCATATCTCACTCAGGAGATCCAGTCGAGTGCGGCCAGCAGTATTGGGGATGCAGCATGCACTCTCCCCCTATAAAATTATTATGCTCCTCTCCTCCGATGACATAACAAGGCTTAGGCTGCTTTTTTTTTTTCGAAAATATGCAAATACCTTCAGGTGGTTAAGGTGTCCATGGGCGGTAGTGTTCACTTACCATCACGTGGGCTGCATGTCTTCTAGAAAACAATATTTCTTCATGCAGACTTCAACATTTAAAACACATTGTGGTTTAAAACAAGAACATTGATTTCAAAATTTTAATATTTGCACAGGTACAAAAAATAGTACATTTTTTTAATTAGTTACGTTATAGATAAAAGAAAAAATAATCACATCACATTTTGCTACAGTAGAATTCGCAAAGTTGATAAATAACATTAAACTTAAGGCCTAAATACCACAACAATACGAGTCATTTTCGCACTTTGTCATACTTGAACAAGGAAATAAGTATCTTTTGTTCTTTTATTAATATCTATTAGAGTATTTTTTTCAAAAATAAGACAAATTCATCATCAGGATGGAAGCACGAGCTGTTTAGTTAAAACCTTTAAGACAAGTAAATATACCTATTTAAAATTTTATTCAAAACACTAAAATGCAAATAGTGCTGCGAAAGAATCTGTTCCGATTATCCAAAGGATAATTTGCAAGGTAGTTATAGATTCAATATCATTATGGTAAAGTCAGGTTCATAACCGAGATTGGCGTTTAGAAGTTTTCAGTGTTTCAGTTGTTTTTCAAGTTTAAAATGTGACGACTCTAATTCTAGAGATGTTCTTATTTATCTTCTAAAGGTGTAGTAGTGAGGTTAGATTCAATGAGTCTCAAAGTGCCAAATTCTCGGAATGGCAAGTTCTCAAAATGGCAACAAAACAGTTATTATTCAAGTGATTTCAGTACTTCATATTTGGCATTTTGAAAATGCACCATTATAGGAATTTGTATTGAACATTTTACTATTAAACCCTTCTGAACACCAACCAACACTCCTATGTATTTTGTTAGTGTGGTGTGGTATTTTTCATGAAAAAATATATATTTCAAGAGAATCTTGTGATTTTATACCATCCCAGTTATGGAACTGACTGAACCCAAGGAAATAATTCACTATCGATCAGATACAGACATAACAAATGCACTCAACTTGCTCAGATTGAGCCACTGACGCACACAGTGATGCCGTTCACCACTCTTTGCATAATCATAACATTGCTGTATTGATTTTGATGATTTCTGGTCTAGAATCTCATGCTTTACAAAATCTGTGTACTCATTTATCTTCTCCAGCCATCTCTGCATGGGGTCCACAAGCGAGCTTTGATACAACCAGTCTAAAATCGGTGTCTTTGACCACCACGGCTCAAAAGACTTCCACTCATACACAACCATGTTATCATACCAATTTTTCTTCTCTTTTTCCTGATGACGGAGCCACTTCGTGCAGCATCTGAAGTTCGTCACTGATTCTTCGAATGTATAGATAATGGGGACATCTAGAGTATTGTTGTATGGTACTGGATTGTGTGTAATAGTATTTGTGTCGATGGAGGTGGTGACCACATACTGCATCGCAGGGATCCATACATGGGACATAAAGAGGGTTGAAGTGAGAAAGGTGATAAGGGTGGTATATGTAAGAGCTAGGGTTCCACAGGCAGTCGAAACAGCATGGACTAGTTCATAGAGTAGTGTCACATCACTGGTCAGGGCTAGTTCTGTATATGTAAAGAACCCCCGCAATTGTGCCTGCTTGATTGCCACTTGTCTCTCTAACCATAAAAGGCCCGCCTCGAAAGATTTCTCACTTACAAACACATTCCAATCCTGTGGATGAATTTATTTATTGATTAATTTAAGGAAGAACTTACACGTGAAAACTGTGGAAAAGCATTTGTTTCTGGAGATTTTTAGTGTTTGAAATGTAGAAACTTGAGAGAAATAAAGACAATTTAAAGTTATTATCAATTTTTGGATGTGTTTCTTCATGTAAATCTTGTAGTTTTCCACATTACATAATTACAGTTTATAATCACATTACATAATTACCAGAGGTAATAGTGCATTTTTTATAAAATTGAATGAACAAATGAGAATTTCATTTGTTATAAAATGATAGACAATTATTAACAATTGGTTTTAATAGTAGAAATTAAAAAAATAAAATAAATTGGTTCAGTAGTATTGAATATTTATTAAGTGATTCCTAGATAAAATCAAGTAGTTTGATATAGTTTACTTCCAAGTAGATGGAGTGCATTAACTGCTAAAATTAGAATATAAAATGGACAACTCACAATAGCACTAAGGAATTCCACTTCGAGCTTGTTGAGCTGGTGGAGGTCGAGGCCGCCGGAGGCCGCCCACTCCGTGCACACTACCTCGTCGTCCTCGCCGTCGTCCTGCAGGAACTTGTTGCCCACCATCTGTTCACAAAAGTACATTATCTCAACATTGAACACATGTTCAGCGGTTTCAATATAAAGTAAAAAAAAGATCAAATCAAATAATAAAGGAAAAATAAAGTGCACTACTGTGTTAATGCCGTCACTCACGTGAAGCTATTACAACACTATATGTTCATACGTCAGTGACAGAGGTATATAGCTTCAAATATATATTATAGTTCTTCGCCTCAAATATTCTCAAGTTCATATTAGGAACAACTATGAATCAATCAAATAATTTTACTATAAATAGAATCATATCGACGGTTGCGTACTGAGACCTAACTACAGGTTGATCAATTTTACAGATGAAAAACTGTTACAAAGATAAACTTTAAATGTTTTTTTAAGGAATAGGGGAGCCTGGGGTAAAAAGAACATGGGGAAATAAGAACCAGGGTAGATTTTTCATCTCAGAACAAGTCTAAAAATTTTGGTAAAATATTTAAATGATTCTTTACTGCCATATTTATATCCAAAATAATTTATAACTTCATCTTATAGAATTTATAATTTTGACTAAAAATACAAGTTTTCAATTGTTATTTCAGTGTTGGAGAATTTAGATAGTGCATCATAAAAAATCTATTTTTGTAATTGCCATAAGTTTGTTATATTGTAATATATCGTTTTTCTTGTATGTAAGGGTTAATATTAAGGGTTGTTGATGATAACAACAGTCTATTGTGAAGATTTCTTTGTGGTTAATCCCAAGTTCCTATTATCCCGTGCTTTCGTAGATTTGGGGAAATAAGAACTTGGACCGGTGGGTAATAAGAACCTAGGAAAATTCAGCAAAACTATAGCTTTTCTTTGTTTCAGATAAGTAAATTGTTTAGAAATTAATGATAAGGGATAGAAAGACAGTTTTTTGAGTGCTAAGATATAGACTAAACCTCAGACTAGACGTAGTGATTTCTCGAGTGATATATAGTGACGTGTTAAATAACAAAAAAGACAATGCCGCGTACATATATTAAAAAGTGCAAATAAGAAGGAGGTCGAGTCCAATATGAGCAAGAAGCAATGAGTAATGCAATGGACGCAGTAACATCAGGAAGAATGACACAAACCGATGCCGCTAAATTTTACAAGGTTCCAAGGTCCACATTAACTAAAAAACTAGGAGGAAAATTAAATCCCAATGTCACAGGAGGTGGTAGGAAGACTGACTTAACATCAGAGAATGAAGATCAGTCAAAACAATATTTAAAAGTGCTCGGGCAATGTGAGATTCTTTTTATTTTCCAACAGTTAAAAAAGAAATCCAAAATATTAAGCCAAATGCCACGTAGGTAGGTAAACATATTTTGACAAAAAAAATTGTTTTTTCTTTGTGTAGGTATTATTTTTAAGTTAACAATATTCTGTTGGTTGTTTAAAGTTATTTTTCTCAATATATCATCAACATAAAGAAGTTAAAACTAGATATTTCAAACAAAAAATAAAATTTTGTCCAAATTAAAATGGAAATCATTGTAATTTTAAGATGTTGTAACTTTTTTACTATAGATTTTTTCTTAAAACTTTTAACACTTACTGAAACTTAAATATAAACCTTAACAGATCTCATAGTGGTAAGATCTCATTGTTGCAATATTTTTCTAAATAAATAGTTAGAATGTTAACAACCAAATATGACTTTTATTTTTTTAACAGCTAATATCTTTTGAACCGTTTGAGCGATTTTGGCGATTTTTGGAGGGTAATAAAAACATTTGTAGATAAGTTCCTATCACCCTTGGCGTCTTCATATAACAAACGTATAGTCTAATATAAAGAATGTTCTTATTAACCCTACCGGAGTAATAAGAACATCATGGTGGGGTAATAAGAACTTAGATGGTTTAATTGTCTTAAATAGGATTCAGACTGTGGAATTTTTTTTTTGCGCTCACAAATAACATATTACCTTGCAGTTTTACGGATACTTTCGTATTACACATATATTTTTTTTAATTCATATTGAAAGTCAAACCATCAAAATTTTGAACCTTATTACCCCAGGCTCCCCTACTTACCAAGTACTTAATTTTTAAGCAGAAACGTAATTAACCGTAGCGTAGGGATAAATAGATGGATAGATTTTAAGTTAGTTCTTAGTAGGTAAGACTTGATATGTGAATTGAACACTGCCTTGAGGTACATAAAGAAAAGCAGGTGTGTAGCAATTATTTTGTACAATGCACATTTGCACTCCTCATTCCAAATTTTCCTAAGCCTTTTTTCAAATTAATTCCTAAATCTTTCAAGATAACTAGTCAATCCCAAGTAATTCTTAAGTGCATCCAGGAATGTGTCAAAATTTGCCATTCAGGAATCTGCACTAATGATGCCATGTATCACAGATGTCCATAGGCATCAGTATCCCTTTTTTATAGTATACATGGCAGACAAGCAGGCAGGCCACATGATTGTAAGTGGACACCACTATGGACACCTGCACCACCAGGGGGTTTTACGGGGGCCGACTTTGTAAAATCCTGTACACAGCTCTAACAAACAGGTGGATTATTTGCTTGTTTGTCAACATCTTTCCATTAAAACAAGCATACCAGTGAGACGAGAAAGAGATCGGCGGGTGCGGTAGCCGCGAGATAGTCCGGGTTGTAGGCCTTGAGCCGCTCGAGGTAGAGCAACGCGAGTACGAGCGCGCACGGTGACACGCACGCCGAGCGCGAGATGCCAGCCGCCGCATCCGCGTGCAGCCGCTTCAGTGAGCGACCGCGCTGTGACAGGGACCATATATCGCACGAGATCTCTGTAGATAGATAAAACATATAGATAGATTAATATACTAAACATTACATAATAATAACTGCAACCACCCTTTTCGCCATCCACTGCTGAACATGGGCCTCCTCATACATATTGTCTTGTGCACGTGGGATGTAGTATGGTTCTAAAACAGAGGACTCCCCAGGTGCTAACCCATTTGGTTAGTATGGCCATACATCCCTCATACACAAGACAAATATGTCACACATGATTCTAATCAATTGCTAGTATTACAATGAGTGAGTGAGATATGCCAGAGCCCATTCTCATCCCAACCTGTCCTTCCCCATTATCCTAACCATATCTCCAAATCCATTCCTATATCTTACAAATAGTCAATCAAACATATTATAAAATATGACATGAAAACGAAAACATTGCATGTAAGAAATTCTGAAATAAAATGTAAAAAAAAGGGTTTATGTAGACTAGACTAAATGTATATACACATCAAAGCACTTTCAATAATTACATTTTTTCACAATTCCAATTTATCCAAGGTGACTAAGGTTAACATTTCACTCTCTAAAGTACAATGTTGTTTTATCGAGCACATAGCTGCCCATTAAATAATTCAATAAGCAGCTGCAAATAGATTTGTAATTGTCCAAATACCTGATATAACTATTGTAAATTTGAGAATGAGAAACATACCAGTGACGGGAAGACTGAGACAGGGCAGCAAAGGTAACTGCCCATAGGAAAGGGTTTTGGTGATCCGCTTTAAGAACTCCTTGTGGTCGCCCATGCTCTGCATACAAAAAATACCAAACACTACACAACAAGGTAGTCAAGTTTCAAGAGCAAGAAAAATGCTTTTAAAAAACTAATATATTGAAGACAAGTGGCAGAGCCTTGATGCCAGTATTCAACTATGTGCATAATTAAATCTTAATACAAAGAAAGTAATCTCTTATTGCTACATCCTAAATGCTAACTTAGCACGATGTTCCTAGAACTATGGGTTCGGCTGACCACCCGGTTCTGCTGACCCAGCTATCAGCAGTAAGGGCCTTGGTGACGTAACTAGGTAAATGTTGTTGTTGCTATTAATTGAAATTATAATTAATTGTTACAATAAGATATTAGTGATATTGTAAGTATAGACTCTCACTTATTCATAGAAGGAACTTCTTCGTCAACCTTAGAAAAAAAATGTATAGTAAATGTTACATAAAACTTGCTTGTTATCATTGCGTGACTTCGTAATGAATAAAACGTGCATTGTCGTTGAGGGAAAATTGACACGTTCGTCTGAAACACTGAAAATCGCCAAAAATACGTTGTAAAATTAGAGTTTTAAGTTTGGAATGTGTCCTGCTTTAAAGCAAATTTAGGAATTTATTGAATCTAAACAAAGCAGAACTAAACTAATGTTTATCCTGTGAAAGTAATAATAACTTAGTCGGTGAGACACCGCCACGACATGACCTCATTTTATTTACCTTGATCTTGGCTCTTGAACCTTCTCTTCTTCTTTTCGATATATTAGACATAATTAGAAAGATGTTTGTTCGTTTCGAAGTAGATCTTCCACACAAATATTATTACGACAATTTTAACAAAATAAACATCAATTTTTTAATGGACTTTCTGAAGTGAAGTGGGCTAAAATGAAATTCTGAAGGGAACGAATCGAATGAAATGAATGATTTACAAAAATCAATCACTAAAGCATTAGTGATGGATGATCGACTCGGTGCAAGTTGATTCGAATTTTTTTCTATTGTTAAATATTAATATGTATGTTAAACTGAATTAATAAAAATGGTCCCTGAACGTTATTTATTCTTGCAGGAAGTATGTTTGTATTCATGAGATACAGAGGAATTAATCATTAAATAATGATTAATAATTTCGACATGCATTTTAATAGATTTGAGTTATAGTAAAATCAGAACATAAAATTTCAACCTCAATGATATATGATATACACAATTCAGTACACTGTTAATACTTGGTTGTTAATTAGTACTGGTTAGTTAATGATACTGTTAATACTTCTAGCCTAGTTTTTTAAGATCTATCGCATAACTTACTTGTAAGTCGATTTCGCCGACTGAGAAACATATAATGTCTTATTAATATTATTACGTCCTTCAACAGTTCCTTCAAAAATTTGAAATGCATTATTCAAACGCAACTATCTGTCAAGCAAAAAAAAAATTGGGTTGCCAATAAACTGTCAAAGTTATGTCAAGGCGAAGAAGTCAAATAGTGATTTTTTTGAGAATTTTTTCTTGGTTCGCTCATCGCATTCGAACCTAAACGATTTACTTCTTTGCTATTGTATTGGAAGACATAGTGTATTGTCTTAAAAAAATGACATTGATGAATAAAACGACATATAATTAATACAAGGTGTCTAAGAATGTTTGGTCGTGTTCGTGTGGGCTTGTGTCAGTGATATTGATTTCTTTTTAATTTCTTTGAAAGAACAATTTTATTATAATGTAGGTACGTGCTAACCGAAAACAATTACAATTGTAAGAGACTGGGTGAAAAAGACATAATGTTTAACACTCAATTGTAATAATGTCCTCTCAATATGAAAACTAAAAGTTTCTTGCTATTTTCAACGTCGGTGTTTGCAACAAGTATATTTTTGATAGTATTCCATTCACAACAGTCGCAGTCCATTCAGAACATAGTCACACAGACACATCAACACATTAAGGACTTTCAGGTAAATGTATAAAATATTTATTTGAGCAAATTCTACTCTTAGAGTTATTGATCAGTTACATTATTTATTTCTGAAGAAATATATTTTTATTATGTTTACATTTAACTAGATTTTACCCGCGACTTCGTTTGCGTGGTCTACATGAAAAGTAGCCTATTTGTTAATCTGAGTTACAATGTACTTATTTGCCAAATTTCAACAAAATTGGATCAACCGTTTTGATTTGATTGAGTAACAAACTTTCACTTTTATAATATTAGTGCAATATGTTTTATAGTGAGATAGGTACTAATTAAGTAGATAACTAGATAACTTTTGTATTAATTGTGTTTGTGATTAGAGGTATTAATTGACATACTTTATTTCTTTTTTTATTTATCTGTACTGTATTTTTTTCTACAATGTTCTGTATTTAATTGCTCAAACCTGTGTGTAAGTCACATTTTTTCTTTGTTTTTTTTTGTTAACTCTTTAATTTCTGTTTTAATTCACGTCTATGACCCATATAACAACAAACCAGGTGTCACCATCCCCCCAGGAGAACCTACGAGATGTGGAGGAGAATCACCTGGTACAAGAGGAGCGGTACTTCAAGCTGCTGGGGTTGGATGGCCAGGTGGAAGTGTGGCACAACACTACAGTGCCCGCCCTGGTGACCTATGCCAGTGGAGACTCACATGCAGCCGTAGTGAGCTTTGTGAGGGCGGCCTCCAGACTCCCTTACACTGTACTGCTCTACAATTTAGGATTAAAACCTCATTCTTTGACTGTTGTAAGTATTATTTAAAGCTTACATAAATAAATATAACATTTTATGGACACCGGCTGAGAAAGCCTACACTCCACTATATAACATTTTACATACTCCAGTTTTAATTTTAATCTTTTTAGAATATTATTGCAAATAGAGTGTTATAATGTTACAGATGTTTACCTTTATCTCAGTTTTATGGGTATAACAGAACAGGCTCATAACAACTTGGTAGAATGTTGGAGCAAGTCTGGTAGCAGATCAACTAGTGTTATAAGGCTTCCCACTGAAAAATCCTAACTAAACCACATAGTTTTCAAATGCACAGATTTAAAGGAGCAGCAAAAAATACTAAATGAGCAGCAAATCATGATCGACAGAACAAATTACAAATCAATCAGGGACTCCCCCCCTATTTCTTTACATAGGGTGACTTTTGAGTTATTTCGACTTAGGGTGTAAATTTTGAGATACTAATATTTCAGAAAGAAAATTCATTTAAGAAATTTATTTGAGAACAGTTTTTAAACATCTTTTAAACATCATTTATTTGAAATTCGAATTCCAAAAGACATTTAGTCAAAAGGAAAAGAATAAAAATAATGTATTCACTTTTTTATTGCATTTCGCGCGCTTTTCTTTGCAACAATGGAATTCGAAGGAGAACATTTTTGTGCAATGATGTTATACAATTTTAAAGTTGGTTGAAATGAAAGTGAGAGTAAAGATCAATTACAATAAGATTTCTTCGAAAGTAAGGAACATGTTTAGGGATTTTGAGTAACACATCAGATATTGGTCAGATCCTTTGGCAGAGGTTTAATTATTGTCTTTGACCTTTCAAGGCATAACTAAAATTTTCTAAGAAAAAAAATCGTTTTGAGAGTGGAAGTTCTTCAAGAACGCCAAGGAGATTTTGGCAATGTTTGGGCATATGCAAAAGAGAATGTGCACTGCATTGTAAGAGATGATGGCTCAAACATGAAGCGGACACCTACATTTTATCTGATTTATATTGTATCAATACTTAGCAATTAAACAACTTTGAACGGTTTAAATCGCGTATATTTGACATTATTTATATCCCGACGTTTCGAACACTTTGCAGTGGACGTGGTCACGGGGTGACTAATTGATTTTATTTGTCACTTGAGTTATTAAGAAATTATTACTACCGTCTGAAATTTTTTGTACTACCGTCTGAATTTTTTTTTTTTAATCATAACATTTAGTTATGATTAAAAAAATTTCAGACGGTTGTTCAAAAAATTTCAGACTAGTAATAATTTCTTAATAACTCAAGTGACAAATAAAATCAATTAGTCACCCCGTGACCACGTCCACTGCAAAGTGTTCGAAACGTCGGGATATAAATAATGTCAAATATACGCGATTTAAACCGTTAAAAGTTGTTTAATTGCTATGTATAGTAATCGCGAAAACCTAAGAAAATATTATGTATCAATACTTTATTGACTGCACTGCACAAAGTTTGATCTGCTAGTTAAAGAAACTATGACAAGGGTTGATGCCATCGCCTTGTTAATCGCGAAATGCAAAAAATTGCAGAGCATTTCAATCACTACAATGGCAAAGCAAAAGTTAGAAAATATACAAATTTGATTCAATAAAAGTGTTTTAAAATTTTTACAATATTCTTCGACACACTGGATTCCACCTTTTACATGTTGGAAAGACTTGTGTACATTAAAGATTCCTTGTCACTTTACACTACTACTTATAAAATAGAACAACTTAATGCCGAAGACTGGGCTTTGATTCAATAATTAGTGAGAGTACTGAAGCCTCTAGAAGAAACCACAAAAAGATTAAGGTCACACTGCACTGAACAAATTGTACCACAAGATGAAAATTTCAGAAACTGATTGATTACTGATTTTGTCTTCAAGACAAAATCAGTAATATTATGAAATATTTATCATCTATACTAATAATAGGGGTTAAAGTATGAAATTGCCGTTTTATAGTAATAGATACTTTGAATTGACATAAAACCTTCATGGTGTGAGATTTTCGAGTGAAACTTTTTTCACATGATACCTATGAGGTTGTTCTTGTTTTAAAAAATGTGCAACATTCGATTTTCGACTTTCAATTGTTTTTTTGAATAAACAATAATAAACAACTTAGACGGGAAAGATGGATACTTCGAAAATCCGAGTAATCTTTGAATACGAGTTCCGACGCGGAACTAACGCGGCAGAAACGGCTCGCAATATCAATGCTGCGTTTGGAGAGGAGACTGCTAATGAACGAACCGTGCGTTTTTGGTTTAAACGCTTTCGTAATGGAAACTTCGACTTGAAGAACGAACCACGTGGAAGACCGCCCACACAGGTGAATAACGCTGAATTGAAGGAGATGGTGGAAGCCGATCCGAGTCAAACTACCCAGGAATTAGCGGCATGGTTTAACGTTACGCTAATATTGACTCATTTGCTTCAAATCAATAAGATAAGTAAATATGAAAAATGGGTGCTTCATGATTTGACTGATCTGCAGAAAGAAACGCGTGTTGAAACTTGCGTTGCCTTGTTGCATCGGTACAGAAATGAAGGAATGAAATTGCCGATTTGTACTGAAAAATTAAAACTCGTTTTTTTCTAAAATGTAACATATTTATTTAATCAAAATGTTTACCCTCATTATCTATCTATACTAACCCCATTTATCACAGTATCGCATTGCGATAACATTGCACCGATCTATTTTTATTGCAGTCCGATAATCGTCGGCAAGATAAGATCGCATTATAGCGTCGTGATAATACCGACCGCATTATCACATCTGTTTGAGAAAGCATTAAAGGATTGAAATGACATTTCGCAGACAAAAAGGCAAGAAAGAAAAATAGCTTGTGTCCATATATCGCTTAAGATGAGCCAAATCGGTTGAGTAATTACAAAATTACGACATTAAACTTTACAAAAAAAATGACTATACATATAAAGTATGTGTCGTCGGGGAGGGCTCGTAAAGCTCTACAACATTTGTCTAAATATTATTTTGCTAAAACGCACGGAATATTTTGAAATCTCCCTTCAAACAGGTGGTGTTGTTTTCATCCATTAAATATGCATGCATTTATTGCAGGTGTCAAACTATTGCAACTCGTCGAAGTGTGCCATCATAGACTTCGATCTCGGCGAGTTCCCGTCGCACGTGAGCGATGAGAGCATTCATGCATTCAGGCCGCTTATAATACAGGTGAGTGAGAACTTTCTATTTCATAGAAGAACTCAAGATTACCGTCTCAAACGCGCTACATTTCCCACCTCTTATCCGATTCTCTTCAATGTACGTACTTACGCACGGCCTGTATATATTGACCGTGTGATGTCGTATCTATAAAATAGCATCACCCCATCTCTCCCTGCGGGTCTCGTAAAAAGCGATTAGAGAATAAGAAAGCCGCTATCACAACCGCCGAGGAACTACACCACCTCTGAAAAAGTGGATTTGTCAACCCTCTTGGTCCAGTGTGGCGTTTTAAAGTCATACATCTCTCAAGACAATGTGCGTGAGGATGCCCAGGGCTGGTTGCGGTATGTACATATTTCGGTAGTGAATGACATATGCCAGATCCCATTTTCCATCCCATTCCCTCCTATCCCAACGAATGGAGAGGGTAATGGAATAAAAGAAACGCCTTATTTCATTATTTTCTTGACTTTCCATTTTACCCCATCCCTCCAAGGAGAATTGGGTGGTGTAATGGAAACAGGAAAATTCTCATCCCCTTATACGTCTTATTCCTTATTATCCCAATCCATTTCCTAATTTCCAAAGGCAGGCGGTGATCCGGGGGCGTCATTCTTTTGTCATTTGTTATTCTGGACTAATTGCGACATGTATCACGGATGTCTATGGGCAACAGTATACATTTATCACCAGGTGAATCTGTTCGTCGGCTGATTCTTTTTATAAAAAACTTCTTATATAGGACGAGTCAACTGATTAATCATGAGTTTGTTCAATCTCACTCCAGAATGCAGTCAATTCAAATCATTTTCTTTCGTTTAGATATTGCCATTCGTTCGTGTTTGCTATTTTGGTTATAAACTAATTAGGTACTATGCAATTTTTCGTTTTATTGTTATTAATTTCAAATTCTGACATGAGCATCATAAGCCGTTTTAAGATGGGCAGTGATTTTAGATACGAAAATGTATATCTATCGCTAGGATTTAGAGAGGTGAAGGTTAAATATTTATAGGTGCACTGCACAATACGTTTTACTTTTTATATATATATATATAAATGAATGTTTCTTTGTTTGTCCCGTATGCGTTCTTATACCATTCATCCGATTGCGATGAAACTTTGATGAGTTGTTGTGCGCACGCGCGGGAGGCTTTCTGAATTAGTATCTACATGAAGACCACGCGAACGAAGTCGCGGGGAACAGCTGGTTATAAATATATAAATCCGAATTGTCCATAAGAATTCTTTTATCAAAATTGCTAGAATCTCTAGTGGAATCTTTAGATTGTTTCCTCTCAAAACTATATATTAAAGAGACACAGTTCACAATAAGTTTTCGAATTATTATTTTTATTTAATGACCAATGTTACCAATGATATTATATAAAAAGGATTGTTTATAATATCATTGACTGTTACATTTTACATTGTACAGTTTAACTGTATAGGCATCACAAACACCTTTAAGCTTTATCTGTGATGTCGACATGTAATAATGATAAAACTGTCTTGTCAACAATTAATTTAATGGTAGCCTTGTATGTCGCATGATTTAATTACAGGCGACAATTGTAAATGTACAACGCGTACAGAGTACGTGTTGATGATAAATATGAGACCACCGGCTAGCCAGGAATTTTAACCCAATAAGACTGATGATGGCTTCAATACTTCAATACCATATTGAAATAACTATACCATCAGCCCATGTCTATACTGCTGGATATATCTCCCAAAACCTACTATCACACACGATCTTCGTTTGCTCTCCTCATCTAACCACTACCAGGACTTTATTTTTTATTTTTTTATATTTAATCTTTAGTGCACAAAGAAACATTGTATAGGCGGACTTTAATGCCTAGTGGCAGTGGCAGTTATGACTTGTATTCAATCTATCAATATTTTTTTATGGTCGAAGGCGGCAGACGAGCATACCATCTACTCGATGGTAAGTGGATACTGTCGCCCATAGACATCCGCGATACATGCCAACATCAGTCCAGAATGACAAACGTTGGCACGCCCCCGGATGCGCTTACCTTTGCAGTTTAAGAAATGGATTGGGAAAATTTGGGATGGGGGATGGGAATGGGCTCTGGCATATTTCACTCACTGCATTTCAACCAAAACACGTACATATATTGGGGAAATACAATAAGGTAGGAAATGCAATACATTTCAAGGTAATCTTTTGTGAGAGAGGGGTAACGTGCCCAGTCGAGCGCGCCCAACGGCCGTGGGATTGCAGTGTGCACTCTCCCCCTCAAAATAAAACACCGATCAATAAAACAATCTATTTTTAATTAACTGAAGTAAATAATTTTAAATTACTAAGAATGTCATCCATCAGCAAGACGACGGGAGTTCCGCTGCGCCTGCGCGGGACTCTTGTTTTACTTTATTATTGTCACCAGAGAACATAAATCTATCCCACATTAAATTTGCTACCATTCATTTGCTGCTCAGACAGTATTTTCTGTTGCCCATTTCATTATTTCACTTAAATTATTAGTAGCACAGGGACAAAATCGATATAAAAGCGCACGAAGCCGTTGGCTAAAACAAGTGGTATCATAAAATAAATTGACTCATATTTATCTAGTTATTGTACACTTATGAGGTTTTTCAAGTACACAATTAGATAACAGCTAGGAGTGACGACATAGTAAAAATATAACAGTAGGTCACCTTTTTATAAACGCGCGTGACGAATGTTTGCTTGTGTGTGTGTTGTACACACGCTTAATGCACGCCATGAATCAAAGTCGACTCCACTGCGATTCGAGTGTGTAGTTTTGGCCAATTGAGCATTAAAAATGCTTTGCATCTAATGAGTTGATAATGTTCGATATATTCAATAAGTGGTTTGGTGGCGCTCACTGCAAATACGTCATTTTTACTAATATCAAGCCTATGCCCCTCCCAAGGCCTTTCACTCTTCTTATCTAGCCATTACTGACGTAAACACAACGAAAACAAATTCGTTCTTTCAATTAAAACAACGTATATAAACTTTAAACAATAATTCCTTTACGAAACCAAAAAAAAATTAATTCATGTGAATTCTCGGCCAATGGCGGTCCAAGGTAATTAATCCGAACTATTGGGCTGGAATTAAACTACTGTTACGTTTTTACTACGGCGGCGATGAGCGATACGGTGCACGTGATAACGTTCGTACACATATAGACACAAGCGTTTTTAAATAGCTGGAGAATCCCGTGACGTCATCGTTTGCTCCCAACGTGAGGCACACTATTTTCGTCAGGTATCGCGGATGTCCACAGGCGACAGTATCCAGTTGCCACCAAATGGACTGTCCTATCGTCTGCTACCGTCTTTCTAAATAAAAAAATACAACCACAGCATTGTAGGTCAGTTAGTTCTTTGAATATCTTTGTTATGTTGTGATGTTATCAACCTTTATTTAACATTTTCGCTACATACATACAATTTTATCACATGAATCATACGTTTATTTTATCACATGAATCATACGTTTATTTTATCACATGAATCATACGTTTATTTTATCACATGAATCATACGTTTATTTTATCACATGAATCATACGTTTATTTTATCACATGAATCATACGTTTATTTTATCACATGAATCATACGTTTATTTTATCACATGAATCATACGTTTATTTTATCACATGAATCATACGTTTATTTTATCACATGAATCATACGTTTATTTTATCACATGAATCATACGTTTATTTTATCACATGAATCATACGTTTATTTTATCACATGAATCATACGTTTATTTTATCACATGAATCATACGTTTATTTTATCACATGAATCATACGTTTATTTTATCACATGAATCATACGTTTATTTTATCACATGAATCATACGTTTATTTTATCACATGAATCATACGTTTATTTTATCACATGAATCATACGTTTATTTTTCCTCAACTATACGTTTTTGAAATGAATAATTCTTCATGCGACTAATCGATAACAAAGGCACTATTACAGGCCTTGAGTAACCACACCATCGCGCTAAAAAGAGTGGACACGCCAACCTGCCTGGTCAGCTTGGCATTTTAAGGCCATACATTTCTCACGTACAAGACGACGACAGGGTTTGCTACTCCGAAGGCCAAAGTAAAGTTCTTCGGATAATTCCGTTTATTCTCTGAACAAAATCACTTCAAAATTAACCGTAAATCCGATATTTAGATGTCATTTTTTTTTTCATTTACTTCAGTCAAATTTACATTAAAATACAATACAGTATGAATAGATTTAAAATTTAATTTCATTTTACACGAGCATGATAATTTTCATTACTTTTTGCTAACTTCTTAAGAGTAAAAGATTCTCGTGAAATAGTTTACCAATTTACCACTTGTCAATATCATCATCAGTCTGTGTCTCGCTACTGCTGAATATAGGAGAAGGAGGGGGCTAGAAATATAGCTTCCCCTTAAGGTACACCACATAAAAAAGATAATATACCAATACATTCATAAAATATTTTGTGTATGCTGTGGTTTATGATTACGACTGATAATTAAAAAAAAAATGAAGTATAATAAAAATATATTAACACCTTATATACATTCCATTGATAACGTAAAATTATCAGTTTTATGAGTAATGATAATGATTATCGTTTAATTTAGTTGCAAATGCTACATTCACTAATTATATTTCCTGCCTATTATTTTAATCAAATGGCCACAAATTATTTCTGTTTAAAAAAAATAATTTTTCGCTTAGAATATTGTAAGAATTTAAGATAATTAATTCAGTCGTTGAGATTTAAGATAATATACAGCCGCTGGGCGCACTCGCCTGGCCTCGTTACCCCTCTCTCACAGAAGACTACCTTGAAATGTACTGCATTTCCTACTTTATCGTATTTCCCGAATGTACGTGCGTGTTTCGGTAGTGAGTGAGATATGCCAGAGCCCATTCCCACCCCATCCTACCCTTCCCCATTTTTCCAACGCTTTCTCCCAATCCATTCATTAATCTACAAAGGTAGGTAGCGCATCCGGGGGCGTGCCAACGTTTGTCATTCTGGATTGATGTTGGCATGCATCGCGGATGTCTATGAATCACAGTGTCCCCTTACCATCAGGTGGACTATATGCTCTTCTGCCGTTTTTTTTCTATAAAAAAACATATTTAAAAGTATTTTAATTGACCGCGCACACGTCCTATATTTGCATTAGTCCGTCCATCCTCGTTGTAAGTGGGTAATGCGCAGGCGCATGAGAAGGGATTTTCCCTCGTGATACGAGGACATAAAAGTAGTGATGATAGCACACAGATTTACCTTGTCATTCAATCGAATAAGACGTGAATGTGTAATTATATCGATAGCCAATAAAAGAAAAGAGTGTAACAGATAAATTGGTGTATACTTGTGATATATTGTAACAGATAAGAATCCCACAATATACTACCCGTTTCCCAACTAATAGTGGGTGGATACTGTCGCCTATAAACGTTTGCAACATATGGTATGCCATCATGAGTTTTGAATAACGTACGTACCTTAGCGCGCCTACTTATTTAGAGATTTGGGGGTTGGGGGAAAAAGGATTGGGGACGATGAAGTTACTTGACACGATTATGTACGATAGGTCAAACTAAAAGTCCTTAAAACTGGCTAATGTACAATACGATAGAAAAAAAACAAATTCGAATTTTGAAAATGGAACTCTGCTTGTCGAACGCTATAAAATATTCAAAGAATTCAAGCATTTGGATGATTTTCAAAAAAAACATTCAACGAAAATGTTCTCTTGTTAAATTAATTTTACCGCAAACATTTAATTTTGAAATTGCCGCCATAAATAAAAAAACAAAATCAGCATAAAAAATTAAGAAAGACTAAGTTAGCATTTAGTGAGGAAGCCCCATCCAGTGCCACTGTTTATAACTGGTTCAGTGAATTTAAACGTGGTTGTCCTGCGACGGCGATGACTGAGGAAGACATCAAAACTGTGCAGCTCATGACTGAATCAGACAAACAAACTACATATCAGCAGATACGGCCATCATTAGGTATTGGTATGAGTCAAGTTCACACTATTTTACACGATCACCTACGGGTAAGGAAGGTTTGCGCTAGATGGATTATTCATAATTTGAGCGAAGCTCAAAAACAGTGCCACGTAGAATTGTATTTACAAATGCTTGAAAAAATCGATATTGGTCAATCGAATGCTCTTTTTGATATAGTAACAGGTGATGAAATCTGGATCTACTGCTATGAGCCTGAAACTACGTCAGTGGGTCTTTTCTTTCGAAGAGTTGCTGACGAAAGTGAAGAAAAGACGGAGTGCTGAAAAGAAGATGATTGCGTCCTTATTTGGCAGATCAAGCCACTTTGCTACTATAACTTTAGAAAATAAAAGAACAGTACTGCCGATTGGTTTGTGAACAACAGAGAACGACGCCCAAGAAGCAGAATGATCCTCCATCACGACAATGCCCCAGCTCACTCCGCCAGATAAACGAAGCATGTAGAAGCATTTTTGAGTATTGTAAATGTAGAGTTATTGGATCATCCGCCATACAGTGCCGACCTTGCGCCTTGTGATTTTTATTGAGGATAAACTCAAAGGAATACGTTTTATGAATGCAGAAGATGAAGTAACGGCCTTCCAAACGGCTGTTGAAGAGGCGCCTAAAGTAGGGTGGGCTGAATTCTTCCCACAATGGTTTCATCGCATGAAAAAGTGTATCGATTGTCGCGGAGAATACTTCTAAAAGCAATAAAACAACTTCCATCTTTATATCTGATTTCATTTTTGAGATTCTAAAAACTTTCAGTGCCACCCACGTATATTACCTCGGTCACATCTCTCTTTCTAAAGGTTGTCGGGAAGTAATTGATTTAAATAACATTTATAACACTCTTATAACACTGTTTCTTAATTTTGTCGTAATGTAACAATTATACAACAAAGAGTTTTATCTATCTATTTCTCAAAAACACGTTGACAGCACGCGCTAACTCGTATCGGCGGCGTGATATTTTGCGAGACGTCACAGCGCTGGATCGGCGGTAGCTCGGAGCTGAGCGCGCTGTGGTCGCGCGCGGCCGCTCGCGGCGGCGTGGTCGCGTGGCCGCGCCGCGCCGCCGTCACCTCGCTCACGCACCCGCGCATGTTCCACTACCTGCACGCGAAGCTCGACGACTTCCTGTTCGTGCAGATGGTGGACGTGGCGCGGCTGGTGGTCGCCAACAACACCGGCGTTTCCGACATCATGAGGCCCTGGATACAGTGCGCGCTCACTCTCGACTGCATCATGCCGATAGGTTAGTGCAGTTTGTATTCAAACAATGAGAGCTACTAGAAATTTACCTGCCACTAGAGGACATTGCATTACATTTAATTTCTAATAGGTACATATTAGTGTTAAAAGTGTCAAACTTTGGTTTCGGAACAATAAGCGCAATTGACTATACATAATTTACTTAACATTATATTTGCTGCGTCTACGCACGCAACGCATGTTCATTTTAAATTAATGTTCCTATTGCACTCGCTGCGGGAGGATTTATTTAGCATCCCTACAGATATCAAATATAAAAAGTGTCACCCTTTTATTACAGCGTTATTTCTAAAAATCGTTAATAAACATTGTTTTGTGTAAAGTTGTATCTTTACTTTTAGAGAAAAAATATATTTTCCTTTTTACAGCTTAAAAATAATGTGACTGTATTAGGTATTGATGTTTTTCCACAATAAAAGAACAAATCACAAGTTGTACAAAAACGAAATTTCAATTATCTTACGTCACAGTGTCACCGTCTGGTAGGTGTTAAAGTGATAGCCTTTTTTATTACTAAGTATAATTGGATAAGCTACCCGATAGATGGCACTGACTATCGACATTTGTAATGGGTTAATGTTCGATTGATTGGCTTTATAACTTATACTGAAATACGAGTACAGTGACATATTTTACGACGCTGTTTAAAGAAACGGAAATGGTCCAACCAACTAAGTTACCCTTCAACATTTCAGGAGCGCAGTCTGGCGGGTGTCGTTTCGACAAAAAACCTCAGTACCGATACTCCGGCTGCCATGGACAGGACGCATCCGCGTTGAGCATCATCCTGGGGCTCCATTCTGGTTTCGAGGAGTCCCAGTACACGGTCCGCACCAGGTCCTCGTGGCGTAAGGTCACGGATGCGGACGCTCGTGCGGAGTTTGCGAGCCTCGAGCGGAATAACACCGACGCGGAGTACAGAACCGAACACAGTGCGGGGACGCTCACTATACACTCCACCGCGTGAGAACTTTCAACCTTATTCTAGTGATAAGTTGTGATAATTACAGATTATTTTAGCCGAGAAATTGAACGCCAAAATGATCTTGAAGTAGTAGATTTTCTACTATTACTGGCAACTAGTATTGGCAACATTGAACAACACAATAATATCAAACCTGTTTAAATACAGACACTTGCTTTCGGTACGAGCCCCGAGTAAACGAGAGGATCTATTAATTATTATTTTTTATATATGGTACGCTCAATAATAAACTTTTAATTCAATCCGATTGGTACTGTGTGAAATAAAATTTAATGAACGTGGCGGCAAATGTAACTAACGGCAGCCATCTTGAAATGTCAGTCCATTGACAGATCGAAAGGTTGTGTTGCCGTGTAATTAATTGTAAAATAACTATTTATATTTCTATGTTTGCAATACTATTTAATATAACATTTGAGATTTTCGTTTTTCACACATATTTATCTATTATGGTCTATTTAGAGTCTATTTATTTAATTTCCCTGTTCACTTTTAGACTTCCAGTAGTTCTTGTTAGTATAAATAATATTTATTCCCGTAAAATATAAAAGTTTTGTTTAAGTGGTAATCCATAATTAATTGTCTCGTCCTCCCGTTTATGAAGATCGCTATCGTACTATTCACATAGTAATATTCTAGATTTTATATATATATATATATAATCTTGAGTCTATATAAGTTAAAAGTTCGCCTTTTTTTAACAAATTTCACGGTACCTATATATCATTATTTTTTTATTTGTAAGGTCTTAAACCTAGACCTTTTTTATAGTACTTATACATCATTGAAGGCTCCATGTTGCCAGCCGATGCCAGGGTGAGAGAAATGTATCTAGTGATCAGAAGTACAGAATGGCAATTAATTGTTTAGTTGTGATATGTGAATATTAGCCGATTAAGGCAGCGATTATATAATTATCTTTTATGTACATAATTATACAATAATGTTTATATTTAGGGCCAATTTCCAAATGTTTTTGGATTTTCTTAAAAAAATGTATAGCCAGTTTTATTCATGTTCCTAGCTTCGAATTGTTCGACCCTCATTGAATGAGGACATATTAAGGGAAAAAAACATTTTTGAAGTATAAAAAATGTCAAATACACTTCAAAATTGTCATAAACGTCAAGTATTGCGACATTTTGTCATCGTAAAATAACACGCTAATAAAGTTATTTTATTACGCATAATAAAGTTCTAACGCATAATTTCCGTGTAAAAAAGTTATTACGCAGTTAATAATAGTACTCAGAATTACACACCCAGCTCATAATCACACCATAACCTCAATTTTTGACAGCTACCGTCACTTCCGTAGCGCCATCTGGAGAAACGGTAGCCGTCATCGAATTATATCCAATGAATCAATATATTGAAAATCTTGACCTTTAGAGGCCTGTTTGCCACTAACCGCACGTCACGGCGGCCGCGCGGTGCGGCAAGTAGGTAGTTCAGCGGTGAGACAAAACGCCACGTGGAAACCCGAGCCGAGCAACCCGGCATGATCGAGAAATAAATAAAAATGTGGAGAACGTGTGTCCACCAATCCGCACTGAACCCGTGCGGTGAATTCTGGCCCGAAAGTCTCCAGTGATTTACTAGGGAAGACCTGTGCCGTGTAGTGGCCGTGTTTTAATAGTGTAAAATTCACTATTAAAATAAATGGCTTACTTCACGCACTGTGCCTCTGTCGTGACGTGCGCTTATTGAGAATCGAGCTTTAAATTTTCACTCGCACTACATCCATAGTAGGTTAATAATGTATTTCATAAAAGCAAGTTATCTACAAGTTAAAAAGCACGTCACAATTTATGCATAAATTTAAGACTAATAATACAGCTAGCAAATTATTTCTAAAAGTGATAAGTCTGAAATTAAAAATTTTGAACACTTTACATGCACCTAGCTGTTTATGCTTTGGCATCTTTGGGTTTACACGACATTGATTTGCACTCAATGAGTTGCAACTCAGCTAAATCAATGCAGAATGGGATATTTGACTGATAGAAAATACATTAGAAAATCACATAATTAAATGATTTTAGACTAGAAATTAACTAAAAATCAATATATCTCGAAAAATGACAGATAAAGAACGCACAAGTCGTAAAAATTAGAAAACTGGCTGAATACTTGCATAGAACGGTGACGTCATTGTTCTAAGGTTCCATTACCACCGCGCGTAATTAATAGAGGCAGCAATAGCTGGCCATATACCCCAAACCGAAATATTCTTAAGCCCCATATCTTTTTAAAGAAACGAGCTCCTATTAAAAAAAAATGATGAATGAATATAAATTCATTTTCTTCTATGGGTGATATAACATTTCCATTGTCAGAATCAGTCAAGTAACCCGCGTTTGCATCGAAATCATTCGATGTATGAAGTCATTTTTTTTTTTTTTTGAAGTATTTTGTGATATATAAAGACAACTGTAGCTACTCAACGACTACGACTGAATAACCTCATTTTAGTTTGAATTTTCAGTATTTTTTTGTATTGTTTAACTTTTAAGATAGCGTAATATGTCAATCCTTGCGGTGTGATGTGGCATTGGCACTAGGGCTTTTATTTTATTTTTTATAGCATTAAGGAGCTGTATTTATGTCTGTTAGAGGTTTTGTTCATTGAATCATTTACGAAATGTTTGATTCGTATTATTTTTGAAAAATAAAAGTCGGTATTATTTGTAGTTATTTAATTAGATGTTTTATATTGAGCAAGGGTATTTATCTAGAGAGGTCGTATTTAGGCGAAGGAATATTTAGCGCCAAGTTCATGGCGGGAGATTGTTGAACTATAAAGTCATAAGGCTTCGTCCACACGAGCGGAACAAAAAAACGCGCGTTGGATTTTTTATATTCTTCTTAGACGAGGAAACCAACGCGTTGTTTTTTTCTGTACGTCAGCGCTTTTAGCATAACATTGGCGATATTAGTGATTTCGACGTGTTTTATAAGCAACGCGGCGCTGTATTTACTATATTGAATTTTAAAATGTGTTATATGTAACATTTCCAATGTTTGTTTTTTGAAAGAAAGAAATATTTTACACGGATACAGGGAACAGTAAAAAAAAACAGTAATTTTGCAGTTATTTTGCACGTGGCATTGGGTGCAATTCAGCATAACGCCGAATGCCATCGTTGTCTATGATATTCAGGTATCGATCAACCAAAATGTATTCAGCGTTATGCTGAACTGAAGATGAACATTCAGCATTATTCCGAACTGCACTCGGCGCCGATTTCGGCCGACACACGGAAAACATTTTCACATCAGCGTCTCCGGTATCACTTTTAAAAATACGTCTTGAATATTCGCTCGTCTAAATACCACTTTCTAGCTCGGCTATCGAAGCGTGTCACAGCGTAATAAATGTTAGAATTGTTGAAAATGATCGGGTATAAACTATCCAGTTTATTTTGTGTTCACCTAATAAGTGTTACCAGTACAATATTGTTGTATTTCCCAATCTTGTGGCACTTTTCGATGTCCAGACTTGTTTATTACAATGCATGATCTTATTTTTAATCTTTGGTGTACATATTTTTTTAGTGGTTACAAAACGATACTCATTAGTAATGCGACGCTTATTATAAACAAGTGTTCCTCCATGTTGTATTTAGTTTAGTTTGTTTTTTTTAATTGTATTTATATATAAATTATTATTAACCGATCACAAAGACGGGAGAGTTATATTGTCATGTAAAAGGATGGAATGGTAAAGTATTTTTAAGTGAGTTAAGGCCTGTTCAGATATAAGCGATATCCGCTGCCGGCCGCGGTAGCGATATTCGCGTGGGTACGTGATAATTCCTTCGTTCAGACAAGCGATATTCGCGTGGGTACGTGATAATTCCTTCGTTCAGACAAGCGATATTCGCGTGGGTACGCGATAATTCCTTCGTTCAGACATAAGCACTCGCGTGGGTACGCGTTAATTCCTTCGTTCAGACATGGGCGATATTCGCTAACCACTTTGGGTAGCGATATACCGCGTATAGCAACCTAGGCCCAGTGTTAACAGTATCGCTTACCCCGGTAAAACGCGTGCCTAGTCGATATTCGCATTCCATGGCGAATTCGCGAGACTTGCGGTACTCGTATAAAATGTGTGGGAGAATGTGTTTGATCGGGTGATGGGATATCGCTTGGACATTTAGCGCACGCGGCAATGAATATCGCCTATATCTGAACTGGCATTTAGGTATGCGAGTTTGTGGTGGCCATATTGTTTACAACAGTAAATAATACCTGACGTTTTTACAACGAATCTTTGTTTTACGTCTTTCTATTGTCAACCAATCACAAATTAAAAAATGCTTAAGATATAAAGAATTTTCATATATTAAACCATGTCTAAATCAAGTATCTATTATCAATCACTGCACTTTCCCCTATTATTACTTGGGGCGGTTTATGGCTTACAGTGACACATTAGATACTCATATCGAATCAAATTATCAATTATCAAATCAATCAAACTATATTTATAAACGAGCCAGGGCCGTCTTTACCAGGGGGTGCAAGGGGTGCGGTGCACCCCGGGCGCTCACCTTTTAAAGGTAATGAAAAAATATAACGCTATAGTAAACAATTACACAATAGGATATTTGACTGTCATAGGATACACAATAGGATATTTGACTGTCATAGGATACACAATAGGATATTTGACTGTCATAGGATACACAATAGGATGTTTGACTGTCTTAGGATACACTCCCGCACCCCGGCGCAGAATAGACTTAAGACGGCCCTGAAACGAGCGGTGATAGCCTAGGGGTATCTATACACATAAGTTCTACATAAGTAGGTACAGGATTTTAAAAAATGTCTCTATCTCATTGGCGTGAAGAAAACATCGTGAGGAAATCCGCATGCTCGAGAACCAAAAAAGTATGTATGTGTAAGTGTGTATCCACCAAGCCGCACTGTGCACGTGTGGTGGACTACGGCCCGTAACAACCCCCCCCCCCCCCCCGTGTTTTACCAGGAGAGGCCTATGCCGTGCAGTGGGGGGTAGTAAGGACTGATATAATATTAATAAAACGTGTGTTTAGTATACAATAAAGTCGCTTAACAAAAATTCCTTGTTTGGACGTGAGGGCCAATTTCATAATTCGTCCCACAGTTTGGTTCCATTAGATGAAATACGGATACTTTGTGACGATTTAAAGAATAAAACTAATATTTATTTAAAATGTCTATATTTCGTCCCATTTGCATTGGGACGAAATTGTCTCGGGACGATTTGTGGAATTAGCCGACGTGAGGTCGCCGGTATTTTTCCAATAAATATTTATTATTAACCAGATTACACCATTATTAGCGGAATATTCATGTTTCTTTTTCGCCTTCTCACACACATTTATTTTAACGGGTCTTAAACGTGTAGTTTTTAGTTTTTTTTTTAAGCTGACTAGAGATGAGCAAGGATTTTATGTCTTGTTTTCGTTTTTGTAACTACAAACGTCTTATTAGCTCTTGATATGACGAAAAAATAAAAAAAGATAAACAATACACGTGTAACACTCGTTTAATAGATGAATATTTATATATTTTTCTTTCTATTTATAATTTATTTTGATTATTATTCCCTGTGAAAACAAAATATATACGTAACACATTAGCCAACTAGGCGTTCATACCATTATAAACTTTTTGCGTTTGAGACTAGTTCTTCCCCTCGCTACACCGTCAACACATCGGCCTTCAGCCAACACTATTACCGGGTATCGGCACGTGCCTGAGCGCTTCTCACTGACTCGCCATCCCGCGGTACCCTCCCAAAGCAACGCCTTAAGCCGAGGTCCGTTCATAAACCATGCATGTCCGGTGACTCTTGAAAGGCCATGCACTTGTACATTTTATGTGACTGTGGTTGACCAATGTATCCGAATTCCAGAGGGAAGGTATTTCAGATACAATTATGTTGATATGGTTGATATAGTTATAATTTTAGTATACTGTATCTATTTCCACCTTGATACGCTTTAGCTACATATATATATAATTATGATACCTGTAGCTTAGTAAAAATGATGCAAGGATATATCCTTGTGTAGCAACATCTTTATACACAACAGTTAAAGTACCTACATTTAATGCATAATATTACCTTGTATATAAAATAAGTAAATGCAACTTTTTTTTAAAAACATGCTAATATTTGTATAAAATTTTCCAAGTAATTATTTAGGTATATTTCATAAATCTAGTCGTTTACCAAATAAGCAAATTCAATATGGCCGAAATGGCAACAGTTTTGACAGATAAATATGAGCGGGATTTTTGACAGCTCCTGTATAATTGATATATGGCAGGAATAAGTTGATAAGTAAAAATTAACTTTTCCAAGGGCATAATTTAAAAGTTTAATGTTATAGTGTTTTCGTTTTGATAATCGAGATATCACTTTAATGTTGAAATCGATTTGTCTGAAGGTATCGATTGAAAGATTTTGTTTATTGTAAATTAAAAGTGGTACGTGTTATGATGAGTTATTTAAAATTTTATATAACGCGAGTTATCGATTTATTCTTGCCGTGTTAATTTTATTATGTTCTAATGTATGATTAATTAGTGTGTATCGCATTATAGAAATAAAAAGATATTATTTATCAAAGACGCGTCTGAATGAATTGTCTTAGAGATTCGGAACATTCGATCCTTATTAGGATTAGTTTCTATTTACAAAGTGTCGATGAAGTTTAGTTAAAAGTCGATTAGTTAAAATTATTTATGTGTATTTAATTTTTTACTACACGATTTTGAAGTGACTGTTTGATGGGTGCGTTTCGAGTTTGATATACATTTGTCAATCGTACGTTGACAATAAAGTTTACTTTAAATTGGTATCGTATTGGTCCCCGCCATTTCATGTGTGGAAATCGATAGGATAACGGTTACTACTAAAAATTGCAATGTCAAATCTCAGAATACAATTTGAGAAAAATCAACAAAGTGACCACTAGTTAGCACCGAGTAGTCTTACGTGGAAACAAAGTAATGATATGCAATTTCAGTAAATTTATGTTTTACATTTAAGAGTCCCGGAATTAAATTGTTAACCCTCCTTATAGGGCTTCTGTGACATTGCATAACAATGAAGGCCAGTTTTCTGTGCTCCAAATATAGTCTGCTAAAGTCAAATATAATCATAAATAACATATAGTCACGCTTCTAGACATATAGACATATTTATGTAAGAACGAACTAAACAGTAATGTAAAATTATAACAAGGTCATTACTGTTTTGACGACTTCAAGGTGTTTTCATCAAAAAGGGTCAATAATTAACATCCGGAACTCTACCACTGTTGTACGGGCTGTCTCCTAACTATTCCCGAAACCTGAAACCACCAATTCCGAGTTAATTGACATATAATATTGCATACTTTTTGTGCTGTGTTCTTGATCATTTGTAATATTTCCTTACATTACAATGTTGCCAACGTATTATACGTATAAAGGTGGACTTATTTCTAGAAGGAATCTCTTTCAGGCAACCTTAAAGTAGTCGAGAGAAGTTATGTCATTAAAAGTATTAGTAAAGTACGAAAAAATTGGTAAAAGAAATTCATAAGATTTTCATGTTAATTCATTCAAAATCAGGAACATAATCAATTTCTTCAGTTTTCGTGAAAAGTTTGGCGACACCTGTATATATGTACAAACTTATGTAGTGTGATCAAACGATGCGTTCACAAGCCATACTAGATGTAAAATCGAAGCAGGTAGTATATATTAAGGGCTCCTGCGCACATACATTAATGTCTCCGCACAATTATAGAGTAATATAATATTTATATAAGGAAATTAGTGTTAGAGATTTCGTTGTGTCAGACAATGTATATCATTAGTTTCAGAATGAAAAGTGTTGAAACTGACTTTACTTACCTGTTTTGCGAATAGTTTAATGGTCCGTAGAGAGCTTCTTTATCTTAGTGAAAGATATTTTTTTTTCATTTGCAGCTGATAATTTGCAATTTGTATGAATCAAAAGTTTTGGACTGTGCAATTATTTTTGAGAATCCCTCGGTCACTTCCATCCGCAATGTATTTAGTAGTAATTAGTAATTAATATTTTTAATTGTATATTATTTTAAATCGTAGTAAAAGTGTGGAGTCCTCCACACACACACACACACACACACACACAAACACACAAACACAAGCTCGTTGAATAATTACTGTAAAATGCAATAAATTTCCCTTATTATAAAATTTCGCAAATATAATGTTTTAGTAGGTGATTGTTTTTGGTATAAATAAATAATTTGAGGATGCAAAGGGAAAAGTATATCCAATTACAGCATGTTCACTCATGTATTGTACATTGATAAATTACATACATATACATGTGTGTACCGAGTACATGTATCAATCTGAACAACAAAATTGTGTTACCGTCCAAGTCTGTCATTATCTAGTATACATGTTTGCATAACAATATAGATAAAACATGGATATAAATAGTAGTATAAACAATAGAAAATGTTCAAATGTTACATATAACTTACAGTTTGACTACATTGTTCAGAGAGACTAGACAGTGATACACAATGGGAACACTTCAGTTCCATCGGCCCATTTGTAGATTGCAGGGGGACTGTTGGCCATGAAAAAGAATTTAATTCCTATTGACCCACTTGGGCCCGTCTCGGGGAAGCCGATGGTAACTAATCTTATTATTGTCGTGTACATTGAATAAAAGCATTTGGATTGACGTGTGCATATGTATTTGTTATCTTGTCAAAGTATATAATATTAGGGGTTAAAGTATGAAATTGCCGATTTGTACTGAAAAATTAAAACTCGTTTTTTTTCTAAAATGTAACATATTTATTTAATCAAAATATTTACCCTCATTATCTATACATTGTTGCCATCTAATCGGAAGTTCATTTATGCCTTTGCGATAGAACTCTGGGGATGTAGATTCGACAAACTGTGTGAAAGCATTTTGTACTGCCTCTTGGGAAGAAAATTTTTTACCACGTAGAAAATTGTCCAAATCACGAAAAAAATGGTAGTCCGTTGGAGCAAGGTCTGGCGAGTACGGAGGATGACGTATGGTTTCTAACTGCAGCTCCTGTAGAGTTACAACGGTTTCTCGTGCAGTGTGAGGTCTTGCGTTATCATGGAGCAATAATGGTGAAGATCGATTCACGAGTCGGGGCTGTTTCACTGCTAGTTTCGCCATCATTGCTCGAAGTTCGGCACAGTAAACATCTGCTGTTATTGCTTGACCAGACCTGAGAAAGCTATAGTGAATAACACCATGAATAGACCGCCAAACAGTTACCATTACCTTTTTATTGGTAAGCTTTGCCTTAGGGCACTGTTGCGGCGTTTGACCTGGGGTCAGCCATTGCATTTTTCGCTTTCGGTTATCGTAAAGAATCCACTTTTCGTCACATGTCACAATTCGATCCAATATTCCTTCATTTCTGTACCGATTCAACAAGGCAACGCAAGTTTCAACACGCGTTTCTTTCTGCAGATCAGTCAAATCATGAGGCACCCATTTTTAATATTTTTTTATCTTATTGATTTGATGCAAATGAGTCAATATTTTAGGTAAGGTAACGTTAAACCATGCCGCTAATTCCTGGGTAATTTGACTCGGATCGGCTTCCACCATTAAAAAAACCAAAGCGTTTAAACCAAAAACGCACGGTTCGTTCATTAGCAGTCTCCTCTCCAAACGCAGCATTGATATTGCGAGCCGTTTCTGCCGCGTTAGTTCCGCGTCGGAACTCGTATTCAAAGATTACTCGGATTTTCGAAGTATCCATCTTTCCCGTCTAAGCCGAATAAAAAAAAACAATTGAAAGTCGAAAATCGAATGTTGCACATTTTTTAAAACAAGAACCTCATAGGTATCATGTGAAAAAAGTTTCACTCGAAAATCTCACACCATGAAGGTTTTATGTCAATTCAAAGTATCTATTACTATAAAACGGCAATTTCATACTTTAACCCCTATTATATTAGTGAATATGACTATCTATGTACATATTTTGTCAAGGAAATTGCTAGTGAAATGTCTATAATGTGTAAAAGCCCATTATTATGCATCGTACATTGAAAGCAGATACTTATATTTAAGATTCTCGTTTCAATGACTTCTTTTGTGTAGTCACTACATAGAATGTCTGGTTTCGAGGCACCGTTTTTAACAAGTTCTTGATGTGGCTGATCTCGCTCAGAAGTTGTTGCCATTTGCGTGATTATGATCCTTGAGAAGCTGACCCCCTAGATCTGATGCTGCTCACACGCCTGCAGCTTTTTGCGGCCGGCAAGCGATAAATGTAACAGTTTTTTGTAAACTAGTTTTATTGGGTAGGTGTTTGTATTTTGTTAATGCAAACAAAACGTTTGCATTGATCACTTGGCGGAGCATTGTTAATTCGAAATTCCGATGCTCTTTTCCATCCCCTTGTTATTATTTTGTGTAAGTACGCGTATTTTTACAAATCTACTAGATATATAATTTTACTAGAAAAATACACAACTCATTGGTGTTGGCACCAAGTTTGTCTGGAGCTGACAAACCCCAAACGCTAACAGTTACGCTAATGAATGCAGCACTAGCTTAAAAATAACATGGTTGCTTCCGGAAAATGTAAAGAGTAACTAAGGGCTAATCTAACATTTGACATTGCCGTTGCACCCGGGGCACTTACAACATTCTCCTTGCTCATTTCAATGTTGATTATGAACATTTTACTCGTGGCATAAAGTTCGTGTATTTTCATGCATTTATGTATTCGTTAGGCACATACTATTATTAAAACGGTGTACGACACGAATAAGTTCATCGCTCGATAAAAAAAAAAAACAATATTTAGTTCCGAGAAACTTGCATTATATCACATTTGATTTATAGGAGTACTATATAATCAGTAGCTTCAGGACAAATTGTTTTTAGTATTATGTCAAAGCAATTTCCCATAGTAATCGCAGAGAAAGAATTCAGAAATCTTAGAAAAATTGCCTTCAGTATTAAACTATTGCATTGCGGCCCTGACAAATCTAATTTCGACTTATCAACCAATCGTCATGTACGGTTAGTTGGCAGCTAAATACTCTAAAATCACTAGTCCATCCGTTTTCTTTATTCATTCGTGTTAAATGTATGAGATGTGAGACAGGCTGTGGTATGAATAAGTCTACGTAAGGTAGGTTTGTAATTATTGTACGGTTACAATAAAGTTTGATGAGAACGGTACGACACATAGTTCAGTGCAGCAATTATAACAAGTTGGTTGACTTACGTCGGTCTCCATAAATTAACGGACGTCCCGGAGGAGAGATATTTGTGAGAGTATTTCTCACAAATATTATAAATTCTTTGTGTCCGGTAAAGGGGGACCTGGCGTTTACTAATTCCCCCCTACCGCGGTACTACTGATAGTACCTAATCAGAGCATATTTTTTTGCCCGCATTATAATCCAATAAATGATTGCTTTTATAATGGACCCTCATATTTCACGACTGTCCGTGGTCGACGAATGGATACAGATGATCAGTTCAATGAATAAATTCTTGTAGATTTTCATGCAAATGAAATTCTCTTATGATAAAAATAAGTGGTCTTAAAACAGTTTTGTAAGAGGCGTCTAACGGATTCTGATTGGTTCGGCGTTGAACATACTATTTCATAATAAAGACAGCTTTTAATAGTTTTTTTTTTTAGTGAAAAAGGCAATAAAATGGGGGTTAGTCGTTTTCGACCGTAGCTGGTAGCTGGTAATGTTTATAGCAATATTTTAAGGTAGTTATAATATATAAATTCCAACCTACAATCTTGTTTAATCTATTATAATGCTTTTACGTGCGCATATCTTTATCGACAAGTGAGAATTATTTATTAAACGATGATTATGATACAATTTCTTTTGTTTCATTTCTTGTTAAGATATTAAGTTATTTTAAGAACGTTCTCTATTACCGTTGATGTTCCTCCTGAATATCATGTAGGAGCATACATGAGCCAACGCGTCCGTAGCAAGCGGAGGCTAGCCGCGACTGAACCGAAGCGCGTGTGAGCGCGCTATATTTACGTGTGCGTCATCCTACTCGCACACATCATCCGTCCCATTCTATCGCGCGCGAAGATGTCTCCGCACGTCGCTAGTTCTAAGGGCAGTGTGCATGATAAGTAGGCTTATTTTGTTAATAAACCGGGTTTTGTTTTGTTCTAAATTAGTTTTGCATTTCTCGACCTTAGAGCAGCCATACGAGTTACACATTGGTAACCACAGTACCAATAATCATTTAAGATTTTCTCGTTTTCAAACGCTGCTGCATAATTATCCATTAGATCTAATGATACACATCGATCGCTGGAGCAGAAGCTACGTACGCGGAGTGCCAACACATTTTTTTTATTTATTTAATTTAATTTAATTAAAACGGCCGAAGCCAATTACATCAATTAAATACAACAATAAACAATTACAAATAATGCAGTAAATAATCAAAACAAATAAAATAAAGAAGAACACATCAAAAGAAAATAAAATTAAATTAAAACAAAAACAACTGAAAAAATGAGAGCCACAATCACACATGCTCACAAAAGCTCAGACACTTTGACATGATGTCCAGCCAACCATCCGCAAACAGATCGCTTTCAGAATATGCGGTCAGGAGTGTTGAGTGCGCAGAGGGAGCGCGGTATGGGCGAGTTAGCGCGTGCTGATGTGCGACAAGCTGGCACGGCAAACAGCTGGTGCCTTCTATTACGGCGGTAATTGTCAGGAGTAAACAATCGACACAGTTTCTCATGCAAATCTGGCACATCGAATTTTCCCCGGATGATCCCCAACATGACAGTGAGTTGTTGTTTTTTACGCCGCACCTCCAAGGAATTGTAGCCAAGGCAACCCAGGATAAATTTAGTAGGGTACATGTATGGATAATATCCAAATGCACGCTTATATAAGTATCTTAGAAAAGCTTTCTGGACCTTTTCTAAGAGAAGAGTGTATGTAGTTTCGTGCGGATTCCATACACATGCTGCACTTTCTAGTTTGGAGCGCACTAAAGCCCCAAAAATTAACCTTACTACATCTAGATTACCGAAGTCCTTAGAATTTCGCAAAATAAAACCCAGCCGCCCAAAAGACTCCCTTGCTAGAGAGATTATATGGTCGTGGAATGTCAACTTACGATCGAATAAGACTCCCAGATCTTTGATAATGGTTGCTCGTGTTATACTAGTCCCATTAATATTATAATCATAGTTTATTGGAAACCTCACTCGACCGAAACTCATTGCGAAGCACTTGGTGGCATTGAATTCCATTTTGTTGGCCACACTCCATTGGTGAATCGCATCTATGTCCATCTGGATAGCAATGCAATCCGCCTCTGACCTCACTTCTTTGAAGACCTTCAGATCGTCAGCGTACAGTAGGCATCGTGAATGCTTAAGGACAGAAGGAAGATCATTTACCATCAATAAAAATAGAAGAGGGCCGAGTATTGAGCCCTGACTTACACCGGAACGCGTGTGGTAGGGGGCAGATTCGTATAAACCAAGCCTGACATACTGCTGGCGATCACGTAGATAGTTTGACATTAAACGGAGAAGGGCTGGAGCAAAACCTATTGCAGCGAGCTTTGCCAGCAGTACGTCATTATTGACCCTATCAAACGCCCTCCGGAAATCGAAGTAGTGCACATCAACCTGGAAACCTTCCTCCAGCTTAGAAGAAACAAATTCCACTAGAGTGAGCAAGTTAGTTTCGACAGATCTCTTACTTCTGAAACCATGTTGTTCGTTGCACAGATATTTGCTCACTTGTGCATATACATATTTGTGAATAGTTTTCTCAAACACCTTAGCGGGTGAAGATAGTATGGCAATGGGCCGGTGTTCATCGACCGCCAATGAATTAGAACTCTTAGGAATCGGAGTAACTCTCGAGATTTTCCATTGAGGTGGGTATTTTCCAGTGTTCAAAGCAAGGTTAAAAATGTGACAGAGAGGGCGACACAATTGCCTCTTGACTTGTTTAAGAAGGATGGAAGGTATCCCATCGGGTCCCAGAGAGAAACTGGCTTTTAGTTTATTTAATCCCAACATCACGTCACTATGTGAGAAGCGGGGAATGTTGATATAGTTACTATTGCAACTATTATCGAAGCTGTTTATCATCTCAGCATCAAGCAACGGTACATCTGGTAGGAACGTGCTTGCAAAATAATCCGCAAATGCCTCAGCTGCTTCCGTCCCAGAAAAAGATTTGCCACGGTACATAATATTAGGTCTAAAACCTCCCTTAGTCCGTAAGCTGGAAATATGTCGCCAGAACTGGCGAGGATCAGAATGTAAACTATTTTCAATACGCTTTATATATGACCCATAGGCGATAGCAATACGAGACTTATATACAAAGCAATACACATACATTTGTATGACTATTGACGGTTTATATTTGCATCAATACGGATACAACTAGTGGACGTCCAACGTACACTTGCACTTCCGACTAATCCGTAAAACCGCTGTCGCTTGCAATGATATTGAGGCCGCCGTCCATTTGAATCGGATATCTGAGGCATCCCTCGCAGCCGTAGTTTTCGTTCTGTGCGGTGGGCTTATTTTTCAGTTTTCTAATAATACGTCCATTACACGTACTACTTTTCTTTTCATTTATTCAAACTAAAAAAAACACTGAACCATTATAAATTGTAACTGCCAGACTACAGTAGTTTATCGGCAGTAAACATAACCTCAATACATATGTTTATTCTACATATAATCATCGTAACAGAGCCGTCTGTAGGTACATGAAATATTTTTTGAAAAATTCCTTGCAGTGTAGGTATATATACTCTACGAACGATATAGAACCCAAAACAACTTTTTGGAATTTGTCTGAACCCGCGTCACGCAATCTACTGGACCGATTTTAATGATATTTGTCATAATTATAGCTTATATGCCGGGTTAACATTTAGAGTACTTTTTATGCAGATCCATTAGAGGTTCCCACGGGAACTACCAGTTTATGCGAACGAAGTCCCGGTCACCGCTAGTGTTATAATATAACATATATATTGTATATAAGATATAATTGCTTCTGTACGAAAAAAAACAGACATTTTATACAAAATACTTAAACTCCAACGACGTTGTTTTATCAAGGAGCATAAGATTATATATTTTTTTTTAAATCTGCACCGAGTTTGCGGGGTGGCGTCAGGCGTGGCGGTCGGCGCGATTACGACTCTACACTAGTGATCGTTACATGGCGAGGTGTGAGCGGGACGGAAGACACAATTTGAAATAAAACTTCCTTATTTTTTTATTAGATAGTATATTAATTCATCAAAATTGTATTCACAAAGTCATAAAACTAATATAAAATATCGTATCAATAATAATAAATAGACATCCATCGCCTATTCTACACAGTATAATCAAATCAACTTTGAGATAAGTAGGTATAAGGTGCTACCGTGAAATTACGAATGTGCGATATTATGTTTCTAGAGGTAAAAGGTAATAAGTCCAGTTTTTGAAATTGAGACTTACAGTATTTCAAATGGTAAAAAGAAATACAATCCCATAAGCAATAGCCTTTTTAATTGTATTCCTGAAGGTAATTTTCTTTTAAAGGGTTAACAGTGTGCTGAGATTTACTCCTGAAAAATTTTGATTTCAGGTGCATGACATTTTAGTACACTCGACGCCAGTATTCTGTAAGTGTGTGGGAATTCCGTGTACTCTGTATCAAAAACAGCACAGATTTTATTTCACAGTAGCAATTCACGCGAGGTAGGCCTTATAAATAAAATTTAATAAACATCGACATAACAATTATCCAGGAACTGCTACTTTGTATTGTGATTATTAAAATGTACTCAATTTGTACTGAATAATGCGCAAGTTATTTACAAAGAATTTACATTGTGTACTGACTAGACTTACGTTGTGCTTCATTAAAAAACTTTGTGATCGTATATACCTACTACATATAATATTCAAATTGATGTAGAAACTATGGTAAGGTTCCGGTTACTTTGCGCATTTAATTGTACCTACACGAAAAGTACTAAGTCTAATGACTCGGGTATACTCCGTTAACGGTAAAATTGCGTTTGTCTCTATACTTATTACAGAGAAATATATCGTGTTCATGATTTATCAGATCACCTCGCCAACACAAATTGAAATGCTAAATATATAATTTTACTATATTCAATAGACTTTGGGCAGTACGTAACAAGTAATATACTTAGGTAAAATCTCATTCAGTAAGCATAGGTTTTGAGAGTTTAGTTTTCGTAATACCTCTATACGTTCTCGTAATATCAATTTTTTTTTCACACATAGAAATCTTATAGGTAGGTACATTTAATTGTAGTCATAGGTAGACTATACAGTACTATTCAAACGTGTTAAAAGGCTTTTCACACGGCCGCAAATATGGTGTGCATTGCTATGGAACAAAACGCTAGATTAGAATGACAGTTGTCAAAGTGCCTCGAATAGATAATAGTAATGATCAAATCAAGATTAATGTGTTTACTTACAGGAAAACACATTAAAATAATAATTTTACTTACAAGAACCCCAACGATTTTTCATGTAAAATAAATGATTTTCCAGACGCTAGTACAGTGTTTTTTTTCTTTATATGTGGCAATTTTCTAAAATGTCTAATGTTCTAACGGCAAAAAACAATTTCAAAGTCTAAAACGTATCCTGTCAATGTCCAGTCCCGTCGAAGTAAGTCAGGAGTTGCTAGTACAAAGTTATGTCGTTTACAAAGTTATTTTGTTAACGGCTGTCATTCTAATTGAGCTACATTTAAAATCCTGATGTTCCGTTAAAATGATGATCTGAAAGCGCTGACGCTCTCTCCCTTTTTAGAGAACCCAGCGAGAATTTGTATTCAGCCCGTGCGAATGTAACCCAATATTTCCTATATTGTACATAAAATGTTTAAAAAGCAAAAGGAAAATTGTTCTACAAATGTACATAAGATACAAAATGATACATAGTATTGTGATTGTCTACTTAAAGTATTAGCTAATCAGGCTTTCGAATAATTACATTCTTTTGCAGTTCGTAATCAACTTATTGAGTAGACGACTATGTGACGCCAAAACAATGTTGTAGTACAATGTTAGTTTTTCAGTTTCGAGAGACGAATATGAAAGGAGTTCGATTTGCTTGTTGGACGATAATAGGCTGCGAGGAAATTATTTAATACAAATAATTAAGTGTGTAATTGATTCTTTTCAAGATATTCTTAAAACAGTAAGTCAACTGACTTCAGTAGGACATGTGAAACAGTAAGTCAACTGACTTCAGTAGGACATGTGTATTTTCCCTCCAAATTTTGGCGCGAGAACACGAACTATTATGCTGTTATGTTTTTGATTGTAGGTTTACCATAAAATATTATCGGGGATGGTTGGAGTTTCATTTTAGTAAATGTTTGTCTTCAGCTGTTTAGGGATCGCAAAGAGTCATAATAATAATATAATCTTATAATTATTCGAACCCTTGTTTCACACAATGAATATAAAATAAGAATTATATATATATATCAAGTATATAATATATTAATAAATAATATAAGTATGCTATAATATATTGGTGCCAGAGAGCTGCCAAAGGCAAGATTTGAGTTTTCAGTGCATTAGGTAATAACATCAAAGTTAACACCATTAGAAGTATTTAGTATATTAGTAAAAAGGCATATACACTTAAAATTACGTATATAATATGTTATCAAAAGCCAGGGACAGTAAAACGATATTACATCAAGCTAATAGACTCGCATTTTTTTTTTCAATTATTAGAGAGCGTGGATGTTTTTAGGATAGAGATTACGTACCTATGTATACTATATTTTAGATAGGTATCTAAAATATAGTGTGGTACACCCTCAGGCCAGATGGATTGGCGACTTAAAACTCGTTGGTAGAAAGTGAATGAGATGAGGAGAGGATTGTGGGTGGCGACGGTCTGCGAGAGGGGCCTACGGTCAGCAGAAAAGAGGCTGACGTTATTGTCAGATCCAGTTTCTGGACTCTGAACCAGCGGCGTGATTCTTATATAAGCAGTGGTCAGTGAATATTTTATTGATAAACATTTTCATATTATAATTACGATAGACAATACTTTCTATTATAAATATTTATATAAAACTAGCTTTGTTCGCGTGGTCTTCAATTTATCGTGCGCCACATATTGTAAAATGGTTGTACTAATTCGGCACAACAACTCACCAGTTTCATCGCAATCGGATGAATGGTATAGGAACGCATACGGGACAAACAAAGAAACATTCATATATATATATATATATATGATAGATTTTCTATTAGTTAATAATTAAATATTATTTAAATATTATTTAAATAATGATTTAAAAGTTTTATCTAATGTTCCTCAAATACATCCATTGATAGGACACTACACTGGTTCAATGTACGTAATCAATATAAATAAAAATTAAATGCTGTTCGTTGGTAAGCGCATCATTTGAAAACGACTCGACCGATTTGGCTAATTTTTCTTTTAAAATGTTCGTAATAGTCCGAATAAGGTTTTTAGCAAAAAACGAACGTACAAAAAAAAAATTTTTTGCTTTGGAAAAACATTTACAATTTCATAATAAGTACCAATTAATCTTACACAATCTAAAATTAACTAGAAATAACGGTTTGGCTATATAATGCCTACCCTAAAATGCATTTTACAGTGCAACACAAAACCTATCCGACCTCCCAGTTTGGGGAGTACATGCAAATCAATCCTCACTTGTAGGCGGTGGCCTACGATCAGTGGCTCGCGATTTAGTATTTTGTAAACTTGTCTTCAGCAAATAAATGTCGTCAGTCGATTATTTTAGGATTATACTATGATATACTAACTACTACTAACTGAATACTAACAAAGTTTGTAGGTAAAGGTAAATAAACATAGAAAGCTAATATAGGCCAATTGATGATTATATTTTACTAGCAAAACCCGGCAGACGTTGTCCTGCCTGTGTATATTTATTCACCTCTCTATATAAAATCACAAATTATTCTGTTTTGCCGTCGATATGATTTTTGCGATCGGTTGAACGGTATAGAAGTCGATGTGCTGCAGCGCCATCTAGTGGCGAGTTACAACAAAGCCGGTAGCTCGAAAATATTCTCCGTGCTCAAATACCTATGTATACCAATTTTCATGGCGATCGGTTGAACGGTATAGAAGTTGATGTGCTGCAGCACCATCTAGTGGCGAGTTACAACAAAGTCGATAGCATAAAACCTTCTCCATGAAAAAATACATATATGTGCCTACTTTCATGGTGATCGGTCAAACGGTGTCGAAGTCTATTAACATCAGATGTACCAACATCCATTTTTATATATACATATATTTTTATATATATAGATGTATATACATTAAGATATATTCCATGTATATAAGTATATTTTGGATAGATTTATTATTGGCGATAATTTTACAAAATGATATACTTACATTGGAAAAAAAAGTACAAAATAAAAAGAATTACTACTATAAATGCAGCTGTTGATAGACCAGCTGTTGACAAGTGCATGGTATAGACCAGGGGTGGCCAACTTGTTTAGAACAGTGTTCTACTTTAAAAAATTCTGACCTCTTGCGATCGACTTAATTGTGCTTTAGTTTGATGAATAAAACAATAATTAGATAGATTTATATGAATGATCAATAATATGATAGTAAAATTTATATCAATAGATAACAAAAAAATAATATGAAGTTTGTGTTTTCATTTCTTCTGGCAAATTAACAAAATCAGGAGTATAATTTGATAGTGTCAAATTTAACGAAAATTTTGATACAGGCCAAAAATTTTAAATTCATTTCGCGATCGACCGGTCGATCGCGATCGACTTTTTGGCCACCCCTGGTATAGACCATATAGAACGTGGACATATTCCACGTACATATAAGGTAAAGACTCGTCTGGTTCTACGTAAACTCTTCAAAAGACAAAAGTCTTGGAAGAGAGCAGTATACGGTTGTTTACATCACTATGTTGGGTCTGTCACTCGTGACAGAGTATACAATTTTTGGCTCCATTTATGTGGCTCTTTACTTTACTAAGTCGTCCTACTAGTAGGACCACGAGGGAGACTAGATTATAGAAGTGCTTAGGGCCTCTCTCACCACCTCCTGGTACTTTATCAGAAGGTATCAGAAAGACAGTTATACTTTATCAGAAAGTAAGTATCAGTTAGACTTAATTGGCAGATAATTTATCTATCAGATTGTTAAAGTGGTGTGAACCACCTTCTGGTAAAGTACCAGGTGGTGAGAAAGGCCCTTAGTATTATACAAATACTAATCGTACGAATTTACGATTAATATTTGTATATTTTGTACAAAATCTTTCGTTTACTGCGCGCTAAACATCCTTTGATAATAAAATAGGGTGTTAGAACTCAACAAACTTGTTTACATAAGCCGTGGCGATATTAATTTCTAATACAGTAGGGCCTCTGTGTCTGCGGTTTCAGTGTCCGCGGTTCGGTAAACGCGCGAAGTCATATACAAGTTTAAAACACTTTGCTTCCAATAACAATGTTTTTCAAAAAAGTCGATAAAACTATAGATAGATGATCCGTATATAAAGCCGTCCACATCGTTTGCTTCCGAGTCCAGCAAATAATTGATTTACGAGTATGTAATTAATTAATGTAAAATAAGTTTTAACAAAGCACATTTTTCTTTTCTTTTAGTTTAGTATTAATTTTGTTTTATGTGTACATTTATACTTCAAAATATGGTGTTCGCTACTATGCGCGGTTTCAGTTATCCGCGCAAGACGGCGGAACCAAACCTCCGCGGATACGGAGGCCCTACTGCAATTAGTAGGACGATTCAATTAGTGGTGGGTAATCAAGTGTTTTAACTCACTTAATCCTGCTCCGCTTGCGGATCCGACTCCTCATAGTTACTCCTTAACTCTTTTGATTCACCTTACGAAAGCGTTTCATTCCCTTTCCTTAATGGTTGTTGTATAAGCAAAAAAAAAAAAAGGTGGAGCCCCCGACAAGTGCCTATGCCCGATTACACTCACAATCACGATTGGCGCCGGAATCGCAATGAATAACAATTCGATGGAACAATTAAGGGATTCTGCTCCGCTCGCGGATTCAACTCTTTTGATTCATTAACTCCGGAGTTACCCATCACTAGATTCAATGCAAACTGAAGATTACTAAACCCGGATGAAGCGTACATATATATTCGATGTTTACTGGAGACAATAGCTTCAAAACAGTTATTAAATTCGATATAATAGATTTATATATTTCGATCGAATGATAAAAAAACATAAAAAAAGTATAAATTTGAATTGTATCAAAATAATTATTTCGCGTGCTGACGCTTAACGTTGGGTACCTTTCAAGAGTCATTTTGTATTTGCAACTTTAAAATATAAAAAAACATTATACAACGTGCCACTGAAATGAAAACCTGAAAACACGTTGTTCAATAACCGACAGTAGAATTGAATCTACAATTTTTACAATAGGATTTTTTTTCATAATTTATTGGTAATTTCCAGTGTATGTTTTATTCTATCCGCTATTTACACTTTACGTGCGTCGCCTGCGCCCAGTCACTGTCACCGAGTGATGAGCGCTACGAACATTTTAGATAGAACAACACAACTTTACATGTTTGTTTCTTATGATTTATTTCCTAAAACAATTTGATTTTTTACTAGGAAGGTATTATATATTTATTTTAAATAAGTTTAAAGTGTTTCAGGTTGTTGTTGAGATGTTGTTATTTTAGTGACACAGCGCTGTTGTCACCTCAGGCCTTGGTCTTGGTCTCAGATTTCTTCTCGTCGTCTTTGAAGAGCAGCGGCGTCATGCCGAGGAAGCAGCCCAATGTGATGCCGAGTACTCGACCCTGGAACATTATTAATATATATCGCAGTTTACACAACCAAAGCGTAAATTCGGGACTTTGTCCATGGAATTTATTATGCATCTCATAAAAATTCGTTCATAAAATCAAAAATCAAAATTTAATTCTTCTTCTTCTTCTCAGCCCTTGGACGTCCACTGCTGGACATAGGCCTCCCCCATTGTCCGCCATTTAGACCTATCGGCAGCGACCTGCATCCAGCGGGTGCCCGCAACCTTTATGAGGTCGTCTGTCCATCTAGCAGATGGACGTCCTCGGCTTCGTCCGCCGGTACGTGGTCTCCATTCGAGAACCCTTCTGCCCCATCGGCCATCGGTTCTTCGAGCTATGTGCCCTGCCCACTGCCACTTCAGCTTGCTAACCCGAGAGGCTATGTCGGTGACTTTAGTTCGTCTACGGATCTCCTCATTCCTGATTCGATCACGTAGGGAAACCCCGAGCATAGCCCTCTCCATAGCTCGCTGTGCGACAGTGAGCTTATTTATGAGGCCCATAGTCAGAGACCACGTCTCGGTGCCGTAGGTCATCACCGGCAACACACACTGGTCGAAGACCTTCGTCTTCAAGCACTGAGGTATTTTGGACGAGAAATATTTAATTAATTTAAAAAAGAGAAAAATTTAATTAATGTAATATAATAGCCTCAGAGTGGTGTTAGCCGAGGCGTATTCGATTCACATTCGTGTGATGGTCAGTTCAAATCCTCGGTCCATCCCCGCACTGAGTTTATACTTACAAGTACGGATTTTCAAAATTGTCACTAGCTCGGAGGTAATGGGTTGTCCATTACCTGTGTGCTACGAGAGCTATCGTGAGGAAACCCGCATGCTCGAGAAAAAAAATGTCTACGAGTATGTGATTCACCAATCCCCACTGGGCACGCATGGTGGATTACGGCTCGAAACCCCCCTGTGCTTTAGTAGCGGAGAACTCTGTGCCCTGCAGTGGGACATTAAAAAGCTACAAATACAATCTATAGCCTGCGGTATTGTCGCATTGCGTTAGAGGTTGGTGCGAAACAGAATCCCCACCAGCGAATCTGTATTTATTTATCAAAGGTACAAATAAACTGCAAAGTAGTTTAAATATGTGCGAACACTTGATTGGCCGATCCTTCATGGGTTATATTATAACTGACCATGTTCGCGAAGCGCCTGGTGAGCGGCATGTCGAGCTGCACGGGCGAGAGCGGTGGCGACGCGAGCCCGAGCCTGGCAGCGCCGCGCTCCACATAGTGCGAGGAGCCGATGCCGATGATGTCGCTGAACGTGTTGCCCAGCGCCGCCGCCGCCATCGTCGAAAGCGTTATGTACGCGCTCATGCTGCTCTCGATTCTGTCGCCCTACACGCAAAAAGTGCACTTGTATTCATTTATCACTTGTAAGAGCGGCGAAAACAAACAAAAAACAATATTTGCGATTTGTAAATCTGTAAATAACTAGAAATTCAAGCTCAGAAAGAAAGAAAACAATCCACAGTCAGTTCACAACAAAGAGAATTATTGTCACAAATAAAGGTTATAGGTATTTTTGTTTGTTTAGCTCAAGACAGGTGACATAGAAGTTTATTTTTATCTGTGGTACTTTCTTATACTTTATGACAAAAGTACCTATCCATACAGCCGTAACTGTGACGTCATCGCCTACATTTCACATTTTTCGCTATAATTATCTAGCCCTTTGTCCAAAAAATAAAATAAAACTCGTACGAGATGCTATAGGTACATGTCTAATTCTTTGGAAAAAATAATAATTAATGAATCGATAAAAAAAATTACCCCTATCGGCACAAAGAGGGTACTCTGCAAGTTTTGTATCAACATTTTGGAGGGTCGACATTTTGTTCGCTGTGAAATGAGTATAATGAAGAAAGGTGTCTCGTGAGATATTAAGTTGTGGGCGTTTTGATTTATTCCTCATCAGTATTTTTTTAAGAAAGAAAAGATACGAACATCTGTTACGATACGCACAAGAGGTCCGAGGTTCGTATGGCGCTATGGCTCTGAGGGTGCCGAGGCCCTAAGGGCGCCAAGCACCGGACCGTGTGTGTGTGTGTGTGAAAAACGCGTAAGTCTCAAATTTACATTAATCAATTTACAAGTTTCAATTTGGTGAGTAAGTTTTAAAATATCTCGTCAATATCATATGTTAGTTGTCTGTTAATTATCTAGGATATAATTCAGAAGTGGCTGTTGGTGTGGTATAATAGTGATAAGTATTACTCACAGCAATTATCATGATGAAGTTGTCCAAGAAGCCAAACCCAATGAATGGTATTGAGTTTGCTAACGACACTGAAAACAAAACAAAAAGATAAATAATTAGAAGGAATTAGTACAATAGGTAATGCTCAATGCAAGTATGTGATTATTTTTTTTATCTGGGTAGGTTTTACAGCCTTCCCACCGATGCGCCTACTTACGAGCCTCAAGCGTGTCCGAACCAACCGTGTCACGTCACGAGGAAATTTTAGTGATGGAAAACACGAGTCGGTACTGACTGAACTAGCAATGCGAGAAGTAGGAGCTTAGCGCCATCGTCGAGCACGCAGCGACCCAGAGCTTGCGTTATCTATCCCATTATATCTGTGTTAATGCTCATGTCTGCTGTGCAAAAGGACTCTGATTCGATTCCTGATCTGACAAATAATAATATAGGTAGTTTATGCTCATCTTTGATCGAGGACACAAGGAATACTCTAGTGTTGGATCAATTTGTTAGTGTCATTAGTAATTCCTATGATAATAACTGTGATGACCATCTGCCCAAAATCTTCCAAAACTGCCTGATTGATTTTATAAAAATTACTTTATGATTTTCCGAGATAAACCCGGCCTCGTCATCTTGGACCCTGATTTGTATAACAAATCAGTCGCATCAACAAGATTGGTATGATAAAAGATTACTTAATTATATATTCCTAGAACTAGAATGTAATGCAATCGGCCCTTTCACTATCCACTGCAAGACATGGGTCTTCCTCAAGCACATTCGTCTTCTGCGGGATGTATGACCTTAAAACACCACACTAGCCAAGCGGGTTGGCGAGTCCACTCTTCTAGAAGTGGCATAGTCCCTGAGGACTTGTGGTAGCAGCTTTGTTATCCATTAGTGGTAGAAGAGACGGGGTGGTGCGGTCGAACCACAGCTACGGACCATGATGGAACCATTCTCTGTTATTTTCAAAACTGATTAGTCAGTTCTTGGTAAAAATTACCCTATAATCTTTCAGGATAAACACGCGTACAGCAGAAAAAACGCGACAAAATCGGTTCAGTAGGTATAAGCGCGAACAGACAGACTTAAACTTATTCTTAAAAACAGGTCCAGACAAAATGTTTTTCTTCTCCATGATACACAACATGCATAATTTAATATACGGAAGTTTTTTTTTTATAGAAAAAAAGGCGGCAGACGAGCGTACAGTCCACTTGATGGTAAGTGGATACTGTCGTCCATAGACATCCGCGATACATGGCAACATCAGTCCTGAATGACAAACGTTGGCACGCCCCCGGATGCGCTGCCTACCTTTGCAGGGTAAGGAATGGATTGGGAAAATTAGGAGGGATAGGATGGGATGGGAATGGGCTCTGGCATATCTCACTTATTACCGAAACACTTAGGTACATTGCGGAAAAATACGATAAAGTAGGAAATGCAGTACATTTCAAGGTAGTCTTCTGTGAGAGAGGGGTAACGAGGCCAGGCGAGTGCGCCCAGCGGCTGTGGGAATGCAGTATGCACTCTCTCCTCAAATGTATATGTAAATTAATTTAAAATATCTAGAATTAATGTTTGTATATCAGAAATAAAATTGTGACAATGTGTATATTGTTAAACAAAGATTTTAATTCCCATATTGACACTATTCTCTGTGTTATCTCATATAGATGATTACATATTATGTATATTTATTTTACCCTTGTTGTTTATAAAGATTAATTTCAATTACACTGTTCTATTTTAGATTTTATGACAACGCTATAAGGTTTATAATGGCAAAAGTACAAAAAAGTGCAGTGTAGCTCCGTTCAACCTCGCTCTATATAAGTAGCCGCTTGGACGTGTTCACAGACACTACAATAGGGGAGACCTGGGCTGAGACAACAGATGAACAAATTAACAGTTTTCTCTGCATGAATTTTGCCGTGTAGACAACTCAAAAAAAATTCTAAATAGTCGGGTTGTGATTAGTACTTACAGTGTAACAATTCCTTGGTGGTGGGCTTTGGTACTGTGGCAGCTGGAAAAGAAACGACATACTTTAAAAATATATCTGTAACTTTATAACATTAATAAAACATTAATAAAAATATCTATTGTAGCAGTATTTTATAATGAAATATTTGGTAAATGTATTTGTCAGACTTCATAACTGAAACACAAGCAAAATACATTCCATACTGTATTTTGCTTGTGTGTGTGTTTTAGGAGCGGAAATTAGTGGTAAATGAAATGCTGTAGTGACTATATGTATGCGTAGTTTATTCGTGATCTTTCACGTATTTTGGTACCTCCAACACAGACCCGTAGGTTCAACAGATACGTCAGTCTCGCATGGCTGCGTTCCAAACTACGTAAGCGTTCCAACTGTAACACATACTTAATCTTAGAACTTAAGGCTTATTGACAATTATGTTTCAAGGCTCATTTGACAACTAGTTTTGCTCGCGGCTCCGCTCGCGTAGTGCGTACGCTGATGTGCCGTATGGGTACTAAAACTTTCCAGAAGCAATAACCTCTACGACAGTGAACTTCGCATCAAATTACGTCCAGTAGAACCCAAGATATAAGCGAACAGTCAGACAGATGCTATATTTTATAAATATAGAGAGAGACTAGAGAATAAAATAAACGCATACAAATTAATAAATTAAAGATATGAGCTTGACAATATTTGTGTTGGGGAGCTGTCACTATCCGTGTCAGACATGCGTGCATGTAAGGGCTTTACTGTAACTACCCTATTCTAAAGGGCCTCGTCCACGATAGACAAAAATCTCATAGTGCAATCTATCAAGTGTATATAGCAGTGAGACTATTTTAGCTAAGGCATGTCTACAGTCCATACACCCTAGCTAAAGCAATTAGACTGCTGTGTATACATGGTAGATTGCACAATGAGAGATGCTCTATGAGATTTAATCTATTTATTTATTTATTAAACGTCACCAACAGAGCATACATCATGTAATTGAAAGGATTACATGCAAGAATGTTAATTATAAAAATGTCACTCCACTTAAAGGCGACGACAGTATGGTTTAAAAGTAAACAGCCAAAAAAGAATTAAAATTGAAATTCAAATCACAATAGAAATTATATATGTATATATATATATATATATATATATATATATATATATATATATATGTATATATATATATATATATATATATATGTGTGTGTATATATATATATATATATACATTTGAGCACGGTATTACCGTATACGGAATATTTTTGAGCTATCGACTTTGTTGTAACTCGCCAGTAGATGGCGCTGCAGCACATCAACTTCTATACCGTTCAATCGATCGCAAAAATCATATCGACGGCAAAACAGAATAATTTGTGATTTTACATACAAAGGTAAATAAATATACACAGGCAGGACGTCTGCCGGGTTTTGCTAGTTAAATTATAAATCAAAATAGAAAATTAAAATTGTGTATACAATAGGAAATTATAAAGAAAATGTCACAGTGCTTGCTAAAATAAATCGTTTTATAAATAAATTTTATTTAAACTATCAGCAAACAAGTCAATCTCCCTGCTTAGGATGTTACTTTGTTTCATCAGGCGATTTATCGGTGAAAAGTGCCCCAATATTCGTACCAGCTTGTTTCTCCACAATGGGCAAATAGTTGTCTGGTCTAGGAGCCCGAGTCGGTGCGCCAAGTTTTAATAGTGATAAAAGCATAGGCCAGGGGGGGCCAACCTGCGGCTCGCGAGCCACATGCGGCTCTTTGAAGGATTATTTGTGGCTCTCGATAAATGTACCCGAGTTCCCTTTTCATTTTTGTGCTATTATATTTTAAAATAATGCAGCATTGAACAAAGTTGTTTCGCAAATTCCCATCTCGAGACACAAAACCGAACGACGCATAACTGCAATTAATACATCTCTTGAATATAATTTAAAAAATGATTTGAAGAACTGTATTGCATTCAGCTTAGCCCTTGACGAGTCGACAGATATCACAGATCTTCCGCAATTGGCAGTTTTCATACGTTTTGTTTCACCTGACTTCGTTGTTAAAGAAGAATTATTAGATTTAATAGCACTTCAAGAGTCAACCCGCGGTGTCGATATTAAAAATGCATTAGATTCCATAATGAAAACTTTTGATGTGCCTCTTAATAAACTTGTAAGCATTGCAACTGATGGAGCTCCGGCAATGCTGGGTAAAAAAATCGGTCTTATTGGGCTTCTCAATTTGGATTCTCAAATTCCAAAATTCATACCGATTCACTGCATAATTCACCGAGAACATCTCGTTACAAAATATTTAAAATATCCTGATGTTATGAAAACAGTGTTACCCATTGTAAATTACATTCGCACCAATGCAAAAAATCATCGACAATTCAAAAATTTCCTTGAAGAATTAAAGGACGAAGAACTTCCAAATGACATTAATTTCTTTTGCATTGTTAGATGGTTATCTAACTACAACGTATTAAATCGTTTTGTAGATTTGTTTGATCCGATAATTGCATTTCTAAAAGAAAAGGAAATAACCTATTCAGAATTAGACGATGACGAGTGGTTACAAGACTTAATGTTTTTGACTGATGATATGGAACATTTGCAAACACTGAATTTACAATTGCAGGGGAAAGATAAAATAATATCTGACCTCTCACAGTGTATATTTAGTTTTCAAACTAAATTACAACTTTTTCAAAAGGACATTAAAAATAAAACATTTTGTCATTTTCCTCGAATTAAAAAAATTTGTTCCAATATTAAACAAGAAAAACTCAACGAGTATATAAAAAAGCTAGAAGGAATATTGACGGAATTCCAAAATAGATTTCAAGACTTGAAATATTTTAAATCGTCTCTTGATTTTTTTGTGAATCCATTTGAAATTAACATAATTCAAGGTGAGTTTTCCATTTCCAATATAATTATGACCCAAAAAGTATCCGGAGAATTAGAATTAATAGAGATGCAAGAAGATCAAGCTCTACAATTAAAATATAAGTCGACGTCGATTACTGAATTTTGGAAATTTGTACCAGAATCGAAGTATCCTGAATTAAAAAAGGCTGCTTGTCGAATTATTTCAATATTCGGAACAACGTACTTATGTGAATCATTTTATTCCACTTTAAAATTCGTGAAATCCAAACACCGATCAGTATTAACTAACCAGCATCTCAAAGAATTACTGAGAAGTGCTGTCACCAATTATTCACCAAATTTTATGGAATTATCAAGAGAAGTAAAATAAATGTGTTTAATTTTTAATATTTAAATTCAATACACATATTTTGTACTTTTATTTATATGTTTTCAATAAATATAATTTCTGTAAAAAAATTTTTTTTATTACCTTTTTTGCATACCTTTTAAATACGTATTTAATTGCGGCTCGCGAAAAATTTCAAATTTTGAAAAATGACTCGGACTATCAAGGAGCTTGGCTACCCCTGGCATAGGCTATTGTTAGCATAGCATAGACTATTGCATAGGTTAGATATTGTCGATGACGCCCTTAACTTTGACTTCTAAGCTACTTCTATATTGTCGTAGGGTCAACTTCTAAGCCCTATAATTACTATCAAAGTTAAAATATCTAGACAAATGCATAGGATTTTATGCATAGGATCTAGTATCAGTGAAAACATGCCATGCAGCTGATTACACCTTACTTACAAAAATATTGTTGAATATCCTCAGTGACAGATTGCAATGAAATAGAAGAATAAGAAATATAATATATATATATATATATTTATTTATTTAAAAGTGTCAATGGTGTATACTATACATAGTGTCAATAGTGCTAAATGCGCGCGCGGTGTGAGGTGTGGGGACACGAGCACACCCCCCTCCCAGCCGTCTTGCCGCACTTGTGCCGGCTACATTCGTACAGGCTACATTCGTACAGGCTACAGCGGAGCGTCGTTACATTCGTCGTAATACACGTTATTTTCCGATAGGCATTCATATAGGATGCACGAGCGGGTCGCGCGCGTCGTGTCGTGAATTTGTCAACGAGCTGTTGTGATTATTTACAAAAAATAGTTCGATTTCGCCATGGATATCAATGAAAAAAATATTGAGTGTGTTCGTAAACATGTTTGTTTGTACGAGCCAAGTAATAAACATTATAAAAATGCTGTTTTGAAATCAAGATTTCAGTTTATTATGTAACTCTTCAAAACTTGCCCTTGACATGTGAAAGTACTTGTACAAGCGATCCTCGTACGTATCTAGTTCTCTGCACAGGCAATGATATTCTCCAAATTCTAGTCTTTTTTTATTAATTTCAGGAACCCACGTCCTTTTCCTCTTTCGTGGTCTATTTCTCAAAATAAGTAGAAATAATAACTCCTTGTCCGTGTCCGAATCCCCCGACATTTTCAATCACACTGCGTTTCCGCACGCCTCCGCTGTAGGCACGCCCAACTGCGCTCGATCTGCCGCCGATCCGCGCTGTGTATGAAAACAATGAACAGCGCGTCTCACACGAGAAACACGACTCGACGCGCGCCCGACTCGCACTCGTTCTATGTGTTAGTTGCGCTTAATTGTGTAAGATTGTGTCAACATTGGTATAAAGCGTAGTGACCGAAAAAAATTATCTAAATATATTTAAAAAAAATCTCTCTCCTAAAAATAGCTAAACAGTTGGTAACATGTATAAAAAACCGATTCAATTCTAACTTTTAGTACTATGATACTCAGTTAAGGTGTAAGATGACGTGTTGTTGAATGGCATATGACTTTAAGGCATAATAATAATAAATAGGTAATACGAGTATAGAACGGGATCTCCTTTGTGCATGTCTCAAAAGCCACAAATTAAACACTTAATCCCCCTCTCAAATCGTAGCGTCCCTCTGTCGCCCACGAATGTTGTGACGGCTCTTACTTATTTAATAATTTATTATATCCATATAACTTATTAAGTTGTATAGTTATTAATTAAAACATACTTATAAATAATTAATTATAAAAAAGATGAAAACATTTTTTTATCAAGTTTTATAATAAAAGCAAGGTTAGGCAGTGTGGTGCAGCCCTGACTGACGACTTGTATGATACGATGCGAAACCGTAGGCTATTATCGTGACCATGAACATGTTCAGAGTGGGAGTTTCATTTCTATATGGTATTTATTATTCTTATGTTTAAGGTCTGAATTATTGATTAATGGGTTTATTTGTTATAAACAAATAAAAAACCATTTAATCAATTGCAATTACGGGCGAGTATCAAAATGTGTTATAGTAGTTCTTTGACAATCTAAATATGATGCATACTTTTCTATCTCTATTAAACAAAAAGCGTGATGCAGCAAGATTTGGAGTGTCAAAGAGCAATTTTAGTAATTAGTTATAGGAATCAGTAATAATGAATAACCCAGAGATACCTAATTCTGACCTCCTACTTAATCTGCTGGCCATGTGGTGTCAACCGGCTTTAGAAAAGCACCTCCTTAAAACTTTACTCTTTTAGAGGTAGTGCATGAAACACGAAACAATGTGCATGAGAAAGCCTGTGTCCAGCAGTGAACAACAAAAAAAGGCTCATTATGTTAACTCAGTGGTCAGATTAAGGTAATAAGTTGGAATTAGAATACATAGTTTTGCATTAATAATAAATCTAGCATCTAAAGATACAACAACAACAGTAAATAAAGTTGTAGGTGATGAAATTAGGGAAGCTAGTCTCCTTTTTGAAGGACTCAGACAGCAGATATTCGAAACGAAATTGAACCAAATAATATAAATAAGTATTCAGTTGGGTAAAAGTGGAACTGAATACTTATTAGGTCAAATATATATTCTGCCTATTTTTATCCAAAAGTGATTATTTTAGTAAAACAATTACATTTCCAATACCTATACCAGTTTAAACCAGATCTGTCTGGTTTTAAAAACAGGTATAATTAATTAAATCAACACTTACCATACTTCTTTTTGAGCCAGTCGTCAGGAACTGGGCAATAGGTTCCTGTGGGATCTACGTCACCTAATGTGGGCACTTTACTGGGCCTCCCAAGCTTACTCCTCCACCTAAGACCGGCCAGTTTATCTGAAACATTGCATCTTCATTTTAACTTCTTTCAATGTACAAGTGTTGAAAGGTTCCAAATGGAATTACCTTCGAATGCCTCTTTAATTGTGTTAGATTCATACTCCTGTAATGCGTTAATTAACATTTTCCTCTCCTCGTCGTTTAGATGTAGAACTAGTTCTGTGGCATGCACTTTTGTTAGAGGTCCAGTAATTTGTGTGGCCTCCTCGAAATCTTTTGAAGTAGGACCCAGTCCTAAGTGGCGGACTTTGATTAGGACTGGGGCAAACGTTTTCGAACTCGTCCATGCTACTGTGGTACTTTGTCGCACTTGTAATTTTGTTTTTTTATGACAGCACAGATTGAAAGCATTTATGGGTGGACCACAAAATCTCCTCATTACGTGCACTGATTTCATAATGTTGATATGTTAGCGATTTATTTCAAACGAAGTAAAATAGAATAACAAAAATCAATTCCTGACTAATAGTTGCCGTTACATTTCACGAATGGAGCTGTCAATCAAGTGTCATACTTAGCACATGTGTTTATATTAACCGACCAAGATGTTTTATAACTTTTGCGTACAGCGGATTTTATGGTCTCGTAGGTCTCTTGACCGCTTAAAAAGTGGCACTATAAATAGCACTTGGCACTATGTCAAGAATGTTTCCTTATAAAAAAACAATACGTGCTTTTTTTTGCGTAATACATATTCACTTTATTATTAGGTATTTCTTTTTACTCATAAATTAAACTGAATTTAACTTTTGTACCAGTTATTTTATATTCTCAGAAGTATATCTACCATATTTCTTTGAGCTATTTATTTAAAAAAATAATATCGAAACAGATGAATGTCAATTCTCATAGTTGTCAATATTGTCACCACCATTTATCTGTCACTGTCATGAATGTTCTTTTTTTCTTACAGTATCACTTACGAAAACATAAATATATTTAAATATTACCTAAGGACCGAATGACCGATTTAATTGCGCAAATAGTAAACAATTTTTTTGACCTGCATCGTTCGAAGTCCGTACGCGTACGTACTCCTTTCGTAGCGATCTTTCAAAAATATTTTGTATAGCATTTGTAAGGGCGAAAAAGTTATTTTAAAGCGAAAGTGCAGTGATTGTGGGTGTAAAATAAGGTCCAGCATCGTGGAGACGACCATGCACGATGTTGGAAGGACTGGTTGCTTGGGTTTTGAACAACTACCTTGGGAAGTATGTGGAGAACCTCAATACAGATCAGCTGAGCGTCGCGCTTCTCTCAGGTAAACCAATCAGATACTAATTGTACTTTGTTACATATTAGTTTATAAACTACTTACTAAGTTATAACGTGACGCCGGAAACGGGTCCTAACCTTTTATAATATTTATGTAAATTTGTTTACATTACAGTATTCTTTTCAGAATTCCAGTAGTTACGGTGTTGATTTCAGTGAAACAAATAAAAAAAAATACTGGTGGCTTCTCTTTGATACTTTTGTTATCATAATTGAGGGTACTTTCGCAGCCATATGATTGTAGTAAAAGTCTGTGGTTATAAACCACTGGGACGAAGCTCAGGGCTGTGTCACAGTGCCACTATGCTCTGTTGAATATAATAAGTTCCACAAAATAAAGAAGCAGAGCAAATATCCTGTGGTTGTAGCAAATAAAGCCTTTCCTAGTAAGCCACTGTGATGGCAAAAGGGCTCTGTCACAGTGGCCCTGTGCCCTATCAAATATTATAGGTCCTACTAAATATAAGAGGCAAATCATATATAAGTTTATTATATTACTTTTTCACCTTGGATAAATTGAGAGTATGTGCTTATAAAGTATTTATTATAATTTATGTATTTTAAACTATACAGGCAAAGTAGAGTTAGAGAACCTCCCGTTAAAGAAAGATGCCCTCCGCCACCTGGGCCTGCCTGTGGAGATCAAAGCTGGGTTCATCGGCAAAGTGCAACTGCAAGTCCCAGTCCGGCAGATACGCTCAGCACCCTGGCTCATTGCCATAGAGAAACTTTATCTTGTGGCTGCACCTGTCAACTTGGATGAGGTATGTCAGCTTACCTTTTTTATTGTTTGTTGTTAACTATTTGTAGAAATTGCAATGAGTTAATTAAATGAAATAAAATAAAAAAAATGGGTAGTGACTTCAAATTGTCACAAAATTACCTAAGTAAAAATTCAATTGGCTAAATTTGATTTTAGATTTTGTAAAGTAAATTACCTAATTAAACTACATTTTAATTTATTGGTGAAATTAATAAAAAATAGTTATATTTATGACTAGCGACCTGCCCTCACTTTGCTTCGGTTTGTTTTTTTTTTTCAAAAAATTTTTTCAAATAAAATATAGCCTATATTAGACACGGATAATGTAGCTTCCTATTTGTGAATGAATTTTTGAAATCGGTTCAGTAGTTCCAGTGATTACCCCCCAACATACCCACAAACAAACACACAATTTTACCTCTTTATTATATTAATATAGATAACAAAAACTGTCCCTTGTACTGTATAAGATGGACATGTTTGATTGATTGATTGATCATGTTAGTTGAGCAGTGAACACTATTTTGAGAGTGCGTTTGTTCTTTGTGATAAGGTGGGCTAAGTTAACATATGTATATGATGAAATTGTGATTTTATTTTCATCAGAGCCTTAAAAATGAGTCAGTTAATACATATATTTTACTAAAAATAATCAAAGTGTATGTAAACAATCCATCATCAAATGACATAATCAGTCCTGGGTAGGACTTTGAAAGCTAGATAAGATTTTTTTCAGATGATGTAATAATGAATAATTTTTAATATTTTTTGTCAGATTATGATTTGGAAGGGGACATTCCATGCTGCATTCCCACAGCTGCTGGGTGCATTTCACTGGACATATTACCCCTCTCTCACAGAAGACTACCTTGAAATGTACTGCATTTCCTACTTTATTGTATTTCTACAATGCACGTATGTGTTTCGGTAGTGAACGAAATATGTCAGAGACCTTTCCCATTTAATCCTATTCCTCCCCATTTTCCCTACCCTTTCTTCCAATCCATTCCTTAATCTGCAAAGGTAGGCAGTGCATCCGGTAGTGTGTCAACGTTTGTCATTCTGGATTGATGTTGGCATGTTTCATGGATATCAATGGGCGACAGTATCCACTTACCACCAGGCGGACTGTATGGTGGTCTGCCGCCTTTTTCTATAAAAAAAAAACATGTTATCAATTATTATTTGTGACATAGATTTTTTTTAATGGAAGATGGGCAACCAATAGTTTGACCCCTTGGTACCCATTTTGTGTGTGGCAAATTGTGAAACTTACTGATCATATAAAAGTTTCTATATCATCGAAATAACTTGACAGATTTGTCTGAAATCCGAGAATAGTGCAAACAAACAATCAGACAGATGTTGTGTTATATGTATATGTAGGGATGTAACATTGGCATTGAATGTAACTGTTTGTCTTTAATTCTCTGATTTGATATCTTATCTCCAATCGCAATAATTCAGTCACCCAATCATCATATCTGTTATATAATAAAATGGTCATATAGGAGGAAATAAATGAGATTTTGAGAATGAGAGATCGCATTTAAGAAGTTAAGAATTTAAGAATTTAATCGTATTAGCTTATCTCCTATTTACAGATATTTGTTATCAAGGATGAATAATGCCATTAGATATTTTTATATTTAAAAGTTATGTTCTAAAATGTGGAAATTTGATATTTGACATAGTTGAGACATGCTCCTTCTCTTTCTACAGTAGGAAGATAGAAAAAATGTATTTCAATTAGATTGTCAAATAGTATAGTGCAGTGATTCCCAAAGTTATATGAACCCCGACTCACCTAATAAAAATTACATAGTTTAGGATCCACCCTACGCCTTACATGAAAATAGCATTGTGTCGCTGCTGCAGCATGTTCTCGTTTACGTAGCGTAGTTATGTGAAGGGTTGTACAATTAAGAAAATTAAAAAAAATCCAGTATCCAGCGATGGTCGAAATTTTTGATAAGTAAAAATAAGATAAATCAGGTATACTTAAAATTTGATTAAATTTATTTTTTTCGGGGCCCACCCAATATTCGCTCGCGACCCACCATTGGGTCGCGGCCCATATTTTGGGAAACACTGGTATAGTGAATGTTGCACATTCATCAATTCTTACATACAAATAAAAATTACAATTTTCTTTAAAGCGTATAGTCTCGCCTCAATGGTAAGACAAAAGGACATTAATTGTCCTAATTTTAATGTCACTTACTTCCTAATCACCTACATCCATTTAAAGAATCCAAGATTTGTAGGGTATTGAAATAGGAATTAACCGGCGAGTAGGACATTTCACAATGAATCCATGTTTATTCAAAATCTCGATAGATACGCAATGCTTTGATGGATATGCCAATTTGTTCATCATTCTTCGCTGACGTTGGCATGTATCATAGATATCTATGATGATTATGAGATATCTATGAGATGACATTATCCACTTACTATCTGATGAACTGTCTGCTCATCTACATTTATTTTCATTAAGGAAATGATTATGTGTTGTACAGTGGGACAGCAGTGTGGAGGCATTGATAGCTCACGAGCGGAAGGTGTCTCTCCTGGACGCTATAGAGGCGCAATGGCGCGCTGAGCACGAAGGGAATGATGCTGGATACTACGCTACCTCTTATTCCACGTGGCTTAGCTATGGCACGGGCCTGCTCGCTAATATCGTCGAGAACCTGCAGGTTAGCTTTTTCATTATGTCTACCTTAGACACAGACGCCAGTTTGCCATCTTTACTACTTCAATCTCTATTTTTAAAACACTTGTAATAACTGTATTCTTGGACTATCCCATTTATATACCTGTAACTTGATTAAATTATTTTCGGGGTTAGGTTTAATTACTGTCTTAATTATACTTTTAATGAATGATAATTTATATTATCTAAAGACTAATGTCTTTGTTAATATACGAGTATATAACAGCCATAGTAGGTATCCATATACCATGAAGCATAAAATTAAATAAACAATTTTATCTTTCTATCTTGCAGTTTCAACTATTGTACAAGCTTTTTAGCTTATGTGATGACCTAGCTTTAACGTTAACATGACATAACAAACATGACATACAGAGAAAGATTTACCAAAAATACCTATAATTATAATGAATTAACGTCGTTAAACTTTAACTTTAATATTTGAATTTGTATTGTTTGATATATAAAATAATATTTACTTATATACTTAAGCTGCATATCAATCTGCGATACCTGTAAAAGGTGAGTAAGTCGTAAGATACCTAGCATTCCAGTAACATCATTATTGTAATATTTACACGGCAAATATATATTTGAATCTGAATTTGAACTATGTTAACAAACTTCAGTGGTCTGTTTTCTACTACTTGTATCATCGTCATCTATCAAATGGATAGTGACCTAACCGTGCATATTAATCTACAGCAAATAACATGTTATATATTCCAGCTAAAATTGAACGACGTGCATATTCGCTACGAGGACGCACTAACGTGCCCGAGCGCGTTCGCGTGCGGGCTCACCGTCGAATCTCTTACCGCGGAGTCATGTGACTGCAATTGGCAGCGCGGATTCACTCTACTTTCCGCCGATAGTGATGGTTGCTCTTTCAAGCTACTCGAGCTGCAGAAGTTAGCAGTCTACTGGGATGTCATGCCAGTACCTAGTGGCATGTTTGCTAATTGCACGCTGGCCGAGTTGACGGTTAGTTTAGAATAAAATTCAAGGGAAATATTTTTATTTGTTGCTACAAACATAAATGAATGTAAGTGTAATAATATAATTAACACATATTAGTTAATGCTTGATGCATAAGGGCACAGGAAATTCACTGTATTTATCTTAATACAGGATGGATCTGATAAAATGCAACAACTTTTCCCCCAAATGCTATTTGCTGAGGTATATAGACTATGTCCATTATGTGTATTAGTTTCGCTTCCTAAAAGTTAAAGAATTTAAAAAAGGAGTTTTTGAATTTACCTCTTACACAAAAACAACCAATAAATAAATGGCTTTTCTTTATAACACCATTATAGATTTATTGATTATGTTAATTTATTGATTATGATACTTTCATTTTAAACTTTAATATTATTTATTTACAGCACTTCAGTACCTATCCATTCATTTAATAAGGTTAAGTTGACTGAATAACTTTATTCAGTGTTATTTTTGCTATCTATACTAATGTTATAAAGAGGTAAAGTTTGTAAGTTTGGATGTAGGAGGTAATCTCCGAAAATACTAATCCGACTTCAAAAATTCTTTCACCATTTGAAAGGTACATTATTCCAGAGGGATATATATTATGTGGAAAAAAATTTGACAGGCGTGCAACGCATGCCGGGCACAGCTAGTACCAAATATTTGTCGCTAAATTAGTACTAAATATTTATGCAACTAACATTAACATGCTGAATACGAATCAAAAATTCAATGCATTGCTAATTTTTAAATAGTTTAGTTAATATTCCAAAACGTGTGAATCTTGACAAACTAAATCATGCTGCATCTCTTTTTGTGTCATGATTATACAACTAGAGAAGTATGAACCATATTCAGATTGTCAAATAATGATACTTGTATGTTGTGAAATGCAGCCTTAACTGTGTGTTTGCAGTAAATTGCTTTGATTTTATGTATGTGTTAATGGTGCCAGCGGCTTCATTCGCGTGAACTTGTGATTCCCGTGGGAACTTCATAATTAATCTGGATAAAAAGCACCCTAAATGTTAACCCAACATATAAGTTATAACTGTGCCAGCTTTCATTAAAATCCGTCCAGCGGTATTTGCGCATTCAGACAGACAGACAGATGAACAGATGGATAAAAAATTCCAAATATTGTTGTTTTGAGCTCTGTATCACATGTACTTTACACCACAATGATTTTAACAAAATATTCCATGTACAGACACCACTCTGACAATTTTATTATTATTATTGTATATATAGTTGTATCTGTGTATTTTTACAGGAGCGCATGTCGCAGACGTGGAAGGCGACGCATTCGTACGTGGTGTCGCCAGCGTCGGCGACGGCGCGCGTGCGCCGCGAGCGCACCGACCAGCCGCTTCGCTCGCGCACCCGCCCACGGCTCGCCGCGCAACTCACACTAGACACTGTGCTACTTAATCTCACGTCGGTAAGTTTACTGGCTTCCATGTATGGACACCTGTTTTGTTTATGAACAAAAATCCACAGCAAAATAGCGATGCGAACTTGTGTATACATGTAAATTTAAGGTTATTTAAGCAAAAACGGGTTTTACTATATATACAATACAATACAAATTAGATAACTATTGTGAGAGATGGACTTATACAATGAACTATCGCGTAAGACTCGGATCTTAATTTCAGAATATTTGATTCGTAATTACAAATTTTGTCGCACATTGGCATATCAGTTTGCCAGCAGGCGATAATATACATATCTATCTCACTTTGTAGGTTTCGAATAACGGTTCAGCGCATATAATAAATATTTTACCGGAAAATAAAACTGTTGTTATATGTAGAAACATTATTCGAAACTTATATTTTTATTTTCGTCTGGTGGCCACATTAAATGGCCACCTGCAAGTGAAATGCAATGTGGCGATACAATCGTATATTATTATGCGTACCTATATGCAATGTTCATTGTATAAATCAGCGTCATCATCAGCTGACTACAGATATATATCAGTAACTTATGTCTTAAAAGCAATCCCCAAAAGACATCGAAAAAAAAAATGAAAAATGTGGCTACTCTGTGGCACTCTAATCGATAGTTCTTACAAACAATAAATGTCAAATTTTTTGAAGGGGAACATTGCTTCTCTCTATTGGCGCTGTGACTGTACTGTGGTTGGTCTTCTGTTACAAAATAGACTTGTAATTCATACTCTCGCATCCTGATCCCTCTATAACAATAGCTTTAAGATATTCATGAAGTACCATCTGTAAGATTAATTTTAGTCTGATGGTTTTCCATGTAATAGAAATAAAATAAAATGCTTGAATTGCCCTTTAATACTAAACATGAGCCTCCATGTTTAGTATTAAAGGGCTAATAACGGTATTTACTAATAATCCCTTTAAGTTATATTTAAACCATCTATCACACCTTTGCAAAGTGCCTCACTGTTCAACCCAAAGGTTGGCTGGTAGAGAATGCCTCTAGGCATTAAACTCGCCTTCTGTTCGTACGAAAGACGAGCTTATTGCCTGGTGCCATTCACTGCTTAGTTGTCGACGTGATAGATGATATATTTTATTGTCCTGGTGAACAACAGAAGTGCGAAGATTTTTAAAATTACAAAGACAAGAAATGGTGGTTATATTTTGTTTTATTAATTGTATCTTCCGGCGACTGGGTTCACTTTCGGAGAGATGTTATCTGTACGGCTTCTCGAGCGCAACTGAGATAACGTAGAGAAGCCGTAGAGATAACATTTCTCCGAAAGTGAACGCAGTCGCCACTGAAGATGTCAACTGCACGAAACGTTGTTGACCAAACGTTTGGAAGAAAGAGAAGAGATTCCAGAAGACCTCGGCCAAGTAGCACGGAAGATTCAATTAATGTGGACACCCGCCGAGAAAGCCTACACTCCACTGTATTTTGTTTGTTTTACAGAAGCAGTACAGCGAGGCGGTGGGGTGCTCGGTGGGACTCGAGCGCAGCGGGCGACTTCGCGAAGTGCGCGCGCTGCGCCCGCCCGTGCCTGTACGCGATCACGCGCGGCACTGGTGGCTGTACGCGCTGCGAGCGCACTGTCCCCACCACCACTGTGAGTATACACACTACAGTACAGCAAGCGGTGGGGCGCTTGGTGGGGACTGGAACGCGCGCCGCATTCACTACATTTGATATCAAACACTGTGATTTCTTAAAAGATTCGTATGTTTTACAATAAATATATATTTGTTTACAATAGTTCCGATTAGAGATTATTATTGTACACTCGAGGCCGGTACACCGAAACATCAGCTGGATCCATTTGATTTCGTCTAATTGTGTACCAATTTTGGATGATTCCACTTTCACAGGCGTCCGAAAAAATATTCATCTCTCAGTGTTTTCTACTGTCTATATAATGGGAATTTTTTAAAGAGCTGATCAATTCATTCCTCTACTCCTGTCGAGCTTTTTTTTTATATAGAAAGAAAGTAGCAGATGAGTAGATAGTCCAACTGGTGGTCAGTGGATACGGTCACACATGGACATCCGCGATACATGCTGTACAGTGCAAAGCACGTACGTTTGCTTTGTAAGCATTTTACATTACCGTGACGCATTTGAGTCAGTACGCAAACAACGATGCCCACATCAAGTCCATTCCGCGTTATTCTCAAGTGACGTAATTAATGAACTATATCGTACTCGTCTTACGTCTTTATTTTCTATTCTTATCAAGATTATCATACTATGTACTATCCCGGAGGGTACACATGCCAACATCAGTTCAGAATGACTTAACTCGAAATGGGAAATAGGATATGTAATTTCCTCATATTATTGCACCTCTCATTTCCGAGAAGCGAAAAAAGGTGAGTTTCTTTCGGGTTTTTTGGTTCTGTGCTATCGACTGAATAAATAAGCCTCCTTTGGCTTATATTTTGGTCATTTATTTCTTTATTTATCAGGGATGGACCCTAAGCCGACGTGGGAGTCGTGTGCGGAGCGTGCGCGCGCCACGCGCCAGTACGTGGACATCTGCCTGAGTATCCTCAGCAACCCGGCCGCCACGCTGCCACCGGACAAGAAGGCTGCCAAGGACGAGTTCGAGTGGCGCACACCACTGCATCTACTCAAACCACTTAGAGAGGTGAGTACTTGAGTATTTTATGCGAAAAATACTGAGAATATTTAGTGAGTGAGATATGCCAAGGGCCATTCCCTTCCCATTATATAGGGTTGCTCTGATTAAGCGATACTCGCTGCTGCCTGCGGTAGCGATATTCGCGTGGGTTCGCGATAATTAGACAGACATAGACGATATTCGGTACCGCTTCTGGTACCACGTTAAGATGTTAAGAGTATTGGCGGTACAGGCGGTACAAGGCGATATTCCCTCCCGCTGGCGAATCCTCGCGACTTACGGTACTCTTACAAAATACCCGGCTGGATATCGCTTAGACATAATCGTTATCGCAGGCGGCAGCGAATATCGCTTATATCTGAATAGGCCTTATCTTTTCACATTTTCTCAACCTTTCCTCCAAATATTGGGTTGTAAAGAAAGTTCGTAGAGTTTTTATGACAACGATTTATTTGAACAAAAAACAATAATTATAACAATAAATTAATCAATGATGTATTCTCCATTGCTGTTCACGACTTCGGCCCACCTCTCGACCAATTTGTTGATGCCGTTCCGCCAAAAATCGCCCGGTCTGGTGTCGAATAAGTTGTTGAGCCAGTTTTTGAGGTCCTCTTTGCCGTTGAAGGTAACACCGCTCATTTGGTTCGACATGGGGCGGAAAAGGTGATAATCCGTTGGCGCAAGGTCTGGAGAGTATGGCGGGTGTTGAAGAACTTCCCATTCGAGCTCTTGGAGGGCGGATTTGACGACTTGTGCAACATGCGGCCTGGCGTTGTCGTGGAGCAGGATGACTTGGCCTTGTCGATCGGGTCTTTTCAGTCGAATAGCCTCATTCACGCGGTGCAGCTGCGCAATGTAGAGATCCTTGTTGACCGTGGCGTTCCTTTCGAGCATTTCCCAGTACACCACGCCTTCCCAGTCCCACCAAACGCAGATCATGTCCTTTTTTGGGTGGAGATCCTGCTTGACTCTCGGCTTTGGCGTATCTCCTGAAGCCACCCAGTCCTTTCTTTGCTTCATATTGACGTACAGGCACCATTTCTCATCACCCGTGATGATTCGATACAAAAAGCGCTGCTTGTGTCCACGTGTTGCTCGGCGGCGGGCGAGATGTTGAGCCGGAATTTGAAGGCGATTTTCTTTGTTTTTTTTCAGTAAGCTCGTGAGGCACCCAAGCTCCGAGTTTTTGGGTAAAACCAATTGATTGAAGGTGGTTAGAGATCGTCATCGCACTGCAATCCATTTTATCGGCTAATTCACGGGTTGTTTGGCGACCATCTTCCTTCAAAAATGCCTTGAGCCGGTCCTCGTCGAATTCCGAAGGTCGTCCGCTGCGAGGCGTGTCTTCGAGGTTAAAGTCGCCATTTTTGAACTCAAACCATTTTTGTGCAGTAGACACGCTTAAGACTCCTTCTCCGTACACGTTGCATATGTCCCGAGCGGCTTCGGCAGCTTTTTGACCTCGATGAAAAGCGAAGAAAAGCAGGTGTCGAAAATGCTGATTTTTGCCTCCTGGATAGTTCATTTCTGAGCCTGACAAATGATGAAAAATTAAATTATCCAAAAAAACCAAAAACATAGTTTTGTAGAGCGGAAAGAGCTCTATCAAATGAATATATACACTTTACCAAACAGCAAACAAATCGTTGTGAAATACAAGAAAATATGAAAACTCTACGAACTTTCTTTACAACCCAATAGATTCGTTTAAATCTCTAAAGTTAGGTAGCGCATCCGGGAACGTGCTAACGTTTGTCATTCTGGACTGATGTTGGCATGTGTCGCGGGTGTCCATGGCGCATCCACTTACCACCAGGTGGAGTGTGCTCATCTGCCGCCTTCTAAAACATAAAGCCATACTTTGTCTATTCTAATTGTGTACTTTTATGTGCGATATCAGTCTATTACGTACAAAGCACAGGCCTCTCCTTGTAACTACAATGCAAATAGGAGTCCACTGAGTAGGCGGTATATGAACTTTCGGGTCGTATACCACCTCATATCCTGCAGCTCCCATGGTCCTACCAACATCGCAGTTTTTCGGACCGAATCGTGGAAGCCATACTGGCAAGGGCTATTTCCGACGTGTTCTTTCTTGAATCCCTGTAAATTCTTATAGGTTCCTTTCTTTTTTATTGAACTCTTCCTTTTCTTTTGCCAGACGACAAATTAATTTCTTCGGCACAGAACAGCCCCTTACTGCCACCTGTCTGTCTTTATGTCAACATTGTGCAAATTCTCTCAGCCGTCTGATGTTTACCGCCGAATCAATGTTCAATTCTCGGTTACGCGGGTTTCTTCTCAATGTATTTCTTCATGGCCGAGCTAGTAATCACTGAACACACTACACTTAAGTAGAAACTCATTGGTAAAAGTTGATGCCACGACAAACATTTTTTAAACCTTTTTACTTTAGACCATTTTGCGTCATAAAGATGTGAAACAAATAATATAATTACGTTATAGTAATGACTATTAACATCCGATGACTTTATATTGATTTCAATTTGCAGGTAGCGATGAGCAAAGTGCCAAAAGCGACGCCAGCATCCACGCCAGAAAAACCGAGTTCAGGTCGAAGTATGTTGGTCCACTGGTTTCCCCAGTGGTGGGGATGGTACGGCACCTCGTCCGGGGACCAGCCGCCACCAGGGACTCCCGGAGACAGGACACCATCTGGAGACTCCACATCTACCAACTCTACACCTCCAGACCTGGAGGAAGAGATCCTAGACGTTATAGCAGATTCATTAGAAAATAACACATTGTTGAAGAGGGATACCGTGTTTGGAAAATTCGAGTTTATGCTGAATAATGGCTCGCTCAATTTGTGTGCTGAAAGTGCTACGGAGGGGGAAACGAAGTTAGTAAAAAGATTGCCTTTTGAACTGTTTTTAAAATTAAATGTGAAAGTCAAAAAATATAATCTTACTGTTCAACTAATATACATTTTTCCTTTTAATTATTTCAACACATACTTATCATTTATTGCATTTATATGTACGATATAAAGATCTTACAATAATACACTTAGTAGATATGTTAAACACGTGATTCAAATGTGTTTAATTTTCATCACTAGGGTAAATGGAAACCACGTCACTGCACTTTGGCACATGTTTTTTTCCTTTACAAATTGTAAGGGGTATACTAATGCGAAACGATACCGTGTTTTAAGCTAACGTGTTTTAATTCATGTTTTATTTATTTTATGTGGAATGAAACACAATATTTTATTAAGAATTTCTTGCTTTTTAATTTAATGGTTATCAACCTAAGTTCACATCTATGTCACTACTGACCATAATTAATTAATTAACGACTAATCAATCGATTACAAACAATTCACAACGGAAATCGTAAATATTGTTCCGACTCAAGTTCCGTACATCACTAGTGACTGTCAACTGACAAGTGTCAGCCGCACCATCCTACATGAAAACGATTATAATAAATATTTTATCATGTCATCTGCTACTGACACGTGGTTTGTCTGCAGAGCTGGCGAAGGTACAGGCTTAGAGCTGCAGTTCTCCCTCGTGTCGTTGAGCGTGGAGTCCCGCCCACGCGCAGGCGCGCACGCGTTCTCCGTGGCGCTCGGCGGGCTCTGCCTGCGCGAGCGCATCACGCCCAACACGCTGTTCCCGGTGCTCATTGCGCCGCAGGTACGTAATGTCTTTAAGTATTTTCTGTTACAAGTTAAGGTTTAAACATGCTTAATCTTTATGCAGATTCAAAAGTCAACTAGTAAAATACAACTTTCTGACATGTTCGTGCTACCAGACACTTTATGCCGCGAGCCCGAGGATTATGGAACTACCTACTTCCTGAGGTCTGTCCGCTGCGTTACGACATAGGGTTCTTCAAAAGATCTGTGAATAGGTATCCTCCTGGTATTGCAGGCGTCCATAGGCGACGGTAACCACCATCAGGAGGGTCGTTTGCCTGTCTGCCTCCTTTAATATAAAATAGAAATATGTTCCAGTCTCACTTTTATTATTTAATTCTAATTATCCTTTTAATATGAAGGGGAGAGTGCACGCTGAAACCCAAAATAAAAATGTATACTATTTTTTTATTTACAGTAAGATTTATATGTTTCTTCATTTCTATTATCAATTGCAATACTACATTTCTAATTGTCTTACTGCTTCTACTAAAAGTTTTGTAAAAAGACTCATGACGTGTATATATACATATATTGTACTCGTATATTACGTAATTATATATACTGTGCGTCATCTATCTGCGATCAAAATGTTTATTTCCTCTCTACCCAAAGGGTATCTAGTAGATATGTGTTTAATGATAAGCCTGACTTTTGTGCATTTTGTGTTTACAATATCTTATTGTTTTATTTCATTGGGCAATGAAGAGTTGTATCTAGGTATCTATTCAACACGCTTATTACGATCAACGTACAGTTAATGCTTTAATTAAACATGTGTGGAGGACGGCGACATAAAAACCAGTGAGACCACAGTGTCGTGTGGTGTCGGCCCGCTATAGAATATCACCACCTCATCTCTTCCTGTGGGTATCGTCGGTCACTAAGGGATAAGAAAGAGGCTACCGCAAGCCTCCAGGAACTACACCTCTAAAAGAGTGGACTCGCCAACCCGCTTGGTCAGCGTGGCTTCCTCGTGCACAAGACAATGTGCATGAGGAAGCCTATGTCCAGCAGTGGATACCGAAAGGGCGGATTGCATTGCATTGCTAGACCACATGAAACAATAATGTCGTGTGATCCAGGGAATAATCCGCGAAGGTCTGAGTGCCATGAACGCGACTGCGGCGTGTATGTCGCGCTTGCGCCCCCCCGCGGCCCCCGCGCCGCCCGCCCACCCGGCACAAGAACCGCTCTTCCAACTCACTTACGAGAAGAAACCCATCGGACTCAACGCGGATTACAAGTGAGTGTTATTGTTAGTGAGTTGAATGCTCCTCAAATTAAAGGCTCTGCTTTTTTTGACAAACGTTGGCACGCCCCCTAATGCGTTGCCTACCTTTGCAGATATAGGAATGGATTTGGAGAAAGGGTTGGGAAAATGGGGAGCGATAGGATGGGAATGGGGTCTGGCACATCTCACTCACTACCGAAACGTTAGTTACGGGAAATAAGATTAAGTGGGAAATGCGGTACATTTCAAGATAGTTTTCTGTGAGAGAGGGGTAACGTGGCTGTTGGATTGCATATCTTTTATCACAAATAGCATTACAATAGATGTAGACAAGGTTAGAACTCTTTAGAACCTTAGAAGTCCTCTCAGTTATCCTAAGGTTGACTGAAAGATATTGTAATTTCTTATTGGAACAATTGATAAGAACAATGAAGAAATAAAACGAGGTACTAAGGATATCAACTTGGTGGTCGAGTGCGCGCAGAGAGCCCTGACGTTTCGCCACTCGACGTGTGCTTTCATTCATCGAGAAGCTACGGCGTACCGACGACGCTACAACTTATTAATACCAAATCTTGTTTTGTTCAAACAAAAGCCGTTTGTCCATTCACCAAGCCAAGGCGTGAACACTTATAAATGGATGTAGTCGATGTAGGCATAATTTATTGCAAAACTTTCTTCTGTGTAGACTGTGGGTGAAGTCCGGCTCGCTGGAGGTGGTCATGAATATGGCAGCGGCGCGCTGGGCGCAGCAGTTCCTGTGCGCGCCCTGGGGACACCACCACACCTACGCTGCCGTCAGGGACCACACGCGCGCCAGGCTCATTGACCAGTGGGAGCACATCATGCATCCGCATCTGGTAATACTTTTTATCCTTAACACTTTTGTACCATTATTGCAAGAAGAAAACCTCGAGCAATCAATAACTTAATTTAAAATGTCCATCCGATTGCGTGTGGTGGCGGTCCTTGGCAGAAGTCTATTTATATGTAGAAGTGGAGTGCTATAGGCCGTGCGTATGGTATTGTTTCCGACCTGGATTTCGACCAACTTAGTAACAACATCGTTGCCGAACTGAGTTTCGCGAGACTGCAGGCCGAGAAGTTACTGAGCACGAGACAACGTTCAGAGGACGCGCTCAAGGTTAATTATCGTTATGAATGCAATGCAATCGGCCCTTTCACTATCTACTGCTGGACATGGGCTTCCTCATGCACATTGTCTTGTGCGGGATGTATGACCTTTAAACGCTACATTAGTCAAGCCGGTTGGCGAGTCCACTCTTTAGAGGTAGTATAACTATACGCTTGTGGTAGCGGCTTTGTTATGCCTTAATCGCCTTTTAAGAGTTTGGTTGGTGCTATTTTATAGTCGGCCGAGACCACACGGCACACCTGTTTCAAATGTCAGAATAAAATATATCTTTATGTAATTTTTTTTTTATAGAAAAGAAGGCGGACGAGCAAACGGTCCCACGTGATGGTAAGTGTTACCGTCCCGTCGCCCATGGACACCCGCAACACCAGGGGTATGCGGGTGCGCCGCCGACCTTGCAAAATCCTATTCACAGCTTTCTTGAAGAACCCCATATCGTAGCTTAATAGGAAGACCTCTTGAGGCAGTTCGTTCCACAGCCATATATTTTATTTCTGATTTTGTTGTATTCAGTTCGGTTTCCAATATAAGTAAGTACCAGAAAAGTGACTGGTGTGTATCCGTGCGTAGGGTGAGCGTCGGTCGTGGCAGGTGGAGTTGGACATCTACGCGCCGCAGATCCTGGTGGCGGAGGATTTGTGCGACCGCGACGCGTCGCTGCTAGTCGTTGACTTCGGCCGGCTGCGACTAGCCAACGTCGTGCCCGTGGATGAGCCGCAGCCTACGCCCTCCGACGATGAAGGTACGCAACGATATATCGCGATTATAAATAAAATTTCTCTTATTCTTTTTATGTGTGATAAGATTTTAAGATGCCAGTTAGATTCAACATGGCTATCTTTTGTTTATTTATTTTATTAAATGATTTAGTGTACACACATAACATGAAATAAATAAAAAAATAAGTGGAAAATATGTGCAAAAAGCAAGCTTATCTCCTGCAACGATTTCTTCCAGCGGCATTGGAACAGTAAAATATAGATCAAAACAAAAAGGCAGGCGTAATGTGTACGTACGTTTTTTATTTGTGTTACAATAATTTATATTGTTAATCGACATTCAAATGTTTTAGGATTTTGTTTACCTTGCATATCGTCACGGTTTGGCTTGCCAGTGGCTACGAGCAGTTTCACCAACTCGTAACATTTTATCTTCATATTCGGGAAGGCTATTTACACAGTGTTAATGGGTAAACATTACACAATGTCGTCGAATGTATTTAGGGCTATAACGAAAATTTTAAATTTATCAGTCACTGGATTCCACGTGTGCGACAGTTTATATTCATTTTCGCCATTGAAGTCTGCTTTTCTTAGGATAATATTAGTATTCGATAGAAAGGATTTCTGAATTATGAAGTTTCAATCTCCAACGTTGTGAATGTGTTCCGCTATTGCCGATTTATTCCTGTGGACGTGTATAAAACGCCTAAAAACTTTTATTTTAATTGTAATTGTAGAAATGTTCATGACGCCGTGCTCGACGCCCCCGGGCAGCCTGTTGTCCCCCGCGGGAGTTCCGGGCCCGCCGCCGCCCCCGCCGCTAGACGCTGCCGCGCTACACACGCACATATACGACAGGTGACAAACCCACCAACTAATTAGACAACTTTGTATCCTTACGTATCTTATCGTAAGTTCGTACTGAATTTGTAAAGTATCGACGCAACGTCCTTCCTTAATGAGCGCTAGTCGCCGACTGTCGGTCAGTGCGTGTGCGTTGCCGCATATCCTTCCGAATGTTCTATTTTTCCGCCAGCAATCGGATCGGTGGGAGTAGGCCTACGACGGAATGCACGGATTTTTTGTAGGTTCTACTTTCTGTAGGACGTTTGGGTTAAAGTACTGGATCTCATATGTTGTATTTTCGTCGACTTAAAATCTGGTCACCGATTATCGGTTGTCGTCGGTTTTATCGCTAAAACCTACTTTTAAGAGGGCTACCTAAATTCTATACGCACAATCATCGTTCTATAAGCACAATGTGTCAATTGTATAATGTTACCACGTGACAGGTACAAGATAGAGTTGAGCGAGCTGCAGATCCTGGTGGGGCGTGCTCGCGACAACTGGAAGTACGCGCACACCAAGACCACCTCCACTTTGCACCTGCTAGACAGGTTCAGCATTTCGTTACAGGTACATAATCAGCAACACGCAACAGCATCATTACAATATAAAGTGTGTAGTGTAAAAGTGTATGTAAAGGGATGAGGGTTTATTACACTATTTTCTTTGGTGGGAAGTAAAGAGTATAATGCGATGAGTTTCCTGTTGTACGAACCACCATCGTATTTAATGTGTTCTTAGCAACTTAGAGCAATAATAAATTATGGTCCCACCTACGAGTGGCACTTAACGTTGTGCAATTCCATTGAACGCTCCTACACACAACACTGAATCCCGAGGATATAACGTTCTTTGAATCTTAAGCGCTAGCTGATGAATTTAGTCACGGTGACAAAAATTCTCTCGATCGTTTTCTATGAAAACATATGAAGCTGTGCACATTGAGCGACGTGACAAAAAGTACCGGTGGCCGGCGACGGTGACGTGGTTGTCACTTTCTTGTCACCTTCCCTATGTGTAATACTTACTCACTGTGACACCGACTGTGAGTCAGTGAGCGTAGTAAGGTGACGGGACAAAAATTCACATAATGAAAAGTCGCCCGTCTACGCCTACCCTAATACAGATAACGCAACATTATTTCTAATGTAGGATTTACTTCCTGAACATTTGTACGCTACTTACTACTCGATGGGATAGGATGAGGAGTGGGGATTTTAATGGAAGAAGAGGCTTCTATTATGCCATTATACTCGCTACTCAATGGCACAGCTTACCTAAGAGATAGTGCCCGATTCTAACGCACATATGCGCGTCGGTATATGAACGCCGCACACATTATAAATAACGAAACAATACGATCCGCCAGACGGGCTTGCCAGGCGCCAGACGCGCAGTAGACATTTATCGCCGCCACGGTAGCGGAATGAACTGGTTGTTAGAGACATAAGCTGCGTTGATAGGATAAAGTAGAAATATTATTACTTCTGTTATCCTATTATTACTTCTTACTCGATGGTGGTGTAATGGGAGAGAGACTACCCTTAGCTCACTATATTTGGTGCTCGATGCTGAAGCGTGTGTGCGGGTGGTATGATCCGCAGGCGGAACGTCGCGTGGTGCACACGGTGGACCCGCAGTACCCGACGGCGACGCTGTGCGGCACGCTGCCCGCGTTCGTGGCGCACCTCAGCGAACACAAGCTGCTCGCTCTTCGCGCCGTGCTCGCACACTGCGATCTCACCGGGTGAGTTCGCTATTGTAAGGACATTTTGACGGTATGACGTTTCAATGCCTCAATGACAAAAATTTGACGTTGGATAGGACTCGTAAAGCTACATAACTTTTGTATCTATACATTAGTTAATATATGTGTTGTGTTTGGAAAAGTACTATACTGCATTCTGGAATGCAGTCTGGACGCACCACGGAATGCAGTCATCTTTTCATCTAAATAATCTTAAGTTTTAACGAATCATCAAACATTGTCGTCGAAATTTTGTCTTGATCCTATTTCTATTCATAACTAATTTTACTGACGCAACAACCAGACTTAAGTTTTATCGGTCGATAGCATCGCAGATCTCTCGATCGACATGATTCAAGATTATGTCAGCCGCCCACAACACCGACTAACGTGGTCAGCTGATGCTGTTTGTATATTCTGCCTGTAAACGACTTCTATGTTTATATGGCAGAACAGACACCGACGGAGATTCGTGATGAATTCTTAGCAACGCAATCGATGAATTCTTACCCCGATGGACTCTTATCAACGCAAATTATTACATATACACATCTTAAAAATTATTTATTAATAATTATTGTTATTTACTTATCCAGGTCTTCTGAAAATCAAAATCAAGAACAGGATCTTGAGGAGGAAGAGGACAGTAGCGTGAGTTCAGAAACTGAGCCCTCAGAGTTCTCTTCGCATCAAAATGCCACACTTCTGATGCTCCAGTTCGCTATCGACCAAATGTCCTTAGAGGTACAACTACATTGGATTTAAAATTTGAAATTTTCGCGATGTTCCCACATATTTCTCTGTTTAAACGGGTCTCAGCCTTATTATGTTACCTTAGTCAGCTCGTGATCATCGATGGTGCAACCTAACCGAAACCTCAAGTAAAATAAACAAGGTAAGTAAATAAAATAAGAAGTAAAATACCCATTGAAACCCATTTAAATAGATAAATACATATGTTATCTCTATTTAAGTCTATTTTGTGGGGGGGGGGGGGGGGGAGCGGGCGTGCGGTATGTTGTAGTTTATTATTATTATACGATGCAGATAAGCGGTTAATAGGAGAGTTAGTTATTAAACGTGTATCGCAGGTGCAGTCGCGTGGTCGCAGCATCGCCGAGGTGCAGGTGTGCGGTGTGAAAGCGGCGTTAACGGCACGACCAAACGACTTGTCGCTGTCGCTCTCCGTACACTCGCTGCTGCTGGTCGACGCGCTGCAGACTTACGGGCCCGACTTTGAGCTGCTAGTCGCCAGTCACAAGCATGTCGGGTAAATATATATATTTATTTAGGAAGCTTATAAACTATTATGATTACATATATATTCTATATGAGTAATCGATAAAGTTAATAGCTTAAATGAAGCTGCCACAATTGGAAAAATAAAAAAAAAACAATTTGCACTACACTACACCTATCTACGTCTGTTTTCGGGAACGGCATTTTCTTCACAATGTATTTTATTATGAATGATACTATACCATTCTATAGCCGGTTGACACAACACGGCACTCCATAAATCCGCTACCAAAAGCCCTAAGGAACTACAACACTTCTAAAGGAGTGGTCTGGCCAGTATGCGTTTTAACATCATGCACCCCCCCCCCCCCCCCATGCACAAGATAGTGTACACGAGGGGGCCCATGTCCAACAATGGATACTGAAAGAGCTGATTGCATTGCATTGTAATACTATTAAAGTGTCTAACTAGGGTTCTTGGTTAGTAAAACTCCACACTTTATTCACGTAGGTATGTCAAGATTTACAATAGCGATTTAGATTTGAGAAGAAAGAGCATGAATTTCACACATAGGATGTCACTGATATGATAACGAATTATTAGAAATTGACTAGAACAAGATTGAATAGAAATTTATAATCAACAGAAACTAAAAAATGCACGTGCATTCGCCGTCGGATATCGGTAGTGACTATGCGGCGCCCGCTCGCTCCGCTCTGCGCAAGCGCCTTCTACAAGCGGCCGCGCGTACATTCCTTAAGCAAATTTAGTAACGGCCGGCGGGTTTGCTTGCCTAATTAAATTAATTGCAGTGTGCAAGGTTCCTACACTATACCATAAGTTTGTCTGTCCATTACTAAGCATAAACTTCTCCCACGGTTCACCACCAGAAATGATTTTCGTCTACTCTTCTCGTCCAGCAATTGTACCGTCGATTTTTACGTCGTCGTTAGTTTCTGAGCACAAAAGAAATTTCACGCTATACGAATGGATACGTGGCTTCCATTCAAGGAATTATCTATTCAATTGGGTGTCGAACCTGCTGTAGATATTGCCTGCCCAATTTCGCCTCTGATTGCTGAATACTTTTTTTTTTATTATTTGAGTTATGTGACCAGTTTTAAGTAATTCGTTATTTTTTGTTGTTTTTAATTTTATCGACCTACGACTAGGCTTGTGAATCGGGCCTATCTTCAGTATCCACGTTTGGGAATCGTACATTATATCGGGCGGGGTGCACTGATTGATGAAGTAATTAAAATTTGATATTTATAATGAAACTTTTTCGATAATAATTTGTATATGTTAAATGGTTGAAGTGACTCTGCATTCTTTCAGCCGACAATGTTCAATTACCATTAAGTGGACTATCTGCTCGTCTGCTGACTTTTTTCTATGAAAACATTTACGTGCACAGAATGGACACAGCGTCAGGCAGCATCCGCGATTCTGAACCCACGTCCCCGACGTCCCCAACATCACCGGATGCGCGCGCGCCGCCCCCGCATGCTTTACAGCAGGCCCTCTACTCGCTGCATTACGGGAATATCAACAAAACTAAAGGTAACTTGAAATCAATGTTATTAATTGCTGAATAAACGCCACTTGCCATAAACAATCTTATCAAGCTACATGACTTTAAACATTCAATTGTCTTGTGTTGTATTAGCGGCCCTTTTGGGCCACGTTATTCTACTTATTCTACCGTTGACTTTATTCAATTTAACTCGGAACTAAGATTGTTTTAGAAGTTACAGATCTTTTTTTAACAAAAAAAATAACAGGGCATACGGTTTATATGATGGTATGTGGCTACCGCCGCCCATGGACACCTACAACACCATGAGGATGAGCTGCCGATTTTGTAATCCCTATACACAACTTTCTTGGAATATCCCATAGCAGAAAGATCTGACTGTAAAACCTTAATCACAGCCTTCTTGAAGAACCCCATGTCATAGCGCAGCAAAAAGACTTCAAGGGCTAATCTCTAAGGCGTCAAGGGCTAAGGCGTCAGTAATCTCTGAGTTTGCGGGTTTTGAACAATGTAGTGCCTGGCATCTCCTTGTTGAGGAAGTAGGAACGCACCACACTTCTGGCGGTGTGGCGGTGAGTGGCGGTGAGTGGCGGTGAGTGGCGGTGAGTGGCGGTGAGTGGCGGTGAGTGGCGGTGAGTGGCGGTGAGTGGCGGTGAGTGGCGGTGAGTGGCGGTGAGTGGCGGTGAGTGGCGGTGAGTGACGGTGAGTGGCGGTGACTGGCGCTGTGGTTGTAGAAACACAAGATTGGCATCACATTGAACAGTTCTTCAAAGCGTTCCCCGTTGTTCCAAGATATATTGCAAGAACACACAGAGAGGCGCGATGTCTATTTTGACGCTGAGAGGTTCTAAATCTCTGTTCTCTGGATGATCCTTGTTTACAATTAGATCGATACTATAACATTTTTGGAGCACAGTTACTTCTATTTTGCAGATACGATAGAAACAGAGCGCACAAGCCCCGGCCGAAGTTGGACAGCCGGTACAAGTATGAGCTGGAATACGGCCAACTCCGGCCTGGGCGGCGGCACGGCCGGGGGCACGTGGGCCGGCAACGGGGGCGGGTGGGGCGCTGCCGGGCTCGTTGATTCCGAGGCCTTGATTGCGGTGGAATTGTGCCTCGTGAAGGGCGAAGGCGATTCTGAAGATCTGAGGATAGCCAATATATTGTTTAACAATTTGGATATTATTGGTGAGTGCCTAGCATTTTATCGATATAGAGTAAATTTGAGTAATTGCGAACAGTTGTAGTTGAGGCACTTAGTCTTGTTAAGATTTAAATTGTTTTTTGCATATATATGTAGTGTCGGGGTGGAAAATAAAGTGGATTTTCAAGTTCAAATTACCTTTATAATTACTAGAAACTAAATTTTACACAGAGCGTCGTATAATGAAAACTGTCACGGCCGCCATTCGTCGTGTGACTCCGTTTTACACTCGATCCATTCCCTTACATCCCTACATTCATAGTTTATTCAGTTGCAATCGTTCCTCGTCCAATCCACAATACCACATATATTATACTTTGATCTCTGCAAGTGAATTTAAAATCTTTTCTTAAATATAATTAATTATTTTAAGAGCTTCATCACTACCCTGACATTACTGTTTCGGAAACCAAACCGCCTTATCATTTCTTGTAGCAGTTTTCCTTTCATTAACTGTTTCTTTTAGCTATCCTTTTCTGTTATTTTTGTCTATGTACAAGGTCTAGTCATTATCGCTCATATTTCACTGCACAAACTCATATTTTTTGTCAAAATTGCTTATAGTCAAAATTATACATTACAACAATAAACCACTGGGCTTCATTGAAGCCACATTTTAACAAAATTGTAAGATATTACCGTAGCATATTTTTAATTAACCCTGTTGTGAATTAGAGGCACCACTCACGATCCATTCTATTGTGCAATTTTTGCGCAATGTGTTTGTTTGTCTGGGAAGTGTACTGAAACTCATTTGGTTCCAAGACACGATTCATTAATATTGTGCCATGACTTCACTGTACAATCTTATTATAGGTTTTTGGAATCGCCTTATAAGGTATAAAGAGGAAAGTATTCCAATTAAGGAATGAAAGTAATTCTCTGCATTCTTGTACTACAAGTTTTTTATTTTTTTTATAGAGAAGAGGGTGGACGAGCAAGCGGTCTCACGTGATGGTAAGTGTTACCGCCGCCCATGGACACCTGCAACACCAGGGGGTATGCGGGCGCGCCGCCGACCTTGCAAAATCCTATTCACAGCTCTCTTGAAGAACCCCATGTCGTAGTTTAATGGGAAGACCTCTTGAGGCAGTTCGTTCCACAGCCTACGGGTTCGCGATATAAAATAAATACAAATATATATACAAATGTCTGAGATTTAATTTTCTACGTGTCACTGATGAAAAATTTCTAAAATTTTATTTGTGTAACAGTGAAAGTCATGGTTAGTTTTAAGGAGTGTTTTTTCGCAGCAAATCAAGAAACAATAGTGGAGTTGATCGGATTCACGCAAAGGGTTCTGGGCACAAAGTCCTCCTTCAAGAAGGTGTCGTCAGACACGCGACTGTCGGAGCCCGCCACGAGCGCCAGTCTCTTGTCTATTCCCGTGCCAGAAGATGAAGTTAAGGTATGCACTATGACACTACAACATTTTCAGGTTTGTGAATTTGGTGCCCTTTCCAAAATATAGAGGTACGTAATGTCATGGCATGACGAATCTATGGAAGCACGACACGACACAGGATAATTCCGACAGATACAAAGTTTACTTTATATTTCGTGATTTGTATACATTTTATATTGTAATTAGGTCTTATCCCTGTAAAAAAGATAAACGTTAGCCGAAATGCTCCCTTAATTTGTATATGTAATTCCTACAATAGCCTAATAAAAAAATATCCTAAAACACACTTGGACAATTTTTAACGATAGCTTCTCTAGATTTAAATTATTATCCCCGGGATCTAATTCCTTGGTACCCATTAATCAACCGTTTGATAAATCTACTTCACTTTTGTATTTCCTTTTATCTCTTTAAAAAAATCATTTCAGCTTTCAAAATTTATCGTTTGTAAATATTTGATTTAAAAAAAAAATATCTTTCATAATGGCGAAATTTAGCCTATTTAAGTTTCTATCCATGCTGTGTACATCTTTCATTGGGATACATAATGGTTTATTTTATACTTGTATATTTCTAATAATGTTTTTTGTGTATAACGTTTTGTCGTGCCTGAATAAATACCCACTTAAAGGCTTTGTTTACCTCTTATTTCTACTGGACGTTTCGGCGCGGGATACATCGGCCGTGGTCACGACAGTTTATATCCATTTTTCCGATTGAAATTTAACCCTATTACGCACACTGAGGATGTCATACCCTACCACACGCCGGGTGTCCATAAGATAAATGTGGTAGTTACGTAAATATGCCCTTGAGAATATTTGAGATTTGATCTATCGCTATCTCTGTCAGTGAAGCGTAAATTAATAACACATTGTTTTTTTTTATTGTCACCGGCTCGGCGTTGAGGGAAAATATCGTGACGAAACCCGAATGCTCCATATATGAAAAAAAATGAGGTGTGCGTGTCCACTAATCCGCACTGAGCATGCGTGGTGGATTATGGCCCAAAATACACGTGCAGTGGGACGTTATAGGCCGATACAAGTACAAGTTAGTTATGTCATGAACACAGTAGTGCGAGGTTTTCCTAACTTATTATGAATTATAAGCTTGCAATCTCATTTATGCCGCAGAAAGAGATCCGCACGGAGATTACATTCGACTTCCACCGACTCGGAGTACTGTTGCTGCGCGCGGCGGTCCACGAAGGCAACCTGGTGGCTAAGAAGATTGCCACCGCCACCGTTAGCGAAGCGCGGATACAGGCCACTGTTGGTGAGATACACACCTACATTGCTTGTTATTAAATCAAGGACTTTTTGGCAGTAGAAGTAAAGTTGAATTTTTGTTTGATTATTGTAAAAACTGTGTATTGCGGGATGTATGGTTTAATAGTGATAGTTTATTAAACTTTAAAGTGCCTAGTGTTAGTGAATTATGTTTGTGATAATTAAATAAAAGCGTGAGACTGCATTTATCGTGTTCTTGGAAGGAGTCCAACTCTGTCCTCAGTAAACTTACTATATCACTTTACTGAGCGACTCCAACTTCGACGGGACTGGACAATGACGTGATAAAAACAATTCTGTTTTATTATTTGCTGTGTTTGGACCAATGGCTATGCCAGTGTCCAAATAAAATAATAAGGTTTCGAAACATCCATCGTGCGGACTTTCCACCTTCCCATGGTTTTACATACTTCGTGGTTATTCGAACCCGATCGTGGGTGGTACGCGTCTGTTGTTTATTTTTTTATTTTATTTTATTGTCTTATTGAGACTACCCAACGCGTTCTGTTTTGACTCCGCCATGGTGCCCGTAGCACGTATGCGTAAGCTTCCGTAGCTGTACGTAGTTCTCCGTAGCAAACGGAGTTAAGACTCAGCGTAGCACTAAATGATTTTTGTGTTTTTTCTTAGCTAGAACAGTGGCATCATACATGTGTAATTTCTTCAGCCCATTATGCACGAGCTAACATGAAACAACGTAGATAAAGTATACCTGATTCAATCTGCCTTTTCAATGGCTAAACTATAGAATAACATGAATACCATATCATATTATTAGTATGTCTCTCCATTGCTGGATATAGGCCTCTCCTATGGCTCGCCACCGCACACAAGCTTCCGCTTTTTTCATTCAGCCACTACCGGCAAACTTCTTCAAATCTTAGCACGAGTATTTTTTGACAGTTATATGCTCTGTGATCAATAATATTAGCTAGCTAATAAGTGTTAATAGCTAAGTGTGGTACTGTTGTGCAGCGTCATGTCGCGTGGAGGTGTGCGGGTCCTTGGGCGGCGTGCAGGTAGTGTCGCTCTGCGAGGGCGCGGGCGTGCATACGCGCATCTTGTCCGCGGGTTGTGCGCGTGCGCACCGCGCGCCCGCAGACGACGACAAGGCGCTACTGTTCGACATCACCAGGAGACTTGTACCCAGCGAGGAGACCGATGCCACAGGTACGCAATCAAATGAACTTGTGGTTAAGTAATAATAATTAAAGTGAGATTTAAAGGGCTAAAGTTATGTCATAATGCTTTATGCAATCATATGAGCATACTGTCTACCCGATGGTAAGTGGATACTGTTGTCCATAGCCATCCATGATACATGCCAATATCAGTCCAGAATAAAAAACGTTGGCACGCTCCCGGATGCGCTGTCTACCTTTGCAGATTATGGAATAGATTGGGAAAATGGGGAGGGATAGGATGGGATGGAAATGGGCTCTGGAATATCTCACTTACTACCATACTAAACACATACGTACATTGGGGAAATGCAGTACATTTCAAGGTTCAAGGTACATTTCATTTCAATTCTGTGAGAGAGGGACCAATCGAGTGCGCCCAGCGGCTGGGGGAATGCAGAATACACTCCTCCCTCTAACATGTTTTAGGTAGGCACTCTAACATTAGTAGGCGCTAACTGCTAAAATTCATGTATCCACGAATAAGATTTTTTATGTCTCATTAAATTTGACTTTGGTTTGTCAATATCAGTTTATTGATATTTTTTGGGAATGGTAACAACGCAGAGACAGGAATACGAGATACAGAAGTAATTAAACTGAAATACATGTGAAGGCTTCTCCATTTCTTCTCCTGGGTGTTGTCAAAGGCGACTAAGGGATAACAAAGCCGCTACCACAAACGTTGAAGAACTACACCATCTCTAAAAGAGTAGACTCGCCAACACAGTTGGCCAGCGTGGCGTTTAATGGCCTTACATCCCTCGTGCACACGACAATGTGCATGAAGGGGGCCCATGTCCAGCAGTGGATACTGAAAGGGCCGGTTACATTGGATTGCATACATGTGAAGGCATACTTCTATTGTCTGCTGTTTTTGGGATGCAGAAATCTCAACGCCGGCATAGTGGTTAAATTCGTTTGTCGCGTTTGCAGTGGTGGAGGCTGTTGTGAGCGTGCAGGTGGCGCGCGTGTGGTACACGCACTCGGGTGCGCTGCTGCGTGAGCTGCAGTCCTGCCTCTCCGAGTTCAAGCAGTACCTCGCCAACCTGGCGCGCTCCATTCGCGCCGCCGCCGCCGACATGGCCATCGGCCTCGTGCACCCCAAGTATATTACCCGATATATCTCTTACAAACTATCGCCACCACACACGGTCTTTCGCTCTTCTCATGCAGCTACTACAGGCGAATTTCTTCAATTCGTCAGCTCCACTTAGCCTGTGGACGTCTAACGCTACGTTTACCGGTGCTTAGTTTGCATTCGAGGTCTTATTTCTCCCATCGGTTGTTGATCTTGTGATAGATATAGTTTGTCCCACTTCAGCTTTGCTGACTCTTTGAGTTATGACGACAGCTTGATCTCATCTTCATCTCTCATCACCTTCCTTTCCTACAACTACAACGCCTTTCTATCTATGAAGTGGTGGCATGACAATTAAAATTTAACTTTTGTATGATTAAAAGTGGCCGCTCGACTCGCATATTTTTGGTACAATTCACGGCAACGTGCTGTCGGCCCGTCGGCCGTGTCCCGCTGCTAATCTACAAATATTTTTTTTATGTATTAAAAATCTATAGAAGAGTATTCCCACGAGTGTTGTGTCGTTAACAGGGGCGAGTCTCTGTACGCAAACCCAAAGTTGTCGCAGTCGACTGAGGGCGTGTCGCCGCGGCGACGCACCGCCAGCACGGGCTGCTCGCTCGACGACCCCTCCGACTACACCTACGATAACATTCTGCTGAGGTATGTCATATTAGTAACACATAACACCATGCCCAACGACCTATTTGCTCTGTTAGAATGCAAGTAATTCCTACTCCCCGAACAAAGAGCAATATACTCTAATTGTAGCAGCTTTTAATGTGTCACTTTAGGGCACAGGCTTCCCCTAGTAAATCACGGGCGGGGAAGGGGATGGGGGGGGGGGGGGGGTAGAATCTCAGTACGAGCCGAGGATTTGTACTTACTACCACACGAATGTGAGTCGAGTTTAGATACCCCTAAACTATCACTGCTATTATAGACTTCCTTTAACTGTTACTCTTACTATTATCGGATTATTTCCTATGTTCCGTCTTATGTAGGTATAAAAAATAATAGTTAACAGTGATGCGTGTGATGTCCGTCTCGATGATGGAGCAGGCGGACATATTGTGGCGTCGCTGGGGCCGTCCGCTGATCATCAATGCGGCCGCAACTGAAAAACAGCATTACGGCTTTCATAATCATATTATTCTTTATTTTACAAAACGTGTTAAGAACAAGATGGGAATTTTCGATAGTTCCACATGTCTATCATGAAAATGACGTGTAGATTTAAATATAAAATGCATTAATTGTAAAATAAACAAAATTTCGGAATCTTTTGTTGCAGCATATGCTATTAGACATGTTTTTTTTTTATGGACGAAGGCGGCAGACGAGCATACAGTCCACCTGATGGTAAGTGGATACTGTAGTCCGTAGATATCCGTGATACATGCCAACATTAGGCCAAAATGACAAAGTAGGCACGCCCCCGGATGCGCTGTCTACCTTTGGAGATATAGGAATGGATTTGGAGAAAGGGTTGGGAAAATGGGGAAGGATAGGATGGGAATGGACTCTGGCACATCTCACTCACTACCGAAACACGTACGTACATTAGGGAAATAAGATAAAGTGGAAAATGCAATACATTTCAAGGTAGTTTCAGTTCTGTGAGAGAGGTAACGTGACCAGTCGAGTGCGCCCAGCGGCTGTTGGATTGCAGCGTGCACTCTCCCCCTCATAGTAGCATCTGCTTGTAATATTCACATTGTTTTCTAATGTATGTATAAATGTAATGAGTTTTTTGTCGTTTTGTAGACACCGGTGACACTTTGAACAAAAGAAAACTATTAAAGGCCAAAGGTCAATTGTCTGACTGGTTGCTAATAAATTATTCTTTCATTCGTTCACAATGACAAAGTCTTTCAACGCATTACATTTAACCCCCCCGCTCTTCTTCTTAACGAGGCATCAAAAGAGGAATCTTTTGATGCCATCTCTTAACGGACGTTGGCGATCAGCGTGTCTACAACAGAGGCTGCTGCCCGAAATAAAGGTTTCGTACTGATTCCGAACCATTCACTAAGATTTCTGACTGATGTTCGTGTACTGTCAGGTTTATGGCGACCGTGTATCTTAGTTTGTATTACAAGTATCTATCATATAGTATGTTCATTACTAATAATTCCCTGAATGTTCATTTCCCCGAACGTCGTACATTTCCCTGAACATCCATTTTCTCGAATGTCTATTTCTCAGAATGTTTACATTGCGATCTCCATTTCGATGTGGCACAAAACTCTTATGTGCTATCTTCAAATTGATATTGTTGTTAGTATGATATGTGTAACCAATCCAATACTTGTAAAATGTACTACCAACTGAGAAGTTTTCCACCACGTCATGGGGCTTCCCAAGAGGTTCTGCGAGGTCGGTAACGGATCCGCCTCTCCCTGTTGTAAGTGTTTACATGTATAGGCGGCTATGACCATTCCAATCCCATTTGCTAAAGAGAAAACCGAATTAATGAAATTGTTAGAGGTGTACGCCGATTTGGCGATCGGGTGTTGGCTCAGCAATCTGGCTCGGAGAACCAGATGTTAAAGTTGCACGCCGATGGCTATCGAAGGCCAATGTTGCAGGCCACACGTCTTAGCTCTAACAGGGGGGGTGTAGGATTCAGGCTTGCCGGTCTTGATGTTACAGGGATCTCGGCAGATCAGGTGTTGGGGTGAATACGGAAATAAAACGCCGCTCTGGTTTACATTAACACAGGGGTGCGGAGGGAGCGGCGACGGGCAGCAAGCTCACATTTCTTCTATATGTTAATTACTACTCAAGTGCTGAGGACGAACTGGCTTGCTGGCTGTTAGGCCTTTGCCTTTTTATAGGGGTTTGCTGCCCTAGCGATCCCCCCGTTCCCTGAGGAAATTTTAATGCTATTAGCTCTCCACTTTTGTACATAATATTTTAAGGGTATCTCAGAAATAACCAACACTGGAGTAGCGTTCACAAACTTTATTTAACTTCAGGAACTAATACAGTCGTTTCAATATCTTCTACTAAAATCAACAATCGACCGTTTTCAACAATCAGAGCTAAACTTATTACAATATCTCGTTCCAATGTCTCCCACAAAAATTAACAATCCACCTTTTAACCATTAACCGAGCTAAACTTATTATAACCTCTCCTTTTCAGCCGGCCCGCGATCCCCGATCACGTGTCGGCTGTCAAAATCCCCCTCCCCCCGTCGCCGCCAGTGTGTTCAGTTTAACAAATTTAAAATACTCACTTAGTGACATTTATGTAACCTTACACTCGACCATCCTGACGACGTGTATGTCCTCATACACGCATCTGGTGAAACCTTACACTCGGCATGACGGAGCTTTTTTTTTTTTTTTTTTTTTTTTTTTTTTTTTTTTTTTATTATAATAACTTCTTTTATTCCAGTATAACACATAACCATCAATTTATATCCAATAACCCTAATTTTATCCTTTTTGTCAACCAACAATTAACCATAAATCCGTAAACCCTTTCCTTCCTTAGGATATAACCAGTTTAGCCGATCAACCATATGCTGTATGTACGTCTCAGGTCGAAGCACGAATCCTTTCATGTCGACCTGAAACAACACAAACCGCAGTAATGTAGTTACACCAATAGTTACTAAATATGAAATAAACTTAGTATAATTATCAATTTCATTACTTTGACAAATCAATCTCATTGCTGGCATCATTCTCGGCGTCATTATCAGACTGGTCATCAATTTCTAACGCGGCTATATGTATCCAAGGCTGCATCCGATCTGCGGCAACTGTCGTTTTACGCTTATTTTTGGTCCCTTCAAACCCTGCGACCGGGGCTATTTTATATCGATCCCTACCTAAGACTTTTACGACTCTAAAGGGGCCTTCATAAGAAGGCATGAGCTTTGTACTATTGCCATTATTTTGGAAAACCACTTTAGTAATTTTGACCAAATTTCCTTTCCTATATGTACGCGCAGGTCGCCTCCCTTGGTCATAATATCGTTTTTGTGCATCTTGAGCTTTATCAATTCTGTATTTGACATCACTACGAATAGATGATAGGGATGAGACCTCGCGCGTTTCCTGGGTTATCTCATTCAAAGCAGGGTTTAACTCACTATTCATTTCAGTTCCAAACATGACCTCTGCCGGTGATCTACCTATCGTTTTCTGTAGCGTATTATTTAATCCCCATTGGACTCTCCCCAATTTAGTATCCCAGTCTTTTTCGTCCCCATTGAGATTCTGTGCTGTTAATGAATCAAGAACAGTCCTGTTGTATCGTTCAACTTGACCATTGGATCTTGGGCTTGCCACAGCATTCAATATGTGATTTATTCCTCGGTCAAGACAGAACTTCTTGAATGCATGGGAAGTAAAACAAGAACCTCTATCGCTCACTAGTCTGTCGGGAGTTCTAAACGTGTCAAAAATATCATCTAACGCCCGTATTACATTTTGAGTGTTAGTACTCCTGACTGGTTTAATGAATAGGAACTTTGTAAACGCATCTACAATTGATAGGATGTGCGTGTGACCTCTCTTGGACTTGACGAAAGGCCCAAGATGATCAATGTGTAAGGTGTGAAAAGGTCTTCCGATCTTTTCTATGGGGTGTAATAACCCTTCACGCGAGTTCACAACCTTTTTGGCATATGCGCATTCGATACAGGCCTCTACGTATTTTTTTATAAATCGTTTCATTTTTGCGAACCAGTAGTTTTTCTTAATGCGAGCTAAGGTCTTTTCGAAACCGACATGTCCTATATCGTCATGGTTCCTCTTACACAACTGCCACCTTGCACCCTTTGGGACCACCCACCTCACAGATTCCTTGTCACCTCCTACACATCTAAACAGCTTGTTGTTTTTCAAAACGTAATTATCTTTGATGTACTCTACCCCTTTAGGATCTAGATCGCTGCTGACAATGTCGCGTATTCTACTAAGCTCTGTATCCCCTAACTGTAAGGTAAGTAGCCAATCTTCGTCACTTATAGCCATCACTGACGGGTATCGTTCAGGATACTGAGTTTCCGCGTCATCGATAGGATTTCTGGACAGGGCATCGACATGCCCCATCTTTGTTCCTGCCCTATATTCCACGGAACAATCGAATTCTTGTAGTGCTAGCCACCACCTTGCGATTCTGGGTATCAGATCACGCTTTACGAATGTAGACCGTAGGGCACTACAGTCCGTGATGATTTTGAACGGCTTTCCTAAAAGATATACCCTTAGCTTTTTGAGAGCGCAGATTACAGCTAACGTTTCTAATTCATAGGAGTGAAAGCTCTTTTCCTCCGGCGACGTTTGACGACTATAGTACGCTACCGGATGAAAAGAACCCTCACTTCCCTGAGGACGCTGCAAAAGAATTCCCCCAACACCTATTCTACTAGCGTCCGTGTGAAGCTCGGTTTCTGCAGACGGGTCATAAATGGCAAGAATTGGTCTATCTATTAGTTTAGCTTTAAGGGTCTTAAATGACTCTTCTTGATCATCCTTCCATTCCCACGGCCCATTTTTCTTTAGTAGCTTAGTAATAGGGTGAGCCAGCTGTGCAAACCCTTGTATAAACTTTCTGAAATAACTCACAAGCCCTAGGAATTGGCGAGCACCGTGCACGTTTTCTGGACGAGGAAAATCGGCTACGCTCTGGATTTTTGTTTTTCCTGGCCGTACACCTTCTGAACTGACTTCAAAGCCGAGATAATTTATTGCATTTTGTAGAAAACTGCATTTGGGTAGATTCAATTTTAGTTTAGCGTTTCGTAATAACATGAGGACTTCTTCTAATCGAGCTATGCACTCATCCGGGTCCTTTCCGAAGATTAATAAGTCATCGATATACACTGTAGCTTTGTTAAACCGCGCCGGACCCAGAACTTGGTTCATCATACGCTGAAACACAGCCGGTGCATTTGCCAGCCCAAATGGCATACGGTTGTACTCATATTGTCCATCTGGCGTGACGAATGCAGTCAAATGCTTATTTTCTTCTGAAATTGGTACCTGATAGTACCCAGACATTAGGTCAAGCGTGATAAACCATGCCTGTCCCGTTAGCCTAGCTATCTCATCTTCTATTATCGGTATAGGATATCTTTCCTTTACGGTCATCGAATTAAGGAGCCTGTAATCTACGCACAATCGTACACCGCCACCCCTTTTTCGCACCAGAAGAATAGGACTGGCGTAGTTGGAGACGGATTCCCTAATGATACCTGCTTGTAACATTTCATTCACCATTTCTCGAACCTTTTCGCGTTCATGGTGTGAAAGCCGGTAAGGCCTATAGACTACTGGACGTTGACTACTTAATTCGATCTTCATTTCTGCAGCATTCGTGCAACCTAAATCCAGCAAATCTTGTGCAAAACAGTCCTTGTAACGTCGAAGGAGATCTATAAGTTTATCCCTATCATTATCAGAGACAGATTCACCTAATTGTATCTGACTCTCATCAAGCTGTTTTCCTAGGGTTAACCTAGCCTTTTCGTCCACAATCAAAGGAGGCTCCGCCTCCTCGAGCCTGTGAACGACCCGTACCTTTTCGCCTCGCGAGAATACGAAATTTTCTTGAAGGCAACAAGGCACCGAACACGGCGTAATGGTCACAAGAAAAGAACCACGTTTCACTTCGTAAATACCACCCCATACAATATATTGCTCGTTAGGTTTCCCTACAATTTTGGTATTCAGCACTATACTGCCAGTAAACATTGCCTCCGTCGCTGCTCTAATACTCACGGCCCCATAAATTTTACTGCTAGTCGCTAACCTAACCCTCTCCAAGTGTTCGTCTTGGTCGTGTACGTTAGGTAACTCGGCACCGATATGGATGAATTTTAATTTACTCACATCTTTATAGACTACAACATGCGGTTGTTCGGAGTAAGATTGTCCGACTAGGATGGGTTTTTCCAGCAACCGATCATCTACAATCCTACATGGGACGGCAGCAGCTACGCCGTCGATTTCTAAGGTCAGCCTTGCAGAACCCACCGATTGCACAAGGCTATTGCCAAACCCCTTCATCGTAGATGGGGTGTGATCATGACTAATTCCAAGACTTGTGAAATCAGATTGCCTTATGAGCGTAACGTCGCTGCCCAGGTCAACGAAGGCTTCCAGGGGCACACCATTTACTTTTACGGATTTTATAAACTTATCGCATGGATTTGAGCTCGAGATGCGCATGGTCTTTGCCACTGTGTCCTGTTTAAACTTACAAGCCTCGTGTTTATGCCCCACTTTGTTGCAATGGCTGCACTTGACCAGAGGCTTTGGGCATCTGGAGAACGGGTGCCCCTTCTCCTTGCAGTTGTAACAATATAAGTTTGGATTAACTCTTGTAGTCGATATGTTACTCCGCCTGTCTTCTGTTGTACTAATGTTACGGTCCCTTGTTGATGGTGGTTGTGTGGAAAGCTCCTTATTGTTACTCATTAAAAATTTCAAGAGGTGATCAGGTTCTTCACAACATAGTGCCCGAGCACTCGACCTTATAGTCCTATCATTGATGCCGTGAATGATGCAATCAACGGCCCGCCTACCCACAATATCGCACTGATTTAATAATGCTAGCTTTTCGTAGTAATATATTTCAATTGACTCATTAGACCTATTTTTTCGCTTGCACATGTCTTCTATAAGTTGACCATAATCTTGCTCAGAGGGGAAAGCGTCCGTTAGCTTTGCCTGCCACTCACTCCAGGTGAACAAGATTGTATTGAGGCTTTCATACCATGTCTTAGCTAACCCCTTGAGCTTTTGCACAGCAAAATGGACAACAGTCTTCTCATCCCAGCCGTAAACCTCCGCACATTCGTTAACCTTCTTGAGCCATACGTCTATGCGTTGGTTCTTTTCAGAAGGGTTGAAATCTGGAATAATGTTTTTATTGTCTAAGCTTCTACCGATTGCTATAGTGCTTTGGTTTGACGGCTGCGTTGGTAAAACGTCCCTAATAGATTTTATTATGTCTATTAAATCGTTAGTAGTATGAGTAGGAATACATGACCTTGAGTGTCGATCGATGCTTGTGGAACGTTGGCGCTTCCTGTCGCGCCTGCCCGGCGGCATGCCCCTGTTAGTGTCCAGCCTGCTGGCGCTGCGACTGCGGCGCTCGCGGCTGCCCCTGGTAGTGTCCAGCCTGCTGCGACTGCGGCGCCCGCGTCTGTCCCTGGTAGTGTCCAGCCTGCTGTGGCTGCGACTGCGGCGCTCGCGGCTGTCCTTGGTAGTGTCCAGCCTGCTGCGGCTGCGACTGCGGCGCTCGCTGCGACGCTGGCGTCGTTCGTCATCGCGTTCGCGGCGATGGTGGTGGCGGCTGCGGCTTCTCCTGCGCACGCTAGCCTGGTTGCGCCTGGACCGCGACCGTCCCCGTTGTGGAGTTACGAGACTGTGATGGGTCTCGTTCCTCTTTTCCATTTTCCTGAAACTCGTCGCAGAAAACAAGAGACGTCAGTATTGATTTAAAAACAACTTAAAGGCGATTGTAAGACATTAACTTGCAACCAACACATGGCATATTTCCATATACTCCACATTTCATATAATCTAGGGGCTGAATTCTAGTGAGACCATAATGTCTTGTAAACCGTATACTATTGCATCATTCAATGTAATTTGTTAGTTTACTGGCTAGCCTCCTGCACTCTATTTTGCATTGTAACAACTACGACACATTGTAGTAACTGTAAAACATTTACTACGCACAACGCACCGCCCTTTGTCAACACATTCACTGCGCGTTACTTTAACAGGTATAGGGATTTAAACTATTCACAATTATGTAAAACAAAACCACAACAAATTCATATTTTTCTTGCTCGCAAGATGTTATCCATAAAATAAGAACAGAATAGGCGTGTACTTACGGTTTCTTTGTATCCCACTTCTGAGATTTAAGGGTATCTCAGAAATAACCAACACTGGAGTAGCGTTCACAAACTTTATTTAACTTCAGGAACTAATACAGTCGTTTCAATATCTTCTACTAAAATCAACAATCGACCGTTTTCAACAATCAGAGCTAAACTTATTACAATATCTCGTTCCAATGTCTCCCACAAAAATTAACAATCCACCTTTTAACCATTAACCGAGCTAAACTTATTATAACCTCTCCTTTTCAGCCGGCCCGCGATCCCCGATCACGTGTCGGCTGTCAAAATCCCCCTCCCCCCGTCGCCGCCAGTGTGTTCAGTTTAACAAATTTAAAATACTCACTTAGTGACATTTATGTAACCTTACAATATCTAGGTTACAAGTCTTATTTATCTGGGCCGGTCCTCTTATTGCACGGAGGATAAAGACTATTTTCGGTGGCGAAGTTTAGGTATTTTCCTTTTAATTTACTTTTTCTCTTATTGTCCCTCCCCCCCTCTGTGAGTAGCAAGAGGTGTGGGAGGACCGGGGGTGCACGGCTTTTCAGTGGCGCCGATACCGGAACTACGCCACCTAGTCCGCAACTTTTGTTCTAGAATTTATCCTAAATGAAACACACTGCGGGCGGTAGTCTTTATTTTAAACCTTATTCTAATTCCCTGACTTATAACCTAGGTATCCTAGTACTTTGGAGAGCGAGAATAAGACATACAAAAAATATAAGACAGCACAATAAACATAAGTAAATGAGATGTTGTAAATACGTAAAAACAATAGTATATCATAATCCTTAACATTTTACATTATATCAATACCTTATCTAATCATTTTATATAACATCGACATCTTATGATAACGTGTTATGTATGTGTTAACATTTTATTATTCCGGAGGAAGGGCACGTGAATTTCATTCTTGACCAAAATCGTGCCGCTTAAATTCTGCTACTTGCGGAACTCTGTTTAGACGGCCCTCTTTTCCTCCGAAATGTGTGATGTTAGCACGTACATATTTCGCGCACTGATTCTATATTGTACACATAGGTATATAGGCACCGCACTTTCACTATTCACTATTCTGTCGTGCACAGAAATATCTCAAGATTTTGCTTTAATCAATTATCATCTCATTGTTTAATTTAAAGTCGCGTCAGTCACCTCAGACCGCGACGTTCTGTTTGCATTTTGGACAAATTGGAGTGGAACGGATTTTACAACTTGGCGATCCGCTCGTCTGCCACCGTCTATTATAAAGGCATATTAGTGTAACTATCTTTTTGTCGCTCGCAGTGTGAGCATTTCCCTGGAGTCTCCGGTGGTAGTGGTGCCGCGCGCGGCGGACGCCACGCAGGTGGTGGTGGCGCACCTGGGCCGCATGAGCCTCACCAACCGGCCCGGCGCGCCCTCCCGCACGCTCTACCGCGTCCGCCTCACTGACATCTCGCTAGCATCCGTGAGTATACACACACCCTCACACACGGGGTCGTCTTAGAGACTTGGGTCTTAGATAAAGGAATTTGCTATTGAGTAGCGGCCGATGAGTATAGAGACTATGGGCATTGTGAGCTGTAATCAGTCTGTTATTTTATAAGTTAAATTATCATGTATTTTTTTTTGTCTGTCTGTACTTTCGGCGCGTACTGACTCATATGCAGAAACCATGTCTCAACAATTGATAGACGTAACTTCGTGGAATTGTATGGAAACCAAGAGCGTCACTTTAATTTTAGTTAGGAAAACAACACCGATGAAACGAAACATCTCTCTTCACTCAGTTCACCACTTTTGTCCACTATATGTCAATTTTACAATTCATTATATATATGGAATTGTGCATTTTGTGTTTTGTAACAACGGCTAGTGACACGGGTCGAACCGCCTGAACGAGCGGCGCGAGAAGTAGGTTCATTTAGATTAATTTCGGATACAGAGCGACGGACAGCTTGCGTTATCTATTCCTCTATTAGATATCTATGGTTGTACGTGTTACAGCTGGACGTCGGCGATGCTTTAAAAAGCGTGGCGGTATCGTCGTGCAGCATGGAGCAGCTGTACGACGTGTCGCGCGGGAAGCCCGTGCTGCATAACACCGCGCTGCAACTTACCGTCAACTACTGCAACGACGACGATGCCGCGCAACAGGTAAAATAAGACAGATGCAAATTCATTTCCTGAAATATTTCGTCCACAAAAAACGATGTAAGTCCGATTATAACCGATTATTTCTTGAGTGTAAAATAATCCCAATACAAGAAAGGGTTAATATGTTAATTGCATTGTAAATATTTGGCTCTAATGACTTTAAAAAAATCATTGTCAATCATCCTCATAACACCAGAGCAGTGGCGAAACAAGAATTGGATGTGCCCATAGCTTATTATTATAGCAAAAAAAGGTTAAAATAATCTTGCACGAAAACATTTGCCATCGGGAATATTCGGGTAGCATAAAAATCTTTCAAAATGAAAAAGAATACGAGGTCAGTAAGTGAGAACTAAGAGTCTCGTGTCTCCAGTGCGACCTTTTTTACCTACCTTTTTACCTTGTGTATCTTTCTCGACCTTATGTATTGATAGTACTTCATAAGTAATGTAAACTTTCGCGTTTTGTACATTTTATATTGTAAATCGGGTCTGGACGCGTAAAGTTAAAGGTTTTTGTGTACTTAAAACTTTAATTAAAGATGAACTTGTAAATGGATGGTAATTCCTTGTATATTGACAGTAAAGCCGCAAATTAGCGTGCTAAACCCGCAGATAATGCGGGTTTAGCACGCTTATTTGCGGCTATTAAACGTTTACAAGGTCACGATTGTAACGTGTGCACGTGTGTGCCAGTGCGAGGTGTCCGGCAAGGTGGTAGGCGGTCTGCACGTGACGGCAAGCCGCGAGCAGTACGAGCAGCTGCTGGAGACGCTGCAGGGGCTTGCAGATACCGGCGAGCCGCCACCTCCCGCCGCGACCAACCCGACAGCCCACTACGAGGTCAGTATAACAAACCTGTCATTATTCTATTACGACATTAACTCAGTTGGTAGGGGGCTCCAAGGAATGAATACAAACAGTCCTCACTTCAGCAATTTATTTTTCATTAATTTTAGTATAAATAAAAAAACAAATGAAATAGCACTTACGAAACTAATTTTATAAAAGCATAATATAAACTGGATATGTCAAAACGGAATATTAAAGACTGTTTACCCTAATAAGGTGTTTTTTTATAAATTTATTGTTAGGTATACAGCAGAACATGACTGACATGTGGAACAAAGCATTTCCTGAGATATTCATTAATATAAGCGGCACTGCACTGAAGGCTCTTCCGAAGTGTAACATTCACGTCTTTATGGATCAAAAGGCAATCGAATCAAAGAGTTTGGAGCATGTTTCAATTTAGGTTTTTCATTAGTGGCCAGTTGTTATAATTTAGTAGCAGGAAGTTCGTAAATTTTATCATTTTTTAATCATTGTTTCATCATCATTCATTTCATCATTGGGAGTTTTATCATTGAATGGAGGGTTCACTTTTCGAAAGCTAAATTAATGCATATGGATGTATAGGTTAAAAGAGGAACGGAGCGGAAATCAAACAATATAAATTACAAGTAAGAGACAGAAGCACTGTCGACTGCACTACCATTCCCCCATTCCTTCGTAGCGTAGCGGTAGCGTACCGTACACGTAGCGGTCGTTGCACACGTGACCGAGCTTACGCTCAGTCACCGCTACGCGCATCCGAGCGTTTTAATAATAGCACATTTTTTTTCGGAATGGCCAAATCTTGTCGCCCTAAAAGTCACCGGACATGTATAATATAGGGCGAACGTAGAAGGCGCTCAGGCAAGAGCAAAAAATGTATAGCAACGAGCCTAAGGGTTCTCACGCCAGTGAACCAACGGAAGGAACGGACCTCGGCTTAGGACGTTGCTTTGGGAAGGGTACCGCGAGTCGGTGAGAAGCGTCCACGTACCGATAGCTGGTAAAAGTGTTGGCTGAAGGCCGGTGTGTGTTGACTGTGTAGCGAGGGGAACGTTCTCGTCAATAGTGGCACAATGAAATGAAATGGTTATTTATTTGCTTGAGATTTTGGTATTAATTGTAATTAGTAGTTTCCTTCAAAATCTTGCAATAAAGCGTGCAAATATTAAATCAGTGTGTTCCTTACGAAATCTTTTATACCACCAGAGTGAAATCACTGCTGGTTGCTAGTACGAAATAAAACAAGACAGTTTAGATTTATCTATTAAAAACGGTTACTTGGTTCTGCCCAATGAAATATGAAATATTTCTGTTGTACGTGAGAAGGCATGTGTAACTCTAAAATAAATTTTCTCTTTGTCTATTTGTCCGTTAATAATTTTATAAAGAAAATGGGAGTTGATATATTTTCGTCTACTCTCTAAAGTTGAAATTATGTATGAAAAAAGCGAAAATTTCAAAAGTTATAACAGTTTGGATCTGTGAACGACTTGTTTAAAATTTAGTCGGCGTTTCAAATGTGTATAATGTGCCCGTCTAGCCGAGTGGTCTGGTGGAAGCGGGCGCGGCGGTGCCGACGCTGCGACTCGACCCGCAGGTGCGCGCCGCCGTGCTCGCCGTGCCGCCGCCGAGACGCTCCCTTCCACACAAGCCGCACGCTAACACGCCGCTTAGGATCAAAGGTTAGTGAACACGTGAACAGTGTATAATGTGTTTGTAGGCAAATGGTCTAGTGGAACGGAATTCAAGGTAAGTGAACATGTGAAGTTTATTATGTGTTTGTAAGCGAGTGGTCTGGTAGAGCGGGCGCCAACACGTTGCGCGCCGCTCATGGTCAAACTTGCGTTGTCATCAAAATTGTCCAAATTAATTCAATTATTCAGTTATCCCTCTTATAAAAATTGATTAATACATTTATTTAACTATTAAATAAGCTATTAAATAATAAGTGACCTCACATATTTATACATGTCTCAAAAAACATATATATGTTTGTCATTTATCCCGCTAATTCGTTTATATTTTTTAGAATTCAAACCTCCTTATTTTTGATTCCTCTACTCTTAGAATAACAGAAAGTCGCCAAATCTTTATGTTTAAACTGGAATATCGTTTCGTGATTAAGTTCCTTACAAAGGAAGGTGTTAGCCCGACCGATATCAAGCAAAGGTTGGATGATATATACGGGGATTCTTCTCCATCATTTTTCACCGTCAAAGATTGGTGTTACCAATTTCGTTTAGGACGAGAGTCCATTGACGACGAACCTCGTTCCGGTCGACCCGAGGCACTCACTCCAAATAACATCAAATTAGTGGAAGAAGAACTTCCGAGCGACCGACGGCTAAAGACGAAAGAAATAGCGACAAGGACAGGACTTCCAAAAACTACAGTTCTTAGGATTCTTCATGAACATCTTCATATGAATAAAGTTAGTGTGAGGTGGGTGCCAAAATTTCTTTCAAGTGTGTCGTGAAGTGAACGAGTAGCGTGCTCTAAGGAACTTTTGGAGGCATTTCAGAGAAACGGAATAGATTTTTTGAAGTCAAAAGTTACTGGGGATGAAACTATGATTATTTACTATGATTCCCTTTCCAAAAGGCAAACCTAGACAGGCAAACATGATTGACTCAGTCTCATGAACTCGAGTGGCCCGTTTCTTTTTCAGACCGGAAACCTTTTACCCCCCCTCGTATATTTAAAATTATTAAAGCATGATCATAAAAAATGTATCCTTAAAGGAGATGGTTTATTTTGCCAATTCATACTTCATAATCAATTGTCAATTTTAATGGTTCTTGTACTTAAAATTGATATTGATTTATTCTCGTCTGATGGCATATACCTATAAACATATTATAGTGTAGCTACTTGCGCAGCCAGCATTACTGACTATCTCGCGCCTACCAAGTACTTCCAAAATAGCTACAATACTAATAATTCATCAATTAAATTACCTACCTAATTAGAATCAGCGATTTTAATTAGGTAGCGTCAAGTGAAGAGTCTACATTGCCAATACACAGCATTGTATACATCAGTTTACAATCAAACATTTATAAAAGTCCCTGTCTTATGACACTCTAGCTTCAATATCACTCTTTACAATCATAACGATAGTCATCTTAGACATGTCTATTCAATATCACTCTTTACAATCATAACGATAGTCACGACGATTAGACATGTCTAATTTAATTCTTGTTCTAAAATATAAAACATAGTAAAACAACAAATGAAAAGGAGTTTCTGTCAATTGATTTATTACACACTATCCTACAAAAAGCGAGCTTAATACCTTAAATAATAGTTTGCCAGTCAACCTTCGCGTTGAACACAGAGCAGTTTCCACGATTAAAAAGAAAAAACTCCCAATTCTAATAAAATTCTTTAAATATTCCACTTTTGCAGTGAACTTCGAATTACCCAACTTCACGGTGGAACTACGTGCGGACTTGGGTAGCGGCGAGCGAAGCCTGGTGCAGCTCACATTCCGCGAGTTCACTCTGCTCTACCATCGGCTGCACCACCACGAGACCAGGCTGCAGGTACCTTCAACTGCAGAATTCATCAGAGTTGATTCGCATTTGGCGCAAATAGAAAGGCATATTTGGTTTTTAGTATACGTTTTGCCAACGTTTCAGTATTTGTGTCTAATTGAGTCAGTAGTATAGCTAGCTGTTATTCCCACATGCTTACGCTGCATTTGATTCCTTGCGCATCCTCTCTAGCAGTTATAAGTAAATGATTGCATACGATCCCATGGCATACTATTCAATCCTTTTCCGGATTAAATTTTTTCGCAGCTATAATCAATCCTTTCTAGTTAATACCATACTGTATAATCCTTTCGCAACTGATAAATCCTTTCGCAACTGATAACGTGCGATTTAATAGCATTCTATTCAATTATTTTGCAGCTAATAAGATACTAATTAATTCTTTCGTAGCTGATTGTATACGATCGAATTCTTTCGTAACTGATAGATAACATACGATTCAATGCTTCCGTATCTAATAGCATGTTAATCAAATCTTAAACAGTGGATAGCATACGATTGAGTTCTTTCGCAGCCACTAGTTAAGATTGAATGTTTTCATAACTAATCGCCACGTTAACCCACGATATGCAATAATATGTATATAACTAAAATCATCAAATTAAATAAGAAGTTATGCTGATGAGTGTATAAGCCCTGGATGTCTTTAAATGTTCTTTATATATTTTTCACCTTGCGAGAGAAAAATGTGTCAATTATGCACTCGGGGTCGAATACACATCGGGGTCGAATGTTGTGTTCACAATAAATATATCACTGACAGGTGTCCCTCCACTCGATCACCATGGAGGACCTAACCCAGGAGCTGGAGTCAAAGCACCGTATGCTGATGGTATCGCACACGCCCCAAATGCCTCCCAAAGCCGTGTTCGTGTCCAAGTCATGTCCTGACTTCCTCACGGAGTGTCCCGCGGACGACATGTCCAGTGTCAGCTCGTTGCACTACATGAAGTATTGTTGCAGCTCTCTGCCTAGTGAATTGAATGTTTTGACTGAGGTAAGTCGACTTTGGTTTTGGTGACGTCATTGTGATAGTAAATGCATGTTAAGGCGGTTTTCTTACGTTACATACTTTAATCTCTGTTGAAATTGGAATCCTTTTTTGAGTTCGTAATACATTAATAGTATGTTTTAGATTCGTAATTATACATAGATAGATAGGATGATTTTATTATGCACCAGTATGTGTAGCCAAAAGACAAAATAAATAAGTTACTAACAAATACAACGCGCAAATTTTGGGCGGTAAGAAGAAAATTGAAATAAAAGATGATAAATAACTTGGCAGATCAACTAACCAACTTGTATAATTATCGATGTTTTTTTATACGTGACAAATGGATTCTACCGACAGAAACACGATAGGTAATTTTCTCTCGATATTAATTTATGTCAAAGTATATATACCCTAATTTTCAATTTTTGCATCTATATGAGTCATGCTTGCCCCAGTTATATCAATGACTTATTAAAAAATACATTTATTGCGATCCCGCACGGGGTATCAATGCCGTGTTTCAAAACAACATTTTTTTGCTGGACTGTTACTCATATGAATTAATCACCCCAGTACAGTGACAAAAGTAAGCTGTTCATAAATCCTTTGATTCGTTTTTCGTTTTACTATTTCTTCCTCCGTCGGACCTTTTTTTTAAATTCGTTTTTTTTTAACTTCCATTCCCGTTTTTGTCTCAGGATTTCGAAATTAGTATCAATTATTTTTTACAGATGAAACGAAACAAACGCGACAGTAAATGTGGCGTAACCCCTCCCTGTTCACCCGAGAACGGCCCTGGGGGTAAAGCTCCGGGCGACACAAGGAGTGGGGTCGAGGACGCGGCGGGAGGGGAGTTATCCGGAGATGACAACCTCGTGTGGATCAATGTGCATACGAGAGATCCGCAGCATCCCAATTTCGAGGACAAGTATAACAAGGTATTGTACTTGATAATAGTGATAGGTTTGATCAGTCGCTCCACCTGGATGTACCACACTGAGAAGGACTTATTTCCATCGAATTCCTTAGTCTGTGTAATATCTGTCTCTTCTTTTCCGGAGAAAAGCGGAAGATTGTCTGTGGTGGCGAATTATGACAAAATCCTTTATTTAATAGTGGAGAAACACTATTGAACTATTGACTTGACAAAAGTAGCCGGTAATACCTGGATGAAAAGGGCAAAAGGTCATGTGTGGTGGCGGTCCCTGGGGAGAGGCTTATATCCAGCAGTGGAGAGACAGGCTGATACCTAATGGTATTGTTTTAAATTAGTCGCGGGCATGGGGCTGCTGACTCTTGCTCTTATAGTCACATCGTAAGGTTTTACAGAGTGGTTAATGGGGTCGTAGCTTGCAGCAAGGGAATGTCGAATTATGTTTCATAAGAATCTCTTCTTCTATATGTTATAAATTTCTCTCCATTCTCTTAGAATTAACCATTCATACGTTATATAGCACGTGAAAATATTTGGAAAATTTATAAACTGAAAATGAAAAAAAGACGATTTTTTTTTATAGTGAAATTAACCGTTTATAAATTATTGTGACAATATTTTTAAAGTTTTGAACTGGCAATAAATGTGAGGTTAAAACAAAAAATATTTGCAGTTACAACGCATAAATGTCTAATTTGTGTGTTGTGTCAGGTGTGTAAGCTGACAAAGGTAGAATTCAACTGTTTGAACCTGGTGGTGAGCATCGACAGCTGGGTGGCAGTGCTCGACTTCTTTGGCTTTGCGGGAGACGAGCCGTTAGACCAAGAGGAGGAACCGGAACCACAACGAGCAGGGGACGGTGAGATACTTTTTAAGTAGCTTCCAGATTTTTTATAAGGACAGAAGGCGATAGACTGGCGTACAGTCTACCCTGGTGGTAATTAGGTGGACTGTATATAATGGTAATCTCTAATCTCCACGCCTCCAAATGTGGAAATTTAGAAATTTTACATGTTTATGATTGAAGAACCAGTTCAATTTTTTAATGAACAATATAAAAGTATGGTGATTTGTTTATTTTAAAGAGAATTTGAGTTAACATCCTATTGTGTAGATGATCTTTGAATTTCCGAAAAAATCCTAAATCTCGACTGAGGGTGACCAGATTCAGCATACAAAATACCAATGATTATTGGAATGAAATTTTACAGAGCTGTATTTCCGCTATGTTACATGAGCTAAATTTAAACAGAAATTTAATGCTATAGAGTATAAAAAAAAACGTTCCCGAAGCCTGAATGTATTGATTCTATCTGAATCAGAATAATTTATACGTATTTTTCTGAAAAAGTATAAATTTTTTGGACCTATATATGTATTTGACAAATTTTTATGATTTGTTTTTGGTAAAACCTTATTAAAATGCAAAAAAAAAAAGATTCTTAAAATTTCTAGGCCAATTAACTTCAAAATCATTAATGGAATCATTTCAGAAAGGAAGATTATTGTTACACTTTTTATACAAGCGATATATCGTAGAAAATGATTCAAAGGTAGTCACAGAATGCACTACCGTGAAATGTATTACATTTCCCACTATATCATATTCCCCAATGTACGTATGTGTTTCGGCAGTGAGTGAGATATGCCAGAGCCCATTCCCATCCCATACTATCCTATCCCTCCCCACTTTCCCAACTTTTTGTCCAAATCAATTCCCACATCACAAAATGTAGGCAGCGCGTCCAGGGCTGTGCCAGCGTTTGTCATTCTGGACTGGATGCATCGCGCATATTCACTTTCCACGACAGTATCCACTTACCACCGGGTGCACTGTATACTCTTCTGTCGCTTTCTTACTATAAAAATAATAATAATAATGATATCTCCCCTCCGATTGATGCATGTCATCGGCTTTTTTATACGTTACAGAGACAAGTCCACCTGTTTCCGAAACGCGATTGGACACGACACAGACAGAGATGTCGATCCGTTCTCTCAGTGTGGTAGTGGTGACGGCTCGGGGTGAAGCGTGTCGCGCGCTCGTGTCTCGACTACTAGTCGTGGGTAATGCGGAGGTGGGCGCGGGCACGAAGATGCTGAGTGGGCGACTAGGCGCGCTACTGTTGACGGATTTAACCCCACATGCGCCGCTTTGGAGGGACAGGTTGAGGACGCACGGGGATCATGCGTTAACATTCCAGTATCAAAGGTATGTTAATTAAATAGTACTTGATTTTTATCAGCCCTTACAACATCCCATCGCAGGGCATAGTAAATCCAGGCTTCCTCTAGTAAATCACTACGGGGTTTCGGGCCATAATCCACCATGATCCATCGGGACTACTACCTATTTTTTTTAATGCTGGTTTATGGGGTTTCCTCACGACATTTTTCATTAGGTACTTAATTTTTTTAATCCGTACTTAGGTTGAAACTCAGTGATACGAGCTGAAAATTGGAACTCACGACCCCACAAATGAGAGTCGAGAATAGAAACCCTTAGCCTAGGCGTGATAGCCTCGGTGTGATAGAGGTTGATAGATGATAGCGTCTTTTATGATAGATCGATAGCTTTTGAGTAAATCTACAAAATTACACGAAAATTGTGGTGTTTTTGTCGATAAAAATACTGTACACCGTTCCCTATAATAATCGTTGATAATCGATTCCCCGACACACTGTATATGTTGTTACAATAAATAATATCACGACCGATTATTGTTAGAAATATCGATTTATTCCTATCGAGCACGATTAGATTTACATTACAAATTTTGCGTGCCTTGAATGAGTAAACTCCGTCATTGTCTATGATGGAATGTTTATTTGTTTATTGTATATAATACTTAAACAGATTGTACTGCATTAGTTGCCGCCCTATTAAGTTAATTCCTTGCTTTATTGTATATTGTTAAACTCTTACCTGTTTTTTCTCCAATAGATAAATAAAATAAGGTTAGTGCAATCGGTAGTCGATTCCCTGTCAGACACTGATTTGTTTAAAGACAAATGTTTGTTCAGGTGAGGGTTATGCTTGTATTGTAGGGTTGGCCATTGAGCCTGGCGTTATTTACTTATATCTTTATTTGTGTTATATCGTAGACTGAGCACGAGCGAGGCGGCGGCGGCGGGTCACGACACGAGCGTGAGCATCGAGATGGGCCCCGTGACGTACGTGCACACCAAGCGGTTTGTGCAGGAGCTGCAGGCCTTCGCCAGGGACTTCAGCCTGTTGCGCCGGGTCATACAGCAGGCTAGACGGAAGGTGAGAGTAGTCGCTTGTGCGGTTCGTGCAGGAGCTGCAGACCTTCGTCAGGGATTTTAGCATGCTGTGCCGGGTCATACATAGTTGACTCGCTTGTACAAATGTTTTGATAATGCAAGGAAGCCAAGCTTCAACAAATTTAGGCTTCTATACTCTTTACAAGCGCGACAGATCGTGCTCAACATACAGCTGTGGCGGACGTAAGAGTTGCTGCGACAATGGCCATATTTTATTACCAAGTGGTTCCTAAATGTTTTCTTCCTTCTCTTTCTTCAGGTCTGTCACACGGGCTTATTAAACACACTTTCTTTTTATCTTTGTGATCCGTGTCCTTAGAATTACAAATCGCTTGACAAGCTTGGCAAGTCACGACACGCGCTCAATCCACACACTGGTATTTGTAAACGCTCGTCTGCATTTAGAAAGAGGCTGAATGTAGCATAAAGCGCCTTCTAAAATAATTGGTAAAATTTTACGTGTCGCAAAGTACGTGTTGGACAAACAAAAGTGCAAATGTACAAAACATTTGTACATTCATTTGGGTTGATTTTGAAATCTTTTCGTGAATCGTTTGGTATGCTTCGATTTTACTTGGGTTGAACGAAATCGAGCGAAATAGCACATTTCGTTTCTTTCTTTTTCTTTCTTTCCGGTAGGTGTCCGTGGCAGTGGGCGTGTCCCGTCTCTCCCGGCTACAGATACGCGTGCGTTGTGCGTCGCCTGTGATCGTGGTGCCGGTGTCGGGACACAGCCGCGGCGCGCTGCTGGCGGAACTAGCGCACCTGCACATAGACAATAGCTTCCAGCGCGCCGGCGATGATGGCACTGTTAGCACACTCACCGATACAAATGCCGGTTAGTTATTTTTTTAGAAGAAGTTGAACTGTGACCTGTTGAGTTTCAAGAGAGCTGTGAACAGGGTTCTGAAAGGTCGGCAGCGCATCCGCAATTACCGTTACCATCATGTGGCCCGCCGCTCGTCTGCCATCTCTTTCAAAAAAAAAGAGACTAACTGGAAAACGGCCTACACGATGGCGAGGAGTTATCGTCGCCTATAGACACCTGCAGCATCAGGGATTCATGGTACTACCAGTAATATAACCTGTTGTATTACGTGTAAAAAAGGCAAGACGGATGCGATCCAACTTTGCAGGATCTTAAAGAAATATAACGTGAGAGACTTGGTTATTATGTAAACGTGTTTAAATGTTTCTATAACCGTATTTATTAACGCAGGGCATATCGCCGACGTCCTCTGACCTACGTTCTCTACTCTATTTAGTTATGAAAATCCGTCTTGTATCTCGCTGCACCCATTGGACAATATTTTATTGTTTTGTATTGGTACAATTTAGGTCATAATACATGTCTATACTTTCCTTTGTGATTACACTATAATCATTTGTTTCTAAAATAAAATACGAAAAATACACTCGGTTTTTTCGATAGTTACGTGCAATCATACAGTATCAAGTTGCATGACAAAAGGCGCGTGCGGCTGATTGCTCCAGCATTGCCGCTCGCCCGCGCTCGGCAATACATATATTTATTCGTTTATGTAGCCATTAATTGCGCATGCGCGCCGCTAGGCTGGATTTATTTATTCAATCTTCAAACGGCTACAGCCATTGATCAACCAAAATACATAGATGGATAATTCCTTGTGGCAAAGCTGTGTAAATAAGTAAATTTGGCCGACTTGCAAATGCCACCTTTTTAGGACCGTAATGCTCTACGTAACTTTTAAAATTTCGCGTTTCGTACACATTTTGTATTCTACATCGAGACTAAATGCGTAAAATGCTACCATTAATCAACCAACATCAGTGTAAAAATCTGTAAATCCGCTGAAATCAGCGCTGATCCGAAAATCACCGCTCCAGTTTTTGCTGCAGCACAAGCTGAGTTGTAGCCTGTTGGACCGGTGGCAATGCACTCGTAGGCTTGTATAGTTCATGCTTTATTTTAATGGTGTGTAGTATTATTTGATAGTAAATTTTTTTCCATTCTTTCTTATCTACTTTATACCGCGCCAAAACGCTGAGTAGAAATGAAAGGTAAACATTTAGACCCGATTTACAATATAAAAGGTAATGCTACGTCTATATGTTGGTTGACCGATGGCTACAGCACAATGAACTATACAATATTGGGAGGCAGGGATTTACTTATTTGTTGTTTTGTAGGTGAGCGTGAGGTGTTGGACGTGCGTCGCGTGCAACTTGCGGCACTATCGCTGTGGTGCGCTCGCAGCGGCGCGCGCGGTCGCGTGCGCCGCCGCGGGCCAGCGCTACTGCCTGCGCCCGCACACCTCGCGCTACAGATAGAGCACAACATGAGCCACACGCACAATGGTATGTTCACCATCAACTACAATGCAATGCAACCAGCACCTTCAGTATCCACTGCTGCACATGAGCCCAACATGTTCCCTTCAGTATCCCTCTCATGAGCACATGAGAATGAAGTAACATTCTCGGAGCGTATGGTTCATGTTGTCAACTGTCTAATACGGTCAATTGTTGCCCTCCGCGTCTCCTTTCCGACCGGACGATCAGAATGTTCTTCATGTAGAATTTGTTGCCTGCACTTTCATTTGTCCAGGACACAAAATGCGTATCGGATTGTGACATTATATTCTATTGTGTATTCTATTCTATTGTATATTCTATTCTGTTACACCGTCGTTCACGCGTATTGGTTCCGCGTGAAAATCAGCGCTGTGTGCCGTTTTCACGGTATACAGCTTGTGCTGAGACGGATGCCCTTGCGACACACACGGGATCGCTTAGTTTTCTCGCCTCGTTTAACTTTTATTTTTTATTTTTGTTTGCTGTCGTTTATGTATCTTTAAGGCATTTTAGAATTATAAATTGTCATGTTATCGATCACTGTGTACGAAATATAATTTTCATCTATCTAAAGGGTATTTCAATAAGTGCGCTCTAGTTTTAAATATTTGTGTTATTATCGTAGACTGAGTATGTTTTATTGACGTGCAGGAGGTGTTCGATCGGCAACTGACCCGGTTCCTTCAAATTTGTTGATTGGAAGTCTAATTCAACAGCTGGTTTATTCTGACCATAAATTCACGTAACGCACGGAACGTTCCACGAACTGAAGTCATTTTGATAGTAAAGTTTAATGATTTCCACGCGTTGGTTAATCGTGTAACTTTCCATGATTAAACGGTGAAGCTCAATAAACATTACTCACAAATATGTCAGATACAATATATTTATAAAGATGGCCGCAATAGGCTTTTAAAAATCGAGCGTCCCTTTTGAAAGACCCATTATTATTTCATACTTAAAATTGTATATTGCCAGTTATTTAATGTGAATCTAAAGTTGATTAAAAGTATAGCATTCAGTATTTGTTTGTTGGGAATTAAATAAAATTATCGTGTAAATTGACGTTAAATGTGTCCAGTGCCGGACATGACGATCCAGGGCACGCTGGCGACGCTGGAGTGCGCGCTCGACCCCGAGCAGTACCGGCTTGTGCGCGGCGTGCTCGCACACAATTTAGGCGAGAGCGTCGACGACCTGCTGCCACCCCATCACCACCACCATCAACCCCCTGCAGAACACAACGACCAAGTAAGTCTCCAGCTGTGTGGCTTTGCATTGCTAGATATAGGTTTCACATGCATTCACACACCACAACTGATTTTATGCTATTCTTATACACTTATGACTGTCAAGGTTTTAGAGTATTTTAACAAAAAAATGTGTGGAAGACGTAGCGATTCGACATCGTAGATTCTTATTGCATATAGTTTTTTCCGAAAGAAGCTTTACGATATGAAGTTGCGTAAGGAAAATTTGTATAAATCCGGTATGAAAGAAGTGGACTTGCGCTACGCATAGTGTTGTTCACGTGTGTTGTTCGGCTTGTTCACACTACTCTGAAAAGCGACAGAAGGTTGGTTTATTACCGTGACTTCGTGAGTTTGGAGACTATCATTAAGAAATTGCGAAATTTTGTACACAATTAGTTTCCGAAAAGAAGTGTATTGCAATAGATGTTCAGTATCGAAGATTATCACAATGTGGTCAACAAAAGGGGAGAGTGGACTAGCGTGTATCATTATATTCTGTCCCCGGACGTAGGGAGACCCTATAGGGACGTCCCAGAAGGAATGTGTCTGCATTGCAGTGAAACGTTATAAAGTAACATTTATTATCAAAATTTCATGGTGCAGGTGTGGACGACTACCTCTCTTAAGCTGGACCTGCAAGATGTAAAAGTGAAGTTGGAGCCGGAGCACGGCGTCTCTTCGCTGGCCTGCATCAACTTCATCAAGTCACGCCTCCTCGTCGAGACCTACTCCGATCTTACGCAGGATATAGACCTGGTTTCACAGGTAAACTTACTAAACTTACACTTGCAGAAGCTTGTGTCACTATATTTTTTAAGATTCTTGTACACTGCGCATGCAGTATAAGCAAGTAATTCGCAGCTAATAGAGTGTGCAATTCTCATAAAGATGAAGTTCTTTTTCATTCATGATAGTCAGAAAATGTTCAATTATATTTTAACAGTCTTTTTAATTAATTAATGTCACCCTTATACGTTCATTTACGTTAAAAGCTCGTGGTGTCAGTAAAAAAATATAAACCTTCAACACTCGCATACCAGCCGGTGATAATACAAGAAAATAAATGGCCAAATATCAAAGAAGGTAAAAGGTCATACATACCGCTTCATAGGTGAAGGAATTAAATTCAAGCGATTTATTTATATGTGCAACGGCTGGGGCTTTGAAGTCAATCTAATTCAGTGTCTTTCTTTGAGTCCTCGCTCGCTTGGCGCCCGCCTTTTACCAACGCCACGCGTGACATCCTGACGGCTGATTTACACATGGAGAGTTTCTCGAACGCGAGTTTATCGAACATCGGTTAAAAGCTAATATAAACAACTGTTATAGTCATCTGGTCACTCTTATTCCGGTTATCATCGAGTTATATATCATCATGTGAACAGTTGCAGGCAAGAATTGTATGTAGTTTGGTCGCATACAAGAATCGTATTCTCGCCCGAACCCGTCGAGATTTCAATAGCTTCCCTATTGAGACGGGAATAATAATGATTCCCGGTTGACAAGATCTTTGTGTCCTTGAAACAGATTTCGTGGTCCCTATCCGACAAGGCATGTTTAGCTACGGCCGACTTCTCAGTCTCTCCTCTTCGACAATTGCCTTTATGTTCTTTAATGCGGGTATTGACACTCCGTTTTGTAGTGCCAATATACACTGACCCACAGGAGCATGGTATTTTATATACTCCAGTCGAGGACAACGGATCTCTGGGATCTTTGACTGATCTGATGATATTTCTGAGTTGGCTCGTAGGCTTGAAAATGGTCTTCACGTTTTTCACAATCACAACTACCCTCGCCCCCACAGTCGTCGAGTCAGTTGCGCTCGAGAAGCCGAAGAGATAACATCTCTCCGAAAGTGAACGCAGTCGCCACTGAAGATGTCAACCGCAGTTGTTGACGAAACGTTTGGATGAAAGAGAAGAGATTCCAGAAGAACTCTGCCAAGTAGCCCGGAAGATTCAATTAATAAAATTATGTCTACCTCAAGTAGTAAGCGTTTGCACGGACCCTGATCTATAGGGTCTGCTATAGCAAAAACACCCTTACCACACAGTACACGCATGATCGAGTCATTGATTTTTTTAGATGTAATTAGAGTTTAATTTCGTGATTTTTGCAATGAATAAATAAATAAATTTTACCTGAAAATATATCAATTTTGTAACCGGTTTGAAGATGTGACGTGTATAATGGCAGGAGATCCTGGTGAGCGACACACGGTACTGGTGCGAGCCGGCCAACCGGCGCGGGAACGTGTTCAGCCACATCGTGCAGCCCATGCGCGACCACCGGCACAGCGTGCAGGCCGAGGTGCACGCCAGGTGAGTGAGATCACAACACATACTGTTACATCGCAATATAGAAGGTGTTATTAAAATAACGCAAAAGTTCAAAATAGCTTGTTCAGTACCGAGACTAGAAGCAATTTTAACAGATTTTACAATAGATTTTTTTTTTATTACTTATAGGCAATTCTAGTATATATTTTATTCTACGCGCGCCGCCCAGGCTGCGTAATGAGCAGCCCGAAAGTTTTAGGATAACAAAACCTTAATCTTCTATTCTATCTATCTATCTATATATATAAAACAGGATGTTGGTTTATCTGATGTTAATAGACTTCGAAACTGTTTGACCAATCGCCATAGAAGTTGGCACATATATGTATTTTTTAATGGAAACGGTTTTTATGCTATCCACTTTGTTGTAACTCGCCACTAGATGGTGCTGTAGCACATCAACTTCTATACCGTTCAACCGATCGCCATGAAAATTGTTATACATAGGTATTTGAACACGGAGAATATTTTCGAGCTATCGGCTTTGTTGTAACTCGCCACTAGATGGCGCTGCAGCTATCGACTTCTATACCGTTCAATCGATTGCAAAAATCATATGGACGGCAAAACAGAATAATTTGTGATTTTATATACAGAGGTAAATAAATATACACAGGCAGGACAACGTCTGGCGGATGCAGCTAGTAGTTTATAACTTTTGTTTTATTCCTTAAAATATTTTTTTTTTCGCCACAACAGTTTTATATATTTAAAATTGGTTGACATGTTCCCGGTTTTTCGTTATTTCAATGACACGTTGTATAGACACTTCTTTATCTATTCTAATGAAAAAAAAAACTTAGAAAATGGTTAGAACACTCGCCAAACATTCGCTTCCTCGATGTAAAAGCGTTCGATTTTTTTTTTTATAGAATTAAAGTGGCAGCCAGTCCAATTTGGTGATAAATGGATATTAGTCCAGAATAAGAATTTCCCTAATGTACGTACGTGTTTCGGTAGTGAGTGAGATGTTCCAGAGCTCATTCCCATCCTAACCCTCCCCATTTTCCCAACCCTTTCTCCAAATCCATTCCTATAGTTCCAAAGGTAGGCAGCGCATCCGAGGGCGAGCCAATGTTTGTCATTTTGGACTGATGTTGGCATGTTCGCGGATGTCCATGGGTGACAGTATCCACTTACCACCAGGTGGACTGTATGCTCGTCTGCCGCTTTCGTACATAAAAAAAAAGAAACGGTGGCACGCATGAGCCTGCTTTTAGATATTTAAGAATGAATTTGCATTGGGAAAATGGGAAAGGATTGAATGGGACGGGAATGGGCTCTGGCATATCTTACTTACTACGGAAACAAGGTTCGTACAGCGGAGGATAATAATAAAGTGGAAATTGCAGTACATTTTACAGTGATAACTTGGATAACTTGGTGAAAAGGAAGAGAGGGCTCATAAGGGCCTTTACGCATTAGTTTTGTTTGGTGGTGGTGCCTCTACCACCGCAGCGTGGCGTCACGTGTAAAGGCCCTTAATCCTTCGACCCCCAAGCGTGAATATTGGTGACCATACGCGCAAGTGTAGTGCAGTACATAACCATGTTTATATTGTGTATTGAGCAGAAAACGTCGAGACTCGTCCGCGTACACGATCCTAGTGAACAACATGCGCTTGATGGCGATTCTGGACTGGTGGGAGGCCGCCAACCAGTTCATTATGCAGCCGCCGCCCTCGTCCACCGACCCAGACCAGGCACATCTGTGAGTCTACTCACCTAGTTTAAAATTTCTTTCTTTCCTCGTTTCTAGGGAAATAAACGGAAGAGATTGTTACCTCCCGTAGCATAGTGAGATAGTCAAAAAGAGAAACAGAAACACGTGTCATGGCTTCCACACGGAATCTCACTACATTTTACATTGACCTAATGTTCTTTAATTTAAATCTACTTTACAGTTACGTTAACAGATGAGTGCAACTATTTGTGTAGTGTCTTTTACAGTGCATATACTGCTCGCATCCGTAGTAGAGCTAAAAAAATCACAGTTCTATCCTGTAATGTAACAGTAATCTGAGCAAAAATAACTACGTTCCAGAAATCATTGCAATTTTTTGCCCGCTGACCGACGTAACTGTCGTCACTGTGGTCATTTTGGATGTAGGTATGGCAGAGCGAAAATTTAAATACAGAAACAAGTTGAAACAAGAGACTTGAAATAACTAACGTTATTGTACATTTTAATTATTTGGAACCGGAGTGACATTCACGGTGATTTTTAAGTAACCAGAACTACAGTCATGGCAATATTACACTTTAATTCATGCACCTTTCTGTCCGCTGGCTTGAATGTACGTGCTATAACGTACTGTTAAAATAAAGCGCCATTTTATTTAAAGGAGAACACAGAATTCTTTGCATTTATTTAATTACACTTTACACTACGATAAATAAATCTTCTCTCTGTGTGAAAGTTTTATTGAAAGTAGAAGTTTTTATAATAAAACTTCTACTTTGTATTCGATTAATTCGAATTCCATGTATTCGATTTGTAATTCGATTATTCGATGTAACTGCGTCGTCATACCTACTGTTTAAGTCTGCGTGCTGTGACGTACACATCCATCGGATTTATAGCCATTCCTGCCGCATCGCTTTCGTTCCGTGAGGTCGGTGTGAATTAGGTATTACATTTAGGTTTCGTATTCACTTTGATCTTGACTTTTACAGTGAGGAGGCATTGTCGATGTTGCGCGGAGCCGCTAGCCCACAAGTGCCCAGTGGACCGAGTCCTCCCGCAGAAGACGCTCAGATGGAACTTAAATTGAATGTCACCGACTCGCAACTGGTGCTCGTCGAAGACGCTTCTGTGTGGGACACCAACGCTGTTATACTCAAGGTATGTACACATCTCGACAGAAAGTAATACACATCGACTATGATCGGCTAGTTTCGGCTTTGTAGAGCGTCGTAACGGCACGCGACAGAGACAACGCTCAACAAAACCGAAGCTAGCCGGATAGTCTCTTTCCGATAAGGCCGATGTGTATTGCTTTTGGCCGGGAAGTGTATGTATATTACAATAGGCACACATACCCGCCACCCACATTCACACAACAATTACATAACACGCAAAAATATGTTTCAACATATTTTGTATCACAAATACTATAAACAAGTTTTTTTTATTAAACATATAAAAAATATCAAATTCTCCCTTTCAAATTTTTGATAGATTTTGGAAAATTGACCAATTTTTTTATGGACGGAAGCGGCAAACGAGCATACAGTTCACCTGATGGTAAGTGGATACTGTAGCCCATAGACATCCGTGATACATGCCAACATTAGTCCAAAATGACAAACGTTGGCACGGCCCCGGATGCGCTGCCCAGTGGGCAGGTTGCAGATTAAGGAATGGATTGGGAGAAAGGGTTGGGAAAATGGGGAGGGATAGGATGGGATGAGAATGGGCTCTGGCATATCTCACTCACTACCGAAACACATAGATAGGTACGTACATTGGGGAAATACGATAGAGTACGAAATGCAGTACATTTCAAGACTGCCTTCTGTGAGAGAGGGGTAACGTGGTCAGTGGAATGCGCCCAGCGGTTGTTGGATTGCAGCGTGCACTCTCCCCCTCATACGAGATTACGATTTTTGAATTCAAAAAAATAGCCACATCTTAACCAAAGGTGATGGACAGATATAACACAATTGTAGATAAATTGCAGGACACATTTCTTGATCGATTGAAATTTGTTCAAAAAACGGTTTGGGACTAATCTCAAGAAAATGACATTTATACTTACATACTTGTATATCGTTGGATGGGGGTCGTAGTCGTAAGTCTTAAAACGTAGGTATGTGATAATAGCGGCTGGCGCTTGCTATTGGTTGTTTTATAGTTATAGGTGTTTTATAATTTTTATTTTAACACACTCGTTCACCTAGGAATATAAACATTATCTTGAATGAGGTTTGATTGTAATATGTCATGATTTAGGTTAGCATTTTGAAGGGCGGCGGCGGTAGGTACTCGTTAGTGATTTACATTTGATGATCGCTTGTCTGTTTTACAATAATAATTGTAATGCGTACTCATGTAATACATTTTTAATAATTTGGAGGGGAGGGTGAATGCTGCAACCTAACAGCCGCTGGGCGTACTCGACTGGCCTCGTTGCCCCTCTCTCACAGAAGACTACTTTGAAATATGTACTGTATTTTCCACTTTATCATATTTCCCAATTTACGTACGTATTTCGGTAGTGAGTGTGATATGCCAGAGCCCATTCCCATCTCATCCTACACTATCCTTTTTCATTTTCCCAACCCTTTATCCAAATTCATTCCTACATCAACAAAGGTAGGTAGCACATATCTGGGGCCGTGCCAATGTTTGTCGCTCTGGACTGATGTTGGCATGTACCGCGGGTGTCTACGGGCGGCAGTATCCACTTATCACCATGTCGACTACGATGTCGTCGCTCGTCTGCCACCTTCTTTCTATAAAAAGTAAATAAATATATGTTTGACAGAGCACAACAGTGATCACGTACCGTCTGTCGGACGCGCACAAGCCCGTCTCGTGCGAGCTGAACGAGCTCGAGGTGTTCTCGTGTGTGCTCGGACTCGAGGAGGAGACCGCGCTCTCCATCGTCGATCCGGCCGCCTTGCACGTCTCCTTGCACGCGGACCACGTGCTACACGTGAGTATCATTTGAATAATTTCTCAGAGCACAACAATGATCACGTACAGTCTGTCGAACGCGCACAAATTGCTCTCGAGCGAGCTGAACGATTATTAAACTTCAACTGATAATCAAATAAAAAAATAGCACTGCGTTTTTCGTGTACTTCTAAGGAGTGCAGCTCTTCTGTCCTCAATAACCTACTGTCACTTTACTGTGCGACTAGGCTGACTTACTTCGACGGGACTGGGGATAGACTAGATGTGTTTTTTATTGTTTTGCTATTAAAATTGGTAATAAAGAATAAAACTTGACACTGACACTATGGATAATTGCGCTATTGCCATTTAAAAAAAGAGAAAAGCATGTTCTCGTGTGTACTCTTGCGTTATTATGTGACGGACAGTAGACAGAGATTTTATGTACTTTCGTACGCTTCATGATTGAACTGTTTCAATAATTGCTCTTTAAAGAATGGTAAAATTGGAATGTTTAATTTAAATGTTAATTCTGATGTTGTGTGAACTTTTCAGATCGCAACGGGCACGTTGAACCTGCGGCTGTCGTACCACGACATGCGAATGTTCGCCTCCATGATACAGTCGTTGCCGGCGCAAGCGAGGGCCGCACTATCCGGTATGCTATTATTGATAAATGTATTGTTTTCTGTGCTATAAACATTGATTTTATTTAAGTGTTACAGTAGATATGATAAACTGTACGATATTGCCCAACAATTCGCATTCTCACGACCGCTCATAATAACATTGTAAAAATCGATTAATGTAAAGACGGATTTCTTATTTATAATTCGAGTCAGGGATGTGACATGTAGAACTGTCAAACAGAGTGAAATTTGTACGAAGATGACACTTTATGGACACTTCTACATGTCATATCCCTCACTTGAATAAAAATCAGACTATAGATTTTTTTATAGCAGAATACAGTGAAATCTACGAGACACGATCTTTGCACCTGTGTGAGAATGTACCGAATTGTCCAATCCAATTGTCCCAACCAGACATGAGCTTTCCATCAGCTTTGCATTTTGCAGTCGGTGCCGAATTGTTTATGTTGAAATGGTTCGCACTGTACACTATCGGCGAGCACTCACACAAACGCAAAACGCATGTCTCGTTGATTTCACTGTACTTGAGATTAAAAAAAAATATATTAAATAATTTTTCGTTGTTAGGCAAGTCGATAGTTGTAGAAGAGGAGTCTGACGCGCCCGCAAACAGCGTGCACATGCGCGTCGCGCGTCTCTGCCCCCCGAAGTGGTTGCCGATCACCCCACCGCCCCCGCCGCCGCCCCCGCCATACAACTCCGCCATATGGCCGCTGAGAGCCCTCAGGGTATGTCTCTTTGTCAATTGTGTTACAATGAAATAGAAGTTACAAATTAAACAGCAAAATGACACCGTCGTGATCTTCGCTGACTGCAGTCCACAATATGAGCTTGGTCGGTACTATTTAGCACCCTCACGAGGGTTACAATTTGCCTACTTTCAGAAAGTACATCACCAGCTACCTTTATTTGATGTCGTTATCCTTTTTCTCGTCACCACCCAATGGTTGGCTGGAAGAGATCGCTTTGGCTATAAGACCGCCTGTTGTACGTATTACTTACTTAAATTGTCTTTTTGCAACATGTGTTATCCACATCTGGGAACTTTCTCCACACGTGGGAACTTATTAATGGGAATTTTGTAGGGGGGGGGGGGGGGAAATAAGTGGAGGTTATTGTATCTGTGATCTTTACGCCGGGAAAATATGCTCACTTTCATGTGGTCATTAAAATCATTCGTGAATCAGGTAAAGTAAAGTAAGTCAAGTAAAAAATAATAGAATTGTTATTGTATCACTTACCTTTTACTAAATAAATCGTTTATAAATACTGTGTAAAATTGGAATGGGATTAACAACATAATACTATTTTAATACTGAAGTATTTAAGCTTCTAGATCAGTTCTAGATCGGCTGATGGGTAATGGTTTGGCTTACTATGCCATCAGCATATGTCTCTCCACTTCCACACACCATCTTGACTCTTCCAACCCAGCCAGCTCTCTCTATTCAACTCTTGTTTAACTCGTCGGTCCACCTGACTGGAGCGCGTCCCACACTGCGCTTCCTTGTATTTGTCCTCAATTCGAGGAGTCGTCTACCCATTGAATGTTTTGTTTTATAAGCATATATAGCTGGGCGAGTTACAATTGATATTTGATTAGGTTATATCTGTCAAATATTCTAACCTCTACCTCTATTTCAAACTTGTGTAACCTTGTTTATATGTTGTGTGCACACCAGGTGAGCGCAGACTGTATCACCCTGTGCGTGATCGACGACTGCCTCGACTCTGATGTGCCATTACTGGAAGTGTCGCTCACTGAACTCAATGTCGAACAGGTAAGCATATTAAAGAATTTAAGTCGGCTTCCAAGTGTAAGCTATTTGTGTATTTATTAATGTAGTGGGTAATTTGATGTTATGTATCAATGGAGCGGTTAATAAATCAGTTAGTACCTCGCTCCGTTGTTTAACTTACGTCCTATTATTGTACAAAGTTCTTTTAACATCCCTGACATGCTACTGCTGACGGAAGATACGTCGCGTATTGCGCTTCACGCACTAAGGGATCATCGGTCCATTGTGTTAGTTTCAATGTATTTCTACGTAACTGATTGTATCGGAGTTACCCGACGTATTTCGATTAGATGTCGCCCGAGTCTTATAGCAAACACAATGACTGTTCTGATCTCGCTTTCCATCATCAATAAAAGATAAATGCATTACACCATTATGACTAATTATACACCATTATGACTAATTATACACCATTATGACTAATTATACACCATTATGACTAATTATACACCATTGTGACTAATTATTACATCATTGTGACTAATAATTACACCATTATGACCAATAATTAAACAATTATGACTAATAATTACACCATCATGACTAATGATTACACAATTATGACTAATAATTACACCATTTTAACTAACAATTACACCATTTAACTAATAATTACACCACTGTAACTAATAATCACACCGTTATGACTAATATATACACCATTATGACTAATAATTACACCATTATGACTAATAATTACACCATTATGACTAATAATTACACCGCTATGACTAATAATTACACCGCTATGACTAATAATTACACCATTGTAATTAATAATTACACCACTGTAACTAATAATTACACCGTTGTGACTAATAATTACACCGTTGTGACTAATAATTACACCATTATGAGGAATATTTTTTTCGTTGTTCATAATATAGTTTTCATAAAATTGTATTTGTATCACACTAGAAAAGGGTTGTGCTGAAAAACTGCGCAGAATTGGTATAAATACGGTGCCCACTCAGCATTACGCTGACGCACAATTCCCTTTGCCGCTATGAAAGTGATCATTGCACTGTAAATTTAAATTTCTGAGTACTGTGGTATTAAATGCTTTTATTTGTATTATTATTAAATTGAGACATTTTATTCATTCAGGACCTTCGAAAGATGGAGGAGTCATTTGAAGACCCTCTTCTTGTGCAAACCCCTGCAGGGCCTCCTAGCTCCAATCTTCCGCGGAAATCCGGTGCAGGGGGTGGGAAACTCAGCGGTTTACTCAGCGCTGACTATTACAACCGCACGCTGTCGGGATGGGAACCTGTCATTGAACCTTGGAGGTACGTATAAAATATTTTTTTCCCAGGTTACAGTGTAGTTCATTCTCCTAATTGTAAGTTTTGTCATGCTGACTTTTGTGATTTTAATTATATTCTCTTTGTTTGCCCTACATTTTCTATACATGGGATTTTATTGATTGCGGAGTGTCAAGACATTTTAATTTTAATACTTCCTTGTTTGTATAAACGTGTATATCGATTTGTAATCAACACTGTAGATAAAATATATACATATATTTTTTTTATGTACAAAGGTGGCAGACGAGCATACAGTCTACCTGATGGTAAGTGGATACTGTCGCCCATCGACATCCGCGATACATGCCAACATTAATCCAAAATGACAAACTTTGGCACACCCCCAAAGGCGGTGATGCGCTGCCTACCTTTGTTGATGAAAGAATGGATTTGGAGAAAGGGTTGGGGACATGGGAAGGGATAGGATGGGAATGGGCTCTGGCATATTTCACTCACTACCGAAACACGTACATACATTGGGGAATATGATAAAGTGGCAAATGCAGTACATTTCAAGGTAGTATTCTGTGAGAGAGGGGCAACGAGGCCAGTTGAGTGCGCCCAGCGGCTGTTAGATTGCAGCGTGCACTCTCTCACTAATTAAATTATTTTCTATTTACTGAATTTGCTTTAGTGTTGTTATTTTGCTATGTATTAGTTTCTGTTCGTTGTGTTGTTGTAAATAATGTTTTATTTGTCTAGTATTAAGTACCTATTCTATGTACTATTCTTTTTAATTTGTTATGGTTGTATAGTATCTGTGTGGAGCAATGGCTATGCCAGTGTGTTTCTTTACAACATATTTTGAAACTGTTTTAAATTTTATCCATATTTCTTTAGATTAATCAGTCTGTCGTTTTCACCGATCTAAGACATGAGGCTCTTTAAGGGATCTCTCACCCTCCCTAATGGTGCAGATGTCCAGTGACCACTTACCACTACTTGGGCCGCCGGTCAGTCCCCTGTCTCTTCTATCTGCTTCTTGCAGTGTAGTCTTCGAACGAAGGTTGGCAATTATCATGGCTATTTGTACGTTTGAAGCCGCAGCACGGAATAGTGAACAAGTGCTCTTGCCGTACCACTGGCGTAAGTTCTTTAGCCAGGATGTTCTTCGTCTACTGGAACTCCTCCTGCCCCTCACCTTGCCTTGTATAATGAGTTGGAGCAGCTAGTATTTGTTATTTCTCATTTTGTGATCGAAATACTGGAGTTTCCTCATTTTCATGGTCTTCAGGATTCTTAAACTTAACCTCTTCTATAAAAATTAATAATATATTTGTCGTTGTGTCGTAGGTTCGAGACGCGATGGGAATACACACTGTCAAGCGCACTGTCGCTGGCGCGACTGCAGGCAGAGGTTATTTCCGCGGAGGTGTTGAACGCGAACGTGACGTCATCGCTCATCGAGCTGTGTCAGCTGGTGCGCGCCAATTGGGCCGCCGATTACTACGCGCCGCAGGTACATACACATTGTTGTATATACTAGAATATATATGTTGTGATTTTACTTACCGTATCCAGAGTCCTTTTGCCGTCCACCGTTGAACACGGACCTCCCCGTGTACATCGTCTTGTGCGTGTGGCATATATGGCCTTAGGACGACACACTGGCCAAAGCGGATTGGCGAGTCAACTCTTTTAAATGGTTTAATGGCCTTTCACGATACCCGCGAGAGATGGGGTGGGGTAGACTGACATCACATGGCACTTTACTTCATTCTGTTGTTTAACACTACCGTTATAAAATAAAATTGGACCATTTGTGAACATCGATGTAAATTATACAATAAGTAAAACATTTATGTCAGTTATTTGAAATATTAATAAAATATTATTATTGATAGTTAATATTCTAAATATTTATTAGAGTTTCTATTAGAGATTTACTAGCAAGAAATTCGGTAAAGGAAAAAATCGAAACGATTAATTGTTACAAACCCGAAAGATTATTACAATATAAAGTGTTCGACTTTCCACGGCGTATAGTACGGCGAGCCGACTGTAAGACAGTGTTTAAATAACGTCATTATACCTATTCCCGTACTTCTTTATTCAAGGGTTCGAACAAAATTATCGGTAACATAAATTGAATCCACTAACCGGTAAATTGATTGTCATGTCCCGTGTGCAGTCGTCGGGTGCGCTAGAGCAGTCGCCGAAGGGCAGTCCGGCGGGGCACCGGCGTCGCTCGCCATTCGTACCTTACGCGCTGCGCAACCACACGGGGCACCGGCTCTGGTTCACCACGCTGCTCACCACCACCGATGAGTGAGTACAATATCAATAAATGTTACTTGGTGCACGTTAGTTCGTAAAGATAATTACTTGATGTAGTTAGGTACTTGATGTAGTCAGTTACTCGATGTAGTCAGTTACTCGATGTAGTCAGTTACTCGATGTAGTCAGTTACTCGATGTAGTCAGTTACTCGATGTGATCAGTTACTCGATGTGATCAGTTACTCGATGTGATCAGTTACTCGATGTGATCAGTTACTCGATGTGGTCATTTATTCGATGTGGTCAGTTTCTCGATGAAGTCAGTTTCTCGATGTAGTCAGTTACTTGATATAGTTAGTTACTTGATGTAGGTGTTGGGCACAGTATCTACAATCGATCGAGTAGAAGTCTTCGAATGGAAACTGCATATTGCGCTGTGTCGATTGCTCTTTGGTCAAGTAGATTAATTTACTTTACTTTTGAAGAAGTTTGCCGGATGAGTAGAGCGGAAGAAAAGCAGTGCAGTAGATAGAACAGATCACTGGAGTCGTCCCTAAGGGTCTTGGTGCCGCCTCGGACCGGGCCTTGGGGGAAGTTTATGTGTGGTAGTGGAGAGACATACGCTGATAATATGGCATGGTGTAGGTATGTTAACACTTACTTCCATCAATAACATCAATGGAAGTCGAATCAGTGCAAGGCCATATACATCTGCAATTTTCATCATTATAACCAATACAAATAAATTGTTGGTATTAAAATGTAATACCACAAAATGTTTCAAAAAACGAGATGCCTATGGACCTGATGTTCTATGATGTCATTCTAGACTGGTCTAGTCATGTATTGCCGATGTCCATGGACGACAGTATCCACTTATCATCAGGTGGACTGTATGCTCGTCTGCCACCTTTTTTCCACAAAGAAAAAAAAAAGAAAAACTGTATGTAACAGGGAGTAAAAAGTATAATGGGATGAAAACTTTTCTTATCTCATTATTTACTTCCTACTTTATAGAATAGAACGGGAAATTGGGCTCTAGCATTTTGCAGTCACTATTACGACACTTCTCTGAGAGTACCGTAATTCGGCCAGTCAGATGCGCCCAGCCTACTTCGGTATGCTCTACATCTTATAGCATACGTGAGTCCTATGCTTGGTTGCTCGCCAGGTATGGCCTTCTTCTGTTGCTTCTAGATGCTTGCTCCTGGGTGCAATGACTCTAAGTACCCTATGTAACCATAAATATGATTGTATATACCTTATTAATTAATAAATTGAGGTACCAGGTACCCAGGATGCTACAGCGTGGGGCGCGCCCACACCGTCTGTTTTTTACAGACCTGTGTTCCACAAAGACTGGTGTACTCGCTTCACAATAACAAACTAAATAACTTTGATATATTTAGTACGTCAACAGCTAAGTTATACGACTTGATCCCGTTCGAAAGTAATATGACAGAGACTACGCTCTACAATACCGAGCTAGCCGATCTAGTCGATGTGTATTACTTTAGGCCCTGTAGTGTACAAATAATTGGTAGCAGATTTATTAAGAAAAAGGTTTATAAAGTATAAAGTAAAAGTAGATTATTTTTGTTATAGTTAGGCACATTTGAAATCGTGATGTTTCCAATGTGCCAACCGAATTAATTGTTTTTTATAATCTACGTGTGAAAAAGGGCGTGGATTCTACACATATTCATTCTTAATACCTTAATGTGTAACATTTTATGTGCAATTGTTTGTTTCTTCCAATGTTTAAAAAAAAAAACAACGTCCATCCACATCGACTACAAGGTTTTACATAACGTACAGGATCACGGAGCAGAGTCCGTGGTCAGGTCCCGACGATTCATGGGCGGTGGTGCGCGCGGGGGACACGGAGCCGTTCTCGTTCGGGGCTAGACGGGGACGCGCTGGGGCGGGCGGCGGGCGAGGGCCGCGCGCCGAGCCCCACCACCTGCACCAGTTGGCGCTGCGGCTCGAGGGCTGGGCGCCCCCGGACCCCGTATGTGTAGACCGTGTTGGGGTCTTCTTCAGGCATCTCATACATATGGTAACTTTTATTGTATTTCTTTTTTTCTATTAGAAGAGATTGCACACAAGCGGCCGGGCCACATGATGGTAAGTGGTCACAGACACCTGCAACACCAGGGGGCATGCACCTTGCAGAATCCTGCTCACAGCTCTCTTGATGTATGTCTGTATTTGTATGCCTCAAATTTGCGATCAGTCATCGGCTATGCAAATACTTTGGAAAATATGTGGCGTGCAGAGCTAACACTTCCTTTAATATTTCTCCTTGTTTTGCAGCAAACCTAATCCTGGTTGCATAAGTAATATGTGATAACATTGATGTCTATATAATGCACTGATGATACGTAGCAGTCTTGAATATGCAGCACCAATATCGAGTCCATTCTATACCACTCCACAGGATTTAACGTATCCAGCGTGGTGAACACCAGGTTTCTTGCGTACAAGGATTGCCTTATCGTTCTTATTAACACGACTCTCTCATTTCGAATTACTAGCGTTGGTAGTGCCTCGGAAGGTTTCCTGCTTGATTTTGTTGCACAGAATATTAAATGGCTCCTTGTTAATACCTGAGGTGATAAACCAAATTCGCCTTGCTGTTCCTCGTTCTATCCCAAGACATCCATTAAGCAAGTACTGTTACCTTCTAAAACAAACCTGGGTTCATTCTCGCCATTAAATGGTCTTCTGAATACTTATAACGAGATGAATTCTCATGATATCGACATCTTTAATGATTCTTTGGTGAATTTCAAACGCAAAATTTTACGTAAATTGTAGACGGACACTTTTTTTTTCATGTGTTTAATTAAATGGTTTAATTGTTCTAGTACATTGTAATTTAACCTTATTTAATTGGATTTATGTTCATCCAATTTTAATTTTGTTTATACTCGTATTTTATTATACTCGCATGCCTTTGCGTTGAGCTTGTATGCACCTTTTAAAGTATTGCACACGGTATGTTGATTTTATAAGTTTTCAACATTTGTATTTTTTCAAGTAAATGCTGTTGGTGTATCTTGTAAATAAACGAACTCAAAAATGTATTGACTTGACTCCGCTTCTAAGCGCTGGCACTTTAGGTTTAGGTGATCTTTGAAGTTCTTAATTATTGTCTGAGTTAGTTTGCGTTTTCGTATATTGATTGATATACCTAACATTTTAATTTAATCTTCCGGGCTCTCGGCCCTTAAAAAGACTTAAAAAATAGGGCGCAGTTGCGCTCGAGAAGCCGAAGAGATAACATCTCTCCGAAAGTCAACGCAGTCGCCACTGAAGATGTCAACCGCAGTTGTTGACGAAACGTTTGGAAGAAAGAGAAGAGATTCCAGAAGACCTCGGCCAAGTAGCCCGGAAGATTCAATTAAAAGGACACCGGCCGAGAAAGCTTACACTCCACTATACCTAACATTGTCCTCCGAATAACTTATTCACCATACATATGTTAATTTAGACACAATGAGAAACAACAGTTAAACAGAACGATGTACGGAAGTCGAGTGACGGGAGCAGGGGCTTACAGTGCTGGTTAGCCTTATTGCTAAGTCAACAAAACATTGTGTCAAGCCTTCCACACAGTGTTCCTACATAGGCATACCTACTGATTCATAGTCGTTATGTGGGTATACTCTCACAAAGTCATCTTGCATTTTAGATATCACACTCAAAGTAGGAAATAAGTTATTCTTCCATATAAACAGTGGATGAAATAAAATATAAACCATATAAACAGTTGTTCGGGGGCTGCGGGGGTAAGGGGTGAGTTCACGTGGTGCGCGGGTGCGAATCGCCCGTTAGTTAGCCTTTGACCCTTCGGCGGCTCAAGTCGGCCATTGATCCTTGCGCGGCACGATCGCAATCTGTTGTTGTGCAAGTAGCCTGCACATTTTTGGGAGACCTTGGGGTACGCGAGTGTCCATAGTTGGTGTATAACAGTGAAAACAATGTAGTGTAACGATGACCTTGCTAGGGCGCTATTAAGCGCATCCCTGTTCAGCGGTCCCGGGGGCCCCCAGGAATATCGAGAGTGGGTGAGCAGGAGGTTACAAGGTCAGAACTTTTGGTTTCATTTTTAACTTTGACTCCGCGTATCGCGGATAAAACAAGTATAATATAATAAATAATAATAATAATAACCAACCCTGGTATACGGACTGAATCGTGGGAGGTACACGCCGCACTGCGTAAGCTCTTTCCGACGCGTACTTGCTCTGCCTCCCTACAAATTTTCTTTTCTGCCTGCGTCCGTTATCCACTCCTCTTTTTTAGGGCTTTATTTTCTTTTCACTCTTTACGTTGTCATTTGTCATGTAAAGATTGTAAAATATTAGATTTAGATTGTTTTTCCTAACCAATTGTGATGCAGTCCACCTATTCTTATAAAATACTTTTAGCATGTTGTGTTTTTTAAGGGAGCTGCTGCTATCATACATGTCAATGTATAAGTAATTTATATTTATAATGTAAATGTACGCTGTTTGTTGGACTACCTAATTAAAAAAAAAAAAATTCGGTACATTTTGCTATGCCACATTTTGTTGGCTAGACTCTCAGACCTAATTCACAACAAAATGCGAAAATCTAGCGTGATATTATTGTAACTTAACAGAAAACCGGTAGCGAGGCGCGCATAGTGTTCGAGGTGTCGCTGGAGGGCTCGGCGCGCAAGCTGGTGACGGTACGTTCCGCGCTGCAGCTGGTCAACGTGCTGCCGCACGCCGTGCACGTCGCCCTCGAGCACGCGCCTACACCCGGTTAGTGTACTAACTGCTTGTTTTATTTATTATGGTATCTCACTGTTATGTGTATCCTTCTGCCATTATATCAGCGTTGCAGTGTATGCTACAGCATCATCCTGAGTCAGGTACCAATTTCCCGTTGCAGGGACGCAATGAAGTAATTATTAACAAAAAATAAACTGTATATATTTTATTTTTTGTTTATGCATGATTTTTTTATATTTCTCGTTAGACTTGTTACTCTATACAGGAAATAAACTGTTTTTATTTCTTTCTCTCGTCCAATCAGTATTAGGCTTTTTTCCGGAATGGCTAATTTAGCCAATTTAGTTGTGGCCCTAATGGCCTTTCAAGAGTCACCGGACATGTATGGTTTAGGGCGAGCGCAGAAGGCACTCAGCCAGGAGCAACAAGTGTGTGCAGCAACGAGCCTAAGGGCCTAAGCGAGCTTAAGCCTAACGAGCCGGTAGACCGGGAGAAGGAACGGACCTCTGCTTAGGGCGTTGGTTTGGGAGGGTACCGCGGGATCGCCATTTGGATGCTTTGCAGTGGGGGATTATATCAGTAACCCTGTTGGGCCACGACGCGCTTGAATAATCAGAAACAATTTTCTAAATTCATTAGAAAATTAAACAGATAACAATATGAACATGGGAATGTTCGGGACCGAAATGTGGTGAAGTTATAACTTTCACTTATTGCATAGAAGAATGACGTTAGTACTTGGCCCTTTTCAACTTCTTACTCCTAAATAATAATCTTAGTAATTTTTCGAGAGGTTTTAATGTTGACTTAACACATTTATTTCTAGAATTAATTTCTTCTTTAACAATATTTCTAACGTAATATTTCTGTATTCCAACGCAGGGGAACGGTTTTATTTAATAGGTTACCGCAATTGACTACACTTTATCTTTCCAATCCTTTCTTACCTGTTCTTGATTTCCTTGCCTTTTTATTTATTCCAATAACCGAATTTATGTTTCATCGCATTTAATTCTTGTTAGTGACTCGTTTTATTTTCGTTTTGGGACCGGATTCGCTCAGAGCGGGCAGTCGCCCCGATCGTATCGTGGTGCGTGTCCGGGCCCGTGAAATCGGCGCGGCGTGCGTGCCCACTCCCCATCCTCCAACACTTGCACCCGATGTTCCCAAGTGCGTTACAATTATTGTCTTTGTCAATTGCGGTAGCTAGCGTTGTTATCTCATTACTTATGTTGTATGTAGCTGCTTTAGTTATTGTTTAGTATCATTCCATGTCATTTCCTCTCTAATGTAGCCAACATTAGAGAGGAAACATAAGGTGCAACATACATGAGAGGAAACATACATAAGAGGCTTCTTACGCTCCGAAATTAAGTTTAAATTCCTATTTTTTATTATAGATAAAAAGCTTAATAATTGTATATCGCATTGTGCTACCCACAAAGTTAACCACATATTAAAAACTGTTTTGTATCTAGCGATTCGGAAGAAACGTTCACTCATCGAACAGTCACTTCCTCACTCAAAGAGTACCCCCCCATGTCACTAACAGACTGACACCAGGGATAGCTTCTGACGCCACTGCGTCATTCGTTTGTTTGGAAAAATCATGTTCACAATCTATTCGAAAGAGATTTATTATTTAGCGAGATGAGTTCGTGACGCGTTTTCGTTTGGCCATATTTTTCGATCTTACTTTTTATGTCGACGTCCAGAATATGGCACTATTTATTATTTATTTATTTAGAAAGAAAGAAAATTTATTTCAGCACGGCACTGTACACTAGAATTAATAGACAGAACAAGGACAGAGAATAACAAAACTATACTCTGTTCGCGTTAAGAATGCAGTGAATCTGATTATTTTACCTCGACTACTATCTGTTCGCGTTAAGACAGATAGTTTAATTATTTATCGTTTAATAAAACATATAAAAGGGAACCAAATGAACGGTAAATGAACATGCGTTCTTAACGCGAACAGATAGTAGTCGAGGTAAAATAATCAGATTCACTGCATTCTTAACGCGAACAGAGTATAGTTTGACAATTCCGCGTGTCGCAGCGTCACACGGAAAGGGCGTTCAGCTCAGCACTATGTTGGAAATTACTTAATGTTTTCCGACGCTGATTTTCAGCTGAAGCTCAGAGTGACGTTGGGACGGAAGTGACAGATAGAACACGTGTAATACAATTGAAATGAATAATAAAGACAATAAAATGTTATGCAAATAGCTATATTCGTAACTAAAAAATCAAAGAAAGTATATAATTCTTAGGTGTAATTTATAAATTTATACTTCATACATATGTCTATATTAAAATCTAATAATAACATATATTAGATATATTAGATTATATATATATACCCACCCATAATACGAGTATAAACCTATACCAATTACACACGGGCATCCACATTATATGAGATATTATCTCACTGTATTGTCAAACTGCGAAATCAGTTCGTTGGCGCGTGCACATGCTCGTTTAATGAAAGAATCTGGGTAATTAACACCTTTTATAGTGTTTCACGCACTGTCTGCGCATTACCTCATCGGAAATTAATGAAACAGAGTTGTAGTACGCGAGTACCCAAAAATTATGTAGGTCACATTCTCTAGTGAGTTTTCATAACAATTATTATGTTCAGCCACGATAAAAAAAAGTTTAAAAACAATTGTATATTATCGTGCAGGTCAATGGAGCGGTGGCGGAGTACGCGGCGCTCAAGTGCCCGCTGGAGGTTCGTGGGCGGCGCCACTGTCTGCGGGCGCGGGAGCACTGAGGGTGCGGCCCGTGTTGCGCGCATCGTCGCCTGCGCCCGCACCCGCTCCCGCTGATATCGACTGGCGCGTCGCGCGCAACACGCACGAGCTGCTGCACTACGAGTGTCGCGCGCCGCCAGATCACATATATAGGTCAGTGTGACTGAAGTATGTATGTTTGACTATGTTTTATTATGGGGATTACGGATTTCGGAAAAACATCACTGTAATTGAAGGTGACCAGCTAAAGATGACGTTTTATAATGCATATATTTAGGGATAAGTAAAAATACGTCCATTTTCTAACACCGAATGTCCATCGTTAAACTAACAGCTTTTTCTATGGCCGTATTTTATATTTTTTCTCATTTCTTTCGACGTCCTTTTCCTGCGAATTTCTCAACGGGCTGAAATTAAGTTTGGCAGTTATATGTAGTTTCTGTCTATATCCCGGTTAAATTCGGAAATGAGGTCAATTGGTTCAGTAGTTTCAAAATTATAATGTTTTCAAAGGACTTCTACACAAATGATGTTGAATAAAACTCATGATTTTTTTTTTCTAAAATATACAGTAAAGAATAGACTCGCCAACTGGCTAGCGTGGCGTTTTGGGGTCATACATCCGTCATGCACACGACAATGAGCATGTGGAGGCCCACGTCCAGCAGTGAATACTGAAAGGCTGGTTGCATTGCATACAGAAAACTTCTTTATTATATCCTCAAGAGAAACAACCAGCCCACATACCATAACTATAGATAGAATAATAATTTAATAATTAGTCTGGCCGTAAATACCGTTGCAATAAAGAAAAATAAATAAATTACATTTGAATTAGGAATCTGTCATTCTCATGTCAGAAACAAATGTTTTTCTCATTTTGGCGCCAATCATTATTATATATGGTACAAATATTAAAAGTTATCGAATTTTTTTTTATCATCGTTATCATCCTGTAATTTTATCATTTTATCATTGCTGTATTTTTTTAATTGCTGTTAGCGTGGAGCCAAATGTAACTATTCGCACTAAACAGACGATTAAATGCATATTAAAAGCTGTGAAGGGGAGAATCCGAAGAAATTTCAACATTTCAAATGTCGCTTATGGACATCCGCGATAAATGCCGACTTCAGTGGTGGAGATTGGAGGAGCGAATTAGGAAAAAGAATTGGAAAGTATTAGAATAGGGAATGTTTGAAATTGGCGCGAGCGTCTTTGCATACCCGCATATATTGAATATTTCGAGGCAACATTTTTTGTCTGCGAATATTGAAGGCGGTTTGATATTTTTAGTATGACACGCGCTCGGCGGCGAGCAGAGTTAAAATTCACACCGCGGCCTCGGACAGTTGATTTGTTATTCGCGCCTATTAATTGGTCTTGACCGCGGATATCCTTGTGCCACGCGAGTGTTTTTGAGAGTTAAGTTCACATCGCGGCCTCGGACAGTTGATTTGTGATTCGCGCCTATTAATTGGACTTGCACGCGGATATCCTTGAGCCACGCGAGAGAGTTGGTTGGACTTGGTTATTGTGATTGTGCTTGTGGTATTTGGAGTGATATCTCGAGGTGATTTTGCTGCCGTGTGTGAGTTGCGGAGCTATAGCGGCCACCGGCTCACCACGGAACGAGAATTGGATTACTACACAAGTATCTATTGGGAATGTATGTATTTATTCAATCACACTAAGATAGGTCACGTCTAGTAGGGATTAGCGTAGGTACACTTTCCAGATTTGTGCGTGGGCAAAACCACCTGGGGTAAGTGAGACCTTTAAATTGTGTAAATTGTTAATTATTGTGCTTACCCACCATTTTGGTGGATATATTGAGTAAGGTTTCTAAATTTGGGCCCGAGTGCACATTCCTCGGGCTGCTTTCGCGTAACGCGAGGCAGGTGCGCCTAGTGTGCGCACCGTAAACAGGGAATATGACAGGATGAGGAGTTTTTTAATCCCATCCTCTCCCGTTCTTCTTTGGGAGACGTTGGGATAAGGAGTAAAGAGTAGAACTTGACAAGGAGTTTCATTTGTTCCATTGTAATCTCCATACACTGAAATTGGATGGGAAGTACGAAGTATAATGTAGCGAGTGACTTCTCTTATTCAAGCACACTTCTGGGCATGAAATGAAAAAGAGGAATCTACCAAATTTTACTCTCAAAACCATTTCCATTTGTTCCACGGCTTTATACTGAGCTAGGTGTCTTTTTTTAACGCCGTGACACACATTCGCACACTTATTTTTTTTTTATGCACACGTTATTTCTAAGCATTTCTAGTTTTCTAGGGTTTTGTGTGTCGTGTTGTGATAAATAAATATTTTTTCTGTTTTTCAAACCTGTACGCGTCACATTTGTGGGCAGTGTTTTGTAAGGTGGTGCCTGTGTCAGGTTCTGCTGCGTGATAACCCGCGAGCGTTTCCCGGCGGAGCGCGGCGCTGCTGTGGCGGGGCACACGCTGCGGCTGGTAGCGGCGCTGCGGCTGGAGAACCTGCTGCCGCTCGAGCTGCACTATCGCGCCGCGCCACCCGACGACGCTGCGCCAAGAGCACAGGGCACGCTCGCACCTTCCGACACGAGGCCCTTCCACGAGGTATTGTACAGTAGAACATACCATACTATAAGTGTGTGTGTCAGGTTCTGCTGCGCGAGCGTTTCCTAGCTGGTGGCGGTGCTGCGGTTTGGAAACCTGCTACCGCTCGAGATGCAGTACCGTGCCGTAAGCGCAAGGCATGCTCCCGCTTTCCGACACGAGCCTCTTCCACGAGGTACTGTACAATAGAATATACCATTGGAGGTATTGGAGCATTTTAGGTATAGGATGCAACTTCAGAAGATTGGGTAACATACTATTTTATTAAACTTTCTTTCTTACATACTATTTTATTAAATCATCACAAAAATTAAATAAAAGTATACATATCGTGGGGCGTGCGGGAGACGACTGGCGTATACAGTGTGGAATATGGCGGCTATATCGCAAATTGCTGACAACGTAAAACACTGTGCGCGTGTTCTTACATACAATGAATGTGCGAATGTAGTGTACGCTTGTTATTGATGTTTGAGCTGCATGTAATCTTATATACAATACACTGTGAACATGTTTTGGTGTACACTTAATAAATAAATGAAATAATATCATACCGGAAGCATGTCTCTCCACTGCTCAATATAGGGCCTCTCCGAAGCTCGTCACCACACACGACTTCCGACTCTTATTCAACCAACACCGTCGAACTTCTTAAAGTTGTCGGTCCACCTCACCGGAGTGCATCCCTAACACTAACCTTTGAGCTAATAACAAAACATGAGCTACGAGGGAATTTTCATTATTCATTTATTTAATTTAAAATACTTTATTGCACATTATCGTACAACCGTAACCGGCCCATTTATCGTCCATTGATAGATACGGACCTCTTCAAAAAACGGCACGCTGACCAAGCGTTTATTCGTGCGTGGTGTAGCTCCTCAGGGCCTGTGGCTTGTGGGCTTTATTATCCATTAGTTTCGTTTTACTACACCCATGGTATAGGGTGGTGACATTCAATACCCGGCCGACACCACACGACGTCCTTACCATTTGTGTCTAGCAATTTACCTAGTTTGGAAATTCACATAATGTTTGTCTCCAGGTGAACGTGGAGGAGGGCGTAGAGCTAAGCGTAAAACTGGAAGGGTTTGGATGGTCCTCAGTGCTGTGTGTGGGGGGCGGCGGGGCCGCGGGGGGCTCGTTCAGTGCGCGGTTGAAACTACGAGACTTGCGCGGCCGCAGGCTCTATTTAAATGCAAGAGTTACTGTCAAGAAGACTGATGGAATCAAAGTAAGTGATATCTTAATCGATATTTGCTTGTGGAATCTCAATGCAAAAAGGCAAAAGGTTTGGGTTTTTATAGAAATAAGTTGGAATACGAGTAGATAATTTACCAGCTTACTACCAGACGCTGATACTGTTGCCCTGTGATATCCGCGAAACATGCCAACATTAGTCCAGAATGACAGACGTTTGGCACGCCTTTAGAGTGAGTTCATTGGATCATTAGAGAGTTCAGAATGGATTTGGAAAATGGGCTGGGAAGAATGAAATGGAAGGGCGGGCATAGGGACGAGGTTGTTTAGTACTAATACATTAAAAAATTATCTATTCGTACAAGAAATTATAAATGTATCTATATAATACGTACACCTAAGTATGTACCTACGCATACACTATAGCAGAATGAGCTGTGTTCGTTGACAGAATCTGTTCGGTCGCAGGTATCGATATCGGCGGCGTACTGGCTGGTGAACCGCACGGGTCTGCCGCTGGTGTTCCGCGCGGAGGGCGGCAGCCAGGAGGCGGCGGGCCAGTTCGAGGAGCACGAGGTGGCGCGTGTCGTCGCACCACTGCTCTTCGCCATCGCCGAGGCCGACGGCGGGCCCACGCTTACCGCGAGGCTCGGACGAGGACTGCCCGGGAACCCGGAGGTACACGGTGCATGTTGGGATCGAATGCGCCCTGGACTTATTATTCTTACATAATATCATGCACGGCGAAGTGTAATGCCAAGATATTGCTCGGACTTTCTTGTTCCACGCGTCCCTCGACCAAGCTCCGGATGTAATCGAAGAGTCCTATTGTATATTCCTGTAAGGAGGATAAACGGAGGATAATGCTCCCGTAACTCGTATGTGTTACAATGAAACACATTTAGAAACTTTTAGCAATCTCTCTCTCTCTCTCTTTTTGTCGTTCCCTCACTAATGAGGATCGTGACCATATGTGATTTGTCTCCATTTGCTTCTGTCCCGCGCTAGTTCAATAGATCGTTGTAGAGTTTCTCCTGTACTTAAATGGATTACCCGTATTAGATTCCTTTACTTTTAGCAATAGATTACCTAAATTTAAATTTAAATGATTATCCCCGGGCTCTAATCCCTCGGGTACCATTAATCAACTAACATCAGTTTAAAAGTCTGAAAATCCACTTCACTATTGTATTTTCTTTAGACATTTTCAATTTATCTAAACGACTTTTAAAATTCTAAAATCCCTTTCTTTTTTTTTATTTAGTTTCGATTTTGTATCACAATCTAGCCTAAATAAGATTTTATCTATGTTGTACACGTCTGTAATTGGTATACATACCGGACTTTAGACGTTGTGTTCTTGCCCGAACTTTAACTAGGGCGCCCTCTATAATAAATTTGGGTGTAAATCAAACAACTATGACTGCTTCAGTTTCTAATTAAAGTAAATATTTCTTAACATGTTTCTGCAAGGTACAGCGACATCTACCGTGGAATGCTGGTACTAAATTAACTAGTTAATGCGCCTTGAACACGTTGTGTATGTATAACGTTGGCGTGCCTAAGTAAATACAGAACGCACTGTATGCATTCAATTACCAAATAACAGTATACAAAGAAAGCGACAGACGAGCATACATTCCACCTTGTGGTTGCTGGTGAGTGAATACTGTCCTCAATACATGCCAACACCAGTCCAGAATGACAAACGTTGGCACGCCCCTGATTACGATGCCTACTTTTGGACATTTAGGAATAGTTTTGGAGAAAGTTTGGAAAATGAGGAGTAAGATAGGATGGAATGAAAATGGGCTATTTCAATACCGAAGCTTCGTGAATAATTAAATTTTATAAGAAAAAAACACATAAATACCATACCATCAACCAATGTCTCTCCACTGTTGGATTTAGGCCTTTCCCGTGGCTCGCCACCATACACAATCTTTGGCTCTTTGCATCCAATCATCACCTGCGAACTTCTTAAGTCATCGGTCCACGTGACCGGAGCGCGTCGCACGCTGCGCTTCCCGGTACGTGGCCTCCACTCGAGGACTTGTCTATCCCATCGGTTATTGGTCCGACAAATATGACCTGCCCATTGCCACTTCAGCAGGAACTAACAGTAGTACGACAACTAAACGTATATATTAAGACAAGAACTGTCCGTTTGTGCAGTGGTGCTCACCGTTTGGGCTGGGCCCGGGCATAGCGGTGAAGCGGCTGGAGGTGCGGGGATCGGGATGCGAGCGCGCGTACGCCGTAGGCGTGGTGGTGCGCGCGGGCAGAGGGCGCTACCGACGCACCAACATCGCCACGCTCGCACCGCGCTTCCAGCTGCACAACAACACATCGCACCACCTGCAGTTCGCGCAGAAGTGCACCGCCACCACACTGGTACGTACTGTTATGCATAATTATAGTTGCCGTTAAGTACTAACTTAGCACTTTATACATAATGCCACATAGGCGCTACCGATGTTATAAAAGGTCCATGTTAGTCTCCACGCGAAATCCATACAAGTCTCTCCGCGAATTTGTTAAGTCTCATTCATTAAAAATAAGTGTGTATGTGTAGTGTTTTAAAGAATAAATTAGTGTGCGGACAACCTGTTTTTTTAAAGCAACCAGGCCACCACCTTAACAGTACGCATTCAGCTTTTTTGAATCGTGTTTAAAATCAGACCATTACATATGGTAATAACAGAAGGAAAATAGTAATGACATGTTTGGATCCAATGGTTAGGAAGTATTTTGAAATGCTATTTCCCACATCCAATTGCACTTGCCACTCGATCCCATTGTGTTCGCGGTGGGCGTGGTGGTGCGCGCGGGGAGGGGGCGCTACCAGCGCTCTCTCGGTCGCCTTTTACGACATTCATGGGAACAGATGGGGCGGTACCATTCGTAATTCGGTCCACACCATACGGCCAGCGTTATGTGTAGTCATATTTATTTATTATTATTATTATTTATTTAGTGTTATTTATTTATTTCTTTAATGCGTACATCATATTGCGTCGAAAGAAAGAAACGCTGCAAGTCATATAGTTACCCAAATTAGACCAAATTAATGACCAATTATTTAATGACTTTAGCAATTTCATCCCAAAGTGACGACAAATTTGATTGCTGATCTGAAGTATTTTTTTATGTTGTGTGTAGAACGACCCCGGCGCGATGGCGACGCACGTGAGTGCTGTGGCTGGGTGCTTCCTGCCGTGGCATTGGGCGCGCTGGGATCGCGAGCAGCTGCTGTGCGCGCGAGTGCTGGACGCGGCGGGCACGCCGCGCACCGCCTGGTCCGGCGGCTTCCGAGTCGACGCCACGCGCGCACTGCACCTCGCCTGCAGGTACACACGCGCGCACACTCATGCACACACACACGTACGAGCATTGATAACATTACAAGTGCACTAGTCAATATCAGGGTTTAAATAGCAAATGCTGTACGGGCAAGCCCGTACACTTTTGTAGCCTCATAGTTTTTACGCCACATTCATAATATTTAGCAAATTATTTCGCGATCGGTCATCAGGCGCACCGCGCGTACTTATTATATCAGTGGCATCTTATACCTGTCTGTATCACAGTAATCATTAAAAAGGCCACACATGGCCAGCTGCGACATCAGTCGTTGCGACCTTGCGACACATTGTCTCCAACGCCCTAAGTAAGGTTAGTAAGCCTTATAAGCCTAAATAATAAAAAAAAAAACTAAGTTTAATTTATCCTGAGCTGTAACGTTGTTTCGCAGGGAGGCCGGCGGCTCGTATCAGTTCGTACGAGTAGAAGTGGTACTTCAAGGCGCCACACTATTCGTGGTGTTCACGGACGCGGAGTGCGCCCCGCCGCCGATACGCATACACAACTACTCGCCAGTCTCCATCATGTTCCACCAGGTTTGTGTAATGCACTCTCTAACACCCTGTAACCTGAGTATAACGTTTTCGTGCCGTATGTTGTCGGCCAGCTATACAATAGCACTATTACATCTGTACCCGTGGGGTGTTGTAAAAGGCGACCGACGGTAACAATGCGGTTACCACTATGTCCAGCTACTGTTGGACACAGGCCAGCACGTGGTGACCTTGTTGACTTTCAGTATCCACTGATACTGAAAGGACCGGTTGCATTGCATTGCATAAAGTGTTCACATCTTAAATAAGACATGTGCACTTATCTAGATGACACAGAGTTGTGTGCGTTTCGTAGGAGAAAGGAAAATGTCTTCTTAAAGTCAATTTGTATTACCAGAGTGACGGTGAAACGCCCAATACGACGATAATTAGAATTAAACTAATGCTTTTACTATACGAATGAAAACGATATTACAAAGATCATTGGAAAGCGACGATGGGCGTGCGCTTTAAGCAGCTATTTTTACCGATATATTAAGAAAGTTCACGTTAAATTTAAATTGTCATCGAGCTAGTCGTGTTGCCGCCACTTTGTACATACAAACTAATAGATAGATATATTACAAAAAGTATTGCACATCAAGACAAAATAATATAGTAACAGACGTTGTAACACGTGCACAAAAGGCGGTCGTGTCGCTAACAGCAATCTCTACCAAACCTTTGATACCGATCCTTTGATACTTCATTAACTGTGAAATGAAGTTATTTATGTGTAAACATAGGTGGTAGACATGATGATGTTGAAATTGAAACGGTCAAAGTATACTCAATTTTTTTGCACCGGAAGGCGTACTAATGTATACTGTATTGTATACTAATACTACTGTAATTATATACCACAAGGCATACGTTTGCCAGACATGTACCCAACTATTAATTATATTTTTGTTTCAACATGCATTATTCATTTATATTGTAATATCACACCAATATCACAATAAAACGTTACAATAAAAATAAATGCTAAATGAAATAAATGTCAAGAAAAAAAAACATTTATTTATACAATATTAATATCCCTAATGCCTATGTCATGATGTATCGTTATTAATATTATTGTACGTGGTACAGGTTGCTTGTGGTGAAGAATGCGTGGTGGGCGCTCACGGGAGCGTGCGATGGGCGCTACCGGAGCCCGAGGGCGCCGCTGCAATAGCCCTGAGAGCTCCCGGGGGACCACGGACAACAGTACAACTGGACGCTTTGGGAACTACACACCAACTGGCTTATCAGAACTTCATATACGTTGTCTTTACTGCTACACTTAATAGGTAAGGCCATTCCAAGTAACCGAGAACAGGATTTGATATTTTCATTTATCCAATTACCTTATATTAATGAGAACTTTTGCTTTTAGCATTAAATCTATTATTAAGGCATTATTATATATTAATTTAGCTTATTATTTAATGACCAGCAGTGCCCGCGACTTTGTGCGCGTACACGTTAAAGTACGTGTTGTTAGTTTGATTCCCGTGGCAACTTTATAATTGATCTGCGTAAAAAGTATTCTAAATAATACTCCGGTACATTAGTTATAATTATGCCAAGTTTCATAAAAATTCGTCCCGCGACTTTTGCGTGATGCGCGTCCAGACAGATAGATAGACAAAAATTCCAAAACAGACGGATAAAAAAAATCAAAAAAATGTTATACAATGTTGTACTTTTGTACAGTGTTTCTTTGTGCATTAAAGTTTAAATAAATAAATTCTGTAATGTTTATAGGGTAAACAACGTGGTGACAACAGGCAAGCAATCCACAACAAGGACGGCGGGTGATGAAGGGGCACTCGTGTTAGAAGTACCTCTGGGGTCCACTAAAGTGGTTCTCGGCAGGAAGCGATATGGTGACAGGTACTCACAATATGATAAGCTAATATTTGAGTACACGGCTGAAATACAATGATAGACTTTATTAACAAAACTAATACGATACCCAGATACCTAGGCCCTAAAACTAATAATATTCTAAAATCAAAGTTAAAATATTGATATAGTAAACTAATGAGATGAAAAGCTTAGAAGTTTCAAGTTAGAAATAAACCGCAATATTGAACAATGACGTCATGAGATAAATAAATGAGATTTATCTCTTTCTCATTATTGGATAAATAGTTTTCCACTTCAAATATGCTCAAGTTCGTATTCGATTAATTTTGGTAGATTTCTTTTGATCAGTCAAGCGCGACTGACAAAATCGTTTGTATCGTGTCCCTGATACTAAAACTAATTGATGGTCAAAGGTCCGTGAAGCTTGATAGGTTTGGATTTGTTTTCTGTAGTTGTTGAAACATCAATGTGCAGTGTAAAGACGCTCTGCAAGTCTCTCCGAACGAGGGGTTCTAGACCCCCGTGAGAGTAAGTATATTACAGATGCTCCTCTGTAATATACTGTAATTTTAATTCTTTTGTATTTTGGTTTCTCAAGTGTTTCTATAATGTTTGACACAGAAATATTTCTAATTGAAGTACAGTCACGTGGATTACTACCGACGCCGCAGAGCTGACACTACTCGCTCTATTAACAGTTATTTGTTAACAGTAGCTCTATTAACTACTCTATTATAGTCGAAGCGGAAATCAGCTCGTGAAATTTCCTAACGCAAAATTTTTAGATCCATTTGTCCCTAGCCTTAAGGTGGTGTCTTCTTGCAGGTCACAGCTGTGGCGTCGCGGCCCCAATGAACAGCTGATACACGAGGGCAGCTCGCCGCCGCAGCCCACCGACGTCATGCTCTCCGACGACACGCAACTCTCATCTCACACCATGGTGAGAAATATGTCAATTGCCTTTCTCATTGTATACCATACCATCAGCCTGTGTCTCTCCACTGCTGAATGTAGGCCTCCCCCAAGGACCGCCACCACACACGGTCTTCTGCTCTTCTCATCCACCCACTACCGGCAACTTCAAGTCGTCTGTTCACGTGTTCACATTTGTCGTCCCACGCTACGTTTCCGGTACGTGGTCTCCATTACTCCTCTCCCCCATTGGTTATCGGTCCTGTGGCATATAAATGTCTGCCTACTGCTTGTTTGGTTTTGAGGGTCAAGAGGTGAATTCACGGGCTGCGCGTGACGGTTGCGCTTCGTACCCGTAATTGTTTTGTTGCGCAAGTAGGTTGCACTTAGTCTTAATATAGTTGATATTATATTGTTTGATAGTTGATTAATTACGCGTGTCTGGTGACTAGTGGTTTAAGCGAAACAGTGTTTTGTGCGGACTATTGTGGTAGTGTACGGAAGACCTTCCAAAGGCGCCATTAAGAGTCTTCCTGTCCATCGTTTCTGGAGGGCTCTCCCGCGAAATCAAGAGTGGGTGGATGTCACCAGGTTAGAATTATTTTTATTTCTTAATTTTGATTCCGCGTAACTCGGATAAAACACTGCCCCCATATTGTATATTTCAAGTATAATTTATAACTGTAATGTTACAAATTATACCATAACCAGCTGTTTTATCGTCCATTACTGGACACGGTCCTTTTCATGAATAATAGATATGTAGCTTCAAAACGGCACGCTGGTCAAGCCGGTTGACGTTTTTTAGGGCATGTGGCTTTCTTATTTCAACTTTTATGACACCCTTGCTAAGAGATGGAGTGGTAATATTCTAAAGCCTGTCGAGCCGGCTGGTGACGGTGATTTAAGTAGAAACTCTGTGGTGCGAGTATAATATACGGATTTATACTTGGACCCTAACGTCCCGTAACTCACTGCAACATTGTGACGCACGTATGTTGATGTACCAATTAAGTTTCTAAATATAGGTAGATTTTTAAGTGGATTACCTAACTTGTATCGAAGGAAAATGAACGTCTTTCAAGATGTAATCTTTAATTCAATCATCTCTATCCAATCAAATAATTTATTTTGCCAAAAAAAGAGCTCCACCGACACTCCCCACTTGACAGCTGATTTCATGAGCAGACAATTTAAACGCACGAATGAGATTTAAGAATAGAGTGTGACTGTTTTCTTGTTACGTGTATCTATCGAACTCTGTGGGTGTATAGGTGTTGGACATCGAAGGTCCAGCGCCGCGTCCGGGTCGCGCTTGCGCATTAGTCCTGCGGCGCGCGGACCCACGACGCGCATCCACGCAGGCGTGGCGCGTGGCGGCGCCCGGTCGCATGCAGTGCGCCCACGCCAACCTCTGCGTGCAGCCAGACCGTGGTCACCTTGTACCTCTCACACCAGGTCAGTCACTCTGTGAGTGTGCTTTGGAATGGGAGACTCAATTAAAAATTAATATTCTTTCAAAATAACAATTATAGTACATTTCAATTTTTATTATTTACATACTAATAGAAAATAATTTATTTTCTTAAACGGTATTAGTTTTTTTTTATTAATAACTAGCTGTGGCCGACATGCGTTGTATGCCCGTACAATTTTTTTGCACATAATATATAGCCTATGTCCGTCTGGAATAATGTACCTTTCAAATGGTGATAGGATTTTTGAAATTGGATTAGTAGTTTCGGAGATTACCTCCTACATCCAAACTTACAAACTTTACTTCTTTATAATATTGTATTAGTGTAGATGTAATTTTTTGGATCAAAGCATAAACTAAATATACTGCATTAAAACACCATAATTATTGAATAACTCTTAAATGCACGTTTCACAAGCCTGAAAGGAATTGCTTTATGTTATTTGTTATGTATTAAAATCTGTTTCCAAGATTATTATTTAATCGGTTGTTACTAGTTGTAAAGCCATTTTTCTGTTTCTCAAACTTTTTGTTTTGTTCTCAACATACTACTCCACCAATTTAACTGTATACCTGATTCCGATGACGTTAATATTCATGACAGTTCCCACTAAAACCTATACGCCATTCCTTAAGAAGTAAAGTTTCCGATTAATTGAAAAAATATTTAGGCTTTAAAACAGCGGACATAATACGGTATGGCCTGGTCACAGTGTCTTGCCACCAGTCGTGCATTCGCATGACTTAACAGTGGATTGCAATTTTTCTAATAAGTCTTGTGTTGCCGTATAATATCTAACAGTGTAATCAGTGATTCCGTGTGTCTGACGCGTTAAGATTTTTTTTACATCTATGGTTGTTAGTGAGTAACTGTTGTCTTGTGTCAGGTAACCGTGTGGTGCTGGCTATGGCGGAGGTTGGTCGTGGGGGCGGCATGTGCGCGTGCGCGGAGCAGGCGGTATCGTGGCACACACTGCGGCCGGGTTCGGGGCGGCTCGACGTGGCGCTCGCCGCCGACGGACCCACGAGACTTCTACGCATCACGGACCACGCAGCGCCGGTACGTTACCACTATATTCTTTAGCTCTATAGCCCGGGGTGGGCCTTGGCCTGATCCTGCAAGTTTCTCCAATTCGTCTGCTCCGTGGCCTTCGCCCTCCAATCTGCTATTCTATCCGCTTTCAGATCTCTGTCCAGTTCATCCATCTCAACCGGGGATTACCACGGTTTCGACGTTCCTCTGGTCTGCTTGTTAGGACTTTTCCACGGTTTCGACGTCCCTCCGGTCTGCTTGTTAGGATTTTTAGTACGGTAGCGCTATATATACTTACATTGTAATCGCGTGGTGCTCTGGCAGAGGGTGGTCGTGGATGAGGCGCGTGCGCGGAACAGGCGGCGTCGTGGCACACGCTGCAACCCAGCTCGGGGCGGCTCGACGTGGCGCTCGTCGCCGACGGACCCACGACACCGTGGGTCCGTCGGCGACGAGCGCCACGTGCGCATTACCGACCCCGCCGTGCCGATACATGTAATGCATGCGAACATGCATCACACGCCGATTTTCTCATTTAACATTAACAATTTCATACAAACGATAAACAGTCAATATCTGTTTTTATATTTCAACAACACATGTAAGTGTAGGTGACATCTGGTAGTTTGAAACTTAAAAAAAAAACATACAAATTCAAACACTTGTCATTCTATACATTTCACATTTTTGCTGACATCTTACTAACTATTGGTTCCGGCTTTGGGTAACCGCAGAGTATCCCAGTGATATGAAAGTGATTGATAAAATTTTCCTAGGAGTCCGGATGGATCGAAGGCGGCGAGGCTGACGAAGACGAGGGGGCCTGTGATCAGCTCCCTCGCCGGGAATGGGGCTTGCGTGTGTCTCTTCAAGGGCTCTCCGTGTCTCTGGTAGCTCGTTCCCCTCCGGCTGAGCTTGTGCACGCCCTATTCGCTGGGCTGCTATTGGAGCTAGCGGTTGGACCACGAGCTGCTCAGCTCGCGGTGTCCGTGCGGGATATGCAGTGGGACAACCAGGTTGGTACCGTACGCTCTAAATGAATAAAAGAATTACGAACGATTCAGTTCAACCAACTTTTGCAATTCTGGCATGTAAATGTTGTATTATTTATTTTGCGACTTATTTTGTGACAATTGTTTATTTCACGACAATATCTTTTAGTTGTTTTTAATACTAATTCTGTGTCGATGTTGCCATAGACAGTTAGTTTATTATAAGTAAGAAAAAGTCAGAAGCAATTGTCAACACGTGTTCAACTAGTGGGAAAAGCCCCGAAAGTATCCGCCGCTGCACTTAGTCCTCCTCGTTATTTTTATTTTATTTTATGGGGGATGTATGGCTTTAAAACGCCGTGGTGGTCAAGCGGGTTGATGAGTCCACTTTGTTAGAGGTCTCTAGCGTAGATGGTTTAAATTTGTATGACGCTGCCACTATAGCCAGGGGAGATCTGCACCGCATATCTCTGGCGCTAGCTAGCCTCTGGCTTAAAAATAAAGTTCACTTTTGGAGTCAATATTTATCTGAATAAGGATTGAATTAACCTTATTGAAATAACTTTTAGTAGTTATTATATTTTTGTACGCCTATTGAGGTAGAACATATTGGGAGATGATTTTTTCTTTTTTTATGTATTACTGGTGTCAGAGGGGCAAGCGGCCCACATGATGGTAAGTGACTACCGCCGCCCATGGACACCTACAACCCCAGGAGGTATGCGTGTGCGCTGCCGACCTTGCAATCCTATTCACAGCTTTCTTGACGAACCCCATGTCGTAGCATAAGGGGTTTATTATAATTGTAAGATGTTTACAATTATAATATAACACCACATTGTTACTTATGTTTATGCAAAATAAATTTATTATATTAGAAAAATAATATGACCTAGCAATTAAACAACTTTGAACGGTTTAAATCGCGTATATTTGCGTACACTTTGCAGTGGACGTGGTCACGGGGTGACCACGTCCACTGCAAAGTGTTCGAAACGTCGGGATATAAATAATGTCAAATATACGCGATTTAAACCGTTCAAAGTTGTTTAATTGCTATGTATAGTAATCGCGAAAACCTAAGAAAATATTATAATATGACCTACTTGACAAACTTCGTCGCTGCCGTGACATCATCGGATCGTTCTTCATTGGATGTGTATCGTATAATTGGTGGACTGTGTGCATTGTCAGCTGCTGGGTACCCCCAGCCCCGTGCTACTGTACTGCCTGCCAGAGCACGGCGGCGTGGGCACGCTGCCCGCGCTGCACGCCGCGCTGGAACTCGCGCACGCGCCGGCCAAGCGGTATAACGCATACTTCTTCAGGCACCTGATCGTGGCGCTACGACCGCTTGCCATTAGGCTTGAGGAGAGGTAATACCGAAATAAATGTTTTCCTTTAGTCCTTTGAATGTCTGGATCTTTAAATCTACAATTAGCAACTTAACCAATCAAGCAATGATCTTTGACCTTGTATTGTTTTTCTATTGTTTGCTCGACTGCAGGAATCCTGACGCCTCCAAATTGGTTAATATCTTTTCACCTTCCGTAATATTTGTTTAGCTGTAATAATAATGCTTATAAAACTGTAACCGGAAGTAATCTCATCACTAGTTATGCTCGTTTTGTGAGTGGGTACTCGACGCCAAAGTCACACATATGTATCACATATCATATCACATATCAGACTGCTTGTAACATCACGCGCATATATAGTGATGGAAGAATGTTAATTTTACAATTTCGGCCAAGTCCTTTTGTAACTATATCTAACGTCTGTTAAAGTTTAAGCTCTGAAATCATGTCAATTATTAATATTTAAAAATGATTTTTTGAAAATAAACGTTGTGAACAATGAAAATAACAATGAATGTGTTAAAAATAACTTTATTGTATAAAATCAAAATCTACCATTGAAAGTGTCCCCTCACTACTGTTTGTACGTTTTACGTTTTGTTTAGTAGTACGATTTTCAGGAAAACATGCGGAGCTGAAACAGTTAATTAAATAGTATGTTAACATTATTATTGTCTCTCTATTATTGATATTCGATAAGGATATTAGCAAATGAAGTTTTACGTTTTAGAACATAACCACTTAAAAAACCTTTTGTCATGTTTTTGATATTGTATTATTAAATCTTATATTATTCTTAAACTTATTAAAGAAAGCTATAGAAATATTGAAAGTATAAAGAAAGTTTATGTAATTTTTTAAAAAGTATGTATTTTTACGACATAACATTCTAAAACAAAGAAAATTATTTTTGTCTACATGTCATCCCACCAGGCTCATCTTGAAAGTATGGGCATGGGCCTCATTGCCAGACGAGGAAGCTCGCGAGGCGCCGGACGAGGCCGAGTATGAGGCGAGGCGAATCCTCGACGAGGTGACCGCATTACACGCTACGAGGTACTACTTCGCGCTCATCAAGATTATACCAAGTCAGGTAAATACCCAAAAATAATGTCTTAATATTTGAAATAGAGTTTTTTAACCGAAAAGAATAGATGGAGATCGACCTACACGATGGTAAGTGGTCACCGTTTCCCTGCAACGGTAGAGAGATTGCGTATGCTTTTCAGACTTTGCAGGATTTATCAGATTGGAAGTATTGGGAACTATTTGAATTATTTGAAGAAAAATAATAATTTTATTGACAACAATATCAATTTTTGTTAAAATAATACAGAAAACGTATAAAAAAATGAGCGTATATTGAATGACAAAAGATATACTGTACTAAATTAAATGGTTATCACAATATGCTCCATATTCTACACGTATATTTATGGAGTTGTGTGCATTATTTGTAAAGCGAGACTCAGAATCTTGCTAGTCTATAATCAGTCTGCATGCGAGGCGGGCACAGATGCTCCATATTAACAATGTCTGTCTAATGAGATCAGGGGATAATAGGGGATTTTCCAGTGATCGGGCTCGTCTAAGAGTCCGTATTGGCGGATAGAAACGATATTTATAAGAAACTAAATAGACCCCGGAACAGATACCTTTCTTTCCTTTGAAGCGAGAATGCGGAATTACTACCGTGTTCCTCATGACCTTTTCGCAGATCCGGCTTTCAATGCACACTGCGAGCAAACTGGAGCCGGAACTAGTAGTGCTACAGCGGCGGCTCGGGCTCACCCTCATCAAGTTCGAGGACGCCGCCGTCGAGCTCGAGCCTTTCGTGCGCACGCACGCCTTCGAAACCGCCGGCTACCTTGCCTGGCAGCTGCTCAAGCACTTCAAAGATGTGAGTATCATACAATTAGCTTGTGTCTCCAATGCTGAATATTTAACTTAACTTAATTTAACTAAGCCTTTAACTTTATCCATCAGCCTACGTCTGTAACACTGTTTTACATGGTCTGTTTTACCAAGTCTCGCTATCTACTGTGAAAACATGTTTATTCATTTATTTGGGAAATATACAGAAAATAATTTACATAATATAATTGTACACGTTCATATATCATAATATTCCCATGAAAAAATCTGATAAATATAGTTGAATGAAGTAACAACATATATGAAAAACGTTCAAGACTGTTAAATGTTTATTTTATATTTTGAGATAGAGAAAAGGAATATATCTAGGTTATTCATCTATTTAAACGGGTCTCAACGCGAATGCTTACCTTATTTATTTTACTCGGACGTTTCGGTTGGGTTGCACCGACCACGGTTACGAGCTGAATAAGGTAAACAATCGCGTTGAGACCCATTTAAATAGATAAATATGTGTGAAAAATGCGAAAATCTCAAATGTGTCATGTATATCTAAATTACTCTAATAAAAAATACATGATAGTTTATAATATTGTTATTTGGATATAATTGATACTGGCAATGTCAATTCAAATTGATTGTGCATTCGATTTCGACCCTTCATTCACAGACTTTACATATGTAATGCAATATAAATAACAACTTCAATTGGTATTTAACTATTTTTAAAGTTATATCTTGAGAAATTATTGACATTAAATGCTTAGAAGTCACCATTTAAGAAGACTATCACAATATAGAAGAATGACGTTATTCTACGGTAGGTGCATTACGACCGCGCATGACTAACAAAGATAATTCATCACGTAACCTACCGATTAAAATTTTTTCTCACATACTGCATTTGGTCTCGGGAATACAAATATGTTCGACCGGCTTCATTTAATTAGTAGTACTGTATTAGGGATTTGCACGAGAGATGTAAAACACCACGCCGACAAAAACAAACAAAAATGACGATAACGGCAATAAACAATTCTTTTGTTTCAGGAATTGAAATGGCAAGCGGCCAAGATCCTCGGCTCGGTGGACTTCCTGGGCAATCCACTGGGATTCGTAGCGGATGTGTCTGAAGGTTTTACTGGGCTCATCTACGAGGGCAATGTCGGCGCTCTGTTGAAGAACGTCACGCACGGCATCTCTAACTCCGCTGCCAAAGTTACAGGTACAGATAAGTCTTTCACTTAAAAACTTATGAACCTAATGCCCTATTAGTTTTTCTTCTGTCTTTTCAAACCATACATACACATACAACTTCCACTCAGTTTGAAAACCCATTTTGAAACAGAGTTCAAAGCAACTGTTTGGTAGTCCACGGCTAGTCCTTGCTAGTCCACAAGTTACCGAGCTGTTTGCCAACTTTCGGGTGACATAAAATATTTAATCGCCGTGATTAAATGTTGCAAGTGAGCGGAAACTTTAAACTTACCGAAAATATAAATGTGAAATATGGGCACCAAAACCAAATCATTTATAATGTATTACATAGCAATATAATATGTTGCACAAGTATATTATGCTCGTGGATCTTTGTCGCCGTGTGTATAAATGAGTCTGGTTATAGTGCTCAAAAATTGAGTAGTCCCCATTTATCTAATAGGTAGTCATAAATGTTCGCGGTCTTTTTGAACGTATGACTTTAGCGTGCTATATTTCTGGCGACACTGATCACCGGCGGGAAAGTGATACACCGTTTGACAACTGACTTTTTTGTAATGGTGGCAAATGTAAATTACAAGTTAAAAGTTTTATCTTTTCATATTTTTTAACAATTTTAAAATGGGAGTTAATAAGGATAAAATTAGATATGTTTTACAATTTTCGTTTTTTTTCGACAAGAATATGAATGCTTCTAGTGCTCGAAAAGAAATTTGTGGTATTTACGGAGAAGATGCTTTGTCTAAAACTACTCTATAAAATGGTTCAGTCGATTCAGGTCTGGTAATTTTGATGTGAATGATGTTCCTCGCTGCGGTCATTGTATTGAGGTAAATGTTGATGTTATCATTGAAAATATTGAAACACATGACACATGAGCAGTCACCAAATTGCGGAAGAGCTTAGTATTCACCACTCAACAATTTCGAATCACCTGCATAATCTGAATTTTATAAAAAAGCTACATGTTTGGGTGCCGCATGATTTAAATGACAAACTTGGTGAATAAAATTTCCATATGCGGGATGTTGCTAAAATGAAATGAAAATCGGTCCATTTCTGAAGAGATTGGTAACAGGCGATGAGGATTGGATCACAATGTTCGAAAACGATCTTGGTCTCAGCAACGTGAGTCATCACAAATAGTCCCAAAGCCAGGCCTCACTCCGACCAAAGTCATTTTATGTGAATGGTGGGACTGGAAAGGCATTGTCTATTACGAGCTTTTGTCACATGGCCGAACGATTAATTTTGATGTCTACTGTCAGCGAGTAGTAAAATTAAAACACGCACTTGAAGAAAAACGCCCTGATTTAATGAACGGAAAGGGTGTACTTTTCCATCACGACAATGCTCGACCGCATACATCTTTGATGACTAAACAAAAATTGATGGACCTTAGCTGGCAAGTTTTAATGCATCCTCCATACAGTCCAGACATAGCACCTTCGGATTATCGTTTATTCCGCTCGTTACAAAATTCTCTAAATGGAGTAAAATTACATTCAAGAGAAGCCTGTATAAACCATTTTAATTTTTATAGCGATGGGATAATGGCTCTGTTAGAAAAATGGCGAAAGATAGTCGAATTAAATGGACAATATTCCGTTCAATAAATATTTATGTAATACAAAAAAAAAGTCTTTATTATTTTCTCTATAGAAAGGCCACGAACTTATCCGACTACCTATTATGTTACCGAATTAATTTTACGTGGGAATTTTAATCAAGGATAAAAAGACGCTGGAAAAATTATCTATATTTATTTAATTCAAATGTGTCAAATGACAAATTTAAGTGAAATGACTCTAAACTATCCCTTCTAACTATATTTTGTTTTGTTAGCACTCATAGATAATCCAATACAGTTTCTTCATTGTATTTCTTTAAAGTTTAGTTTTAACAAAATGGCGACTTGTGTAAGTGAACTACTCAATTGTTGTGATTACGCCAGAGTCCCTGGGCGACGGGCTGGAGCGCGTTGTGGGCGACGAGGCGCACGAGGAGACTCGGCGGCGCATCCGTAGCGCGGCCGCCGGCTCGCACATCGCCGCCGGCTTCCGCGGGCTTGGACTCGGCATACTCGGTGCGTTTGACTGCACAACATAATCAACAAATACAATCAAAATCACAGTCACGATCATAATTATAGTCATAGTCATAATCACAGTCACAGCTGTTACAGTCACTGTCGTAATCACAATCAAAATACCAACCATAAACTAGTGTGTGCGCTGCTGTATTGAATCTTGTAAACTTGTAGGAGAATAAATAAAAATAGAATCACAATCGTAATTAGGATGGTGTGGGTGCACGCTGTAATCCCATAGCCACCGGGCGCACTCAACTGACCACGTGACTACTGTACATGTACTGCATTTCCCACTATATCTCATATTCCCCCAATACACGTACGTGTTTCGGAGTGAATGAGCACATTCAAGTACTTCACACATATTTATACGGATCTTAATGTGAATGTTTACCTTATTTATCTCACTCAACGTTTCGGTTGGGTTGCACTAACCATGGTCACGATCTGACTATAGAGGCGGCTACTCTATAGTGTATACTCTCTTTATACTCTACAGTGGACTGGGTAGTCTACGTCGAGAGTTGCGATTCAGTCCCTTCAGTCAGCTCGTGACCATAGTTGGTGCAACCCATTCGCGTTAAGACCCGTGTTTAAATAGATAAATACAGATTATTTATCTGAGCTGAATTCCAAAACACGAAAATAGCTTTTTGGCAATCTAAATTCAACTTTAAAACATTCAAATCGCACAGAATAAACTCATAAAAATCTTATTCAATTGTGACTTCCTAACTCCAACTCGCGGACTATACAAAAAACAAAATTCTTCATACTACATACTGTTACGCCGCACTGGTTGGGTTGACTTCATTTTCAGTAAACCACTCACTCGTACCGCGTACCTACACGACTAATAGTACCAGTTCGACTATTAGCTGTTTATGAATGAAGTGTATTGTGGAACAAAGTCAGAAACATTTAATAAATGTATTTTTTTGAAAATAATTATCAAGTTCAGTTAAATGTCGTAGAACAAAAGTTATCGAGTTTTATTGATAGAAATTCGAAAATGGAAATCAGAAAATCAAGGTCTGGCGAATGCGGGGGGGGGGGGGGGGGGGTGACGGAGAGTTTTCAGTCGAAGTTCCTATAACTTCGCTACTGACTGTCGTGTAGTGTGTGGACGAGCGCTATCACGGCAAAGCAGTGGATTAAAGCGATTGACCAGACTTGGTCCACGATCGTTTGAAGTTCTTCACAGTACACATCTGCATTAATTGTTGCGCCATATTTCAAGAAGCTGTAGTGGATAATACCGGCACAGGATCACCATAGTCACCATGAGCTTCTTTTGACTCAGTTTACGACTGATGGTTTGAGATGAATCCTCTTCCGCAATTGCTGTCAATTCGTCATTATCGAATTTAGTCTCCGCTCGTCCACAAGGCTTGTTCGTGAGATCGTGTGTTCGTTTGCGGTGTTTGCTCCGTACACATCGTTGATATTGCGTGCCGTCTGTGCTGCGTTGGTGCCACGACGGAACTCATATTCGAAAATAACGCGAATTTTTAACTTCTCCATGGTCGCAAACACAACGATGTCTGAGCAAAAAGTCGTTTGACGGAATAACAAATGAATAACTGATTTTGAAAAAGAATATCATAGCTTTAAATTGAAATTAATTTGAATTTGGAATTCCATTGTATACTTTATTGCACACACAAATTGTTTATTCTGTTTGTCGTTTAATTTATACATTTATACCTCTCATCACACCTCCCTCTGATCAACTCAAAGGTTAGCGTACCCGCCTTAAGGCGTTAAGGTCGTATTTTGTACCATAATGTGCAATAAAGTTTGTATATAAATAAATAAAGTGTTAAGAGGATGTTGTTACTTTTTATTTAACCCCGTGTAATTGATGTGTGCTTCGTTACAGGCGGCATGACATCTCTAGTGAAGCATAGCTACGAGGGCGCGGCGGCCGAGGGTCTACCGGGATTCTTGGCGGGGGTCGGCAAAGGGCTCGTGGGTACCGTCACCAAGCCCGTCATCGGAGTGCTCGACTTGGCCGCTGAGACTGCTTCGGCTCTTAGGGACACTAGCAGGAGGTGGGTATCATAAATATAATACGAGAAATTATTAGTGTTATTGTTGGCGAATGTAATGTTTTAGGGGTTATCCAAGTTTATTTAGATGATTTGAAGACCTTCAACACAAGTTAAGAACGGGCGCCACGCGAGTGCGGTTCAGTCATTTAGAAAAGACGCGCTTGCATCTGATTTGCTCTATGTTTGTGTTCTTAGACTTAGTTCAATTGAATTTTACTTTTAAGGATTTTGTGCATTCTGTATAGAACCAACCACGCAACATGAGTTTTAATAGTGGAGTGTAGGCTTTCTCGGCCGGTGTCCATATTAATTGAATCTTCCGGGCTACTTGGCCGAGGTCTTCTGGAATCTCTTCTCTTTCTTCCAAACGTTTCGTCAACAACTTCTCAACGTCAACGTCTTCAGCTTCTCAAGCGAGCTCAGTTGCGCTCGAGAAGCCGAAGAGATAACATCTCTCCGAAAGTGAACGCAGTCGGCACTGAAGATGTCAACCGCAGTTGTTGACGAAACCTTTGGAAAAAAGAGAAGAGATTCCAGAAGACCTCGGCCAAGTAGCCCGGAAGATTCAATTAAAATGAGTTTTAATGTTAAGTGAGTTTAACTTTGGTTATTTTATTCTTCAATTTCCTAACCAATTTTCCAAATATATTCCTTAATCTTCAATAGTAGGCAATTCAGTAGGCAATAGATCCAGTAGGCCTATCTTTGAAGATTTCCCTATTTGCCTATTGGAGTAGGCTCGAAAGACCAAAAAAATATAGGGAGAGATGATAGTTTCCTATTTAAAAATTGGTGTTGTTAAAACTAGCTCTGAATGCTTCAGCTCGATCGCTGGCGCGCTATGTTAGAGCTATTGAACCTTAACCATTTGAGACTTGAGCTTTAACTAATTTCAAAATATTTTAACTATAATGCTCACTGGCCTTTCACGCTAGTCTTGAAAGTTCATTAACGTTCACTCAACGCTTAAGCGTCAAGCTTTTACAACAGTAGTCTACATATACGAGTATATGTTTGTCCTTTTCCTTTGTATCTGTAATATCATATAATTAGAAAAAAATATTTTATTTATATTTTATGTCGCGTGACAGATCGGGCCGTGTTTGCGTGTCCCGCGTGCGCGGCCCGCGTTGCGCGGCGGGTCCGGGCGGTCTACTGCCGCGGTACTGCGGCGCGCAGGCCGCCGGCGCAGCCCTACTCTACGAGCTCAACCACCACGACTATACGGAGGGTTTCCTGGCATACCGCGCCGTGCGCGACACGCCGCACGACATCCGCGCGCTGCTCTCCACCACGCACCTCAGGATATTCACCTGCAAGAGCGGCGCGCCGCACGTTGTCATGGAGACGCACCTCAGGTGAGATATAATTCTATTATTTAGGTGAACATATCTATCTACAAAATATGAGATCCACGCGAATTCCAAGGGTCCAAGGACTAAAATTTGAAATCCGCGCTAATTTATACGGTGGAAGGACCAAAATGCTTGTTCGATGAGATTCCGCACAAAAGTTATGACAGTGTCATTGTCAAAATAAAAACATACGTGCGACGTGGTTGCCTTTATTCCACTGAATATAGGTATATTGATGTAACAAAATGTACGGGTTGGCTGAACCAAAAGTTGAATATACTTGTAGACAATCTATCATATCTGGTATCAACTTACATTTACCAATTTCATTTATCAACCACCGCTGGATGTGTGGGCCTCCTCATGCACATTGTATCGTACACATTGTATGGGGGACATCCATCGAATCCATTTTTACTACATCCATGGAAACAAATGGTGAATTGCTATTCTAAAGTCATTCGACATCACACGGCACTTAATTCGTAAAATATTTTAGGTATAATGTACTCGTAGCACTATTTGACATCAGTATGTGCTGCGTGGTGTCGGCTGGCTATAGAGATAGCACTCATTTCTTTCCGCGGGTGTTGTAAAAGCCGACTAAAGGATAACAAAGCCGCTACCGTAAGAACTGAGGACCATCTCTAAAAGAATGGATTCGTCAACCCGCTTGGTCAAGGTGACGTTTTAAGGCGATACAATTATGCACAAGATAATTTGCATGAGGAGGCCCATGTCTGGCAGTGGATATTAAAATGACTGGTTACAACAATACAATGCTTTATCACCATGGCCCCTTTGTCACCAGCAACCTGGTATCGTGCTCGGCGGTATCGAGCAACGGCGCTCATTATGTGGAGCTGGGCGTGCGCGGCGGCGCGGGCGAGGGCGTGCGGCGGCCGCGGGTGCAGTGCGACAGCGGCGAGCTCGCCGGGTGGGTGGCGCGCAACGCGGCCTACGCGCGCCAGTTGCACCACGAGCGCGCGCACACGCTGCACCCCCACCCCGACCTGTAGCCCGACCATTCTTCTCAGTATGATTTCGTCTACCGCTAGATGTATGCCTCTCCACGATTTTTCTACCTGGAATGATCTGTGACTTCTCTAGTTTAGGTTAACCTGAATCTGTATTATTTTCTTTTTTTTTCGTCAAAACGAAGGCCATCAGGCAAGCGGCCAGTTAGGTTTAGTTAGCTAAGTGGTCATCACCGCCCCAGTGAAATCAACGAGACATGAGCTTTGCGTTTGTGTGAGTGCACATCGATAGTGTACAGTGCGAACCATTTCTACAATCGGATTCGGCACCCACTCACATAGATTCAAAGCTCATGTCTCGTTGAGCTCATGTATTTCATATTACATGTGCAATACCACGGAGTATGCGCTGCCGACCTTGCAGAAACCTATTCTCAAATTTCACAGAAGTTGCTTTTAACCTGGAACCTGTATATAATGCAAAAAAATGTAATTTCTTTATAGATGGCACCTTGGAAAGCCTGTCAACTTGTACTAGAGCAAGGCTGCTTACTAGACTTTAGTAGTAGCCAAAGTCTAGTAAGCAGTTTTAGTAACAAGGCTTTAGTAGCCAGCCTATGTATTGTACAATAACCGATATATATAGTGCTATTTTTATTCAACGAACTCAAATGTGTATGTTAATATGGATCTGCCTCCGAAATCACCGGATTTCGAATTTATGAACTATCTTGTCTTTTTTAAATTTAACATTATTTATTTCCAAAAATGTGACATTTATAAGGTCCTTTCTGTATATATATTAACAGTGTCACACATTCTGCCGTTGCTGGCGTAGAAATATTAAATTAAAGGTTAAATAAACATAGTTAATATTACTGACCGATGTCAATCAGGAAACTGTGCTAATTAATACTAGGCTTTTGTCTGGCTTTCTTTATTGCTCCGCAATATGACTTGTTTTCCAAATCAATTTGTCAATGTACCTAGACAGGTACATGGTGTTATGAAAGTGAATATGTACTGAGCGGTCGGCGCTCGAGCCCTCACTGCGCGCCGATGAAATTTTAAGATCCGTACGTTAAACGATATTGAGCGTTATGGTCCAAGTTTTTAACCTTTAATGAGGACTTTTTGGCGGGAACTCGAGAAGTGAAGTTTAGTTTTTGTTTGATTACGATACTATAAAAGTGATTTAGGTAATAGTGATGGTTTATTAAACTTCAAAGTGTTTTTCATGCCTAGTATTTGTGACAATCAAATAAAACCGTGGATCTGCGTTTTTCGTGTGCTTCCAAGGAGTTTTCTTCTGTCGTCAGTAAACCTACTACCGTTTTACTGAGCGACTCCTGACTTACTTCGACGGGACAAGACATTGATAAGGATACGTTTTAGACTTTAATACGAAAAAATCTTGACATTGGCAGAATGTGCTAATTGCACCATTGCCATATATGAAGAAAAAAAAGTTTAAACCCTTCTAGTTATAAACTCGAGGCTAAAACGGTTAGGGCTTATTTATTTTCTTTTCACATATATCAATTGTATAATTAGCACATTCTGTTAGTGTCAAGTTTGCTTCGTAATTAAGGTCAAAACAATTTAAAACGCATCCACTGTTCACTCACGTCGAAGCGAGTCACGGGTCGTTCAATAAAGCGATAGTGGGTTTTATTTCATTATCACGAACATTATGCGCAAACACAAGGCACTTTGAAGTTTAATAAATTATCACTTTATCAGTGATTGCTGATAACACAAATATATTTTATAGATTATCTTAAAATCTTAATTGTAGGGTAACTAGTGTTAGGTAGCTTGTAAAATGACATTGTCATTGGTGACGGCCATGACGACTATATCGCATAGTCCAATATCGTTATCATTGTAATCAGTCATTATAGCAATTATCGTATTTCTTATTGTCGTAATGACAAAAGAAATCTGTCACAACGGTATATTCAAAATTCTTTTTTATTCATTCTCTTTTGGTGCATTATAAATTAAAGTCTTACGTTGACAGCGTGAGACTTCAAATTTACCGTTCTAGATGCCACTTTTCATTGGTCGAACTAATAAGTTATCAAGGGAAGCTGTACGAGTATATCATGACGTGTGACGTCACGAGCTGATATCTATGCTAAAAACTATAAATAAGGAAATAATGTGTAATATATTAATTAGATAGTGATCTATATATAATAGTATCTCATTTGTTATTTCTTCGATCAATACCCCGCTTCTGTCAGTAATAATAATTGATTGATTGATTGATAAATTCTTTATTGAACCATAATGGTGTACAAAGGCGAACTCAATGCTGTATAGCATTATCTTTCAGCTGACCTTTGGTGGTCGAGAGCACCCTAAGGGTAATGATGTTTCAGTATATATGTATTAAATGTAATGCTGATGTAGATTACGATAAGAAAATTAATCAATCGAAAGAGATTTTAATCATAACGATGGATCGTTATGACATGACATTGGACTGTTTTGCTGATTTTGCAATGATTTGTTAGAAAATATTTATAGAAAGGACAGTTCCTTATTAATGGAAAGTGCAGACGAACAGACGGTTCATCTTATATCTGCTTAACCATTGTACAGTAGACTAATCCCCCCCACTCAAGGAGGATTGCGTTAATTAAACAATCAAACAAACTCAACGTCTCTTCTCGAGTTCCCGCCAGAAAGTCCCGTCGCATGTTCACTGACAGGATAACTGACCTGTAACTGGAGAAAAATAACCAATGTGGCGGCAATATTACTCCTGCAGCCGAGCGAACAATAGACACACAGGTCGTAAAGGACGAAGGTTATTGCTTGATTGGATAATATGCTAAGTAATTACAATTTAATGGATAAGTCTGTTTCTTAAAGTCGAAATCAGTAGGCGTCCATAAACGTGTTAACCATGAGAGCTATTCTTATCCCTGGCAGAGGCCACTTTTAAGAAAAAAGAAAAAAGCAGAAGAAATTAAAAGAGCGAAAATCAAACGTTAACATACTTACTCGATCCATCGATTTGTCATCTAATGTTGTTTGCGCTTTATTTGTTAAAGCGAACATTTGTGTGTGAAATAAAGCACACATTTGTCGCTGTTGAGATTTAATTAAAATCGTGGAATGCCCCCCAGAGATATGGAAGCCGAGAAATGATCTTTTAATATGACTAATAGTGGATTCCTTCTTATGATAATTCGATTTATAGTACTACTTTCTCCAGATTTTCAGATAAATGTGTTTAGACAAACACGAGTTTTACGTGAGCCCTTTCCAACTACATGCAGTTTGTAAGTAAGATGTCGAAACTTTATTAGGATTCTTTGAAAAGTTCACCCGTTCTTATTTTTGAAATTACTGAATCGATTTGGCTTCATCTTCGAAATTAACCGAGATATTGTTATTCTGCCAATTTTCATTTTAATAAATGCATCCCGCAGTCAGACTGGTGACCGATAGTCGAGGTATAGTTTATATTAGGACCGCGTATATTATCCACATTAGACCCACGCAGTGGATTAAGTATCTATCGGAAAAAAATATATTACAGAGTGGACCAGGTCTGCCATAAGTCCACAATGACTATTTCGGATCAGATTGTACTTATACATAGAAACTTTTATTTCTCAATGGTCTTTCAATTTCTGTTAATATTACGCAATAATGTACTTAAAAACAAATTTTCCCAGATTTTCATCAACAAGATTAGATAAGATCGCAAGTTGTACATAAATATTTTTTTTATATTGCAAAATGTTGTGCAATACTATAAACAAAATACTTTAAAAACAAAATTATTATTAAAAAGTTGCATTTAATTAATTGATTTATATGTCAGTAAGGGTCAGTTATTTATTATTGATTTTTACAATCAATAAGTGTGAGTGAGGTCAACGGAAAAGAATTGGGCGTGTGTCTAGCAACCCGCCCTGGGCTCGCGTGGTGAATTATGGTGTGAATCCTACATTACTAAGGGAAAATTCTGCCCGTGTTAGGCTGATAGCGAAGGATTGATTCCCACCTGCGCAGTGGCAGCAAAGCATGATACGAGTAAACAGTTTCTTTGCAAAAAATCTTCTTTTTAAATGTAATAAATTATATTCAATAACTTTAAAGGATTTATATAACTTTTGACATATCTTATGCAGTTAACGCTGCGGCTGAGGTCTTACAGAAATAATTAAAGGTTAATTAACGCCGCGGCTGGGGTCTTACAGAAATAATTAAAGGTTAATTAACGCTGCGGCTGAGGTCTTACATAAATAATTAAAGGTTAATTAACGCTGCGGCTGAGGTCTTACAGAAATAATTAAAGGTTAATTAATGCTGCAGCTGAGGTCTTGTCAATCGTCTTGTAAATCGTTGTCAAAAGTATAACCAAACTAACGACCCGCTCTCACTTCGCTTCGGTATATAATTTTTTTTTTAAATTTCAAAATAAAATATAGACTATATTAGACACGGATAATGTAGCTTGCTATTTGTGAAAGAATTTTTGAAATCGGTTCAGTTGTTCCAGAGATTACCCCAACGTACCTACAAACACACAATTTTACCTCTTTATTATATTAGTATAGAACAGGGGTGGCCAAGCTCCTTGATAGTCCGAGCCATTTTTCAATTCGTGAGGTGCAATTAAATACGTATTTAAAAGGTATGCAAAAAAGGTATAAAACATTTTTTTTACAGAAATTATATTTATTGAAAACATAAATAAAAGTACAAAATATGTGTATTGAATTTAAATATTAAAAATTAAACACATTTATTTTACTTCTCTTGATAATTCTTTAAAATTTGGTGAATAATTGGTGACAACACTTCTCAGTAATTCTTTGAGATGCTGGTTAGTTAATACTGATCGGTGTTTGGATTTCACGAATTTTAAAGTGGAATAAAATGATTCACATAAGTACGTTGTTCCGAATATTGAAATAATTCGACAAGCAGCCTTTTTTAATTCAGGATACTTCGATTCTCGTACAAATTTCCAAAATTCAGTAATCGACGTCGACTTATATTTTAATTGTAGAGCTTGATCTTCTTGCATCTCTATTAATTCTAACTCTCCAGATGCTTTTTGGGTCATAATTATATTGGAAATGGAAAACTCACCTTGAATTATGTTAATTTCAAATGGTAATTTAAAAGACATTTTGAAACACATACGGAACGATAATAATTTTTTAAAATATAATAGCACAAAAATGAAAAGGGAACTCGGGTACATTTATCGAGAGCCACAAATAATCCTTCAAACAGCCGCATCTGGCTCGCGAGCCGCAGGTTGGCGCCCCCTGGTATAGAAGATACAAATATATTTGACGTATTTATGGATCTAATTAGTAATACAATAATAAGTTAAGGTAAGTTAGGTTAAGGTAATTGGGGGGTAGTTCTTTTATGTCACGAAGGCGGGTTACGCTTAGCAGTTGTTCACGAGCACTTTGTTTTGTGTTACGTGTACATTGTTTTAGCGTGCAAAACTTGAGAACGCTCAATTGTGTTCTCGACGCCTGCGGCGCAGCGCACACCAAAACCAGAGCCGGCTTTACCTGTGGTGCAGGGTGTGCAGCGCACACGGGCGCAGGGTGTGCAGCGCACACGGGCGCAGGGTTTTAGGGGGCGCTCTCAAAGACCCTGCGCCCGTGTTCGCGCGCCTACTAGAGGGCGCCAGGGTATTGCTTGCACCCGGGCGCTATGTGGGCTAGAGCCGGCGCTGACTAAAACAACGTATATGTACGAGCACAACCACTCGCCTTCGTGAAACGAAATAACTATCTATACATAGTGATGTCCCCCTGGCACCCTAAGCGCAATAATGTATTGTATCACTACAATAATTTCACAACACAATAATGAAGATTGACTTATACTAATATATTAATTTATGTGAATGTATATTTGACCTTATAGTGTATTAATTTGATGGATAAATGATTTAATTTATTATATTATTAATTTAAATACATGGGGATCGTATGTAACATAATAATTATGTGCTATATTTGTGCCCCTTACGGCAGAAGTAATGCGTTCACATATAAATGGATTTGATTTGATTTAAATGTTTTTAACATGCAGGGTTGCAATCAACCAGCACCCAACAAGCGCACAGATTTCGGATTAGTCTCCTTCTCAAAACAGACGTGAACTGTATAATACATATCCATAAATCCGTAGGTACCTACGTAGCTAAAGATATATTGTACATATACATCAAAGTAGCGCATTTTTCATTACCTATATCTTAATAAACTTTCGCAAAGTAACTCTTAATTATATAATCATATACGAATCTAGTTCGAAAAGACTACAGGCCATTTAACAAATGTGTTGTTAAACCCCTTTATACGTACACTTGACAACAGCGATCTTTCAAGTCTAGATCGCTTTATACTGGAAGAGTTTGCGTATAGCGCGCTATGCGCTTGGTAATTCGCGAACAGTTAATTATATACCTACGTCGTTTTAGGGATTACTTCCATGCTTCTTCACGTAGGTGGAAAGTCATGTATGTAAGAAATAATTATCCTATTCTGATACACTTGGGAGTATGGATCGTCATACATCCCCATCAATTGGTTAAGTCTAATTGGGACCCTAACTGGGCCGCCATGTCATTCGATGTCTTACGCTCAAATATTCCAATATGAGTATAAAATTGATTAATTGTTGTTGAGTGTTATATTGCCTTAAAATGTGAATTGGATGTGAAAATGCTGTATCGAAGCGTATATTTTGATTACGATGGGAAAGAGGTATATTTTGTGTACTCGTGAAAAGAAAATGTTGCATGGAGGAAAAATATCAGAGGCTGTGGTCCAAAATGACCGTTGTGTAAAGAAGGATGTTTTTATTTTATATTTTATTGTCTTAGTTCGTAACAATGTTTCCGCGAATATTTCATTACTTTGGTTTGTCAACAATGCTTATAATAATTGAATAACTATTTAGCGGAACACTGCATTAAGAATTGCAAAACCGCGTATTTACTTAGTCTTAAAATACTTTTTCTATATGGCCATTTTCCTGAGGAAACATTTTATGTTCTCCGAAGAAGTGAACTCAAGGCACAGAACATAATGCCAATATTATAGTCCTGCGGCAAATATAACCTGCCCACTGCCACTTCAGCATGCCGATTCTGTGAACTATATAATAGATGGCAGACAAGCGGGCGTCCTACATGATGGTAAGTGGTCTCCGCCGCCCATGGACACCTGCAACACCAGTTTTCTTGAAGAGCCCCATATCGTAGCGTAACGGAAATACCTCGGCTGGCAGTTCTATCCGCAACTTTCGGGTTCGCGGTATAAAGTGTCTTTTTGACCGCACTGTACGCAGCGACGCACTGTCTTGATATTTTTAAGACGTGCGTTTCGAATTACGGACGAACTAGACATATTGCCACTGGCTAACCATTGACAGCTGTTAACCTAAAAATTACCCCGTAAACTCGTAACGAACCGGTGGGGTAATTGGGCACTTATTTTTCGGAATCACTTTGGCTTGCCACCGTTAATCTAGATTTTATGTATTTTTAATTTTATTAAGCTCGTATTGTTTTTTCTTTATTTTAAAATTTGCCGACACACCCGAAGAACTCTCGTGACGCATATACGTTGGGAAAGACTAAACTAGTGTATAGTGTACTAACAATGTATTGGCCAATCGATCGTTTAAATCGATACGAACTCCTTTGCAGCTAATTTCTAACTAATTTAATATGCGTCTACGTGCCGTCAACCGCAAATACGTCGTGGTTAAATCGACTTGTCCATTCCGTTAGATCGGCGAATATTATTTTCAACATGTTAGTCATTATAATAATTACTTAGGAAACGTAAATAAGTTTGTAATTGTGCTCACACGCACAGTTGGTCACGCCTTGATCGTGTACGAGTATGTTTAGTTTTACATATTTTATATGATTTTTATCTCTGAAGCTTTATTTTGAGAAACCCGAAGTAGCACAAAATTGTGTATATACTTATATGTGTAAGAATTGTTTTACATGTCCCGTTAACTGTTTTGACTGATTTAGTTCTGATATATAATTAAATGACCCGCAGAAAATACTGAATGAATAGCAAATTTAAAACTGTGTTAGGTTTATGCTCTGAGAGGTGACAATGAAGTAATCGACTTTGTGATGACATTTAAAGTAATCATGATTGCTCTCCATTCAGTATTCTTACTGCTTGTCTTAATACAACAAACTTTTATTTATTACTCAAATTACGTAAAACTGTTTTAAGTTTTAAAAGTTTAAGTTTAAAATCACAAACAGATCGCAAATATTTTTCAAGAAGATCTTTTAGCTTACTATGTTTATCAATTTGAAATCGAATTTTAATTGTGTTATTTATTTGATTTAATTAGACTTATTGAATTATGTTAATTAAAATTCAGTACCAAAGTGTGTTTATTTATGTACCTACCTTTAAGCGGAAATGTGTTGTGTTGGAGTTATTTACTTATATGTATACTGTACGATGATTGATTGATTGTTTGTTTTAAGTTGTCCCATTGTTAAGTTACTAATAAACGAGTACCTTTGAGGACGAGTTGTATTATTTAGTAATGTCGCAAGGACGTTTAGTAATGTAGATTAACATCTCGCCGCCCCGCCACTAATGACTGAATCCCTTTCAATGAAAGAAAACTTTAAAAAATTGGATTAAGACGGAGCTCCCTCGAGAGTGGGGTCCACGACCGGTGACTCTCGAAAGGCCACTAGGGCCACAAGATTTTGGCCATTCCGAAAAAAAAAGGGTCCGGGGCTATAAGCCCACCCTCTCCCCTAGGCTAGTCCACCACTGTCGTAAGGGCTAACTACCTTCGACTCATGAAGTTGTTAGTTCAAATCCTCAGTCCGTACCATTGAGTTTCAACTTCGATACGGTTTTTTTTTAATTATGTCTACCTCTGCGGTGAAGGGAAACATCACGGGGAAACGCGCATGCTGTATAATTAAAATAAATCTGTAGCATGTGGTGGATTCTCACCCGAAACTCCTTAGTCATCTACTAGGGGAGGCCTGTGCCCTGCAGAGCGACGTTATAGGTTGTCATATCCCCTAAAACATATTTGAGGTCTAACAACAAAGGCGGCAACGTCCAATATACATAAGTCTACACAATGTTACAAAATGTTATAGATATGTGTTATTTTACAGCGTATACAGTACAGTGTATACTGTATACAGCGTATACAGCGTATACAGTGTATACAGCGTATACAGTGTATACAGCGTATACAGTGTATACAGCGTATACAGTGTATACAGCGTATACTGTAAACAGTACAGTGTTTCGTCATTAAATGTAATATTTTGTTAATGATAGGTTTTTAGTCTAAAATCGCTTAAAATCTAAAAAACATATTGGACGTTGCCATATCTGTTATGATGACCAGCATATTACAGTTTATAACAATACCTTTATTATACGCGTTCAGACCTGATTTTTTAGAATATAAAATGTGTACAAAACGTAAAAGTTTAAATATTTATATGATATGGACACATTAGGACTTTGCCACAATTATTAGTTTTAATTTTGAACGGTAGTCAGGGTTGTCCAATGAAAATAAAATAAGTGTGATATGAACAGTATTTATTTAAGGAAAAAAAAATTAGTTATTCCCATTAAACCGTCGATCGATTAAGGTCGTCGATATTTTTCCAGTTTGATCCGTAATGCTTCGAAAGTAAAGTTGATACATCCGATATCTTTTGTTGTTTTACTGGCACTCTGAGTGAAATTTCGGACGGCGTAACCATCATGATGTTTTTACTTCGGCGACACACATTCCGTGAAGCGCCTAAATTGCTTTCATAATATATTTCACCCTGCACTGTGGCATGTTATGTGTCGTTTCGGCATCGTTTTATTAATATGGTATACCTACGATTAGACTCCATGAACTTAAAATGCCATTGTCCCGGAGGTTTCATACTTTTTCTATGGATTTTTTTTCAAAACTGCAAATCACTCATTTTTATTACCATAACATAATTTGTTATAACATCATGATATTCTTGTGGCTTTATAATCACGTCTTTTCTTTTAATTTCCACCTCTATGTGTCCCAAAGGGCCGGTCAAATGGCAGATATGAAGGTCCAGTAACAGGAAAATATACTTGAATGTTTGTTTGTTTGGGTGAAGGAGCAGCCATTTGCAGCACATCCAGAGGGTGTTTTTTTTTATTTTGGTCACAGCCGTCCGAATACAATCGTATAGAATGGATATTTGTCAAATCGGAGGCATTAGGTAAGTCTGTGATTGACTGCAGAGGTCATAGTAATAGAGTCTTTATTAAACTCTTCCTTGTCCCATACAATATGAGAACACGTTTTGTTTTGTTAACTTTTCCTTTGAGCTGCCTACCAAAAATCATTATAAATTATAAACATAAAATTGTCTGCTGTAGTACACAGACTGGTCCGGCAATTTGGTTAGCGGCATGGATTCATCCACATTCTCTCCATTGTCACAGAGTCAGTTTATAATGTCTGATTTTTTATTAGCATGCGTTGGCATTTTATTTAGTCGCCGGGAGTGATAGGATACATTATCCATAAGGATAGTGCATGTTTCTTCCAGCGATAGAAGTAAGTACTGGAACCACCACCTTTCGAATAAGATTTGAATGACAGTAGCGCATTTTCAACAAAACCTTTCGCTGATCCTTTATGGCATATACCTAATAAGCCGTTCTCCTTTTCCCATTGGCACCTTTGAGCTGGAAGCAGCAGTGTCATCAGTCCAGGTCTTTGACACTGTTTGCATTACTAACCTTCTCAATGTCAGAATTTCTTTCCGTAAATACATATAGGTATATGACTGCGAATAGCGTCAATGTCAAAGCTATAAACTGTTGTCATGGCACACGGTCTTTGTTTCTTCCTTGGTGTAGAAGGCTTATTCGTTTCCGTGTCGCTGCCGTAAATTTCGGTACTTATTTTCGACACAACTGGAACAATATTATTTAGAGCTGCGTGGTGCGCCACCATCGCGAGGGACCTGAGCACCGAGAGCCTAGATAAGTTTATAAGCCGCCTTGCCTCACGCCTCCAGCACATCAAGGGACTGGCGCGACTACACGCGCGCCCTACACCTAAGTCGCCGCTCGCGAAAGGTCGCTCATTGGGTTTTCCACAAGCAGAATCTCCCCAGTGGGCTTGATCGCGCGGGCGGCGTGAAGAAAGAAGACCAAACCAAGGCTACTCGAAAGAGTGGCCACCCCAGAGACCTACCCGTAGTAGCGGGCAGCGAATCCACCTCTGGCAGTGGGCTACTAGCCCAGGTACAGAACTCCACCCCTCCTCGAGGGGGCTGTGAGAATGCTATAAGTGATTATTCTAGTTCACGACCGGTGACTCTTGAAAGGCCACTAGGACCACAAGAAAAAAAAAAAAAATTGTGTAACTGTGTTTTATTGCATAACGCGCTCTCTAGGAAACTAACTGCTGGCTGTGCAGTGTGCAATGTGCATCCTGACCGCTACAATGGAATATAAAGCAAAAATTAGTAATTATTATACAATAAGAGCAATTAAAGTTTTCAATTAAATTATTTACATTTTAATGGGATTTTATTTTGATGTGGGATGTCAATTTGAATATCATCTTCTAACAAGGTCTTCAAAATGACCTCCCGAAATTGCGTCGACATAATTGCGTGACTGTGTGAACAACACGCTAATGTAAGTGTCCAAAAGCCCTAAGTTTCTAGCCCTTATTATAAACATTCTATGGTACCCATGGGTATATGTTGACCGGTTTCTGACCGTACATGTAATACTTAATAGTTTACCTATATAAATTCAAAAATATCATCGGATCCTTTAATCAGTGTGTCCGGTACTCACTTGACCAGTTTTTCAACACTATTTTTAAAAATAATAATCCAGCGCACTGATATGATTGTAATGGTTGATATGATGCACTTGTTATCAATCATTATCGTAATTAGAAATCAAATCAAACTTAGTATATATTACAGCGCTGAGTTGGTCCAGCTGTGGAGTTCGGGGGACAACGTAACCATTCCAGTGAAGGCTGCAAGACGTGTCATCCTGTAAGCAAAATGGGGAATAGATATATTTGTTTATGTGTAGCTGTTTTGCTGAGTGGGGCTGTCTTGGACGCGGCAACAACACGGTAAGTACAAGTTAACGTTATTTATTATGAATGGGTGCCGAGTGTGTGGCTGTGTGGTGTGTGACCGGCTTTGGAATAGTACCACCACGTCTTCTCTTTCCGTGAGTGTCGTACAAGCCGACTGGGATAACAAAGAGTGAACTAGTTAATCAGCTTGGATAGCGCGTCATATGTGCCTGGTTACCGGTACTAAGTTTCGTAATGCATTTCAGTGCTTGCACTGGAAAAGTCGCTCATCTCGATGAGTAACAGGGCCTAATGACATCTGTGTTATGGCGTCAACACTGTAGTGCATTTGAAGACAAATCAATTTGGATACTTGTATCTACGATTTAGGCCAATGTCATCAGTTAGACATGACCAATCTTGGCACATGTGCTGTCGATCTTTGGGGATTCGGGAATCGGCTTGGGAAGTATGGGGAATAAGAAGTACCATAATAGAATTAGAAATTTACTTATCTCGTTACTTACAGGATGCGAAGGAATTAGATTGAAAGGGAGTTATCTAAATACTCATCAATCTTGTCACTCGTCTAAAGGTTCATTCGTGAATAATAGAATTTACTTTAAACTGTAAAATTCTAGATTATAATAACTTTCTTTTGTATCTAAATGATGTTGATTCTTACATAACTAATTAAGTAAATATTGTGTTAGTGACACCACCACATCGTTGGATTACAACGACGTGCCTATTGTTGAGGCAGCTCTCTACACGCCGCCGTTGGCAGAGATCGCCGATGGTAAGTAACATTTGAAATTCGCAATAACTTTTCTTGAGATATTCGCAATTAGGCCTCTTGCTTTAGTACAGTGGTATTTTTTTTCGTAAATACCTACCCAATGTTAATAATTCGCTATTTCAATTTTCGAGTAAATATTTGAAAGCAGCCATGAATAAGTAATAAACCTGCAACTTCTGGGCGCAGGTTTATTATAATTAGCTATCGGGTCAAACATACTGTATAATCTCTACAGAGAAATAGATGATGCATTGGAAGAATTGTATGAGTATGTGATCAAATTAAACGTGTATTGTATCATTACAGTGTTGTCCAACGGCCTGCTGGACACCTTCGAGTCGGTTAGTGTGACGGTGGAGAGGAGCCCCGACCTCAGGAAGTCGCCATTCAACCTCACCTCGCCTGGTACGAGCCCTTTGATACTTTTTATTGATTGACTGTATTCCATTGATGGGATAAGGTCTGCTTCATTTTAATAATTTTGTTTATAATATTGTTGACGGTAGCTATCGAAACACAATTAAATACGTCACGGGTGACATTCAAAACACTTCAAAGACCCTCATAACAGGTCAATTGTTACAAATAGTAGCAACACAAAAATATCCGTGATTTGAGCGATTATGAGTATTTATGGCGTGTGGTGATGTTTTAGGACAGGACATTACTGATTAAATATCCAAATATAGTAGACATCTGTCGAGATGGTATGGTACCATACTTTACACATATGTAGGTATACTCTGTTCGCGTTAAGAATGCAGTGAATCTGATTATTTTACCTCGACTACTATCTGTTCGCGTTAAGAACGCATGTTCATTTACCGTTCATTTGGTTCCCTTTTATATGTTTTATTAAACGATAAATAATTAAACTATCTGTCTTAACGCGAACAGATAGTAGTCGAGGTAAAATAATCAGATTCACTGCATTCTTAACGCGAACAGAGTATAGTTGTTTGTTGGTCATAATAGGCATATTATTGTTATAAATCACGTTATCTCTTGAATTACTAACTCGTAAAATGTTGCATGATTGTTATGTAATTGCTTTGATAAGATACGTATTTAATAATTGATTTTTTTCAACAAAGGTAGGTAAATATAATTAGTTCTCACTAGCTGCGCCTGCGCTTGCGTTCGCATAGACTAGTTGACCTGTATATATTTATTTAATAAACTTTATTGCACATTGTTGTACAAAAGTCGAGCTTAATGCCAGCTAACAATTCTCTACCAGCCAACCTTTCCGTTGAACAGAGACATACAGTGGGAGGTGCGATGAGAAGTATCATTTATAAATATATAACTTAAACGACAAGAGTAAAACTTTCCTAAATATATGTACCTAATGAATACATCATACACATAGGAATATAAGTCAGAATAAAATGTCAATACAAACTTAAAGGGTTTACTGGCATTCTATTTTATGGGAATAATAATCATAATAATAATAATTACGTGGTCAAATACAGCGCCGGCTCTAGCCCACATAGCGCCCTTGGCGCCCTCTAGTAGGCGCGCGAACACGGGCGCAGGCTCTTTGAGAGCGCCCCCTAAAACCCTGCGCCCGTGTGCGCCGCACACCCTGCACCGTAGGTAAAGCCGGCTCTGGTTAAATAATTGCTTTAGGTTATTGACCTCATTGACAACTCTCTGCACTCTCCCTGTCATTTTACTTTCATTCTTTGCCAACTATGTACCTACAAAGTTTGCAAACTTTGCCTACTGCTCACAAGTGTAACTCCGAATATGAAGTAATTACAGCATTATGATTACTGGAATGACTTGATTATATGAGTAGGTACGTATTTTTTTATAGAAAGAAAGCAGTAGACGAGCATATATAGCTCACTTGGTGGTAATTGGATACTGTCGTCCATGGACATCAGTGATATATTCCAACACCAGTCCAGTGTGACAAACGTTAGCACGCCCCCGAATATCCCGCTTTCCTTTGGAGATGAAGGAACTGATTTGGAGAAAGAGTTGAGCAAATTGGAAGGGATAGGGTGGAATGGGAATGGGCTCTGGCATATCTCACTCACTACCGAAGCATGTAAGTACATTAGGGAAATACGATAAAGTGGGAAATGTAATACATTTCACGTTGATCCAGGACATAAAATGATCATTCTACTCTTATTTATTTAACCAGTGGCGTTTTTTTGCATACGTGGATTCGATGATATTGATGGAAAGATTTCTAATTATTAGTGTTCTTATGTCCTGGGACATAACATACCTATCACAAGTGTCATTGAAATTTATAAAGTGGTTGTTACGTGATGCACGAGTCTTTTTGGTGCCTCAATCTGCAGAATATTTTTCTGTTACGAGCCTAGAACTAATCGATTAACCTGCTCTGGATAATAGATATGACTTTTAGCTGAGAATATCTCCGTAATTAAGATGATTCCCCTAAACTTAACCGAGAAAGTAAACTTTTAATCTATGGTCACAGGTTTGACCGGTAACGCGAAACTGCTGGACATCGGTGGTATCGTGAACTTGCTACCGGAACTGCAGACCGACAAGCTGTATGACGTGGCGAAGCTGGCGCGGTACCTGGGCCGGAACAATGCCTTCATAATAGGGTGCGGCGCGGGACCCTGGCCCTACGTCGGGACCAACAGCGAGGTAACAGTCCAACTTACAAATTTTATATAGAAATTAGAGCCGTCTGGTCAATCAGTCCCTTGATTATTGCACCACCCTTTATCTGATCGTCCATCAATCTCAAAATTAAATATGAATAACGGATTGAACGAAACAGTTGCATTGTATGTACACTTGAAGAATGAAGCGCAACAGAAATAAGCGCATTGCTATAAGTATTCAAGAACGTACGCCTTAATGATATATACAATAGTGTAAAGATACATGATGGTGACGCAGATGGTGAATGGTGATCAATGTTGATACTATATAACATTGATTGGGACTCTACAAGATTGGCTTGGTTTGTCGGAGAAACACTTTCTTGTTGATTCAAGAAAGAGTTAAGGGCTCGAGTAAAGAAAAATTTAAACAATGTGAATCTCTAAAACAACCAGCCCTTTAGTCGAAGATTTGAACTGTTAGGAAGTGTAGGTAAAACTCAGACACGGTCGATGCAATCTTGTAATTCGTGCAGAAAATTAACCTGTTTAGGCACAGTATTACAGATTTGCTAAAAATGCGCATGTGCATTGTCACGATGAAAAAGCACTCCGGCACGCAATTTTCCACGTAGTTTCTTTTTTATTTCCTCGCGTAGTTTTTTGATCAATGTTGCGTAACATTCTTCAGTTATTGTATGTCCTTTAGTTAAATAATCGATCATAATGATACCTTCCGCATCCCAGAAGACCGAGGCCATTATCGTGCCAGCGGACGCAGAGAACTTGGATCTCTTGGCTGGCGGAGAGGACGATCTTTTCCACACCTTAGTTTGGTTCTTCGTCTCCGGGTCAAAATGGTGAACCCACGTTTCGTCAACGGTCACGAACCGCAGTCGAAAAGATTCTGGGTCTCGGTCAATAATTGCCAAATTTTGCTTTGAAATGTCTACTCTTGCTTTCTTCTGTATGTCTGTTAACATTTGAGAAACCCAACGCGCGGCCACCCTTTTGAATTTTAAGGTATGAGTTAAAATAAACTGAATTGTTCCGAACGAATGCTTCATAATCTCAGCTAAATGACGAATAGTCACACGTCGATTTGTCTTAACAATTTCTTCAATTTCGTTAACGTTGTCTCCAGTAGCAGCGGTTGTTGGGCGCCCAGAGCGAGTCTCGTCGTTGCAGACGGTTCTGCCGCGTTTAAATTCCGCGCACCAGTATGCTACTGTAGAATAAGACAAAGCATTGTCTTCCAAAGTAGACTGCAATTCTTCTAAAACACATTTCGTAGAAAAAAATTGAGGCACATATATTTAATAATCGCGCGAACTTCGATTTTCTCCATTTTGCACAATGATAAAATTCCCGCTGAAAATAAACAACGAAAAAAATATTGGTGACAGTTTTTTTTTTAAATTCTTTTGGCACTGGCTACTACTGAATTTGAGATTCGAATGAGATAGGATGCACTCCTATAATTTAAAATGTAAAGTATCCGATTCCAGAAACTTATTGATTACATTAATAATAATAATTACAATAATGCAAAGTTGATCGAGAACATTTGTTTCCTTGGTGACAGGGTATAATAAACCTGTCCCTGCGCAACGGCAATGTGATACAAGGGTCGAGAGCCGCGTCTGTACAGCCGATAGGCGCGTCAAAGGACGACGACACATTGCAACTGGAAGAGCTGCCGCCCACCGAGACCAGGATAGCGTCGCTTGGATACTTCTTGCTTAGCGACGGAAGGCCGGGGAAGGTAAGTAGCATCTTTTACTATGAAAAAGCGCTGCCCATGCAATACGATTCTCGAACATAATAATGAATGTATGAAAGTTGATGTCTTTGATGTCCTTTGGCATCATTTGATGTCTAATCATTTTATGTGAAGAAAAATATTTACTTTTGTACTCGTAGGTTTGCTGCTTACATATAAAGCGTCACGCTGAATAATTCGTTCTTTGTGGTTACAGGTGATCAAAGTGGTGGTAAAGAAAAGGATAGGATCGTTAGACTTCGTCACAGCCATCAGACAAACACTAGCGGAATATTACGGCGACAATGTGGTCGGTAAGTGTGTATACCCTGCCTTTAGATTCAATTTAGCTCGAGCGAAACGATGCCTTGTTTCAATAGGTATGCTTTCGTAGGCACTTGTGGTTTATACTGGGTATCTTTTGAAGTGTTGAAGTGTTACAATGAAGTGTTGTGCTCAGGTCTGGGCGGCACGTTCCTGCTGAAGGAGGGCATCGTGAATCATCACGTGATGCCGCAGCACGGCACCACGCCGGTTTGCAACGACGCCGACCTCGACGAGTGGCTGCACTACTTTGACTTGACCGCGCCCATCACGCACATCGGCACGCTCGTCACCGGAACTCTTGTTAGTATTGTTTAGATTTGAATTGTGACGAGATGGCGAATAAACGAGTTTCAGAACTGATAGAGGTAACGATGTCTCAGGATCAGTTGACGTCACCCAGTAGGATCACTCCAGGTGGGTCTTGGGACTGGCTATTGGTTATCAGTGGAGAGACACAGGCTGGTGGTATGGTGAAACACTAATATAGGTAGGTACTTATTTGGACATTGAAGACCTGGAACTTGTACCTACTAGTGTTTTATGTGTGTGTATGGTGACACTCTTGTGTCCAACAGTGGCGGGCTTGTGACATGGCATCTACTAACTGGTAAATAAAATGTCGTCCCCAGAACCTGAACCTGACCTTGCAGCACTTCCACGGCTTCAGCTCGCACGGGGAGGGCGGCCACTACCACTACGACATCACGCCCGACACCGTCGAGTACGAGGGCTACTTCATGCCGGCTTCCTCCATCATCAGGGTGGATCGGCCCACGCAAGTGCAATGCGGGTGAAGACCCTGTTCGTGTTGGTCTAATGCATTTGTGTGGATCTCATACATTTCTGATAGTTTTTTTCACCGTTATAACTACGTACTACAGTAACGAGAGTCACACTACACGCTACACATACGCAGCACACTATTCCAGTGAATGACAGTCTTGCATAAATGCATTTCATCCTTAATTCTTGACTATTAGCACTGTTTAAACTGATTTAAAGATACCAATTGATGGCATTTGTATAAATTTGAAAATAAATTCGTAATATGAATATGTGAATTTTTATTTATATGAGACTAGCAAAACCCGGCAGAAATTGTCCTGCCTGTGTATACTTATTTACCTCTGTATATAAAATCACAAATTATTCTGGTTTGACGATGATTTTTGCGATCGGTTGAACGGTATAGAAGTTGATGTGCTGCAGCGCCATCTAGTGGCGAGTCACAACAAAGTCGATAGCATAAAAACCTTCTGCATGAAAAATACATATGTGCTAACTTTCGTGGTGATAGGTCAAACGGTGTCGAAGTCTAACATCAGATATACCAACATCCTATTATTATATATACATATATGAGATTTCCTGTTTAATTTGGTTGTGTGGTTTCGGTGCCAATAAAAAAATCTTACGTACTATCATAAAAGCAAGTACCTAAATAATCTCGAATATACGTGCAAAAATTGGCTAATACAAGGCTACTGTTACGTTAAAAATTATGCTGATATTATCAAGTTATTCTAAAGAGAATTTAACAAATACGAACGGATGAACCTAGTAGCTACTGGAATCTTAGCACTTCACTGAGTTTCGGATTTTACAATTTATTACCGTTATATTGGCGGTGAAGAACATCGTCAGGAAACCCGCATGAAGACATTGTATTGGAACATGATTATAATGGAATGGGTTTTAATTGAGGTGACACGAAGGCCACACTGAAAGGTTTCGAAATGAATAAGAAAAAAATAAAATGAATGGCCAAAAATTAATTTACTGTTTCTCAAAATATTCTCTGTGAGCGTTAATACACTTTTTCATAAGAATAAATCAATTTACTCGTACTTAGCGTTCATTCCACTCCTGCTGACCGCGAAAACGAGTTTTTCATACTCTTCGACAGCCTCTTCTGGTTCTTAATTTTTGGAAACAAGAAGAAGTCACAAGGTGCCAAGTCGGGACTGTATGGAGGATGACTCATGAATTCTACGTTTTTCGCCTTCAAAAAGTCGATTGTCTGTTTGGCCGCGTGGGAGCTGGCATTGTCATGGTGCAAGATTATGCGTCGTTTGCGGTTGTTTTCACGGAATTCGTTAATAACTTCCGGTAAGCAAATGGTCGTGTACCAATCAGTATTCACTGTACGACGATTCTCCAAAGCAATGGTAGCCACGTGTCCAGTTTTTCTAAAAAAATAAGCGATCATCTGCTTCGCGGCATTTTGCACACCACTTTGGTGGGGTTCGGCTCATTTTGAAAGACCAAAATGGTCGATTGCTGCTTTGCTTCGGGGTCGTAGCTATAAATCCATATTTCGTCACCTGTTACTATGTTCTACACCAAATTTGACGCCCCTTCGTTGAATCTGGTAAGCATGGCATTGCACCAAATGACGCGTTCCGTTTTTTGAGCCTCAGTCAAATTGTGACGGATCCACCGCGAGCGCAGCTTTCGCACAGCCAAATGTTTGTGTAAGATTGATTGTATCTGACTCATGCCTATGCCTAAGGATACCCGAATCTCATGCCTAGGGTCACATGCCTGTCTGTTTCGATCATTTGGCGCACAGCATCGATGTTTTTGTTGTTGACAGCGGTGGACGGGCAACCTTCACGAAATTCGTCACTGAGATTGACACAACCGCGCTTGAATTCTGCAAACTAGCTATAAATTGTCGTCTTGCTTGGTGCTTCATCGTCAAAAGCAGTTTGAAGCCGAGGGAGCAGAGCCTCCCATAAATTACAGTCAAATCAAATTACACTTAAAATCATAGAAAATCATATCGTTTTCACGAGTTAAATCCGTCGTAATGCAGACACGTAATTAAAATGACGCCATAATGAAAAAACAAATGACTGTTAGATGAATCAAACTTTATTCTACAGCCAAATAGTTCCATTTTCAAATATTGTAATTACTTTTTAAATATTGTTTATGTAAGTGGTCGGTTCCGGAAATTTTCAGTGTAACCTACATAGGATGGAATGGGAAATGATGGGAAGACTGATGGCATGACAGAGCTACTAATGCATACTCTGATGACCATGCGAACGAAATTTCTGACACGGGTAGGTGTGCTGTACCTTAGTACAGTGCGAGCGTAGCCAGTTACACTTACGAATTTCACCTGGTGGTTGCATGAGAAGAGGCGAAGATCGTGTGTGATGGCAAGCTTTAGGAGAGTCTAACCAGCAGTGGAGAGACCTACCCTATCATCACTATATAGTCCCAAGGTCGGCTGGGAGAAAATGCTTTATAGCATTATGTCCGCCGTTTGTTAAAACATTAAAGTGCAAATAAATAGGTTGACGGTGGTAAGATATCTCATATTTATAATGCGTCGGGCACGAGATGTCGCCTGATCGTAGCGGATTATTCCAATTGCCCACAACAAAGATGCACACTTGGTGGGGTTAATTGAAAAAACTACATGCGACCAGGCGATTAATGGCTCGAAACAAGTTGTGTGCTGTCGCTTCAAATTGTTCACACGGTTTGACAGCCTGTCAAACTTGTCGCTGTTTTAAATGGTTCCCGTGTCGCTGCGACCAGCAACCTAGTGACTAGTGTGACTAACGTCTAATAATTGTTTTATGGCAGCATGTTATGGCTTTTACCTAGAGACAGTAATATAAGTATTTAAAAAATATCTGTTTTACAGAATTCATTAATTATTTTATGGGTTTACTATAAATACAAAATTTCAACTAATGACAATTGAATCATATATTTTAATGTAATCGTGTGAAGTATAATTTTATAATTAAAAAGATTTATACGACTGATTTAAAAAGTACAGGGAATTAAACAGAAACTGAGCAGAAATGCGTTTAACGGTCGTTTTGAAGGAAAGAGGAACAGCCAAATGTTGGGAGATGTTCAGTGAGCTATATCGACAGTGATATATTGGACGTACATTTATAGGTAATGATCCGAATTGTAGGGAGATTTAAATATGTAACCACGTTATTTCTCTAAAAGTATGTTAATTAATCCTTTTTTTACTGTAACATTTAACATTTTTTTTGTAAATTATGGTACCTAATCGATAAATATTCGGAATATACGCTTTAATAAAATGAAATTTAAAAACAATCTTTTGAAAATGAACATAGAAAGTTACTTCTAGTTATAAATATACTATTTTGAATACAAAAAAAAATTGTCAATCAATATGTTTAAAATACACACGTACTGTGTTCTAAGTAAGTAAGTATTGTGTTCTATTACGGTTTGGTTGAAATTGTTTTCCCCTACCTCCTTTTTGAAGGCATGTTTACAAAACCACACCTTTTCCTTTTATTAGAATGAAGATGGTAGACTTGCGGACAATCCACCTGGTGGTAAGTAGACACTGTTGCCCATAGACATCCGCAACACATGCCAATATCAGACAAAAATTACACACGATTGTGCATCCCCGGACGCACTGCTCACCTTTGCAGTTTTATGGCTTATTTACACAAGGAGAGTTTCTTGAACGCGAGTTTCTCGAACGTCGGTCAAAATCTAGTATAGATAAAACAACTGTTATCATCATTTGATCACTGCTATCTCTGTTATCATCGAATTTTTATCGTCATGTGAACAGTAATTGTAGGCGAGAATTGTATGTAAATAGTTTGGTCGAATTGTTCGAATTGTTGTCGAACTCCTTTTGTAAATGAACCTTTAGGAATGGATTTGGAGAAATGATTTGGGAAAGATACTAATAAAATTTAACTGATATAGATTTCTAATACATTACTAAAACAGAGTACTAAACATTAAAGTATATGGGAATTATTAAAGTATGTATTGGAAATGTCATAGGTATATTTTATTTAGTTAGCATTCGGTAAGATTTAGATTATCTTGTGTACACATTAGAGTTCATTCATGTTTATTTCTAAGTTTTATAATTATAGAAAAAAATGCGGCAAACGAGCATACAGATGGTAAGTGGATACTGCCGTCTATAGACATCCGCGATACATGCCAATATCTTTGCAGATTTAGGAAAGGATTGGGAAAATGAGGAGGGATAGGATGGGATGGGAATGGGCTCTGACACATCTCACTCGCTCTCGAAACACGTACGTACATTGGAGAAATACGATAAAGTAGGAAATGCAGTACATTTTAAGGCATGAGTTTAGTACAGGGGGGGCAAATAGGTAAGTATATATTCTGACTATATTCGACCTGGGGAACACGAATATGTTATTAAAAAAATTTAATTCGATGCGCTTCCGGCTGAAAAAAAATTATTTTGAAAATTTTATAATAAAAATACAAAAATTAATTTTTAGGCAACAGGCCGGATTCGGATTTGGCGCTTCGCCGGCTGCTGCCGCGGCACGCTCGCTTCGCTCGCTCGGCTCGCGCGTTGTATTCACAAGACAAACGTAACCTAACCCAGCATAGGTTAGGTTAGGTTAGGTTAGTGATTTTTCTATCAACAGGTCAAAGCTAAATTGGAAAGGAAAATAATTAAGAAGAAAGTTGGAAATTTAAATGAAGAAAATGCATTCTTTGCTAAATTGAAGAAAAGACTCGACGATTTGCCTAAAAATTAATTTTTGTATTTTTATTATAAAATTTTCAAAATATATTTTTTTCAGCCGGAAGCGCATCGAATTAAATTTTTTTAATAACATATTCGTGTTCCCCAGGTCGAATATAGTCAGAATATATACTTACCTATTTGCCCCCCCTGTACTAAACTCATGCCCATTTTAAGGTAGTCTTCTGTGAGAGAGTTGTGACGTGGCCAGTCGTGTGCGCCCAGCGGCTGTGGGAATGCAGCGTGCACTCCCCCTGCTAAGTATAGTTTATTATTGTTACCTATATAATATAAAGATAATATAATATAACAAAGATAATATAATAAGATAAAGAATATAATAAGCAATACTACATTTTTTTAAATATTTTGCGTTGGCGTACCACCGTCACAGTTTTTGTTACACAAAGCTGCGCTACCACAATGTTACTAGTGGGTATAGTCATTATGCGGAGGCGCCACTGTGCGACGGGATCGGTTGCTATGCAGACATAATTTCGGAGGCCTCATGCGTACAAAATTACACAGCATTGTTGAATAATGCTCTCAGATAAGATTATTTGTATCCTTTTAATAGATTTTGACATCGATAGATTACATTCGTTTCAAAACATAATAATTACTTGTAAAATTTTCATCTAAGTTCTCATACAAGATTAGACTTGAAAATAGATTGGAGAAATTATTGCATAATATTCTGTAATAAAAGGATATTTGAGTAATAAACAAACCACTGTTTAAAATATCCATATTTACCCGGGTCTACCAAATGTTAATCAATAAATTTATGTCGACTACATACGACATACTAGTACCTACTTCCGTACAACTAGTGCCTACTAAAAAAATATATTATTTTGTTCTTTGTATTTAGCAAACATTTAGGAAAAAATACACAAAAAAAAAAAAAACCAAAACCTTAGATAACTATAAAAGAATACACAACTATTTTCAGAAAGAAATAGAATAGAAAATGGCGACCTGTCTAATAGTGAATAATTGGTGATACGTGGACCTTGTGGACTGTGCCGCCCACGGACATCCACGATGCACGCGTATTGCGCATCAGTTAAATTGACGGACGTTGCACAATCCTAATCCGCTGTACCTTTGGCAATTTCGTAGTCAACATTTTTAATAAGAATTGGGAAAGGTGGGCAATAGGACGTAGGATCTCATTATTTAAATTCATTGGAAATTGGCCTAATTCATTGGTAATAATGATTGATTGATTGATTGATAAATTCTTTATTGCACCATAATGGTGTACAAAGGCGAACTCAATGCTGTATAGCATTATCTTTCAGCTGACCTTTGGTGGTTGAGAGCACCCTAAGGGTAATGATGTTTCAGTACATACGTATTAAATGTAATGCTGATGTATCGTAGATTACGATAAGAAAATTAATCAATCGAAAAAGATTTTAATCATAACGATCCACTGTTTTGCTGATTTTGCACTGATTTGTTAAAAAATATTTATAGAAAGGACAGTTCCTTATTAATAGAAAGTGCAGACGAACAGACGGTTCATCTTATATCTGCTTAATCATTATACAGTAGACTAATCCCCCCCACTCAAGGAGGATTGCGAGGTGTAATGGAAACGATGAAATCTTGTCTGTTATATTTAGTATTCCTCAGTTTTCTAGATCCTTTCCTAAATCACCAAAGATAGGCGGCGAATCTGAGGACGTGCCAACATTCAGGAATTCAGTCAAGAATGTCAAACGTCACCACGTTCCTTGATGCACCGCCTACCTGTGGGGATTTAAAAGTGAATCAGACAAATATTGCGAGGGATTGAGAATAGGAATAGTATAACCAGATGAGCTACCTCATCCTTTTATAATCCCCATTTTTGATGATATGGGAAGTGGAGTAATGCGACAAACAGTTTCTATTATCCAATTACACTTGAATTATGGTATATATTTATCTATCTGTTAAAATTTTTCAAGGTGTGGATGGTCACATACATAAATAAAATACGAATACATACAGTACATTAGATATGAGCGTATGACGTCCGGCTGCAGGGCATACACCTCTCCGAGCATATATCACTAGGATGTTTCGAGCCCATAATCTCTTTCATAACGAAGCTAAGGAAATGAAACTAACTAAAACTAAGAAAAATGACTTTTTGGCTGGAAATAACACTAAGAAAGTACGTCGAATATTTTTTTCTTCGTATATGGCAATTGCAATTAGCATTTTCTGCCAGTGTCAAGTATTCTTCGTAATAAACAATCTCAAAGTGTAAAACGTATCCTGTCAATGTCCAGTCCCGTCGAAGTAAGTCAGGAGTCGCTCAGTGATTCTATAGTAGGTTTACTGAGGACAGAAGAGAACTCCTTGGAAGTACAAGAAAAACGCAGACCCACGGTTTTATTTGATTATTATCACAAACACCACGCAAGAAATACACTGAAATTTATTAAACTATTACTATTAAACCTATTAAATAATCAAACAAACTCAACGTCTCTTCTCGAGTTCCCGCCAGAAAGCCCCGTCGCATGTTCACTGACAGGATAACTGACCTGTAACTGGAGAAAAATAACCAATGTGACAGCAATATTACTCCTGCAGCCGAGCGAACAATAGACACACAGGTCGTAAAGGACGAAGGTTATTGCTTGATTGGATAATATGCTAAGTAATTACAATTTAATGGATAAGTCTGTTTCTTAAAGTCGAAATCAGCAGGCGTCCATAAACGTGTTAACCATGAGAGCTATTCTTATCCCTGGCAGAGGCCACTTTTAAGAAAAAAAAGAAAAAAGCAGAAGAAATTAAAAGAGCGAAAATCAAACGTTAATATACTTACTCGATCCATCGATGTGTGATCTAATGTCGTTTGCGCTTTATTTGTTAAAGCGAACATTTGTGTGTGAAATAAAGCACACATTGGTCGCTGTAGAGATTTAATTAAAATCGTGGAATGCCCCCCCAGAGATATGGAAGTCAAGGAATGATAATTCGATTTACTACTTTCTCCAGATTTTCAGAAAAATGTGTTTAGACAAACTCGTGAGTTTTACGTGAGCCCTTTCCAACTACATGCAGTTTGTAAGTAAAATGTCGAAACTTTATTAGGATTCTTTGAAAAGTTCACCCATTATTATTTTTGAAATTACTGAACCGATTTGGCTTCACCTTCGAAATTAACCGAGATATTGTTGTTCTGCCAATTTTCATTTCAGTCCGTTAATAAATGCATCCCGCAGTCAGACTGGTCACCCATAGTGTCGAGGTGTAGTTTATACTAGGACCGCGTATATTATCCACATTAGACCCGTGTAGTGGATTAAGTATCTATCGAAAAAATATATATTACAGAGTGGACCAGGTCTGCCATAAATCCACAATAACCTCAATAACTACTTCGGATCAGATTGTACAATACTTATACATAGAAACTTTTATTTCTCAATGGTGTTTCAATTTCTGATAATATTATCCAATAATGTACTTAAAAACAAATTTTCCCAGATTTTCATCAACAAGATTAGATAAGATCGCAAGTTGTACATAAATATTTTTTTTATATTGCAAAATGTTGTGCAATACTATAAACAAAATACTTTAAGAACAAAATTATTATTAAAAAGTTGCATTTAATTAATTGATTTATATGTCAGTAAGGGTCAGTTATTTATTATTGATTTTTACAATCAATAAGTGTGAGTGAGGTCAACGGAAAATAATTGGGCTTGTGTCTAGCAACCCGCCCTGGGCTCGCGTGGTGAATTATGGTGTGAATTCTACATTACTAAGGGAAAATTCTGCCCGTGTTAGGCTGATAGCAAAGGATTGATTTCCACCTGCGCAGTGGCAGCAAAGCATGATACGAGTAAACAGTTTCTTTGCAAAAAATCTTGTTTTTAAATGTAATAAATTATATTCAATAACTTTAAAGGATTTATATACCTTTTGACATATCTTATGCAGTTAACGCTGCGGCTGAGGTCTTACAGAAATAATTAAAGGTTAATTAACGCTGCGGCTGAGGTCTTACAGAAATAATTAAAGGGTAATTAATTTGACAACAACATTTATTGTTTAATGGTACCCTTAATTCAAACTCGAAAATTATCTTTAGTCAGTTTTTTAATTAGAAACAAAAACTTAAAAAGGCAAATTATATTCTTGGTGATGCGTAATACACCGCGATACATTCATACTCGTATATGGCTACAAACTGTGGTACTCAAAATGCTGCACTAATTTTTGTTTTTAAATGTACTTAATTATACTGAACTAAAATTTGTTCACAAGGATTCACAAGTTACCAGGAAATTTTTCAGATGACATAGAATGTGTCAAAACTCAATCATGTGGTCAACCTATAGATATCCAACTGTACATTAGAACACTATTAATAGGATATATTATAATATTTTCGGGCGCATTCGTCTACATACAGACTAAAATTTAGTACATTAACTATAATTATTCCCTTTCTGTTAAAAGTTAGTAATTCATTACTGTCCAAGAACTAGCCACTTTTGTACTTTTCCGAAACATACAACTGTCGAGGTGTTTTCACCGATGTCACGGTAGGCACACCTCGACGTCGGGAAATGTACTTGTCTAGAGGTAGCAGTCAGTGAAATGTCATTATAAGATCGTTTCTTGACTCTGTAATTCTAATTACTGATATATATAATGTAAAATCGTTGTCAAAAGTATAACCAAACTAACGACCCGCTCTCGCTTCGCTTCGGTTTATAATTTTTTTTTTCAAAATGTCAAAATAATATATAGCCTATATTAGACACGGATAATGTAGCTTGCTATTTGTGAAAGAATTTTTGAAATCGGTTCAGTAGTTCCAGATATTACCCCAACATACCTACAAACACACAATTTTACCTTTTTATTATATTAGTATAGAAGATACAAATATATTTGACGTATTTATGGATCTAATTAGTAATACAATAATAAGTTAAGGTAAGTTAGGTTAAGGTAATTGGGGGGTAGTTCTTTTATGTCACGAAGGCAGGTTACGCTTAGCAGTTGTTCACGAGCACTTTGTTTTGTGTGCGTTTTTGTGTTACGTGTACATTATTTTAGCGTGCGAAAACTTGAGAACGCTCAATTGTGTTCGCGACGCCTGCGGCGCAGCGCACACTAAAACCGGAGCCGGTTTTACCTATGGTGCAGGGTGTGCAGCGCACACGGGCGCAGGGTGTGCAGCGCACACGGGCGCAGGGTTTTAGGGGGCGCTCTCAAAGACCCTGCGCCCGTGTTCGCGCGCCTACTAGAGGGCGCCAGGGTATTGCTTGCACCCGGGCGCTATGTGGGCTAGAGCCGGCGCTGACTAAAACAACGTATATGTACGAGCACAACCACTCGCCTTCGTGAAACGAAATAACTATCTATACATAGTGATGTCCCCCTGGCACCCTAAGCGCAATGATGTATTGTATTACTACAATAATTTCACAATACAATAATGAATATTGACTTATACTAATATATTAATTTATGTGAATGTATATTTGACCTTATAGTGTATTAATTTGATGGATAAATGATTTAATTTATTATATTATTAATTTAAATACATGGGGATCGTATGTAACATAATAATTATGTGCTATATTTGTGCCCCTTACGGCAGAAGTAATGCGTTCACATATAAATGGATTTGATTTGATTTAAATGTTTTTAACATGCAGGGTTGCAATCAACCAGCACCCAACAAGCGCACAGATTTCGGATTAGTCTCCTTCTCAAAACAGACGTGAACTGTATAATACATATCCATAAATCCGTAGGTACCTACGTAGCTAAAGATATATTGTACATATACATCAAAGTAGCGCATTTTTCATTACCTATATCTTAATAAACTTTCGCAAAGTAACTCTTAATTATATAATCATATACGAATCTAGTTCGAAAAGACTACAGGCCATTTAACAAATGTGTTGTTAAACCCCTTTATACGTACACTTGACAACAGCGATCTTTCAAGTCTAGATCGCATTATACTGGAAGAGTTTGCGTATAGCGCGCTATGCGCTTGGTAATTCGCGAACAGTTAATTATATACCTACGTCGTTTTAGGGATTACTTCCATGCTTCTTCACGTAGGTGGAAAGTCATGTATGTAAGAAATAATTATCCTATTCTGATACACTTAGGAGTATGGATCGTCATACATCCCCATCAATTGGTTAAGTCTAATTGGGACCCTAACTGGGCCGCCATGTCATTCGATGTCTTACGCTCAAATATTCCAATATGAGTATAAAATTGATTAATTGTTGTTGAGTGTTATATTGCCTTAAAATGTGAATTGGATGTGAAAATGCTGTATCGAAGCGTATATTTTGATTACGATGGGAAAGAGGTATATTTTGTGTACTCGTGAAAAGAAAATGTTGCATGGAGGAAAAATATCAGAGGCTGTGGTCCAAAATGACCGTTGTGTAAAGAAGGATGTTTTTATTTTATATTTTATTGTCTTAGTTCGTAACAATGTTTCCGCGAATATTTCATTACTTTGGTTTGTCAACAATGCTTATAATAATTGAATAACTATTTAGCGGAACACTGCATTAAGAATTGCAAAACCGCGTATTTACTTAGTCTTAAAATACTTTTTCTATATGGCCATTTTCCTGAGGAAACATTTTATGTTCTCCGAAGAAGTGAACTCAAGGCACAGAACATAATGCCAATATTATAGTCCTGCGGCAAATATAACCTGCCCACTGCCACTTCAGCATGCCGATTCTGTGAACTATATAATAGATGGCAGACAAGCGGGCGTCCTACATGATGGTAAGTGGTCTCCGCCGCCCATGGACACCTGCAACACCAGTTTTCTTGAAGAGCCCCATATCGTAGCGTAACGGAAATACCTCGGCTGGCAGTTCTATCCACAACTTTCGGGTTCGCGGTATAAAGTGTCTTTTTGACCGCACTGTACGCAGCGACGCACTGTCTTGATATTTTTAAGACGTGCGTTTCGAATTACGGACGAACTAGACATATTGCCACTGGCTAACCATTGACAGCTGTTAACCTAAAAATTACCCCGTAAACTCGTAACGAACCGGTGGGGTAATTGGGCACTTATTTTTCGGAATCACTTTGGCTTGCCACCGTTAATCTAGATTTTATGTATTTTTAATTTTATTAAGCTCGTATTGTTTTTTCTTTATTTTAAAATTTGCCGACGCACCCGAAGAACTCTCGTGACGCATATACGTTGGGAAAGACTAAACTAGTGTATAGTGTACTAACAATGTATTGGCCAATCGATCGTTTAAATCGATACGAACTCCTTTGCAGCTAATTTCTAACTAATTTAATATGCGTCTACGTGCCGTCAACCGCAAATACATCGTGGTTAAATCGACTTGTCCATTCCGTTAGATCGGCGAATATTATTTTCAACATGTTAGTCATTATAATAATTACTTAGGAAACGTAAATAAGTTTGTAATTGTGCTCACACGCACAGTTGGTCACGCCTTGATCGTGTACGAGTATGTTTAGTTTTACATATTTTATATGATTTTTATCTCTGAAGCTTTATTTTGAGAAACCCGAAGTAGCACAAAATTGTGTATATACTTATATGTGTAAGAATTGTTTTACATGTCCCGTTAACTGTTTTGACTGATTTAGTTCTGATATATAATTAAATGACCCGCAGAAAATACTGAATGAATAGCAAATTTAAAACTGTGTTAGGTTTATGCTCTGAGAGGTGACAATGAAGTAATCGACTTTGTGATGACATTTAAAGTAATCATGATTGCTCTCCATTCAGTATTCTTACTGCTTGTCTTAATACAACAAACTTTTATTTATTACTCAAATTACGTAAAACTGTTTTAAGTTTTAAAAGTTTAAGTTTAAAATCACAAACAGATCGCAAATATTTTTCAAGAAGATCTTTTAGCTTACTATGTTTATCAATTTGAAATCGAATTTTAATTGTGTTATTTATTTGATTTAATTAGACTTATTGAATTATGTTAATTAAAATTCAGTACCAAAGTGTGTTTATTTATGTACCTACCTTTAAGCGGAAATGTGTTGTGTTGGAGTTATTTACTTATATGTATACTGTACGATGATTGATTGATTGTTTGTTTTAAGTTGTCCCATTGTTAAGTTACTAATAAACGAGTACCTTTGAGGACGAGTTGTATTATTTAGTAATGTCGCAAGGACGTTTAGTAATGTAGATTAACATCTCGCGGCCCCGCCACTAATGACTGAATCCCTTTCAATGAAAGAAAACTTTAAAAAATTGGATTAAGACGGAGCTCCCTCGAGAGTGGGGTCCACGACCGGTGACTCTCGAAAGGCCACTAGGGCCACAAGATTTTGGCCATTCCGAAAAAAAAGGGTCCGGGGCTATAAGCCCACCCTCTCCCCTAGGCTAGTCCACCACTGTCGTAAGGGCTAACTACCTTCGACTCATGAAGTTGTTAGTTCAAATCCTCAGTCCGTACCATTGAGTTTCAACTTCGATACGGTTTTTTTTTAATTATGTCTACCTCTGCGGTGAAGGGAAACATCACGGGGAAACGCGCATGCTGTATAATTAAAATAAATCTGTAGCATGTGGTGGATTCTCACCCGAAACTCCTTAGTCATCTACTAGGGGAGGCCTGTGCCCTGCAGAGCGACGTTATAGGTTGTCATATCCCCTAAAACATATTTGAGGTCTAACAACAAAGGCGGCAACGTCCAATATACATAAGTCTACACAATGTTACAAAATGTTATAGATATGTGTTATTTTACAGCGTATACAGTACAGTGTGTACTGTATACAGCGTATACAGTGTATACAGCGTATACAGTGTATACAGCGTATACAGTGTATACAGCGTATACAGTGTATACAGCGTATACAGTGTATACAGCGTATACAGTGTATACAGCGTATACAGTGTATACAGCGTATACAGTGTATACAGCGTATACTGTAAACAGTACAGTGTTTCGTCATTAAATGTAATATTTTGTTAATGATAGGTTTTTAGTCTAAAATCGCTTAAAATCTAAAAAAACATATTGGACGTTGCCATATCTGTTATGATGACCAGCATATTACAGTTTGTAACAATACCTTTATTATACGCGTTCAGACCTGATTTTTTAGAATATAAAATGTGTACAAAACGTAAAAGTTTAAAAATTTATATGATATGGACACATTAGGACTTTGCCATAATTATTAGTTTTAATTTTGAACGGTAGTCAGGGTTGTCCAATGAAAATAAAATAAGTGTGATATGAACAGGGAAAATATACTTGAATGTTTGTTATGTTTGGGTGAAGGAGCAGCCATTTGCAGCACATCCAGAGGGTGTTTTTTTTTTATTTTGGTCACAGCCGTCCGAATACAATCGTATAGAATGGATATTTGTCAAATCGGAGGCATTAGGTAAGTCTGTGATTGACTGCAGAGGTCATAGTAATAGAGTCTTTATTAAACTCTTCCTTGTCCCATACAATATGAGAACACGTTTTGTTTTGTTAACTTTTCCTTTGAGCTGCCTACCAAAAATCATTATAAATTATAAACATAAAATTGTCTGCTGTAGTACACAGACTGGTCCGGCAATTTGGTTAGCGGCATGGATTCATCCACATTCTCTCCATTGTCACAGAGTCAGTTTATAATGTCTGATTTTTTATTAGCATGCGTTGGCATTTTATTTAGTCGCCGGGAGTGATAGGATACATTATCCATAAGGATAGTGCATGTTTCTTCCAGCGATAGAAGTAAGTACTGGAACCACCACCTTTCGAATAAGATTTGAATGACAGTAGCGCATTTTCAACAAAACCTTTCGCTGATCCTTTATGGCATATACCTAATAAGCCGTTCTCCTTTTCCCATTGGCACCTTTGAGCTGGAAGCAGCAGTGTCATCAGTCCAGGTCTTTGACACTGTTTGCATTACTAACCTTCTCAATGTCAGAATTTCTTTCCGTAAATACATATAGGTATATGACTGCGAATAGCGTCAATGTCAAAGCTATAAACTGTTCTTATGGCACACGGTCTTTGTTTCTTCCTTGGTGTAGAAGGCTTATTCGTTTCCGTGTCGCTGCTGCCGTAAATTTCGGTACTTATTTTCGACACAACTGGAACAATATTATTTAGAGCTGCGTGGTGCGCCACCATCGCGAGGGACCTGAGCACCGAGAGCCTAGATAAGTTTATAAGCCGCCTTGCCTCACGCCTCCAGCACATCAAGGGACTGGCGCGACTACACGCGCGCCCTAGAGATGGCAAGGCATTTCTGCCCGACCTGATCGCACCCAAGCAAGGTGCGGCTTCACATGGAGCTTCACCAACGCCCGGACATGACACCTAAGTCGCCGCTCGCGAAAGGTCGCTCATTGGGTTTTCCACAAGCAGAATCTCCCCAGTGGGCTTGATCGCGCGGGCGGCGTGAAGAAAGAAGACCAAACCAAGGCTACTCGAAAGAGTGGCCACCCCAGAGACCTACCCGTAGTAGCGGGCAGCGAATCCACCTCTGGCAGTGGGCTACTAGCCCAGGTACAGAACTCCACCCCTCCTCGAGGGGGCTGTGAGAATGCTATAAGTGATTATTTTAGTTCACGACCGGTGACTCTTGAAAGGCCACTAGGACCACAAGAAAAAAAAAAAAATTGTGTAACTGTGTTTTATTGCATAACGCGCTCTCTAGGAAACTAACTGCTGGCTGTGCAGTGTGCAATGTGCATCCTGACCGCTACAATGGAATATAAAGCAAAAATTAGTAATTATTATACAATAAGAGCAATTAAAGTTTTCAATTAAATTATTTACATTTTAATGGGATTTTATTTTGATGTGGGATGTCAATTTGAATATCATCTTCTAACAAGGTCTTCAAAATGACCTCCCGAAATTGCGTCGACATAATTGCGTGACTGTGTCAACAACACGCTAATGTAAGTGTCCAAAAGCCCTAATTATGGTACCCATGGGTATACGTTGACCGGTTTCTGACCGTACATGTAATACTTAATAGTTTACCTAAATAAATTCAAAAATATCATCGGATCCTTTAATCAGTGTGTCCGGTACTCACTTGACCAGTTTTTCAACACTATTTTAAAAAATAATAATCCAGCGCACTGATATGATTGTAATGGTTGATATGATGCACTTGTTATCAATCATTATCGTAATTAGAAATCAAATCAAACTTAGTATATATTACAGCGCTGAGTTGGTCCAGCTGTGGAGTTCGGGGGACAACGTAACCATTCCAGTGAAGGCTGCAAGACGTGTCATCCTGTAAGCAAAATGGGGAATAGATATATTTGTTTATGTGTAGCTGTTTTGCTGAGTGGGGCTGTCTTGGACGCGGCAACAACACGGTAAGTACAAGTTAACGTTATTTATTATGAATGGGTGCCGAGTGTGTGGCTGTGTGGTGTGTGACCGGCTTTGGAATAGTACCACCACGTCTTCTCTTTCCGTGAGTGTCGTACAAGCCGACTGGGATAACAAAGAGTGAACTAGTTAATCAGCTTGGATAGCGCGTCATATATGCCTTGTTACCGGTACTAAGTTTCGTAATGCATTTCAGTGCTTGCACTGGAAAAGTCGCTCATCTCGATGAGTAACAGGGCCTAATGACATCTGTGTTATGGCGCCAACACTGAAGTGCATTTGAAGACAAATCAATTTGGAAGCGAATTTTTAATTAATAGTGTCCATAAAAAGCAGTAACACTATTGAACTCATACGGCAAATGAGCAGATTAGGTAAGTTGCTCGATGGTAAACAGATACTGTCCGTTTTGGATACTTGTGTATCTACGATTTAGGCCAATGTCATCAGTTAGACATGACCAATCTTGGCACATGTGCTGTCGATCTTTGGGGATTCGGGAATCGGCTTGGGAAGTATGGGGAATAAGAAGTACCATAATAGAATTAGAAATTTACTTATCTCGTTACTTACAGGATGCGAAGGAATTAGATTGAAGGGGAGTTATCTAAATACTCATCAATCTTGTCACTCGTCTAAAGGTTCATTCGTGAATAATAGAATTTACTTTAAACTGTAAAATTCTAGATTATAAGAACTTTCTTTTGTATCTAAATGATGTTGATTCTTACATAACTAATTAAGTAAATATTGTGTTAGTGACACCACCACATCGTTGGATTACAACGACGTGCCTATTGTTGAGGCAGCTCTCTACACGCCGCCGTTGGCAGAGATCGCCGATGGTAAGTAACATTTGAAATTCGCAATAACTTTTCTTGAGATATTCGCAATTAGGCCTCTTGCTTTAGTACAGTGGTATTTTTTTTTCGTAAATACCTACCCAATGTTAATAATTCGCTATTTCAATTTTCGAGTAAATATTTGAAAGCAGCCATGAATAAGTAATAAACCTGCAACTTCTGGGCGCAGGTTTATTATAATTAGCTATCGGGTCAAACATACTGTATAATCTCTACAGAGAAATAGATGATGCATTGGAAGAATTGTATGAGTATGTGATCAAATTAAACGTGTATTGTATCATTACAGTGTTGTCCAACGGCCTGCTGGACACCTTCGAGTCGGTTAGTGTGACGGTGGAGAGGAGCCCCGACCTCAGGAAGTCGCCATTCAACCTCACCTCGCCTGGTACGAGCCCTTTGATACTTTTTATTGATTGACTGTATTCCATTGATGGGATAAGGTCTGCTTCATTTTAATAATTTTGTTTATAATATTGTTGACGGTAGCTATCGAAACACAATTAAATACGTCACGGGTGACATTCAAAACACTTCAAAGACCCTCACAACAGGTTAATTGTTACAAATAGTACCAACACAAAAATATCCGTGATTTGAGCGATTATGAGTATTTATGGCGTGTGGTGATGTTTTAGGACAGGACATTACTGATTAAATATCCAAATATAGTAGACATCTGTCGAGATGGTATGGTACCATACTTTACACATATGTAGTTGTTTGTTGGTTATAATAGGCATATTATTGTTATAAATCACGTTATCTCTTGAATTACTAACTCGTAAAATGTTGCATGATTGTTATGTAATTGCTTTGATAAGATACGTATCTAATAATTGATTCTTTTCAACAAAGGTAGGTAAATATAATTAGTTCTCACTAGCTGCGCCCGCGCTTTCGTTCGCGTAGGCTAGTTGACCTGTATATATTTATTTAATAAACTTTATTGCACATTTTTGTACAAAAGTCGAGCTTAATGCCAGCTAACAATTCCCTTCCAGCCAACCTTTGCGTTGAACAGAGACATACATTGGGAGGTGCGATGAGAAGTATCATTTATAAATATATAACTTAAACGACAAGAGTAAAACTTTCCTAAATATATGTACCTAATGAATACATCATACACATAGGAGTATAAGTCAGAATAAAATGTCAATACAAACCCGAAAGGGTTTACTGGCATTCTATTTTATGGGAATAATAATCATAATAATAATAATTACGTGGTCAAATACAGTGCCGACTCTAGCCCATATAGCGCCCGGGTGCAATCAATACCTTAGCGCCCTCTAGTAGGCGCGCGAACACGGGCGCAGGCTCTCTGAGAGCGCCCCCTAAAACCCTACGCCCGCGTGCGTCGCACACCCTGCACCATAGGTAAAGTCGGCTCTGGTTAAATAATTGCTTTAGGTTATTGACCTCATTGACAACTCTCTGCAGTCTCCCTGTCATTTTACTTTCATTCTTTGCCAACTATGTACCGAATATGAAGTAATTACAGCATTGTGATTACTGGAATGACTTGATTATATGAGTAGGTACGTATTTTTTTATAGAAAGAAAGCAGTAGACGAGCATACTGGTATATAGCTCACTTGGTGGTAATTGGATACTGTCGTCCATGGACATCAGTGATATATTCCAACACCAGTCCAGTGTGACAAACGTTAGCACGCCCCCGAATATCCCGCTTTCCTTTGGAGATGAAGGAATTGATTTGGAGAAAGGGTTGGGCAAATTGGGAGGGATAGGGTGGAATGGGAATGCGCTCTGGCATATCTCACTCACTGCCGAAGCATGTAAGTACGTTAGGGAAATACGATAAAGTGGGAAATGTAATACATTTCAAGTTGATCCAGGACATAAAATGATCACTCTACTCTTATTTATTTAACCAGGGGCGTTTTTTTGCATACGTGGATTCGATGATATTGATGGAAAGATTTCTAAGTATTAGTGTTCTTATGTCCTGGGACATAACATACCTATCACAAGTGTCATTGAAATTTATAAAGTTGTTGTTACGTGATGCATGAGTCTTTTTGGTGCCTCAATCTGCAGAATATTTTTCTGTTACGAGCCAAGAACTAATCGATTAACCTGCTCTGGATAATAGATATGACTTTTAGCTGAGAATATCTCCGTAATTAAGATGATTCCCCTAAACTTAACCGAGAAAGTAAACTTTTAATCTATGGTCATAGGTTTGACCGGTAACGCGAAACTGCTGGACATCGGTGGTATCGTGAACTTGCTACCGGAACTGCAGACCGACAAGCTGTATGACGTGGCGAAGCTGGCGCGGTACCTGGGCCGGAACAATGCCTTCATAATAGGGTGCGGCGCGGGACCCTGGCCCTACGTCGGGACCAACAGCGAGGTAACAGTCCAACTTACAAATTTTATATAGAAATTAGAGCCGTCTGGTCAATCAGTCCCTTGATTATTGCACCACCCCTTTATCTGATCGTCCATCAATCTCAAAATTAAATATGAATAACGGATTGAACGAAACAGTTGCATTGTATGTACACTTGAAGAATGAAGCGCAACAGAAATAAGCGCATTGCTATAAGTATTCAAGAACGTACGCCATAATGATATATACAATAGTGTAAAGATACATGATGGTGACGCAGATGGTGAATGGTGATCAATGTTGATACTATATAACATTGATTGGGACTCTACAAGATTGGCTCGGTTTGTCGGAGAAACACTTTCTTGTTGATTCAAGAAAGAGTTAAGGGCTCGAGTAAAGAAAAATTTAAACAATGTGAATCTCTAAAACAACCAGCCCTTTAGTCGAAGATTTGAACTGTTAGGAAGTGTAGGTAAAACTCAGACACTCTCGATGCAATCTTGTAATTCGTGCAGAAAATTAACCTGTTTAGGCACAGTATTACAGATTTGCTAAAAATGCGCATGTGCATTGTCACGATGAAAAAGCACTCCGGCATGCAATTTTCCACGTCGTTTATTTTTTATTTCCTCGCGTAGTTTTTTGATCAATGTTGCGTAACACTCTTCAGTTATTGTATGTCCTTTAGTTAAATAATCGATCATAATGATACCTTCCGCATCCCAGAAGACCGAGGCCATTATCTTGCCAGCGGACGCAGAGAACTTGGATCTCTTGGCTGGCGGGGAGGACGATCTTTTCCACACCTTACTTTGGTTCTTCGTCTCCGGGTCAAAATGGTGAACCCACGTTTCATCAACGGTCACGAACCGCAGTCGAAAAGATTCTGGGTCTCGGTCAATAATTGCCAAATTTTGCTTTGAAATGTCTACTCTTGCTTTCTTCTGTATGTCTGTTAACATTTGAGAAACCCAACGCGCGGCCACCCTTTTGAATTTTAAGGTATGAGTTAAAATAAACTGAATTGTTCCGAACGAAAGCTTCATAATCTCAGCTAAATGACGAATAGTCACACGTCGATTTGTCTTAACAATTTCTTCAATTTCGTTAACGTTGTCTCCAGTAGCAGCGGTTGTTGGGCGCCAGAGCGAGTCTCGTCGTTGCAGACGGTTCTGCCGCGTTTAAATTCCGCGCACCAGTATGCTACTGTAGAATAAGACAAAGCATTGTCTTCCAAAGTAGACTGCAATTCTTCTAAAACACATTTCGTAGAAAAAAATTGAGGCACATATATTTAATAATCGCGCGAACTTCGATTTTCTCCATTTTGCACAATGATAAAATTCCCGCTGAAAATAAACAACGAAAAAAATATTGGTGACAGTTTTTTTTTTAAATTCTTTTGGCACTGGCTACTACTGAATTTGAGATTCGAATGAGATAGGATGCACTCCTATAATTTAAAATGTAAAGTATCCGATTCCAGAAACTTATTGATTACATTAATAATAATAATTACAATAATGCAAAGTTGATCGAGAACATTTGTTTCCTTGGTGACAGGGTATAATAAACCTGTCCCTGCGCAACGGCAATGTGATACAAGGGTCGAGAGCCGCGTCTGTACAGCCGATAGGCGCGTCAAAGGACGACGACACATTGCAACTGGAAGAGCTGCCGCCCACCGAGACCAGGATAGCGTCGCTTGGATACTTCTTGCTTAGCGACGGAAGGCCGGGGAAGGTAAGTAGCATCTTTTCCTATGAAAAGGCGCTGCCCATGCAATACGATTCTCGAACATAATAATGAATGTATGAAAGTTGATGTCTTTGATGTCCTTTGGCATCATTTGATGTCTAATCATTTTATGTGAAGAAAAATATTTACTTTTGTACTCGTAGGTTTGCTGCTTACATATAAAGCGTCACGCTGAATAATTCGTTCTTTGTGGTTACAGGTGATCAAAGTGGTGGTAAAGAAAAGGATAGGATCGTTAGACTTCGTCACAGCCATCAGACAAACACTAGCGGAATATTACGGCGACAATGTGGTCGGTAAGTGTGTATACCCTGCCTTTAGATTCAATTTAGCTCGAGCGAAACGATGCCTTGTTTCAATAGGTATGCTTTCGTAGGCACTTGTGGTTTATACTGGGTATCTTTTGAAGTGTTGAAGTGTTACAATGAAGTGTTGTGCTCAGGTCTGGGCGGCACGTTCCTGCTGAAGGAGGGCATCGTGAATCATCACGTGATGCCGCAGCACGGCACCACGCCGGTTTGCAACGACGCCGACCTCGACGAGTGGCTGCACTACTTTGACTTGACCGCGCCCATCACGCACATCGGCACGCTCGTCACCGGAACTCTTGTTAGTATTGTTTAGATTTGAATTGTGACGAGATGGCGAATAAACGAGTTTCAGAACTGTTAGAGGTAACGATGTCTCAGGATCAGTTGACGTCACCCAGTAGGATCACTCCAGGTGGGTCTTGGGACTGGCTATTGGTTATCAGTGGAGAGACACAGGCTGGTGGTATGGTGAAACACTAATATAGGTAGGTACTTATTTGGACATTGAAGACCTGGAACTTGTACCTACTAGTGTTTTATGTGTGTGTATGGTGACACTCTTGTGTCCAACAGTGGCGGGCTTGTGACATGGCATCTACTAACTGGTAAATAAAATCTCGTCCCCAGAACCTGAACCTGACCTTGCAGCACTTCCACGGCTTCAGCTCGCACGGGGAGGGCGGCCACTACCACTACGACATCACGCCCGACACCGTCGAGTACGAGGGCTACTTCATGCCGGCTTCCTCCATCATCAGGGTGGATCGGCCCACGCAAGTGCAATGCGGGTGAAGACCCTGTTCGTGTTGGTCTAATGCATTTGTGTGGATCTCATACATTTCTGATAGTTTCTTTCACCGTTATAACTACGTACTACAGTAACGAGAGTCACACTACACGCTACACATACGCAGCACACTATTCCAGTGAATGACAGTCTTGCATAAATGCATTTCATCCTTAATTCTTGACTATTAGCACTGTTTAAACTGATTTAAAGATACCAATTGATGGCATTTGTATAAATTTGAAAATAAATTCCTAATATGAATATGTGAATTTTTATTTATATGAGACTAGCAAAACCCGGCAGAAATTGTCCTGCCTGTGTATACTTATTTACCTCTGTATATAAAATCACAAATTATTCTGGTTTGACGATGATTTTTGCGATCGGTTGAACGGTATAGAAGTTGATGTGCTGCAGCGCCATCTAGTGGCGAGTCACAACAAAGTCGATAGCATAAAAACCTTCTGCATGAAAAATACATATGTGCTAACTTTCGTGGTGATAGGTCAAACGGTGTCGAAGTCTAACATCAAATATACCAACATCCTATTATTATATATACATATATGAGATTTCCTGTTTAATTTGGTTGTGTGGTTTCGGTGCCAATAAAAAAATCTTACGTACTATCATAAAAGCAAGTACCTAAATAATCTCGAATATACGTGCAAAAATTGGCTAATACAAGGCTACTGTTACGTTAAAAATTATGCTGATATTATCAAGTTATTCTAAAGAGAATTTAACAAATACGAACGGATGAACCTAGTAGCTACTGGAATCTTAGCACTTCACTGAGTTTCGGATTTTACAATTTATTACCGTTATATTGGCGGTGAAGAACATCGTCAGGAAACCCGCATGAAGACATTGTATTGGAACATGATTATAATGGAATGGGTTTAAATGAGGTGACACGAAGGCCACACTGAAAGGTTCCGAAATGAATAAGAAAAAAATAAAATGAATGGCCAAAAATTAATTTACTGTTTCTCAAAATATTCTCTGTGAGCGTTAATACACTTTTTCATAAGAAGAAATCAATTTACTTAGCGTTCATTCCACTCCTGCTGACCTCGAAAACGTGTTTTTCATACTCTTCGACAGCCTCTTCTGGTTCTTAATTTTTGGAAACAAGAAGAAGTCACAAGGTGCCAAGTCGGGACTGTATGGAGGATGGCTCATGAATTCAGATTCAGGTGCAAGATTATGCGGCGTTTGCGGTTGTTTTCACGGAATTCGTTAATAACTTCCGGTAAGCAAATGGTCGTGTACCAATCAGCATTCACTGTACGACGATTCTCCAAAGCAATGACAGCCACGTGTCCAGTTTTTCTAAAAAAATAAGCGATCATCTGCTTCGCGGCACTTTGCACACCACTTTGGTGGGGTTCGACTCATTTTGAAAGACCAAAATGGTCGATTGCAGCTTTGCTTCGGGTTCGTAGCTATAAATCCATATTTCGTCACCTGTTACTATGTTCTACACCAAATTTGACGCCCCTTCGTTGAATCTGGTAAGCATGGCATTGCACCAAGTGACGCGTTCCGTTTTTTGAGCCTCAGTCAAATTGTGTGGGATCCACCGCGAGCGCAGCTTTCGCACAGCCAAATGTTTGTGTAAGATTGATTGTATCTGACTCATGCCTATGCCTAAGGATACCCGAATCTCATGGTAGGTCACATGCCTGTCTGTTTCGATCATTTGGCGCAGAGCATCGATGTTTTTGTTGTTGACAACGGTGGACGGGCGACCTTCACGAATTTCGTCACTGAGATTGACACAACCGCGCTTGAATTCTGCAAACTAGCTATAAATTGTCGTCTTGCTTGGTGCTTCATTGCCAAAAGCAGTTTGAAGCCGAGGGAGCAGAGCCTCCCATAAATTATAGTCAAATCAAATTACACTTAAAATCATAGAAAATCATATCATTTTCACGAGTTGAATCAAACTTTATTCTACAGCCAAATAGTTCCATTTTCAAATATTGTAATTACTTTTTAAATATTGTTTATGTAAGTGGTCGGTTCCGGAAATTTTCAGTGTAACCTACATCCTATTCAACCCGACTTAATACATATTAAGTCGGGTTGAATAGGATGTGGAAGATGGAATGGGAAATGATGGGAAGACTGATGGCATGACAGAGCTACTAATGCATACTCTGATGACCATGCGAACGAAATTTCTGACACGGGTAGGTGTGCTGTACCTTAGTACAGTGCGAGCGTAGCCAGTTACACTTACGAATTTCACCTAGTGGTTGCATGAGAAGAGGCGAAGATCCTGTGTGATGGCAAGCTTTAGGAGAGTCTAACCAGCAGTGGAGAGACCTACCCTATCATCACTATATAGTCCCAAGGTCGGCTGGGAGAAAATGCTTTATAGCATTATGTCCGCCGTTTGTTAAAACATTAAAGTGCAAATAAATAGGTTGACGGTGGTAAGATATCTCATATTTATAATGCGTCGGGCACGAGATGTCGCCTGATCGTAGCGGATTATTCCAATTGCCCACAACAAAGATGCACACTTGGTGGGGTTAATTGAAAAAATTATATGCGACCAGACGATTAATGGCTCCAAATAAGTTGTGTGCTGTCGTTTCAAATTGTTCACACGGTTTGACAGCCTGTCAAACTTGTCGCTGTTTTAAATGGTTCCTGTGTCGCTGCGACCAGCAACCTAGTGACTAGTGTGACTAACGTCTAATAATTGTTTTATGGCAGCATGTTATGGCTTTTACCTAGAGACAGTAATAGTTGTATTTAAAAAATATCTATTTTACAGAATTCATTAATTATTTTATGGGTTTACTATAAATAAAAATTTTCAACTAATCACAATTGAATCATATATTTTAATGTAATCGTGTGAAGTATAATTTTATAATTAAACAGATTTATACGACTGATTTAAAAAGTACAGGGAATTAAACAGAAACTGAGCAGAAATGCGTTTAACGGTCGTTTTGAAGGAAAGAGGAACAGCCAAATGTTGGGAGATGTTCAGTGAGCTATATCGACAGTGATATATTGGACGTACATTTATAGGTAATGATCCGAATTGTAGGGAGATTTAAATATGTAACCACGTTATTTCTCTAAAAGTATGTTAATTAATCATTTTTTTACTGTAACATTTAAGCTTTTTTTTGTAAATTATGGTACCTAATCGATAAATATTCGGAATTTACACTTTAATAAAATGAAATTTAAAAACAATCTTTTGAAAATGAACATAGAAAGTTACTTCTAGTTATAAATATACTATTTTGAATACAAAAAAAAATTAACAATCAATATGTTTAAAATACGCACGTACAAAGTATTGTGTATCTATTACGGCTTGGTTGAAGTCGTTTTCCCCTACCTCCTTTTTGAAGGCATGTTTACAAAACCACACCTTTTCCTTTTATTATAATGAAGGTGGTAGACTTGCGGACAATCCACCTGGTGGTAAGTAGACACTGTCGCCCATAGACATGCCAATGCCAATGCAACACATGCCAATATCAGTCAAAAATGACACACGATTGTGCATCAACGGACGCACTGCTCACCTTTTCAGTTTTATGGCTTATTTACACAAGGAGAGTTTCTTGAACGCGAGTTTCTTGAACGCGAGTTTCTCGAACGTCGGTCAAAATCTAGTACAGGTAAACAACTGTTATCATCATTTGATCACTGCTATCCCTGTTATCATCGAATTTTTATCGTCATGTGAACAGTAATTGTAGGCGAGAATTGTATGTAGTTTGGTCGAATCGTTCGAGAAACTCCTTTTGTAAATGAACCTTTAGGAATGGATTTGGAGAAATGATTTGGGAAAGATACTAATAAAATTTAACTGATATAGATTTCTAATACATTACTAAAACAGAGGACTATACATTATAGTATGTGGGAATTATTAAAGTATGTATTGGAAATGTCATAGGTATATTTTATTTAGTTAGCATTCGGTAAGATTTAGACTATCTTGTGTACACATTAGAGTTCATTCATAGTTTATTTCTAAGTTTTATAATTATAGAAAAAAATGCGGCAAACGAGCATACAGGTGGTAAGTGGATACTGCAGTCTATAGACATCCGCGATACATGCCAATATCTTTGCAGATTTAGGAAAGGATTGAAAGAACGGATTGGGAAAATGAGGAGGGATAGGATGGGATGGGAATGGGCTCTGGCACATCTCACTCGCTACCGAAACACGTACGTACACTGGAAAAATATGATAAAGTAGGAAATGCAGTACATTTTAAGGTAGTCTTCTGTGGGAGAGTTGTGACATTGTGATAATTTCGGAGGCCTCATGCGTACAAAATTACACAACATTATTGAATAATGCTCTCAGATAAGATTATTAGTATCCTTTTAATAGATTTTGACATCGATAGATTACATTCGTTTCAAAACATAATAATGACTTGTAAGATTTTCATCTAAGTTCTCATACAAGATTAGACAAGATTAGAAATTAGATTGGAGAAATTATTGCATAATATTCTGTAATAAAAGGATATTTGAGTAATAAACAAACCACTGTTTAAAATATCCATATTTACCGGGTCTACCAAATGTTAATCATTAAATTTATGTCGACTACATACGACATACGAGTACCCACTTCCGTACAACTAGTGCCTACTACAAAAATATATTATTTTGTTCTTTGTATTTGGCAAACATTTAGGAAAAAATACACAAAAAGAATAAACCAAAACCTTAGATAACTATAAAAGAATACACAACTATTTTCAGAAAGAAATAGAATAGAAAATGGCTACCTGTCTAATAGTGAATAATTGGTGATACGTGGACCTTGTGGACTGTGTCGCCCGAGGACATCCACGATACACGCGTATTGCACATCAGTGAAATTGACGGACGTTGCACAATCCTAATCCGCTGTACCTTTGGCAATTTCGTAGTCAACATTTTTAATAAGAATTGGGAAAAGTGGGCAATAGGACGTAGGATCTCATTATTTAAATTCATTGGAAATTGGCCTAATTCATTGGTAATAATGATTGATTGATTGATTGATAAATTCTTTATTGCACCATAATGGTGTACAAAGGCGAACTCAATGCTGTATAGCATTATCTTTCAGCTGACCTTTGGTGGTTGAGAGCACCCTAAGGGTAATGATGTTTCAGTACATACGTATTAAATGTAATGCTGATGTATCGTAGATTACGATAAGAAAATTAATCAATCGAAAAAGATTTTAATCATAACGATCCACTGTTTTGCTGATTTTGCACTGATTTGTTAAAAAATATTTATAGAAAGGACAGTTCCTTATTAATAGAAAGTGCAGACGAACAGACGGTTCATCTTATATCTGCTTAATCATTATACAGTAGACCAGTGGTTCTCAAACTTTTTAAATGACGGAACCCTTTTGGGAAGCAAAATACTTGATGGAACCCTACAATAAAACAATTATTTTTATAAGTGTATTCTATATTAATCAGCATAATAAAAGTACAATGTATCAGTTACTAATTATTATTTACTTCACCACTTGGTAAGGACAATAATAGAAAACATTAAAAAAGAAAAAATCTAACTAGTGGGAGGTATGAAACTGTTTTTTATTTTTCATCAATTGCTTGATATCAGGTTTGATGGAAGAAAGTTGGAGTCTCATATCAGCTTCGGCGTCCAGTCTATTGCGATATTTTGTTTTCGTGGCTGCGTAGGTAGAGAATCCTGTTTCGCACAAATATGTAGTTGGGAACGGGAGAAGAATATCCAGAGCCATTTGGCCAAGCATTGCATATTCATCTTGGATTCTGCACCAAAAATCATTAAGAGGCGTCGTTTTGAACAATGACTCCATACTTGTGTCTGATGACATTTCTAAAAGAGATTCATATATCTCATTTGACATGTTTTCAGGCTTTTCCAAGTTGGGTAAAAAAGGATTATGAATCCAGGAGTTCACTTTAATTTTTGTATTGTGTTCTTCGGGAAAATACTTTTCAAAAGATGCGCGCATCGAACTGAGATATTGGACCAATTCTTCAAACACATTATCTTCAAACATTTCTGAGTCGTTTTCGCTAACAAACTCACTGAGTAACGTAAAACTTTCTATTTCTTTCTTACCAATGCAAATGATCCAAAAATCTAATTTTCTTTTAAAAGCAGTTATTTTATTATAGGCCTGAAACACTGTTGTCTGTTTACCTTGCAACGATAAATTTAATTCGTTAAGTTTTTGAAAGATATCCGCCATAAAAGACAATCGGAACAACCAAGTTTTATCATACAAACGGTCCTTCAAATTAAAAGAAGTATCTGCTGAAAGAAACATTTGTAACTCGGCTCTAAGTTCAAATAGCCTTGTTAAAGTTTTTCCCCGAGACAGCCATCGCACTTCTGTATGGAGCAGCAGTGTTTTATGTTTGCTGCCATAATCTTCACACAATAATGAGAACAATCGGGATTGTAGTGGTCGTGATTTGATAAAATTAATTATTTTTACCGCTTCATCCATAACTAATTTTAGATTAGACGGCATTTGCTTCATCGCAAGTGCTTGTCTATGCAGAATACAATGACTGGAACTACAATTAGGCGCTTTATTTTTCATTCGTGACACTGCTCCTGCTGTTTTACCTGTCATCGCCTTGGCCCCATCTGTACAAATGTCAATGCAATTGTTCCAACTGAGATTATGTTCTTCAAAAAATATATTTATTTTATTAAAAATTTCTTCCCCGGTAGTGTTTGTAAGCAGCGATGAACACATAAGCATGTCTTCTTCAAAAGAACTTTTATATGGATATCTCACAATAACCAGCAGGATAGCCAAACCAGCGACATCAGTCGACTCGTCCATTTGCAAAGCGAATCGTGTATTTTGTAGACGTGTAACTAGTTCTTGTTTGACGTAGCTTGCCAGATCATGGATTCGTCGTGAAACAGTATCGTTTGATAGCGGAACAGTAGAAAGATGCTTTGCAGATTTTTCATCAAGCATACATTTTGTTATGTCTAATACACATGGTTTTATTAATTTCTCAGCGATAGTGTGCGCTTCACCTGCTTGTGCAATGCGATAGCTAACTAAGTATGATGCCTCCGTGGCCTTTTCGTTGGTAGTTTGTGTTACATGCATCATATTTTTTTGACTTTCTAATAACTGATCTTTTTTGCGAACAAAAAATTCTTTATTCTTGTCTTTAGTCTCGGGGTGTACGGTTTCTAAATGTCGACGCAATTTGGCAGGTGCCATGGAACTATTAGGAAGCAGTTTACTACAGAGCATGCAGAGAGGTGAGCCGTTGGAATCAACAAATCCGAAACTGATATAAGATTCATCATACTTCCTTTTTTTCGTCTTTGAAACCGTCGAGCTTGACGTCGTGGCACTCGTGGCATCATCTTCTGGATCGGTGATTGCTAAATTCTCCGCGCGCATTGCTTTTGAACATTCAGCGTCATTAGAAGATGTTGTTGGAACACGTTTAACACCTTTAAGCCAACGTTCCATTCTTCTTTATTTATAATGTTACAAGTCAGGATAGTGGGGTTTAAATAATGCACAATCGTTACTGCGTATAAGAGACTAAATTTAGAACCTACAGGGAAGAAATGTATAAAACTGAGACAACAGAATACAGCAGGCAGTAAAACAATGAACACTAGTTTCTCGCTAGCGAGCTTGTAAGTAGGTAGTAACTTATCGCTCCGAACGCTAATCATCAACTGACGACGCCAACGCGCGATCGCCGCTTTTATACTTAGTCCTAGACTCGATCTCAAATATTCTCGAAAATACTCGAGTCGGCACCTTTGATAAACAAAAAGCAAAAATAAAAACAGAAATTTAAAAATAGCGTTGTAAACAATATCGACTTTATCCTTTGAAGTTAGAGACGAAAGTCGCTAGTTGACAACTATAGCGTCTAATTCAGAGGCGGCTTTTATCAAAGAGACTGAGCGCTTACAAGTATACTACCCGCTCGTTTTAAGTTTGCCGCTGGCGATAGGTATGAGTGTATGACGTTCGAAATTTTTTATTTAATTGTAACAATAAAAATTGTGTACGTTAGATATTTGGGTAAAACTATGACACATTATAAGTTTTGTTGTCACGTGGGGGAGGGTACGCGCATTCCACAGACCGGCAAACTTAGAGCGAACGCGTTGTACAAGTATAAAATTGTTGAGACCAAACTTATGAGATATTGTACCAGCTAATGTAACACAAGCTTATACAAATACAAATAAATAAATAAATAACATTCATAGCGTTTTGTCTCCGCGCGGCCGCGGAGTCCGCACAGCCGCGGAGCGACCAGAGAGAGGTGTTTTGATTTTTTTATTTCTAAATTCTTGCGGAACCCCGACAGAGGTATCACGGAACCCTAGGGTTCCGCGGAACACACTTAGAGTATAGCTGCAGTAGACTAATCCCCCCCACTCAAGGAGGATTGCGAGGTGTAATGGAAACGATGAAATCTTGTCTGTTATATTTAGTATTCCTCAGTTTTCTAGATCCTTTCCTAAATCACCAAAGATAGGCGGCGAATCTGAGGACGTGCCAACATTCAGGAATTCAGTCAAGAATGTCAAACGTCACCACGTTCCTTGATGCACCGCCTACCTGTGGGGATTTAAAAGTGAATCAGACAAATATTGCGAGGGATTGAGAATAGGAATAGTATAACCAGATGAGCTACCTCATCCTTTTATAATCCCCATTTTTGATGATATGGGAAGTGGAGTAATGCGACAAACAGTTTCTATTATCCAATTACACTTGAATTATGGTATATATTTATCTATCTGTTAAAATTTTTCAAGGTGTGGATGGTCACATACATAAATAAAATACGAATACATACAGTACATTAGATATGAGCGTATGACGTCCGGCTGCAGGGCATACACCTCTCCGAGCATATATCACTAGGATGTTTCGAGCCCATAATCTCTTTCATAACGAAGCTAAGGAAATGAAACTAACTAAAACTAAGAAAAATGACTTTTTGGCTGGAAATAACACTAAGAAAGTACGTCGAATATTTTTTTCTTCGTATATGGCAATTGCAATTAGCTCATTCTGCCAGTATCAAGTATTCTTCGTAATAAACAATCTCAAAGTGTAAAACGTATCCTGTCAATGTCCAGTCCCGTCGAAGTAAGTCAGGAGTCGCTCAGTGATTCTATAGTAGGTTTACTGAGGACAGAAGAGCACTCCTTGGAAGTACAAGAAAAACGCAGAGCCACGGTTTTATTTGATTATTATCACAAACACCACGCAAGAAATACACTGAAATTTATTAAACTATTACTATTAAACCTATTAAACAATCAAACAAACTCAACGTCTCTTCTCGAGTTCCCGCCAGAAAGCCCCGTCGCATGTTCACTGACAGGATAACTGACCCGTAACTGGAGAAAAATAACCAATGTGGCGGCAATATTACTCCTGCAGCCGAGCGAACAATAGACACACAGGTCGTAAAGGACGAAGGTTATTGCTTGATTGGATAATATGCTAAATAAGTACAATTTAATGGATAAGTCTGTTTCTTAAAGTCGAAATCAGCAGGCGTCCATAAACGTGTTAACCATGAGAGCTATTCTTATCCCTGGCAGAGGCCACTTTTAAGAAAAAAAAGAAAAAAGCAGAAGAAATTAAAAGAGCGAAAATCAAACGTTAATATACTTACTCGATCCATCGATGTGTGATCTAATGTCGTTTGCGCTTTATTTGTTAAAGCGAACATTTGTGTGTGAAATAAAGCACACATTGGTCGCTGTAGAGATTTAATTAAAATCGTGGAATGCCCCCAGAGATATGGAAGTCGAGAAATGATCTTTTAATATGGCTAATAGTGGATTCCTTCTTATGATAATTCGATTTACTACTTTCTCCAGATTTTCAGAAAAATGTGTTTAGACAAATGTTGTAGAGTTTTATGTGAGCCCTTTCCAACTACATCATGCAGTTTGTAAGTAAGATGTCGAAACTTTATTAGGATTCTTTGAAAAGTTCACCCATTCTTATTTTTGAAATTACTGAATCGATTTGGCTTCACCTTCGAAATTAACCGAGATATTGTTATTCTGCCAATTTTCATTTCAGTCCGTTAATAAATGCATCCCGCAGTCAGACTGGTCACCCATAGTCGAGGTGTAGTTTATACTAGGACCGCGTATATTATCCACATTAGACCCACTACGCGATTAAGTATCTATCGAAAAAATATATATTACAGAGTGGACCAGGTCTGCCATAAGTCCACAATAACCTCAATAACTATTTCGGATCAGATTGTACTTATACATAGAAACTTTTATTTCTCAATGGTGTTTCAATTTCTGATAATATTATTCAATAATGTACTTAAAAACAAATTTTCCCAGATTTTCATCAACAAGATTAGATAAGATCGCAAGTTGTACATAAATGTTTTTTTTATATTGCAAAATGTTGTGCAATACTATAAACAAAATACTTTAAAAACAAAATTATTATTAAAAAGTTGCATTTAATTAATTGATTTATATGTCAGTAAGGGTCAGTTATTTATTATTGATTTTTACAATCAATAAGTGTAAGTGAGGTCAACGGAAAAGAATTGGGCGTTTGTCTAGCAACCCGCCCTGGGCTCGCGTGGTGAATTATGGTGTGAATCCTACATTACTAAGGGAAAATTCTGCCCGTGTTAGGCTGATAGCGAAGGATTGATTCCCACCTGCGCAGTGGCAGCAAAGCATGATACGAGTAAACAGTTTCTTTGCAAAAAATCTTGTTTTTAAATGTAATAAATTATATTCAATAACTTTAAAGGATTTATATACCTTTTGACATATCTTATGCAGTTAACGCTGCGGCTGAGGTCTTACAGAAATAATTAAAGGTTAATTAACGCTGCGGCTGAGGTCTTACAGAAATAATTCATCATCTCAGCCTTTAGACGTCCACTGCTGGACATAGGCCTCCCTATTAATAATAGAAATAGAAATAGAAATAATTATAGAAATAGAATTCTCCCTAATAGAAATAATTAAAGGGTAATTAATTTGACAACAACATTTATTGTTTAATGGTACCCTTAATTCAAACTCGAAAATTATCTCTAGTCAGTTTTTTAATTAGCAACAAAAACTTAAAAAGGCAAATTATATTCTTGGTGATGCGTAATACACCGCGATACATTCATACTCGTATATGGCTACAAACTGTGGTACTCAAAATGCTGCACTAATTTTTGTTTTTAAATGTACTTAATTATACTGAACTAAAATTTGTTCACAAGGATTCACAAGTTACCAGGAAATTCTTCAGATGACATAGAATGTGTCAAAACTCAATCATGTGGTCAACCTATAGATATCCAACTGTACATTAGAACACTATATTATAATATATATAGTGTTATAACACTATATTATAATAGGATATATTATAATATTTTCGGGCGCATTCGTCTACATACAGACTAAAATTTAGTACATTAACTATAATTATTCCCTTTCTGTTAAAAGTTAGTAATTCATTACTGTCCAAAAACTAGCCACTTTTGTACTTTTCCGAAACATACAACTGTCGAGGTGTTTCCACCGATGTCACGGTAGGCACACCTCGACGTCGGGAAATGTACTTGTCTAGAGGTAGCAGTCAGTGAAATGTCATTACAAGATCGTTTCTTGACTCTGTAATTACTGATATATATAATATAAAATCGTTGTCAAAAGTATAACCAAACTAACGACCCGCTCTCGCTTCGCTTCGGTTTATAATTTTTTTTTTTCAAAATTTCAAAATAAAATATAGCCTATATTAGACACGGATAATGTAGCTTGCTATTTGTGAAAGAATTTTTGAAATCGGTTCAGTAGTTCCAGATATTACCCCAACATACCTACAAACACACAATTTTACCTTTTTATTATATTAGTATAGAAGATATATTGACATATATTGAGAAGATATATTTGACGTATTTATGGATCTAATTAGTAATACAATAATAAGTTAAGGTAAGTTAGGTTAAGGTAATTGGGGGGTAGTTCTTTTATGTCACGAAGGCGGGTTACGCTTAGCAGTTGTTCACGAGCACTTTGTTTTGTGTGCGTTTTTGTGTTACGTGTACATTATTTTAGCGTGCGAAAACTTGAGAACGCTCAATTGTGTCCCCGACGCCTGCGGCGCAGCGCACACTAAAACCAGAGCCGGTTTTACCTATGGTGCAGGGTGTGCAGCGCACACGGGCGCAAGGTTTTAGGGGGCGCTCTCAAAGACCCTGCGCCCGTGTTCGCGCGCCTACTAGAGGGCGCCAGGGTTTCCTGGTGGAAATTCTTCAGATGACATAGAATGTGTAAAAACTCAATCATGTGGTCAACCTATAGATATCCAACTGTACATTAGAACACTATTAATAGGATATATTATAATATTTTCTGGCGCATTCGTCTACATACAGACTAAAATTTAGTACATTAACTATAATTATTCCCTTTCTGTTAAAAGTTAGTAATTCATTACTGTCCAAGAACTAGCCACTTTTGTACTTTTCCGAAACATACAACTGTCGAGGTGTTTCCACCGATGTCACGGTAGGCACACCTCGACGTCGGGAAATGTACTTGTCTAGAGATAGCAGTCAGTGAAATGTCATTACAAGATCGTTTCTTGACTCTGTAATTACTGATATATATAATATAAAATCGTTGTCAAAAGTATAACCAAACTTACGACCCGCTCTCGCTTCGCTTCGGTCTATAATTTTTTTTTTTCAAAATTTCAAAATAATATATAGCCTATATTAGACACAGATAATGTAGCTTGCTATTTGTGAAAGAATTTTTGAAATCGGTTCAGTAGTTCCAGATATTACCCCGACATACCTACAAACACAATTTTACCTCTTTATTATATTAGTATAGAACAGGGGTGGCCAAGCTCCTTGATAGTCCGAGCCATTTTTCAATTCGTGAGGTGCAATTAAATACGTATTTAAAAGGTATGCAAAAAAGGTATAAAACATTTTTTTTTTACAGAAATTATATTTATTGAAAACATAAATAAAAGTACAAAATATGTGTATTGAATTTAAATATTAAAAATTAAACACATTTATTTTACTTCTCTTGATAATTCCATAAAATTTGGTGAATAATTGGTGACAGCACTTCTCAGTAATTCTTTGAGATGCTGGTTAGGTTAAAGTTTACGTTACGTTAGGTTAGGTTAAAGTTAGGTTACGAATTTTAAAGTGGAATAAAATGATTCACATAAGTACGTTGTTCCGAATATTGAAATAATTCGACAAGCAGCCTTTTTTAATTCAGGATACTTCGATTCTCGTACAAATTTCCAAAATTCAGTAATCGACGTCGACTTATATTTTAATTGTAGAGCTTGATCTTCTTGCATCTCTATTAATTCTAACTCTCCAGATGCTTTTTGGGTCATAATTATATTGGAAATGGAAAACTCACCTTGAATTATGTTAATTTCAAATGGTAATTTAAAAGACATTTTGAAACACATACGGAACGATAATAATTTTTTAAAATATAATAGCACAAAAATGAAAAGGGAACTCGGGTACATTTATCGAGAGCCACAAATAATCCTTCAAACAGCCGCATGTGGCTCGCGAGCCGCAGGTTGGCGCCCCCTGGTATAGAAGATACAAATATATTTGACGTATTTATGGATCTAATTAGTAATACAATAATAAGTTAAGGTAAGTTAGGTTAAGGTAATTGGGGGGTAGTTCTTTTATGTCACGAAGGCGGGTTACGCTTAGCAGTTGTTCACGAGCACTTTGTTTTGTGTTACGTGTACATTGTTTTAGCGTGCAAAACTTGAGAACGCTCAATTGTGTTCTCGACGCCTGCGGCGCAGCGCACACCAAAACCAGAGCCGGCTTTACCTGTGGTGCAGGGTGTGCAGCGCACACGGGCGCAGGGTTTTAGGGGGCGCTCTCAAAGACCCTGCGCCCGTGTTCGCGCGCCTACTAGAGGGCGCCAGGGTATTGCTTGCACCCGGGCGCTATGTGGGCTAGAGCCGGCGCTGACTAAAACAACGTATATGTACGAGCACAACCACTCGCCTTCGTGAAACGAAATAACTATCTATACATAGTGATGTCCCCCTGGCACCCTAAGCGCAATAATGTATTGTATTACTACAATAATTTCACAATACAATAATGAATATTGACTTATACTAATATATTAATTTATGTGAATGTATATTTGACCTTATAGTGTATTAATTTGATGGATAAATGATTTAATTTATTATATTATTAATTTAAATACATGGGGATCGTATGTAACATAATAATTATGTGCTATATTTGTGCCCCTTAGGGCAGAAGTAATACGTTCACATATAAATGGATTTGATTTGATTTAAATGTTTTTAACATGCAGGGTTGCAATCAACCAGCACCCAACAAGCGCACAGATTTCGGATTAGTCCCCTTCTCAAAACAGACGTGAACTGTATAATACATATCCATAAATCCGTAGGTACCTACGTAGCTAAAGATATATTGTACATATATATCAAAGTAGCGCATTTTTCATTACCTATATCTTAATAAACTTTCGCAAAGTAACTCTTAATTATATAATCATATACGAATCTAGTTCGAAAAGACTACAGGCCATTTAACAAATGTGTTATTAAACCCCCTTTATACGTACACTTGACAACAGCGATCTTTCAAGTCTAGATCGCATTATACTGGAAGAGTTTGCGTATAGCGCGCTATGCGCTTGGTAATTCGCGAACAGTTAATTATATACCTACGTCGTTTTAGGGATTACTTCCATGCTTCTTCACGTAGGTGGAAAGTCATGTATGTAAGAAATAATTATCCTATTCTGATACACTTGGGAGTATGGATCGTCATACATCCCCATCAATTGGTTAAGTCTAATTGGGACCCTAACTGGGCCGCCATGTCATTCGATGTCTTACGCTCAAATATTCCAATATGAATATAAAATTGATTAATTGTGGTTGAGTGTTATATTGCCTTAAAATGTGAATTGGATGTGAAAATGCTGTATCGAAGCGTATATTTTGATTACGATGGGAAAGAGGTATATTTTGTGTACTCGTGAAAAGAAAATGTTGCATGGAGGAAAAATATCAGAGGCTGTGATCCAAAATGACCGTTGTGTAAAGAAGGATGTTTTTATTTTATATTTTATTGTCTTAGTTCGTAACAATGTTTCCGCGAATATTTCATTACTTTGGTTTGTCAACAATGCTTATAATAATTGAATAACTATTTAGCGGAACACTGCCTTAAGAATTGCAAAACCGCGTATTTACTTAGTCTTAAGATACTTTTTCTATATGGCCATTTTCCTGAGGAAACATTTTATGTTCTCCGAAGAAGTGAACTCAAGGCACAGAACATAATGCCAATATTATAGTCCTGCGGCAAATATAACCTGCCCACTGCCACTTCAGCATGCCGATTCTGTGAACTATATAATAGATGGCAGACAAGCGGGCGTCCTACATGATGGTAAGTGGTCTCCGCCGCCCATGGACACCTGCAACACCAGTTTTCTTGAAGAGCCCCATATCGTAGCGTAACGGAAATACCTCGGCTGGCAGTTCTATCCACAACTTTCGGGTTCGCGGTATAAAGTGTCTTTTTGACCGCACTCTACGCAGCGACGCACTGTCTTGATATTTTTAAGACGTGCGTTTCGAATTACTTACGAACTAGACATATTGCCACTGGCTAACCATTGACAGCTGTTAACCTAAAAATTACCCCGTAAACTCGTAACGAACCGGTGGGGTAATTGGGCACTTATTTTTCGGAATCACTTTGGCTTGCCACCGTTAATCTAGATTTTATGTATTTTTAATTTTATTAAGCTCGTATTGTTTTTTCTTTATTTTAAAATTTGCCGACGCACCCGAAGAACTCTCGTGACGCATATACGTTGGGAAAGACTAAACTAGTGTATAGTGTACTAACAATGTATTGGCCAATCGATCGTTTAAACCGATACGAACTCCTTTGCAGCTAATTTCTAACTAATTTAATATACGTCTACGTGCCGTCAACCGCAAATACGTCGTGGTTAAATCGACTTGTCCATTCCGTTAGATCAGCGAATATTAATTTCAACATGTTAGTCATTATAATAATTACTTAGGAAACGTAAATAAGTTTGTAATTGTGCTCACACGCACAGTTGGTCACGCCTTGATCGTGTACGAGTATGTTTAGTTTTACATATTTTATATGATTTTTATCTCTGAAGCTTTATTTTGAGAAACCCGAAGTAGCACAAAATTGTGTATATACTTATATGTGTAAGAATTGTTTTACATGTCCCGTTAACTGTTTTGACTGATTTAGTTCTGATATATAATTAAATGACCCGCAGAAAATACTGAATGAATAGCAAATTTAAAACTGTGTTAGGTTTATGCTCTGAGAGGTGACAATGAAGTAATCGACTTTGTGATGACATTTAAAGTAATCATGATTGCTCTCCATTCAGTATTCTTACTGCTTGTCTTAATACAACAAACTTTTATTTATTACTCAAATTACGTAAAACTGTTTTAAGTTTTAAAAGTTTAAGTTTAAAATCACAAACAGATCGCAAATATTTTTCAAGAAGATCTTTTAGCTTACTATGTTTATCAATTTGAAATCGAATTTTAATTGTGTTATTTATTTGATTTAATTAGACTTATTGAATTATGTTAATTAAAATTCAGTACCAAAGTGTGTTTATTTATGTACCTACTTTTAAGCGGAAATGTGTTGTGTTGGAGTTATTTACTTATATGTATACTGTACGATGATTGATTGATTGTTTGTTTTAAGTTGTCCCATTGTTAAGTTACTAATAAACGAGTACCTTTGAGGACGAGTTGTATTATTTAGTAATGTCGCAAGGCAGTGGTAGATTAACATCTCGCGGCCCCGCCACTAATGACTGAATCCCTTTCAATGAAAGAAAACTTTAAAAAATTGGATTAAGACGGAGCTCCCTCAAGAGTGGGGTCCACGACCGGTGACTCTCGAAAGGCCACTAGGGCCACAAGAATTTGCCCATTCCGAAAAAAAAAGGGTCTGGGGCTATAAGCACACCCTCTCCCCTAGGCTAGTCCACCACTGTCGTAAGGGCTAACTACCCTCGACTCATGAAGTTGTTAGTCCAAATCCTCAGTCCGTACCATTGAGTTTTAACTTCGTTACGGTTTTTTTTAAATTATGTCTACCTCGGCGGTGAAGGAAAACATCACGGGGAAACGCGCATGCTGTATAATTAAAATAAATCTGTAGCATGTGGTGGATTCTCACCCGAAACTCCTTAGTCATCTACTAGGGGAGGCCTGTGCCCTGCAGAGCGACGTTATAGGTTGTCATATCCCCTAAACATATCTGGGGTCTAACAATAAAGGCGGCAACGTCCAATATACATAAGTCTACACAATGTTACAAAATGTTATAGATATGTGTTATTTTACAGCGTATACAGTACAGTGTATACTGTATACAGCGTATACAGTGTATACAGCGTATACAGTGTATACAGCGTATACAGTGTATACAGCGTATACAGTGTATACAGCGTATACAGTGTATACAGCGTATACTGTAAACAGTACAGTGTTTCGTCATTAAATGTAATATTTTGTTAATGATAGGTTTTTAGTCTAAAATCTCTTAAAATCTAAAAAAAACATATTGGACGTTGCCATATCTGTTATGATGACCAGCATATTACAGTTTATAACAATACTTTTATTATACGCGTTCAGACCTGATTTTTTAGAATATAAAATGTGTACAAAACGTAAAAGTTTAAAAAGTTATATGATATGGACACATTAGGACTTTGCCACATTTATTAGTTTTAATTTTGAACGGTAGTCAGGGCTGTCCAATGAAAATAAAATAAGTGTGATATGAACAGTATTTATTTAAGGAAAAAAAAACAGTTATTCCCATTAAACCGCGTCGATCGATTAAGGTCGTCGATATTTTTCCAGTTTGATCCGTAATGCTTTGAAAGTAAAGTTGATACATCCGATATCTTTTGTTGTTTTACTGGCACTCTGAGTGAAATTTCGGACGGCGTAATCATCATGATGTTTTTACCTCGGCGACACACATTCCGTGAAGCGCCTAAATTGCTTTCATAATATATTTCACCCTGCACTGTGGCATGTTATGTGTCGTTTCGGCATCGTTTTATTAATATGGTATACCTACGATTAGACTCCATGAACTTAAAATGCCATTGTCCCTTAGGTTTCATACTTTTTTCTATGGATTTTTTTTCAATTAAAAACTGCAAATCACTCATTTTTATTACCATAACATAATTTGTTATAACATCATGATATTCTTGTGGCTTTATAATCATGTCTTTTCTTTTAATTTCCACCTCTATGTGTCCCAAAGGGCCGGTCAAATGACAGATATGAAGGTCCAGTAACAGGAAAATATACTTGAATCTTTGTTATGTTTGGGTGAAGGAGCAGCCATTTGCAGCACATCCAGAGGGTGGTTTTTTTTATTTTGGTCACAGCCGTCCGAAAACAATCGTATAGAATGGATATTTGTCAAATCGGAGGCATTAGGTAAGTCTGTGATTGACTGCAGAGGTCATAGTAATAGAGTCTTTATTAAACTCTTCCTTGTCCCATACAATATGAGAACACGTTTTGTTTTGTTAACTTTTCCTTTGAGCTGCCTACCAAAAATCATTATACATTATAAACATAAAATGTCTGCTGTAGTACACAGACTGGTCCGGCAATTTGGTTAGCGGCATGGATTCATCCACATTGTCTCCATTGTCACAGAGCCAGTTTATAATGTCTGATTTTTTATTAGCATGCGTTGGCATTTTATTTAGTTGCCGGGAGTGATAGGATGCATTATCCATAAGGATAGTGCATGTTTCTTCCAGCGATAGAAGTAAGTACTGGAACCACCACCTCTCGAATAAGATTTGAATGACAGTAGCACATTTTCAACAAAACCTTTCGCTGATCCTTTATGGCATATACCTAATAAGCCGTTCTCCTTTTCCCATTGGCACCTTTGAGCTGGAAGCAGCAGTGTCATCAGTCCAGGTCTTTGATACTGTGATTTGCATTACTAACCTTCTCAATGTCAGAATTTCTTTCCGTAAATACGAGTACATATGCCAATAGGTATATGACATATACGTCATAGGTATATGACGGCGAATAGCGTCAATGTCAATGCTATAAACTGTTCTTATGGCACACGGTCTTTGTTTCTTCCTTGGTGTAGTAGGCTTATTCGTTTCCGTGTCGCTGCTGCCGTAAATTTCGGTACTTATTTTCGACACAACTGGAACAATATTATTTAGAGCTGCGTGGTGCGCCACCATCGCGAGGGACCTGAGCACCGAGAGCCTAGATAAGTTTATAAGCCGCCTTGCCTCACGCCTCCAGCACATCAAGGGACTGGCGCGACTACACGCGCGCCCTAGAGATGGCAAGGCATTTCTGCGCGACCTGATCGCACCCAAGTAAGGTGCGGCTTCACATGGAGCTTCACCAACGCCCGGACATGACACCTAAGTCGCCGCCCGCGAAAGGTCGCTCACTGGGTTTTCCACAAGCGGAATCTCCCCGGTGGGCTGGATCGCGCGGGCGGCGTGAAGAAAGAAGACCAAACCAAGGCTACTTGAAAGAGTGGCCACCCCAGAGACCTACCCGTAGTAGCGGGCAGCGAATCCACCTCTTGCAGTGGGCTACTAGCCCAGGTACAGAACTCCATCCCTCCTCGAGGGGGCTGTGAGAATGCTATAAGTGATTATTCTAGTTCACGACCGGTGACTTATGAAAGGCCACTAGGACCACAAGAAATAAAAAATATTGTGTAACTGTGTTTTATTGTATAACGCGCTCTCTAGGAAACTAACTGCTGGCTGTGCAGTGTGCAATGTGCATCCTGACCGTTACAATGGAATATAAAGCAAAAATTAGTAATTATTATACAATAAGAGCAATTAAAGTTTACAATTAAATTATTTACATGTTAATGGGAACTTATTTTGATGTGGGATGTCAATTTGAATATCATCTTCTAACAAGGTCTTCAAAATGACCTCCCGAAATTGCGTCGACATAATTGCGTGACTGTGTCAACAACACGCTAATGTAAGTGTCCAAAAGCCCTAAGTTTCTAGCCCTTATTATAAACATTTTATGGTACCCATGGGTATACGTTGACCGGTTTCTGACCGTACATGTAATACTTAATAGTTTACCTATATAAATTCAAAAATATCATCGGACCCTTTAATCAGTGTGTCCGGTACTCACTTGACCAGTTTTTCAACACTATTTTTAAAAATAATAATCCAGCGCACTGATATGATTGTAATGGTTGATATGATGCACTTGTTATCAATCATTATCGTAATTAGAAATCAAATCAAACTTAGTATATATTACAGCGCTGAGTTGGTCCAGCTGTGGAGTTCGGGGGACAACGTAACCATTCCAGTGAAGGCTGCAAGACGTGTCATCCTGTAAGCAAAATGGGGAATAGATATATTTGTTTATGTGTAGCTGTTTTGCTGAGTGGGGCTGTCTTGGACGCGGCAACAACACGGTAAGTACAAGTTAACGTTATTTATTATGAATGGGTGCCGAGTGTATGGCTCTGTGTGGTGTGTGACCGGCTTTGGAATAGTACCAGCACGTCTTCTCTTTCCGTGAGTGTCGTACAAGCCGACTGGGATAACAAAGAGTGAACTAGTTAATCAGCTTGGATAGCGCGTCATATATGCCTTGTTACCGGTACTAAGTTTCGTAATGCATTTCAGTGCTTGCACTGGAAAAGTCGCTCATCTCGGCAAATGAGCAGATTAGGTAAGTTGCTCGATGGTAAACAGATACTGTCCGTTTTGGATACTTGTATCTACGATTTAGGCCAATGTCATCAGTTAGACATGACGAATCTTGGCACATGTGCTGTCGATCTCTGGGGATTCGGGAATCGGCTTGGGAAGTATGGGGAATAAGAAGTACCATAATAGAATTAGAAATTTACTTATCTCGTTACTTACAGGATGCGAAGGAATTAGATTGAAGGGGAGTTATCTAAATACTCATCAATCTTGTCACTCGTCTAAAGGTTCATTCGTGAATAATAGAATTTACTTTAAACTGTAAAATTCTAGATTATAATAACTTTCTTTTGTATCTAAATGATGTTGATTCTTACATAACTAATTAAGTAAATATTGTGTTAGTGACACCACCACATCGTTGGATTACAACGACGTGCCTATTGTTGAGGCAGCTCTCTACACGCCGCCGTTGGCAGAGATCGCCGATGGTAAGTAACATTTGAAATTCGCAATAACTTTTCTTGAGATATTCGCAATTAGGCCTCTTGCTTTAGTACAGTGGTATTTTTTTTTCGTAAATACCTACCCAATGTTAATAATTCGCTATTTCAATTTTCGAGTAAATATTTGAAAGCAGCCATGAATAAGTAATAAACCTGCAACTTCTGGTCGTAGGTTTATTATAATCAGCTATCGGGTCAAACATACTGTATAATCTCTACAGAGAAATAGATGATGCATTGGAAGAATTGTATGAGTATGTGATCAAATTAAACGTGTATTGTATCATTACAGTGTTGTCCAACGGCCTGCTGGACACCTTCGAGTCGGTTAGTGTGACGGTGGAGAGGAGCCCCGACCTCAGGAAGTCGCCATTCAACCTCACCTCGCCTGGTACGAGCCCTTTGATACTTTTTATTGATTGACTGTATTCCATTGATGGGATAAGGTCTGCTTCATTTTAATAATTTTGTTTATAATATTGTTGACGGTAGCTATCGAAACACAATTAAATACGTCACGGGTGACATTCAAAACACTTTAAAGACCCTCACAACAGGTTAATTGTTACAAATAGTACCAACACAAAAGTATCCGTGATTTGAGCGATTATGAGTATTTATGGCGTGTGGTGATGTTTTAGGACAGGACATTACTGATTAAATATCCAAATATAGTAGACATCTGTCGAGATGGTATGGTACCATACTTTACACATATGTAGTTGTTTGTTGGTCATAATAGGCATATTATTGTTATAAATCACGTTATCTCTTGAATTACTAACTCGTAAAATGTTGCATGATTGTTATGTAATTGCTTTGATAAGATACGTATCTAATAATCGATTTTTTTCAACAAAGGTAGGTAAATATAATTAGTTCTTACTAGCTGTGCCCGCGCGTAGATTAGTTGACCTGTATATATTTATTTAATAAACTTTATTGCACATTGTTGTACAAAAGTCGAGCTTAATGCCAGCTAACAATTCTCTACCAGCCAACCTTTGCGTTGAACAGAGACATACAGTGGGAGGTGCGATGAGAAGTATCATTTATAAATATATAACTTAAACGACAAAGAGTAAAACTTTCCTAAATATTTATACCTAATGAATACATCATACACATAGGAGTATAAGTCAGAATAAAATGTCAATACAAACCCGAAAGGGTTTACTGGTATTCTATTTTATGGGAATAATAATCATAATAATAATAATTACGTGGTCAAATACAGCGCCGGCTCTAGCCCACATAGCGCCCGGGTGCAATCAATACCTTGGCGCCCTCTAGTAGGCGCGCGAACACGGGCGCAGGCTCTTTGACAGCGCCCCCCAAAACCCTGCGCCCGTGTGCGCCGCACACCCTGCACCATAGGTAAAGTCGGCTCTGGTTAAATAATTGCTTTAGGTTATTGACCTCATTGACAACTCTCTGCACTCTCCCTGTCATTTTACTTTCATTCTTTGCCAACTATGTACCTACAAAGTTTGCAAACTTTGCCTACTGCTCACAAGTGTAACTCCGAATATGAAGTAATTACAGCATTATGATTACTGGAATGACTTGATTATATGAGTAGGTACGTATTTTTTTATAGAAAGAAAGCAGTAGACGAGCATACTGGTATATAGCTCACTTGGTGGTAATTGGATACTGTCGTCCATGGACATCAGTGATATATTCCAACACCAGTCCAGTGTGACAAACGTTAGCACGCCCCCGAATATCCCGCTTTCCTTTGGAGATGAAGGAATTGATTTGGAGAAAGGGTTGAGCAAATTGGAAGGGATAGGGCTCTGGCATATCTCACTCACTACCGAAGCATGTAAGTACATTGGGGAAATACGATAAAGTGGGAAATGTAATACATTTCACGTTGAGCCAGGACATAAAATGATCATTCTACTCTTATTTATTTAACCAGTGGCGTTTTTTTGCATACGTGGATTCGATGATATTGATGGAAAGATTTCTAATTATTAGCGTTCTTATGTCCTGGGACATAACATACCTATCACAAGTGTCATTGAAATTTATAAAGTTGTTGTTACGTGATGCACGAGTCTTTTTGGTGCCTCAATCTGCAGAACATTTTTCTGTTACGAGCCTAGAACTAATCGATTAACCTGCTCTGGATAATAGATATGACTTTTAGCTGAGAATATCTCCGTAATTAAGATGATTCCCCTAAACTTAACCGAGAAAGTAAACTTTTAATCTATGGTCACAGGTTTGACCGGTAACGCGAAACTGCTGGACATCGGTGGTATCGTGAACTTGCTACCGGAACTGCAGACCGACAAGCTGTATGACGTGGCGAAGCTGGCGCGGTACCTGGGCAGGAACAATGCCTTCATAATAGGGTGCGGCGCGGGACCCTGGCCCTACGTCGGGACCAACAGCGAGGTAACAGTCCAACTTACAAATTTTATATAGAAATTAGAGCCGTCTGGTCAATCAGTGCCTTGATTATTGGCACCACCCCTTTATCTGATCGTCCATCAATCTCAAAATTAAATATGAATAACGGATTGAACGAAACAGTTGCATTGTATGTACACTTGAAGAATGAAGCGCAACAGAAATAAGCGCATTGCTATAAGTATTCAAGAACGTACGCCATAATGATATATACAATAGTGTAAAGATACGTGAATGGTGGTGATAAAGATGGTGATGCTGACGCAGATGGTGAATGGTGATCAATGTTGATACTATATAACATTGGTTGGGACTCTACAACATTGGCTCGGTTTGTCGGAGAAACACTTTCTTGTTGATTCAAAAAACAGTTAAGGGCTCGAGTAAAGAAAAATTTAAATAATTTGAATCTCTAAAACAACCAGCCCTTTAGTCGAAGATTTGAACTGTTAGGAAGTGTAGGTAAAACTCAGACACTGTCGATGCAATCTTGTAATTCGTGCAGAAAATTAACCTGTTTAAGCACAGTATTACAGATTTGCTAAAAATGCGCATGTGCATTGTCATGATGAAAACGCACTCCGGCACGCAATTTTCCACGTCGTTTATTTTTTATTTCCTCGCGTAGTTTTTTGATCAATGTTGCGTAATACTCTTCAGTTATTGTATGTCCTTTAGTTAAATAATCGATCATAATGATACCTTCCGCATCCCAGAAGACCGAGGCCATTATCTTGCCAGCGGACGCAGAGAACTTGGATCTCTTGGCTGGCGGGGAGGACGATCTTTGCCACACCTTAGTTTGGTTCTTCGTTTCCGGGTCAAAATGGTGAACCCACGTTTCATCAACGGTCACGTACCGCAGTCGAAAAGATTCTGGGTCTCGGTCAATAATTGCCAAATTTTGCTTTGAAATGTATACTCTTGCTCAGGGCCGTCTTAAGTCTATTCTGCGCCGGGGTGCGGGAGTGTATCCTAAGACAGTCAAACATCCTATTGTGTATCCTATGACAGTCAAATATCCTATTGTGTATCCTATGACAGTCAAATATCCTATTGTGTATCCTATGACAGTCAAATATCCTATTGTGTAATTGTTTACTATAGCGTTATATTTTTTCATTACCTTTAAAAGGTGGGCGCCCGGGGTGCACCGCACCCCTTGCACCCCCTGGTAAAGACGGCCCTGCTCTTGCTTTCTTCTGTATGTCTGTTAACATTTGAGAAACCCAACGCGCGGCCACCCTTTTGAATTTTAAGGTATGAGTTAAAATAAACTGAATTGTTCCGAACGAAAGCTTCATAATCTCAGCTAAATGACGAATAGTCACACGTCGATTTGTCTTAACAATTTCTTCAATTTCGTTAACGTTGTCTCCAGTAGCAGCGGTTGTTGGGCGCCCAGAGCGAGTTTCGTCGTTGCAGACGGTTCTGCCGCGTTTAAATTAGGCGCACCAGTATGCTACTGTAGAATAAGACAAAGCATTGTCTTCCAAAGTAGACTGCAATTCTTCTAAAACACATTTCGTAGAAAAAAATTGAGGCACATATATTTAATAATCGCCGAACTTCGATTTTCTCCATTTTGCACAATGATAAAATTCCCGCTGAAAATAAACAACGAAAAAAATATTGGTGACAGTTTTTTTTTTAAATTCTTTTGGCACTGGCTACTACTGAATTTGAGATTCGAATGAGATAGGATGCACTCCTATAATTTAAAATGTAAAGTATCCGATTCCAGAAACTTATTGATTACATTAATAATAATAATTACAATAATGCAAAGTTGATCGAGAACATTTGTTTCCTTGGTGACAGGGTATAATAAACCTGTCCCTGCGCAACGGCAATGTGATACAAGGGTCGAGAGCCGCGTCTGTACAGCCGATAGGCGCGTCAAAGGACGACGACACATTGCAACTGGAAGAGCTGCCGCCCACCGAGACCAGGATAGCGTCGCTTGGATACTTCTTGCTTAGCGACGGAAGGCCGGGGAAGGTAAGTAGCATCTTTTCCTATGAAAAGGCGCTGCCCATGCAATACGATTCTCGAACATAATAATGAATGTATGAAAGTTGATGTCTTTGATGTCCTTTGGCATCATTTGATGTCTAATCATTTTATGTGAAGAAAAATATTTACTTTTGTACTCGTAGGTTTGCTGCTTACATATAAAGCGTCACGCTGAATAATTCGTTCTTTGTGGTTACAGGTGATCAAAGTGGTGGTAAAGAAAAGGATAGGATCGTTAGACTTCGTCACAGCCATCAGACAAACACTAGCGGAATATTACGGCGACAATGTGGTCGGTAAGTGTGTATACCCTGCCTTTAGATTCAATTTAGCTCGAGCGAAACGATGCCTTGTTTCAATAGGTATGCTTTCGTAGGCACTTGTGGTTTATACTGGGTATCTTTTGAAGTGTTGAAGTGTTACAATGAAGTGTTGTGCTCAGGTCTGGGCGGCACGTTCCTGCTGAAGGAGGGCATCGTGAATCATCACGTGATGCCGCAGCACGGCACCACGCCGGTTTGCAACGACGCCGACCTCGACGAGTGGCTGCACTACTTTGACTTGACCGCGCCCATCACGCACATCGGCACGCTCGTCACCGGAACTCTTGTTAGTATTGTTTAGATTTGAATTGTGACGAGATGGCGAATAAACGAGTTTCAGAACTGTTAGAGGTAACGATGTCTCAGGATCAGTTGACGTCACCCAGTAGGATCACTCCAGGTGGGTCTTGGGACTGGCTATTGGTTATCAGTGGAGAGACACAGGCTGGTGGTATGGTGAAACACTAATATAGGTAGGTACTTATTTGGACATTGAAGACCTGGAACTTGTACCTACTAGTGTTTTATGTGTGTGTATGGTGACACTCTTGTGTCCAACAGTGGCGGGCTTGTGACATGGCATCTACTAACTGGTAAATAAAATGTCGTCCCCAGAACCTGAACCTGACCTTGCAGCACTTCCACGGCTTCAGCTCGCACGGGGAGGGCGGCCACTACCACTACGACATCACGCCCGACACCGTCGAGTACGAGGGCTACTTCATGCCGGCTTCCTCCATCATCAGGGTGGATCGGCCCACGCAAGTGCAATGCGGGTGAAGACCCTGTTCGTGTTGGTCTAATGCATTTGTGTGGATCTCATACATTTCTGATAGTTTCTTTCACCGTTATAACTACGTACTACAGTAACGAGAGTCACACTACACGCTACACATACGCAGCACACTATTCCAGTGAATGACAGTCTTGCATAAATGCATTTCATCCTTAATTCTTGACTATTAGCACTGTTTAAACTGATTTAAAGATACCAATTGATGGCATTTGTATAAATTTGAAAATAAATTCCTAATATGAATATGTGAATTTTTATTTATATGAGACTAGCAAAACCCGGCAGAAATTGTCCTGCCTGTGTATACTTATTTACCTCTGTATATAAAATCACAAATTATTCTGGTTTGACGATGATTTTTGCGATCGGTTGAACGGTATAGAAGTTGATGTGCTGCAGCGCCATCTAGTGGCGAGTCACAACAAAGTCGATAGCATAAAAACCTTCTGCATGAAAAATACATATGTGCTAACTTTCGTGGTGATAGGTCAAACGGTGTCGAAGTCTAACATCAAATATACCAACATCCTATTATTATATATACATATATGAGATTTCCTGTTTAATTTGGTTGTGTGGTTTCGGTGCCAATAAAAAAATCTTACGTACTATCATAAAAGCAAGTACCTAAATAATCTCGAATATACGTGCAAAAATTGGCTAATACAAGGCTACTGTTACGTTAAAAATTATGCTGATATTATCAAGTTATTCTAAAGAGAATTTAACAAATACGAACGGATGAACCTAGTAGCTACTGGAATCTTAGCACTTCACTGAGTTTCGGATTTTACAATTTATTACCGTTATATTGGCGGTGAAGAACATCGTCAGGAAACCCGCATGAAGACATTGTATTGGAACATGATTATAATGGAATGGGTTTAAATGAGGTGACACGAAGGCCACACTGAAAGGTTCCGAAATGAATAAGAAAAAAATAAAATGAATGGCCAAAAATTAATTTACTGTTTCTCAAAATATTCTCTGTGAGCGTTAATACACTTTTTCATAAGAAGAAATCAATTTACTTAGCGTTCATTCCACTCCTGCTGACCTCGAAAACGTGTTTTTCATACTCTTCGACAGCCTCTTCTGGTTCTTAATTTTTGGAAACAAGAAGAAGTCACAAGGTGCCAAGTCGGGACTGTATGGAGGATGGCTCATGAATTCAGATTCAGGTGCAAGATTATGCGGCGTTTGCGGTTGTTTTCACGGAATTCGTTAATAACTTCCGGTAAGCAAATGGTCGTGTACCAATCAGCATTCACTGTACGACGATTCTCCAAAGCAATGGCAGCCACGTGTCCAGTTTTTCTAAAAAAATAAGCGATCATCTGCTTCGCGGCACTTTGCACACCACTTTGGTGGGGTTCGACTCATTTTGAAAGACCAAAATGGTCGATTGCAGCTTTGCTTCGGGTTCGTAGCTATAAATCCATATTTCGTCACCTGTTACTATGTTCTACACCAAATTTGACGCCCCTTCGTTGAATCTGGTAAGCATGGCATTGCACCAAGTGACGCGTTCCGTTTTTTGAGCCTCAGTCAAATTGTGTGGGATCCACCGCGAGCGCAGCTTTCGCACAGCCAAATGTTTGTGTAAGATTGATTGTATCTGACTCATGCCTATGCCTAAGGATACCCGAATCTCATGGTAGGTCACATGCCTGTCTGTTTCGATCATTTGGCGCAGAGCATCGATGTTTTTGTTGTTGACAACGGTGGACGGGCGACCTTCACGAAATTCGTCACTGAGATTGACACAACCGCGCTTGAATTCTGCAAACTAGCTATAAATTGTCGTCTTGCTTGGTGCTTCATTGCCAAAAGCAGTTTGAAGCCGAGGGAGCAGAGCCTCCCATAAATTATAGTCAAATCAAATTACACTTAAAATCATAGAAAATCATATCATTTTCACGAGTTGAATCAAACTTTATTCTACAGCCAAATAGTTCCATTTTCAAATATTGTAATTACTTTTTAAATATTGTTTATGTAAGTGGTCGGTTCCGGAAATTTTCAGTGTAACCTACATCCTATTCAACCCGACTTAATACATATTAAGTCGGGTTGAATAGGATGTGGAAGATGGAATGGGAAATGATGGGAAGACTGATGGCATGACAGAGCTACTAATGCATACTCTGATGACCATGCGAACGAAATTTCTGACACGGGTAGGTGTGCTGTACCTTAGTACAGTGCGAGCGTAGCCAGTTACACTTACGAATTTCACCTAGTGGTTGCATGAGAAGAGGCGAAGATCCTGTGTGATGGCAAGCTTTAGGAGAGTCTAACCAGCAGTGGAGAGACCTACCCTATCATCACTATATAGTCCCAAGGTCGGCTGGGAGAAAATGCTTTATAGCATTATGTCCGCCGTTTGTTAAAACATTAAAGTGCAAATAAATAGGTTGACGGTGGTAAGATATCTCATATTTATAATGCGTCGGGCACGAGATGTCGCCTGATCGTAGCGGATTATTCCAATTGCCCACAACAAAGATGCACACTTGGTGGGGTTAATTGAAAAAACTATATGCGACCAGACGATTAATGGCTCCAAATAAGTTGTGTGCTGTCGTTTCAAATTGTTCACACGGTTTGACAGCCTGTCAAACTTGTCGCTGTTTTAAATGGTTCCCGTATCGCTGCGACCAGCAACCTAGTGACTAGTGTGACTAACGTCTAATAATTGTTTTATGGCAGCATGTTATGGCTTTTACCTAGAGACAGTAATAGTTGTATTTAAAAAATATCTATTTTACAGAATTCATTAATTATTTTATGGGTTTACTATAAATAAAAATTTTCAACTAATCACAATTGAATCATATATTTTAATGTAATCGTGTGAAGTATAATTTTATAATTAAACAGATTTATACGACTGATTTAAAAAGTACAGGGAATTAAACAGAAACTGAGCAGAAATGCGTTTAACGGTCGTTTTGAAGGAAAGAGGAACAGCCAAATGTTGGGAGATGTTCAGTGAGCTATATCGACAGTGATATATTGGACGTACATTTATAGGTAATGATCCGAATTGTAGGGAGATTTAAATATGTAACCACGTTATTTCTCTAAAAGTATGTTAATTAATCCTTTTTTTACTGTAACATTTAACCTTTTTTTTGTAAATTATGGTACCTAATCGATAAATATTCGGAATATACGCTTTAATAAAATGAAATTTAAAAACAATCTTTTGAAAATGAACATAGAAAGTTACTTCTAGTTATAAATATACTATTTTGAATACAAAAAAAAATTGTCAATCAATATGTTTAAAATACACACGTACTGTGTTCTAAGTAAGTAAGTATTGTGTTCTATTACGGCTTGGTTGAAATTGTTTTCCCCTACCTCCTTTTTGAAGGCATGTTTACAAAACCACACCTTTTCCTTTTATTAGAATGAAGATGGTAGACTTGCGGACAATCCACCTGGTGGTAAGTAGACACTGTTGCCCATTGACATCCGCAACACATGCCAATATCAGACAAAAATTACACACGATTGTGCATCCCCGGACGCACTGCTCACCTTTGCAGTTTTATGGCTTATTTACACAAGGAGAGTTTCTTGAACGCGAGTTTCTCGAACGTCGGTCAAAATCTAGTATAGATAAAACAACTGTTATCATCATTTGATCACTGCTATCTCTGTTATCATCGAATTTTTATCGTCATGTGAACAGTAATTGTAGGCGAGAATTGTATGTAGTTTGGTCGAATTGTTCGAATTGTTGTCGAACTCCTTTTGTAAATGAACCTTAAGGAATGGATTTGGAGAAATGATTTGGGAAAGATACTAATAAAATTTAACTGATATAGATTTCTAATACATTACTAAAACAGAGTACTAAACATTAAAGTATATGGGAATTATTAAAGTATGTATTGGAAATGTCATAGGTATATTTTATTTAGTTAGCATTCGGTAAGATTTAGATTATCTTGTGTACACATTAGAGTTCATTCATGTTTATTTCTAAGTTTTATAATTATAGAAAAAAATGCGGCAAACGAGCATACAGATGGTAAGTGGATACTGCCGTCTATAGACATCCGCGATACATGCCAATATCTTTGCAGATTTAGGAAAGGATTGGGAAAATGAGGAGGGATAGGATGGGATGGGAATGGGCTCTGACACATCTCACTCGCTCTCGAAACACGTACGTACATTGGAGAAATACGATAAAGTAGGAAATGCAGTACATTTTAAGGCATGAGTTTAGTACAGGGGGGGCAAATAGGTAAGTATATATTCTGACTATATTCGACCTGGGGAACACGAATATGTTATTAAAAAAATTTAATTCGATGCGCTTCCGGCTGAAAAAAAATTATTTTGAAAATTTTATAACAAAAATACAAAAATTAATTTTTAGGCAACAGGCCGGATTCGGATTTGGCGCTTCGCCGGCTGCTGCCGCGGCACGCTCGCTTCGCTCGCTCGGCTCGCGCGTTGTATTCACAAGACAAACGTAACCTAACCCAGCATAGGTTAGGTTAGGTTAGGTTAGTGATTTTCTATCAACAGGTCAAAGCTAAATTGGAAAGGAAAATAATTAAGAAGAAAGTTGGAAATTTAAATGAAGAAAATGCATTCTTTGCTAAATTGAAGAAAAGACTCGACGATTTGCCTAAAAATTAATTTTTGTATTTTTATTATAAAATTTTCAAAATATATTTTTTTCAGCCGGAAGCGCATCGAATTAAATTTTTTTAATAACATATTCGTGTTCCCCAGGTCGAATATAGTCAGAATATATACTTACCTATTTGCCCCCCCTGTACTAAACTCATGCCCATTTTAAGGTAGTCTTCTGTGAGAGAGTTGTGACGTGGCCAGTCGTGTGCGCCCAGCGGCTGTGGGAATGCAGCGTGCACTCCCCCCTGCTAAGTATAGTTTATTATTGTTACCTATATAATATAAAGATAATATAATATAACAAAGATAATATAATAAGATAAAGAATATAATAAGCAATACTACATTTTTTAAATATTTTGCGTTGGCGTACCACCGTCACAGTTTTTGTTACACAAAGCTGCGCTACCACAATGTTACTAGTGGGTATAGTCATTATGCGGAGGCGCCACTGTGCGACGGGATCGGTTGCTATGCAGACATAATTTCGGAGGCCTCATGCGTACAAAATTACACAGCATTGTTGAATAATGCTCTCAGATAAGATTATTTGTATCCTTTTAATAGATTTTGACATCGATAGATTACATTCGTTTCAAAACATAATAATTACTTGTAAAATTTTCATCTAAGTTCTCATACAAGATTAGACTTGAAAATAGATTGGAGAAATTATTGCATAATATTCTGTAATAAAAGGATATTTGAGTAATAAACAAACCACTGTTTAAAATATCCATATTTACCGGGTCTACCAAATGTTAATCAATAAATTTATGTCGACTACATACGACATACTAGTACCTACTTCCGTACAACTAGTGCCTACTAAAAAAATATATTATTTTGTTCTTTGTATTTAGCAAACATTTAGGAAAAAATACACAAAAAAAAAAAAACCAAAACCTTAGATAACTATAAAAGAATACACAACTATTTTCAGAAAGAAATAGAATAGAAAATGGCGACCTGTCTAATAGTGAATAATTGGTGATACGTGGACCTTGTGGACTGTGCCGCCCACGGACATCCACGATGCACGCGTATTGCGCATCAGTTAAATTGACGGACGTTGCACAATCCTAATCCGCTGTACCTTTGGCAATTTCGTAGTCAACATTTTTAATAAGAATTGGGAAAGGTGGGCAATAGGACGTAGGATCTCATTATTTAAATTCATTGGAAATTGGCCTAATTCATTGGTAATAATGATTGATTGATTGATTGATAAATTCTTTATTGCACCATAATGGTGTACAAAGGCGAACTCAATGCTGTATAGCATTATCTTTCAGCTGACCTTTGGTGGTTGAGAGCACCCTAAGGGTAATGATGTTTCAGTACATACGTATTAAATGTAATGCTGATGTATCGTAGATTACGATAAGAAAATTAATCAATCGAAAAAGATTTTAATCATAACGATCCACTGTTTTGCTGATTTTGCACTGATTTGTTAAAAAATATTTATAGAAAGGACAGTTCCTTATTAATAGAAAGTGCAGACGAACAGACGGTTCATCTTATATCTGCTTAATCATTATACAGTAGACTAATCCCCCCCACTCAAGGAGGATTGCGAGGTGTAATGGAAACGATGAAATCTTGTCTGTTATATTTAGTATTCCTCAGTTTTCTAGATCCTTTCCTAAATCACCAAAGATAGGCGGCGAATCTGAGGACGTGCCAACATTCAGGAATTCAGTCAAGAATGTCAAACGTCACCACGTTCCTTGATGCACCGCCTACCTGTGGGGATTTAAAAGTGAATCAGACAAATATTGCGAGGGATTGAGAATAGGAATAGTATAACCAGATGAGCTACCTCATCCTTTTATAATCCCCATTTTTGATGATATGGGAAGTGGAGTAATGCGACAAACAGTTTCTATTATCCAATTACACTTGAATTATGGTATATATTTATCTATCTGTTAAAATTTTTCAAGGTGTGGATGGTCACATACATAAATAAAATACGAATACATACAGTACATTAGATATGAGCGTATGACGTCCGGCTGCAGGGCATACACCTCTCCGAGCATATATCACTAGGATGTTTCGAGCCCATAATCTCTTTCATAACGAAGCTAAGGAAATGAAACTAACTAAAACTAAGAAAAATGACTTTTTGGCTGGAAATAACACTAAGAAAGTACGTCGAATATTTTTTTCTTCGTATATGGCAATTGCAATTAGCACATTCTGCCAGTATCAAGTATTCTTCGTAATAAACAATCTCAAAGTGTAAAACGTATCCTGTCAATGTCCAGTCCCGTCGAAGTAAGTCAGGAGTCGCTCAGTGATTCTATAGTAGGTTTACTGAGGACAGAAGAGCACTCCTTGGAAGTACAAGAAAAACGCAGAGCCACGGTTTTATTTGATTATTATCACAAACACCACGCAAGAAATACACTGAAATTTATTAAACTATTACTATTAAACCTATTAAACAATCAAACAAACTCAACGTCTCTTCTCGAGTTCCCGCCAGAAAGCCCCGTCGCATGTTCACTGACAGGATAACTGACCTGTAACTGGAGAAAAATAACCAATGTGACAGCAATATTACTCCTGCAGCCGAGCGAACAATAGACACACAGGTCGTAAAGGACGAAGGTTATTGCTTGATTGGATAATATGCTAAGTAATTACAATTTAATGGATAAGTCTGTTTCTTAAAGTCGAAATCAGCAGGCGTCCATAAACGTGTTAACCATGAGAGCTATTCTTATCCCTGGCAGAGGCCACTTTTAAGAAAAAAAAGAAAAAAGCAGAAGAAATTAAAAGAGCGAAAATCAAACGTTAATATACTTACTCGATCCATCGATGTGTGATCTAATGTCGTTTGCGCTTTATTTGTTAAAGCGAACATTTGTGTGTGAAATAAAGCACACATTGGTCGCTGTAGAGATTTAATTAAAATCGTGGAATGCCCCCCAGAGATATGGAAGTCGAGAAATGATCATTTAATATGGCTAATAGTGGATTCCTTCTTATGATAATTCGATTTACTACTTTCTCCAGATTTTCAGAAAAATGTGTTTAGACAAATGTTGTAGAGTTTTATGTGAGCCCTTTCCAACTACATCATGCAGTTTGTAAGTAAGATGTCGAAACTTTATTAGGATTCTTTGAAAAGTTCACCCATTCTTATTTTTGAAATTACTGAATCGATTTGGCTTCACCTTCGAAATTAACCGAGATATTGTTATTCTGCCAATTTTCATTTCAGTCCGTTAATAAATGCATCCCGCAGTCAGACTGGTCACCCATAGTGTCGAGGTGTAGTTTATACTAGGACCGCGTATATTATCCACATTAGACCCACTACGCGATTAAGTATCTATCGAAAAAATATATATTACAGAGTGGACCAGGTCTGCCATAAGTCCACAATAACCTCAATAACTATTTCGGATCAGATTGTACTTATACATAGAAACTTTTATTTCTCAATGGTGTTTCAATTTCTGATAATATTATTCAATAATGTACTTAAAAACAAATTTTCCCAGATTTTCATCAACAAGATTAGATAAGATCGCAAGTTGTACATAAATGTTTTTTTTATATTGCAAAATGTTGTGCAATACTATAAACAAAATACTTTAAAAACAAAATTATTATTAAAAAGTTGCATTTAATTAATTGATTTATATGTCAGTAAGGGTCAGTTATTTATTATTGATTTTTACAATCAATAAGTGTAAGTGAGGTCAACGGAAAAGAATTGGGCGTTTGTCTAGCAACCCGCCCTGGGCTCGCGTGGTGAATTATGGTGTGAATCCTACATTACTAAGGGAAAATTCTGCCCGTGTTAGGCTGATAGCGAAGGATTGATTCCCACCTGCGCAGTGGCAGCAAAGCATGATACGAGTAAACAGTTTATTTGCAAAAAATCTTGTTTTTAAATGTAATAAATTATATTCAATAACTTTAAAGGATTTATATACCTTTTGACATATCTTATGCAGTTAACGCTGCGGCTGAGGTCTTACAGAAATAATTAAAGGTTAATTAACGCTGCGGCTGAGGTCTGACAGAAATAATTAAAGGGTAATTAATTTGACAACAACATTTATTGTTTAATGGTACCCTTAATTCAAACTTGAAAATTATCTCTAGTCAGTTTTTTAATTAGCAACAAAAACTTAAAAAGGCAAATTATATTCTTGGTGATGCGTAATACACCGCGATACATTCATACTCGTATATGGCTACAAACTGTGGTACTCAAAATGCTGCACTAATTTTTGTTTTTAAATGTACTTAATTATACTGAACTAAAATTTGTTCACAAGGATTCACAAGTTACCAGGAAATTCTTCAGATGACATAGAATGTGTCAAAACTCAATCATGTGGTCAACCTATAGATATCCAACTGTACATTAGAACACTATATTATAATATATATAGTGTTATAACACTATATTATAATAGGATATATTATAATATTTTCGGGCGCATTCGTCTACATACAGACTAAAATTTAGTACATTAACTATAATTATTCCCTTTCTGTTAAAAGTTAGTAATTCATTACTGTCCAAAAACTAGCCACTTTTGTACTTTTCCGAAACATACAACTGTCGAGGTGTTTCCACCGATGTCACGGTAGGCACACCTCGACGTCGGGAAATGTACTTGTCTAGAGGTAGCAGTCAGTGAAATGTCATTACAAGATCGTTTCTTGACTCTGTAATTACTGATATATATAATGTAAAATCGTTGTCAAAAGTATAACCAAACTAACGACCCGCTCTCGCTTCGCTTCGGTTTATAATTTTTTTTTTTCAAAATTTCAAAATAAAATATAGCCTATATTAGACACGGATAATGTAGCTTGCTATTTGTGAAAGAATTTTTGAAATCGGTTCAGTAGTTCCAGATATTACCCCAACATACCTACAAACACACAATTTTACCTTTTTATTATATTAGTATAGAAGATATATTGACATATATTGAGAAGATATATTTGACGTATTTATGGATCTAATTAGTAATACAATAATAAGTTAAGGTAAGTTAGGTTAAGGTAATTGGGGGGTAGTTCTTTTATGTCACGAAGGCGGGTTACGCTTAGCAGTTGTTCACGAGCACTTTGTTTTGTGTGCGTTTTTGTGTTACGTGTACATTATTTTAGCGTGCGAAAACTTGAGAACGCTCAATTGTGTCCCCGACGCCTGCGGCGCAGCGCACACTAAAACCAGAGCCGGTTTTACCTATGGTGCAGGGTGTGCAGCGCACACGGGCGCAAGGTTTTAGGGGGCGCTCTCAAAGACCCTGCGCCCGTGTTCGCGCGCCTACTAGAGGGCGCCAGGGTATTGATTGCACCCGGGCGCTATATGGGCTAGCGCCGGCGCTGACTAAAACAACGTATATGTACGAGCACAACCACTCGCCTTCGTGAAACGAAATAACTATCTATACATAGTGATGTCCCCCTGGCACCCTAAGCGCAATAATGTATTGTATTACTACAATAATTTCACAATACAATAATGAAGATTGACTTATACTAATATATTAATTTATGTGAATGTATATTTGACCTCATAGTGTATTAATTTGATGGATAAATGATTTAATTTATTATATTATTAATTTAAATACATGGGGATCGTATGTAACATAATAATTATGTGCTATATTTGTGCCCCTTACGGCAGAAGTAATGCGTTCACATATAAATGGATTTGATTTGATTTAAATGTTTTTAACATGCAGGGTTGCAATCAACCAGCACCCAACAAGCGCACAGATTTCGGATTAGTCCCCTTCTCAAAACAGACGTGAACTGTATAATCTTCTTCTTCTTCTTCTCAGCCCTTGGACGTCCACTGCTGGACATAGGCCTCCCCCATTGTCCGCCATTTAGACCTATCGGCAGCGACCTGCATCCAGCGGGTGCCCGCAACCTTTATGAGGTCGTCTGTCCATCTAGCAGATGGACGTCCTCGGCTTCGTCCGCCGGTACGTGGTCTCCATTCGAGAACCCTTCTGCCCCATCGGCCATCGGTTCTTCGAGCTATGTGCCCTGCCCACTGCCACTTCAGCTTGCTAACCCGAGAGGCTATGTCGGTGACTTTAGTTCGTCTACGGATCTCCTCATTCCTGATTCGATCACGTAGGGAAACCCCGAGCATAGCCCTCTCCATAGCTCGCTGTGCGACAGTGAGCTTATTTATGAGTTATACAGAAGACCGAGGAGTATAACTTGCCATTATGCTTAGCGTTTGTGGACTATGAGAAAGCCTTTGATTCGATCGAGACTTGGGCAGTGCTACAGTCCCTCCAGCGGTGCCATATTGACTATCGGTATATCGAAGTGTTGAAGTGTTTGTATAACAACGCCACCATGTCAGTCCGAGTACAGGAAGGGAGCACGGAGCCGATTCCATTGCAGAGGGGTGTGAGACAAGGAGATGTCATCTCTCCGAAGCTCTTCACCAATGCGATGGAAGACGCTTTCAAGCTCCTGGAATGGAAAGGACTCGGCATCAACGTTGATGGCGAATGCATCACTCACCTTCGATTTGCCGACGATATCGTGGTCATGGCAGAATCGCTGGAGGATCTTAGCACAATGCTCGGAGACCTCAATCGAGTTTCCCAACAGGTGGGCCTTAAAATGAACATGGACAAGACGAAAATCATGTCGAATGTCCATGTCGTACCCACCACAGTTTCAGTCGGGAGCTCGATTCTCGAAGTTGTTGACGAGTACGTCTACCTAGGCCAAACGGTCCAACTAGGTAGGTCCAACTTCGAGAAAGAGGTCAATCGACGAATCCAACTCGGCTGGGCAGTGTTCGGGAAGCTACGCAGCGTCTTCTCGTCCAAAATACCTCAGTACCTGAAGACGAAGGTCTTCGACCAGTGTGTGTTGCCAGTGATGACCTACGGCACCGAGACGTGGTCTCTGACTATGGGCCTCATAAATAAACTGTATAATACATATCCATAAATCCGTAGGTACCTACGTAGCTAAAGATACATTGTTCATATATATCAAAGTAGCGCATTTTTCATTACCTATATCTTAATAAACTTTCGCAAAGTAACTCTTAATTATATAATCATATACGAATCTAGTTCGAAAAGACTACAGGCCATTTAACAAATGTGTTGTTAAACCCCTTTATACGTACACTTGACAACAGCGATCTTTCAAGTCTAGATCGCATTATACTGGAAGAGTTTGCGTATAGCGCGCTATGCGCTTGGTAATTCGCGAACAGTTAATTATATACCTACGTCGTTCTAGGGATTACTTCCATGCTTCTTCACGAAGGTGGAAAGTCATGTATGTAAGAAATAATTATCCTATTCTGATACACTTAGGAGTATGGATCGTCATACATCCCCATCAATTGGTTAAGTTTAATTGGGACCCTAACTGGGCCGCCATGTCATTCGATGTCTTACGCTCAAATATTCCAATATGAGTATAAAATTGATTAATTGTTGTTGAGTGTTATATTGCCTTAAAATGTGAATTGGATGTGAAAATGCTGTATCGAAGCGTATATTTTGATTACGATGGGAAAGAGGTATATTTTGTGTACTCGTGAAAAGAAAATGTTGCATGGAGGAAAAATATCAGAGGCTGTGGTCCAAAATGACCGTTGTGTAAAGAAGGATGTTTTTATTTTATATTTTATTGTCTTAGTTCGTAACAATGTTTCCGCGAATATTTCATTACTTTGGTTTGTCAACAATGCTTATAATAATTGAATAACTATTTAGCGGAACACTGCATTAAGAATTGCAAAACCGCGTGTTTACTTAGTCTTAAAATACTTTTTCTATATGGCCATTTTCCTGAGGAAACATTTTATGTTCTCCGAAGAAGTGAACTCAAGGCACAGAACATAATGCCAATATTATAGTCGTCCTGCGGCAAATATAACCTGCCCACTGCCACTTCAGCATGCCGATTCTGTGAACTATATAATAGATGGCAGACAAGCGGGCGTCCTACATGATGGTAAGTGGTCTCCGCCGCCCATGGACACCTGCAACACCAGTTTTCTTGAAGAGCCCCATATCGTAGCGTAACGGAAATACCTCGGCTGGCAGTTCTATCCACAACTTTCGGGTTCGCGGTATAAAGTGTCTTTTTGACCGCACTGTACGCAGCGACGCACTGTCTTGATATTTTTAAGACGTGCGTTTCGAATTACGGACGAACTAGACATATTGCCACTGGCTAACCATTGACAGCTGTTAACCTAAAAATTACCCCGTAAACTCGTAACGAACCGGTGGGGTAATTGGGCACTTATTTTTCGGAATCACTTTGGCTTGCCACCGTTAATCTAGATTTTATGTATTTTTAATTTTATTAAGCTCGTATTGTTTTTTCTTTATTTTAAAATTTGCCGACACACCCGAACAACTCTCGTGACGCATATACGTTGGGAAAGACTAAACTAGTGTATAGTGTACTAACAATGTATTGGCCAATCGATCGTTTAAATCGATACGAACTCCTTTGCAGCTAATTTCTAACTAATTTAATATGCGTCTACGTGCCGTCAACCGCAAATACGTCGTGGTTAAATCGACTTGTCCATTCCGTTAGATCGGCGAATATTATTTTCAACATGTTAGTCATTATAATAATTACTTAGGAAACGTAAATAAGTTTGTAATTGTGCTCACACGCACAGTTGGTCACGCCTTGATCGTGTACGAGTATGTTTAGTTTTACATATTTTATATGATTTTTATTTCTGAAGCTTTATTTTGAGAAACCCGAAGTAACACAAAATTGTGTATATACTTATATGTGTAAGAATTGTTTTACATGTCCCGTTAACTGTTTTGACTGATTTAGTTCTGATATATAATTAAATGACCCGCAGAAAATACTGAATGGATAGCAAATTTAAAACTGTGTTAGGTTTATGCTCTGAGAGGTGACAATGAAGTAATCGACTTTGTGATGACATTTTAAGTAATCATGATTGCTCTCCATTCAGTATTCTTACTGCTTGTCTTAATACAACAAACTTTTATTTATTACTCAAATTACGTAAAACTGTTTTAAGTGATAACTGTTTTAACTGTTTTATAGATATGTGTTATTTTACAGCGTATACAGTACAGTGTATACTGTATACAGCGTATACAGTGTATACAGCGTATACAGTGTATACAGCGTATACAGTGTATACAGCGTATACAGCGTATACAGCGTATACAGCGTATACAGCGTATACAGCGTATACAGCGTATACAGCGTATACAGTGTATACAGCGTATACAGTGTATACAGCGTATACAGTGTATACAGCGTATACAGTGTATACAGCGTATACAGTGTATACAGCGTATACAGTGTATACAGCGTATACAGTGTATACAGCGTATACAGTGTATACAGCGTATACAGTGTATACAGAGTATACTGTAAACAGTACAGTGTTTCGTCATTAAATGTAATATTTTGTTAATGATAGGTTTTTAGTCTAAAATCGCTTAAAATCTAAAAAACATATTGGACGTTGCCATATCTGTTATGATGACCAGCATATTACAGTTTATAACAATACCTTTATTATACGCGTTCAGACCTGATTTTTTAGAATATAAAATGTGTACAAAACGTAAAAGTTTAAAAATTTATATGATATGGACACATTAGGACTTTGCCACAATTATTAGTTTTAATTTTGAACGGTAGTCAGGGTTGTCCAATGAAAATAAAATAAGTGTGATATGAACAGTATTTATTTAAGGAAAAAAAAACAGTTATTCCCATTAAACCGTCGATCGATTAAGGTCGTCGATATTTTTCCAGTTTGATCCGTAATGCTTTGAAAGTAAAGTTGATACATCCGATATCTTTTGTTGTTTTACTGGCACTCTGAGTGAAATTTCGGACGGCGTAATCATCATGATGTTTTTACTTCGGCGACACACATTCCGTGAAGCGCCTAAATTGCTTTCATAATATATTTCACCCTGCACTGTGGCATGTTATGTGTCGTTTCGGCATCGTTTTATTAATATGGTATACCTACGATTAGACTCCATGAACTTAAAATGCCATTGTCCCGGAGGTTTCATACTTTTTTCTATGGATTTTTTTCCAATTAAAAACTGCAAATCACTCATTTTTATTACCATAACATAATTTGTTATAACATCATGATATTCTTGTGGCTTTATAATCACGTCTTTTCTTTTACTTTCCACCTCTATGTGTCCCAAAGGGCCGGTCAAATGGCAGATATGAAGGTCCAGTAACAGGAAAATATACTTGAATGTTTGTTATGTTTGGGTGAAGGAGCAGCCATTTGCAGCACATCCAGAGGGTGTTTTTTTTTTATTTTGGTCACGGCCGTCCGAAAACAATCGTATAGAATGGATATTTGTCAAATCGGAGGCATTAGGTAAGTCTGTGATTGACTGCAGAGGTCATAGTAATAGAGTCTTTATTAAACTCTTCCTTGTCCCATACAATATGAGAACACGTTTTGTTTTGTTAACTTTTCCTTTGAGCTGCCTACCAAAAATCATTATAAATTATAAACATAAAATTGTCTGCTGTAGTACACAGACTGGTCCGGCAATTTGCTTAGCGGCATGGATTCATCCACATTCTCTCCATTGTCACAGAGTCAGTTTATAATGTCTGATTTTTTATTAGCATGCGTTGGCATTTTATTTAGTCGCCGGGAGTGATAGGATACATTATCCATAAGGATAGTGCATGTTTCTTCCAGCGATAGAAGTAAGTACTGGAACCACCACCTTTCGAATAAGATTTGAATGACAGTAGCGCATTTTCAACAAAACCTTTCGCTGATCCTTTATGGCATATACCTAATAAGCCGTTCTCCTTTTCCCATTGGCACCTTTGAGCTGGAAGCAGCAGTGTGATCAGTCCAGGTCTTTGACACTGTGGTTTGCATTACTAACCTTCTCAATGTCAGAATTTCTTTCCGTAAATACATATAGGTATATGACGGCGAATAGCGTCAATGTCAATGCTATAAACTGTTCTTATGGCACACGGGCTTTGTTTCTTCCTTGGTGTAGAAGGCTTATTCGTTTCCGTGTCGCTGCTGCCGTAAATTTCGGTACTTATTTTCGACACAACTGGAACAATATTATTTAGAGCTGCGTGGTGCGCCACCATCGCGAGGGACCTGAGCACCGAGAGCCTAGATAAGTTTATAAGCCGCCTTGCCTCACGCCTCCAGCACATCAAGGGACTGGCGGGACTACACGCGCGCCCTAGAGATGGCAAGGCATTTCTGCCCGACCTGATCGCACCCAAGCAAGGTGCGGCTTCACATGGAGCTTCACCAACGCCCGGACATGACACCTAAGTCGCCGCTCGCGAAAGGTCGCTCATTGGGTTTTCCACAAGCAGAATCTCCCCAGTGGGCTTGATCGCGCGGGTGGCGTGAAGAAAGAAGACCAAACCAAGGCTACTCGAAAGAGTGGCCACCCCAGAGACCTACCCGTAGTAGCGGGCAGCGAATCCACCTCTGGCAGTGGGCTACTAGCCCAGGTACAGAACTCCACCCCTCCTCGAGGGGGCTGTGAGAATGCTATAAGTGATTATTCTAGTTCACGACCGGTGACTCTTGAAAGGCCACTAGGACCACAAGAAAAAAAAAATATTGTGTAACTGTGTTTTATTGCATAACGCGCTCTCTAGGAAACTAACTGCTGGCTGTGCAGTGTGCAATGTGCATCCTGACCGCTACAATGGAATATAAAGCAAAAATTAGTAATTATTATACAATAAGAGCAATTAAAGTTTTCAATTAAATTATTTACATTTTAATGGGATTTTATTTTGATGTGGGATGTCAATTTGAATATCATCTTCTAACAAGGTCTTCAAAATGACCTCCCGAAATTGCGTCGACATAATTGCGTGACTGTGTGAACAACACGCTAATGTAAGTGTCCAAAAGCCCTAAGTTTCTAGCCCTTATTATAAACATTCTATGGTACCCATGGGTATATGTTGACCGGTTTCTGACCGTACATGTAATACTTAATAGTTTACCTATATAAATTCAAAAATATCATCGGATCCTTTAATCAGTGTGTCCGGTACTCACTTGACCAGTTTTTCAACACTATTTTTAAAAATAATAATCCAGCGCACTGATATGATTGTAATGGTTGATATGATGCACTTGTTATCAATCATTATCGTAATTAGAAATCAAATCAAACTTAGTATATATTACAGCGCTGAGTTGGTCCAGCTGTGGAGTTCGGGGGACAACGTAACCATTCCAGTGAAGGCTGCAAGACGTGTCATCCTGTAAGCAAAATGGGGAATAGATATATTTGTTTATGTGTAGCTGTTTTGCTGAGTGGGGCTGTCTTGGACGCGGCAACAACACGGTAAGTACAAGTTAACGTTATTTATTATGAATGGGTGCCGAGTGTGTGGCTGTGTGGTGTGTGACCGGCTTTGGAATAGTACCACCACGTCTTCTCTTTCCGTGAGTGTCGTACAAGCCGACTGGGATAACAAAGAGTGAACTAGTTAATCAGCTTGGATAGCGCGTCATATGTGCCTGGTTACCGGTACTAAGTGCTTTAAGTGCTTGCACTGGAAAAGTCGCTCATCTCGATGAGTAACAGGGCCTAATGACATCTGTGTTATGGCGTCAACACTGTAGTGCATTTGAAGACAAATCAATTTGGATACTTGTATCTACGATTTAGGCCAATGTCATCAGTTAGACATGACCAATCTTGGCACATGTGCTGTCGATCTCTGGGGATTCGGGAATCGGCTTGGGAAGTATGGGGAATAAGAAGTACCATAATAGAATTAGAAATTTACTTATCTCGTTACTTACAGGATGCGAAGGAATTAGATTGAAAGGGAGTTATCTAAATACTCATCAATCTTGTCACTCGTCTAAAGGTTCATTCGTGAATAATAGAATTTACTTTAAACTGTAAAATTCTAGATTATAAGAACTTTCTTTTGTATCTAAATGATGTTGATTCTTACATAACTAATTAAGTAAATATTGTGTTAGTGACACCACCACATCGTTGGATTACAACGACGTGCCTATTGTTGAGGCAGCTCTCTACACGCCGCCGTTGGCAGAGATCGCCGATGGTAAGTGACATTTGAAATTCGCAATAACTTTTCTTGAGATATTCGCAATTAGGCCTCTTGCTTTAGTACAGTGGTATTTTTTTTTCGTAAATACCTACCCAATGTTAATAATTCGCTATTTCAATTTTCGAGTAAATATTTGAAAGCAGCCATGAATAAGTAATAAACCTGCAACTTCTGGGCGCAGGTTTATTATAATTAGCTATCGGGTCAAACATACTGTATAATCTCTACAGAGAAATAGATGATGCATTGGAAGAATTGTATGAGTATGTGATCAAATTAAACGTGTATTGTATCATTACAGTGTTGTCCAACGGCCTGCTGGACACCTTCGAGTCGGTTAGTGTGACGGTGGAGAGGAGCCCCGACCTCAGGAAGTCGCCATTCAACCTCACCTCGCCTGGTACGAGCCCTTTGATACTTTTTATTGATTGACTGTATTCCATTGATGGGATAAGGTCTGCTTCATTTTAATAATTTTGTTTATAATATTGTTGACGGTAGCTATCGAAACACAATTAAATACGTCACGGGTGACATGCAAAACACTTCAAAGACCCTCACAACAGGTTAATTGTTACAAATAGTACCAACACAAAAGTATCCGTGATTTGAGCGATTATGAGTATTTATGGCGTGTGGTGATGTTTTAGGACAGGACATTACTGATTAAATATCCAAATATAGTAGACATCTGTCGAGATGGTATGGTACCATACTTTACACATATGTAGTTGTTTGTTGGTCATAATAGGCATATTATTGTTATAAATCACGTTATCTCTTGAATTACTAACTCGTAAAATGTTGCATGATTGTTATGTAATTGCTTTGATAAGATACGTATCTAATAATCGATTTTTTTCAACAAAGGTAGGTAAATATAATTAGTTCTTACTAGCTGTGCCCGCGCGTAGATTAGTTGACCTGTATATATTTATTTAATAAACTTTATTGCACATTGTTGTACAAAAGTCGAGCTTAATGCCAGCTAACAATTCCCTTCCAGCCAACCTTTGCGTTGAACAGAGACATACATTGGGAGGTGCGATGGGAAGTATCATTTATAAATATATAACTTAAACGACAAAGAGTAAAACTTTCCTAAATATATATACCTAATGAATACATCATACACATAGGAGTATAAGTCAGAATAAAATGTCAATACAAACCCGAAAGGGTTTACTGGTATTCTATTTTATGGGAATAATAATCATAATAATAATAATTACGTGTTCAAATACAGCGCCGGCTCTAGCCCACATAGCGCCCGGGTGCAATCAATACCTTGGCGCCCACATCAATACATTAGGGAAATACGATAAAGTGGGAAATGTAATACATTTCACGTTGATCCAGGACATAAAATGATCATTCTACTCTTATTTAACCAGTGGCGTTTTTTTGCATACGTGGATTCGATGATATTGATGGAAAGATTTCTAATTATTAGTGTTCTTATGTCCTGGGACATAACATACCTATCACAAGTGTCATTGAAATTTATAAAGTGGTTGTTACGTGATGCACGAGTCTTTTTGGTGCCTCAATCTGCAGAATATTTTTCTGTTACGAGCCTAGAACTAATCGATTAACCTGCTCTGGATAATAGATATGACTTTTAGCTGAGAATATCTCCGTAATTAAGATGATTCCCCTAAACTTAACCGAGAAAGTAAACTTTTAATCTATGGTCACAGGTTTGACCGGTAACGCGAAACTGCTGGACATCGGTGGTATCGTGAACTTGCTACCGGAACTGCAGACCGACAAGCTGTATGACGTGGCGAAGCTGGCGCGGTACCTGGGCCGGAACAATGCCTTCATAATAGGGTGCGGCGCGGGACCCTGGCCCTACGTCGGGACCAACAGCGAGGTAACAGTCCAACTTACAAATTTTATATAGAAATTAGAGCCGTCTGGTCAATCAGTCCCTTGATTATTGCACCACCCCTTTATCTGATCGTCCATCAATCTCAAAATTAAATATGAATAACGGATTGAACGAAACAGTTGCATTGTATGTACACTTGAAGAATGAAGCGCAACAGAAATAAGCGCATTGCTATAAGTATTCAAGAACGTACGCCATAATGATATATACAATAGTGTAAAGATACATGATGGTGACGCAGATGGTGAATGGTGATCAATGTTGATACTATATAACATTGATTGGGACTCTACAAGATTGGCTTGGTTTGTCGGAGAAACACTTTCTTGTTGATTCAAGAAAGAGTTAAGGGCTCGAGTAAAGAAAAATTTAAATAATTTGAATCTCTAAAACAACCAGCCCTTTAGTCGAAGATTTGAACTGTTAGGAAGTGTAGGTAAAACTCAGACACTGTCGATGCAATCTTGTAATTCGTGCAGAAAATTAACCTGTTTAGGCACAGTATTACAGATTTGCTAAAAATGCGCATGTGCATTGTCATGATGAAAACGCACTCCGGCACGCAATTTTCCACGTCGTTTATTTTTTATTTCCTCGCGTAGTTTTTTGATCAATGTTGCGTAATACTCTTCAGTTATTGTATGTCCTTTAGTTAAATAATCGATCATAATGATACCTTCCGCATCCCAGAAGACCGAGGCCATTATCTTGCCAGCGGACGCAGAGAACTTGGATCTCTTGGCTGGCGGGGAGGACGATCTTTGCCACACCTTAGTTTGGTTCTTCGTTTCCGGGTCAAAATGGTGAACCCACGTTTCATCAACGGTCACGTACCGCAGTCGAAAAGATTCTGGGTCTCGGTCAATAATTGCCAAATTTTGCTTTGAAATGTCTACTCTTGCTTTCTTCTGTATGTCTGTTAACATTTGAGAAACTCAACGCGCGGCCACCCTTTTGAATTTTAAGGTATGAGTTAAAATAAACTGAATTGTTCCGAACGAAAGCTTCATAATCTCAGCTAAATGACGAATAGTCACACGTCGATTTGTCTTAACAATTTCTTCAATTTCGTTAACGTTGTCTCCAGTAGCAGCGGTTGTTGGGCGCCCAGAGCGAGTCTCGTCGTTGCAGACGGTTCTGCCGCGTTTAAATTCCGCGCACCAGTATGCTACTGTAGAATAAGACAAAGCATTGTCTTCCAAAGTAGACTGCAATTCTTCTAAAACACATTTCGTAGAAAAAAATTGAGGCACATATATTTAATAATCGCGCGAACTTCGATTTTCTCCATTTTGCACAATGATAAAATTCCCGCTGAAAATAAACAACGAAAAAAATATTGGTGACAGTTTTTTTTTTAAATTCTTTTGGCACTGGCTACTACTGAATTTGAGATTCGAATGAGATAGGATGCACTCCTATAATTTAAAATGTAAAGTATCCGATTCCAGAAACTTATTGATTACATTAATAATAATAATTACAATAATGCAAAGTTGATCGAGAACATTTGTTTCCTTGGTGACAGGGTATAATAAACCTGTCCCTGCGCAACGGCAATGTGATACAAGGGTCGAGAGCCGCGTCTGTACAGCCGATAGGCGCGTCAAAGGACGACGACACATTGCTACTGGAAGAGCTGCCGCCCACCGAGACCAGGATAGCGTCGCTTGGATACTTCTTGCTTAGCGACGGAAGGCCGGGGAAGGTAAGTAGCATCTTTTACTATGAAAAGGCGCTGCCCATGCAATACGATTCTCGGACATAATAATGAATGTATGAAAGTTGATGTCTTTGATGTCCTTTGGCATCATTTGATGTCTAATCATTTTATGTGAAGAAAAATATTTACTTTTGTACTCGTAGGTTTGCTGCTTACATATAAAGCGTCACGCTGAATAATTCGTTCTTTGTGGTTACAGGTGATCAAAGTGGTGGTAAAGAAAAGGATAGGATCGTTAGACTTCGTCACAGCCATCAGACAAACACTAGCGGAATATTACGGCGACAATGTGGTCGGTAAGTGTGTATACCCTGCCTTTAGATTCAATTTAGCTCGAGCGAAACGATGCCTTGTTTCAATAGGTATGCTTTCGTAGGCACTTGTGGTTTATACTGGGTATCTTTTGAAGTGTTGAAGTGTTACAATGAAGTGTTGTGCTCAGGTCTGGGCGGCACGTTCCTGCTGAAGGAGGGCATCGTGAATCATCACGTGATGCCGCAGCACGGCACCACGCCGGTTTGCAACGACGCCGACCTCGACGAGTGGCTGCACTACTTTGACTTGACCGCGCCCATCACGCACATCGGCACGCTCGTCACCGGAACTCTTGTTAGTATTGTTTGGATTTGAATTGTGACGAGATGGCGAATAAACGAGTTTCAGAACTGTTAGAGGTAACGATGTCTCAGGATCAGTTGACGTCACCCAGTAGGATCACTCCAGGTGGGTCTTGGGACTGGCTATTGGTTATCAGTGGAGAGACACAGGCTGGTGGTATGGTGAAACACTAATATAGGTAGGTACTTATTTGGACATTGAAGACCTGGAACTTGTACCTACTAGTGTTTTATGTGTGTGTATGGTGACACTCTTGTGTCCAACAGTGGCGGGCTTGTGACATGGCATCTACTAACTGGTAAATAAAATCTCGTCCCCAGAACCTGAACCTGACCTTGCAGCACTTCCACGGCTTCAGCTCGCACGGGGAGGGCGGCCACTACCACTACGACATCACGCCCGACACCGTCGAGTACGAGGGCTACTTCATGCCGGCTTCCTCCATCATCAGGGTGGATCGGCCCACGCAAGTGCAATGCGGGTGAAGACCCTGTTCGTGTTGGTCTAATGCATTTGTGTGGATCTCATACATTTCTGATAGTTTCTTTCACCGTTATAACTACGTACTACAGTAACGAGAGTCACACTACACGCTACACATACGCAGCACACTATTCCAGTGAATGACAGTCTTGCATAAATGCATTTCATCCTTAATTCTTGACTATTAGCACTGTTTAAACTGATTTAAAGATACCAATTGATGGCATTTGTATAAATTTGAAAATAAATTCCTAATATGAATATGTGAATTTTTATTTATATGAGACTAGCAAAACCCGGCAGAAATTGTCCTGCCTGTGTATACTTATTTACCTCTGTATATAAAATCACAAATTATTCTGGTTTGACGATGATTTTTGCGATCGGTTGAACGGTATAGAAGTTGATGTGCTGCAGCGCCATCTAGTGGCGAGTCACAACAAAGTCGATAGCATAAAAACCTTCTGCATGAAAAATACATATGTGCTAACTTTCGTGGTGATAGGTCAAACGGTGTCGAAGTCTAACATCAGATATACCAACATCCTATTATTATATATACATATATGAGATTTCCTGTTTAATTTGGTTGTGTGGTTTCGGTGCCAATAAAAAAATCTTACGTACTATCATAAAAGCAAGTACCTAAATAATCTCGAATATACGTGCAAAAATTGGCTAATACAAGGCTACTGTTACGTTAAAAATTATGCTGATATTATCAAGTTATTCTAAAGAGAATTTAACAATTCAATGAGCACGTTCAATGAGTTTCGGATTTTACAATTTATTACCGTTATATTGGCGGTGAAGAACATCGTCAGGAAACCCGCATGAAGACATTGTATTGGAACATGATTATAATGGAATGGGTTTTAATTGAGGTGACACGAAGGCCACACTGAAAGGTTCCGAAATGAATAAGAAAAAAATAAAATAAATGGCCAAAAATAAATTTACTGTTTCTCAAAATATTCTCTGTGAGCGTTAATACACTTTTTCATAAGAATAAATCAATTTACTCGTACTTAGCGTTCATTCCACTCCTGCTGACCTCGAAAACGAGTTTTTCATACTCTTCGACAGCCTCTTCTGGTTCTTAATTTTTGGAAACAAGAAGAAGTCACAAGGTGCCAAGTCGGGACTGTATGGAGGATGGCTCATGAATTTAGATTCAGGTGCAAGATTATGCGGCGTTTGCGGTTGTTTTCACGGAATTCGTTAATAACTTCCGGTAAGCAAATGGTCGTGTACCAATCAGCATTCACTGTACGACGATTCTCCAAAGCAATGGTAGCCACGTGTCCAGTTTTTCTAAAAAAATAAGCGATCATCTGCTTCGCGGCACTTTGCACACCACTTTGTTGGGGTTCGACTCATTTTGAAAGACCAAAATGATGCTTTGCAAAATGCTCCAAATTGCTGCTTTGCTTCGGGTTCGTAGCTATAAATCCATATTGCGTCACCTGTTACTATGTTCTACACCAAATTTGACGCCCCTTCGTTGAATCTGGTAAGCATGGCATTGCACCAAGTGACGCGTTCCGTTTTTTTGAGCCTCAGTCAAATTGTGTGGGATCCACCGCGAGCGCAGCTTTCGCACAGCCAAATGTTTGTGTAAGATTGATTGTATCTGACTCATGCCTATGCCTAAGGATACCCGAATCTCATGGTAGGTCACATGCCGGTCTGTTTCGATCATTTGGCGCAGAGCATCGATGTTTTTTTGTTGACAGCGGTGGACGGGTGACCTTCACGAAATTCGTCACTGAGATTGACACAACCGCGCTTGAATTCTGCAAACTAGCTATAAATTGTCGTCTTGCTTGGTGCTTCATCGCCAAAAGCAGTTTGAAGCCGAGGGAGCAGAGCCTCCCATAAATTACAGTCAAATCAAATTACACTTAAAATCATAGAAAATCATATCGTTTTCACGAGTTAAATCCGTCGTAATGCAGACACGTAATTAAAATGACGCCATAATGAAAAAACAAATGACTGTTAGATGAATCAAACTTTATTCTACAGCCAAATAGTTCCATTGTCAAATATTGTAATTACTTTTTAAATATTGTTTATGTAAGTGGTCGGTTCCGGAAATTTTCAGTGTAACCTACATAGGTTCTTCCACTTCCTATTCAACCCGCCTTAATACATATTAAGTCGGGTTGAATAGGATGTGGAAGATGGAATGGGAAATGATGGGAAGACTGATGGCATGACAGAGCTACTAATGCATACTCTGATGACCATGCGAACGAAATTTCTGACACGGGTAGGTGTGCTGTACCTTAGTACAGTGCGAGCGTAGCCAGTTACACTTACGAATTTCACCTGGTGGTTGCATGAGAAGAGGCGAAGATCGTGTGTGATGGCAAGCTTTAGGAGAGTCTAACCAGCAGTGGAGAGACCTACCCTATCATCACTATATAGTCCCAAGGTCGGCTGGGAGAAAATGCTTTATAGCATTATGTCCGCCGTTTGTTAAAACATTAAAGTGCAAATAAATAGGTTGACGGTGGTAAGATATCTCATATTTATAATGCGTCGGGCACGAGATGTCGCCTGATCGTAGCGGATTATTCCAATTGCCCACAACAAAGATGCACACTTGGTGGGGTTAATTGAAAAAACTATATGCGACCAGACGATTAATGGCTCGAAACAAGTTGTGTGCTGTCGCTTCAAATTGTTCACACGGTTTGACAGCCTGTCAAACTTGTCGCTGTTTTAAATGGTTCCCGTGTCGCTGCGACCAGCAACCTAGTGACTAGTGTGACTAACGTCTAATAATTGTTTTATGGCAGCACGTTATGGCTTTTACCTAAAGACAGTAATAGTTGTATTTAAAAAATATCTGTTTTACAGAATTCATTAATTATTTTTTATTTTATAGTTCATTAATTATTATAAATAAAAATTTTCAACTAATGACAATTGAATCATATATTTTAATGTAATCGTGTGAAGTATAATTTTATAATTAAAAAGATTTATACGACTGATTTAAAAAGTACAGGGAATTAAACAGAAACTGAGCAGAAATGCGTTTAACGGTCGTTTTGAATGAAAGAGGAACAGCCAAACGTTGGGAGATGTTCAGTGAGCTATAACGACAGTGATATATTGGACGTACATTTATAGGTAATGGTCCAAATTGTAGGGAGATTTAAATATGTAACCACGTTATTTCTCTAAAAGTATGTTAATTAATCATTTTTTTACTGTACCATTTAACCTTTTTTTTTGTAAATTATGGTACCTAATCGATAAATGTTCGGAATTTACGCTTTAATAAAATGAAATTTAAAAACAATCATTTTGAAAATGAACATAGAAAGTTACTTCTAGTTATAAATATACTATTTTGAATACAAAAAAAAATTGACAATATGTTTAAAATACACACGTACAAAGTATTGTGTATCTATTACCGCTTGGTTGAAGTTGTTTTCCCCTACCTCCTTTTTGAAGGCATGTTTACAAAATCATACCTTTTCCTTTTATTAGAATGAAGGTGGTAGACTTGCGGACAATCCACCTGGTGGTAAGTAGACACTGTCGCCCATAGACATCCGCAACACATGCCAATATTAGTCAAAAATGACACACGATTGTGCATCCCAGGACGCACTGCTCACCTTTGCAGTTTTATGGCTTATTTACACAAGGAGAGTTTTCTTGAACGCGAGTTTCTCGAACGTCGGTCAAAATCTAGTACAGATAAAACAACTGTTATCATCATTTGATCACTGCTATCCCTGTTATCATCGAATTTTTATCGTCATGTGAACAGTAATTGTAGGCGAGAATTGTATGTAGTTTGGTCGAATCGTTCGAGAAACTCCTTTCGAGAACCTTTAGGAATGGATTTGGAGAAATGATTTAGGAAAGATACTAATAAAATTTAACTGATATAGGTGTCTAAAACAGACAACTAAACATTAAAGTATGTGGGAATTATTAAAGTACCTATGTATTGGAAATGTCATAGGTATATTTTATTTAGTTAGCATTCGGTAAGATTTAGATTATCTTGTGTACACATTAGAGTTCATTCATAGTTTATTTCTAAGTTTTATAATTATAGAATAAAATGCGGCAAACGAGCATACAGATGGTAAGTGGATACTGCCGTCTATAGACATCCGCGATACATGCCAATATCTTTGCAGATTTAGGAAAGGATTGAAAGAAAGGATTGGGAAAATGAGGAGGGATAGGGACGTGGCCAGTCGTGTGCGCCCAGCGGCTGTGGGAATGCTCCGTGCACTCCCCCCTACTAAGTATAGTTTATTATTGTTACCTATATAATATAAATATAATATAATAAGATAAAGAATATAATAAGCAATACTACATTTTTTAAATATTTTGCGTTGGCATACCACCGTCACAGTTTTTGTTACACAAAGCTGCGCTACCACAATGTTACTAGTGGGTATAGTCATTATGCGGAGGCGCCACTGTGCGACGGGATCGGTTGCTATGCAGACATAATTTACAATACAAATAATACAAAATTACACAGCATTGTTGAATAATGTTCTCAGATAAGATTATTTGTATCCTTTTAATAGATTTTGACATCGATAGATTACATTCGTTTCAAAACATAATAATTACTTGTAAAATTTTCATCTAAGTTCTCATACAAGATTAGACTTGAAAATAGATTGGAGAAATTATTGCATAATATTCTGTAATAAAAGGATATTTGAGTAATAAACAAACCACTGTTTAAAATATCCATGTTTACCGGGTCTACCAAATGTTAATCAATAAATTTATGTCGACTACATACGACATACGAGTACCTACTTCCGTACAACTAGTGCCTACTAAAAAAATATATTATTTTGTTCTTTGTATTTAGCAAACATTTAGGAAAAAATACACAAAAAAAAAAAACCAAAACCTTAGATAACTATAAAAGAATACACAACTATTTTCAGAAAGAAATAGAATAGAAAATGGCGACCTGTCTAATAGTGAATAATTGGTGATACGTGGACCTTGTGGACTGTGCCGCCCACGGACATCCACGATGCACGCGTATTGCGCATCAGTTAAATTGACGGACGTTGCACAATCCTAATCCGCTGTACCTTTGGCAATTTCGTAGTCAACATTTTTAATAAGAATTGGGAAAGGTGGGCAATAGGACGTAGGATCTCATTATTTAAATTCATTGGAAATTGGCCTAATTCATTGGTAATAATGATTGATTGATTGATTGATAAATTCTTTATTGCACCATAATGGTGTACAAAGGCGAACTCAATGCTGTATAGCATTATCTTTCAGCTGACCTTTGGTGGTTGAGAGCACCCTAAGGGTAATGATGTTTCAGTACATACGTATTAAATGTAATGCTGATGTATCGTAGATTACGATAAGAAAATTAATCAATCGAAAAAGATTTTAATCATAACGATCCACTGTTTTGCTGATTTTGCACTGATTTGTTAGAAAATATTTATAGAAAGGACAGTTCCTTATTAATGGAAAGTGCAGACGAACAGACGGTTCATCTTATATCTGCTTAACCATTGTACAGTAGACTAATCCCCCGCACTCAAGGAGGATTGCGTTAATTAAACAATCAAACAAACTCAACGTCTCTTCTCGAGTCCCCGCCAGAAAGCCCCGTCGCATGTTCACTGACAGGTAACTGACCCGTAGCTGGAGGAAACTAACCAATGTGGCGGCAATATTACTCCTGCAGCCGAGCGAACAGTGTCTAGCGAACAGGTCGTAAAGGACGAAGGTTTACGACCTTGCTTGATTGGATAATATGCTAAGTAATTACAATTTAATGGATAAGTCTGTTTCTTAAAGTGGAAATCAGTAGGCGTCCATAAACGTGTTAACCATCAGAGCTATTCTTATCCCTGGCAGGCCACTTTTAAGAAAAAAGAAAAAAGCAGAAGAAATTAAAAGAGCGAAAATCAAACGTTAATATACTTACTCGATCCATCGATTTGTCATCTAATGTTGTTTGCGCTTTATTTGTTAAAGCGAACATTTGTGTGTGAAATAAAGCACACATTGGTCGCTGTAGAGATTTAATTAAAATCGTGGAATGCCCCCCAGAGATATGGAAGCCGAGAAATGATCTTTTAATATGGCTAATAGTGGATTCCTTCTTATGATAATTCGATTTACTACTTTCTCCAGATTTTCAGAAAAATGTGTTTAGACAAATGTTGTAGAGTTTTACGTGAGCCCTTTCCAACTACATGCAGTTTGTAAGTAAGATGTCGAAACTTTATTAGGATTCTTTGAAAAGTTCACCCATTCTTATTTTTGAAATTACTGCATCGATTTGGCTTCACCTTCGAAATTAACCGAGATATTGTTATTCTGCCAATTTTCATTTCAGTCCGTTAATAAATGCATCCCGCAGTCAGACTGGTCACCCATAGTCTAGGTGTAGTTTATACTAGGACCGCGTATATTATCCACATTAGACCCACTACGCGATTAAGTATCTATCGAAAAAATATATATTACAGAGTGGACCAGGTCTGCCATAAGTCCACAATAACCTCAATAACTATTTCGGATCAGATTGTATTTATACATAGAAACTTTTATTTCTCAATGGTGTTTCAATTTCTGATAATATTATTCAATAATGTACTTAAAAACAAATTTTCCCAGATTTTCATCAACAAGATTAGATAAGATCGCAAGTTGTACATAAATGTTTTTTTTATATTGCAAAATGTTGTGCAATACTATAAACAAAATACTTTAAAAACAAAATTATTATTAAAAAGTTGCATTTAATTAATTGATTTATATGTCAGTAAGGGTCAGTTATTTATTATTGATTTTTACAATCAATAAGTGTGAGTGAGGTCAACGGAAAAGAATTGGGCGTGTGTCTAGCAACCCGCCCTGGGCTCGCGTGGTGAATTATGGTGTGAATCCTACATTACTAAGGGAAAATTCGGCCCGTGTTAGGCTGATAGCGAAGGATTGATTCCCACCTGCGCAGTGGCAGCAAAGCATGATACGAGTAAACAGTTTCTTTGCAAAAAATCTTGTTTTTAAATGTAATAAATTATATTCAATAACTTTAAAGGATTTATATACCTTTTGACATATCTTATGCAGTTAACGCTGCGGCTGAGGTCTTACAGAAATAATTAAAGGTTAATTAATTTGACAACAACATTTATTGTTTAATGGTACCCTTAATTCAAACTCGAAAATTATCTTTAGTCAGTTTTTTAATTAGCAACAAAAACTTAAAAAGGCAAATTATATTCTTGGTGATGCGTAATACACCGCGATACATTCATACTCGTATATGGCTACAAACTGTGGTACTCAAAATGCTGCACTAATTTTTGTTTTTAAATGTACTTAATTATACTGAACTAAAATTTGTTCACAAGGATTCACAAGTTACCAGGAAATTTTTCAGATGACATAGAATGTGTCAAAACTCAATCATGTGGTCAACCTATAGATATCCAACTGTACATTAGAACACTATTAATAGGATATATTATAATATTTTCTGGCGCATTCGTCTACATACAGACTAAAATTTAGTACATTAACTATAATTATTCCCTTTCTGTTAAAAGTTAGTCATTACTGTCCAAGAACTAGCCACTTTTGTACTTTTCCGAAACATACAACTGTCGAGGTGTTTCCACCGATGTCACGGTAGGCACACCTCGACGTCGGGAAATGTACTTGTCTAGAGATAGCAGTCAGTGAAATGTCATTACAAGATCGTTTCTTGACACTGTAATTACTGATATATATAATATAAAATCGTTGTCAAAAGTATAACCAAACTTACGACCCGCTCTCGCTTCGCTTCGGTGTATAATTTTTTTTTTCAAAATTTCAAAATAATATATAGCCTATATTAGACACAGATAATGTAGCTTGCTATTTGTGAAAGAATTTTTGAAATCGGTTCAGTAGTTCCAGATATTACCCCGACATACCTACAAACACACAATTTTACCTCTTTATTATATTAGTATGATACAAATATATTTGACGTATTTATGGATCTAATTAATAATACAATAATAAGTTAAGGTAAGTTAGGTTAAGGTAATTGGGGGTAGTTCTTTTATGTCACGAAGGCGGGTTACGCTTAGCAGTTGTTCACGAGCACTTTGTTTTGTGTGCGTTTTTGTGTTACGTGTACATTGTTTTAGCGTGCAAAACTTGAGAACGCTCAATTGTGTTCCCGACGCCTGCGGAGCAGCGCACACTAAAACCAGAGCCGGCTTTACCTATGATGCAGGGTGTACAGCGCACACGGGCGCAGGGTGTGCAGCGCACACGGGCGCAGGGTGTGCAGCGCACACGGGCGCAGGGTTTTAGGGGGCGCTCTCAAAGACCCTGCGCCCGTGTTCGCGCGCTTACTAGAGGGCGCCAGGGTATTGATTGCACCCGGGCGCTATATGGGCTAGCGCCGGCGCTGACTAAAACAACGTATATGTACGAGCACAACCACTCGCCTTCGTGAAACGAAATAACTATCTATACATAGTGATGTCCCCCTGGCACCCTAAGCGCAATGATGTATTGTATTACTACAATAATTTCACAATACAATAATGAAGATTGACTTATACTAATATATTAATTTATGTGAATGTATATTTGACCTTATAGTGTATTAATTTGATGGATAAATGATTTAATTTATTATATTATTAATTTAAATACATGGGGATCGTATGTAACATAATAATTATGTGCTATATTTGTGCCCCTTACGGCAGAAGTAATGCGTTCACATATAAATGGATTTGATTTGATTTAAATGTTTTTAACATGCAGGGTTGCAATCAACCAGCACCCAACAAGCGCACAGATTTCTGATTAGTTCCCTTCTCAAAACAGACGTGAACTGTATAATACATATCCATAAATCCGTAGGTACCTACGTAGCTAAAGATATATTGTACATATATATCAAAGTAGCGCATTTCTCATTACCTATATCTTAATAAACTTTCGCAAAGTAACTCTTAATTATATAATCATATACGAATCTAGTTCGAAAAGACTACAGGCCATTTAACAAATGTGTTGTTAAACCCCCTTTATACGTACACTTGACAACAGCGATCTTTCAAGTCTAGATCGCATTATACTGGAAGAGTTTGCGTATAGCGCGCTATGCGCTTGGTAATTCGCGAACAGTTAATTATATACCTACGTCGTTCTAGGGATTACTTCCATGCTTCTTCACGTAGGTGGAAAGTCATGTATGTAAGAAATAATTATCCTATTCTGATACACTTAGGAGTATGGATCGTCATACATCCCCATCAATTGGTTAAGTCTAATTGGGACCCTAACTGGGCCGCCATGTCATTCGATGTCTTACGCTCAAATATTCCAATATGAGTATAAAATTGATTAATTGTTGTTGAGTGTTATATTGCCTTAAAATGTGAATTGGATGTGAAAATGCTGTATCGAAGCGTATATTTTGATTACGATGGGAAAGAGGTATATTTTGTGTACTCGTGAAAAGAAAATGTTGCATGGAGGAAAAATATCAGAGGCTGTGATCCAAAATGACCGTTGTGTAAAGAAGGATGTTTTTATTTTATATTTTATTGTCTTAGTTCGTAACAATGTTTCCGCGAATATTTCATTACTTTGGTTTGTCAACAATGCTTATAATAATTGAATAACTATTTAGCGGAACACTGCATTAAGAATTGCAAAACCGCGTGTTTACTTAGTCTTAAAATACTTTTTCTATATGGCCATTTTCCTGAGGAAACATTTTATGTTCTCCGAAGAAGTGAACTCAAGGCACAGAACATAATGCCAATATTATAGTCCTGCGGCAAATATAACCTGCCCACTGCCACTTCAGCATGCCGATTCTGTGAACTATATAATAGATGGCAGACAAGCGGGCGTCCTACATGATGGTAAGTGGTCTCCGCCGCCCATGGACACCTGCAACACCAGTTTTCTTGAAGAGCCCCATATCGTAGCGTAACGGAAATACCTCGGCTGGCAGTTCTATCCGCAACTTTCGGGTTCGCGGTATAAAGTGTCTTTTTGACCGCACTCTATGCAGCGACGCACTGTCTTGATATTTTTAAGACGTGCGTTTCGAATTACGGACGAACTAGACATATTGCCACTGGCTAACCATTGACAGCTGTTAACCTAAAAATTACCCCGTAAACTCGTAACGAACCGGTGGGGTAATTGGGCACTTATTTTTCGGAATCACTTTGGCTTGCCACCGTTAATCTAGATTTTATGTATTTTTAATTTTATTAAGCTCGTATTGATTTTTCTTTATTTTAAAATTTGCCGACACACCCGAAGAACACTAAACTAGTGTATAGTGTACTAACAATGTATTGGCCAATCGATCGTTTAAATCGATACGAACTCCTTTGCAGCTAATTTCTAACTAATTTAATATACGTCTACGTGCCGTCAACCGCAAATACGTCGTGGTTAAATCGACTTGTCCATTCCGTTAGATCAGCGAATATTATTTTCAACATGTTAGTCATTATAATAATTACTTAGGAAACGGAAATAAGTTTGTAATTGTGCTCACACGCACAGTTGGTCACGCCTTGATCGTGTACGAGTATGTTTAGTTTTACATATTTTATATGATTTTTATCTCTGAAGCTTTATTTTGAGAAACCCGAAGTAGCACAAAATTGTGTATATACTTATATGTGTAAGAATTGTTTTACATGTCCCGTTAACTGTTTTGACTGATTTAGTTCTGATATATAATTAAATGACCCGCAGAAAATACTGAATGGATAGCAAATTTAAAACTGTGTTAGGTTTATGCTCTGAGAGGTGACAATGAAGTAATCGACTTTGTGATGACATTTAAAGTAATCATGATTGCTCTCCATTCAGTATTCTTACTGCTTGTCTTAATACAACAAACTTTTATTTATTACTCAAATTACGTAAAACTGTTTTAAGTTTTAAAAGTTTAAGTTTAAAATCACAAACAGATCGCAAATATTTTTCAAGAAGATCTTTTAGCTTACTATGTTTATCAATTTGAAATCGAATTTTAATTGTGTTATTTATTTGATTTAATTAGACTTATTGAATTATGTTAATTAAAATTCAGTACCAAAGTGTGTTTATTTATGTACCTACCTTTAAGCGGAAATGTGTTGTGTTGGAGTTATGAACTTATATGTATACTGTACGATGATTGATTGATTGTTTGTTTTAAGTTGTCCCATTGTTAAGTTACTAATAAACGAGTACCTTTGAGGACGAGTTGTATTATTTAGTAATGTCGCAAGGACGTTTAGTAATGTAGATTAACATCTCGCGGGCCCGCCACTAATGACTGAATCCTTTTCAAGGAAAGAAAACTTTAAAAAATTGGATTAAGACGGACCTCCCTCGAGAGTGGGGTCCACGACCGGTGACTCTCGAAAGCCCACTAGGGCCACAAGAATTTGGCCATTCCGAAAAAAAAAGGGGGTCCGGGGCTATAAGCCCACCCTCTCCCCTAGGCTAGTCCACCACTGTCGTAAGGGCTAACTACCCTCGACTCATGAAGTTGTTAGTTCAAATCCTCAGTCCGTACCATTGAGTTTCAACTTCGATACGGTTTTTCTTTTAATTATGTCTACCTCGGCGGCGAAGGGAAACATCACGGGGAAACGCGCATGCTGTATCATTAAAATAAATCTGTAGCATGTGGTGGATTCTCACCCGAAACTCCTTAATCATCTACTAGGGTAGGCCTGTGCCCTGCAGAGCGACGTTATAGGTTGTCATATCCCCTAAAACATATCTGGGGTCTAACAACAAAGGCGGCAACGTCCAATATACATAAGTACACAATGTTACAAAATGTTATAGATATGTGTTATTTAACAGCGTATACAGTACAGTGTACAGTGTAGGTATACAGCGTATACTGTAAACAGTACAGTGTTTCGTCATTAAATGTAATATTTTGTTAATGATAGGTTTTATGTCTAAAATTGCTTAAAATCTAAAAAACATATTGGACGTTGCCATATCTGTTATGATAACCAGGATATTACAGTTTATAACAATACCTGTTATTATACGCGTTCAGACCTGATTTAGAATATAAAATGTGTACAAAACGTAAAAGTTTAAAAAGTTATATGATATGGACACATTAGGACTTTGCCACATTTATTAGTTTTAATTTTGAACGGTAGTCAGGGTTGTCCAATGAAAATAAAATAAGTGTGATATGAACAGTATTTATTTAAAGAAAAAAAAACAGTTATTCCAATTAAACCGTCGATCGATTAAAGTCGTCGATATTTTTCCAGTTTGATCCGTAATGCTTTGAAAGTAAAGTTGATACATCCGATATCTTTTGTTGTTTTACTGGCACTCTGAGTGAAATTTCGGACGGCGTAATAATCATGATGTTTTTACTTCGGCGACACACATTCCGTGAAGCGCCTAAATTGCTTTTATAATATATTTCACCTTGCACTGTGGCATGTTGTGTGTCGTTTCGGCATCGTTTTATTACTATACCTACGTTTAGACTCCATGAACTTAAAATGCCATTGTCCCGGAGGTTTCATACTTTTTTCTATGGATTTTTTTCCAATTAAAAACTGCAAATCACTCATTTTTATTACCGTAACATAATTTGTTATAACATCATGATATTCTTGTGGCTTTATAATCACGTCTTTTCTTTTAATTTCCACCTCTATGTGTCCCAAAGGGCCGGTCAAATGGCAGATATGAAGGTTCAGTAACAGGAAAATATACTTGAATCTTTGTTATGTTTGGGTGAAGGAGCAGCCATTTGCAGCACATCCAGAGGGTGTTTTTTTTATTTTGGTCACAGCCGTCCGAAAACAATCGTATAGAATGGATATTTGTCAAATCGGAGGCATTAGGTGAGTCTGTGATTGACTGCAGAGGTCATAGTGATAGAGTCTTTATTAAACTCTTCCTTGTCCCATACAATATGAGAACACGTTTTGTTTTGTTAACTTTTCCTTTGAACTGCCTACCAAAAATCATTATAAATTATAAACATAAAATTGTCTGTTGTAGTACACAGACTGGTCCGGCAATTTGGTTAGCGGCATGGATTCATCCACATTCTCTCCATTGTCACAGAGCCAGTTTATAATGTCTGATTTTTTATTAGCATGCGTTGGCATTTTATTTAGTTGCCGGGAGTGATAGGATGCATTATCCATAAGGATAGTGCATGTTTCTTCCAGCGATAGAAGTAAGCACTGGAACCACCACCTTTCGAATACGATTTGAATGACAGTAGCGCATTTTCAACAAAACCTTTCGCTGATCCTTTATAGCATATACCTAATAAGCCGTTCTCCTTTTCCCATTGGCACCTTTGAGCTGGAAACATCAGTGTCATCGGTCCAGGTCTTTGACACTGTTTGCATTACTAACCTTCTCAATGTCAGAATTTCTTTCCGTAAATACATATAGGTATATGACGGCGAATAGCGTCAATGTCAAAGCTATAAACTGTTGTCATGGCACACGGTCTTTGTTTCTTCCTTGGTGTAGAAGGCTTATTCGTTTCCGTGTCGCTGCCGTAAATTTCGGTACTTATTTTCGACACAACTGGAACAATATTATTTAGAGCTGCGTGGTGCGCCACCATCGCGAGGGACCTGAGCACCGAGAGCCTAGATAAGTTTATAAGCCGCCTTGCCTCACGCCTCCAGCACATCAAGGGACTGGCGCCACTACACGCGCGCCCTAGAGATGGCAAGGCATTTCTGCGCGACCTGATCGCACCCAAGCAAGGTGCGGCTTCACATGGAGCTTCACCAACGCCCGGACATGACACCTAAGTCGCCGCTCGCGAAAGGTCGCTCATTGGATTTTCCATAAGCAGAATCTCCCCAGTGGGCTTGATCGCGCGGGCGGCGAGAAGAAAGAAGACCAAACCAAGGCTACTCGAAAGAGTGGCCACCCCAGAGACCTACCCGTAGTAGCGGGCAGCGAACCCACCTCTGGCAGTGGGCTACTAGCCCAGGTACAGAACTCCACCCCTCCTCGAGGGGGCTGTGAGAATGCTATAAGTGATTATTCTAGTTCACGACCGGTGACTCTTGAAAGGCCACTAGGACCACAAGAAAAAAAAAAAATATTGTGTAACTGTGTTTTATTGCATAACGCGCTCTCTAGGAAACTAACTGCTGGCTGTGCAGTGTGCAATGTGCATCCTGACCGCTACAATGGAATATAAAGCAAAAATTAGTAATTATTATACAATAAGAGCAATTAAAGTTTCAATTAAATTATTTACATTTTAATGAGATTTTATTTTGATGTGGGATGTCAATTTGAATATCATCTTTTAACAAGGTCTTCAAAATGACCTCCCGAAATTGCGTCGACATAATTGCGTGACTGTGTCAACAACACGCTAATGTAAGTGTCCAAAAGCCCTAAGTTTCTAGCCCTTATTATAAACATTCTATGCTACCCATGGGTATACGTTGACCGGTTTCTGACCGTACATGTAATACTTAATAGTTTACCTATATAAATTCAAAAATATCATCGGATCCTTTAATCAGTGTGTCCGGTACTCACTTGACTAGTTTTTCAACACTATTTTTAAAAATAATAATCCAGCGCACTGATATGATTGTAATGGTTGATATGATGCACTTGTTATCAATCATTATCGTAATTAGAAATCAAATCAAACTTAGTATATATTACAGCGCTGAGTTGGTCCAGCTGTGGAGTTCGGGGGACAACGTAACCATTCCAGTGAAGGCTGCAAGACGTGTCATCCTGTAAGCAAAATGGGGAATAGATATATTTGTTTATGTGTAGCTGTTTTGCTGAGTGGGGCTGTCTTGGACGCGGCAACAACACGGTAAGTACAAGTTAACGTTATTTATTATGAATGGGTGCCGAGTGTGTGGCTGTGTGGTGTGTGACCGGCTTTGGAATAGTACCAGCACGTCTTCTCTTTCCGTGAGTGTCGTACAAGCCGACTGGGATAACAAAGAGTGAACTAGTTAATCAGCTTGGATAGCGCGTCATATGTGCCTGGTTACCGGTACTAAGTTTCGTAATGCATTTCAGTGCTTGCACTGGAAAAGTCGCTCATCTCGATGAGTAACAGGGCCTAATGACATCTGTGTTATGGCGTCAACACTGTAGTGCATTTGAAGACAAATCAATTTGGATACTTGTATCTACGATTTAGGCCAATGTCATCAGTTAGACATGACCAATCTTGGCACATGTGCTGTCGATCTCTGGGGATTCGGGAATCGGCTTGGGAAGTATGGGGAATAAGAAGTACCATAATAGAATTAGAAATTTACTTATCTCGTTACTTACAGGATGCGAAGGAATTAGATTGAAAGGGAGTTATCTAAATACTCATCAATCTTGTCACTCGTCTAAAGGTTCATTCGTGAATAATAGAATTTACTTTAAACTGTAAAATTCTAGATTATAAGAACTTTCTTTTGTATCTAAATGATGTTGATTCTTACATAACTAATTAAGTAAATATTGTGTTAGTGACACCGCTACATCGTTGGATTACAACGACGTGCCTATTGTTGAGGCAGCTCTCTACACGCCGCCGTTGGCAGAGATCGCCGATGGTAAGTAACATTTGAAATTCGCAATAACTTTTCTTGAGATATTCGCAATTAGGCCTCTTGCTTTAGTACAGTGGTATTTTTTTTTCGTAAATACCTACCCAATGTTAATAATTCGCTATTTCAATTTTCGAGTAAATATTTGAAAGCAGCCATGAATAAGTAATAAACCTGCAACTTCTGGGCGCAGGTTTATTATAATTAGCTATCGGGTCAAACATACTGTATAATCTCTACAGAGAAATAGATGATGCATTGGAAGAATTGTATGAGTATGTGATCAAATTAAACGTGTATTGTATCATTACAGTGTTGTCCAACGGCCTGCTGGACACCTTCGAGTCGGTTAGTGTGACGGTGGAGAGGAGCCCCGACCTCAGGAAGTCGCCATTCAACCTCACCTCGCCTGGTACGAGCCCTTTGATACTTTTTATTGATTGACTGTATTCCATTGATGGGATAAGGTCTGCTTCATTTTAATAATTTTGTTTATAATATTGTTGACGGTAGCTATCGAAACACAATTAAATACGTCACGGGTGACATTCAAAACACTTCAAAGACCCTCACAACAGGTTAATTGTTACAAATAGTACCAACACAAAAATATCCGTGATTTGAGCGATTATGAGTATTTATGGCGTGTGGTGATGTTTTAGGACAGGACATTACTGATTAAATATCCAAATATAGTAGACATCTGTCGAGATGGTATGGTACCATACTTTACACATATGTAGGTATACTCTGTTCGCGTTAAGAATGCAGTGAATCTGATTATTTTACCTCGACTACTATCTGTTCGCGTTAAGAACGCATGTTCATTTACCGTTCATTTGGTTCCCTTTTATATGTTTTATTAAACGATAAATAATTAAACTATCTGTCTTAACGCGAACAGATAGTAGTCGAGGTAAAATAATCAGATTCACTGCATTCTTAACGCGAACAGAGTATAGTTGTTTGTTGGTCATAATAGGCATATTATTGTTATAAATCACGTTATCTCTTGAATTACTAACTCGTAAAATGTTGCATGATTGTTATGTAATTGCTTTGATAAGATACGTATTTAATAATTGATTTTTTTCAACAAAGGTAGGTAAATATAATTAGTTCTCACTAGCTGCGCCTGCGCTTGCGTTCGCATAGACTAGTTGACCTGTATATATTTATTTAATAAACTTTATTGCACATTGTTGTACAAAAGTCGAGCTTAATGCCAGCTAACAATTCTCTACCAGCCAACCTTTCCGTTGAACAGAGACATACAGTGGGAGGTGCGATGAGGAGTATCATTTATAAATATATAACTTAAACGACAAGAGTAAAACTTTCCTAAATATATGTACCTAATGAATACATCATACACATAGGAATATAAGTCAGAATAAAATGTCAATACAAACTTAAAGGGTTTACTGGCATTCTATTTTATGCGAATAATAATCATAATAATAATAATTACGTGGTCAAATACAGCGCCGGCTCTAGCCCACATAGCGCCCGGGTGCAATCAATACCTTGGCGCCCTCTAGTAGGCGCGCGAACACGGGCGCAGGCTCTTTGAGAGCGCCCCCTAAAACCCTGCGCCCGTGTGCGCCGCACACCCTGCACCGTAGGTAAAGCCGGCTCTGGTTAAATAATTGCTTTAGGTTATTGACCTCATTGACAACTCTCTGCACTCTCCCTGTCATTTTACTTTCATTCTTTGCCAACTATGTACCTACAAAGTTTGCAAACTTTGCCTACTGCTCACAAGTGTAACTCCGAATATGAAGTAATTACAGCATTATGATTACTGGAATGACTTGATTATATGAGTAAGTACGTATTTTTTTATAGAAAGAAAGCAGTAGACGAGCATATATAGCTCACTTGGTGGTAATTGGACACTGTCGTCCATGGACATCAGTGATATGTTCCAACACCAGTCCAGTGTGACAAACGTTAGCACGCCCCCGAATATCCCGCTTTCCTTTGGAGATGAAGGAATTGATTTGGAGAAAGAGTTGAGCAAATTGGAAGGGATAGGGTGGAATGGGAATGGGCTCTGGCATATCTCACTCACTACCGAAGCATGTAAGTACATTAGGGAAATACGATAAAGTGGGAAATGTAATACATTTCACGTTGATCCAGGACATAAAATGATCATTCTACTCTTATTTATTTAACCAGTGGCGTTTTTTTGCATACGTGGATTCGATGATATTGATGGAAAGATTTCTAATTATTAGTGTTCTTATGTCCTGGGACATAACATACCTATCACAAGTGTCATTGAAATTTATAAAGTGGTTGTTACGTGATGCACGAGTCTTTTTGGTGCCTCAATCTGCAGAATATTTTTCTGTTACGAGCCTAGAACTAATCGATTAACCTGCTCTGGATAATAGATATGACTTTTAGCTGAGAATATCTCCGTAATTAAGATGATTCCCCTAAACTTAACCGAGAAAGTAAACTTTTAATCTATGGTCACAGGTTTGACCGGTAACGCGAAACTGCTGGACATCGGTGGTATCGTGAACTTGCTACCGGAACTGCAGACCGACAAGCTGTATGACGTGGCGAAGCTGGCGCGGTACCTGGGCAGGAACAATGCCTTCATAATAGGGTGCGGCGCGGGACCCTGGCCCTACGTCGGGACCAACAGCGAGGTAACAGTCCAACTTACAAATTTTATATAGAAATTAGAGCCGTCTGGTCAATTAGTGCCTTGATTATTGCACCACCCCTTTATCTGATCGTCCATCAATCTCAAAATTAAATATGAATAACGGATTGAACGAAACAGTTGCATTGTATGTACACTTGAAGAATGAAGCGCAACAGAAATAAGCGCATTGCTATAAGTATTCAAGAACGTACGCCATAATGATATATACAATAGTGTAAAGATACATGATGGTGACGCAGATGGTGAATGGTGATCAATGTTGATACTATATAACATTGGTTGGGACTCTACAACATTGGCTCGGTTTGTCGGAGAAACACTTTCTTGTTGATTCAAGAAAGAGTTAAGGGCTCGAGTAAAGAAAAATTTAAACAATGTGAATCTCTAAAACAACCAGCCCTTTAGTCGAAGATTTGAACTGTTAGGAAGTGTAGGTAAAACTCAGACACGGTCGATGCAATCTTCTAATTCGTGCAGAAAATTAACCTGTTTAGGCACAGTATTACAGATTTGCTAAAAATGCGCATGTGCATTGTCACGATGAAAAAGCACTCCGGCACGCAATTTTCCACGTAGTTTATTTTTTATTTCCTCGCGTAGTTTTTTGATCAATGTTGCGTAACATTCTTCAGTTATTGTATGTCCTTTAGTTAAATAATCGATCATAATGATACCTTCCGCATCCCAGAAGACCGAGGCCATTATCGTGCCAGCGGACGCAGAGAACTTGGATCTCTTGGCTGGCGGGGAGGACGATCTTTTCCACACCTTAGTTTGGTTCTTCGTCTCCGGGTCAAAATGGTGAACCCACGTTTCGTCAACGGTCACGAACCGCAGTCGAAAAGATTCTGGGTCTCGGTCAATAATTGCCAAATTTTGCTTTGAAATGTCTACTCTTGCTTTCTTTTGTATGTCTGTTAACATTTGAGAAACCCAACGCGCGGCCACCCTTTTGAATTTTAAGGTATGAGTTAAAATAAACTGAATTGTTCCGAACGAAAGCTTCATAATCTCAGCTAAATGACGAATAGTCACACGTCGATTTGTCTTAACAATTTCTTCAATTTCGTTAACGTTGTCTTCAGTAGCAGCGGTTGTTGGGCGCCCAGAGCGAGTCTCGTCGTTACAGACGGTTCTGCCGCGTTTAAATTCCGCGCACCAGTATGCTACTGTAGAATAAGACAAAGCATTGTCTTCCAAAGTAGACTGCAATTCTTCTAAAACACATTTCGTAGAAAAAAATTGAGGCACATATATTTAATAATCGCGCGAACTTCGATTTTCTCCATTTTGCACAATGATAAAATTCCCGCTGAAAATAAACAACGAAAAAAATATTGGTGACAGTTTTTTTTTTTAAATTCTTTTGGCACTGGCTACTACTGAATTTGAGATTCGAATGAGATAGGATGCACTCCTATAATTTAAAATGTAAAGTATCCGATTCCAGAAACTTATTGATTACATTAATAATAATAATTACAATAATGCAAAGTTGATCGAGAACATTTGTTTCCTTGGTGACAGGGTATAATAAACCTGTCCCTGCGCAACGGCAATGTGATACAAGGGTCGAGAGCCGCGTCTGTACAGCCGATAGGCGCGTCAAAGGACGACGACACATTGCTACTGGAAGAGCTGCCGCCCACCGAGACCAGGATAGCGTCGCTTGGATACTTCTTGCTTAGCGACGGAAGGCCGGGGAAGGTAAGTAGCATCTTTTACTATGAAAAGGCGCTGCCCATGCAATACGATTCTCGAAAATAATAATGAATGTATGAAAGTTGATGTCTTTGATGTCCTTTGGCATCATTTGATGTCTAATCATTTTATGTGAAGAAAAATATTTACTTTTGTACTCGTAGGTTTGCTGCTTACATATAAAGCGTCACGCTGAATAATTCGTTCTTTGTGGTTACAGGTGATCAAAGTGGTGGTAAAGAAAAGGATAGGATCGTTAGACTTCGTCACAGCCATCAGACAAACACTAGCGGAATATTACGGCGACAATGTGGTCGGTAAGTGTGTATACCCTGCCTTTAGATTCAATTTAGCTCGAGCGAAACGATGCCTTGTTTCAATAGGTATGCTTTCGTAGGCACTTGTGGTTTATACTGGGTATCTTTTGAAGTGTTGAAGTGTTACAATGAAGTGTTGTGCTCAGGTCTGGGCGGCACGTTCCTGCTGAAGGAGGGCATCGTGAATCATCACGTGATGCCGCAGCACGGCACCACGCCGGTTTGCAACGACGCCGACCTCGACGAGTGGCTGCACTACTTTGACTTGACCGCGCCCATCACGCACATCGGCACGCTCGTCACCGGAACTCTTGTTAGTATTGTTTAGATTTGAATTGTGACGAGATGGCGAATAAACGAGTTTCAGAACTGTTAGAGGTAACGATGTCTCAGGATCAGTTGACGTCACCCAGTAGGATCACTCCAGGTGGGTCTTGGGACTGGCTATTGGTTATCAGTGGAGAGACACAGGCTGGTGGTATGGTGAAACACTAATATAGGTAGGTACTTATTTGGACATTGAAGACCTGGAACTTGTACCTACTAGTGTTTTATGTGTGTGTATGGTGACACTCTTGTGTCCAACAGTGGCGGGCTTGTGACATGGCATCTACTAACTGGTAAATAAAATGTCGTCCCCAGAACCTGAACCTGACCTTGCAGCACTTCCACGGCTTCAGCTCGCACGGGGAGGGCGGCCACTACCACTACGACATCACGCCCGACACCGTCGAGTACGAGGGCTACTTCATGCCGGCTTCCTCCATCATCAGGGTGGATCGGCCCACGCAAGTGCAATGCGGGTGAAGACCCTGTTCGTGTTGGTCTAATGCATTTGTGTGGATCTCATACATTTCTGATAGTTTCTTTCACCGTTATAACTACGTACTACAGTAACGAGAGTCACACTACACGCTACACATACGCAGCACACTATTCCAGTGAATGACAGTCTTGCATAAATGCATTTCATCCTTAATTCTTGACTATTAGCACTGTTTAAACTGATTTAAAGATACCAATTGATGGCATTTGTATAAATTTGAAAATAAATTCGTAATATGAATATGTGAATTTTTATTTATATGAGACTAGCAAAACCCGGCAGAAATTGTCCTGCCTGTGTATACTTATTTACCTCTGTATATAAAATCACAAATTATTCTGGTTTGACGATGATTTTTGCGATCGGTTGAACGGTATAGAAGTTGATGTGCTGCAGCGCCATCTAGTGGCGAGTCACAACAAAGTCGATAGCATAAAAACCTTCTGCATGAAAAATACATATGTGCTAACTTTCGTGGTGATAGGTCAAACGGTGTCGAAGTCTAACATCAAATATACCAACATCCTATTATTATATATACATATATGAGATTTCCTGTTTAATTTGGTTGTGTGGTTTCGGTGCCAATAAAAAAATCTTACGTACTATCATAAAAGCAAGTACCTAAATAATCTCGAATATACGTGCAAAAATTGGCTAATACAAGGCTACTGTTACGTTAAAAATTATGCTGATATTATCAAGTTATTCTAAAGAGAATTTAACAAATACGAACGGATGAACCTAGTAGCTACTGGAATCTTAGCACTTCACTGAGTTTCGGATTTTACAATTTATTACCGTTATATTGGCGGTGAAGAACATCGTCAGGAAACCCGCATGAAGACATTGTATTGGAACATGATTATAATGGAATGGGTTTAAATGAGGTGACACGAAGGCCACACTGAAAGGTTCCGAAATGAATAAGAAAAAAATAAAATGAATGGCCAAAAATTAATTTACTGTTTCTCAAAATATTCTCTGTGAGCGTTAATACACTTTTTCATAAGAAGAAATCAATTTACTTAGCGTTCATTCCACTCCTGCTGACCTCGAAAACGTGTTTTTCATACTCTTCGACAGCCTCTTCTGGTTCTTAATTTTTGGAAACAAGAAGAAGTCACAAGGTGCCAAGTCGGGACTGTATGGAGGATGGCTCATGAATTCAGATTCAGGTGCAAGATTATGCGGCGTTTGCGGTTGTTTTCACGGAATTCGTTAATAACTTCCGGTAAGCAAATGGTCGTGTACCAATCAGCATTCACTGTACGACGATTCTCAATGGCAGCAATGGCAGCCACGTGTCCAGTTTTTCTAAAAAAATAAGCGATCATCTGCTTCGCGGCACTTTGCACACCACTTTGGTGGGGTTCGACTCATTTTGAAAGACCAAAATGGTCGATTGCAGCTTTGCTTCGGGTTCGTAGCTATAAATCCATATTTCGTCACCTGTTACTATGTTCTACACCAAATTTGACGCCCCTTCGTTGAATCTGGTAAGCATGGCATTGCACCAAGTGACGCGTTCCGTTTTTTGAGCCTCAGTCAAATTGTGTGGGATCCACCGCGAGCGCAGCTTTCGCACAGCCAAATGTTTGTGTAAGATTGATTGTATTTGACTCATGCCTATGCCTAAGGATACCCGAATCTCATGGTAGGTCACATGCCTGTCTGTTTCGATCATATGGCGCACAGCATCGATGTTTTTGTTGTTGACAGCGGTGGACGGGCGACCTTCACGAAATTCGTCACTGAGATTGACACAACCGCGCTTGAATTCTGCAAACTAGCTATAAATTGTCGTCTTGCTTGGTGCTTCATCGCCAAAAGCAGTTTGAAGCCGAGGGAGCAGAGCCTCCCATAAATTACAGTCAAATCAAATTACACTTAAAATCATATCATTTTCACGAGTTAAATCCGTCGTAATGCAGACACGTAATTAAAATGACGCCACAATGAAAAAACAAATGACTGTTAGATGAATCAAACTTTATTCTACAGCCAAATAGTTCCATTTTCAAATATTGTAATTACTTTTTAATTGTAATATAATTTAATTTTTAATTTAATATTGTAATTTGTAATTGTTTATGTAAGTGGTCGGTTCCGGAAATTTTCAGTTTAACCTACATAGGTTCTTCCACATCCTATTCAACCGGACTTAATACATATTAAATCGGGTTGAATAGGATGTGGAAGATGGAATGGGAAATGATGGGAAGACTGATGGCATGACAGAGCTACTAATGCATACTCTGATGACCATGCGAACGAAATTTCTGACACGGGTAGGTGTGCTGTACCTTAGTCTTCTGTGAGAGAGTTGTGACGTGGCCAGTCGTGTGCGCCCAGCGGCTGTGGGAATGCAGCGTGCACTCCCCCCTACTAAGTATAGTTTATTATTGTTACCTATATAAAATAAAGATAATATAATATAATAAAGATAATATAATAAGATAAAGAATATAATAAGCAATACTACATTTTTTAAATATTTTGCGTTGGCATACCACCGTCACAGTTTTTGTTATGGTACACAAAGCTGCGCTACCACAATGTTCCTAGTGGGTATAGTCATTATGCGGAGGCGCCACTGTGCGACGGGATCGGTTGCTATGCAGACATAATTTCGGAGGCCTCATGCGTACAAAATTACACAACATTATTGAATAATGCTCTCAGATAAGATTATTTGTATCCTTTTAATAGATTTTGACATCGATAGATTACATTCGTTTCAAAACATAATAATTACTTGTAAAATTTTCATCTAAGTTCTCATACAAGATTAGACTTGAAAATAGATTGGAGAAATTATTGCATAATATTCTGTAATAAAAGGATATTTGAGTAATAAACAAACCACTGTTTAAAATATCCATATTTACCGGGTCTACCAAATGTTAATCAATAAATTTATGTCGACTACATACGACATACGAGTACCTACTTCCGTACAACTAGTGCCTACTAAAAAAATATATTATTTTGTTCTTTGTATTTAGCAAACATTTAGGAAAAAATACACAAAAAAAATAAACCAAAACCTTAGATAACTATAAAAGAATACACAACTATTTTCAGAAAGAAATAGAATAGAAAATGGCGACCTGTCTAATAGTGAATAATTGGTGATACGTGGACCTCGTGGACTGTGCCGTCCACGGACATCCACGATGCACGCGTATTGGGCATCAGTTAAATTGACGGACGTTGCACAATCCTAATCCGCTGTACCTTTGGCAATTTCGTAGTCAACATTTTTAATAAGAATTGGGAAAGGTGGGCAATAGGACGTAGGATCTCATTTTTTAAATTCATTGGAAATTGGCCTAATTCATTGGTAATAATGATTGATTGATTGATTGATAAATTCTTTATTGCACCATAATGGTGTACAAAGGCGAACTCAATGCTGTATATTTAGTATTCCTCAGTTTTCTAGATCCTTTCCTAAATCACCAAAGATAGGCGGCGAATCTGAGGACGTGCCAACATTCAGGAATTCAGTCAAGAATGTCAAACGTCACCACGTTCCTTGATGCACCGCCTACCTGTGGGGATTTAAAAGTGAATCAGACAAATATTGCGGGGGATTGAGAATAGGAATAGTATAACCAGATGAGCTACCTCATCCTTTTATAATCCCCATTTTTGATGATATGGGAAGTGGAGTAATGCGACAAACAGTTTCTATTATCCATTTACACTTGAATTATGGTATATATTTATTTATCTGTTAAAATTTTTCAAGGTATGGATGGTCACATACATAAATAAAATACGAATACATACAGTACATTAGATATGAGCGTATGACGTCCGGCTGCAGGGCATACACCTCTCCGAGCATATATCACTAGGATGTTTCGAGCCCATAATCTCTTTCATAACGAAGCTAAGGGAATGAAACTAACTAAAACTAAGAAAAATGACTTTTTGGCTGGAAATAACACTAAGAAAGTACGTCGAATATTTTTTTCTTCGTGTATGGCAATTGCAATTAGCACATTCTGCCAGTGTCAAGTATTCTTCGTAATAAACAATCTCAAAGTGTAAAACGTATCCTGTCAATGTCCAGTCCCGTCGAAGTAAGTCAGGAGTCGCTCAGTGATTCTATAGTAGGTTTACTGAGGACAGAAGAGCACTCCTTGGAAGTACAAGAAAAACGCAGAGCCACGGTTTTATTTGATTATTATCACAAACACCACGCAAGAAATACACTGAAATTTATTAAACTATTACTATTAAACCTATTAAATAATCAAACAAACTCAACGTCTCTTCTCGAGTCCCCGCCAGAAAGCCCCGTCGCATGTTCACTGACAGGTAACTGACCCGTAGCTGGAGGAAACTAACCAATGTGGCGGCAATATTACTCCTGCAGCCGAGCGAACAGTGTCTAGCGAACAGGTCGTAAAGGACGAAGGTTTACGACCTTGCTTGATTGGATAATATGCTAAGTAATTACAATTTAATGGATAAGTCTGTTTCTTAAAGTCGAAATCAGCAGGCGTCCATAAACGTGTTAACCATGAGAGCTATTCTTATCCCTGGCAGAGGCCACTTTTAAGAAAAAAGAAAAAAGCAGAAGAAATTAAAAGAGCGAAAATCGAACGTTAATATACTTACTCGATCCATCGATGTATGATCTAATGTCGTTTGCGCTTTATTTGTTAAAGCGAACATTTGTGTGTGAAATAAAGCACACATTGGTCGCTGTAGAGATTTAATTAAAATCGTGGAATGCCCCCCAGAGATATGGAAGTCGAGAAATGATCTTTTAATATGGCTAATAGTGGATTCCTTCTTATGATAATTCGATTCCAGATTTTCAGAAAAATGTGTTTAGACAAATGTTGTAGAGTTTTACGTGAGCCCTTTCCAACTACATGCAGTTTGTAAGTAAGATGTCGAAACTTTATTAGGATTCTTTGAAAAGTTCACCCATTCTTATTTTTGAAATTACTGCATCGATTTGGCTTCACCTTCGAAATTAACCGAGATATTGTTATTCTGCCAATTTTCATTTCAGTCCGTTAATAAATGCATCCCGCAGTCAGACTGGTCACCCATAGTCGAGGTGTAGTTTATACTAGGACCGCGTATATTATCCACATTAGACCCACTACGCGATTAAGTATCTATCGAAAAAATATATATTACAGAGTGGACCAGGTCTGCCATAAGTCCACAATAACCTCAATAACTATTTCGGATCAGATTGTACTTATACATAGAAACTTTTATTTCTCAATGGTGTTTCAATTTCTGATAATATTATTCAATAATGTACTTAAAAACAAATTTTCCCAGATTTTCATCAACAAGATTAGATAAGATCGCAAGTTGTACATAAATGTTTTTTTTATATTGCAAAATGTTGTGCAATACTATAAACAAAATACTTTAAAAACAAAATTATTATTAAAAAGTTGCATTTAATTAATTGATTTATATGTCAGTAAGGGTCAGTTATTTATTATTGATTTTTACAATCAATAAGTGTGAGTGAGGTCAACGGAAAAGAATTGGGCGTGTGTCTAGCAATCCGCCCTGAGCTCGCGTGGTGAATTATGGTGTGAATCCTACATTACTAAGGGAAAATTCTGCCCGTGTTAGGCTGATAGCGAAGGATTGATTCCCACCTGCGCAGTGGCAGCAAAGCATGATACGAGTAAACAGTTTCTTTGCAAAAAATCTTGTTTTTAAATGTAATAAATTATATTCAATAACTTTAAAGGATTTATATACCTTTTGACATATCTTATGCAGTTAACGCTGCGGCTGAGGTCTTACAGAAATAATTAAAGGTTAATTAATTTGACAACAACATTTATTGTTTAATGGTACCCTTAATTCAAACTCGAAAATTATCTTTAGTCAGTTTTTTAATTAGCAACAAAAACTTAAAAAGGCAAATTATATTCTTGGTGATGCGTAATACACCGCGATACATTCATACTCGTATATGGCTACAAACTGTGGTACTCAAAATGCTGCACTAATTTTTGTTTTTAAATGTACTTAATTATACTGAACTGAAATTTGTTCACAAGGATTCACAAGTTACCAGGAAATTCTTCAGATGACATAGAATGTGTCAAAACTCAATCATGTGGTCAACCTATAGATATCCAACTGTACATTAGAACACTATTAATAGGATATATTATAATATTTTCTGGCGCATTCGTCTACATACAGACTAAAATTTAGTACATTAACTATAATTATTCCCTTTCTGTTAAAAGTTAGTAATTCATTACTGTCCAAGAACTAGCCACTTTTGTACTTTTCCGAAACATACAACTGTCGAGGTGTTTCCACCGATGTCACGGTAGGCACACCTCGACGTCGGGAAATGTACTTGTCTAGAGATAGCAGTCAGTGAAATGTCATTACAAGATCGTTTCTTGACTCTGTAATTACTGATATATATAATATAAAATCGTTGTCAAAAGTATAACCAAACTTACGACCCGCTCTCGCTTCGCTTCGGTGTATAATTTTTTTTTTTCAAAATTTCAAAATAATATATAGCCTATATTAGACACAGATAATGTAGCTTGCTATTTGTGAAAGAATTTTTGAAATCGGTTCAGTAGTTCCAGATATTACCCCGACATACCTACAAACACACAATTTTACCTCTTTATTATATTAGTATGATACAAATATATTTGACGTATTTATGGATCTAATTAATAATACAATAATAAGTTAAGGTAAGTTAGGTTAAGGTAATTGGGGGTAGTTCTTTTATGTCACGAAGGCGGGTTACGCTTAGCAGTTGTTCACGAGCACTTTGTTTTGTGTGCGTTTTTGTGTTACGTGTACATTGTTTTAGCGTGCAAAACTTGAGAACGCTCAATTGTGTTCCCGACGCCTGCGGAGCAGCGCACACTAAAACCAGAGCCGGCTTTACCTATGGTGCAGGGTGTACAGCGCACACGGGCGCAGGGTGTGCAGCGCATACGGGCGCAGGGTGTGCAGCGCACACGGGCGCAGGGTTTTAGGGGGCGCTCTCAAAGACCCTGCGCCCGTGTTCGCGCGCTTACTAGAGGGCGCCAGGGTATTGATTGCACCCGGGCGCTATGTGGGCTAGAGCCGGCGCTGACTAAAACAACGTATATGTACGAGCACAACCACTCGCCTTCGTGAAACGAAATAACTATCTATACATAGTGATGTCCCCCTGGCACCCTAAGCGCAATGATGTATTGTATTTCTACAATAATTTCACAATACAATAATGAAGATTGACTTATACTAATATATTAATTTATGTGAATGTATATTTGACCTTATAGTGTATTAATTTGATGGATAAATGATTTAATTTATTATATTATTAATTTAAATACATGGGGATCGTATGTAACATAATAATTATGTGCTATATTTGTGCCCCTTACGGCAGAAGTAATACGTTCACATATAAATGGATTTGATTTGATTTAAATGTTTTTAACATGCAGGGTTGCAATCAACCAGCACCCAACAAGCGCACAGATTTCGGATTAGTCCCCTTCTCAAAACAGACGTGAACTGTATAATACATATCCATAAATCCGTAGGTACCTACGTAGCTAAAGATATATTGTACATATATATCAAAGTAGCGCATTTTTCATTACCTATATCTTAATAAACTTTCGCAAAGTAACTCTTAATTATATAATCATATACGAATCTAGTTCGAAAAGACTACAGGCCATTTAACAAATGTGTTATTAAACCCCCTTTATACGTACACTTGACAACAGCGATCTTTCAAGTCTAGATCGCATTATACTGGAAGAGTTTGCGTATAGCGCGCTATGCGCTTGGTAATTCGCGAACAGTTAATTATATACCTACGTCGTTTTAGGGATTACTTCCATGCTTCTTCACGTAGGTGGAAAGTCATGTATGTAAGAAATAATTATCCTATTCTGATACACTTAGGAGTATGGATCGTCATACATCCCCATCAATTGGTTAAGTCTAATTGGGACCCTAACTGGGCCGCCATGTCATTCGATGTCTTACGCTCAAATATTCCAATATGAGTATAAAATTGATTAATTGTTGTTGAGTGTTATATTGCCTTAAAATGTGAATTGGATGTGAAAATGCTGTATCGAAGCGTATATTTTGATTACGATGGGAAAGAGGTATATTTTGTGTACTCGTGAAAAGAAAATGTTGCATGGAGGAAAAATATCAGAGGCTGTGATCCAAAATGACCGTTGTGTAAAGAAGGATGTTTTTATTTTATATTTTATTGTCTTAGTTCGTAACAATGTTTCCGCGAATATTTCATTACTTTGGTTTGTCAACAATGCTTATAATAATTGAATAACTATTTAGCGGAACACTGCATTAAGAATTGCAAAACCGCGTATTTACTTAGTCTTAAGATACTTTTTCTATATGGCCATTTTCCTGAGGAAACATTTTATGTTCTCCGAAGAAGTGAACTCAAGGCACAGAACATAATGCCAATATTATAGTCCTGCGGCAAATATAACCTGCCCACTGCCACTTCAGCATGCCGATTCTGTGAACTATATAATAGATGGCAGACAAGCGGGCGTCCTACATGATGGTAAGTGGTCTCCGCCGCCCATGGACACCTGCAACACCAGTTTTCTTGAAGAGCCCCATATCGTAGCGTAACGGAAATACCTCGGCTGGCAGTTCTATCCGCAACTTTCGGGTTCGCGGTATAAAGTGTCTTTTTGACCGCACTCTACGCAGCGACGCACTGTCTTGATATTTTTAAGACGTGCGTTTCGAATTACGGACGAACTAGACATATTGCCACTGGCTAACCATTGACAGCTGTTAACCTAAAAATTACCCCGTAAACTCGTAACGAACCGGTGGGGTAATTGGGCACTTATTTTTCGGAATCACTTTGGCTTGCCACCGTTAATCTAGATTTTATGTATTTTTAATTTTATTAAGCTCGTATTGTTTTTTCTTTATTTTAAAATTTGCCGACACACCCGAAGAACTCTCGTGACGCATATACTGTTGGGAAAGACTAAACTAGTGTATAGTGTACTAACATTGTATTGGCCAATCGATCGTTTAAATCGATACGAACTCCTATGCAGCTAATTTCTAACTAATTTAATATGCCTACGTGCCGTCAACCGCAAATACGTCGTGGTTAAATCGACTTGTCCATTCCGTTAGATCGGCGAATATTATTTTCAACATGTTAGTCATTATAATAATTACTTAGGAAACGGAAATAAGTTTGTAATTGTGCTCACACGCACAGTTGGTCACGCCTTGATCGTGTACGAGTATGTTTAGTTTTACATATTTTATATGATTTTTATCTCTGAAGCTTTATTTTGAGAAACACGAATTAGCACAAAATTGTGTATATACTTATATGTGTAAGAATTGTTTTACATGTTTATAATTAAATGACCCGCAGAAAATACTGAATGAATAGCAAATTTAAAACTGTGTTAGGTTTATGCTCTGAGAGGTGACAATGAAGTAATCGACTTTGTGATGACATTTTAAGTAATCATGATTGCTCTCCATTCAGTATTCTTACTGCTTGTCTTAATACAACAAACTTTTATTTATTACTCAAATTACGTAAAACTGTTTTAAGTGATACGTAAACTGTTTTATAGATATGTGTTATTTTACAGCGTATACAGTACAGTGTATACTGTATACAGCGTATACAGTGTATACAGCGTATACAGTGTATACAGCGTATACAGTGTACGTATACGTATACTATGTACGTATACTGCTTGTCTTAATACAACAAACTTTTATTTATTACTCAAATTACGTAAAACTGTTTTAAGTTTTAAAAGTTTAAGTTTAAAATCACAAACAGATCGCAAATATTTTTCAAGAAGATCTTTTAGCTTACTATGTTTATCAATTTGAAATCGAATTTTAATTGTGTTATTTATTTGATTTAATTATACTTATTGAATTATGTTAATTAAAATTCAGTACCAAAGTGTGTTTATTTATGTACCTACTTTTAAGCGGAAATGTGTTGTGTTGGAGTTATTTACTTATATGTATACTGTACGATGATTGATTGATTGTTTGTTTTAAGTTGTCCCATTGTTAAGTTACTAATAAACGAGTACCTTTGAGGACGAGTTGTATTATTTAGTAATGTCGCAAGGCAGTGGTAGATTAACATCTCGCGGGGCCCGCCACTAATGACTGAATCCCTTTCAATGAAAGAAAACTTTAAAAAATTGGATTAAGACGGAGCTCCCTCAAGAGTGGGGTCCACGACCGGTGACTCTCGAAAGGCCACTAGGGCCACAAGAATTTGCCCATTCCGAAAAAAAAAGGGTCCGGGGCTATAAGCACACCCTCTCCCCTAGGCTAGTCCACCACTGTCGTAAGGGCTAACTACCCTCGACTCATGAAGTTGTTAGTCCAAATCCTCAGTCCGTACCATTGAGTTTTAACTTCGATACGGTTTTTTTTAAATTATGTCTACCTCGGCGGTGAAGGAAAACATCACGGGAAACGCGCATGCTCTATAATTAAAATAAATCTGTAGCATGTGGTGGATTCTCACCCGAAACTCCTTAGTCCTCTACTAGGGGAGGCCTGTGCCCTACAGAGCGACGTTATAGGTTGTCATATCCCCTGAAACATATCTGGGGTCTAACAACAAAGGCGGCAACGTCCAATATACATAAGTCTACACAATGTTACAAAATGTTATAGATATGTGTTATTTTACAGCGTATATAGTAGTGTATACAGCGTATACTGTAAACAGTACAGTGTTTCGTCATTAAATGTAATATTTTGTTAATGATAGGTTTGTAGTCTAAAATTGTTTAAAATCTAAAAAACATATTGGACGTTGCCATATCTGTTATGATGACCAGCATATTACAGTTTATAACAATACCTTTATTATACGCGTTCAGACCTGATTTAGAATATAAAATGTGTACAAACCGTAAAAGTTTAAAAAGTTATATGATATGGACACATTAGGACTTTGCCACATTTATTAGTTTTAATTTTGAACGGTAGTCAGGGTTGTCCAATGAAAATAAAATAAGTGTGATATGAACAGTATTTATTTAAGGAAAAAAAAAAACAGTTATTCCAATTAAACCGCGTCGATCGATTAAGGTCGTCGATATTTTTTCAGTTTGATCCGTAATGCTTTGAAAGTAAAGTTAACACATCCGATATCTTTTGTTGTTTTACTGGCACTCTGAGTGAAATTTCGGACGGCGTAATCATCATGATGTTTTTACCTCGGCGACACATTCCGTGAAGCGCCTAAATTGCTTTTATAATATTTTTCACCCTGCACTGTGCCATGTTATGTGTCGTTTTGGCATCGTTTTATTAATATACCTACGTTTAGACTCCATGAACTTAAAATGCCATTGTCCCGGAGGTTTTATATTTTTTTCTATGGATTTTTTTCCAATTAAAAACTGCAAATAACTCATTTTTATTACCATAACATAATTTGTTATATCATCATGATATTCTTGTGGCTTTATAATCACGTCTTTTCTTTTAATTTCCACCTCTATGTGTCCCAAAGGGCCGGTCAAATGGCAGATATGAAGGTCCAGTAACAGGAAAATATACTTGAATGTTTGTTATGTTTGGGTGAAGGAGCAGCCATTTGCAGCACATCCAGAGGGTGTTTTTTTTTATTTTGGTCACAGCCGTCCGAAAACAATCGTATAGAATGGATATTTGTCAAATCGGAGGCATTAGGTAAGTCTGTGATTGACTGCAGAGGTCATAGTAATAGAGTCTTTATTAAACTCTTCCTTGTCCCATACAATATGAGAACACGTTTTGTTTTGTTAACTTTTCCTTTGAGCTGCCTACCAAAAATAATTATAAATTATAAACATAAAATTGTCTGCTGTAGTACACAGACTGGTCCGGCAATTTGGTTAGCGGCATGGATTCATCCACATTCTCTCCATTGTCACAGAGTCAGTTTATAATGTCTGATTTTTTATTAGCATGCGTTGGCATTTTATTTAGTCGCCGGGAGTGATAGGATACATTATCCATAAGGATAGTGCATGTTTCTTCCAGCGATAGAAGTAAGTACTGGAACCACCACCTTTCGAATAAGATTTGAATGACAGTAGCGCATTTTCAACAAAACCTTTCGCTGATCCTTTATGGCATATACCTAATAAGCCGTTCTCCTTTTCCCATTGGCACCTTTGAGCTGGAAGCAGCAGTGTGATCAGTCCAGGTCTTTGACACTGTGGTTTGCATTACTAACCTTCTCAATGTCAGAATTTCTTTCCGTAAATACATATAGGTATATGACGGCGAATAGCGTCAATGTCAAAGCTATAAACTGTTGTCATGGCACACGGTCTTTGTTTCTTCCTTGGTGTAGAAGGCTTATTCGTTTCCGTGTCGCTGCCGTAAATTTCGGTACTTATTTTCGACACAACTGGAACAATATTATTTAGAGCTGCGTGGTGCGCCACCATCGCGAGGGACCTGAGCACCGAGAGCCTAGATAAGTTTATAAGCCGCCTTGCCTCACGCCTCCAGCACATCAAGGGACTGGCGCCACTACACGCGCGCCCTAGAGATGGCAAGGCATTTCTGCCCGACCTGATCGCACCCAAGCAAGGTGCGGCTTCACATGGAGCTTCACCAACGCCCGGACATGACACCTAAGTCGCCGCTCGCGAAAGGTCGCTCATTGGGTTTTCCACAAGCAGAATCTCCCCAGTGGGCTTGATCGCGCGGGCGGCGTGAAGAAAGAAGACCAAACCAAGGCTACTCGAAAGAGTGGCCACCCCAGAGACCTACCCGTAGTAGCGGGCAGCGAATCCACCTCTGGCAGTGGGCTACTAGCCCAGGTACAGAACTCCATCCCTCCTCGAGGGGGCTGTGAGAATGCTATAAGTGATTATTCTAGTTCACGACCGGTGACTCTTGAAAGGCCACTAGGACCACAAGAAAAAAAAAAAAAATTGTGTAACTGTGTTTTATTGCATAACGCGCTCTCTAGGAAACTAACTGCTGGCTGTGCAGTGTGCAATGTGCATCCTGACCGCTACAATGGAATATAAAGCAAAAATTAGTAATTATTATACAATAAGAGCAATTAAAGTTTTCAATTAAATTATTTACATTTTAATGGGATTTTATTTTGATGTGGGATGTCAATTTGAATATCATCTTCTAACAAGGTCTTCAAAATGACCTCCCGAAATTGCGTCGACATAATTGCGTGACTGTGTCAACAACACGCTAATGTAAGTGTCCAAAAGCCCTAATTATGGTACCCATGGGTATACGTTGACCGGTTTCTGACCGTACATGTAATACTTAATAGTTTACCTAAATAAATTCAAAAATATCATCGGATCCTTTAATCAGTGTGTCCGGTACTCACTTGACCAGTTTTTCAACACTATTTTAAAAAATAATAATCCAGCGCACTGATATGATTGTAATGGTTGATATGATGCACTTGTTATCAATCATTATCGTAATTAGAAATCAAATCAAACTTAGTATATATTACAGCGCTGAGTTGGTCCAGCTGTGGAGTTCGGGGGACAACGTAACCATTCCAGTGAAGGCTGCAAGACGTGTCATCCTGTAAGCAAAATGGGGAATAGATATATTTGTTTATGTGTAGCTGTTTTGCTGAGTGGGGCTGTCTTGGACGCGGCAACAACACGGTAAGTACAAGTTAACGTTATTTATTATGAATGGGTGCCGAGTGTGTGGCTGTGTGGTGTGTGACCGGCTTTGGAATAGTACCACCACGTCTTCTCTTTCCGTGAGTGTCGTACAAGCCGACTGGGATAACAAAGAGTGAACTAGTTAATCAGCTTGGATAGCGCGTCATATATGCCTGGTTACCGGTACTAAGTGCTTTAAGTGCTTGCACTGGAAAAGTCGCTCATCTCGATGAGTAACAGGGCCTAATGACATCTGTGTTATGGCGTCAACACTGTAGTGCATTTGAAGACAAATCAATTTGGATACTTGTATCTACGATTTAGGCCAATGTCATCAGTTAGACATGACCAATCTTGGCACATGTGCTGTCGATCTTTGGGGATTCGGGAATCGGCTTGGGAAGTATGGGGAATAAGAAGTACCATAATAGAATTAGAAATTTACTTATCTCGTTACTTACAGGATGCGAAGGAATTAGATTGAAGGGGAGTTATCTAAATACTCATCAATCTTGTCACTCGTCTAAAGGTTCATTCGTGAATAATAGAATTTACTTTAAACTGTAAAATTCTAGATTATAAGAACTTTCTTTTGTATCTAAATGATGTTGATTCTTACATAACTAATTAAGTAAATATTGTGTTAGTGACACCACCACATCGTTGGATTACAACGACGTGCCTATTGTTGAGGCAGCTCTCTACACGCCGCCGTTGGCAGAGATCGCCGATGGTAAGTGACATTTGAAATTCGCAATAACTTTTCTTGAGATATTCGCAATTAGGCCTCTTGCTTTAGTACAGTGGTATTTTTTTTCGTAAATATCTACCCAATGTTAATAATTCGCTATTTCAATTTTCGAGTAAATATTTGAAAGCAGCCATGAATAAGTAATAAACCTGCAACTTCTGGGCGTGGGTTTATTATAATTAGCTATCGGGTCAAACATACTGTATAATCTCTACAGAGAAATAGATGATGCATTGGAAGAATTGTATGAGTATGTGATCAAATTAAACGTGTATTGTATCATTACAGTGTTGTCCAACGGCCTGCTGGACACCTTCGAGTCGGTTAGTGTGACGGTGGAGAGGAGCCCCGACCTCAGGAAGTCGCCATTCAACCTCACCTCGCCTGGTACGAGCCCTTTGATACTTTTTATTGATTGACTGTATTCCATTGATGGGATAAGGTCTGCTTCATTTTAATAATTTTGTTTATAATATTGTTGACGGTAGCTATCGAAACACAATTAAATACGTTACGGGTGACATTCAAAACACTTCAAAGACCCTCATAACCGGTCAATTGTTACAAATAGTACCAACACAAAAATATCCGTGATTTGAGCGACTATGAGTATTTATGGTGTGTGGTGATGTTTTAGGACAGGACATTACTGATTAAATATCCAAATATAGTAGACATCTGTCGAGATGGTATACCATACTTTACACATATGTAGTTGTTTGTTGGTTATAATAGGCATATTATTGTTATAAATCACGTTATCTCTTGAATTACTAACTCGTAAAATGTTGCATGATTGTTATGTAATTGCTTTGATAAGATACGTATCTAATAATTGATTCTTTTCAACAAAGGTAGGTAAATATAATTAGTTCTCACTAGCTGCGCCCGCGCTTTCGTTCGCGTAGGCTAGTTGACCTGTATATATTTATTTAATAAACTTTATTGCACATTGTTGTACAAAAGTCGAGCTTAATGCCAGCTAACAATTCCCTTCCAGCCAACCTTTGCGTTGAACAGAGACATACATTGGGAGGTGCGATGAGAAGTATCATTTATAAATATATAACTTAAACGACAAGAGTAAAACTTTCCTAAATATATGTACCTAATGAATACATCATACACATAGGAGTATAAGTCAGAATAAAATGTCAATACAAACCCGAAAGGGTTTACTGGCATTCTATTTTATGGGAATAATAATCATAATAATAATAATTACGTGGTCAAATACAGCGCCGGCTCTAGCCCATATAGCGCCCGGGTGCAATCAATACCTTGGCGCCCTCTAGTAGGCGCGCGAACACGGGCGCAGGCTCTTTGAGAGCGCCCCCTAAAACCCTACGCCCGCGTGCGTCGCACACCCTGCACCATAGGTAAAGTCGGCTCTGGTTAAATAATTGCTTTAGGTTATTGACCTCATTGACAACTCTCTGCACTCTCCCTGTCATTTTACTTTCATTCTTTGCCAACTATGTACCGAATATGAAGTAATTACAGCATTGTGATTACTGGAATGACTTGATTATATGAGTAGGTACGTATTTTTTTATAGAAAGAAAGCAGTAGACGAGCATACTCGTATATAGCTCACTTGGTGGTAATTGGATACTGTCGTCCATGGACATCAGTGATATATTCCAACACCAGTCCAGTGTGACAAACGTTAGCACGCCCCCGAATATCCCGCTTTCCTTTGGAGATGAAGGAATTGATTTGGAGAAAGGGTTGGGCAAATTGGGAGGGATAGGGTGGAATGGGAATGCGCTCTGGCATATCTCACTCACTGCCGAAGCATGTAAGTACGTTAGGGAAATACGATAAAGTGGGAAATGTAATACATTTCAAGTTGATCCAGGACATAAAATGATCACTCTACTCTTATTTATTTAACCAGTGGCGTTTTTTTGCATACGTGGATTCGATGATATTGATGGAAAGATTTCTAATTATTAGTGTTCTTATGTCCTGGGACATAACATACCTATCACAAGTGTCATTGAAATTTATAAAGTGGTTGTTACGTGATGCACGAGTCTTTTTGGTGCCTCAATCTGCAGAATATTTTTCTGTTACGAGCCTAGAACTAATCGATTAACCTGCTCTGGATAATAGATATGACTTTTAGCTGAGAATATCTCCGTAATTAAGATGATTCCCCTAAACTTAACCGAGAAAGTAAACTTTTAATCTATGGTCACAGGTTTGACCGGTAACGCGAAACTGCTGGACATCGGTGGTATCGTGAACTTGCTACCGGAACTGCAGACCGACAAGCTGTATGACGTGGCGAAGCTGGCGCGGTACCTGGGCCGGAACAATGCCTTCATAATAGGGTGCGGCGCGGGACCCTGGCCCTACGTCGGGACCAACAGCGAGGTAACAGTCCAACTTACAAATTTTATATAGAAATTAGAGCCGTCTGGTCAATCAGTCCCTTGATTATTGCACCACCCCTTTATCTGATCGTCCATCAATCTCAAAATTAAATATGAATAACGGATTGAACGAAACAGTTGCATTGTATGTACACTTGAAGAATGAAGCGCAACAGAAATAAGCGCATTGCTATAAGTATTCAAGAACGTACGCCATAATGATATATACAATAGTGTAAAGATACATGATGGTGACGCAGATGGTGAATGGTGATCAATGTTGATACTATATAACATTGATTGGGACTCTACAAGATTGGCTCGGTTTGTCGGAGAAACACTTTCTTGTTGATTCAAGAAAGAGTTAAGGGCTCGAGTAAAGAAAAATTTAAACAATGTGAATCTCTAAAACAACTAGCCCTTTAGTCGAAGATTTGAACTGTTAGGAAGTGTAGGTAAAACTCAGACACTCTCGATGCAATCTTGTAATTCGTGCAGAAAATTAACCTGTTTAGGCACAGTATTACAGATTTGCTAAAAATGCGCATGTGCATTGTCACGATGAAAAAGCACTCCGGCATGCAATTTTCCACGTCGTTTATTTTTTATTTCCTCGCGTAGTTTTTTGATCAATGTTGCGTAACACTCTTCAGTTATTGTATGTCCTTTAGTTAAATAATCGATCATAATGATACCTTCCGCATCCCAGAAGACCGAGGCCATTATCTTGCCAGCGGACGCAGAGAACTTGGATCTCTTGGCTGGCGGGGAGGACGATCTTTTCCACACCTTACTTTGGTTCTTCGTCTCCGGGTCAAAATGGTGAACCCACGTTTCATCAACGGTCACGAACCGCAGTCGAAAAGATTCTGGGTCTCGGTCAATAATTGCCAAATTTTGCTTTGAAATGTCTACTCTTGCTTTCTTCTGTATGTCTGTTAACATTTGAGAAACCCAACGCGCGGCCACCCTTTTGAATTTTAAGGTATGAGTTAAAATAAACTGAATTGTTCCGAACGAATGCTTCATAATCTCAGCTAAATGACGAATAGTCACACGTCGATTTGTCTTAACAATTTCTTCAATTTCGTTAACGTTGTCTCCAGTAGCAGCGGTTGTTGGGCGCCCAGAGCGAGTCTCGTCGTTACAGACGGTTCTGCCGCGTTTAAATTCCGCGCACCAGTATGCTACTGTAGAATAAGACAAAGCATTGTCTTCCAAAGTAGACTGCAATTCTTCTAAAACACATTTCGTAGAAAAAAATTGAGGCACATATATTTAATAATCGCGCGAACTTCGATTTTCTCCATTTTGCACAATGATAAAATTCCCGCTGAAAATAAACAACGAAAAAAATATTGGTGACAGTTTTTTTTTAAATTCTTTTGGCACTGGCTACTACTGAATTTGAGATTCGAATGAGATAGGATGCACTCCTATAATTTAAAATGTAAAGTATCCGATTCCAGAAACTTATTGATTACATTAATAATAATAATTACAATAATGCAAAGTTGATCGAGAACATTTGTTTCCTTGGTGACAGGGTATAATAAACCTGTCCCTGCGCAACGGCAATGTGATACAAGGGTCGAGAGCCGCGTCTGTACAGCCGATAGGCGCGTCAAAGGACGACGACACATTGCAACTGGAAGAGCTGCCGCCCACCGAGACCAGGATAGCGTCGCTTGGATACTTCTTGCTTAGCGACGGAAGGCCGGGGAAGGTAAGTAGCATCTTTTACTATGAAAAAGCGCTGCCCATGCAATACGATTCTCGAACATAATAATGAATGTATGAAAGTTGATGTCTTTGATGTCCTTTGGCATCATTTGATGTCTAATCATTTTATGTGAAGAAAAATATTTACTTTTGTACTCGTAGGTTTGCTGCTTACATATAAAGCGTCACGCTGAATAATTCGTTCTTTGTGGTTACAGGTGATCAAAGTGGTGGTAAAGAAAAGGATAGGATCGTTAGACTTCGTCACAGCCATCAGACAAACACTAGCGGAATATTACGGCGACAATGTGGTCGGTAAGTGTGTATACCCTGCCTTTAGATTCAATTTAGCTCGAGCGAAACGATGCCTTGTTTCAATAGGTATGCTTTCGTAGGCACTTGTGGTTTATACTGGGTATCTTTTGAAGTGTTGAAGTGTTACAATGAAGTGTTGTGCTCAGGTCTGGGCGGCACGTTCCTGCTGAAGGAGGGCATCGTGAATCATCACGTGATGCCGCAGCACGGCACCACGCCGGTTTGCAACGACGCCGACCTCGACGAGTGGCTGCACTACTTTGACTTGACCGCGCCCATCACGCACATCGGCACGCTCGTCACCGGAACTCTTGTTAGTATTGTTTAGATTTGAATTGTGACGAGATGGCGAATAAACGAGTTTCAGAACTGTTAGAGGTAACGATGTCTCAGGATCAGTTGACGTCACCCAGTAGGATCACTCCAGGTGGGTCTTGGGACTGGCTATTGGTTATCAGTGGAGAGACACAGGCTGGTGGTATGGTGAAACACTAATATAGGTAGGTACTTATTTGGACATTGAAGACCTGGAACTTGTACCTACTAGTGTTTTATGTGTGTGTATGGTGACACTCTTGTGTCCAACAGTGGCGGGCTTGTGACATGGCATCTACTAACTGGTAAATAAAATGTCGTCCCCAGAACCTGAACCTGACCTTGCAGCACTTCCACGGCTTCAGCTCGCACGGGGAGGGCGGCCACTACCACTACGACATCACGCCCGACACCGTCGAGTACGAGGGCTACTTCATGCCGGCTTCCTCCATCATCAGGGTGGATCGGCCCACGCAAGTGCAATGCGGGTGAAGACCCTGTTCGTGTTGGTCTAATGCATTTGTGTGGATCTCATACATTTCTGATAGTTTCTTTCACCGTTATAACTACGTACTACAGTAACGAGAGTCACACTACACGCTACACATACGCAGCACACTATTCCAGTGAATGACAGTCTTGCATAAATGCATTTCATCCTTAATTCTTGACTATTAGCACTGTTTAAACTGATTTAAAGATACCAATTGATGGCATTTGTATAAATTTGAAAATAAATTCCTAATATGAATATGTGAATTATTATTTATATGAGACTAGCAAAACCCGGCAGAAATTGTCCTGCCTGTGTATACTTATTTACCTCTGTATATACAGGTAAAATCACAAATTATTCTGTTTTGACGATGATTTTTGCGATCGGTTGAACGGTATAGAAGTTGATGTGCTGCAGCGCCATCTAGTGGCGAGTCACAACAAAGTCGATAGCATAAAAACCTTCTGCATGAAAAATACATACGAGTATGTGCTAACTTTCGTGGTGATAGGTCAAACGGTGTCGAAGTCTAACATCAGATATACCAACATCCTATTATTATATATACATATATGAGATTTCCTGTTTAATTTGGTTGTGTGGTTTCGGTGCCAATAAAAAAATCTTACTTACTATCGCAAAAACAAGTACCTAAATAATCTCGAATATACGTGCAAAAATTGGCTAATACAAGGCTACTGTTACGTTAAAAATTATGCTGATATTATCAAGTTATTCTAAAGAGAATTTAACAAATACGAACGGATGAACCTAGTAGCTACTGGAATCTTAGCACGTTCAATGAGTTTCGGATTTTACAATTTATTACCCTTATATTGGCGGTGAAGAACATCGTCAGGAAACCCGCATGAAGACATTGTATTGGAACATGATTATAATGGAATGGGTTTTAATTGAGGTGACACGAAGGCCACACTGAAAGGTTTCGAAATGAATAAGAAAAAAATAAAATGAATGGCCAAAAATTAATTTACTGTTTCTCAAAATATTCTCTGTGAGCGTTAATACACTTTTTCATAAGAATAAATCAATTTACTCGTACTTAGCGTTCATTCCACTCCTGCTGACCGCGAAAACGAGTTTTTCATACTCTTCGACAGCCTCTTCTGGTTCTTAATTTTTGGAAACAAGAAGAAGTCACAAGGTGCCAAGTCGGGACTGTATGGAGGATGACTCATGAATTCTACGTTTTTCGCCTTCAAAAAGTCGATTGTCTGTTTGGCCGCGTGGGAGCTGGCATTGTCATGGTGCAAGATTATGCGTCGTTTGCGGTTGTTTTCACGGAATTCGTTAATAACTTCCGGTAAGCAAATGGTCGTGTACCAATCAGTATTCACTGTACGACGATTCTCCAAAGCAATGGTAGCCACGTGTCCAGTTTTTCTAAAAAAATAAGCGATCATCTGCTTCGCGGCATTTTGCACACCACTTTGGTGGGGTTCGGCTCATTTTGAAAGACCAAAATGGTCGATTGCTGCTTTGCTTCGGGGTCGTAGCTATAAATCCATATTTCGTCACCTGTTACTATGTTCTACACCAAATTTGACGCCCCTTCGTTGAATCTGGTAAGCATGGCATTGCACCAAATGACGCGTTCCGTTTTTTGAGCCTCAGTCAAATTGTGTCGGATCCACCGCGAGCGCAGCTTTCGCACAGCCAAATGTTTGTGTAAGATTGATTGTATCTGACTCATGCCTATGCCTAAGGATACCCGAATCTCATGGTAGGGTCACATGCCTGTCTGTTTCGATCATTTGGCGCACAGCATCGATGTTTTTGTTGTTGACAGCGGTGGACGGGCAACCTTCACGAAATTCGTCACTGAGATTGACACAACCGCGCTTGAATTCTGCAAACTAGCTATAAATTGTCGTCTTGCTTGGTGCTTCATCGTCAAAAGCAGTTTGAAGCCGAGGGAGCAGAGCCTCCCATAAATTACAGTCAAATCAAATTACACTTAAAATCATAGAAAATCATATCGTTTTCACGAGTTAAATCCGTCGTAATGCAGACACGTAATTAAAATGACGCCATAATGAAAAAACAAATGACTGTTAGATGAATCAAACTTTATTCTACAGCCAAATAGTTCCATTTTCAAATATTGTAATTACTTTTTAAATATTGTTTATGTAAGTGGTCGGTTCCGGAAATTTTCAGTGTAACCTACATAGGATGGAATGGGAAATGATGGGAAGACTGATGGCATGACAGAGCTACTAATGCATACTCTGATGACCATGCGAACGAAATTTCTGACACGGGTAGGTGTGCTGTACCTTAGTACAGTGCGAGCGTAGCCAGTTACACTTACGAATTTCACCTGGTGGTTGCATGAGAAGAGGCGAAGATCGGTGTGATGGCAAGCTTTAGGAGAGTCTAACCAGCAGTGGAGAGACCTACCCTATCATCACTATATAGTCCCAAGGTCGGCTGGGAGAAAATGCTTTATAGCATTATGTCCGCCGTTTGTTAAAACATTAAAGTGCAAATAAATAGGTTGACGGTGGTAAGATATCTCATATTTATAATGCGTCGGGCACGAGATGTCGCCTGATCGTAGCGGATTATTCCAATTGCCCACAACAAAGATGCACACTTGGTGGGGTTAATTGAAAAAACTATATGCGACCAGGCGATTAATGGCTCGAAACAAGTTGTGTGCTGTCGCTTCAAATTGTTCACACGGTTTGACAGCCTGTCAAACTTGTCGCTGTTTTAAATGGTTCCCGTATCGCTGCGACCAGCAACCTAGTGACTAGTGTGACTAACGTCTAATAATTGTTTTATGGCAGCATGTTATGGCTTTTACCTAGAGACAGTAATAGTTGTATTTAAAAAATATCTGTTTTACAGAATTCATTAATTATTTTTTATTTTATAGTTCATTAATTATTATAAATAAAAATTTTCAACTAATGACAATTGAATCATATATTTTAATGTAATCGTGTGAAGTATAATTTTATAATTAAAAAGATTTATACGACTGATTTAAAAAGTACAGGGAATTAAACAGAAACTGAACAGAAATGCGTTTAACGGTCGTTTTGAATGAAAGAGAACAGCCAAACGTTGGGAGATGTTCAGTGAGCTATATCGACAGTGATATATTGGACGTACATTTATAGGTAATGATCCGAATTGTAGGGAGATTTAAATATGTAACCACGTTATTTCTCTAAAAGTATGTTAATTAATCATTTTTTTACTGTAACATTTAACCTTTTTTTTTGTAAATTATGGTACCTAATCGATAAATATTCGGAATTTACGCTTTAATAAAATGAAATTTAGAAACAATCATTTTGAAAATGAACATAGAAAGTTACTTCTAGTTATAAATATACTATTTTGAATACAAAAAAAAATTGACAATCAATATGTTTAAAATACACACGTACAAAGTATTGTGTATCTATTACGGCTTGGTTGAAGTCGTTTTCCCCTACCTCCTTTTTGAAGGCATGTTTACAAAATCATACCTTTTCCTTTTGTTAGAATGAAGGTGGTAGACTTGTGGACAATCCACCTGGTGGTAAATAGACACTGTCGCCCATAGACATCCGCAACACATGCCAATATCAGTCAAAAATGACACACGATTGTGCATCCCCGGACGCACTGCTCACCTTTGCAGTTTTATGGCTTATTTACACAAGGAGTGTTTCTTGAACGCGAGTTTCTCGAACGTCGGTCAAAATCTAGTATAGATAAAATAACTGTTATCATCATTTGATCACTGCTATCCCTGTTATCATCGAATTTTTATCGTCATGTGAACAGTAATTGTAGGCGAGAATTGTATGTAGTTTGGTCGAATCGTTCGAGAAACTCCTTTTGTAAATGAACCTTTAGGAATGGATTTGGAGTACTAATAAAATTTAACTGATATAGATTTCTAATACATTACTAAAACAGACAACTAAACATTAAAGTATGTGGGAATTATTAAAGTACCTATGTATTGGAAATGTCATAGGTATATTTTATTTAGTTAGCATTCGGTAAGATTTAGATTATCTTGTGTACACATTAGAGTTCATTCATAGTTTATTTCTAAGTTTTATAATTATAGAATAAAATGCGGCAAACGAGCATACAGATGGTAAGTGGATACTGCCGTCTATAGACATCCGCGATACATGCCAATATCTTTGCAGATTTAGGAAAGGATTGAAAGAAAGGATTGGGAAAATGAGGAGGAATAGGGACGTGGCCAGTCGTGTGCGCCCAGCGGTTGTGGGAATGCTCCGTGCACTCCCCCCTACTAAGTATAGTTTATTATTGTTACCTATATAATATAAATATAATATAATAAGATAAAGAATATAATAAGCAATACTACATTTTTTAAATATTTTGCGTTGGCATACCACCGTCACAGTTTTTGTTACACAAAGCTGCGCTACCACAATGTTACTAGTGGGTATAGTCATTATGCGGAGGCGCCACTGTGCGACGGGATCGGTTGCTATGCAGACATAATTTCGGAGGCCTCATGCGTACAAAATTACACAACATTATTGAATAATGCTCTCAGATAAGATTATTTGTATCCTTTTAATAGATTTTGACATCGATAGATTACATTCGTTTCAAAACATAATAATTACTTGTAAGATTTTCATCTAAGTTCTCATACAAGATTAGACTTGAAAATAGATTGGAGAAATTATTGCATAATATTCTGTAATAAAAGGATATTTGAGTAATAAACAAACCACTGTTTAAAATATCCATATTTACCGGGTCTACCAAATGTTAATCAATAAATTTATGTCGACTACATACGACATACTAGTACCTACTTCCGTACAACTAGTGCCTACTACAAAAATATATTATTTTGTTCTTTGTATTTAGCAAACATTTAGGAAAAAATACACAAAAAGAATAAACCAAAACCTTAGATAACTATAAAAGAATACACAACTATTTTCAGAAAGAAATAGAATAGAAAATGGCGACCTGTCTAATAGTGAATAATTGGTGATACGTGGACCTTGTGGACTGTGCCGCCCACGTACATCCACGATGCACGCGTATTGCGCATCAGGTAAATTGACGGACGTTGCACAATCCTAATCCGCTGTACCTTTGGCAATTTCGTAGTCAACATTTTTTAATAAGAATTGGGAAAGGTGGGCAATAGGACGTAGGATCTCATTATTTAAATTCATTGGAAATTGGCCCAGATATTCAAAGTTTCGCTGCAATTGTGAATTAGTTCGTCGACTCGCGATGATGGATGGCGTCACGATGTATGTGTATACAATCTTTAAAAGGGAGACTCAGCTATTATCCGTATGTTTTAAAGAAAAATACTAAAATTTATGCAGCTGACGTCATACGCTGCTCAACACTTGTATTTATCAACATCCATCTTTGAACGGCTATAACTTCGTCATCTTAAAAGATATCGTAAAAAGAATCACGAGATATTTTTTAAATTTTTCAAAAAGTTTTTAAGAACGAAATTAAAAACTGTAACTTCTGCATTATCACTGGTCAAGCACGTGACTAGAATGCCAATCTGAGGTGGTTCAAGGAGAAGTTAACCTGATTGTTTCTTCTATCGATGTCAACTGCCTTGAGTACCTACCTATTGCTTTTAAGCAGAGTATAAGAAGAGATTCTTCTGAAATACTTTTATTCAACTAAAACTGTTCAAGTGTGTGTATTGATGGTGCTTCTGCTAATAATTTCATAAACTCAAAAATTTCCGAATCCTAAATTAGTGCGTGTCCGTTGCTCACTTGACCAGATTTTAGTAGATATGATTGTAATGATCGATATGATGCACTTCAGTCATTATCGTATAATTAGATCAAATGATGTGTAGTATAAATTACAGAGCTGGGTTGGTGCAGTGGACAAGTCGACGGGGACAAGGGGTTCGTTCCAGTGAACGCTGCATTGACACGTGTCATTCTGTACGCAAAATGGCGTTAGGCAATAGTTATATTTGTATATGTATAGTTGTTATATTGAATGGGGCAGTCTTGGACGCGGCAATAACACGGTGAGTGCAATTGTTTATTATAAATGTGGTAACGCATTTAATTATGGGATATGATAACAGCAGGGCTAAATAGGAGCTGTATTATGTCGTTAATGTAAAAAAGCTGCAGTGCATTTGAAGACCGCTGTTAGCAAGCGAATATTTAATAAGAAATATTCATAAAATGCTGTAATTAACCAGGTAGGTACTTCTCAGTAATTAACTAATAAATAGGTACTTCTCAGTACCTATCTATTTTTTTTTTATTATTTTAACCAATAATTATACAATATATCACATAGTAATATCTGCCAAACTGCACAACAGTTCGTCAGCAGAATTGCACTTTGCTTAAATTAATTGTAGTACAATAATAATTATATGTATTTATATATATCATGATAAATGCTGCATTATTATGTTAATACTTCTGTTTAGGTAGGTACTAATGTTATATAAACTTCGATTTATTTTTTTACCATATTGCAAATATTTCTAATAAATGTTTTTTTAATTTGTTCTTGAAACAGCTTTTGACATATTTTGAATTCATAAATCTACAGGTAAATTATTTTCAAATTTAGGTAATACATATTTTCGTGTTCTCTTGCCATAATAATTGTAAACTCTGGGCACATGCAGTTCTTGTTTCGCCATTGGTCTGGTGCTACTGCTATGAAGATGATTGACAATGTTTTTAAAATTATTGATTCCAAATTGTTCGAATACAATTAACATATTAACTCTTTCTTGTACTGGGATTACTTTAAACTCAAGTAATAATCTGTCATAGTCGGACTTATATCGTTTTTTTGTCGACGAAGTATTTCAGACGAGGTATAAAACGAATTTGCATCTGTCTTATTTTGTCTAGGTGAGTCCAAAATTAGAGATAATAACTAGTCAGTTCGTACAAAACTACTGAGTAAACTAATACATAGTAAATCATGTACATTGTGGCTCTATTTACTGTATATAGCAATTGATATAATTGACCTAGGATGATACCTACTTAAATTAGTACACATATTTTCTATTTGTAGTCTCCATGTCATGTTAATGTGAACAGTCATGTATTGTTTTCATGCTTTATTTTAAATTGTAAGAAGACGACATAAGTCATGAGCAGATTACTTAAGTCGCTCAATGGCACACGGGTACTATCGCTCTCGGATGGCTATGATTTATGTCAATTTTGCCAGTTAAAGTCAATGTTACCAGGTTATGATCTTTGGGGATTCAAGAATTGACTTGAGAATTGTGGAGAATAAGAAGTGCTATATGAGAAAAGACACGATAGGATAGGATGAGATTAGATGGAATGAGAGTCATCTAAATTACGTATCAAATTTGTAACTCATCTACAAATCCTCATCTATAAGTATAATCAATTTTTGGCCGAAAAAATTCTGTTTATGTATAAGAAATTTGTTTTGTATTGAACCGCAGTTGATTTTAATATTAAGTAAATGTTGTGTCAGTGATACCACGACATCGTTGGATTACAACGAGGTGCCTATTGTGGAGAGGGCTCTCTACACGCCCCCATTAGAAGAGATCGCCGATGGTGAGTAACGTTTGTATTTTCAACAATATTTTAAGCTTTGTTTTAAAATAAATCTTGAGATATAGGCCCCTTGCTTTATTGCGGTGGTATTATAAAATGAATAGTTCGCTCTTTCAATTTATGGGTAAATATTTGAAAGGAGCCATGAACAAGAGATAAACCGACGGTATTGTCTATTGAGCTATCGGATTAAACACAGTACTTTTTAATCTTTACAGAGAAATAAATTTTGCATTGCGAAAACTGTATGAGTATGTGATCAAATTAAGCGTGTATTGTATCATTACAGTGTTGTCCAACGGCCTGCTGGCCACCTTCGAGTCGGTAAGTGTGACGGCGGAGGAGAGCCCCGACCTCAGCCAGTCGCCATTCAACCTCACCTCACCAGGTACGAACCCTCCGCTACTTTGCATTCTAATATCCGTCTACTGCAGGGTACAGACCTCCTCTAGTAACTGTCAGGGGTTTCGGTCTATATAGTCTATATTCCTTATCCTCGCAACTGTGTATACGTTAATGATATTTGAGGTATTTACAATGGATATCTTCGTAATGAAGAGAAGCGCCCTGAGCTCAACCGAGAAATTAAACTTCTATTGTATGGTCACAGGTTTGACTGGTAACGCGAAATTGCTGGACATCGGTGGTATCGTGAACTTGCTGCCGGAACTGCAGACCGACAAGCTGTATGACGTGGCGGCGCTGGCGCGATACCTGGGCAGGGAGAACGCCTTCATAATAGGGTGCGGCGCGGGACCCTGGCCCTACGTCGGGACCAACAGTGAGGTAATAGTCCAACTTACAAATTTTATATAGAAATTAGAGCCGTCTGGTCAATCAGTGCCTCGATTATTGCACCACCCATTTATCTTTTTTTTTTTTCTTTTTTTTTTATTTTTATAGAGAAGAGGACGGACGAGCAAGCGGTCTCACGTGATGGTATGTGTTACCGCCGCCCATGGACACCTGCAACACCAGGGGGTATGCGGGCGCGCCGCCGACTTTGCAAAATCCTATTCACAGCTTTCTTGAAGAACCCCATGTCGTAGTTTAATGGGAAGACCTCTTGAGGCAGTTCGTTCCACAGCCTACGGGTTCGCGAAAATAATTTAATATAAAAATAAATAAATAAAATAATTTTTGGACCGAACAGTACGCGACACCTCCGTATCTAGGAAATGCGGATGCGGAAATCTGATCGTTAATCGATGTCAAAATTAAATAGGAATAACGGATTGAATGAAACAGTTGCATTGTATGTAGTTGAAGAATGAAGCTCAACAGAAATATAAGTATTCAAGAACAACCTCGTACGGCATAATAATATATGCAATTGTACGATAGTGTAAAGATACAAGATGGTGACGCAGATGGTGAATGGTGAACAATGTTGATATTATATAACAACGGTTGGGACTCTACAACATTGGCTTGGTTTGTCGGAGAAACACTTTCTTGTTGATTCACAAACAGTTAAGGACTCGAGTAAAGAAAAATTTAAACAATTTGAATCTCTAAAACAACCAACCCTTTAGTCGAAGTTTTCAACTGTTAGGAAGTTTAGGTAAAACTCAGGAACTCTCGATGCAATCTTGTAATTCGTGCAGAAAATTAACCTATTTGTAGGCACGGTAGATTACAATGTATGTATTACAGATATGCTAATATTACATTAATAATTACAATAATGCAAAGTTGTTTCCTTGGTGACAGGGTATAATAAACCTGTCCCTGCGCGACGGCAATGTGATACAAGGGTCGAGAGCCGCGTCTGTACAGCCGATAGGCGCGTCAAAGGACGATGACTCATTGCTACTGGAAGAGCTGCCGCCCACCGAGACCAGGGTAGCGTCGCTTGGATACTTCTTGCTTAGCGACGGAAGGCCGGGGAAGGTAAGTAGCATCTTCTACTATGAAAAGGCGCTGAACATGCAATACGATTCTCGAACATAATAATGAATGTATGAAAGTTGATGTCTTTGATGTCCTTTGGCATCATTTGATGTCTAATCATTTTATGTGAAGAAAAATATTTACTTTTGTACTCGTAGGTTTGCTGCTTACATATAAAGCGTCACGCTGAATAATTCGTTCTTTGTGGTTACAGGTAATCAAAGTGGTGGTAAAGAAAAGGATAGGATCGTTAGACTTCGTCACAGCCATCAGACAAACACTAGCGGAATATTACGGCGACAATGTGGTCGGTAAGTGTGTATACCCTGCCTTTAGATTCAATTTAGCTCGAGCGAAACGATGCCTTGTTTCAATAGGTATGCTTTCGTAGGCACTTGTGGTTTATACTGGGTATCTTTTGAAGTGTTGAAGTGTTACAATGAAGTGTTGTGCTCAGGTCTGGGCGGCACGTTCCTGCTGAAGGAGGGCATCGTGAATCATCACGTGATGCCGCAGCACGGCACCACGCCGGTTTGCAACGACGCCGACCTCGACGAGTGGCTGCACTACTTTGACTTGACCGCGCCCATCACGCACATCGGCACGCTCGTCACCGGAACTCTTGTTAGTATTGTTTAGATTTGAATTGTGACGAGATGGCGAATAAACGAGTTTCAGAACTGATAGAGGTAACGATGTCTCAGGATCAGTTGACGTCACCCAGTAGGATCACTCCAGGTGGGTCTTGGGACTGGCTATTGGTTATCAGTGGAGAGACACAGGCTGGTGGTATGGTGAATATATGGTGACCTGGAACTTGTACCTACTAGTGTTTTATGTGTGTGTGTATGGTGACACTCTTGTGTCCAACAGTGGCGGGCTGGTGACATGGCATCTACTAACTGGTAAATAAAATCTCGTCCCCAGAACCTGAACCTGACCTTGCAGCACTTCCACGGCTTCAGCTCGCACGGGGAGGGCGGCCACTACCACTACGACATCACGCCCGACACCGTCGAGTACGAGGGCTACTTCATGCCGGCTTCCTCCATCATCAGGGTGGATCGGCCCACGCAAGTGCAATGCGGGTGAAGACCCTGTTCGTGTTGGTCTAATGCATTTGTGTGGATCTCATACATTTCTGATAGTTTTTTTCACCGTTATAACTACTTAGTACTTACTACAGTAACGAGAGTCACACTACACGCTACACATACGCAGCACACTATTCCAGTGAATGACAGTCTTGCATAAATGCATTTCATCCTTAATTCTTGACTATTAGCACTGTTTAAACTGATTTAAAGATACTAATTGATGGCATTTGTATAGATTTGAAAATAAATTCGTGATACGAAAATGTGAATTTTTATTTATGATTTCCTGTTTAATTTGGTTGTGTGGTTTCGGTGCCAATAAAAAAATGTTAAGTATCATCATAAAAACAAGTACCTAAATAATCTCAAATATACGTGCAAAAATTGGCTAATACAAGGCTACTGTTACGTTAAAAATTATACTGATATTATTCTAAAGGAAATTTAACAAATACGAATGGATGAATGTTAAAGAGAGATGAATTGTAGCGCGAGATGAGTACCTATTGTCGATTCACAAGTCGTGAATCGGAATCTTAGCACGTGTAACCTTCTTACACTTGGGGTGTAAGAGGCTCACCTACCATCTTCGGAGCCTAAGCGAACCTCACCTGCTAGTGGTGCACCCTGCTGTTAACTAACGAGGCAATGGCATTTTCCTTTTAGTGGTGGGAGGTTACTTTGCAGTGGGAGGTCACTTTGTCGGCATAGCTACCACCGTTCCGTCGGAGTCCGCCGCTATAATAGTGCCGTATTAGCCAGGAGGCCTGCATCCTGTTCCGGCTGTGCGCGAAAGAAGCCGTCCCGAGAGAGAGATGGTTGCGTGTGGAAAGGAGGACCAGCGGTTGGGGGGAATTACAGGCGCATAGGCGTGACATGGTGGTGCGGGGATCAGGGAGAGCCGGTGAAACGGTTGTCTGCTGGCCGCCAACGGGTTGTTGGAGGCCCGAACCCGGGAATATCTCTTTAATCTCCACCCTAGGAGGCTGCCCCGCCGCACGCGAAATATTCCTTGGGGTAGCAGTTGTGCCGAAGGAGACCGGAGTGGAACCTGACTGCTACACCGCGCCAGCAAGTCCCACAACCTTTGTAGCCTGGTTTTTCTCTGCCCCGTGCTTTGTCCTTTGATCCACATGCAACCATCTCTCTTTCCGTCCCCCCTTTTCTTTACTATTCACTATTTCAATGGCCAAGAAAAAGTATAATGTTCACTTAGCGGCCCATCCCGTAAATTTCACACTACAAGTGGACTTCTACAACATCAGAAGGATACATAGGGACATCGAAGCCGTCCACTACCATCTTGAGACGGCAAATCCTTTTCTTGGCGGAGATACAGATATCCTGCCTGGTCGATACATTATATCTTCATTATCCCGGTTACAAATTGGAGCACTGTTTTGTGCGAGGTGCTGGGGTATGCATGTACGTCCGGGAGGATATCTGTTGCCGCCGCCTCAACCATTTTGAAGACGGGGACCTGTCGATTCTCTGGGCGCGTATTGATTACGGAGGTTCCACTGACTGTAATTGAGAGATTATAAATAAAACTTTGATATTTTCATTTGTTTCGTTTATAACTATTGAGACCAGGGGTGATACCGATGTTCTACAGCATGTTGTTCGACATCCTGCGTGTTCACGGTAGTGCGGTTGCGACGCACTTCGGTGACGGGCTGACGGCATAACGAAACCGTATAGTTGGGTAGGCGGTATAGACTTTGTGTCAAAATTATGCCCAAAACTAAGTCCTTAATACTAGCTAACTAGATATCTATCTAGCGATGCCGATGGATATAGGTTGAAATGCTGTCGATTGTGCAAATCAAACCAAACTGTACCAATCGATGTTTTCGTGTACATTCGCGTGTTTCCGACTGTATCTATCGTTACTGCGATAAGATTATTTTTCGATTTCTATGTAGGTACAGATTTTATCTCTGACAGGCATTCTAAACTACGATTAATTATCTATATTGTTTTTTTCTAACAAATATCCGCGTACGTAAATATATACATACTATTTTTTCTAGAAAGATAACGGCTAACGGACATATAGTCCACCTGGTGATATGTGAATACTGTCGTCCATGGAAATCCACGATACATGCCAAAATCAGTCCAGAATGACATACGTTGGCACGCCCCCGGATGCAGTGCCCATCTTTGCAGATTAAGAGAAAGGGTTGGGAAAATGGGGAGGGATAGGATGGGATGGGAATGGGCTCTGGCATATCTCACTCACTACCGAAACACGTACGTATTTGGAATATTTTTCTTATGTGTTAGTGAAATAACACTGCTACATAAATAATATTTTATTAATAATAATAAAAAAACATTTTATTTCAGACCACAAGATCCATATTTCATTCTATCATTAGTGTTAGTAACAATTTTAACTTATAGACTAAGTTAGTACTTATTATTAAGATTTTATTACTAATTATAGAATATATACACATATACATTTATATTTAGTGAACGATATATTTTAGCGTCTGTGATAGGTGCATTGGAATATGAATCTCAGGTTATTTATAGGTTTGTCTATGGTTCACACTCTCTTGGTTTTGTGATATGAAAGTATTGAAAGTAAACAGAAGTGATTTTAGAAGAAAAATCAAGTTTATTGTTTTCGCCAAGAACCCATTCTTCATTTCCACTGTGGAACATACTGAAGCGCCGTCCGCACTCACAGAATACCCTGTTTTTTTTTAAATATGAATATTTTTAATATATTTTTATAATATTTTTAATAATATTTTTAAATATAATATTTTTAATACATTTTTAAATATGAACTAATAGCTTGCCAAACGTTGCCCTCTAACTCCAAATGAGTACAGTTTATCCAAAAGAATATTGTGTCCTGACATGGTCGAAGGCTTTTGTCAAGTCAATAAACAGGTCCTATAATAAATAAACTGTTAGAAGTCCAATGTCCATGACCAAAAACAGAAAGTCGTAAATTGCTCTGTTGATGGTTTTACTTTTCCTAAATCCGTATTGTTCCTTATTAACATAGCTGGGCATCGTTAATCAAATAGTTAAACTTCGTTAATCGTTAGTCCGTTAATAAAAAAGTTAACTTCGTTAATCGTTAAAGCGTTATTTTACGGATGATTTAACGGAAGTTAAAGTTAATCGTTAACCCGTAATAGTAATATTACAACTTATGTTGTTGTATATGTGAAATGAGATGTTTAGGTAGGACATGGAAAACATGAAAGATACAGAAAAAAAAACAGGATATAAATCTTAGCTTGTTTATTATTTATTTATTTATTATAACCAAAAAGAGAAATATGAATCACAAGTCAGATAGCGAAGCATAATGGTATCTGACGTAATACATATTCAGGTTGATAAAATAATTAATGGGATAATTATTATAAGGGTGATCAAAATTGACAATCTTGCTGAAAATAAAAACCAGTAACATTCATTATTCATCATTGTCTGACATGAGATGCATATTTCCCTTCATGAACATTAATATATCGAAATTTTCATCTGACAGCGATGATCGTTTTGGGGTCAAAATATCTTTACCCATGGAAAAAAGTCGCTCAACTACAGCACTGGAAGGTATATATAGTATTATATATATGTGCTCTCCGCATGTGTTATTTTAAGTTATTAAGACTGGAAGTGTGAGCTTTAATTGTCGATTTTCTAGGCAAACATATTTAACAATCGAACATTATTTGATCTCTCGATCTGGTTACATAATTAAAGTAATCGCTTAAATGCGGCCACGGATCTTCATCACTTGTAGACTGCGATTCCATGTTGTAGTTAAAATGCCTACACTGTTCACAATAGGTATACAGAGTTAAAACAATCAAGTAACTTCCACTATCAAAAAGTAGCAATTAACGTGAACTTAATACTCGAACAATAACATTTAAAAAACTGTCACTGTATTTTCACCGGGCGAAAACAGAACACTAACGTAACGAACGAGTATAGGTAAAAAAAATAATTTCGTCCGTCTCGTTCATTCTTTCGCTCCCTTGCATCAACCGCCCGCGCCTGCGCGACTCCGACGGTGCCTACGCCGCCTACGCGCACACGACCGAACAAGTAAGAACATGTTTTTCGCGGCGAACTTTAACGATTAACGGACTCATAGAACTTTAACGGAAGTTAAAGAGTCCGTTAACATTTTTAAAAATTAACTTAAAAGTTAATCCGTTACACGAAAAGTTAACTTCGTTAATTAACGATTAACGGATTAACGGTCTTATGCCCAGCTATGCTTATTAAGTATATTTAATAATAATTTAATAATGTTTATATTGTAATATTTAATGTATTTATTTTTAATATCTTGACTTAGAATTACTGTGCCTTTGCAGGGTGTTGTACGTCATTAGATATGGTAATTTTAATGTACATACAACATGCAGTAAATAAATGAACACCTAGAGTGGGGGATTATGGAAAAAAAATAAAAATCTCTGCAAGGGTTTCTTATATATTATTATTTTCATTTGCAATATGAGGTTCATTTTAAGCATATGTATTAATGTTTTATTTTAACAAAATAATTTAAGAACTAGATCGTTATCATACAGTTAAGTAGTCTCTCAGTTTTTTATCTGTAGACAAAATTGTGCTACAATTTACAAAAGTTTTTTTTCTGTGTAATGCTTTCTTGTCCAGCTTTTTTTAAATCTCCATAATCCATAATGATCTTAATCTCCCTAGCTGATAATGATTATGCTGATATATGATTTATACCGTACATCAAACATTATTCCAATCAGTTGATCCATTGGCGCGCGCGCACCTCATACAATATAAATATAATTATACTAAGTTCATCCATTGAGACGTGTCACTCTGTACTCAAAATGGCGTTGGGGAAAAGTTATATATTTTGTGTTTATTTAATTATTTTTATAAATACTGTATTAACAGAGTGAGTAGTTTTTATAAACGGTTTTTTTTTTTTTTTTATAAATTGGCACTCAAGTGTTACGCGTAAGACTTTGATATTCATTTCGGATTTGCATAAAAAATATAAAGTCAGGTTGGACACCGGAGTTGTGGCGCCAAATTAAAACTGCTTATAATAAATCCAGGACTGTGAAATCGTCAATTTATTACAGCTGTAATTAAGAATTTATGAGTTACAAAAGTTATGTGTTTACAGGTATTATAGGTTACCTGTTTCATTATAACTTTCATAATAATTATTTTCGCAACTGGCTAATTTTTTTCTGACCTCGAAGGCATGCGTCCGCAATACCTTTTCGCACCTTCTTCACGATTCCTTCTTAATCCTGTTACATTTGCAACTATTCGAATCGATTGTTTATATAAAAGAAAACACTTAGACCTATTTATTCCACTTTTCAAGCAATATTTTCATAAAGTAATATTAACTTAGATTCAACCCTAGACATACCCAAAAGATCGTAAGACATAACCTCTTTGGGGGATAGTGCACGCTGTATTCCCACAGTCACTGGGCGCACACGACTGACCTCGTTACCCATCTCTCGCACAGAAGACTACCTTTCCTACTTTATCGTATTTCCCCAATGTACGTACCTACTTACGTGTTTCGGTATTGAGTGAGACATGCCAGAGCCCATTCCCATCCCATCCTATTCCTTCCTATTTTCCCAACTCTTTCTCCCAATCCATTCCTTAATCTGCAAAGGTAGGCAGCGCATCCGGGGTCGTGCCAACGTTTGTCATTCTGGACTGATGTTGGCATATATCGCGGATGTCTATGGACGACAGTATCCACTTACCATCAGGTGGACTGTATGCTCGTCTGCCAACTTTTTTCTACTATAAAAAAAACCGTAGGTATTTGAAGAAGAAAGAGAATAGAAAAAATATTTTTTATTAATTTACCTTTTTTTTTGTAAATTGTTACAAAAGGCAGACTTAATGTTTTACAGAATTATCTCCCAGTCAATGTTTGGGCTATGCGGGACGTGAAGCGGTAGAAGAGTGATTTATCAGATATTTATTTGAAGTGGTAGTAGGTAATAAAAACACGATACACAAAACACAGGAAATGCTTAGTAATAATAACGTAACAAGTGTGTACGTAACATAACAACGTAACAATGTGACAAATAAATGTGCGAATGTGTGTCGCGGTGACAAATAGGAGACCTAACTCAGCATGAAGCTGTGGAACAAAAGAAAAAGAAACCACAGCGCTGAAATTCTGCTAGGGCCTTATACTCGTACGTACACCCACGAGCATTGACGAGGAGTGGATTAAATCAAATGAAAATTTGTGAAACCTAAAAATTACTAAATAGGTACCTACTCTAAAAGTTAAACTCAATTTATTTCTGCTTCTCATTCAATTATTGCCCTTCAATAACAGCACGACGTCTGTGGATTATGCAGAGGTGCCAATTGTGGAGAAATCCCTGCACACGCCGCCATTGGAAGAGCTCGTTGATGGTAAGTGAGATATGGCAACTTTTTAAACTTGCGCTTTTTGTACACATTTTATATTTTAAATCGTGTCCGAACGCAAATAAAGGTATTTGTTTACCTTTTATTTGTAATTTTGACTCGATTTACAATATAAAAAGTGACATATGGGATCCTTAATATCTATGTGTCGGTCTTCAAGATTTGGTTCTTTAAGTCTGAATTTCGTGGTGACTGTTGGGCTGACGTGAACACGCCGTGAACTCCCAGCGAGCAGCTGTGAACGCGAGTGTGGATGCTTTTATCGGCCTTCTCGAGCGCTCACAGCTTATTCCCTGTTCGAAGTCGGTAAGCTCTCTAAGCTGCGGGTAAGCTGGTAAGCTGGATGTACGTATTGCATGATTTATTTATTCAAAATGAGTAACAGTTGGAGTAGTGAGTTAGAATTAAAATTTTCGAAATATTACCGACCCCAATCGATATTACTGGATGCAAAAAATCCGCTATATAAAAAAATCACGATTGAATAAGTGATTTTGGAGATTCTAGACACCTGAATCGGAATGTAAACCATATCGAGTTAGAGGAAATATAGAGAGGAAGATAATTTCATACGTGAACGAACGACTGAATAATTGTGAATGTAAAGATTTTTTATTTTTATCGTAGTCGGGCTACGCATGTTCACATCGTGAATTTTTACCATATCTTCGCGTCGTGAGTCTAGAGACGGCTTTAGATTACGGATGTTTCGTTTCCGACTTTGGTCTATCGCTATCTTCACAGCCGTATAATATAATCACAGTAATGTCTGCTTCAATTGGCCCGATCCCGATCGGCATTGTAATATCATAGATAAGATAAATGTTGTTATGTTAAAGAATAGTGAAAATTTTATTCCATATTCATATGTCCATGAATATGCATGAGTTTGCGTTTATTTGACTTTTGTTAATGATCAATTGTTCGTAACTGTCTGTCTGTTCGAAATAAGCGGAATGAAATATGTTAATGGCATGTGGCGTGTGATGATTGTGATTTTTAGCTGGGAGAGAATGCACACATTGTGCGTAGGTATCGCAGTCCACGGTATCCGCAGCATTCGCTTTCAACACCACATCTTGAATATGTCTTTTCTCTTAAAATGGGAAAACTAAATTTCTTATAGATCCCACTTTCTCTTTCCCTTCATATTTTCTCCTTTAGTGTATAATATATGGATATATGGCCTTAGAATACCCCGCGAACCAAACTGGTTGATAAATCCATTCTTTTAGAGGTGATGTAGTTCCTCAGCACTTGTGATAGCGGCTCTGTTGTCCTTTTGTTGTCTCTCACGCCACCCGCGTTAAGAGATGGGATATAGTTGGATTTAGATGGGTTCTATAGTCGGCCGATACCATACGGTAAGATGCCACATTAGGTTACCCTATTTAGGTTAAATAAATACCAAGCAAACGTTGAAGGGTAACGAGTAGATATTTTAAAAATTAAGATTAAGTCGAGTATTAAGGATCATATTAAGTCTGCTTGAACTGTGACAACTATTTTGAGGTTGTACAGATCAATATATTATGCAGATATACTTGTAAACATTGTATCTGGCCAAAATAAACAATAAACTTTAAATAGGTTGAGAATAGGACACTGCAACGTAACTCACGTCCACCTTATTACTAAGGACAATAAAAAGAAATGTACAAGGTGTGACATTGATTTATCTGTGAAACATTTACTTATTGAATGTCCAATGTACAATACAGAAAGATTGCATGTTAACCTTCCCAAATCCTTAAAAGACTGTTTAAACAAAGTAGAAGCAACCATAGAATATCTTAAACTAATTAAGTATTATAAGTTGATATAATGTATACACACAGAGGTCGCTAATGACCTAGATGTTTCAGCGACCTTAAATAAAAAAAAAATAAACAATAAACTTTGTGTATGAATATCATGGTTACAGTGTTATCCCGCGGATTGTCAGCCACTTTCGCTTCTGTGAATGTGACAGCGGAGGAGAGTCCAGACTTCACGCAGCCTCCATACAATCTCACATCACCAGGTACAGTCACCCCTGCTTATTCATTACACAGTACTTCATCCTTTCTACTTTATTCATTAGCTGTACCTCACAAGCGGACAAAAGTCTCACCTCTATATTTTAGAAATAGCCATTTGTTCGGTCCACTTTGTTGTGTACCGGTCCTGATATCACGAAGTTTTCCCTGAAAATTTCGGTGGACTACGCCTGTTTTTTCAGAAGATTCGCTCAGAAGGACGATTCCAAGTTTTCCACTTCAGAACTCCACAAATTACACAAAAATTGACTTTTTGGTAAGACTAGTCTTAAGTTCTAGTAACACTGGACTAGCGTAATGGCTCTAATGTAAAATATCGAGCCCTAACCGCCGACATAACGTAAGCGATAATTTATCAAAATCGCGATTATTATCGCACTCTACATTGAAGTACAGTATTTCACCCCGGGGTAACGTTTGCTGTCCAAGTCCAAGTTAGATCCACATGGAGTACTGCTGATACCTGTGCGCCGATGTATCGAAATACCAGCTGGACCCACTTCGACTTAACGCGCTTTAAACCGTTCAAAGTTGTTTAATTGCTAACTTCTAATATAAAGGAAAGAGATAAGATTTGTTTCAATTGCTTATTATATTTTACGAAAAACCTAATACAAAATTTGAGATCAATTTAGAAAATTAGTACTTAAAATAAAGAGTCTGTAAAAGTGTCTGTATCCTAGTTTTCGAAGCACCAGAAACTTACGGTTAGTCGGCAGGAGAGGCGGCGCCTAGTGAGGCGCACGCCCAGAATGATGTAGAACGGGCTCTAGTGCCAGCTGAAAACAGCGGTCGGATGGGGCGATGGAGGCCAGACGTAACAGGCGGTGCCCAGCAAGAGCACCAGCGCCCAAAGAGCGACGGACCAGAGCTGCGGTGGCCGGCGAGAGTACTGACCCAGATGTTGTGTCCAGGACAACAGGAGTCCCGGGACAGGCGTGTGATTTCTTCCAAACGTCCTTCCTTGATCGCTCCCAAAACAAAAACTGTCCGTGCGGACCCTTAGAATTTGTTTCTATTTCTTCATTGTGAGAATTTTGTCAGATTTGCAAATTTTGGAATTTTTTCCACTGAGCTACGACATGGAGTTCTTCAAGAGAGCTGTAAATGGTATCCCGCGGAGTTGGCAGCGCACTCGCGACCCCCCCTGGTGTTGCAGGTTGCAGGTGGGGCCGCGGTGACCGCATACCGCCATAAAAAAAAAAACTCTTCCATAAAAAAAGTTTTAGCATTGCAATTAATGGCATTATAAATATATTTAAAAAAACATTCTCTTGTAAAACTTGGGCGTTGTCGCTGATTAATCGGCGGTCAGGACTTGATATCTTTGTGACTATGAAGAAGAACCGTCTCAACTGGTATCAATTGAGAAAAAGCACTATTAATTATCCTTCTGTGATCACAGGTTTGACTGGTGACGTGAAGTTGGTAGACATCGGCGCTCTCATATACCTGTTGCCAGTATTACATGCCGATAAACTGTACGACTTGGTGTCGCTAGTGAAATACTTGGGCAGGGACCCTGCCTTTCTGGTGGGGGCTGCTGGCGGCCCTTGGCCTTATGTAGGGGTAAATGGCGAGGTAAGAGCTTAAGTTCGATTGTAATAATAATGGTATTGTAGAATTGGGAGTCTCCTGGTCAATAAGCCATTTTCCAATTCCAATCCATTCCTTTCTTCTTTCTCTAAATCTACAATTCGGGAGCGTGCCAACGTTTGTCATTCTGAACTGATGTTCACTGACGAGATATCAAGTGGACTATTTGCTCGTCTGCCGTTTAATTTCGATAAAACAATGAAGTAAATCCTCGTGAGGCACACAATGCAACATCTAACATGCTATTGATTTAGATGATAATCAACGTTGAAATTTTATATTGGTTGACTTTATTGGAGAAAATACGTTTATGTTATGTACTTTTATGAGTTTTATCATTGTGTCAATTGCATTTGTTTTACAAGAGTTTTACCTCTAAAATTCCAGGGTATAATAAATTTGTCTGTGAACAACGGCATAGTGGAGCAAGGGTCACGAGTCGCGAGGGTGGAACCGATTGGTGCGCCCAAAGGCAACAGCAGTTATGTGCTACTAAGGTTACCGGAAACAGAGACCAGAGTAGCGACGCTTGGACATTTCCTGCTTACCGAAGGAAAGCCTGGAAAAGTGAGTGGTATCTTACTATGTACAACTTATAATGTAGCTGATCAGTTTACAACAAAATAGCACTACCAAATTTATAGGGAATAAATAATGTATGCGAAACGTTATGGATGGCGGCACAAATCAACTCGTAGCTCTGACATTTTCACAGATGATCTGTACCGTGTCGTGTTGGTCAGTTTTATGATAGCACCGGCTCATCGTTTTCCGTGGTGCTCATAAAAGGATAAGAAAGCCGCTGCCGCAAGTCCTGAGCAGTTACACTAAAAGTGTGAACATGCCAACACGTTTGAACAGTGTGACGTTATAAGGACATACATTCCTCATGCATAAATGTACACGTGGGGCCCAATGTCAAGCGGTGGATAATAAAAGTTAGTTACGGGCTAGTTACAGTTCTATTGTTTGTAGTTATGTCAGAAGTATGGACTAATGGACTAATTTTGGATTTTTTTTTTCACTTTTAGGAAGCTAAACAATGTAAACTAATGTTGCTAATTCTAGTGTAATAGGTCTCAGGTCGCAAGCTTTGCTTAGTGTGGGAAGTAGTGGGACTCATAGGTAAATCTCAGTAAGAATCACATATCTCACTCACTACCGAAACACGTGCGTACATTTGGCAAATAAGATAAAGTGGGAAATGCAGTACATTTCAAGGTAGTCTTCTGTGAGAGAGGCCAGAGACGTGCCAGTCGAGCGCGCCCAGCGGCTGTTAGATTGTTTATTTATTTTTTTCACAAACAATATATATTGTGTCGGAATTTCTTATAAACTAGGTATAAATAATAAAGCTAAGTTTAAATTCATATGCAAGTCCCTATTAAGTATTACTATTATGTGCCTACTCTATTTTATTGTTTTTTCTTTATCTTTAAAGTATTCTTCTACAGAGTAATAGCATTTTTGAAGGAGAAAGGATTTTATACCACGTTTGAAGACAATTGTAGCGTGCACCCCCCCCCCCCCCCCCATATAAATGGTTATATTTAGTTATTTTTATATTTATTAAATTATTTATCTACTATAACTTGAGTTATATCAAAACAAAACCTATTTTTATTCGCCTGCCTTACATGCATAATCCGGTACATTGTGGTTACAGGTAGTCAAGGTGGTGGCGAGGGGGAGAACAGGAACGGCGGACTTCGTCACGGCCATCAGGGAAACACTAGAGCAATACTACGGAGATAATGTTGTTGGTGAGTACATGGGGTTCTTCAAGAAAACTGTGAATGGGATTTCGCAAGGTCGGCGGCGCACCCGCATACCTCTTGGTGTTGCAGGTGTCCATGGACGGCGGTAGCTATTTATCATCACGTGGGCTGCTTGCCCGTCCGCCTAATTTCCTATGAAAGTGAACCTGTTTCTTCATAGACACTTAGAAATGCCATTATAGTACCATTACAGTACTATTATAGTACAATTATAGTACCATTATAGTGCCATTATAGTACCATTATATTTTATGAATTATAGAAAACGTTTTAATTAACGCAACACAACACAAAGATAAAGTTAACATCAACAAAAATATTGTACATAGATATGCGATGTGCCGTGTATATATCAATAATAGTGTCGGCCGGTTCTATGAATCTCTGTTCCCGTGGGTGCCCTGAAAGGCGACATAGCGGCTACCGCAAGCCCTGAAGAGGTACACCACTTCTATAAGAGTGGACTCGCGAACCCGCTTGGTCAGCGTGGCGTTTTGAGGCCATACACCCCTCGTGCACAAAACAACGGCTTGAGGAGGCCCATGTCCTGCATTGGATACTGAAGGGCTGGATGCATTCCACTGCAGATGCGATGTTTGCTTACCCAGTCAACCGTCGACTGTGTGTTGCTGCGACAATAGGTTATCTGACGCAGCACAAGTTGCAGAAATTGCTTCCATAGTACTGATATTCTGGCAGCACCTCCTTGTTAAAGTGCACGGACGAACATCCACAAGGATTATAAATTATAGATACTATTTTTATTTGGTTTTTATAGGAAGTAAATGGCAGACGAGCAGAGTCAAAAACTGAGTCAGATCAAAACAGTCAACAGTCAAAACTGAGGAAATGTTGAGCGATGATATTCTCCCCTTATCTCCTTACACTTCCTTCTCGTGGAGATAATGGTGGTACGGTACGGAGATATAACAAAGGCTAATATATCACCCAGACCCGAATAAACATTTGTCTTTAAACAAATAAATGTCTAACCGGGAATTTAAGCAGGGACTTTTTGCACAGCAGGCAGTGGACAATTTTAACGATTAACCAACTGGATTAATCATTTGAAACAGAGTGGAATGGAGAATTTACCCCCAATATCTCAGTCAGTCTCTCTCGAAACACGTTAATATGTATCCAGGCAATTTTCTGTGAGCGTTTTTAGACTTAAAAAAGAAAGAAGGAAGAATGAAATTGAATAGACCAGGTAATAACTAGAAACTATTAATCATAATACTTAAACTATATAACCTACTTAACACAAAGGTGTGTATTGTCCTCGATCTAACGGGCTACAACTCAGCATGTGCTGCAGCAATAACTGCAGCGCTGATTTTCAGTTGTAGCCCGCTTGCAGTGACTCGCAGACTGCTTCACTAAAATAAACTTCGAATGTAATGTTTATATATTTGCAGGTATCGGTGGCATGTTCATGATGAATGAGGGTATAGGCAAGTATCACGTGATGCCGCAGCATGGTTTGACGCCGGTGAATACCGACGAAGAACTTGATGAGTGGCTGCATCACTTCGAAATGCGCGCGCCCATCACGCACGTCGGCACGCTCATCACTGGGGACCTTGTTAGTATTGCTGATCTGTTCTAAGGTTTTAATTCCTTTGTGATCAAGAAACAAGCCAGAGGATTGCTAAAGGTTGTCTTAGCATTACACAGTTGTAAAAAAACTGAATCAGGTGTGTTTTTATTCAACGGATAAAATGATTGCCACGGCGAGATGTCTGCCTCCAGGCCATTCTGTTTCTCCAGACACCCAGGTTGATGGTAATTTTAATTACGTCTCGTAACTATTATCGACAATTATTACAGCTGCCCTTAAAATATGGTGTAGTTTATACATGAATTCCTCAAAAAGAATTACCATCAGGTGGATTGTATTGTTGTGGATTGGGTCACTGCGCGCAGCGCCCCGTCATCGATCGCGAAATTCAATCAACAATAGAACAATCAATGAGGAATTGCATTGGTGATCGAAAATTGCGTTCATATTATGCTCGCCTGTCGCCTTCTCTCCATAAATAGTCAAAAATTGCTACATACTTTTCTGTCAAATGAGGCGTTTGACATATTTAAAATACCACGTAATATCAAGTGGCAACTGTTTTGTTTCTAGGATCTGGAGCCATTCATAGAGCATTTCCACGGGTTCAGCGATCACGGGGACGGCGGCCACTACCACTATGACATCACACCCGAAATAGTCGAGTATGAAGGCTACTTCGTGCCGGCTACCTCCATCATTAGAGTAGACCAGCCCGGCTCGCATGCTGCCGGGCTCCAATCGAGCCTGCTTGTTATGGCCTTGTGCATATTTATGGGTCTCATACATTTTTGACAGTATTCTTTACGGATATTTAGGTAATTAAGAATTGGCGGGAACTTGCTTCGGAATTAGAAGATATTATCTCAAAACGATATCTTATGCTGTAGCAGCATTATCGTGTGGGACGAAAAAGTTACGATACTGTGATAACTTTTAGGATAATTTCAATAATGATCAATAGTTCTTGCCTATGAATACTGCAAAATGTCGTGAAGCAAATGTAATTGAGAGGTTGTGAATAAAACTTGGATACTTTTATGTATGTGTTTCTTTTGTGCCGCGGCCACACTATCGGACGAACATTCGTGGCGCGATGTCGCTACATTCGTATTTGTTCGGGGAATGTGATGAAAGTTTTGGACATACTCATACGTATCCCGACAGCGCGAACCTTCGCCTAAGCCCGACTATGTGGCCCTAGCATTATGAAATAGATTTTAAACAAGTAAGTAGCACAAATAGATACTGTAACAGTGGGATGTTCGATGTCAGCCAATAGACAAACGTTCATTATGAACTGCACATATATGATTTACAATACAAGCGGTTCGTTGGTAGCTAGCGTTTGCCAAGCTACAGTCATGCGCTATTAGCTTTCCATAGTAATGTTACGATGAGCGGGTCAGGAAGGTGTCCACGAACACGAAGTAGACTTCCGGATGAATTGCTCGTAAGTAGCCAACCAATTGTCCATACTAACCCAAGGAATTAGATGTAGCCTATACGCAAAATTAGGTATCGAACGGATACTGAACAAAATTCATTATAAATTAATAATATTAAAAGTAAACGATATCCTGTTGTAAGGAATTGACTAGCGCCATCTGTTGATAACTAAAAAAAACTAACGTTTTACATAAATTTCGAACGTAGCCAGCGCGTCTTCCAGCGATGAAAACTGCTTTCCTTTTAGTTGGGATTTAATTTTGGGAAATAAAAAGTCATAAGGTGCCAAGTCTGATTTATTGAGGGGGAGAGTGTACGCTGCAATCCAACAGCTGCTGGGCGCACTCGACTGGCCACGCTACCTTAAAATGTACTGCATTCCCCACTTTATCTTATTTCCCTAAAGTATGTACGTGTTTCGGTAGTGAGTGAGATGTGCCAGAGCCCATTCCTATCCTATCCCTCCCCATTTTCCCAAGCCTTTCCCGAAGTCCATTCCTATATCTCTAAAGGTAGGCAGCGCATCCGGTGGCGTGCTAACGTTTGTTATTTTAAACTAATGTTTAATGTTGGCATGTATCACGGATGTCTATGGGCGACAGTATCTGCTTACCATCAGGTGGACTGTATGCTCGTCTGCCGCCTTCGTCCATAAAAAAAATGTTCCTCATCGCCGAATTGAAAAAAACATTGAAAATTGTAAATTGCGACATTAATAAAAAAAACAAAGTAGTGACATATTTCACTAATCTATTTTAATTTGCGAGTGGGGGAAGTATTATCCCCCCTCGAATCTGATTGATATGGTTGAGATAATGATTTTTTAATATAATGCAATTCATTATTATAAATCATTATCGCATTTGATTCAAGTGGAGCGTAGCAAAGCAAATGATAGCCGCGCAATCTCATCGCGTCTCGCGATATAAACTCCGACTGTCGTGGATTTAATAAAAGGTTGAATGTACCGGCCCACGCGCGTCTAAATGAGATTACACGAATAACACGAGTATTAATATATATAACTTATAACGCTGAAAGTGTTAATCCAGTCGACAAGTTGCTGCGACAGCGAACTGTATAACGTATGTATTATAATTTCGATATACTACATGTTTAAAGTTTAAAGTCTATCGGCACACAGAACGCGAGACTGAAGCGATTTGGCGTGATTATACTTAAACCGCGTCTGTATGAAAGTGGGTCATGGGTTCTTTAAAGAAACGTTTATATTGTTATCTTTTCTTCTTGTGTTTTTTTCAGAATCTATCCGATTTTCGACCAGATAAACGTTTGCTTCAAGACAAATGATTATAATGGATTTTTTATAGATTAGAATTATTTATAGACAGACGAGCGGGCGGGCCACTTGATGGTAAGTGATCACCGCCGCTAATGGACACCTGTAATACCAGGGGGCTTGCGGGTGCGCGCCGACCTTACAGAATCCTGTTCACAGCTCTCTTGAACAGCGCCATATCGTAGCGAAACGTAGGAATCCTAATATGAACACACTAATTGTGTTGCTAGTGTTGCTACTCGTATTATAAAAAGATTAGGTATTTGTGTTTCTTCATCAGAGTTGATGTCGCTTGACATCTTAAGAGAAGTCAAGTGACATCTACCAAGTGTCAAGTGACATCTACCAAGTGTCAAGTGACATCTACCAAGTGTTAAGTGACATGACGCGTAGGCTTACCGTGCAGTACCTATATCCATAAGAATAAATAACACAAAAGCCGTTTGTGGTGAGGTAGAAGGCTCCGCATTAAACCGTGTTGTACATAAATGACCGCCTCTGGTTCGCGTTTTGTGCATGGAAAGCGTAAGACATGAAATTCTGTAGTTGTTTTATGGAGTATATGCTTTTATCCAATTGTAAATACTCCTGCTTTGAATACAGCATTAAGCAGAAGTTAACGGTATTTATGAATGGATATCTAAGTGGTGCAATGCATTAAAATGCGAAGTGAAAAACGGAACCAAATGACACTCCTAAGATATGGTGCCAAACTAAAATAGTAGTAATAGTGAATTTAAAGATTTATAACACCCTCGAAGCGAAAACCTAATACATTGTTGTTCAATTAGTACAGTAAAACTTTTAGTAACTGTTTAATTTTCATCACTAGGGAAAAGGAAAGCAGGTCATTGCATTTTAACGCACGTTTATTTTCTTTACCAATTGTAGGGGGATACACTAATACGAAACGATACCGTGTTTTAAGCTAACGATACAGCGCCATCTATTGGTGAAGCGTAACATTAATAAGTTTAATTATACCCAATTACACAGTAACTATGTTTTTCATAAATATTGTGGTTATTACCAGCATGGAGTCCTTGGATTACACAAATCTGCCGATTTTGGAAAAGCCCCTGTACACACCACCTTTAGAAGAAATCGTCGATGGTAAGATTTGCTATTTTATTATCATAATTAAGATTTTCCTTCGGAATACAGCCAGGCAATACAGTTGAATACAGCTAGGCAATACAGTTGAATAGAGTTAGACAATACAGTTGAATACAGTCAGAATACAGTTGAAATACTAGGCCCCTTGCTTACATTCGCAATATTATACTATATTATAGTCTTTTATATTTAATTATTTATAGATAATATTTTGCTTTATCTTAATAAATATTTCAAAAATCTGAGAATGTTTGCTTGTTCGCACGAATCTCGAGATCTACTTGTATTAGGTCGATTTAGTTGCAGTTTTCACTGTTGTTAAAAAATATAAAATACTGTTAATCAAATTCGGTTTAGTAGTTTTATAAATAACAGGTAAAGTACATCGCGGTTGTGTACTGGTGTTAAAATGATAGTATAGTATCTTAACAATTTATAATAAAGTTATCTAGATATACCTCTCCGGACACATTTGTCAACTAATTTGTAAAACAGATTTGAAGCTGGAAAAGCCATGCTTTATGTATAAAATTGTGGCTTAAATAATTTCTGGCATAGGTACTTCTCTTTAAACTTTACAGAGTAGTTTAACACGTAAGTATGTATACTATACTGCTACGCAAGTAAGCTACACTGTATGTAGCTACAAAAAAATGTATGTAGCCAATATAAACATTGTATATCATTGCAGTGTTGTCCCGCGGCCTGTTGGACACCTTCGAGTCGGTGAGCGTGACGGCGGAGGAGAGCCCCGACCTCACGCAGTCGCCGTACAACCTCACTTCACCTGGTGCGTTGCTACTTTTTGACGTGAAACGTCTTTAAAATCACACCGAAACATACGAGCACCAGGTCAGAAAAGTGAACCGTAAAAAGGTCTATTTCGTCTTACCTTAATAATTACAAGACTATTAGTCTTAGAGACATAAATTTAAATGTCTCTAAGATGTTGGCATTTATCGCGGATAGCTACGGGCAACACTATTTACTTACCACCAGGTCTTATGCGCTTGTCTGTGGCCTCCTCTTCATAAAAAAAAGACCTAGGGTGAATTTTAAGTGGGGGTTCGACGAATAAAATACAGTTTTTCCTTTTACGTTTCAGTCATGATTCATGATAATCATGATTATATTGATATGCAAATACAACATTGAAACTCCTTGGAATAATCGGAACAATTTTGCCCGATAGTTTAATTGAAACTGTTTTAAGTTAACAGTTGAACTGCTGGGTATAGCTAGAATGTAGCGACACAGCGTTCGACACACGACGACACGCTGTTTAATTTGTGTTAGTTTTTCACAGTAGAGCTTTTTCTGCATATATTTTTTTTGTGTGCGTCCTGCACCTCCAATTCCCTTAGAGCCAATTCCTTCTTATTTTTCGATCCTTGTATCTTTGATTCTTATTTACAAATTAATATTGATTACAGACGTAGGATATGTACGAGTATGTATGTATTTAATTATTTATATATTATTAAGTTATTTATTATTATAAGTATGTTATTATTGATATAGTCGGTAAATCTATCTGTAAATTTTAATCGTTTTGCAATACCTACCTATAGGAGTACAAACCTATCACCTTTATTTTTTACAAGGTTGCCTGGAAGAGATCGTCTTAGCGATAAGGTCGCCTCTTGTATATGTGCACATGTAATAACTGATTGGATGCAATAACTTTTTATTATTATGTATCGCAAATATCTATGGGCGACAGTGTAGGTACAGTGACCAGAAGGAGAACTGTTTGCTGTCGGCTCGTCTGCTAAGTTCTTTATATATTGTACAAAAAAATTAAACACACGCATGATATGGGATCGTTCTACATAAACAAAATCCTTAAAACAGGCTTACCTAATTTTTATTCATATTCTTTGCTTAAAAATAATTTTCTCTTTTTGCACGTAACAAAAATCTGTGTTTTGAATCAAGCATTCATTGAATATAAATATAGACATAATTGTTATATTATTAGTTAATCATCAAATTATTTGAAAGATTATCTAATGATGATTTTCGTTATTTTATGATAAGACTTATTTATCATTTTTATTACTAACATATAAATTCGACAGTTTGTTTGTTATTCAATTACGCCTCAATGAAACAAGGAATAATCTTATTGTAATTTTGCAATACGAACATTGCATCGGTGATCAAGGACATGTTCATCCATCATGATCCATGATCCATCATGACAATGTTCATCCAGATACCTTGCAATGATTCCGTGAAAATTCTTATTCTAAATTGTTGCGGGCACAGCTAGTGAAAATATATTAAATATCATTGATCAGATATTCAATGTTATCTCTAGGAATGTTTACTGTGTCATGAAAAAATGTTACACATGTAAATGTTTTTACATGATTTGACCTTGATTATTATTCAGTTGATTGTCAGTAGATTGTGTAAAATTAGTATGAAACTAGTTGTTCTTTATCTGAAAAATCTGCTTTTTATTATGCTCACCCTTTAGGATTATAGTCTGATCAGCCTGTCGTGAGCTCAGCCGAGAGCGAAGATTAGATGTTTCTTTTCTATTCACATACGTGAGATCATGGGTTCGCACCCCGTTTCGTACCATTAATTTTATATATTTACTTTATTAAACATTTACATTTACACGTGATTTACAATCACCTTGTTATTATAATAACAGAAAGTATGGACAGGTAACACGACTTACATATTCCAATACATAACAAAAAAAAGTATCATAGGTGCAGCAGGAACAAAACAGTTTTTTAAAAATAAAGATATAAGAGAAAGTTACCCAGAGGACACTGACGATATGCTATGCGTTGATAAAAGTCAATACGGTTCAAAAAAATGGTTAGACCAAATATAAAGTAGATACTAAATTTAGAAAATAAATGATATGTAAAAAAAATAGTTTTTACTGTATTAATAGAAATTTAGAAATTGGTAATTCTCAGTGATTTCTAAAGTACGCACGACCACGCTTAAGTTCATTGTATCAACGATACACAGTTGCCTTGGAAGGACACTTGTCTGCAAACGCCATTTGAAGTCTATTAAAAGAAACTTCAGATTTTAAAGATCATTCAAAATCATAGCGCGTAAATGTTCCCGTCGAATATCCATTTTTAATGATACACGATATTTTGATTCAGCTCGTAAAAAAATATGCAGGCAAATTTAAATTTGGAATATTTTGTTCTTGTGTTGTAGATAGGTTTTAATTAACATCAAAAGCAGCCATTGTTCCATAGATAACAACTGTTTGTCGTAAAACTTTCTGAGTAACCTCGTGTAATAGTGACAATAAAATATTATTTAATAGTACAGTAGAACTCCAATTATCCGAATCAATTGGGACCGGACCCCATTCGGATAATCAAAAATTCGGGTAATTGGAGTTTTTTCGAAAAAAAGGTACATATTACATATGTATTTTAAAAAAAACGAGCTTATTTTGGTGTACGAATTATTTTTGGTTTGATGTACGAAAGTGGAGTTAATAATAGAACTGCACTATGGGATGGTGACTCATCCCCCATGTATACCTAATGTTTGCACAGCGCCTACACTAGCTTCGTGGAGGGAAGGACAATAGCGCACGTAGACCGAATCATTAGCTTCGTTCGCGGTAAGGATTCAGAACTGATTCGGAACTATACGCATGCGCAGTTCAAATAATGCCGTTCGCGGAACACACAATTCAGAATTTCTAGTTACAGTTCTGTGTTCGCGGAACCGTCGAACTCGATTCAGGATCGGTTCAGAATCAGTTCTATCAGTTCTATAACTTTGGCAAGAATCGTAGTTCCAGACATGCGCAGTTTTTACCTAACGACATTTGACATACATGCTGCGGCTATATTCAGTTGATTAGAAACTAATAAACTGGTTAAATAGTTAAATAAAATATAAATTTTATTAATTTATTAAGGGTTAAATAAAATATGGTTAGTTTTGTTTGTAGTTTATATAAATAAGTTTATATAATACTCTAATAAGAGTAATGTGTTTTGGTGGGTCCACTTAAATACTTGCCAACTTAGGGGTTTTCCCCCCAAATTTAGGGGGTAAATAAGCGGGATGAGTTTTTTTAGGGGTTTTATATTTTTAGGGATTTTTTGACTCTTCATATATTTTTGTGAATATATATTTTTGATATATTATGTAAAAGTATAGGCCCTGGGACAATCCAAACTATAATAGCTAATCATATTTATTTGTTGACCTAGCGACTTAACAACATCTAGTACAAATATGTTACAACTACTCTGTGGTGACTGGTGGTTATTGTGCCTATGCTTACTGGAAATACATATGTACGTTGATTATTGTTTACTTGTTTAATTCGATTTTGTTGTTGTATTGCTGTGCCGACAAGCAATTTGTTTATGATGCCTAAAGACACTAAAAATAAAAAAATGTACAGTCAGAAGTACACGTAGATTTGGGAAAAAGATCCAGATTTAAAAGGTAAAGAAATTTCATTGCATTTTTGTAATTTATATTTTTTCTTTTATTATATATTTTTTTAGGGGGATTTCTAAGTAATTGGTGGGATTTCTAAGTAATTGGGGCGATTTTGGGGGTTTTTGACTTAAGCTTTAGGGATAAATATTTTTGAGAGTTGGTAACACTGCCGATGACAGTAGATCGTACGCAGTTTGGTTCCGAAATCGTTCGCGGAAATAAAAATCACGAATCGGTTTATAACCGAGCATGCGCTCTACTACGATTCCAAATTACCTAGTTCAGTACTAGTTCCGAATTAGTTCTGAATCCTTACCGCGAACAAAGCTATTATTTTGCGTTATACATACATATTATTTTAGCGTTGTGTTATGTATTTGCGTTGTTTTTTTTTCTTCCTGAAATCGATTCGGATAATCAGGGATTCGGATAGTCGGAGTTCGGATAATTGGAGTTCTACTGTAATAGAAATAATTGTCACGACCTATGTTCAACAACAGATTACTTTCGATAATTGTAACCACAGCTGAGGTGTCCGAGTGGTTAAGGAGTTGGACTTGAAATCCAATGGGTTGTACCCGCGCAGGTTCGAATTCTGTCCTCAGCGATAATATTCTTTTAATATTTTCTTCGTATTAAAGTTGGTGTCTGTATGAAATAGCGAATAGAAGTAGCGATTATGTGGCTTAATAGGCTCTGGATGCTATCTTTATTCAAATTGTAATTTCCAAGATAATCCAATAGTTTAGAAGAGAAAAACATCAGTTTAGTTTCCAGTATTTTAATAAGAATAATAATTATTATTATTATTGTTTAGACTTACATAGGCACACATAGCAACAAAAAATAGGGTGGTTGAGCCTATAGTTGCCCAGGCACCGGTTGTTGACCATTTGCGGCATTGAGTGTCAATATATTTTTTTTTTTTTTTTTTTTTTTTAAACTAAGCCCCCGCAAGTTATGCGAGACTGTATTTACAAATTAATTCTAATTACTCATTCATTCCAGTTCTCTCATTTATGCCTCTCGCACTTTCATTCAGCATACTTGTTCTTTCTTTTTTCCTTCCTCATTCACACTGGCTTAAGGCTCTTACTTTTGGTACTTATAATCTATTAACTCGGGGATAATGAGGGGGGAGAACAGGTGTATCTCTTTATTTCATTCACATATTTTATCTTACTATCTAGTCTTCTTATCTCTAACCTTAATCTAATCTTTATTTTTGCATTATTATTTACAAGAGGCAGACTGAAGAACAATAGTGATTTATCTATAAATACTAACATACCAACTATAATACTAAAATACAAATTGTTTTATATAAAGCTAATTTATATATTACAATTTTGTTTACTTATAACTACGTTCCTAAGTTTAATAACAAGTTTTTATATGTTACATTAAATATACAACTATATTTATTTAACATAATTTGCTTACGTCTTATTTCTAATATTAACTGTTTTACATATTTTAATACAGAATTTAAGGAACAAGTCTCTGTCCTTTCTACTTATTAGCTCCGATAAATATGTTTCCTCAATTTTGGCGTTCATCGCAAACTCAAGTTCCTGCCTCTCTCGATCGTGGACAGGGCACTCCAGAAGGACGTGGAGGACAGACTCCGAACACGCAGGGTCGCAGATGCACGATGGACTCCCCTTACATTTGAAGCGATGCAAGTATTCGGAGAATCCACCGTGCCCCGTTAAAACCTGGGTGAGAAATCTGTCCACCTTTATTTTTCCGATGATCTTGTATGCGGCTATCGCGTCAGGGAAGAACACCCTGGTGACGCCAGCCGTTTCGCCGCCACGATACCGCTGGTTCCATTCATCAAGCGATTGCATACGAATGCTCCGCCTGATGAATGAAACCGGGCAGCTGTCGTAGTCAAAAGCGCGTTTTAGCTTCAGCGCAGCCTCCCTGGCCAGATGGTCGGCGCGCTCATTCCCCTCTAGTCCTGCATGAGTTTTGATCCAGAACAAACTGACACGTTTGTCCCGGACCAAAGCCCTCCGCAGATGTTCCCGCGCCTCGACGGCCAGGGGATGGAGGGCTCTCGGATTATCCAGCGTGAGCAGTGCCGACAAGGAGTCAGAATAAATCCCGACTGATCCGGCCAAGTGGTCTGCGGCCATCTTCGCCGCCCGGCATATCGCCAAGAGTTCCGCTTGGTAGACCGTGCAGTAGGTCGGCAACGCAAGCTTGAGGGTTTTGGTTTCGGCGGCGCCGGTCCATACAGACAACGCCGCCCCCACTTTGCCCTCAATCTTGCTGCCGTCCGTAAATATGTTGAAATTGTTCGCGCAGTTTGCGTTAAATTGATCTTGGTCGACCAGGCACTTGAACTCCAGGTCGATATGACAGGCGGGGTGCGGAGACCGCAGGGCCGGGGTCATACGCTCCACCTCCCGATCCCCTATGACCCGCTGGGGCACCCCCCTCCGCGCCTCGTACAAGGTCGCTGCTTCGCGAACCCGGAGGTCGAGGGGGAGTATCCCAGCGAGCAACAGCGCGGAGTTCAGGGAGGCGGTTCGGTATGCCCTACACAGCTTGTGCGCGAAGCCCCGGTGGACCACGTTCAGCTGCTTGCGAATGCCTAGCTTGTCCACGGCCGGCGCCCAGACGGCAGCCGCATACAGTATCACAGGCTCTACCACCGCTCTGTAAATAGTGCGGATGACTTCGGGATGCAGACCCCAGCTGGCCCTAGCTGCTCGGGCCAGCTGGTGATAAAAGGCGAGTGCGCGCTTACAGACATTCGCAACGTGGGTGTTGAAAGTGAGTTTTCGGTCGATGACTACCCCCAGCAGCTTGATCTCGTTCGTCAGGACAATGCCTACCCCGCCCATACGAAGGCGCGGGGCGTCGTACTTCAGTTTGCGCGTCACAACCATAGCATTCGTTTTGTGAGGCGCGAACCGAAGTTTATTAGCTGCACCCCACGCCCTCACACGCCCGAGGGCGGCATTGGCCCGACGTTCGATCTCGAGGGCCGTCTCACCCTCGAACACCAACACCACATCGTCGGCGAACGCCTGCACGTAGTCGCCTTCGGCCTCCAACTCCCGAAGCAGTGGATCCAAGAGCAGGTTCCACAAAATCGGCCCGCCGATAGATCCCTGCACGCAGCCCTTCCCGGTGTCTCTTAAGTGCTCCTCCCCCAAGTACCTCACTCTGGCACGCCTGTCGCTCAGGTAACTGCCCAAGAGCCGCCGGATGTTATCGGGGCACTTTTCCTCAGCCAGTCTGACTCTGATCTTAGGCCACCAAGCGTTGTCGAAGGCGCCCTCTATATCCAGTGAAACCAGAACAACAATCCTCCTCCTCTCCAGATTGTGTCTGATATGTTTCACCAGGGTATAGAGGGCGTCCTCGGTACTACGCTGGGGCATAAAGCCAAACTGGCGAGTACTAAGCTTGGGCACGAGATGGTATTGTAACCTGGCGACAAGCATTTTCTCCAGGATCTTCCCAAGCACCGGAAGGAGCCCGATTGGACGATAAGATCTTGGACTCGTGTAAGTGGCCTTTCCCGGCTTGCGGAGGAATATTACCGTTGCCTCCTTCCAAGGCCTAGGGAAATACCGGAGCTCGAGGCACTTGTTGAAGAGGCACAAAAAGAGGTCCGGGTCCGATTGGATCTATTGAGTGTCAATGAGTGTCAGTGAGATGAGTGTCAATATTAAGATTTCCCGCCACTATGTGTTTCATTTAATGTTGGCTATATGTTGTCGTTACTAATACAAATCAACTAATCACATTACGGCTAGAAAGAGACAAACAGTGAACCCTACAATTTCGTTTTATTTTTACTTGTCGCTGACAGTTGCCATTCGGCCGCCATTGCAATAATGAACGAGTTTTGACGAGGTAAGAATATTTTATATTTATTTTGTATTGTTTTGAATGTACTTTGCTCTGATGATTGATTTTTGTAATGATTTTATGTTATTTTGGGGATTTTAATGAATTTGAGGTGCAAATAATATATTTCATGAGTTATTTAACTGGTTAACAAAAGGTACATGATTTGATTAAGTGTTCCTGTGGTTGACCAGTTGGTCAACGACTAGCTCACTGAAGTACTACTTTTTTTTGCATTTTTTTATCTGTTTCATGTCTATGATATGATTTGTAACTCAACAATCGATTTTAATGGAGTAAATAGCATTGTTTCCTTTAGTTGACCAGTGGTTTGACATTGGTACTGCATACAAAACATAAGCTCCTATGATTGACCAAGCTCTCTAAATATGAGTTTTTTTTGCTTGTTTTAGATTCAATATGCCACCAAAAAAAAAATTCTTTCGGTACAGTGAGGACGATATTTATGATGCGCTTAAAGAAATACAGTCAGGAAACAAAATCAGAGAAACGTGCCGCAAATATAACATCCCCCGTTCTACAATGATTAATAAAATAAAAATGAGATATTCCATTCAACGAAAAATGGGCCCGCCAACAATTTTGACACCTGATGAGGAACGATTGCTATGTCGGTGGATAAATGCAATGGCTAAAAAGGGAATCCCTATTAAAAAAGAGCAGTTAATAGAAACAGTCACTAAAATAATCAAAGCCGACAATCGACCAACTTCATTCAAGGAAGGAATTCCAGGACGGAAATGGTTCGATAATTTCATGAAGAGAAATCCAGATTTTGCTAAGCGACATGCAGAAGCTATAAACTCTGCAAGAAGTACAGTAACCGAGGAAGGGTTAAGAAAATGGCATTCAGAATTAGAAGCGTTTCTAAAGACTGAAAACGCACAAGATATTTTAGACGATCCTGATAGGATTTTAAACGCCGACGAATCCGGTTTTCAGGTATGTCCTTCCTCGGGCATTGTACTGGGACCTAGAGGCATGGAAAATCTTTACGAAATTAAAGATAAGGAGAAAGAAAGTATAACAGTGTTAGGAACTTTCACTGCATCTGGTAAAGTTATGCCGGTGATGGTTATTTACCCCTATGAGAGAATACCAGCAGAAATTGCAAGAAATGTTCCCAAAGACTGGTGCCTCGGAAAGTCACCTAAGGGATGGATGACATCTCGTGTGTTCTATGGGTATATAGGCAATTCATTGCTGCCAGCTTTACGTAAGGCAAACGTGAAATTTCCTGTACTTATATTAATCGACGGTCACAAATCACACATTACATACGAAGTGAGCCAGCTGTGCATTGAGAACCAAATTATTTTGTATGCCCTTCATCCCAATGCAACGCATATTATACAACCTGCCGATGTCTCTGTGTTTCGTCCACTTAAAAATTCATGGAAAAAGATAGTTCAGAATTGGATAGTAACTACAGGAAATAGAGTTGTCACAAGGGCTCAATTTGCACCTCTTTTAAAATCTGCTATAGGGTCTGCTACTGAAGAAATCATTAGAAATGGATTTCGTAAATGTGGTTTGTTTCCTTTTGATGCTAATATCATTGACTACACCAAATGTATGAATCATGATAGCAGACATACAGTTGTTGATAAACAAACAGAAATAAGTACAGAACACTTACTGTACTTTGAGTCTCTAATGTCTAGAAATAGAATTTTAGAATTCCGCGCCATTCCACATACCGAATCTTGGACTGGAGATGAATCGGCAAAAGAGCTTTTTTATGTCTGGCGCAAAATTTGTAATAAAGTTACTAATGCTTGCAACTCACCAGACCCACCGGAATCAACAGCAAATATACATAATGAACGGGACCTTAATTCAGAAAAAGAATGCACAACGCAACGCAACGCGTTGATAAGTCCATCTTTACTGGACGTATTTGAAAAATATGACGAAGAAATATTATCACCCGAGCACGGACCATCGGAGGAACTAGAAACTTCAACTAACTCGACAGTATTACCTTATTTAACGTCACCGAGTTCCATTTATGAAGAGCCCCTAAAGGAAATAGGGAATGATAAGATTCTAACTCCAGATTCTCCAGAAATTAGCATCGTTCCAAACTCTGCATTAATTCGCCAGTCAGAACTTACTTTATCGACAAAATTATCCGACGAAGAACAACTACCAGGTTCAACCTCACTAAGTTTTGTTACAGACGATTGCAATAGTAAAAATCGAGAAGCAACGCCTACTAAATCTGTTACAATGATAGAGTTTTCAGAACAAAAAACACCTGAACCAGGATCATCCAAAAAACTAAACGACCAAGAAAAGACACCTACTAAATCTGCAAAGTCTAGAGACTTTTTAAAACAAACTACACCCGGATATTCTAAAATTACAGTCAGCCCTGCTTTTGCGTCTTCTTTAGTTTGGCCTACAGAATCGCCACTGAAAAAAGGCTGTAAGAAAAAGCTGAATAGAAAGCGATTGCCGGATGCAGTTACATCAGTAGAGTGGATGCAGTATTGGAATGAAAAAAATAAGGAACTAGAAGAAAAAGAAAATAAGAGATTAGCAAGAGAAGAAAAAAAGAAGTTACACGAGTTGAACAAAATTGAGAAACCTAAAGCAAAACGAATAAGAAAGAGAGTACAAAATAGGATAGATTCTGATTCAGAAGAGGACAATTTACCATTGGTCTATTACAGTAAGAAAGGTAAATCAGACGACGAAATAGAATTAGGATCATACGTAATAGTAAACTACGAGGGAGAGTATTTTCCTGGGATTGTCAAAAATATTGACAAAGAGAGTAAAGAAGTTAGTACGATGGTGTTATCAACTCCAAATACCTTTAAATGGCCGGATAAAGAAGATAAAATTTGGTATGCTAATGACAGAATAGTCGAAAAAATAAATGCCCCTGCGTCAATTAATAGTAGAGGTTCATACAAAGTGCCAGAAATGGCCAAATATCTTTTTTGGATCTGATTCCTTTCATCTGCAGTTTTTACTTTTGAGTCATTCCGTGATATTGTTAGAAATTTTATTTAGGTATGTTTGATATTTGATATTAATAATGATTAAACCAAAAACGTAGGTTGCTTATAAAGTTTAAAGTTTAAGTGAAGTTATTATTTGTTATTTTCATGTGATTGGAAAATGTGCCATTTAGATTTAAGAATTTCTATTGTGATTGTTAAGACTGAAAATAGTAATTTACTTGTTGGTCTCAATTAGCCCTAAGAACAAACCTTAATAAAGTTGATTATAAAAACATCTCCTTTTGTGGAATGTAGATTTTATTTCACTTTGTTTAATGGTCAACCTCTGGTACAAATCCTGTCAACAACTAGGGCCTGCTGGTCAAAGTAGGGTACATCCCAGTTATATACCGATTATGTTAAATAATAAAAAAAACAAAAGGAATTAAGTGTTTTCCTTTTCAATTATAACTTTTAACTAGATAACGTACAATATAAAAAATAAACTAGTAATAAATATCGCAATTAGGTTATATAACAACATTTTAAAGTTAATTTTTTTCCTTAAATGGTTTGAGACTGGTACATCCATCCTAATAGGCGATCTTATTGCAATTTTGCGATCACCTGCAACAGGGAAATGTGATTAGGAAAAGTAGGCGATGCGTTTCAAGTGATATTAAAATAAAACGTAATCTATACACAAGTAACAACTACATATAAATTACTACAAATTCTACAAGTGATCCTACAAAATCTACTAATTTACAAGGTGGTAGTGGCATCCCTATAAACATTTGTAGAGGCCTTTTTTTGATGCCAGGAATAGCTCACATACGCTCCTCAATTTCTTTGTCAACGTTAGAATTTCTTTGAGTGTGGGAAAGAACGAAAGTGTAATATTCTATTTCATTTAATTTCATAGGTTTGAGCGGTAACGCGAAACTGATAGACATCGGTGATATCTCGTATCTGCAGCCAGTGTTAGTGCGTGATAGGTTGTACGACCTGGTGGCGCTGCTGCGACACCTGCGCAGGAACCCCGCCTTATTAACGGGAGCTGGCGCAGGACCATGGCCTTACGTCGGGGTAAATTGCGAGGTAAATAGAAATGTCTAATATACGTATTATGTGGGGTCCAATTCAAAGGACGATGGGTAAGTGTCCTAAAAAAATTAACATGTACACACGGCAAATTAGATAATTTTGCATGCAATGTGGACGTGTTCACAGTCTAGATACTTAACCAACTGAGCTACGGAAGATATGCGGGGCTTTAACGTGTGCGAGTGTTGTTGTATGTAGTGAGCGAGGTCAGTTGCCTGCAAACTTATCTATTTTGCCGTGTGTATACTTCTAATGAAAGCTTTTAATCTTAAGACAGTTAATGTCACAACCTGGCTTATATAAACTGCTTTTCTATTCTTATCTTTTACTTGTAAAAACCTTTTCCATATATTTTTAGTAAAAGAATCCCATTACCTAGATACCTACTTTAGTGGTTACAATTGATTAGTTATAACAATTATGGTACCTAGATTATAAGCATGACAAATATATTGTCCCTAATTTTATGTTTGTTGATGGGTTGGGGAGACCACGTACAATATTTTCTCAACGTTATTTCCAGGGGATCATAAACCTGTCTGTACGCAATGGCTCGGTGGTGCAAGGAACGCGCGTTGTATGCGTGGACCCAGTAGGCGCGCCCAAAGGTAGCAGTGGTTATGAGCAGCGACGGATGCCCGACGATGAGACCAGAATGGCATCGCTTGGAAATTATCTGCTTAGTGATGGAAAGCCGGGGAAGGTGAGTATTCAACTATGTTACAGTGAAACCGCCCATCCGTATAGGCGGCTAATATGCAATTCACAAAATGTGCAATCATTTTTGGACATCTAGAAGCAGTTTTGTAAAATATTATTCAAAAGTGTATAGGTACCAATTTTTATCTAATTTTAAAGTTTTTTTTCATCTTTGTTTTAGTCAGTTTATATTATAGGAAAAATATTTTTTGTAAGTTGAGTAAAATTAAGAATAAAATATTTGTAGGTGTAGCAATTTTATGGTGTTTATTTTTTTTTAATTTTTACATTTTTGTTGCAACATTTTCGAATTATAAATTTCGAGAATTGCACATTATGCGTTTAACCCTTCACAATATATTCTAAGCATCGCTGTGAAGGGACGCTTCATGTTGTATTTGGTTGGACAGAACGACCGACATTCCCGAAAATGTCAGATTGTGTCGCCTTGTCTATTGTTTTAACCGTTTTCGTCAGATTATTTTAACCGTTTTCAAGTAACAGCATGTCAAAATTTAAGTGATAAATGACAATATTCAACCCTAAAAAGATAATCGGGGTCAGTGACACTTCTAGGATTAGGTGCTATTGTTCCTAAAACTCACTTAATGTCATCCTTTGACAAATAGTACATTATTCAGATTGCAAAAAAATATTTTAGCAGTGAACTGGATATCGTAACATCACTAACGACATCGAAATCAACTATTTTTAATTATTATTTCACCACCAACGGATTTATTATCCTGTTTTAATAGCTCATTTAATTATGGTGATAAAAAAGTGAGTTCCGAAACATTAGTAGCGCTATCGGCGGGCGGTGTAGGTAAGTAGGTAACGCAGAAGGATTGCGCGTGCATTAGGGTTGACACATGACGAAAAATTATTTATTTTGATAATAAAAATTTACAAAAAAATATGTCTTTAATCATTACAAAACGATTGGACATCTTCAATATATTAAGATATTTCCGGGTATGTCGGTCGTTTTGTTCCACCCAGTATAAGGTCTAAGGATACAAGGACACATTGACCCGTAAGGATACGACTTTTGAGTTCTTAAAACTACTCGTACATCTTAGATGATCTGTGCTCAATCTACTTAAAAGAGGTTTTGCCTTGCGGTGAATTAGTTTCTTTGTGGTTACAGGTGATCAAAGTAGTGGTAAAAAAAAGAATAGGGGAGACGTCAGACTTCGTCCAGGCCATCAGAGAAACACTACAGAAACATTATGGGGATAAAGTGGTTGGTGAGTCAATTTGTTCATATTTGAACCACTGATGTTTATACTTGCAGTTTGGGAAACACACATCCGAGTGAACTGTGGTTCACTTTCTGGTTAAGAGTTTCAATTCGCAATTTAGGAAAGGAAGTTATTCCTGTAGAAATTGGGTTGGTCCTTAAAATAAGTTTTTTATTTATATAAAAAAGGCGGCAGACGAGCATGCGGTCCAGGTGCAACCAGCGTGGTAAGTGAAGACTGTCGTCCACAGACATCCGCAAATCGTAATACATGTGAACATAAGTCCTGAATGACAAAATAGGCACATAGCTTTTAAACTTTTGCGTCTTGTACACAGTCAACTCGTGACCACGGCTGGTGTCACCCGCGCCGGAACGTTGAGTAGGAATAAAAGGTAAACAAATAACTTTGCTAGACGCGTTTAGACCTGATTTACAATATAAAGCATTGGCACGCGCTGCGGATGCGATTGGGAGAAAGAGTTGGGAAAATGGGGAGGGATAGGATGGGATTGGAATATCTCACTCACTACTGAAACACATACGTACATTGGGGAAATGCGATAAAGTAGGAAATGCAGTTACATTTCAAGGTATCACCATTAACATTTGCAGCCGTTTCGCATTCGCTGCTGGATGTGTCTCCACAAAATATCACTTCGAAAGAGGATAGGTGATCTACTCGTACCTAGAAACATTAAGTATTTTATTATGCACAACAAGTGCATAACAAATCGACGAACAACGCTAACAACGGTAAACAACGGTAACGGTAATGGTAAAACAACGCTCTTCACCGGTTTCCTGATTCTATTTTGGTTTGCTCGAAACGGCGTCTTACTTTTGTACTTATAAGTATATATTAGTTTTGTTGGTATTTGCAACGAGTTTATTGTACGTTAGTATTAATAAGTGTTCATTGTTTATGCACTTGCAGGTCTGGGGGGCTTGTTCGTTTTGAAGGAGGGTACAGTGAAGCACCACGTGATGCCGAAAATCAGTGACACGCCGTTGTGGACCGACGCCGACCTTGACAACTGGCTGCATTACTTCGATATGCCCGCGCCCATCACGTACGTCGGCACTCTCCTCACTGGCCACCTTGTTAGTATTCTCAGATAACAGTATTGTTTTGCTTCAATTTTGTATAGTAAACTGGAAGGCCACTTAACCAAGAAACGAATTCGGGGAATTCTTGGCAGTTGACAGTACCTACAACCATACCATCAGCCAGTTTCTCCACTGTTCCACCAGTCAAAGACTAATCGTTTGTCGTACCCGTTACTGAAAAATTCGACCACTCTGGTCACTTATGCAACGTATCACAAGAAATAACGCAAAGGTTGAAAATTGGTTGCACATTATCGCGAGTAAAATCGGTTCTACCAACTTTTACAATACCTAGGTTTTTATAATTTATTGTTCATTTCTTGTAGATCTTTAACTCTACGCGCAGTTAAAATGTGTAGGGACACTGTCGACACGGTGTCGAATGCTAGACACAGTGTTTTGTTAGCTCAGCAGTAGAGGCTAAGCGGCACCGTACCCCCCTGCTTCTGTCGTCTCTTGCTAACCTATCCATGTATCCGTTATTGGTAATTGTATTCATGTAAAATAAAGTATTTGGAGGATATTTTAAACGGATCAATAAATACACGAACACGCAACCTAACTCCATATAGACAATCAACAAGAACCGTCTAAGAACCCCCCCCCCCCCCCCAGAATGCAACTTAGACGTCGGCGAAAGACGAACAATGAAGTTGGACGTCGGCTCGCGGCGCCCGCGCACGCCGTCCGGTCTAATGTCGTAGCGCTCATTACTTCAATTGCTAACAAAATGCAATCCGATTGCAATCGGAAATCGGTGCCTCAACATACGACCTAGCCAAATATTTATCCCACAAACTTCAGCCACACATCGGCAACACGGAGGCAACTACTACATGGAGTCATTCGAAGAGACTGCACTGGAAACAGCACTACAAAAACCATTGTGCTGGTTCCGATACGTGGATGACACCTTTGCGATCTGGAGTCATGGGGAGGAAGAGCTCGAACTCTTTCTGAAACACCTTAGCAACACCCATCCAAGAATCCAATTCACCATGGAAAAAGAAAGCAATGGAGAGCTTCCGTTTTCTGGATGTACTGGTAAGCAGAAATGGAGATGGCGGTCTGGGACATCAAGTTTACCGCAAGCCCACCCACACCGACAGATATCTACATAAAGATTCCAATCATCATCCTAAACAAAAGAGAGCAATGATGAAGACGCTGATGGACCGGGCGAAACGAATCTGCGAACCGATACATCTACAATCGGAAGTGATACATTGAAACCAAGCCCTTCAAAGCAACGGATACATGGTCTCCGAAATCAAGAGGGTGGAAAAATTAAAAAGAGGAGCCAAATAAGCTGACAATATCGACACCAACCCAGAGAGAAGCAGGGCGTTCTTACCTTACTTAAAAGGCGTAACAGATCGCATCAGCAAGATCTTACAAAAGAAAAACGTGAAGACCATTTTCAAGCCTACGAGTCAACTCATAAATATCATCAGATCAGTCAAAGATCCCAGAGATCCGTTGTCCTCGACTGGAGTATATAAAATACCATGCTCCTGTGGGTCAGTGTATATTGGCATTACAAAACGGAGTGTCAATACCCGCATTAAAGAACATAAAGGCAATTGTCGAAGAGGAGAGACTGAGAAGTCGGCCGTAGCTAAACATGCCTTGTCGGATGGGGACCACGAAATCTGCTTCAGGGACACAAAGACCTTGTCAACCGGGAATCATTATTATTCCCGTCTCAATAGGGAAGCTATTGAAATCTACAAGCATCCCAACAATTTTCGGTACAATTCGGTACACACACAATCACAACTACCCTCGCCCACCATAAATACCGGTGCGCCACAGTCGTAGAGTCAGCTGCGCTCGAGAAGCCGAAGAGATAACATCTCTCCGAAAGTGAACGCAGTCGCCACTGAAGATGTCAACCGCAGTTGTTGATGAAACGTTTGGATGAAAGAGAAGAGATTCCAGAAGACCTCGGCCAAATAGCCCGGGAGATTCAATTAATATGGACACCGGCCGAGAAAGCCTACACTCCACTATGGATATTAGATAAATTATTTAAATGAAATATTTTTAAAAGGAACGTAGGTATTATTTAAAATTGACTTTTTTAGCTTTAAAAGACCCAATCAAATGATTTTGAAATACTGACTAAAATAACTGTCCCCAGGGCTTGAAAATACGCGTGCAACACTTCCACGGGTTCAGCGAACAAGGAAGCGGCGGTCACTACCACAACGACATCACGCCTGACACCGTCGAGTACGAGGGCTACTTCGTGCCGGCTGACGCACTCATTAGAATAGATCAGCCCGCAAAGTAGCAAGACGTCCAACGTCTTTGAGGCAGCCGGTTGTGTTATTCTGTTGACTTTGTGTGTTAGTATACGTTTCATACGTTCCTGGAAGTATTTTGTTACCGACATTTTAAATGAGAATTATGAAATTAATTACCTTGGAACGTCTTTAGTACGAGACATTCATACAACATATTGTATGACAGCCATAGCTGAATTCTTGTAGCCCTAATGGCTTTTTAAGTTATCGCACATCAATACATGTTATTCCTTTAAATGACTTCTAAAATATTGATATAGCAGCACATTTGCGATTATGGTATGTTAGATTATGTTATGGGCACTGTGTCTAGCTTCTATTTTCTTATTTATTATTATTTATGTATTAGGCGTTTCGCCGATGCGCCCACATCAATACACATGTGATTCTAAACTTTTGTCTTCTGTCTAAACAGTTCTGGAATTTATTCACTCTTTCTGATTTAACTGTCTCGTCTGGTAGATTATTCCATTAGTTGACCACTCTATTGGATAGCAAGAAATTGTAGGTAGCGATGGTTCGAATTAGCTTTAAGACATGCCCATGTAGATTCTCCCAGATTCACATATACATATATATCTTTTAAATTATTTTATTAATTTTATTTATGTCATATATTTTATTTATATATTAATAGGCACATCTATAATGAACACACAATACTGCAACATTATTTGCAGTGTGATAGCGTGCCACATGTACGGACAGAATTTATACATTTTATATATTCTCTTGTTGTACCTAATAATTTGTGACTTATAATTCCGTTGGTTCTAAGTTCAGTTTAATTAAATATAGATATTAATTGTATGTTAAATGACTCGTCATTATTAATAATGCTATACTTGTTTGTTAAATGTTAAATTCTAGTAGAGCGTTGAGTAGGTACTAACAATAACAATGTTTATACACTGTTGAATTTAGTTGAATTAGAATAATTCGAGGTAATTAATAAAAAAAACTCTGTAGTATCAAAGTGTGTTTATTTTATACATGACATATATTTTGTGTTAACAATGGAACAAGTTATTGAAATAAGCAATGAAGCACCATGCAACATAAATATAAATAAATAGTAACGAGTACCTACAATCCTCGCAACGAGATATGAGCTTTGCATCTGTGTAATTGGGTGTCGAATACGATTAAGGGTGTAGATCGTGAAAATCACCGAAAAGAGTGTTACGATTTTTCATATTTAACCTATTTACATATGATTGATATCAATGATAATTTGTATATATTACAATCAAAGACCAATAAGTATGTTCATGCTTATATTAAACTCTTAAACCTAATAGTTGTTATATAATAAACGTCAACAAACGCACAAAATTGAGTAAAAATGCAAAAACATGACTTCGTATTTTTCAGATTTAACCCCATAAATCAACACAAATTGATAAAAAGAAACACTTTTTGAACACTGAAGAAACCAATAAGTATAGCTGTATACTTCTTTTTATACCTTTACAAACAAAGACTTCCTCTTTTAAAGCCCTAAAATCTAGATATATTTTAAGGTAAATTTTTCATACACAAATGTATGGGATAAAACGTTCGTTTCATTCGTGCAATCTCGGTGGTCTGCAGCGGCAGTTCCTTTCTGTAAGTGAACGCGACACCACGCTTGTCGGCTGCAGACAGCAGAATTACGTATTGTGAATTTGTGTTTTTTGTAAAAAACTGTAAGTATAACATTTTTATAATTAATTTATTTTCAGTTAGTAGAAAGTATCGATATAATGAATGTCTGAAAGAAAACCATGATGGAACTAGATATAAATCGTAAAAAATACAATATCTACACTAATAGGTATTATAAAGAGGAAAGATTTGGATTTTTGTATGTAACGAATAAACTCAAAAAGTACTGGACTGATTTTAATAATTCTTTTATCATTCGAAAGCTACATTATCACTGAGTAACATAGGCTATTTTTTTCGCAGGACTGATTGAATTTGAGTGGCATGCCAGGGAAAAGAAAGTTTTGTACGCATTATAAAAATATGAAAGCCAAAAGATCTCGGAATAAAATGTAAGTTCCTCCCTACTTATTTATTATCGCATTTGAACAGGGTACATTACAAAGCTAATACAATATGTCATATGATTTAGATCGCCCGATTCAGACATATACCTACAATAACATGTAAATATTGGTTTGTATTATCTATATCTATACTGATAAATAAAATTGAAGTATCTGTATGTAATATCAAAATAATAGGATTTTTAAAAAAAAAAAGGCGATACGGAGTTCGCCGTGTCGGCTAGTATTGTCTAAATATCAAATTGTGGAAGTAGGTAGGCGACAGCGCAACTTTGTCGACATACCTATACCGCCAAACAGACGCGAGGCGCCTAGCGTCTGGCTTAGGGTTGTACAAAATAAATAAAAAGTGGATAATATTGATGAATAATATTTCCAGTATTGAAAATAAAGAAAACCTTGGGGCCGAGACTCTGAGCAACAATGCTACGCGCTGTATAGAGGTAAGTTGTTATACGTAATTCTTGTAGACTTGTTACATAAATAAACAAACTACTTAGTTAGTGATGGGCGAAGACAAAATCTCAATACCTACCTATAGATTTTTCTTGCAATATTTATTATTTTCATCGAGAGACAAACACCTTAGTACCGAAATACTTCTCAATTACTTTCTCAAAAGAAAATTTACGTTCAAATAGGTGACGTCATAAAAAAACAATACCTAATGCGTAAAGAAATTATAATTTCTATTCATCAGGAACCTAATATTGTATTAATTCTTTTGCATTTTTTTAAATTTTTAATTATTTTTTATAAAAAAAATCAAGCCTTTATCTTTCTTTACAGGAACTAGTTATTGAAAACGACCAAGAGGGAAAGGTGGATGAAATGGAAGTTGGGCGTAGAGTTGTAGACGTTTCTTTTTTTTTTAAAGCTCTTCAGGCCATAGGGGACCACGGTCCAATGGATTGTAAGTTAAGTTACCTCAGTATAATAGGTGAAGTAAAAGTAGGTCTGGACTCAAAACTCATCATGAAATGTAGTATGTGTAGTATGAAATTTACTGTGTGTTTGATTGAAAAGAAAGAAGATAGAATGAAAGTGAATCATCAAATTGTATCTGGTATCATATCATCTGGTGGGAGCTACTATCAGTTAAAAACATTAACTGCCGCAGTAGCCCTACCAATCATGTCACCTTCATTATACAATGAAATTAATAATACGGTTTGCGATTGGTGGGAAAAGACAGCAGCACATTCCATGGCAGAAGCTGTCAAGGAAGAAGCGGAGTACGCAGTGTCTATAGGTAGTGTTGATAAAAATGGTACACCATTAATATCTGTTGCTGTTGACGGTTGTTGGAGCAAGAGATCTTATGGTAAGAATTTTTCCGCCTTGTCCGGCGCAGCTGCGATAATTGGCATTAAAACTAATAAAGTATTGTTTTTTGGAGTTAAAAATAAATACTGCGTAGTTTGTGCACGAGCCGCAAAGAACGACAGTCAGCCCTCGGAACACCGTTGTTTCAAGAATTATTCGGGATCATCTACCGGTATGGAATCGACCATAATAGTTGAGGGGTTTAAACGTTCCATTGTTGATCACGGTGTAATTTATAATAAATTTGTAGCAGACGGCGATTCCAGTACTTATAAAAAAATATTAGATTCGCGACCGTACGGTAATTTAACAGTAGAGAAAATTGAATGCAAAAATCATCTTTTACGAAACTACTGCAATAGCTTGGAGAAACTGTCGAAAGACACTAAGTATCCTTGCGAATTGCGGAAATTCCTAAAAGAAAGGTATTTGCGTTTAAGAACGGGTGTAAAATGCGCTATTAAATATTGGGGCGATCAAAATCAGTCACTCGAAGAAAAAATAAAAAATCTTAGTGAAGATATCCTAAATGGTCCACAACACGTATTTGGTAATCACCAATATTGCAAGGAGTATTTCTGTAGACCTGATACTCGTCGAATAGAACCTGTTGGGTTGCTTCCAGCAATTGTTGGATGCGGATTAATGGACGCGGTACACATTTTAAGTAAAAGACTGTCATATCATTCTAGAAGTTTAATTCATAATTGTACAAGTAATATAGTTGAAAGTTTTAACGCAGTGATTGCCAAATTAGTAGGGGGTAAGCGTGTAAATTATTCTTCCCGTGGTTCTTATGCGGGCCGATGCGCAGCTGCTGTTGTGTCTTTTAATACAGGATCGATTCATAGTAAAACTCATGAAGTAATATTTAAATCTAGTCCTATTCCTTTGATCGCGAAAGTGGAAAATTGTAATCGTAGAATCCGTTTAATTGCTAAACCTAAATTAAGATTGAAAAAGAGCCACAGCGCTGTATCGAAAGACGCTCACTATGGACCAAACTGCGAAAAACCTGATCTGAGTCCAGAATTATATGAGAAAGCCAAGTCATCTTTTTTAGCCGATTCAAAGTTGTCTTGTGCTGAAAGAGAGGAGCTTGAAAGGTCGACCCATTTGCAAAGAAGTAGTTCTGAGTGGATGAGTACAAGGAGAAAATTACTAACCTCATCATCGTTCGGGGAAGTTTGTAAAAAACGAGAGAGCACAAGTTGTGCTGTTCTTGTTCGTAAAATCGTTTATGGTAGTAATATCTCCAGTTTGCCTGCTGTACGGTACGGTATCGAAAACGAAGAAACCGCAATTAAACAGTTAGAAATTCAAGAGAATATTAGTATACAAGGTTGCGGTTTGTTCGTCGACGATCAATATGAATTTCTTGGTACTACACCAGATGGCATTTATGCAAACGGTTTAATTGAAATTAAGTGCCCACATTCTTTAGCTGGCATGACTCTTGATGAAGCAATGGCCAAACATACCTTTTGGGTTAAGGACAAGGCTTCCAAGGGTTATGTCATAAATAAAAATCATAACTGGTATTTCCAAATTCAGGGACAGGTACATATTACTAAAAGAAACGTTTGCATGCTTGGCATCTGGTTTGGTGCTACTGTACCTATGAAAGTTTATATTATAGAAAAGGACGACAAATTTTGGGAGGAGAAAATGGAGATGAAATTAGTTAGGTTTTATTACGATTGCCTACTTCCAGAATTAGTTGATCCTCGGCAGTCACGAAGCATGCCCATTCGTGACGCGCCCAGTATCATAGAGGCTATGAAAGAGAGGAAAGAAAGAGCTTTACGTGTTATGAAAGAGAAGAACGCCTAATGATTTTGAAAGATACAGGTAACTTAACTACCCAGCCAGTCGATTCACGTAAACACGCCAGTCCAAAAGTCGTTTTAACTTAGGAACTTAGAAATCGCCTTTTGGTTTTCTGTTTTAAACGCACTTACTTATCTAGTCTTGGATTGTCATAAATCTTCCAATAGCTCAATTACTATACAATTTCTGAGTTACCTGGTGTAAAGAATCATAAAAATTGGTTCAAAAATACAGCGAATTGAGAATTCTCCTTTTTTTAAGTCGGTTAAAAGGGCTAAATTTGCAAGAAACGAAGTGACGTCACTGCGCTACGGTTTTTATTACTTACGTGAATCGGGCAGCTGGTAACGTTTTCATTCTGATAGGTTTTGTGATAGCCATTGATTTTATCATCAAATTAGCAGAAATCAGAACTTGATCCGTTGTACAACCCTAGCACGCTTTTGAGATAGCGAGTAATGGCGACTCATATTTGTTATTGTGTAGTAAATAAATCATTTTTATACTTGTGTTTCATTTATTGACATTTTTTTTAAAACCCTAGGATTTTTTTTAGATATCGACGAGGTGATCGTAAACAAAAAGTAAGTATTTGAGTTTACGCAATAGGCACATTTCCTTGCGTAGAGATAAACACACTTCCTACTGAATTTGCAATTATTTTATTGAATGAATATTTTACGAATTAGAATAAATTTTGGTAGTGAAATTACAAATAAATAAATAGTTGGAATTTTAGGTAAGTAGAATACAAAAATGTCAGATGTCAAATGATAGAAAAACATAAAAATTGTGTCTCAACTACTCTTATTAATCTATTAAAAAGAATCAACAGCTAGTTTCCAAAAATTCAACGTTATTGTTATGCTGTAAATATTCAAGTTCAATAACAATTTCTCAACGTGGAACGTTTGTTGCAAAACATTTTGAAAATCGCGCTCTCTAGGTCATTCATCCGCCCCGTCGGATGTTACATTAAACTTTGGCGCTGCGGTCGCTCGAAATCGAGATCTCAGGCCAACAATCTACACCCTTAACGAAATGATTCGTATTGTACACTGTCGGTGTGCAAACGCAAAGCTCATGTCTCGTTAAGTGAGCTGTACTCGGTCTAGAAATCGGTCTAGCCATTTCGACATGACTGAAGAACATCCACACTTTCGCATTTGTAATATTATTAATGGGACTCGCGACCCACCCTAACTTTGCTCAGACGGCATAACGATATCCTAACCCGAACATAGCCTATGCCCATCTGCATTACGGCTCATTTATATAAGGAGAGTTTCTCGAACGGTTCGCGCGAGAATATTGAATACTATTCTCGTATGCGACCAAACTACATACAATTCTGGCCTACAACTGTTCACATGGTGATAAAACCTCGACGATAACAGTGATCTGATGATGATACTCGCGTTCGAGAAACTCTCCTGAACCTCTAACGAAAAGTGAAAGAATTTTCAAATTGGTCAATTTGTTTTTGAATATACCTTTTATGTAAATAAAAACAAAAAATACAACCAGTCCCTCATCGTAACATTACCCACGTACCCACGGGAAAAGGTGTGGTGGTAGGTATTATTCTGTTGGAGCCCGACACCACACAGCACTAAATAAATATTAACGACAAATTATTATCTCAATTACTTTAGTTCCAATGGAGTGTAGCGAAGTAAATATATGATAACCGCGCAATCCCAGCGCGAGATAAATTGTGAGTGTCGTCGATTCAACAAATAAAAGTGTGCGCTGGAGCATGCGAGGTCACACTGACAGGCGCGCGCGCACTTGAAAGACATACACACCAATAAAACAAGTATTTATATAACCTCTAACGCCTAAACAAGTCCAGTTTACGATTTGAAGGAACGAGACCGTATAATGTAGGTATTATGTTACACTTTTGATGTTCAACTACTTATAACCTGTTTTTTTTAATTTCAACACGTGTGATCATGATTTTTGTGAATTTTTGTATGTATACAAGTATAATTGTTATTGTGAATGGGGCAGCCTTGATGGCGTTAACATGGTATGTACAAATTAACGGTATTGTGAGTACTAAAGTGTTACAATATATTCAAGTGCGAGGTAAGTAACAGTGTCAAATGACACCTGAGTTATTATATGGCGGGAAATTGGAACAGCTGTCGTGCGTTAAAGACTGACATGGTTTCGAAAATGTTATGTTCAATTATTTTTTGTTTTAATGTTGTTCATAATTAAATTTTGTTTCTTTACAATACTAGGATATACAGATATACAGGAGACTGATCTTTCACGATTCTGAATAAATTGATATGAAAATTGTATACCCACGTAACATATCTCTTTTGATTCTTTTTTTTTTAATATTTTCTAAATGTAATGCAACCAGCCCTTTCAGTGTTCATTGTTGGACATGGATCTCCTCATACACATTGTTTTCTACATGGGGGATGTAAGACCTTAAAAAACCACGCTCGACTCTTTTAGCGGTGCTGTAGTTCCTCGGGGCTTGTGCTAGCGGATTCATTAGCCCTTAGTTCAGAGAGCCCAAATTGCTCAATTTGCTAAATACAAATCACAAAAATTTGTTTATAAAGAAAATAATACTTAAATTTACTGCCAATTATTAATAGAGTCCATAGTTCCAATCTTTGGGAATATAGGTACACTCCGTATAAGCAATGAACTGCCGATAGTCTATGATTATCTAACTCGTCTCTCATTCGTGAGATCGTGAATTGAAATCCTTGGCTCGCACCAGAACGGGCCGTAAAGTTGGTATTTTCTATTCAAATACGGATTTGAATAGCTTGGCGACGAGGAAAACATCGTGAGGAAACCAGCGTTATCGTGAATTAAAATAAATTTGGAGCAGGTGTATAATGAATCCGCAAAGGAGCCACGTGGCCCAAAACCCCCTAGTGATTCACAAGGGGAGACTAATATATCGTATCGTATGTGTGTAGCAAAATTTCCCACGACTCTACTGGTAGTGCTCAGCAGTAGCTAATGCTACGATAAACAAAGGGTAGATACCAGTAAACTAAATACTTATGATAACTCATATTATTTCCTCATTTTTAATAGTAGCATGGCATCCGTGGACTATTCGAAGGTGCCCATTAAGGAGAAGCCTTTGCACGCCCCGCCGTTGCAGGAGATCGTGGGTGGTAAGTAAAATGTTCAGATAATTTCTGTAGATAAATTATCTAGAGGTACCTACCTATCTATTATACGTATGTTTTGTTCTGCTGTGCAATAGGTCCCAGTTTCGATTCCCGGTCGGACAAACAATTGTTTCAAGACAGGTGTTTGTTCGGGTCTGGACACGTTGTGGTCGTCTTTGTACTTATGTGTCTCTGGACCCATGACACAGGGAATCCTAGTGTGGATCTAAGATATAAATAAATACACTCCATTGAGTGTGGTGGTATTTATTTATTTATATCTTAGATCGATATCTTATCCGTTATCGATTTGTGCTTAAACTGTGTTATAAAATTATTTTTTTAATTGACGACGAGTAGTCTAAAAATTTGCGCCAAATCTTAAAAAAATTAAGTTTATCAAACTCTAAGGCCGAGTATTCGAAAATCGAATTCGTTTTCCAATTCGTAGCACCCGAATACACGAAATCTATACAAAAAGTCTTTACCACGCATACATTCGTTTATTTTCCTTGGGGTAAATAATCCTAACGTTCGTTTCGAAATCCAGAGCCTGCGTCCATATTTTTTATATTCTTTCTATTCTAAGTATTCAATGGATGCACCCAATAACGGCGTTTCCTTTTCATCTTTTCTTGCGACAACAAAAATGCAATATTGGTCTTAGTTCATAATGCCGTGCGATCAATACCGACGCGGTTACCATGGGTACGGCGCCCTGCCAGCATGACTTTTCAAATGAAACGTCTGCGAAGGATCTAGGGAATTCCGAATACGTTTATCGAATTCTGAAAACGAATGCAGATTACGAGCATGTGCGCCTAGTTTTAATTTCTACATTTTGTACAAAAGCTATAGATAGGTACATGTAAAAACTATATGAGTATCTGATCAAAATAATCGTTGTGTATTGTATCATTACAGTGTTGTCCAACGGCCTGCTGGCCACCTTCGAGTCGGTGAGTGTGACGGCGGAGGAGAGCCCCGACCTCAGCCAGTCGCCATTCAACCTCACCTCACCAGGTACGAACCCTTTGTTAGTTTTAATTGACTGACGGTATACAGCTATGGCTGCACTTAGCCTTAGTGCCGTTTGTGAATTTGTGTGTTTGGTATGTGGTTGTGTTGAATGTTTATTTAGTGATATACACGGTTAAATAGAAAATACAGTATGCACTTTCTTGACACTGAATGTCTTTCTTGAAATAAACTTTTTTCAAAAACTTTTTAAGATTGCGACGTTTGCTCAGACGGTAGAGTGGTTCTTAGGAAATAAATTACACTCAGTCCTCACTCCGGAAATTTATTTATCAGTAACAGAATTAAAAAGAAATAAAAAATACATCGAAACAAATGAAAGGCACTTAAGAAACTGACTTTATAAAAACGTACCATTAAAAATTATGTACCATACAGCAGAACTTCAGTAATATGCGCAATTACAAGCGTTGTATGAGATATTCACAAACATACAGATAGGTATAGAATGCTTTAACGAAATGTAATACGCACGTCTTTACAGACCGAATATTAAACAGCAGAATGAATGTAAAAGCAATCTAATCAAAGAGTTTGGAGAAAATTTGAATTTAGATTTTTATGTAACGGCACTTTTTTCACAAAAGCCACTTATTTCACCCACATTACGTAGGTACGTACACTCGCAGAAATCCCACAGATATACATATACAAGATACACAGATTAAAGGTATCTAATAGTATCGGTTCGATGTAGCACCAGCTGTTTAAGAATGGAGTGTGAGGCGCTGCCGTTTGTATAGCGTATAGTGGTACAGAGTAACAAAGTCAGAGACTATTTAAAAATAAATAACGTTTTTTGGAGAAAATATCAAGTTCAGAAAAATATAGATATTCAGTGTTAAGTGCATGCCTGGTATTTTTATTTAACCTAGTACATGTCACATTGTGATTATAAATTAAATTAATGATATAGGTACATTATAGGTAGGTAGATAATTTTACATTAAAGACTGCAACTTACTGACATTCATACTATTTTTAATCTATTTCATTTGGGGGCCTTTGTCTACGCTACATGTCAGCTCCATCGTAACCTGGGGTTCTTCAAGAAAGCTGTGAATAGGATTTTGCAAGGTCGGCGGCGCGCCCGCATACCCCCTGGTGTTGCAGGTGTTATAACAATGACTTATGTATAATTGTTATATAAGACAATTTGTTGGCATACATCGTAGATCCAATCGTGTGGGATGGAACTGGCTCCTGAAATACCTACAGGTTTCCCTAGTTTGGGAGTCAGGGCATCAATGTATTTAAAATAGGATTTTTTATTCGAGTCAGGGATATGACATGTAGAACTGTCAATAGTGTCATCTCCGTACAAATTTCACTCTGTTTGACAGTTCTACATGTCATATTCCCGATTAGAATTAAAAATCCGATTTTATACTCTGTGTTATGTCAATAAAGAATTTTGAATTTGAATATTTACGATGCGCCGTATACATCGCCGAGTGCTGTAAACAATTATGTAACTTTAACACATAGTTAAACGTCGTATTATATTATAAGTGACATAGTTGTTTAAAAATCACGTTATCTCTTGAACTATTTACTCCCCCGTAAAAAAATAAACATTACATAATACGTTATGTAGGTATATTATTCCTTTGGTTAGATAATGTTCTTATTAAGCAGCTGCTGTTTCCATGAAATTATGGTAAATTGACATTTTGTTAGAAATTAGTTATTATACATAGGTGTATAGTTATATAGCCTAGGACTCACTCGACTCACATTCGTGTGATTGTGAGTTGAAATCGTCGCCTTGAACTGCGTTTAATTAAGGGCCTACTTAAGTATGGAGTTTTTAAAAAAATGTCACTTGTTCGGCGTTGAGGGAAAATATCATAAGGAAACTCGCATGTTCCAGATATAAAAAAAAAACACCAATCCGCACTGAGCTCGCGTTTTGGATTACAGCCCAGTGGAAAGGCCTTTGCCCTGCAGTGAGACGGTATGGGCTCCGATATAAAGTTATTTGCTCTTTCTAAAAATATTCCAAATTTCGGAAAAAAATCACTACATCTTTGACTAATGGTTGAGCAGTTTTATGAACACCCAGATTTGATCTTCACATTCGGAAAGGTTGCGACACACTAGTCGTGCACTAACAATATCCGCGGACGTATTCGACGATAAATCGCAATGTTTAAATTTGTTAGTCACTGAATTCCACGTCGATGACAGTTTATATCCTACACCTCCAAAGGTAGGTGGGGGCATGCCACTGTTAATCGTTCTGGACTAATGTTGACACGTATCGAGGATATCTATGGACGACAGTATCCACTTACCACCAGGTGGACTGTATGTTCGTCTGCCGCCTTTTTCCTATAAAAAGAAAATTAGCAAATATATATTTGTTTGGGTTTATATCTTGAGTTCATAGATGGACTAAATCGGCTATACAACGAGCGTATGCAAACATATATATTTTGTGTAGAATATTTTAGAGCATAAAAACAGCACTACCATATACTCGTCTTAAAGCAGCTTAATAAAATACTGGATTACGGTGCACTTAAATGTAATTGCTAGGTACTAAAAAGTAATGATAAATTTATTGCCATGACGATCAGCGTTAAACAAATGTTTTTTTTTTTCAATAACATACCAACAGCTGAGATGTCCGAGTGGTTAAGGAGTTGGACTTGAAATCCAATGGGTTATAACCGCGCAGGTTCGAATCCTGTCCTCAGCGGTAATATTCTTTTCTATATTTTTTGATAAAATTAGGTTCTTAACTTCGTAAAATATACAGATTAAATAATTTTTACCATTATATCTCTACTACTCACTCTTTTGGTGCATAATATTGAATACTTGAATTTAACCCAGATGACCCAGAATGGAGCTGTTGTTTATGAATAGGTGCAATTCAGTAATGCACTCATTAAGTGCAAGTAACTTAATGAGGACATTGTATTTTTTTTATATAGAAAGTAGGAGACCAGCGACAGATATTTCACCTCTCGCCATAAGACAGTCCATAAGTGAATACTGTCGCCCCATGGATATCTGGGATACTTGCCAAGATTAGTCCAGAATGAGAAATGCTCTCTCTGTAGTTAATATTGCACGCTGGTTGGTTATGGTATAAAGACAAATAAATAAAAAATATTTTCTTTTTTGTGTTCACAGGTTTGACCGGTAACGCAAAACTGGTGGAGATCGGCGGTCCCCCGTACCTGCTGCCGCTGGTGCAGCGTGATAAGCTGTACGACCTGGCGGCGCTATTGAGACACTTACACATGGACCCTGGCTTCCTGGCGGGGGCCGGCGCGGGACCGTGGCCCTACATTGGGGTCAACTGTGAGGTGATTTTTTTTTTAATATTTATAGTTACTGCGGTCAAGTGGGCGGTCAGCTTAAAGAAATTCGCGGGTGATGGTTGGATGAGAAGAGCCGAGGATCGTGTGTGGTGGCGAGCCTTGGGACAGGCCTATACTCAGCAGTGGAGAGACGTGGGCTGATGATGTGGTATGGAATTACTAGCTTTTACCAGCGGCCTCGCCCGCGTATTTACTACCCTACGGGGAAACTTCTGCAGCATATGGTCTTTTCGTGGTGTCCAAGAAAGTCCATGCAAAATTTCAGTTAAATTCGTTCATCCGTTCAAGCAGACAGTTTTGATCCTCTCAAACTGTTCTTAAAAAGACACAAAAAGTGGCATCACAAAAAGTGAACAAAATATTTTTTTATTTTGTATTTCCTTTAAAATCCCTAGAAATGAAAATGACGTAATATTTTCTATGAGAGCAACAAGAGTGTGACAGATGTGTGAGAGAGGACTGGTGAAAAGTATATATTTTGAGTGACGTGTGGACGTCGACGTTTTGCCGACTGTATTTTGCAATATTGGCATTCATAATGTAATCTCTAAAATTCCAGGGTATAATAAACCTGTCACTTCGCAATGGTACAGTGGACCAAGGCACGCGCATCGTGACCGTGGAGCCGGTGGGCGCGCCCAAAGGCAGTAGCGGCTACCTGCAGAAGAGACTACCGGATACCGAGACTAGAACTGCTCTGCTGGGAAACTATTTGCTTAGTGAAGGAAACCCCGGGAAGGTGAGTCGTGGGCAATAGAAAAATTGATGTGGAACTCTGTGTTGTTTCCCTAATTGTTAAGGATCTTTCTTATCCCAGTGATCCGCAATCAATTGACGCATTTACTAGTAGGTACCTAAGCAAAACATTTATCGAGCAATACGCAAATTCAATTTGTAACTCGCACCTCTTTATTACTGTAACTGTACTGTTAGACACGAGTAGTATCTAAGTAAATACTGAATTTTCGAAAAAATATCTTTCCTACTTTCACATAAGTTTTAAAGTCTGATTGATTAATTTATTCGAGTCGGGGATATGACATATAGAACTTGCAAACAGAGTGAATTTTGTGCGGAGAAGACGCTTTATTGTCAGTTGAACATGTCATATCCCTGACTCGAATAAATAATCGATATGAGTATGTTCTCTCCACAATTCTCTCATATTGATGATGCGAATGAATTGAATGAGTGAACATATAAATAAAATCCTAAATATGTGGTTTTACGGTTACAGGTAATCAAAGTGGTGGCAAAGAAAAGAATAGGACCGTCAAACTTCATCACGGCCATTAGAGAAACACTACAGGAACATTACGGGGACAAAGTGGTTGGTAAGTTTACGTTCTACACCCATTACCGTACATTAGATTTAATTTAATTTGCATATTGGTTTAGTTTCAAATATCGCTTACCCACTAACTTGACGATGAAGAAAATGTCCGCGAGGTGAAATGACTAAAGCAGCGAACCTACTAGTTCTGTTTCTTTTTTTTGTGACTAATTAATGACTTTTTGTCTGTCTAGTTAGAATTCAAATTCATCACTGGCACAGAATAAGGGATACATGGTTTTTGCTTCGAAACTCCCCTCGAAATTGTCAGGTCTGTGCTCTGGCAATGGGATGTTGTTGACGGGTATCGCTATCTTACCTTTGGGCAGAGGTTGGCGGGCCGGTTGAAAAGCTATTCACTCACGCATTCGGTCCATGTGGCGTATCATAATTACAAAGGAATGCTGTGCCCTGGGAGAGACCAGGGATGAAAGTATCAATTTTCAGTTTTGTGTTGATATCTTACGTTTGTTTATAAATACGAAAGCGTAAGCTAGTATTGGTTCTTAATATAAACATCAACTTTCGTTTTCCTTTGGACTTTCCTTCCTTTGGTGAGAAAGTAGTTTTTAAAATAAATAAACAAACGTGGAAGACGGGTATTGTTACGACCATCCCGACCCCTTAGACCAACAAGGGGTGGTTGTAACTTAGTAAATAAGATTAAAATAATGGTAATATTCATTTATTAGGAGTAATTTTCAGTCTCGTTTTAATATCTTAATTATTTAACGATACAAAGTACTTAGTACAATTAAATAAAGTAACAAAAGAAATTAAAGGCATTGTACCCACTATTCATTTGGCTATGTGACGCCACAAGTGGCACTCAATGCATTGTACCCACTATTCATTTGGCTACGTGACGCCACAAGTGGCACTCAAGGCATTGTACCCACTATTCATTTGGCTACGCGACGCCACAAGTGGCACTCAAGGCATTGTACCCACTATTCATTTGGCTACGCGACGCCACAAGTGGCACTCAAGGCATTGTACCCACTATTCATTTGGCTACGCGACGCCACAAGTGGCACTCAATGCATTGTACCCACTATTCATTTGGCTACGTGACGCCACAAGTGGCACTCAAGGCATTGTACCCACTATTCATTTGGCTATGTGACGCCACAAGTGGCACTCAAGGCATTGTACCCACTATTCATTTGGCTATGTGACGCCACAAGTGGCACTCAAGGCATTGTACCCACTATTCATTTGGCTACGTGACGCCACAAGTGGCACTCAAGGCATTGTACCCACTATTCATTTGGCTACGTGACGCCACAAGTGGCACTCAAGGCATTGTACCCACTATTCATTTGGCTACGTGACGCCACAAGTGGCACTCAAGGCATTGTACCCACTATTCATTTGGCTACGTGACGCCACAAGTGGCACTCAATGCATTGTACCCACTATTCATTTGGCTATGTGACGCCACAAGTGGCACTCAAGGCATTGTACCCACTATTCATTTGGCTACGTGACGCCACAAGTGGCACTCAAGGCATTGTACCCACTATTCATTTGGCTACGTGACGCCACAAGTGGCACTCAAGGCATTGTACCCACTTTTTATTTGGCTACTAACTATTTGAAAAAGGCTCAACACATATCAAACAATAATATTCTACATCGTCACTTTCATCTTCATTTTTATTTTTTTAAAGACTACTTTTAATGAATCTTCTTTGGTTTAGCATTTTCTGTATCATGATCTTTTTACTGCTTTGACGTTTCGTTTTCTTCTTCTTGTTCTTGAATTTCCTTCTTTGAACTTCTTGTTGTATCTATCATTATCGCTGATTTCCTACCTTTCCTTCCCCTTCCATTATTCTTTCTGGGTTCTGCTTTTGGTATGCGTCATAGAGACAAAATGATTTGTTTACTGTTCTTTTATTTGTACGCTTTGCGTATTTTTCTCTTGTAATGGGTGAGATATTGGACTTAACTGTGAAGTAATTGACGAGGTAGACGGGACTGACAAATTGACGATTGTCGATGACTGACTAGCCCGACTAGCCGATGATGTAGGTTGAAATGGACGACTCACAGGTGGAATTCAGTGGATGGGCAACGTCCATGACGAAGATGGAATGATGGCATCGCCAGATGAAGTAATAAAAACCGACAATTCAGCAGCACAGTCAGATTGTAAAGTTGAGAACTTCTTCTGCAGCTAGTTCGATCATCTCAGGTGCTGAGATGATCGCCAGGCCTCTATCTGTATTTTTTCATGTATGTTAGGCATTCTGGAACAAACATGGGAAAGGGTTTGCTTAAAATAATAGAATATTGTCACTGAAAACTAATATGAAGAATCACTATTGCAATCGCGATGAAAGTAACGAGCTGTTACTTTCATCCCTCATTCACACGATTTTCCAAAATCTGAGAAACACGTGTTTCTTATAAGGTATTACAGTATTTATTACAGAAGCATAGTTTTCATAAAGTAAAAACTATAAAAGTATAAACATACCACAGTATTGATAAGAAATATTGAATTTAACTTCTATAAGAAAAGAGATATCAAGCATCGAAAAAAATACAAAAAAATATTTTCGTCGTATTTAATGTGGTCGGTGGACCAAGCCGTGGGCGTTACTGAGATTAGAGGGGAGTCAATATGAGGCAACACAATGGTGGGCAGGTTTATACAGGCAGCATAGAACTCGTTAGTTACTTTCATTCCTGGTCTCCGCTACGGTGGGAAATTATACGCTGATGACGAAAAATTGGTTTAATCGCAGGTCTGGGCGGCACGTTCCTGCTGAAGGAGGGTAAGGTAAAACACCACGTGATGCCGGAATTCAGCACGACGCCGGTGTGCAGTGACGCCGATGTGGACAACTGGCTTCACTACTTCGAAATGCGCGCGCCCATCACTCACGTGGGAACACTGGTCACTGGGGACCATGTTAGTATATTCGTTTTCTGTCCGTGGGCTGTCTAAAAAATGAGTACGCTAGAACTACCAAAATTTAGATCAGGTGGACTGTGTTGGAATAAAATTATTCTGTTTTTGAATGTCTAGAAAAATACCAAAATAATAATAAGTTCATTCATTAGTGCTTTCTAATAATAATAATAATAAATACTCTTTATTGCATACAAATAGTTATTACATGTGCACAAATAATAAATGACAGAATACATTTCTATTTAGTCATTTTCTATAAATTTATTAGTACCTAATCACCTAACGGCAGTTTTTCTATCGTTCGGTCCCACCTCGCAAGGTATCCATACCCATACACCTAATAACAATGTCAGTTGCTAACTTTTCAGTTTTTTATATTCCCGACGTTAAAATGCTAAAAAGGGACGTAAAAATTGCTACAAAACCCCCCGATGCATCGATGACAATTTAAATTCTTTTATTTCTTTTGTATTCCGTCGAACATGGCATAGCGAAGATAATTACATCGAGTTCATCGAAGAGACAGAACTGTTTTCATTAATCACCATGTAGATAGAAACTGATCTGGTTCCCAGGGTCTGGACCTGCGTGTGCAGCACTTCCACGGGTGGGGCGAGCACGGAGACGGCGGGCACTACCACTACGACACAACACCTGACACTGTAGAGTACGAGGGCTACTTCGTGCCGGCTGACTCCATCATCAGAGTAGATCCGCCTGAAAACTCGCATGCTGTTGGACGCGACTAATGTCTGCTTGAGCAGCTCTAATACATATTTTTAGATGTATATAAAACTATACCATATCCCCACTGCCGGATATATACATCCGTGGAGACCTATAGGTCTCTCCTAAGTTATTTTGTGTGTTCAATAGTAACTTCTGTTTGTAAAAGCACTTATGTCGTTTATCTTACTAACTATAGAATTAAGGGTGCGTTTTAAAATGTGTGAAATTTGCTTTTTGATAACATATTTTCCGTATCAACCGCGTGTTCTGCTAGGCGGCGCCAAGTGGCGCGCCCCGTCGACAAAATATCAAACATTCGCTGCCTACACGAGTACTGCGTGAGCAATGCGTCTAGGGTAGCGGCATTTATATTTATGTAATTTATAAAGTATTTATATATATATATATATATATTTTATAGAGAAGAGGGCGGACGAGCAAGGGGTCTCACGTGATGGTAAGTGTTACCGCCGCCCATGGACACCTGCAACACCAGGGGGTATGCGCGCGCGCCGCCGACCTTGCAAAATCCTATTCACAGCTTTCTTGAAGAACCCCATGTCGTAGCTTAATGGGAAGACTTCCTGAAGCAGTTCGTTCTACAGCCTACGGGTTCGCGATATAAAATAATTTTTGGACCGAACAGTACGCGACACCTCCGTATCTAGGAAATGCGGATGGACCGCACTTCTGTGACGGGAGGTGCGGTTGTAGAAACCCGAGGTGGGAATTATATTAAACAATTCTTCAGAGCATTCCCCATTGTACAGGCGGTAGAACACACAGAGAGATGCAACGTCTCTCCGAACGCTGAGGGGTTCTAAACTGCCCGTGAGAGTGGGATCGTTGACAATACGAACAGCACGTCGTTGGATGGAGTCAAATGGGTCCAATTGGTATTTCGGTGCGCCGGCCCAGAGATGTGAGCAATACTCCATATGGGGCCTCACCTGAGCTTTGTAAAGCATTAGGAGTTGCCCAGGGGTGAAGTACCGCTTCGCTCTGTTCAGCACACCGAGCTTTTTGGAGGCCATTTTGGCCTTACTTTCCAGATGACCCCTAAATTCGACTTTGCTGGAAATGACGACACCAAGGATCCCAATACTCTCCGAGATCTTAAGAGGTATGCTCTGAAAGCGAGGTGCTACGACAAAAGGGTTTTTATAGCGGTGAATGCACAGACTTGCGTCTTACTGGGGTTGAAATCCACTAGGTTCACTGAACCCCAAATCGAGACTAGATTTAGGGAGTCTTCGATTTCAGACACAAGCCTGGCGCGACTCTCTTCCACTCCGACTCGAGGGATGTTGGCGCGGCCCCTGTACAAGACGTGTCCAGTGCTGTCATCCGCATAGCAACGTATGTCACCAATTTGTAACAGGTCGTTGATATGCAGAAGGAACAGAGTTGGAGACAGCACGGAGCCTTGCGGGACGCCAGCGTTAATAGACACGGTGTCGGAGCAGCTACCATCGATAACGACTGTGATGCTCCGTCCAGTCAGGAAGCTGGCAACCCATTCGCATAGTCCCTCGGGTATCCCGAAAGATGGTAACTTGGAAAGCAGCGATTTGTGCCATACCCGGTCGAAAGCTTTCGCAATGTCTAGGCTTACAGCCAGAGCCTCGCCTCTACTCTCAATGGCGTCAGCCCAGCGATGTGTCAAATACGCTAAAAGATCACCAGCCGAGCGACTCGAAAGTAGTTAGAAGGCAAATTAAAATTCGAATAGTACTGACGGCAATCACGCGTCCACGACTCCCACAGATACGACCACACTATCGGACGCATTCGTGGCGTGATGTCGCGACACTCGCGACATTATTACGTATTCTTCGGGACATGTGACTAACGTTTTCGGGATACCTATCGCGACAGCGCGAACCTTTGCCGAAGCCCGACATTGTGGCCGTAGCTGTACGCCAACGCGTCCCCCACGCGGTGTTGCGCCGTGCTGCTAGCAGGACAAGGCCTTACAAGATCGAAAATTTGCACGGTAATTGGAATGTCCAAGAGTAATTTAACACGTTTTAGAACACAGCACTCTGTGTGAATGTGACATGTACCTACAATTGAAGGATTCTAAATAAAATACTGATTTTACTATTCGTATCATTTATGAACAATTATTTCGTTCGGAATAAAATCTTATTGCAATAGCAATCGCTTTACATGGATCTATTTATATGGGAATGGGCCCGAAATCACCACACACACGTTACAAGTTAGTTGAAGTGGTGTCGGCGGGTAAAAGGTACTTAGATTACATTCATGGAAATTCATGGAAACTTAGATTTCATTCATAACTCATAATATATATAAAATGTATAATTGACTGCGGTCAGGATTTCATTTTAAATGAAACGGATTGTTTGAAATTTATTTAAATTTGTGAACGCTTAAGCTAGACGTATTTAAGAGTAGGATTTGGTTCCGGGACGGGTCCAAAAATACAAACAATTTTTAAATTAAGGAATCAATAAATCATATTTTATCTAGACTTAGAAGTTCGCTGGTGGGAGGGATCCAGCGCCACTTGATTACCCCCTAAATACGTATTAGCATTTGATCTATGTGCTAATGATTCAATTTTACGAATGAAATAGCAATGTGATTGCGAGTACATTTCAACATATTTTCAAAACAAACACAAAATCGAGTTTATGAAATCAAATCTATTAAAAATACATATGAAATATAAAAATACCAATGATTATGTATTCCTTTTTTAATTTTAAACTATACACGAAAACTTCAGTTATACAATTTTTATTAAGATTTATTTTTCGACGAATTCCAATAAATAATTCTATTCAGTGGGATTTTTACGCGTGATTTTTCACTTTAAAATTCGGAAGATGCAATTTTAAAGTGCGATAAGGGTCTTAACGAATGCAACAGGGGGCGTGACAATCAATTAAGTGTTGCCAGTTAAATCATACTTCTATATATCAGGAAAAATAATTACGTAGTAGGTACTAATAAATTTCATTGGAGCTGTATTTTATGATTGAGTGAAGTGGAAAGATTAACGGGTGACCAATCTACGACACAAACGCGACGAAACGATTCGGAAATGAACCTTTGGAAAAATACATAAAAAAACATGAATATTTATTACACTAAAATACATGAATATTTCCATCACGTTCGTTTAGATCCTTATCGGAGGGTAAAATCACTCTGCGTTTAAATCCTCGTGTAAAAACCACCCAACTAGATCGCCTAGCAACAATTAAAAACTTAATTATACAATGTTTTTTTACGATTATACAATAAGTGAGATCGGCTATATGCAAGCTACATGTACTCATCGTATATAGAATATTCATTATAGCATTAGACAAAAGGTACACAAAAAAAGGCAGATCTCTGTCACGGTAAACAAAAAAGGCAGATCTCTGTCACGGTAAACAAAAAAGGCAGATCTCTGTCACGGTAAACAAAAAAGGCAGATCTCTGCCACGGTAAACAAAAAAGGCAGATCTCTGTCACGGTAAACAAAAAAGGCAGTAGGTTTGGAACTTAATCTCTGTCACTAGCATTTTTCTGGGATTAAACTTGCCCATATGTTAGATATATGTTAGATCAATTGTCAATCTTTTTAATGTATTTGATTAAAAACTAACAATTAAAACTTATTATTGTATGAAAAGAATGCCCGGGCCACCCGGTGACAGGGCTGATCGCCCAGGCACGGGTTTGGGGGGAGTGAGTAATACGCAAGGCTCAGATTGTAACTCCATAATTTATTGTGGTACACTGGGTTTATATATTGATATACAATAATAATAAGTTTTAATTGTCCAGGACAATTAACAATTAATTAATTGTTAATTGTCCAGCAATTTAATTTTGCCCAACACTGGCGTGCACCCTTCATGCTCAAGACAATGGGCATGGGGAGGCCCATGACACTGAAAGGGCTGATTGCAGTTACATATAATTATTTAAAGAGTCAAATACCCTATTAGTAGCCGATCTCTTACAAAAACACAGCCCATTTATTATCGCTAGCGTACTAACGATTTGCTTATAATTTTACTAAAGGTGGATCTCAACTAGAGGTAAAATTAACAAGGTCGGAGAAGTGGACACGCGTGTCGAGCGGATCTGAGTAGTTATTTCGGAACTTAAGTTAGTAATCAAAAAATCAAGAATAAAGTAATCAAAGAACGAATGCAATTTTCTAAAATCATTCATTCAATTGTTTAGAATTCTCGATTGGTCAAAACTGACTCCGGATGGGCCTCAGTTCTTTGTCACAAATGCATGTCTGACGTCGCTTTGTCAATATATATCCTTTAGTGGAGATCTTCGAGGGAAAAGGATGCTTTTAACACACTTAAATTCGGATTTGAACATCGATAGCTTCATAATTAGGCGATTTTACATAAATAGTACATCTTTGACGGTATATACAAGGTCAATGCTGGTATTGTAAAAATGAACGCTGAGCGCTCGACGCTCGAGCGCTGAGTGAGCGCTAATGAACCTTTAAATCACGAGCGTTATAGTAAAAAAATTTAACGTTTGATGATCTTAAATCCTTAAAGCTAAAAGCTCGAGTCTGGAACGGTTAAGATTAAGATTCTATATGGCTCATTTACACAAGGAGAGTTTCTCGAACGCGAGTTTCTCGAATATCGGTCACTGTTATCCCTGTTATCATTCAGTTTTTATCATCATGTGAACAGATGTAGGCGAGAATTGTATATAGTTTGATCGCATACGGGAATTGTATAAAATATTGTCGCCCGAACCATTCGAGAACCCGAACCATTCCTTGTGTAAATGGGCCTTTAAGATTCAATAGGTGACGTAGCGCTCGAGCGCTGAGCGCTTTTTTACTATATTGCTGTTTCGTGTTAACTGAAAAGAACAGCATTGTCAAACCAAGCATTGGTACGACTACAAACCATTATTCACCCATAATCGACTTATTACAGTGATTTTGAGGTTCATATTCGTTGAACTAAATGAATATATTTGTTCTACAACGTTTTATTGCGGATGGCGCTATCCATAATATTGAATTATCAACTTATTAGTAATAGTAAATAAGTAAATAGCTGCAAAGGTGCTGTACAAACGCTACGGCATGGAATAGAAAATACTGGCAGCTTGTCGATACAACTGACGGGGTTTAAGATCTGATTAGTGACCCCTATACCATGTAAAATAAAATAGTTATACGCGCATACAACCATATATTGTATATATGCAAAAGTAAAAAAAAAAAACATTATATCTTCAGAGCAAAGCTCTCATTTTATATCAAAAAGAAAAAGAATTATATTAGAATGGAATTTCCTTTTGTTGAGCAAAAGATAAAAGTAGTTTGCAAAAACAAATTAATATAAATAATTTTATATTTTTTTAAAATACACCGCACAGCGGATGGAAAATAAAAACATATTCAAAAATAAACATTTCTTGTTCTATATTACAAATGACAGTAAACATAAAAAAGCCAGCTGAAACTAGCAAGCACATATAGTACTAAATTAACCTCCAATAAGCCACTAGAAAACGACTAGGTGACCACGACCACACGATAGCTTTTGCACCATATACTGAGGTTTTTTGACTCAAAATGGTGCAGCTCAATTTCAACACCGGATTCAGCAACATTTTCGGTTCAGCAACCCAAAAAGCCCACTAGAACTCATTTTCAAGTTGATTTATCGCCCACATAAAAATATAATAAAGGCGGGTAGTTTTGAGGGGTGATTTACCCTTGAATCGAAAAAACTCATATCGTTTCCTCATCCATTATGCAAAAGCTATCATTTCCACAAAAAGATAAGTTTCCACCTCGTAGTGGTCGCCCAGTCGCCTTTTGAGTCTTTTTGGGGGGTTGATTGCAGTATTAATAGACTAACTATAGATTCCAGAAATTCACAGATTGTATTTACACTTGCGTTATTTCGGTGACATTAATGTTCCCCTACGGCAATCTTGCACTGCACTAGAAAAAAAGCGGCAGACGAGCATAGAGTCCACCTGATGGTAGATGGATACTGTCGCCCATAGACGGATGTCTACGATACATGCCAACATCAGTCCAGAATGGCAAACGTTGGCACGCATCCGGATGCGCTGTCCACCTTTGCAGATTAAGCATTGGATTGGGAGAAACGGTTGGGAAAATGGGCCTCCCCATTTTCCCAACCGTTTCTCCCATAGGATGGGATGGCAATGGGCTCTGGCATATCTCACTCACTACGGAAACATGTACGTACATTGGGAAAATACGATAAAGTAGGAAATGCAGCACATTTCAAGGTGTTCTTCTGCGAGAGAGGAGTAACGTCAAGTGCGCCCAGCGTCCATGGGAATGCAGCGTGCACTCTCCCCATAAAATAAGTAATAGTTGGAGTAGTGAGTTCGAATTAAAGTTTTCGGAATATTACAAAGTTGAACCGATATGGAATGCAAAATATTCGCTATACAAAGAAAATCACAATGCTTTTTTGGAGATTTAAGAGCCAGAATTGAAATGAAAACCATATCGAGTTATGGGAAATACATGAAGATAATAAAGGATTTCATACATTTGAGAGTTGGTGCAGTTACTGGTACGTCCATTTCGAAAAGGTGTGTGAATACGACTGTGAGCAATTTTGAGCGAGATCTGCGGCCCTTACGAGGTTGCTTGCATTATTCCTTGCGATCTTGCAGTGTTCCTGTTACTGTAGTATTGAACGACACTTAGCTGTGTGCAGTTCATGAGCGAAAGAAGCGCACTGCACGCACGACGTACTGCCGGCAGATGGGGCACTCGGCGAGTTGCTTAGCGCAAGCGGTGCACGCCGCAATGTGCCCGCATTCCAGCAAAACGCATTCCAGAGGTGCATCCATGCAAATCTTGCACCATTCCTCCGATGGGAGGTTCTCGATTTCTGAAGAAGGTGATATATATTTTTTTTACGCTTCATTGTATTTGCCGTGTACAAATGGTGGATTTAACGCCCTATGCATTCTCTACGAGTCGACCAGTAGAGATCAAACAGAAAATAAAAAATAAACGCGGGTACAATTTAGTTTAAAAAGATAGTACTCTTATAGTAATTTACAAGTTCTCCTGTTTTAACGGCTTATCTGCAACATATAATGCAGTAATACGGTAGGCCGTAATAATACGGTGATTTCGACATTGGTATTTGCAAGGATTCTTTCTAGTACTACGCTAAAACATAAAATGCTACAGTCTCATCTCATGAATCCACCTTGTAACTTGTTAATCCACCTACGCTTAGATTTGTATCTCTTTTTCATTACTGTGTGTTTTTTTTTTCTTTAAAGATATGTACACCTTTTATTGTGACCCTTATTATATTAGTTACTTAAGTAATTTAAGCCTGTAACAATTGTTATCAAGTGAAGTGTTGGTGTGTCTTAATAAATAAACATACATATAAAAATAATGGCAATTACAATATAGTAAATACCAACATATATACCATACACACATAATTTATATACAATAGATATACATACTTATGTAATACATAATGCATAACTGAACAGAAGTAGTGGGCAGCGCGAAACAAAAACAGAGATATAAATCAATAAGATAGATAGATATTTATTTCATACACACAAGTGATCACGTAACATGACAATTACTTATTCTGAAAAGTCATTAAACACATATAAGCAAACAAAAAATAAAATTTAAACAAGGCGATAAGTCTGCGAATGCCCTTTAGACACACGTGGGACCCCAGCGTATACTGTAGAAGCGTATACCGCCAGCACAAGCTGTATACCGTAAAAACGGCACACAGCGCTGATTTTCACACGAAACCAATACGCGTGGCCGGCACTAACAGCGGTGTGCGCCGTTAGATAAATATAATGTAAATTATGAGTGAGTGTGATAAAATATGTGCATATTTTTTACATTATAATATTTAAATCTACAAGATAAACTCTTATATGTAGATTAATATATTTACTTTTATGCTGCAATCACTAGTATACTTCAAATAGTCAAATATTATACGCAGTACAAGTGACCGTTATCGCTGTGGTTCGGCAACATCAAACTGCAATGGAATAGTTACCAGTATTGTAGTTTCAAATTCAGTTTTCAAATTCAAACGTCTCGCCGAGAAAAGCTTTGAATTTAGCTCCGAAGCAATTTAAACTAATCGACCGTCTGATACGAGTAGGTGGGGGAATATTGTTCCAACACTTGGTCGCGGTATACTTCAAATTTTCTCTAAATGCAGGTGAACTGTTTCGCGGTACAATAAGTGGTGGGTGGTACAGAGACGTATGGTTCGTCCGTACGGCATGTTCTCCTAACCACGTCAACTTGTTAAAGAGATAACTTAGTTGTTTATATTTAACGACGCCAGATAGGAGACAAGACAGATGCAACTTGCTTCTCGACCTCATATTACACAATTTAAACTGATTTAAATAAGGTGTGACGTGAGGTCGTGGCCTTGCGCACAGCGATCAATCCGCCGATTTGGACAAGGGCACACACTGCATTCCTAAATAGCTGCTAATGGAAACCTAGAATATTCTCTATATATCCCTTTGCATTAATTTAACGACTTCCACAGGAAAAGCGGCATGGATTGTTAAATATGGATTTAACAATGTTTTACTTTATTCAATATGGATTGTTATGGAGTGTATATATTAAATATAATTCTAACATACACACACACGCTCGCGCTCACAAAAACGCTCACGTTTTACTTTATTTTATTATACACTAGCTGTGCCCGGCCACGCGTTGCTGTGGCTGTCCAACAGATGGCGCTTACCCCGTTTTTACCTGTGTTTGGGTAAAAAACATGTTTTTACCCTGTGATAGGTATATAAAAATACGCGCGTATTCGAATGCAACGTTGTGTCGAAATTTCAAAGCAATCGGTGAAGAACTTTCAGAGATTTAAGATTTTGAACAAACAAACGTTTACATTATTATTTTTATTTATATAGATAGATAGATGAAACATCAGTGGTTAAATTACTTTATAAAAAATCTCTAAACGCACACCTATTAATGTTTCAACGAATGATAAGTAATTGTTTATATTATACTACACTTTTATTACTAAACCACCTGTAGAAAAACGATTCTAAGCCTTATGACGACAGGCTACTAATTATAATAATGTAAAGATAAATAGCGCCTTTAAATGTGCTGGTTTGTATGTGTGTGTAAATTCAGTGAGTATGGATGATTAACATAAAAAAATAATTTAGTTAGATACCGATTGTCCAATTTTATAATGCAAATACGCTCTAATTCCCAACGGCCAAACTGGAATTACAAAATAAGTCGAAATTCCTATACGAGTCATTGCAAGTTTTAATCATTCTTGTTCGGGCAATCATTCTTGTTCGGGCAGTAATTGGTGGATTTAAATGTGGGACATAACTCGTGCTGCAATTTTTATTCTTAGCAGTGTTAACACTTAATAATTTGCAAATTTTGATATTGTACATATTGATAATGGGAAATATTTGAACGAGCAACAAAAAAAAATACTGACCGGCCAGCAAATCAGTGGCAGCAAATTTAAATAAAGAAACAGCAATCCCGCGCGAGACTTTGTCGACTTCGTGAAGATATTTTTCGTAGTTTAAAATTATTTATTTTAGTTATTCAAAAATAAAGTCGTTTCGCTGATCATGATTTGCTGCCCATTTAGTATTTTTTAATGCTCGTTTAAATACAAGTCATTGAGAAATCCACAGTATTGACAACCTGTAACAGAGTGGTAATGAGTGGCTTACCGTCCTTGTACTTAGCGTGCTCTCTCCAAAGGATCTTGGCTCGATCGAGCAGGTCCTTGCGCTCGAGGCAGCCGCGGAACTCGACGCGGTTTCGCGTCAGCAGCTCTTTTAGCTGCTTCACGTTTAGAGTATCCAAGTCTGACGCCCGCTTTAGCTGTTCCAGGGTTATGTGCCGGGGAGTTCCTGCGATATGCATATTTAACTTATTGTATATGCATTTTTAGAGGGAAAGACGCATGCTTATGAACTGAACTCAATTGATAGTCAGTGCAATATGTCAGAATTCATTTCTTATCCAATCCTTTAGTTGCCCCATCGACTAGTCATGGGATAAAAACTCTTATGGATAAATATCTCTTATTCTCTATCCCCTCAAGGGATGATCAATGTGTATGGATGAGGAAAACTTGTCCGTTATACTCCGTTTTCTCAACTTTCCCAGGCTTATTTTTTCAAATCCACTCCTAAATCTCTAAAGACAGGCGGCGTATTTAGAAATTTGGCAAAGTTCGTCATTTTTTATCAGCATTATCCAGTTACCATCAGTTGGACTGTCTGTCTGCCAACTTCCATCTAAAAAAAACCTTGTAATTGTTCAGACAGAATTATTTGTTCAGAATGTATTATACTCGCAGCGTCATACAAATTTAAACCATGTGCGTTGTTGTAGATAAAGTTTATTATTAAAATACATGACGTACTTGACGTACCGCGCCGCTGTCGTGCCGTGACGTGCAGTTGGTGGAAATCGGGTATGACTCGATCAGTCGGACGCGCCCAGTCGACTGCGGGATGCAGCATCATTGTGCCCTGTTTATGTTATTGTACTTTTCATTTGTGTCACGGTCTATAAGCGACATGTCCCGTAGGTTGGTCAGGACGCCACAGGTCCAGTTCGTAGGCGGCGTACCGTGCGATGTCGTGTGGATTTAGACTAGCACCACCCTATCAAGAGATGGGGATCAAGGAAGACCTGTGGGTGTCGAAAAAGGCGACTAAGGGATAACAACGCGGGTACCACAAGCGAGTACCACTACACCACCTCTAAAGAGGACTCACCAACTTGTATGGCAACGTGCCGTTTTAACGTCACACATCTCCCGTACACAAGATAATGTGCATGAGGAGACCCATGTCCATACAAGGGCTGGTTACGGTATGGTACTGCGACACCTCCTCTTCTAGTGACACGTCCATACTGTCCACGCTAGTTAATATCAGCAACACGTCAGTCTGTACCCACAGTTAACATACGACTCACCTGTATCGGAGTTCATGAGTCCATCTTGTCAGGTCAGGTGCAGTTCAAAGGCAGCGTATTGCGATATTGTCACGGTGTTCAACGTCAGCAACACGTCAATCTGTACCTGCATTTAATTACGTGCTACTCACCTGTGTCAAGGTCCATGAGCGGCACATCCTGCAGTCTGGTAACGTTGTGGACTGGTAGACTGGTGCAGATTGATAGTGCACTGTGGCACCCCTGTGGACACTAGAGCTGCTGCTTTACAACATCCAAATTCACAGATTTCTTTCCTTTCCTCTCTCGTCGACGTCAGCAATATGTCAATCTGTACCCACATTTAACTCATCTGTGACGCCCGTGAAAGCCGCGAATAGGATTCTGCTGCTACACTCTCGACGCTCGGCAACATGAGCCGGTATCCACAGTTAACTACCCACCTGTATCCCGGTCCATGAGCGGCACGTCTTGCAAGCTAGTCGAATCGGCTTCGGGCGTCGATTCAGTGCGTCGCAGGTCCAGTTCGGAAGCAGCGCGTTGCGGCGTAACTGCCGCCGCTAGTGCTGCTATGTCTACATCGCCCCTACCATCCACAGTCGCTTCCACGCTCTCTACGCTCGTCACCGTCAGCAACACGTCGGAATCTGTATTCACAGTTCGGAGCATTTATTGCTTGGTAGTCGGACTTGCAGGGTCATCGCATTTGTCCCAACTAGCTGTTCCTCCTGGTAGGGATGAATCCATTTTTTATACTTGTCCCTACCACGACAGTTATTTTTCTTTTACTCTTCCTCACCATGACGTTTTTATGCATCATAAGTAATCATTGGTGTAATAGTTTTTCGTCATGAGTAATCATTGGTGTAATAGTTTTTCATCATGAGTAACCATTGGTGTAATAGTATTTCATCATGAGTAATCATTGGTGTAATAGTTTTTCATCATGAGTAACCATTGGTGTAATAGTATTTCATCATGAGTAATCATTGGTGTAATAGTTTTTCATCATGAGTAACCATTGGTGTAATAGTATTTCATCATGAGTAACCATTGGTGTAATAGTATTTCATCATGAGTAATCATTGGTGTAATAGTTTTTCATCATGAGTAACCATTGGTGTAATAGTTTTTCATCATGAGTAACCATTGGTGTAATAGTATTTCATCATGAGTAACCATTGGTGTAATAGTATTTCATCATAAGTAATCATTGGTGTAATAGTTTTTCGTCATGAGTAATAATCGGTGTAATAGTTTTTCATCGTGAGTAACCATTGGTGTAATAGTATTTCATCATGAGTAATCATTGGTGTAATAGTTTTTCATCATGAGTAACCATTGGTGTAATAGTATTTCATCATGAGTAATCATTGGTGTAATAGTTTTTCATCATGAGTAACCAACCATTGGTGTAATAGTATTTCATCATGAGTAACCATTGGTGTAATAGTATTTCATCATGAGTAATCATTGGTGTAATAGTTTTTCTTCATGAGTAACCATTGGTGTAATAGTATTTCATCATGAGTAATCATTGGTGTAATAGTTTCTCATCATGAGTAATGATTGGTGTAATAGTTTTTCATCATGAGTAATCATTGGTGTAATAGTATTTCATCATGAGTAATGATTGGTGTAATAGTTTTTCATCATAAGTAATCATTAGTGTAATAATTTTTCATCATGAGTAATCATTGGTGTAATAGTATTTCATCATGAGTAATGATTGGTGTAATAATTTTTCATCATGAGTAATCATTGGAGTAATAGTTTTTCATCATGTGTAATCATTGATGTAATAGTTTCTTCGTCATGAGTAATCATTGGTGTAATAGTTTTTGTACTAATAAGTTTGTAATTATATCGTAAAGTATTATATGTATATAAATCAGTACATATATTTGATTGTACCAATATTTATATAGTAGGGATTTATCGCTACCAGGAGGGACAGCTAGTTGGGACAAATGAAATGACCCGACTTGCACATAAATAATATTTTTGGTACAATTTATATAGCAATGACCATTCACGTTGATAAAACATAATTATTACTTTTCGCATTGTCACATCACAGCTCTAAACTTTATTTTAAAAATTAATTACAATTAAAATGTGAACAAAAGCATACAAGAATGGCGCCAAAATTAAATTATGCAAGTGTTAAAAAAAAATTAATTATAACACACACATTTACATGTCCTTAATTAGATGGTCAGACAACAAATGCAGCATCGAGCAGTGATTTGTTTCAATATCGATTTTTTTTTCAATTATATCAAGTACTTGATAAGGAACATCATTCATTACATAATAATATACAATGATATCAATTTCAGTAAACAAATACCTGAATAAGGGACTTGAACAACATATTTTGGCCAGTGTTCAGACTGTTCCTAATTACTTGACCACGACTCTACATTATAAACTATAATTGTAGTTTATATATAATTCTTGCATGCTATTTTGACAATGGAATGTGTAACATCTGCTGTTAAACAATGTCGCCTATATCTGTACTCGTATTCTGGCAAATAAAGATTTCATTATGGATACGTTACCATTGGGCAGGGGGTCGGCGGGACGGGTGATGAACTCCCAGCCCGCGTCGTCCACGTCCTCGATCTCAAAGCAGTCTGCTGTGTCCACGTGGGAACTGTCTTCCGAACCAGTGCCCCCTGGAGGCACCTGCTCAGGTACCGGCACCTCGATATCGCGTTCACCACCTAATAACCAGTTGTGGGTACCTTGACATGTTCTTTATTACCACCTTCCTCTATTTGTCATCCTACCCAACACTTTTTACAAATCCACTCCTAAATCAAGGGCGGTTAGGTGATGTAGGTTAGAGCGGACAAACACAGCCTTCTATAAAATGTCTAAAATTCCGATCCTAAAATTATTGAAATTGAAATTATTTTATTTGGACTATGTGTTTAAAATGGTGTTTTATTTTGCAATTTTTATTTGCATTGCAAATAGTACTTAAAAGAGTAACTCTATTTGCAATGCAATCACTCCCAAATATCCAAAGATATATATATTGCGGTGCACAAGGACTGCGCTCAGCTGAGTCAGTTACCATGACCTCAGAGCACACTATTGGCAAATATATCAAGTTATGTATATTGTTGCCTATTTCACGGATCTGCTGTAGCTTACCTCTTGTACACCTTCTCACATTTAATTATGTATAGCGATATTGCTTTGTGTGTACAACAAAATGTATAAGTAAATAAAAATAGAGAGTACAGGCAGTCCTTTTACGTTTACAGTTTAACGGCGTTTCGTTTTACGTCAGACAATATTTTTTATTACCATTCCTAGTTTATACAAATTTTAATAGAAATGTATATTTTGCATGCCACAGTGCGGTAGAACATTGTAGCTATCATGTACACGACTTGTACCATGTATTATTATGTACCAACCCATATGCAAATAAAATATCTACCTATCTCGTATTAACGTCAGTTGATTCTTTTTTACGTCTTACGAAACGTGAAGCAACTTGTACAAAAAATATTAGGTGAGCATACAAGTTTGCGTTCCATTTTTGAAAAATATGTTTCGCGTTCCTATTTGTGAATTAAACTACCTACTCGCTTTTACATCCAAAAGTATGCAAAAATGTGTTTCATTTTACGTCGCTAAATTATGGAACGTAACCTGCCGTAAAAGAGAGGACTGCCTGTCATCATCATCATCATCATCATCTCAGCCTTTGAACGTCCACTGCTGGACATAGGCCTCCCCCATAGGACTGCCTGTATAATGAAATAAATGAAACTCATAATTCCATTATACTCCTTACTTTCCATCCTGAAGAAGGAGTATGAATGGATGAGGAAGACTTGTCTCGTTATACTTCCTATTCTTCCCAACTCTTTATCCAAATTTACTCTTCAATTTCCAATGGCAAGCGGTACATCCAGCAACGTTTGTTATTCTGGACTAATGCTGGTATATATATATCGCTACCACCTGCCACCACATCTGGATTGTGCTCGTCAGACAAGAATGTGTGTCGTTAAATTTGATGTATTATATATTTTTCAGTAGCCCAGTGTTGGCAAAGATCTTCGAAAAAAATTCCCATTTTTTTTTATCTTCGCCACACCACAAGGAAATAGATGTTTCCTACTTTATATCCTCTATCCGTCTCCTTCTTGGACTACCTCTTGATCTTTTATTTTCTCTAGGATTCAGTTCAGTTCTTTTTTATGTCATCTGTCCAATCTGTTTTTAAGTCAATTGGATAATAAAAAAATACTCAAAAATGTTGTCAAACCTGGTGTGGTCGTGAATCTCTCCCGCTGTAGCCGAATGGGGTCTGTGGGGGTATGCACGTGCGCATGCGTCGAATTGTGGCAGTTTCCTGAAACCCACATATTAAAGGATAATAATGTCAATGCAAGAATGTCACTGCCTATGTAAAATGTCAATCTGCATTGACTTGCGGTGAGTGCCCAATAAAACTATAGAACAAGATCAGTCTGATCGATGTCTAATTGAACACTAAATTTATGTAAAATTAAATATGCACATATGATGACGTCAGTGCAAAAAAGTGGGTGCACCGCACGCACTTCTACTGCACAAATAAATATATAAAAAATAAAGGTAACTGCACGTATATCATACACCACAAATTGCAGTATTTTAAATTTGTCTCTTTTTAATCACAGTCCTTTTCAGTTACCTCTAGTCCGCCACGATTTTACCATCACATTCCACTCGCGATATAAATTTAATAAAAATTAAAACTCAACTTTAATTTTATTTAAATACAGTTGAAAAAGGTTACTTGACGTGTGCATTTTTGTTATTTTCAATTGTATTATTGGGCGGCGGAGGATCACCAGTGAAATTTGAAACAAAAGAAAACAACAAAAAGTCAAAGGTCAATTGTCTGATTAACTAGTCATGTGATCTTTGACCTTCAATTCTCAATGTAATACTGGCCCTAGTTTAATTAGTCAAAGCAATCAATTCGATAACAATTGATAGGTTAAATTGTTATCAAATTGGTCACTGCTCGGGTATTGACCTTAAGCAAAAAGCCATAGATTAGCAAGCGCGGGTGGCATTTGATAGAATAGGTTGATTAGGTCAAATTGTTGGTAAAACTTATGGAATTGCCCAACGATTGCTTTGGGAATACAAACATAGCCTATGTCATAAATAGCATTATTTTTCTAAATCGATCAATTGTTTTTTTTAGTTAATAATAAAAAACTTTTTGGAAAACAAACTTACAGGCTCTTTATAATAACCCTAGCCGGTTTTTTTTTGTCGTAGCCAATTTTTTTTTGTCGTTCACTGCTGGACATGGGCCTCTTCATGCACGAGGATTGTATGACCTTAAAACGGTACGCTGGCCAAACGGCTTGGCCAGTATACTCTTTTAGACATGGTGTAGTTCCACAGGGGTTGTGGTAGCAGTTTAGATCGCCCCTTAGTCGCCTTTTACAACATCCACGAGAAGAGATAGGAAGGTGCCATTCTAAAGCTAGTCGACACCACGCGGTTTAATAATAATACATTTGTGTTTTATCAATATTTTACTGTATACTGTAGTAATTGACCTTTAGGTTGTATACACATATGAGTAATTTAGTTATGTTTTTAGCTTTTTAAACATTTATTTTGCAAAAAAAAAAAAACGCTGACTTAGCGAAGCGCAGTGCAGCGCGGTTTTTTCATTAACAAACAACAATCAACTTTGTCGACATTGGAATAAGATCAAAAAATCACCAACACTGTTTTCGCGTAAACAGTACCGCGGCCTGCTTTTAGATTCGCCTAGTGTGCGCGGCGATTAGGAGCCCGCGTAAGTATGCTCTGCACTTCGCTCCGCCAGGTCTGTACCGAGCCTTCTCCGTGCTATGAAAATACACCATAAAAATACTCCAGGAAAATACACATTTTCAAATATTTATGACTGGATATGTGAATAGAATAACACCAACTCATCTCTTCCCGCGAGTGTCGAAGGCGAATAAGGGATAACAAAGCCGCTACCACAAGCGCTGAGGAACAACACCACTTCTGAAAGACCCGTTTGTTCAGTGTGGTGTTTTTAAGGCCACACATCCCTCATGCACAAGACAATGTGCGGTGGATACTGAAACTGGGTGGTTGCATTGCATTATTTGATTACTTTTTTTTAAATATATTGCCTAAATTCGGCTATGTGTGCTTTATAAATAAGTAATCGTATAATAAAGAAATATAATGGTAAGATTAACCAAGCGAGCATTAGCATAATTAGAAACTTTTTAGCATTTGTAAACATTTGTTACAATGCATTTGTATTGTAAGGATTAAAACCTCATAATTTTTTTTTTTTTTTTTTTTTTTTTTTTAATCATCTTTTTGACGAGGCTTTGAACACCCTGGGTGATCATGCCAGCCTCATGGGTACTTTCTCCTTTCCCTTATTCAAGGGAACGATCAATAAACTGGTATAGACTTACAGCTTTACTGGAAAGAGGCTCTGCTAGCCAGCAATTGATCTCTCCATTGTGCAGTGAACCTGAGCTCCCAAGAACTCTTCTTCTCATATCTGAATTCCGCACACATTCCAACACTAAATGTAAAAGGTCATCAGTCTTTTGACAGTCATTACATAGTGGTGATGGTTTAATACCCATCATGTGGTAGAACTTATTTGTTGGGATGTGTCCGGAACGCAGTCTGAAAGCTGAGACCAACATTTTTCTTGTGAGATTGGCAGAATCAAACCAAGGCGTCCACAAGGGATTTGACTGGATAGTTCTGTACCAGATTCCAACCTCCTTAGATATGGACTGTTCACCGAAGTGATACTCCCATTTTTGTAAACTTCTTCTTTTAATTCTAGGAATGAGTTCACTAGCAAAGGGTTTGGAATCAGAAACTGCACCATCCATTACAGCAGCTTTTGCAAGGTGATCTACCATCTCATTTCCAAGTAGCCCTACATGAGAGGGGATCCATTGAATCTTTATACACATATTTTTATGAGTTATGAGTTTATGAGTTCACCTCATAATTTAGAATCGATTTTTCGTGATAATCGGATACTCAGGTACCGATTTCTTTGGTTCGCATCTCATGATCTTTGGTTCTTTGGTTCGCGTCATAATGACAGGTGTCATAACGGGCCTATTAGATCTCGACGATTATAATTGCATTAACGTTCTACCACGTTGTATATGCGGTCAGCGGTACTGCCTAATAATTTGATAGTGAGCAAAGTGTATTTGACGCAATATACTGCCTATTTTTTGTGTATTTGATGCTATACAATATCATCATATACCTATTTTTAGCTGTCTTATTGCAGGTGGTCGTAAAATTTACTTTTCACATAGCCTGGAATTACGTCTCACTGCTGGAAAACGATCTCGCCTGCCTTATACCGGTAAGCTAAAATGGGACTGGACTGGAGACGCCTGCTGCAGGCGTCCAGAAAGGCTGGCACATTATACTTTGTTCAAGTTAAGAAAAAAGTGATGTCATCAATCAGTCGCGTGACCAATTAGTAAAGGGAGTCTTCTTTGATTGATTAACCGTTCTAACCACACCACAGCGTTCTAACATTCTACATTGAACGGATGGCGATACTTTTAATGTAAATAGAGCACACATATAGAGGGATAGATAACGCAAGCTGTCCCTCGTCGCTATGTGTACGAAGTTGGTGTTAATGCACGTACTTCTCGCGCCCTTACTTCATTCTGTTCTGACCCGACAAAGTGGTGAACCGAGTCAAGGGAAATGTAGGGAAAGTTTTCGTTTCATTGGTGAGGTGAGTTTCCATACAATTTTACCAACTTGCGTTGCCTATCTATGTCCATGGAATAGAGTATAATGCAGATAAATTAGATGCCAATGAAGTGTTACCGTGCGGTTCTTGCGTTCGACCATTTCCATTGTTACGCAAGTCGAAAGCGGAGTTTATGAGGTCATTGATGTTTGTGGTGAACCCTTTCAGGGAACTGAAAGCACTGCCGCCGAACCGCGGTGCTCGGCGCCGGTACGACGAGCTGTTCACGTGTGTCACACATAGGTTGACTAGCTCCTCCTTTTCTGTAATTTAATAAACGGTGTCTAAGTTGCTATAGATAGAGCACAGGGCAGTTTATATTGTTAATCGAGTCTGAAGGCTTAAAATTAAAGGTTTTTGATTACGTTTAATTTCTATTTGACATTTCGCCACGGATTACACCATCCGTGGTCATGATTTGACTGAAGAAGCGGGTAGACCAGGATGGGAGCTGCGAACAGTTTTATCAACTAACCACATTTGATGATCAGGTAGGGAAAGGCTGCGACACTACACAAACAATGTTCGCGGACGTATTCGTTTGATTTTCCGCGTTCAGAAGCAATTTACAATATAAAATGTGTAAAAAACGCGTAAGTTTAAAAGTTATATAGCTTAGGGCAGTGATTCTTAAAGTGTGCGTTTCAGTGCCAGCGCCCTGGTGATTCTATCCCATCGGTTATCGGAGCTGCGTAAGGATGGAAAAAAATAGTTCCCCTATAGTTTTTAAAACAAACAGTTATAAATGTTTTAAATATGTGTTCCGGTATTAAATCAAGTTTTTTTTCTTTGATTTCGAACACATGTTTTAAACATTTTTAAACTGTTTTACATGTTTCAGATACAACTCAGCATGTTTTCATCTAAGGTAATTTTCCCTTATTGGGGATTTCCTGAACTGATTACAAAAACTCAAATTAGGGAAATAATCTTTGAACTGTGAAATTGATTCAGGTGATTTCCCTAATACATTGTATTAGGGAAATCACCTGAGGCAATGCAAGATAAGGAGAACCCTGCAGCCTGATATTTTCTTTACAACTTAATCAGTATTTCATATTTGACGTGTTGTAGAACGAAAAATAAGATTTAGCAGTTTGTGTAAGAAAACGTTATAATTTAATATATTAAAACACTTTAATTTCAAACATGTTGTATTTAGTATTTTCTTAGGTTTTCGCGATTACTATACATAGCAATTAAACAACTTTGAACGGTTTATTTATATTATTTATATCCCGACGTTTCGAACACTTTGCAGTGGACGTGGTCACGGGGTGACTAATTGATTTTATTTGTTACTTGAGTTATTAAGAAATTATTTGAACTACCGTCTGAAATTTTTTTTTAATCATAACATTCCCTATGCACGTAGTATTCGCTCACGATGTCCAGAGGTGTTGCAGTATTGCGTTGGCCTTGGGATTTAATTAATTTAATGACTGGATCCCAAGCCGGTGGTACTTGCCAACCATCTTCTCTATTGAAATTTGGGTATTTCTTGATTTTTTTTATTTTTGAAGTTTTAATGGTGGATTGTGATAAGGAACCTCCTCGTAACCATGGTAACCTCTGCTTTATAGTGGGACGTTATGTATATTGCCGCGAATGGCGATAATAAATATGTCAGGTCGTAAGTTCAAACTCGGAAGTGGAAATTATCGAATCAAAACAAGCATACAAAATCAACTTTAGATCACTATTGATGTTAGTTTTAGCATGTCATGTTCCTGAGTTTCTATTTATAATAACTCCTAAATAACATTATAAATGCAAAATTTAGTTTATATGTTTGGGACTCAATAACTCTTGAACAAGCAATTAATTAATGTTGTAAAATATGCAAATGTGCTTGAGAGCCCATTAGGATCTTTGTAATAAAATGTAATTTATATGCTGACCATAAAAACAAGATCTAAAAAAGATATAAATTTCTATAATATACCATTTCTGTGGACTCAAATACAATGCTAAAAAGAGAGAGCTCATGATTTTCACAAGTTGTACCAAGCGATACAAAATGTGCTGCCTCAAGTGCTGCTGTCAGGCACTCCTTTTAATATTGTTGAGCAATTTAAGTATCGGGGTCCCTGGGTCACAGCAAACCCAAAATGATAATAAACAAAAGAGTAAAGATGACACTCTTTAGGTTGTAATAATAGGTTCAGGGTGCTGATGAGGCTGCAATGTCACTGCTAGCTGCCAGTAGCATTTCAGCAATGTTAACTGAAGCAACTGTTGATGACTTCTTTGCTATTTTGTGCAAACATTGTGCTTCCCTGCTGACGTGAATTGGAGCCAGCTCCAAAAGCATTGTAAGTGCCAGTGCAGCCAGGTGGTACAGTCTAATGCTGCACCGATGGATACAACTGCACAATGCAGCTAGTAGACAGTACATAGATACAGGATTGGGTTGTCGTATCTTAATCTTAAATTTAATTTTAATTCCAATTTGTTCCCCATTACTAAACATATTACGGACATTTTGTCTGAAATTAAATTAATATCAAAGATGGAAATATCTGATCGAGGGCATGTAATATTAATTCAGGAAATAATTAAGAGCAACAGAAAAGTTATTAGATGAGCAGCAGTAAATACTGAATGGGTAGCAAATCAATGATAGCATAGGGTTATCAATGGGCTTGGTATAGACATTCTTAGTAATTTAAAGTTATGTATTTACTTTAGTTATTCCAAAATGAGATATTTTGTTGATCATGATTTACTGCTATTTTTATTAGTATTTTTTGAGAAATAAGCCCATTAAATCTATAAAGATTTGCCCTTCATTTGATACTTTTTTTTATTAGTGGCTCTGTTGGACCAAGATGCTCTGCACTGTTGAATGTTATATTTTCAACAATAATGCAAAACTAGTTATTTCTGAAAGTAAATGTTTCTCTGAATGTAACTGTCAGGTGTTCACTAATGGATAAAGCAACATTTCTGACCAGCATATGGATATATTCAACTTTTTAATGTTTAAGCTATGTTTTAGCACAAACAGTCAAGATGTTGCAATAATCTATAACTATTATAGAAAACACTGGCCAATAGAAAAGCAGGCTATAGTGTTCTCAGTTGTTGTGGACAGACTTGTGGATGTATAGAATAAGTTAGCACAAGAAATCATTGGGCATACAAACGAGAGATATGGTGAAACTTGTAACACCAGCTAACACAAGATATAGGCATACCAGCAGTAATGCTACTCGCCTATTCATTATTTGATTATTATTTATGTATTAGGCTAGCAGCTTTCACTGATGCGTCCATATCAATACACCTGTGCTGCCTTCTTTGTGTCTAAACAGTTTTTAATTTATTCACATTTCTGCTTTAAGTGTCTGTCTCGTCTTAACTGTGTTTTTCCATGAGTTCACCACTCTATTTGATAAGAAGTGTTATAGGAATCAATTATTATTAAACAATAATAATATTTTGATGTCGAGAAATGTAGTAACTTGATTATTACGTAAATTATTCTAGAACGTGACGTAATTTTGTAGGGGGAAGTACTTACCAACGCATCCTCTCGTAGACACGTTCTGTCGCTGCAAGAAGAACTGTAGATCGCGGACCTTCAAGTGCGCGATAGCTTGCCTCGATAGTGGCCTTGTGGAGAGCACCCGGCAGGATGGGCACATGGCTCCTCCGCCCCGCCTCAGGCAACCACTGCAGTAATACCTCTCGCATTCCAAACAAGCCCTCTTCCTCTTAATTATACTAAACTGCACCAAACAACTCTCGCACGGCATTTTACAAAACCCGCGTCCTTACAAAAACAAGCATAATCAACACTGCACTCCACCAATTAATGTTCTGCTATTATTATAAATTGACACGCAGTGCCATGGGTCTGACTTAATTTATTCTGGATGTTTTTATTAGGTACATTTGTTATTTATAGATTTACAATAGATTATTTCAATGTATAGACAGAAAAATCTAAACATGATTTAGATAGAGGACAATAGGTAGAGGTGTGTCAATTAGTACTGATTTTTGATTCAATCCTTCCAACTGACGGATTGAATCACACCACGATGAATGATTCAAACACCGACCGATTCAATTGGTCAGGCAAATGAACGAACGTTTAGTATCTTGCAACGAACGGATCAACTTATCACTTAGAATTGTAGTGATTCCAAAGATAGCTCCTATTTCGTTATCAGGCTTTGTTAAAAATATTTGCAATGAAATCGTGGATCGTTCCGATTTCATCGCAAGGCATCGGCGTGTAGAGTCGATAGTAAAATCTAGTAACGCGTGCCAGAAAGAGCAGAACATATTTTGCCAAGGCGACGTCAAGGGAAACAGTCCCTACTTGTCTCGCGACTCGAGCTTAACGTTGATTATACTCTTCGAGTATAATTTACAGAATCCATGGAGAACACAAAGTTTTCGTTGTAATTATTTGTAGCAGGCATATGTAGCAGGTCATGAAATCACTTACTAGATTTGTTTACGTTTGGATAGAATGAAATAATTTCACTCGTCAATTCCCAGTTGATTCAACTAATTTACAAGTACTTTATAGTGTTTTAAATTAGATTCTTTTAGTTTAATTAAGTAAGATAATTTTACATTCTCAGTCCCAAGCCTGCTGACATATGAGGAAAATTTTTGAAGAATACTAAGAATATTATTTAAATAACCCTTAAATCTGATCCTTTTGCCATTCTACTAATTGCACTATTAATCGAAAAAGAGGTGCGTGTCGGAGCCACTCTACTTATTTTATTTGTATTAACTGAACAGTACATATTAAATACAAATAATCTCAAATAGATGCAAAAATTGTTTTTGTGTAAATATCATGTCTTTTTACATAACCGCGATTTCTTACAACGAAAATTATTCATTGAGGTAGCATGACAGCATGCGTTTATCGTAGATTAAAATCATTGCTTGCTACTTATCACAGGTAAAATTATCACAGTGGAAAATAATAATAATTTCATCAAATGAAAATGAATTAAAAGTAGCAATAATTTCCATCGCTGCTTAAAATCTTTCGGTAGTGACTCGTGACTACAGAGCATGGATAAATGCTTCAATCACTGATGGAATCATTGATCGGTTAGTACTAATATGAATGATTCAATACGCAAAACACGACGGTGATAACGCTGATTGACACATCAGTACGTATGAAACAGCAAGGGATATATAAAGTCTGTCTGCAGGGCAGAAACTATTAGTGTAGTGCATTGAATTAATTGAACGAATAATCGAAGTTATTAAAGGTCTTAGATATTATAACAAAAAAGGATGTTCATTTTATTTAGCAAGATATAAAATTGTGTAAAGTAATATTGACTGTATAAATCTTGATTACTTCAACAGCAAAAATAAGTTCTACGACCGAAAGATTATTTCAATGACATGTTTTTGTAATTTTCTTGTTAAATTAATATTTTTTTGTAACATAAGCCCTGCGCTTCACCAGGCTTCTCATGTATCCGTCATCTTCCCGCTCGTTTTGTTTCCAGTAATTTTAGAGGCGCTAATAGACGGGATTATGAACAGATCTATGCCGTGTTGCGCTCCCCGACTCTTCACCGCGGTCGCGTTTTGTCGAGTTTTCTTTTATGGCCCGTATTTTAGTGTGTGTTGTGTTCTGTACATAGTTTTAATAAACGTGTGTGTGATTCTTCCTGTTGTTGTGCAGGAACGCGGAACCTGAACCCAAACGACCCATTTGGTGGCAGACGGTTGAAACTTCGCCCGTGGACACTCGAATGTGCCTCCCATTAACGAAACGCGTAATTTTGACATGAAATGACGTGAATAGAATCACACCGAAACATACGAGCACCAGGTCAGAAAAGTGAACCGTAACGAAAAGGTCTATATCGTCTTACCTTAATAATTACAAAACTTACCTTAATATTACAGATTTATGTCTTAGAGACATAAATCTAGTGTCATTATTTAGCTTATATAGTCAGCTCGCTGTTACGACCTTGAGTTTGCGTCGGGGCCGGGCGGGGAAGGGGCACCGCGCAGAATGACCGAAACCGGCGCTCTCACTCCTTTCTATTCAGTGTAGTTCACGACTCAGACGTGATAGCGTGGTGATTCGTGCGTGTGTGTATAGAGTAATAGACCGATTGATTTAAGCAAAAATTAGTGTAATTTAGACAATATTTACCTATACTTAAAAATAACAAGAAAGTCTATAAAAAGTATTGAAATATAATATGTCGGCCTGAGCCCCTTCAAGAGCCAGTCGAAAATAAAAATCACGCCTATCGTTGGCTTTCCAATCGTTGGCTTTCATTTCTCCCCTTTGGGAGGTTATAGGCCACGCACAGGTACCCCGATGTCCGGCGCCGAGCGAGCGAGGCGGTTTCGGGAGCGTCGCAAAGCTGCCACGGCACGCTTAGTGAACGACGCCGCCTCCGCGAGCACCTCTACCTCTGCTGTACCTGTACCAATGGACATAACGAGTGAAGATACCAGCGAGATAAAAGCGATTCGCCGACATAGACGTTTCACATTAAACCAACGGCCGTGTGCCCCGACACAGCCCCACCCGACTTTTTTTTTTATGAATAGACTAGAATAAAATAGTAGAATTAAAGAATTAATTATTTAATAGAATTAAAGATACTACTATGGAAATTAACACCATTATTAGTTTATTAGGTATAGTGTTCTGCCTTACTGTTTTGATTGTGTTGTCTTTAAAATAGCTTGTCATAAATCTTGAATAGTAGGTACCTATATTATAATTGATTCAAACTATCGATTATAGTGAAAATCGGAAAGTTTGCTTTTTGTATGGCAGATAATCGCAGCATTATTGGATTGATGTATTGCGTGACAGTCAAGCCAGTTCCTTTTTTAATTTTTATATATATATATATATATATATATATATATATATATATATATATATATATATATATATATAGTCCATTTGGACACTGGCATAGCCATTGGTCCACACACAGATTGATTTTATAACCTCATTCTCCAGTCTCGTCGAAGTAGGAGTGGCTCAGTAAAGTATATAGTTACATATATAATCTCAGTAGTAGTTTACTGCGGACAGAGTTGGACTCCTTGGAAGAATACAAAAAATGCTATTTCACGCTTTTATTTAACTATCACAAACATTAGACACTGATAGATACGGGAACACAAATGATAAACATAACTTAGGGTTGACGTGCTTTATTCGCGACTGGGAGCGCGGAGGACAACTCCGCTTGCGTTTGAGGGTAGATGTGTATAAATGGTTGACATCTACCCTACTTGATATTAATACATATCATCCCTTCCACCCTAGTTTGAAATCCTGGCAACAACAAGAGAGAACAACCAATTATATCTACGCTAGAAACTTTTTGTAATCTACTCTTTTTCGTGCTCTTAGTTGGTGACGGGGTGCGGGAGTACGCGACCCCTCTGCGCCTTGATTGATATCACTTGTCTGATATTGCTCTGATGCATTAGTATTAAAATCAGGCAAATCTTCAGGCCGGACACTCCCGCTTTCCGTTCCACTAACTTCTCCCTCCTCACCATTCTGAGCGTCACCAACCTCGTCTTCATTTATAATCGGGTCATTGTTTATAAGTTCACTATTCGCGGTTATGACCGGTGACGTTGAATCTCTGGTTGCTGGTGAGGAGCAAGGTACAGAGGGCGGGAATATGTTTGGAGACCTGGCACAAGACGGCGGATCAATGGGCGGTGGCGGTGTTGCGCGTGATGACGTTTTACCACACGTTTTACCAATAAATCTTAACAACTGATCTACATGTCTCCTAACATATTCGTTAGTTTTACAAATCGCAACAGAATACATCCTATTACCTATTTTCCCCGCTACAGTCCCCATTATCCAAACAGGTTTTCGGCCTACAAATTGTTTAAGCCACACTTTATCGCCTACATTGAATAAACGACATTTATTGTTTACATTGCCATCACTATGATCCAGACATCGACCAGTTCGTTTTGGCGTCAATGGGGGTAATAATAAATCTAATTTGCAACGAAATTCTCGCCCATACATCAACATTGCCGGCGTGGAACCTGTTGTACAATGCGTAGTATTCCTATATTGAAATAGATATTCTAAAAGATTTTCGTTAATATCACTATTGGTTTTACTTAAGATGCATTTTAACATCTTTTTACACGTACGTACCGAGTTCTCGGCTTGTCCGTTACTAGCAGGATGATAAATGGGCGAGGTAATGTGTTCGATGCCATTTATTTTGCAGAACCGGTCGAACTCTGCGGTCTTTATCTTAACATCATTGTCGGACACGATGGTTACAGGTAACCCATGCCTGGAGAATAGGTACTTGAGCTTCGAAATTAATAATCGCGAACTTGTTCCGCCGCTCATGGGAAGACATTCCAGCCATTTACTATATGCGTCTACTACAACCAGATACACCTTTTGCCCTATAGTTAGATAATCTATGTGCAAGCGGTGCCAGGGCGCGGGCGGGCGCGGCCAAGGGGCGGGGGTCGCGCGGGGCGGCGCGGGCCGCAGCGCGCTGCACGTGTCGCACGCGCCTACTGTGCGCTCGATATCGGTATCAATACCCGGCCACCACATTCTGCTGCGCGCTAAACTTTTCGTTTTCACTATACCGAAATGTCCTCTATGTAACTCCTGTAGTACCCGCTCTCTAAGTGCTGTAGGTATCACTAATCTATGTCCCCTCAGTAAACCACCGTTACCCGTTTCTAAGTCGGTTTTGCATTTAAAATACGGTTGAATAGACATACATTTAATTTTACGTGGCCAACCACATCGCATATATTTCATGACCGTTTGTAGCGTTCGATCGGCCATCGTTTCGGCAATGACGTCATCAAACGCAATTGGTAACGCTTTGTCATCAAGGAAATGTATGAACGATATATCAGCACTATCATCACTTCCCACCGTGGATGACAGCGGCGCCCTAGAAAAATAGTCTGCTACTAAATTTTTTTCACCCGATGCATACTGGATTCCGTAATTATAAGCAGATAGGTATATAGCGTAACGCTGTAGACGCGATGCCGCCATTACCGAAATACCGTTTTTCTTACCAAAAATGGCAAGCAAGGGTTTATGGTCCGTCCTAAGAACGAAAGGTTCGTGTCGGCCATACAAGTATTGGTGGAAATGCTTAACACCAAAAACTATAGCAGTAGCTTCCTTTTGTATTTGACTATAGTTCTTCTCGCTAGCGGTAAGTGACCTAGAAGCGAAAGCTAGTGGCCTCTCTTGTCCATCGGGTCCCTGCGACAATACGGCGCCGAGTCCTGCAGGCCCCGCGTCCACGCTGAGCACCAGCCGCGCAGCGGGGTCGTAGTGGGCCAGCACGCGATCCGACGACAGCTCGCGCTTGATATCATCGAAGGCGCGCTGTTGTCGCACGCCCCACAGCCAGGGTCTGCCCTCGTGCAGTAATTCATGGAGGGGATGTAAAATTGATGAAGCGTTCGGTATGAATTTACGGTAATAATTAACCATGCCTACAAACCGTTTCACTTCCCGAGTGTTAGTCGGTCGCGGAGATTTGTTAATCGCTTCTACCTTGGTTTTACATGTCTTCAACCCTTCTTTATCAATAACATAACCGAGGTAGGTCACGCTTTCCCGAAAATATTCACATTTGTTTTTTTGAAGCTTTAACCCCGCTTCCTGTAACTTCTTTAAAACTATTTCTAAACGCTCTAAATGTATCGCTTTTGTAGGTCCTGTTATGCATATATCGTCCAACCAACAGACAACTCCCTCTATACCCATAAGTAACGTCTCCATTGCCCGCTGGAATATAGCCGGAGCGTTTGCCAACCCGAACACTAGGCGCGTGTATTTGAAAAGGCCTTTACTGGTACTGATGGTTGTTATGTCCTGCGAATTATCATCGGCTGATAACATTAATTGATTATATGCCCTTTTTAAATCAATTTTAGTGTAGTGTTGACCGCCCCGAAGCCTAGCAAAGACTTCTTCAATCCGCGGCAGGGGGTATCTATCTATTTCTAGATCTTTATTAACTGTTAATGCGTAATCACCACAGATACGTATGGTGCCATCGGCCTTCAACACAGGTACAATAGGAGTACCGTATTTAGAATAAGAAACCGGTACTAATATTCCTAAATGCACCAAACGCGATAATTCAGTCTCCACCTTGTCTTTAAGGGCAAAGGGTACAGGTCTGGGTTTAAAAAATCTTGGCTTTGCGCCCGCTTTTAATCGTAAGCTAACCTTAAATTTATTAAATTGGCCTAACTCGTCTTTCCATAAGTCGGCGTATCGTTTTAGCAACTGATCAATATCGTGATCATTCATCACATGATACAATGAAGCAAATTGTATATTAAAACTAGACATAAAATCGCGTCCAAGCAAAGGAGGCCCTCCGTTTGGTATTACGTACAACTTTAAATTCTTCGTTACGTTTTTATATTCAATCACAACTTTAAAAAAACCTAGCGGCTCGACTTTATGACCAGTGTAATAACATAGTTTTAAGTTACATTTTTCTAATTTATAGCATGAAAAATTTTGTGACCACAATTTCTCTGAAATCACTGATATCCCGGAACCGGAATCTAATTCCATTACCAATGAACAATTGTTTATCGAAACAGTTATTGTATAAGGAGCGTTATGCACATACCTCATATTAAAAAGTTTGCATTCCTCACATTCACTGCTAGAATCGGTTTCGTCTGCCTCAGTGATGTTGTTTACGCGAGTATGTTTACACTTCACATTGCACACCTTTTTTAAATGTCCTTTTATACCACAAATCTGACATTTGTAGTTTTTATACCGGCAAAACTTGCCCGTGTGACTTTTAAGACCACATACTTCACAACACTGTACACGAGCTCTGTTATCATATGAATATGAGTCACGGCGTCCCCGGGTTGGCGGCGCCTCTCGCGCCGCTCCCGCACGTTCGCCGCCGCTCGCGCCGCTTACTCGAAACATTGGTTCCTCCTTTAAACGAACTAAGCCTGGAATGCTTTCATCGCCGGCGCCGCTGCTCGCCGACCTTGCCTGCCGTACGCATGCACATTGTTGAGCCAGTTCCAATGCTTTCGTCACTGTCAAGGTTGATGCGTCTTGTTCAAACAACTTATTTCGTTCTAGTCCGTCGGGTAATCCTAAAATGAAGCGATCACGAAGAACGGTGTCCAGTGCCGGTCCAAAGTCGCAGTAGATTGCCAATCCTCTCAATCGCACTAGCCATTCTTCCAGTGTTTCACCCACCGTTTTACTCGCAGCGTAGAACCTCGCTCGATCAGCAAGAGTCGCCCTCTTTGGAGTGAAATGTCCATTTAAAATTTGAACAATTTCTTCATATTGCAAACTGTCGAGGTCGCGGGGATACACTAGATTGCGCGCTAATCTGAACGTATCATCAGATAAATACGTTAACAGCACGCTCCCTTTGTTTTCCGTGATTCCGTTCACTCGAAAAAAATGCTGAAGACGGTTAAGGAATATATTCCACTCCTGTTCCTTATAATCGAAACACGTAATGTTTCCGAGGTAACTCGACATCGTAGATAAGCCTAATTATCCTCGTCGCCACTGATAGATACGGGAACACAAATGATAAACATAACTTAGGGTTGACGTGCTTTATTCGCGACTGGGAGCGCGGAGGACAACTCCGCTTGCGTTTGAGGGTAGATGTGTATAAATGGTTGACATCTACCCTACTTGATATTAATACATATCAGACACACACCTTATACACTAGACACTTTGAAGATTTGAACTATCACTATTACACCACAAATCTCGAAATACACAATTTTTACAATAATCAAACAAAAACTTAACTTTACTTTTAGTTCGCGCCCATGACGCGTTGTAAAATATGCAAAATAGGCTATTTGATATGCAATGCAATGCAAATACAATTTCTAAATGTAATGCATCCTTTTTAAAGAGATGCAAGATGATTTAAATTGGTATAGATAGAGAAATATTAGAACGATTTAAGAACAGTTTAATTTTTTACAATCCACTGTTCTTGCTATATATAATTTGACAGGCGTATTCGAGTCAGGATTTGGAAGAAGGAAGAAAATGGGAAGCATACCGGAATGAGGAGTTTCTTTAATGTTAATGGATGAAATTGGATGGGATATGGGTAAGAGACTTTAATTTATTTATTCTTTATTACACAGAAACACTGTACAACACTGCGATTTCTTTCCTTCTCCCATAATACTTGTCTATACGATAGGATGGAGCATGCAAACAGAACAAAAGGAATGTTTTTTTTTCATTGCAAAAGGAATTGGTATGAAAAAAAACCCAGAAATACTGCCCGTATTTCTGGGTTTTTTTTCATACCAATTCCTTTTGATATTTTATAGATAGTCAAGTTTCGGGAGCAAGAAAAATACTTTTAAAAAACTAAAACTAATATATGAAGATAAGTGGCAGAGCTTGATTCCAGTATTCATCTGAATACTTAATTAAAACTAAACACAAAAGTAATTTCTTATCGCTACATCCTAAATGCTAACTTAGCGCTATGTTGCTAGAGAACTATGGGTTCGGCCGGCCACCCTTATCTGCTGACCCAGCTATCAATGGTAAAGGCCTGGGTGACGTAAATTTTCCCTCAAGTGCGAACTCATCGGTTTGAACTTCTTCCTTTCGAATCCGATGATTTCGCCAAAGTTTTTCAAACACTATAAATATTGAAATTATAAAAACGACATATATGACATATAGAATTATTGTAGCTAAACTAACACTGTATTTGCACAATTTTAGAATCTCACTTTCACTGCTTTTTAATACAATTTAGACGTTTTATGTCGTCCAAGTTGACTCCTTTCAAGTCCACCGATGCGTTACTGAACTGCGGTGTAGATACGTGAATTAGAGATACAAAGGTGTGGTGGCTATTTTCGGAGATCATTCGGAGATTCGTCTGTGAATATAAAGGTTCTTGACATTCACATGGCAAGTGTCTTCTATGGTCTATGTCTATGCCTATGTCTATGGTAAGTATACGAGTGTATGTGTCATATTTTGCTCGACAAGCTATCTTGATGGTACAATTTTGTGATATTACTGTTGGGTGTCCGCAGTGCAGAATCCAGCTGTTGAGGATAATTCGCTGCAACTTTAGATCTTCTACCTCTACTGGGTGTCGAGAACATCGTGAACATACTGCATCAGTTGCTCGATACATAGTTCTTCAGAGTAGACCGCTAGGTCGTCAAGCATACACAAATACTGGTCTGGAGCGATGCTCTTACAGGGTCGAATGATCGATTGGTACTTCACTCCATTCACTAAAAGGAAAGTACATTCAGGAACCACTTGGTTATGTGGGATGCTGAACATAGAAAGGGGAAAAGGCTGAACATAGCTTATAATAACTATATGTATTATTATCGGTAAGGGGTACCTCGATTAGAAACGTAATCTGGTTTAATTTTAGATAGACTTTTACAGTTATAGTCTCTTCTAGATTTATAAGATTTTGTTTCGTAACAGAATACATAAGTGTGTCGTACTTATCTATGGTTTGTAATATATGCAGAAACTCGGTCGAATTAATAATAGATTTATGTAATACCGAGAGTTTGGCAAAAGCTAATGCTGTTTCAATTTCACCTAGTTTAATATATAGTACGAAAGTTGATAGTAAACTGACTAAACAAGTTTAAAACATATATAGAGAACTTATAACTATTTTCCCTTTTCTTTAAGCCAATAGCCAAACCTTCCAATTGTTATAAACGTGTTTCTAACAAAATAGAATTCCCTATTAATATTTCACTTGAATTTAAGAAGTGGTCCAACATTTCGATGATAAGTGTAATCTATCTAGATGTTGCTTGTGAGAACAATTTTTAATGCTGGATATCAAAATCATCATATTTTATGGTAGGTATATGTATGGTCCAAGTTGCCTGTAATAACTTTTATAAGTGAACCAAGTGGGTTGATGAGACCTCGTTTGAAACTTTTAAGTGGAACTAATTGCTGAAACTTTTCTATAGCTACCATCTATAAGATAGTCTGTGTGAGTCTTGAATCCTAAAAATTAGTAAATGTATTCCGTATTATTACGTAAAAGATTTAAAGTCATTACAAATTAAAAGTCAATGGAGAATACCAAAAGCCAGACTAACCAGAGCAAAAAGAAAAGCCAAGGAAATCGTCACATAAGAGAATAATTTTAAACGCTTCACGTACTGAAGACGATACCTTGGTGCTATGTGACAATTTTAAGGACAAGGAGATATTGGCATTACGAACGAGATTTGTTTAATTTGCGAAGAATTTGCCAAAGATCAGGAGCTCTGGTATCGCTCCATAAGTAAGGGGTGGCCAATGGGTCCACGCACTGTGCAGTGACCGGGATGTTGCAGACGGTTATGTATGTGGAGTTTGTGATGTAAAGTAGTGTTAAGACATTTGACACGTGCTGTAAGACAAGACATTGACAAGACAAGTGTGTTAAGACATTTGATTCACCCGAAGCCTTCGAATGATTGCGTACCTTCATACTTTTAATAAATGTTAAAAATAAAGCACTTGCAGATAACTGATTTATTTTATTTGTAGAAATATATTACCTAACTATTTCTCCATTATGTTTAGGCCCCCATTAGCCACTGGCCGGCAGGATATTAGATATCCAGTAACTAAAGGTCAAGCCCACCGCTCCCCTACGTGTTTCGGTAGTGAGGGACATACGCCAGAGCCCATTCTCATCCCATCCTATACCATTCCTCCTCATTTTCCTAAACCTCTCTCCGAATCTATTGCTTTAGGTATTTTCAAAAATATTCAATGCATCCGGGAGTGTGCCTACGTTTGTCATTCTGAACTGATGTTGGCATGTATCGCGGATGTATATGGACGACAGTATCCATTTACCATCAGATGGACTGTATGCTCGTCTGCGGCCTTTTTCTATAAAAAAACATTGTATAAATCAAAGTTTTCATGAAGTCCTAAACTCAAATATCTAGTTCTCGTTTCAGTATCATTGTGTGTAATTGCCATTGTTGCATCTGGTAGGCTTTGAGCACTTCTATTGCATCTAGCATACAATACAAACAAACGGGCATCATAGGAGTCTGATTTTTTTAATTCTGCTAGTATTAAAACGCGTACCTACTATTAAACTGTAAAATCACGAACGCATAGTCTGTGGGATACGTAACTACTTAGGTATAGTTCTTTGGAAGAATTAACACATACTTGTAGAATAATTTTAGAATCCTCATTCCGGCGGGTAAGAGTTGAATCTAAACTAATATTACTCGTATAAAGAGACTGTGTTTGTTTTTGTATGAAAAATAACTCAAAAACTATGGGAATGATTTACAAAAAAAATACTTTTACTAAACTATTTAATGTAAGGCCTTAAGCTATGTTCAGGTGTCATGGTAAATCGTTGTCATTTATAATGTTTAAATCAATGTGCAAGCGCACAATTACGTCATGAATTGAAAAATTGTAGAAAGTATTCCCAGATTTCAAATTTTATTACATAGCTGAGGTGTCCGAGTGGTTAAGGAGTTGGACTTGAAATCCAATGGGTTATACCCGCGCAGGTTCGAATCCTGTCCTCAGCGACTTCTTTTTGTCTTTTTCATTTTTTATGTAAGTTACAAAAACAAAATACTAGGTATGTTACTGGTAAGAAGTAGTGACAAAATTAAGGAAAACCGTTTAATACTTTTTTGTGAATTCCAAAATAATCGTGTTATTACTACTATACGTGGTCCGCAATGCTAATATATAAAATAATGTCATGAGATTTCTGTGAAATCTGTGGCAAGATGAGAGAGAGGATGGAAGAAATTATAGGTACAATGATTTATTTTTTTGTAGAAATATTTTAATTTCGAATTTCTAGAGGCAACTGTCCTCCTCTGTCCCTCCTTGGCGACGCCCTTGCTTAGTCGTAAGGTAAAAAAAAAGCAAAGCGTAAAAAAAAAGTGATTTCTAAGTACCTGACCAAAAACATTAATTACCGACCGTTTATATTTCAGTAAAATTAGGAATTAAAAAATAAATCACACAATGGAGATATTTGAGACGATTTGATCGTAGATTTTCTTGAAAATAGCGAATAATTTAATTGTTCCCAATGTTTGGAAGTACAAATAATACATTAACACTTCAGACGCCTATAACATATATGTATAGGAGCAAATATCGTGTAAATATGAAAAAAAAAGCTCTGTAGAAATTTTTATATGATTCTTTACGACCAATATTATTTTACACTTATTTCGAAATATATTAGTGTATACCAATACACTAATATATTTCGATAAAATATAATACATAATGGATAAAAACTGATGTTACTTTTCCGGCCAATTTTTTTCCTGACACTACACTTCAAGACTTTTGATGCTTTATTTTTATAATATAGAAATAATTTATGACATTTTGTTCAGCCCTAATTTTGTCTAATATTACTGGACTATTTATATGTATTTCATCAGTTTATACTGTAGGTACCTGCGTCCATTGTATACACTATTGCACACGTTGTGCACATGTCCAAACCGATTAGCTGTCAAACGTAAGTAAACCTTTGTATTCAGACAGTAGCATGTTTCTATGTTAAATTTTAAGTTCGACAATGTTAACAAAAGTCAGTAAGTTCAAATCGACAATAAGGTCCCTTTATTCACATAATGTCACTATCATTTCATTGAAAAAATGAATTCGAGCAAAATTGATTTTAAATAATCATTTTATTTTCAAAAAGATCCGCAAATATACTATTAACAAAAAAATATGCAATACAATTTTATTTTCACCACGGTGCTATTTTTGTTCCTTAGATGTTTTCCGACTAAGCGTTATTTTATTTATTCGTGCAAAAAGTATAAATTATTGAGGCACGTGTCTGTTCACTACGCCAGCAAAAATATTGGGGTCGACGTAGGTACTTCGCGACTCATATTGAATTTAATAAAATACCCAAGACAAACTCACAATATTATTAACGTTTTACTTTCACCTGCGGCCTACGGATATGTTTACAGACTTACTTATGTATGTACCTATTTACAATTTGTATATACATGTATGGAAATATGTGGTTAGTATGGTTTTTTTTTCGGAAGTTAGGTGGTCAGAATAGTAACTGGTCTAAAAATCCAATCTCCAAAGGTTAGCAGCGCATCTGGGGGCTTGCCAACATTTGTCATTCTGGACTGATGTTTTCATGTATTGCGGATGTCAATGGACGGCAGCATCCACTTACCGTCAGGTGGACTGTATGCTGAGAATCAAGATTTATTCCTGATTCTTGACTCCTAGCAAGACAATGACCAAAATATACTTAACAGAATCCAAAGTAATGTTTTAATAAATTACAAGAGTGAGCCTTTATTTTGAGTAGAATACCATCTTGGAAAGCGAATATTTTTAGATAATTCTTACTTATAGCTATTTGCTACCGTATAATCTTTGACATTTAAGATCAAAGGCCTGTCGACGGGGACAAAGAAAAACAAATTGCCCTCGTAATAACAGCTCTTATTTCGTGAAAACTTTTTTACTCGGTTCTTGACCTCTGGAAATCCCGGAAAAGATTTTAAGGGGACGGCTTGCCACCATACATTTGAATAAAACTTTATCGAAACATGTATAAGGTTGATTATTCCATTGAACATTCCAGCAGGAAATGAAGTTGTTTCAAAGTGTATTATAACGTTTAGACATAAAGTTCAAATTTCTGTGTGAAGTATAAAAACTGAGGTAGGGTTGGGTTAAGGAAGTAGGTTAAATACGCTATTTTTCACTGGATGCCGTGAATCGGAGAGGTTCAAGCAACCTGTTCCCATTCAGATAATGCGGGGATAAATGTTCGAGATGGATAAGTAAACGTGTGGATAGTGAAAGGCGACTAGGGTATAACAAAGCCTCTGTGACAAGCCCTGAGAACTACGCCATCTCTAAAAGAGTAGATTCGCCAATCCGTTTGGTCAGAGTGTAGTTTTAAGGCCATACATCCCTCATGACCTCATGAACAGTGAATATAAGAGAGTCATTGGACAAAATTGAGGGTTTACTGATTTACATCATGTCTGCTGTTCACTGGCTCTTAGACTATAAGACAATATGACAGCAGTGGATAATGCGAGGGCTGGTTCCACTGGATAACGAAATTAGATGGCAAATGAGTAGGCTTCACCCGGTGGTAAGTGGATACTGTCGCCCTACGACATTCGTGTTACATGTCCACATCAGTCAAAGAACGATAAACGTTGGCAAACATATTTTGTTATGGATATATAAGCTGTATATGTGTGGAAGCCTATGTACTATAATGTAAAATTAAGTATGTGTTGTCTGGTTTTGTTTATTTATTTTGCACTTCATTGCACAATATCGTACAAAAGGCGAACTTAATGCCTTAAGACATTCGCTACCAGCCAACCATTGGGTTGATCAGAGTTCAATTAGGACGTGCATGAAAGACAATATCTATATGTAGATGATGCTGTATAATAAATAGAATACATTATTACATATACAAATATACAAGCTAAATAAATGAATATATTTATATATTTTTTCTAAATTAACTCATTTTTATGTCTATCTATGTAAGATGTAATTAAAATCGTATTTTTGGGGGAGAGTTACCCCTCTCTCACAGAACCTTGAACCTTAAAGAGTTACCTTGAAATGTGGTGCATTTCCTACTTTATCGTATTTCCCCAATATATGTACGTGTTTCGGTAGTAAGTGAGATATGCCAGAGCCCATTCCCATCTCATCCTCTCCCTCCCTATTTTTCCAATCCATTCCTTAATCTGCAAAGGCAGGCAGCGCATCCGGGGGCGTGCCAATGTTTGTCATTCTGGACTGATGTTGCCATGTATCGTAGACATCCGTCTATGGACGACAGTATCCACTTACCATCAGGTGGACTGTATGCTCGTCTGCCGCTTTTTTTCTATAAAAAAAAATGTATTTATAAATCTAAATTTAATTCACTCAAAAAATCTTGACTGCATCGCATATAGTTGGAGGTCATTAACCTCAACATAAATAAAATGTAATAATTTATGTCACTAGAAACGGTGAACAAAGCTACAAATACTAATATTTGCCCACGGCTTCGTCCGCTGGGACTTCTAAATCAATTCTCATGTATCGGATAGGTGTAGGTATCCAAATAAGTTCATTATACATTATTACAATGCCATACCATAAGCCTTTGTGTCTCCACTAGATAATAGACCTCTCCCCAGGCGCGGATACAGGATTCCGCTAAGAGACAATTTCTTTGTAATCTCTTAGAAATGTCTCTTAGTTCTATAGGAAAAAAAATGATAAAATTTTAATTCTCTATTCATATAATTCTTACATTGGATTACTCAGTTATTTAACTTACTTATCGATCTTGTAAAAAATTATGAAATAAAAACACTGGGAATAAAAAATTAATAATTAAAAAAAAAAAAATTTAACTATTAATATTAATTATATTCACCCGTACTTATTACTTTTTAATTTATTTGTTAAAATTTATGATAATGGTTGACTCAGCCCCCTCTCCCTGCAATTGCCATACAATTGCAATTGCACCCATTGCCCCCTAAATCCGAGCCTGTCTCTCCCAAGGGCCGCCGCCACGCAAGTTCCGCTTTTATCATCCAGCCAATGTAGCGTGAGACGTCCTACGTCCAGGTAAACTGACGACTTGCAGAAACTCGTCGGTAGTGACTTGATATCATACCAGCATCTAAATATTAAAAAAGGACTGTTATTTTTAAAATTACTGCATTGATTTATACATTGTAACTTCCCGGAATAGACGCACTATATCGCAGTAAAAATCACAACAAAATCAGCGCAGTAAATCTCAAGATTTACGCAAATAGTCAAACAAACAGACATAATTCTTTATACCTACTCGAGATTTTGCAATTTGTGAATTTTGAGGGGACTACCCTGATATTGCTGACGGCGTATGTTCTATCGCTTGCCAAATATATGAAATATGAACCGGGTGATCAGTTTACACGGTTTATGAAAATATTTTTCAAAATGCCAGAATTGCTGTTGCTAATCGCTCTTTATCATAACATCAACGTGTATTTTTCTACTGCTGGATATACTTTCCCTTCAACTATAGCATATATATTCAACCATTCCCCATCGATGGACTCGTCTACCCTATCGGTTGTCGATTCTGCAGCAAGAATGCCCTTTGGAAAGGTGGATCTTCGCAGATATGACACGAGCAAAAGTAGACCTTAAAGAAGTTTCGCGGTAATTGCTAGACGAGAGATAGCCGAAGACCGTGTGTGTTTTAAGAGTAATCTGTCATAGAGTAGTGGTGTCTTGAGAGAGCTCAATATCCAACAATTGGTAAGTAGGATGCAATCATCCTGCCTACCAACTGCTGATATGGAGACTATCTCACTCTTAGTCAATCTGTCAATACTTAATCTCTTCCAGTCGATAGCGTGCATCTCATTTATTAAGCAGGTTAGCAGAATTTACTATTACCATACGATTAGATAACGTGTAAATTCACTCATGAGCTCCCAAAGATAAACAACGTATCCGAGAACGTGCCAAATTTTGACTGTCCGTACGAAAAACTGAATAATTCCTGAAGTGGACGAACGAATCGCGGGCGAATGCCAGTGTTGTTATTCCCCCCAATATCCTATTCTCCCAATGTAATTACGTATTTCCGTAATGAGTGGGATACGCTAGAGCCCATTCTAATTCCATTTCATCCTTCCCTAATTTCCCAGCCGTTTCTCCAAATCCATTCCTATGTCTCCACAGGGATGCAGCTCAAACGACGGCGTAACGTATGTCATTTTGGACAGACGTTGGCATGTCTAGTCTAGCGAGTGTCCACTGTCTGCTCGTTCGCCGCCTTATTTCTATAAAAAAAGTGACAACTATGTTATTGTGAAACGATACTACCGCTGAGGACAGGATTCGAACCTGCGCGGGCATAACCCATTGGATTTCAAGTCCAACTCCTTAACCACTCGGACACCTCAGCTGTGGTTACACTAATCAAATGTAACCATTTGTTCAACGTCGGTTGTGACAATTATTTTTATTACTAGTGCTTTAGTGTCGTTTAATTGCACAAGTGTTTTACGACTTGAAGATTACAATAGAATACGTAATTAAACTTGCATATAGACGTGCATGATTTTAATCGTTTTTTTTTATTTATAAATAACGCCACACTCAATGGCCCGCCCACACTAGGATTCCCTGTGTCATGGGTCCAGAAACACATACAAAGACGAACACAAACACACACCCAGACCCGGAACATACATTTGTCTTTTTTTTTTAGAAAATTAGAAATAATTTTGACTAAATAATGTCAAGCATTTCTTTTTTAATTTTAATATCGTTTAATTTTACTTCATCCAGTCAGTTGTTACTTGAATAAGTAAATCTATGGATACTAAAATACCCATATTATAAGTTTATTATTCTATCTTTTATGTTTTTTTACCACTTAAATGTGTATATTTAAAAAAAAACATTTTTATGTACATATTTTTTTATACAACAGACTAACGATCCGCTCGGGCTTCGCTCCTTGACGTAATCGCTCCCTGGGGAACATAGCTTATGTCTATCTGCATTTAGCTTCCGTGGTTAATTAATTTAAAGGTGCCGTGTGATGTCGGCCCACTATAGAAATACCACCCCATCCCTTCCCCGATAATTGTCATTATCGATTGATGTTGGCATGTATCGCGGATGTCCACTTACCACCAGATGGACTGTATCTTCGTCTGTCGCTTTTTTTCATACTAAAATAATAATATAATATTTCGTATGAATGTAATGATGATTAAAGTAAATAATATTTATTATTTTCTACATGTGTGGTCCCGGAGCGGGCAAACAGAGACACATTTATTGAGCTGGCCAAGTTAAATTGGATCCTGTGGTTGAAATTTAATAAATATTTGGCTGGTCACGCGGCGGACGGGTGGAGGCTGGACAGTACATACACTCGTAGTGTTGTCACGTGGTAATGAGTCAGCTCAGGTCAGCGCTCACTCATTGCTTACTGGAGGAGGTTCCATCTCGTACTTACTTCCAACGTAATGGGCATGTCACTTGCATTATATTATATTAATAAAATGTTAGCGAGTCGCAGTCACATAGATGTTTCCTTCTCATATGAGCGAATTCTGAGCAGGTATTTAGATTGGATTTTATAAACTGTTATGTACTAATAAATATACACACCTCACAGATAAAATCGATAAGTAGGTACTTCAAAAACGGCACGCACCAGTTCAAAGGGAGATGTCGCTGTTTTCCAAAAAGAGCAAACATTCCCTTCCTTATTTTAGAGTAAGTAGATATATTTAGTTTCCAATGATATCAAACGCCGGAGCAATGACAACTTCGGGTTTATACAATCACACTTAGTGTTGTTAAAACGAGCACCGAAGGCTTGAGCGCTGGCGCGCTATGTTCATGCAATTGAACCTCAACCTCAAGAGCTTCAGACTAGAGCTTTTAACTACAAGGGTTTGAGACCATCGAAAATTTAAAAAAATGTACTAAAACGATCACTAACTCTAGTCTTCAAAGTTCATTAGCGGGCGCTAATGAACTCGTCTGTCGAGCGTCGAGCTCTTAATGCTCGTTTTTACAACACTAATCACACCTCTGGTCACCGAAACGCACCTCCTTGATAAAGAGCCGAGCTCGTCACCATTACTTAAGTACAGTATCAGTACATAAATAAGCGCACTTAGTTTAATTACTCAAATAGAAATTCAGTAGTATGGTATTCTTGTATCTGACAACACCGATATTTGGATATATTAAGGATAATCAGAATTCTGGTTAAAATTAAAAGTTCTTTTGTTGTTTCCATGAAGTCGATTTATATTACTAAAATTAAAATTCGTAATAACATGAGTACCTACTTTTAATTTAAACCGAAAATCTCAAAACCGAGCTAGACCAATTTTTTTTTAGTGCACGGCCTAACAAATGTGTCAACTTGATTTATTTGATCTGTCGTTACCAATCTTTCAAAAACAAATTGAACCATCGGTCGCTTCTTTTAACACTGATTTTTACCTTTTCTACCTACTTTTCTCCTACACTTTTAATTTAATTCAAGTCTCAATCTTATTATCCTTAATAGTAATTGTAATATGTATAATGTATATGTATTATTTACGTACATTAATTATCTGTGTAAGATGTATTTGTGTACAGATTTTTTTAATCGACGCCTATATTTCCCCTCTCGCATTGTTATTATTGTCTATACAATAAAGACAATTATAATCACGTGCTTTCCTTTGAGGTCAGTATTTCACGAGTAGCTCACGAGTTTCCTTCTCGCCGTAACTCATCAGTCTGGTGTGAGGGCGGGCGGATCGATAAGTTATCCGAGACGCACGCGGGGGGCACGCGGAGCTCTCATCTCACGCACGCGAGCCTCGAATACACAATATATTGCTTTTTAGAGTGTTCACTATTCCAATACATCGGTAAAAAAAGTGATTTAAGATATGTTGTAAATATTTCATTAATTATATCACGGTGTTCACATCTGATAGATGAAATACTTACTCGTATTAACACTCATTCCTGTATTTAACGCACACACAATCAAATTCTGATACACATTTGTCTCGGTACTTTCTTATAACTTAGACATTGCAGGGTTAAGCAACACACACACACCTTCACACACACATGCACGCTCACACATGCACGCTCACACATGCACGCTCACACATGACACACATGCACACACACACACACACACATACATATAACGCACAGAACCACCCGCTAATGATGTACAAATCCTTATGTAACCATTGAACAGTTTAAAATGTTGTTACTTCGTAAATTGCTTAAAAAATATTATATACTTACCTTGTATTTTGTACAATGTGTATTTTCTCATGCTCTGAAGTTTCCGAAATAAATAAATTAAAAATAAATAAATCAAAGTCAAGTTCAGGGCTGAATACGTAACAAAATCTACAAACGAATAAATATTTATTATGATTGCTTCTTCTGCTTTCATGTCTGAATTCTGAATAGCGACGACCTCTTGACCTTTATATGTAGGAGGTTAGTTACGCTATCGAGACTCTGAAGAAGAAATGAATAAATATGGAAACAGAAGTACATATTCCAACATCGTTCACCATCTAATGTGGAGTCTAGTGTATACATACAAACATCAGATATACGTCGGCGTAAATAATGAAATGAAAATGGAAATTATACCATGGAAAGAACTATGCTCAGAGTTTTTTTGCTGGAAAAAATCCGCAACGAAGTAATTTGCCGAAAGAACTAAAGCTGCCGACATAGCTCAAAGAATGAGCTAGCTGAAGTGGCAGTGGGCATGGGCATAAGCGTAGCGTGCGACGTCCCACTGACCAGGTGTACTGGCCATTAATGGCTGGATGAGAAGAGCTTAAGACCGCGTGTCCTTGGGTGAGGCCTATATCCAGCTGTGAAGAGACACAGGCTGATGGTATGGTACTTGTATATTATAAATGTGAAAGTTTGTTTGCTTAAAATTGATTAGTTTAATAACTCTCAATGAAATCATTGAGTGATTCACCAAAGGCATACTTGGGATAGATAAACACATGAAATAATTGTTGGAACACGCGGTTGAAGCTGAAGTAATGTATAAAACGAGTTTCTTTACAAAACTGAACACTGGACTCGGGTGTGGGATGAATGAAAATATCCTCATTTTAGACTATTTATTGAATTAGGTGAAGGACATTCTACACTAATCTTAGTCATTACCACCTACATTTTAAAGACTACTTTGCCGATGGTCATACAAGAGACCTTAAAAAATCATGAAACAGTAAAGGTTCATTTACACAATAATTAACATACAGATAAATAATACTTATAAGTTCATTACTTCTTTGTATTTAAGTTTATACAAACAGAACTAGGTTCAACGGCAATAGTGATAGCCTAGGATATCTATTCTCGACTCTCATTCGTGAGGTGTTGAGTTCAAATCCTCGGCCCGTACCACTGAATTTCTACTCAAGTAAGAACTTTTAAAAATTATCACCAAGCTCGATGTGAAGGAAATCATCGTGAGATAACTTGCATACTCCAGAGTTAAAAAAAAAATGGAGCATATGTGTCAAAAAATGTGCACTAGACCTGCGTGGTGGATTATGGACCGAAACCCCCAATTGATTTACTAAGGCAGACCTGTGCCCTGCAGTGGGATGTTAAAAAAAAAATACCAATATGAACGGGGTCTTTGAATTTTGTTTCAAAATCTAGTCCATACCATAAATATATTAAAATTGATTTTAAAAAGATTGAGTTTGTACAAATAAACTGAAAAATACTGGACCGATTTAAAGAAGATAATCACTTTTAGGAAGCTAAAATGAAATTTTTTTTAAATGTAGATGAACATCGCCTACGTTTTGGTTCGCTGGAATCGTTATGTCACCTGAATAAAGTCAGGGCGGGTCTCCGGGACCAGTATATACGCCTGTAGCGGCATCCAACCTCCTTAATAAGACGAGCCGCTTAGACCTTTGACAGACGACGACAGACCGAGAAGATAACAGACTAAGATCAGTTGACTGAGGATCATTGCCTTTGAAATAAAATTACGTATTTTAATTTCAAAAAACCTTATTTTTCTTAAACAAATGCTACATCCAAGACCGTTCAAAGCCAAAAGCCTTACTAAGGGAGACCTGTGTGCCTTGTAGCGGGGTGTTTAAAAGACTGCATGATATCGATTTATTGCACCGATCGAAATCGGTGCAGTAGTTTAATCGTGAAGACGTAACAAACAAACAGAACACCCTTCCGGATTTATAATATTAGTATCAGGGCCGTCTTTAAACATGGACCTGCTGGGCCGGGGCCCAGATCCCCGAGGTTGAGGAGGTTTAGAATCAAAATGCCAAAAAATAAAAATGAAGTATCTACTTTCCATCCACATATGGTTTATACATGTTCTTATGAGTTTTGCGATGATACTCTTTGTATAAAAATAGTAAATAGTAACATTAAAATTTTGATTTGAATCTACCCGTGATTTTCAATACCTTACAAGGGCTCCAACTCATATCTGACGCAGAGCTTCGAAATCCTCAATGACGGCCGTGATTAGTGATTACGCGATTAGAAATATTAATTGTAAGACGGTAAAGACAAATTATTGTTTCGCCGTCAGGAATTCAGTATCGACATGGATAGACAGATAATAGATAGATAGACTTGGGGAGGAGAGGTCACCGGACTTGGAGTGACTGACGTACTCATGAGATGCGAAACGGACAAATAATAATGAATTATTTATTGGTTTTAGTCGAAATATTTCGGCTGTCAATAAAATAATAACTGAACATTGTACTAATGGATTTCGTACATTTCTCTCTTGTTTTAGTAACAACAAATACAGAGGTCGTTTACCGCGTATATTTTTGGAAAGGACGTTTGCACGTAGCGGCTGAAGAACCGAAGATCGTGTGTGATGATGAGCTGCGGGACGTATGCTGATGATACGATATGTCGTATAGCTTGTCGTCAAGTTCTTCATTGAAACAATCACAGAACAACAATAGTAAGACAAATATAACAAGTTTTTTACACTGTACAGTAGTCATGTACTTGCAGATAAGCTGTAATATAATGTACCTCAGCTTAAGATTAAGTTTAATCAGTTTAACCATAAGTCATCGTGTCTCAACCTTTTTAGTGTCGCGACACTATGGAGAGGCCAAAAATAAACTCAGACCTCGTTTCTAACAATTAGCTTCTAATTATGTTATATTATCTGTGTTACATTTATTAGTATGTAGTATATTATATTTTAATGTTTATATATTTACAATACTTATTTGTTTTAATGCTTGCAGTACTTTGCAATATCTATACCTTTGTTCCTTCAATCATCTCGCTGTCCAATGGATGCCTGGAAGAGATCGCTTAAGGCCGCCAATTGTGTTTTAAGTATGTGTATATTTTGTTTTTGTTTGTTGTGTACGCAATAAACAGTATTATTATTATTATGTTATCATTTGATTATAAATTATTAAAATTAATCAATTAAAAGTTTTTTCTTATGTGTGTTTAAATTTTTCAAACCCCCTGTATATGTGATCGCGCGTTTATTTTCCGTGGCACTACTGCTTGCTACAACCCGTAGTGCTATAGAAGATTTTCTTCTCTCATGGCACTATTAATTCTCAATAACTGGAATAGCGCGACCCCCAGATTGAGAAACGAAGCTAAGCTTGTAGGTATGGAGCTTTCTTTAAGGATCCTTCGTCTAGGGATCTCGTGTAGAAATACATTTGTTTCTGCTACAATATGTAAAGAAAATGACCAGACCCAAACGTGAAGAGTAATGCAGCATTAACCATGTGTGAGTCGTACACAAATGTATAAGGATAATCGTAATCGTTAGCGGCGTGAGCCCACGGGTCTCCACGACGTCGCCGTAATATTTTTTCAGATCTTTTACGACTTGCGGAATGCGATGTTTTGTATAAAGGTACGTTGCACTTGTGCAGTTTTTTATTTATTGTATTTATCATACCATACCTTCATCGTGTGTCTCTCCAGTGCTGGATATAGTCCTCTCCGGCGAACCGTCACTACACACGGTTTGCCGTTCTTCTCATTCAAACCATTGCTGGCGACATCGTTCAAGTCGTCACTGCACCGATGCGTGTTCGATCCCAAGTCCCCGGGTACATTCGCGGATTCATTTACCTATGGGTTACTCTTATTTATTTAAGCTTCACTGGACTAAAGTTGCACTGGAGGCGGACTTAATGCCTAGTCGTATTCTCTGCCAATCGACGTTTGGTTAAACAGAACCGCAACGGGTGATGCAAGGTAAATTCATAGTAATATCCTGAGATAGTTATGGCGTACCTATTGCCGCTTCAACTTGCCGATTCTTTGAATTATTTCGGTAAAACCTAAGTGTTCAATTAATCTAACGATGAATGGTGGTAATTCGAATAGTAAAAATACACTATTCGCTAATACAACTGTTAACGACGGAATATAAATAAGATTAGGGTACTCATATAGACATGTATAGTTCCCCACCCAGTAGATAATTTGATATTTGTTGTGTTATTTAACATAGTTTCTCTACTAGTTTGTAAGTTTGATATTAAAGTATTCCCTAGTGTGTCTTTTACTTACCTGTTAGGATATGAGTTGGTGTATAGAATAAGTTAGGCATGCTAGGGATATGATACATAACGTAAGTTGACGCTTGTATTATGAGGTGGCGGATAGAGATAAATCCGGCGAAAAGTGCAGCCATGTACTTCCCTTTTCCCAGGGATAGCTGTCGTAATCCTAGGCTCTCCCCTCTCCCGATAACCCTCTTCGGTCAAACCATTCCCCCGGTTAGGAAGACCAAATATCTCGGAGTCACTCTAGACCATAGACTGACCTTCCGAGAACACATTAAAACCGTCCGGAACCGAGCCGCCTTTGTACTCGGTCGCCTCAACCCCCCCATAGGCGGGAGAAGTAAAATGCCGCTTAGAAATAAGTTGACATTATACAAAACACTCGTCCGACCTATAATGACCTACGCTAGCGTTGTGTTCGCACACGCAGTTCCCTCCAACATCAAAATCCTCCAAACCCTCCAAAATAGATTCGTACGTAAGGCCGTGGCTGCCCCACGGTACTCACGCAATGTCAACCTCCATAAGGACTTGGAACTTCCCCCCCATCGTGAGAGACACCGCCCGACGTTGCTATGACGCGATTTCGCATCATCCTAGCCCTCTGATCGTTACCTCTCCCAGATAGGAGTGCCCCTCCCCGCTACCGTCGTCCATAGCACGTCTTAGACGACCCTGACGACCCAATCACTGCTGCCAATGCAATTCTTACATTACACTCACAGACTACATAGATACACCGTCCCCGCCGGCGGAGACGTGGACGTCCCGCTCGCTACGCTGTCAACACACACCGGCCCTCAGCCAACACTTTTACCAGGTATCGGCACGTGCCTGGGCGCTTCTCGCCGACTTGCGATCTTAAGCCTAAGCCGAGGTTCGTTCCTTCCGCCGGTTTACCGGCGGGGGAGCCCTTAGGCTCGTTGCAACACACATGTTCTTCCTGGCTGAGCGCCTTCTGCGCTCGCCCTAAATTAAACAAGTCCGGTGACTCTTGAAAACCCACTAGGGCCACAAGAATTTAGCCATTCCGAAAAGAAAAAAAAAAAACTCCAAGCCATTCCGAAGCGGCATTCCGAAGCGCAATTTCAAAGCGACAGTCCGAAGCGGTATACCCTCAAGAATAAAATACCTCTGCGCTGCCCCGGCTCTATTGGAAAATAGTAATTGTTTTAATCCTATGATACAGTCCACACCCCGGAAACCCAGTATGGTACGCATCCCGTACAACAACTACGTATACCTACCAATTTTATTTGCCCCATTACTCACTAATATGATAACGATTACAAATACTACCTAACCTTTAAGCTAGTTCAATTTAAAGTTAGTGCTATAAACATTTTTTTAGTTCAATCAGTAAGTTAAGTACCCACCTAATTTTAAATTGAGCCATAAAATCACTTACTAATCAAACCAAAAAATCAGCTACGTAACAGATTTTCAAACGAATGTTTACTCTTATAAGTTTTTTTTTTTTTTTTTTGTATAAAACCCATTTTATCTACTAGGTACATATGTACATTGTGCTCTTACTATTCCAGATCGCCGGTGATAACTGAAATAAGTGCTGTTTCTTTCTAACCTAGACACATTCATACTTCACATACTTGCCATTGAACCCTAGCCCGTGCCCAATGATCACTAGCTCATCAGTAAAGGAGACCCGAGAAAAATGCCCGTGTAATAAACGTCAGTTCGCACTGGGTCCTCTTGGTACATTTGCACTGTACTTAACCCCTTAATTACAATGGAAAGGCGCCCTGCAGTGGTTGCAGGCGTTCAATTAAACCAACGTGTGTCCTCACCCTTAATACCTCATCATATATTGAGTAGTCGTTAAAATCCCCGATTGCTACCGAAGCGATTTGTTATAGCCGCTGGACGCCAGTCAACGGCGCCGGCTTATATACGGACTGTTAGACCTAATATCTTAAATTATTATTTTATTACCTGACTAAGGAAAAATCAAAATGTTTAACGTGTATTTGTATTGGTCCAGTTACAGCTGAAAATTTAACCATAGAATAAGCCTTTAATAAGAACAAGTAAGACAGTCATATATAGTGATATCACAAAAATTTAAATCGTTTAAATATTAAATTAAATTAAAGTTTAAATTAAATTACGATTCAAATCTTTGGGATTGGGTAATGGCATATCTCTCTTGTTATCATGATCTCAGATTAGAACTTTTATTTACTTTTATAGAAGCTCATTGACGTAAAAGAAGTGAATTATTATACAAAACACCCGTGGTTTTGCGGTTGCAGTAAGTCATCCAAATGTTTATAATGCACTGCTCGATTGTATCGGTCATCAGTGGCAAATCCTTCTGATGTTACAACCTCATGCGTCAGCAGACAGACGTACGCTATCATGATGTCACTTTAGGCCGCTATTTATAAACGTTGATTATTTCTTATGATGCATTTACAAAGTGCAATGCATCATTTTAATAAGAAAGAAAAAAAACATTATTTTATTGACAACAACAATATTGGACATAATAAATTTAGTAATGTAGAGAAGAAATTAATATTAATCGTTATGTCAATCTGCACCAATTCAACAAACATATGTGGTAGCGTGAACTGCGACGCTGATAACTCGTATCTCGGAGCTTTACCGGTATACACGGACTGACCACATACTCGTAGGTTAGTTGAGGGGCGATCCCGCGCAGCACTAACGTTTAAGTTGCTTGTAAGAAAGTTATAATACTCAAATGGAATTGAGCAGGTCATATAGCTAGATTTTTTTATAAAAAGATGTTAGAGTAGCAGAAAGTCCACCTGAAGGTATGTGGATACTGTAAACGTATAGAATGATAAACGTTGGAGCGCCATCTGTTGTGACGCCTATTTTCGGAGATTTACGATTGGATTTGTAAAAAGGCTTGAAAAAATGGGAATAGGAAGTATGTCCTACGACGACGATATTTCCTCATCCCATCACACCTCCCAATTCTCCCTGCGGGGATGGGGCGTCATAAGTATAATGGAACAAGGAAATTGTTTTGTTCGATTGGATTGGTGGTTGATATGATAGTATGAGATGGAATGGGTTGGAAACTAGTTCTGGTATATCTTCACTACCGTACACGTATTATTATTAACTACATACAACAAAATACGCACACATTGATACGATATTAACTGAATCATAGATTGTGTAACAAAATTTTACTGATAGCTCAGTTTGGGTTCTTAGTTTTTTTTATGGACGAAGGCGGTAGACGAGCATACCGTCCACCTGATGGTAAGTGGATACTGTAGCCCATAGACATCCGTGATACATGCCAACATTAGTGCAATATGACAAATGTTGACACGCCCCCGGATGCCCTGCCTACCTTTGGAGATATAAGAATAGATTAGGAGAAAGGGTTGGGGAAACGGGGAGGGATAGGATGGGAATGGGCTCTGGCACATCTCACTCACTACCGAAACACGTACGTAAATTCGGGAAATAAGATAAAGTGGGAAATGCAGTACATTTCAAGGTAGTCTTCTGTGAGAGATGGGTAACGTGGCCAGTCGAGTGCGCCCAGCGGCTGTTGGATTTTCCCACTTTTCCCCTCAAAATCAGCGTTATCATGGTCTCAAAATAGTTGTTATCAGCGAGTGTCTTATCTATTTGGCGTTCGCACATATATGGGAGTGTATAGGTTAATGACTTTTGTGACTGCACACGAACACAGCCCATCTCATCCACCGGCGAACCGGTTCATGTCGGCAATTGGCCTGGCCGGAAGGCGTCCCGCACTGCGGTTCCTGATGCGTGGCCTCTATTAGAGGACCCCTCTACAGCTACACCGTCGGTTGTCGTATCTGCGGCAAATATGGCTTATCCATTGACACTTCAGCATTGTGATACTACGAGCTATGTCGAGCTATATATATATATATATATATGTTATATAAGTATATATTGTATATATTTGTTGTATTTGTGTAAAATATTTACTAATCATCGTTTAAATTATATTTAGACACTTAATCACATCTCCCAACGTGCCTCTCTGTTAGCTGCTGGTAGAGGACGCTTCCAAACATTAAGCTCGCCTTTTGTACGATTTAGTGCAATATTTTTTTTAAATAAATATATAAAATATCTGTTTAACCAATGATTAAATGTCACTAGACGTTAAGTCCGCCCTCTGTACTATTTCTGTGTGGTAAAAGTTTAAATAAAATATGTATGCACGTATTTATGTGTAATAAATAATAATTGTGAATAGAACAGTAATTAATATTTTTTAAATCAGTTACTTAATCAGTTGACTCGGCGTCTCGAAGTGGGTCTTGACCTCTGCAATTAAAAGAAGCTACTGCTCTGTTCTACACGACCTCGTGCCACTCGGGAAATCAGCGGGGAAAATGTGTGTCGTACAATAATCATTCTGCTTTCAAGTGAAAATTTAATATAAAAACTCACAATTTTATAGCTTACAATTTAGTCGAATCAAATCTTTATATTTGCTAAAAGCAGATATCGATTACGTATCTATTATTATTATTAAAAAATTGCAACGAAGCCGTGTCTGTACCTACATGAAATATTTATTGTAAAAGTTATTTGCAAAGCAAAATTGGAATGGATACAGAACTCAAGACAACAATTTCTGGAATTTATGTATAGGACATATGTATAGAGATAGCTGTCTGAACTTGCATCGCGCAAAAACCATTGGAAGGATAAATGTATTATTAAGAATTACTGTAAAATTAAACACCGATTAAAACAGATTGTCAGGGAGAGAGTGCACGCTGCAATCCAACAGCCACTGGGCGCGCTCGACTGGCCACGTTAGCCCTCTCTCACAGAAGACTACCTTGAAATGTGCTGCATTTCCCACTTTACTATATTTCCCTAATGTGCGTAGGTACGTGTTTCGGTAGCGAGTGAGATGTGCAAGAGCCCATTCCCATCGTATCCCTTCCCATTTGCCCAACCCTTTCTCCAAATCTATTCCTATATCTCCAATTGTAGGCAACACATTCAGGGTCGTGATCAACGTTTGTCATTTTGGACTAATGTTGGCATGTATCGCGGATGTCTATGGGCGACAGTATCCACTTACCATCAGGTGGACTGTATGCTCGTCTGCCGCCTTCGTACATAAAAAAAAGAAGATTAGAGTAAATAATAATTTTCTGTTTATACTAGATCTATTTTCACGTCAAGTTTAGTAACAGCATGAATAAAATCAAATATTTTTTTAGTCGACAATCTATTTCATGAAAATAATTCAAATTGAATATCTTACAAGTTAATCTAATTACAAGATCACGTGAAGTAATAGAGGAAATGGGTGTATGGAATGCAAGAGCATCTGCACGGAATGTCTTGCAACATACCCTAGTTGTTATCTTGTTGTTATTTGTAAATATGTCGGTTTTATTGTCATTTGTCAGTGCTAATTGTTTGTCTGCTGCAATCGATCAAATCAAATGAATTAATACTCTAGTGTTAGATGTTAATTTACCCACGACCGGATGGCAGTGTGCTGTCGGCTGGCGTTAAAATAATTCTTTTCGTGGGTGTTGTAAAAGGCGACTAAAGATTTCGTATTTTCTTAAGAAAATAGCCAATCGTTACCCCTCTCTCATAGAAGACTACCTTGAAATGTACTGCATTTCCCACTTTATCTTATTTCCCTAATGTACGTACGTGGTTCAGTTGTGAGTGAGATGTGTCAGAGCCCATTGCAATCCTATCCCTGTCCATTTTCCCAACACTTTCTCCAAATCCATTCCTATATCTCTAAAGGTAAGCAGCGCATCCGGGATCGTGGCAACGTTCGTCATTTTGGACTAATGTTGGCATGTATCGCGGATGTCTATGGGCAACATTATCTACTTACCATCAGGTGGATTTTATGCGCGTCTTCGTCCATAAAAATATGTCGATAAAACAATCTACTCAAGTAAAGAACTACTAGAGCTGAGGTATATAAAGATCTGATTGTAACAATAATATTCATAATTCTAATTATTTTTATTCACCACTTCCTTACATTTTATAGTTTTTTTGACATAAAAACATTTATTTAGTCTTGACATTTTTTTTATTCTTCTATTTGACATTTCACACTGTATTTTACCCTATACGTTTATTTATTTTTATTTTTTGACATTTTGAATTATTATATGGACTAATTTGTTAATTTAAACATGTTATAATTATAGTTTGCACTGTTTCGTTTATGTTATCATTATTATTGTATTTGTATGACAGAAGTGGAAGGTGTGACATGTCCTAATAATTTATATGTAGATACGAGGCGTATTCGAAAAGTAAGGGCCGTTCGCTTATATTTCAAAATCGACAAGTCGTAACACGTTTAAACTTGTGCATATCTGTACGTGCACTACTCGTGCAGCTATTTCAGGTGTTGTTTTGATTCAGTAGTCATTTGCCTATCTGTGCGTACAGTAAACAATGTCCGCGATAATCGTTGCTCCCGCCAGCTGTGAAGTTCGCGCTGTAATAAGATTTTTGTGTGCAAAAGGATCTTCAGCTGCTGAAATTCATCGAGAGTTATGCCTAGTTTATGGACCTACTGTAATGAATGAAGGAAAGGTTAGACAATGGTGTCGTGATTTCAAAACTGGACTAACAAATGTTCATGACGAAGAGCGGAGTGGTAGGCCCAGTATGCAAACCGGTGAAATTGTTTCTCTGGTGGACCAAAAACTGCGATCTGATCGTCGGTTGACGATTAGTGCCCTGGCTGATGAATTTCCTCATCTTGGACGCACTACAGTCTACACAATTGTCACGGAAAAACTTGGATACCACAAATTGTGTGCAAGGTGGGTACGAAAAATGCTTACCGACCAGTACGAGATTTACGTTGGGAAGTTTTTAACCACCCACCGTACAGTCCCGACCTTGCACCCAGTATTCTTACATTTCAGTTTCTCACCCAGTTTTCTTCTTACATTCTTGCCTTTTCTTACATTTCAAAAAATGGCTCGGTGGACAACGCTTTGAAAACGACAAGGAAATTAAGAACGCCGTTGAAAACTGGTTCAACTTGCAGGCGGTGAGCTTCTATGCAGAGGGGTTAAGGAAGCTGGTGCAGCGGTACGAAAAATGCTTGGAAGTGAACGGCGATTATGTGAAAAGTGAAGTAGATTTGTAGTAAACTAAATGTGCTAATAAAACCTATTTCATATGATTATAATTTTTTTTATGACGAAACGGCCCTTACTTTTCGAATACGCCTCGTACAATTGAACTCACATTATACATTATACGAACTCACATTGATTGTATCGTATGTGTCGTAAAAGGCGACTAAGCGATAACAAAGTGGCTACCACAAGCGTTGAAGAACTACACCACCTGTAAAAGTGTCTACTCGCAAACCCGCTAGGCCAGCGTGTCTTTTTAAGGTCATTCCTGGTTACGTCTCGTAAGGGGCTGGTTACGTTTCGTAACGGGCTGGTAACGTTTCGTAAGGGGTTGGTTACGTTTAGTAAGGAGCTGGTTACGTTTAGTAAGGGGCTGGTTACGTTTCGTAAGGGGCTGGTTACGTTTCGTAAGGGGCTGGTTACGTTTCGTAAGGGGCTGGTTACGTTTCGTAAGGGGCTGGTTACGTTTCGTAAGGGGCTGGTTACGTTTCGTAAGGGGCTGGTTACGTTTCGTAAGGGGCTGGTTACGTTTCGTAAGGGGCTGGTTACGTTTCGTAAGGGGCTGGTTACGTTTCGCAAGGGGCTGGTTACGTTTAGTAAGGGGCTGGTTACGTTTAGTAAGGGGCTGGTTACGTTTCGTAAGGGGCCGGTTACGTTTCGTAAGGGGCTCGTTACGATTACCAACCGTTCATTCGTAAAGAATGAGTTAATTTAGAAAAAAGTGAAAATAATAATTATAATTTTAAAAAAGTTATAAAAAAAGGAAAAGTTATAAGAGATAGGTACGTCAGCAATTTGAAAAAGTTTCTGTTTATATTTATACAATATATAATTAAATATATCAAGTTTGAGCATTTGTGGTTAGCTCGATTCCCGTGGGAACTTTATAATTGATCTAGATAAAAAGCACCCTAAATGTTAACCCTCCACATAAGTTATAACTATCGAAGTTGCATCAAAATCCGTCCAGTGACTTTGTGTGATGCGCCATCAAACAGATGAGATAAAAAGTGACTGTTAGAGAATGTCATAATACTATATTTATGAGTAATAAAGTATAAATAAATGAATAAATAGAAAGACAGACAAAATATCCAAAAACTGTTGTATATTACTCTGTACCATTTGTACTTTTACACTGCAATGAATTTTCTCAAAGAATATTTAATGTATGCCAATTATTGACTTATGTTTGATCATTATTTTTGGAAACAAAAACTACTTTATATAGAACATTGTTTGAATATCATTTTTATAGCTTTTCTTTTGAATTTAAAGCCCTCACGATCAAAACAATAACTATAGAATTTCCATTATACGGAGAATTTCCGACACAAATTTTATAGTGATGGCAACATTGAGCTGTTCAACACGAATGTTAATTGTATTGGCGGAATGCTGACATCACAGTAATTTTCTTTATAGGGCATATAATACTTTCTTGAATTACTACCAGCTACTATTCACTATTACTAGCTGTTTTACCTAGCTACTATATAACTGATACTAAGTGTGAAAACCTATAAATGTCTTTTAGATATTCATGAAATACCATTTATAGGATTAATTTTAAGCCGCTGGTTTTCCATGTAATATAAATAAAAAATAGAATTTCACTGGCTCTTAAAAGTGATCCGTCTGTTACGTCAATCACGATTTATATCTGTTGTTATTTGCAGTAATTTACGTTAGTAGGTGCGGTTGGCACGTGTTATTAACATTATTGGTGTCACTTACGTTGCGAAAAGTAAATTGATTGATTAAAAATCGTTAGCATTTACAAGATTATATTAATAACATCAATAATTAACTTATCTATTTTGCCGTGTGTATAAAAGCGAACACTGATATGAACTTATAAAGTAAAAATCCGCACGTTAAGATCGACTGTTATTCATGTTGCGCTATTTTGGTGTATGATATTTGGCCCTATATCAAGACAATATGAGTAAATACATACAGCTTTGCCTTAAAATTGGCCTAAATTGACAGCAAGCGACACTAAAGATGCGCGCGGCTGGAGTTGTAAATTAAAGAAAATTTCACATATTTCTTTTTTAAGAAGGCTGCAGACAAGTTGACAGTCCACCTAGTTGTACACAACCTAACATACACATGGACATCCGCGAAACATGAGTCCAAATGACAAACATTGGCACGCAATATTATTATTTGGTTTTTTATGGACGAAGGCGGTAGATGAGCATACAGTCCACCTGATGGTGAGTGGATGCTGCCGTCCATTGACATCCGCGATACATGCCAACATTAGTACAAAATGACAAATGTTGGCACGGCCGTGGATGCGCTGCCTACCTTTGGATATATAGGAATGGATTTGTAGAAGGGGGTTGGGAAAATGGGAAGGGATAGGAAGGGAAAGGGCTCTAGTACATCTCACTCACTACCCAAACACGTACGTACATTAGGGAAATGAAATAAAGTGGAAAATGCAGTACATTTCAAGGTAGTCTTCTGTGATATTATCATTTTTCATTGAAAATTTGTTTCATCCTGTCGTGATTATTATAATTAAACATTTCAAATCTTTCAGTTAATCATCAACTGCTGGATATAGACTATGTCATTGCACTGAGAGAAATTTGCTTTGCATCTGTAACTAGCTTGATTAGTTGAGTGATTTTCCGTTTAAATTGAAAGTATATCTACATGATACTGCAAATGCAGTTTTGATAATAATAAAGGAATTAATAGAAAGAACAAGACAATTTGTAATTTTAACTAGAAGTCGAATTGTCCTTAATAATATTACCAAATTCCGATTATCAGATACAAGAATTTTGGTTAGAATTTTTGGGTTTGTATTTAAACTAGAAGCAAATATTGCTGCCAATACAGTTCTTACACTACACTCACACGACCTCCTCCTTGCTATACAGTGAACACACAACACTTTTACCACGTATCGGCATGTGCCTGGGCGCTTTTCACCGACTCGCGATCCCGCGGTACCCTCCCAAAGCAACGCCCTAAGCCGAGGTCCGTTCCTTCTGTAGCTGCACACACTTTTACTCCTGGTTGAGCGACTTCTAAGCTCGCCCCTAAACTATACATTGTTTACAATGTATACATAGTGACTCCCGAAAGGCCGCAAGAATTTAGCCCTACCGAAAAAAGAGTAGAAAATCCATTATCAACAAAACAATCTATTTTTTAATAACTGATGTAAATACAATTTCTAACTATTAAGAATGTCGTCATCATCATCATCGGGTCAACGAACTCCTAATTCCGTATTTTTTACTCCTTATCCTATATATTTATCGATTTTATCTCAGTGTTAATAGAATTGTTTTTTGCTGAGTTGGAACAACAATCTGAGTATTCACAAAAGCTGTACGTATTTTTACTCGTAGATAAACAGTTGCAGATGTCCATTCCATACGGGCAGCGGTGACCACATACCATCAGGTGAGTTGCCCGTCTGTTATATAAATAAATAAAATAAGTTAATATATTTTGTATAGCCCATATTTCGGTTCAGTGGTCAAAGTTCGTTGGTAGAGTGAACCCAGTAAAGTGGCAATTTCAACTCTTCGTACATCACGCAGGGTAATTTGACCCAGTAACCCTGTATTATTATAATAACTGTGCCTATAAAAAGTCTAGGTTAATATGTGATGCAGATCAGGTGTGTGAATCATTGAACTGGGAGGGTATGGCGTCAATCCACCGCAATGAATCGTTCACCGGAGTGACATAATATTTAAAACATAAATAACTCCAAGGGTTTATTGATTACAGTTTATTAATTTTGTCAAAAAAAAAATTAAGTGTGGTGGCCCACGTTCATTAAGTGTGGTGGCCCACGTTGGTTAAGTGTGGTGGTCCACGTTGATTAAGCGTGGTGGCCCACGTTGATTTGTTATTAAGCGTACGTTTAAAAAAAATATTTAAACATCCTAGAATTTCACTAGCTTTATGCATCAATAGTTTTTTAATAGATTAAAGGGCAGACGAGCGGGCGGGCCACATGGTGGTAAGTGGTCACCGCCGCCTAGGGACACCTGCAACACCAGGGTACGCTGCCGACTTTGCAGAATCCTGTTCAATATGTATTATTATTATTTATATTATTTTAACAATATAGATATAATTTAACTATGTTGCAACCGCATTTCCATATCTGTTTAATCTGGTGATCGCCATATGGCATTAAGTTCGCCATTTGTACAATTACTTGTGCAATGATGTTTAAATAAAATAATGCCACACTCAATGACCCGCACTGGCATTTCCTGTCGTGGGTCCGAGACACACACACACAGACCCGAACAAACATTGATTTTTAAATGATTGTCCGACCGGGAATCGACCCCGGGACCTATTGCACAGCTGGGCACTACTAACTGCATTAATTGGTCGTATCGTATAATATCGTTTGTATATCGTAAGTTTGTACACGGGCTTCATAATCATCACTCACATTAAAACGGCACGCTCTGGCCACAAGCGGGTTGATGAGTACACTGGGTACCCGCTTTATTATAATTTGGTCGCCTTTTATACATCCACGGGAAAATATATGTTGGCGCTATCCTAAAGCCGGCCAACACGACAAGGCCAATCGTTTGTATGCAAATCTATACCTATATAAGTATACCTACATGTAATATAACAGTAATAGGGTTGAGTCTGTACATTGACTTAATTTAAAAGAATAAAACATGCGGGTCTTTTTAGAAGCTAAGGAACCTAAAACAGTAGTTTTTAAAACGTTTGTCTGTTCGTTTGAGCATCACGTAAAAACTAACTTGTGTCATCTTCATATGACACAAGGAAGTTGAGTTATAGGAGAAAATAAAATAACTTTTAATAGAATCGCTCAAAGATTACTGGATGGATCATGTAGTTGCTTTTACAGGTGATAAAAATCTTTTACAGCTGCATAGTCCAGGCGAGCGAAGGCGCGCGTAGAAGGTATTATACAGGGTAACGGACAAGAATAAATAACAAAACTAAGTCATCGATAAAACAGATAAACAAACAAACGGACAAGCGTGAAGACAGCGTGGCGAGTGAAGTTAGGAAGACAATACGAAGACTGTCATGGCTTGTTACTGTTTTACTGTGCAAGCTTCCTGTACAGACAATGGAATGATTTGACACGCCTGATGAGTAAGGACTAGAGGAACGACCAATCAGATCTTCCGACGAAATGAAAGACGGAAGTATGAATTTGAAGTAGAGGTCGGTAAAGTCATAGGTAAAAACTGATCCCTGGATGAAATTCGTCTAACAATTGATGTGTGATATCGCACGCATGGACGCTTCGTAATGATTCCCGCGGGGTTTTTGCAATGGATCTGGATAAAAAAGTATTTATTCATTTATTTATCTGAGTAGGCTTTAACAGCGTTCTTACCAATGCGCCTACTTAGAGCCCCTTACAATTTTACTTATGCCAACAGAGTAAGTAACCATAAAACTATTTCTATACAAACGTCTGCGAAACGCTAATTGTTAATACAGGACATAAACTAAAACTACGTTTTCAATAACATCTGTCAAAAGTGGTTTTTGAGCGATGCATGTTCAGATATACAAACAAAAGATAATTATTGTTTTGGCCTATTTATCATTGGTAATGATACCGCCACTGTCAGAGACCACGACCAACTGATTAAAGATTTCCGTCTTCATCATCTTTCGTCTTCAGTGGCAGGGGTTAGGCCATATCAGATGTGGTAAACGAGTTCTAGTGTGAAGGCCATGTACTGGGAAGCTACGTGCCACGCAATCCGGCCAGATGTATTGACTACTTGATGAATGTTGCTGGTAGTGTCAGGATCAGAAGAGCAGATGACGGCGTATGTTGGCCGTTCTTATTCTTGAGAATATTGAAGTAATATATTCGGCAATGGAGAGACATAGGCTGATGGTATGGTATGGTAAATTTATGGTAGTGTAGAATATATGAAATGGAGGTTGACAAGTCACAACGTAAGTCTTTATTGCTTCGTATCAATACATCGTTGGTTGTCAATGCATCCGGTTGTTAATTGAGACGGTACTTCCTCTTCGATTGGTGTGTTGGCTCTCCCATTCCAAATTGGTTGGAATTCCCAATACACCGTAACCGGGAAAATGCTAATTAAGCGTGGGGTTAAATCGTTCATAACAAAATGAACTGTACTCGTACGGTGACGAAACCGCACATTCATTGATTCAACTGGTTTCACACAAGAAGCGCGTAAGAAGGACGCTTAATATCGCAGCAAGGTTGCGAACAAACAGAGTATAATATTCATGACCCATTGATGATTTCCGAAAGGCTTATCGGATCGAGTCAGAGGGCTTTAAAGAAGAACTTCACCATCTCCACCACAGAGGACTACAGTTCGTGATGAAAGACTAGGATAGATGTGATAAACACATAGATGTGTATGATTAAACACCTAACCAAAATTTCTTTAATACAATCAACCAAAAAATCCATATTCATGCTCTCACATGTTAGGTTGCCTCGTAAAGACTAAGTAATAATAATATTATTAATATTTTCGTAATAATGATAAAAATATAGTTCGTAATCCCAAAATAAATAAATAAGAATACTTGAAGATACTTACAATACACATTGAAGTAATAGAAATCATCTTTCACTGTATATCTACTTTTTATGAATCTTTGATCGTTCCGTTGTAGCGGAAATTTAACCCTAATCACATTTCTATCTGCAATTAGAAGCACATTTAGATGTAACTCAAACGCAAAAATCTGTGCTAGATCATTAGGATCAGTGGCGACGTGTCTGAGACGTCAGTCTGCAATTCGTTATAGTTATTTGTAGAGTAAGAACCGTTAGCTCGATGCGCCGGCGCTGGACCGCGGGCGGTCGACCGTAGACGAGGTCGCACTCACTCGCTCAACTGTAAACTGTGATTAATGTAGAAATTATTTGACAAAAAATTATTTGTCACTTGAAGTGTGATACTGTACTGCAAATAACAGCTACCTTTTAAGATTCAGTTAGAGAACATCAAAATATTGTATGAAATGGCTTTCGCTAGCCATCCGCATATAGTAGAATTAAATTTAATAATACAAAATTTACTGAAGTTATAACAAAGAGTACTAAAACATGAAGTGGGCTGCAAATGAAGATTGTTTTTTTTCTATTCATTTACTATTCAGATTTCTAACGTTACTATAAAAGTAGATAATACATTACATTAGGTCATTAGGTAAAGTAGAGAAAATAGTAAGGAAAAGAAAAAGAAAGAGGACGACACAATAGAAAAAAAACAAACAAGCAAAGAGCTCATTAAATGTAATCCACCGAAATTGTCTTTTCAATGGATAAATAAATTTATTTGATAAGCGAACTCAAAATAAATCTTATTAAAAGCTATAATTAATAACGTTTTGACTTATATATTTTTTTTAAAAAACTTGTCACGGAGTCTCGATCTAATTTTATATTAACTTTTATTCTATTCGGTGGATTTCTGCAACTTTTTGGTGGACATTAAAAAACAGTTTTTGTAATTTTATTACTTTACTTAATTATAAGGTTCCAATATTGTTAGTTAATTTTGTCATTTACAGAGCTGATTTTCTAGCTCCAAAACACCATAGGTCTATTTTTTGGCTTAAAAAATGTTCGTAACGATGGCCCAAATGTACCGTTGATGAATTACAAACCCTTATCGAAAGACAAACAGAAGTGTTAATCATAGCAAATCACGGGTATGAATCCGTCGATGATTTTTAGGACTTAATTGACTCTCTGTGTCAGACTAAACTTAGTGACAATGAAGACTAAGTTACTTGACAATAATTTGATATAAAATGATAAATGATCTATTTTCAACTTGACATTTGACACCAAATTAGGTAGTCGTATTAAAATAAAGAGACTGAAATGATAAGTCAAAATTTGGTCATTAATAATGCTCAACGAATTTTATGAAGCACTCAAGCCTGATTCACATTCCTTTGTGTTGTTCAACTTGATGCTGACTAACTCAACAACTCTTTCCATTGTGGGCTGAGCTGTAAACGTGATCCTATCACCTAATTACATAACTTCTGCATTACTCCGTTCCCAGGATTGTTACGAGTACCTATGTATTGACAGTAATGACAGCTGATATCTGTTTCAATGCATTCAACACAATCCAGGAGACTATTGTTTCCCCTTATGTCTATTACTCGTAGAGGAGTGTTGTTAATCGCTTCCACATTAATTACTATAATTTATAGACGAAATGTAATTAATATAATTTATGTCATTAATATATATATATATATATAATTTACTAAAGTTATAAGTTTACAAAGAGTACTAAAACATGAAGTGGGCTACAAATGAAGATTGTTTTTTTTTATTTATTTACTATTCACATTTCTAACGTTACTATAAAAGTAGATAATAGATTACATTAAGGTCATTAGGCAAAGTAGAGAAAATGGTAAGAAAAAGAAAGAGGACGACACAAAAGAAAAAAAAAACAAACAAGGAAAGAGCTCATTAAATGTAATCCATCGAAATTGTCTTGAATTGTATTCAATGGATAAATAAATTTATTTTATAAGTGAACTCAAAATAAAGCTTATTAAAAACGTTATAAGTTTTAACGTTATGATTTTTATATATATATACGAGTATATATATTATTTATGTCAGACGAATAATGGTTAAGCAACTGTTTCGGGATTTGTCCTCAAGATACAGGCCTGCCTTGTTTGAGGACTATCATATTAAATAAAATAATTATTCATTTACTTGTATGTGCATAACACGTTATGTTATACCTACTTAGGCGTACTTGAGGTACTTGAGTTTTTCTGAGGGGGAGCGTGCACGCTGCAATCAAAGAGCTGCTGGGCGCGCTCGACTGGCCACATTACCCCTCTCTCACAGAAGACTACCTTGAACTGTACTGCATTTCCCACTTTACTATATTTCCCTAATGTAAGTACGTGTTTCGGTAGTGAGTGAGATGTGCCAGAGCCCATTCCCATCCTATCCCTCCCCATTTTCCCAACCCTTTCTCCAAATCCATTCCTATATCTCCAAAGGTGGGCATCGCATCCGGGGGCGTGTCAACGTTTGTCATTTTGGACTGATGTTAGCATGTATCGCGGAGGTCTATGGGCGACAGTATCCACTTACCATCAGGTGGACTGTATACTCGTCTGCCGCGTTCGTCCATAAAAAAAAACGCACTAACAGAAGCGCGTTCAAAAGTCAAAGACCCAAGCGAGCGGTTGTGGATAGTGTTATGCATATACGATTAAATTAATCACCAATTATTTATTATGTAATAAAAAAATATTGAAATACATGTTATATTTAGTTATATATAATAGCTCAAGTGTACTGATTGACACATTAAAATATTTCACACTATTTTTATAAGAACTTATATATTTAGTACCAAATTTACACTTTGTGAAATTATGTCCTCAGTAAATAAACACATATATTTGTTTATTTGTTGATATATTTTCATTTAAATAAATAAACTTACGTGAATTATAATCCACTAGTCATGTGTATTTGAATTTGACTAAAAATTAACCTAGAGTTTATTTTATCTATCTTATAGAATTAGTCTCACTAACAGTAATAAATTAGGCCATTCTAAGATAATACCAAAAATTATTTCTGCAGACCTTGATAAGCTCTTGTAAATCGCTGACTTGGATTTTGATTGTTCGACTCCAGTTAGCGATAATATTTTAGCGCTGTTAGCCTCAGCATTTTACGTTCATAAAGTTATTTAAATAGAGAATTTAAAAAAAAAACCCTTCCAGCGTTTGTTGTAGTAAAATTTAGGGAATCTGTAGTATGTCTTCTAATGGAAAAGCTATCTATGAACATTTTGTTTTCACTTTATAAGCTTATTTCTTTTAAGTGGTACTTACTTATGTTTTTTTTTTTATTTTTACACTATAACATACAAGTAGATCTGATAACGGTTTACATCTTGATGTCTTCAATCGATGTTTGCAATATCAGTGTCGTTTTTCTTTATATAAATAAATTTAAAATAATTAGCGTCTTAACTAATATTTGACATTAGTCTGAAAGTGTGTAATTATGTATGTATATTAGTAATATTAAATGCAAGAGTTATTTCTGTAAACTGTAAGTTTATTGCACACCAAGGAATACATGATAGTGACACAAAAGTTTAAATAAATAGTGTACAAAAGGTAGGCCTTACTGTTAAAACGATCTCAGTTAGGTCTTCAGTTTATAAGTTAATTTCTAATATGCTTCGGTTTCTTGCATTTTTCACATGAGTCTAACAACGGTATTGCTTTTCAGAATTCTAACTCTACTTAATTTTGAAACGTTAGTAACTGTGATGAAAGAGGCGCCAGGCCCTCTTTTCGCTTCAATCTTCCACTTTTGCAGCTTTCGCCGGTATCCTTATCACGGAGGATCCGAAGGCAATGGCGTGAGCGTGTATGTCGCGAAAGTTCTCCGCATGCAGGCCGCGATGCACCGAAGGCCACTTCCGTGGCGGCACCGCGCCGCCGCGAGCCTCCTCCACTAACCTCCGCTTCTTCACTCGCGTCCTGACTGTCGACGCGCCCGGACGATGCGCTTCGCTACCGCTACTCGCGACGTGATTGTGCTGTGAATATTATACACGAACCATCCCAGTGCTAATTCACCTAACTGCCTGAAAATGAAACGGTAAGTCTTAAATCCTATTTATGTTAACCGGACGCAGCGCGATGGAGAAATCAATCCATTTCCCCGGCCCGGTGATTTCCCTCCGGAAAATTGTAACTATTGGGAAGTTCAACACTGTTTTACTGTAAATAATCGTTAACATTTAGTTGATTGTTCGCTTTATTATTTGAATAGAGCTGTTCGTTTAAACGTGCACAATCTAGTGTTTGATTAACTCTGAGAATATTATGCGAGATAATTAATGCGTCATACAATGTTCTGTGCATCTTGAAATTGATTAAAACTACACGCGTGAAGTAAAGGGAAACGTCGCTCAAATTTATTAAGAAGTATAGTAGTGTATTTGTATTAAAAGTGTTTGATTTATTGTGTCGGATCTAGACGGCTAGTGTCTGCAGTCTGGTGTCGATAGGTCTGCGATTGATGAGTTGGGGGAACATCGTAATTAGGGCGGTATAGCCTTGTCAATGTCGAAGTGGTCTGAATCCCGCGCACGTCCATTCTGCTCGAGGAATTTTAATTAGTGACGCAATGACCTCTGTTTCGTTTTCGCATAATGCCGAAAAACAATGCAATAACCTATTGTATCATCGCAAAAAATTGACTGAAACGGTGGTGTGAGTCAGCCCAGTTTTCCTTGGCGCTGCGCTCAAGGACCAGCCCTGAACAATGCGATGGAATACGCGGAATAGTGGACCCTCATTGTTGTTCCACTCAGCTGTACCAAGAACCCGCTAGGGTTGTCATTTGCTGACCGGCGGCGTACCGGTCGTATTGTTCTCGGAACCGTCCCATGTGGGTCATTCGATATTATTAATTTTAACTTATTGCTTCACTATCATCGTAAAACCTGTAAACAGATGTGCTTGATCTTTCATTGTATGTAGATGAGGTTAAGCTATTGCTTCAGACACCTTAGTTTATAGGTTTATTTTTATTTTACTTTATCAAAGTATTTACTAAATATTGTGTGATTCAAATTTGCAAATTCATATTTCAGATGTTGATTGGTTTGATCACTTTGTAATAAATGGCAGATTAACCACAGAAAATCGATCGACTAATTGTGGAAAAGAGCTTGTTAAATCAATGATCTCTTGACCGTATTCTTATACTATACTATACTTTTTATACTGATTACACAACTTTACATCAAGATCTTAATAAATTATGTGAATGGTGCGAAACAAACCTGATGTCTCTTGATGTTAGTAAATGTCATACCTACTATTTTTTGAAAAACAAAAACCTTATATTTTCAGTAATAGTATCCAATCGTCAACCTTGTAGGAAAGTTTGCATTGTGTAAGATTTAGGACTATTATTTGATGTATATTTATTGTTTCGACCACATTACAGTTTCACTATAGCTAAGGCGAATAAATTACTTGGTTTTTTGATACGCACTTGCAAACCGTTTAAAAGTGCCCTACCAATTATTTTTTTCTAATGTTTCTTTAGTACGGGCAATTCTTGAATATTGTTCGATTATATGGTCACCGGTGTATCAAATACACATTAGAAACGGTGCAAATAAAATTTTACTTTTGTCTAAGATTTGGGAATACTCAAGCACTAAAATTTTATAAGGATAAATTAACATTTTCGAAGTAAGTAAAATAAATTCATTAAATGTATTACATAAGATCGTGAATAACCATTTAGATGGGGATCTCTTGCAAAATTTCAATCTGAATACACCGAATCGACCTGTACGTATTCCACAACTAAATATTTGACCATACAACGGGCTCGAAATAATGTTTCTTGTAATAATCAATTCTATACAATATGTCGATATTATAACGATCTGTATGACGAGTTTTGACATATTCTATCTAAATATCGCCTATTTCAATATTCTGTTAGACAGATAATTTCCTTTTAGATATATATATATATGTAGCCAGTTTTATTATACCTATTCTGCACGATTATAGCTAAAGTTGTGTATAACTCTAAGTGAGTTTACAAACGTATATTTTTTTTATAAAATGTATCTATAACTAGATAAGTTTGTAAATTTGATGTTGTACCTAATCAATAAAGATGCAGTACGTTGAAAAAAAAAGGAAATGGGGCATTTTAAAAGGAAACTTTGTTAATAATACACACTATTATTGTATTAATACACACTATACCTACTTGATGTTACTTACATACTTATGTAACTGCCGTTTCATATGGGAAAATATTTTTTTTGTATCAAAATTATATATTTAATTAATCGAAGTATTGTTTTCTATAGAACTCCCGGGGACGGGAATCGATGAATTCTCTGAAGGCGTTTTTCACTGCCAAATTGGAGTTGAATTTTTTTTCCACTGTAAAGAGTTATCCAAATTTAAAAAAACAATTAATATCAGTAGAAGCAAGATCTGGCGAATGCGATGGGTGACGGAGGTTCCAGTCGAAGCCTCTATAACTTTGAGACTGTCTGTCGTGCAGTGTGTGGGCGAGTGTTATCATGGAGAAGCAGTGGACTAGAGCGATTGACACATCTGCATTAATTGTTGTGCCACATCTCAAGGAGCTGTAGTGAATAATATCGGCACAGGACCACCATACAGTCACCATGAACGTCTTTTGACTCAGTTTACGTTTGGGACATTGTTCGGCTGTGTCTCCTGGGTTCAAACATTGCGACGAACGTTTACGATTATCATACAGGATCCACTGCTCATCACAAGTGACAATAGTATTCAGAATCCCTTCATTTTTGTGCCGGTTCAGCAAAGTACGGCAAGCTTCCCCGCGTGTTTGCAGCTGACATTCATTAAGCTCATACGGTATCCACTTTCCGAGCTATTTCACTTTCCCGATTTGACGCAAATGAATCAATATCGTCTTGTTACTTACGCCGAAGGTTGTTGCTAACTTAGACGTGGTTTGAGATGAATCCGCTTCCACTATTGCTTTCAATCCATCATTATTGACTTTACTCGCCGGTCGTCTACAGGGTTTGTTCTTGAGGTCGAAATTTCCAGAACGGAAAGGATTAAACCAACACGCACCATGCGTTCGTTTGCGGTGTTTGGTCCGTACACATCGTTGATATTGCGTGCCGTCTGTGATGCGTTGCTGCCACGACGGAACTCATATTTGAAAAAAAAACGAATAGTAAAATTAATTAAAATTAAAACGATTTTAATTTTAATTTGATTGTAACTTTGATTCTGAATTTGATTATAATTTCAATTTTAGCCTTAGTAAATTTATTTCAATTTTATTTATTTAAATAAAATTGGATTAATTTCTAAATAATTATTTTAATTTCTAAATCGACTTGGTTTTAAAATTGTCTTGTCATGTTTTTCAAAATAAATGATTTATTATTATTATGTAACAGATAGGTAAACCGTAAATCGATTTTAAGGAATTTGTGGTATCTTGCATTAATTAAATTATTTGACGGCACATTACTTAGTACTTTATTATTTTTTCATTTAATATTAATTTAATCACAATTGAGTTCTATAATAATTTTATATTTACTTTTGCGAGCTAATTCTGGCAAATGTGACGAGCTGTTGTATGTAATTAATTACCATCTGTTACTACTCACGTTGCAAATAAGTGATTGGATTTGGCAGCGCCAGTCGCAGGGGAGATTTCGCTGTTTTCCATAAGTTTTAGAAAAAAAGTACAATCCAAAAGTTGTAGGAGCTGTAAGAGGCCTATCCAACGACATATAATTTGTGTGTATGGATGGACTATAGACGTCGATTTTTTTTTTAATGTTTACTCTCATTATTATGGAAACTAATGAACCGATTTGGCGTGTCTTCGAATTTAACCGAGATTACACGAGTAGACTCCGAACTATTTTTCTGGCTAATTTAATTTTAAATCGTTAAAAAATGCGCCCTGCAGTTTGTTTGCGGGATGCGAACATTTTAAATGTCCGACCGAAACGCGATTTTCAGCCGAAACCGAATATTCGGCTCCTCTTCTAGTTTCGGCCGAAACCGTAACCGAAACCTATGTAGTTAAGGGGTCGTCCATAAATTACGTCACACGTTAAGGGGGAAGGAGGGAAGGAGGGAGTCAACAAAGTGTGACATCCTGTTACAAGGGGCGGGGGGGGGGGGGACGAGTCATAAGCTTCGTGACGTCACATGTATAAATCTAAAGTATTAAAACTGAACTTCAACTTTAACGAAAAACTTTAAAATATTACCAACTCTATCAATATTACTATAAGGCTGTTTTAATTTAATAATTTCTAAATTTAAAATTGCAAAATATGTGACGTTACACCGGGGGGGGGGGGGGTCACACAAATATGACCACCTGTGACAAGGACTTTTTTTTTTTCTCCGAAAATCATGAAATTCGTGTGACGTAATTTATGGATGGCCCCTAAATTAAAAGTTAGTTAAATTTACATTATACCCTGAAACTTAGTGTTTTTCTTAGCTTTGTAACAGATTTTTCGATTAAGTTAAATAAAAAACTTCAATTTATTAGTAAATCATTATTTATGCGCGAGAACAGACACACTTAACGCACACACGGTATAGGCCAGCGAATGAGTGAACCCGTTACGAACATGACCCGACTTCATCCGACAGCCCATGAACGCTAGTTTCGGCCGAGCCGAAGTATCGGCCAATTTTTGGCCGAAACTGGCCGAAACCGAAAACGAAACCGAAACTTCGGTCGGTCTTTAAACATTTTACTAGGGAGGTTGGCATAGTCCCGAACCGCCATTTTGATTTTTTTATCAAAACTAATGGACGTACATATTTTTATATCTATACATATGTATATGCATATACAAACAAAAAACTATTATAAAATATTATGTCCTAAATTGTTACGTTTAACCGAGATATAACGATTGAAAAATCGCTATATAATCGTATGACCGTAGCAAATCTCACCTCAGTATAAACAAAATGTACAAATCACGTGGTTCTACTAGTTGAATCGTTATCAAATAACTATTTTTATTTACTTTTATAAGTGTTAGTAAAAATAAATGGCACAAAGTTTCGATCACCTTTCGTTGGATCCTACTGGATTGGTTTTAGCTGGTGACCCTTAGCCGGAATATGAAATTTTGAAGACCAATTAGCCCAGTTGACAGTGCCCCTGCTTGCTGTGCAGTAGGTCCCGGGTTCGGTTCCCGGTCGGACAATCATTTGTTCAAAGACTGGTGTCTGTTCGGGCCTGGGTGTTGCACGTTTGTGTTCGTCTTTCTATGTGTCTCTGGACCCACGACACAGAGAATCCTAGTGTCACCGATATTAATTATTTAATTAATTTATCGATATTCGAAAGTCGTGATCTCTACTGTAGATAAATTTCTTCCAGATCTCCCGAAAAGAGACAGCAGAGAAGTAGAAACCTGACTTAATTTGTTTTTAAATCTGTCGTTCAGAAATTTGGCGCACACCTAACAGAATTCAAATGCGAGTATACACTTAGATTTGTATTTTGGTAGTCTATATGATTATGCAATTAAAACAGTAAAATTAACGCCATCAACGCCGCGTGGTGAATAACAATTTTTTGGTTAGCAGTATAAATGAAGGCGGATACTTACGCAACATAATTGTCGGCGCGTCGGGTGAATCGCCAATTTCTCATGTTAATAATTCCTGTATTTGCGGTGTTGCGGTGTCGCAAGTCGCCCCACAGTCGCATGTTACGACTGACAAGTCAGCGACGCGACGTGTGGAATGGTAATTAGCGTTTGCACCTGATCGCATAGCAACAATATGCAGCGGACACTCCGCACATCTTCGCAGCTACAATATGCAGTAAGGATGTAATAATTCTTTCACTTTTAGACATGGTATTTCGTAACTGGTGGCATCTATATTTTAAAATTATCGAAGAATAACCGGTAAATATAGAAACCGGACAATAACGGTTGTTGTCCGATCCGAATACCTGAGTCTTACGCGATATTTCAAGTACAAGCCCATCGTCCATAAACATTATCTATTTTGCATTGTGTACATAGTAAAATTCGTTTTTGGCAAGTACAATCCCTGATTGCTGAAGATTTTTATTATCATAAATCAAATAAAAAAGATACCATACTATCATCCGCCTATGTCTCTCCACTGTTGGATATAGCTCTCTCCCAAGGACCGCCAACACACACGGTCTTCAGCCTGCTCAAATGGCGTCCTCGAACGGGACCACGTATCGGGGAACGTGGCCACCGGCCAACTGGATACGTCTTAAAGAAAGTCACCGATAGTAGCTGGATGATTAAAAAATCGCTTCTTAAAATTGTCTGCGATGCAAAGCGTAAATCCATCTAAGAACTTCGTTCAAGTTAAGCTTCGTCAAGGTTAGGACGGAAGCACGATTAGCGTTAATTCTGCTGCGTATTTATTCAAAGCCGACTTCTAAAGTTCTTTCCAAAGTGAAGATGAATAATTAATCTCTTAATAATAACTAATTTTGCCAGTCAAAACTTTGTACGTTTGAATCTAAATTGTCTTTGCTAATAATTAAGATTTATATTATTATACTTAATTTAGATTTTAATTTGACCGTTTAATTACAGAGTATAGATTTAGTAATTTACTTTTCTTTATGTCTAGGTGATGATAATCTAAGCATTTGATTACCTGTTTTAAGATCCGATTAGATGTGAGTATGGACATTAATTTGATTCAGTTAGGTAATATTTCCAGCATACGGTTTTGGATTGAGGACAGATGAATTTGCTCGGATGTCACGGTGGTTGCAGCCAGCAATTATATCAAGCAGTCGAAACAGTTGCAATTCAGATCGTAGCTGCTGATAATGCAGTACTTATATTGCACAAACAAACATGTGTGATGCGCAAAGATTGCAATTGTTGAAGGTTCCTTTCTTTTTCTTGTATTTTTATTAAATGTACGATTTCGTTAAAGAAATATTTAGGGCTGAGTACGCTTCCAGGTATTAAATTTTGTCCTATAAAACAAAGCCCTTCTGAGGCCTGTTTTATAGAACCTTATGTAGTCCGAAACTTCAATGTCACCTGATTGGAGAACGTGTATTTATCTCGGCCATAGATAATAGTCCAGTCGTATACTGTTAAATACTACATTATATATTATAGGATACTGTTCATTAAGCTCTACAACTTTGACTAAACATTTTGTCTAAATATTTCTAAACGTAAGTACTAACAGTAGAGAAATCTCTGTTGTATCTGGCGCGGCCATAGGATGTTTTTTATCTAGGAAGGATCTATGTCATGGACACCTGGGATACATCCCAACATTAACGGTACATCCGAAGATGCGTTGCCTACATTCGCGGATTTAAGAATCAAAATTTGGACAAGGTCGATGAATATAAGGAATGATATTATCCAATCCTCATACCATTACAGTTCTAAAAGGAATGTTTAAGATTTAAGTTAGAACTTGGCTTAAAAGTTAGCTTCGTGACCTCATTCGTCGTATGTCCAATGATTTTGTGGATAATAGGAATTATTGCAAAAATCTGGAGCCATTGTATAGGAATTAGGAAGTGAAAGTGCGCGGAGCGGTCTGGGTTTTATTGCGTCACACCGATCTGATGTCTAGTTTTTACGGCATTTATGTTTGGCAATCAGACATGGATTATGCTGTTTACGATCGCTATTTGTTGAATCATGATTTTGCCTATAAAAGTAAAATGCAGACGTTCAAGAACTATTGACGTTTGAAGAGTTAATCAATATGGCGGTTCGAGTTGCGTTCTCACTGGGAAGCTGAAGTTGCCATTTCACAGCCGACTGGACGCTGCCATCAAATGTACTGACGTATTTCGGGAATCAGTGAGAGATCATTCTTTGTAATTCTTTCTTAAGATAGGCCTGCGGCCGTTGGTTCGTCTGCCGACTTCTTTCTAAAATGAATTATTACTACAAATATTTATTTTTTATTATTTAGAATTCTCTTTTTATAGAAAAATGGCGGCAGACGAGCATACAGTCCACTGATGGTAAGTGGATATTGTCGTCCATAGACATCCGCGATACATGCCAACATTAATCCAGAATGACAAACGTTGGCACGCCCGATGCGCTACCTCTTGTAGATTAAGGAATGGATTGGGAAAATGGGGAGGGAGAGGATGGAATGGGAATGGGCTCTGGCATATCTCACTCAATACCGAAACACGTACGTACATTGAGGAAATACGATAAAGTAGAATATGCAGTACATTTTAAGGTGGTTTTCTGTGAGAGAGTGGTAATGTAGTCAGTCAAGTGCGCCAGCGGCTGTAGGAATGCAGCATGCACTCTCCCCCTACCAAACATGCCAATTCACTGTTTACTTGCAAAAAAATCTTAAGTCTTATATATAACCGAGCTGCAAAAAATACTAAATGCACAGCAGATCATGATAAACAAAACAATCTATTTTTGTGATTAACTGAAGTAAATCGTTTTAAATTAGTTAATAATCACTTAAGAGTGTTCTATTTCTGCATTGTCACCAGACAACCTAAATATGACGTTTAAATTTGCTGCCATTGATAGCAGCAAATTCACCTGTTGTCTGTTGCTCAATTAATTAATTTTCATATACAAATTCGTGTCTCTCATGTTATTTTATTTATTTATTTTTGTTTACATAAGGCATCAAAGGCCCATATATACCTTAATATACAAAAGCCCATATATACCTTAATATACAAAGGCCCATATATACCTTAATATACAAAGGCCCACGTATACCTTAATATACAAAGGCCCATGTATACTTTAATATACAAAGGCCCATATAAACCTTAATATACAACAGCCAATATAAACCTTAATATACAAAGGCCCATATATACCTTAATATACAAATATATGCTAAAATAACTGCAAACTATTAGGGATTTTGTTTGGTGCCGCTTTCTTAAAGCGCCGTAACTCGGGCCTGAAGTCTGGACTCAGAAACTCAGGTGCATTGCAGCAACTCGGAGCACATAGATCTTAAAATTGCTGCATCTATATTTTGACTCCAGATGCGGCAGCTCCATCTTCAGCGGCGCGTCTCTGGTCTGTCCCTGGAGTCTCTTAGGTGTCGATTGATGTATTTTCCGTCGTCGTCTTCTCATCCAGGCGAGATGGGTATATGCCTATAATCGGTACTTCATCCTTACGATGTGTAGTTACTGCTGGGATAGTAACGCGGTTATTCCGATTTTCCACTTGTACAAATATGAAACCGCTGGCATCTGCGACTGGCGCTGCTGGAGCAGGAGTTCCGATTGGGACGTTCACTTTCGTTTTCTGTTGATTGGAAGACTTGGAACGCATGTGTCGACAGGAGCGGAAGTCTACGGGACAGGAATGATTGTCATTTTTAGTTATGTATAAACTGCGATATCGAATTCATAATGATTTACTCACAATCAAACGTGATGCGTGTGTGATGCCGTCGCGTCGGACGGCCGACGGACGTGTGGGTGCATTCATTACAACCATCAGTGTCGTATTCGAATCATTGTCCGTGGAAAGTGGATGTAGTGTCCGATGAGTAATGAGCATAGTGTATGTTCTGCATCGAGGTTTTAAAATTAATCTTACCAACCTTTTCTTGAGGTGAACACTGTTAATAGATAAAACTCTTTATTGCTCACCGAAATGAAACAACACAATAGCAAATATTATAGATACAAAACTCTCAAAAGGCGGCCTTATCGCTAAAAGCGTTTTCTGCTATACAACTTTTGGAAATAAATACTTGAGAGAGGAAATAAATGTTTTGATCACAGGTAGACGGTGTTCACTATACATAATTAATTAATTATATAATATATACACATCTAAAACCTATATATAATACATATAAAGCAGTTATATTTAGCAGAAGTAGGAAAGCGGAGTGATAATTAGAGTAACAGGAATAGTAGCGATACAAATGATGACAGAAATTAACACAGATACTATAAATAAATAAAATTGATAAAAGGAATAACTAGAATTGTATAATAAAATAAAAATAATACTGGAACATATGTCAGTAATATGTAAAGAAAATAGAAATTCCACTGTCGTATATATACTGGACTCTAATCTAATTGTCTCGGTTGTTTCGTTCGTAAAAATGTACACGTTTTTCTTTTGGGGAAAGCGCAGCACTAACAAAGTTCACTCTATCTCTAGATAATAGATCGATTCCTTGAGATCTAGATATCTGTTTGTAGCTTTGAGTAAACATTCCTGGTGATTTACTCCGATGAGTAAATTACGAGTAAGTTACTCGTATTTGTTGTCCTTTGCAGCCTCGCAGCTATTTTAATTATTTGAAAAAAATGGATTAGGCAGAAACTTTCACTGGCTGTGCCTTATAGATATTAGATATGTTTAAATATATTGTAGTAAGTAGCTAATATTTATTAATCTCCACAGCCTTCCCAATCTTTTTTTCCAAATACTGACCCCAACATTTCTGAAAATAAGCAGCGCAAGCGGATATGTAAATTTGGTATTATTTTTCTTTTCATAATTGGCAATGGTGCAATTAGCACATTCTGCCAGTGTCAAGGTTTCTTCATAATAAATAATTCTAATAGGTACGCATCATGTCAATGTCCATTCCCGTCAAGCTCATACATCTGGTGACTGATAAAATGATTGGACTGACGATGATGATTGAAATATGAAATTTAAATGTAAAACTTATATGTATATGTCGAGATAAACATTAGTAAAATACATTTAGCAAATTTTCTCGAAATAAATCAAGCCTCTTCATGAACAATAACGTTTTAGTCGTTTTAGAATGTTTACCCGATGGTATCTGACCGTCCGCCGGCCGTGTTAACGGTCACAGGGTACACGACAATCGCACATTATGCTCAAGTAGAACGTGCGAGCGCGCACAATGACGCACACGAATGCTTCGATAATCCGCGATTATAACAAAAGCAACAACTTGTACGTTTACGTATTAATCCAGCATTGTACTATTGTTAATTTCATCTATTTTATACTGTCTCTCCACTGATATTGGCTTCTCCCAAGAAGCGCCTTAAGGTTGGCTGGAAGAGATAAGGCCTCCTTTTTTCTTTATAGAATGGATGGCAGACGAGCGGACGGGCCACGTGATGGTAAGTGGTCACCGCCGCCATGGACACCTGCCACACCGGGGCGCTTACGGGTGCGCTGCCGACCTTGCAGAATCCCGTTCGCAGCTCTTTCGAGGAGCCCCATATCGGAGCGTAACGGAAATACCTCAGCTGGTTACCTAGTTATATAAACTTTTGTATCACATTCAACGGTATTATTTGATGAGCAATTAAATGTATTTTCATCCCCCTATCTCGGAAAGAAAATGGCGCGCGCAAAGCAAATTAAAAAAAAAGTACACCAAGAAGGTTCCGAGTCTGAGTTTTTAACAAATTAAAAAAAGGTTGTATGATAAATTCGGCACCATGGAGGTAGAAGTAAATAGGTTTAATGATGTTTTGAATTCACAAACTTAGTGCACACGATGTTCTAAATTCAATTTACTTTATCCTCTAGCGCAGTGGTTCTCAAACTTTTTAAATGACGGAACCCTTTTGGGAAGCAAAATACTTGATGGAACCCTACAATAAAACAATTATTTTTATAAGTGTATTCTATATTAATCAGCATAATAAAAGTACAATGTATCAGTTACTAATTATTATTTACTTCACCACTTGGTAAGGACAATAATAGAAAACATTAAAAAAGAAAAAATCTAACTAGTGGGAGGTATGAAACTGTTTTTTATTTTTCATCAATTGCTTGATATCAGGTTTGATGGAAGAAAGTTGGAGTCTCATATCAGCTTCGGCGTCCAGTCTATTGCGATATTTTGTTTTCGTGGCTGCGTAGGTAGAGAATCCTGTTTCGCACAAATATGTAGTTGGGAACGGGAGAAGAATATCCAGAGCCATTTGGCCAAGCATTGCATATTCATCTTGGATTCTGCACCAAAAATCATTAAGAGGCGTCGTTTTGAACAATGACTCCATACTTGTGTCTGATGACATTTCTAAAAGAGATTCATATATCTCATTTGACATGTTTTCAGGCTTTTCCAAGTTGGGTAAAAAAGGATTATGAATCCAGGAGTTCACTTTAATTTTTGTATTGTGTTCTTCGGGAAAATACTTTTCAAAAGATGCGCGCATCGAACTGAGATATTGGACCAATTCTTCAAACACATTATCTTCAAACATTTCTGAGTCGTTTTCGCTAACAAACTCACTGAGTAACGTAAAACTTTCTATTTCTTTCTTACCAATGCAAATGATCCAAAAATCTAATTTTCTTTTAAAAGCAGTTATTTTATTATAGGCCTGAAACACTGTTGTCTGTTTACCTTGCAACGATAAATTTAATTCGTTAAGTTTTTGAAAGATATCCGCCATAAAAGACAATCGGAACAACCAAGTTTTATCATACAAACGGTCCTTCAAATTAAAAGAAGTATCTGCTGAAAGAAACATTTGTAACTCGGCTCTAAGTTCAAATAGCCTTGTTAAAGTTTTTCCCCGAGACAGCCATCGCACTTCTGTATGGAGCAGCAGTGTTTTATGTTTGCTGCCATAATCTTCACACAATAATGAGAACAATCGGGATTGTAGTGGTCGTGATTTGATAAAATTAATTATTTTTACCGCTTCATCCATAACTAATTTTAGATTAGACGGCATTTGCTTCATCGCAAGTGCTTGTCTATGCAGAATACAATGACTGGAACTACAATTAGGCGCTTTATTTTTCATTCGTGACACTGCTCCTGCTGTTTTACCTGTCATCGCCTTGGCCCCATCTGTACAAATGTCAATGCAATTGTTCCAACTGAGATTATGTTCTTCAAAAAATATATTTATTTTATTAAAAATTTCTTCCCCGGTAGTGTTTGTAAGCAGCGATGAACACATAAGCATGTCTTCTTCAAAAGAACTTTTATATGGATATCTCACAATAACCAGCAGGATAGCCAAACCAGCGACATCAGTCGACTCGTCCATTTGCAAAGCGAATCGTGTATTTTGTAGACGTGTAACTAGTTCTTGTTTGACGTAGCTTGCCAGATCATGGATTCGTCGTGAAACAGTATCGTTTGATAGCGGAACAGTAGAAAGATGCTTTGCAGATTTTTCATCAAGCATACATTTTGTTATGTCTAATACACATGGTTTTATTAATTTCTCAGCGATAGTGTGCGCTTCACCTGCTTGTGCAATGCGATAGCTAACTAAGTATGATGCCTCCGTGGCCTTTTCGTTGGTAGTTTGTGTTACATGCATCATATTTTTTTGACTTTCTAATAACTGATCTTTTTTGCGAACAAAAAATTCTTTATTCTTGTCTTTAGTCTCGGGGTGTACGGTTTCTAAATGTCGACGCAATTTGGCAGGTGCCATGGAACTATTAGGAAGCAGTTTACTACAGAGCATGCAGAGAGGTGAGCCGTTGGAATCAACAAATCCGAAACTGATATAAGATTCATCATACTTCCTTTTTTTCGTCTTTGAAACCGTCGAGCTTGACGTCGTGGCACTCGTGGCATCATCTTCTGGATCGGTGATTGCTAAATTCTCCGCGCGCATTGCTTTTGAACATTCAGCGTCATTAGAAGATGTTGTTGGAACACGTTTAACACCTTTAAGCCAACGTTCCATTCTTCTTTATTTATAATGTTACAAGTCAGGATAGTGGGGTTTAAATAATGCACAATCGTTACTGCGTATAAGAGACTAAATTTAGAACCTACAGGGAAGAAATGTATAAAACTGAGACAACAGAATACAGCAGGCAGTAAAACAATGAACACTAGTTTCTCGCTAGCGAGCTTGTAAGTAGGTAGTAACTTATCGCTCCGAACGCTAATCATCAACTGACGACGCCAACGCGCGATCGCCGCTTTTATACTTAGTCCTAGACTCGATCTCAAATATTCTCGAAAATACTCGAGTCGGCACCTTTGATAAACAAAAAGCAAAAATAAAAACAGAAATTTAAAAATAGCGTTGTAAACAATATCGACTTTATCCTTTGAAGTTAGAGACGAAAGTCGCTAGTTGACAACTATAGCGTCTAATTCAGAGGCGGCTTTTATCAAAGAGACTGAGCGCTTACAAGTATACTACCCGCTCGTTTTAAGTTTGCCGCTGGCGATAGGTATGAGTGTATGACGTTCGAAATTTTTTATTTAATTGTAACAATAAAAATTGTGTACGTTAGATATTTGGGTAAAACTATGACACATTATAAGTTTTGTTGTCACGTGGGGGAGGGTACGCGCATTCCACAGACCGGCAAACTTAGAGCGAACGCGTTGTACAAGTATAAAATTGTTGAGACCAAACTTATGAGATATTGTACCAGCTAATGTAACACAAGCTTATACAAATACAAATAAATAAATAAATAACATTCATAGCGTTTTGTCTCCGCGCGGCCGCGGAGTCCGCACAGCCGCGGAGCGACCAGAGAGAGGTGTTTTGATTTTTTTATTTCTAAATTCTTGCGGAACCCCGACAGAGGTATCACGGAACCCTAGGGTTCCGCGGAACACACTTAGAGTATAGCTGCTCTAGCGGATAAAAACGGCTTTTGCACTCAGATATCGAAGAGCAAAAATACTCTTTCCGAGATAGGGGGATGAAAATGTATTTACTTACCTACTCGCAATGCAACTAGCCCTTTTAGCATTCACTTCTGGACATAGAAGTATCCATGCACATCGTGCATGAGGGATGCCAGGCTTTAAAACAACACGCTGATCGAGCCGGTTGGCGAATCCACTCCTTCAGAAGTGGTGTAGTTCCACAGGGCTTTTGCTAGCGGCTTTGTCAACTCTTAGTCGCCTCACACGACACCCACGACAAGAAATGACTTATAGATGTGTAACATAAGAGTTTTATTTTCTGATAATCCTAATAATATATTTTAATCGGTCAAATATGGCGTCAGACATTGAGATTTATTTTTACACTAAGTATTTTTGAATATTCATGAAGTATACTTTCTCAATTCACATGTTTCGTGGAGTACTCTAATATATCTGCTTCATTGGATATTATTTAATATATCGATAATATTTCGCTTCGCAATTCGCTGTATTGTGTAGCTTCAGCTCCAGTGTGTTATGTTACCATTTTTTATCTCTTTCTTTCCTATTCCACATACTTTTTGGCTAATAATAAGAGATATGAGTTTTCCTACTACGGCTCGCCAACCGTCCGGTTTTGACACGATTTGTCCGTGTCCGATTCCCTGCATGCGATCGGACTCAAGATGTCCGGTTCTTGTCCGGGATAGTTCTTTTCTCGACATATCCACTCCAACATTGTTCATTTAAATTAAGTAAAAATAACTTAAATATTTCTTGATTTAAGTACAAAAAAATAATATAATTGTTTTCATTTACAATAAATTATAAAATATGTTCTTTATTAAGATTATAATTTTTAGTGATCGTTATTCCAAAGGCACTTTGATAATATTTTTTTATTTGTAAGCTATCAATTCTACATCAATCGACAACAATGCTAAATGTAGAAAAGATCTTAAACATCTGAACATACAGACAGAATGCTCTCTACACTTTACTTATAATCCAAACAATCCCCCAGCTATCGCCTCCAGCATTTGTCCGGTTGTGGGAAACTAAAAAGTTGGCAAACCCTACTACGTGCTAACTAGGGCGTAGGTACTGTCTTCTGAAGTCAATACAAATGAAACAAAAAGATATGGCAATAGAAAAAAAAAATTGGCAAATATAAGTTACGGTCAGTGCGACAGATAAAAGTGTGTCATAAACAATTTGATGATTCAGCGTTGGCCCGCGAGGGCAGTGACTCAGTGTAACGGATAATTGATACATCCCGCTTCAAACTGAGCTACTGTATTTACGTTTCTTACACAGTGACGGAATAAGATCTTGCGGGCCCTCGGACTAACTATAGAATCGTAGTTTTGGCCCCCTTTAAGGGATCTAAAGTCGGTTGTAAACGGTTTGGAACGGTTTCCAAATTAAAAATCTTTTAATTTTTGATACTAAGCTGGACCCCTGGAGAGCGGGGCCCCTAGGTTAGTCCGATAGTCCGCCATTGTTCTTTCTTACACGCCACGACTATGAGACATCAGTAATAATAACGTAACAGGCATATAAATAGGTAAATAGCAAGTGGTAACCCTTAATTCGATTTTGAGAATACATACTAGATATGTTATACAAGCACCCTAGGGCATCCAAGTCACAGTCTAACAGTGTTCTATGTTCAGTAGCTCTCGAAATCTTCAATTCATTTGTGTTTTATTAATGGAAACGTTCTTATTACGTACCTAGTACTTAACTTTCAAATTAGACTTTTTAATGAACCCCTCCTCATCTGCTTCACCCCCCTAGAAGTTGTCAACCACCTGGTTGATAAGAATAATGATGTGTTTTCTATGATAAGAACGTATGATGCGTCATCTAGCTAGTCGGATAATAATCTGTTTGTTCCGGCCTGGATCTTGTACGTGTTGTGTTCGTCTTTGTATGTGTCTCTGGACCCACGACACGGAAGCCTACTGTGGGCCATTGACTGTGGCGTAATTACTGCTTATCTCTGCTAAATTAACTGCTACTATTTGAGGGGGAGAGTGCACGCTGAATACCACAGCCGCTGGGCGCACTCGACTGGCCACGTCACGCCTGTCTCAGAGAAGACTACCATGCCGATTGTCGATAGACTGTGGATATTTCGTCTTTGAGCGGTAGTGTGTTGATCTTTACTCAAGAAAAGTCAAAAGTGCAAGAATGTCTGGTTTGATTACGTTATTAAATCTTATGTATTATAGACAGCTAGATACAATCACGCTTGTGAGTCGTTAGATCAACGGCCGGCCATATACATGAAACCATTACTGGCCTCCTGCCATGTCCCTGTAATGTCCCACTGTAGTTAATGACTGGGACGTCTCGGATCAACCAAAACAATCCAGATTTTTTTAATTTCACGAACATGGAGGTTTAATCACGAAGTTTTCCTCTTACTGTCGACCTAGTGACATTTTAAAAAATAATCCTTACTTAAGTAGAGACTCAGTGGTACACGCCGAGGATTTGAACTCACAATCCGAAAAATGTGAGTTGAGTATAGATACCCCTAGGCTATCAACGCTCTACAAGTAACATTAAATTTGAAAATTAAAAATAAACAGAGAATAAACAATGGTTTTAAGCTAAATGATTAAACTTAAATTAATGATTTTTTTTTCAATTGTTGCATTTTTCTCTAATAGCATCAAAATGCACTTGTGCCATATTTCCTATGGTAGGCAGATTAGCTGCCCTACAAATTGCGCGGCTCCATCTGCCGTCACTACGCCAGAGATATATATAATTTAGCACTTTGTCCCTTAGAGCCGATTCCAGCGAAACATTATAAAATCCATTACGATAATAAGCGAGGCGACGTCGTCGTCGCGTTTCGAGAATGTGGCCCTTATTAAAGTAAGCACATACTCTGTAGATACAATAGGTTGGGTGTTGGACAGCGTCCATTTGGAAGGAGTTGGGGCGGAAAATGTCCTCAAAAGAGCCGAAATAACTGTTTACGACATATTTATAAGTGTGACATGCTATGATGACGTCGTTTACACTTTACACAAACACAATTGTTCATAAGATTCAACATAGACAAACACACTTCACCAACGGTGAAACGGTGGTTTCACCAAACGGTGGTTACACAGTGACAAGTGAGAGTTATTATAAACAAAACAGTGATTGAATGGTGGTTCTGAGTAGGGTGGTAAAGTGGTATGCTATTTCGGATCCGAATACGAGTATATTGTATACTCTTTACCTGTTTCGGTTACAGATACGAATATGATATTATTTGAAATATCGTTTTACGGATATGTTTTAATGAACTTTTTAGGAATTATTGTATCTATTATTAACTGAAAACAATGTTAAATAAAACCAAACGGGGTATAATTGCAACTTTCCTGTCATAGAGAACCAACGAAAAATCTGTCAACTCAAATGTCTGAGGGGGAGAGTGCACGGTGCAATCCAACAGTTGCTAGGCGCGCTCGACTGGCCACGTTACCCCTCTCACACAGAAGACTACCTTGAAATGTACTGCATTTCTCACTTTATCTAATTTCCCTAATGTACGTACGTGTTTCGGTAGTGAGTGAGATGTGCCAGAGCCCATTCCCATCCCATTCTTCCCCATTTTCCCAACCCTTTCTCCAAATCCATTCCTATATCTTCATAGGTAGGCAGCGCATCAGGGGGCGTGCCAGCGTTTGTCATTATGGACTAATGTTGGCATGTATCGCGTATGTCTATGGGCGACAGTCTTCACTTACCATCAGGCAGACTGTATGCTCGCCTGCCACCTTGGTCCACAAAGAAAAGGCAAGCAGCAAGAACTTGTCAAAACTCGCCTTGTTCAAATTCCGCCCCTAACAGCTATGTACAATTTGTAATGACATCACCACGCTTTAATTCGAATTCTGTTTCGGTTTCGAATGTTTTAATTCGGATATCATGTAGGTAGTTGTGGGTACGGTTCCGGAGCTCCATGACATATCTTTTTTTTTTTTTTTTATTAAGAAAAACTACTTTCCACAGACTTTTCTATCAGTGTCCTTTTTTAAGTCATTTTTTTTTTATTAATATTTATTCTACTTATTTTCTTACTCCTGCTTAATCACACTATTCAATATATACATATGCATAATACATTGTTTTATTATATTCTTATATATATACATATATATGTATTTTTTTTATTTGTTTTTTTTTGTTATCGTTATGTTATTGGCTTTTTATATTAATTGTGCTATTTGCTATTTTTACTAGTTCTTTTTTTTTTTCGTTATTATTTTATTGGCTTATTAAGTACACTGTTTTCTTATTGCTACTTCTTTTATTACATTTTATTTTCTTATTGCTATTTTATATGTTATTATCTTGTCACATGTTGTTACATCCTGTTTTCTTTTTGTTATTGTCTCGAGCCCACTAGGAAGCCCGCGCTGTCATCTGATCCATGACATATCTAGTTCTGATGTAGCTTGTGATTATGTAATCGTGCACTGGCGGACATGAGAAATGTATGACTTTAAAACGTCACGCCGGCCAAAGCGGTTGGCGTGCCGCTCTTTTAAGGATGGTGTAGTTCCTCACGGCTTGTGATAGCCGTTCTGTATCTCTTAAGCGGTCATTACATTATCCAATTTGCAGAGCGCTAGATTAGTGCGCTAGCTAGTGCACTAGATGAGCGAGCGTGGCAGAGCCCATACGATCGCACTAGATTGGATCACTAACTGTCTTTACACAATACAAAATTAGCACGCTAGCTCACCTAGCGCTCTGCAAATTGGATAATGTAATGCCCGCTTTAGTCGCCATTTATGACACCCACGGAAAGAGATGGGATGGCGCTATTCTGAAGCCGACTTTCTACACACACAAACACAGTCTAAAACAGTCACACAGTCAAAAAAGGCTAGTATTGAACAAAATTTAATACGTTCGCCGCGCGTCATTTTATCGCACAAGTAGATATATGGCAGTAAAAATATTTTAAATTGTTAGTAAAAATATTTTAATTAAATAAAGTATACTACTAGAAGTGTTTGAATCAATAAAATTTATAGACATTTATCGCATCAAAAATTCCAATCACAACAAATAGGTTATTGCGGTTTTCCTTTAATGACTCTAGTGTCTCACATAGAAATGATTTACACGTGAAATATGCACCGTGCAATTGAGTAAACGCATTTACTTAATTACACGATTATTTTTAATAAGAATAACTGATTGATCACAATTAAGCTTTTTTTTTTTTTTATAGATTAGTGGGCGGACGAGCAAGCGGTCCCACGTGGTGGTAAGTGTTACCGCCGCCCATGGGCTCAGTTATGTTTCAAACAATGGATGTACCCTATCGATTGTAACTGATTTTTTGAAGTATTTATTCATGTGTTACTGTTGTGTAATGCACACAGCACTTAACAGTTAATTTCTGGATAAATTTACAGGTTGTTTTGAATTATTCCACTCCTGTCTTTCGAACCAGGTCCACTTTTAATATTAGATTTATTTAAAAATAGCTGTGCCTGGCCACGCGTTCCTGTGGCTGCCCAACAGATGGCGCTTATCCTATTTTTACCTGTTTTTGGGTAAAAAGCCACGACCGGTGACTCTTGAAAGGCCACTAGGGCCACAAGAATTTAGCCATTCCAAAAAAGGGGTACGAAGCATGTTTTTACCCTGTGATATCGAATTCTGGTATTCAAATGCAACGTTGTGACACAGTTTCAAAGCAATCGGTGAAGAACTTTCGGAGATTTAAGATTTTTAACAAACGAACGTTTACATTTTTATTTATATAGATAGTGTCAACGTGGCCCGACCGATACTAGATCAACCTGTCTTTTTTTATACATAATATAGTAAGTAGATACATAAGTAAGATATAATTGTAAAGAGTAATGTTATAAATATTATTATTATCATAATAAAAAATGCAATTATATTGGCTTATAAAAATACAAAGTGAAATACAAAGTGTATATTAATAGAATTGCGATTCCGCGAATAATTGCAAATTAACACCTAATCAAATAAAGTTCAATGTTTTTGCGTACGATAAAGTAAATTTGACTTTCGTCAGACATTTGCGTATTAAGTGTTTGCTATTCAAGTCCAAAGACAATCGCAGAAGTTAACAAAAGAATGATAGTTGTTAATAAAAGCTATCATTTATTTATTTATTTATACTTTTATAGTACACACTTTTGGAGGGAGAGAGTGCACGCTGTATACCCCCATTCGCTGGGCGCGCTCAACTGACTACCTTGAAATGTACTGCATTTCCCACTTCATCCTATTTTCCCAATGTACACAATGTATGTGTTTTGTTAGTAAGTGAGATACGCCAGAGCCAATTTCCATCTATCCTATCCTATACAGCCCCATTTCCCCAACCCTTTCTCCAAATTCATTCCTATATTTTCAAGGGCATCTGGGGCTGTACCAACGTTTGTCGTTGTGGACTGATGTTGGCAGGTATTACGGATGTCTATGGACGACAGTGTCCACTCACCATCAGATGGACTGTATATTCGTCTACCGCTCTTTTTCTATAAAAAATAAATAAATAAATAATCACATTTATACACAACAGGCGAGCTTATCTCGTAACTGTTTATTCAGATAGAAAGACGACGGTTTAAAAATCCTCATTACCGTTGAAGAGATTAATTTAAAAAAAAATAGTTTTGTTGACAATCTGCAATAGATTAATGTCACCGTCGTCATGCGTAGCAAATAATCAAACATCTCATTTCCTCATTCACCCTCACCGCAGAGGTAGTGTTATTTTAAAAAAGTATGTATTTAAGTAGAAACTTAAGTAAGTACACGCTTGAGGTTTGAACTCTCGACCTCACGAATGTGGGTCGTGAATGAATCATTTTGATTCACTGCTCTTCAGATATTATATCACAGAACATTTAGATATATTAAGTACAAAAATATCTTACTTAACAGACTTTTTAAGTAAAGTAAAATTATGTTACGAACAGGCTGTAAACAGTTAAAACCAGGCCAGCTATACAACAAGGCACCTGTTTCGGAAACATTAAAAAGTTTGAAATGAAATTGCGCGGAAAAATATTGAAGGCTAAGAGCCGTATCACACAGGCGAGTTCGAATCAACCCAGGAGACGACATCGACAATATCAATGTGCATCTGTGGGTCTACTCTGAAAACACAAAAAGTTTCGGCCTATATTTCGGTAGATTCCCACTAAGGAAACGTTCATTACGATATATCAGCTCCAACGAACTTCATTTGACATTTGAAACTATTTCAATCGCACGAGACAACGTTCGAAATATACATTTTTTACAAGAGATACTTGGGGATCAAACGTCAAATTTCAAGATAACAATATCTCACCTTTTACATAATCGGAGATATGCGATATATAGATCTTCGAACGAAGGAGAGTCAGAGTAGGGTTATAACACTTCGTTCGTTCGAACTTTAACGTAAAATCAGAATAGACCCCTTGGATCGAAGGATCTATCGGAAAATGGAGAAAAAAGGAACTTAGGATTTAGTAAAAAAAATGTAGAAGAATTTCTAGAATTTGCAAACCCTAGATATTAGAGTTACTGTCTTCTAACTGAATCCCTCAATCCGAAGGCTCGATAAAATATTTAACTTCTATTTTAGAAATTACTAAACTTAAAATACTATCGCTCTCCAGGTTTGCTGGTAGAAATCATCTTTTGTAACCATTTTTATAATTTTGTTTGTGCAATAAAGTAAATAAACTATATATCTATAAAACAGTAACAGACATGGACACAAAATGGACAAAAGGCGTTCACAACGCTAAAAGCGATCTCTGCCAGACAACCTATCTTTCCAAAGGTTGTCTGGTAGAGATCGATTTTAGTCATGAGCTCGTCTGTTACCGTTTTGTTTTGGTGTTTTATCTGTCTATCTACAAACTCTATATTTATAGTTTTTACTAGAATTTTGTAAGCGATATCGCCGCGATGTCTCCTAGGACAAAATGCAGCGACGATATCACAATGATGTCGCTTGTTCATTGCCTACACTCGAAAAGACAGAAGGAGAGTTTCTCAAACGTGAGTTTCTAGAACATCGACTAAAAGCTAGTATAATCAACTGTTATCATCATCTGATCACTATTATCAATGTTATCATTTAATTTTTAATCGTCACTTGAACAGTTGCAAGCGAGAATTGTGAGTAGTTTGGTCGCATTCGAGAATCATACACAATATTCTCTGTCGAACCGTTCGAGAAACACTCCATGTGTAAATGAGCCTTAAGAGTATATTTGCACAGACGTGTACCCACTCTGTGTTCAGACTTACTTTGAAATAATTCTGAAACAGTTGTTGTTTATTTAGTAAAAAGGGGAAAGTAGGGCGCCATGTCACAATGGTTGAATATATACATATTTTGGTATAGTATATTTTGAAGCAAAAAATCATAACGGAATTTGACACTTAATGTTTTCAGGATAGTATTTATATCCCGAAACTCGCGTCGTAAATAGTGACTAAGGAATATCGAAGCCTTGGACTGCGTGCGCTTTTAAGGTATTCCATGAGGGAGGGCCAAGACAAGTTGCACGATGAGCCTCACGTCCAGCGGTGGACAATAAAGAATAGGCCTATAAACTAACCCAACTCTTGCGAATGTCGGGGCTCTAGTGTATTTAACAAACAGCTGCATTTAACAATACTTGGTTAATATAGCTCAACTGTTCTCTTCTTACTTACTTTGAAACAATTCTGAAAACAGTTGGTGTTTATTTCGTGTAGAGGAAAGTAGAGCGTCGGGTCACTTTGTTGCGGCTACAATTTTATTGTTAAACTGAGAATGTATTGTTTGACATATTTTTTCAATTATTATTTGTTTCTATTTATAATGTTTGGTTTCGATTTGAAGCAGATTTTTTATTTTCGATTGTGTGTGCTGTTCGCTTTCTATTTGAATAGGATAAAGTGGAAAATGCGGTTTTATTTCACAATACTCTTCTTTGAGAGAGGGCAACGTGGACAGTCAAGTGCGCCCAATGGCCGTGGGACTGCAGTGTGCACTCTCGCTTCAATCTTTCACTATTTTTCTCAGATAACGTTCACTGAAGTTACTATTTCTGATATTGATTGAACAGTACAAACAGCCATGATGATTGGCAACAGTTATCAGAACTGATTGTTTCTCATTGATTGTTAAAACGATTGATTATCATCCGTATTTATATCTGTCATTGTCTGTCTTAAGAATAATTAGATGTAATACATTAGAACTTTTCTATTATGTTTTTAATTAAACTTTTGTAGGGCTCGTTGTCATTACCGTCGTTGTTGAACGGTATGTCGCAATTTTGTCCCGGATCGGTATATAAGTGCGCGCTCTCACCGTCTACTGGAGGAGGTCTCATCTCGTACTATCCTCCAACATAAAGCACCGGCGTCACGTGCTATAGATGTTTTCTTCTTAAATGAGCGAGTTCTAAGCAGATATGCCGTGGAATACTTAGAAGAATCATTATAAAGAATGTACGCATCGGTCTTTATAAACTGTAATGTACCTTCTGTTATGTTTATGCGAGAAGAAGAAGATATTGCTTTTGGGGAACAGTATACGGCCACGGCACTCTAAACCTCAATCAGCCCGATCTAGTTAAAGAGTAATTCTGATTGACCTGCTTGTTACAATTTGATACATTGTAACACTTGGACCGTTATAAAACTTAGGTTTAACCTAATTTCACGATCTAGATCAGTCGCGACGCAAACACTTGAAAAGATACTCAGTGAAAGTACTTACGGGACTTTCTGTAGTCTGTCAACAGGTGATATTAAACATAATGATAGAGAACATAAAAACAACATTAGTCATACGAGTAGTCATGGCAAAAAGTAGAGTACGTTCGTAAGAAATAATTGTTGGACTACTATTCTTAATTTACTCGTAATTGTGCCGTGTTATTATAATACTTGTCGTGTGGTGTTGGCCTACTATAGAATAACACCCCCCCCCCCCCCCCATCTCCTCCCGCGGGTGTCGTAAAAAGCGATCAATGGATAACAGAGCGGTTACCACAAGTCGTCAGGAAGTACACCACCTCTAAAAGAGTAGACCCGCCAACTCGCACGACCGAGACAAATTGAGGACCCCAGAGGTAAAGGGGTCTAAGTGACAAAATTTATGTTTTGAGATAATTGAACCAAAAGTCAACAAAATTTTGTAAGAGGGAAAGTTATTTTTTTTTGTTTTGACCATTTTAGGCCAACACTTTGGCCATTTGCTTCTAATTAGTACTAACAATAGATTATTAAAATCACCTGTGTTACATTTATAGGTAATAAAAGGTAGATAATGTCTACTTAGACCAAGCAGCTTAGACCTTAGCGCTCTAAGCAGTGTTAGCATGCACTACTAGTGGTGAAGAGGCAACACACTAGGTAGCAGCACCTGTCAGGGAAATCACTTGGATCTCCTCACCACTAAAAAGAATAGTATTTTAACAGTCTGTTACTGCATCTAACTCAATTCTTTCGAAAATGTCACTTAGACCCCTTGACCTCTGGGGTCCTCAATTATAAATTATTTATTTATTAGCTTTATTTATAAAGCACACATGACAGAATTTAGGCAATACATTTAAGAAAAGTAATCAAATGTAAATCTAGTAACAACTGGCGCCAAAATTTCTAAGAATATATACCCAAGCATGTGCCAGTTAATTTTAGAAATAACTATCAAGGCAAGTGAAGTGACACCAAAATGTATATAAAATTATATAACATGTATATAAAATGTATATAAATTATATAAACTAATATAAAATTATTGATACACCGTTAAGGGTGTAGATTGTTGGCCTGAGATCTCGATTTCGAGCGACCGCAGCGCCAAAGTTTAATGTAACATCCGACGGGGCGGATGAATGACCTAGAGAGCGCGATTTTCAAAATGTTTTGCAACAAACGTTCCACGTTGAGAAATTGTTATTGAACTTGAATATTTACAGCATAACAATAACGTTGAATTTTTGGAAACTAGCTGTTGATTCTTTTTAATAGATTAATAAGAGTAGTTGAGACACAATTTTTATGTTTTTCTATCATTTGACATCTGACATTTTTGTATTCTACTTACCTAAAATTCCAACTATTTATTTATTTGTAATTTCACTACCAAAATTTATTCTAATTCGTAAAATATTCATTCAATAAAATAATTGCAAATTCAGTAGGAAGTGTGTTTATCTCTACGCAAGGAAATGTGCCTATTGCGTAAACTCAAATACTTACTTTTTGTTTACGATCACCTCGTCGATATCTAAAAAAAATCCTAGGGTTTTAAAAAAAATGTCAATAAATGAAACACAAGTATAAAAATGATTTATTTACTACACAATAACAAATATGAGTCGCCATTACTCGCTATCTCAAAAGCGTGCTAGGGTTGTACAAAAATTAGTAAATAATTCATTTATTTACTAATTTTAACAGAAGTTTGTAAATTATTAATATACTAATTAAAAGTATGTAATTAAACAATAACGAAATATGAGTTCAAAATTCTAATGGTTTTTCATTCGATTACGGATCAAGTTCTGATTTCTGCTAATTTGATGATAAAATCAATGGCTATCACAAAACCTATCAGAATGAAAACGTTACCAGCTGCCCGATTCACGTAAGTAATAAAAACCGTAGCGCAGTGACGTCACTTCGTTTTTTGCAAATTTAGCCCTTTTAACCGACTTAAAAAAAGGAGAATTCTCAATTCGCTGTATTTTTGAACCAATTTTTATGATTCTTTACACCAGGTAACTCAGAAATTGTATAGTAATTGAGCTATTGGAAGATTTATGACAATCCAAGACTAGATAAGTAAGTGCGTTTAAAACAGAAAACCAAAAGGCGATTTCTAAGTTCCTAAGTTAAAACGACTTTTGGACTGGCGTGTTTACGTGAATCGACTGGCTGGGTAGTTAAGTTACCTGTATCTTTCAAAATCATTAGGCGTTCTTCTCTTTCATAACACGTAAAGCTCTTTCTTTCCTCTCTTTCATAGCCTCTATGATACTGGGCGCGTCACGAATGGGCATGCTTCGTGACTGCCGAGGATCAACTAATTCTGGAAGTAGGCAATCGTAATAAAACCTAACTAATTTCATCTCCATTTTCTCCTCCCAAAATTTGTCGTCCTTTTCTATAATATAAACTTTCATAGGTACAGTAGCACCAAACCAGATGCCAAGCATGCAAACGTTTCTTTTAGTAATATGTACCTGTCCCTGAATTTGGAAATACCAGTTATGATTTTTATTTATGACATAACCCTTGGAAGCCTTGTCCTTAACCCAAAAGGTATGTTTGGCCATTGCTTCATCAAGAGTCATGCCAGCTAAAGAATGTGGGCACTTAATTTCAATTAAACCGTTTGCATAAATGCCATCTGGTGTAGTACCAAGAAATTCATATTGATCGTCGACGACCAAACCGCAACCTTGTATACTAATATTCTCTTGAATTTCTAACTGTTTAATTGCGGTTTCTTCGTTTTCGATACCGTACCGTACAGCAGGCAAACTGGAGATATTACTACCATAAACGATTTTACGAACAAGAACAGCACAACTTGTGCTCTCTCGTTTTTTACAAACTTCCCCGAACGATGATGAGGTTAGTAATTTTCTCCTTGTACTCATCCACTCAGAACTACTTCTTTGCAAATGGGTCGACCTTTCAAGCTCCTCTCTTTCAGCACAAGACAACTTTAAATCGGCTAAAAAAGATGACTTGGCTTTCTCATATAATTCTGGACTCAGATCAGGTTTTTCGCAGTTTGGTCCATAGTGAGCGTCTTTCGATACAGCGCTGTGGCTCTTTTTCAATCTTAATTTAGGTTTAGCAATTAAACGGATTCTACGATTACAATTTTCCACTTTCGCGATCAAAGGATTAGGACTAGATTTAAATATTACTTCATGAGTTTTACTATGAATCGATCCTGTATTAAAAGACACAACAGCAGCTGCGCATCGGCCCGCATAAGAACCACGGGAAGAATAATTTACACGCTTACCCCCTACTAATTTGGCAATCACTGCGTTAAAACTTTCAACTATATTACTTGTACAATTATGAATTAAACTTCTAGAATGATATGACAGTCTTTTACTTAAAATGTGTACCGCGTCCATTAATCCGCATCCAACAATTGCTGGAAGCAACCCAACAGGTTCTATTCGACGAGTATCAGGTCTACAGAAATACTCCTTGCAATATTGGTGATTACCAAATACGTGTTGTGGACCATTTAGGATATCTTCACTAAGATTTTTTATTTTTTCTTCGAGTGACTGATTTTGATCGCCCCAATATTTAATAGCGCATTTTACACCCGTTCTTAAACGCAAATACCTTTCTTTTAGGAATTTCCGCAATTCGCAAGGATACTTAGTGTCTTTCGACAGTTTCTCCAAGCTATTGCAGTAGTTTCGTAAAAGATGATTTTTGAATTCAATTTTCTCTACTGTTAAATTACCGTACGGTCGCGAATCTAATATTTTTTTATAAGTACTGGAATCGCCGTCTGCTACAATTTTATTATAAATTACACCGTGATCAACAATGGAACGTTTAAACCCCTCAACTATTATGGTCGATTCCATACCGGTAGATGATCCCGAATAATTCTTGAAACAACGGTGTTCCGAGGGCTGACTGTCGTTCTTTGCGGCTCGTGCACAAACTACGCAGTATTTATTTTTAACTCCAAAAAACAATACTTTATTAGTTTTAATGCCAATTATCGCAGCTGCGCCGGACAAGGCGGAAAAATTCTTACCATAAGATCTCTTGCTCCAACAACCGTCAACAGCAACAGATATTAATGGTGTACCATTTTTATCAACACTACCTATAGACACTGCGTACTCCGCTTCTTCCTTGACAGCTTCTGCCATGGAATGTGCTGCTGTCTTTTCCCACCAATCGCAAACCGTATTATTAATTTCATTGTATAATGAAGGTGACATGATTGGTAGGGCTACTGCGGCAGTTAATGTTTTTAACTGATAGTAGCTCCCACCAGATGATATGATACCAGATACAATTTGATGATTCACTTCCATTCTATCTTCTTTCTTTTCAATCAAACACACAGTAAATTTCATACTACACATACTACATTTCATGATGAGTTTTGAGTCCAGACCAACTTTTACTTCACCTATTATACTGAGGTAACTTAACTTACAATCCATTGGACCGTGGTCCCCTATGGCCTGAAGAGCTTTAAAAAAAAAAGAAACGTCTACAACTCTACGCCCAACTTCCATTTCATCCACCTTTCCCTCTTGGTCGTTTTCAATAACTAGTTCCTGTAAAGAAAGATAATGGCTTGATTTTTTTTATAAAAAATAATTAAAAATTTAAAAAAATGCAAAAGAATTAATACAATATTAGGTTCCTGATGAATAGAAATTATAATTTCTTTACGCATTAGGTATTGTTTTTTTATGACGTCACCTATTTGAACGTAAATTTTCTTTTGAGAAAGTAATTGAGAAGTATTTCGGTACTAAGGTGTTTGTCTCTCGATGAAAATAATAAATATTGCAAGAAAAATCTATAGGTAGGTATTGAGATTTTGTCTTCGCCCATCACTAACTAAGTAGTTTGTTTATTTATGTAACAAGTCTACAAGAATTACGTATAACAACTTACCTCTATACAGCGCGTAGCATTGTTGCTCAGAGTCTCGGCCCCAAGGTTTTCTTTATTTTCAATACTGGAAATATTATTCATCAATATTATCCACTTTTTATTTATTTTGTACAACCCTAAGCCAGACGCTAGGCGCCTCGCGTCTGTTTGGCGGTATAGGTATGTCGACAAAGTTGCGCTGTCGCCTACCTACTTCCACAATTTGATATTTAGACAATACTAGCCGACCCGGCGAACTCCGTATCGCCTTTTTTTTTTTTTTTAAAAATCCTATTATTTTGATATTACATACAGATACTTCAATTTTATTTATCAGTATATAGATATAGATAATACAAACCAATATTTACATGTTATTGTAGGTATATGTCTGAATCGGGCGATCTAAATCATATGACATATTGTATTAGCTTTGTAATGTACCCTGTTCAAATGCGATAATAAATAAGTAGGGAGGAACTTACATTTTATTCCGAGATCTTTTGGCTTTCATATTTTTATAATGCGTACAAAACTTTCTTTTCCCTGGCATGCCACTCAAATTCAATCAGTCCTGCGAAAAAAATAGCCTATGTTACTCAGTGATAATGTAGCTTTCGAATGATAAAAGAATTATTAAAATCAGTCCAGTACTTTTTGAGTTTATTCGTTACATACAAAAATCCAAATCTTTCCTCTTTATAATACCTATTAGTGTAGATATTGTATTTTTTACGATTTATATCTAGTTCCATCATGGTTTTCTTTCAGACATTCATTATATCGATACTTTCTACTAACTGAAAATAAATTAATTATAAAAATGTTATACTTACAGTTTTTTACAAAAAACACAAATTCACAATACGTAATTCTGCTGTCTGCAGCCGACAAGCGTGGTGTCGCGTTCACTTACAGAAAGGAACTGCCGCTGCAGACCACCGAGATTGCACGAATGAAACGAACGTTTTATCCCATACATTTGTGTATGAAAAATTTACCTTAAAATATATCTAGATTTTAGGGCTTTAAAAGAGGAAGTCTTTGTTTGTAAAGGTATAAAAAGAAGTATACAGCTATACTTATTGGTTTCTTCAGTGTTCAAAAAGTGTTTCTTTTTATCAATTTGTGTTGATTTATGGGGTTAAATCTGAAAAATACGAAGTCATGTTTTTGCATTTTTACTCAATTTTGTGCGTTTGTTGACGTTTATTATATAACAACTATTAGGTTTAAGAGTTTAATATAAGCATGAACATACTTATTGGTCTTTGATTGTAATATATACAAATTATCATTGATATCAATCATATGTAAATAGGTTAAATATGAAAAATCGTAACACTCTTTTCGGTGATTTTCACGATCTACACCCTTAAACAAGGATTTTGCAAGATCGGCGGCGCGCCCGCATAACCCCTGGTGTTGCAGGTGTCCATGGGCGGCGGTAACACTTACCATCACGTGGGACCGCTTGCTTGTCCGCCCCCACCTAGTCTATAAAAAAAGAAAAAAACAAATCAGAGCAATTATCCGAATACACCCAATGTCGAATTAAAGATATTAGACATGTTGCCTTTCCTTGATAGTTCATTGCAAGTGTAATAATAATGGAATTAATAAGTAATACTAATAATAGGATTATAATAATTTCTAATAAAGCGATTATTAAATATAGAGGAATAAAGAAGACTGAAAATGTCGAATCGATCTCGTAGGAACATAAAAGTTAATGCTTTCGACGACTTTCGTTGATACTAACACTTATATTAGTTACACGGCCAGTTTTGATGTTTTCCTCTGTCACCTCTGTCGCTGGACGTCCTTCTTTATTTGGGACTTCATCACTAAATGCTAAACTAAAGTCTTTCATAACTATGTTCCTGGTTTAGACTGCAACGAAAGTCATAACAAATGATTAAATGAAAATGTTCTCTTGTTAAATGTTAAATTCATTTTTCCATAAACAATTTTCATATTGCCACCAGAAATAAAACCAAATGATATCTTTGAAAATTTACTAGCGTTTGACAAGCGAGGAGTTCCATTTACAAAATTCCAATTTGTTTCTTTTTTTTCTTTTTTTCTTTTTTTTTTTACAATCATATTGTACAGTAGCCAGTTCTAAAAATTTTTAGTTTCACCTATGGTATTTTTTGCGCGATGCATGTTCCGATAGATAGACAAAAATAAAAAATAAAATGTTTTGGGTTCTGTATCGCCTGAACTTTTTCATAAAATATTTAATGTACAGTCCAGGGGCCTTACCACAAGTCCTTATAGCAGTATTATTTTAACCTTATTTCTCAATTTCGTACCACAGCGTTCTTAATGTAAGCTTATATTAGTAATGTTTTACTAAGAAGTTTTGGTGACGTCAACTGTCAACTGTAGTGCAAATTGGAACGTTGTATGAAAGAAATGACGTTATACAGTTCATATAGCGTTATCTCGTTTTGTTTTTTAGCAGGGAATAGACAAATAATTAAAATCATTCGTTCTTTCGCAGCACTAAGCATTAATATTTTGGTGGAGGTCATGGTACGAATATGAGTAATATTGTTTTAGGCCTGAAATAAAATGTTCCTGCAACAATATTGTTTTGTAAAAGTTTATGGTAGGGCCCCAGGGGCCTTACCACAATTCCTTATAGCTGTATTATTTTAACCTTATTTCTCAATTTCGTACCACGGCGTCCTTAATGTAAGCTTATATTAGTAATGTTTTACTAAGAAGTTTTGGTGACGTCACGTAGCTTACTGTAGTGCAAATTGGAACGTTGTATGAAAGAAATGGCGTTATACAGTTCATATAGCGTTATCTCGTTTTGTTTTTTTAGCAGGGAATAGACAAATAATTAAAATCATTCGTTCTTTCGCAGCACTAAGCATTAATATTTTGGTGGAGGTCATGGTACGAATATGAGTAATGTTATTTTAGGCCTGAAATAAAACGTTCCTGCAACAATATTGTTTTGTAAAAGATGGTGGTAAGGCCCCAGGCCTCTGTTACGATATTATTATATGCATGTATAGATTTGTTATGTGATTTTTAATGAGTTCTGTTTATTACCCACGACAGAACGGAGATGGTATATGCGTTTGGGGTAAGAGAATGTATTTGTTTGTGTACTCTTTTGTTACCGTTTTTCTCTGAAACGGTACGACCGATTTCAATGCGATTTTTTACAAACGTTTTATTGTATTTGGCGCACCAGTTTGGTTCTAGTTTTAGTTACTAGACGGCGCTGCTATACCAACTTTTGTTATGCAATTGTGCGCTTTGGCTTTAATAATTTGCGTAATTTGCTTTATTTGTGATCTATCTTTATTTGTTGTGTGTTATCTTACCACTACCACCCACCAGCACCCACCCAATAGCGATAAGGCACCTACCTTGTTTTATTTGTTATGTCACTTAAGTTGTCATTTTGCAACATGCTCTGGTGTACAGTCAAATAAAGAATTTATCCATCTAATATTATACATATTTACACGTAAAGTTTTAATTTCACACAGGCAAAGTCGTAGACAACAGTTAGCTTTTCATAAAACGATCCGGTCCATGAAAAATGGGCCACTAGGCACATGTGTGCGCGCGTTTTTCTCGTTCAATTTCGGTAAGTGGGCCAATCCCTCCCCGAGCTCGACCTTTGGGACCAATAACAGAGATAGTATAGATACATGATAGATTGAAAATGATTACCCTCTTCGGAAGCTTTATGAATACTACAAATTGTTACAAAAGAAAGATATAGAATAGTTAAAGGTTTATTTTCTAAGATTACTTTTTTATTATTGTTTACGAACGTGGGCGGACGGGCAAGAGGCAAACGTGATGGTAAGTGGCTGCCGTCGCCCATGGCCCCTGCAACGTCAAGAGATATGACAAAACCGACATTGCAAAATTGCCACCCGTGGCGGCGATAAATGTTTACTACATGTAAAGCGTCGGGTAACGCCGTAGCGCAAGCACATACTGGCGGTTTGCTATTGTTTCACTATTTGCAATGTTACTATGAGCGCATAAGCTGTTACTACTGTGACTTAGGCGCCAACTACACGAGGGAGCCTACTACACAATCTACACACGTCGATATCACCGTGTGTAGATTGGCTCGGCGATAGCTCGTATAGTAACTATTGAAATTAGTGGCACCGGCGAGATTATGGCCGCTGAAGATTCGCACGTGCAGTTGGCGCCTAAGAGTAGTTAAGAGATATGCTTGAGGTCTGCTCGTCACCATTCATTATCCCCAGAAGCAGTTATTGTTCTTTTTCTAAGAACGTTCGTCATAAACTCTATAATAGTTATTTCAAATCTATCTAAACAGTTTCATCACCTTAACCTATCATTGTTTCGTCTGAGCAAAGGTTTAGTCATTTTGTAAACATCGCATAGAAGTGCGATCACGTCGTGGATACATGGCCACATATCGTCAATATTGTGGTTAGATGTGTCCACTGCCATGTAAGTCACGTTGTAGGAAGCTGGGTAGTGACTAACCCAGGTTTTTCCTCCCGGCAATTTGACCTCAGATGTGATCGCACTAACATACTAAACGGTCTAATGCGTCCTGTGTTTGTTGTGTGTAGTCCGTCAAGCTTCGGCTCTATCTGGTGGATCAGTATGGCATTTTTCAAGTTTTTATTTCACCACTATTGCCATATATTTTTCCAATTGCTTGATATAGGTCTCTTCCAAAGTTCGCCACGATACACGGTCTACTGCTGTTCTCATACAGCCACTACCGTCAGGCGTCGGTCTATCTGGTCGGAGGGCGTCCCACACTATGCTTCCTGGTAAGTGGTCTCCATTCAAGAACTGGTTTGCTTCGTCGGTTGTCGGTTCTGCGGCAGATGTGGTGTGAGCATCGCCACTTTAGCTTACTAATTCTACGAGCTACGTCGGAGATTTTCGTTCTTTGGTAAATCGCTTCGTTTCGGATCTTATCCGGCAATGAATTTTTTTCTAAGCATTTATTTAGAAGTATTAAGAAGAATGGGACAGAATGAGAAGTGCTATTGAATAATAAAATGTTATACAATTCATGACCATAAAGTTTGATTATTCACCTTCTGTTTCAAGGCGCCATCCTTTTTAAGTCATCGGCTCCTCTGGTACGTGCCCCCAACATGGTACGTGGTCACGTACCTGCTTATTGTCACTCCATCGGCCCATTGGCACTTCAGCTCATCTTTCCAACACGTTACTTTCGTTCTTTTTAGAATTAGCTCATTCTGATTCTGTCAAAGAATCTCCAAGCATCCTATAGAGCTATGTTTGTGAAACAAAAATTAACGGTGAAATTCGGTATGTAGTGAAAAGTAGCAGATGTCGTTTATGCAATAACGAGGAAAACCAGTGGATATTTTGTGTTTAGTTAAAATTCTTTCGGCGTGCGTTTCCGAAGGCTGCTGAGAACGTTTGTCGCAGATGGGTAGACGGTTTTCCTTCTTCCGTTGAAACTCCTAATAATGGCAAAAGAGGTTGTATAATGAGTCACTTCTAAACGAAGGTTTTAAGTAGATGTTCCTCATTACGTTTCCCGGCGAGCGGCGACTGTCTACACTCGAGGCTACCCTATTAGTTATCGATTCTACGACATATACAACACTTACCATCACGTGGGACCGCTTGCTCGTCCGCCCACTAATCTATAAAAAAATAAAAATTACTCTCGCATATCCTTCCATTTCTGACCTACATACCGTAACCGACTCTTTTTTTCATTCATTGCTGGACTCCCGAGGCCCACCTCCTCAAGCACATTGTCCTATGCATAAGGTAGATGGCCTTAAAACGTCACGCTGTCCAAGCGAGTTGGCGAGTCCATCCTTCTGATGGTGAAGTAGTTCCTCGGGAACTGTGGTAGCGGCTTTGTTATCCCTTATCCCTTAGTCACCCTTTACAACACCCAACAATTATGCTGTTGTGAATTTAACAATTAAAACAGTGTACTTACTCATTGACTGGTGTTCAAAAATATTGTTTAGTTATGAGAAGCGTTTCATGAATGAAGGTGACTCGACTAATCTGAACATTTTCCTTATTCGTTAACCGTTTATTTATCTCGATACTTACTTCCTAGAACCAGCAGATGTGTGCCAGTATTTAAGAGTCCGTAAGACGTCATTCGTGTGGTGTTGGCCGTCTTTAAAATAGCATTTAAAATTGGGGGGGGGGGGGGGGGGGGATCTAAGGCACAACAAAGCGGCTACCACGAGCCCTGAGGAACTACATCACCTCTAAAAGATTGGACTTGCCTAGTGTTTTACGGTCATACATCCTTACAAGTCATACAAGACAATGTGTTTGAAGTGGCTGTGGAGGATATAAGGACTTTTTAAATACACAAGTGTCATTGAAATGACGCAAAAGCTGAAAATGGGTTGTATCTAGAGCAGAATCGATTCTACCAGTTTTTGAAATAGGTTTTCTTTCATGATTTATCGGACAATTCTTTTATTGTACGCGGGTCGCGCCGAGCGCGCCGTCTATGCGAGCATTTTAGACAGGACAACAAAACCTTACGTGTATGTAACTTTTAATTTATTCCAATAATTTTATTCTTGGCTATAGCGGTTTTATATATTTTAAACTAGCTGACCCGACAGACGTTGTCCTGTCCAAATTTCAATAAATTTCAATAAAAAATATCCATAATTTCAAATTTCAATAAATATTTTCTTTTTTCCTGAAAACTTTTCCAGGACCACAACGAACAAAACAAAAAAAAAATAATTACGCAAGTCCATCGTTCGAATCGTCTTGAGTTTATATAAAAATCCCATAGAAAAAAGCACTTTCAGTTTTTCTCGAATTTTCCAATTTTCCGGGCTACTTTCCAATTTTTCTCACCTTAAAAACCTTATTCGGACTATTACGAATATTTTTTAAAAAAATTAGCCGTATCGGTCCAGCCGTTCTCGAGTGATGCGCTTACCAACGAGCAGCATTTAATTTTTACTTATATAGATTGGTCGACATGTTTTAGGTTTTGCGTAATTTTAGTAACACGTTGTACCTATATGGTTTCTTCACACTCCACGTGGTGATCGATTCTTGTGAGTTTAAATCCTCGACCTCGGTTTCTACTTAATTAAATCGATCTACCAGTCATCTTGTATATGGATGGATTTGAAGAGAAAGTAAGTAAGTGGATATATCTGTTTGTGTTAATAGGCAAGGGAGTGATTGTTATCAAAGCGTTGTCATCTGGGCTTCAGTACCAACACGTAACAATAACACCACGTTCCTGTGAGTTTACACAATGAATCATTGTCGCAAGCCCATATACCCAATAGCTACGAGTACATGACAGTGAGACATAGATTTGAGATTTTCACATTTTTCACACATACTTGTCTATTTAAACGGGTCATAACGCGAATGTAAAGATAAGCAAGCATTCGCGTTAAAATCCTTTTAAATAAAATAAATATGTTCAACGCCCTATGCGTGGGGCTTGTAGAGCTCAACGCTCCAGGGTTTTAAGGTGACTTATTTATTTATAAGTACTTACACCAAAACAATAATCACAATATACTTATGAATATAACAACGAACAACTTATAAATTATTATAACAAATTGAATATACTTACGAAATATAATCTTGTACCAAGTAAACACATCAATAATAAGTGTTCACTGCACTTACACATACAATTTTTGACATTGCTACTTACGAAAGACTTCTAAAAATATTTTAAAAAGTAAATTGCAGAAAAAAAGTACATACCTAAATTTCTATTCAAAGTAAATCAATCATAATTATACAACGTTAACAATTACGATTATTAAAAAGAATATACTTTACATAATTCAAACTGAAATCAAATTAAGAAAATCTACATTACTATGGGTCGGTATCTGTTGTGATGTGACAATCTTCCATCAACTGCATCAATTGTTTTTTATAGCGATGAGATGCAATACCGTCTACACATAATGTTGCATTAACGGCGGATGGTAAAGTCTGCTTATTGTAATAATATCCGGTGCATATTTATGCATATTTAAGCGGCCGTCTTACGATTACGCGCATACCACCATGCATGATGACATTATAAAGCATGTCACGAAAAAACAAAACGTCGTTTTAAACATTTTGGGAGCAGATAAAAATGCGGAACTGTAAAAATTCACATAGTTAAAATATTAGGCAAAGTGTTAATTATTGTTTATTATATTAAAAAGATTATTACTTCGGCAGAGTCACAAAAAATAACACAGATGCTTAACAAAGACGCTTCTGTTTTTCGTTCCTGTGTTTTTTTTTATGGAATACCAGGGCCTGTTTCAATCCCTATTTTAGGTACAACAATAATACTGCATAATTAGACCCAATTGTCTGGTCTCTTTTACCGAAATTAATTGGTGCCGTGGTCTCAGAGTGACCACTCAAAAGGTTATTTTTTTGGAATTCTCATACACTTCGAAGGCAACAAAAGAGGGAGAGTGCACGCTGCAATCCAACAGCCACTGGGTGCGCTCGACTGGCCACGTTACCCTTCCGTCACAGAAGACTACCCTGAAATGTACTGCATTTCCCACTATTATTTTATTTCCCTGATGTATGTACGTGTTTCGGTAGCGAGTGAGATGTGCCAGAGCCCATTCCCATCCTATCCCTCCCCATTTTCCCAATCCTTTCTCCAAATCCGTTCCTATATCTCCAAAGGTAGGCAGCGCATCCGGGGGCGTGCCAACGTTTGTCATTTTGGACTAATGTTGGCATGTATCGCGGATGTCTATGGGCGACAGTATCCACTTACCATCAGGTGGACTGTAATCGGCTCGTTTGCCGCCTTCGTCCATAAAAAAAATGCCATCTAGCGGCTTGAGTCTATATCTAAAAGGGTTAAGGGTTAATTGAGAGTCTGTTAATAAATTTATTTTCTAGTTTTAATCACGAATGTAAATGGAACTGTTTTGACCAGAGACAATAAAAATAATTATGATATTTGTTTTTAATTATAACGCCAGACGTGAGCGTGAAAAAGAAATCGTGAAAATAACTGGGCGTTTTAATTTTGGACGTTTCCAGACTTGAACATAATTTTGAAACTGGACACTTTACGCCTTGGAAACTACCCACTATTAAGTCATAATAGTCAAAGGAAAATTATGTTTTTATTTCGACAGCTACCTCGGACTTCATCGTTATTGTTGACATATGTGGTATCAAGTTACACCATAGATCGAGCCGTGTCCTCCGCGGCGGTCGCGGACGAGGTTACGGATTGTATTACGTTTGTACACACAGACGTTTTATTATTACACTAGCTTTTGTCCGCGACTTCGCCGGCGTTCTCAATATAGGTAATCATGGGGACCTTAGTTTTGACATCTACGTCCTGTTCGTGGTCCACATGCGAGGTTTATGCAAAATTTCAGCTCTTATCGTCCATCCATTGTTGTGTGGAGTAATTTCAAAGGCACAAACAGACGGGTCATTTTTATATATTATTTAGGATTATTACATTTTGTGGCCTCATTTACTTTTAATGTACTGCATTTCCCACTTTATCTTTATCTTATTCTCAATGTACGTACGTGTTTCGGTGGTGAGGTGACATCCTAGAAACCATTCCCATCCTATCCTATCCGTCCCCACTTTCCCAACCTTTCCTCTAAATTCATTCTTACATATTCAAAGGCAGGCACCGCATCCGGGGGCGGGCCAACGTTTGTCTTTGTGGACTGAAGTTGACATGTACCAAATTCTTCCTATAAAAAGAAAAAACATGTTGCAAAAGATTGAGTTCGTTTTTGATGAGCATAATTGACTTTGTGAAGATTTTCGGGACAGAATTCCGATGATATGAAAGTGGCGTCTTAAGATCATAAAATTAGGGCCTTATTATTTATTTTAAGTACACCACACTCAGTGGCCCACATAGGATTCCTTGTGTAATGGGTCCAGAGACACATATAAAGACGAACACACAGCCCAGACCAGCACAAACATTTGTCTTTAAACAAATTAATGTCCGATCGGGAATCGAACCGGTTACACAGCAGGCAGCGGCACTACCAGCTAGGCTTACACCATTCTTGGCTTGGACTTGACCGAATGGCTGCAAAACTAGCCTACTCGCCTATAGTAGTCGGACTAATATTATAATAAGATGCCTTAGAATAATGCTCTGCAACTGCTGCGAAGTGTGCTGCAGTGTAACCTCAATCACCCAGCAGGAGGTATAACTAAGGACACGAGAATGACAAATTTCTAGCAGTTTTTCACACTTATTCACTTATTTCAGTGATTTTTTGACTTTTAACTAGTAAATTAGTAGAATCCAAGTATTTTTTATTATTTTTAATCCCTATACTTTTAATTATACTTTAGATAAGGAGTGCTGTTGAATTTTGAAATTAATAAAAATGTGCCGCAAGTAGGCTTGCCACATGATAATTTTGATAAAAGAGGACTGATCGGTCTAAAAAGGAGGATTTTCTCAAAAAACAGGAGGACTTTCACAATTAAACAAGTTTCTTTTATAAAATTTCCTTTATTTTCATCATATTTAGCTGAACTGACAATTTTCGAAAGAAGTTCTTGATTTTTTAACAAATAAGTATGCAAAATCTTCACATAACATGTTTTCAAAATTATATTGTGTAAGAATCAACGATTTTACTGACTCCACACTGAGTCTTTTTCTTTCTTCGCTCCATTGCGCATTAATTAAGGAGAAAACTCTTTCAACATTCGCGTTATGTGCGCTTATACAAAAGTAAAACTCGCAGATATTGAGCAGTTCCGAGAAACATTCAATGTTTAAAAGACATATAGCAAAAGGAGGACATACAGTAGGTAAGAGAGGACGGGAGGACAAATCATAGAAAAGGAGGACATGGCATCCTTTAGGATACCATCTGGCAACCCTAGCCGTAAGTGATAAAGGGTTACGGAAAATGATAAGATTATTAATTGAATCTTCCCGGCTATTCGGCCGAGGTCTTCTGGAATCTCTTCTCTTTCTTCCAAACGTTTCGTCAACAACTGCGGTTGACATCTTCAGTGGCGACTCGAGAAGCCGAAGAGATAACATCTCTCCGAAAGTGAACGCAGTTGCCCCTGAAGATGTCAACCGCAGTTGTTGACGAAACGTTTGGAAGAAAGAGAAGAGATTCCAGAAGACCTCGGTCAAGTAGCCCGGAAGATTCTATTAATAAGGACACAGGCCGAGAAAGCCTACACTCCACTTCAATGATAAGATTGTCAAATTCATCCAAAGTCACATGTCAAATTCAATGAGAAGAGCCTAAGATCGTGTATGGTGGCGAGCCTTGGGAGAGGCCTATATCCAACAGTGGAGAGACTGGTTTGATAGGTTAAACTACTGAATAAACAAATCTATTCTGAATAACGCTGTCGGCTTTGAACAAAGGTTCAAAGCCTCTTAATGTGTGCCATTTATATACGGGTGTTATGCTAATTATAGCTATTTGATATACTTAGCGTATCCACACCGAGAATAACCGTGATTGTGTGTTTAACAATAGAACTGGAGTATGAATTGCAAATTAGGTACGAAGGTTTAATACATAAAAATAATAGCTGCAGAACTAAAGGGCATAGGCCGCTCGGGGAGTCTAAAGGTATGATCCCGAATGTGGCGACAGCGACATGCGACAGTACGCTGTCGCTTGGCTTGTGTCCCTGACCTTATTACCGAATGCAGCGATGCGATAAACTGAGCGACAGTCAGTATGATTAATATCTCAACCGACGGTGGTTAATCCTTTCATATAGATAGAAAAATGTCCCGACTATATCCTAGACAGACGATTTTATTGTTTGTCTCGCTTTTATTGTCTTTTATTGTGTGAGCTTTTATTGTCTGAGTTATTAATGAGAGATAAAGATGACTGTGATATTTTTTTGGCGATTATACGACTGTCGATCAAATATTACTGTATCGGTAATTGCTCGGTACATACGGATAGATTCGATAACTCGCAATTAACAACTTTCCATGATCTTTCTAAGTCCCAAGACTCTTCACACGTCCAAACTCCTCTCGACTCATTACCCTCTCTAAACTGCTAGTGATGTTCCCAACTATTATTGTGTCCGATAGCAGGAACGCGGTAGTTGTGCAACGTGTCGGCTTTATAGCCGCAGCGTTGCCAGTGACTAGGGTCGCGACTTGCGACCTCAGAAAATAAGTTTTCTCTGGATGATACAAATTGTAACAGAACCATTCCCGAAGCCCGAAAGGTCATGGGATTCTGAGTTATTTAACATTTAAAGTATTTAAAAAAAATCTTTTTCATTCATTCAAAGATATAATTAATGATTTGTGTTTTTTATTTGAAAATGTGTTTTTGCCGAAAAGTTTCATGGTAATGAATAATAAATGAAATCCATGGTTTCGGGCTTCCTAAAAGGTTATATAGCGCGCTGTAAACGTATAAAAAAACAGGACAAGCAAAGAAAAATCGGAACTCTAATAAAAAAAGGGATTTTATCTATGTGTATCATACTCGTACTTATAATAATTATAAATGTTTTTATTACTAGCAAAGGGTATTAAATTATTGTGATTAAATAAATAAAAATATAAATCGAACATTTTTAAAGAAGAATGCCCATTTGTAGGCCCGTAATTTTACGATGGAGTAGGGTAACTATAATATTCTCGTAAATTCGAAGCATATTTCAAGGAAATCTGTAAGAAGGATTTACGCAATTTGGTTGTGGGGATAATTTGGTTGTGGGGATAATTTGGTTATGGGGATAATTTTTCATTAATTTTGTTAGTAATTGTATTGACACAGATTATAAAAACTTAGGTTATGACTTCGACTCTAAAGTAGCATTTACGAATGTTATTTGAGATTATTGTACTCTTATTTAGACAAACGATATTTTAGAGTGTTGAATAAAAACGTTACTCGTTTTGTGGATATTGAATTGTATCTTGTTTGTGCGGTATTATTTAGATACAATTTCTTTGGAACGAAGTTCCTTTACGCGGCTTGCGGTAGGTGTGATTCGAGAGAAAATGTAACGTCACGTAAGATTTTTACCCCTCCATACGCCTTTCTCTTTCTCTCAGTGTGTGTGCGTGCGAGTATCGAGAGCGAGACTCCAGCAGAATAACAGACGTGCAGACTAGTGCGTGGCCGGTTGTATAACTTAATTTTTTTATTTGATTCCTTATTTTAAATTATTTGCATTGAAAACAAAAAACAAAACAAAACAAAAAAAAAATACATGAACTATACAGATTTTATTTCGAATTACATTCGGAGTTTAAAAAAAATGTGTGAGGATCTTCGTTCCTGACGGGGGTCCCCTGACCGCACACGTTTTTTTATTACACGAAAACAAACTAAATAGCCATTCTTCATAAATGTTTTGGCGTTGTTAATACAACAATAACCTAAAAATCGTTAATATCTATATTATTTTCTGCGTAATTAAAAAAGAATATTTATATTATATTGAAATTACGCGAAGAGTGCCTACACATATTGTGAAAATTATAACACTGTACGAAATTTTCGAAAGGAGCTTGAGCTCCATACTTTCGTGGCCATTCTTTCAGTTTCGAAATTAGCAGAAATAAATAAATCCTGACAAATGGCGTCCCGCCGGAAGGCTTGTTGTGATGACGATCAGAGGTCTAAAATCTGAAAATCCCGATTAAATTAGGACACTTGGCAACCCTATCAGTGACCCAGTTAGCGGCGATTATAGCAAAAACATTTGTGCATAACACTAGACAGTAATTATGCGGGCATTGTGGCCGTGCCTCTTCATTATATTCGAGGGAATGACAACTCATACCCATTGTTATTTGTTATTAAATAGTGACTCGAGCGGCTTTACAATATCCTTGAGTCGCTGTCTTTGGTTAAATCTGTTGTCTAAACATTTTTAAGTGTACAGTAAAGTAGATAGAATTAGTGTTCCTAATGCTCTCTACCAAAAGCGTGCTGAGTTTGCGTTCGTATGTTTTTCGGTAAACAGCGCTAGATCAAAGAAAACATTGAAAAATTAAAGGAAATTTCCACATTAGCAAAAATTATCGGTGCTGATATGAAAAGAAAGTATCTATTAAATATTTGGACGATGTGTCAGAGAGGTATTTTGGAACGAAGTTCCTTTACGCGGCTTGCGGTACGTGTGATTCGAGAGAAAATGTAACGTCAAGTAAGATTTTTACCCCCTCCATACGCCTTTCTCTTTCTCTCTGCGTGTGTGCGTGAGAGTATCGAGAGCGAGACTCAAGCAGAATAACAGACGTGCAGACTAGTGCGTGGCCGGTTGTATAACCTAAATTTTTGATTTGATTCCTTATTTTAAATTATTTGCATTGAAAATATGATACAAAATAAAAAAAAAAATACATGAACTATACAGATTTTATTTCGAATTACAATCGGAGTTTAAAAAAAATGCGCGAGGATCTTCGTTCGTGACGGGGGTCCCCTGACCGCACACGTTTTTTTTTTATTTTTTTAGGATATCACATATGAGTCCAGTCTTAGTTTAATTTAAATATTTAACAATTACATTTCGTTACACGTAGACAGATCTCCCTCATTTCAATGAAGACGAGCAATATTTAAAATACTCTAGAATCTAACGCCAGTTTGTTGGTCGCTAACAGAGTCAAAAAGCATCAGATCTAGCTCCGAAAGCGCTATGCTGGTATCACTGGATACAATATTCTTCTGAATATTTACTAACGAAACGGACAGATCCGCCAAAGAACTAAAGTCACCAACATAGCTCATAGAATCAGATATGGTCCACGAACGGTGGCCACATATCGGAAAGCGCAACGTGGAATGCCCTCCGGACAGATGGACAACTTGAAGAAGTTCGTCAGTGGGCTTGTATGAGAGGAACCGCAGAAGAGAACACAACCGGGCGATCTTATGCCTTTTAACCACTCATACGGGCAGTCTAAAACCCCTCAGCGTCCGGAGAGGCATTGCTTCTCTCCGCGTGTTCTACCACCTGTACAAAGGACAATGCTCTGATGAATTGTTCAACATAATTCTCACGTCGGATCTCTACAATCGCACCTCTTGTCACAGAAGTGGGGTTCATCCGCATTTTACACCGCGAACCCGTACGCTGTGGAACGAACTGCCTCAAGAGGTCTTTCCATTACGCTACGATATGGAGTTCTTCCGAGAAGGCTGTGAATAGAATTTTACAAGGTCCGCGCTTACCTACTGGTGTTACTGGTGCTCATGGGCGGCGGTAACCACTTACCATCACGTAGGCCGCTTGCTAGTTTGTCCTATGAAATCAAATCTCTCCCAGACGATTCAGACAACAGGAATTGCGATTGAGATAATTAATAATAACATCGGCAGTACAAATATTAACACATAAAACATTTATTACACGGTAATGCAGACACTAATACATAACGGTAATACAGCGTTTACCCTTATTGTTACGCAACCCCTAGTGATTTACTTTTGGACTGTGCCAAACAGCGGGGCGTTAAAAAGACTAAATACATACACACATTATACATACAAGCAGAGCTTGTATGTATTTGACTACTACTTATCTACGCTAACGTAAGTAATCTCTAGTGTTGTTATTGCTAATAACTATAACTCATAAATACATTACCTCCAGTCGATTAAAAACAGTACATATTTCTTTATTTACATAAATTTATTCTACAAACAAATGATAAAAATAGTTACAAAAGAAAATATTACATACAAAAGACGTGCTTATCCTCTTATATTTCTACTAGTGAACCTGGGAGAGCGATAGTTGAACAATGAAATGGGTATACATAGTGCCTACCGACATAAACTATTAAAACACTACTTTCATAATACGATTATTACATATTAATAATATATTATTATACGTATGTAAAGAAAATATATTTCTTTCATCTAAATTTTGCCGCACTCCGCGCTGTCGGTAAAACTATCATAGTGTCGGTAAAACAGTTAAACAGGCGTCAAGTGAAGAGAATCGTTCTGACTGTCAAATTGTAGGTAAACATAAATAAGAGTATTGTAAGGATAAATAGCTTTGTTCGCGGTAAGGATTCGGAACTGATTCTGGACTAGTACTGAACTAATTTGGAATCGTAGTAGAGCGCATGCTCGGTTATAAACCGATTCGTGATTTTTATTTCCGCGAACGATTTCGGAACCAAACTGCGTACGATCTACTGTCATCAGCAGTGTTACCAACTCTCAAAAATATTTATCCCTAAAGCTTAAGACAAAAACCCCCAAAATCGCCCCAATTACTTAGAAATCCCCCTAAAAAAATATATAATAAAAAAAAAATATAAATTACAAAAATGCAATGAAATTTCTTTACCTTTTAAATCTGGATCTGTTTCCCAAATCTACGTGTACTTCTGACTGTACATTTTTTTATTTTTAGTTTCTTTAGGCATCATTAACAAATTGCTTGTCGGCACAGCAGTAGGGTGAGTGGTCCAACAGTTAACCACCTAATTTTCTGATCATCATAGCGCGTAATTGGTAATTCAAAATATATAATTATCTGCAAGGTACGAAGTAGTGGTTTATTGGCTACATATTTGCATTTAATAAATGCTGAATTTACTTCAGATTTTTTGCAGATATGAGTTTTTAAAAAAAATGGGGATTGGCTAACTGTGTCCACACTATAGTACACTATTAACCACAGGGTGTTCCACAGTTAACCAAAGTGTACACATTTAACCGCTATATATGATTTATTAATTTCTTAAATAAAAAACAATATGAGTGGTATGAAAATGAGTCTTTTATTATTTAGTACTTTTAACAGTTGACTTACAACTAATTATTAGGTAACTTTATAATGGCACAGTTCAGTCTCAACATTGTTAATCTTAAAGTGGTGAATCTTTTTAAATTATGTAGGCACTTAAGATACTAACTAGCATTCTCAATCGAAAACTATCAAAGTTTTATTAGTTTCAGGTAAATTCTTAAAATAATTATCAATCGTATTTTAATCACTAACTTAAGAAGTGTAGTAACAAGAAATAAATAAAGGTCTAAACCTTTAACGCAAGTTTCACAGGATTAGTTATTCGCAAGTTATTTAATATTAAATGATCTCAGTCTCAACAAACTTATTCTAAAATTAGTAAAGTCTTAGTAGGTTTTGGTAAATACTTAAAATAATTATCAAATTATTCGTATTTTTATCAAAAACTTAAGTATAATAACAAGAAATAAACAAATATCTGAACCTTTAACGTAACCTACGTTGTCACAGCATTAGTTTTTCTCGGTCTCACAATATTTAATCGAGAACTATAGTAGGTAAGTAGGTAATGAGCTATATATATATATAAAGCTTTGTTACAAATAAAAACCTTAACATTTAACGCAGGTTCAAGTGAGTCAAATCAAAATATACGTCAAACAAATAAGACGCTTGCCTTCGGCTGCTGCCAGTAATTTTAGGATTTGGTAATATATATTTAATATCTTTTGCCTGTACTCCTGCTGTATCAGGTTCCAGAGGCTCACAAAATGTTTGACATGCTCTACATTTTAGTCTTAAGAAACTCACAAAAAAGTCAGAATCGTCTTCATCATCTATTGTTTCTAAAACTTTCGCAACGTAATAGACAGAGGTTTTCTTAAATGGAAATAATACGATGACATATTCTTGCTCTTTTGGATCTCGTAGTAAAGGTAAAAAATTACCGTCCAGTATAATTCTACTTTCCTCATCCTCATGTTCATTTTCACTTATATATTCTTCTCCACCAGACGACGATCCACTTGCTACAAAATCATTTTCATCTGAACTGTCATCACTTTCTATAATATCTTTTTTTCTTTCCTTAATGGCTCTTTTATTCTTTTTACTTGACTTATTTTGGGTTTTAACACCTGTGAACAGGTCTTGCTTTGCTTTTTTAATTTGTTTTTTGATTACTTTTATTTTCTTTGCAGCAATAGCATCCTTTTCAGGCGTATCCGTAGCGATCATGCTTTTCCCAGGAGTTCTACGCTTTTTTGGATCACGTGGTTTCGCTTTTATTGGTGGCATAAATTCCTTGGGCGAAATAAACTTTGACGGACCGGCAGCTTCTATTATACGAGGCGTGATATCTTGGTTGCCAACTTCTTTAAGCACTCGTGATAGAGCTGGCGAATGGAAAACTTCTATTACTGGAGGTGTGATATCGCTATCAGGGTTTCTGGACAAATTTTGTTGCAGAGTAACATTCTCACGCACGGGTAATGGATCTTGTAATTCGGGAGCTTTAATTATTGGTAGTGTGGTGTCGTCATCATGGTTTCTTGGCAAGTTAACTTGCAGATCAACATCTTCATGAACTAATAATGAAGCTGGAAAATGGGGAGCTTTAATTATTTGTAGTGTGGTGTCGTCATCATGGTTTCTTGGCAAGTTAACTTGCAGATCAACATCTTCATGAACTAATAATGAAGCTGGAAAATCGGGAACTTCAATCATTGGTGGCGTGATATCGTTATCTCGACTTGTGGAACCAACGTTCTCAAGAATAGAAGGAGATGTGGAAGACTTTTCTCGTTGATCATCAATTTCTTGTACGACCTGTGGCCTATCTGTTACGGTACTAGGCATGAAATCGACTTCCGTAAAAATGCAGTCATCGAATGGGAATATTCCAGTTTTCTTGAACGCATTTACTATGTTTATCGGAGTCATAGATTTCATGTATGCAGAACCAACACACTCAGCAACATTGTATATAGTTAGAGGTTGTCCTGGATGTCTCAATAGCCATGAATCTACAGCTGCATTATAATACGACTTGAATGGGCCGTTTAATCCAACATCAAGTGGTTGAAGTTTGGCAGTAGTATGCGGATGGAGAGTTAAAACAGTGACACCCGAAGACTTAGCCAGATCTAGCGCTTCAATTGAAAGATGGCTTTCGTGGTTATCCATTATTAATAGCACAGGATTTTCTTTTGAGGCTGAAACATGCTTTATAAAATGTTTTATTACATCCACGAATATTTCAGCATTCATCCACCCAGAAGCTGCAGCTAAGCCTAATGTGCCCGGTGGCGCTCCATGTATCATGTGTGGTTGAAACTTTTTTCTCGGAAAAACCATAGCCGGTGGCAAAGCTTGGCCAGTCGCACTGACAATGCAACATGTTGTGACTAAGGTACCTCTTTCGCCACTTGTAACCTTTGCTGTATTCGTGCCTCTTCGTGCTAGTATTTTTCCTGGTCGTTGGACAGTTGTCGTTGAAGTTTCATCCAAATTGTACACTCTAGTACCATCTGCAAAGCTCGGATGCCTTTCCATAACTGATTTTAAATTTCTAAAAAATGACTCAATGTTGTGCTTGTTGAAAGCAGTTGCCCGGGCTAAGCTACAGGCTTCTGGCTTCTTCAGTGAAATTTCAGGATGTCTTTTCCTGAAGGAACGCAGCCATTCAAATCCAGCCATTTCTGAATCTATCCATGATTGTGGTATTTTTAAATTGTTGGCTTTCGCCATTTGATAAGCAACGCGTCGGCAATCTTTAGTTGTTAGTCCGTAAAATAATTGAGCACAATATTCAATATAATCTGATAATTCTTTTTCTTGCTCTGTTGTAAAAATCTTGTTAACTTCATAATTTGGTGTTAAACGTACCTCTGGATTTATTTTGATTTTATTCACATACAATCTGACCGTCGGATATTTAAGCTGGCATTCCTCGCTTGCTTTTCTTATACTCATCCCAGATTTCACCAGCTGCATTGCTTTCCTCATAGCATCTTCAGTATGTCCTCCTCGTTTTCTAACTGTTGTTTTATTCCGGCCCATCTGTAATTAAAATAAGCAGGGCAACATTTAACCACCAGTTGGTACACAATTAGCCATGGCTAACTGTTGAACATATGGGTTTGGTTAATTGTAGACTACCCCTCCCCGTAAAGCGTTTGAACACTATCACTTTAAAATTATTCATACAATTGAAACCAAGCGTATGTTAATAGATGCACGAAAAGTATATTTACACGGTCAACATATACGGTTTTTTGTAATAATAAACTGAAAGATGTGAAACTGAAAAAATACTTACTTTTTTTTTAATATTTTGGCACTGATTTTCAATAATTTACTCGTAACACAACCGTTGAGCGCGTGAGCTCGCCGCCAACTGGGGAGCGGGGAGAGTAACTGTTGCGGCATCGAAATTTCTAGTATGCACGGAGCGGCAACGACGCATTTGAGAAATATGGGCGCGGATAACTGTATACGAGTGGCTAATTGTTGGACCACTTACCCTACAACAACAAAATCGAATTAAACAAGTAAACAATATTCAACGTACATATGTATTTCCAGTAAGCATAGGCACAATAACCACCAGTCACCACAGAGTAGTTGTAATATATTTGTACTAGATGTCGTTAAGTCGCTAGGTCAACAAATAAATATGATTAGCTATTATAGTTTGGATTGTCCCAGGGCCTATACTTTCACATAATATATGAAAAATATATATTCAAAAAAATATATGAAGAGTCAAAAAATCCCTAAAAATATAAAACCCCTAAAAACCCATCCCACTTATTTACCCCCTAAATTTGGGGGGAAAACCCCTAAGTTGGCAAGTATTTAAGTGGACCCACCAAAACAGATTACTCTTATTAGAGTATCATATAAACTTATTTATATAAACAACAAACAAAACTAACCATATTTTATTTAACCCGTAATAAATTAATAAAATTTATATTTTATTTAACTATTTAACCAGTTTATTAGTTTCTAACCAACTAAATATAGCCGCAGCATGTATGTCAAATGTCGTTAGGTAAAAACTGCGCATGTCTGGAACTACGGATTCTTGCCAAAGTTATAGAACTGATAGAACTGATTCTGAACCGATCCTGAATCGAGTTCGACGGTTCCGCGAACACAGAACTGTAACTAGAAATTCTGAATTGTGTGTTCCGCGAACGGCATTATTTGAACTGCGCATGCGTATAGTTCCGAATCAGTTCTGAATCCTTACCGCGAACGAAGCTAATAATAGATGTTAAAAAGGATTGAAGAATAAATTTTATATGTCGTTTCTTTGTATATCGAAGCAACACCACATAAGTTTGTTTCATTTGACAATCCTTTTAAAGAGAAAATAATCGACCTTATACGTATACACACATACATATGTATATATACCTACATGCATGCATATACAATATTTTGTATATAACAGAGATAAGATGTGAAAACATGAGTGTGAGACGGTGCTGTTTTACATTACTACTGTTTACCTCGCTTCAAAACAAATGCACTCCACTGCTTCAAATATTTCTGACAACGATACAACTTTTGAACTTGCTACTCTACAAATAACGAAGGCTTCTTACATGTTCGTAATTATTTTCTGTCTTCTAGTCACTGCCAGTTGTTCATGCGTCGTGGAACAAGTCCTGATGGCATTAAACAACTTTTTTAACTACCCACCAAGCGCAATGTGCTCCATCGTAATGTTACGGCGCATAAATCCGACCGGTAAGGAATGCATGTGATTCTGGACCCTGTTTTACTAGTCAAGAGGAAAAATTGGCAGGGTCAATTAGTTATTTAAGTAAGGTCTTTAACAATTTCTAACAAGTAAAGTGTTGGTGTGTACTGACACTGAAAGGTTTAGCGGAGTGCAGTAGCCACGTCTTCCTGAATCAAGCGATAGACAGCGAAATTGGTCAAACAAAATGCAGGCATTTGGCGTTTGGAGCGAATTTGGAATAAGTTTTGTATTAGCGGCCAGTACTATTTTACTTTAGTGAAGACATATAAAGGAGAATTGACCTTTCATTGTTTTCTTTCGTTTAAAATTTCCGCAATTTGTTTTAAGCCGCCGTAATAGTTAAGTATGTATGTTTAGAAAAGCAAGGAGCAAAATAAGACGCAAACTTACGCGCGTCGTACGCGCCGCAACCCTAAACGCATTGTTCACGGACGCTCGATGCGACGCGCTGCTTTGCGCCGCCTAGCAGGACTATGGGGTTAAGAAGGACTTAGAAGTTCGGTGAAGGAATCCTTAAAAAATATTCACAATTTTTAAAGTCAAAGTGATGTACCAGCGCAAGCAAAGTAAAATTATTTCGCGATTCGCAGTTTCACTACTTTTACTACCAAAAAGTTAGGAGGGTACTAATTTGGGTTAATATTCCTTTAAATTCTATAAAATTATAATTTGATCGTCTGCTGGAACTTTGGTTGCATTCATAACATTGTTGTTAAACTGGTTTCCCGCTCCTCGTTTTCTATGTCCAACATTTTAATGTATTTCATCATCATCATGCTGAGGATGAGTCAACCGTGAACTTTGTTTTTTCTCTTGTCTAGATGTTTGTGTAGGTGTTAGCATCTGATCAGCAGTTTTATTCATTTTATTCTTATAGGAACAAAATAACAATAAAATAATAGCTCTAAATTTAAACGAGCTAGGTAATCTATATCTGTTCCGCGTGATGTCCACCGGCAATAGAATAATCCCATCTCTTTCCGTGGGTATTGTAAATGGCAACTAAGGAATATTGAAGTGGTTACCACAGGCGCTGTCCTCGGCGCTCTAAAAAAGTGAACTCAACAATGCGCTTGGTCAGCAGTGGAGAGACATGGGCTGGCGCTATGGCAATCTGTTCATTACCATGATTTTTTATTGAGAATTAGGGGTTGTGCGAGTCAATATATCTCACGAGCTCCGTATCACTGCGACCATAGCTAATCTATTATGATGGTCTCTTTTCTTATGGTTCACTGACAATGCGTATGGCCCGCAGGTGATAGTTATAGTCTAGTGCACTAAACTAAACTTAGTTTGATAATTTAGGATTTAGGATAATTAGGACGTATGCGCTCGCATACGTTTGGACATTGAAAGACTATATTTGTTAAGTAGGCGCATTGGTGTTACATCCTGTTCGGAAATAAATCTGACTGGTTTTTTTATTCGATGTAATTTTAATGTAACATTAGCTATATAGTTTTATTAATATAACTACAACACAGAAGACTACCTTCAAAATATATTGCATTTCCCACTTTATCCTATTCCCCAATATTACCTACGTGTTTCGGTGGCGAGTGAGATATGCCATCCTATCCCTTCCCATGTCCCCGACCCTTTCTCCAAATGCATTCTTACTTACGTCAATAAAGGTAGGCAGCGCGTTCGAAGGCGTGGCGAAGTTTGTCGTTCAGGACTAATGTTGGCATGTACCACGGGTGTCCATGGACAACAGTACCCACTTACCATCAGGTGGATTGTATGCTCGATTGCCAACTTCTTTCTATAAAAAAATCTGATTCGGCCTCGAATAATCGAATTCAAGTTTATTGTATTGTTTATACGATTATATCGCCAACAGAAATATCTATGACGTCAGTAAGTCTATTATGTGTTTGACTTTTGAACTTTTGACATTCAATTTGTTTTACCAAATTACTTAGAACATTCATCGATCATGAATTCATAACAGAATTGAGTAGCGAAGACCGTTTGGAATTGGTAAATAATATCCTTTTTCGTTCCACAAAACTTGTGGCGTGTAGTCGATTATGTTACTTGTCTGTGGATTCCTTTATCGTGATAAATGATCTGTGTTGAAATATCGCTATTTACACCTATTTTTAGTTTTTTTTTTGTATATTGATTTAGAACGTAGTTGTTTGGCATTTTTTTGCAACTAACGTCGGTATTTATAAACCACAGTGTGATAATTATAATAGCATTTAAATGAATCAAATCAAATCATTTACCTGCAGTGTAAGGAAATAATAGACAGTGATTGAATACAGGATCATCAAATAGACGGTAATTGAATAATTGGCGCGCAAATTTACAGTGTCAGATATTACATTAATGGGAATTATGGTTATAATATAATTTAATGTATTTCACATTTTAAATGAATATTAAGAATAATTATTATAACGTCAAAGTATGTCATAAAAATATCGTACAGTCCAATAAGGAAGTATTATATAATTATGCCAGTTTATCTATTACTTTAATTACTGTAAGCAGCTCCCAAAAAGTTGTCAAAAGTCGTCGTCTAGTTGACCACAAAGAGGAGACAATCTGTTTTTTGTGGATATGATAGCTTTTGCGTCATAGATGCATGATCGATATGAGTTGCTTCATCAATCATAATCCCCCGCATTCAAGGGGTATTTAGTGCAATTTACGGCGAATGAAGAGGGTTCATCACAATTTTCACACCAGATTCCGATTCAGAAACCCGAAAAACTTACTAGAACTCATTGTCAAGACGATTTATCACACATAAAATAAAAGCGGGGTGGTTTAGAAGGGGTATTTACCATTTCCAATTTTTGAATCGAAACAAACTCGATCCTTTATCTAAGTATGATGTATAAGCTATTCACAAAAAAAACAGGTTGTCACCTCTTCGTGGTCACCTAGTCGACTTTGATGACTTTTTGAGAGCTGCTTGCGCTACTGTAAGTACCATATTATTTGTGAATACAGGCATCGATTTCTTAGGATGAGGATTTGTTGACGGGCAGAGTGCACGCTGCAATCCAACAGCCGCTGGGCGCACTCGACTGGCCACGTTACCCCTCTCTCACAGAAGATTACCTTGAAATGTACTGCATTTCCCACTTTATCTTATTTCCCTAATGTACGTAAGTATTTCGGTAGTGAGTGAGATGTGCCAGAGCCCATACCCATCCTATACCTCCCCATTTCCCCAACCCTTTTTCCAAATCCATTCCTATATCCAAAGGTAGGCAGCGCATCCGGGGGCGTGCCAACGTTTGTCATTTTGGACTAATGTTGGCATGTATCACGGATGTCTATGGGCTACAGTATCCACTTACCATCACGTGGACTGTATGCTCGTCTGCCACCTTCGTCCATAAAAAAAAATACCTAAAAAATAGGGGTTATTTGTGTCCGGGTAAATATACGAAATCATTCCATACTTATCTTTCTTACTAGCTCGTTAAAGTAGGGTGCGGTTTAGTGAGTATTGAGAGTATTAGATCCATTATCTGAGTGCAATAGCATCTTTTCATTAAGTATATTTATTATTTTGGATAATGTTTCTTTAGCTGTCCGTGAGCGTATGAACGCTGGCAGAAAATCGGTGCTGCAGATTATCTGCAGCGTTTGCTGAGTCAGCTACATTTTGTAGTCGCAGCATATAATATACTTATACAGTGTCTCTCCAGTGCTGGTATAGGTTTCTCCTGAGGACCGTCACAACCACTAACTTTCGCTCTTTTCATCCAGCCACTACTGGCGACTTTCTTCATGTCCACCTTGGCCGGAACCCGTCCCATCATCGGATATCCATCCTGCGCCAAGATTCAATAGAAATTCAATTTCAATAGAGAAGATGGTTGGCAAGTACCACCGGCTTGGGATCCAGTCATTAAATTAATTAAATCCCAAGGCCAACGCAATACTGCAAGACCTCTGGACACCGTGAGCGAATACTGCGTGCATAGGGAATGTTATGATTAAAAAAAATTTCAGACGGTAGTTCAAATAATTTCTTAATAACTCAAGTGACAAATAAAATCAATTAGTCACCCCGTGACCACGTCCACTGCAAAGTGTTCGAAACGTCGGGATATAAATAATGTCAAATATACGCGATTTAAACCGTTCAAAGTTGTTTAGAACGATGTTATTCTAATATAATTATATGATAGGATATTCCACAGGCTTTCCGCAGCTGATGGGTGTCCTCGGGCGTTGTTCACTCGGCAAGTTCGTCCCGTTTGTTGCACAAACAACGCGAGCTAATGTTTGCGGTTCAACCGGGCGGGATCTGAACAAACTTAGTGTTCTGTCGAGACATGCTCGCGATAGGCTTTAACTATTGGCTAGGTTAGATCGGGCCGATGACACCGCTGTTTTGCGTGTGAAAGCGTACACGCGTACGCATAATAATTTATTTTTGCATTCAAAGCCAATAGATGGTTACGTTTGTTTTCGTAAAATTGCCATTTTAAGAAAAGATACTTATGAAGTCCTAAATTTGCAAAGGTAGGCAGCGTATCCGTATCCGGGCAACCTAACATTTGTCATTCTGAACTAATTTATTTATTTATATATTATTTATCGGCACATCCACAGTGAGCACACAATACATAATATCGCATCATTATTTGCTGTGGGATAGCATGCCACATCGCTTACAGGCATACACAACATTTTCACTTTGTTATATATATATATATATAACAAAGTGAAGATGCTGTGTATGTTCATATATACTCGTATATCGTTACTATAGGAATCGTCACGTCATTGTTACTAAATGCGCAATGCGCGGATTCATCCCTTCCACAGACGTCCAGCGCTCTTTTTACGTGACGATACCTATATGTAGTGAAAGTATGATTGGCAGCTGGTTATATAAGTTATACTAATGTCTGGCATGTATCGCGGATGTACACGGGCGACAGTATCCACTTACAATCAGATGGGCAGTATGAGCGTCTGCCGTCTTCTTTCCTTAAAAACAGAGCTTACAAAGACTACTATCATCACCTTGTATCAGCCTTCAATGTCTCACTTCAGGGCACAGGTCTAGTAAATTCAGTGCGAATACACTGCGGATACACTGTAGTATCAGTTTTTTTTAATATTTTATGAGCATGCCGGTTTTCCTCTCGCCGCCGTACTAATGACAATTTTTAAAAATCCATACTTAAGTAGTAACTCAGTGGTACGAGCCCAGGATTTGAACTCACAAACACACGAATGTCAGTCGAATATAACCTTTCTAGTGTCGCGTCCCCCTTAAACGGTCAAAAATAAAGTAATTGACCCCACGACCCTCTTACTAATAATTAGGTATTAAATATGTTTTTACCGTTTATCATTTGATTATGAAGCAAATAAAAGTTTTTTTCCTGCTTACGAGATTAATTTTTCCTGACCAAGTGCGGCTCCTTAATATGTCATGCCGACCCCCCTGGGGGTCGCGACCCCTAGCTTGAGAAAGGATGCCCTAGGGCCTAGACTATCACAGCTGTAAGGCAAGGACTCATATATTAAAGTAAATGTCTACAACAATCAAATGTGATTGACGTTTGCGCGAATGCCGCTACCTAACTTGAAGAGGGGGAAGGATTATCCGTCATCCAGGATGAAGGATAGAGGAAAAAGGGAAGGGCAGGGGATTGGGCTCTGGCATCTCTGACTGATATTGCGAACCACAATAATTATTTATCATCTCCCAGTCACATATCGTACCACCAGTTTAACAAAACCGTAAGTCGTGTTATGTCTATATTTAGAATGTACCATTATTTAAAACAGCAATTTAAACTACACATTTATTTTATCGCCAAAAGACATGTGATCTAAACGGCATACCGCCTTCTCGCCATTTTGAAAAAAAACTCCTCATATACCTTGGTTTTCTGAAACCAAGTTAAATAGAAGTCTTAGGCATTCAGGCTGCGTTCTGAACACATGCCACTATAAGTTTGGATACCTCATGAAAAAGGCTAGCTCTCCAAATTGCGATTTATGTGTAATTGTTGAAGTTGTCCAACACTTGTTGCTGGAGTGTATCCGGAATCAACAGGAACGGGAGGCCTCAGTGAGGGCTCTCGATCTGAACAGGAATGATGTTTGTATGTTCCATATAGAGAACCTAATTCACGAGCAGCATTTAGTTTGTACAGATTCGTGAGCCCTCACTAGGGCTGATATATTGGTACCTACATTAATGTTGTAGAATGTAAGTTTAGCGTAAAATAGAACTGACATGTGCCAAGCAATAAAAATTCCTTAAAAAGAAAAAAAAATCTTTAGAACTGTTTTACCATGAGTTTTGAATCGTTATCAGTGTTATTGCTGATATATGACAATGGTTTTGCTGTGGATAGTTTTTTTATACCCAAAATTAGGGTAGGGACGAAGTAGTCTGAAAAATATATCATTTAATATAGCTGCTCTAAGTCCCCACCAATTTGGGGACAAAGTGCACGCACACATCCCGGCCGAAAGTAATACACATCGACTATAATCGGCTGGCTCGGTTTTGTAGGTCGTCTCTGTCGTAACAGCACATCACAGAGACGACGCAAAACCTAAGCTAGCCAATAGTCTCTTTCTAAAGGCCGATGTGTATTACTTTCGGCCGGGAAGTGTAAATGATTTCCAGTAGTAGACTAAGTTGAAATAATGCGAATTACCGCTTAGTAAAAGTTTTAAACATTCAAGTAATTTCAGTAACACAGTTTAACTTTAACAAGATAATGTAATAATGATTCTGTGTTAATTTTAAACTAAATCGCCCCTATAAATATCGGCTATTAATAAACCACTAAAGATACAATGGAGAAGATTCGCTATAAATTGCGTATTTTCTAAAATCTTTACGAAAACATCTTTATCAATATAAAGTATAGGAACAACGTAGCCTACTTTGGCTTTTATATGACTCGTTAATGAACCTAATTTTTACTTTTACTTACTAAAGTATTTTATTAATCAGGGTAAAAGTGTAATAGATCATATTCATAACACTTACCATCACGTGGGACTGCTTGCTCGTCCGCCTACTACACTATAAAAAAAAAGTGCAAGTTCGACGATATCCTCTGTTATTTAAATTAGTTATAAAGATATAGATTATGTCTAAATTAAACGTAATGAATCCATAGAAGACATGAAAATAAACAAAATATGTTCTGAAGTAAAAAGTTCTCAAAGGTCTACAAACCGAGATGATAAGTATTGAAAGTTATAAATTTGACCTTGAATATCTCAGTTCCGAGATATTTTAGGAGCTTTTACCCAAGAAATGTGTGTCCCAAGACGTCAAAATTCGTCTTCTATCGATTTATTAAGGTTTGGTCGGTAACCGCAATTGGAAAAATTATGGCCAAAAATTCGGTTTTCGTTTTGTAAAAATATTTTTATTTGAAAAAGAAGTCCGTTAAAAATCACTACAGGAATTTATAATGATTAGGATTTTATTATTTAAATGATTTATATAAAAAAGTCGTAAGTTATCTGAAATTTTACAGTTTTTTTGCTATACTGAAAAGATATAATTTTTTGCGTATATGTATATCGACAAGTGTGCGATATATGTGTAAAAAATAAGTTTATTTCCATTCGTTCATTCGTCAGACTTTCTAATAAACTAACCGACAACATTTTATCCAGTCCTTTTTTAACAAAAAAACAGCTGCAAAAAGCAGAAACCGCAATTCTAATTGAGCTCCCGGAATGCGAAAATGTAAAAAAAAGTTATTGGGACCGCATTCTTGATTATAAACGGTGGCGCCAAAACCGCTAACTTTGTTACAATTAATTTTTTGACGCTTATTGGGTCAACGTACGACGCCGCTGCAGTGCTCTGATTGGCTATCCGATTTAGTATGTACGAGTACCGTGAAGGGTTCGTCAAATATGCCGACTTTGGCTGGAAATGAAGTCGAGTTTATGTTTGATTATTTACAGAAATTGTATAGGTATTGTGGGTTTTGTGTTTTAAAAGTAATCGTTTATTAATCTTCAAAGTGTTTTTTGTTCGTAATGTTTTTGATAATCAAATAGAAGTGAAACACTGCGATTTTCGCGTGAATCCGAGAGTTTAACTCTTATAAAGTAATCCAGTATTACTGTACTGAGCGACTCCTATCTTTTTGACAGGAAGTGAAGATTCTTTTCTGCTTAAAAATGTATGTCAAATTGTTTTTGATGCACCTTCAGATAAATAAACGGACACGACAATTTCATAACTGTTATTCTGTATTGTACCTTTTTTGCGAGCATATACTCGTATATACATAATAAATTTGCCGTCGAATTATGTTTGTCAGCGATGTGCTGATTCACTTTCGTGTCCGGTTTTCGATTGCATGTGTTTTTTGCGAACGCCTCTATGTTTGGACATTAATGTCTGCAATTTTTTTGTCGGATATAATTAAACACGTGTCGTTGATTGAACTTGTCGTTGATTTAAAGTTTTATTGGATAGAGAAATGAAGAGATACTTAGCGAATAGAATGGGCATGCTGAAGTGACAGTAGGCAGGTCATATTTAGCGCGGGACCGATAACCGATGGCGTAAACGGGTCGCTCGAATGGAGTGTGGGACGCCCTCGTGCTAGGTGAACCCGAACTTGAAAAACTTCGGCGTTAGTGGCTGAATGGATATAGCGGATTACCGTGTGCGGTGGCGAGCCTTATGAGAGGCCTGTATCCATCAGTGGAGAGACATAGGTTGATGGTATGATATGAATCAAAGAAATATATGAAAATCTTGCACCTAAGCGAACCTAGCGAGTAACTTGCATAAAAGCACTTCCATGTTCCAATGTCTAGATTAATTAATCTCATCTTGACATCCTCTACGGCCTGGATGAAAGATCATAGCGTCTAGTCAAATAGATATCATAGATCATCTAGAGTTGAAATAGTCAAGTCATGGTCTTCGATGATCATTCTCGAGAGGTGAAACTGCCGATCGAGCTCTTGACATCCGATCATTGATGTAGAAAGTCTGACATTTCCTTAAAGCTCTTCAATAGACTGTATAAGAAATGTTAATGCAGCTTTTGCTTCCTATTGCTGTTTAATTATTATTGATTTATTTAAACTTTATTACACAATTACACGTACAGAAGGTGGAATTAATTCCACAAGGCCATTCTCTATCAGTCCACCACTAGATTATACAGAAAAATGATCGCAGGCAGGCAGTTTTGAATTATGAAATAGAAAGATAATCATAAAAAATAATGCAACGTAAAACATACATATTATACGCACACGTATAAATACATGCTTATGTAATATGAGACATATCCCAATACTGAAAGTAGTGTAGAAGACCAACTGAGAAAACAAACCATTAGCTCCGTATTAAGTAATGTTCCGGAAGCAATCTTTAAAAAGTCTCTTATTGGACGAAATTAAAACAAGTGTGTGCCTAGTAGTGTGCTATTCGTATCCATATTTGTATCCCCAAATAGTGTGGCAAATTTGCTGCTCATTTCGTGTTTTCGGCTGCCCATTTAAATACAAGCCAAAAAATAGATTTTAAAACAATTTAAAAAAAAATTACACACTTTAAAATGTCTTTGCATTTTCTCAACTGTTGAATGCTGTGTGTGGTCAAATGTTCACCAGTTTACATTTAAGAGTGTCACTCTCTACTCTACACCAGTGGTCGTCAAACTATTTTGGTCAAGTATAGTGGGGATGGTGGGCCGCAATTGGTTGCCTTATCCTTACTGATATATAAATATGAAACGATGTCTATTTGTTTGTTTGATACGCTGATACACGTCAACGGGTGGACGAATCGTACTGAAATTTTGCACCGACCTACTAAGGTACCATAAAGGGCTACATAAACGTAACGTTTAACCATAAAACCATGAAATAAACGGTTCCTGCGGTATAAACGAAATTCCGCGGATATCATGGGTTGTGGGCATTTATTACATGCTTTCTAATAAAAGCATCTATTTATTTACCCGCTATAATTATGCAATGCTACCAGACCTTTCAGTATTCACTGCTGGAACAGGGGTCCCTTCATGCATATTGTCATGTGCATGAGGGTTGTATGACCTTAAAACATCACCTTGGCCAAGCGGGTTGGTAGGATTGGTAGTTAGGCTGGCTAGATAGGTCTTATAAAACACGACTGAGGGCCTAGGGCCGCACGGAACATTGATTCGGGTAGTATGCGGCCCGCGACCCACAGTTTGACGACCACGGCTCTCCATGAACTTTCACACGGAAGGCGTTTGACAGTGAATGGTGAACGAAGATCGAGTGAATGATTATCCTATTGAGAGCGTCCCGATTGGACAACGACTACCGGCCGCCCGTCGAATGTCAAATTACGTCGAGTTATTGGAAAGTGAAGTGAACAGTAGGGCAGTTCGAAACTTTTGTAGAAAAAAAATACATTTACGACTACGTCCGACTAACTGTCAACTCACAGGCACATCTAGTACATTTCCTAAATACATACGTAGGCACATATGGAAACACATACGTATGTATAATGTTAGTAATTATAGTTGTATAACAAAAGGATACAGTAAATGCGATACAAAAGTTTTAATAAATAGATATAGGTACAGGTGAAGGGAGAGGATTTATATGAGTATAGGAATGTTATTAGGTAGGTAACAGGTTGAATTTAACAGTTTAACATTCAAGGGGTTGGCGCATTAATGCTTCCATACAAGTCGCCGCGCCGCGCCGTGTAAGCAGTTCCTATTTGAAGAAGAGCTATCTACTGTTTCCTCTCTGTATTGGCGTTACATGGAATTATTGTGACACGGTTGCCTGATTTAACAACATTTATTTATGTCAATTCATTGATTTAACTGGGGCGTCGGACTGGGGTGTTTGACTGTAGAAAGTTATTATTTCTTTTACTGTATGTTTATTTATTGAAAAAATAATGAATAAAAAAAATGCCACCACCAGTCGGAAAGAGGATTTCCTTATTTCACAAAAAAAGTGTTTATGTAAAACAAAGGTTTTAGTGCTTGATAAGCCCTATGAAACAACATATAGGTAGTATACGTAATACAAGTGGAAATCTTTTTTGTTTTAATTTTATTATGAGCAATACAAAACAGACAACAAAAGAATGTATAATATAAATCACTTGACAAAAAAGCTAGTTGACCCCCCTTAACTATGTACTGACATCGAGTCCAGATAACAATTTACCAGTAATAGACTACAAAAGATATAATCTAGGAAATAAATGTGATATATGATGCATAATTATATAAATAAAAAGGAAAATCCCAAGATGTAGCTGAAAAGCAGCGCTGTAATCCTCTTTGGTGTTGCAGCATATTTTACTGAGTTGCAGACCTTTTTTCAACCCACAATTACACAGCACTATCTCTTACCCGCGCTGTATGTTAAATTAGATGTATTATGATGTTTTGTGTGTAGAAATAAATGTTTCTAAATGTTTCTTCTTTCTAAAAACATCCAAATATATAGGTATTCATTCTAAAATAAGACATAAATTTCTAAATAAGACAAACTTTGTGTAACTATGAGATGGAGTCAATCTTCGATCAGTTTACACCGTCATTATTTTGGAACTACAGAAACGACGGTGTTTGGTCTTTGGTCTTTAAACTGTAACGAGATATGGACCCAAACTTCCGCAAAATTTAATTGTATTCCGTAAAGAAATGCACCGCGCAGTTTGTCCACAAACGCATTAATATATTTAACTTATAGTTCTCAACAAATAGATTTATCTATCTATTTATAGATCCATCTATCTATCGGGATGATACGTATGATCTAGTGGGGTGCTCGCGCGGATGGGGTCATCGACCTTACCCGCTCGGCGCCGTGCTCTGCACCTTGCAACGTGACGCTTTTTTGCAATACACCCGTGTGCATTCTATCTAGTAACTTTAGTCAGCAAGCGGGCAGCTCTGAGTCGATGAATTCAACGGCCCTACTTTATAATACGCTGAAAAAAAGAGAGCTACGCAAAAACGACGATTGTTTTATCACTACGGGATACTGCAACCCGAACAGTAATATGCCATTAGCCTAAATAAACACGACTCTTTCTTTTGCCTCCTGCATAATGTAATACTGGAAAATATGATTCATTTTGATTTCTTTTGCTTCAGGTCAAGAGGCGAGATGGCGTCGCCTAGTCACAACATCGTACTAATGACATTCTTTAGTCTTCTCGCTGTATGCAGTGCAGGTAAGCTTATTCTTTATTAACATGATTTCATTTTAAGTATAAATTTAAAAAAAGATCACGATGTAATGTCAAAAAAGGGCGAATTTGTTCAGTTAGTTTATTGTAAAGGATTATTGCATTTACGAAATCTAGATTTTCTGCAAGATCTATTGTAAAATACTCGTATTAGGAATAATTAAAACTTTTACAAGTACATTTACATACTTAACTGAAAGGAAAATTATTGTCCAAATACGATTTAGAAATTAGTTTGAAAATAACTACATATATGGGTACACTCGTAAACTTATTTATTGGATAGACTTTAAGTCTCTAAGTGCAGTGCATTGAGCGATCTGCTTAGCAAAAACCAGGGATAGCTTTTAATTGAATTGAGAATAGTTGTATATCGTGTTTCGTTATAAGTATATTAGCGTAATAAATAACTAATATTTTTTTATGTATTACGTTTTATTTGTTACCGTATAATTTAGTAATGGGTAACTCCGGAGTTAATGAATCAAAAGAGTTGAGGGATTCGCGGAGCAGAATCCCTTAATTGTTCCATCGAATTGTTATTCATTGCGATTCCGGCGTCAATCGTGATCGTAATCGCGCATCAGCACTTGTCGGGGGCCCAAGAACGAGATGCAACGATGGCATGACCTTTTTTCTGCCCAATATTTACGAATTACCAAAGTCATGATCTCACAATAGATAGATTTCTCTCGAATAAGTTTATAAATATTAACATTTTATCTGACATTTCCAAAAATAGTTTTCTAGCCTGTGAAAAGGCCGAACAGACATCCGTATGCAAAGGCAAGTCTAATGTATTCGGTATTCGCAATTCGCGTGACGTCTGTCACTGATTTAAATGACCTTCGACTTTGGCAATGTAATAGCAACGACTTCTCCGATGAATCATCGAGTAACAGGAATTAACGTTTGCTATTTAATCTCGATTTATAGATTGGAGTTTAAATTGATTACTCAATTCTGTAACACAGACACTAAAATATACATATATTATTATAACATCGTACCAAAGCTGTGTTTGTATATTTAATATATTTTGGATAAGAAAATTAATTAAGCCGAAAACATCAATTTATGGAAATCTTGTCTGTACGCGTATGTCTGATCGCGTATCACGCAAAAATCACTACAAGGATTGTATTGAAACTTGGTATAGTTATAGCTTATGTACCGGGTTAATATTTAAGGATTTTTTTATCCAGATCCATTACAGTATTCCCACGGGATCCGAGTTATATTTCTATGCGCACGAAGTCGCGGCCACTGCTATGAAATAAATATAGAAGTATCGCCTGCTTTTGATGCAGTGAAGGGCATAGTCAGGATTTTATCCAGGGTGGAGCACAGCAAACAATTTTCTTATAATATACATAGAGGTGGTGTAATGCAGAAAGTACTTATTCATCCTATCCTACACCTGCTCCACCGTGGCTACGCCCATGCGGTGACGTACTGAAGCTATACCTACTGAATAGTAGTGAGCGTCCGTACACACACATGCATAAAATGAACCTGTCGTTATACCATAGTGAAAATTTAAAAAAATCTACAGACTGGGTCACAGTATGCCGATCGCTCCCCGCCAAAAAATAAAGTTTTAACATATATATAGGCCCTTGCATATTCCTACACGGGCTGCTTTGATTTTTTAACTACCTATTTATTTATTATTTATATGATTTTATAATAAATGGCTGGACATCTAACACCTAGGTAACACCTAGGTAGGTAGGCATGAAACTACTGAACGGAAAGTTGAAAAGTTGTTTCAATAGTCATATAAGAATTATAATCAGCACCAAAGGTTGGTCCGAAGAACACGGCACGGCCCGCATGGCTTAGTGAAATATAAGGGTTAATACAGACACAGAGATTATAAAAACACAGGGGGCTATAAAGGATGAACTATTGGAACAAATGTTACAATATTTATTGTCAAAAAAGTAATAAAAACGTCCCATGAACGTCACCCTTAGTCGAGATGTAACGAATTTTTTCCTAAATTTGAAAGCCGCAGTTTCTACACTAAGTAGATTCCTTGAAAATCGCCCTAAAAATCTAAACGAGGCGTTCACTCGTTCATCATAATACACATCACAATAGAGATGTGAGTATTCAATTTGACATTTCAATGTTATGATCTATGTTAATAATGTTATGTTAATATCGCTAGATGGCGATAACATTCCACCGCGAGATAGCAAGATGTGCGCGGTCATCAGGCCGCGCGCCTCATTGTATGTAGCTGTTTGCAATTATATGCTAAGGGCTTCAAAACTGGTTTATTTAACAAATCGATTTCTTTTTCCGAGCAGTATTTAACAAATGCATATATTCACTTAATTAAATTTTTCGCGGTATTGATATATAAATAAAAATGTTGATTAAGGAACGTAATTAATATATCGGATACAGAGGTTTTTTTTTCTATTTTTTTTGTAGTGGTTTTTAGGGGTTTCGGTTTTGATCTAATTGTTTGCTCCTCGGTGATCTCTCGATCGCTCACCGATATCATGTGTTACTTATCCCGTCAAGTACAAGATTCGTTTAATGAATCTTCTGTCAACTCCTTGTTAATGTAATTTAGCGATTGTAGAGCAATTTGAAATTTCGTTCCCAATTCAACGAAAGTCCGTTTCCAGTGAAACCGAAATGAAAGGTCGGTTAAACTCAAAAGTAGAAATTTCTTTTTAGTTTTTCAAAAGTTTTTCTTTTCTAAAAAAGTTAAATTCTGTTCTTTTGTCTTCCCGTGAATTTAATTTACAGAAAATAGGCAAAATGCTTTATTTATAATTTCGATAATAACTAAAATTTCATAATATAACACTTTCGAATACCTATTGAGGCAGATCATAATGGATATATCTATTGTAACGCCATATTTTGTTATCTATAAAAAAACAAAATCAAAACATTAATATAAACAGGCAAGATAATATCGAAGTAAAACATGTTCAAACGCAGTTTTCAAAAAAATGTATTGTGAGTTCATATATAAACATTATGTTTTCTGAAAAGTCAAATCTGATGCAAAATTTACAAAAGTAAAAAAAAACATCATTAACCTGGCGTTCGCGTTAAAAGTCTCATTTTCTCTTCTAACTGTTACAGCTACTTTTACAATTATGTAGATACAATTTCACTTAATTGCTAGAAAATATTTTTCTTGGGAACCCCTCGCGGCACGTGTGACAGCTACATACCATGAGGCACTCGGGTGAGTCACGCGCGGAATGCCGTCCGGCCGGCCGGCCTCCCCGTACCTCACCCCACGCCCCTCTGACGGACCGGTGTCTAGCACGGGTATTGCGGGCTTTACATCACATGAACTAATCAAATTATACAGTAGGCTCTTTGACTATAAACATTGTTTGGGAATCATGAACTGGATTGATAAACCCTGATATATATATTCATACTCATTAACAAACGGTTAAACGGTGAAGGATTTTGTAGTAATTATATATTATGTATATATATATTTAAAAAGTAAATCTGACATCATTGTTAATAAATAAAAAAATAAAACAAAGTTTATTTGTGACGTCATGTAAGTAAAGGGACGAAGTATTTGTGTAAAATCATCTCTTAAGTTATATTTTATACGTTTCACAGCACCTCCCAACGTATCTCCCTGTTCAACCCTTGGCTGGTTTAAAGTGCCTTTAGGCATTAAGCTCGCCTTTATATTAAGTGCAATAAAGTTTATTAAATGAAATAAATTAATTAAATGTCGGACATAGTTTCCCAGATATTGAGACAAGTGAAATATAAAAAAAAATAACATACAAGTCTTACGAAAACATATATTGCGATAGCAGCGAAGTAGAAACGGGCAAGTGCGAAAAACAGATAACTGCACTAAATAATAATAAGGCCACACTCAATAGCCCAGACTAAGACTCCTTGTGTCGTGGGTCCAGAGACACACACAAAGACAAACACAAACACAAATAATAAATAATGTAATGAATTTATTTATTTAGACAAGGAAAACAGTCACCTCTCTAAAGGATGGAGCTTAACAGTCGTCAAAAAAAGAAAACATTTTCTTAGGTTTGTTAATATAGTAACCCAACCGAGGTCTGTCTGTGCTTGGGTTTACAATTAAAAATCGTCCAAATTGAAAATGTCTAAACTCCGCGGTTCTACTTCTGCCTCTTTATTTGAATTTAAAATAATAATGTAATGTAATTAAGATAATTAAGGTAAGTAAGGTTAATTATGTAATGTACTTAGATTCTTAAATGGGTTTTTAAATAGATTATAATTAATTGATTAAACAACTTTAGAATAGGTATATTACATTGCATTTTTTGTGTTACTATGACTAATTTGAAAGGTTTGGAATTCAGTGGGAAATAAAAAAAATATGAAGGTTTTTTGATGAAACTACTTCGTGTAATATTATATCATTTTTGTACTTGTCCGTTTTTATTTTGCCGCCATCGATTTTAACAGAATTTTGAAACAACCAAATTTTAAGTCAAAAACTCACGACAATATCAAAGCTCACGGGGAAGAGAGACGAGAGGGGGGGACAAAAACAGACTCGGTACACATACAATCACAACTACCCTCGCCCACTATAAATACCGGTGCGCCACAGTCGTCGAATCAATGCCCCTCTCCCGATAACCCTTTTCGGTCAAACAATTCCTCTCGTCAGGAAGACCAAGTATCTCGAAGTCACTCTAGACCACAGACTGACCTTCCGAGAACACATCAAAACCGTCCGCAACCGAGCCGCCTTTGTGCTCGGTCGCCTCAACCCCCTCGTAGGCGGGAGAAGTAAAATGTCGCTTAGAAATAAGTTGACATTATACAAAACTCTCGTCCGTCCCATTATGACCTATGCTAGCGTTGTGTTCGCACACGCAGCTCCCTCCATCATTGCAATCCTCCAAAGATTGCAAAATAGATTCATGCTCAAGGCCGTGGCCGCACCATGGTACTTGCGCAACGTTGACCTCCACAAGGACCTGGAGCTTCCCTTCATCGTCAAATACATAACAGACACTGCCCGACGCTACTATGACGCTATCCCAAACCATCCCAACTCCCTGATTGTCTCTTCCCTCACCTACATACCGGACAGGAGTGCCCCTCCGCGCTATCGTCGCCCGCGGCACATCCTGGACGATCCCGACGACCCGATCACCGCTGCCAATGCGGCTCTCACTCTGCACCCAAACACAGCGCACAGACACCGTCCCCGCCGGCCGAGACGTGGACGTCCCCCTCGTTACACCGTTAACACACACCGGCCCTCAGCCAACACTTTCACTAGGCATCGACATGTGCCTAGGCGCTTCTCGCCGACACGCGATCCCGCGGTATCCCCCCAATGCAACGCCCTAAGCCGAGGTCCGTTCCTTCCGCCGGTTTACCGGCGGGGGAGCCCTTAGGCTGTTGCAACACACACTTTCTCCGGGCTGAGCGCCTTCTGCGCTCGCCCTACATCAACGCGACCGGTGACTCTTGAAAGGCCACTAGGGCCACAAGAACTTAGACATACACGATGTTGAGGCAATCAGGTTTTTTAGCCGGTAGGAGTCCGGCACTACCTGGTACCACCTAGACTAGCCTAGCTAGACAAGATGGTACCAGGTGACCATGCAGGGTTTTCCTCGATTGTCTCTCCTAACATAATAAATAAAAAAATGTCGAGTCAGTTGCGCTCGAGAAGCCGAAGAGATAACATCTCTCCGAAAGTGAACGCAGTCGCCAATGAAGATGTCAACCGCAGTTGTTGACGAAACGTTTGGAAGAAAGAGAAGAAATTCCAGAAGACCTCGGCAAAGTAGCCCGGAAGATTCAATTAATATGGACCCCGGCCGAGAAAGCCCACAGTCCACTATAATATCAAATAAGTCCTCGTAGACACAAAGGTCCCTTCGCTAACTTCACATGAATTGAAATGTAGTGAATATTTTTCCAAATTCCAAACGAGAAAAAATATTGACAATAGAAACAATACAAAACAATAAATCAATACAAAACAACGGTGAGCATCTTGTGTAATAAAATTAGTAATGGACTGAACTTACTATTTTTATTATTCTAGTTGTAGATATTTTATATTTTACTAGCTGCACCCGGCAGACGTTGTCCTGCCCGTGTATATTTATTTACCTCTGTATATGAAATCACAAGTTATTCTGTTTTGCCGACGATATGATTTTTGCGATCGGTTGAACGGTATAGAAGTTGATGTGCTGCAGCGACATCTAGTGGCGAGTTACAACAAAGTCGATAGTTCGAAAATATTCTCCGTGGTCAAATACCTATACCAATTTTCATGGCGATCGGTTGGACGATATAGAAGTTGATGTGCTGTAGCGCCATCTAGTGGCGAGTTACAACAAAATGGATAGCATAAAAACCTTCTCCATGTAAAAAATATATAGGTATACATACATACATTTTATATATATAGAAGATAGAAGATAATATTGAATTTATATTCCGATCCTAACAATCCTGTAATTTTTATTCAGTGTACTTACATAAGTAAAGTCAAGATACCAGTATGGACTTAATTATTGCCTCCATTCTCGGAATGAGATCCTGCGGACTTTATGATGCTATATAATCATCTCAGGTCAACAGCCAGGCTATTGACCGAGTTATAGTCTAGCATTATTACAGATCACCCCGAGCGAAGGCCACGGGGGAGGCATCTAAGTATAGTACAGTAATCAGCGATTTATTTTATGCCCACGACGGCAGGCAAATGGTACTCGTACATGCATTTGGGGTAAGGAAAAGTATTTTTTTTAAACGAAACAACAGCATAAACACAGTATAAAAATTACATTATATAAATCTTTAAACACACGCCTATTTTTCAACAAATGATAAGTAATTGCTTATATTATAACAATTTTATTAAACTTTTTATCTCGTGTAACCCTCTGTTAAATTATCACTTGCCTCTGAAACGTCTGGATTGATTTTGAAGCGATTTTTTTAACTAAAATTAGTTAGTTCATATCGACAATGAGGTCTTTTTGCTTAGACAACGTTAGTTTATTATTGTTTTAGAAACGGTTATTACAATAATTATAAAATATGTATCTAAATGAAATTTTCCGGACGTTTTATGCAGCTTATCGGGGATAACGTTTGCATTAGTGACGGCGACTACGCGCGAGACACGTGTGACGTGTATTTAAATAAAATATTTTATTATTAAATCAAAATTGTATTTGTTGTACTGGTTGTATTATACGTTGAGCATTTGAGAGTGACAGCTACAGCCGATAATAGGTTGCTCACTACGGAGAATGAAATCTATGCTACCAGTTTTTACAATGGGATATTTTTTCATAACTTATTTAATTCTACACGCATTTTACGATTATAATTTAATATTAATTCAGTGGCGACTTTTATATTTATATTAACTTTTATATTAAATATATAAATATTTGATTTAGTTGAGTTAACTGAGTTGCGCTCGAGAACCCGGAGAGATAATATCTCTCCGAAAGTGAACGCAGTCGCCACTGAAGATGTCAACCGCAGTTGTTGACGAAACGTTTGGAAGAAAGAGAAGAGATTCCAGAAGACCTCGGCCAAGTAGCCCGGAAGATTCAATTAATATGGACACCGGCCGAGAAAGCCTATACTCCACTATTATAATTTAAATCCGTGACGCAGTTACCCAAAAAGAAATACACTCATTGCAAATACCGGGCGCGGTGCCTGGTCACTAACCTGCACTGAATACTGAGCGCTATAAACGTTTTAGATAGAACAACAAAACTTTACATATTTGTAACTTGTACAAGGGCCGCGCCAACATCCCTCGGGTCGAAGTGGAAGAGAGTCGCGCCAGGCTTGTGTCTGAAATCGAAGACTCTTTAGATCTAGTCTCGATTTGGGGTTCTCTAAACCTAGTGGATTTCAACCCCAGTAAGACGCAAGTCTGTGCATTCACCGCTAAAAAAAACCCCTTTTGTTGTAGCACCTCGCTTTCAGAGCATACCTCTTAAGATCTTGGAGAGTATCGGGATCCTTGGTATCGACATCTCCAGCAAAGTCGAATTCAGGGGTCATCTGGAAAATAAGGCCAAAATGGCCTCCAAAAAGCTCGGTGTGCTGAACAGAGCGAAGCGGTACTTCAAACCTGGGCAACTCCTTATGCTTTACAAAGCTCAGGTGAGGCCCCATATGGAGTACTGCTCTCATCTCTGGGCCGGCGCACCGAAATACCAATTGGACCCATTTGACTCCATCCAACGACGTGCTGTTCGTATTGTCGACGATCCCACTCTCACGGGCGGTTTAGAATCCCTCAGCATTCGGAGAGACGTTGCGTCTCTCTGTGTGTTCTACCGCCTGTACAATGGGGAATGCTCTGAAGAATTGTTTAATATAATTCCCACCTCGGGTTTCTACAACCGCACCTCCCGTCACAGAAGTGCGGTCCATCCGCATTTCCTCGATACGGAGGTGTCGCGCACCGTTCGGTCCAAAAATTATTTTATACCGCGAACCCGTAGGTTGTGGAACGAACTGCCTCAAGAGGTCTTTCCATTGAGCTACGATATGGGGTTCTTCAAGAGAGCTGTGAATAGGATTTTGCAAGGTCGGCGGCGCACCCGCATACCCCCTGGTGTTGCAGGTGCCCATGGGCGGCGGTAACACTTATCACCACGTGGGACCGCTTGCTCGTCCGCCCACTAATCTATAAAAAAAAAAAAAAAAAAACTTTTGATTTATTGTCGAAAGTAATTTTATTTTACTCTAGAACGGGTTTATATATGCATTTTAAATTAGTTAACGCATCTCAGATTTTGCTTTTTCAGATTTCGATGGCATGTTGTATAAATTACTAAATAATTTAGTTTATAAAATGTTACAAAAGATAGAAAGCGAGATCATCTGCGGCCGCGGGCGAATGTCTTAGTACAAACAGTTGGTAGTAGACAAACCTTCAAACATTTTGTTATTGTCGCTTTATGTATTTAAATGTTTGCATGATTAAGACTGCATAATGCTCTCTAATTCTATCTCTATACAGGTTGTGTGAGTCTTGAACTATTCCCGAAGTCAGAACCATGGATTCATGGTTAATTGAGTTAAATGACATATTACAATGCTTTGTATTTTTGTAAAAATATCGTTTTTTGAGCTCTGTATTTTGCATTTTTTTATGTAACAATTGGTAATAATTATTGCAACTGAGAAAGTTTGTCTTACTTTATATGTAATTTAATTTTTAATTCGCCGATAGTGGTTGGATGGGAAGATGGATAGGAAGGGAGATCGTGTATGGTGGCGAGCTTTGGGATAGGCCTATATCCAGCAGTATTTCATTGTATGGTATGGTATATGGATATTTATAAATATCCACCAACCGGGTAAAATATAACAGATAAAAATAAATACAAATTTCTTTTACATATTCTTTACCACCTAAAGTTTCAATAAACTGAAACCATCTTTATATTCCAATTTCCTTCAAACGTAAACATGATAAAGTACTGCGAGGAAACAATTTACGTTTCCGAAGGCATTTCGTCATTCAAAGGGCCGGTTTTCTTTATGCAAACCGTAGAAATCGACCGATATTATTGGGAGCCAATATCTTGCCAGTTGGGTTAAGAACGAGCGTTATACGATAGCTTGCCTTATTACATTTATATGTATCATTTATTTATATGTATTTATATATCGTGCCGTGTGGTAGCATCACCAAATCTATTCCCGCGGTTGCAGTCTCGTAAAAGGCGACTAAGGCGGCGTATCAAAGCGGCTACCACAATAGATATGTATAATATGTTTATTTATATTCACTATAGTTACTGCACTTATCGCGCCATCTTCGCTTAGGCCAAAGGTTGACTGAGAGATAATGCTTTTAAGCATTAAGTCCGCCTTTTGTTACTTTTTGCAATAAAGAATTAATAAATAATGTGGTCTCATAATCTTATAGTCACTAAAGCTAATTCGGCAATGTAGAAAAATCCGCGGGTGCCCGAGTAAAAACTTTCTGTCTTTCAACTTTCTGACTTCGTGTTGTCTGTGCGTTTTATTCTTCAATTTAAAAAAAAAAATGTCGACCTTAATGTAAACAAAAATTCTCGGCAATTGGCAGTTTACTTGGAACAGGGCGGGGCTCGTATCGATCGCTCGTGACAGTCTGTATCTGGTCTCCAAGCTCTCTTACCATCATCCGCATTCCATTTCGCACTATCGATTTCCACTACATACATCGTTGGCTGTGTTCCGAATTTGAAGAACGCGGTGGTAGTCGATGCAGCGGTGGAGAGCGTGGCAGTCTGTGACAGTTATGTCAATTTTGTATCTCGATTTTGTGATTCATGTCACGGTTGACGAAACCCGTAATCATGTGTGAATGTAAACAGACAATATGCTTTTGGATGGGTTATTTATTCACTTTCTATTAAAATACAAAAATAGCAGCGCCAGTCTGAAGGGAGATTTCTCGGGAGATTTCTCTACTTCCTGTATGTTTTAGAAAAAAGTGTTTAGGCAAAATGTTGCAAAAATGCGATAGTTTGTATGTGTAGACATCGAAATTTTCTATTTGATAGTTTTGAAGAGTTTACACGATCATCATTTTGAAACTACTGAACATATTTGGATTATTTTCGAACTAAACTGAGATATAAGCTATAACTATTTTCCTGCTAAATTACAATTTCAATCTGTTAAGAAATGTGCCCTGCAAGTATACAAATATAAACCTCGAAACTGATTGCTGTTTATTATTTGGCCAAGGTACCTTGGTCGAGATTTATTTTTATATTAAAAGTGGCAAACAGGCAGACGCCCCACTCGGTGGTAAGTGGTTACCGTCGCCTATGAACTACTGCAATACCGGGAGGATTCCAATCGCGCTGCCTATCCTGAAAATATCTATTCATAGCTCTCTTGAAGAAACCCATATTGTAACGCAGCGGAAAAACCTTAGGGGGTAGATCGTAGCTTGAAAATTACGCGACTGCCCCCTATCAAGAACATGCAGATGTACCGCGTTTCGATGACGGTAGGTGTGGTAATAAAACCCGAGGTAGGTCACAGAAGACTACCTTTAAATGTACTGCATTTATCTTATTTATCAATGTATGTACAGATACATTACGAAAACATTGGCCATCGTCTAATCCCGAGGACGTCTATCTGTATGTCTTTCTGTAGTGAGTGAGATATGCTAGAGCCCATTCCTATCCCATCCTATTCTATCCCTCCTCATTTTCCCAACCCTTTCTCTAAATCCATTCCTACATCTTCAAAGGCCCGGAAATGATTAGTAAATGACGGGGGTCCCCACCCCCGTCTATAGGTACAAGTATCCAACCCTGCCCAGTATTGGATACCTATCAAAGAATCTTATATTTCCGTTTGAATGTCAGCTTGCCTTCATACAATTTTAACGAAAAAATATGAAATAAACTTTTCGTGGAAAGCTTTCATCGTAACGTAAATGAAATGTCTGATGTGGGCGTTAGAACACTTCCTGCGGAGTGCTTTTACATTTTAACAGGTTTTCTGACTTCACAGGAAACATACTTTGAATAGTTTTCGTTGCAGGCTCATTTATTAGGAATTCATTTTTGTTGTATGCGATAAAAATCATTGTAATGGATTTTTTTATAAATAAACTACTCGTAAATAAATAACGCGACACTTAATGGCTAATAAACACACTAGGATTCCCTGTGCCGGAGACACACACAAAGACACATTCATACCCGAACAACATTTATTTTAAACAATACTTTAAACACGTTCCTCATAGTGGCCCATAGAAAACTGACGACGCGGTCAGTTAGCCGTAGGAAAACCGTGTCGTTAACAACCCCTTGTTAAAAATAAGAAAAAGTATAAAAATTAAGAATACAGTGTCTCACATTAATTCCTGAAACCTGACACCATGGATTTCGTTTATTTTAAAATTTTACAAATCCTGTTTTGCAAGAAAAATTTTTTTTCGATTTTTTTATTTATTACTAGTATTAATTAGGTACCAGCACCTGTTTACCTAGTTTAAAAACAAATGTACGTCGCTGGTGGCAGCGTCTACTGTCACGTCATCAAGCCACTTCGTAACAGACAGCATTGTCAGGACTCCGGCCTCTCCGACTGGTTCAAAACGTGTGCCATCTGACAGTTGCCTCTGACTCTTGCTCGATTATATGCAGCGTGCTATAGTTTGGATTCTCGCTCGCAGTGTTGACCGTTGCGATAAGCAAAAAATTCATAAATTTATATTTACAACGATGATTTGCGGTTTCCTTTATATTTAAGTAAATAGAGGGTGAGTCGAAGAAATGTTGGCTAAAATTTTAATATTCACGGGGCATGAGCGCAATCAAAGAGAAAACCCTTTCGCGTCTCTGGGGAGCCGTGGACGTTGCCATGGCGACATCTGTCTTTGTGTTTCTCAATGTAACATACAAAAGTCACTGTTGAATACAAAGTTTAGATGAAAAGAGCCGAATATCATGTATGGTAGCGAGCCTTGAGAGAGATGATATGGTATAATAATAGTAGCCTTTTTCGAAACCTCTTTAATATTGAAGTATGTATATTATATACAACGTGTCCGCGATATAACACAAAACTTAAAACATGTCAACCAATTTGAAAAATATAAAACCGTTGTAGCGAAAAATAGAATTATTTTTATGCAATAAATCAGAAGGTACAAACGTGTAAGGTTCTGTCGTCCTGTCTAAAACGTTGGTAGTACTCTAGAATAAAAAAAATAGTAGATAAATTGGTCTATAAATCGTGAAAAAAAAACCTATAATAAAAACAGTCTATAATAAAATCGATTCTGTTCTCGATATCGAATAACATATTTTAGCTTTTGCGTGATTTCAGTAACATATACATGTACATATATATATTGTGTGTATATAAAACATCTCATTTGTAATTACGTGTGTTTGAAGTGGTGAAACGTACATACTTGTGAGTATATTTTAATTAAGGGCTGCGGTGACGAGGGGCTGAGCCGACGAGGGCTAACGAACTAGTGATGTTTGTTTACTCTCATTGCACATGCTCTCATTTGAGGGCGAGAACCTCATTTCGTAAAACGAGTTTTAAAAGCTGCTATGAAATTTATTAATACAATTTTGACATATTGTATATAATAAAATAAATATGAATTATTACTATTATGATTTACTACTGCATTATTACCGCAATTACAGGAAGATAAATACGTATTAGACTAATTGATATTTTGTATTAAGTATGTATGGTGTTTACGGACCTACACACATAACTTTGCCGATGAAGGAGGTCGTTGCTATCGACGACAGTATTGCTATTGTAAAGATTTTACTCAATTTATGGGTAAAGATCATTGATATTTTAAGCAAGATGTTACGTTCAATACTTTATGGATTCCTAAATTTAATTAATTAATTTAATTATTTCCTAAATTTTAATATGAAATTTAGTTCCTAAATTGACCACCGGCAAAGTTACGTGTGTAGGTCTATAAGTCTTGTGTTCTTTATGTTTTATGCAAGCATTTATGTATTTTTATGTTAGATGTACGTAATTTTGCACGCCATTATAGGCAAATGTGTTAATCTGACTGTGTACTTACCACTTATTGTAATAAATAAATTTAAATTTAAATTACTATTAGAATAACCGTAAAACGTAACCATAATCATCTTTTCTTTCATTCACTGCTGGGTACAGGCTTCTCTCGTGTATATTGTCTTTTGCATGAGGCATGTATGGCCTTAAAACGCCACGCTCGCCCAGCGGGTAAGAGTAGACTGCTCTTATACAGCGCTGAGAGCAGCGCTTGTGGTAGCCGATTTCATGTCCCTTAATCACCATTTACGACTCCCATTGGAAGAGATGATATGATGCTATTATAAAGCCAGCTGACGCTACACTACTATAGTACTACTAATTGAACGTTACAACATAACTAGGAGTGGTTACGACGTAACTTAATGAACACTGAAAGTGTGTTTGGATGTTCGTCTATTTTTGTTTGTTTGGTACACGAAGATGGTTCAGGCATTATTTAATTAGTAGAGGGATAAAGATTTCGCTTATCGATATTTGTATTTTCGATTTGGATCGATATCGAGATTCGATATTTGGGAAAATTATTTTCAAAATTGGAAACAAATTTACACATACTAAGTGATATAAACGATTTTTATTTATTTTATATAGTCCTTTTAACTACGGTTCATATAACTGGACTATAATATCGATTTTACAAAATATGTAAATAAAAAAAATACATAACAATAATTGTGTTTAACCACGGTGACAAAAGTTTAAATTTCTACTATATTTTAGATACCTACACATTACAATACTCATACCTCTACTTACAATAATGTGAGTTTTAAAAGAAAAAATAACTTCACGATTGCAAGGAGGATATTGAAAGGAGAATATCAAAATACATTCTTAAATACTATCAAATGCCTTGAGGTATCAAGCCCACCTTTTGTACTATGGTGTAATATTTTTTTTTTAATGAGTGACTCTTTGAAAGAGATGACAATGACTTCTTGCTGAGTGTCCCCGCACTAAAAGGCTTTAAGATACAATCCACGTGCTTATTCTATGGGACTCATGTTGAGTGTGTAATTCAACAGGATAGTTCCAGTAGCCAGTGAACCTCTTTGGTTAATAGTTTGTGCCGTAACTGTAACCTGTTCTAGTATCCATTAATAGACATGACATTGTCATGTGGTCTTAAAATGACACGCTGGCCAAGCGGATTGGCGAATCCACTTTTTTAGAGGTGGTAAATCCACAGTATTATATAATGTTCATTGTTTATTATCTAACGTGAGATTCTAACAACTATCACCTTTTTTTTTAAAGAATCTACCCTCATTTTCGAAGGTAGGGTTTAAGTTTAAAAAGTAGCTTTTGAAAAGTAACTTTATATATTGTAGTATTTTAATTAAGATACTTCATTTTCAAATTCTCGACCCGTACCACTGAGTACGGATTTTAAAAAATTATTATTAGCTTCACGGTGAGGGAAAACGTGGTGAAGAAATCCGCAAGCTACAGAATTAAAAAATCCGGAGCATGTGATCCATCGATTTGCACTGGGTCCGCGTGCTGGATTACGACCCGAAACCCCCCAGTAGGACGTAATAGGCTGATAGAGTACACTTCATAAAGCTACGTTTTAAAATATTCCAAACACAAAAGCTACTTTCAAGGATGAGAGTAGATAGTAGTAAAGTAGAGTAGAGTAGTAGAGTAATAGTAGTAGAATAGAGTAGAGTAGTAGTAGTAGAGTAGTAGTAGAGTAGAGTAGAGTAGTAGAGTAGAGTAGAGTAGTGGAGTAGAGTAGAGTAGTAGAGTAGAGTAGTAGTAGTAGTTACTCCTATAAATCTAGAAATATACTTTCAAAAAATACGAAAGAGGTACCTACTAAATAGATACCTACTAATAGTATCTTTGGAAATACTTTACTACCATAAAGTGTGGTAGGATAGAGAATCCATACATCACAGACACATCTGTAATAGATCATTATGATAGAGACCCGGCTAGAGTTAAGTATCTGTGAAGAGGCGAAGGCAGCGCGACCTCGAACTCGCCCTCCACCGAAGGGCGGGCGGTTGAACTCTAATTGGGGCGAACCTACGCCGACACAATTCTGCATACATTAAACCCTAGTGCTTCCTAGTGGTTGCCTTACTAAGAAAATAAATTAAAAAAAAATAATTATGCGGTCAGGAACCCCCGTCAGGAACGAAGATCCTCACGCATTTTTTTTTTTAAACTCCGAATGTAATTCGAAATAAATTCGGTATAGTTCATGTATTTTTTTTTATTTTGTATCATATTTTCAATGCAAATAATTTAAAATAAGGAATCAAATCAAAAATTTAGGTTATACAACCGGCCACGCACTAGTCTGCACGTCTGTTATTCTGCTTGAGTCTCGCTCTCGATACTCGCACGCACACACACACAGAGAAAGAGAAAGGCGTATGGATGGGGTAAAAATCTTACGTGACGGTACATGTTCTCTCGAATCACCGCGTAAAGGAGCTTCGTTCCAAAAATTGAGAATTTATTTTCATTTTTTTGTAGTTGTTTATTCAGAAATCATACAGTCACTTATCAACAATGCAGATGACATTAAGTTTACTAAAAGAAGAGTTTAGTTAAGCGGTTAGAATGAATGAATAATATTATTTAGATTCACATTTAGATTAAGTTTTTGTCACATTTATCATTAAATGTCCCATTATCATTAGAGAACCTCATTATTGGCTCCAGCTTCCCAGACATTAAGATTTTAGTGACATCTTCAAAAATAACGATTATTATTAATGTGGGTGCACGGTGCAATCCCTCAGTCGCTGGGCGCACTCTACTGGTCAAGTTACTTCTCTCTCACAGAACACTACCATAAAATATACTGCATTCCCCACTTTAATCTATTCTCAAATGTACGTACATGTTACAGCAGTGAATGAGATATCTCAGGGCCCATTCTCATTTCACCCTATCCTCTCACTTTCTCCAAATCCATTCCTAAATCTCGCAAAGTTTCGGAGCGCATCTGGGTACATGCCAACGTTCGCCATTCTGGTTTAATGTTGTCATGTTTCGCGGATGTCCATGTGCGACAGTATCCACTTACCACCAGCTAGACTGGCTGCTCGTCTGCCACCCATGAAAAATAAGCTAAACTAATGCAGATGGACACGGGCTATGTTTGGATTCCCTAAGAAATCGATATGCCATCTAAGCGAAGCCAAGGTCTAGCAGTTTATGTTAAAAACCAAAGAAATGATTAATGACAACATTGTAATTTATCATACAATGTTGCACGTAATATCATGGCTGTATAAAGTATCATGTTAGAGCTGTCACCCGAGCGATCCTCTCGAATGTCATCCGTGACATTTGACACCTTTCTGTATCAGTAGCTGTGATAATGTTTATCAGATAAGTACCAGTTAAGGCTCGTGTATATTATGGCGGGCCGCATCCCAGCGCATAACGTTGCAAAAATACTCCTGAACCATTTTCATATTTTTTTTATAGACTAATGGGCGGACGAGCAAGCGGTCCCACGTGATGGTAAGTGTTACCACCGCCCATGGACACCGGACGCGCCGCCGACCTTGCAAAATCCTATTCACAGCTCTCTATATATTCATATATTTTGTATAAACCATCGCACATTTGAGGCTCGTGGTGTGTCATATATAAAATATTTACCTTACAAGGTAGAATCGCTCGGCGATCATGGTTAAACCGCTGCGAGTGCGTCGGCTGGGTTGATGCGCAGAAGTGCTGCGCATGCGCCGCGCCGCCGGGCAGTTAAGAGTCTCCTACCTAACGCTCTGCAACATTATTGATATTATAAGTCAGTTTCCCTCGTCGTTATATATTAAATAGATAACGAATCAGTCCGTGGATTGTATAATGTGTAATACGTGATAATTAAACACATAACTTTAAACTCTGTCAAGTGATTTCCTTCAAAACACCTCAGCATACCCCCATAGGCTCATAGTGCCGCAAGGCTTGCACTCGTATTTATGCGCCACTGTTATGCGCTGCGATGCCACTGTTATGTGCGTTGAACGGGCGCAATTATACGTAATTCAAGAGTTAATTCAGGACTCGCTCTGTGGGAGGACGTGAGGAATTGAATGTCAACAGCTAACTGACTTTAATTATTGCGCTGAGTTGCGGTCCGCCGCGCTCAGTAATGTGGTTGTCGCAGTTTTGCAGTGCGACCCGCTGTAATGTGCGCGAGCCTTAAGACAGACTTTTCTCTTTAAGATTCTGGCGTTATTCACACACACTCAAAAGAGAGTTGCCTGGAACAGATCACTTTGGCGATGAGGCCGCCTGTTGTAATTTTTATGTTACTTTTAATATATTTTTGCAACATGTGTTGGTGTAGAATAAAGGGTGTATCTATATTTATTCATATTATATTATTGATTTTAAAAGCTGATCTTTGCGCGCCATTGAGTTTGGTATTATTTATAAGAAAAAGAATGTTCCGGTAAAAGTAGGCAAGGCAATTGTTACTACAGTCATTTATATGGAGCACGATGCTGAAATTACCATCAAGTAGAACATGTTGGCAGACGGTATGTGTCCTTTCATGAAACATTAATGATTAATCATTGCGTCACAAGCGCCGCACAGTGGGGCCGCTATATGGGAAAAAGTGGACATTCGTGAAAACATTTGTCTATCACTCTGGAATTTGGTATATATAGGTTTTCGGGGTCGCTGAGTTCAAATTTAATGTCAAAATGACAAAAAATTTTCTGCATTAGCAAAATTTTTGCAAATTAACTTTTTTTTTGCAATTTTTGCTAAAATATTAGTTTTGAAGTAAAAATAAACGAAGAAATGAAAAAATAGGCGAAAAATACACAAATTATGTAATGTGCAAAATTTTGCAAAAATCAATATATTCCTTGCAAAAAACTTGTATGTCTTTTTACGGTCACGTAAAGCATCATTATTTCACGTAAAAATCAATATACACGGGTTTTAAGGGTCGCTGAATGCAAATTTCATGATAGAATGATTGTATAATATGATATTTGCAAAATTGTTGCAATTTTTTTCTGAAAATTTGAATTTTTTTTGTAAAATTTTTGTTAATTTTAATTTTGAATAACAACTTAACTTGGGTTCTTAAATATTGATACGAAATACGCAAATTATGTAATATGCAAAATTTTGCAAAAACCAATATATTCCTTGCAAAAAACTTGTATGTCTTTTTACGGTCACGTAAAGCATCACTAATTGACGTGAAAAGCAACGTGTGCACAGGTTTCAAGGGTTGACGAATGCAAATTTCATGCTGGAATGCTTGTATAATATTATATTTTCAAAATTATTGCAAACATTTATTGCGAATTTGTATTTTTTTTTTTCAATATTTGTGTCAATTTTGATTTTAAATAGGGACTAAACTTAGGTTCGTGAATATTGATACGAAATACGCAAATTATGGAATCTGCGACTTTTAAAAAAAAATCAATTTATTTTTTGTGAAATAGTAAAATCGTACTTAATTGCCACGAGTATGTGTCAATTGATAACTATAAATAATTAGTAATCATTTTCACATATTTATATCTTAAATTGTTCAGTTGGAAAGATCGGCCCGAAAAATGCAAAAAATTCAATATGGAATTTTCCATTTGACTAAAATATTTTCAACTAATAGCTGAAACTTGACTGTTTATTTCATTTGTTTAGTAATACGCAGCACGAATTTTTCTTTAAAAAATGATTTATCGTTAACTTATAACATTTTTAAATACGATATCAAGCAGCATTATATATTAACATAGTTTTTAAATGTAGGATTTGAGGAAAAAAATGTTATTGGTGTTAATAACTTCAAAATGCAGTGATTTAAACAATGGGCAACGACCAATTACGCGAGTTTCGCGTAATTATAGCATCTAAAACTTACATCTGTGCGTGTCTGTAAAAAATTCAAAAATTTTCTAGTGCCTAACAACTTGCAAAAAGTCTTTTATAGCTACGGACAACCACCTGTGACTTTTTCATGATTTTAACCGAGAAAATCTGGGAAATGGTCGTCATTTTGTATTTAAATTTAGAAAATTTGGCAACTTAACTATGAATTTTGATTTTTATATATAAAAATAAAAAGTACTTACTTTCTGGAGATGATTCCATTTTGCAAAATTGAAATCCATGCAGCAGTCGCTTGTGTACAGATTTCCAAAGTGCACGTGCGCGGGCCGCTCGACTGGAATGCAGCGCCGCACAGTGGGACAGAACCGTGCGTACCGTCTCAAAAATCTGTAACTTTTTTGTTGATTGAAGTAAATCGCTGAAATTTGGTATGTAGTGTCTCCAGAGTACATACAATCCAATAATGAATGTATCATTGTCAAATGATTAATAAATAATATAAAATAAAATAAAAATGTATTATTTTAATATTAAACCATGGTTTGGTTAACTTATTGAATTATAATTTTACAGTTTTATGATATTAATAAACCTATTTTATGTTATTTTATATTACATATGAATCTTACATTTAAATAAATGACAAATATATAATAACCCACTCCAAAAATATGTTTTACAAATAATGTACGAAATTATTTCGATTTAAATAGCTAAGAGGTTCTTAGCTTCCTCTAACAATTTCTTGGATATAGTGACTGATGGTTTTCTGATACTTGATATATAAGGATCTGACGTAAATAGAAGACCATGAAATACGTCTTCGTTTGTTGCGGACCTAGAGCATTTTCTAGCATGATGCAATCTGAATTTTTTGTAATCTTTATTACGCGATTCTTGGGCATCCTCAGATAAATGACCAATGGGCAGAACAGCAAAATGTCTTATTATACTTTCCCCATGTATTAAGATTTTATGTACTGAAGAAGGCATATTATACCACATATATTTTGTTACGTACAGTTGTGCGGTTGCACGAGTATATTCACCAAATTTTTCTGGATTTACAGCAATACCGGATGCCATGGTTTGCAGAATAACATAGAACCTTTTAATAAGTTCCTCGTCAACCCCTGTAATTTCTGAAGCGCAGTAGTAGTTCTCAAAAAAACGCCGAGCTGTATTGCCGTCATTACTGTTTCCACTTCCTTGTCGGGGCTTATCAACGTGCAATCCCATCCGGCTTCGAAACAAACTTTGTACAAGCTTTTTCTTGTCTTCTTTACTTTTTTTATCTTCCGAAGTTCTCGCAGCCCATTTTTGAAATGAAAGGTTATATGAAATATGTAAAATTAGCTCCATGCACCTGATCCACGCGTGTAACGTAGACAAACCGTATTCGTAAGCATTTATATTATCTGGCTTTGATGCAATCTTCTCCAAATTATTCATTTCACTTGGCTTAGCCCCACACACTGTACATACAGCTCCAGAACTTGTGTCAGTAAGAACTTGTGTAACTTTTCCATCCACCATAGTTAGAAATAGATCGTGACTTATTTCAATTACCTGCGTCTCCTTGTGTATCTTTGATGTTTGCAAATTATTAATTTGACCCCGAATATCACCAACCACTGATCGGGTTTTCTCGGGCGTTTCTTTTGCAAGTTCCATCAGGATTGGTCGGCAATAACGAATAGAAGAACAAGCCGGATTTTGCCAAATTATCTCATGTGTTTCTGTGTCAGTCAGCTTTATTGGTACCAAAGACGCTATAAATAAGTTTGTATCTGAGACTAAGTCACTCTCATCTGTTAAAACTTGTTTATATTCGCTTTGCCCCGATGAACCATCACATCCCCACTTGGTAAACAATTTAAGAGATTTTCTTCTTGGGTTGTAAACATTTTCAATCTTTAAGATGCGAGCACAAGTGTGATCCAGCAAATCTTGTAGATTTACTTTAGCACTTATATCGGTTATTTGAATGCTGGATAGTGGAGGATAACACAGTTTTTTGGCGTTCGTCAGTATATTATATGATGGCAATATGTCGAAGTTTTTGTTAATCAAACTTGCTCGAAGAAATCCGTATTGTGATTTCGAAAGATCTAAATCTGCAAACATACTTAAAGCTTCATCCACCGTAAAATCTGTTCCATTGCGACTTTCATGCAATAATTTTTCCTTCATGATCCTTTTTTCATTTCTTTCACAATTCCGCATCATTGAAACAACAGTAGCTTCTTCGATTTCTCCTTCAGCCCGCAATCCTTGAACGTATGCATTATGTATATACTCGAGTCCATATTCTTGTACCAATTCCATATTCTTTCTTTTTTTCGATTTCTCTGATAGATCTTCATAAGACTTTGGTGGAAGTCCACGTTTTTCAGATGTTGTAGGTGTAATATCCATCGGTGCTTCTTCGAATTGTACCTTAAATTCACCGTCTAACCACGATATATTATTACTAAAGAAACGTTCTTTAGTTCGGTTAGATTTGGTCCACCGATCGTTAAACGCTGTTATAAGCGTTTTTTGAATACGTTTCACAATTAATTCACTTTTTTCAGACGACAAATGGTGGTGTTGTTCTAAGTATTTTTGAATATCTTCTGATTTTGTTCCATGGCCAATAAAAAATTCGCATAATACTCGTCGAGGCACAACAAATTCACTCATTTTGTTTTTATTTTTAACTACTTTTTTTTTACCGAGGTTGGTGAAGACTATATTATGTTAAAGCACACTAAAGTACTGGTAAATGACAACGTAAATCAATAACTTTTATACTGAAATTTCGTGTGAAAAAATATTACTATCTAGTGTCATTATCAAGTTCCTAACCACTATCTATGAAGGTGGTTAGTAGTAGGTAGGTACTGATAATGTACACTAACAACTATAACTAGATACCACTTGCTCCCTTTTCCTTCACCGCGATAGAGAAATACATAAACTATATGAGAAACATGTAATTCACACAGTGATAACAAAACATTAACCACATCTGACCGCACGATAAAAAAAATATACTACATACTAATACATTACCCAAAACTCCCACTTTACCTAAAGATTGAGTAAATAGATAATATTGTTTAAGAAAAAAAGGTCAAAAGTAATCTAAATATCCAAAAATCTCATTAATCAGAACTAAAATAATTTTTGGAATATTTTGTATTTTCTCCCCATTAGCCATTTTTAGTTTCATTTCAAGGGGGGCAGATTCGGGCACTCAATTTTTTTTGCCCTACCTTTAACATTAGCTGCTCTATACGATGCTATCAAAATTACGACATGGGCAGACACCGCTAACTGTCAAAAGTCTATGCAAAGTTTCTAATAAGGATAGAATATTAGGTCCTGAAATAAAAATTCTTTACCTCCCCAGGTTTCACATAATGGTTCACTTAAATTATTTTTAAATAGAGTACTTCATCACCATTCTAACCATATATCACACTTACAAATTTGCTGGTAAAGTAATGCAAATATGACCATGTAAACTGGTGGAATTGTGTTCTACATAATTGACATAATTTTGAGCGTCAACTTGCAAGCCTTATTCTAATACAAAAAATGAGAAATAGTGTATTTCAACTGCTATATAATATGCATTGAACATTCAGTTAGACATATGCATTAACAAAATATTCAATATAGAACATTACGAAAAGCTATTTTTGAGACGGTACGCACGGTTCTGTCCCACTGTGCGCCGTGGACGAATCTACCTGCTCCACCCCCCTCTAGTCCTATGCAGGTGACCTCTGGATTCACAGTGCCTTCGGTTTCTGCTGCTCCAGGGTCCACTCTTGCCAACCATACCACTTAAAAGCCCTTAATAGTATTTTTTTTTTCTCCCTATGTCCACTTTTCTCCATATAGCGACCCTACTGTGCGCCGGCGCCATATTCAAATGATTTAGAAATCAATGAATGTATTCAAATCAGCGTAGATCAATCGGCATCTTTATATTCGAGTCATAGTGTGGGCCATTGTGTGTGGCGTTATTTATTTATTATTATTATTGCGGTTTAAAAAAGATTATAATTTATATAAATATGAATTTCACGGTTTAGAAGTCGACACGCCACGCTTACGCACGATTACCCATTTGTATTTTATAACCTTATTGGACTTTATCGAATATTTTAAACATTTATTAATATATTTAAATTGTGTATTGATTTAAACATTATTATTATTTAATAATCTGTGAAGTAACGTATTGTGTTTAACCATAATATTAACATTAACATTATTAATATATGACACTATTTACTGAGTGCCGCGGGCTCCAAATTTCATTTCTATGAATAGGAACCTACTCATTGTATACTCTTATAAGTATTAATTATTCAGTTCAATTTAAGACAGATTTAGAGAATCTGGTTGAAATTCACTCCACTGCTGTCGTCCACGGCTGGGCATGAGTCTCCTCTTGAACATTGTCCGGTGTGTGGCCTTATAAACGCCACGCTGGTCAAGCAGGTTGGCGAGACCACTCTTTTAGAGGTGCACAAGACCGTGTGCATGGAGAGACCCGTGTCTAGCACTGGACAAAAAAGGGTTTGTTGCCGAACGCACATTGACAGGATACGTTTTTAGACTTTGAAATTGGCAGAATGTGCTAATTGCACCATTGCCATATATGAAGAAAAAAAACAGGGTTCGTTCGGCTAGTCTTAAATACTTTGCGTTGAGTGATGACAGCGCCTTTTTTCCCCTAAAAATCGCGGCCGAAGGCGAAGGCGGGGAAATGTGAAACAGAAAAACAAATTTGCGAGCACTCAGCCTGTTTTCAACGGGATTCACAACATAAATCAAAGCCTGAAGCGAAAATAATGGTAGGGGAGTGAAAAAAACGCACAATGCGGAGCAAAGAGGGCGTCACTTATGCCTTCTTATCTTGGTGGGGGGCACTAAACTGCTGGAGGAGGGTATCATCCGTCATCTTATCCCCGAGAAAATGAAACAAGAGTTCGCGGCACAGTCATTAGGAGCATATTGATTCGGGACAATTTGTTTACGTCACGTTGTCAAAGATTTTTTACAGAGAAAAGAGATTTTCTTAATTCGATTGAATACTTTTGCGAGTTACACAAAAAAAAGATTCAGCAATTGTTACTTTAAAGTTATTACAAAATGGAATTGCACGCTACAATCCAACTCAACTGGCCACGTTACCCCTCTCTCACAGAAGACTACCTTGAAATGTACTGCATTTCCCACTATATCTTATACCCTAATGTACACACGTGTTTCGACAGTGAGTGAGATATGTCAGAGACCATTCTCATCCCATCCCTCCCCATTTTCCCAACTTTTTCTCCAAATCAAGTCTTAATCTTCATAGATCGGCAGCGCATCCGGGCTCATGCCAACGTTTGTCATTCTGGACTGATTTTGGCATGTATCATGTATAGCGGATGTCTATGGGCGACACTATACCTATGTTTCTCTAGGACTATGCGAAATAAATGACATAGGAAGAGATTGAAAATAATGTTTTTTCTTTCAATCATGACGTTTCGAATGAATTTTAAATTTAAAAGTTTATATTTTCTTAATTTTGAAACTACTGTACAGGTTGTGGACCCATCTGACTTACCCGAGATATATAAACTAAACCAGTTCTTTTGTGTCGAATTTAATTTTAAGCGGTTAACAACTGGATACATAATTTGAGTCCACAATCTTCGAATTTCTTTAGATATTTAATATATTTAGCTTATACGCAGCCTCATTGATCGTATATGTTACCAAATATTCAGAGAACGTAAAAAGTTCGTTTTGTCTGAAATATTTTTCTAAATCTCGCTATTGCGTTGTCCACCCTGGAGAGACAAACTCGCGATGGACAATAGCGGCAATATTTATTTATAATTCCTCTTAGCCACCCCATGAGCTGCGGAGTGGCTACATTTTATTTTCGCATTCCTGTTGTCCACCCTAGGGGGACTGACTTGAGGTGGACAACAGGAAGGAGTCCTGCAGTTTGTTATATCAGATTTCTTCGAAATTTCTTTAATAAAGTAATTTACCAATAATATGTACTAATATATAATATATGTAATGTATAATCTATAATACCAAGTGTATATCGAGTCTATAATACCATGATTAATACCAATAATACCCATATAATAAAGTCTACACTATTTGCACACAAATGTTTGATAACGTCAAAAATGTTTGAATCAATTTCTTTCTTGATGTATACAATATACTACAGTGGAGTAGGTAAATAATTTGCTGGGTTTCTTAAAAATATAGTTAAATAATAATTTCCCAACAAATGAATCCTCCCAATTATAAAACGACGCTCAATATCCCGACACTCGAAATCTCAACTAAATAACTTTCTCATTTGAATTTCGTTTCCCATCTCATTTGTTTGCCCGAAGGACGCAGTCGACGACGAATTACGAATTAAATCAATTCAATGCAAATTGTGTAAATTGCTGCCACAATTTGGCCGAGATATAAGAATCCTTGATTAAGCATAATTGTCTCATAAATTGGGAACGTTCTTGTGATCCTCTATTTACATTTTGCGGCATTGTCAGGTTCATCAAGCCCTTAATTTACTTAGTTTTATTTCTGTTTCAGGGCCAGTGGGCTATCCAAATGTGACGAGCTCGGATCTTGGATTAAAGGAAGGTAAGCTTAGCAAAGACGCAGTTTGAGAAATAATCTATTTTGACATTTAAGTTATTGATAAGATAAGTGAACACAAGATACACAACACGTCATTTAGGGTGCTTGTACACGCTAAGAAAATTAGACGGATCTGCGGCAGACAAAACGCGTCTTACTATATACTAGTACATACATAATATATTTATCGGACACAGCGAACTATCTGCATTGTTTCATATTTCTCCATAAATAATCAACATTGATCAATTTTTTTGATTCAAAGTTAACATGTTGTATTACAATACTCGAGAACATGAAAAATCCATCGTGTATTATCCACTACTGTCGTTTTTTAGTCCTTTTTTCGCAATTGCATGTATCGTAATTAATTGCCTTTGAGACAGTATAGGAATAGGTCGCGTTCAAATACGAATATTTATATAGAGCAGTATAACATAAATTACAAAATAATTATGGCACTACCTGATTTTAAAAGAAAAAAAATTGTTCATTCTCAAGTTTTACAAGTTATTTAATTAAGGGAAATATTTTCTCAAATTAAAAAATATACCTAAAATATATATTATAAATAAAAATATATATTAAAAAAATATTATAATAAAGTCTTGTTTCAAAAAGGTTTTTATGAATCTGATGTTATCACGTAATATATTCCAAATTCGTCTATATATCCCTCACGAACACATAAAGAATGGAGATTCGTGCTGCAAATGATTTACGATTAAGTATTTTTATTAGATTCCATTGTCACACTTAGTGGATTGAATCATACTTGTGATTGCTCTATATATATTAACACAAATTCATGCTTAGTTTGAATTTAGAATATCGATTGAAATAATTTTGAATGAACTTTTGATAAACTTTACTTATTCACAATCAACGATAACAAGTGATACGGATTTTTTGGGGGCAACTCGAGGGGTGCGGTTGTGTTTTTGTTTGATTACCTTATAAATTATGTATTATGGACTTTGTGGTTTAATAGTGGTAGTTTATTAAAGTTCAGTGTCATGTTTGTGCGTAGATGATGTTTGTGAGAATCAAATAAAACATAAGACTGCGTTTATGGGTGTCCTTCTAAGGATCCAACTGACCTCAGTAAACCTACTATCGCTTTACTGATCAACGCCATATTTAATTGTAATTCATTTACACGTGACATTGGCAAAATAATCGTCACGCTTGTGTCTACGACTGATACTGCCCCAAAACTGAAAAAGATGAAGAAGTGGTACATGTGACATAACAATTCTGAACTTTATGTTTGTTATCTTAAAGTATTCATTTCATTATTTAAATAGAGTTTTATTACAATTAGTATGCGTTCGTGAATAAACGAAGAGACTTATGTCTTGTCTCATTATCCGGTGGCTTTTTCATGTTCTCAAATACTGTACTTTCCTGTACAAGCTTCGCAAACTGAATAAACGCAACTAAATCGCACCTTATCGTTTCTGTGTCCGACAAATATCTTATAGTGTAGACAGCAAGAAGCGTCTTGTCTGTCGCAGACCCGTCTAATTTTCTTAGCGTGTACAAGCCCCCTAAAGGCGTTGGCATAGAAAATGTGCAATAAAATGTCTGTTGCACTTATAATTTAGTATTCACACTTAATAATGGAACTTATTACTACAGCATTACGATTGAAAGTTTATATGATATAAAAACAAATCTGTAACAGTTTTGTTTTAATAGAAACTGTGAATGTAATGTAATATATATTTAAAATGTTAAACCTAACGTTTGCATATCTATCCATACAAACCATACTACATATAATTATATATGATCTCTTTTTGAATGTCCACAATTGCTAGATTGTAATTCAAAGAGTAGGTAAAAAGAAATCGATCTGATTTGCAACTGGAACTAATCCATTTTATCAGAATTAAAACTTTTTAATGAGTCTCGAGGTCGGACGAATTTCTATTAAATATTTATTAAATGAGGGCTTCAATCGAGACTGCGGTAATTGGGACTTAGGGTGCTAAAGCCCCGGGCTCTGTACGCTAGCTCTGTATAAGGCTACTTGCAAGTACTTCTATAGAATTTTAGGGTTTCAAATAGGGCCTTAGGCGAAGGATTTCCTATGCGCGACTCTGTACAGAAGAGAATTAAATTTATTCCTTTCTACCCTTCTACCTTACTTTCCTTTTTTAAATAGAAAACCCTGCCCTATCCCACCATGACTGCACACATGTGTCCTTCTGTAATATTTGCAATTTGTTGTTTACGATGTTTACGAGGAGAGCAGAAGTCTGTTTGTGATTGCCGTCCCTGGGAGAGGCTTTGAGATCCAGCAGTCAAGAAACGCAAGCTGCGAAGTGTTGGAAAACTACGGGCCTTTGTTACCCCTGGATGATAGTCCTAAACCCTTGAGACAGTAGTGACCTACAGCCTATTCCTCGTATGTTTTCAGGTAGCTGCGCGGTAGGCGATGTGGTGTACATGCCGGGCGATGAGTTCCCTGGGTCTACGGCGTGCGAGCGGTGCACGTGTACAGGCGGCGGTGTGCAGTGCGCCAAGCAGACCTGTGAGCCACGACCTGGGTGCAAGGCGCTGCACCGACCAGACCACTGCTGTCCCACCTACCAATGCGGTAAAAAGTCTTTTTATAGAAATACTCGTAAGTTGAAAGCAGACAGAAATGTTAATGAAAAATAACGTAAGACGAAGGTTTGCATTTCCGTTTTCATTTGGAGATTTCTAAATCAGGATTTGAAGAATCTTTATACATTGATCGGACTACTGCTACTCTACCTATTAACTGTTTCAGCGTTTGTTTAATGAGTAGTCTGTTGCCGGCCATATGGTGTTGGCCAGCTTTAGAATATACCACTCCATCTTTCCCCGTGGGTGTAGCAAAAGACGACTAAGGAACAGCTAAGCCGCTACCAAAAGCCCTGAGGAACTATACCATCTCAAAAAGAATGAATTCGCCATCCCGATTAGTGGTGTTTTTAGGCAACATCCAGTAATAATTGGCAATACATCTAGCCGTGGATGATAAATGGGCTGATTACACGTAATCGTAACCGTAAGGTTATCACCGAATATAGTGAAAGTGAAGGATTCCCAGTCCCAAAGATCTAAATCTCCAAAAAAAACACACTTTTAATTTCCGGCTCTAACTACCGATTTATCAACTGTCTCCTTAATTAAATAAGTTCTTTTTTGTGAATTCATGTAAGGCCACCGAGAAATCAGTATTAATTGAAGTTTTAATTATGACGACCCAGAAAGGAAATTGGATCCTGAAAAATACGGCTTTTCATTCCCGAATTTCGGTCGATCGATGAGACCCGAGAAGACATTTCTAGATTGTATAAAATCGCCGATTTTATTTTATATTTGATGTTGGAGCGTTTGATTTTTCAGTTTTTTTAAAAAAGAAATAATTACTTAATAACCTTTTTATGAACCACCACTAAAGTTTTATAAATTTAATGGCGTGGTAAGAAGCGCAGTATAAGACGCTTCCTCTAGCCAGTGGAAGCGGCTAGTGGATAGTGGAAGAAAGCACACTTTCAGCATTTATTTAAGTTTCGAATATGTGTTCGAAACGTATAATTTTAAGGTCAACCTTGGGTTTGGACATACGAGGTCTGTCCCAAAAGTATCCGACCTGCGTTTATATTTCCGCGCCAGAACGCTCGAGCGACCTCTGTTGGATAACAACGTAACCAGTAACATCTCACGAATGTTTCGGCTGCCACAAAAGTCAACCACACGTGTTAGTACACGTGCAACGTTACAATTGTGAACAGTATCTTTTTGCATTCGTCGGATTTTGCTATTACTGAATATGACGGAAAAACGCGACCAACGGATTTGCATCAGATTTTGCTTTAAACTCGAAAAAAGTTGTGCGGAAACTATTAAAATGTTAGAGAAAGCCTTTGGAGACGAATGTATGGGCAAAACACAAATAAAAGAATGGTACAAGCGGTTTAAAAATGGCCGCATGTCTGTTGACAGTGACCCGCGTTCTGGCCGACCTTTGAGCACAATAACACCGGAAAATATCGTTCGTGTGCGACTTGCGATTGAAGAAGATCGTCGTTTGACTGTGCGTGAACTAGAAAATGATCTTGGAATTCCGAAAACTTGTGTTTCGAGAATACTAACTGAAAATTTAAACATGACTCGCGACTGGCTTCTTCACCATGATAATGCACCAGCGCATTCATCAAACCTGGTGCAACAATATTTGGCAAAACATAAAATAACTCAACTTCGCCAACCTCCGTACAGTCCCGACATAGCCCCCTGCGACTTTTGGCTGTTCCCAAAGTTAAAAATTCCACTTAAAGGACGTCGGTTTGATGACACGGAGACGATACGGACAAATGCGACGAGTTCACTAAAGGCTATTGCAAAGGGGGACTTTCAGAACTGCTTCGGGGTATGGAAGCATAGGTGGGAGCGTGTTCTCCAATCGAATGGAGACTACTTCGAAGGATTCCACGAGCCAGATGAAGATAAATAAGACGAGCGCGGAATAACGGACAAAGGTCGGATACTTTTGGGACAGACCTCGTATGTCCTACACACAAGGACGGAGAATAGATACTGGCGTTTAAAATAAACATTAAAAAATTAAAAATACACAAATAAAACTAAAGAAGATAATCGTGGATTCCTTCCTCCTTCCTTATCTGACGTACGGACGCCAAATATGGTCTCTCAACACAAACCACGTCCAGAAATTAAGGGTATGTGAAAGATCTATTGAGAGAAGCTTACTAAATATAAATTACTGGACAAAATAAAACGTAGTGGCATTAGAAATAAAATCAAAATAATAGACTGCATCCAGTTTATACAAAGACAAAATGGAGATGGGCTGAACATATAATGAGCATGAAAGGCGACAGGTGGACAAAAAGAATAACTGAGTGGTATCTGAGTGAGAGATAATAAAAGATCAAGAAGCAGACAAAGGAAGAGATGGATGGACGATGTAAAGAAAACAGAAGACACCACGTCATGAAGAAAAACAGACAATATAAAGGAATGGCAAAAGTTGGGGAAAGCCCTCGCTCAATACCTTGCGCTACCGAAAAATAAAAAAAAAAAATTTTTTTTTTTATTAATTTTTAGATCTAATATGTATGTAAAATAAAGGCTATTTTTATTTTATTTTTAGCTGACGTTCAATTAGTTGATGGTGCTCAAACCTACTGCGCAAAAGAACCCGGTTTAAATTCCCAGGCGGACATTCATTTGTCTAAAGACAAGGTTTACTGCCACGTGTTTATTCAGGTCTGGCCTGTTATTCTGGGTTGTGTTAGTTTTTGTATTGTCCCCGAATCCAGGACACAAGGAATCTTGGTGTGAGCTATTGAATGTGACGTGTTATAATCTGAAGGAATCATGTTATGTCTTTATAGAGTGCGAGCAGGAGGGCCGCGTGTACGGGAACGGCGAGAAGTTGGTGGATCCGGCGGACCCGTGCCGCGTGTGCTACTGCCAGGGCGGGGAGGTGGTGTGTCGTCGTATCGCCTGCTTCGTGCGTGACGACTGCCGCCCGCGGCTCGTGCCCGGCCGCTGCTGCCCCGAGTACGACAACTGCCCGCTACGAGGTCACTACTTTTTTTTTTATAGACTAGTGGGCGGACGAGCAAGCGGTCCCACGTGATGGTAAGTGTTACTGCCGTCCATGGACACCTGCAACACCAGGGGGCATGCGGACGCGCCGCCGACCTTGCAAAATTCTATTTACTTTATTCTTTTATAGAAACATTCACATCTTCAAGAGATTTCGAATAGGATTCTGCAATGTCGGCAGCGTACCCGTATTCTCCATGATGTTGCAGGTGTCCACATGCGGTTGTAGCCACTTACAACATCTTGTGGACCTTCTAATCAAAAAATATGGTGGCAGACAAGCAGTTAGCGATTCTGCGACAGATGCCAATATCAATGATTTGAGTTCATTATTACTTTGCCAGTAGCGAACTCTTCACGCGCCAACGTTGAGTGATCATAATTTGAAATACCCTTTCAACCCTTAATTATTAATTATTTACTAAATTAAGTACCTATAAGAAAAACGAATTCGCACATTATGAATGAACCTGTTTATATAAAGAATGTCCCAGATTAAGCGCCGGATTTAACTTAAAAGAGAATAGTCATTGTTTCTCCGGCTGTGTGACATGTGGCACCGTCCTGTTGGAACCACAGGTGATCGAGGTCCATACCTTCCAATTGGTGCCAAAAAACTCCTGTAGCATGCACCGTTACCTCTCTATGCCTACCTAAATACCGATACCTAAAAAAATGGGCCTATGATCCCACCGAACCAAAAGTCGCACCAAATTGTAACTCTTTGAGGATGCATCCGTTTTTCATGAATCTCATGAGGATCCTCCAAGCCCCAGATACGACAATTTTGCTTATTGACGTTGAAAATGGGCCTCGTCATCCCGATCCCGATAGTCACCACCAGGGTGTCACACTGTGGTCTATCGCGACAAATCAGACGTTACTAGGTCTCTGGGCATTTTAATACTTCAGACATTTGGTAACACTTTTAATTTTAGCATTTTAGTCATTTTGGAACACTAGACATTTTGGGACTGAACGGTTCTAGGCACACAAGAAAATAACATAAGAATCAATTATACGTCCTTATATAAGCTTTTAGAGGCTTTCATCTGAGTACCATGAACTCTAAACCAATGTTGAACTTAACTTTTTAAACTTTCGCATTTTGTACACATTTTATATTCTAAATTGGGTCTGAACAAGTATAATAAAGGTATTTGTTTACCTTTTTACTCGACTATTCGGTACGGGATACACCAGCCGTGGTCACGAATCAACTCGCTCATACCTTTATTATACACATACTCGTCAGACCCGATTTAGAATATAGAACAATGTTGAACATTGTACAGTCTTTGTAAATACTTTAGATAAAAATACTTTAGTAATAACTTTTTTCGTAATTACAGGTGTCACAACCGTTCCCGGTGTAGCACCATCGATCTCAAGTATCTCCACTATTGAAGACGTCGGACCCAGCGCTGCGCCAAACGCACCCAAAGAGAACATCAAACAAGAAATCACCATTAAAGAAATCACCCCTGTTTCAGAAATCCCAGTCATTACTGATGTGAAGATAAAGGAGATCCTACCTTCACCCAGCATTGAAGTAGCTGAATATTCGTCTTCCAAGTCTCCGCTCATACCGAGGGAAGCAACATCAGAGAAGAGTGTAGGCAGTGAAGAGTTTTCTAAAACAGAGACACCTACAGTAATTGAAATCAAGGCTCCTTGGGCACCGACTGTGATGACGTCACTACCGCCTGGATTAGCTACTTCAAGCGAAACCTTCTCTGATGCTAAAAGCACAGATGATTCTCTTCCTTCTAAAATTAGTCTGTCTACGCAAGATTCTATAAACAGTGAGATATACCCGTCGAATGTCCCAAGTGTTGCGACAGCGGGATCTCAGTCTTCATCATCTCATACGGTTCCTGTAGTCATAACAACAAAGGCCCCTTCTATAATCGAGGAAGAAGACACGTCACTCTTTGATCACAACCCAGCGTTCCCACCACTGCCGGATGATTTATCTGTCCTGAGCAATCATGAGGACGAAATTGTACCCGAGCAAGAGGTAAATATTCCACCTATAGTGCTTATAACTGAAGCATCGACAGTGAAAGATATCTTGACAACCACTTTAAAATATGGTTCTGAATCGATACCTACTACAGCCAAATCAGTAGAAGCTACTTTTGGTGCTAGTACAACTTCAGCATCTGTGACAAGCTCTGAGATGTCAGGAGTTAAAGAAAGTCCAATGCTCAATCTCAGATCGGCCATCCCGACGGAAATTCTAAACATTCCTTCTGCTGTACCTGAGGAGATAACTGGAGAGGAAGATGCTGACGAAATCTATACGACTACTAATAAACAACAAATTGAGAACGCAACAACTACAGAAACCGTTCAGAAATCAGACGAAAAGAACAATCAACCGGAATCGCCCGTAGAACCTGCGAGTACAACGGTTGATACTGAAGCTGATACTGCGATACACAAAGTAACCGAAGCAACAGAATTCTTTAGCTCTCATATTGCTCAAGAACAAACTACCAGCTCCATCGCTAAATCAAATTTTGCCACGGAAGTCACTTCACAGACTGAACTTAGCTCTCTACCTATTGAAACTAGCAATCAGAGACCGAGCGAAATAGCTGATAATGTGTCAAAGGACAAAATGGTTACTTCAACTGTCGCTGATCCAATATTCGCAGAAGACATTACTACACGAGCGTCACCGACCAAAACAGAACTAATCGTTGTTTCTAAAGAGAACCCAACGAATACTGATAGATCGATTTCAGACGAAACGACAGAATTCACATCTTTCGGTTCCACAGAGGTTGCAACTGATGCGGAACCGGTGGAACTGATTAAAGCAACATCGGATTCTGAACAAAAGGCTTCAATAATACAGTCACCTGCTGAAAAAAATAGTGTTCTGACAGATCTCATTAAGTTAGTAGGCGATGTCGCATCTATAAGCGACCATACTGATGCACCAGATACTGTGCGACGAACTACAAGCATTTCTGACTCTGAAGAACTGATACCAGTAAATGCTGGATACAAGAGCAAGAATAACAACTGGAACCTTAATTCCATTACCGAAATTCCATTAAAGAGCAAGAATCCGACACAGAGTAAACAAAAGATACTAGAAATTGAAGACGATGGAGAGTCTGTTATAACAGATTCTCCACCACCGAATGATAAGGTCGAGCCGACAACGCGGCGCCCTATCATAGACAACGTGTCGGACGATGACATGCCGGAGAACAAAACTGAGAAAAAGGATATAGAGATTATCACCCAGTCGTATGTGCCAACTATCAATAGGCGGCCTACGAAAGTTGTTATGAAGGAGAGGGTGACTTCTGCGGAAAATACAGAATTGGGAGAGGAGAGAACGGAGAGGACAACTGAAACCGTTGTCTCTAAAGAGACTGCGACAACTGAAGTGTCGACCACTAAAGAGGCAGTTCCAATGACAGAAGTCTTGGCGTCTAAAAAAGCAGCCCCGACAACAGAATCCTTTAAAGAGGCAACTTCGACAACACAAGTCTTAACCTCTAAAGAGGCTGCTTCGACAGAAGTCTTGAGTCCTAAAGAAGTAACTGCTGCTACAGAAGTCCTGACTTCTAAAGTAGCAGTTGCGTCAACCGAAGCATCAGCATTCAAGGAAGTGACTAGTACGACAGCGGAGAAATGAGCGCTCTGCAAACTGTCGACGGAACCTCAGCTTATCAGCATTTTGTAGAAAATAAGTTTCGTTATGGAAACTCTAAGTTAATGTAGAGACTATTAGTTTTATAGATGTTACGTACACAGCCCCGTCTGAACAATTATGTCGTCAATTCGAATCTCGAATGCGGGAACGATTCGTGGCCGGGTTTTGCACAGTATCCAGTGATATACATACATCGTGAATGAGAAGACATGTTTTTCTTCATTCTTCAGGTTTTGGAATTCTTCGGGAGTCTTTTATGGAATATTCTAAACTATAACGACCGTTGAAATGTGTTCCAGAGATCCAGCGGATAGATTTTGAAAAAAGAAAAAAAAATTTTCTTGATATTGATACAAAAAAGGATCTGCATTTTTTTGACAGTTGAATTAAATAACAAACAAAAAATGTATGGCGTTAATAGACTTGTATATAACTGAAAAGGCTTCCGACTGTGGATGACCGCTGACACGCTTTTCAAAGACGACAACAACCAATTATCTCTTTCTTATTTACGACATGCTATATCGCCGGGTACTGTAAAAGTGTAGTCGGCCCGAGCCGAAGTTATGTGTAATAGCCGGACAAATATATGATACAAATAGTTGTTAGTAAGTCAAGATGGGGCGCGTCGCGTCCGTCGCCATGTGTCAAATTATGACTAAAATAGTCGGTAGGTGCGACACCTGCACTATATCAAAACCTAGTAATAGACTAAATGCCTTGAGTGTACACAAAAACAAAAACAACACTCAAATTCTCTTTATAATAGTAGAACAAATTGTCATAAAAAATATGTTTGCGTTCTTCCGTATTATTTATTAAAAGTCACTTACCGGGTTTTGATGTGCGGCAGCAGTGTTCGCGTTAGATAAGTTATTTATTTGTTTAGTGAGAGGATCGCGAGTAGTCGAGTGATCGTGTAAGCAACCAAGCTAGTCACCGAGTGAGCGTTGCCATTACTACTAGCGTATATCTTGATAAAGCTGAAACATTCCACGTATAGATTGGCCAACCGAGCATACGCACAATTACAAACTTCTTACGTTCACAAATAAATTTTATGATTTTAACAGTCTACGTTAGTATGTATATATGTTCATCTGTTCCCTCATAACTCCTAAACTACTCCTTACGTTTTGACAAAAAAGTGTCGTTGAATTCGTTTGGTATTCCGCGCAACACAGACTGCATGATGTCGCTTTAAATCTAACACGACGGATAGGTAACTCGAAAATGCACTTGGCAAAAAAATGTAGTCAAATGTATCGTGTTTAGTATCAAATGAAAGGTTTTAATGTGCACATTCTAAAAATCTAAAAATAATTTATGTACATAAAAGTGTGCCATTTTCGCACGAAACGTGGATAAAAGTAACAATAAGTTTTAAATAAAATAAAAGTTTTAAATAAGTTTTAAGTTCTTAAATGGAGGAGGCCTTTTTGTCTGTTAAGATTTGTCTCTAAGAAATATATTTAAATTAATTTTTAAAAGTATGACTGTATTCGGACTTTATGCTTTCTGGAATTTCGTTAAATATATATATATATACAATATATAAATCTATTACCCGGGCTTTTGTTATACGTCACTAAATTACTTTTTATTGTTATTATAAGTTTTACACGTTTGAAGTGTCGGATAATAATGTTGTGAATATCTTTAACCTGTTTAAATAGACGGATGTTTTTCACTAACAAAATTCATCCAAATCCAAAGTCCAAATTAGTTGCTCTAATTGAATAAGTCTACAACGTTATATTTGCGGTTGGCGCTAGCTAATCGCATATTGAATAAGTCGATAATGAGCTGCAAAGAAGTTTGTATTTGTGCGAGCGGTCGATTGGCCGATACTGTAGTTGTAGTTCCTGTAGCTCGAGGTTAAGGCGCTTGTAACACGCGCGTGTGAGGCATCTACGCACGTTATTTTCATCATTCAGTGACTCGTGTCACGTGTTCAGTGACTCGATCCATCCCATTGCAATGGATCACTTCCGGATTAAAATTTGAATTGGGTAAGCCAACTCACAAACTAGAGCTGGAACACACTATTGCAATAGTTGGTGTGCGATAACAACTATTGCAGACACGTTACGCACTTGCAATTAATTGTGTTGCGAATTGCGATTGTTTGCGCTTCGTTTCACGCATGGATTTCGTTGTGAGGTAAGAAAAAATGGCGAAACGAGAAAAAGAAAACACTGGGTTCATCCACTGCTTACCGAAGTATTAAAAAAAGAAAAAATATTGCGTACTGCAATTACGTAAATATATACAACAAAGTTATTATCACATAATGTACGCACCATGATAGTTTTGCGTATCTAATGTTTACTCCGAAAACACTAAAATCGATATTTCGGTAGACTCCTACCATGAAAACGGTTACTACGATATATCGGCCCGATCGAAGTTCATTTAACATTTGAAACTACTCGGATCACACGAGAAAACGATGGAAATATAGATTTTGTCAAGAGAACAAACGTCAAATTTGACGACAAATAATGTTTAACCGTTTTCAATAACCGGAGATACCCGATATATAGAGCTCCAAACGAAGTGAAATCAGAGTGGGGTAATAGCACTTCGCTCATTCGAACTTCGCTCGGGCTCCTGACTTCGGAAGCGTTGGAAAACTTGAAAATCGTATGCAAATCCATCATTTGCGTTTAACCCAAGCCTCACTACGTCGCGTATAAGCGTTTTAACTATATCCCTCTAGAGTTTCGTTAAGTGAATTAAAGAAAAATTTGGTACAAATCGAATTTGATATTTTAGATAAAACATGAGAAAATAATTTAGATCTTAGACAGGGGTTATACGTCAATAAATGTTAATGTGACGGTATTGTCAATATTTATTGATAGTTTATCCTCTGCCTTATAGTTTAGAATGAATGTGATTGCACATGACGTTTATTTAATGCACTTAGTGGCGATATATATAAGATCCAGCTCAAGGCTCAAGCATAAAATAAGGTGGTATATTATTTTGAACATGTCCATATTATTTTTTAATTTTGGAGTTTTGTGAATCCCACCAGGCCTGTAGTCAGAATGAAAATGGAGGGGTAACTATTTAGCAGATTTAAAAATAGATTAAACGTTAGCTGAAATAGGTTTCTTAAGATAATTTTATAAAATCAAAATTACATACTTCGAAAGTAACAAATGCGCACCGGACCTGTTTTCTATCATATCTATAGGTATTACGAAAGATACTGCAGTCACAATATTTCATTTGTGAGCCATTATATATATGTCAGAGCCCATTCCTATCCTATCCCCCCTTTTTCCAACCCTTTCTCCAAATACATTCCCACATCCCGAAAGATAGACAGCGCATTCGGGGGCTTGTCAACGTTTGTCATTCTGGACTGAAGTTCTGGCATGTACCAGAGATGTCCAATTTGTGTGAATAGTATCCACTTATCACCAGGAAGCTAGTCCGTGGATTTCGCGCTAAAAAAAAATGCAGTATAAAAGAAACACGTCAAAATTAAAAGGATATTGGCTCGACAATTATTTCTTACGACATAAACAATTATGAACATAACATAAATCTTCCTTATTCTGGCTATGGGTGCTGAATTTCACAATAAACCATTGCGATATCCGTAAATTATAAGTTGGTGCACAGGTTATGTTTGGTTCCAGGCTGGTACAGTCGGCATCATAAGTTAGACTCGTCTGTCGTGCTGCTTCTTGCTCCGGAAGACTATATCTTTTCCCGGGCAATAAGCGCATGTGTTCGCTGTATTATTTAATTAATTATTGTTTTTTACAAATAAAAGAATCCAGACTGAAATTGTTGTTTATTTGAAAATCCCTTTGCCCTTTGCCTAAGAAGAAAATATAGTTTCTTGGTGGTAATTTATTTTCAATGAAACAAAATGGCGGACGAGTAAATGACGCAAGGTCGGCAGCGCACTCACATGACCTCTCACAGCTCACCCAACAAGACATGACCCTTACGTTTATGTGAGTTTGTGACATAATATAGTGCGTATCATTTCGACAATTGAATTGAACAATTCGGTTCCCATTAACACAAATACAAAGCGCATATCTCGTTGTAAGGACTGTACCATCATGTGGCCCGCCCGCATTCTGCCATCTTTTCTATAAAAAAGGGGTTGCTTTTCGTCTGCAGGCGTTTGCGATTGTAACATTTGTTGCAATAGCTCAATTTCGTACTCTGTATTTTTACTATGTATTCTAATTCAATATTTATAACGTCTGTAACACATTACCCATCTACACGAAGAATGGCACTGGCTGGAAACTTTACGAGATGATAAAAATCTGTAATTCAAAAAAGGGATGAATCTAAGAATTCTGTCAAAGAAAAACAAGAGTGAAAATCTAAGGCGCCACACGGAGAGTTTCTGTTTGGAGAGCGACCAGTGAAGACGTTTTAGAAAAAGTCACACGCCTGTTCCGGGGAACTGAGCTATCCTGGACATCACATCTGGGCCATTACTCTCGCCGGTTGCCGCAGCTCTGGTCCATCGCTCTTTGGGCGCTGGTGCTCTACCTGGGCGCCGCTTCTTGCGCCTGGCCGCCATCGCCCCGTCCGACCGCTGTTTCCAGTCGGCGGCAGTGCCCGCTCTGCATCACTGGACGTGCGCCCTGCTAAGCGCCGCCTCTCCTACACCGTCTGTGAGTTTTTAGTGCTCGTGATTTTGGTAACAGACATTTACAGACTCTTAAGTATCGTACTAGTTTTCCTCTTTAATTTTGTAATAGGTTTTCTTTCAATTATAAAGAGCTATTGAAACACACCTTACCTCTTTCCACTCTAGTAGAAGTTGATTACCCTCTTTTAATTAGTAACACGACACGATATACGCCTTTAATAATAAGAAAATATGAGAGGTTTGCAGATGTTTTGGTCACCTTTGAGGAGTAGGAATTAAGGTTTGGTAAAGATGAAAGAATAGGGAATCTATGATTCTGCTCTCGCACAGGGTCAGACCTCTCAGGTGTCACGATTCCTTATGCCACTCCGACTAACTAAACCGATCAGTTGATCCTGTATTATTTAATTAGCAATTAACTTTTACATATCTGCAAATTGTGATCGTACAATTTGTGATTGGGAACATATTATTTGCAGATACTATCAACAAAGGCCGTGGCGCGAATTAAATAAAATAAAACTATAATTGTTATTATCATTTTTATTTTCCCTATCCTGAAAGTTGACTGTAAAACAACGTGTAGCATTAAGCCGGCCCTTTGTACTATAAAGTGTTAAGTAAATAATTATGTACCTATATAAATAGTCACCAGTCCACTATCAGTCCATGTCTGTCCATTTTTGGATATAGGTTTCTAAAGTTTGCTACTATAGACGATCATCGTCTCTTCACATCCAGCCACCACTGGCAGACTTGTTCAATGTGGCGGTCCACCTGGCCGCAGGGTGTCCCCACGCTTCGCGGCACATTGTCACCATTTGAGGACTCGTCTACCACCATGCTTGTCGCCACAGCAACATGCTGATTCTATAAACTATGTACTGACATAGCTTATAGAATAGGTTAGAGAACTAGCTTAGTTTAGAGACTTTAATTCTTTGGAAAATCTTTTCATTTCGGATCTCATCTCGCAAAGAAGTTCCTGGCATTGCTATTTCCATTGCTCGCTGAGGAACTATGGATTTGAAAATTAAATAAGTTCTTTATTTTTGTAATACCTTGTTTAATTGGATACTGTTGATACTATTTTCTAATGATAAGTGTTAAACACTGTATTAATGTTATAATACATAATTTAGTTAGTGTTAATGCGGACAGATGGCGCTGTATCGTTTCTACTTCGTGGTATGGTTTCGTTCCTATGTAAAACGTAAATTGAGAATTTTGGTTCATACTCCGGTGACTCTTAAAAGGCCACAAGGCCATAAGAATTTAGACCTACACGATGTTGAGGCAATCAAGGTGTTTTAGCCGGTAGGAGTCCGGCACTACCTGGTACCACCTAGACTAGACTAGATGGTACCAGGTGACCATGCAGGGTTTTCCTTGATTGTCTTTCCTAACATAAAAAAAAAAAAAAATTTGTTCATGTTCTGTATGTTTACCAATAAAGTGAAATTTATATCACCATACTTGTGGTTTTATTGGTTGCATCCTCGGATCCGATCCGAGTTTTACAATAAGTCTAAAATTAAAATAACATATCATATGTGTGAAATATTCGTCTGATAATGATCGAGCAAATGAGAACGTATGTATATATGTGTGATGTGCACAGATAGAAGGCCCCGAATGATTGAGTGTACTTTCGTCGATAATTTGACAGACAAAGTGAGTCGAATATCGTCAAGTATACCTCAAAAGGCTGTGTTACCTAAGTGCGGCCGTGACGCGCGGTGTGTTGCGCAGTGCGACCTCTGCCCTGACCCGGCACTCGTACATATACCATCTTTTGAAGCGAATGAAGCTACAAAATGATGGTATGTTTTTATTTATTGACATATTGCACCATCAGCATGTTCACTAGTACAATACTATGCGAAAATATTATAGAGCCTTCAGAAAATACTAGATGTGTATAGATCCTTAATCCGAATGGCATGCTAATTAAAGGCGTACATACTACAACCTTAAATAACGCTTAAAAAATAATGTGATACTCGTTTAAACCCATACAAAAATGTGTACAAAGTTACAAAATACTAGCTGTAGCCCGCGACTTCACAATCAACACCACTTGTTATGTCACACACGAACTGAAATGTCGATGTTTGTATTTGATTCAATTCAATTCTGTCAAGCGTAAACTCATACACCGAAAATGCACAAACTGCCGTTAAACTATATGAAATACACTCATTTATTGAAACGACTCGCGCGCCACCTATTGTAAAGTGGTTGTACTAATTCAGAAACGTTCGCGCGCGTGCGCACAACAACTCACCAAAGTTTCATCGCAATCGGATGAATGGTATAGGAGCGCCATACGGCACAAATAAAGAAACATTCATTTTTATATGTAGATGGAACATAACAGAATAGGAATTTATGATTTGTGTAATAAGTACATTTAAGTGATAGGAACACCCGATGTTTCAGTGTAAAAGTACAATTTGAATACTTGCTTTAAAAGCGTATTTTTTTCACTTTGTGCAAAGTAGACAACCTCATGATTTAGAAGCTGAAGTGCTAATCAGTCGAAAGGCTAAGCCTTGGAGTAGAGGTAGAATTAGGAAATTTTAAACCTGAAGAAAACCTTTTGATTTTTAATTTGAAGCTTAAACCAATTTACTTAAACTTTATGTTATTTTACTTTATTTACTTAAACCAATACAGTAAACAGAGACTTTTCTTGTTATTTGTAATTGTATTGAGATTCCTTTTCTGTATATTTTTAAGTTTATTTGTTTATATGATATTTGAAAAATATCGGTCTGATATTGAAAAATCTTCAAGTTTCGGATTGCAGACGAATATAAGCTAAATTTGCGTAATTATTATTAAATAAATTATTTGAATGTAACGTTATTTTATTCGATTGATTTGAAGAAACACATAGGAAACACGGCGTCGTTAGCAGTTCAACTACTGGCGACCAGAAGTTTCGAAAGTAATTGTATGGGGACATTCGAAATTGTTCACACGGCGCCGCTTTATCCGTACCGTTTTGTCGAGCAACTGAACGGCCAGCAGCCGCAGTAGGTCTCGCCTTTTTATATGCGAGGTCAACTTTTTTTGTTAATGCATGACGATTAACATTACGACTGGACTCCTCTGTCGTCGACTATATGTTAATTTTATGCTTTTTGGTTGTAAATTTGATAATAAATAAATTTTAGAAACTAACCTTAATCCTAGAGCATTTTGTATTTGAAAGTGTGCACATAAATTGCATTGCAAAATTTTACGTGTCGCATCATATTACGAGGGGTTGAGCAACTTTCATTGTTAGGCGACCACTTGATAGGCGAGCGTTATTTATGTGGAGATTGTAGTCATAACTCCGTCTGCCATTGCCCAATGGTAGCATCTTTCCAGCCTTTATCACAGGTTAGATAATAGTTACGGCTTTGTTTTAATTGAACATCGCAGACTGGCTCTTTATGGTACTTTTTTTTTGTAATAATAAGAAAGTGGCAGACGAGGCAACAGTCCGCCTAATTAGTATTATACACGGATATGTCGCTTGGGCGAATGGCGAACGACTCCCTTTCTTTTAAGGTAACTGAGGTATAATTAAGCCGCTACCACAAGCCCTAAGGAAGGGCTGTTTAAGGAAGGCCCTGTTTTAAGGGCATCCATCCCTCCTGCCAAAATAATGTAATTTTCATTCATCAAAAATAAACTATTATAGTTTCAACTGACAGTTTTAATTATAAAACTTTCATAATGTATTCAGTATTACTGATATCAAAGTTTAGGATAAGTTCGTCCCTTCAATATTAAAGGAAATAACCCATGCCAGCAGTGGTATGGGGCTGTATGAAATTGGATGGAATAGAATTAACTAGACCGAAATTTAAAAAAAAAAATATGAGAAAAAAATTCTCACTTGCTCGGCGTTAACAGGAAAACATTGCGAGGAGACCCGTATGCTTCAGAACGGAACCCGTGTTGCACGCGGGCCCAATCCGCATTGGGCCCGTGTGGTGGATTGCTGTCCGAATTTGTGGGGAGGCCTGTGCCCTGCAGTGTCAATTATCAAATAAGAATAATTTTACTGATAAAAAAACAAAGAAAATTATGAAAAACGCTTTTTTGGAAATAAAAAGTGTTTGCTAAACATTCATTTACTTTTTATCGTATTTTATATTTGAATAATGTTAATGCGCTTTTACTTTTTGAAACTAGTTGCTAAGTATCGTGTGTTATTAAAAAGAGGATATGTTATTTAAAAAAAAAAACGCAAAAAGGAATTGACGTCACGGCTTTCGAAAACGTGTACTTATTACACAAGATACATATCGGTCGGCGGGTAATTGTTTTATATTGTTTTATTTTCGCGGTAGTGATCGTGGACTGTATCATAATAATATGTTGGTTTTGATCCTCTGCTTCAGAGCGGCCATTAAATCAGCGGAGCGGGTAGCGCAGGCGGAGTGCGTGTTTTTAAATTACTAGAAATAAAAATAACGTAAGTTTCATTCATCAGAAATAAAGTGTTATAGTTTCAACTGAGAGTTTCAATTATAAAACTTTCATAATGTATTCAATATCACTGATATCAAAGTTTAAGATAAGTTCGTTCCTTTAATATTAATTAATTTGAATTCAAATTATTTTTAATACTAGTCTCAGCCTGTGCAATTGTTCGTATGCACTTTGTATAATGATTCCCACAAGAAATTTGAAACGGATTTGGATAAGTTAGTCTAAGATGTTTAACACAGAAACTGAAACTATGCTTAGCTTCATTAGTGGAGTGGCTACTGCATGTTGCGATCACAGAGAAGCAGGTAGAAATACATTTATTGGTAGAGACAGTAATATTTCTCATTTAGACATAATATTTTCTTAGGTTTTCGCGATTACTATACATAGCAATTAAACAACTTTGAACGGTTTAAATCGCGCATATTTAACATTATTTATATCCCGACGTTTCGAACACTTTGCAGTGGACGTGGTCACGGGGTGACTAATTGATTTTATTTGTCACTTGAGTTATTATTTGTCAGTTATTATTTAGTTATTTAGTGAGTTATTATTTTTATTTGTCAGTTCAAATAATTTCTTAATAACTCAAGTGACAAATAAAATCAATTAGTCACCCCGTGACCACGTCCACTGCAAAGTGTTCGAAACGTCGGGATATAAATAATGTTAAATATACTCGATTTAAACCGTTCAAAGATGTTTAATTGCTATTAATTTAGACATGTTTTACACAAAAGCCACACCTTAAAAAATCCATGGGAAGTGATTATTGTATTAAATCATAACTTTTTACACTCTCTTCTATTTCTTCAGGTGTATTTTTCTTCACATGGAAATGTTGTTGTTTTTCAAATACATATATGTGGAAATGTTAAGTGGCATGTCTATTAATTTACTTCAACAATATTTTTAACATGTCTGAAATCTTCCTTAAAAATAAATAAAATAAATAGTATCAAAATTTGGCCAGCTCTTGACTTTACTTTATTCGATGAAAACAAAGAGGTCAATGTTATGTAACTTGATAGTTCCAAATCGTCTTGCATCAGCTTATTACGTCCCACTGCAGGGCACAGGCCTTCCCAAGTAAATCACTGGGGAGGTTTCGGGTCGTAATTCACCACGCGGGCCCAGTGAGGATTGATGGATTACATAGGTACTCCAGATTCCATACAAACTGGATTCCAATATCTAAGCGTGTCAAACAGTATTTTATTATTATAAAAAGGCGGCAGACAGTTCACCTGGTGGTAAGATGATGGCTATCCACGATACATATCAACACCAGTCCATTACGATATACATTGATACGCCCCTGGATGTGCTTATGCGCCTTTTTTTTAACAAAAAGGCGGCAGTCGAGCGTACAGTCCACCGGATGGTAAGTAGATACTGTCGTCCATAGACATCCGCGATACATGCCAACATCAGTCCAGAATGACAAACGTTGGCACGGTCCGAGATACGCTGCCCACCTTTGCAGATAAAGGGTTAGGAAAATAGGGAGGGATAGGACGGGATCGGAATGGGCTCCGGCATATCTCACTCATTACCGAAACACGTACGTACATTGGTGTAGTAAGATAAAGTAGAAAATGTGGTACATTTCAAGGTAGCTTTCTGTGAGAGAGGGGTAACGTGGCCAGTCGAATGCAGCGTCCACTCTCCTCCTACAGTCTATCCTGCGTCTATCTTTAAAGGTTTATAAATGAATCTAGAGAAAGTAAGGAGGGGTTAGATGAGATGGGAATGGGCGCTGGCATATCTCAACGAAACAAGTATGTATTGGAAAGTAGGATAAAGTTGAAAATGCAGTAGATTTTAAGATAGTCTTCTGTGTAGGTATATAATTTATATCAGGGCCGTCTTAAGTCTATTCTGCGCCGGGGTGCGGGAGTGTATCCTAAGACAGTCAAACATCCTATTGTGTATCCTATGACAGTCAAATATCCTATTATGTATCCTATGACAGTCAAATATCCTATTGTGTATCCTATGACAGTCAAATATCCTATTGTGTAATTGTTTACTATAGCGTTATATTTTTTCATTACCTTTAAAAGGTGAGCGCCTGGGGTGCACCGCACCCCTTGCACCCCCTGGTAAAGACGGCCCTGATTTATATCGTGATGATCATATTTCATGGCCCCGCGTAGATCGTCAGGAGTGTTGCGCATTGCTCTTATCGGGTGAAAGTTACCGCGGAGGGGACCGTATATCAGAAGCGGCTGTGCACGCGCGCCTCACTCCTCACAGCCTTGCAGGTGAGCTATGGACCTCCCCCTTCAACCTTCCACTGCCTAAAATTAAACGACTTCACAACCACAGTGAAAAGTGTCAAAGTGTCAAAAAGTGTTGTGCAATCTATTAGCGGGTACTTTCGCCTAGTGATATGCATCTCAGTCGCGTTTATATAAATCATTTTGACATTAGGAAGAGAAAGGATCCGTTTTCGAGAATGCTCTTTGATTAGAATGTACGATGTGTGTAGTTCTAGTGACTCCGGCAACACTTCCTACTTCCCAGATCTCATTTATTCTACTGTATTTATGTGTGCAAATTGGACCGATTTTTCGTCGTGAACATAAGTGAACATACGCGCAGATCTATCGTGTTTCTCTTAGCTCTTAGCATTTTGGTTAAAACTGTTCTAAGACGAATCGCCTTATAGCAACTAATTTAATTAATAAGTTTTAAAGGATGCTTTATCGCTAAGGGATCGCTTTGGTGATAAGGCCTACCTTTTGTATACAATCTATTGAAACTTTTGTGTCGCTATCATGTATTCTTCGGTATGCAATAAAGTGTACTTACTTAAGTTTCCCTATGTCAACAGTTGCATTGGACCACTTATCCACAATGAAGTCGTGTGTGCTGTTCGTTCTGGTCGTGGTGGCGATGGTGGCTGCTGCACCTCAGCGAGAGGGAGCTGCCTACACCAAGGAGGCCATCAAGCAGGCCCAGAACACTTTCCTAATCCCTAAGGATGCTGAAATCCAGAAGGTACTCGTAGTCATAGTTTCTTTCCACATTTGTAAAATGTATCGAATAATATTTCATTACAAATTTTTAGTTATTGATTGTAAATTATCAAGTGTTGGTAGGAAATTATCAAGAAGTTTTTACTTGAATATTGTTAATAATGGAACCGAAGTCTTGGTGGGTATGCAGATGATATGGTATGGAATATTATCAGCCGTACTATACCGCAAACTCTTAGGCTGTGGAACGAATTGCCTCACGAGATCTTTTCATTGCGCTACGATATGGGGTTTCATCGAGAAGACTGCAAATAAGATTTTGTAGCCACATACATTTTAGTGTTGCATATGTCCATGGACGGAGATAGCCACTTACCGTTCACGTACGACGCATGGACGGACGTCCACTCCTTCCTTTCTTTTTTACTACAAACTAGGCGATGGTATTTATGTTATGGACGGATTTCGACATAAATTAGCAGTCCTCGTGTTATGCAATTCTCAACATATCTATATGCAAATTACAAGATTTAAAGTAATTTATTGTTTAAACCTAGTTTTAGCTGAGAAAAATGAGAATGTTTTACACATAATAATACACATTAATGATATTAAAATCCTTTTCCCCGTACCAGGTTCAAGAAGGCATCGAGCTCGCCGCATACGAGTCGATCCCCGGCAACCAGAGAATCAATCTCTTCGAGATCCTCGGTGACCAGGTGCCGTCCGAGGTGATCAATAACCTCCAGGGTCAGATCGACCAGGTCGGTCGCCACTAGCTAAGTAAGAACATTAGGAATCCATGGTGGAAATTAGAATCCATATAGATAGTAAATCGGAACCAATGACGGGATATATTAAGGAAAAAAGTCAAAAATAACATTGTCATATAATTGTGGTTAGCATTGCACTATGTTATTTATAAAAGAACACATAGAGACAAGCAATTTAGGTTTTCCCCTGAGTTCCATCATTTGGAACAATTGCGTTGTATTCAGTTTGATAATAATGTACAAAGTACGGTAAGAAAAATTTTTATTTGTAGAGGAAAATGTGATTGCTTCTACGTGTAGAGCCGATGCGTATAAACGGACAGACTTATTCAACAACAAAAGAGAAATCAATCCCATCCAAATTCATTAAAAATAATTAGACAGCTTGAGAACATACGACCAACTTTAATCTGAATGGTGGACCCACAATAATTTTTTTCGTTATAAAGGATTTTGTAACAAATACTAGAATATATTGAATATTTTTTTTACAATGTATTTAAATAGAGTTATTGGTGTAACTACAGAAGAATAACATCATTCTAATAATTTGTAACTTCAAAGCCTTTTATATTATTCATATATTTTAGATTCAGAGATTGTATTTTAATATCTGATTATCATTATCGTATTTTTTAAATATAGTCAAATAATACCTTACAATTACCGAAAAGTCTTTATTGCAACATGAACTTACAATTTGAAGCGTGGTTTTCTAATTACGGGGTTAATTACTATGGTACAGGTACTCATAGCAAGCTTGACGCTTGTATACCTTCTGTAAATGTTATATAAAAATACTATATTCGATGGATCGAGGTTCGAAGAACCCTTCGAACGAACTATCGGACATCCAAAAAGAATAGCAAGTAAAAAAATCAGGTCAGTATTTCAATCAAATTAATGAAATTATTATCGTCGTGTAATTTCTAATAAAAGATGTTTTTTATTTTAACACTTTTGTTAATATTCACATAGTCCAATTAAACTAACTTTGATTTGGGCCCAACAACACGACAAATCACTCAAATTATAAGCCCAACAAGATGTTTCATTAAAGTTACTGGTTACATTTCAGTTTGGGTGAGTTCGGATGCTCGAATATTCTGATCCACACATTCCGAATATGTGAATCCAAATTAATAGAGATTTATGTTTTAAAGATGATAAGCGAACTCCCGTTAGCGGCTCCGACGCAAAGATAACCCGTCGCGCGTCGTCTAATTTATTATTGGTGACGTAAGTACAGGGCGGTGAATGTGATATTGTGTAACGTCTCATTTTTTACATTTGTACATAAATTTTAATTTTAAATAAAATGGTCGAAGAATATTCAGCTGGCTTGTTTTATTTTCGCAATATTTACGATGAAACCGAATCTCAGGAGACATTCTCTTAAATTTGATTGTTTCACTAATCGATAAACCTACTTTTGCAGCTTAACCCATTTGATTATATCCAATTGAATCAAAATGGTCTGAATTGTCTACGATCCGTTCAGCATCCGTAGAGATATTACATCTCTCTCATTATGGGGAATGTTTCGAAGAGCTGTTCAATGTCAATGAGATTGTGCAATGTCGTCAGGTGCACCCAAATATATCTTGGTGTTGTAAGTATATGCCGCCCGGCCGTGACCACTTACCATACGTGAGCACTTCCTACTTATCATTCTCTGATTCTGTAGGTGTCCACGGGAGGCTGTGACCACTTACCATCAGGTGGACCAATCGCTCGTCTGTGTGTCGTTTATTATATAAAACAACATTGTTTTTTTGTGAAATTGTCATCTTCATTTGTGACTAGTTATGCAGACGCAAAATTCAGGATCGAATGTTAATTTATAGAGGTGATAAGTGGATACTGTCGTCCACCCACATCCAGGATACATGCTAACATCAGTCCAGAATGACAAATGTTAAGCCGCCCTCCGGATGTGGTGCTTACCTTTGGATATTTAGAAATGGATTTGGAGAAAGGATTGGGAAAATGAACAATAGAAAGCTTGAGCGGTGTACACCTCCCAATTCCCCCTGGCTGAAGGAATAATATTTTTGGTGGAAGGGTAATGAGGAATAAAATGAAATAATTAACTTAAGTGACTATTTAAGTTAATTAAATTATATTTGTATTGTTTTATATAAAGTGAGTGTACACTTTTTTTTATACATTTTTATAATGCGTCAATTAACCAATTATATATTTTAACACACCTGTTAGTGTCAGTGTCGTAAACGCACGAGACAATGCGTTGTTGTGTCGTGATGGTAAAGTGTGGTAAGTTGTGGATGTCAGAAGGGCTGTCAATTAACCGATCATATCTAGGACATATTTTAACTAGTAATGACATAATGTTCTTTCAATCATAAATAAGTAAATATTCATGAGGGGATTTCTAGTGGAACTCTGGGTAATAAAATGTGAATTCGAATGCTAACGAATCTGACGGAATCCGACTAATATGTTAATATATAATATGCTAATGTGATGCTATCATATAGCGAACTGTTTGTAAATAGCTATAATGCGGTAAATGACATCACTGTTGTTGCAAACTTGGGCGTAAAAATTAGGTTGATCGACTGACGGAGAATGCCACTTGGCATTAAGTTCGCCTTTGTACAATTATTTTTTTAAGATCTTCGCTTTTTGAACACATATTCATATATGGCCGTCTGGTATCAGCCAGCTTTAGAATAATACCACTTCTTCTATTCCCGTGGGAATCGTAGAAGGCTACTAAGGGCTAAAAACTCTAAAAGGCTCGGCTCATGCACATTGTCTGGCCCATGTGCAGCAGTGGACTATACCAGGGCTGGTTACGGTAACCAAAGGTAACCAAACATATATTGCTTATAAAATTATTACTGTGACAATTAAACAACGGTTACGGATTACACGGTTATCTATATATTAAATGTAACCATATGAGTTAATGGTATTGTATGCCCGCGGAAAGCTATAAGTTCTACCATAGCATTAAGATCTGTTTCTATTTCGATTCACATAATTAATTATTCCGAATCTGAAATGGGTCTTACAAGCGTATGTTCATCTATTTTGATTCACTCGAGGTTTCAGCTGACCAATCCCGAGCTAACCGATTTCCATATTCATATGCATTCCATTTCCAATGTTCATGATGTTGAAAATATGGAAAACCAAGGATCGCTATCACACACTATCTACGGCTCTTCGCGTTCAGCTAGCACTTACCAACTTCTTCAAGTCGTTGTCGGTTCCACAGTGTGCTTCCCGGTACGAAACGAAGAAAAGCTATATAAATAAATGTAGGCTTCTTCGTATAGGTGTGGTGTGACATGTGCCAAACACCGATTACGCCATTATGTTGTCACGGAGAGGGCCAGAATAACAATCAGATGGTGGCGCGCTCCACCGCAATGTGTGGAGAAAGTACTAGAGTATTTTAGTTCACATTAAAATTCGTATACCTTCTGATTCACCAGATTTTCCAGTATATTTTTCCAGTAAGTTAGACAAAGGCGGATTAAAGGCTCACGAGGCCTGGGCTATGGTTTTGCGTTGGGGCCTTTTTAAGGAGAAAAAAACTTTCCCGACGCCCCCAAAGTTCCAAAATCGCATGCCGGGTTGGGGGGAGAGGTTGTGAGCTTAGGCTTGTGGGATACAAGCTCGCTCCACTTAGGTTTAGATGCGTTAACACTCGCTTTCCCTTGTTCGGAGTCGAGTTCAAGTTCTTCCAACGGTTTGTTTCTCTTGCCTTCCTTAGGTCAATTTAGGTCAATCGTTTTAATTTTTTTATTACTCTACTATGAAATTTCGCAATGGCGCCCTCTAGCCCACGGAGTCCTGGGCTATAGCCCATCAAGCCTCCTCTTAATCGGAGCCTTGGTAAGTGCCATCTGTCTTTGGAACTTGGAAGTCTTCGGAGAGGTAGCTAACAGAGTATTTAGGTGCAGTTCTGGCGATAAAAATGTTGGCGCCCGTTACTCTGATTCTCATGTGTTCCTGGCCTCCTCTCCTGGTCCTCAGTCCTACGGCTTGTAGTGGATGTAGCAGGCCCGGCAAAAGGAGATCTACATTTCATAATAAAAATCTAATTAGATACGTAGTCTTATAACAAATTCAGTTTTTTACAGACTGATTATAGAGGTATTATTACACGTATCGTATTATATATATGGGGCCCCTCAAAGATCAAGGCTCAATACAGCTGTAAGTATCATGGTTCCCCATTTTCACAGGGCTTATTTAAGAGGTAGGAAACGTAGGTATAAAAGTCTTCTCTAATAAAAAAAATATTTATTCATAGTATAAATTTCGTGGTATAAAGGCTCATACACACAAGAATAGTTTCTCGAACGGTTTCTGGCGTATGTGACCAAACTACATACAATTCTCGTCTACAACTGTGAAATGATGATAAAAACTCTAAGATAACAGGGATAACAATGGTCAGATGATGCAGTTGATTATACTAACTTTTGACCGATGTTCGAGAAACTCGAGTTCGAGATATCTCGGACACATTCGTGAGGTCGTCTGTTCATATGCCCAGCCGGTAGCGAGTTTCTACTTACGGATCTAAGTAAGGATTTTTAAAAATATCACTAGCTGGATGGTGAAGGAAAACTTTGTGAGGAGACCTGCGTCCTCAAGAATTAAAAAACAATCTCGCTCATGTGTATCCACCAAACCGCACTGGGCTCGAGTGGTGGATTACGGCCTCAGTGACTACTAAGGGAGGCCTGTGCGATGCAGTGGAACTGTATAGGCTGATATCGAATCGACTATCAGTTTGTAAAAAAAAATACATTGAATCGTGGCTCCATCTACTGCCAAATATAAGTTCCACGTAACAGTCAGTACAAGTACAACATGATGGCTTTACCACGGGGTCGAGTCTCACTATACAACGGTACTGTTTATTTCATATTGGAACCGTAAGGTGGCGCTTCCATTAAATGTACTAAAGTTCAAAGAAAGGTTATGGAAAAATGAATGGGACCCCCAATACACTACCTATAAGGCCATCATAGTTGCATTCGCCGATAACTTGATTGTATGTAAGATGGCTAACATTCTTAAAAAACCCATAACTGTTAAGTAATTTCCTTTGGACTAGTTCAAAATGGGGAAATTATAGATTAGAAATTAGGTTACATTGAAATTTTTTTTTCTTCATATTGGTACAATTAGCACATACTGCCAGCGTCAAGTTTTCTTCGTAACAAACTAGGTCTAGGTCTTGTCGAAGTAAGTCAGGAGTCGCTCAGTGAAGCGATAGTAGGTATACTGAGGACAGAAGAGGACTCCTTGGACGCACACGAAAAACAAAAACGCACTTCCACTCACGCTTTTATTTAATTATCACATACACCACGCACGAAAAACATTTTGACGTTTAATAAACTATCACTATTAAACCACAAAACGCCTAATACACAATTTTTACAATAATCAAACAAAAACTCATATTCAATACTGGAGTTTCCGCCAAAAGGTACCTACATTTAAAGGTTTAATAAACTATCACTATTAAACCACAAAACGCCTAATACACAATTTTTACAATAATCAAACAAAAAATCATATTCAATACTCGAGTTTCCGCCAAAAGGTACCTACATTTAAAGGTTTAATAAACTATCGCTATTAAACCACAAAACGCCTAATACACAAGTTTTACAATAATCAAACAAAATCTCATATTCAATACTGGAGTTTCCGCCAAAAAATACCTACATTTAAAGGTTTAATAAACTATCACTATTAAACCGCAAAACGCCTAATACACAATTTTTACAATAATCAAACAAAAACTAATATTCAATACTCGAGTTTCCGCCAAAAGGTATCTACATTCAAAGTTCAACAATTTCTCTTCATGTTTTTTCTTCAGAAATAATATTAGAAATCTTTCTACGCTGACAACATGATAATTGTATTAGGTGGAATGGCCAAGCTGCATGACGAAAATGTTCACCACACACGGTTCCATCACATTTTCACAATAGAATTGTTTCCTAATTGAATTGATGGCTATCTTCAAAAATATGAAAGATTCTAATATGGATATCTATTCTAATAGGAAGCCGGCTTTATAAATCGAATTTAGTTTAAGTACATTGTTTTCTATATTTGTTTCTTACTGGGTTTTGATATGGAGCAGCCGTGTACTCTGCGGATCGTAAATACAGTACGCAAAATGGCCACACGCATAATGTACAACAAGCAAAATGTGCAAATGACAACCGCAAACATTCAGCAATGATTAAAATAAACATTCATAAACATCTTCATCCATCATTTAAAAAAATATACATTAACTGACAGTGCGAGAGGACCTTCTCGCTTTCCGTGAGAGAGGACCAGTAACTCGGTCAGCCAGATGTACTCATCGGCTGCGGGATTGCAGCGTGCTCCGTCCCTCTCCTAACTAAGCAATTATAGTCTTTACAGACGAGGCATCTCCCTCGATAGCAGCCTTTTGTATCAGATAGATCCTGAATCGTACACTCTTATAAAATACCAGTGTGGCACGCCTTATGACGTGTTTAGTATGTGATGGCAACAATGTTGCCTGTCATAATGACGTTTAAGAGTAGAGCATCAGCGGAAGCGGAATGACAACCGTAGCGTCTTGTTCATACAGGTGTTTTCTCCATGAATTCCAGCAATAGGGACATTATTTTTGAATATATTACAGATATCTATCATGAGCATGTGTGTACGTTTTGATTTTTTTGATTAGATGTTTCCTATAGGAGCTACGACCTCCCAAAAATGAACTCTTATTTATAGAAGCAAAACGTACCAACATTTTACTGCAAACAAAGAAAATCGACTTTTTCAAATTATTATTATAAGTATTATCAGCTCGCTGTGTGGTGTCGGCCGGCTATAGAATTGCACCACCCCATCTCCTCACGTGAGTGGGTGGATAACAGAGCGGCTACCACATGGACTCGTCAACCCGCTTGGCGAGCGTGGCGTTTTCAGGCCACACATCCCTCATGCACGAGACGATGTGCATGTGGAGGCCTATGTCCAGCGGTGCATACTGAAAGGGTTGCATCATCAGCTCGAAGTACAATTGCCCCTTTCTCTCAAAGAAGTTGCATCGCTCGCTGCCGAGACACCAACAAATTGTAAAAATAACTATTTTCAAAATCCGCTTCCGCTCATCCTTGCCTCTTAAATGAGCTGCGTGTGCGCACCGATACACGATGGTGGGAGCGCGAAGTTTTTGCGCGCGACTCACAGCCGCCGCTCGCGCTCACGTCCAATCCCTGGAACTAATTATCGACACATACTTAATTATACTCATAGGACATGGACAGTCCCTAAAGAATTATGTAACCCGCCCCTTTTTGTGCTACTGTCAAGTACACTTAAGTTCTAAGGGCTAGTGTACATTGTACTAATATTTTTCCGAGTCCAGTCTCTCACCGTTTTGTCACATCCATTTAGCCTCCAGTTGCGTTTGCAGTAATTTAAGTATCCATAATTACCTGCTAGGTTAGTCTACATTCAACCCCCAAAATTTCGACCCCGAGTAAAATACTTTCACGGGCGTCTATTTTAAACCCCCTAACGTTGTGATTCATCCCCGGGGGATTGAAATCGAATTTCTATATAATGAACAAGTTTTCGTTTTATTCTACTTAACTTAAATGACGTATAGTCCGCTCAAAACACGTTCTTTATTACAATTTTCTTATGTAAATGATTGTAATTCGTATGGAGAATCTTAAACTTCATCGATACTTGTTTTATCTTGAGAATTTTTGGAATTTTTTAATGTTATATCTACTAAACGGCCCATATACGAACTTAATCGAGATATAATCTATATTTCTACCCATTTTCATTTCAATCGGTTAAGAATTCATGTGCTCTTTGAATTTGTCCCCAAAATTCTTTATACCCGAATACAATTATATTGGTTCAGTGTATGTTTTGACTTTAAGGTTAAGCATACACAGATAATTCTACACCTTAGCATCCTACGTTTTTTCAGTGCACTACATTCATCTCATCCAACCACCATCGTCGAAGTTGTCCTTGTCGTGGACGGAGGGCGTCCAACACTGCGATTTCCTGTACGTGACCTCCTTACAAGAACTCGTCTACTCCCTGGGTTATCGGTCCTGCGGCAAATTTTATGAGGGAGATGCACGCTTCAGTCCCAAAGCCGCCGGGCGACATACTTACATAAAACACGCACAACGTGCATATTATACACAATAATTAAATTATCAGCTGATTAAACTGTTTTCTTAAATAGCTGTAACTTAGTACCTACTAAGAGTAGATGTAAGAATAGATGTAACAATGAACAATTCCCTTCTAGAACAATGTTATACATAGTGTATACATACATTATATATACTGTATATACTATACTGTTACTATTACTATTATATATACTATACTGTATACATTATATATACTTGTAAAATTGATGTTTTTGTAAAGTACATTTTAAGTGATAATTACCGTATAGAAAATATGTAAATGTCTTAAATAAATAAAATAAAAAATGAATAGTATTATGAATGAATAGCAATATCAATCTCATACAATATGGTTCCATATACATTCCATACATACATATATATATATATATATATCATAACAGTTATATACACATATATACAATACAAATACAAAATCACATACAAAAGCTGTGATGTGATGACGAAAGGTAATGTTTAAAAGTATATATTGTTATTGTTATTGTATATAATGTTTGTGTATATATTGTAATAAATATTGACTGTCATTATCAGACCGATAACTCGATGTATTGTCGGTCCGCAAGTGTGAAAATGGCTTAACTTCCACTTCGCATTTATCCTTGTTCAACCGTTTGTTTAGATCGATGCGGTAAAAAGTTGGAAACATACTGAGGGGTAGCCTGTTACTGAAGCTTATGGAGTCAGCCGACTTAGTTCTGCAAATTCATTAGTAATTCCACCCGATAACGTACTCTACCTACAAATATACTCTTAATGTTATGATGTTATCTTAAACTGAATTTGTTTAAACAAGTTGTAATTATTATTTGAAACTTTCGCGATTTGCACATTTTATGTTGAAAATCAGTTTTGAACGCGTATAATAAAGTTTAAGGTGTAACCGGTGCCCTCATATAGGGTAGGAATTAAAGGTAGACTAATATTAGGGGTTAAAGTATGAAATTGCCGATTTGTACTGAAAAATTAAAACTAGTTTTTTTCTAAAATGTAACATATTTATTTAATCAAAATATTTACCCTCATTATCTATACAAGCTTTGCCTTAGGGCACTGTTGCGGCGTTTGACCTGAGGTCAGCCATTGCACTTTTCGCTTTCGGTTATCGTAAAGAATCCACTTTTCGTCACATGTCACAATTCGATCCAATATTCCTTCATTTCTGTACCGATTTAACAAGGCAACGCAAGTTTCAACACGCATTTCTTTCTGCAGATCAGTCAAATCATGAGACACCCATTTTTTATATTCTTTTATCTTATTGATTTGATGCAAATGAGTTAATATTGTAGGTAAGGTAACGTTAAACCATGCCGCTAATTCCTATGTAGTTTGACTCGGATCGGCTTCCACCATCTCCTTCAATTCAGCGTTATTCACCTGTGTGGGCGGTCTTCCACGTGGTTCGTTCTTCAAGTCGAAGTTTCCATTACGAAAGCGTTTAAACCAAAAACGGACGGTTCGTTCATTAGCAGTCTCCTCTCCAAACGCAGCATTGATATTGCGAGCCGTTCCTGCCGCGTTAGTTCCGCGTCGGAACTCGTATTCAAAGATTACTCGGATTTTCGAAGTATCCATCTTTCCCGTCTAAGCTGAATAAAAAAAACAATTGAAAGTCGAAAATCGAATGTTGCACATTTTTTAAAACAAGAACCTCATAGGTATCATGTGAAAAAAGTTTCACTCGAAAATCTCACACCATGAAGGTTTTATGTCAATTCAAAGTATCTATTACTATAAAACGGCAATTTCATACTTTAACCCCTATTACCTTTATTATACCGTTCAGACCCGATTTAGAATGTAAAAAGGTGAATTTAAATAATTTTAGAAGTTAGAAATCATAGATTGTGAGTATAAAATAAGGGTAGGATGGGATGGGGTAGCATAGGGTAGAATAGGTCAGTTTAAACCAGGGCCGTCTTTACCAGGGGGTGCAAGGGGTGCGGTGCACCCCGGGCGCTCACCTTTTAAAGGTAATGAAAAAATATAACGCTATAGTAAACAATTACACAATAGGATATTTGACTGTCATAGGATACACAATAGGATATTTGACTGTCATAGGATACATAATAGGATATTTGACTGTCATAGGATACACAATAGGATGTTTGACTGTCTTAGGATACACTCCCGCACCCCGGCGCAGAATAGACTTAAGACGGCCCTGGTTTAAACCATCGATTTGAGGTCTCTTTCCATATCGGTTTAAACGTGCATACGTTGTCCGCATTTTTAGACAGACAAATTTTAATTTACAATATTTGAATTGACTAACAAACTATAACATATTTTTGAGTTTTTTCTTATGTTTTCATACATATTTGTTGAAACGGGGCCTACAAAATGTAATATTTCTACAGATAAGTAGTACGTGTAGAATTTAACATACCCATCTCCTCCTGTGGGTCTTATAAAAGTCTACTAGGGAATAGGGAATATCGACACTACAAGCCCTGAGCAATTAAACCACTTCTGAAAGACAGTACTCGCCCATTGGCCAGCCTGTCCAGCGTCGGACTGGCCATATAGTCGAGGTGGCGTTTGCCAGCCGGGCCCCAGCCTGCGCGGGGCCCCCCACGGGCCTGGCTTGCGGGGCTTGCCGCAAGCCAGGCGGTAGGCAGGATAGGAGACCCGCGCAGGCTAGGTCCCAACTCTAGCAACCTAAATGTAAACTAGATCAGATAGTTCGTTCATACAATTAGAGAGAAATGAAATAGATATTTTCCGATAGTATCCCATCTACCATTATCCAGTCTCGGGCCCCGCGCGGAGCCACCCGGGCCCTTCCGGCCCATTCCGACCCTGAGCCTGTCTTTTAAGGGCTGGTTCGATAAATGGACTGGCTTCGGTATTACGGTGTTAAAGCAAAATATTTTAAATCTCCATACATTACAGTTTTAAATAGATGTGAATTACACATGTACATCAAAATCAAATCAATTTATTTGCATAAATGTGGGTGAGAAGATTTTACAAATGTGTTCTGTGCCAACACGTTTGCCACTTCTGTCGTGCAAAATATTTGGAAACAAAAAAGAACAATAATTATTAGAGAAAAGAAAGCAATATTATTTGGAAAAATAGGTAATTAGAATGTCATATTAATAATTACTATAGAATGTCATTTAAGTTGAGTCACAATATACGCTAGCTACACATCTATATAAATAAAAATTAAATGCTGTTCGTTGGTAAGTAAGCGCATCACTTGAGAACGACTAGATCGATTTGACTAATTTTTTTTTAAATGTTCGTAATAGTCCGAATAAGGTTTTTAGGGGAAGAAAAATTGGAAAAGTTGCCCGGAAAATTGGAAAATTCGGGAAAAACTGAAAGTGCTTTTTTCTATGGGGTTTTTGTTTGAACTCAAGACCATAACTCATGATTGGAACGATGGATACGCGTAATTATTTTTTTGTTTTGTTCGTTATGGTCCTGGATAAGTTTCAGGACAAATTAAAATTCTTCATTCAAATTTGAAATTATGGAATTTTTTTATTGAAATTCATTGAAATTTGGACAGGACAACGTCTGTCGGGTCAGCTAGTACTTAATATTGTAGTATTCTTGAATTAAATTTTATATTGAATTGAACACAAAAAATAAAAACACAGCGCATCCAAGTTTTACTTATCACAACAATACATCACACACACAACAACAGGGGGAGAGTGCACGCTGCAATCCAACAGCCCCTGGGTGCACTCAACTAGCCACGTTGCCCCTCTCTCACAGAAGACTACCTTGAAATGTACTGCATTTCCCACTTTATCTTATTTTCCCAATGTACGTACGTATTTCGGTAGTGAGCGAGTGATGCTCGAGCCCATTCCCATCCTATCTCTCCCCATTTTCCCAACCCTTTTCTAAATCCATTCCCGTATCTCCAAAGGTAGGCAGCGCATCCGGGGGCGTGTCAACGTTTGTCATTTTGGACTAATGTTGGCATGTATCGCGGATGTCGCTAATCTTTGCGTCATCTGTGAGAGATGGGTAACGTGACCGGTCGAGTGCGCTGTTAGAAGTCAATTTGTTAGAGGGCTAGGAAATTTTAATTGTAGCTTTAAAACTAAAACAATAGCTGTTCCACTAAATATGTTACAGTTATTTTTATTTATAAAAAATGTTTCCTTCTTGTCCCTTACGTCAACTATATAATCTCCAGGGTCGATATATCCGTCGACAATAGGACCTATACAACAAGACTATACTGACAGTTTTCTGAAATATACACAAGTTGTCGATTTATTAATGAAAATAGATTTACCGCGACCTCGCGCGGGTTTATAGGCACCTACAAATTTTGCTTGCCTCTTACTGACCATATGCAAAGTATGGCTAATGTGTTGGGAAGGCTTCGCGGGAGGTGCGGTGTGTAAACATTTCCCACGAGTGGGCCGGGTGGTGTCCGACTGGGTCTCAGTGTTATGCGGAGCGTCGTCACCGCCGCTCGTCGTTATGCCGCCCGCGCCGCTCGCCGCGCCGCTCATCGCGCTGCTCGCCTGCGCGTACGCCGCAGGTTCGCTTAAATGCAAATCCCCGGTCGACGACCCCAGTGATATATGCGAAGGATACTGCCATTTTTGATCTTATTGCTTCTGGATGTCCAGAATGTTCGCCGGTACCCCTTTTTTAAACATCAAAATGTAGTGTCCGAAACTAATGCGCTTATTTAGGATGTTATTCCATTCGAATGATTTGTAAGTAAATTTATTTTATTTTTGATGTTGGGATGAGCGGAACCGGTTTTGGTGTTCATTCATGAAACAAAACAAGTCTAGAGGATCTATAAATGAATATAATTTGGATGACCATTAATGAATCTATCTGATAGCAAACTCGTATTATTGAATTAGTAGCATTAATAATTGTTAAAATAATACTAATGGGCAACTGTCAGACAGATAGCGTTGCACACGCGAGTAAAAGTAATGGTTTGGGGCGTTTAATCTTCATTATATCTATAATGTTTAATTACATTACACTAGCTGATGCCCACGATATCGCTCGCGTTGGTTTGCGATTCCATTCAAAGTTTGACACCAAGTATTTTAGCCGCTAACGAAATTAAAAAAAAAATGGCAGAAAACTTATTTAATCATTTATTTTTATTGTTAAATACTTACACCAAGTTTCAGGTTAATAGGACTTAATCTTTGACTTTGACACTTTGAGTTAATTTTTGACACCCCGTTACACTTATTTAGGGGTTTATTTAATACTTTACGTCATAAAAGGAAGCTACTGTCCAAATTTTACGTTTCTAGCTTAGGCGGTTCGATGTTGATGTGTCAGCCAGTCAAGAAAATCCTCTTTATATGTATAGATTGTATTGACTGGTGTCAGTAACGTCCTGCTTCTGGACTCAGGTCTCTCAATCACGAGGGGGTTTTCAATTTCAATTTAATTTTCTTTGTATAATACAGACGACAGTCAAATTATTGCACAGCCGCTTTGCCCTCGAGCGCGGATGCACAAATTAAAAAAAAAGCATTATATTATCACTCCGTTATATTCATTATCTCACTACCATAATCTATAAAACTATCACGGATATTTTCTCAAAAAAATCATCATTGGAGTAAAAGTTCTCTTTGATTAGCCATTTGCGAAGGACGAAATAAAATTTAGCATCAGGAAGATCTGTTAGAATTTTCGGAATATAATTATGTATTAATGACGCCGTATAAACGCAGTTTTACCTGTATAATTCTAGCCCCGATGTTGTCATTTTTAATGGTGCATGAGATATCAGACGCTTTCTGGAGTTGCCATTTTTATCAAATACATTCATATTGTGTTTCAAGAACTTTGCCATTATGGTTCGGGCCATAATTCACCACGCGGGTTTGTGAATGATATATTTATTATATTTAAGAAACAAACGGATAATTTATAATATGTAAACTTAAATATAAAGATAAACATTTTCAATTAGTTTCCATATGTTAAATAATATATAGCTAAATATTTAATACTAAATACTATTTACGTTATTTTGTATTTTTAAAACTATGGTTTTAACTAGTTAAATCTAATTTCCATTAAAACTAAACTTTAATTTACGAGTAGCTGTTATAAATTATACACGGATGGTCTTATTTGAATAAAGAGTTCAACGCGCGAACGAGAGCTGATTTCCAACTTGAATCTAATTTGTTTGATTTGCAATTAACGAAAATACGAATGTGACGAACGAAATCCAAATAAACGTGTAATCCTTGTAAGGATTTTTTATTAAAGGACTACCTTTTACCCACGGCTTCGCTCGTGTTAAATATTTGTTTAATTTTCAACAGAATTCTTTTTGGTTGGCTTTTGGGAGGAAAATTAGAGTGTATTTGCATGATAAAATTGGGCAAACTGTATCTAAATAAATTCATTTATTATGTTAATCATCTATACTCACTGAATTCACACACACAAACACTCGTACAAACACAAACAAGCACATTTCAAGGCACTATATTACCTTTACATACGATTATAATTTAGTAGCCTGTCTTCATAAGCTTAGAACCATTTTTTTACAGGTAGATTATACTTATCGTCTAATATATAAAAATTAATGTTTGTTTGTTCGTCTTCTATGCGTTCCTAAACCATTGATCCGATTTAACCATTGATTATTGCTCGTAATCGGTTATTATAAATTGTTTGTCTTTGGAAGATTGTGGTACTGAACAGTTACGGCAGAAGGCAAACATTTGTCATTGAGGATGCACTTTCTATACCTCGTATATATCAGTCTACCTTCTCAACGTATAAAATCCAACGTCCAACCGCTCCAGACTCGTTCTCATACGAGGCGACGAAGCGTGAAGCCTTTCGTGTCTTTGATTTGCTGCTCTGGTACAAGGGATTTTTAATGTGCATTGTAACTTAAATATCTAATTGGAGATCATTTATTATCACTAGTCGCTACCAGCGAAACAATCCTATGTGTCATATTTTATTTATTTATATATTACAACGAGTAAATTAAGTTTTAATTTTATTTATTCATTGAAATAAATAAATGAAATAAAAGCTAGTTCATAATACCAATTATTCAGCAGTAAGTGGGTTTGTATATACAGTACTTTCATCCGCTACTGTGTCACTAGTTCATTCAATTGTAAAGACACTCATTACCATTACCATCGCAAAAGTTAAGAGGTTTCTTTGTTTTGGGGAACGCGTGGGTTTTTACTTTAATAATACGATTATGACAAATACTTGTTTTTAGCTGCGAATAACAAATCGATACATCCTTTTTGGATTAAAATACATTGAATAATAATTACATTTTTATGTTAATTTTAGGTAGGAAAGCAGAGGTAGAGGACGCTATACTCGTAAAAACATAATATATATATTTATTTTTATAGAAAAAAGGCGGCAGACGAGCACACAATTTTCCTGATGGTAAGTGGATACTGTCGTTAATAGACATCCGCGATACATGCCAACATCAGTCCAGAATGACAAACGTTGGCACGCCCCCGGATGCGCTGCCTACCTTTGCAGATTAAGGAATGGATTGGGAAAATGGGGAGAGAGAGTATGGGATGGGAATGGGCTCTGGCATATCTCACTCACTACCGAAATACGTACGTACATCGAGGAAATAAGACAAAGTGAGAAATGCAGTACATTTCAAGGTAGTGAGAGAGGGGTAACGTGGCCAGTCGGGTGCACCCAGCGGCTGTGGGAATGCGGCATGCACTCTTCCCCTATCAGAAATAAAAAATATAAAATATATGAAAAATGTAAAAAAACTGCAAAGATTTTAAAAAGGGCTTTCTTTACAACAAATTGTCAAAAGAAACAATGAGATATTTACATTAATTGATATTCAGGGTCTTCTGTATTTTTTTTTTTAAATTCTTTGATTGTTTTTATATGTGACAGCCGTATAATTAGGCTTGGCCCTGCTAGCGGCGCGGCGCGACGCGTCGCGTCCAGCGTGGCAGCGCGGCGCGTCGCGTCCAGCGTGGCAGCGCGGCGCGTCGCGTCCAGCGTGGCAGCGCGGCGCGTCGCGCGATTCCCGTCAGTACTATTCGAATTTTAATATGAAGACACGTAAAATTTGTCGCTTATTACTCAGTGAAAACATTTACTTAATATATTAATATGTAGAAAGGCAAGGAGTAAAATGAGTCGTAACGGACCGCGAACGAGCCGCAACGCTAGAGCCATCGCTCACGTAGTACACACGTATAGACAGGGAATGTTTGATATTTTCTCGATGCAACGACGACGCTTCGCGCCACCTAGTATAGCACGTAGGGTTGTCGCGTATATCTACGCATATGCCACACACGTGTCAATTTTACGCCACACATTTCTCTTTAAAAACTTCGTATTTCAATTTTAATTTAATTTCAATCTATGATGCCCTGATATACTATTTACATGGTGTTGTTATATCTCCTAAATTCATATCACAAACAATAATCAACTTTTTCATATTATAATAAGACCGTTGTCACTTACAACCAGTTGTACGTTTGTCGTGGCATATTGAAAGAGTGAATGAATAACCATAGATGTCTATAAGTGGTAGACATACCGAAACTGTTGCATAACGCTATTAAAAAAAACTAGATCTGAACTGTAAATTGTTCCGGTTGAACGGGACTAGGAATTTAATTTTTGTCTAGAATAAAATTTGCAAAAGAATGTGTTCGCTTTTGGCACGAGAATAGGAAATAAGTTCATAAAAAAGTTTTCTAATCTCTTGTTTTTATGTAAACAATATCGAACATCATAAATGCATATTTCTGTCTTATCTCATACATATTTTGGTAGATTTTTCGGAGATCACGACATTCAAAGTTCGGAAAAAATTCAAAACGTCTCTATTAAGACTGACAAGCTGAGTCAGCTGACGGACCAAACTTTTCAAAAAAAGATAAAAAAAAATGACTTCTATACATATAACTGTGGCGAAATATCGAAATCTCTCGTCCGACTGGTGCTGCCATCTATTTTTTTTTATTCAGGTGAATTATAAACTATTGTAAAAAGTTTAAATTAATCAATCAATGATCTTTGACCTTTCATTGTTTGTCTATTGTTTACTGGGATGCAGGAATTCTAACGCCACAGTGAAAGTTAAACCATGAGTGCGAGTATTTTAAACATTTGTAAGTCTACATGTAATACAAACACTGAATGTTTGCTCGTCTGTTTGTTCGACCGGAATACATAATGACTATACGTGGCTGGTGCCGTTTGAAGTTCACAATGAATTTAACATTACTTTATTCCTAAGCGCATTCCTTAACTGATCGAGATGACGTTTGGCACGAAAATAGTATAGATCTATCTATAAGCACGTAGAAGTTACAAATAAGAAAAAAAAATGGATTTAAGTAATAAAAAAAAAAAACGAAGAAAGGCTTGTGCCATGGAGTGAAACACTGTGGCTTCGATTGAAATGTAGGGTTTATTCCTGTCTGTCTCACTGTTAAATTCTGTTAAATCAAATTTAATCAAATCTTTCGCATGAGGGATGTATGACCCTGAAACACAACGCTGGCCAAGCAGGTTAGGGAAGTCCACTCTTTTAGAGGGATTGTAGATCCTCAGCGCTAGTGGTAGCAGTTTTGTTTTCTATAATAATAATAAATACAATAAATCAAGTTATAAATTAATATAAGTACGTTCCTGTCATACATACAAGCCGAATAATTTGTTTAAACGCCGCATAATCAATCTATAGTAAAAGGTTACTCAACTTAGTTAGCCGCTCAATTATAGTTCGTATTGATCAAAGAGCCCGCATAATCACTCACAGTAAGAAGCTAACAGCTCACACTTTGTCACCTCACAGTAAGTGGCTAACTCTCTGCCTATGTATAAATATAGTCTTAAAGTCTAATTTAGTTCGAGGGTACTGGACATTGACGAGATAGGTTCTGAATTGTTTTGGCTCTTAAAATTGTTAATTATGAAGAAAACTCCACACTGGCACAATGTGCTAATTGCGCTATGGCTGTATTAAGTATAAGAAAGGAAAAAAATGGCGTAGTTTGAATGTCAACACTTTTGAACAGTGTACTATATAGCTATGTACTTTTATTAATAATTAATGCCTGTACACTGAGCATGTGTGTCTAGGCAAAAATGACAGTTATAAAAACGTCTAGTGATATGAGGGCATTGTTTCAATCGTTCCATGTCCAGTGTAACAGTACCTTAGAACAATAGCGAGGGTTCCCATGTTATGTGGGAACAGACGGACGCTTCCGGTCCGCGTGCCCCGCCCGGGAGTCGAACGACGACCCCGAGCATTTAGACCATTGTTTTTGAGATCTGTGCCTCGGAGATAACATTTCTGGCAATTAACAAGTAACTGTGCCTTGTGAAGTTAGATTTTTGTTTGCTAATTAGAACATCTCATTGAAGCGATGAAATGACTTATTTGTTTCTTTGACACAATTCTTCGGATCTGGACCAGGTATATAACAGGGAAGTGCGATTGTAAGTGTTAAGGCCTGTAGGTACAGATATTAGCGACATTCAATGCCGCCTGCGATAACGATATTTGCGTGGGTACGCGTAATGCCGGTTTCTTCACGATGTTTTCCTCTCACCGCCAAGCTAGTGACAATGTTTAAAAATCCGTTTCTTTAAAATGTAGGTAAGCGGTGATTGCCTAAAGGTATCTCTATTCTCAACTCACACTCGCGTGAGTTCAAATCCACGACCCGTACCACTGTTTCAATTTAAGTACCCACGGATTGTATACACCGTCATAATTATTGAACTACCGAACCGATTTGGTTCGTCTTTGAAATTAACCGAAATAAATACTTACTTATTATATTATTTCGTTGAGAAATGCACTATGCAGTTTGTCAGCAAATATGAGTATGCGGTGACCTTTAGTCGAGATGGAGCGATATTTTGCCGGAAAACATAAATCGTGATCTCCCAAATTTATTTATATACTTTATTGTACACAGAAATTATAAAAATAGTTACAAAAGAAAATACATACAAAAAGCATGTTTCTCCTCTTAGGAGATTTCTACCAGCGAACCTGGGAGAGCGATAGGTGAGCAATGAAATGGGCATACATAGTGCCTACCTAAATTCACTACTAGAAATACTACTTTTACAATACGATTATTACATATTAATAATATATTATTATACGAAATATACAAGTATATACTTACTTATACATATATATATATCTTATGCTTCTCCCAATACTACTTAGAAATCCCTATAACAATTAAGACGAAAGGTAGACAGATTCGATTGTAATAAACAATAACAACTTCACCAACTATTGCAGTTTTGACCACGGCTCTGAACTGGACCGAAATACTGGCCATATAAAATTATTAAAAATACAGAGGAACTCGTTTATATAACAATCTATATCTATACATATAATAAAAATGTAACTGATCGCTGTCTGTACACGGAAGATATATGAGAAAAACTATTATTGGGGGCCTTTATCAACGCAATAGAATCCAATACAATGATTGTTAGAATTTTTGTCTGTTTGTCTGTGACTTTGTGCGCGCTAATCTTAGAAAGGGCTTAACCGATTTGGGTGCGGTTTTCACTAATGTATTGTGGTAAGCTTCACTTAAAGTTTAGTGTTTGTTTTATTTCAATCAGTCCATAAATAAAAAAGTTATATCATATTTAAAGAATCACGTCGAATAAAGACGGTGTTTATAAACTGAAGTCTTAGATTAACAGAAAACCGAACAAACAGATATTAACAAATATCTGATCAATTTCTAATTTTATTAATAGCAAATAATCAATACAGTACTGGTGTGTCCTTCAAGCCGTTGTTATTTTCAAAAACAAAATTTGTATTAATTTTAATATAACAGTGCACTATTAACTTTGCAATTTCGCATTTGGCTGCCACTTGAAGCCGCATTGTTCTTAATAATAACGTGGGAAAGGAAAGTATTCCAATAGTTTTATGGGGTGAAAAATAATTTTGTGTACAACGACTTACATGGTTATACACTCACGAATAACTGAGTGATTGTAGTTCCGAGATATACTACCAAAATGTTGTGTGAATTCATAAGTATGTGAGTTAAAGGCTGTCAATAGCACTATTGGGGATATTATGTAAAAAGAGCATATCGAGAAGGGAGTGTCTATTTTCAAGTGTCGTGAAATTTCCTAGATTTTGTGTAGTTCGTGTGCTTTAAAAATCTAGACTGCACTTACTCAATACTTTGTATATGTGTCATGTGTATTGCGGATTCCAAACATTATTACAAAGATCTAAAATACTTCTGACATAAACATAGTACAAAGCCTTTAAACATATCTATATCGGAGAAAGATTGACTCATTCGTAAAATGAAACTCAAGTTTTTAAACGCTTTGTCTACGCTCGGAGACACTGCGAGTTTTACTCCTTTGGCGGAATAAAACCCGAAAGGTTTGCTTGTATTGACTGGTTTTATTACTGGATGCAATGTTAGTGCGTCTCGGCTCACGATTTTGATTGATTGACACTTTGTATGTAAAAACACGTAGGTAAGCACCAAAATGCGGCAGGTTACCCATATTTTGTGACGGTAGTTAAATAAAAATGAAAAATGTTGAAGCGGCGATGTGGGGCCGCGACACGCTTTATTAACCATTAATGCAATATGTTCTGAAAAAGTTCATTTAGTTTCTAATAAAATGCTTAGATATTTAACTAGTTCAGTTTCATTAATTTTGACATTATTGATGTGTTAATTAAACACCAGTTTGTTTATTGTACCTACGTGTAAAGATTACATGTACGTATTTAGTTACATTTAATACATATTCGATTATTCTCGTAGAACAAGAGATTTCATTGTTTTAAGATTCTGTTTAAAATAATGCTGTAACATCTGATTTTAAAGATAAAGAAAGTAATGAAGTTTATTTAAGATTTTCTCAATTATTAAATGGACAACAGAAAACACCGAATAGGCAGCGAATCGATGGTAGGTCAGGTTTAGATTTTCTGGTGACATGAAGAGAATAAGAGTCCTTGGACTTGGTAATGGGCATTTTAGTAAATTAACATTATTTATTCCAGTTATTCATAATTACACGCACGCGTTTTAAAATACACTATTATCTTTTATTAATTAGTAGCCTGTCTTAATAAAATTAGAACCATACATTTAGTAAAAGTGTAGTGTAGTATGTTGCTTTTTTTATCACGATTCGTTGCTTTTTAAATACAAGCCTTTATGAACGTGCACTCTTGACTGATTTACGTATGTTGTTCTTTTGCATGTGTGCAGCCCATACACAGCCAAGCATTATTTATATACTCGTATGTTGGAAAATGCGCCGTTTGAGGTCGGAGGACCACCCACGCTCCTTGTTCACGACCAGACCGACCCACAAAGTATACTCTGTGTCTATAGATAAATGTGACACTGGTGTTGATTGAAAATCCGTACAGTAGAAGCTGCACAGTATACAGATTGACAATTGTGTCCTCTATGAACTGTGAATGTTAAACCGTACGCGTAAGCAGCTCTTTTATCGTCCAACGCTGGACATGGACCTCGTCAGGCATATTGTGAATGAGGCATTTATAGCCCGCCACGCTGGTCAGGAGGTTGACTAGTCCACTCCTTTAGAGGCGGTGTAGTTCTTCAGGGCTCGTGGTAGCCGCTTTGTTATCCCTCAGAGTCGCCTTTTACCCACGGGCGGAGATGGAGTGGTGGTATTCTATAACCGGCCGACATCACACGGCCAATGAATGTTGAACTTTATCTGTTATTTGATAGAGTACCTACTTGCAGCGCAGTTATACCTGGAGGCAACTCATTCACAAGATTGCGGTTCTTACGCTACTATTACTGAACTAAAATATCTTATTTATTTTCTTAAAATAGATTGTTCAGTTCAGTATTCACTACTAGCTTCTGCCTGTGGCTTCGCTCGCGTGGACATAAAGCAATAAGAGACTTTTAACACGTGCAAAAGCACTTAGGAAATGTGTAGGAATATTTAGGAAAATATGTAGTTCGTTTTGTTTTTTAGAAGTATTGCATTTCCCACTTTATCTTATTGTTCCAATGCACGTACGTGATTCGGAAGTGAGTGAAATATGACAGAGCCCATTCCCATTTCATCCTATCGTCTCTCCCTATTTTCCCAACCCTTTCTCCAAATACATTTCTAAATCTCCAAGTGTGGGTACCGCATCCGGGACCGTGTCAACGTTTGTCATTCTGGACTGATGTTGGCATGTATCGCGGATGTCCATGAGCGTCACTATCCACTTATATGCTGTTAAGTGTATTAGACTTAACCTGTACAGCTGTATCAGACTGTATGCTCGTCTGCCGCCTTATTTCCATAAAAAGAAGTCTCTGCTAAACATATACAAAGACAACTAAAACCATAAACACCTACTGTTGTCTGTAATCGACTAAACAGAGAATTTGTTAAAAAAAATACTACTTAATAAAACGAATAACAAAGCCAGGAACAGGCTTTGATTCCACAGCGCCAATAGCAGTCTGATCAGTTTTTATAGCCCGTGTCTGCGTGTGACCATCGTCTGATCATCCTTTTGTATGCCGACTTTGATTTACACACCCAGATTTATCTGTACTTAAAAATATCTAACTACAGATCCACCGGCAAAATTCCTTCAATGAGTCATTCTTTATATCGAACTTTACGTTGCTACCTGACAGAGATATACAAAACTATATCACTGGGTGTCCGTCGATTTTATTTCTTTATTATTTGTAAACGTATTATTTGTACTAATGTTTCTATTTTCATTGTAGAAATATATAAGAAAGATGACGTCAATATCTACAATGTCCGTAGCAACAAAGCTCTCGGTAAGTCAAAGCTCTTATGACTAAGAATGATCGTAATTATCATTCACTTTTCATCGCCTTGAGATGGTATTGGATCATTTCTGTAGGACTTATTTTTTTGTGGTGAAAATGGCATGCGGCCCAAGTGATGGTAAGTGGCTACTGCCACCCAAGGACACCTGCAACACCAGGTGATATACTCATATGAATCCGCTGCCGGCCTTGTAAAATCCTATTCACAGCTTTCTTGAAGTACCCCATGTTTTGAGGAGCCATGAACCACGGGAAAACCTCAGCTAGCAGTTCATTCGGATTCGCGATATAATATCTTGACGAGCGCACTGTTCCGCAAGTACTCTTTGTCAAGAAAGTGCGGATTAACCCCACGACAATGTCGGGAGGTGCGCTGGTAAAAACCCAAAGTTTGCAGCAAATTAAACAATTCTTCAGAACATTTCCCATTATACAGGCGGTGGAGCACGCAGGGGGACGCAACGTCTCTCCGGACTCAGGGGTTTTAGACAGCCTGTGAACAATTCGAACAACTCGTCGTTGGATGGAGTCAAATGGGTCCAATTTATATTAACGTAACTATAAAACTTTGACTTCATTTGCCCAAGACATTCTATCCATAATAACTTTATCTGGGCAGGCAATATATGCCGCAGTATCTATAACCGATGGAGTAGATGAGTCCTTGAACGAAAGTCAGGTAGAAAGGACCGTGTTGTCAAACCCCTCTCACTACGACCAGGTGGACCAGGTGGTTTTATTTTTTAATAGGTTTCAATGAAAACTTCCAGGGATTTCCGAGTCACATCGCGGCTGCCTCTACGATGGCCGGTGGTACACCGAAGGCGCAGTGGTTGTGACCCGAGAAGCATGCTTACGGTGCGTGTGCGCACATGGCGCCCTCTCGTGTCGCCGCCGCGCATGCGCTCCGCTGCCCGACCCCCCGCCTCGTCGTTGCTATGTGTTACACCGCAGGGGGTCGTGCTGTCCTGAACTGCACTGTCCCGGTAAAATAATGATATATTTTGTCTTTGTTTGTAACGACGAACAAAGTAAACTAAAGAGAAGTCCAAAGGAGTGAAGAGTGCATCTTCAAGTCCAAAAACTATTGGCCTGTTTACTGAATGAACATTTGTATCTAATGGCCGTCACAGAAGATCTAGAAAGACCTGGCATTCGAATTTCTGATCAGTTTCTAAAGTCCATTAATTGTGACCATTGTCACAGCTAGATACCTAAATACATAGGTTTCTTCCAAGGTTTGCTACCACACTTGGTCTGCTGCTCCTTTCATCCTAGCTAGTAGGTGTCCTATTCTTAAAAAAATGTTAAATGGATACTGGATAATTATGATAATGTCCCACTGATAAATGGAAACGAATTTAGAAATTTAGAAATAGAAGCGAATCGAACAGGTTTAATCCCATCGTTCTTGGCAGTTCACTCCCGGTGATGGGGGAGGATGGGAAAACAGTAGCATTCTCCCCGGCGAAAATACTCAATGGGGACCATAGCACAGTACAATTTCGGTCACGAAAACAGATGTGTACTTTTACAGTCAGTTAAATTTATGTTTCAATAGTAATGTGATAATAGCCTATACATCATTATTATAATATTACAGTAGTAATCACACCACATAGCTTACGGGGTACTTATTTTCTTAGTAATTGATATATTGAAAATTTGAAACCACCCCAAGATAATTATTCACTGCGCAGACATTGGTGGACGATACATTACACACCTGCAGCACCGTTGCAGGCGCAAACACTGCCTTCATGTTCAATGTCAATCTGCAGAACATAGATAAAATGTATTACGTGCAGTTAAAAGATAGTGGACTATTTCAGATGGAATAACCACAATGGAGCAGGGCGCGGCTGCGAGATTTGAACCCGATGACTATTCAGACATCGCCACACCTGCATCTATCAGTCACGGTAACTATACAGAAGGGAATATCTCTGCCTGTCATAGACTAAGAAAGTACAGAAGCAGAAACTACAAAAGCATGAAGTGTTTTCTTATGTTGGAGGAACATCAGATAGTTAGACCTACCGCTGAAATCTGAAAGTGAATGTGTAATCTATTCAATGCAGGGGCGTGCATCTCATATATGCAAATAAGCAAAGCTTATCATTTCTCTGATTCTTAGCTACGCTAAATCCACGTTAGCGAGCATCGCAAATCAAATTTAGCATCTCAAATTTTACAGTCAATTAAAAATATTTTTTTATATAGATATGTACTTGCATTAGGCACTACCATTCAAATTCAAATTATTTATTTGCCAGAGCACAGTTAAATTAAGATTTAAAAGTTAAATACATTGCCCAACATTGATTGCCTTGATAGCCATGCAAAAGTTTTTCGTCGAACGATTTCGTCAAATTTCTGCCATACAGAAAACTTTCCTATAAAGGAATGTCAGATAATAATTATGTGTATAATAATTACAATACAGTATGTCAGATAATAATTACAAATGTGTATGCCATATGTCAAGATAATTACAGACTAAAATGTCACGATGAATTCACATTATGATTAAATATATCATTGATTGTATAAAATCGTTTCTTTAATAACCAATCTATCAATTTTCTTTTAAATGTTTTTTATCTGTAAGAAATAATAAAGGAAAATAACCAACCTTCCATTTATCAAGTTACAAAAGCAATGGACGCCACTGATTAGTGTTCATCATTGTTAATCATTGTGTCAACATCAGTTAGAAATTACGAACGTTGATACATCCGTAAATACACCACTTAAATTGGATATTTCGGAAACGATTCAATAAATACCTAGTTACAATCCAATTTGTCTAAAATGTAAACAAAGGTGTCTTGAGGTGTATCGGTACCTCAAGACCCTTAATATTAAATAGTGACGTTATAATTGTTCATATACGAGTATATTATCCATAATTTGATTTCGCGCTACTGCGAGTTAGCCCTTGATTTATAGCTAAACGCTGAAACATTCCATTGATTTCCTTTTGCTTTCGGCGAATTGGATTAGAACGGACATTAGACAAAAAGTGATATTAGTAGACATTAGACAAAAAGTGATATTAGACATTAGACAAAAAGTGTCATTAGACATTAGACAAAAAGTGACATTAGACATTAGACAAAAGTGACATTTGACATTAAATAAAAAGTGACATTTGACATTAGACAAAAAGTGTGGAGAAGAATAAATAGAATAGAATAGGATTTATTTACTTATATTATATTTATTTTACTCATGTAAAATAAATATAATAAATATAACAACAGCACAAACACAGAATAATAATTGCATTGTGAACAATCTTCAAACACGTGCACATTAATGTTTCAACAAATGATATGTGATTCTGCATATATCTAATTAAGTATACTAAAGTTTTATAAAACTATCTACAAACAAATTCTGGTTCTAACTTTATGAAGACAAATTAATTATCAAATAAAGTATGTAATGGTAATGGGAAACAACCAGTGTAATTATATTGTGAGTGTTTCCAGCGTGCGTGGAGGGTGGCACGGTGTACGCAGCGGGGTCAGCGATGAGCTCCACCACCGCGTGTGAGCAGTGCTTCTGCCTCGGCGGCGCTCGGAGGTGCGTCCGTCCCAGCTGCCTGCCCCCGCCGCCCGGCTGCCGCTCCCGCCCCGCTCCTGGCGCCTGCTGTCCTCAAAGATATTACTGTGAACATGCCAACACCAGTCCGCCCAACATGCGGCACCCACATGGTAAATTTCAAATCATCCAACGTCTTTTTACAAGCTTTTATTTAACTTCACCAGTTAGTATGTTTAGGACAAATCTTGCAAGCCAAATTTGAACCACTTCCTCTAAACTAACGACTTTGAAATTTTGCATGCTTATTCAGTTCTGATGACAATACACTAAAATGATATAAATAACCTGATGCTGCACCCAGGATTGTCTCCTCACGAGGAGACAATCTTACGGTTAGTAGCACGGTCACGAAACTTTGCATATACGTTTAATTTTGATAGCTAAACATGATGTTCACCATGAACTGATGTTACAGTCAGGATTGTCTCCTCATAAGGGCACTCCTCAATGATTAGTAGCAGAGATACGTAACTTTGCATGTAGGTTGAATTTTGATAGCTGAACATGATTTACACCATGAACTGTTGCTGCATCCAGGATTATCTCCTCATGAGGGCACTCCTCAACGGTTAGTAGCATGCACATGAAATTTTGCAAAACAAAACATGACTTTCTACCGGAATGATGCGTTACTTGAAATGGATAGATTGAGAAATATTTCTAACTAAAAAGGTGTAAATAAAATAATATAAAAAAACCCGTTTTTTAAAAACAAGCTTTTATGCAAGCCATGTACTAAAACGAATAAAATAAGTTTATTTTGAATTATTTGTTTTTTTATATTATGTTATTAAGATTCTATTCTTTTTATTATATACATATGTAAATATATGTGTACCTATGTATGCATGTATATGTCTGTATGTATATAAAGACATTATTTCTTTGGTGCATCATTTACCTCTATTTCGTCTACAGACTTCGTTCTCCTTACCACTCGAAGGTTGCCTGGAAGAAGTTGCTTTAGCGATGAATCCGCCGCGCCGGTTGTACTTCTAATTACTTGTACTTTGTGTTTCTCTGTATGTGTTGGTGTATGTTTTGGTGTACAATAATGAAGTATTATTATTATTAAGTATTATCTGGTTAGCCATTAGCGTCACTTTTTGTTGACGGTAATTTTCTGATGCTTTCAGATTGTCAAGTGGACAGCAAATGGGTGAGCGAAGGTGAGCGCGTCACGACCGTCGAAGCAGCAAAGAATTGTACGCAATGTTTCTGTCTGCGCGGTGCAGTACGGTGCAGTGCATTGGCTTGCGCGCCTCCACTGCTGGGCTGTAAACCAGTACTGAAGCCAGGACACTGCTGCCCGCATCAGTATCGATGTACACATGGTAAATATGTTAAAAATAATTATTAATTTGTCGAAAAATCGGGTGGATTTTCGGTGGAAGTGCGAGAAGCGGACTTTTATCCGCCATAGCAGATAACGTCTTTCACAAAAGTGAATCCTGACAGACATTTAAACAACTTCACACTGAGCTATAAGTAGTGCTGCCCTCTATATCGTCGGTTGGTTTCCAACTATAGACACAATGTTTTTAAAACCATAATTAAATGCTATGCGCTTGCCAACTATCGGTCAAATATCACACTATCCGACATACTGATTAACTATAAACATTAAAAATAACTATATATATAAATACAATAAATAACCTGCTATTTTTCATGTCCCTTACTTCGTTCGGAAACTAGATTTTTTCCTAGCTTCGAGAAACCCTGCTTACACCACAATGTAGCTGGACTAAACTTGATTAAATATATATGTATTATAATGTTCCAGGATCAATACAACCACATCATCCTTATATAACCGACAATACGCTGATTTCTACGAGGAACGACGACCGGTCTTTCCACACTTCGAAGTCTAGCAAACATGAAACTACGACTAAAACTGTATCAAGTATCGTCACCAAAAAGAATTCACCCACTACATCAGCTGCGAACAAACTTCCTACAACTACCAAAGTGAAAAGGAAGATTAATGAATCTCCGCCACTTTCTATTTCGACTAAAAAGTCCGTTGAAAATATAACTACCACTTCGACATCGACAGAAAAGCTGTCAACTTCCACTGAAAATTTAGTCTCTGAAGGATCAGTCAAAATTGTTATTAACGGGACAATAAATTGTACAGCCGAATTATCCTCAACATCTTTACCTTTGAACTTTACTGTGAACGACACAGAAAAAATTGAAATAGAAGCCAAACCACGTGTACCCAACGTAGCAGAAATCGAAGCTCAAACCTTTAATCCTAACGATATCATTACCAACGGAGACTTTGAAGAAAATGACACATTCACTATCAATGTAACTAGTTCTCTTAGGACCAATACCAGTACGTCAACTCCTAGACCTTCCACATCTGTGTCAACAGAGGCAAAAACCAAAACCACAAATATAACAGCAGCAGTCAATATGACCAAAAAAACAAAAGGAGACTACGATTATGATTACACGGAACCTACTTTGCCGCCATCGTTGCCTAATTTGAAGTAAGTATTAATCTTGTTTGATTTCGTAATTGTAACTATCAAAAAATGCATTCTTTTGCAGAACAATAATCCGTTCTGTAAGTAATCTTTAGACCTTGATTTGTTTTATACTAAATAAATTGCGATAAGAAATTAACGTTCAACCCAGTTTTCGATTTTCCACTTCGCTACCATAATATTCTTTCAATAATAATGCACATTTCTCGTTATTTTTTCATACTCTAGTCTGCAACTTTAGATCTGTGAAAATTTATTAACTTTCAGTTCTCTATCCTTCTGAACTCTCTGTTTACATATTGATTTATGAATACTTACTTCTTTATATTAATATAAAATAAAATACTCTTTAGTTCATAGGTCCAATGATGTTATGAATGGTTTAACCAATAAACTGTCACATTTTAGAATAATTCCTTTTGTGGCCGCCGATGCAGTAGTCGAAGATGATCCGGTAAAAGATACCCCAACGTATCCTATGTTAGAAAGAGAAGACAAATATCCAGTGTATTATCCTAACGTTGAAAAAGAAACTCCATATGCAACTAGACGAGAGGACGTTTACCCAACGCAATATCCTGTTTTTACCACGAAGAAAGAACCACAAATTTATCCAGCACTCACCGAAAAAGTGGAGCTTCCGAACATTTCTCATCCTAAAAATGATTTAATAGCTGCATTGTTACACGAGTACACAGTATCTACTTCCATTGGTAAAGGACATAACGGAATTACAAAGCCTCCTGAATCCAGTTCTTCTTTTTATATACCCTCGGTTAATTTATTTTCGCCACCAGTAGAAACAGAAGGTAGACTGCAATTCTTATTTAACTTCTCACCGATTGTTGTTATTGCATATTTATTTAATAAATCTATGTTATATTTTAGGAGGTTTCATACCAAAAGGGCCAGGTGTAATGGATGAATTTTACCATGTTTATCCCAGCACGCCTTCTGGTCCACCACGTCGTACGACTTCTATGCAATTGGACAATAATAAAGGTAATTAAACAGTTCCTTATCTTGTTACAGTTTTTATTTATCGCCATGCGAGTACAGAATAAAATTCGTATGTTTACATAAAATATAAGCTGCTGTTACACATTGTACACAATGTAAATCGGGTCTGAACGCATATTGTTTACCTTTGATTTCTATTTCTATTTTCTTTTATTTTAAAAAAGGTAAACAAATATATTTTGTTACAATGGTAGGATTTAAATAAAGTTTGGGTAAGATTTAAATATACGTAGTATATGTCAATACTTTTCGGTTCGTTTCATTATAAGCCAAAACTTATAGGAATAACAATATGGCAATTAATGAACAACGTACAGCCTTATCATTAAAGTGATTTCTTCCACTTTACGCAGTACATAAAGTAGTGGAGCAGACAGCGCATCTAAACTATTGAGTTAAATGATACGTTCAAGAGTTAATCATGCTCATGGTTTTCAGGTTCTTGAAATATACTCTTGTAATGCTAGAAATTTGAATTGCCGTGAATTATCGTCAGTATTTGAAAGTAATTATAGAAAGATACATTTTAATGCACAGCAAAAGTATAATACAATCGGCGGTTTTATAGCTACAGCGATTATATGGATTATTATTTTACTAATTATAATTATATTATCGATTGTAACAGAATTATGTTTATTTCCAAGGTGAATGCATAACTACCGACGGTCGTCGGGTTTCTGAAGGTAATTCGGTTTCCATGGCGTGTTCCATATGCACGTGTGCTTGGGGTGAACTGCACTGTTCACCGCGCGTCTGCCACACTCCGCCGGGATGCATGCGACGACCGGCCAGCAATAACGCTGCTGATATATGCTGCGGGGAACTGGTTTGTGAGCAAGAGGAGATAAAAGGCTAGTAAAATTCACATGGAATATTTTTTGAAAAAAATCATTGCAGTGTACTCTACCAACGATACAGAACCCAAAACAGACATTTTTTTTTATAAATTTTGTCTGTCTGTCTGAACGGGCATCACGCAAAAACCACTAAACAGAATTTAATGAAACTTGGTATAATCATAGCTTATGACCTGAGTTAACATTTAGGGTACATTTTATCCCGATCCGTTATACAGTTCCTGAGGGAATTATCATTAAGTACGCATGCACAATTACAGCCGTTACATAAAAACTAGAGAATGAATTTTATTGAAACTAACTACAATGATAGTTTATGTCCTGATTCAACTCATACGATGCTTTTTATCCCGATAAGTTCTCTCGGGAATCATTGTCGTGATGCGCGCCTGATAAAATGTAATAGCAATATGTTGATATAAGGAGGAATTATAAATAGGACAGGCGTCGTTGAGGTCTTAATTTTGGAACATTAGAATTAAAATACAGGGAAGAGAGGCAAGACAGTCCCCGGTAAATTAAGCAACGAATTAAGAGCATAAAAATACAGTAAAAATGAACTAAAATATAATAATATATTTTAATTCATTCATTCTGTAATCAAAAGTCCACCGGAACGTAGTCGCGGGCACCGTTAGTTCAGTATAGGTATAATAACCATTGTACTTGTATCAGTTTATAACGTCCGACTGCAGGACACAGGCCTACCCTATAAATCACTGGAGGGTTTCCGGCCATAATCCAACATGCGGGCTCAGTGCGGATTGGTGGATACACATACTCTTGATATTTCTCGAGCATGTGGATTTCTTCGTGAAGCTTTCTCTTACCGCCGAGATAGTGACATTTTTTTTTGAATCCGTATTTAAGTGGTACGCGCCGAGGATTTGAACCGACGATCACGCGAATATGAGTCGAGTATAGATACCCCTAGGGTATCACTATTCGCTAATAACTAGAGGTAATGGTTAAACTGTACTATCATTAAAATTGTTCACCTTTTCACTGCTATGGAGAGAAATAAAAAAAAAATCGATATTATTAAACACTGTGAAAATCCGTTGCAAATTTAAAAAGTTCATTTATTCCACAGATAACAAGACGACAACCACACTATCGCCAACTACAACTACCGAAAAAATTAAAGTCGTCATAAATGAATCTAATCCTGTCAAAAATCAATCGGAAATTCATACAGAACAACCACCACACAAACATACAACAGTGTCCACTGCTACAACTGATAAGGTTACTGATAAAGATCTACCTAAAATTAGTGACAATATAAAAAATACTACATCTATGCCAGTTACCAATAAAACCGATATCAATAAGGTAGTAATAACATCTACTATTCCGCCTCTAAACTTCACAGCAACGTTATCAACAATTCCTCCAGCAGTAACCACAACGACAATACCACCAGATCATAATAATGGTAATGAAAGCATTCATTTAGAAGATTACGAAGAAGAGGAAGAAGATGAAGGGTTTTCTTTCGGCAGCGTCTTGAAATTACTTCTGAGTGACAATTATGAGACCACCACTTCTACACCCAAAAGAAAAATCATCACAACTCCGATTACTATATTGACAACTACAAGACCTTTATCGACAACTAGAAGATTGCCAAAACCTGGCATAGCTCCATTCGTGCCGATGCCTCCTTACATGCCTCCAAATAAAATACTAACACCAAATTCAGTCAACAGAATAGACCATCTGGTGTTAGGTGAAGCCACAGCTATTAAGACCACTCCTCGTTCTATCACATCAAACAGGCCGACGGTTTCTTTCAAACCCATAACTAGACCGACCACGCAAAGACCTTTCATTACCAAATCTACTACAAAGAAGGTGGAAGAATCTGGTCCATTTACATCAGCACAGGAGTCACCTCGACTTCCAACTTCCAGTACCTTATCAGGACTTGGGCCGGGTCTTCTGAAATTGGCCGGTTGTAATATCTACGGGCGCATGTACCGTGTAGGAAGGATCATAGCGGAACTTTCGACTCCTTGCTTAGAGTGTCGATGTACCGAAGTTGGTGTCCAATGCACTTCATTGAACTGCTGAGTAAAAGACTTTTTTAGATTATGATCCCTAAACTCGCTTATTTATTACCGACTTTTAACAGATCTAGTATTGCGAAGGCAGTTTGCATTTATTGTACAGGGTGTGCTTGAAAGAGTGTTTAATATGAATATAGACGACAAGTTAAGTCAAATTTCGTGAAAACGTCTAGAACATCCGTAACATTAGTAGATGTTACAACTTAAATTCTGTGGGGTCCATTGAATAACTAGCAACAGACTAAAATATTTCCTTCCACGTTAAACGGGTCTTAAAGGTGTATTTTTACTTAATTTATTTTAGTCCACGTTTCCCTCTGAGCTGGCTTGAACCAGTCATATTTTCAACTACTCACATTTGGTCTTTATTATCGGATAAATTGCAGCAAACTACGTTTATAGCATCTAAATTAACGTCAGAAAATTGCTAGGTTTAACTTTAGTAATTAACAGATTTTACGTCGAAGACAATTTGTGTTTATCTGTCCGATTGAAATGCAAATGTTTCCTAATTTCACTTAATCCACGTGGAGTCTTGAGAGTAATAACGGCGATCAGTGGAGAGAAATTTTTGACTATGGAGATCTATCCAGCTGGACCGTCGAATTAAATGAAATAGGTAAACAATCCGATATATTCATTAATAGAGAAACATATGTGTAAAACAAGATATTAAAACTTACAATACTTTTTTTAATGGCTTTGTGCATTTTCACACGGTGAATTTATCGTTAATTGTGAATTGAAGTGAATTCTATATGTTTAATGGACGTTCAAAGAAAATACTGTGTTATAGGCTTTTTCGCGTCAAAGTTACTACTTATTAATAAGTTTTTGGTTTGGTATTTTTTTGTACACGTCATTAATTTGTAAGTTGATAGGTAATATTTATTATACAAGTGACATGGTAAATAACCGCAGGAGATGATCTCATACAATAGAAACATCGTAGCATGTTTAGCTTACAAATAATAATAATATGTTTACTGCAAATATTTTATATTTAGCAAACTTTAATAAATAAAGTTTCCGCCCAATCGCAACAAATATGAGTTACTTTGGATTATCAATGTATGGGTCAGGAAGAAATTAATAAAATCATGTTCAACTCTTATTTGATTTTTTTAAATGAACCTTGTTTCTCATTTTTAGGTGTCAATCGAATAATGCTGCATTATTGTAACGGTGGAAACTTTTCAAAAAATTCCACAAATAATCAATATATCATCGCTTAGAGGCAAAACCGATATAAAAAGGCAAATTGAGCTAATTATAACAGAAGATTCAGCTGTTTGAGTTCCTCTCTTACTATTAAAGTCGGTTTTCAGCTATGATGAACGGTTGAGATGAACTGAGAGAGAAATAAACAAATCTTATTTTTTTTTTATAGAGAAGAGGGCGTACGAGTAAGCGGTAAGTGATGGTAAGTGTTACCGCCGCCCATGGACACCTGCAACACCAGGGGGTATGCGGGCGCGCCGCCGACCTTGCAAAATCCATTATTGTTCATTTTTTTTCCTTGAATCTCAAGATTCTCTTCAATTTTTTGCACGGAATATATTTTTTTCTATCAAACTGATTTATAACTTCGAAAACAATTACCTACTTTAGATACAATTTAGTCGCCAAACTTTCAAATCGTCTTTTCTCAAAATCATGATATCATCATATAAACGCTATTGTCAGTAAAGGGTCGGTACATTATTATAAACGATTTGGATATAAGTTTAAAAGCTTAGAGTTTTATTTACAAATGCTAAGCTCTACAACTTTCTAAACACTTTTTTTTCTAAAAACGTACGGAGTATAGGAAAATTTAGTTTCAGACTGGCGCTGCCATAGGCATTGTTTGATTTGAAAATACTCTGGCGGAAAAAAAGTATAGTTGAAGTGTAAAAATGAACGACGCTCGAGCTCTGAGTGAGTAATAAAGCTAAAAAAGGAATTAAGCGTTCAACGCTCGTGAGCATTATAGTCCAAGTTTTTACATTTAATAGTCTTATAGCCTTGACATTAAACGTCTAACATTACTAAACATAGCCACCTAACCACCCATTGTTGAATAATATGTATGTCAGTGATGAGATTGTGGTGGAGTTCAGTATCAGGCTACAATATTTAAATAAAAGTAAAAGTTGTAATGGAAAATGATTTTATTAACAATTACAATAATGAAGTAATTTCTCTTCAAATATTTTAAAACATTAACGACTTTTTGAAACTTAAAACTGTATACATTTAAAAGTGTCACTTACGATATGTAACATTCCAAACATTTAACTTAACGACATCATTTTGTGACTTCAACATACGATACTTCGTATACTTAACGTATGACTAAGTTGAAATAAATACTAAACTCTGTCAAATGAAAGCTAAGCCTAGAAAAGCGCGACAAATTTAAAATAATATATTTTATGAATAAAATTTGTTGAAAAATTATTTTGATACTTGAATTTAATGATTGAATTAGCCTAGAATTGAAAATATTATTCAACTAACTATCAAACTTATTTTTCAAACTATTTTTATTAAAAACCTTTTTTTTATTACTATTTTTTTCCATTTCCCGCGTTTTCTAACTTCCATTTTCCAGGCTCTAGACACTTTACGTGTAAATACATATGTGCAGCTCTTACTTTAAATTGGCAGCAAGCGACAATTTCGACAATTTAAATTACGGAAAATTTCGAATAATGACAATTGTTTTTTTTTTATTTTATTAGTTTAATTCACCTTCGTAATTAATTAGTAATGAATAGTTAATCATGACAAATTTAATAACAGACTTTTGGTTAACTTATATTGGTTACATACTTAGTTTTAGGTGTGAAAATAAAAATTAAATGTAAAAATGAAATCTTCAGAAGTGCGGTGAAACTAGTTCTTCCTATCTGTTTTGTAAGTAGTAAACGGAATTGGGTAAACGGAACGGAATTGGAATTTGAATTGCTTCCGGTCCAGTTAACCATCAGCAATTTCAGAATCGTAAACTGGCTCGCGGCTCAGTTTTTAAGCGGGTCAGTTGCCACCTGAGCCGTGTATTTAGGCTTTTATCAGAACACTAAATAAAAAAAGTGAAAAGTACTAAAAGAAAATAAGTAATGAGCCATCGTCTACACACATAACAAAATAAATTAAACTTAACACTAGATACCGACACATGCCGCTAGATGGCGCTGTTTGTTTGCTGTCTTGGAAATGTATGAGAACTATCAAGAGCTTCACATATTTACTCATAAAATATTTATGGCATTCAATGTATGGCACATTAAAAACTTAAATTACCCCTTGTACATTAAAGAAACTAAATTATAACTTACATGAATACCTATTACAGTAAGTGGTTTTTCCTTTAGCATACGACTAGATTCTAGATGAATGATTACAACCTCCTTTATTTAACAAAAACAATAACTACAACACATGTATAGTACCTGGAGATATAAATGACACTTCGTAAATTGAACAAGAGACATTTGGCTAATTTCGTTTTTGTGAAACGCCTTATTATAAGAAAATAAGAGTAAGAGTTCCATAATTGTCATTATCTCTTTTTAATGCATGATGTAGCACATATTGCCGAGTACTATACATGTATTCGTACTTTATTATCCTAGTGTGAGAATTATTTATGGTTTATGCTCATTTGAGAACAAATGTGTTAGTTCAGAATGTCGCCTAATGTTGACTGTCTCAGGTGAGATATTCCCCATATGGCTCAACATTGTTCAACATTAATGATGATTTTCACGACACATTTGTTCTCTGTAAAAGCATCATGAAAATTAAACCCATAAATTTACCCTGCTACAACTTAGGTACTTCACATTTTGCGTACTATCCTAAAAATATGTACTAATAGCAACAATTTGGCTTTGCACGAGCGTAAATAACGCGCGCGTTGCTTAGTGACAAACAAACGCTAATGTCCGTTTTTTAGAAAAATTGACCTATAAGGAGCAATATCGAAATCGATATACTTTTCTAAAATACCTATTTTGTATTCGCAAATTGCACACACACTAAAAAAATACATATTTTAATAAATTGATATATCCCTAATGTTATTAAAGCAATGATACACTTGCCGTAATTATTATTTTAAAACACATACATAAAAATGAATCAAACATTATGGAATAATTATTGCGAAAATTATTTTTCGATATAAGCCCCGGAAAAATAGACTATTCTTGGTCTTAGAAATATCGATAGTCGTGTTTTATAGTACCTCATAGAGTCTTCAAGACATATTTCCAATCACTCGGTCAAGTCTAAACCAAGAACGATCTAAGAAACATTTACTTATAAACATAAAATTACTTATAAACATTTACCCTTAAAATCAATCCTGTCTCTCAGTAAATATACGAATACAAAATAGACAATAAACTATAAATAATTATGTTCAACGCGCGGTTTATTAGCGTCAGTGAAAACGAAACCTTACAATTGAAATGTTTTTTTTTTCTTTTAAATTTGGATAACGTTAATGTTTTCACAGAACACTTTTTTTTAATTAGATCTTATACATTAACAATAATCGTTAACTTATTAATAATCACAAGCCATATCAAATGTTTTGATGCAAAACAAACGAAACGATTTCATAGAAATCAACAATTTTCCACAAAATACCTTATGTATTAACTAAACTAGATTCGCGTTACGAATGCAGTGAGTTATCGCTGAAAACAGTGGGCACACTTTTTGGCCAATGGTGAAACAGACTTAAGAATTCTAAAGAACACTATTGGTCAAATAAAGTGATCTCTCCTGTCTATATCTTAAGCAATAACTCAGTGCGTTCTTGTCTCGAACCGATAGTAATCGACAGCAGTCGACAACACTTCAATAAATCCATAAGCGCCATAAATGAGTTTATAATAAAAACCAAAATTCATAGCTTTTGAATGCATTTACATGTTATCGACTGCAAACGTGTATCGAATCCAATTGAACGGTTTAACGATATCGACTGCAAACGTGTATCGAATACGCTATAACGATACCCGTGTAATTAATGAGTGCTTGCCCTTATCTTAATTTATTTAATTGTAATATTTTATTGTGTTATCAGTAATTACATTCATTACACAGCTCGGTAGGAAGACTTGTGTGCACTTGCAGTTACTTGCACCCTGTTCTTTTTAACCCTAAAAAGCATTAGTAAAAGGTCATTTTCATAGTAAGTGGTTTGAAGATATTTATTTGAATATTTGCATAGTTTTAAGGCCATTTTTGAAATTTGCGACTACCGACAATTGATTGTTGTTTTGCAGTCAGAGAAATATTTCCGAAATTTGAAAGTCAAGATCTGCCTAATGGATTTCTTCGAAATCTACCAAACAGTAGAAAAAAACGATCTGTAGCTAAAGTGATAATTATATATGTGCCTCCTACCGATTTATGGGGAGTTTCATTCCTGGCCGAAGTTTTAAAAAACTGAGGCACATGAGATAGACAAAGACAAAAACGACAAATACGTCATATTTATTTAATTATTTAAACGGGTCTTAAACTCGACGCGTGTGTTGAAATCAAGAAAAATAAAAATTTAAATCGATAAAATGGATACAAATTGTCATCGATATGAATCCAGTTTCAGTCAGTCCTCTTCAGTCAGCTCGTGACCGTGGTCGGTGCAACCGAACCGAAACGTCTAGTAAAATAAATAAGCGTTGAGATCCGTTTAAATAAATAAATATGTGTGAAAAACACGAAAATCTCAAATTTTCGTGTCCTATGACTGTAATGAATAGGAGTGGAGCCAGCGTATATTAACATCGCAACTGGCTTTTTACGCGTTAACTGAAACCTCGTAATACGAATTTGCCACTGAGAACTGTGATATGAATGAATAACGAATGCAATGGGGTCCGGTGAGCTTTTACTGGCCTATTTGAAATTCATTTTATGCCATAAAGTGACTTAATAACTATTCGCAATAGGCCTCCAGTTCAGCTTTAGCCACAACTATTACCAGAAACCCAATTTTCAGTAACGACACGTGACCAAATTCAAAGTGACGACACATTTGTGATGTCAGGTGTTATTTTTGATTGTATATGGGATACATGTCGATTTATATGTGTTCACGGATGGCCGCAGTTTACAAAAATGACTTCACGTTAAAATTCTTCACTGCGTTAAAATATTCAAGCCTTTGATCTATATTATACGAGCTAAATTGTAAATTCCATCGAAAAGCTATTCTAACGTACGAATAGCGGACGGAAATTACGAATGGCACTGAAGAAGTACCCTGGTCAAGAAATGGTTACATAAAAAAAAATGATTAGACAGAGATAATATATTTCTCATTAAGGACGTGCCCCATATATCACCGTATAATGTACCTAATTATTCACGTAAAACCCATATCATGTTTTCTCTGCACAGTCAATGACGTCATAAATCGTTGTAAAAGATTTATGCCATATTAATTAATTATTTATTTCCGCCGTTTATTACGTCAATAACAAATTTGTTTTTAACTCACACTCAAATTAGTGTAGCTTTTGGTCATTAACACAATTGAGAACATTTATCTCATTGGTAAATACGTTATTGTAGACACTATGGTGTCTGGATACAGAATGATTCTACAATACGTTTGAAATCACAATGTGATTTGAATTATTTAACCTGTCATCGTGGTGATGATATTTTTTTTTATAAAGTACAAATACAATAGTGCGATATAAGATTATCATATTTATATTCTGTATATAAAAATATCTTTTTCGACACTATAGATTGATCAGCTAAGAGCCATATCTTTGGAAATAGGGCGTCAACTCGAACAGATAATACGGCTGCTAATAGCAATAACATTTTGAGTTTCCAATTTTTCACAGTATATTCTATAACGAACTGACTAGTGGCTGTAAGACTTTCTGATAATATATCTGATTTTATGCAACTTAAAATTCTCACTAATAGAAAACCTTTTCTAACAAAAGCAAAGTTGCTCTAAGTGCTATTTGTGCCACGTCGCTTTTTAAATAACCAGTTTTCACAAACGGTTTTTTATGAGGCTAATTAGATCTTATTCGCACAATAATAAAGGTCGACTGTGCCCCGAATCGACTTCAAACGCATAGGCCGAAAGATCTTCAAAAATGGCTCCGCAGTAAATGTGTTATTAATAATAATTTCATCATATATATCAACCATTATAACCACTAAGTAGGGTCTACTATTATATGGCCTATAATCAGTGTCAGATTAAGGTTATTGAGAGCAAATTTTAGATATAAGAGTTTTTAAATGGTCGGGCCTAGGACGTAGGGCCCGGGGCTATAGCCTCTCCCTAGTCCCTAGACTCATAATCTGGCACTGCCTATAATCGTCAGTGAACTTCGTTGGCGGTACGCAAAGCATGAACATATAACACTTTATTCGAGATATATGATGACATATCTATAAAAAAAAGCTTATCTATATATAAATATGAAGACATTTCTTCACACGCTTGAACCGATGCACCAACAAAGTTGAGGAACCTATGTAGTTAGAACATTTCTATTTACATCACCAAAACTAAAAAAAGGAAGTAATTGAATGAGAATCAGAAATACTGAAAGTGGCAGCAAATTTAAAGATGGGTTAGGTTCAGGATCTCTGGTGACAATGAAGATATAGGAGTCCGTCGAGATTGTATTGATATGTCTAGTAATTAAAAATTGCAGTAATTAAATATGATTTGCTGTCCATTTAGGTTTTTTTTCCTGCTCGTAAAAACTACAAGCAATTATGAAAACAGTGGCTGTGCATTAACCACAATCAGTCAGTACCAGTAGTGAGCTCGCAGGTTGTGACTTCTTCAGTCGTCTGCCTCGTAATAGCAGGCGTAGTGGGCGGCAGCCGCAGCTACGCCTGCCACGAGCACGACAGCTGACGCGGCGCGGCAGATCAACATGATGCGCTTCGAGCTGTTCTCGCCTGAAATAATACAGGATTATATAGAGACTGAAAGATTACATTGTGTACCCTTGAGGTTCACTCAGACTATTGCTGACGTTAACAGATTTAAAGCAGTAGTCGTTTACAAACGCTGTGACCTTTAGAAAAGTTGATTTGGAGTTAGTGTACTTGATCATAAGTGGATAATGTCGTCCATGAACATCCGCGACACTTGCTTCGGTCAAAAATGCACTGTCTACCATTTTATTAGAGTTTGTAATCTATATGAGGCTACTTTTCTACTAATGCATATGTTAAATAAATAGATTAAAATCTTCAATTTCATCTCAATCTTCTACTAATGACAAGCGAATACTCGCAGTTTCATCTTTAGGTGTAACGAATAAATCAGGCTTTGCGAGGATCGTGTTTAATGCTCCCAATATGAATACTTTAAGGGGCACAGCAGAATCTACTATAAAATATAAAGTGAATACTTACCAGAGAAAATAAGAAACGCAATCGGTATCCCAACAACCGCACCAAGCGCGTGCGCAGCCCATGCTACATGGTCTTGCGCGGAGTTGGCGTTCGAAGGCGGCGCGCGGAGTAACGCACCGCACCACTCTGAAGCACCCAGCACCAGCACGCTGAGGGGACGGAACCACCAGAGGGGGATGTGGCCGAACCTGGAACGAGCAAGAGACAGTTGTAGAAATAACAAGGATTTGAGTATTACTAGAAAGTTTTATCTGATGAACATAAAATGACGTGGAGATATTCTAACTGAAAAGATTGCTATGTTGAAAAGATTTCTGTAGATTTTATATGACATAGCACCTTAATGACCTTTAGTCATTAGTTAATGACCCCAAACATTTACATTGGTTGTCTGGCAGAGAATAGCTATTGGCGAAAAGACCGTCTTTTGTACATTTCATGTGTTGCAATGTCTGTTGTCCTGTTGTTTTGTTATGCAATGAGGAGTTACATATCTACATCACAAAATTAAGTCCGGATAAATACACAATTTTCGGTCTTAGAAGTTAGAATTAATCACAGTTCACAGTCCTATTTCATAGCACCTTATGCAGTCTGCATAGAGGTTCCTTTCCAACGGTCTGAGTCTAAGCAAAGCGTGGTCTTATGGTCGTCTATTATTGTAAAGATTCGGGTTAACTAAAGAGTATCTTGCTTTAAAGATGATGACAGTTCCAAATTTTCAGATTAATCCTCAAAAACAGATCATCATACAGATGCCATACCTGAGGCAGACGTTCGGCAGATGAGCAGTAAGGAGGGCGTATATAGCAGCAGATGCGCCGACCACATGAACATGGGACTGCAGGACACCTGCGCCGAGTGCGCCGGCCGCAATGCCGCCCCACCACACCGTGACCACCCGCCACCATCCTTGCTCGCGTTCTAGCTGCCATCCAACCTGAGGATACATTTATATAAACATTTAGACCAAAGACAAAAGACAATTGAAACATCAAAATTAAAGAGAAGAAAATACAGGAAGATACACAGGAGAATTAACGACATAGCCAATAGTGTTCATGAGTACTGTGATGGCGAAAATATACTCCAACTTAGCACAAGCTGCGGTGAACCAGATTGGTGGTTTTCAGTGAAGTCATTACAGATGTCGCGCGTATATCGGACACACAAAAATGTGGAAAAATAGGCAGATAATAACTTTTTCTAGGTACCCGATAGATTCGTTATTCGATAGATTCTAGTTTGGGTAGATTCTGGATTCGACGGAAAATTACAGTCGATTACACAGTGTAAATTACAGTCGATTACACAGTGTAAATTACAGTCGATTACACAGTGTAAATTACAGTCGATTACACAGTGTAAATTACAGTCGATTACACAATGTAAATTACAGTCGATTACACAGTGTAAATTAGAAATAAATAAGCAATTAAAATATCAATGAATTGGTCAATTGATTAATCAGCAGACAAGCTTTTAATACTCGTATATGGTTTCAGCACTATGTTTGAATTGGGCAATTGAACTTCTTTGTTGATTACTTTTTGTTAATCATGTATGTACCCTGTTTCCTGTTCATCAGTTATAGAAATAAGGCTCAAATACACAAGGAGAGTTTTCCGAAAGCGTGTAGGAAAGAAAATCGACGAAGAATATGCTTGTTTTTATTATAAACAATTGTTATAATTATGTGATCAATGTTGTCATCGAACTTTTATCAATTGTGAACAGTTGCAAGCGAGTATCCTATGAAGTTTGGTCGCATACGATGATCGTACATATATAAACCCGATCCGTTCCAGATCAGTTGGGGTTGCCTATATGCAAATGGTCCTTTAGAGTACTTCAGTCAAATATTGGCTCTACGATCAACTTTTACAAACATTATACATATATGAGCAGTGAATACTTACAGTGAGAGCTACAAGCGCGTTGAGCGCCAAGTGTGAAGCATTGGCGTGCACACAGCCATAGGTGAAGATTCTCCAGGGCTGTCGCCACCAAGGACCTGGCGCCCACTCTAGCTGCGATCGCAATTCCTTGGAGCCCCATAGATGCATACAAACCTTAAAAGAACACATAAGTATTACATTATTACAATATAAACGGATGATAAATTTGATCAAACAGAAAACTTTGCAAAATGTAATCCCTCTAGATTATTGTAGGATTCAAATCATAACATCAGAGTTATCATAACAAGTTATCATTCAAATCATAACAGACGGTCTTATTTAACACCCGCTTCGCTTCGGTTTATAAGATTTTTTTTCATAATTTCAAAATAAAATATAGCCTATATTAGATACGGATAATGTAGCTTCTTATTTGTGAAAGAATTTTTGAAATCGGTTCAGTAGTTCCAGAGATTACCCCTAACATACAAACACACAATTTACCTCTTTATACATTTAAGTATAGATAGCATATTATATATGTTAAGCGTTGTATCATGTTAGCGGTCTGATTTAAAGGATAACACGATTTAAGGCTCATAAAAATTTTGTATATTATAAAAAATAACTTACTATTATCACAATCATGGTGAGTATAAAATAAGGTGGTTTCAGCGCATTAACTATCTTTTCTCTTCGCTTCTGGAATTTGGTCTTAGCGCCGGATTTCTCGAAATTCGGCGTGAAAGATTTCGCACCTTTCTTCGGCCCCCACACTCCCAGCGTGAGGCCATCTTGGAGATGGGATTTGGTCTTTGATTTTGTTTTGGTCTTCGGAGAGGCGTTAGGTGGGGAGAGGAGTCTCCTGCTCTCCCCGGGACTACTAGTGCTATCGTGCGTACGGTCCAGCTCTTCGTTCTCCGTCCACGCTTGGGCCGGCGGAACCTCTTCTGGCAGGATCCTTCGGCCATGTACAGGCACCGGTTGGTAATCTATTTTGAGCCGTTCCAGTTCCTCGCAGTCCTCCGCATCTGGAGGCATTGTGCTCTCTTACAGATCTTAACATCTTCCACTAAAGTTGCGAACTCATGTCACAGCGTGTGTACTTGTGCCGCTCACGTCTGCAAATAACCATATTCCGTGTGTAAATATTAATTTATATTAAATTAAGAAGGAAAACGGAACCTATTAATAAAACTGATAGCTTACACGGAATTCCTATGGATCATCTGCCGGGATTCCATAATCAATTAATACTCATGGTATTTAAAATAGAAAACCATGACACTATTAATATTTTATCAAGTGTTCTTTGAACTATCCGCATGCCAACGGCGTCAAACACATATATTTATTCGCTATAAAATATTGTATACTGCAAATTTTGGTGGGATTTCACAGATTGCTGCGTTTTTTTTTTATAGAATAAATGGCAGACGAGTGGGCGTGCTACATGATGGTAAGTGGTCCCCGCCGTCTATGGGCACCAGTGGGGCTACGGGTGCGCTGACGTTCTGTTCGCTTCTCTTCACTTCTTCTGTTCACAAATCTCTTGAAGAGCTGGCAGTTCATTCCACTACTTTCGGGTTCGTGGTATAAAGTGTCTTTTTTGATCGCACTGTACGCAGTGACTCTGGGTTAAGAAAGTGCGGATGAACCGCACAACGATGACGGGCAGTGCGATGGTAAAAATCCGAAGTTGGCATCAAATTGATCAGTTTATTCAGAAGATAGGCAACATAGTGTTTAGGAAAGTGTAGAAAATGTCAAATTATTCTACTACTCAAGTAATCGCTATCAGCTACAATCCATTTATCGTCTGGTTTCTGTAAAACGTCACGGCTCTGTGTTCTGGATCCCGTAAAATCTGTACCTCATTTTTACCGTCAAATGTGAGATCACTTGATTTTTTCCATAACTTCTTAGGGGCCAGCCATCCATAAATTACGTCACACGATTTGGAGGCCCCCCCCCCCCCCCCGTCCTTGTCACAGGTGGTCACATTTCTGTGACCTCCCCCCCCCCCCCTGGTGTGACGTCACATATTTTGCAATTTTAAATTTATAAATTATTAAATTAAAACAACCTTATAATAATATTGATAGAGTTGGTAATATTTTAAAGTTTTTCGTTAGAGTTGAAGTTTAGTTTTTATACTTTAGATTTATACATGTGTCGTCACGAAGCTTATGATTCGTCTGTCACACGATGTCACACTTTGTTGACCCCCTCCCTCCCCCTTAACGTGTGACGTAATGGATGACCCCTTAGTAGGACCCAACCAGATATATGATATTGTATATAATTGAACTATTAATAATTTTATTTAGTAAACAATAATTGTTTGTTTGTTTTATTAATTCTTGTAATTTATTATATAATTTAACATGTGTTAATGTTTTAATCTTGTAGACACATTGAACCGGAAAACGTGTTATAAAATGCAATTATTAATTGAAATCTATAATTGACATAAATGGTATTTAACGAGGTTATTAATAAAAATAATTTCAATTAATGTAGTGTTATCAGCAATAATTCCTATTCTTTCGGATTTCTTTCTTACTTTTGGATTTAATGTTTTTTTAGTGTCAACGGATAATGCAAGCCGAGATTCGTTACAGCAGAGGTAGGTACATTGAATAATCAGTAGTTCCTGTGAAAAGTGACATTCGCGTCCAATGTATACGTTTTTAAAAATATATTGTTTAGAATACGGACAACATAGTTCTAAATACAATAAATATGTAAATACATACAAACTTTAAATACCTATACGGACATAACAGTATAAGTAAGGCCTTAGATCAAGTCTAAATTTGGGGTTATCTAAATCTAGTGCCGTGTGGTTTCGGCCTACTATATAATATCAACACACTATCTCTTCTCGCGGGTGTAGTAAGGGGCGACTAGAGATTAACAAAGCCGCTACCATGAGGAACTACGCCACCCCTGAAAGAGTGGACTTGCCAACCCAGCGTGGTGTTTTAAGGCCTTCCATTCCTAATGCACAAGACAATGAAGGGGGCCCCAAGACCAGCAGTAGATATTGAAAGGGCTGCTTGCATTGCGTTTATTTCAACCCCAGTTAGACGCAATTAGTCTGTGCATTAATCGCTAAAATGCATTAAAACTCCTGTTATCGTAGCACTTCGGTTTCAGAGCACACCTCAAAAGATCTCGGAGAGTAAAGCCGAGTCCAACTTAGGACTCCAAAAAGCTCGGTGTGTTGAACAGAGCATAGCATGAGGGAAATAACTCTTTTGAGACTACACAGTACGCGACACTTTTGTTTCGATGAAATGCGGATTCGCGGCACTTCTGTGACTTCTGTTCCGGTGCGGTTGTAGATACTGGTTCTCTTGTACTATTGTATAATACTCGCGTTCCATATTGTGTAATAACCGATACAGTCTTCAAGTTGACAAGTGGTCTCTTATTGAACAATAGTGAATTAACAGCAATTTATATGATTTCACTGCACGTCCGGACCTACAGGATATTAGCTGGTAATCGAGTTTAATACCGCTGAATACTGATTCACACGTCGCCGCGTGATGCTATTTCTTGGACGCCTTTTATGTAAGTAGCATGTACGGATGCAATTTATCGAATCCTGCCATGTAGACTACGTAATTATACACTTGATGAGTTTGGAAGAGGAAATAGCCTTTGGGCGATGTAGGTCACTTTCTGAACTCTGTCACCTCAACTTACTTATTATTTGAGCTAAGTTTACTCGACTCGTCTTCTACGCTAATAAAGATGTTTATTATCAATCATTTATTTCAATATCTTTCCCGCAGGGCCTCTAACTACAATATAGTACGCTTCATCATTCTCCTTTTTTATAGATAGAAGGTGGCAGACGACCACCTGGTGGTAAGTGGGCACTGTCGCCGTGCGACATTCGCATTACATGCGAACTTCAGTTTAGAATGACAAACTTATGCATGCGCCCAGATGCGCTGTCTACCTAAGGAGATGTAGAAAAGAATGTAGGATGTTTATCGCCTAGCTTCCATTAAGACTGTAGCCTTACGAAATAGCAATACAAACATGACTCTATGTGAGGTCTTGGAAGGCATGACAGGCGTCAATCGCGCATAATTATGAGATTACGATTATGACAGAGATTTGCATTGGTTATGGTTATGGAATTGAGCTTTGTTCTACAGAAGGACGTGGTTGATTTCTGTATGACAAAAAGGTAATGTTAAACACGAATGTTTGCGAATATTTATACGTGTTTAGTGATGTCCCGATTTAAACTCATATATTGACTATGATATGAGACAAAAAGGTATTTCATGAAAAAGACGTAGATATTTAGTTTATTATAAAACAAAGTCGGGTTAGTTACACCATTTATAACTCAAGAACGACGGGACCGATTTTAATGATCTCTAATTTGTTGGATTCGTCTACGTCCCGAATAGCAGAATAACTATTAAAATATCTGAAAATTTCACGGAAAAAAAAAAGAAAATTAATCTAGAAATATATTGAAATAAATAGAAAAAAAACTGGGTAAACGCCATCTGTTGGACAGCCAAAGCAACGCGTGGCCGGGCACAGCTAGTTTCAACTAAAAAAGACCAATGGCAGTCATGTGCCACTCGGAATTCACTATTTCCTGCATACATTTTTTTTTAGAAAGTATATCATAGGATACAAAATTGTATTAAGTTACAAAGATGTAGTGTATCTATTTAATTGAAACAGAAAAGGTGGACGCGAGGTGGAGAGTCCGTCGGAAATGTAGATTTCACTATTTTCCGTACGTTCTAGGTAAAAAAATATTTAGAGCTTTACTTTAATTTATATATCTGTAGGCGTCGTCGTTTCGGGATTTTTTTTGTAACTAATATATTGAAACTAAGCACTCAACCGGCTCTCCTTCGAACTTAACCGACATATAAACCCAAGCTACATATGTGTCAGCATAAATAAAATGCAATTCGAAAATTATGACGGTATATTTAAGAAACAAATGAAACGATGAATAAATATTTGCATGAAAATTTCAATCAGTCAAGAGATATATATTCAGAACTGATTGGTGTTCTGGACTAAGCTGGTAATTCTTAGTCACAGATTATATAATCCTCCTTGGTTGAGATGTGGTGAAATTTTTCGGAAACTTCGAAATGTCGTGATTTCCACTTCCGCTCGGCCAAGAACAGGCAGCCGCCAGTCGGAAGGTATCTTCTACATTTTGCTATTTTTCAAATCAAATCGTTTCATTGTGGAACATATAGTTCGGTCATGTCGAAGACGCATTTTCTTATGAATTTTACAAACCAAAATGTATAGTAGAGTAGAGATGTAGAGCTCTACGAGCCTTATTCAACAACATATCGCTTACATTGCCATAATACACATATAAGAGTGGTGATGATTTAGGGGGGGTATCTATACTCGACTCACATCAGTGTGATCGTCAGTTCAAATCCTCGGCGCGTACGCACTGAGTTTATACTCGAGAACGGATATTTAAAAATTGTCACTTGCTCGGCGGTGAAGAAAAACATGACGAAGAAACTAACATGTGCCAGAAATAAAACGAAAAAAACAAAAAACGGAGTATGGTGATCCACCAATCCGCACTGGGCCCGTGAGGTGAATTATGGCCTGGTACCTCCCAGTGATTTATTAAGAGGGCCTTTCAGTGATTTGCCTCGCCTCGCAGTGGGACGTTATAGGCTGATACAATATACGAGTATATATACAGGTTATCCCCCAGGAGCGAACTCCAAAGAAAGCCCATGGGTAGGGAATCTGACCTTACTATAGGTTCGTAAATGGAAAAACAGTGTTGTCCCAAACTCAGTGGTGTTATTTATCTTTTCTTTAATGTAACACAAGTTAATTTTTTTTATTTATTAATCAAAATATTTTATAAAACGACATTTTACATAACTCTACCGACTCTCCAACGCTGCGTTATTAATAATAATTATTAATAATGATTTACATTTATTAAATCTAATGTTTAACGTTTTATAATAGAAGTAGGTAAACTTACCTATATTAGACCACACACATGATATAAGACAACGTTATCACAAGCAGTTGATCAAACACTTCACTCTATACCCTAATTGGATAAAACAATAAACTCGATAGTTTTATTATGTTTAAAATATAAGTTACACGTGTTAATAATTGGCAAAGTGCAGGACGCTTCTAGTCGGATCGGGAGTCTTTGCTGGAATAAATAAAGTTAAAAACTACCTGCGCCTGCGCACCAAAACTCATTTAAAACCACCTGCTTCGTCTATTGTGAAATGAATAGACGGACTTCTTTTTTCAAGTATTTATTTATTTATAACAAGAAATATTAGTTTAAATTCGAATTATTACCTGTGTTAGAAACAATACCTATTATGTAATTTTAATTTAGTATAAAGTAATAAATTTGCTACACCCTATCAGACATGTATGGTCTCATATACTTTTGTAACAACTAATGTAACAGCCATATAGTTACAAGATTAGCTAGCTGGGAAGCCACAATCACACATAAGGTACCATACGTTCCCTGTGTCGTGTGATCACGCCACCTGGCCAACACAAGAACAGTTAAATATTAATAATATTTCTTTTTGCAATCAGAGGCCAATATGAAGCAAAGATTTTTCAAAATGACTTTAATTTACCTCATTTTAATTCTATATTGTTACAGACTATCGGACATGTACAATTAGGGTGAGCTCTGAAGGCAGTCAGGAAAAACATCAAAACAACGTATGGCGTTTAAAATATCATACTTGTACTTAAAAGTAATTATTACTTAATCTGTGCTCATTGACCTAAATAGAGAGGGGAGAGAAGGGGGCTGGTGAGCACGGTTCACCCTAGGCAGCTTTGGTGCCTACCCCCAGCATTTAGTAAGAAGAATTGACAAAATTTTGTATTTGGTTTGTAGTATAGAAGACATTAAGCTCTATCCAAAAAATAGAAAAGTCAGTTTTTTACTAAAATAGAAAAAGCTATTTAAAATTCCCTGAGTTAATGAACAACACAAAATATTTCGAATTGATTGTTAGAAACTGATTGTGCATACAAAAGTTTTGGTACAGATAAACAGATAAATTTATGCAGTCTCTTCCTTTATCTTTCCCTGTTCCGTTATGCAGTTTCTAAGCTTTATTATTTAGGAAATTGTCTTTTTCAATGTATGGAAAGTCTATATGACAATTGAAAACATAAGTCTCTTTAGAACTTAGATTTAAACTTAGTAAATTGAAATACTGGAGTCAGGTATTCACATTTTCTATCTCTCTCACACCCTGAGTAAAGGCAACCGTACCCGTCCTTTCATTTCATATCGGCAGATAACCGCTATGATGGAGGAATTTTTTGCACTGACTCGAAACAAAAAGTATTATTGTAGTAGTAATCATGGTGATTACGTTGTGTTTGGACAGGTACGGACGAAACATTAGCAAACCCATCCAGTTAAGGACAACATCTGTGCATCTTTTTTTTAATAGAGGCAGACGAATGGCCAGATGGTAAATAACCATTTCTTTTAGAAAGATAGAACTACGGACTTTTTTTAAATCCTTAAGAAATATATTCTTAAGACATAAGGGTGTAGATTGTTGGCCTGAGATCTCGATTTCGAGCGACCGCAGCGCCAAAGTTTAATGTAACATCCGACGGGGCGGATGAATGACCTAGAGAGCGCGATTTTCAAAATGTTTTGCAACAAACGTTCCACGTTGAGAAATTGTTATTGAACTTGAATATTTACAGCATAACAATAACGTTGAATTTTTGGAAACTAGCTGTTGATTCTTTTTAATAGATTAATAAGAGTAGTTGAGACACAATTTTTATGTTTTTCTATCATTTGACATCTGACATTTTTGTATTCTACTTACCTAAAATTCCAACTATTTATTTATTTGTAATTTCACTACCAAAATTTATTCTAATTCGTAAAATATTCATTCAATAAAATAATTGCAAATTCAGTAGGAAGTGTGTTTATCTCTACGCAAGGAAATGTGCCTATTGCGTAAACTCAAATACTTACTTTTTGTTTACGATCACCTCGTCGATATCTAAAAAAAATCCTAGGGTTTTAAAAAAAATGTCAATAAATGAAACACAAGTATAAAAATGATTTATTTACTACACAATAACAAATATGAGTCGCCATTACTCGCTATCTCAAAAGCGTGCTAGGGTTGTACAAAAATTAGTAAATAATTCATTTATTTACTAATTTTAACAGAAGTTTGTAAATTATTAATATACTAATTAAAAGTATGTAATTAAACAATAACGAAATATGAGTTCAAAATTCTAATGGTTTTTCATTCGATTACGGATCAAGTTCTGATTTCTGCTAATTTGATGATAAAATCAATGGCTATCACAAAACCTATCAGAATGAAAACGTTACCAGCTGCCCGATTCACGTAAGTAATAAAAACCGTAGCGCAGTGACGTCACTTCGTTTTTTGCAAATTTAGCCCTTTTAACCGACTTAAAAAAAGGAGAATTCTCAATTCGCTGTATTTTTGAACCAATTTTTATGATTCTTTACACCAGGTAACTCAGAAATTGTATAGTAATTGAGCTATTGGAAGATTTATGACAATCCAAGACTAGATAAGTAAGTGCGTTTAAAACAGAAAACCAAAAGGCGATTTCTAAGTTCCTAAGTTAAAACGACTTTTGGACTGGCGTGTTTACGTGAATCGACTGGCTGGGTAGTTAAGTTACCTGTATCTTTCAAAATCATTAGGCGTTCTTCTCTTTCATAACACGTAAAGCTCTTTCTTTCCTCTCTTTCATAGCCTCTATGATACTGGGCGCGTCACGAATGGGCATGCTTCGTGACTGCCGAGGATCAACTAATTCTGGAAGTAGGCAATCGTAATAAAACCTAACTAATTTCATCTCCATTTTCTCCTCCCAAAATTTGTCGTCCTTTTCTATAATATAAACTTTCATAGGTACAGTAGCACCAAACCAGATGCCAAGCATGCAAACGTTTCTTTTAGTAATATGTACCTGTCCCTGAATTTGGAAATACCAGTTATGATTTTTATTTATGACATAACCCTTGGAAGCCTTGTCCTTAACCCAAAAGGTATGTTTGGCCATTGCTTCATCAAGAGTCATGCCAGCTAAAGAATGTGGGCACTTAATTTCAATTAAACCGTTTGCATAAATGCCATCTGGTGTAGTACCAAGAAATTCATATTGATCGTCGACGACCAAACCGCAACCTTGTATACTAATATTCTCTTGAATTTCTAACTGTTTAATTGCGGTTTCTTCGTTTTCGATACCGTACCGTACAGCAGGCAAACTGGAGATATTACTACCATAAACGATTTTACGAACAAGAACAGCACAACTTGTGCTCTCTCGTTTTTTACAAACTTCCCCGAACGATGATGAGGTTAGTAATTTTCTCCTTGTACTCATCCACTCAGAACTACTTCTTTGCAAATGGGTCGACCTTTCAAGCTCCTCTCTTTCAGCACAAGACAACTTTAAATCGGCTAAAAAAGATGACTTGGCTTTCTCATATAATTCTGGACTCAGATCAGGTTTTTCGCAGTTTGGTCCATAGTGAGCGTCTTTCGATACAGCGCTGTGGCTCTTTTTCAATCTTAATTTAGGTTTAGCAATTAAACGGATTCTACGATTACAATTTTCCACTTTCGCGATCAAAGGATTAGGACTAGATTTAAATATTACTTCATGAGTTTTACTATGAATCGATCCTGTATTAAAAGACACAACAGCAGCTGCGCATCGGCCCGCATAAGAACCACGGGAAGAATAATTTACACGCTTACCCCCTACTAATTTGGCAATCACTGCGTTAAAACTTTCAACTATATTACTTGTACAATTATGAATTAAACTTCTAGAATGATATGACAGTCTTTTACTTAAAATGTGTACCGCGTCCATTAATCCGCATCCAACAATTGCTGGAAGCAACCCAACAGGTTCTATTCGACGAGTATCAGGTCTACAGAAATACTCCTTGCAATATTGGTGATTACCAAATACGTGTTGTGGACCATTTAGGATATCTTCACTAAGATTTTTTATTTTTTCTTCGAGTGACTGATTTTGATCGCCCCAATATTTAATAGCGCATTTTACACCCGTTCTTAAACGCAAATACCTTTCTTTTAGGAATTTCCGCAATTCGCAAGGATACTTAGTGTCTTTCGACAGTTTCTCCAAGCTATTGCAGTAGTTTCGTAAAAGATGATTTTTGCATTCAATTTTCTCTACTGTTAAATTACCGTACGGTCGCGAATCTAATATTTTTTTATAAGTACTGGAATCGCCGTCTGCTACAAATTTATTATAAATTACACCGTGATCAACAATGGAACGTTTAAACCCCTCAACTATTATGGTCGATTCCATACCGGTAGATGATCCCGAATAATTCTTGAAACAACGGTGTTCCGAGGGCTGACTGTCGTTCTTTGCGGCTCGTGCACAAACTACGCAGTATTTATTTTTAACTCCAAAAAACAATACTTTATTAGTTTTAATGCCAATTATCGCAGCTGCGCCGGACAAGGCGGAAAAATTCTTACCATAAGATCTCTTGCTCCAACAACCGTCAACAGCAACAGATATTAATGGTGTACCATTTTTATCAACACTACCTATAGACACTGCGTACTCCGCTTCTTCCTTGACAGCTTCTGCCATGGAATGTGCTGCTGTCTTTTCCCACCAATCGCAAACCGTATTATTAATTTCATTGTATAATGAAGGTGACATGATTGGTAGGGCTACTGCGGCAGTTAATGTTTTTAACTGATAGTAGCTCCCACCAGATGATATGATACCAGATACAATTTGATGATTCACTTCCATTCTATCTTCTTTCTTTTCAATCAAACACACAGTAAATTTCATACTACACATACTACATTTCATGATGAGTTTTGAGTCCAGACCAACTTTTACTTCACCTATTATACTGAGGTAACTTAACTTACAATCCATTGGACCGTGGTCCCCTATGGCCTGAAGAGCTTTAAAAAAAAAAGAAACGTCTACAACTCTACGCCCAACTTCCATTTCATCCACCTTTCCCTCTTGGTCGTTTTCAATAACTAGTTCCTGTAAAGAAAGATAATGGCTTGATTTTTTTTATAAAAAATAATTAAAAATTTAAAAAAATGCAAAAGAATTAATACAATATTAGGTTCCTGATGAATAGAAATTATAATTTCTTTACGCATTAGGTATTGTTTTTTTATGACGTCACCTATTTGAACGTAAATTTTCTTTTGAGAAAGTAATTGAGAAGTATTTCGGTACTAAGGTGTTTGTCTCTCGATGAAAATAATAAATATTGCAAGAAAAATCTATAGGTAGGTATTGAGATTTTGTCTTCGCCCATCACTAACTAAGTAGTTTGTTTATTTATGTAACAAGTCTACAAGAATTACGTATAACAACTTACCTCTATACAGCGCGTAGCATTGTTGCTCAGAGTCTCGGCCCCAAGGTTTTCTTTATTTTCAATACTGGAAATATTATTCATCAATATTATCCACTTTTTATTTATTTTGTACAACCCTAAGCCAGACGCTAGGCGCCTCGCGTCTGTTTGGCGGTATAGGTATGTCGACAAAGTTGCGCTGTCGCCTACCTACTTCCACAATTTGATATTTAGACAATACTAGCCGACCCGGCGAACTCCGTATCGCCTTTTTTTTTTTTTTAAAAATCCTATTATTTTGATATTACATACAGATACTTCAATTTTATTTATCAGTATATAGATATAGATAATACAAACCAATATTTACATGTTATTGTAGGTATATGTCTGAATCGGGCGATCTAAATCATATGACATATTGTATTAGCTTTGTAATGTACCCTGTTCAAATGCGATAATAAATAAGTAGGGAGGAACTTACATTTTATTCCGAGATCTTTTGGCTTTCATATTTTTATAATGCGTACAAAACTTTCTTTTCCCTGGCATGCCACTCAAATTCAATCAGTCCTGCGAAAAAAATAGCCTATGTTACTCAGTGATAATGTAGCTTTCGAATGATAAAAGAATTATTAAAATCAGTCCAGTACTTTTTGAGTTTATTCGTTACATACAAAAATCCAAATCTTTCCTCTTTATAATACCTATTAGTGTAGATATTGTATTTTTTACGATTTATATCTAGTTCCATCATGGTTTTCTTTCAGACATTCATTATATCGATACTTTCTACTAACTGAAAATAAATTAATTATAAAAATGTTATACTTACAGTTTTTTACAAAAAACACAAATTCACAATACGTAATTCTGCTGTCTGCAGCCGACAAGCGTGGTGTCGCGTTCACTTACAGAAAGGAACTGCCGCTGCAGACCACCGAGATTGCACGAATGAAACGAACGTTTTATCCCATACATTTGTGTATGAAAAATTTACCTTAAAATATATCTAGATTTTAGGGCTTTAAAAGAGGAAGTCTTTGTTTGTAAAGGTATAAAAAGAAGTATACAGCTATACTTATTGGTTTCTTCAGTGTTCAAAAAGTGTTTCTTTTTATCAATTTGTGTTGATTTATGGGGTTAAATCTGAAAAATACGAAGTCATGTTTTTGCATTTTTACTCAATTTTGTGCGTTTGTTGACGTTTATTATATAACAACTATTAGGTTTAAGAGTTTAATATAAGCATGAACATACTTATTGGTCTTTGATTGTAATATATACAAATTATCATTGATATCAATCATATGTAAATAGGTTAAATATGAAAAATCGTAACACTCTTTTCGGTGATTTTCACGATCTACACCCATAAGTTGATATCAAAGCTTCAAGGTTGAATTGGAGCAGTGGCGTGCATTGGTAATGATACTTGATAAAAAGTAGCGGCCGTATGCAAGTATCTCTATAAATATTGTTTTTGATCGACTGGAAAATACTAACCACACTAGCGATTGCCAGTGGCTTCGCCCCTAGCGTAGGTTTAGCGTAGATAAGTGTTTGCTAAATCCACTTATTTGCTTATAATTAACGAGATGTGCGACTCTGAATTGGTGGCCATTTGCAAAATTGGTCCCAATGTGTGTCAAGACCTACACATTGGGACAGAAGGAGTAGTATTATAGCGCTTTAGGGGACCAAGACTATAATAATAAAAAATCTAAATATTTATAATTATTATAATATTTATTATTAATGAATCTAATTATCTAATTTGGATAATTAAATTATTTATTAGATCATCTTAAACATAGAAAGCTGCGAATCGGATTCTGTAAGGCCGGCAGCGCACCCGTCTATGGTGTTGCAGGTGTCCATGGGCGGCGGTAGCCACTTACCATTATGTGGGCCGCTTGCCAATCTGTTTTTCATTATGCACATAAAAAAAATACAATTCAATGCCAATTAGAAATCAAAGAATTCACAAATTTATATTACATAAGACCGTCTCTACGGATTTCCTGGACTTTTTTGGGATTTATTACAGACAATGATATTATAAACAATATAATATCATTGATTACAGATGATAATTTGACACTAATTTCTTTTTATGTTTTTTTTTTTAAATAAACTAGTAGGTATATATTTTTAAAAGAAAACAAAATTTTGGAAGATGTCAGCTGCGAACACTATCATTGTAGTGAGTGATAGTCATTTTCAAATCTCATTGCATAATTTAATACTTGTTAATATGATTTTAATTACCGAAGTGTTATATTCAATACACCACTTCTTAAAGAGTGGTCTCGCCAACTTGCTTGGACAGGGGATATATGGCGTTTCAAGGTCATACACATCCCCTCATACACAAGACGATGTGCATGACGGGTCCCACGTCAGCAGTGGACAAGGAATTAAACAAATTAAACCTCGAAATAACTAATTAATGTCAAAACTCTTGGACTAAAAATGATATTGACCAGCTCTGAGTAATTACTAGTTATGAACACGCTCTAAATGTGGAATTATCGCTTTAAGTGGAATTGAATAGAGGAAAATCGACGTAAAATGTGTCAAATATGCAAATGTTTGAAATGTATTTGTCTATTACCTCATTATGACAAAACAACAAAACAAAACGGGATATCGGGATTACATATTCCCCACAGATTTAGAATATTTGCTAACCACAAAGATAAAAAGATAAAAACAAAGATAAAAATTATTTTATATCGCGAACCCGTAGGCTGTGGAACGAACAGCCTCAAGAGGTCTTCCCATTAAACTACGACACGGGGTTCTTCAAGAAAGCTGTGAATAGGATTTTGCAAGGTCGGCGGCGCGCCCGCAACCCCCTGGTGTTGCAGGTGTCCATGGGCGGCGGTAACACTTACCATCACGTGGGACCGCTTGCTCGTCCGCCCTCTTCTCTATAAAAAAAAAACAAGTGAGAATTCAAACCATATACGTTCATTATAAAAACTAAATATCAAGTGGCACATATTTTCAACTAGTTGAAGTGGGTGAGAACCCTGTACTAGGTTTCTTTCGGAATGGCTAAATTCTTGTGGCGCTAATGGCCTTTCAAGAGTCACCGGACATGTATAGTTTAGGGCGAGCGCAGAAGGTGGTCAGCCAGGAGCAAAGAGTGTGTGCAGCAACGAGCCGCTGGTAGAGCGGTGGAAGGAACGTCTTATTAAAACTTATAACACATATTCTACGTGAAAATATGTGCATCTCAGACTTAACATTGGCTGTAAGCGATTTGAGTAGGTAGGTACTACGTGCGGCTGGAATTATAGCTTAAAAAAACACATTTAGATAATTCTCAATTCTTCTCAATTCTATACAATCCATGTTCCCCAGAGTATTTTAAATGTAAATTTCAGTTTCTGGGCGACACCCATGACCATCACCTTCGTTCCGCTACCAACTCCTTACTCCAAGTCTCTTCTTGCCGCACTGGCTTTATGAACAAATCTGACATCCGGAAAGCTCCTAACGAAATCTCTTTTAAAAATATGTTTCGGGAACACCATTTCTCATCGCCAGTGGCTCAGGCAGCTGCTTTTGCTCTACATTTTCTTTCATTTTTACTTATATAACTTTTTTCAGCAACATGTTTTTTTTTTAATTGTTTTCTCTTAATATAACTTATATTAATATTTTATTTATATAATGTATTCATTGATTATGTGTACCTTGTATGTATAAGGGGTTAAAGTATGAAATTGCCGATTTGTACTGAAAAATTAAAACTCGTTTTTTTCTAAAATATAACATATTTATTTAATCAAAATATTTACCCTCATTATCTATACATTGTTGCCATCTAATCGGAAGTTCATTTATGCCTTTGCGATAGAACTCTGGGGATGTAGATTCGACAAACTGTGTGAAAGCATTTTGTACTGCCTCTTGGGAAGAAAATTTTTTACCACGTAGAAAATTGTCCAAATAACGAAAAAAATGGTAGTCCGTTGTAGCAAGGTTTGGCGAGTACGGAGGATGACGTATGGTTTCTAACTGCAGCTCCTGTAGAGTTACAACGGTTTCTCGTGCAGTGTGAGGTCTTGCGTTATCATGGAGCAATAATGGTGAAGATCGATTCACGAGTCGGGGCTGTTTCACTGCTAGTTTCGCCATCATTGTTCGAAGTTCGGCACAGTAAACATCTGCTGTTATTGCTTGACTGGACCTGAGAAAGCTATAGTGAATAACACCATGAATAGACCACCAAACAGTTACCATTACCTTTTTATTGGTAAGCTTTGCCTTAGGGCACTGTTGCGGCGTTTGACCTGGGGTCAGCCATTGCATTTTTCGCTTTCGGTTATCGTAAAGAATCCACTTTTCGTCACATGTCACAATTCGATCAAATATTCCTTCATTTCTGTACCGATTCAACAAGGCAACGCAAGTTTCAACACGCGTTTCTTTCTGCAGATCAGTCAAATCATGAGGCACCCATTTTTCATATTTTTTTATCTTATTGATTTGATGCAAATGAGTCAATATTGTAGGTAAGGTAACGTTAAACCATGCCGCTAATTCCTGGGTAGTTTGACTCGGATCGGCTTCCACCATCTCCTTCAATTCAGTGTTATTCACCTGTGTGGGCGGTCTTCCACGTGGTTCGTTCTTCAAGTCGAAGTTTCCATTACGAAAGCGTTTAAACCAAAAACGCACGGTTCATTCATTAGCAGTCTCCTCTCCAAACGCAGCATTGATATTGCGAGCCGTTTCTGCCGCGTTAGTTCCGTGTCGGAACTCGTATTCAAAGATTACTCGGATTTTCGAAGTATCCATCTTTCCCGTCTAAGCTGAATAAAAAAAACAATTGAATGTCGATAATCGAATGTTGCACATTTTTTAAAACAAGAACCTTATAGGTATCATGTGAAAAAAGTTTCACTCGAAAATCTCACACCATGAAGGTTTTATGTCAATTCAAAATATATATTGCTATAAAACGGCAATTTCATACTTTAACCCCTATTATTATATTTATTCTTATGTACCATATATATTTTGTATGTATATATAATAATGTAATAATGTATTATATTTATTTTACAACACCATCTAAATTATGTCATTCATGCACCTCCTAATTGAACTTCTCTGATCAAGCTAAAGGTTGACTGCTAGAGAATTAATTAAGGCATCGAGCTCGCCTTTTGCACGACATTGTGCAATGAAGTGTAAAAATAAATAAATGTTTTTGTTTCTACTCAATAATACTTTCATTTAGCTTCATAATCAGTTTAATCGGGACGGGAATATAAAACTGCGGATCCTAAAGATATTTCGCCTTCCTAGATACATACAACTTGTAGAATCGGCATTAGAAGAAGGTTTCTTCGAGTACCTATAGATACATTTATCAAACCGCCGCCGCGCGCCGTAAGTCCACTGATACTCAACACTTTTTGTTTTTGTCAGTAGTTACAAAACAAATAAAATTATACGATCTATCTACGACCAGTTTTTCAACTATTGTCATGATTGGTGAATTCTAAGCAGTACCTACAAATTGCTTGTAAATTTTAGTACTTGTATCATCATTTAATGCAGGGCACGGACCTCCCCTATTACATAAATCAATGAGGCATTAAAATACATAATGTTTTTAACTTTTTTATTATCAAAGGAATGATGGACGCGTTTGGTTAAATAGAAATTTTCAAAATATCAAATCATTCGTTCAAGTAGCTCTAAAATATAAACGAGGTATGACCGAACATCTGCCATGTGTTACGTATCTGAAAACGGTACACAAAACGGATCAGCGTCTCAAGGTCTAGTTCGTAGCGCGAATAGCGCAAACCACTTCAGTTTATGTCTTCCTTGACGTGTATATAGCTTTTATTGCTTTCTTAGTGCCGCCGTTTAAAAATATAATTCATTACGCCCGAGTTCTATGGTTTCGTTTTTTGTAGTGTTAAAAATGAATGAAGTGATAGATATGAAACGGATAGCTATGGGCAGTATCGTAGCTGAGGTCATTAGCGACCAGGACAAGATTAATAGCGGCGCAACGGCCGTGCATGATAAAATCCTGGCGATTAACAGCTATCGATACAAAAGTATTGTACAGAGCTACCTGTGTTGGCGCGTAGTTTTTAACTTTAATTAGCAGCCCAGCATGAAATTCGAATTATAATTTGCCAGCGACCCCGCCCTTGGTTTATAAGTTTTTTTTTTACAATTTTTTTTTCAAAATCTTAAAACATAATATAGCCTATATTAGACACGGATAACGTAGCTTTCTATTTATGAAAGAATTTTTGAAATCGGTTCAGTAGTTCCAGAGATTACCCCCAACATACCTACAAACACACAATTTTACCTCTTTATTATATTAGTATAGAAGTATAGATTATCATTAAAATTCGAAAATTATATACACAATTTATTGTAGTTATATAATTAGTATAGGCTATAGGATAATTTTTGACTAGGTATTGAGTGGATAGGAGGATCGAAATTTGCGTCCCCTGGAGTCTACGCCCCTGGCAGTCATCCCTGCTACCAGCCCCTATCTATTATACGGGGAAAAATATGTTATGGTGAAAGGTATATGTTTGGGGAGTGAGTTACCAGAACTTATTCTCCTTCCTTCACATTGGACCACTCTTATGTACCTACATTGGTTAGGCGGGTTGGCGAGTAATGGACTCCTCTTATGTACCTACATTGTTTAGGCGGGTTGGCGAGTAATGGACTCCTCTTATGTACCTACATTGTTTAGGCGGGTTGGCGAGTAATGGACTCCTCTTATGTACCTACATTGTTTAGGCGGGTTGGCGAGTAATGGACTCCTCTTATGTACCTACATTGTTTAGGCGGGTTGGCGAGTAATGGACTCCTCTTATGTACCTACATTGGTTAGGCGGGTTGGCGAGTAATGGACTGCTCTTATGTACCTACATTGTTTAGGCGGGTTGGCGAGTAATGGACTCCTCTTATGTACCTACATTGTTTAGGCGGGTTGGCGAGTAATGGACTCCTCTTATGTACCTACATTGTTTAGGCGGGTTGGCGAGTAATGGACTCCTCTTATGTACCTACATTGTTTAGGCGGGTTGGCGAGTAATGGACTCCCCTTATGTAACTACATTGGTTAGGCGGGTTGGCGAGTAATGGACTCGCCAACCCGCTTATCGAGCAGCGTGCTGTTTTAAGACCATGCATTCCTCATACACGAGACAATATTCATTAGAAGGGCTATGTCCCGCAGTGGACGGTAAAAGAGCGGTACGGTTACGGTACGGTTAAGGTTACGGTATGGAAAATAGCAATATTTCAAACGGCCACTTACCGTCAATCTTTTTTGTATTGTGAAGATTGTCAAAGAGCGATTATCGCATGTTTTGGACACAGTAGTAGCTTAGCACAAATCGATTTCAAATATTTAAAAGAAATAATTACTCGTTTCGTTATCTATTACGTCTGACCTAAAACAACGACACGTTGACTTCGTTGGAGGTCATTAACTTGGCAACAAATCGGACATTACACTCGAGTCGTATAATTGGGTGGATTGTTTGTAGGTGAGTAAAGTTGGGCCAATAGGTTAGGCGATGTTGACGCCGCCCGCCGGCGTGCGTCAGCGATCCAACGACTTGATGTTTGTATTGCGGATAGGGGGACCACGTACGTTTGGACAACTAAGGATATATAGGGTTAAATAAAAAATACCTATCTGTAACCGTGGACCGTATGTATTGTTATGATAGGACGATGGCTGGTGAAAGAACTGTTCAGATGATTAATTTTCGGACATGCAAACTTCTTCACTGATAGCAACCGATCTGGAGGTAATTTAGAAATAATCTTTATTTTAATCACTATATTAATCAAGGTCACGCCTCTCGAAATGAAATAATAGCTACAACGACCATCGATTTGAGAATACATACTAGATATGTTATAGAAGCACTCTAGGGCAGCCACGTTACATTTTAACATTGTTGTATGTTCATCACGAATTATTTAATTCATATATGTTTTGAAAATGGAACATTCTTATTATGTAGTACTTGAGTTTTAAATTTGACTTGTTAATGATTTTTAATGAAAGAAGAGGAGTCTTCTGCTTCACTCTCCCGCCCCTTTAGAAGTTGCCAACCAGGTTTCTTTGATAATAACGCATGATGTGTCATCTAATCTATTCTCATATCGGTGACACGTTGTCATCGATATACACTTAGACACTAGACAATTAGGGGGTCACTTTGGCTACATGTAAAAACATACGTGTCTCGTTATAGCAGCATAGCTTTAATAGCAGATTGTTAACTAAGGGATGAAAGGCACCCATTTGGCGAAGGAAGTGAGAGCGCCAATAGTTCGAGTCTGAAATGGGTGCTTTTCACCCGAATTAAACACCCTACTTTTCATTTCGAATATGAGGAAAGTAACCACAAGCCATATATGCAAAAAATATTACTTCAACTTCCCAAGAATTTGTATTAATCTCGCTTTCCCGCCTTATTTTTTTTCTTTTTTACGAGCAACATTTTTCAAGCGCCATAATGCCAGCCAGTCTTTTTGAGTAGTACTTATTGCTAGCTTGATAAAAAGAACTTTTCATTATAGATTATTTCTAATTTATGTCAATGATCTATCTAAATTAATTTTGTCGCGGTTTAATCGGTGTCTTAAATAACATCACAAACAAAAATTCTACAAAGTTAAGAATTAATATAGTATTAATCGAAGTGTGGCTGTATAGGTTTCTGCCGTTGCACAGTGTAACTACGATTTATAGACTAAATTTTTTTTAAACTACTTTTCGGCCCTAGAGCTTAAACGCATCACTTTCAGCCCGCTTCTTTGATAATCTATGGTCTACTTTCAGAGTATGAGAAATGAAACAGTACATTGTTACCCTAGGGGTGAAAGTGACTTATTTCAGTCCCGAGACTAGGTTTGGTGCCCGAGCGCAGCGAGGGCGCCTATAGGTCGAGGGACTAAATAAGTCCTGAACCCCTAGGTAAACACTGTGCTTTTCATTACGAATACAAGGAAAGTAAAAATAAAACTAATAATTAGCAAAATAAAAAATGAATGAATTTTATTTCATAAATCAACAACTTTGGTGAGATATTTATTTAAAGTTTATGGTGATATTAGAGCAATTATTTATAGTTAGTGAAATGTTTTTTCCGGGTATTTTCATATTTGATATTTTCTGGGATACTTGAGTTTCCACAGTATCCAGGGATTCTTGGGTGAATAACGCTCACCCTAGGGTGTATTGGGCTATTTTCACTTCGCTCCACAGGCAACTTCGGACCTACTTTCAGAGTATGAGTAATGAAAATAAAATTACATCTATACTAATATAATAAAGAGGTAAAATTGTGTGTTTGTAGGTATGTTGGGGGTTATCTCTGGAACTACTGAACCGATTTAAAATATTCTGTCACAAATAGGAAGCTACATTATCCGTATCTAACATCGGCTATGTTTTATTTTGAAATATTGAAAAAAAATTGAAAAAAAGACATAAACCGAAGCGAAGCGAGGGCGGGTCGCTAGTTTGTAATAAGTATAGTGCATCGTTTATCAATCGCTTCAAGTGGTCAACTGGTCGCGAGCCCCAATGGGGTCGAAAAATCTTTTTTTAATTAATTTACCAATCAAGTAATTGCTTGCGGGATGCATAAATCCTAACGCCGCAGTACCTATTGGTTATGGTTACTGGTTTAGTAAAGTAGCCAAGGTGTCCCAAAGTAGTTCAAACATCATGGTAATAATAATAATAATAATAATATAATGGATGGGATTGAATTACTTTCTAGACCACACGGAAAATAATATATTCGAAAATATCACAAATGATAAAAGAATATATTTTATATATATATATATATATATATATATATATATTGTATAATAATTTTATTTATATGTATATATTTTAACATGAAACCAAGCATGTGACGTCATGCTTGGTTTCACCGATAAACGATACATCGCCCTTGATTCAGTTCACCATTTTTGACGATTTTTTACGATTGTAGAATTTTGTATTTTGTAACTACGACTTGCTAGCGACACGGGTTGGAACGGACTGAACGAGCAGCGTGAGAAGTAGGAGCTTAGCTCCAACTTCGGGCACGCAGCGACGGACGGCTTGCGTTATCTATAATATATCTCTATTAAACTTCCTCTATTCGAGCTTTTAAACTGTCAAACTGGAATACAGTGGATTTTGAGTTATCAACTTATTCCCGACGTAGTACAAAAATAAATATAGTATTGTTTTTTTTTAGTTAAATATGTACATAAAATAATACATCTATTAGTCACAGAACTGTAAATACTTTATGTCGAAGTAGATACATATATAAATAAACATTTATAAACAAAAATAAACATCCACAAAGGACATATCTATTGCCATGTGAATAATGAAATAAAAATTATATATTAATAATATATATTATTTTATGTATAGTCACTCACAAAAGGGATTCCCACGAAGATGAATTATTAATAGAACGAGGAAAAGAATTATAACTGCGCATCCTGATTTTAAAATAGAATTGTCTATTTATTACTATGATGTTAATGGGTCGTGAAATTTAAATAATAAGAGAATTTAGTATTCTATGGTACCACCGAATTTGTTCCCGCGGCTATCATAAAAGGCGAGGATCACAAAGCCGCTACGACAAGCCCCGAAGAACTACATCGCCTTTAAGAGACTCGACTCGCAAACCCGCTTAGCGAGCGTGGCGTTTTAACGCTATACCCCCTCTGTTAAACTCGGATCCAATCCGAGGGTGCGACCAATAAATCCAAAAGTATGGTGATATAAAATCCACTATATTGGTAAAACATAATACAATATAAAATAAAAATTCTCCATTTAAGATGTTTACACAAAAACGAAACCATACCGCGATGCAAACACGATACTGCGACATCTTTTGGTCTTGACACGAACTAAACCCTTACGATAAAACTAAAACTATCGCCTATCGCAGTCTGGCTGACCTAACATGGGTATTACAATACCGTGTTCAACACCCCCCCAGTGGACGAAAGAAAAGGCTGGATTACGGTTAAGAAGTTCGTCAGTAGTAGCTGGATGAGAAGAACACAACACCCTGTATGGCTGTGGTCCATGGAAGAGTTATAATGTACCGTGTAATTTTCCTACGATACTTTCAGCTATCAATTAAAGATAAACAGGAATCTTGTCTAAAGTAGTGTCTAAATTATGTTTGATGACATTGATGATTTAGGTATCTAAATAATTCCACGACAATCATTAATTTACCATTTTAGTATAGAAAACCAATGAACCGTGTGCAGTACACTACAGATGCCTATATCCCAGCACTGGAGAGGCTGATGCTATTGGTGTGGTTTATTAAAAATAACGTAAAATAAAAAACCTTACACCGTATCGAACGTTGGCCTCGATTGTAATGACTATTGTACAATTACTTTTGATGTAAAAAAGAGACTAATTGCGACAGACGATCTTCAGTTGAAAACTAGGTTTGCTTTTTTTTTCTTTCATTACCGAGGACTGTTTTCTTTTATTTCTCTTGAATTAGGGCAATTGTGTATGTGTATATGAAAATTAGCAATATAATTTCTGTGCTTTTAATTCTAATTCACTGGAATTCGGGCGAAATTCTGTCTGTATCTAAATTTTTATTCTGTACTAGGTGTGCCCGGCCATGCGTTGCTGTGGTTGCCTAACAGATGGCGCTTACCCTGTTTTCATCTGTTTTTGGGTAAAAAACATGTTTTCAACCTATGATAGGCGCGCGCGATAGGCGACACCCTATGATAGGCTATATATATGTATATAAAAATACGCGCGAATTCGAATGCAACGTTGAATCAAAATTTCAAAGCAATCGGTGAAGAACTTTCGGAGATTTAAGGTTTTGAACAAACGAACGTTTACATGTTTACTTAAATAGATAGATTAATACAGTAATTTAATTTTTGAAAGTTTCATTAAACAATCCTTAATAACTTCTGTCACATTTGTTAGCTCAACCCGAAATAAAATTAGTTTAGTGGGAAGTAGTTGGGAAGAAAGTGTAAATTAAAAGAAAAAATCAAATAAATAGAAGAAAAACTCAACGTAATCGCATTGCTTCGATGTGAAGACATTTAAATCTGATATAAAGATAGAAAAATTCTTATCAAATTATTATCGTGTCGTAACAATTGTTTATATTTATATGTTTTGCGTTGTTTCGATGACACGTTGAATACTTTGTGTCGTAATTATTTCCTCTCTACCCAAAGGTTGTCTGGCAGAGATCGCTTTTAGCGATAAGACAGCCTTTTGTGCATTTCGTGCCAACAATGTCTGTTATTGTTTTTGGTGTGCTATAAGAGTTTTATCCATATATCTATGTATACGAGGAATATGTAGTTGGAAATCGTCCATGAAATCCTATAATTCTTGTTTAGACTTGTTTTTTTATTCTAAAACGTACTAAATATAACGAAACCTACCTTTCGATTTATGCATCATTTATTGTACTTTTTTAACATATACCTATAACATGTAGATATATAACAAGTAGTTACCTTAAATATCCATTATTACGTACGCAAGCCGTCACAACACAATTAAAATTTGAATTATGTCTCCATTAATCATTATCACAATTGATTTCATTCATTCGACACTATCTATATAAAATAACGGATTGTCGAGTGATTGGCGCGTCTAGTAAGCGCGATATCGAACAGCTGACTGAAGCGCTTAACGGCCAAAATACCGAACAAAGTTTAGCGATTAATAGCACACGTGAATTAGTTAAGACTAATATCTGCCGACGACTTCCTACTCTTTCAACCCAATATCCATATTAAATTGTCAGTAAATATTCTTTTTTCTAGAAATAAGGTGTCAGAGCAGACAGTCAATTTAGTGGGAAGTGGATACTATCGCATGCGATCATGTTAACTTCAGAATGACAGACGTCCAATACCTTTGGAGAATGTTTGGATTTAGAAAATAGGAAGTATGGGGGGGGTGTATGATATGACAAATATAAAAAGTATAAAAGTAGCTATATCACGTCTTTGCGTAAAATCAAGTCGTAGTTAACTTAAAATTTTAATATTAATTATAAAAAACATATATAAAAATAGGTACTCATTGACCCACATGGGGACTCCCTGTGTCCGTGTGTCCACAGACACACGCAAATAGGAAAATCACCGAAACCACGACAAGTATCGTTTTTATATAAATGTGTGTTCGATCGGGACTCGAATTCGTAACTCGAATTCGGTGCAAAACAGGCACCGGGGTGGTCGTTTGATCACACCTGCTTGAAACCAGAACGGATGCGGGTGCATTGCTGCATAATAGAAAAAGTGACAATGAAAAGAATCTTAACCACTTAATCAAAAAATCTGCAAAAGTAATTGAATTCGACGTTAAGTACTTTCAAGTAAAAGTTATGCTTACCTAAAAGTAAAAGAAGTTCTTCAGAACCCTAATTCAACCCCCGAAATGTGGCCTCCGACAGCCTGATTCACAAGTTCAAAGTCGCTCAGCGGTGGAAAGAGTTACGCTCGGAGTGTCTTCACTGAATAAAATCCGTATCGAAGAAATTCCACGAAGCACTGAATTTGCCGACACACCTCAAAGAATCAGCAAGTTGAAATGCCGCAAGACCGATGAAAGACGCAGGAGACAAGTCCTCGGATGGAAGCCACGTACCGGGAAACGTAGTGTGACGCTTTCAGCCAATGCTACCATATGGGGTTCTTCGAGAAAGTTGTGAATAGGATTTTGCAAGGTCGGCGGCGCGCCCGCATGCCCCCCGGTGTTGCAGGTGTCCATGGGCGGCGGTAACACTTACCATCAAGTGGGGCCGCTTGCTCGCCCGCCCACTTCTCTATAAAAAATGATAATAATAATAATAAAATGGACTATAATAATAATAATATAAGGACCATGTCCACGCATGTCCTATATTCAGCTTTATTTCGATGTATTATTCCTATATTATTAAGGGAGTCCTTTATAATATTGCTTTAATAAGTGACATGAGATGCAAAAGTACTCATAGTAAAGTTACAGTGCAGATACAATGTTAGTAAAGTTCCCTACCGTTAAACTTATTTGCAAAATATGTGCGACAAATTTAAAACTAAGAATTTAAAAACAGCTCACATGAAATCATACTTGTAAACATAGTTCGTAAATACAATAAGTTCATGCACATGCTGGTGGTACGGGTATGATATTGGGAGGGTACTCGCTCCCGAGAAGCTCCACAGCAATTCAGGAGTGAGGACTTTATGACATTTGCGCGTAATAACTGTCAGTCAGTCAGTATGCAACTGTAGAAAATACTCTTAAATAAATAAAAATTAGTATTCGACTCGTACTTAGACAATTTTGAAGTAATAGGCATAATAATAAGAGTCGATGCATGTTATTACAATGCACATTTAGTTACATTTATATTTTATACACATTTTTTTTTTGAAAATAACAATATTATTCATTTTTATTTATTTCGGAAACATCACAGTATGAAAAATACACATGTGTGAGCGAGCGTGCGTATGTATGTGTGTAATAACGCGTGTAGACTAGTGACACAAAATCATATGATTGCGGAAAATGTACACAGCAAATAATTAAATAGGCGTTGATAAGAAATAATAAAGTTAATTACATAATTTTTATTGAATTTGATATGGTGCCGTACATAACTTCAATTGTAGGGCAGACTGGTCCTCGAGTGTCGTAAATTGCGACGAAAAATAAATAATAACGCGATGCAATCAGCCCTTTTAGTGTCCACTGTGCTGGACGTAGGCCACCTCATACACCTTGTCTTGTGCATGTGAGATATATAGCCTAAAACGTCCAAGTCGAGCGGATTGGCGAGTCCACTTTTTTAGAGGTAGTGCAGTAGCTGAGGACTTGTGGTAGCGGCTTTGTTATCCACGGGAAGGGATGGGGTCGTGCTCTTCTAAAACTGGCCCACAATACAATACTTTTTGAGGGGAAGAGTGCACGCTAAAAATCCAACAGCTGCTAGGCGCGCTTGACTGGCCACGTTACCCCTCTCTCACAGAAGACTACCTTGAAATGTACTGCATTACCCACTTTACTATATTTCCCTAATGTACGTACGTGTTTCGGTAGTGAGTGACATGTGCCAGAGCCCATTCCCATCCTATCCCTCCCCATTTTCCCCACTCTTTCTCCAAATCTATTCATATATCTCCAAAGGTAGGCAGCACATCCGGGGGCGTGCCACGTTTGTCATTTTGTGCTAATGTTGGCATGTATCGCGGATGTCTATGGGCGGCAGTATCCACTTACCATCAGGTGGACTGTATGCTCGTCTGCCGACTTCGTCCATAAAAACTATACAAGAAATACTTCGACTCAACAACACTAAATTCGAGTCACGAATCTTCATAATCTCCATCAGATATTTTTTTGAGAATCTAGTATAAAAGTACAAGTAAATATACCTTAATAAACGCTAAAATCTAATAGAATCTAGACTTGACTCACCCAAAAACAAGTGACTGAGTCCGCAACGTAACGCCTAATAAACAAAGTTTTGCCAATTGCACCGGTTATCATTAAAACTAAAGTATAAGTCAACAAGCTATCAGCAGACGATAGCCCGATGATATGAGATGAGAGGTCAAGTTTACTTCAGTCTGTGGAACTTTAAAAATTTCAAAATTCAAATACCTGTGGCTGTCACAGCCGTTAGGCGCATGAGACTGCTCAAGTTACTAATCTCTCACAAAAGACTACCGTAAAATAAACTACATTCCTCATGCCTATCCTATTCCCTCCAATTAATTACTCTAAATAGACCTAAATTTAGAGTTTGGTTCAAATCGCAGTTCGTCCAGACGCAGTTGTTATATATTCGCATTAAGACCAATATGACATTTTTTTAAGTACAATTCAGATGAAAATATAATGAAAACACATTAAAGAAACATGTTACATGTTCTTAAACAAAACTGTATATATTTTTAATACAAAAACTTGTTCTTCGCCTCTTCCAAAGTCACATATTAACCACAGTCCACTGCGAATATAGACTTTCTGCGTCTGGACGAATTGCGATTTGGATCAAACGCTAAATGGACCTACTACTAATAATTCCCGCTAATGGTACGGATGTGTTTCAGCTTCATTTTGGTATCCATCTCCGTACCATATTTCCCATCTCACAACCTTAGATTTAGGTGTTTATTATTTATTTTAGTCAGTTTGGGTTTTATTTATTTCAGGTAACCCTTTTAGGTAACTAGCTTAGGTGGTTATAAATAGGTAGCTCATCCGTGAGGATGTATTACAGATGTTGCAGGACGACACTTACCAACAGGTGAACTGTCTGCTCGCCTGATACCTTCTTTTTTTTAAATATAGGAGTGGCCATTTAATAATTAACATAATTAATAATTGAGTGGCTAATTAATATTGCTTTGTTTTCATGCTTGCCTTATTATTTTTCAGCGCTGAGGGGCGTCGCGATAGGGACGCCCTTCAGATATATCTAAAACCATTTTAAATCTAATGATCATCATATAAATGACGTGATCACTGATATGAATGAAACAGAATGTATAAAATACAAAGAAAACATATGTAGTGATTCTTTGTCAAGGCCCCGACATTACATGAACAATGAACGATTATCTCTCGTTTCGTTGACTTGGAAGATGACATTCAATATTTATCCAATGTTTTGGCTGTCGTTATCGGTATAACTATAGAACACAGCGTTAAAATTCTTTAACTAGTAAAATTTTAATATGGTACCTACTCACAGGCTCAAATATGAAATAACACCTTTTTTTAATTGAAAATAACAGTTTTTAAACGATTAATTTGATTCCTAAATAAGTGGTATGTACTTTATGGTAACCCACTCGTTCACTGCTCACGCAGTGCACACACGAGAGACGCGTGACTTCAAAATATAGCCAAGCTCACGGTGTGCATTGTTTATAAGTGTCTTTAGTATGTCCATGCGTTATGTTACTTAGTGGAAAACAGATCGCTATTTGTTGAAACAAAAAAATATTTTTCATCCCCCTATCTCGGAAAGAGTATTTTTGCTCTTCGATATCTGAGTGCAAAAGCCGTTTTTATCCGCTAGAGGATAAAGTAAATTGAATTTAGAACATCGTGTGCACTAAGTTTGTGAATTCAAAACATCATTAAACCTATTTACTTCTACCTCCATGGTGCCCAATTTATCATACAACCTTTTTTAATTTGTTAAAAACTCAGACTCGGAACCTTCTTGGTATACTTTTTTTTTAATACTGTAGCAAAGTTACTTTCAATTTTTCTTAATTATACCTAAGTATTATTTGTTATAATTTAAAGATTATTCTGTAATACTTACCTATCATAATGTAGTAGTTAATACCTAAACTGAAATAAAAGTATCTTGTGATTGTAAATGTTTTTTTTTTGCATTTAGTCATTTCCTCGCTGAGGTGGGATGAAAAGTTACGTGTTGCACTCGAGTGCAAAGATTTGTCACCTCGTGCTCTTTTGATTCCCTCGCTAACGCTCAGGATTCGCTTGCTCGGTCATCAAAATTGAGCACGCGGTTAAAAAGCAACTTTGCACTCTTGTATAACAAATAACTATTACTATTTTGTACATGGTTTTATTACTGATATGGAGCTATTTCTAATTTTTTTGGCCAGAAAAAAAACATTAAAAATGGCCCTGTATAACCGTGAGTTCCACTGCCGACGATCGTCGCTGATACTGTCTTGGTTTTGTTTTCTGTTTCTAATTGTACTGATACCCAAACATATTTTTAATAATTGATTTAACAATGATGTTAGAATTAATAATAACATGAAAATAGTATTTTTTTCAGGTTTGGGACGCCCTCCGGCCGAATGTACCGACAACTTATAGAAGTTCGTTTGTGGTGATTGGTACTAGCCGAGGATCGTGTGTGGTGGCGAACTTTGGGAGAGCCTTATATCCAGCAATGGAGAGACATAGGCCGACGGAATGGTATTAAGGTACTAATGAGACATAGGTATTTAATGTTACACCATATTTTGTTACCTATGTTCTTGCAACATAAAGATTTGATATGATGCAACATCCAGAAACAGAGAGAGCATCGCAGAGGTTCGTCATTTACTATAGCGTTTCTTTGCTCTTCTCCACTATTCTATGGAACTTTAATAAGAAAAATTGTTTGCTCCATCCCATTCCCATTCCATCCTCTCCCTCTGCATTTTCCCAATCCATTCCTTAATCCGCAAAGGTAGGCGGCGCATCCGGGGGCGTGCCAACGTACGTTCAGGACTGATGTTGGCATGCATCGTGGATGTTTATGTACGACAGTATCTACTTACCATCAGGTGGACTGTACGCTCGTCTGCCACCTTTTTTCTATAAAAAAATAAATAAAAAGAAGTGGAGTCAACGTGAAGTTTGTTTGCAGGGAGGCATAAGTAATGAGGGTTGTAAAACACTGGAGTCGGATCGATGGTGGTGGGGGGTTGGGGGTTGTCGCCGCGTTTAATTATTACAGGCGACAGCACATGAACTGTACTCATACCACTTCGATGCTCTTTGCAACATGGAAAGTTATGAAAACTTGATACTTTTTCTAACTATATTAAATGTCATTGACAGAGCTCAAAGAATCTATAGCTTGTAGAAATAGTAAGCTATAGCTTATCTTCAAGACCCGACAACAGCATTAAACTTGTTCACAATTGAAAAAGTCACAGAATAACAACAAGACAAATTCTATTAATTGAATCTTCCGGGCTACTTGGCCGAGGTCTTCTGGAATCTCTTCTCTTTCTTCCAAACAAAAAAAAAATATGAAAATGTTAGATAGTGGAGTGTAGGCTTTCTCGGCCGGTGTCCATATTAATTGAATCTTCCGGGCTACTTGGGCGTCCACACTCCATTATAAGACAAATTATAATAAGACAAAGGAGGTAATATTTGCGCACCAGCATGCAGGTCAAATACATTGATTGCCATAAATTTAAATTAAATTTATTCTAGTGGAAATAAATTTGAGTTTGAATGAAATAAGTTTTTAACACCGTGCAGTAGTCAGATAAGTTAAACGTTGAAATAATGGAGTAAGCAGATCCTAGGGCGGAGACCGCGTACCGGACAGCGGAGTAGAACGAACTTCGGCTACGTGAATTGATGAGTTAAAGAAAGTCACCCGTAGTGGCAGAATGAGAAGAATGGAAAATTGGTGTGGAGATATTTTTTGGGTTTTACATTGTAAATTAGGTCTGAAAGCGTAAAATTAACGCGTGTTTGTTTACCTTTCATTTCTACTCGACGTTTCGGCACGGGTTACACCAGCCATGGTCACGAGTGAACTGACGAGGCGGGTAGTTCAGGATGGGAGCTGCGAGCAATTTCATGAAGTACCCACATTTGATCTTCACACTCGGAAAGGCTGCGGCGCATCCGCGGACGTATTCGACGGTAAAATGCAATGTTTTTTCTTAATCACTCGAGTGTACTCGCCAATTCGCTCGGATAGTGTACAAGACAATGTCCACGACAAGGGCCGTTTTCAGTAGTGAGCGGTAAAAAGGTTGATTATCAAGTGATTTTTTTTATAAAATCGTTTTAAAAACGCTAGACAAAGTAAACTAATTTTTTTAAAACGGTATGTACAGACGACCTGTTTAATTTTGCAAATGAGCTTGAGCTGTGACCTAGTTAGAAAGTATGCCAGTCGCTCGGACACTATTCAGTGTCGAGGTTTCCCGAATGCTTTCTAGTACTTTTTCATATTTTTTCATTTTTCGTAACATTTTTCACTGACACTTACTTTCTAGTAGACACAAAATCCGCGGGAAATATGTCTGATGTTAAGTATCTTTTATTTGATTGGCCGATCAAGCGCGGCTTTGTATAACCAGGCCACCAACATTAAAGAAAACAATTGGGTAATTTACCTGTAAAATCAGGAATACAACAATGAAAGATGTACTAGTAGATGTTGTAGTAGAAATGGCGGATATAATGCCCGTCAATTTTCTACCAGTCCACCACCGGATCAGAGAGAAAAGGGGACGCGGGTGCAATTTTGGTTTAAATACAAATACAGAAAACAGATCCACCGAAGTAATAACACTGGACAACAAATTTTAGTTTATTTGTTGTATCTTGTATGAAAAGTGCATTTTTTTGTTAATTTTGGGGCGGTGAATACAAAAATGACAATGAAATTAAAAACTTAGTTGCAGTTTTCAAGATCAAGTTTTTTTATTTTATTTTTAACAAAATATTAAAAAATAGATACTTTTACACTTTTAGAGTCACAAATGCGCTGTCTTTTTGCTATTCCAAAGTAGAGTCCAACAGTAGTCGGCAAGCATGGAAGCATTCCAGTTTCCCTGGAACCTTTTCTCCATTGTTGATATCTCGATATATCGTTCGGCGTGCTCCGCAATTGTCAGGAAGAAAGTCCAGGTGTGTGTGTAGGAAATGGATCTTTAGAGACATATGGCAACCCATTTTTTGATACGATGACAGCATATTTTCAACAAGAGTAACGTAATTGTCAGCATTTTTATTTCCCAAGAAATTAGTGACCACGAGGCGAAAGTCATTCCAAGCATTTTTTTCAATATCTGTTAGAGTGCTGTCTAAATGTTCGTCTTTCAGCATATTTTGAATCTGTGGCCCAACAAAAATACCTTCTTTAATTTTTGCTTCACTTAGCCTTGGGAATTTCTGACGCAGGTAGTGAAAAGCTGGCCCATTTGTATTCAGTGCCTTAACAATATGGTTCGTCAATATGGGGCACAGGTCTTATGGCAGATGGTATATAGGATAGTTGATAACCGATTTTTTCTTCTTAGATATACCTGTGCCTTGCCCAACACGAGGTATCATGCAGAAATAGCAATCACTAACATGATTTGTAGGCTCTTGTAGATTGTAGGCTAACAATCCGGACGATTGGGACAGCAAACCGCATAGATAGTTTTTTACGATTTAACCAGTTTCTCAGACTTGAAGCGCATGCATTACAGCAGATATGTGGCGCCCAATGTTTGTCTTGATCCCCTATTTTGCAACCGAAATAAAGCTGATATGCCTTTTTTATCAATGGAGTAATAGACCGCTTCTGAGACGCAAAAGTCACCTCACCACAAACATAACAGAAGCGATCTTGATGGTTTACACACTTTCGAGACATCTTACAATCTCAACTATTCGATTCAACTCACTAACTTCGACCGACTAACCTCCCCGCTTTGTAGCTGCTTATATGGTATACCCAAATACGATTTCTAGATTTTTAGAGAACATTAGAGAAGATTCGAGAAATTTCTTTTCAAATCCTATAATATTCGCGATAGTGGCGTTTGTCATTTGTTTGTATATAGGGTTTGTATATTATTGTTGTTATTATTGTTGTTGGGTATTGTTTGTATTGATTGGGTTTCTGTCGTATTTCATTTGTTTGCAAGCATCACAAGAGTTCAGTTGGGCGGAAATTGTCTCCTGCATGTTAGGCCAGTAGTAATTTCGGCGAATTCTAGTCATGGTTTCCTTTATCCCTCGGTGGCAGGTCTTTCCCTCGTGTAACTTTTTAATTATGGCTTTTTGTTCATTTTCGTCTTCTATGAAGACTACTCGTTCGGTGTACTCACAAAAAGTAACCTGACCTTCCTTGAACAACCTAATGATTACGTTACTGAAATCTTTTCTGTGTTGTTCATCCTCGAAGTAAATGAAATATTTAGTTTTATCTTTTATATATTCTTTTAGAAACTTAGTGATTAATTGTTCATTATTTATTGGTAGAAATACTTCGGTGATTTTCTGAGTTTTGTTGGAAATATCCGTAACCTGCAGGTTGTCTCTTAGCCACGTGAAAACCAATATCTGTCTGGGTTTTGTGTCTATAGCCTCGTGCATTATGGGTATACCCGTTGTTTCCATATCCCTGGCTGAATGGGCGGTTGCGGTGCTACTACTGACTGATCGTATGGGAAAGTCTTGTTGACCATTATCAGAATCGTCAGATATAGTAATAGTTTGCGATTTATCGGAAATAGTGATGGTTTTAGAATCATCTGTCTGTCGTCGTTGAGCTATTCGACTCAGTTCGTTTGTTGCATCTTCCAAGTATTCTTGGAGTCTTTGTTCCTTGTCGTCGACGTTTACTTTCATAGAGTTGTTGTCCTCCTCTTTGCCCAACGCATTGACCTTTATGCAGGATAAAGCATCCGCGTTAAGGTTTTGTTTTCCATTTTTATGGATAATGTCAAAATCGTATTCTTGTAAACGTAACCGCCAACGAGTCAGTTTACTATTGGGCTCTTTGAGTTGGTAAAGCCATTTTAATGGTTTATGATCAGTAAATATAGTGAATTTATGTCCATAGAGATACGGCCTGAAGTGCTTAACTGCCCAAATGATGGCTAACAGTTCGCGCTCAATAGTGCTGTACCGTCTCTCAGTGTCTGTCAGTGTCTTACTCGCGTAAGCGATTGGTCTGTCGCTTCCGATAGAGCCTTGAGAGAGCACAGCTCCAACGGCTATTTCCGAAGCGTCTGTTGTCAATATAAAAGGTTTTGACATGTCCGGATATTGAAGAATGGGTGCGTTAATTAAAAGTTCTTTACATTTATGAAATGCGTCAATGAAATTTTTGTCTAGTACAACTCGTCGCCCTTTCTTCAAACAAGCTGTCATAGGTTGAGTGATTTTGGAAAAGTCCTTTATGAACCGTCTATAATAACCAATGAAACCCAAAAACTGTTTAATTTCAGTCTGTGTAGTGGGCATTGGATAGTCAATTACTGTTTGTATTTTGTCGTTGTTTGGTTTCAGTCCTGAGTCAGTAATAGTATGTCCCAAGTACAGTACTTCCTTACGGAGGAATTCGGATTTATCTAACTGTACTTTAAGATTTGTTTGTCTAAGTCTCTCAAAAACTGCGCGCAATTTTTGTAAATGTTCCTGTAAACTAGAAGAGTAGACCAGGATATCGTCTAGGTATACAAGACAATGGATGCCTTGTAGTCCGCGGAGCACGTTGTCCATTGCGCGTTGGAATGTAGCGGGGGCAGTTTTTAACCCGAACGGCATACGAAGAAATTCGAAGTGGCCGTTTTCCGTGCTAAATGCAGTTTTTGGTCGATCTTTGTTTTCTATTTCTATCTGGTGGTACCCACTCGCAAGGTCAAGAGTGGAAAAGTATGTACTTTTTCCCAGTTTGTCAAAGAGGTCTGTTATGTTGGGCAAGGGGTACTTGTCGTCTGTTGTGATTTCGTTCAGTCGTCGGTAATCGATGACCATTCTATATTTTGTTTCCCCAGAGGCATCACTTTTCTTAGGTACAAGGTGCACAGGTGCACTCCAAGGCGAATGTGATTCTCGAATCACATTATCCTTGAGCAGTTTTTCAACCTGGTTTTTAATTTCAGCATTTTGTACAGGTGCTTGCCGATAGGGCTTGATATAAATTGGGTCGTCATTTGTCGTACGTATTTGATGTTTTACTTGATTTGTAAATGTCAGAGACAGTTCGTCGCAGTAAAATATGTCCTTGTATTCAGAGCAAAGTTTGTAAATTGCGTCCCGTTCCTCGTAATTCGTGTGATCGAGTCTTAATTTTGAGAGGTTGTCTGATAACATTCTATCTATTTCAATGTCAGTTTGGTTTGTGGTGTAATTTAGTGGGCATGAACTTTTTTCAAAGTTGGTAACATCAAAGGGATTAATTACTGTCAATGTCATCTCGTCGTCTAAAAGGTTCTGTATAATAGTGGTTGCAAACCCATTATTACATTTTACGATAGCGGCTGGCATTCTTACCCCTTCGCAAAATTGTTTGAAGTTCAATACAGCATCACCGTTGTATAAATTTGTCGGTATCTTCACACGTTGTTCGGATCGCGGGGCTAATTTTATTATATGGTGAGGGTCGTATTCTATAGGGATGAGTGTCGTTTTTGTCTGAATCGTCTTGTTTTTAAGACTTATGTCTGCTTCCAATTGCATTAATAAATCTAATCCAATAAGTCCGTCATACCTATTGTCCACGTCATATATGTAAAATTTGTGGTAGTCGTTTGTTTGGAAAGTAGGGAAGAGGGGAATAGTAACAACTTCGTTGTGGACGCTAGTCGCATGCGTGCTAATAACCTGGAAAGGCTCGTAATGTTTCGCCGAGGCAAAATATTCGTCGGCCTTTCTTGGGCTAATAAACGATCTTGTGCTTCCAGTGTCCAACATGAATTTAGCATCTATTTCCGGTATATAAATGTAAGGTAGTTTAAGGATGCGGTCTACGTTTAGTTCTATCACTTCTCTGGTTTGGTGGAGGCGTCTATCATAAAATCCTGTTTGTCAGTGTCCTCTGTTACGTCAGTGTTAACGTCAGTCAAGTCAGTGTAGTCCGTTATCGCTTGGTCGTCGTAATATTCCTGTTCGCAATGGTTCATGTCGTTTATTTGGGTCATATAGTAATTGTAATCGTTGTATGTGTCGTCATTGTCTGTATATAGTTCGTTTAATGGAAATCCTTGTTGCGGTCTCGACGGTGGGGCCGCCGTTCTCATTGATACGTCGTTAGTTTGCAATGGTTTCGCATTATTTCCAAATTGTGAAGGTCGATATCCAAACTGCGCTGGGGGACGATAGCCAAAGGGCTGAGGAGGGCGATAGCCAAATTGTTGTGGGGGACGGTAGCCAAATTGCTGCGGAGGACGATAGCCAAATTGTTGCGGTGGACGGTAGCCAAATTGTTGAGGCGCGTTTCCAAATTGCTGAGAAGGGCGATATCCAAATTGCAAGGGGCGACTGGGTGCCTGTGGCATCAGGGCAGTCTGTTGTGGGATCCCAAATTTAAACTGTGGACTGTGTTGTGGTCCCGGAGGACGGAAACCTGTGGGCTGCATCGAGCTTAATGGTTTAGCCGCAGAAAAATATTGAGTTGGACCGTTTGCGTTGAACTTCCACGGTAAAGTCGGCTGTGAAGGAGTAGCTGGTTTAGTATTCAGCATTTTGCTCCTTAAATTGTATTGCTCCTGGAAGTTAACTTCCTCTAAGACGTGTGTAAGCGCGTCTTCGAGAGTGGTTGGATTTTTGAGTCTGACTAATCTAACCATGTTTTCCGGGAGGTTATATAGGAAAATATTTAGGGCGGTATTATTGTAAATTATATGTTTGGCGTCTCTTAAGTTAATGTCCGCCAATTGGTTCACTTTAGCTAATAGAATAGACCTTACGCTTTGGATCCGATTACAAAAATCGGCGAAGGTCTCATTGTGTTTTATTTTTAACGTTTCTAGTTCTATTGCTACGCATTCCTCACTACGTGGGTCACCGAAGTGTTGGATTAATAATTGTCTTAATTCGTCCCAAGTTTCAATATCGATTCTTTCGCTTATCAAGGCAGCCGCATCGCCAACTAATTTGCTAGTGAAACATTGCATTAAATATGCGTTGCGCTCCTGACTGCCTTGGTACTTTAAGATTACATACTCGCATTTTCTCAAAAATAGACTTAGCAATCGCGTTTCCCCTGAATATTGAGGGATTAATTTTAAAGTTTCAGCAGAGATATTTACTTCGTTACTTGATTGCAGAGCCATTTTTTGTAAATGCGATAAAACACAAAATAAAAAAGATATAAAAAAAAAACAATTAAAATTAAACACAATTACAATACAATACAATTTGTATAAAATCAAACACTAATTAAATTTAAATTAAGTTAAATTAAGTAGATATAATTGTGAGACTGAGTTTGAAGCCTTGTTCACTTATTATATTACTAGTTACTTAATATTTCGTTTACTTCTTTAATTTAATTTAATTCACTATTTTAATCAATTGTAAATCTTTTATTATTATAACTTTTAAATCTTTTATTACTTAAACCAGATAACGTTATTACAAAAGAGGTTTATTTCACAATAACAAATGGATGGGATTTCAAAGGAAAGTGAAGAGTTTTACTCACCAACCGATCATCTCCATCACAGTTTTCACAACCCGTTATGACTTATTTATTTGGTTCGTCTGATCACTCGAGCCACGCCGCGATAACGCGTTTTCCAGCCAAAGTTTGATGGCGAATTTACGAAAAACGCGGAAGACGGCACAAGCCTTATGTACGAGCGATCCTACCGGCTGCGCCAGTCAAGTTTCGGGAGCAAGAAAAATGCTTTTTAAAAACTAAAAATTAATATATTAAAACTAATGAGATTGAAGACAAGTGACAGAGCTTGATGCCAGTATTCAACTCCTGATTTAATTAAATCTAACTTACAAAGTAATCTCTTATGGCTACATCCTAAATGCTAACTAAGCGCTACGTTCCTAGAACTATGGGTTCGGCCGACCACCCGGTTCTGCTGACCTAGCGATCAACAGGAAGGGCTTGGGTGACGTAACTACGTAGATTTAGCAACGCCGCACCCCTCTATTGTTATGACAATACAAATATACCACATCCGTTCTTGGGGTTACAGTGTTAATATATAGGGACACATGACATCCCGTATCTTTAAAACTTGAACTAATATTAAAAAGATAAGTTTATTTTCGGTTTTAGCACACCAAAAATAGTAAGATTTAGTCGATTTTAGTTTAGATACATTTTGGCTGTTGTCCAGTGTAATTTATGTCAAAAAATAATGTGTAAACTCTTGTAAGAAGAACATTGACGCAAACAGAGGTCACATCAGATTTTAAAAATGTTTGCGCCATCATTATTTATTCTACATATACGAGTATATATATGAAATATTGCATGATGATATATGATCGTAATGAAATATTGCAAGCGTAATCGTAGATATACAATTATAGATACATATTCTCTGAAAATATTTGAGCTGTGCCTAGGATCAGCTAACAAATACGGTCTCATTAGAATATCGTGCCCACACCTTGTTTTCAACTTGTTGTGGTACCAGTCGAGTAACAGTCTGCTTTTCAAATCATTAATATTCAAATCAAATGAACTCGTACGTTTTGATGTTATTTAGTAATTTTCGCTAAAAATAATTTAAATAATACCTTATATTGATTATTAAGTCAGATAACTCTTTAACCAAATATTTAATAATAACCACGTGAGTATTCCATTCCACGTGAGGGGGGGGGGGGGGGGGGCAAAGGTAATAAGTTTACCCTTATTTATTCAACGTGGGGTAGCCGCGGCCTTGGGGTTCCTTGATAGTTAACGTTAACAGGGTTCAGAAATTATCCAGTTATTTCTTGTTATTAGTAATTAGTTATGCCATTCCAATCTAATTTGTAACACGCTGCCAGAAGTAATAGTAAGTAGTAAGGTGATAATTGTTTCCATATCCACAATTTGATACATTGAAACTGCAAGTTCGTCCAACATTGAAAACTAAATATTGAGATATTTCATTGATTTGGTTTTCTTTTCGCCAAATTGAATTGTAACGGACCATATATAGGGTTTAAACTGTAATATTATCAGTTTGTGTTGTTAGTATGACAAGCCGACGCAGCTGTAAGGCAGGTTTCAAGCCTTTAATTCTTAATCTTCTTAATTTATTTCAAATGTGTGACCCCATTTTACAATAATTGATGATAAATGTGACAAAAGCTCGCATGCTCATGACAAATCAGCAGTCTTTTATATTACTTTTCATGACGTGAAAGAGATTAAATGTTTTGATTTACTGTTCAGTGGCACGAATTTCCCATTAAAATGAAAATTTACTTATTATTTCGTTTTAGAAAACTGTACTAACTAATTAATTGTACGACTTATGTGTACGACTTCGGCTCTGTATTGTAACTTTACAATAAAGAGTAGAAGTCCGTACATTTAATCTCATAAAACGAAACAAAACAAGACAGCTTAGTGCTGTAAACTGATTTGCGTGGAAATTGGATGGTTTATTAAAAGTTCACAATATGCCCCCTGGTCACTTGCAACAGCGTAATTCAACGCAATGTTGCTCTTGCAATTTCATTTGAAAACCCTCTCACCAACTATCTCGTACGGTTTGGTGGATATCATCTATGCACCAGTTTTATTTTGTTAAATCTTGTGCACGTTTAAATACAAGCCCAAGTTATTATTATTAGCTTAGAAACAGTAAGACTTCCGCGTCTATATTTATCGAACGATGTAATGACTGTGATAGAGCGTGAATCTTCTATTGCAATGTTGGCGCGAATTGGTATGCGCACTCTAAATTCGTGCGCAGCTTGCGAAAAATCAGATAGTTACACAGAGTGTAATAAAGAATAGCGAGTGAAGGATAGATTTAAATATAACTAAGATTCGAAATATACTGAGGTTTTCCAAAACCGAGAGATTTCAGCGAATATTTTTGGTTCGGATCTTATCTCGCGGAGTCGGATTTAAAGAAACTCCGACCATAGCTTTCTCCATAGCTCACCGAGCGACTTTGAACTTATGCATCAGTTCATAGACAAGGGACTATTTGGGTAATTTATATGTGCAACAAAATATTCTCTTTAATAAAAAATTATTCCTTGCCTAACCTTTCTTTTCCTCCGTCAGCGCAGTCGCAGGATGCGCTTCTCTGACAGCGTCACTGAGGTGGGTACCAGCACGTCTTTCACCGTACCAGTTATAAGCAGTGGCACTGAATAAGGCTTCACTACTAAATACCAACTCTAAATGCTAAATGCGAACGTCGTAAAAAATCATTGAACGAAAATGTTCTCTCGTTAAATTCATTTTTCCGCCAACACTGAATTTTCGAATTGCCGCCACAAATAAAAAAACAAATGAAAGCTTTATTATCGCTTAGTTACATTTTAAACACCTACTGGAAGAGATACATTTCAAAATAGCTACGAGTATATTTTAAACCCTACATGGACTACATTAAAGTGCTAATTAAAGGGCTACGTGGAATGAAACAATCACAATCCCGTTGCCAGCAATTTGATCGGATTATTCAATTATGTTTCTACTGACATCAAGTAATACGAACAGCATCGCCGGACTGTTGATAGAGTTTACCGTGGCCGCAGATCACTGCTCGCTGTCGCCATAGAGAAAATTAAAGCTAATTATTTAATGTTAATAGTGAATTAGACACCTAGGGCCTAGGTCCCCTCTCATAGGTATCGTTAAAGTACCAAAAAGTTTACTATTTATAGTATACTATCACAGAATTTATAAAAAGGGGCTATAAATAGTAAACTTTTTCAGACCAACTGTCACATATTGACATTTTAATCCGTTCTCTTTGAAGTGACACAAATGACATCTACGGTTATTATTTTAACAAATTGTATGCGTTATGTTTTAATAATTACAATGTATTTATAATGTTATAGTAGTTTTATCACATGTCACGGTGTACCGCATTTTAAATAATTTTGTGAAGACAGAAAGTCAATAAATTCTACCCTATAGCTTTTATGATATAAAAGAAGCTTTTCCTTCTCGCACTGACCTTATCATCTTCTGGCTTGCTCAACGTACTTCACGCACACATAAACAAGGATTAACTACCAATATATCTCCCCAACACTTCTTGGACCCTCTTTTTACTCATACTTCAATATTAAGGCCTATATTTGCACTGTCACACACACTTCCACAAGAATACACTTAAATTACATTATTGAAAGGTTTAGCAAGAGTATTATGGTGTAATTGTTTACAAATAAATGTTGGGCGGGCGTTCGTGACGTTGGGCGGGCGAAGCGTCGAGCGCTCGACGGATGAAATGACGGGTTCAACGTCCGGGATGTTGCCGCGCGTCGCCATGGCGACGATGGTGCACTTTCATAGAGTAGAAAAGGTAGATTTGACGTAGGTCAGGTTTATTATACTTAGTAAAAATTTTATGGTCTTCAAGACACTTTATACCGCGAACGCGAAGCGTGGAATCAACTGCCTACTGAGGTTTTTGCGCTGAGCTACGATGTGGGGCTCTTCAAGAGAGCTCTAAATAGAATCCTGCAAAGTAAGCGGCGCACTCGCAACCCCCTGCAACAGCTGTTGCAGGTGTCCATGGGCGACGGTGACCACTCACCACCATGTGGCCCGCCCGCCCGTCTATAAAAGCTATTTAATATAAATGTAAAAAAAATGGTTCTTAATAGTAAGTCTAATTTTAAATACCGCTTTAGTCTAATTTTAAATTGTGTGTTCTACCGCCTGTACAATGGGGAATGCTCTGAAGAATTGTTTAATATAATTCCCACCTCGGGTTTCTACAACCGCACCTCCCGTCACAGAAGTGCGGTCCATCCGCATTTCCTAGATACGGAGGTGTCGCGTACTGTTCGGTCCAAAAATTATTTTATATCCCGAACCCGTAGGCTATGGAACGAACTGCCTCAGGAGGTCTTCCCATTAAGCTACGACATGGGGTTCTTCAAGAAAGCTGTGAATTGGATTTTGCAAGGTCGGCGGCGCGCCCGCATACCCCCTGGTGTTGCAGGTGTCCATGGGCGGCGGTAACACTTACCATCACGTGAGACAGCTTGCTCGTCCGCCCTCTTCTCTATAAAAAAAAAAAAAATACTTACCTGAATTATTATTATACGTATTTATAATTATATTATATATTTATATATACATTTCTATGTCGCCCCGTATTCTACCATCAAATGCAGATTTTGCTGTGTTATAAACTGCCATGTTTGATACGGTCACGTGATATCATTGAATTATACGTTCGTTATATTTTATGTTGTCGATATTTAAGGCTGCCAAATTAAGAATAAAGTATATAGACTTAATTTCTGCGAATAAAGTACCTACCAAAGTAACAAGTAACAACAACAAGTAAGAGTAACAACAAAAGTATTATGGGCGTCGTTATCATTTATCATTTCTTTCAGACAACCTTTGAGTCGTAAGGAGAAAATAGATCTACGAATATACATATAATAAAATGTACATGTGTTTGTACATTTAATATTTTTAAGAACGTCATTGCAGTGTAAAGTACGGGTGATAAGGAGCCCAAAATATCATTTTTTTTGAGTGTTTGTCTGTCAATCCGTCTGTCTGTCCGTCCGTCTTTGTGTGTGTTCGGCTGTCTGTCTGTCTGTTCATCTGTCTGTCTGTGTCAGTCTATCGTGAACGCGGGTCACGCAAAAATCACGGGACGAATTTTAAGGAAACTTGGCACATTTATAAGTTATATGCTTCGTCAACTTCTACAGTATTTTTTATCCGAATCAATTATGAAATTCCCACGGGATTCACAATTCACCCTAACGAAGCCGCTGACGCCACTAGTATACAATAAAGCGTTTGTCTATATATCTACTGAACTAATGTTCGATACATTGCCACAAACAGGAAGTAAAGTAGAATCAAATATCTTTGTCCGATTTATTATTACTTTGGTTCAGGTAATTGGGCGGTGGTATTTTAGGCGATCGAGAACATGAATGTATTGCCAAGTCCATTTCGATTATTGTCAATATTTAAAATGTGATTGGTTTGCCTTGCGAATGTATTTGTGAATATTTCAGAAATTCCCATTAAGACTTTGACTTTGACAATGAGTGTTGTTTACTACATTTATTCAAAGTGTATAAAAATGTCTGTATTATGAAAAATTAAAAGTAAAGACTTACTTTTTAGAGTCGTGAAATCGTCAGCCCCGTCATTTTTTTATTGTTGATATAAAGTAAGCTTCACACTAGTTCACAGCGGGTCGGGAAGAGCTGCCGAAAATATGTTTGTATATTGATGCAAAAAAATCAAAATCTATACATATATATAATGAAATCGTACCAAAGACGTCGCTGTAGTTCCAGTGTTCACACCACTGATACAGAGCTGAAATCTTTTTTTTGGAATTTCCGTCCGTCTGTCTGTTTGAACGCGCATAACGCAAGAAGCTGTAGATGGATTTTAATGAAACTTGACGTAGTTGTAGCTTACGTACAGACTTAACATTTAGGGTAATTTATGTCCCAGTATATACATATATCAAAATAAGTGTATAAACAAAAAATACTGTACTCAATCGATATTTTACCTAGACTGATTTTGTCACTGTAGTGTCGATGAAGGAATGTTTACTGCGATAAAATTCGGTAGTGAGAGCGACTTAAGTCGCTGTAGTGAGCACCAGTTATTAGCGGCAACAAAGATTATTTTGAATTATATGTCGCGTCTGCGTGTGTGTGATCTATTGTTGCTCTTGTCAGGTGGTGTGGTCATAGTCGGTCAAGGCTGATACAGTAGTGGGAAACCCTCTGTGGTCTGCTGTAGGTCACTGCTTTTATCCTTCGCAGCCTATTGCAGCTATGTTTGAATATTGTGTTAATTTAGTGGTCTGCCCGTAGTAATTAATCTATATCTATATCTGTAGTAATTAAATAGCGAATATGTTTTCAATAATTTCGTTTGGCATACCATAATATCAAACCACTAGGCCCCACTGCTGTCTCTCCACTGTTGGATATTAGTCTCTCCAGAGCTCGTCACTACCAGAAATATACTCTATTCACATTAAGAGCAAAGTAACGTCATCCGTCCAATATGGCGTAAATAAACTACGCTAAATATTAATTTGATTATCCAGGTAAGTATAAGAAAACGTTGTTTTACTTTTAAACGATGGGCGACGGTAAATCATCTTCAATTCAACTACTGGGAATAAATATTCTCACTAGTTCAATGAACGAATTGATCTATTGAACTAATGTGAATGCGCGGCACCCGCTACTATATATTTTTGACAGTTTTTATAGTTACTCGATAGAAAAAACTAATTGCTCCCTCTCACATGACCACGGAAGATGTTTAATTCATTATGTCAAGTTATGTTGACAAAATATGACAAATATTGGCATCGTTCCTGTATGGCGCCTCTATTCGCTTCGAGACCAAATCTAAAGTGTTATACAATTGAAAGTCCTCCTGTGTACTTATGGTAAAGTATTTCCAGACGACGAGCGTAGTTCGTGCGTCAGCATAATGTGTGTTTACTTGTATTATGAAAGTATTATCTGTTACACCACACACATTACACCGAAAGCTATAATAATTTTTAGACCTATGTGCAGCAGTGGGCTGCAGTGCATCAAAAGCTATTTCTTGAGTCCGAACTTCTGGCCCGATATTGCGTACCGTATTGCGGCACTTTAGAGGAGCCAAACTTAACAATAAAATCCTTAATAGTGATAAACACTTATGTTAGTATATATTTGTAGGTTAAGGTATATATTATACGGACCTTTGTTGCCTGATACGCAATAAAAATACACAAATAATTAATTATCTGTGACAACTCATGACAGGAGACCAAACGGTACTAATCCTACTTTTTTCCAATTGTTGTCTCCCTTCCAGTCGTTATTTTGAAGTGGTCGTTAATTGGAGGAGAGCTGTTTTGTACCTTTTTCACGCAAAGTAGGCACGTCGCGTCTACGATGCGTACGTTCGGCTGCAATAATGTCTAGACACGTCTAAACTATAGATGTATTACACGTCTGGATAAAGTTCCCGTATTATTTCTTTTTCTGCATCTATCGTGCTTTAACCGTCTGAATTCAATGCAATGAAAAATCATTTTGGGTTAATGTGTTTGAAACATGTTAACCCAAAGTCAACCTTTGCGTCATACAGAGATAGTGCGGTAAGTGAAATAACAGTTAAAATGAAGAAAAAAATTTTTAATTATAGTTATAATTAAAATAATGTAAGTGACTTTGGAACTTAATGTATTTTAATGTTATCCATTTGTGTAAATGTATTTTTATTGATATCTTATTAAATTTCGACTAATGGTCAAATTCAAATTATTTATTTGCCAGTAGGTAGGTGCGGATTAGATTTTTTTGAGAGTTTTGGAAAAAGCTTACTCTATTCATTACACGACTGAGTGACAATTGAAAAATCCTGTATAAACTGCAGTTGGTACAGCCTTGTAGCCTGGCGTTAAAATTCAGGACCTCACCAATCAAAAACAGATACTCTATCACCGCTCTTGTCTCAAAGTGTATTAATTACAAAGCAAACTAATTTACCTGTCCTGTCTAGCCGTTACTGGTCTTATTAAAGTCATTATCAGTTCATTTAGACAGGATATGTCGTAACGCTCCATTTCACAAAAAGTTTTTCCAATATTGTGGACTTATTTGCTCCATTTTGTTGTTTTTAAAGCATTAAAATCCCTGCCATCTACCGAGAAGTTGCCGTACTACTTACTATGATGACTGACTTAAACATGGCATATTTCATAAATTTCCCCCGTGTGATTTCTCTTGTAATATTAAGTCTCATTCATAGATGGCGGTGGACGTAGGAAATTAATTTTGTTTTTAATTATGTAGAAAATAAGTAGCCATAGGTACAACGGAATGAGGAGTTCTTCTCGTCCGATCCGACTACGCTTACAACGTTTTTAGGCAGAAGGAGGAAATGGGATGGCATTGAGAGTAAAGAGCAAAGAGGAATTTCCCAGGTAGGGCTAAGGAGTTATGAATTGATCAGTTTCTTCGATTCCAGTATACCCTCCATTCAATATACCAAAGGTCAGGCGACTGCTAATCGTAACAAACGGGCCCCTGTGGATGACACCGCCCTCTACGCCTCAGATAAGAACCTACGGCGTGCCTCTCTACGCCTCCAATGCGCAGTCACCGCCCTAAGTGAGTGGTTTGTGAGGTAGAGGAATGAGGTCAACCCCGAGAAAAATGCAGCCATGTCCTTCCCTTTTCCCATGGGCGGCACTCGTAGCCCTAGGCTTCATCTTTCTCCACTCCCGATATCCCCTTTCGGTGAAACTAGCCCTTAGGCTAGGAAGACCAAATATCTTGGAGTCACCCTAAACCATTGGCTGACCTATGGCTGAAAAAAAAACATACGGACCCCTTTGGCAATTAGTTCTAAATAAATATAAGATTACTATCTTAGGTAGTTATAGGCATAACATCTGTGTCAGCAGGTTGCATTAGCAGTATCTAATGCAACATTGCATAGGGGACATCCATGTCGATTTAATGCAACATTGCACTAAGATGTTTAGTCTTAAGTCGCTCACTTGCGAATGGACCTTATAGCAGAACATATTGTATTGAACTTAATAAAGAGCCGTCATGGTGTAAAGACGTTGTCTTTTTAAAAAGTCTATCCCTCAACTCTGAAACTTGACTAGGTATTAAGTATTTGTGTATTATGGTTTTGTGTCGGGCGGGTGCGAGCGATTGCGGCTTGCTGTCACCTCAATATGTTTGGTAACGGACATGTTTAAATTTAGTGTAATCTTGTATTGGCCTTGGTTTTTAACATTAATTTTTGTTTATATATCTATGCTATGTATCGCTTTTTTATTTTTTTTTGTACGAAGGTGGCAGACGAGCATACAGTCCACCTGATAGGAAGTGGATACTGTCACCCATAGATATCCGCGATACATGCCAACATTATTCCAAAATGACGAACGTTGGCACGCCCCCGGATGCGCTTGCCTACCTTTTGGGAGTAAGGGCTGGGAAAATGAGAAGGGATGGGATGGGAATGGGCTCTGGCACATCTCACTCACTAGGTACCGAAACACGTACGTACATTAAGGAAATAAGATAAAGCGGGAAATGCAGTACTTTCAAGATAGTCTTCTGTGAGAGAGGGGTAACGTGGCCAGTCGAGCGCGCCGAGCAGCTATTGGATTGCAGCGTACACTCTCCCCCTCAAGTAGGTATAATCTTGTATTGTCCTTGGTTTTTAACTTTAATTTTTGTTTATATATGCTATATATCGCTGTTGGATTACAAAAAAATAAATAAACTATATTGTTTCTCACAACATAAATGTTAGTTTGATCGGCCATCCGTTTTTGTTGATCGATTGATGGACCCTTCAACCCTTCAATAATATTATTATTAACTTGTTCAATTGAACCCTTTCAGGCTCTCGCGAAATTTATTGTATAATTTCATTCCTGCCCGAAATGTTATTTCAAAGTATGAAATGGATTTGTGACAATACGAAACAACATTGAACGCAAAAGTTAAAGATAACAAAAAGTTTCAGAATTCAACAGTAAGTATACAATAGAAGTATTTACTCAGTATTTCCTTTGTGTAAAAAGGCTACAATTAGAGTTACAAACTGTCCGCCTCCTTCTAGTCCTCTGGGTGTTTCTATGGACCTGGATGTGGCGTCCCTTATAAGGTTCGCGTGGGACGTTAATTAATGTTCCATTATATGAGATTTCGAGCTTTGAATTTCAATAATAATGGATGTACTGAGTACTTAGTAGTAGTATGTACTGAAATCATAAACATAGGTACGATGATCCCATTTTTGTCGCCAGTTTAATATCTTTTGCAACCAGAGCTTTCAGTGTCCACTGTTGGATACCAGTTCAGTATCCAGCCCTCGTCATGCGCATTGTCTCGTGCATGAGGGATGTATGGCCTTGAAACGGCACCCTGTCCGGGCGGGTTGGCGAGTCCACTATTTAGAGGTTATGTAGTTCCCTAGGGCTCGGGGTACTCGCCTTTTACCCCACCCACACGGGAAGAGATGAGTTGATGTTATACTATAGCGGCCGACTTTTGGAGAATGTAATTAATTAATACATTGATTGTGCGCGTTATTTTGACATTTATTCACTGCTAATTATTTTTTTAAATTATAGATTTTTTTATAGAAGTTTAATGGCCCTTCGACCAGGTGGACCAACGGCTTCAAAACGTTTGCCGGTGCTGGTTGAATGAGAAGATCCCGAAGATCGTGTCTGGTGACGAACATTGGGAGACGCCTATATCCAGCAATAGAGGGACATAGGTTGATGGTACGGTATGGTGTTCTGTTAAAATCGGTTCCAATTCGAGGGTGCGAGCAATAAAACTACAGATATCACAGTATATTTTAATATATTGGCAAGCACAACCACTAGAAAGAAAATTCACAATTTAAGGTTTTACACAGGAACGCCACCATAGCTCGATGTAGAAAACGATACAGCGCCACCTGTTGGCCTTGCCACTAACTAAACTATTATAACAAACGGTACTTTTCCTAAAACTAACGCCAGTCTGGCCGAACTATATGAATATTAACTAATATTAATACAGTGTTGAATATAATTATGTTCGTGAAGTTCGTATACCAGAAAATTAAAAAATATCTGGAGCACATTACCACTTTTTTTATTTCATTTAAAAATAAAACATCACATACTATGCCAGTAGGGCTTGTCTGTAGATAAACATTCCGTTTGTTTAGTAAGAATTAAACGGTACACAGTTTGTTATTAAAACAAATATACCCTACATTTAAAAAAAAGAAAATTTTAAAACAAGTCAGAATTATTAAGCGAAAAAGTCAAGGAGACATTCAAGGGCGATTGTAATAAGGTTTACATCCTATAAATACAATACACCGGGCCCGCGTGGTGAATTATGGACCGAAATTTCATAGTGATTTACTAGAGGAGGACTTCACAGACATTATAAACTGATACCGATGTAAATAATTGTGAATAATTAATTACTTACTCTTTGAAGCTATTTCAAAGAGCTAATTACGTGTAAACACAGTTGCGAGACGATCTCGATGACAGTAATTACTCTGTATTTACTTTGTGTTCGCATATTAGTGTTTACTGGAGGATACTCGTTCTTATATACGAGTACGTTTATTGACATTCTATTTATCCATTCTATTGACATCGGAGCTTCTTCACGGGATAAAATGCAAAATGGTTCGCCAAAAAAATTGCAACACCTCAAAAAAAAAACAGAAACTTGGTAAGCTGCTTGGTCAGTGTTTAAAGCCTTACATTGGTCATACATTAGACAATGTGAGAAGGATCCAGCAGTGGACGATAAAAAGGCTGGTTGCTGGTACGGACTAATCTTAATACCTAGGTTTTAGGTACCTCTATCTAAACCTTCCACGAAATATTTGTAAGCGGCCATCCATAAATTACGTCACACGAATTTCATGATTTTTGGAGTCCCCCCCCCCCCCCCCGTCCTTGTCACAGGTGGTCACATTTGTGTGACCCCCCTGGTGTGACGTCACATATTTTTCAATTTTAAATTTAGACATTATTAAATTAAAACAACCTTATAATAATATTGATAGAGTTGGTAATATTTTAAAGTTATTCGTTAGAGTTGAAGTTTAGTTTTTATACTTTTGATTTATACATGTGACGTCACGAAGCTTATGATTCGTGACGTCACACGACGTCACAATTTGTTGACCCCCCCCCCCCCTTTAACGTATAACTTCCTCTCTTTAGATATAATAGTATCATGTAGGTACCTACTTGTATCAGCCTTTATCATGTCTCATGTATCATGTCCCACTGTAGGGCACAGGCATCTCCTAATAAATCACTGGGAGGTTTCAGGCCGTAATCCACCACGCGGGCCCGATGCGGATTGGTGGATCTTCCAGTTTTATTTTTTGAGCATGCGGGTTTCCTCGCGATATTTTCCGGTCACTGTCGAACAAGTGACAATTAAAAAAAATCCGTAGTAACTCAGTGACACCGGTCGAGGATTTGCACTCGTGATCACACGAATTCGAGTCCAGTGTAAATACTCATTAAACACTTGTTTTCATGTCCCTGTCTGTCGTCAGTTTATTGAAATGAATGGTCCAAGAATCTTGTAACAGTTAATACGATTTGTACATTCCGCTACATGTCAACGAGGAAATTGGTGCCTTTCTGAATATCTACTATGTAGTCTGAATATAATAAATTAATGGAAATATAAGTACTTACCATAATTATAATTAGTACTCGTAGCGTGTGTCCTTAAATTATGGGCAAATCTATAATTTGGAGTGCTTATTTAGGAGCATTTTTTTTTTTAAATGATAATAGTTTATTGGCGAAAAAGTGAGTACAAAACAGATGACAAATTTAATTAGGTGCTACACATTCTGCTTTGAAACAACGTGCAGAAACTACAATTTGAACAGAAATTTATTTATATTTAAAAGGAATATGAAGCCATGCCCCAAATCTGAACTGTAATATAAGTAATAGGTATTTATACCAAGAAGTGAATATCAACATAATTATTTTAATATTGGAAATGTCATCATAAATCATTATAATTTTAATAAGAATAATAATAAGACCATTTTTGGGAATGTTTTTGTAGAGTTTTTGAACTACTGGAATTATATTTGTATACTACAGCCGCTGGGCGCACTCGACTGGCCACGGCCTCTCTCACAGAAGACTACCGTGAACTGTACTGCATTTCCTACTTTATCGTATTTGCCCAATGTACGTACGTGTTTCGGTAGTGAGTGAGATATGCCAGAGCCCATTCCTGTATACTCTCCTATATATCCCTCCGGGATAGAATAGGATGGGAATGGGCTCACGCATTTTTCCATTTTCCCATCCCTACAAAGTAGGCAGCGCATTCGGGGCGTGCCAACGTTTGTCATTCTGGACTGATGTAGGCATGTACCGCGGATGTCTATGGACGACGTATCCACTAACCATCAGGTGGACTGTATGTTCGTCTAACGCCTCTATTCTGTAAAAAAAATATATTACTGTCTACCGAGTCTCTTCTTACGTGCAAGGTTACTTTTTTGCAATTACATGTATACAAATCTTTAAATGACAGAATTCAATAGGCGATCTTATCGCTAAGGCGATCTCTTCTAGGCAATCTTGGGTTAGTGAAAAACAAAAGGGATAGAGATAGTTCAAAACGATTGACAGAACACGTTGTTCCGATAAAATTGAGGAGTACATACCATAGTTCCTCGCCGTTATTTCGTCGGCGAGTGTACTCGGTCGGTTCCTTCATTAGGCAGAGTGTAAAGTTACGCGGACGATCCATTAGCGGGGACTGTCCGCTGGAACCAAGTGACATTTGATAGTCTGCCGTTACACACTCGCAGTGTGTCAAGGGTGATGTTGCTACTTGATTTCATAAATAGATATTCGTAGCTTTCCAATTCTTCTATTTCCGCTTCGACCCTGAGAGTGAAACGCGGTAATCTGCGGTAAAAATTCAATGTAATCAGTGTAATTAATTAAGTATAGATGTATTTATGTATGTAATTAAGTATAGATGTATTTATATATGTGATTAAGTATAGATGTATTTATATATGTAATTAAGTATAAACGTAGTTATGTATAAATATAATTATGTATGTAATTAAGTATAGATGTGTTTATGTATGTATTAAGTATATATATATTTATGTATAAGTATAGATGTATTTATGTATCATGTTTATTTATGTTATGGTATTTAATATAATGAGTCATTATTTATTGTAGCTCTACATTATCCTAACTGAATACCATTGGATTCTACATAATTGATACAAGCGACGAAAGTGAAATTTTACAGCATAGAAGATTTGATATTATGCGTTTGTCCTGGACAATTTTACAAGGCGCTCGGTCTACTAATAAAATTTCGTGTAAAATATAGGTAAAAATTCAAATATAGTTTTAGGGCTCGTAGATTATGCTAAATTAAGTTGAATGGCGCACAAAGAAAAACTAAAATATCAAATTTGGTGCTTGGACTAGTTATAATTGTATCCAATTTTAATTTACTCGAAAGAAACCAATGGAAAAAGCCAATCTTGCTACTGACATTCACTAATTCATTCTATTAGTCCGGGGCTTCTACAAAAAGACTCAAGTTTTTAATTATTTCCTAAAGTGAAGTATCCTCTCAATTTCCCGCCTACATAAATTGCGCCCCTCTGGGTCAACTATAAATTGGCAGAGTTGAAAGTAATTTGCAGACTTAGTTTATACTTTTGGTTCATTAATTAACAGATTAACACAGTCTTCTCAAAAATTTGACATAATATTAACAGTTTGATGAATGTTGGTACAGTTTGATGAATGTTGTTGGTATTGGATATGAAGTAATTGACATAATATTGATATTTGAGTATACAAATTTTCGATCTTTACGTTTATGTACATTTTAATTAATGAAATGACACAATACAAGAAAATCACTTAGGTGCATTATTTGAAAGACTAAATGGTTAAAAGATTAAAAGATTTAGATGTTGAGGGCTGAGGGGTTGAAATATAAAGTTGTTTATCACTCATTCATCTTCAGGGCTAAATTTTGATAAGGGTCCTTTTAAATAGGTATCTATGTGTACTTTACTGGATATTAAGCTTTTATGAATACCTTCATCAAAATTACACATGCTTACATAAATCAGTAGTCATGAATCGATAAACCCAAACAAGTCGATATCGAGAAACCCAACTCGAGACGCAACGTATGAAACTTGGTTAATATCCTACGATTATCCGCACGCCGCTTCAATGTCCGCTATTCTGCTTAAGACTGTACTTACGGGCTTAAGTGCCACAGATTGGAGCCTTTTCAGGGTTGTTTGTTTGTGTGCGGTTGGGGGAGCAAGTGATGCGACTTTGGCTGGATAAAGGAAGCAGGCGTGATTGGCACTGGTCTACTTACCCCATTCACGCACAAGACTGCTGTGTATCGACGTAATTTACACTGCGAGAGTTGCTAGAACCCTTCCAATCTCGTAGCATTTTCCTTTTTCTTATCACTGTTTATTCCAGAATTTCTTTGTGTGTAATACTTTCTCTAAATCCATTCCTAAATTCCAAAATATTGCAGGCCATTCGGGGGCAGTACGAGGTTTGTCATTCCGGAGTGACGTTGGCATTTATCACGGATATCCATAGGTGACAATATCCAATTACCGCCAGATCGATAATCTGTTCGTCTGCTTCCTCCTTTCTATAAAAAAACGACTCAATCCTATCCCAAACCCATCTAATCCCACGACATCCAGTACCGTTTCCCTCATCCAATGCTTTCGAGATGGGATGGTGAGTATGCAGTCTTTTGTTGTAGATAACGCATCTGCGAATATGCCAATGCTTATTATTTCTTTCCTGATGTTGGCACGTATCGCAGATGTCCATAGACAATCCCAGCTGTCAATGAACTTAAATCGAGAAACCGGTTTAGAATTCAACATTACTTTTATATGTGTTTTTATACCTATTCTAAACCTTAGATTACCATGCTACGAGTATCTATACTGAATCAAAGTACTGCCTAGTCACAAACTAATAGATAAATAATTTGTAAAAGAAACATAAAGATGACAATAAATATAATTAACCAGCTCTTAGTCCCCTATTGGACATGGACCTCGCCATGCACATGACGATGTACGGCCTTAAAAATGCCACGCTGCGCGCTAGCCAAACGAGTCCACTATTTTAGAGTTGATGTAATCCCTCGGCGCTTGTGATAGCGGCTTTGTCATCCCTTATTCCCCTTTTACTACACCCACGGGAAGAGATGAGGTGAAGCTATTAGAAAACCATTCTAAAAAAGAAATATATTTATTTTTCATTTAGGAAACAATACAGTCTCTTACAAGGAAACAATACAGTCTCTTACAAGGAAACAATACAGTCTCTTACAAGGAAAGAATACAGTCGCTTACAGGGAAACAATACAGTCTGTTAAAAGGAATAGTTGACGTATAAAGTATAAAAATAGACCTGAAGGCCTATTAATGATTGTTATATTAATAATACCTAAGTACTATAGTGTCTATTGTCCCAAAAACCAATGTAAGAAAAGTTCAGCATGTGCAAGCATGAGATAGAACGTATACGCTGAAATTTAGTTACATGTGGAATAAGTCAAGTTAGGTACTACAATACTTCGTTTTTTGCTTCTTGTAGTTTCGAATGAAGAAAAAGTTTGGTGTGTGTCCGTCAGCTCCCAATGAAAGTCTGCCATGTGTGTTACTGAAGGTAATGTTTATTTTTGTTTATGTTTTTCTTAATTTCACGATCTGAGAATTAAAGCGATTATTGGACTTTTATTTATACTAGCAACGCGTGTATCAGCACGTGGCTCGGTTAAATATAACATAAATAAATAAAACGAGTATACGTTGAAATGCAACCGAACTTTAACCTTATGTTACTCGTCTGATTCGGACTATTTTAATTCCATATTGTTATTATTATCTTTCTGATGAAAGAGGTGGCAGACAGTCCGTCTGATTGAAAGCGGATATTTGCCATCTTTCGTCATCTCTGCCGTACAGTTTATATGAGGTTTTCTGGAGTAGAGTTTTTTTTAAGGAAGAGGTGGCAGACGGTCGGCTGGCCCATGAGATGGTCGTAGTCATCGCAGCCCATGAACACCTGCAAACCTTACAAGATCCTGTTCAAAAATGAAGAAATAATATGTATTAAATTATATTTTATTTACAACTGGTACAATACGTGATTGAAGTGAACAAAATAATACGTCTTTTTTTATGTTATTTATGACATCAAACTGACTCCACGGCTTGTGGTAGCTGCTCTGGCCTATACGACAATGCTTGAAGACGAAAGTCTTCGGTCATAAGTGCGCCCTACCAGTTATAGTGACGAACGTAGCCTCTAACGGTAGACCTAACCCATAAGTTTAAAGTCACGCAAAGAGATTCGTAACTAAGAGATTCGTCAAAGGAATACGGTCACCGACATATCTCATAGAATCAGCACGTTGAAATGACAATGGGCAGCTCATATTTGGCGCAGCACCGATAACTGATAGAGTAGACGACTCCTCTAATTGACGTCCACGTACTATAAAGCACGGTGTGGGACCATCTCCGGCCAGGACGTGAGAAACGTAAAATGGTAACTACCATTTTACGTTCAGAAGAACCGAAAATCGTGTGTGGTGGCGAGCCTTGGGAGAGAGGCCTATCTATATTCAACAGTGGAGAGACATAGGCTGAGTGTTATCTTTTTTTATGTAGAAAGACGTGATTTCTAAAAGACATATTTTAGTCATTACCTACCAACATAACTTTTTTTTTTGTATAGAGAAGAGGGCGGACGAGCAAGCGGTCTCACGTGATGGTAAGTGTTACCGCCGCCCATGGACACCTGCAACACCAGGGGGTATGCGGGCGCGCCGCCGACCTTGCAAAATCCTATTCACAGCTCTCTTGAAGAACCCCATGTCGTAGTTTAATGGGAAGACCTCTTGAGGCAGTTCGTTCCACAGCCTACGGGTTACTACATGTTATCTACCTGTTATTATGAAACAAGTCAACAAATAATTATTATACTACATACAAATTTCCGGTCATTTATGTTTGAATCAAATTAAAACACTATTTTGAACTTTAAAACCACTGATAGCAAATTGTTTTAAACCGATATTTTTATAAAAATATCGAATATACCGAAAACCTCGGAATGCGGATATTCGTAATATTTTAACACCGTTAATACCGGTTTTAGTTAGGCGGTATTGCGATCCATACCGACGAGATTAGACAACAAGTATGAAAATGTTTGGCTGAATGATATCACGTAAATTTGGATGAGTCCATCAGTCAATTGTCAAGTGGGGTATCGCTAAATAAGTGTACACAGAGAAAGAAAGAAACAGTATGGTTTTTAAAGTAGTGGAATGAATTATCAACTTAGTTGGCATGTGTTGCGGATGTCTATGGGCGACAGTATCCACTTACCACCAGGTGGACTGTACGCTCGTTTGCCACATTCTTTCTATAAAAAAAAAAACTGAAGTTTTCTGACTATGCTATGGGGCTCTTCAAGAAGGGGCTCTTCACTATGGGCTCTTCAAGACAACAGATTACTGTATTTAGATTTCTGCGGCAGCGCAGCCGTATTTTCGATGTTACACTTTTCGAATTCTGCAACTAGTGTCGTCCTACGCAATGGTTATTTACTTACTTTACTCAACTTATCTACGTTAAGGCGTCATCGCTAACAGTAACCATTTGCCATCAGATTTTGACGCACATTTGCCACCTAGTCTATATGAAAAAAGATGTAGAGATTTATATTATCGACATAGATTATCGGTAGGTACATTTTTAACACGGATGTGGTCCGATTTGTTAGTTTACATAACGCTAATGTTTAGGTGTGTTATCGAGAGATCTAACGGCGTGTTTTCGCGGTTTTCACGGGCTTCGTGGAAAACAACCCGAGAATCTAATGCAAACATTCGATTGGTGTAAACATCTAACCATGTTATGGTTAATTCGACAGATAACTGTTTTTAGTTTTGTGTATAAACTTTAGAACATTTGATCGGTGGCGATTGTGAGAGTTGGTTTTTGCACACAAACTGTTTGTGGACGTTTTTAAATGGCTTGTATTTAAACGAACAGTAAAAAAATACTAAATGGACAGCAGATCATGATCAATAAAACAGAGACACATAAGTCGCCGCCCGCGCGGGTCGCTCCCTGGGCTTTCCACAAGCGGTATCCACCTCGTGGGCTTCATTTGAATAACTGAAATAACAACATAACTGAACCGCTTGACGTAGCGCAGCTGAACGATATCTATAACTTTGACAATTGCTTGTTTATTTATTTGGTATTTAATAAAACATAAAATGGAGCTAAAATACTTAATATTTTAATAGTATTTTAAATTATTTACGTATAAGCCCCATCGCTCTCGCAGAAGACTACATTGAAATGTACTGAATTTCCCACTTTATGCTATTTCCCCAATGTACGTACGTGTTTCGGTAGTGAGTGAGATATGCCAGAGCCCATTCCCTCCCCATTCGTACCTTTGGAAATAGAGGAATGGAATTGGGGAATGGGTCGGGAAAATGGGGAGGCATAGGATAGGATGGAATGGGAATGGGCTCTGGCATATCCCACTCACTACCGAAACACGTACGAACAGACTTATAAAAGTAAGAAGGAATTAAGATAAAAGTAATCAAGTTAAAATAGTTCAGCTTCTTTCATGCATACAAAGGCTGTATAAATTAACGTTTTTGAATAAAATTATACAGTACAAAGAGAGTAGAAACAGTGATCCTACATAAGTAATATTAGCTTCGTTCGCGGTAAGGATTCAGAACTGATTCGGAACTATACGCATGCGCAGTTCAAATAATGCCGCTCGCGGAACACACAATTCAGAATTTCTAGTTACAGTTCTGTGTTCGCGGAACCGTCGAACTCGGTTCAGGATCGGTTCAGAATCAGTTCTATCAGTTCTATAACTTTGGCAATAATCGTAGTTCCAGACATGCGCAGTAATGTGTTTTGGTGGGTCCACTTAAATACTTGCCAACTTAGGGGTTTTCCCCCCAAATTTAGGGGGTAAATAAGTGGGATGGGTTCTTTTAGGGGTTTTATATTTTTAGGGGTATTTTAAGGGATTTTATGACTCTTCATATATTTTTTTGAATATATATTTTTCATATATTATGTGAAAGTATAGGCCCTGGGACAATCCAAACTATAATAGCTAATCATATTTATTTGTTGACCTAGCGACTTAACGATATCTAGTACAAATATATTACAACTACTCTGTGGTGACTGGTGGTTATTGTGCCTATGCTTACTGGAAATACATATGTACGTTGATTATTGTTTACTTGTTTAATTCGATTTTGTTGTTGTACTGCTGTGCCGACAAGCAATTTGTTAATGATGCCTAAAGAAACTAAAAATAAAAAAATGTACAGTCAGAAGTACACGTAGAGTTGGGAAACAGATCCAGATTTAAAAGGTAAAGAAATTTCATTGCATTTTTGTAATTTATATTTTTTCTTTTATTATATATTTTTTTAGGGGGATTTCTAAGTAATTGGGGCGATTTTGGGGGTTTTTGACTTAAGCTTTAGGGATAAATATTTTTGAGAGTTGGTAACACTGCCGATGACAGTAGATCGTACGCAGTTTGGTTCCGAAATCGTTCGCGGAAATAAAAATCACGAATCGGTTTATAACCGAGCATGCGCTCTACTACGATTCCAAATTAGTTCAGTACTAGTTCTGAATCCTTACCGCGAACAAAGCTATTAATTTCACTCTCTAGCTAGCTTGAGGCGAGATATTAATATTTCCCCAAGTTATTCCCTGAATATTTCATCGGTTCTCCCCGGTCGTAACTGGTAACCCAATGTTAATAACTGCTAAACTCTTTAACGTCTGTTTTATTTAATTAGCAACCGTTTCTGTTGCCGCAGAGTTAAAAATTCCGGTGAAATACCAACTTTGTTTGTTCAATAAAGTCAGTTACACAATGTCGGTTTAGCGGCGCGATTAAAGTGCTCAATATTGCGGATATTGTTTTAGACAGATAGATGCAACTCTTTATTGTACACCAAAACAAACACACACCTTAGCCTGATCTCAACCATCAAAGGTTAGCTGGAAGAAAATGCTATATAGCATTAAGTTCGCTTTTGTACCCACTTTTGGTGCAATAAAGAATTTCAATCAATAAATCAATCAATCAAAATAAAAACAGAACATTAGCAAACATTGTAGATACATAATGCACAAATGGCGACCTAATCGCTGAAAGCGATCTCTGCCAGACAATCTTTGGGTACAGGAAATAAAAATTTGAATCACAGGTGTACAGAATACATAATTACATACTAAGGATAGTGTATATACATTAAACTAATTTAAAAAAAAAAATGAGTCTTTAGAAGCTACAGAACCCAAAAAAGTGGTTTTTAAAATTTTTGTCTGCATGTCTGTTTGTTTGAGCATCACATAAAAACTACTCAACGGATTTTGATCGGGTTTTCACTAATGTATAGCTAAGTATCCAGAAGGAAAACTGGTATATGTCATCTTCATGTGACACAAGGAAGTTGAGTTTTTTTTTTTTTATAGATTAGTGGGCGGACGAGCAAGCGGTCCCACGTGATGGTAAGTGTTACCGCCGCCCATGGACACCTGCAACACCAGGGGGTATGCGGGCGCGCCGCCGACCTTGCAAAATCCTATTCACAGCTCTCTTGAAGAACCCCATATCATAGCTCAATGGAAAGACCTCTTGAGGCAGTTCGTTCCACAGCCTACGGGTTCGCGGTATAAAATAATTTTTGGACCGAACAGTGCGCGACACCTCCGTATCGAGGAAATGCGGATGGACCGCACTTCTGTGACGGGAGGTGCGGTTGTAGAAACCCGAGGTGGGAATTATATTAAACAATTCTATAGAATACAGTTATAGAGGAAAATAAAAATATGGCTTTTAAATAGAATTATCAAAAACTTTCAGACGGTAGTTCAAATAATTTCTTAATAACTCAAGTGACAAATAAAATCAATTAGTCACCCCGTGACCACGTCCACTGCAAAGTGTTCGAAACGTCGGGATATAAATTATGTTAAATATATGCGATTTAAACCGTTCAAAGTTGTTTAATTGCTATGTATAGTAATCGCGAAAACCTAAGAAAATATTATCAAAAACTACTGGATTGATTTTCATCCGTGATATTTGTCATGTCGGTGCTTTTATAGGTGTTAATATCCGCAAAGGTAGGCAGCGCATCCAGAGGCGAGCCAACGTTTGTCATTCTGGACTGAATTTGGCATGTATCGCGGATTTCAATGGGCTACAGTATCCACTTACCATCAGGTGGACTGTATGCTAGTCTCCCGCCTTTTTACTATTAAAAAAAATGTTTTAACTTTTACATCCAGGCACTATCAATGATTCAAAAAAGTACCCGGCAGTGGGTAACTGAGAAAAGCGAGCTGTGGTGCCGAGCTAGGATAGGTCTTTTTAAAGAGCAATGGACGCTTCTAGGTTTGATAAATCAAATGTATGAGAAATAGAACTCTGAGTCAAATAAAACGAAATGCGTATGTCGCGGCTCCACATCGCCGCTTCAACATTCTTTATTATAATATTCAACTACCGCCACAAAATATAGGTAGCTTGCCGTTTTGGCATGTTTTTACATACAAAGTGTCAGTCAATCAAAGTCGTGAGCCGAGACGCACTAACATTGCATCTACCAATAAAACCAGTCACAACAAGCAAATCTTTCGCGTTTTATTTCGACAAAGGATTAAACTCGCAGTGTCTCCTAGCGTAGACAGCGTATAATATGAGAAACGTATATATAGAAATGGACCGTCTAAGGGACAATATTAAAGAAAAGCGTTTGAACTACTGTGTAATGTCAAAAAATAATAAAAGCAAATTTAATTAAGAGTCGTATTAAATCTGCTTTTAAGTATTTGAAATGTATACTATACTCCTGAAGCAGATTATAACACAAAGGGCGTTAAGCATGACAATAATGACATCCCATTCATAATGTGAGCATAGAATTGAAATGCGCTGATAAACAATCATCGCGCGTCATCGCTTCATTGTCTATGGTAGATCAGTGCTTCGCAACCTTTTCCCCCTTACGGCACACTTATCTCTTCACAATTTTGTGGCACATCTGAACTAAAAGTATAATTGAAAGTATAGGGAATAAAATACATGCGTACTAATAAGTGAATTAGTTAAAAAATGTGTACAAATTATGTGACAAAATAATTTGTTACGTTCGTGCCCCTAGTTCCACCATCCTTCTGGGTGATTCAGGCTACTTACTCTAGGGCACACTTCGCATCGTCCCGCGGCACACGGGTTGCGTAGCACTGGCTTAGACAAGTGCTTGTAAACACACCGTACATGTACGCCACGGTACGGTCATCGTGAACGTGTGTCATGTTACGTAAGTACAACAAGTACCTATTCATATGTGTAAAAGTAACTGTTCAACATTAACAAAAATATTAAATACGAAGCCTACTAAATCTTCATAGCATGTCTCTCCACTACTGGATATATGCCTCTCCTAAGGCTAATCACCGCACAAGTTCTTCGGCAATTCTGTATTGTGTCTTTATAAAATAAATTCAATAATTGGAAATATCATATTTAAGTCGGCAAGGAAAGAATTCGGGAGCACATAATTTTAGGATTATTATTATTTTTCTTAAGTTCGTTGTTTATTTGCTAAGAGGCATATCCCTCTCGACTACTTTAAAACATTGTAATATATACCGTAACACTTTCAGCATCAAAAGGAAAATTCTTCAAGTTTCGTCCCGCCTTCTATTGTTTAGAGAACGTTTATTCTCATGTCCTCCTCGGGGCTTGCAAAATTTCCACTTTCATTCTCAACTCTTCTGATTTGGATTCGTTACAAAGCATTTCTTTTAGTTCAAGTATCTATCTATAAATTATTCAAGCATATTTTTTGGAACGAAGTTACTTTACGTGTGATTCGAGAGAAAATGTAACGTCACGTAAGATTTTTACCCCCTCCATACGCCTTTCTCTTTCTCTGTGTGTGTGTGTGTGTGCGTGCGAGTATCGAGAGCGAGACTCAAGCAGAATAACAGACGTGCAGACTAGTGCGTGGCCGGTTGTATAATCTAAATTTTTGATTTGATTCCTTATTTTAATTTATTTGCATTAAAAGTATGATACAAAATAAAAAAAAAACATGAAATATACAGATTTAATTTCGAATTACATTCGGAGTTTAAAAAAAAATGCGTGAGGATCTTCGTTCCTGACTGCACACGTTTTTTTAATTGGAGACGAGAAATGCAGGAGACCGTGTTTGATGACGGATCTTGGGAGAGGCCTATATGCTGCAGTGGAGAGACAGACTGATGGTATGGGTACCACATTGACTATATGAAACGGAACATAAAAACAACTACATGGAATAAGACAGGGCGGGACACGTGTATCGCCTGAAGTATAAACGATGGACTAGGATAGTTACAGGGAGGATACCAAAGGGATATAAGCTAAGACTAACCGGCAGACCAATAATTATGTAAAAAGAAGAGTTAGACAAAGAATGCCCGCTATGCTGGAGTGAAACCCGTAACCGGAAGCCCATAGAAGCCGGTTAGCGGTTAGTATAACAGTATTTCAATGATAAAGAACCTTGTATCGCAGCTGTGGCTAAAATATTATCAGATGAAATGAAAATATTATGAAATTAAGATCTATTTTTAATGTCTATACATCTGCTAACCATTTCCTGCAGACTGCATGTAGCTTTAACGCTATACTTGTGTATGTATGCTTGTGGAGTATTGTGCGAACAACTTTGTTTTGGGAGTCAACTGTAAACATGGATGTCGAAGAGTATTCAACTACGTGTTTTGATTTCTGCATAAACTTCTGTAGGGACACAGTGTCGATACGGTGCCTAAGGCCAGACACAGTGTTTGATGAGAGAACTAAGGAGCCCAGCGGCACTGTACGCCCCTGGCCCTGCTCCCTTCAATCGTCTCCCGCGCATCGTTTCCAATAGTTTCTTGTATTCAAGTGTGTCAAAAATAACATCCTTGAAATAAATTATATGGAGCCCAATCGGTGTCTCAATTAATAGCCTCACACGTAATTCAATACACTAAGCAAAGGACACACAGACACCTAAACTGATGACCAACATGACTCTAAAGACCGCCGAAGTCTAATTGAGCACGGTACAAAAACCTCTTTAATGAACGTGATTAGTCATATTGTGTGCGTGACATTCAGTGAATTGATTACGACCTTCGAGTGCAGACGAGTAAAACGAAAATCACTCCGTATGAAGCAGATATGTTATGATAACACTACTACCGTCCGTCCCATGAAAAAAGAAGTATTAATTGAATCTTCCGGGCTACTTGGCCGAGGTCTTCTGTAATCTCTTCTCTTTCTTCCAAACGTTTCGTCAACAACTGCGGTTGACATCTTCAGTGGCGACTGCGTTCAATTTCCGAGAGATGTTATCTCTTCGGCTTCTCGAGCGCAACTGACGAGGACACACCTAAAGCCTACACTCCACTATAAAAAAGAAGAAACTTGATAAATGAATTCTGACTTTTTATTTTTTTCGGTGCAGGTCTTACAGTTTAAATTTTCTCTCGCATTTCTTGTTGACCTTTGCAGTTAGCAAACGACGTTCTATTGTGATTAAGGATCTGCGGTTAATCTATGGACCAGATTACAAATCTTTCTGTGTCCGTGGTAGAAACTGTTGATTGAATACAGATTATTACCGTTATATTCAGTGTGTTTGTTCTTCGTGAGTGAATATTGCACTAAACTAAACACAAATATTAGATTTTATTTTGTATAGATAACAGACATTAAAATGCATACATGTACACCATTTGTGATTGGTATTGTATCAAAAGGTTGAAATGTCCTCATACTTATTATATTGGTTAAACACGTAATGCCTACATAAGAATTGTACATTGAACTGTTTAGTAGAGAGCTTAGGACGACACAGGACGCACAAAAAACTATAGATTAAACCTATAATATTATGAAAGATAACATAAATTAAACAGCGTGTCGTTGTGTGTCGAACACTGTGTCGCTACAGTAGCTTATCAAGAGATCTGTTTGAGTTAGTTTAACGACTTGGATCTTCGCTTATGACCTGACCGCGGTAGTTATCTTCAAACATAAACAAGAGTGGCCACATCAAAGCGCCGTGAACTGCTGGGTGGAAACTAGACGTACCCACTTTATTACTGTTTGAGTTTATGCCGACAACTTTTATAGTTTGTCGGATTAGCTTGTTATGAAATATAAATTACATTTAATGCTTCTTCGGTCAGTTTGTAGGAAGTCGCTTTTAGGTCAACGATATTTTAATATTGCTTTGCAATAAGGTAGTAGAATGAAGTTGAAATTGAAAGGAAGGATATTATCATATGAAATTAAATAAAAAGGCAATTAGAGAGCAAACAGAATAGAAATTATTGTAACAATCGGCACCAACTCAGCATATATCACCGCGTGAACTACGACGTTGATTTTCAGTTGGAGCCGCGCCGGTGACCACGGACTGTCCACGGCGGAGCCCGTGCCATTTTTACGTTTACACCTTACCAAAGTTCGCAACAACGAAAGATGTGAGAGATAAATTATATGAAAATTAAAATATGACAATATAAAAAAGATTAGATAAAGCTGATCAGGATATAGTTTTTTTTTTAAAATTAAGTCACACTAAATGGCCTACACTAGGATCTCCAGTGTCGTGTTAAACTTATGAATGTATGACCCGGAATCGAACCCGGGACCTTCTGCACAGCAAGCGGAGTCACATCCAACTGCGCCAATCGGTCGGTCAAATATATTGATCATATACTTATAAATAACTGTATTTAACTTAATAATATTAGGTGCGTGTCTATGAAATGACCGATTTGTAACCGTATGAGAAACTGAAAAACTTTTTGTGTTATAAAAATATTTATTATGTTTATCGAAGTATTGACCCATATTATCCACTTTCGCCACCTCACGGGCTGTTGATTGATGCCACACCTGTAAAACTCTCGTGGACGGATATCAATGAATTCTTCAAAAGCCCTAATCACAGCTACTTCAGAACGGAAGCGTTCAAACCATCGTTTGTGGTGTTTGGCCCATACACACTATTGATATTGTGGTTTGAGCTGTCTGACTTGCGTTGGTGCCGCGATGTATCTCACATTGAAAAATAGCACGAATTTTCAATTTATCCATTTTATTTTCAAGACAATCACATGAACAAAATTTAGGTAGGTTCAGAAAAACAAATGAAATACTGATTTTGAAATAAGAACATCGTAGCAATAGATAATAAGATGCATTTTGTTTTATTTTGAAATTCGAATTAGAATAGAAGATATCGAACCTCAAAGTGGCCAGTAATAAAATCGGCCATTTCATAGGTAAGCATCAATATATTGTATCATGTATGTGTTTATAATAACACATACATGATGGTCGGGGTTTGACCCGGAGTCTTCGGGTATGAAAGGTACTTGTCCGGACTACGTGTTAACATCGAAAATCTCCAGGCGACACGGCTGTAACGTCGAGCATGGACTCTTCAACAATGACAAGTATGATTTTAAATAAGAAGCTGACTCTGGTGAACATTATTAATGGTATAGACTATTTTAAAGATTAATGTTGCAAAGGTTTCATTTAAAGGGTTGATATGTGTACCAAAGGCAGTATAGGTTTATTTTGTGTTAATTATTATTAATTATTTAATATAGTTATTAATCGAGAACATTAATAAAAATAATTAAAAGAATACTACTAAATTTACTGTTTTGTTTTTTCTGTCCCAATTTTATTAATCTCTGGGTTTAAGGTATTCCGAAAGTGGCAGCCCTAGTAACGAGAGGTGCGGCTGGAATAATTCCCAGGTTCCCAGAGAATTCCCATTAACCTGGGAATTTTACCAAGATAAACTGTATTATTACTTGTATTAACAAGAATCAATCTTATTCTGCACACGGTTTGGTAGCGTTCACTCTCTTTCCATTTATTTGTTCGCGATAAAATTATTCGCTCTAAAACCTATTGAAACCATTTGACTGTACAAACAAACCGTACATTCTGCACATCACATAGGTATTCATTGTTTATTATATGGAATCGGCCATGGTTTCCTGTGAACGTCTGTTGGTTCACGGTATAAAAATAACTACCTACATAATTGTAGGTCGTTCTATGAATCAGTAAGTTGAGGCTACAGTAACATAAGCGGAGCGTAGAGGGTAAAGGCGGATCTCCATTGAAGCATAATTAGTGAAACAAGATGCGACGCAAATGAATACGTCTCACCATGGAAAATAATGGCCTGTTCCACAACAAAAATATATGTAATTATTTAATTTATACATATATTCATATTTATATAGGTACCTACATAATAAAAATGGATATATTTTTTTTTGTAATATGCATACAAAGTACATACTTGGAACGAGTGCAAACTCATATTAGATAGAATCCGAAATGTATCTGGTCACTCCTAAAAACATTGCGGGATAATAACAGTGGATATCGAAATACACTTAAACTTGAAGATGAAGTTTATTTAACTGAAAAAGAAGCTTGTTTCTTATTTAGTAAATATTTTCAAAGCGTTTTTACTGAACCAGCTTCTCGGTATGAAGATTTAAAACTTCCGAATTACCAATGAACCAAAATACCAATAAACACGACATATAAACGGACGGATTTCCGCCTTTATTCTTACAAAAATGTGCATAAAATCTGGCAAAGCATTAATATTCTCCATGTCAGTAAACAGATTTGGATGATTTCCGTACAAATTGAAAGAGGCTTTAATAGTGTCGATTCATAAAAGTGATTCAAGAAACAGAATTGAACATTACCGTCCAATATCAATATTAAAAGCACTTGCCAAAGTATTTGAAAAACCCATTCATGTTCATATTAGTCCGACTCAGTCTTTACCAAAGGAACAACATGGTTTTATGAAAAATCACGTTTACCAACTACGTTTTACTATCCATGGATGAGGAACAGTAGGTTGATGTGATCTATACGGATTTGGAGAAGGCTTTCGACCTGATGGATTACATCATTCTACTGCAGAAACTGTAGGTGCTTGAAATCAGAGGAGACCTGTATCGATGGTTCATATCATATATTACGAATAGATAGCAAGCTGTAAGATTGGGCAGTGCTCTTAGCGACTTTATTGTTATTACATCCGGAGTCGCGCAGTCAAACAGTAATATAATAATACAACAATGTTTAATATAACATAAATACATTTCAATTATTGTAATAAATGTAAAACCAACTACGTTATCCACAATTTACTATTGGCAGGCAGAACTTTTAAAAGAAAAGTAATTAAAAAATCAAACAGTATAATACAGAAATATTATTAGCACAGTAATATTAATATAGCCATCCAAAAATCTTTTTTCCATTAGTTCATTTACCAATAGTATTCACCACTGACTTATACATTAGCAATCATCTCAATATCGTGCTTCCTATATCCAAGCTCGGAAAATATGTGAACATCCTGGAAAAGGGTTTTTATAAGTGTCAGTAAATCGATGGTACGCTTTCACCAGCATGAGTCCTGCACAATTTAATAGCAAATACTGTTCGCACGCGCATCGCTTATATTTGCATCGTATTTTTGACATGACTTTGGTCTACCATTTTTCGTTGTATGTTTGTTTGTTACGCCTTCCCTCACAACCCCTCTAGCTAGAGAACTGTTAGTTTTTATTGAAGTACGGCGTGAGGTGGGAGGTGAGTTATCTTGTATGTGGAGTATTAAAATAAATTTTTACAAATTTTTAATTTGTAATAATTAATTAAAGCGGGACATAGCTGTACTATATAAATGATAACAGCATTGTAAAACTATGGTCCACAATAGAATAGTTTGATTTGATTTGATAATATCCGCGCCCCATTTACATTTTCCATATTTGATATTTGATATCAAATATCTTTGTCAACAAAGATATTTGGTAATTACAGATACATGCTAATTATTGGTAACCAAGCTTGTAAGTCATTCCCATACAGAACACATCGCTACAAGGATCGCTAGTTTCTTGAGTAATAAACATAATATAGGTTATGATAAAATAACAGATAACGTGAAGGTTGTCAATAATGAATTCAAAAAGCCTTATACAAACTAAAAACCTTTTCATTTGAGTATCATACAGGCTGTAATTAATCAATTTCCGAAACTTGAAACCATAACTACGATTTTTTTATTATTATTTAGTTTTACTATATAGCATGTGTATTCTTAGCTTTACGTAGGACAAACATTTATTTTTAACTCCGCTGCGCTTATGCTAACATGAACATAATCAAATTTGGCTAGTTTAGTATTAGTTTCCGGTTCCAAGGACGATCCATTCATGATTATACGAATTGAATGGAACTGGTATTTTCGCACGGCCACAGAATGAGGAAATGGTAAAAGTGAAAGCCGTTGTACGTCATTACCCGCTATTACACCAAAAGTGGCCTAAATTGCTGTGTAAATGCCGAAAGAAAAGTAGCCACTGGTATTATAGGTACATAGTTGGATATTTGTATAGCGTCAGTTGTTGAGATTTTACTACAATAGATATAATTTTATGTGAATACGAATTGTATTTAAAGACATGAATTAAAATAACCCCAATGGCTTAATAACCCCAATTAAAATAACCAAAATAACCGTCAGGAACGCAGATTTCGCTATTATTCCCATTCCCATTCCATCCCATCCTTTCTCCTCTTATCCCAACGAATGAAGAATAATGTAAACTTCCTACTTGCTTTTCTCCCAACGCTATCTCCGACGGCGCGTCCGCTGGCTTGCCAACGTTTGTCATTCTGGAATGATGTTGGCATGTATCGGGAATGTCCATGCGCGACAGTATCCACATACCACCAGGTGGGTTGTCTGCTCCCAATGAATATTCTGGACCCTTAGAAGAATTTACTGCTAAAAATAAAAATATACGACATTTTCAATATGTAGGATAAAAGTTATATGTGGAATAATATACTCGTATTTTCTCTATCAATTGACGCCAAAATTATCATGAATTTTATTGATTTTCTACAGTCAGAGAGTATTTGATTTGTGCAATAAATTGGTGCATTGTTATACGATAAACCATTTGGCATGAGTTTTGAAGTGAACTTGTACTTTGACGTAGTACTACAACTCACGATAACTGTTGTACAGTAGCCGGCTATATATAAGTTACGTCGTAAGTGAGAAAGTGACAATATGCTATGTTGTTTTCTGTAAAGCGCTTTCAAAGTCGTTTTAAGAATCGCGCGAGGTCTCGTTCTTTGTATTTATATTACATTGATATATATCGGCGAAATATCTTGTTCAAATTTAAAAACTCGCTAACTATGAAAAGGAAGTAAATTGGAACGAGTGAGAAATCGAATGAGGTAGTGACGATGGGATGGAGGAAATCGTTAACAATGATTAATTTATTTTATTATTATTTGTAAAATTCAACTTTTATATTTTGTAAAAAAATGACCGCCATTATTTATGCATCAATGTCACAGGAATTTATTATGCTAAGTGTTACGGGAATTTTGTACACGATTTGATGATCTTCGAAATGTTGTTTTTTTATACAATAGTATTCATCGGAAGTCTCTCCATAGGACCTTATATATAAATTTTAGTACCATCTGAATCAAATAGTGTGTTTTCCAGTGTCGTATAATATTGATATAAATTATGATCAATTTCGCGAGAAGAGTCGGTTTAAATACTAGTATTGTATAATATTTTCATCGTCTTTTTACGACCTTTAATTTGATACCCCACTCAATGAGTTTCATAAACTTTGATTGTTTCGAAGCAAACAATATCGAATTTTAAAGAAATCAAATACTTGCGCCTATAGCACTCGAGACATCAAGACGAATCTAAAAACACTTTGGTCATTAAAATCGATCATTCCGTTTAAGTTCTGCGAAGGAATTAAGAAACGGACATATATACATAACGATGAAAAACATATGACACCTCGCACGACGCAGTCGGGTAAAAAGTCTTGAGAAGAAATTTCCGAAATTTCACGACCCGTACTAACAACATACGATTTGTGTATTTCCGTGTATAATTTTGAAACTTATGAGCCGATTTGACCCATCTACGAACTCAAGCGAGATAATATACTTGTAAATATAAACTCTTTTTATGCCGATATTAATTTCAATCTGTTACGCGCCAACCAGTTTGTCCATAAATTTTAACATACAGAGTTAAAAATCGGTTAAATCATGACCTCATTCACGATGTGCTTTATATATCGCCAGGCACTGTCTATATATTCCGAATTCATTGAACATTGACGCACGAAGTAGTGCTGCCAAATCTTGGTATGATCCCCTGAATCTCTATTATTTTAAACATTTGGGTTAAATACCTATCAGTTGCATTCCGTCATCATGTAAATCTCATCCAACTGAGCTCCACACTAAATGTGGTAAAATTTGATCCATTTCATGCGTAGCTGTATGTATCGGCATGTTAGTTGCTATACCGACGATTTTAATAGGTTCTCAAATGATAACTTCAAGCGGATATAAATATGAATTTTTAATTATTAGTATATATAACATTATGTAGTATAAATGTATAGATTAATGTACAATATAAGATATCTAATTAATGTGTAATATAATTAATTTATGAATTAATATATAAACGAATTGTGATAAAGGAATAAATGTATTCATTGTACCACTACATTTTAGATTACCTATGTTCTGGCAAAATAAATCATTGGCTTTGACACAGGTGGGCAATATTCTTGGTGAGTGGTGACATTTCTGTTCTACATTTTTCTTTACACAGATAAATAAATAAATGGATATTTTATTTCATTCACATAAAAATTTCCATACCTAACAAACAATAAATGGTATCTGTTATGATGATGATCTTAAACAAGACTAAACTAAACTAATAAGACTAAACAATCCAATGTAACTGTGCTGGAATCGTCGATATGAGTGCATTCTCCGTACCGACGGCTAGAGTATAATTAGGTAGATTCTGTCTTTGATGTATTTCTTTTAATAGAAAGAATGCGGCAGACGTGCAGACAGACCATCTAGTGGTATTCAAGAGGAATGTCACGCTGAGTTATCCGCGATACACGCCGACATCCAGGGCCGTCTTTACCAGGGGGTGCAAGGGGTGCGGTGCACCCCGGGCGCTCACCTTTTAAAGGTAATGAAAAAATATAACGCTATAGTAAACAATTACACAATAGGATATTTGACTGTCATAGGATACACAATAGGATATTTGACTGTCATAGGATACACAATAGGATATTTGACTGTCATAGGATACACAATAGGATGTTTGACTGTCTTAGGATACACTCCCGCACCCCGGCGCAGAATAGACTTAAGACGACCCTGCCGACATCAATTCAGAATGACAAACGATTCTTTGTTCTCAGTAGTTCTGTGCTGCAGTTCAGTACACAGAACTGCAGCACAGACTAGGCAGCGTGTTTGGGGGCGTAAGAAAGGTTTTGAAGGAAGTTTTGGGGAAAATGGTGAGGTATAAGTTGTAGAATAGAATGGAATGGAAATGGGCTCTAGCGTATTTCACTCACTACCGAAACATGCACGTGCATTGGGAAATTAAGATAAAGTGGGAAATGCAGTAGATTTCACGGTGATTTTCTGTGACAGGGGGTACCTTGGCAGTCGAGTGAGCCCAGCGGCTGTGGGATTTCAGCGTGCATCATCTCCCTCCCAAATATATTGTTTACGATGCGCACACTAGGCGCGCACCTGCCTCGCGTTACGCGAAAGCAGCCCGAGGAATGTGCACTCGGGCCCAAATGTAGTAAACTTACTCAATATATCCACCAAAATGGTGGGTAAGCAAATAATCAACAATTTATACAATTTAGAGGTCTCACTTACCCCAGGTGGTTTTGCCCACACACAAATCTGGAAAGTGTACCTACGCTAGTCCCTACTAGACGTGACCTATCTTAGTGTAATTAATAAATACATAAATTCCCAATAAATACTTGTGTAGTAATCCAAGTCTCGTCCTGTGGTGAGCCGGTGGCCGCTATCGTTCGGCAACTCACACCCGGCAGCAAATCACCTCGAGAATCACTTCCAAACCACAAGCACAATCACAACAAATCCAACCAAAACACTCGCGTGGCACAGGATATCAGCGAACAAGACCTATTACTAGGCGCTAATAACAAATAACAACTGTCCGAAGCCGCGGTGTGAATTTTACTCAATTTAACTCTGCTCGCCGCCGAGCGCGTGTTACTACTCAAAAATATCAAATTCTCAAACCGCCTTCAATATGGCGGGGACAAAAAAATGTTGCTTCAAATAATCAAGGTATGCGGGTATGCAAAGATGCTCGCGCCAATTCCAAACAATCCCCCGTCCCGAGCCGAAGTATTCGGGTCGCTAATCAATGGGTAGGCGGGATAATGTCGCGACGGCCCGCTTCAAAATAGAATCGCCCACCAAGACCTCGGCTAACCTGGGAACACCATCAGAGCCCGGAAAAAGGTTAACAATGCGCCCCCGGCGCCAACACAAGGGCGGTAGGTTAGCATCTTTAACCAACACGAGGTCCCCAACCTTCGGCGGATTAGTTTTGTCCGTCCACTTGACGCGCTGCTGCAGAGTGTGCAAATATTCAAGGTGCCAGCGTTTCCAGAAACTCTGAGTGAGCTGCTGGAGCAATTGAAAACGCGACAAACGAGAACTGGGCACATCAGTCCAAGGGTACTCTGGCAGAGCGACGAGTGGCTGACCAATCAAAAAATGGCCCGGCGTTAGGGCTTCCAAATCATTCGGATCCGACGAAAGTGGGCATAGCGGTCGAGAGTTGAGGACGGCCTCAACTTTCGCAAACACGGTCGCGAGTTCCTCAAATGTGAGAATCGTCTCACCAATAACGCGCCTCAAATGGGTCTTTGCCGATTTAACTACGGCTTCAAAAATTCCACCCCAGTGCGGACAAACTGGCGGATCGAAGCGCCATGTTATCCCACGGAGGGCCATCTCACGACCCAAATTCATTTTCTGCTCTTCAAGAAACTCATACACATCCCTTAAGTAGTTATTGGCCCCCTGAAAATTAGTTCCGTTGTCGGACCTAATCAAGGTAGGGAGTCCCCTACGAGATACAAATCGGCTGAGGGCCGCTACGAAGGCTTCTGTGGAGAGAGCAGACACAACTTCCAAGTGTGTGGCCTTAGTAGACAGGCACACAAAAACACACAAATATGCCTTTACGGATTTGGCATTACGAAGCTGAGATGACTTCACCAAAAAAGGACCAGCAAAATCCGTACCAACGGTGGCAAAGGGTCTAGACTCAGAGACTCGGTCCGCGGGCAAATCGCCCATCTGGGGTTGCATGGTAGAAGCTTTAGTTCGGTAACAAGACATGCAACGAAAAATGACTCCCCGGACGAGTCGTCTAGCCGACAAAATCCAAAATTCGCGTTGCAAAATCGCCAACAGTGCGTTACAGCCTGCATGGGAGTTCTTGATGTGTCGATCAATCGCCAGCAACCGCACCAAATGTCCATCTTTCGGCAAGAGAAGAGGATGGCGGACACCATGAGGCAAATTGGCATGTCTAAGCCGACCTCCCACGCGCAGTAGACCCGAAGGATCCACAAAGGGATTCAATCGCACAATAGCGCCTTTCAATTTAGCGGGACCTTCCTTCATAGTTTTTAACTCTGAAGCGAAGCTAACAGACTGGACTACGCGAATCCAACTCAATAGCGCTTCATGTCGTTCCTCAGACGAGATGAAGGCTGACAACAATTTATTCTGTGGGTTTTTAACACTGTGACGCCAACGTCTAACCCAAGATGTCACATTCAAAAGTTTATCCAGTGAGCTGTACCTGGCCAGCAAAACATCGGGATCACATGAGGATTCCGCTGCTTGGCCGCTCCCGGCACCATCGGCCACTGGTAAACTTACAAAGCCTATCGCAGGCTGAACTAGAGTGATCCGTGAGGCCGGCCAAATTGACACTGGTCCCTTCAGCCAGTCCGGACCCCACCACAACGGATGTCCAATAATCTCTAGGGCTGAGCATCCACGTGATGCACAATCAGCTGGGTTTATATCGCCAGGGACATGTCGCCAAATCAATTTAGCTTGCGACGCCTGGATCTGAGAAACACGGTTCGCCACAAACACCTCCAAGGTGTGAACAGAAGCTCGCAACCAACAAAGCACAATTTGCCTGTCTGTCCATGCAAAGACGTCTACTAACTCTACGGAACGCCCTAGAGTAGCGACGACATGATTCAAGAGACGAGTCAAGAGAGTGGCGCCTGACAATTCTAGCTTCGGTATTGTCATACGCGAGCGAATAGGCGCAACCTTGCTCTTTGCTAGAACCGGCGAGACCAAAACATGTCCAGCAGCATCCACTGTGCGTAGATAAACAACCGCTGCATATCCTCGCTCGGAAGCATCACAAAAGCCATGAAGGCTAGCTCGATATTTTCCAGACGGAAGGAAACGTCTGGGCAAGGAAACCCGATTAAGAGCTGGGAGGGATGACACAAACTCTAGCCATTCCAATAATAACTCTCCATGAAGAGGCTCATCCCACGACAATTCAGCAGCCCATAATTTCTGCAAAAAACATTTCGCCCAAAGAATAACTGGACTGATCCAATCGACTCACCAACCAAGCTGAGACTATACAACCCTGGGCACCCGAGTCCAAAAGGGCACGAACAACAATCGAGTTGCCTTTCGGGTCCCATACCCGCACAGAGACCGTAGGCAAGAGGATGGTCTCTGGGTTCTCAGCGTGGTGAGCTGCGAGTCCCTAGCGGGAGAAGTTACGGAGTGAGGGCTCCCTCCCCGAGTGCGGCAGGGGACGATAACTGTCTACCCTGCCCTCACCGCGACGACCCTGCACAACATGTGCGGATGAGAGGGGGGCTGCAGCCTGCCTTCCTAGGCGGGGTGGACGCTGTTCCAACCTCGGTCGCTCCAACAGCGGGGGGGGAGAATCTCCGGTTGCGGTAGACTAGTGAGTACTCCGCAAACCCAACAGCGCCTCTAGGGGGTGGCGAACGCCTACCCCCGCCCGTAAGGGCTCGATCCTGGGCGCTGGACCTGGCAGGACTGTCACCACCAGCGCGAGCAGCCAAATGTCGCTCAGCATCACGAACACCAGCACCCTCCTGGTTACGGTTCGCACACAAAATGACGTGGTGAGCACCACCACATTGTCCACATGGACGAGGCTGAGGACACTCTCGCTGGAAGTGACCCTCCAGGCAATGGTAACACAATCGCCTCTCCTTGGCGATGTGTCGACGCGCTGCTACGCGCAAAGCCACAAATTTGTGACAAGCAGTCATCCGGTGGCCGGAGCGCTTGCAGAATCTGCAAGCCATGGACTCCTCTTGGGAGACCCCATATCTCGGCCGTGACTGCTTATTCACCGGCGGACCCTGCGGTCGGGCCAGTGGTCGCTCTCGGCGAACGCTAGTCTGCGGCATCAAGGGAGTGGAACCCTCCACGGTATCCACCCTGCGACACTCGTCTTCCAGGAAACTTTCGAGTTCCTCATAGGAAGGCGAGTGAGTGGAGCTGTCCCCACCATACTGTCGCTCAAAACGCAGCCGCATCTCCAAAGGCAGTTTCGCCAACACAATATGGAGCAACAAAAAAGACCACTGGTCCACAGGTAAGTCCAATCGCCTTAAGGCGTTAACCGCCACCAAAACCGGGTTCACAATATCTGTCCGTAAGGCTGACGCACAGGCAACCTTAGGCAGATTCAAAATTTGCCCCACGTGGGTGTCAGCCAAAAGGCGCACGTTGTGGTAACGGCGCTTTAACAAATCCATGGCTGTCGAGTAGGTGCCATCATCGACCTTCAGGTGCTGTACCAGGCCTAGAGCCTCTCCCTGTAAGGAGGCCAACAGGTACGCCATTTTTTGAGCAGCTGACAGGTCGGTATGGGAGTCCACCAAACTATTGAACATCCCATAGTAGCTCAACCACTGGTCCAAATCACCGTCAAAGGTGGGAAGGTTGAGCGTGGGGAGACGACCCAACAAGGCGTGGGGTGCAACAAGTGAAGCCCCACCAGAGGGAGCTGAGATGTGGGAGACCGCCTCGTTAATGGTGTCCACAAACTCGTATATTTGGCCAAAGTCCGCTTCATATCGCTGCTTCTGCTCGTCCGGTACAGGCGTTTCCAAATTCGCCATAAACGTCAAGCCCTCAGCAAAACTCCTATCTAACGCCACCAAACGGGCCGGCATTTCACTCGCCCGGGCGAGTAAGGCTTGCTTCCGGTCCGGGCGGTTGACCATTGCAACCGCAGAAGAAAACCATCTCAGCTGCGTAGTCATTGCGGACTGATGTGTGGAAAAGGTCACCTTGACAGACATGTCTACACCTCAGGACGCACGCAATACAAAACAAAAGCCAAAAATAAAAAACAAAAATAAAAGTAAAAAAAAAACAACAATAACAAAAAAAATAACAAAATAAAAAAAACAAAAAATGCAGTGGAGGCACAAAAAAAAACAAAAGGGGTGCGTATGTCTTCAAGTCTTCAAAGTCTTCAACAAAAGTCTTCAAGAAGGTATAACCGTCCAAAATATTAATTAAGACTACCTGACAAAACAACAACAAAAAAAAAAACAAATTAAATTATCAAATTATCAAATTAAAATAAACGCAACCAAAAATGTACACGAGCGTGGACTCAATAAAACCACAATGTCCAGCTATCAAAACAAACGTGAAGCGTTATATCCAAAATAAATTATTAAAGCGTGTGGGTAACTAGCCAGCTACTAAACGTCGCACGCGTGGATTCAAAATATCTTCAGAATACAAAATATACGTAGGGCTTAGCCTTCAAACCGTGAACGTAAAATAAAAATCAAAAACCAAATTACCAATATACAAAAACAAAAAGTCATCAATATTAACCACCTACCTAACGGTATTATCAATATCATCAATATTATCAACGGTATTATCAACGGTATCAAACCATGCTCTGCTACCAGATGTTTACGATGTAGCAGGAGCGTGGACCCAATATACGCAAGGCCCTTAACACGGGAAGTTACAATTATCAAGTTGATGAATAATGACAAAACAAAAAAAAAACAAAAAAAGAATGCTTGATGACGGTATCAACCACTCAACCACGCTCTGCTACCAGATGTTTACGATGCGCACACTAGGCGCGCACCTGCTTCGCGTTACGCGAAAGCAGCCCGAGGAATGTGCACTCGGGCCCAAATGTAGTAAACTTACTCAATATATCCACCAAAATGGTGGGTAAGCAAATAATCAACAATTTATACAATTTAGAGGTCTCACTTACCCCAGGTGGTTTTGCCCACACACAAATCTGGAAAGTGTACCTACGCTAGTCCCTACTAGACGTGACCTATCTTAGTGTAATTAATAAATACATAAATTCCCAATAAATACTTGTGTAGTAATCCAAGTCTCGTCCTGTGGTGAGCCGGTGGCCGCTATCGTTCGGCAACTCACACCCGGCAGCAAATCACCTCGAGAATCACTTCCAAACCACAAGCACAATCACAACAAATCCAACCAAAACACTCGCGTGGCACAGGATATCAGCGAACAAGACCTATTACTAGGCGCTAATAACAAATAACAACTGTCCGAAGCCGCGGTGTGAATTTTACTCAATTTAACTCTGCTCGCCGCCGAGCGCGTGTTACTACTCAAAAATATCAAATTCTCAAACCGCCTTCAATATGGCGGGGACAAAAAAATGTTGCTTCAAATAATCAAGGTATGCGGGTATGCAAAGATGCTCGCGCCAATTCCAAACATATATGAATATTATAAAATAACGAATTTTATCTTTCTATCTATTCATTTATACTACGGCATTTCACGCTATAAGCTTGTAACTCGCGCCAGTAATTCCCACACAGGTGGCCCACTGCACCACTTGTATTGTTTACGTAGTGCCACGCCAGAAATAGACGCGATTCGCGCTTCCGCAAAATTTATACGAACACACTTTAATTCTGTTACACACTTTCTCACAGTCGATGTGAAAGTGAATTTTATTTGCGTGTGAAAATTCAGATAGAAGAATTGAATATATGTTTAGCGTCTTTTGGTGGATAATAAAGTGTTACTTATTGATTTATTTCATTTAAGAAATTTTATTGCACATTGTCGTACAAAAGGCGAGCTTGATGCCTCAAGCCATTTTCTACCAGCTAACCTCTGCTATTGCGTATTGTATTAAATTAAATATCCTTTGTTTGCGTTACCAAATCTGTGTTTGCGTTTGAAAATAGTAGTCTAAATGTTAACCCGACACATAAGCCATAATTATGCGAAGAGTCATTCAAATTCGTCCAATAGTTTTTGGGTGATAAGCGTACAGACAGACTCTGGGCTCTGTATCAGCTGTAAACTAGGAACAAATAACGGACAATCTTCTCTTATTTCATCCCACCCTTCATCCTTATTCCACCCGCATTCCCCTTTCATTTTACAGGTATTTTTAAAACTCTGCTTAAATGTCGAAAACAGATATTTTCTTTGATACTTTCTCTAAGATCCACTATCGTTATTGCAATGTTTTTAGAAAAATATTTGGTTAGGGGATACATATCTGAGAAGATTTTAAACTCTTAAACTTGTTTGTTATTTTAATCTGGTTATACAATTATACTGGTAAGGTATTAATTGTATTAACAAACTAAACTTCAATTATTATTTTTACTTTTTGCAGTTGCTTGTTCAACTGCTTCCAATGGACTCCCTGCTCCGCAGAGCGTTTTCACTTGTCAAGTTTCAAGTTGTCCCACTAAAAACATATTAAAAAGCGGGCAAGATTCCGATTGGTCACTGGAAATCATTGGCTGATAGCTTTGTTCGGAAATATCGGGTTTTGCCATTTTTTTTTTAAATAATCATTATTGTGTTATCACAGTTATGGCATAAGCCATAAGTGTCGGGTTAACACAAGCCATAAGCCCGACACACAAGTGTCGGGTTAACATTTAAGGTACTTTTGATCCAGATAAATTATGAAGTTTCCACTAGAATTACAAGTTTACCCGGACGATGCCGCTGGCGTTGCTAGTGAATAAATAAATGACTTATTATCAAAGTTACAGCGTATTTACCATTTAAATTTGTTTTTTGTGAATACCTCCCTCAGTTAGTATATAAATTTGTTTTTTGTTAATACCTCCCTCAGTTAGTATATAAATGGAAATCCTGCATGAATGAGAGTCACTCAAAAGGTTTCGTTTGAATTTCGGAGTAATGACCGTATTAGAAAGGTATGTGACCGGCTCACGTTCCGTCAATGATGTAAAGCCGATTAAGTTGAATGATTATTAATCGTTATGTTACACGGACTCGTTTAACGAGTAAATGGTAGACATGATTATTTATAATTATATTATAGCATTTTCAATTAACATTTATCATTATAATTATGGCATTTTCTCATGCTGTTACACTGCCTATTCTATCTATCCTGAATTTTTAGAAGTAGGTATTGCGTCCCAGATGCCGTTTGTCGTTCTTAATAACAATCGCTTATTTGCCAGTATACGAGTACAAAGGCGACTTAAGAAAAAACAAAGCAGATGGTTACACATTCCACTGTCAAAATAGCATGCAATAATTATATTTATATAATCTCTCACTAAACTAAAATTCTTATATATGTCTCTTCAAAATCAAAACACCAGAATACTATACCTACAACATTAATAAAGATTAGGTATATAATTAGGTATATTAGATTATGTCATTAGGTATATAAAATGTCAATTTTCCTTTCAGAAATCTGTTAATGCATGATAACTATTAATAACATTTATCAATTAATACAATGTATATTTCATTCTTGAACAGTGATAAGGGCAGCTGCTTTATATTATCGTGAATTTTATGATATGTATATACGTATAATGAAAATTGTAATCATACAAAGCAGTTTTGCATAAGGCTAAAATTAATTTATTTAGGTTCCTTGTACTAATTTTAATTGCATTACTTGATTCCTTGTACATTGATCTCTCCAAATAAACGAGTGTTATTTTTTTTACAAAACAAGCTGTTTCATATATGTAGGTACATACACAGCAATCATAAAAAAATAGTTTTTTAAACAATGTCCGATATGAATCTAGTGGCGTTGCATTGCACGCATGCACTTTTTTTTAATAACAAATACCCTGTTTATTTCACTACAGTTTCACCATAGCACTAAATAATAACGTAGGATTGAAACGACTTAGCCGTGATATGCCATAAGTGCAATGATTTGACTGTACCAATCCTTCGCAATGCAAAAAGAAATTTATGAAAGCAAATTTATAAATTTATCAATCAAATTTATTTAGGCTGCATTTATTGCGGATGATCATGGGCGACAGTATCCACTTATCACAAGGTATGTCTCGTCAATGCCGGATACAGGTATCCAGGGTGAGACAACAGTACTTGCTTTTTATATTTTTTTCTCTCTTAATTAGTCGTGGACTAATTATTGTTAATTAACTGAATATAATAAAACGAAGCTTGCTACTTCAAAATAACATTTATTGATCTAAAATAATTATAAAAAAATAATTTGATGCGTTGTTTAAAAATATTGATTAAGTTTTGATTTAAAATGTTGTTACGCTAGTCTCTCTTTCATGAATGGAAGGTCTGGAGACCCTTGTCAGGACTGATGTGTGTAAAGGTGTGATTTGTGTGTGTGTGTGTAAAGTTATATTTAACGACACATTTACAACTCCACTGTAATTGTGGTTACCCATAAGTACACGGAAACACGTTACCCACGGCGGAACCCAAAATAGATGAAAATGAGCACAGTTTTAGTGCTTCTAGGAACAAAACAATTTAAACACAAAGTGCCCTTTTACTTCCTCTAAACTGTGGATTATAGTGCTGAAATAATGTGGAACTGTGTTTGAAACTCGTGGATTGTGTGAGTGTATGGTAGATATGAACAGTATGTCAACTTTGATCTCCTTTTGGAAATAATGATTTATAAAAATACTTTTATAAATCATAACATGTGTCGTGTCAGACATTTGTCTTTAAACAAATGTCCGACCGGGAACAAACCCGGGATCTACCAACTACACGCACACCATAATATGAAATTACAAAGTGATAACAAGTCAAGTAAGAGGTTTTTCGTACCGTGCTGAATTTGGTTTTGTCATTAGTTATTATAAAATAGTTACTGTGACATCAACGAGACATGGGCTTTACATTTGTGTGAGTTGGTGCCCAATTGTCCAATCCGAGCGTCTAAATGATTCGCACTGTATCTACACTATCGGTGTGCACTCACACAAACGCAAAGTACATGTCTAGTTGATTTCTCTGTAGCTATTATACAATAAATTTATCTCTGAACAGTGTACAATCCAATATAATTACTGTACACAGTAATTTTGTAGCCGATTGTAATTGCTATTGCTCATCTCTATTAAGATAAAGGCCCCCATTGCTTCCATCACATAATCTATTTGTCGTCTTAATTTACTACAAGCAGGGCTGTCAGCAGGCAATGTTTTATTTTCACTACTTGCAATGCCGGCGATTTCGTTCACTTGAACTTTTAGAGTGATTCCCGTGGGAACTCTGTATTGGATCTGGATAAAAGTACCCCAAATTGAATGTGTTAAGCCGGCACATTCCCGGGTAGCTATGCTGTGGGTTTCTTGGAAAAATAGTTATAAAGAATGTAAACATTGGTTTTTATACACTGTAACATACGTCGTATTATTTTTAAAAAATGTTGGAATAATGTCTAATTTCATTAAAATTTGACGAGTGGTTACTGCGTGACGCACGTTCGAACAGTAGGACAGATATACAGGGAGACGGGGAGAGAGACCAAAATTTTTCCAAAAAAATAAAATAAAATTGTTTAGGGCTCTATTAGGTATACAGTGCAACTAAATACAGCTACGGCTACTTTTTCAAAATATATGAAATGTTACGACTGTTACGGTAAATATATGAAATACAGCTACGGCTATGTAACGATTTTATTATATGTGTAGATTTAGATAATATGTATATATAAAATATAGATATTATTGTTTATTTACTGAAGTACAACAGAAGGTACAATTACAGTTATGAAAACAAATGAGGTATATTTTTATACCGTACATTCTTTGTAACGATTTCCCTAAAAATTCCACCGCATACCTGCTTAGAACCCGCTCTTTTGAGAATTATATGTCTAGATAAAGATTATTATTATACCTAGAAATATATAATTATATTTGTAATCTGAAATTCGTGGATCTAAGAGGAGAAAAAATTATCCACAGATCCATAGGTGGAGCCCGATTGTGGGTCTGTGTGAACGGAGGCAAAATCACTTTTAATTAAACTAAAAAAAGAAAAGCAAGTATAGAAATATGTTTCTTGAATTCTCCCCCCTCTCTATCTATTGACAGTCATGGATGGGACACACTTTACAGACATTTAAGAATGTATCGGTGACCCTATTGCCGATCCTTGATTCTATTTAACAAGTTCAAGTTCGCCTCTGTCTCGCCGCCGATCGGTGGACAAACGCGGCAGACGCGAGGCGACATCGCAAATCATTCAATCCGACGTTAATTTAGATCCAAATCTAGAGAGGAAGCGAAAAACGTCCGCATTCCCGCCGCTGATCACCAATCTATTTCTGCTAAATTTATTTCTTAATATAGAAGTGTTATAACTTTATTAATTGAATCTTCCAGACCACTTGGCCGAGGTCTTCTGGAATCTCTTCTCTTTCTTCCAAACGTTTCGTCAACAACTGCGGTTGACATCTTCAGTGGCGACTGCGTTCACTTTCGGAGAGATGTTATCTCTTCGGCTTCCCGAGTTATAACTTTCTCTGCGCTCTCAGTTATGTCAATATTTATTGAATTGGCTATTTAACGGGTAAAAATATAGTACTTGTAAATATACTCGTAAAAGTATAAAAATAGAATACTATTTTTCTATTCCCGTGACTAAGGGATAACTAAGTGGCTAGCATTGAGGAACTCCTCAATGTGTAGGAGTTCCTTAGAGGTGGTGTAGTTGCACCACCTCTAAAAAAGTAGACTCGCCTATCCGTTTGGCCAATTTTAAGGCCAAACATCTGTCATGCATAAGACAATGTACACGACGACCGGTGACTCTTGAAGGGCCACTAGGGCCACAAGAATTTAGCCATTCCAAAAAAAAAAGCAATGCCAGCTAGCAGTGGACTATACAAGGGCTTATTACGGTTACTATTATAGGATTACTATTTTACTATGTAAAGGACAGGCCTATTGATACTTTCAAAAAGATTCAAAAAGCGAATATTACACTATTGTGCATTCAGAACATCGTTCATTGTACCGTCAAAATAGTATAGAAAATGTACAAAAAAGAAATATGGGATATCTTATTATTGATACGTTGAATTTTATTGTTACAACTAAAATAAAACTATGTATTTAAATAAAATTTGTGGTAATTGCAAATGCCGCAATATTATATCTGTATGATTATATATCTGTATCTATATTATATAATAAATATCAATAGAAAATATGACAATAGACAGTAATAAAACTTACGTAAGACGGAGATAGCACAGTCTTGATGCTTGGAAAAAAATTAAATGCTTCAAAATTGGTTTAAGGGATTTCTATGTTATTTAAACTACACTCACAATAAATATCATTCAGAGTCTGATGAGCTGGGATCTTCAAAATTAACATTTAAGACAAATCTGTCTACGAGTTGCATGCTCTTGCAATAAAAGTGAATTTTCAACGTCAACAGTGTGTCTAAAACACTTGGGGAATAATTGGTTTTTCGTTTAATACTAGTCTCAAGAACTAATTGCGAATCAAAATGCAACTTGCTCGTATGGTGTAACAAATATTACTGACATACTTACAGGCAGGTAAAAAGGATCAAGGCTAGTTGTTTCGGGATTTGCAAACGCAGCTGGTCGGCGGTAAAGTGATGATTTTATTATCAGCAATCCAACAAACAATAGGCACGTTACTTACCTATCTCAAGTGAAATGTTTCCATCCTAGTGGACGTACTATACAACATACGATCTGAACCTGCAAGAGTATCGCTGTTTCCTATGGCCAGTGGAGTCCCTATGTCCTATGTCCCTATGTATTTCCTATGAGAGAGCGAGCTTGCAGTTTATAAACATAGAATATGTTTAAACCGCAGACAATATTCGAAATATATTTTGCATATATGCATGCACCTGAATTCAGTGAGTCGTATTGATCGTGTTTATTTCGGCTTGTCTGGTCCATAATATCCCCCCCCCACCCCCCCCCCTTCAACCCCTTTTGTACCCCTGCAATCTCCGCGGATGTCCGCATCGGCGATATCATGAATATTTCATGACATCCGATGGACCACGTTTGTTGCAGACTGGACCCTGGAGACCAAAATATCGAAACTCAATAAGTTATTTAGAAAAATTGTACCCTGAAAAGGCTATAATTAATGATACTTAATCACTTCCAACCGTTTAATATTTCGCTTTAAATATTGTGACTTTCCAATGAAATATTGACAAGTGACAACCAAAAATTGTACTACAATCTATCTACAATTGTAATTCCAGATAGATCATTCGTAACTTGGATACCCGCGATACAGGTGTATCCACAGATATAGATGCAGGGCCCGAAAAAGGTCTGGGCAAGCTGGGCGATCGCTCAGATCACCGGGTAATCGAGAGCCGCCGCGTCACTTTATCTGTATTTCATCTAATTTTATATAATTCATGAGATTTTTGATTTGTCTCTGTTTTTAAGTATGCTTCCCCTATCGCCCATTAAAAACGCTGCCCTTCAAGGTATGCTGCAGATTTCTGTCCAGGGCGCTCTAGACACGCTTGATCGGGCCCTGTATAGAGAGAGGGATTAATGTCTATAGGTATAACGTAGTGTCGGTTCAGTAGTTTGGCCTTAAAACGTCACGTTTTCCAAACATATTGAGGAATCCACTCTGTTAGAGGTAGTGCAGTTCCTCAGGGCTCGTGGTAGTGGCTTTGTTATCTATTCTAATGGTGCTATTCTAAGGCTGGCCGATACAACATATATATTCAATTCACTGTTCGCATTACGTTTCTATTAACATTCGATGCACACTGGCCCTTTGTGCGTCCATGGGTAATTCCATACGCTTACGCTACACCCACCACGTAATGAGACGCATTTGAAATTCATGTCATTATAAACAGCTTTCGACGTACACTGTACGATCATCGACACAAATGATTGAGTAAAAATTAAAATGAATCATAAACTTAGGCAATGAAATTGAATGATTTTACATCCTTCTAAACTAGTTTTGTAGTTCAGAATTGTCTTTTACCAACACCACTAAAGCTCAAGCTGCACACCGTACAAAATAAACAGAATCGCTTTAACAACCGTTTTTGATATTTGAATTTCAAACATGTGGAATGTTTTATTTTGTTTTAGAAACGTCGACACATATTTATTTTTTTAAACCAAGGCGGCAGACGAGCTTACAATCCATCTGGTGGATACTGTCGCCCGTAGACATTGCGATATATGCCAATATCAGTCTAGAATGACAAACGTTGGCACGGCTCCGAATGCGCTGCCTTTCCGAATCCATTCCTAGAGATTGTAAGATATTTATTTTTAAAAAAGCTTCCATTAAAACGTTTATTATAATATCTGCGGAAAATAATTGTTAAAATATATTTTTTGTTATCTCAACACAAAATGGCGGGTATCCCATGTTTTGGCTATCAAGATAATAGGAGAGATGTCATGGTGGGAAACAAGACTATAAAATAAGAGATTATAGGTGATTCGGAGTCAGACTGCTTTATACCTAATTTGTATTAAAAACTAGAATATACGAATTTAAAATGGGAGTTGTGTATCACTGGATTCCTGCGTTCTACACGATGTAGTAATGGATTTGGAGAAAGGGTTCGAAAAATGAGAAGGAATAGGATAGAGTGGGATATGAATCCCGTGTGGAGTTTCTGGTTCCCCATCAGGCGCGGTGGTTGATAGGGGAATGCCGTCTAGGCGTGGACGGCACCAGGATAACCCGGCGCGTACCAAAACCGACGTGACGTGAGGTGACGTTTCTCTGCGTGTCCCTTTGAATAGCATCAATGAATGAATGAAGAAACAAGGACGCGGTCAGCACTAATCCTGCCGCTGGCTAGGCAAGGAGAGGACTTCTTCTCTATTGCCACCGCTGTATGTATATCGTAATCCGGTCTGGAGACGGAACCGAGGGTCGTGGAAGACAAAAATCTCTATAAAAAATCTCCCGACCGGGGAGTGCACCAATCGCTGGTGGCCAGCCCGGGGATGCCGCCCGGCCTCCTAGTAGTATTAGGGTTACCCCAAGTACAGGGGACACTGCCTGGGTGGACGGAGCATTTCCCCCATTGGCCCGCAAATTTATTGACCGGGGCCTGCACTAGCGGGCGCCATCGCGGACGAATGCGAATAGCCCCAGCACAAGGTGGCAACTCGGAACACCGTGGAGTTTTAGCCGGTAAAAGACCGCAGGTGCAGGCCCCGGTCAATAAATTTGCTGGCCAATGGCCAATAGCCAATGGATATCAATCCACGAGGATGTCCCCACGTAAAAAAAAGTTGTCTGGGAATGGGTTCTGGCATATCTCACTTACTACCGAAACACGCACGTACATATGTTACACATTTGAATAAAATTGAGTCATAAACACACGTTCTCATATGTTAACCTATTATAGGTGCACACAACATCATTGTGTTATGTTGCAAAAGAAGTACAGAGAAAACAACATATTAGTGAATCTAAAAGTAAATTTAAGAATACATCTTTAGTTCAAGAACAGAAAACAAAACAGAATCTATTTATGTCCTTTGAATATTCTAATAAGTTACTGTCCGGCGTAACGTGATTGAATAAAACTTATGTCCACGTCGATGATTTCCAGTAAATTTGGTTCAATATCTGTCGTTATTTTCGTACTCACTCGTGCCCAAAAATAAACGTCGACAATTCTCAAAGAAAGATAAGTTGTCGGAAATGGTCATTTCTGAATTTGCGGATGCGAAATGATACAGGCACGATAGAACTGGTTGCAAGAACTCCAATAATGAATCCCTTTTCTCATCGGAAGCGAAATAATTAAGAAAGATAATAATTTAAAAATTATTTCAAGCATATTCAACGCCAACAGAATGCCACAGATTGTTCGATATTATTACAATTTCAGAATCTGAAGTTTTCCATGTTCGTAAGTGATTGAACATATAGACTCCGCTATTTCGGCTAGGTCGGGGGGGGGGGGGGGGGTTAGGAAATTTCGTTATGGCAGCATAAGACACGTGTTATATATATATTACCTATAAACGTTGTCAATTAATCTTGTAAAAGTGTTGCAGTCGAGACATGGCTTGGCTTATTAGAAATTCGATTTTGTAAATACGAGTATCTATCAATAGGTATGTCCTATCTATTTATATTACATATATTTATTTAACCATAGCAGAAGGTACACTACATCTTATAAAAACCAATGCGTACATTCGATAGACCGATTTCTGTAAGAATTCCACAGCATACCTGCCCAAAATTCGCTCATTTGAGAAGAAAACATAGTTGGTAGCGTACCTGACGTGTTTTAAAGTATAAAATGAGGTAGAATCAGATTGAGCTGGAGATACATTTGGAAGTTTTAAGCGCAGTTTAAGGCGATTAAACGGATGAGGTTAGGGTGACCTCCGAATCAATCAATCTAATGGACGAATTTAGTAGGTAGTTTAAATGAACCAGTTCATTAAACTACAGTCATAAATGTAAACAATATGCATATTTATACTTTACAGGAATAATGTATGTATACTTTATATGTATATTTTGTATATATTACAAAATATACATATAAAGAATATATGTTTATATGTGTGTGTGTGTGTAGTATGTATAATAATATAGTACATTTGTGTATTTTCTATTTATCTTCCAATTGAACCTCCTTCATCAACCCAAAGGTTAGCTGGTAGAGAAGACTTTAAGGCATTATGTTCGCCTTTTGTAGGATCATTTGCAATGAAGTTATAAACAAATAAATATTTGACTTAAGATCCTGTGAAAGTATTATGGTCTCGTAAATAAATAATGGCTCCTTGGTTCACACTGGGATATCGTGAGTCCAAAAACATATACAAAGGCGAATACACCACCCAGACCTGAAGAAACATTTGTCCGACAAATGAATGTCCGACCAGTAATCGAATTCGGAACCTTTTACAATGTAGGCAGCGGTATTATCTCCTGGAGTAATTGATCGTTAAAGATAGTTTGATGGACGTGGTACTAGCATATGAGTACCTATATCGTCGATGTCGCAAGACCTACCTATCCTTTTTTGTAAATTATGACATGAGGTGGATTTAATGCTTTACATCATTAATCCACCTCCCAGTCGCAGTCCACCTGTGGGCTATGCGGGACATGAAGTGCTAGGGGAGTAAATAAATGTAACAAATATAAGATAGAGAAAAATAATGTTTATATTATTATAACATTTAGTGGTGCTGGTGGTGGTAACCACTTGATGATAAATGGATAAGGAATAGGGTAGATTAGGCTAGTTGGGGAATTGAAGTGGGAAATGCAATACATTTATTTTATTTATTTTGATGAACAGCCAACAAGACATACAAAGAAACAAGAGTAAATACTAGGCTACCTATTGCCTTACTTGCAGGCTGTCAGGGCAAAGTAATGTGGAATGTTAACATTGTTGGGAATAAGTTTTAATATATGAATACAAAAGAAAGACATCGAAGTGATAAGCGCTAAATGCTTTAAAGCACTGCGAGACTGCGCACCATTTCAACTTACTAGAATTTTCATATATATATTATTATATAGGAAACAAGAAGTATAATATTATTATAAAAATATAATAGATGTAAATCATAATATACACATATAAACAAATACACACACACATATATACATAGAAAGAAATACATATATATATATGGAGTATCCAATGAACATAGTGGTAGAAGGCGAGCTACAAGAACATGTTCAGCGTGACATTTCTAATTTAATAATAGCTTTTATATGTAAGAGAATCTGAAATGTGATGCTTAAATTTATTCAAACTATTAGAGAAAAAATAATATAAAAATGTGTGCGGTCAGGGGACCCCCGTCAGGAACGAAGATCCTCACACATTTCTTTAAAACTCCGAATGTAATTCGAAATAAAATCAGTAGTTCATGTATTTTTTTTTTATTTTGTATCAGATTTTCAATGCAAATAATTTAAAATAAGAAATCAAATAAAAAATAGATTATACAACCGGCCACGCACTAGTCTGCACGTCTGTTATTCTGCTTCAGTCTCGCTCTCGATACTCGCACGCACACACATTCAGAGACAGAGAAAGGCGTATGTAGGGGGTAAAAATCTTACGTGACGTTACATTTTTCTCTCGAATCACACCTACCGCAAGCCGCGTAAAGGAACTTCGTTCCAAAAAAACGTTTTTTAAAAACAAGCTTTTATGCAAGCCATGTAGGTATTAAAACGAATAAAATAAGTTTATATTGAATATTCATAAAAGTAGGTACAATTCGCGCGACAAGCTTGTTGAAAACAAATAATTCAATCAATAATGTTATTTAAATAAGCATATACTATAAGACTTACATATAAGCTTGTTTTTAAAAAAACGTTTTTTTTTGTTATTTTTTTTATTCGTTTCAGTTAGTATATCGATGGCCTAAGTCAAATGTCGTAACCCACAAATAACAAATTTTGAACACCTTGTAGCAGCGGCCATTTTGAAAAAAATACACAACTGAGTATACTAGATTGTATTGTCACCAGCTCCAAAAGGACGTGCAAAATTTGAGCTCAATCGGTTAGATGAAACTGGTTTAAAATTCAGTTGCATAATTTGACCCACACATACTAACAGGTCGAGTTGAATGAAAGCTTGTAAAATATCGAGGTCACACTTTCTTTTGCTAAAGGAGTTGTGCCGACGAAAGATCCCATTAGTGATTGGATTATGACCAACATGAGTTATTTATGAGTTATTTTATGGTAGTCTTCTGCGAGAGAGTGATAACGAGGCCAGTCCACTGCGTCCAGCGGCTGTTGGATTGCACAGTGCACCCTCCCCCTCAAAACTCCATTTATTTAATTTATTTCGAAGTTTTGCCATCCAAACTGTAAACATCTCATCTGTCCGTTTATTAGAGCTGGCTTAGTGTGGGATTTAATGCAATGACTGGAGTTAATTATAATTTGACAAGTGACATGACGGCAAAGATTAATGGATTATAAACCTTTCCATTAGTGAAATTACTGTACAGCCCACTCAAAGACACTTTTATAAATGAAGTCATATAATATAATGAAGGTGACCTCTTAATTTATGATTAAGGAAAAAAAAACAATAATGATTTTGAATATTAACATAGATAATGATGGCATACACGTTTTTTTTTTAAATGGATATTCTGTAATTTCTAGCAATTTAGAGTGGTGACACCCTAGGGTGTCTATACTCGACTTACATACGTGTGATCGTGAGTTTAAAGCCTCGGCCCGTACCACTAAATTTGTACTTGAGTATGGATTTTTAAAAAAATCACTCGCTCGGTGGCGAGAGAAAGAATCATGAGGAAGCCCGCAGAAATAAAAAACAAACTGGCGTAATGTGATCCACCAATCAGCACTGGGGCCGCGTGGTGGATTACCATGGATGGCGGGCGGTAACACTTACCATCACGTGGGACCACATGTTCGTCCGCCCACTACTCTATAAAAAAAACACAGTGATTTACTAGAGGAGGCCTGCGCCCTGCCGTGAGACATTATAGGCTGATACAAGAATATACAAATCTACTCAATGGAGAATTTCATACATTTATCTATGTTTTCTCTTTTTTTTGTTAATTCACTATGTTCTTATGAAAATAAAATTGCATGTTCCGGTGCATCAGGGTCCCCTAGTAAAAGAGATCGTGTAGGTAATATTAAGTTTAGAAAAATATTACAAATTGTGAGACATAAAATAAAAAGGTACACCAAAAGAAGGTAACCACATCAAAAATATGTAATCCTAATTTATGTAAAATCTGTAACCGCCGAGTGTCCGTCGATCCCCTGGGGGATCCCGACGAACTGAGTGGTAAATGCAGACGGATTCACCGAAGTATTTTCTCAGGGGATCCTAGTGGACTACCAAAAGAGTAGAAAGAACAAATCAAAGCCAGCATAGAAAACTTATGAAATGAGGAAGTGGATGCCGTGCGTAATAAATCCAATTACGAACGTCCCGCTTCTCTGGCTAGACGGAGTAATGAGGAACGATATTAGACAGAGGAAACTATCAATTTAAATCCGCGTAATTACGTATAAGTGATGGTTAGTACTGATATGGACGCAAGAAACTCATTTTAAGTCGTGAGTTTATCTTTGTTCCTCATAAAAAACACGTTACAATATAACTTTCAAGTAAATCAGTTATATTAATTGAATCTTCCGGGCTACTTGGCCGAGGTCTTCTGGAATCTCTTCTCTTTCTTCCAAACATTTCGTCAACAACTGTGGTTGACATCTTCAGTGGCGACAGCGTTCACTTTCGGAGAGATGTTATCTCTTCGGCTTCTTGAGCGCAACTTTGCAGCATGTTGCGCTCGAGAAAGTAGCCCGGAAGATTCAATTAATATGGACACCGGCCGAGAAAGCCTACACTTCACTATAAATCAGGCATAACCGAACACATTCTACACGCTGGAATTAATCACTGGATAGAAGTCTGCACTCCAAAAATCCTCTCCACCGAACGTCACTATTATCCCATGATTGTACGTGAAGCGATTATAAAAGAATTAAGAATTATAAAAATTTCAATCTGGAAGACGCATATATATATAAACTGTCGTCAACGTGGAATCCAGTGATTAACAAATTTAAACCTTACGATGTACCGTCGAATACTTCCCGGGATTTTGATAGTGTAGTGTTTCGCAGTCTTTCCGAATGTGAAGCTCAAATGTGGGTAGTTGATAAAACTGCTCGCAGCTTCCATCCTGGACTACCCGCCTCTTCAGTCAACTCGCGACCACGGCTGGTGTAACCAATGCCGAAGCGACGAGTGGAAATGAAACCTTTAATTTTATGCGTACAGACCACATTTACAATATAAAACACGCTGTAACTCACAAAATACTGGCCTCATAATGGTGATTATGGTGTCGGCTGACGTGACAATGGCACCACCCCGTCTTTTCCCATAGGTATCGTAAAAGGATAAAACGACTACCACAAGCCCTCATGAACTACACCACCCCTGAAAAAGGGTATTCGTCAACCCACTGGGAAAGCGTGGGATTTTAAGGCCATACACTTCTCAAGCACAAGCCAATGCGCATGATCAGGCAGTGGAGGAAAAAAGGGTTTATTATGGTTAAGTGACAAAGGCAGAATATTTATGTTCTAAAGATTGATCCGTCTGATGTCCTCCACGTCGGCGGCGACCCCTCAGTTATTGGCTCCGATGTGGCTGGTAAGATCGAACATGGTGTTGAATGTTCGATCACACGTTACACAGTACAACTTGTGATTGGAGCTGCTGAACACAATTTGAACACTTGGAGTCTATTAAACTACGAAAATATATTAACTGTTCTGAACTGTTGAGTAAACTTTCTCTAAAGGTCAAGGGCACTCGTCACGATCCAAAACTATCTCGCATTCCGTGTGTTAATGCCAACAACCAGAAAAATATTTTTATAATCAGAGCTAGCTCTCATCTCTTTAATCTCATATGTGATGAAATGAATGATCTGATGACGAACGCATTGACTTATTCTTTTGTAGTATTAAGACAGATAAATGTCTACTTACTAATAATTATGTATTAGCAACCAAAGCATTTCCTTCCAAACACAAAAACACCACACGATCGATGGTACAGAAAATATTAATTAATACTCTTAAAGTCCTTCTTTCTCATCAATTGCATCTCACTAGTAGTCCTCAATAATTACATCTATGGTACTTCAGGAAGTGTACACACCACAGATGTTCGCCACAATCACTGGAGCGGATACACAGTTTAGGGGGCAAGATGTCGATAATGAGAATATCAGTGAATGCACCGAGTTCACCGACCTGGGATTCAAGATGGCGGACGTCGTAAACACATCACCTATGCATATCTGCACTCGGCAAGGTCTATTGACTGACCACAACTTCCGTGTGAACCAAAGAGGAACGTGTGAGAATGGTACATGTTTCGTGTAGTTCGGTGGATTACGGTGCGCTTGCTAGCTCTGAAATATATGTACTCGTACATATCTAATGAATATCCTATGTATGCACGTGAAGAGGTTGAACGAAACATGATTGAAAGAGTTGTTTTTCTTCTAATTATTATAAAGGCAATTCATTATTGTCGACGTTGTTGTTAGATAGTTTTAAATACATTTTTAGAGGGGGGTGCATGCTATAATCCAACAGCCGCTGAGCGCAGTCAACTGGACCCGTTATCCCCTGTCTCACAGAAGACTACTCCCATCCTATCTCACTCTATTTTTCCAAAACTTTCTCCAAATCAATATCCTACATATCCAACGGTACCCAGCGCATTCGGGGTCGTGCCAACTTTTGTCATTCTTGGCTGAAGTTGGCATGTTCCGCGGATGTACCCGTATAACGACGGTATTTACTTAGGCGGACTGTATGCTAACTTTATGCTAATGTAAGCTAAATCATCTTACTATGAAAAAATATCATCAGAAATGGTTGGATTTCATTTCGTTTTATCAACATCTCGCATATGAAAATTCTATTCACCAAGTATCTGTCATTTAAATGATGCGACAGCCAAACATCTAGCTTGTTTACAAAATTCAGTTTATGCAGGTGATCCAAAACTGTTGAGTGGTGAATGCTAAGCTCTTCCGCAATTTGATAACTGCTTATATGTCGATCTGCTTAAATTTTTTCAATCATCAATATGTACCTTAATAGGACGACCACAGCGAGGAACATCATTCACATCAAAATTACCGGACTTGAATCAACTGTATCATTTTTCTGCCCAATTTTAGATATCAATTAATTTTTTTTTTGTTTTACATATCAATTTCAATTGTACTCATTTGACTTCATCCAACAACGTGCTGTTCGAATTGCCGACGATCCCACTCTCACGGGCGGCTTAGAACCCCTCAGCATTCGGAATGACGTTGCGTCTCTCTGTGTATTCTACCGCCTGGGAATGCTCAGTAGAACTGTTCAATATAACTCCCACCTCGGGTTTCTAAAAACTGCACCTCCTGTCACAAGCGTGTGGTCCATCCGCATTTCCTCGATACGGAGGTGTCGCGTACTGTTCGGTCCAAAAATAATTTTATACCTCGAACCCGTAAGCTGTGGAACGAACTACCTCAAGAGGTTTTTCCATTAAGCTACGATATAGGGTTCTTCAAGAAAGCTGTGAATAGGATTTTGTAAGGTCGATCTTGAAGACTATTCAGTTTGAAGTATTTTAGTCTTTCACAGTACTCGATTAGGGAAACTCGCATGTCTAGCCTTGAGATTACGTAGCAGACGAAACGCTTTGTCCAGTGATGGACAAACTACGGCCTACGGACAAACTGCGGGTTTTTTTTACAATAAACAAAAAGGTAACTTTAAAGACCAATTTGACAAATTAAAGGATCAATAAGAACCTAGTAATATAATATTTCACTTATTTATTTTGCCCGTCATAAATTTTCATTTTTCGATTCGACCTCCAACTAAAAACTCATCAATTCCTTTTTTTTTGGTCACGGGGGGAAATCTTCTGTAAGATGTAACAAGATACCCGACCCTCTGGGGGGAAGGTCGGGTTATGTGGGATTCCTACCCACTAAAACCTCCTCGGTGGTCTTTCTCACACACGCATAGAGGCGCTCCGGGATCTCCAGCTGAACGCACCGGTGCCCCTCCAGTGCTACGAGTTTGCCACTGTCCTCTGGGGAGAGTATACGTGTCTCCCCCAACACATTCACAGTATTCACGGCGGCGCTGGTTCACAAAGCGCTGCCGTCCTTGTCCCTGGGGCCGCATTAATGGACGCGCGGAGCCCCCACTCCGAGCGGCCGCGGCCCCGTTGTCCTCATTTAGTCGCCTCTTACCACAGGCCGTGTCTATACCGTGTCTATATTCTAAGCCCTAGACTACTGCGCTGTACTCATCCATCCCTGCCTAACCTACCTTTACAATGTTGACTCATACGAAAAATAGCCGATAATTCCATCTACTTTTAGATTTACATTATCGTAATGTGAAAAGTTGAGAGCAGCGAATTTTCAGCTACCGTTATATGTATGGTTGGTTGAGTGGTTGATGACGTCATCGTCAACAGCTACTCGTTGCGTGACGCAGCGCGCACGCGTCAGCTGACGCCGCCGTGTGGCGCCAACACTCCACCATCATATTGTGTTTATTTACTACTTTAAAACACAAACACTACTGTAACATCTGTTTGTAAAAGCATTACGTACTTTTCAACATTTCAAGGTAGTCTCACAGAAGACTACCTTGAAATGGACTGCATTTCCCACTACATCCAATTCCCCAATGTACGTCGACACGTGTTTCGGTAGTGAGTGAGATATGCCAGAACCCATTCCCATTCCATCCTATCCCCTCCCAATTTTCCCAACCCTTTGTACTATATAATTCAATCCCTACATCTCCAAAAACAGGTAGCTCATCCGGGGCTGTGGCAGCGTTTGTCAATCTGAACTGATGTTGGCATGTACCGCGGGTGTCCACGAGCGACAGTATCCACTTACCATCATGTGGACTGTATGCACGCCTGCCGCTTTCTTACTGTAAAAAAATCGTACTTTTGCTCACAAAGGTAACATAACCACATGGCCCTCATGATACAGGCTTAGCCTAGTGCGAGCATCTCTGAGACTATTATTTGTATTCTCTCAGCATTCGGAGAGACGTCGCATCTCTGTGCGTGTTCTACCGCCTGTATAATGGGGAATACTCTGAAGAATTGTTCAACATAATTCCCACTGAGGATTTCTACAACCGCACCTCCCGTTACAGAAATGTAGCGCATCCGCATTTCCTCGATACGGAGGTGTCACATACTGTTCGGTGCAAAAATCATTTTATACCGCCAACCCGTAGGCTGTGGAACGAAATGCCTCAAGAAGTATTTCCATTACGCTAAGATGTGACGTTCTTCAAGAAAGCTGTGAATAAGATTATGCAAAGGTCGGCGGCGTACACGCATACCTCCTTTTGTTGCAGGTGGCCATAGGCTGCAGTAACACTTACCATCGCGTGGAACCGCTGGCTCGTCCGGCTACTTCTTCGCTATAAAAATAAAATAAATCTATGTTTTGTACCAAATGATGTACATTGGATTGTTAAATTATATTGTTCTCTCACGCCTTAAATAAAATTAGGCTTTTAACAAAAACATTATGTAAGTATAAGATGTACATTCATTTAATAACAAACTTTTACTTTTTAGTACATTTTTAAAATCTGACGCAGATTCTAAATTCCCATTATTATTTCGTTCTTAGTCATCTTTATAAACACATTTATTTTTTATTATTTTTATTATGCATTCATCAAAACAACAATGGATACAATTGTTAATAAAAAAAAAGTTATATACATGAGAAGATCAAGCAGCTGGCAGCCCACATGATGTTAAGTGGTCACCGCCACCCATGGCATCTGTAATCTGGGCTTGACGCAAAATCCTGTCCACAGCTTTCTTGAAGAGTTCCATGTCGTAGCAAAGTGGAAAAATTTCGGATTCGCGGGACTTTTAATCAAGGAAAATCAAGGAAGTGCCGGTGAGTCGCATGACTATAACAAATGGTAAAAATACTATGTTGGTGTTGAAATTTTATTTTTTCCCGCCCACGCTTCCGCCGGCTTGTCACCTCACCAGTACTGTAGATCTGTTTTATTTATTTAAGATCTCGCGTCTAGACGTTTGGTCCCGGTCAAACATTTACTCTCCTTTTTAAAGAGAACGATCCTTTATGGTAAGACGAACAGGCAATTTTCTAATGATAAGCGTCTATGTTTCAGATGTCTAAGATACACACCAATAACATACATTAAAAAACGGAGGACATCAATATTTGGAAAAAATAATTGAAAAAGATGAAAAATAAGAAATACCTATTTTGTCTTCAGAAAAGAAAAATACATGTTGATGCGAAAAATGTGAAGAAAGTAAAACCTTATTAATGATGTAGCCTATTTAAGTGTCTATATTTGTCCGCATAAAGTGTTTGTGTAGTCTCGGAAGATAAACAAATGTTGGCGTCATAGTAAAAACAATACAGTGGGTTATCTTAATACAAAGTTCCGGTTTGCTTGTGTGCACGCACTCGTACATTAATCCTCGCTGCAACATTGACATCGCTCTCCATACGGATAGTTGTCGACGCTTCGATACGTCTACGAATCGAGAGTAGGTAGTCATTCGCATTGCTGCAAAAATAAACGTTAACCGTTCGAGTGCTAAATGCGCGCTAATGAACCATAAAAATCTTAACCTTAATCGTTTTAAACTTGTGCTTTTAACCTCACGGGTTTAAGCTGAAAGCTGATGGGGACCATCGTCAGCTGACAGGACATCAGTGCTGTGGATTATCGGCAGAGTTTGCTGAGCCAGCTCCATTTTGTTATCTCCATGTTGTGACAACGGATAAATGTTATTAAACGTAGTTAAATTAGTTTCAAACGTTAGCCCAAAGGTTCACAGGGAGATTATGCTTCTAAGAATTAAGACCGCCCTTTGACATTTAGTGCAATAAAGAATAAATAAATTAAAAATTGGACTATGACGTTCACGAGCGTTTAATGCTCGAGTCTTAAAGCGCCATTAGCTCTGCGCTTAGCACTCGAGCGTTGAGCACTCAGCGATAATTTTACAACACTAGTTAGTAATCTAACGATTTGAAGAAAGCCGCCGGTAGTACTCTTCTGAGCAGAAAACTGTGTGTGGTGCGATCATTGGAAGGGCCTAATATCCAGCAGTGGAAAGACACAAACTGATAGTGTGGTATGTTATTAGTTGTTAAGGCTCATTTACACAAGGAAAGTTTCTGGAACAGTTCGAGCGAGAATATTGTATACTATTCTCGTATACGACTAAACTTCATACAATTCTCGCCTAAAACTGTTCACATGATGATAACAATTGTTAATACTAGGCAATCATATTCTTTACCGATTTTCTCTCCTGTATTTACTTTAGTCATCTGGACAATCAACGTCGAGCCGGAGTAATACTGCTGCCTTATTTTTACTATGCAAGCATGTCAGCGCGTTATTGTACACTCGGAAATGGGTTACCGATACATTTACTACGGAGTTTATTTTATTTCAAGACATTTATTATTAGGAATAGATGTTCTCGACGCTTTCAATTTGGTGACTCCTGAAATAGAAAAATAAACCAAGTTACTGCGTTGAAAACATACTCAGAATCAAGTACCGCGAAATATTTAGTATTTACGATTATTTTGTGAGAGAGGTACACTTCTCTCACACAAGACTACCTTAACTACCTTAGATGTACTGCATTTCCCACTTTATCCTATTCGCCCAATGCACGAACGTGTTTTAATAGTGAGGTAAGTAATTATGAAAGAGCTCATTCCCATCCCACACTATCCTATCCCTCACCATTTTCCCAACTCTTTCTTCAAATCCATTTCTACATCTTCAAAGCTAGGCAACGCATCCGGTGCTAACGATGGTTATTCTGGGCTGATGTTGGCATTATCGTGGATGTACATGGACGACAGTATCCACTTACCACTAGGTGGATCCTCTGCTCTTCTGTCACCTTCTTTCTATAAAAAAAAGTAGTCCATGTTTGTGGAACTCTTTTCCCCTCATGATAAAACGTGCTCAATCTTTATCCAGCTTCAGGAGTCAACTTACTAAACACTATTTAGCTTTCTAATCATTCATTATGTTACTGGCATACATATTGTGTGTATTAATGTGATATATGTATTGATATGTATGTTTTATATGTAATTAATGTTGAAGCAAAACCCAAAGGCAGAGATTGCTAATAGCGATAAGACGGCCTTTCGTGCATTTCATGTTTTGCAATGTCTGTTACTGTCTTGTTTTGTTTTGATGTGCAATAAGAGTGTCCTATCCAAAAACGGATAGATAGATTCATGGATGGATAGATAGATTGAAAAGCTACATAGCTTTTCAACTGTTCTTCAAATATTTTTTAACGAGCCGAAAATTGTGGTATGGATAATTTGTACAAGTGGTACTTCAATCTGTGATACTGGTATGTTGTACTTCAAGGGTAATTGTGACAAGTTAGTGGTATTTATAAAATTACTCCACATGCGTCATTTGTTTCTCTTTGTGTGTGTTTACACATGTTTACCGCATTATTTCAGGTTAGATATGAAACACGTGTATTATTTATAACAGTTATATCGAGAATATATTTGTTTTTTGTGACATGATAATATAATGAAAATAACGAAATACAAGAAATATCATTATATTCATTAATATAGATACTCGTATTTGTTTGTATATTTATATAGGAAGTATAGGAAGTGCAATTGCATAGCATTTCGGTGACTGGAGATACGGTTGTAGAGACCCAAGGTTGGCGTTAAGTCTAATAATATATTTCGATGGTGTCAACTGGCTTTAGACATCTGGCTCGATGGTGTCGACTGGCTTTAGACATCTGGCTCGATGGTGTCGACTGGCTTTAGACATCTGGCTCGATGGTGTCGACTGGCTTTAGACATCTGGCTCGATGGTGTCGACTGGCTTTAGACATCTGGCTCGATGGTGTCGACTGGCTTTAGACATCTGGCTCGATGGTGTCGACTGACATCTGGTCCCGTGGGTGTCATGACACGGCGACTAAAAGATAACAAAGGGCTACCACAAGCCTTGAGGAACTACACCATCTCCAAAAGAGCTTGGCCAGCGTGGCGTTTTAAGATCATACATCCCTCATGCACAAGACAATGTGCATGAGGAAGCCCATGTCCAGCAGTGGATACTAAAAGGGCTGCCGATAGCCGTCTGCCGATATAAAGAAAAATCAGCAAAGATAATTAAAAATTAGAAGCAGAGACGCAGTTACGGAGATAGCGCCCTCGACCAAGGACATTATTATAATGAAACCTAATAAATCCCGATGACTTTGAAATTAGTTTCCACTCCAATAATTCAGTTAACAGCATTCCGTGTCCCCGTTATTAAGGGAAAGTTTAACGACAGATTTTACAATGTGTCGTCATCACTTTGATAGCAAAATTCTTATGTGAATTATCTATTAAGGGAGCCGTGGTTTTTGATGTTCAAAGTGGAGATTATGAATGGCTTCTTGTATGATATATACCTTCGTATCTTTATATAACCATACCGTAACCGTAACCAGCCCCCTTTTCTATTAATTGCAGGACATGGGGTTCATTGTGCACATTGTCTTCAAGCGGATTGACGAGTCCATGGTGTAGTTCATCGGGGCATGTGGTAGTGACTTTATTATTCTTTAGTCGCCTTTTACGACATACTCTGGAAGAGGTTATATATCTAAAGCATCCATTCAATCGCCTACACTGACGTACGTCCATGATAGGGATCTGACAGAACATCAGTGCTGCAGTGTATGCTGCAGCATCATGCTCAGTCAGGTACCTACACATTTCATATTGCAGTGACATACATACATACTTATGTTCGCTGTGCTGTATAGGTTTTCTATTCTATTTTTGTTCTTCTATCTATCTATCTATTCTATTCTATCTATCTATCTATTCTATCTTTATATATCTATGTACAGAAAATAAATTGTTTCTCTTTCTTCTTTCTTTAAAGATGGGGTGGTACTATTGTAAGCCGGCCGACATTTCTATATACATATTTTTATATATCAGGTATCTACATTAATAACGCATAATTAAGTTAATGTATAAAATAATGTGAATGCGGTGCAGTTTGTAGCATAGCAATGTTCCTTGAAATCCTATCAGATAGCATAAATCACTTCTCATTGCGATAAATAATTGGTTCGAGTCCTATCTAGACGCGATCGGAAGTCGCCAGCGCACGAGTTGTGTGACATCAAGTAGTTCAATAACTGTATATTCCGTCTAGCTTCTGGCCACGGATTCGCTTGTCTGTAGTTTTTTCGTATTATCAAGTCTGGTGTTTTCTATAGATAGTTGCAATTAAGCAGATAGTTTACCTGGTAGTATATGGATACGTCTGCTGAAGGAAATTCGCGATATATACCAACATTAGTCATGAAAAACGAACTGTGTTAATTTACGTTGCTCCAAGTGTCTTCTTGGCGTACTGGCTTTATGACCAAATCTTTCACTGCGCAGGCAGCTAGACTATGGAATACCATTCCAACTGACATCCGGAAAGCACCTAACAAAATCTCTTATAAAAAGATGCTTCGGGAACACTACCTTTCCCGTTCTCATCATTAGGGGCTCAGCCAGCTCCTTCTCATTTATCTTTTCTTTCATTTTTATGTTACTTCTGTCAGCAACGTGTCTTCTTTCTTCTGTTTCCATTAATATAACTTATGTACCTAATATAATGTATTCATTGATTATGTATACCTTGTATGTATTATATTTATTCTTATGTATATGTGTAAGTTTGTATGTAATAATGTATTATATTTATTTTATCACACCATCTAACTAAATTGTGTCTTTCATGCACCTACTAATTGGACTTCTCTGATCAACCCTAGAGAATGCCATAAGGGATTGCATTCAGCTCGCCTTTTGTACGATAATGTGCAATGAAATGTCAATAAATGAACACTGTTCGGGGGATGTGTGGCTTTAAAACGCAACGCCAACCAAACGGGTTGGCGAGCCTATTCGAAGGTGATGTGGTTTCTCAATAAGTCGTGGGTACCCCTGGCCGTAGGGCGTCCCGCAATCGCCCTTCCCGATATATGGCTTCCATTCGAGGACACGTCTCCTCCAACGGACATCGGTCCTGCGGCAAATAGGAGCAGTCGATTGCCACTTCAACATGCCGATGTTACGAGTTATGTCGGTGACTTCAGTTATTTGGCGAAGAAATTAAAGGTGGTGGTTTGATGAGAAGAGCACGGTGATGGGACATGGTGATAGAAGAGATGCTATTCTAACGTCACTGTGCCACTTACATTTGCATATTTAGGAGTTGAAATGGAAGAAGGTTTATTAAAAAAGTCCGTCAGTATTTTTTCCGTGATAATATGTTGATAAACAAAGGAACAAATATACAACATTTTCAAAAAATACTTCTTTTATCTCATATACATTTATTAAACGTTTCATTTTTCAAAAAAAATATCAATGTACAGACACAAACTGTTTTAATAATATTAATAGCCATTCTGCTGTCTCCTTCCCATCTTCTAGCTTTAGAGTGGGATAGCGTTAGTCGATTGAGATGGCAGATTAATTACGTGAACTGGTCTGGTCAGTTCCTTGGTAGCCATTACCTGTCATAAACGGTAGGGTACCGTTGGAACATTAATAGTGCTGTGGGAATCAATTATCTTTATCGATCGAGGCAACAAAATCTTGAAGTTAAAGACATGTTTGTTATTCAATTTACCGGAGACGAACCTGAAAGTTTTGGAATATTACAATGATAATTAAGAAGATATCATTCGTTACCATGTGTATTACCATTTATACCAATTATGTATTTATTTATATGTGTTATTGAATTAAATTTATATATAATGTTCGCGTCATTTAGTATTGTAATTTAAATATAATGTTCGCGTCATTTGGTATTGTAATTTAAATACAATGTTCGCGTCATTTAGTATTGTAATTTTTCTTGATTTTTGCTTTTATTGCACCTACCGCGCCATCTCTGCGTAGCCCAAAGGTTGACTGAGAGATAATGAGAGATCGTTTGATTAAAACTCGTTTGGGTGAAAGGCGCGATTCAATAATATTATGCAATGACATCATTGTACAATTTTATTATACGTCCAGGAACCATATAAGACATCTATAAAATACCAACATCAGTCAAAAATGACGAATGTTGACACGTAGTGGTTATAAACATTACAATAACCGTAGAGGATCATAATATTAATAGACGACTTCTTGACGGAAGATAGCACAAAATGATATGGCAGTTCCTTTTGAAAGCGGACCGAGTAGATAACAACTTCGCAAGTTGCATTTACCGTAAACCGCATCTAAGTCTAGAGACGGTACAGTACATTTGCTTCTTACGAAGCGTACAACTTGCTTGCATTAAAGCTGACTCGTTAGCTCCGTATTAATTGAGAATTCTGTAAAAGAAAATAACTCTATTTTCTTCTATTTATTTTTTCTTAATATAAAACGAATGTTGTAGTGTTTAGTTTCTGAGCACATTCCTCAGTATAATTAAATAAATATATACATCGAAAAAGTACAAATGATTATGTTTAAGAAAACTATTAGGTACATATTTTTAATTGACATTCGAATTAAAATTGTATTTATTTATGAACGCGCCTTCGCGCGGTTCGTCCAAGTAGTAGTATTGTTCTTGATATCCTGACGTTCATTTACCGGTATACGCCGGTTTAGAACTAACGTTACCTACTTAACGTTCCCAAAGGCTATTTCATCTCGTCCCCAACGACCTTTTTCTAAAACTATTGTTATTAATCAGTTCCAAGTCTCGGTATACAGTATAACTAGCCTCAAGTTTTGCCAGAAGCTACCAACAGGAGTATAGTAATAATAAATAATCTTTATTGCATACAAATAGTTATTACATGGGCGTGCACATATCTTTAAATGACAGAATACAATAGGAGACCTTAATATGACCACGGGTGCCTTCTCCGTGACTACATTGACGGTAACTAGAGAATAATAACCTCTCATTTTCGGCTGAATTCTACTTACTTAAGAAAGGAAATGTCAGAGATCTCATAACGACAATTACCCGACCTAAAGAGCAACAACTTTTGCTTTAAAACTTTCGTAAGTTGTTCTCAAAAAAATGTTAAAAGTAAATTGTAACGAACATTTTGTAAGGTCTGTGGATTACTTTTCATTTTTGTTTCTCGAACTTGTAAAATAAAAGTTGTTTGTTTAGATGTAGAAAACTAGTGTCCGAACAACTTAGAATATTTATTTAAACATAACAGAAGAAGCTACATTACATATATTTATTTATTTAAACGGGTTGTCCTTGTACCCAGCGGTAAATAATAAAACAACCGTTTTCAGGATGAAAACACCCTTATTACCTAAACTTACAATTTTATAAGTAAAAAATACGAAATCGTAACCATGGCGCGTTTTAATCTATGATAAAGGCGCCATCTGTTGACGAATTGCAGAACTACTTTTAAAACCTTCATTTTGACCCGTGTATAAACAAGGGTCTCAAAGCGTATGTTTACCTTATTTATTTTACTCGACGTTTCAGTTGAATTGCACCAACCGTGGTCACGAGCTGAACCCAATCGTACCCAACCAAAACGGAAAGTAAAATGAATAAGGTAAACATACGCGTTGACAACTTGACACCCGTTTAAATAGATATAAATATGTGTGAAAAAACACGAAAATCTCAAATATTATAAACAGTACATTACAGTTATAAAAACCAATGAGTACACTCTTTGTTACGTCCCGCTAACATTTCATTAGTATATAGCATGTGACACCGGTGCATTACGATAGAGGTTAGTACGAGATGGAACCTCTTACAGTAACTTCCTCTAGCGCAACCCTAGTATAATCTTTTTATGGAACCGGTGGCAGTGAGGCAAGCGGTCCACCCGACGATAAGCGGCTTACAGTATGACGTGTGCCCACTGTCACTTTACTAATTCCTTGAGTTATGTCGGTAACATTTTTCGATAGGTCTACAGTAGATCTTCACGGAATTTCTTTGTTGAACGGAATTCAAAGGAAAGAAATTCGATGAAAATCTAATGTTACCGACAGTGATATTCGCTCATGTTCACTGAGCGGTGCGACGCTTGCATAGTTGGTAGGGAATTCTTCAAGGAATGAATAACAATTAATTGAATGACTTCAGACTCGCGCAAACAAGCGATTTATATGATATTCACAAACATACACAGTGTACCGACACAGAAGACTTTACTGCAGTGTAATAGGCACGTCCATACGAATAAAAATATATGTATATAGCTGAATAACATTTGATAAATGAATGGATAAGTTTTCATTAGCGGCCAATTCTGAGACATTTAGTAGCAACAATATGTTACAGCGACAATAAGTTCATCTATCATTTGATTTTCTGCTATTCTACTCAAAAGTATATAACCTTAGAGGAGAACGAATGTTCTACTGACGCTAGAATAGTCCCCACTGGAAAGTGTTCACAAGACGGGATCATCCAGTTGCTCAATCCAGTCTAGTAGCACAATCAACAATATCGTGTAAGTTAAGGAATAAGTTAATAAAAAAAGAATAAAAAGGACAGTCCCCTCTCTCCTTCAGATAGAAGGAATTCTCTGTTACAGATGTTATATAGGTAAATATATAATTATACTTCATTGTACACCAAACTACAGAAGGAAAACACAAACATATATTATGTAATTAGAAGTACAATCGCCGACCTTATCGCTAAAGCGATTTCTCCTAGGCAATCCTTAGGTGGTAAGGGTGTGTCAACGAATAGAGTTAGATAGTGCAATAAAGAAAACTTCCATTTACTTCCACCATAGCATTTAACAAGACTGGGTACATCTAACATACTGTAGCCTTTCTTAGGAGGCGTTGTGATCACTCAGCGGACAGGTCTGCTTCCGGTATTAACTCGTCGCAGTGGACTGGTTTCAACAACTGTACAACTTGTTTACAAACGGTGGAGGCGGTACTCAAACTGCTATCTACTTAAGAGTGGACGACAGCAGCGTTTTGTCCATACAAACGTATTCCCCTATTTTCTCCTTGAATTATTGCTATTGGAGCTATTATTTTTAATTTGTTACGGATCTACTATATGTCCCTATGTTTTGATTTTTTTTTGATTAGTTATTTCTTACAGGAGCAAAAATTAAAAAAAAAATGTCCCGATTAAACGCTGACGAAAAGAAATCCCCTGTGCAAATTTAGCAACTCTTATTTAAAAAAGCAAAACGTACTGATTTAGAAAATATATTATTATTATATTTATTTATTTTATTGTACACACAAATGATAAGAACATTACAAAAGAAAATACATAGAAGAGGCGCGCCATTCTTCGGAGGGGGTAGTAACAGGTGAAGCAGCGCATCCCGAGGGTATAATTAATAATAATTATAACCTGTATAATTACTATAATTAGTTATTTGCACAAACCTTGAACTTCTTACAAGTTCTTATACTGCATACTACGTCTGCTAGGGATTGGCATCATTCCACTCGATGTATGTGTGTAAAGATCGATTTGTCTTAAATATTAACTTTGAAGATCCCAGACTCGGAATGATATTTAGTGTAAAGAGTGAATGTATAGTTAAAATAATAAAAAAGCCCTAGAAACAATTTTTAAGCATAGTGAAGTGTAGGCTTTCTCGGCAGGTGTCCATATTAATTGAATCTTCCGAGCTACTTGGCCGTGGTCTTCTGGAATCTCTTCTCTTTCTTCCAAAGGTTTCGTCAAGAACTGCGGTTGACATCTTCAGTGGCGACTGCGTTCACTTTCGGAAAGATATTATCTCTTCGGCTTCTCGAGCGCAACTGACTCGACGATTGTGGCGCACCGGTATTTATAGTGAGGGAGTATTTATATATGTATTTGTGGTGGCAACACTTTACTTCGCCGCTGCACCATAACTGAACACCCATTGGTTCTCTCTCGGCCAATCGCGAGAGAGAGCAATGTGCTGTCAGGGTGTCAGGTGGTTATACTGTATTTTACTTGTCTTGCTAATAAATAAGTGTAAATACACTAAAGTGGTGACCCCGACGTGATCCGGTATGTGTACAAACTAGCAGTATACCGATCCACCATACCGATCACCAGTATACCTACCGCGCAGCCATTTTGTCGCGAAAAAGCGCGACCGCGCCTACCTGTGCTCCCAACAGCACCCGCCGCCGTCGACGAAAAACAACACGAGACCTACAGCAAACACTTCTTCGCTCGGCTAGGATTTGAAACACCGCGACCTGCGACCGCTCCACCGCAAACGCCGTACCGTGTCGGTCGTCTCATCGGTCAACAACGGCGCACTGCTGCCGATGCCGCAGGACCCGCATCTCCGCTTCCCCACATACCCTCGGAGCTGCCTCTCGACGGAAGCCCAATTCGTAAATCAAATAGTACATACTTACTATTTTAGTGCATAAACATGTGTGAGTGATAGTGAAATCAAAAGTAGGTAATAATAGATTTACTCAGTACCGACAACAGTGAACAATAGTATCATAAGATATTCTCTTATTTATTTTACAATAGGCTTATTTCGTCCTTGTTGTATCGTATTATGTACATAGGCATAACAAGCCAAAAGATAAACGACTTATTTATTGCACCACATTAACTTATGGAACAACAAATTATGGTTCATCGAACCTTCTAAGTAGGTACTTGTTGAATTTTTAAATCTTTAAATAAGATCTTTCACACTTATAATATAAAAATATTGGCTTAACATAAACTGGCTATTTTCAGTGTTAAACACACATATATATATACGAATACTGTAATTGCCATATTATCGGTATCTCCGACATTCTAATATAATTAGTCGAATTAGTCTAATATAATTAGTAAATTCTAATATAATCGACATCTCTGATATAAATTAGTTTTGTGTAGAGAAAATCTGTTTTCCTTTACCCTTTAGCAATACTGTATAATAACTGTATTTAATATTAAACAATACTTATTGTCTTTTACTGTGATATATAGCTGTGTGCATACTATTCGTAATTGTTTATCCTGTTGTGTATACCAGCATAACTTGAACATTATTCTTTGTCTCTGTACAATAATTATATTAATAATTTATATAGTATAATTTAAAAGTCGTACAATACTACTGTACGGTGTTCCGTTGTGGTGCAAGGTGAAAGTATAAGTGGCCATCTAATATTTACTATTCTTTGTTGTCGCTAATTTCCACTCCTTTCTGTATTTCCTGTTAACATGGCCACTCCTGAAGAACAGATACAACTTCTACAAGAACAACTTAGGGTTCTAGAAATTAACCAAGATAAAAGAGCAATGGGAGTAACCGCCAAACTACCTGTGTTTTGGGCCGACAAGCCCACCGTGTGGTTCGGTCAAGTAGAAGCACAGTTCGAGATCGTAGGCATTAAACAGGACAGGACTAAATACAGCCATGTGATAGCCATGCTAGATTCCAAAATAGCAGGCGAAGTAGCGGATATAATTGAAAATCCACCCGAGTCAGATAGCTATCCATTTCTAAAAAGTGAGCTAATCAAACGTCTCTCGGCATCGAAAGAGGACAGGATGCGATGCCTCTTAGGCGAAGAAGATATCGGAGACCGAAAACCATCACAGTTCCTCAGACACCTTAGAAGCTTAGCTGGTTCTTCACTCAATAATGAAGACGTCATTAGACAACTGTGGATTCGCCACTTACGTGCAAGCTATATTGGCCGCCCACGAGGAGATGCCAATAGACAAAGCCGCTGACATAGCTGACAAGGTCGTGGAAGTTGTGGTACCAGTGGTTAACGCCGTCGAGTACCCTCCGTCTGAACTAACCCAACTGACACTACGCGTCGAGCAGCTAACTAAAATGGTCGAGACCCTAAGCTCAGACGCGAGGGCATCCAGGTCGAGATCACGAGATAGCGACAGAGCTCGCTCCCTAACCCGTTCACCTTCAACCCAACGGATATGTTGGTACCATCGCAGGTACAAAGGAAAAGCTAACCGGTGTGTCAGTCCTTGCAGCTGGAAGTCGGGAAATGCAAAGAGCTGTCAGTAGACGCGGCGACTGACTGCGACACATCTTGCCGCCGATTATTTATCACGGACAAGACCACATCACGCAGATTCCTCATTGACACTGGAAGCGACCTCTGTTGCTTTCCACAACGGTTAGCTAAAAATCGAGCAGAGTATCAACTGTCCGCAGCAAACGGCAGCACCATCAAAACATATGGCAGCATCATCCTACGCCTTAACCTGGGCCTGCGCAGAGACTTTGCCTGGAATTTTACCTCGCTGACGTAAAAACGCCAATAATAGGCTCCGATTTTCTCAGTCATTACAATCTTTTACCTGACCTACGTAACAAACGCCTCATCGACGGTAACACAAACTTGACTACCTCAGCATCAATTGCCCAAGTAGGCCAGGCTAGCATCAAAGCTGTATCATTGGACAACAACTCACCTTACACAAAGTTGCTTCTGGAGTTTCCCGATTTAACGCGTCCGCCAGGCCTTCCGCGAAAAATCAAGCATACCACAGTACATCACATCGTGACCACTGATGGCCCGCCGATTTCCTGCCGCCCACGGCGCCTCGCCCCTCAAAAATTAATTGCAGCGCAAAAGGAGTTTGAGGACATGGTCAAATGCGGTACCGCCCGACCGTCAGATAGCCCCTGGGCCTCTCCTCTGCACATGGCACGAAAAGGTTAAAGTGGATGGCGACCGTGCGGTGATTACCGTGCATTAAACTCAAGAACCATTCCAGATCGCTACCCCGTTCGACACATCGCAGATTTCTCCCACAATATGGCAGGATCGTCTGTATTCAGTACTATTGACCTGGTCAAAGCGTACCAACAGATCCCGGTCCACGATGCAGACATCTGCAAAACTGCTATCACGACACCTTTTGGCCTGTATGAGTTTCCTTGTATGACCGTCGGCCTCCGCAACGCTGGGCAAACCTTCCAGCGATTTATAGACGAAGTCGTAAGGGGACTCGACTTCTGCTATCCTTATGTTGACGATGTGCTGGTCTTTTCACGCACTCCCGAAGAACACCTGGATCACCTGCAAGCCTTGTTCCAACGGATGGCTTCATACGGCGTTGTAGTAAACGCGTCTAAGTGCGTTTTGGGCGCCGAAGAAGTAACCTTCTTAGGCTACCGGATCACCAAGGATGGCACACGCCCTCCGCCAGAAAGGATTGAAGTTTTACAGAAGTTTCCCTTACCGAAAACCGTGGAAGGTCTCCGTAGATTCCTAGGCATGATCAATTTTTATCGCCAGTTCCTTCCAAACGCTGCACAACTCCAAGCTCCACTCATCAATGTTTTAGCTTCTTCGAAACTTAAAGGTACGAAACCAGTGCCCTCGACGCCCGAGTTGGAGCTCGCGTTCCAGAAATGCAAAGACAGCCTTGCTGACGCTACCCTCCTTGCTCATCCAGCCCGTGATGCCACCTTGGGTCTCTTCACTGATGCTTCTTCCCTCCAAGTCGGTGCTTGCCTTCAGCAGAAGATCAATGGTCAATGGCAGCCACTAGCCTTCTTTAGTAAGAAGCTTACCGACAAGCAAACGCAACTACCTGCATACTATCGGGAACTTTTGGCAGTGTATGAGAGTGTACAGCGATTTCGACACGTTCTTGAGGCCCAACATGTCACAATATATACAGACCATAAACCACTCATCTATGCATTTACCCAGCGCCGGGAAAAGCTGCCTCCTGTTCAACAAAACCAGCTTTCCTTTATTTCTCAATTCACAACCGACATTTTACACATTAAGGGTCAGGACAACATTGTTGCAGACACCATGTCCAGAATTGAAGCCATTTCATTGGACGACAGCTACACTGCACTAGCTAATGAACAGGCTGTCGATAAAGAGCTCCAAGATGCCAAGACAAACTCATCTCTCAAATTAAAAAAAAATCCGTATCCCCGGCACAGACTCACACATTGTGTGCGACACATCCACCGGAAAACCACGACCGTACGTCACGCCTTCTCTTCGCCGTAGTTTTTTCAATAAATTACATAACCTGAGCCACCGTGGCGTGCAGGCATCTGCACGCTTGGTGACCGAGCGCTTTGTATGGCCATCAATAAACAAAGACTGTCGACAATGGGCTCGGGAATGTCTAGCATGTCAACGGAGTAAAGTAACAAGACACATCTCTACGCCCCTCGGGAACTTTACTGCTCCATCTCATCGGTTTCGCCACGTCCACATAGATATCATTGGACCCATGCCACACAGCAAAGGATATCAATACTGCTTGACAACGGTTGACCGCTATACTCGATGGCCTGAAGTCTGGCCCATGATTGGAATTACAGCCGAAGAAGTAGCCGAAACGTTCACTACCGGTTGGATCGCTCGATTTGGTATTCCTTCAATTGTGACCACAGACCAGGGCCGGCAATTCGAGTCGTCTCTATTCAATGCCTTACTGAAGAACCTTTCGATCCAGCGTACACGAACCACTAGCTATCACCCATGTGCCAACGGCATGGTGGAAAGACTTCACCGGCAATTAAAGGCTGCTCTTATGTGCCATGGCGGTTCATGGCATGCGGCTCTCCCTCTTGTGCTGCTGGGCATGCGCTCAGCAGTAAAAGAAGATCTCCAGGTGTCGTGCGCAGACCTAGTGTACGGGGAGCCTCTGCGGCTGCCTGGAGAGTTTGTGACCCCTTTAACCACAACAGACATCTTCGACGTTACAAACTTCGCTTCGGTTTTGCAACACCAGATGGCCGGGCTAAAACCGGTGACGGCCTCGCGACATGGCGAGCATCGCGCCTTCGTATATAAAGAGATGCCCAATGCCAGTCATGTCTTCCTTAGAGATGACACGTGCAGGGCTTCCTTAAAGCCACCCTACACTGGGCCTCATAAGGTTATCTCCAGAACAGATAAAACCATCACAATTACAGTAGGGAATCGGAACGTCCAAGTTAGTCTCGACCGGGTCAAACCCGCATTCACGGAGACGTCGCCATTCAACACTACTCCGTTAACGACACCCGCGGAAAATACAACGAAGATATCTACAAAACCGACGCGACACCAACCTACCGAGGCAAAGTGTCGATCGCCGCTTCATGATTCCGCTCAGCCCAAGGAGTACGTTACTCGATCGGGACGTCGAGTTCGATTTAGAATTCCAACAGACGCCTGACCTTCCTCTGTCTCCATTTACGAAAAATAGAAATCTCCACCACCTTATTTCCCTTCGCTTCTTCCCTAAACATTTTATGGGTTCAATTTACACCGTGGGGGGGTGGTGTGGTGGCAACACTTTACTTCGCCGCTGCACCATAACTGAACACCCATTGGTTCTCTCTCGGCCAATCGCGAGAGAGAGCAATGTGCTGTCAGGGTGTCAGGTGGTTATACTATATTTTACTTGTCTTGCTAATAAATAAGTGTAAATACACTAAATATTTATATGTATAGTGTATAGTGTTTATATATGTATTATATATGTTTAGCTTCCGAAGACTCTTCGAAGAGATTCGAAGAGCACTCCGAAGACATCAAGCTCACGGGGAAGAGAGATGAGAGGGGGGGGGGGGGGGACAAAAACAGACTCGATACACACCATACAAATATATAAATACCGGTGCATATAAATACAATATATAAATACATATATAAATACATATATAAATACTCGCCCACTATAAATACCGGTGCGCCACAATCGTCGAGTCAGTTGCGCTCAAGAAGCCGAAGAGATAACATTTCTCCGAAAGTGAACGCAGTCGCCACTGAAGATGTCAACCGCAGTTGTTGACGAAACGTTTGGAAGAAAGAGAAGAGATTCCAGAAGACCTCGGCTAAGTAGCCCGGAAGATTCAATTAATAATTTTGTATCTACATTGTTATAATATCTATACTAATATTGTTATACTAATAATATCTACATTGTTGTATTTACTAGTGATAATTGTTTTTTATCTTTTAAAATTTGTTTTAAAAAAATAGCCTTTTTCTCCAGTGGAATGTTGTCAACCTTCTTCATTATACCTTCTTCTTTTATTCTACTCTACCCTTCCTGCGGTTAGACAACACATCGACGCCTCCGGTGCTTGGTTCTTAGTGCCTCCTGCTTCGTTATTAGTAGTGTGAAGTTTGCTGCCGAGTTGAAGAGGTCCTGATAATATACCGGACCCTTCTACGAGGAGGACTTACACTTTATACGAGGAGGCGAAAGCAGATCAGTTATACTGATGACTTAAAGAAAGTCGGTAGAGACTGGATGAAAAGAGTAGCCTTGGAAAATATCCATATCCAGAAGCAGCGAGACTTTGTATATGGTAGGCGAAAGAACGCATATAACGAGAACACAAACTAAAGTAGCTGCGACCCGCAGTACCAGCGGAATAATAAATACATAGATTACCAACACATCAGTGAAGCTACGACATAAAGTGTCTAGTTAGTCGCAACACGGAAAATTGCATTGGGAATAGACTGCGCATAACAATGATGGCGGATTCTCGACGCATTGTGAATGCCGAGTGGTGGAACTTAACCGTTTGCCTAATGTGCATAATAGGGGACACGATTCGAATGCAAGGGCTTAAATCTGAATTATTTGCTTGATAGATCCGCTTTACGTTGTAGAAAACATCGTCGGTGTTGTGACTTTAGTTATATTTAGAGTGTCTGAATTGGATGATAGGACATCTCCTGTTCTAGCAGAAGAACGATTCCTATATACTTTAAGGACCTATGAAATGCAGTCAGCCCTTTTACCATCACTGCTGGTCCATGCCTCCTCAAGTACATTGTCTTGTGCATGAGAGATGGGGTTGGAGAGTCCATTGTTTTAGCGGCGATATAATTCTTCGGGGCTTATGGTGACCGCTTTGTTATCCCTCAGTTGGATGGCGGAGGAGATGGCGTGCTGTTATTCTAAAGCCGGCCGATGCGACACGACACTCTTTAAGAACTACTACTTAAAATTACTTACCTTACACGCTGCAATTATACAGCCACTCAACGTACTCGACTGGCCAAGATATGTTCTTAATGTTGTTATTTCAAAATCAGTATTTCATTTGTTTTTCTGTACCTAAATTTTGTTTATGTGACTGTCTTGATAATAAAATGGATAAATTGAAAATTTGTGTTATTTTTTTAATATGAGTTTCGTCGCGGCAACAACGCAAGTCAGACAGCTCACAATATCAATAGTGTATGGGCCAAACACCACAAACGCTCGCACCGTGCGATGATGGTTTGAGCGCTTCCGTTCTGGAAATTTCGATCTTAAGGATGAGCCCCACGGACGACCTAGTATCAAGTTTAATAACGATGAATTAAAGGCTATAGTGGAAGCAGATCCATCTCAAAGTACAGCTAGCTGAACTAACAGCAGGGTTTGATGTTAGTGAACAATGTTGGTTCATATGCGTCAAATCGGCAAAATAAAGAAGCTCGAAAAGTGGGTACCGTATGAACTGAACGAACGTCAGCGACAACAACGTATCGAAGTGTGCACTGTGTTCCTCCAATCGGTACGTGTTTTGGTAGTGAATGAGATATGCTGGAGCTCATTCCTATCCCATTGTTCAAGATTGTTTTAATGTTAGTTTAGTTTGTGTCAAGACCAACAGATGGCGCTGTATCGATTGTTACATCGCGCTATGCGTTGCTGGGTAAACCTTTTGGTTTACTGTGTGTGTCTTGCCAAATGCCAATATAGTGGAATATATGTGGTTCTATTGCTCGCACCCTCGGATTGGAACCGATTCTATCTCATCTATCACACTCTTTCTATAAAAATAAAGTTTTCAGATAGCGTAGACTTCACTTATGGATAAAACGTACCAGCAATGGATTCTGTCGCTCATTGACATGCATGCCAACATCAGTTCAGAATGATTAACGTTGACACCTCCCCGGATGCTCTGCCTAACTTTGGAGAAAGGGTTTGGCGAATGGGGAAGGGATAGAATAGGGTAGGATGGGATGGGAATGGGCTCTGACTTATCACACTCACTACCGAAACATGTACTTATATTGGGGATAAAGTGGGAAATGCGGTACATTTCAAAGTAGTCTTCTGTGAGATAGGGGTACCGTAGCCAGTTCCGCCAAACAGCAGTGGGATTGCAGCGTACACCCGTTCAAGTTTAAATTGTGTACTTTGTTTAAATGGTATACATTGACGGCACCATTCACTCAATTTGACGAGCAATGTTGCTCTTGTGTGGTAAAGTACAAACTTTTCCACATGATGTGAATTTCTAAATGTGTACGTCGGCTCCACGGACAGACGGAATACTTGCAGATTGTTCCTCAACTCAACCGTTAGGAGAACTCATTAAAACTTCCATAGAAATAGCGCCGCTGTTTTCTTTATAGTCTGACTTTATTGAATGTTTATTCTTTTATACTGAAGTTAAACGACACTTGTTCTTCAGTATAATAGGTCACGGAATTTAATTGTTGACACCCCGCTATGCTACGGTGTATCTATGTCTTAAAAATCCCCATCTTTAAGAGATAGATAGACTCTTTATTGTACACTGCTAAAATACAAATTTATGTAATTTGACCTATATTTCACTATCCCAGGTTTGCTGGAAGAAATCTCCTCACGAAATAAGCTTGCCTTTTGCACATCTTTTCTTTTTCTTCCTTTTGCATCAGCATCGAAACATCAAAATCGTTCAATGAACGAGAAAAAATCTATAACGCGTTGTGGATAGTTCTGGTTATACAAACATTGGAACGAGGCATTATTTCGGTGTGTAGATGGTTTTGATTATCCGCAACGCAATGTAACTCAAGAACCATCCACACAGATAAGTAGAGAAGTGCTCGTAGGATTATTGTTAAATTTTCAATGTTAAATATTTGAATATTAATATAACATATGTTAATATATGAATAATGTTAAATATGTTAAATGTTAAATGTGGAGATCCAACAAATCTCCACATCCAATAATTATAATCTACATATATATATATATGTGGCTGTTGGTATATCTGAAATTAATAGACATCAACTTCTATACCGTTCAACTGATCGCCATGAAAATTGGTATACATAGGTATTTGAGCATGGAAATCGAGCTATCGACTTTGTTGTAACTCGCCACTAGATGGCGCTGCAGCACATCAACTTCTATACCGTTCAAGCGATCGCAAAAATCATATCGACGGCGAAACAGAATAATTTGTGATTTTATATAGAGAGGTGAATAAATATACACAGGCAGGACAACCACTGCCGGGTGCAGCTAGTGTATTATAAAAATATTATTATTCACATTTCACTTTTTGAACGACGCGACGCGACGTTTCGTTTATCTGTCTGTCGGCGTCTAATTGTTGCTGGAAACTTCAAACGTTCGTGTGGTCATACATACATTGACAGATAGCGGATATGGTTAGTGGCGTTCTGCCAAGAGATATGTTGATGTATGATCGGGTTACCGTGCCAGTTTTAATGCATAATGAAAATAATGCAATGTTGGCTTGAATCCTTCACATGGTGTCCATCAAAATTGCAAGGACGGAATGCTGATACAATATTACATAATTATGCTTTTAGTCCAAAGAACATTTTCTGAAATATATCCGTGCAGCTTTTATAGATTAAAGTAGCGACATAATCCTACATACCTTGCCAACGTTTGTCATTCTGGTCTGATGTAGGCTTTTTTTCGGAATGGCTAAATTCTTGTGGCCCTAATGGCATGTATAGTTTAGGGCGAGCGCAGAAGGCGCTCAGGAGGATACCGCAGGATCGCGAGTCGGTGAGAAGCGCCCAGGCATGTACCGATCCGACACCTGGTAAGAGTGTTGGCTGAGGGCCAGTGTGTGTTCACGGTGTAGCGAGGTTGACGTCCTCGTCTCCACCGGCAGGGACGCTGTATATGTGTAGTCTGTGACTGTAGTGTAGTGTAAGAACCACATATTGGCAGCAGTAATTGGGTCGTGAGGGTCGTATAAGACGTGCCGAAGACGACGATGCCGATGGCAACGGGGAGGGTCATTCCTATCGGGGGCGTGATGTTGGCATGTATCGCGGATGTCTATGGACGACAGTATCCACTTACCGTCAGGTGGACAGTATCCTCGTCTGTCGCCTTTTTTCTAAAATAAATTCTCAAATATAAGTAGGCCCGCAATGAGAAAACAGCTGTTGTAAATTGCAAATTATAAATTTCAGTTGACTTTGGCTGTCAACTGCAATTTATAATTGCAAATACAATAATAAAGATCGTTATTTATTATTCCTTCGCCGCGCATTATGTATATTCAACGTTTTCCATCATTAACCGACCCAGATTTTTCGCCTCGGAGTTTTCCCTTTCAAATACAAACGAAAATTGCAAACACGGAAGTCAGTTTAAATTCAGCGAGAACAAAATTAGTCTGATCGCTGGTGTCACGCTTTAACGAATGACTGAAGATAAATTGTCTTGGAATTACTTGTAATTGCCAATTAATTTTTACACGTTCATTGTTTCTGTAATTGGTGTCAACTGAACAGAAACACGGCGAGGCGTGATGAAATAATACAAATTCAAAAAAACGTAAGTTTCATTATCGTGTTTAACAAAGGTATGTTAATAATCATTTAAAAAACAAAAACCCGTCTGTATTTCACACTTATTAAACGGACACCGTTGAAATAAAATCATTGAAATAAACTAAAATGAATAAAACAAGTAAGTATGCATATTTACTGCATTCATTAATTCGTTTGATTTCTTTCATAATAATAATAAAGCTATCGGGACCAGATTCATTTATTTTGTATTCGACACCCATTGCTCCCACGGCAAATATGACCTGTCCATAGCCACTTCAACGTGTTGATTCTACAAGCTATTTCGGTGATTATAGTTCTTTTAGCGAATGTCGGCGTTTCGGATCCTATCCCAAAATCTGCAAATACCTCCGAGCTATGGATAACCGTCTCCATACCCCGTTGAGTGACCTTGAACTTATGAATCAAACCATTAGAGGCCACATTTCGGCACCATCCGTCATAAGGGTGTCACATTGCAAACGTGTCAGTGTCCGTGTTAATGAGGAAATGTAATATTTGTTGCGATAGCTAACTTTTTTAAAAAAAAAATCTGTATTTTTTATATCTCTATATTCTGTGACACATTACCCATGCTCGAGTAAAGGAAAATTTCAAAATTTAAAATTCCGACAACGAACAAAAGAGGAACATCTAAGGCGCACCACAGACGATTTTTGTTTTGGGAGCGATCTGGGGAAGACGTTTCGAGGAAGTCACACGCCTGTACCTGGACTCAACTGTCCTGGACACTACATCTGGCCCGTTCCATTCGCCGGCCGCCGGAGCTCTGGTCCGACGCTCTTTGGGCGCTGGTGCTCTTGCTGGGCGCCGCCCGTTGTGCCTGATCTCCATCGCCCATCTGACCGCTGTTTCCGGCCGGCGGTAGTGTCACTCATCATCACTCTGGGCGTGCGCCCTACTAAGCGCCGCCTCTCCTGCAGCTTGACCGTGAGTTTTTGGTGTTTCGTGAATTTGGTAACAGACACTATTTTACAGATTTTATTTTCGGAACTATTTTTATGAATTGATCTTAAATTTTTGTATTAGGGTTAACTGACTAAATATAACAAGCTATTGAAACAAATCTTGCGTCTTTCCTTTGTAGTACGCGACGCGGGAAACGCGACAAGAGGCAGGACAACAGACAAAGAAACAATTAAACTCATCTTCAAGCATTTTAGTATAGTTGTTAGACAATGAACCCTAGCTTAACGTACATAATTAGGGCACCTAGTACTCATTTACCATGTTTGTTTCTTTAGATCTATATTGTATATAAAGTAAATGATAATTATTCCCATTATCCCCACCTAAACCTCCGACCCTTTAAAAATCCCTGTTCTACCCCTCTCAATGCAATTGGCTCCCAAACGTCGTGTAACATATTCAATTCAGATAGGAACCTACGCATCGTCTCTTCACGCCTCCAGCGCGCAGTCACCGCCCTAGGCGAGTGGTTTGCGCCGTGGAGGATAGAGATAAACCCGGCGATAAGTGCAGTCATGTGCTTCCCTTTTCCCAGGGCTGACTGTCGTAAGCCTAAGCTCTCCCCTCACCCAATAACCCTTTTCGGTCAAACAATTCCTCTCGTCAGGAAGACCAAATATCTCGTAGTCACTCTAGACCATAAACTGACTTTCCGAGAACACATCAAAACTGTCCGAAACCGAGCCGCCTTTGTGCTCGGCTGCCTCAACCCCCTCATAGGCGGGAGAAGTAAAATGTCGCTTAGAAATAAGTTGACATTGTACAAAACTCTCGTCCGTCCCATTATGACATATGCTAGCGTTGTGTTGGCACACGCAGCTCCCTCCATCATTGCAATCCTCCAAAAATTGCAAAATAGATTCATGCGCAAGGCCGTGGCCGCACCATGGTACTTGCGCAACGTTGACCTCCACAAGGACTTGGAGCTTCCCTCCATCGTCAAATACATAACAGACACTGCCCGACGCTACTATGACGCTATCCCAAACCATCCCAACCCCCTGATTGTCTCTTCCCTCACCTACATACCGGACAGGAGTGCCCCTCCGCGCTATCGTCGCCCGCGGCACATCCTGGACGATCCCGACGACCCGATCACCGCTGCCAATGCGGTTCTCACACTGCACCCAAACACAGCGCACAGCGCACAGACACCGTCCCCGCCGGCCGAGACGTGGACGTCCCCCTCGTTACACCGTCAACACGCACCGGCCCTCAGCCAACACTTTCACTAGGCATCGACACATGCCTGGGCGCTTCTCGCCAACACGCGATCCCGCGGTATCCCCCCAATGCAACGCCCTAAGCCGAGGTCCGTTCCTTCCGCCGGTTTACCGGCGGGGGAGCCCTTAGGCTGTTGCAACGCACACTTTTCTCCTGGCTGAGCGCCTTCTGCGCTCGCCCTACATCATCGCCCGACCCATTATGACCTATGCTAGCGTTGTGTTCGCACACGCAGCTCTCTCCAACATTAAAATCCTTCAAAAACTTCAAAACAGATTCGTGCGCAAGGCCGTGGCTGCAGCATGGTACTTGCGTAACGTCGACCTCCATAAGGACTTGGAACTTCCCTCCATCGTCAAATACATAAAAGACACCGCCCGACGCTACTATGACGCTATCCCACACCATCCCAACCCTCTGATTGTCTCCTCCCTCACCTACATAGTGCATAAGCCTACATAAGCCGAGGTCCGTTCCTTCCGCCGGTTTACCGGCAGCAGTTCCTGGCTGAGCGCCTTCTGCGCTCGCCCTAAATCAAACACGACCGGTGACTCTTGAAAGGCCATTAGGGCCACAAGAATTTAGACATTCCGAAAAAAAAACATATTCTATAATAAATAGTTTTTTTAAAAACATTGTTCGTCACGTTACCACGTACCATAGTGTGGTATAAAATATCATCTTGCACTTGTATCAGCCTAGAACGTCCCACTGCAGGGCACAGGCCTCCCTTAGTAAATTACTGGGCGTTACGGGCCATAGTCCAGCACGCGAGCTCAGTGCGGGTGGTGGATAACATACTGCAGGATTTTATATTTTCTAGAGCATTCGGGTTTCCTCACGATGTTGTCCCTCACCGCTGAGCTAGTGACATCTTTTTTAAAATCAATACTTAAGAATGAACTCAGTGCGTACGGGCCGAGGATTTGAACTCACGTGAGTCGAGTATAGATATCCTTAGGCTATCACCGCTCAACAATGTCATTTACTAAAAGTTTTTTTCTAAAGTCGATTTAATTACCATGAATTAAAATTTGAAATAAAAAATATGTACATTAATATGGTTATATACAAAATGAACTTCTGTATATACTTACGAAATTTAAAAATTAATTTAGGAAAGTCCAGATATGGAAACTCCCAACAGTAAGTCAAACAGAGAATCATCTATTGTCCGAACCTTTCAGACCCCCAACTTTATAATTCAGTGATTAATCAAAGCCTTTAAGGATAGAATTCTAATAATTTTCCTGTTGTTAAAAGCAAATGAAATCGAATACTCGTGTAGAATCGTGGCTCATTTACACAAGGAGAGTTCCTCGAACGGTTCGGGCGAGAATATTGTAAGTATACGACTCTCGTATGCGACCTTTGATTTTGAAAATGAATGCCATAGCTTTAAATTGAAATTAATTTGAATTTGGAATTCCAATCCAAACGCAAGATAACTAAGTTCAAAGTGGCCAGTATGAACAAACGGTAATTTCATAGGTAAGATCCTAATAATGAAAAAAGTGTATTTAGTGCAGAAAAGTTAATTAAGTAGTAGAAAATACGAATAAATAAAAATGATATTCCATTTGGAATGTTCAATTGTTTATTTAAAAAATGTATAAACTAAAGTATGGTTTGATATATCGAAATGAAAGAGTATGTTGTAATGATATTCCAATTGAAGGTTTGGACACAGCCTGTATAACGTAGAACACACGTACGCGCGTATACCTTGCTTGTAGTAGTGAATAAAAAGACTCCTTTATCGATCATCATAATATAAGACTACCTTGAAATGTACTGCATTTCCCACTTTACTATATTTCCCTAATGTACGTACGTGTTTCGGTAGTGAGTGAGATGTGCCGGAGCCCATTCCCATTCTATCCCTCCCCATTTTACCAGTCCTTCCTCCAAATCCATTTCTATATCTGCAAAGGTAGGTGCGCATCCGGGGGCGTGCCAACGTTTGTTATTCTAGATAAATGTTGGCATGTATCGCGGATGTCTGTGGGCGACAGTGCCCACTTACCATCAGGTGGACTGTATGCTCGTCTGCCGCCTTCGTACATAAAAAAAATAATAAAAATACACTTAAAATAATATATATTGACGTGAAAATAATAGTTTTCGCGTACACGGACATTTACTCACAAGAAACATTGACGTCTAAATTTTTACAATATACAAGAGTATGTTGTAAAAATTTAGACACACCGACAATCAAACGAAGCCGCTTACAAATGGTAGTATATAATATTACCATACCAAAACATCAGTCTATGTCTCTCTCCTACTGGATATACACCTCTCCCAAAGCTCGCCACAACACACGTCGGCTCTTCTCGTTGATATTGTATACCTACATCCACCACGGACGAATTTCTTCGTGGTCGCTTCACCTTGCCGGAGGGTGGCCTGTAGTGCGCTTCCCGGTACGTGGTCTCCGCTCGAGAACCGTCTACCGCATCGATTGTCGATCCTGCCACAAATATGAACTGGGCACTGCCACTTCAGCATGCTGATTCTAACAGCTATGTGGGTGATTTTAGTTCTTTGGTGAAACTCTTCTTTTCTCATCTTATTTCGCAATGAAACTCCGAGCATAGCTCTCTACAGGACATAACATTATATATTTAAAATACTGTATGTTTTAATGGATCTCGGTCAGCGTAACCATACTGAACAGTATTTATAGCGACAGACAAACAAACTTTCCGTTCAAAAATATGCGTGGCGACCAGTAACCCTTCATCAATCTCGTTAATATGTATGTATGCTCCTAAAATAACGGCGTGATGTCAGGGAGTTGAAACTGGGTTGCTATTGAGATGCATTGCTGTCAATAAGGAAGACTTGTTTTATTAATATAGGAAGTATTTTCTCTAATACGAATTTTTCGAATATTTCCTGTATTATGCAAGTGTTTCCAATTTATCGCGAACATTTCTAAATGCAATTTTTCGTAATGAAAGGTGGCGAACGGTCAAGCGGCCCACGTGACGTGATGGTAAGTGGCTACCTACTTCTGTATAGAAAAAATATGTTCTGACTAAAAAAAATGATTTTGTTTTAATATTCTTTAATCTTGACAATATATAAGAAAACGAACATTAAATTTAAAAGAAAATTGAAAAATTTTGAACAAAATTTTTCTCGCGACTATTTGGCCCATGAAATTTGTGATCTTTACTATCTAGTTGTATCAGGTCCAGGGCAGACGTATCCTCGAGAGAGCACGTACCAGGAAGCGCACTGTGGTACGCTCTCCGGCCAGGATCGGTCAGATGAACCGACGTCACAAATTCGCCGGTGGTGGTGGAGAGACCTATGTCTCCAGCCTATCAGCCTATGCTGATGGTATGGTACGATATATTTAATATCTATGAAGAAATTAAAAGCTAAAAGGTTTGTCATTTTTTTAATTGCCAAAAGTGATATCAATTTCAATCAGGTGGAAGCTTGTTTTACACCACCACTTTTTTACATAATTTTGCACCATTTTAATGTATTTATTGACTGCTATTGGTGAATATATTGTAATCTTGAAATCACTGTGACAAAAACAAAACTCGACAGGTCACGTTACCCCTCTCTCATAGAAAAAAACGTTGAAATGTAGGTATTGCATTCCCCATTTTATCCTATTCCCCAATGCACGTACAGATGGCGACTACGATAGTAGCGGGCGCAAGGAATGTAACATCTGCTCTGTTTAATTCATTATGTAATTATACATACATAAATACTGGTTTGAAATGATTATATCTACATATATAGGAAACAAATCACAGCTTTTTAAACTTTCGCGTTTTCAACACATTTTATATTTGTCCTATTTGTACCAGGATTGTACGTGAAGCGATTGAAATTAAGAAATATAAAAAAAATAATCAGGTAGATGGATTTAAACTGTCGTCGACGTGGAATCCAGTGTGTCCAGTGAATTACAAGCTACGCGGTAAAACTCGAAATTTACCGTCGTATACCTTCGCGGACATTGTTAGTGTCGCAGCCTTTCCGAATGTGAAAATCAAATGTGGGTAGTTGATGAAACTGCTCGCAGCCCCTTCCTGGACTACCCGCCTCTTCAGTCAACGCGTGACCACCGCTAGTGTAACCCGTGCCTAAACGTCGACTAGAAATAAACAAAATCCCTTAAATTTACGATATAAAAAACACAGATTGTTATTTAATCTCTTTGAACTGCCGTTTCTTCGACAAATAAGACTATTTTAACCTATATTCCACCTCTCCAAAAATATGTGACCCAAATTCTCCAATGCTACTTAGTGGAAATGACGCGGTCCTTCGAGCCGGATAAGTTCCTTAATAACTGATAGCATTCAATAAAGGAAACACGGAATTTCACTCAGCTTCACCTCGCCAGACCTTCTTCAATGTACCTATGTATCTTTATTTATTTTGTTTGGCTGATCTTTGATGGGAAAATATACTGTCGTATTATCCTGACCTAAGCTGTGTTTAAAGTTAAATATTCAGGTTGTTTTTCCAAAAGTAATCCCAAACTAAGATTTTTATATCCTTTACATAAGTATATTTGGTCAACATTCCAAGGCAATTTAGTTGAACTCCATAAATCTGTGTTTCACTACTGCTGTATATCATAAGAGGCCTTGGGAGAGCCACACAGTACCAAACACAGTCTTACGCTGTTCTCATGCAGCCACTACCGATGAATCGATCCACGTTTACAGCAAGTCGTCAGTCTACCTGGCTGCAGGGCGTCCCATACCCAGCGTCGCACACGCATTCCTCCTGGTGTTGCAGGTGTCCATCGACAACGTGGTCACTGTTTGAGAACTCGTTTACTTTATCTGCTAACGGTCTTGGGGCAGATATGACGTGGCCGCGTGCCACTTAAGCTCACTGATTAGAAGTACTGAATTACGAATGACAAATACGATAGTTAATATTTGAAGTCGATTAATCAAATCTTCTATTTCTACAGGTTGGTAGAATGGTTCTACAGTTGGTAGCCTTGGTCTCCTCCAAGGCCCGTCAGAACACTATCTTCCGGCCTTTTTCATCTACCAATTGTCAATCCACACCATTCCTTTAGTTACGACGAAAGTATAAGGTATACTCGTAAGTATAAGGGACGAAAGTTTGTGTGGGAGAAAAGTCGGATGATACCTGAAATATTACCGATGAGTAATCTCATCGAGCACACGGCTAGTATTGGAACAAAAATCTTCCCCGAACATAAACAATAGCAATTTCTGTTAGTGTGTCATATAGTCTCCAGAAGCTTATATTATTATATCATCTGGGAATTGTGTTATGGAGCTAGCTTTGAGCGAATGAATTTTTAATCTTTAGAGTGGATAGAATTCTTTTTATGACTTTGTTGTTTACAAGAGTAGCTATCTCACGCTTAAGTAAATGAATCACAATTATTTTTTATGCTTTTCCCGATAGAACTACAGGTTAACAAAATAATATCTTACTGAATTTATATATTCACTCACCTTAGTGACCACGCGATATTTGTACAAATGAGTAATTCCTCTTGAGCACGCGGATTTCGCGCCTTTTTTTCTGATAAATTGAGATGAGTCAGGTAATAGATACTCAAGAGGTAATTCACAGTTAAGCAAAAAAAAGTATTTAAAACTATGATATGGGCCGGGTGGGGTTTAAACAAATATTAGTCTAGAATATTCCAATATATAAACTCCTATATGTTTAGACTATCACCGTTCTTATGCAAATTATTATAGAGATATAACACTAAAAGAAAATGCCTTGTAACGATTGCAATACTGCGCAAAGGTTTTCGAAAATTTCTCCTCTCATAAATCGCGATTTACGAGCCTTGCGTAAGGTCAGTGTGCACTCCCCGTCGGCGTGACGTCAACAACCGGTTCTTAACCGATTCTAGACACGAAACGGCTATAAATCAACACGTATTTTTATCGAGCGACGTATATTCCCGTCTAAATGTGTTACACTCATTTTACTTTGGGTCACTTGTGTTAACCCGCTACTTCGTAATGCTTTCCGGGTTTGCGTGAATATGCGTTTCCCTAATTTATGCTGAAAGAAAAGAGTCCCCGAGGACGTAGGACGTAGCCCGATGCGTTGGTGTGACCAGATCCGCACTACTCTCAATACCAACATCCACGATGCCATGAATACCGCCAAGGACAGAAACATATGGCGCAATATCGTCCGAGGAAAAGTAATCCATGGACGTGGGCACGACCCTCAGCAGTGATGAGGACAGATTTCAATATAAATGTATTATTAAACGTAATAAATAAGGACGCCTGCTTAAGGATGCTTAATAAATAAGGAAATAAGGATGCTTGAACCGTATACGTAACGTAATCATCCAAACATAACATGGCTAAATGATGTAGATAGGATTGTTTCTCCCAAGGTTCGCCACCACACACGGTCTTGCGTACCTCTTAATTAGCCACTACCGGCTTGTAACTCTTCTTATCATTTATACCTAGGCTTTATTTCTTTTCATTATTTTTATTGTAGCAGTCCTGCTATAATTACAACAATTTGCGGAGGCAGATGTTTGCCGACAGCGCGAGCACAGACAGAGCGTGTCGGTTTTTGGACTGTGACTTTCGGTTGTGGTGCGCAAATGAGCGTAAAACTCGCTCTACTTCGAGGAGCATCCTAAATTACAACCTGTTAGGATAACGGGTCAAGCGCATCCGCTGTATCTTTAAAACATTGGACCAACCTCAAAAAAGTCTATAATCCGTACGACTTCCATTTTTTCCGCTATTAAGTTAATTATTAAGCTATTAACTATTAAGCTTAATACGTACCTCGAAAAAGTAGGATCAACAAGCTGAAAAATCTACAACTTTGTATTTGCCTTTAGCCCCACGTGACTATGTGGCGGCTGCCTATTGATATGTTGATAATGAGCTACTAAAGATTTTGTATTTGTACGAATGCTGATCTGTGTTAAAAGATTTTTGACGTTTGGTGCGAAAGTTGAGCCTTGGCACTCCTGTCCAGACTCCTTATGATGAACAACACTATGCTCATCATAAGGAGTCTGGACAGGAGTCTGTGGTGTTAATCAACTACGGGAAGTTATAGGGTATTCTAAACAAAACCGTACCAGAAATTTTGTAAATAACAACCAGGGTTTATTACGATTATAATACATCTTGATGACGTTATGAATGAAGCGAAGAAAGAAAAATAAAAAATTGAACAACGACAGAAAGAAAATTATTTTATTGAAAACAACATTAGAAATGAAAAGACAAACAAAATAGATTATTGATTGTTGTGCCACTCAGCATTTGTAGCAGCGTGAACATGCACACCGATGACCGGTGCACAACAGAAGCCGTGAGCGATGCACAGCAGAAGCCGTGACATTTTTACATCAAATCTTACCTAAGCTTGTCGGGGAAATATACGTTTATTGTATCCGGTCGCGTGTACTTCATACTAATTCCCGCGGGATCTTTTTAACTGATCTGAATAAAAAAATATCATTCCTTTATGCAAAATTTCATTACGATCCATTGCTCCGTTGTGGCGTGATTGAATAACAAAAAGCTTTCCAATTTACATAATAAATATGATATAACATGACGATGGGTTTGTCAGTCTACTGTAAAACCTTGTTTCTGAATGACGTGAACGATTGCCAACAACAGAAATTACATCTTATTGACCTAGTAATAAGGGCTACATCAACATAAATGCATTCATTTTGAAGAATTGTAAACTGTATAAGAAATCGTAAACTTTGGTTCAGTTCAATTCAAACCTGTCTTCATGAACTTAACTAATTTTCGTGTTCAATAAAGCTATGTCTACAGAATATATAAAATAGCGGAATGAGATACGAGTTGTAACCAGATAAGATACCGACTATAAACTGAATTGATAAATTGAAAAAAAAAAAAACAGGTATTCTCGGGTGGAATTAAATTGGGTCCTAGCCGAAAACTTGTTATTATAAACCGTATTAATGGTGAACCTGGTGAAAAGGATTCTCTGATGCCTACAGCAAAACGTGGAGTTATCAAACTCGTTCTCGTGACCTGCGGACTCGTTGTTTGCTCCTAAAACACGAAAAACGAAGTTTCGGCCGATATTTCGTTAGATTCGTACCACAAAAACGTTCACTACGATATATCGGTCCAAACGAAGTCGATATTTGAAACTTCTCCGATCACACACGTGATCATATCTGACAAGTGATACTTGGGGATCAAATTTCACGATAACAATATCTCGTCTTATAATAACTGCGATCGTTCGAACGAAGTTCGAAACTTCGTCGGGCTTGAAACTTCGGAAGCGTAAATTCTTGCGACACCTGACCAATATGGAGCGTATTTTATACCTAAAATTATGATTCAGATTTGCTGTGACTGTACTTTAACAGATTTGCGGACTCTGTATGTAAAATATAAAATTCATAATTCATCCATTTTGTTTACCATAAGATGAAATGTTCCTCTTAAAAGGACCAGGGTAACTTCAACAATTACCATTGACAATAATGATGAAAACATACAATGATTTGGCTTTTGGGAGAAAAGTCAGGGCATACTTGCATGTTAAAATTGGATGATGTGTATATGATTATATTTATTTATTTTTCACTCAGTCATACTCACTGAATTCACACACACACACATTTAAAAAGGCACAAGTACAAAGATTAGTATAATTACATGCAAAATCGCTTATCTTTTGTTGAAATATTAATATACAATAGTATTAATATTGATAATGATTGATAATTGAAAATATTAATATTGTGTTTGGAAATTGTTTACAGTCGAATTATTATTTTGTGTTTATGCTGTTGCTTCATATAAAAATAAAAACGTAAAATCAGAATAGACCCCCAGAACCGTAGGTTGATTAAAAACAGATTCCCAAAATTTTTTGAGCCTCTGCCCTAAAATCAGGAGTAAATATTCAGCAACTGCCCATTTAGGAGTAAACATACTGTGTCCCTCTTGACTACATTATTTAAGTGAATGAAGAATAAACTGCAGAAAAAAATGTGCACCCTAAGTTTCTGTCGCCTCCTTAGATCACTGCAACGCCTTCAGTGGACCGGTACCAGCCCCCGTTTAGAATCACCAGTAAATCGTAAGAAACCTATTTATTTGTATTACATATTACGTTGTGGCTTTGCTAAAGAACTATAGTCGCATATATGTAGGTCGTAAAATCGGCATCTCGAAGTGGCAATGGGTAGGTCATATTTGCCGCGGGGCCGCCGCCCTCCCGCTACATATATGTGTGCTGTGTGCTCCGGCTGTGTGGTGAGACTTGGGAGAGACCTGTATCCAGCAGTGTAGAGACATAGGTTGATAGTATTGTATGATATTATGTTGTGGTGGTAACTTTATAGGCGTGTTGATCGCTATGAAATCCGCTATTCGTGTGTAATAAATACTGTATTTTATTTTCATCAATTACCAAGTAATTACACGCAACCACTTTCCTCGGCCGGTAGACAATCTGCAACCGACACTTGCCCCAAGAATAACTCATATTATTCAATTTTAAATTCAAAATATGTGTATTTTAACGGGAGCCTTCTTTTCGTGTTGAATGTCTGTTACCGAAACGTAAAGTATACCTAATAATTACAGGATGAAAAAAGGATCTTTTTCTAATTCTCAATTTTGATTTCCAAAATCCTTTGTTTAGACACAAAAGTTTGTTTGGGGTCTTACCCAGGACATAAGAAATACTAGTGTTATCTCCGTATCATTATAAAATTGATTATTTTCCTTTCAAAAGGATTGACAAATGAAACAAACTGCGTTGTGTTGTTTCTGTAAACAAAGAAACGAGATCTAAAGTTTATTCTTCACTAAATCAATTCCTTTTTAAAATCTATTATTTATCCTTCTACAATTTGACAGCCAGCACGGTTATTTTAATTTGACGCCCTCTTCTCATAACCTACACTGTTTTATCTACACTATGATAGTGTTACCGACAGCGCGGAGCGCGGCAATATTCAAATCAAAGAAATATATTTTCTGTACATATGTTGTAATAATTATATTAAAATATAATATTTTTAAACTTAATTATTAAAATGCATGTATGCGAAATGTGTTAAATACAAATATTGTATACATAAAAAGGTATAAATACTGTGGTAGACATTGAACAAGAAAAACGCATGCCAAAAATTTTTTTTATACTAACTTAAAATTGAAGTAGAAAATGCATACCTCTTTCTATAATCTTCTGTAATGCTGAGGATCTTTGCAGAGAGGGTGGATGGCCCCATGTTGAGACATTGGGTGGAGTCGAAAGTTGCATCCTACAAGAGGTGACGAGCGACGACAGCCAATGTCTGATGTAAAATATGTGTGTGTGTGTATGCATGCGCACACACATGCGGCATTGTATGTACGTACATGTATGTTTTGCATGTACATGTACATACATATATATATATAATTAGTGATAATAAAATCTTAATAATAAATACTAACATAGTCTATAAGTTAAAATTGTTATTAACACTAAAAAATTAAATATGGACCTTGTCTGAAATAAATTATATATAAAAAATGTGTTTGACCGTCTGGTCATTGTAAGTTTATTACCGACACGCGGGGAAATAACAATACATGTGATAATAAGAGAGATAACGTTCCTACAAAGACACGTATCTACTACAAGTTCTTAGTAGATAGATTAGTACCTATATTACATAATCCGTCGCCAATCCTTGATATTTGTACGAGTGGGTCACGACTACATTTAATTGCAAGCATCGTCCCGGGGCAAAGGTGTCCTGGGTTATGGGGAAAGTTCTACACGTACGAGTACAGCATTAAACGGACTATATAATATTTGCTTAACGTTCAAGGATATACGCACGGAGCAATTAACCTAGTCGGTAGGTGGATGGATATGCATTTAGGAGATAAGGAATAACAAATAAATAGAAAAATATATATTTTGAAATTATAGATATGTATTTCGTTTTAAACTCTGTACGACTAGTAGGTATTTTATTGTCTTAAGTAGTTTTTCTCATTGCACTACTTTTTTACGTTTCTTAGCAAACGAAACATTTTCTTTTTCAATTTGCAAAATCGAAATTTATTAATAGAAAAAGCTTGTTATAAAAGCCTTATTAATTAAAAAAGGAACAAACTAACAAAATCTGCTAATAGCACTCAATATAATCAGGACAAAATATACGAATCATACCAGGCGACTTGAGAGCTGATCACGCATCCGAATGATCGGCCACGTCCATTCGCCCGCTGCCATAGTTCTTTCTTCGGGAGGCATTTTCTAAACGTCAACGTATGACAGTATGACTGACTCCTCTCTGGTTTTATCAATCGGTTGCGGTAGGTCGCGAGGTCCGACGGCTCCACTGAAAATCAAAGCTGTGATCAGTCACAGCATATGCCGAGCTGGTGATCTTTTCTTCATCACGTCACTCACATTTATGAATTAGCAACGTGGCACTTTTGTTAATATACTTATTGTTTATTCTTGTACTTTTCGTTTCTTGTCTTCATTGTTTTTTTAGTTACTGCTATATACGAGTACATATATATACTTATTTTGTGTGTGTTTGTGTATCTTTATTAGGTACCAACGGCTAAAGTATACAAAAATAACAGGTATTATTAATTTTAATTATAGATAGAATTTGGTTCTATGACTAATGACAGGTGAACAATATACTTAGAGTTAAAAAATATATATTAACACCAAACAATTATAAAATATATCCAATGTCTATAATTTCTTATAGTTATTAATAATAATTATAGAAATAATAATAAGACTGTGTGGCATCAGCCGGCTATGTAATAGTACTACCCCATTCTTTTCCGTGCGTGTTGTAAACTAAGGCGGCGACCACAATCCCTAAGGAGTTCTACACCAACTCTAAAATAGTGGACTCGCCAAGCCGCTTGGCCAGCGTGGCGTCACTGAAAGGGCTGGTTGCATTGCATTATAGAAATAGAAAAGTAAATATATTGTGAGAATGTGTGTGCGTGCGTTTGTGGGAATGTATGTCCTAATAAAATTCTGTCTAAGTTTTAGCGCCTACCAACGCGACCAGCTGTGTCGCTGTATGCCCGACGCCTAAGCCGATATTTTGGTCGGTTTAATTGGACGCTCGACGTGGACCGGTGTCCACGTCCAGCCTAAGCTGAAGTGACGTGTAGCACCTGGAGTGAGAGGTGTCCGCGAGAGCCGACAGGATTCTTGTCACGGCCGAGTGGCTTATTTATTATTCATTTTCAACACAAAAATCCATAGAGTGAAGTGTTACGAATAGCTTTATACATTCAGGCTTTAGGGGGTACAGAATAACCCCTAAAGAATGAAAGTCACTTATTTGTATACTTGAAAAGTAGATACCATACCTTCCGTCTGTGTCTCTCCAGTACTAGATAGAGTAATAGTAATAGTAAAAAGCACAGTGACCCGAGCCCATTACAAGTATGCCACCTGAAGCCAGGGGGGGAGGGTTGCTAGTTCATATAGAACCGCTTCTGATTCTGACACACAATGATACGTACATTTTTCAAAATCTCGATCAAATATCGGGTTCGATTTTGCTCTTAAAAAAAATGTATGATAAAGGAGAATGACAAAATACGGCTAAAATGGCCAACAATTTAATCATCTGTTTTATAATACAAAATACAAAACTATTTACATATCATTTAATTATAAATACAAAATTGCTAAGTCTCCTATTTTCTATTTCCACTCCCTATAAATGTAAGCTTTTTAAAAATATAAATAACCTTGATACAGGTTTTTTTGGACATCGGCAAATCATTCAAGGGGATCTATTTACCTTAGTAAGGCGGAGACAAACTGTGAATTTACTACTCTATGTATGTATTGTGAACGTATATTAAAAATCTGGTAACGTCATTAAAGTGTGACAATTTAAACAGACAATTATAATGATAACCGATCATTGATCGCTTTAGCCTTTGGTAAAAACTCAAAACATCAAATTTTAGCAATAAAGGCCCCGTGAAATTTTCACGTTAATGAACTCAGAATCATAAATGGAATTCATAGTTTCAATCTTCGGTGAAGGTTCCGTTACACCCTGTATACACAGATTTCTGTCAGTCGCACCAATTTCGATTGTCTCCGTATTAATCAGAACGTTATCCACAAATTTCTACCTTCAAATTTAGTTGTTTCAAAATACCTACTAATTTAATATTTCGATGTATACCAAATATTAAATGCGTGTCTCAGCATGCCTGTGGTTAACATGTAGATATTTGCCTGTGACCTGGGTCTGTATCCTACCATGTTGATATAAGTAGTGCCCGTTTTCAAAGCAACAATTAAAAATAAAATACAACCTGACGAAACTTCTGGGCGATGGGAATCAAAACCAATACAGTTACTCCGTGCTTGGCAAGCGGCGTGTATCAAAACCGAGACAAATCACTGCAATCATACCTGTTATTGTTTATGCGCACGCGCATATCCACATACAATCCCGTTATAGATAGCGGTGTCACTCCTACAAACCTACCATAAGATTACAATAAGCTTAACATTACTAGTGCATTCCGCTTACATTATTACTTTTGTTTATAAAGTGTATAGAGATTTCTATAATAAAGTAGCAATGGATTGTACCAAATATAAGCTGTCAAGAAGAGGAGTGCGTGGTGGTAGGTTCAGGTGTTTCAAGTCATAGATATTTTGCACAGCGTTTAAAGTACCAATACGGGATCGATAACGGTTAGTGGCCATAATTAACAGCCTATAAAACAAGTAATTCAGTTTTATTACAGTTCATTGAGTCATAATTTTATATGGCAAGCTCATATCTCATAGCAAACATGTACACCTGCACGATGCGCAATTTAGCTTTAGACCTGGATTGCCTACAGATAGTGTCCCAAGCAATCTGCCCAGCGATGCGCAATTTAGCTTTAGACCTGGATTGCCTACAGATAGTGTCCCAAGCAATCTGCCCAGTACTACACTAACAGAAAAACAGCGGTATACACCTCTTTCCTTGATCTTTCCGAGGCACTTGACCTGGTGTCATATGATATACTGTGAGAGAATCTATACCGTGACACTGAAGGTCCTAAGGAAATTATTCAGCGGTATACACCTCTTCCGGCAAAGGTGCAGAAGGCGGTACAGCTCGATACAGCCGATACAGTCCGCCCATTTCTCTCCCTGGTCCTGTACCCCGGCCGGCTGTTCTTTCGCCGGCGATTATATTGTCTCTCCCTTTTTTTGGCTCATCGAAGGAGAGACGAGATGGTTTAGAACCATATTTTAAATAATAATAATAAATATTCACAAAAATAATTAATAATATGAAATCAGTTATAGATAAAGTGTTTTCCACATAGGCAATGTCAAAAAAAAACGTGTGCGGTCAGGGGACCCAAGTCAGGAACGAAGATCCTCACGCAGTTTTTTTTAAACTCCGAATGTAATTCGAAATAAAATCTGTATAGTTCATGTATTTTTTTTTATTTTGTATCATATTTTCAATGCAAATAATTTAAAATAAGGAATCAAATCAAAAATTTAGGTTATACAACCGGCCACGCACTAGTCTGCACGTCTGTTATTCTGCTTGAGTCTCGCTCTCGATACTCGCACTCACACAGAGAGAGAGAGAAAGAGAAAGGCGTATGGAGGGGGTAAAAATCTTACGTGACGTTACACTTTCTCTCGAGTCACACCTACCGCACGCCGCGTAAAGGAGTTTCGTTCCAAAATAAATAAATATTAGAAATATCAAAACATCAAATACCATCAACCATCAACAATTGCGTCCTATTTCCGTACGTATTAGCAACTTGAAGGTACTCAGGAATTGCTTTCTGGGACGGAAATCACAATCCACCGTAATCTTTTGAAATCTTTTTTAATAATAAGATCGTTGTCAAGATTTCGATTCAAAAGAAAAATTGGAGATAAGCTTCCTTATTAAGGCGTATACGCAGCGCTTCCGGAGGCCTGCTTCTTGGTTTGTCATTCTGGACTGATGTTGGCATGGATCGCGGATGTCCACGGACGACAGAATCCAGGTGATATCAATGCATATCCATGTAAATCTTGTAGACATTACATGTGTTTATAGCCTAAACGCACTTACTGTCGCCGGCATCCTAGGCAGCATGTCTAAATATTTTTTAAATATTTTTCAATCGTTATATCGCCTCACTTTACGATACTGTTATCATAAGAATGTTGGATTATTTACTATTTATGCTATAACACACTTTATTTCTTTTATTCGCATGAAGACAGGAACTGCACAGTGGACTGGCCACGTTACCCCTCTCTTATAGAAGTAATACTCTCTTACGTTACACACTTTATTATATGTGTATACACATGTATGTATACATGTGTATACACACAGACTGCCTTGAAATGTAACTGCATTACCCACTTTATCTTATTTCCCTAATATACGTAAGAAACAATGGTTTAAGGAATTATAAAAACGTAACCTAATCCAAAGTATCATTTTTTGTTTGCGAATGTATGAGTATCTGTCGTTATGAGAAATTCTCATATGATTCTCATAGTCGATGACTATTCGAGTAATGCCCTTATGCCTTATGCAATTGTCCTTATGCCTTAGTAATTGTCCTTATGCCAACAAAGCCATTATTTATTTAGCTTGCTCGTCCGCCCTCTTCTCTATAAAAAAAGAAAAAAAAAAGCGAAATGCTTCCTCCCAGAGAACTGGGATTTCACTTACATGTTTCTATTTTCAGATCTATTTAATGAAGATCTACCTACCGTCAGATCTATTTTAAGATAAAACGATCCATTTTCACCATTGTTAGCTATTCGTTTTCATTGGGCGGCCATTACTTAGTGAAGGTTCGTTTAAAAATACCAAGGGATCGTATAAGTTTACCGGACGTCCGGTATCTCCTCACCGGATATGGCCTTCGCTCTTGTGTTCGCTATTTACACTAGAAAGGGAAATTCTAAAATTATTACATTATTTAAGCAGAGACCACATTGTCGGTACTCTTCCTCCACCCATTGTAAAACAAGACCCGTTCCAAACCCTATATTGATATAAAGGGTCTTTAAAATCAAATCAACTTATTTGCATAAAAGACAAATATTATTTACAAATTACTTGTAATATTATATTTATGAGAATATTTTACAAATATGGTTTGTGCTAATACATTTGTCATTTCTGACGTGCTAAATATTTGGAAACAAAAAACAACAATTATTTAGAGAGAAAAAACAGGAATAATAATTAGAAAAATAAAAATAATGTCGTAGATAATTAGAATGTCAAATTAATAATTACTATAGAATGTCATGTCAATAATGTGCAATAATAATGTCTATAATGTCAATGTCATGTGCGCTCCAGTTTTAAATAGAAATAAAAGGAGTTGTATAATCGATACCGCTATTATTTTGTTTTTATCTGGAGGGTCAATCGATAGCATTACTTGTGGAATATGATATCGGGCAAATGGCCGCGCGCCGCGACTACGTTGAGTGGGGCGCATTCTGGAGGTCCAATTTTCGATGACTCTATCGCATAAATCGGGCTCGATTTCATTAATCACGCGGGTGATGTTGGCCTTTAAGGCATAAATTGTTTATGGTTGATTTGCAATACCTGAGATTTAACGTAACCTCACACGAAGATCACATTCTCTCGGTGGCCAGTTGATGTCGCCGCCTCGCGAGATAATGCAGTCTACGAACTTCTGCAGAATGTCTATGGTTGCATGCGCTGTGTGGCACGTGACATATTTGAATTTTACACGGATAAAGTCTGAAGTCCGGACGCATAATTCGCCAAATTGAAGTCGCAGAAAGACCAAGTTCTTGCGCACTACGATACATTGACCGTCTCGGATTCTCACGCACACTACTCCAAACAGCAACAATGTTTTCGATAGACCTTATGTTTCGTTGACGTGCAGGAGGTGTTCAGTCGGCAACTGAACCGATTTCTTCGAATTTGTTTGATTAGACGTCGAATTGAGGAGTCAACAGGCCGATTATTCTGACCATAAATTTGAATGTTCCACAACTGAACAGTCATTTTGATAGTAAAGTTTAATGTTTTCCACGAGTGATTGAATCATGTCATTTTCCATGACTAAATGGTGAAGCTCAATAAACATTACTGTCAAATATGACAGATATATCTTTTCTAAGCCGCAATAGGCTTTTAAAAAATCCTATACAAAGGATTTTAAAGTGCAAATACTCTCTTATCATTATCATTTACAAGGATGTTGTAAATATTTCCTTAAACATTTTTATCAAGGCTTTTCCCCCGCGTAATCCAATTATCAGGGTCTAGATACAGCACTTTAATAAAACTTAAATCTCTTAAAGCTCCTCTTTAGTAATCTCATAAGATAAGCGACCCCCCAAAGTGTTGATTCACAGAATTGTGAAAGTGAGCATTATATTAAAGCTACGACGTATATTAATGCGATAGAAGCTTCAGTCCATCCGGTTGTAAGTAATTGTCACCTATAGACATTGTCAATACCCTCATGGATACCTCTCCGCAGACGAACGCAACGAAGTTGGTGCAGTTTATAAATGTGGAGATAAATATGGATATAAATATGGCCTCCTCGAAGAAACTCGTATATCCTCGATTCAAACATGATCGCCTACTCGCTTGCAGATTTATTTCTTTTTCTAGGTCATACTTGCAAAGAATTATGTGTGGGCTCTGCGGCGCCCAGGCCCGTAGCCAGAGGAAGAGATGAGGGTCCACACCCCACAGAAGTTCTTCCGATACACAATTTTTTTTCTTTAATTGGATCTCTTAAATGACGTTTAAGATGCGTTTTATAATAATGTGTGTACAAAACACGAAAATTAAAGAACGCCGATTGCAGCTGCTTGTTGGAAAAGTAGATTTAGCTGTTAAAAATGTTTAGACAAATATAAATGTGTATAAACATTTAGTTTAAAGTTGTATTGGACGATTGATAAGCCTTATGCAATAATATGTCGTTTGTATATGCTCGTATGTCTTTGAAAACGCAGTGTCTCATTTTTAACACTTTCAAAAATAGCTCTATAAAGTCCCGTCGGAACCCTGATCTTGACTACGGCCCTGGAGGCGCGCGGCGGGGCAAACGTGGGTGTTTCATCAAGAGCATACGGTGTGGCGAGAGATTTCATATCAAACGTTTCACGCGAGGCTCTGAAGTTCATAAGGAATATGTAACTGTTTTAGGTCGATATATTTTATGTCGAGCAAAGAATGGATTTTTCTTATAGTAAGAATGGGGCAGACGAGGATACAGTCCACCTGGTGGTAAGTGGAATGTGGATACTGTCGTTCGTGGACATCCATTTTTATATATATAGATTAGTATGTACTCATATCTATTTTATATAAGGTATGTATGAATGTATATATGCTTGTATTTACTATATTATGTATGTCATTAGTATGTCTATATTATGTATGTATTCGTATCTATTTAAACTAAAACTGCAGGCGCTTTTTAATTTTAATTTCTGTTTGATCTGCTTGGTAATACCGTAGGGCATTAAATCCGCTATTTGTACATTTTACCTATATTTAGTTTTAAATAATTTAAATTAAATATATACTTTATTTTATTGTAAGTATTAGATTAATTAGTGCTTAAAAATCTGTATAAACGTTAAATACGCAACGAAGTTTAAATAAATAAAAAAGGTAATGTAGTTGCCGCTAATAAAGCGAATTAACCAAGGCTCAGATAATCTAAAACAATATCACATCATTATCACAACCCGATACCGGGAGGGTGCACGCTACGCACACACTACGTGCAGTCTCTGAACATAGTGTAATGAAACTTCCCGAGACACAGAGCTTGTTATATCTAATCTGTGCTGCACCGAGCTGAAAGCCCTTTAATAACATTACTTTGGGTTTCAAAAGATTTTTTTATTTATTTTTCAACGGAATTATGGGTGATGGTTCAAGTTGGAAGCGAAATCTAGTGCATTAGTTCAAATTTTAGTTAAGATATGTCTATCTCTCTCACAGACATATAACGGACACGATAATTTCTTCCTATCGCGTAGTAACGTATCGTAAAAGCCAGCTACTTTTTTCAAACGCTCTTACTTAGCTACAAAGCTGTTAGTAACAAGTTATTTTTATATGCGGCTAAAATACGATACTGTTATATACTCGTTATGTTATATACGATTATGTAGTGTTATATACTCGTAGCAAGTTCGCGTACGATAGTTACTCGAGTGTGTAGGTACGTTGGAATGCACGACAGCAGATCATTAGTTACTCAGCATTGTACGCGCAGTGGTAACGCATCGCACGCTCTCGCCTACGCTCGTAACTCGCTCCACACTGTACCGCTATCAGCAACAAGTGTGTAAGCACGCTCGGATGCCCGGCGACAATACGCTACTGAGCATTGTTAGCGCAATTGTGCCGCGTCGCACGCTTTCGCCCACTGACACAGTGGCACGCCCGTCATCGTGGGTCACGCTCGGTCACGGGTTCACGAGCAATAGCAATAATGCCGTTACCGATGGCTTTTTTATTAAATTAACAATATGGTGGAAGCGTATCATTTATTTTATTAGACACATTGAAATAACAAAACTTTGAGCCCTCCCATATAATTTGTTAAAAAATATTACTTGTAGGTTTTGATACGGGAGAGCCGAATGAATCTTTTGCTGATAGAAACTTTACTAACTTACAGTCTCTAATCTCTTAAGAAATTAAATATCTTTTCTAATTAATAAACAGGCAGAGACAATATCTTCTTTATTCATCCATTCCTTCCGTTAAACAGACATCACTGTCCATTATTTATTACATCACACTTGCCACTTTCATACCACATAAGGCCACTTAAGAACAGTTCGAGCATTCAATTGAACAGACGGTGCATTGTGGCTTATCGGGTCAAGTTCGAGGGGGCGCGGGGCAGCGCGGGGGGGGGGGGGGGGGGGGGGCTAAGGAAGGTTGTAAATCAACCGATAACCGAATTACTGCCTTGGATCACGGGCTATTCAGTACTTCGAAATGCATTTGGAGAATATTTTATTGACAGAAATATAGTAGGTATATAGTAGAGATGTATTGTGTTCCTCTGCGTGTTTCACCGTCTGTGCAACGGGTAGTGGCCTGGGGGCCGTATCTACTAATATAAAACTGACTGAACGTCATCTGAACCGCAGCGGAATCTGCACTGAATACCATTTTCATATTCCACTAATTACAACGGCAACGGTTCAGTTTCGATTCAGTGAACATATGTTAATTATCTAATGGGCATAATTATGTATATTTTGACACATCAATTAATTGACATTAAATTGGAGTTCCAAAATGTGCAAAAACTACTCTTTGACTATGTAAATATAATTAGACTTATAACGAAACAAAATTGTGCTTCCATTTCTATATTTATGGAAAGAATCTGATGTTTTTTTTTATCAGGAAGTAGGCGGACGAGCAAGCGATTCCACGAGACGTGATGGTAAGTGTTACCACCGCCCATAGACACCTGCAACACCGGGAGGTATACGGATACACCGCCGACCTTGCGATACCCTATTTACAGCTTTCTTGAAAAACCCCATATCGCAGCATAATGGAAAGGCCTCTTGAGGCAGTTCGTTCCACAGCCTACGGGTTCGCGGTATAAAATAGTTTTTGAACCGAACAGTATGCGACATCTGCATATCGAGGTGACGGGAAGTGCAGTTGTAGAAACACAAGAGGGGAATTATATTGAAGAAATCTTCAGAGCATTCCCATTCAGAGCAGTAAAGGTCCACCTGGTAGTAACTGTTGTTCATGGACATCTGCGGTACATGCCAACATCAGTCAATAATGACAATTGTTACCACGCGCCCGGATACGCTGCTTACCTTTGGAAATTTATTAATGTATTTGGAGAAAGGGTTCCGGAAAATGGGGAAGGATGGATAGGTATTTGGATATGGATACATAAAATGAACAGCAATATTAAGAGAAAAAGGGTCGTATGAATTAGTTACGTTCCCCCAGAGAGGTTATAAACGCAGTGTAACTCTGTAAGTAAAACTAATTGAACATGCCTTTGCAAGGCCTTTGTGGAGTCAGGGACAACACAAAGTAGTAGTTTTGTCAGGGATAATTAATGACAAGATAAAATGATAACGGAGGAAACATTTTATTGTAGATAAATGATGCGCAAAAGTAATTCTTTCGAATTCTTAAACACTTCGAACCAATGGATATTCTAATGTAATATCTTTATGTACTCGTAAATAAATTCTTTATTTTCCACACTGTAAATGACACAAACAAAGCAATATGTATACCCAGTTAATTAATTATCTGAGTGAGCCAAAGGTCGTAAGCTCAGCGTATGCTGTGAGTAATCGCCTGCACAGCGCTGATTTTCAGCTTGCCCATGTCTCATTATTACAATGGTTCCAAAATGTGTGGGTAGTCGCATTTTTTATTTAAAATAAAATTGTGTAGTAACTAAAAATTCTAACCTAAAGGGTTCTAACCTAATTCTAACCTAACATTATAAATAATCCATTCTAAGATAAGTACAAATAAATATAATTATTAGTAAGTACAGAACAATCTCGTTATTCCGGCCTTCACTATATCGGCACGTCTAGCAACCGGGAATCGAACCTAGAACTTATTACACAGCAGGCAGGGGCACTACCAGTGGGCTAATCGGTCATTTTGTGTCATTTTGTCAGGTTTTTTATACCATAGAGACCTGTAAAAACTCCGATTACACTTCAAAGTTGTATTGTAATTGGGGTTGCCAGGCGTCCGGCTTTAGCCGGACATGTTTGGCTTTTTACAGTCGTGTCCGGCCAAATATTTACGTGTCCGGCCTATCCGGCTTTTGTTAGGCTTTTTGTCAAATACATTTCATAGAATATATTTTTTTATTTGTTTAATAAAAACTTTTATTTTATTGTGTTTTGTTTGTTCTTCGGTTTTATCTAGTCTCCAGAAGACTTTGTATAAGTACTTGTATCTCCAGAAGACTCCAGTACTTAATAAATACTTAATTAAAATACGTAGCCGAGTTTTTTTTACTATAAAAGTTATGTCCAGCTTTGAAAAAGATATGTCCGGCTTTTAGGGCAAAATGTCTGGCCTAATGTAGCGCTGAGTCCGGCTTTTTGGGCAAAATGTCTGACTTTTGTATTTTAGGGTCTGGCAACCCTAATTGTAATGCACTAAATACTGTAGGTTGGAATCGTATGAACATTACGTGATCCACGTCGAGTTTTGCATGAAACCTGACAAAAGTAAATAGAAACACGTTAAAGGGCAAACCACAGACACGCGACAGTTGTCATACCAGCGTTTGATCTATTAGCGTCGGCGTATCGCGTTCAGTCATCGACCTTGTGACGCCGTAGGTTGTGACGTCACAGTTCAAGGACACCCGTCGCCGCGTGACGTCACTCATGTTAAATTGGAACGCGCCCGTGATTCGAGCATAGACTAATATGAAATGAAAGGATGGGTCATTAGAGTCATGTTCTAATAAATCACACATGAATGTTAAGTTAGAGTTATTATTTAGCTGTAGGAAAACTTGAGAAATAGCAGCAAATCTAGAAGATAGGCCGAGGGTTATTCAGTATTGTTGACTACCTGTTTTTTTATTGTAATTTAACATCCTTGTGCTCCTATAAGATCGATTTGTGAATTAGAGAACAGGAGCATTGCAATCTTGAGGTTTTTCCACTGAGCTACGACATGAGGTTCTTTAAGAAAGCTGTAAATAGAATCCTGCGAGGTCGTCGGCGCATTCGCAACCCCCCGGTATTGCAGCTGTCTATAGGCAACAGTGACCACATGTGGCCCGCCGGCGCGCTGATAACTCTTCTATAAAAAAAGACAATCTTATTAAGACCCGTCTATGCCGTTTATATTATCTGATGAAAGGATCCATAACTCCCTCATTAGGATGCAAGTCGCGTGCCAGAATTCAGCTCCGCTTACACGTAAGATCACTCCATTAATCCTTCCTATTATCGGTAACGAAGCATCCGCTAAGACCCATTAGTTCAATATTTACCACCAACATTGTATTTCCTATAACTATGTGGAAAATATTGGAAATTGATACATTATTAGGATTAGTAATTACTCGTTGTTAACTGAGATGGGTGCTTTCCTCTAATGAAGGCATTTGTGGAATATACCGATACGATGCTCGATTTTAATAATATATTGCTAAAATTTTCATCTATTTACAATTAAGCATAAATTATCTGGATCGTGGATTATAAGTATTACGAATATAGATTGTTAAGATTAAGGATTTAAGCGATTTGATTACCATTACGGACATGTGTAACATTTATGCTAAACTAGCTGGGCCGGCGAACTTGGTACCGCATGAGACCAATAGATTTGACAGTTGTTGTCATTTGTTCTCTATATTTTTGTTTAAATTTCGATTCGAGTATTTTCTATTTATTTCAATATATTCTAAATTAATTTTCATTTTTTTTCCTTGAATTTTTCAGATATTTTAATGGTTATTCTGCTATTCGAAGCTGAGACGAATCCAACAAATCAGAGATCATTGACATCGGTCCAGCCGTTCTTGAGTTATAAATGGTGTAACTAACCCGACTTTGTTTTATATATATAGATATCAGTCAACAATGACGAAGATTGGCACATCCGCAGGTGCGTCAGCTACCTGCGAGGTAATTAAGAGTCATTTACTAATATAATCTAATATAATACTAATATAATCAATTTACTAATATGTACTTCAAGTACTTACTAATATATCAAGTACTTCACCGTGACAGTGAGAATCATCGAAAATCCCAATGAATCCAGTCTCACCGCGTTGAAATTATTGATGTTAACTGAAGTTAGTTTCGCTAACAATGCGTTATGTGACCCCCTACCCCTTTTTAAGTCTAATCAAGCCGCCCTGTTGATAAAGGCACGTCCGCGCGACCCAAGCGGGAGTATTATACCTAACAAGAGGCACTAGTGACCCTTCTACGACTTTACACGACTTCTGAATTCGAAACCACGTAACATAGGACTTTCTTTGTTGTGTGTGGACACGAAATGTAGGTCCACCTGAGGATAAGTACAATTTATGGAGGCTACACTGTTGCTAATAAAGAAGCATATTCACGGTTGTACACAAGTTCCTTTTGTGGTAACAGTGGAAGAATTAGTGAATATTTCTTCAGCATTTTATACGATTTTTGTGGTGAGGGCTGTATAGTGTCGGCTGTGAGGGCTGTGTAGTGTCGGCTGTGAGGGCTGTGTAGTGTCGGCTGTGAGGGCTGTATAGTGTCGGCTGGCTTTAGAGTAGTCCATCTCTTCCCGCGAGTGTCGTAAAAAGGGACTAATGAATAACACAGTTCCGGTTTTGGTTACAATCTTTCGATACCCGATACACTGCCGCACTAGCTTCCATGATTCAAGAACGGCTGCAACAGAACACCAGCGATGCATTGTTTTTACAGCGTCATACTGGGTTAGATACGGGATATCCCTTTCGTGACACAAATACCTAGAAATAAGGAAGAAAGTAGAAAGGAAATGTTTCATTTCATCCCACACAGCACATAGACATAAAGCTAATAGCGACAAAAAGGTTATCTTTCCCATCACGATGCTGCGGAGCAGAGTTCACATCCACAGCGCTGATATATATTCTGCCAGCATCTCATTGTATAGGTAAACTCGCGCGAAATAAAAGGATGAGTCGTGAGATTCTGAAGGAGAGTGAATGAAGTGTTTATTATAGCTAATAATTTTCGTATCGAGTTTCTTAATTCTCTTATTTTCTTAATTTTTACTTACCGAGTATCCTCCAGGTGTAACAAAACTTGGCAGACAGCAGCGAAGTTTATAATAAGGAATTAGCCTATAACTATGTTGGAGGAACTTTTCCTGAAGTTTCGAAGAAACTCACTCATTTTGAAGTCAAATCAAATCAAGTGTTAGAGGAGGAGTAAATTTTTATTTTATTTTACGTGTTTATTTTCACAAGCTCCGAAATGTGGTCGTTCATCGCGAACTTCCGATAATTAAAAAATCCGTACTTAATTAGTGATACAATAATATGAGTAGCAAATATATGACCATAGATTTTATTTATCATTACAGGCGTTAAATTGTGACTAATTTTCGTTCAGTTCTACTGAACATAGGCAAACATATAACCTTGATGATAAATGTATTTATATTATAGACATACATTATTAGAGCTTCGGAACAAGATGGACAATGTTTTGTCAAGACAGATTATAGTAATCATTGTTAAGGGTAGTAAAACGGGGGGGAGCGGGTTAACAAAACAGGGTCATGTGTTGAATAAATTTTATTTGCTTTCTAAGTAAATTATTGTACTAAATTTCTGCTACTATACCATACCATCAGCACATGCCTGTCTAATACTGGATGTAGGCCTCTTCCAGGGCTCGCCACCACCATGTCTTCGGAGCTTCGCATCCAGCCACCACCAGCGAACTTGTTCAAATTTCTTAACCATTATGGCAATTCTTCCTAATTTTCGCAAAATTTTATGTGTAAAATTAATATTTCAATAACTATTATAACTATACTCTGTTCGCGTTAAGAATGCAGTGACTCTGATTATTTTACCTCGACTACTATCTGTTCGCGTTAAGAACGCAGTGACTCTGATTATTTTACCTCGACTACTAAAAAAATTAACACTGTACTGAGTGACGAGTCACTGCGTTCTTAACGCGAACAGATAGTAGTCGAGGTAAAATAATCAGAGTCACTGCATTCTTAACGCGAACAGATAGTAGTCGAGGTAAAATAATCAGAGTCACTGCATTCTTAACGCGAACAGAGTATACGAATATATAAGAAAAATATTCCTTGATCATTTTTAATTTTACTTTTTATTGTGATTCGAGAGAAAATGTAACGACACGTAAGATTTTTACCCCTCCATACGCCTTTCTCTTTCTCTCTCTTTCTGTGAGCCGCCGCAGCTGGGCATGTATGTGCGCAATATATTTAATGAAACTTTTTGTTGATTTATTGATTTAGATTTTATTTCGAATTACATTCGGAGTTTAAAAAAATGCGTGAGGATCTTCGTTCATGACGGGGGTCCCCTGACCGCACACGTTTTTCTTTTATTTTATTCTATTTCACACGAAACAGCATGAACAACATGAACATGAACATTTTACATGAACACAGTATAAATATAGAAGACAAATTTCTCGAAACACGCGCCTAATAACGTTTCAACGAATGATTAGTAATTGCTTATGTTATACTACACTTTTATTAAAGTACCTGTAAAAAAAATGGTTCAAAGCTTCTAAAACCAGGTTACTAAATAGAATATGTAAAGATAATAGAGTCTTTTAATGTGTTTATTAGTGGTGTGTGAGTGTGTGTGTGTCTATGAATGTGTATGAGTGTGCGTGTTATTTTATTAAACAAACTGTTATGGTGAACTAAGGTATCTTTGTAACGAACATGCAGCTCGAAAACTTCCCGTGGCATAAAAGATTTTAACACTGCTGGTTAAACTAAATTTACCACCGTTAATTCATCATTCCAACCCCTCCTGAAAAGAACACTTCAATATCTAACTACTTTTAAACGCCAACCAAAATTACTGACCCTATAGTAACAAAAATATAAGGATATTGCTACTTTAATTATATCGATGTTTAAAGGGTTAATTAAAAGCGGATTACTTTAGATCCAACCCCCGAGAGGCAACACAGAAAACGGACGACGACAATAATGGATCACCCGTTAATATTTCGAGAATCATCTCCCACGTAATGTTGCTAACCGACCAAGTTCTCCCATAACAATAATAATAATGGATTGTATTTTTATAACCCTTTGTTTGCAAATGAAAACCATTACCATAGTCCATCTATTTTCCTGTCTTCAATCTACTAACAATATAGGAAAGAGTTATACTTATTACACTAACATTCAGCTAAATATATTTTATTTCAACTTTTCTTTTCGAGTTTTCGAGCATAGTGTTTCCATCGCTTGCTTGGCGATTTTGTTGTCGCCCTGCAACAAATCGGGCTGTCAGAGTCTACGTTTCATCACTCTGCTACATACATAACAGACTGACCATACAATATTAACAAGAAAATAATTAATAACATTATTGTACAGTTGGCTTGTTACTCCTAGTTTTTATGACTAATTTAATAAAAAAATATTTTTATTATCACCTCATTTAGGACGATTTAAATATATGTTATTATGCTTATTATGTAGGTATGTATATTATGTTATAAATTTATGACATTTTTTTAAGTAAGTATTCTTAGAAATGTCTATTAACATAATTTATTTGCATGTCACATGTATACTGTGGCGAAACATGTATGTGTACAATGATAGGACTGAATAACACCTGTAATACCTGTATGTTTAACACACAAAAAAAATAATTGAAAGCATAATTGATTCATAAAATAAAAGCATAATTAACTAAAAAAGAAAAAAATAGCAAAGATTGTTGTTTTGGGCTCTGAATCATTCGTATTTTTAGTGTCCAAGACTTTTTCAAAATGTATTTTATATACAGACACGGCTCTGTTAATGTTATTTACAAGAGGCGCTGCGAAGCAATAAACTTTTTAGCTGTCGAGAATGGAATTGTTCGTGCCAAATGGATTTAGTCGGTACAATCATTGTATAATTGCAGGAAATGATTGCACTATGACTCCATAACCTTTTACATTGAACGAACTCGACTTCGATTTAAAACGTACGTATTCTGAATACCAATGGAACAATTAAGGATGTTTCGCTTCCATCCGCACGTGATAATGGCTGCAGGAGCGATCTTATCGAGTGATAGAATACTAGTTAATGTTCCGACCGAGTCCAGAATACGCACGGCATGTATTGGATAGGAATAGAAATATATTAATAAAATTGGAGAGTACTCGTATGTCTGTGTTTAAGGTTTTTTAAAAATATTATTTTCTTTCAGTATTTTGTGTAACGTCAGCCTATGAAGTTTCACTGTAAGTTCTTCGTGTAATCACGAGTGAATTTCGGACTATACCGCGCGGGTTCAATGTGGATTGGTGAATTTTGCGTATATATGATAAGATAAGATTTATTTATTTGTAAAAACATTGATACAATGATGATATAAAAAACATGTATTCAGTTCTCTATGGTTAATCCAATAGTGTACAAATATTTGAATATAATAAATATATATTGCCAATAGATTTCAATGATGTTAGTGACAATATATTTTTACGTTTTACAGTTCACGTTTTTTTACAGTTCAATTAAGAGTAATTAGTTACTGAGAAGATAACATAGTGAAGAAAAGCTAATCCGCTAGGCCAGCGTGGCGTTTTGAGGCGATACATCCCTCATACACAAGACAATGTACATGTGGAGACCCATGTCAAGCAGTGGACTATAATTGGGCCGTTCTAATAGGTCGTATTTGACATATGACGAACCATATAATCCACCGATGTGAAATATTAATTGTTATGCACGCAATGCTTCCATGAAAACGACGCTTAAAATTGATCGAGTTATACCGTCACACGATACTAATATAAGTATATTGCGAAGATAGAAGCGTTGCGTCTATGACAATTAATATTTCACATCGGTGGATTATATGGTTCGTCAAATGTCATATGTCAAATACGACCTATTAGAACGGCCCAGTTATAGTTACGGTGCGGTATGATACACGGTACGGTACGCTTTGTGTTACTTCTAGTGCACATTTTTATCAATAATAATAATATAAATACGTCACTTATCGTCACGTGGTACCGCTTTCTCGTCCGCCTACTTCGCTATAAAAAATACATATAAATAGCGCAGAGCCGCGGGTAACCACTAGTTACTTGTACAGTGTTCGACAAGTGTATATGAGTGACGTTAACCAGACGTGTAACGGTGATGGTACACTCGCCGTTACGATTATAAACACGTAGCCAGAAGCACGTGTCACGTATATCATGGCTCCAAAAAACCCGTCTACATGTAGATATCTACATATTAAACAAGATCAGATGTGATCTGGCGTTTGTTAATCAATTTTAAGTTAATTTCATTCCATCAGTCTCTGTCTCTCACGAGCCGTTTTTATAGGACAAGTGACAGACAGGCGGAAAGCCCACAGATAGTAAGTTGTCACCGCTGCCCATGGACACCTGCAACACCAGGAAACCTTGCAGGATCCTATTAAGTTTGTCTGTTTAATTACACTGTAAAAAATGCAAAATCCTTATTTTGTTATTAATTTTTTAGTGTCCTTTTTAATTTTAGTTCCAATTTCCCCTAGATTAGTGTCCGATACACTAATATAATGTTGATGAAGTTGGTAACTTTCAAATTTATACTTCAGATTAAGCTGTAGATTTCTGTATATGTAAATAAATAAAGAGTTAAACACATTATATGAAATTGGCACAAGTTCGATACGTTTCCTAACTATCATCAATCTCTCTTCATTTCCGCGCCAAAACTCGACTTTTCCAAGTGTACTTCCAAGTTGGTTGAATAAGGCGGTTGGTCCAAGTAGATCATCACGTTTTTTGCACAAAACCCGAGTAAATTGGCACAAAACTATTAAAGTCTATTCAAATTGCTGCGATATTTGAGTATGAGTACATATCGTGTAATAATCTTAGAAATACGGATACGAATGCTGCTTTCGACGCGTCGATATTGCAGTTGGTACACAGCGTCACGAGAATCTTTCTTGACGAAAATAATACTTTTTATTCATCAATCATCACGTTCCATATAAACCTACTAATGTAACTGTGTTACATGTGTACTGAAGTCAACCTACTAATGTTGACTTCAGTTGTAAAGTTAAAATAATCTAATTTCACATCTCTTCACGATCGCAGTTCAAACAAAACGACTCAAAGGTGACATTTATCAGCGTTACGATATCGACTTAATTTGCTATACCAAATGTTCACTCATTAGCGGTTAGATAGCGTCACTCGCAAATATAACGCTGTAAAACAAACCTATTCATTCGATTAGAGAGACTAAAATGAACTTTAAATCAACGAAATAACTCTTTTGTGGATGCATAAAATGTTTGCAATTGTGCGACCGCTCGATTGGCCAGTGTTTGACCTAGGCAACCAGATCTTTCAGTATACACGGCTGGACATGGGCCTCCACATGCACATTATCTCGTGCATGAGGGATGTATGGCCTTTAAACGTCACGCTCGCCAAGCGTGTTGGCGAGTCCACTTTTTTAGTGGTTTATAAATTGTAAACAACCAAAAATAAATAGTATATGACAACAAAATTCACAGATTTCACTCGGTGACAATGACAGTTGACGCGACACCACTCAGTGTTACCAGCCGCACAGCTTAATTTACCCTTTTAAAGCAGAAATGTTGTTTATTTAAAAAAAATCAAAAATAATCATGACATATATGAACCCTGATTTAAATAAGCCTTTACTCGCTTCTATTATTACCTAATCATTCGTTACATAATATTCAATTTAAAGACACTAGAACACAATAAAGTGCTAATTTTGTTTCTAGGTCAGTCTTTACACAATGCATTTTTTTATGTTATTCATTTAGTTCTGTAGAAAGAAGGAAGTTATAATAGTATTGTTTCCTTTGTATTTTTTTGCTGAAGCTTTAGTAAATTGTGTCTATTTTATTTTATTAGGTTCGCCACCGACACACCACACATTTTCGTTGCAAACATGATACACATTATAATACACACATATGGTAACCTCTTACAGGAGAACTGGCAACCATATCGTTAAGAATACCTACAACACGATAAGCCAGAGTGTCACGAAATTACTCCAAATATTTATAAAGCCTAGGAGTTAAAGCAACGACAAAAGTAGAATAACAGAGAATAGGTAATGTTTTCAGAATTACTATGTAACTTGTAGCTTTTTTTTTCTGAAAATATTTAATTGAACTTCCAACATCTAAACCAGCTCCAAGCCACAATTCATTATTAAGTTTGATAATCTGTGACAAAATCTGTTTAACAGTGATAATTGTCAACGTTCCAATATTAATTGTAATTTTTGGAGCGACGTTGTTGTGGGGACTTCGTTAATTGGTTCCGCCTGTATACACCAGGAAATTGTCTGCCGAGTTCCCAACAAAAAGTGAACTATAGTTATTAGTGATACATATTAATTAAATGATTATATGTCAAAGTTGGAATTGGGAGAGACTTTATGTAAGTCTTTATGTAGTAGTGGAGAGACACACATTGAAATATACCAGTAACACTTATTTTAGAACTCGTTTGTATAGTAACAACGCATTAGATGATGTACGCGTCTGCGGATTGTCAATAAAATTGCCATCTGTCTGGACGGTGATAACATTCTTCGAGAAACTATTACAGAAATCAATTTGGATGTCGTATTTCACTCGTAGTATTGAAAAGATTTACTGCAGACATTAATGTACCAGTTTAGCAAAGTAAATTGAAACGACTGGCTCTAGTCGTATTTACGAAAGCGTAGTATTTACACAAACGCCAAATAATCACTCTTTTTGTAACTTCCTCCAAATTTATTCTCGAATCTCCAAAGGTAGGCAGGGCATCCTGGAGCGTGCCAACGTTTATCATTCGGGACTGATGTTGGCATGTATCGCGGATGTCCATGGACCGCATATTCATTTACCATCAGGTGGACTGTCTGCTCATCTGCCGACTTCTTTCCATAAAAAAAACATCGAAAAGAGTGTCCCTCCAAATATTTTATACTAACTTCAAATAAAAGCACGCGTACCACAAAAACAACTAAATTGATCATGTAGGTACTTTTTAAGGCATTTTGGAATACTATTTTATTAAGAGAACAAGTAGAATCGGAATTAACAATACTTTATTAAGAGAACAAGTAGAATCGGAATTAACAATACTTTATTAAGAGAACAGGTAGAATAGGAATTAACAATATTTTTTGCACTTAAAATTCAATTAGAATTAGAAACCGGCACCTATTACATTTATTAACTTAGTAGATGTAAAATATGATAGAAAATGTAATGATGTGTTGCGGGAAGGATAGGTTTAGAACAGTGCAGGACCGAGGAGTGGATAGAAACAGTGGTGGTACTGTATTTATATGGGTATATATGTATATATTTATATTATATGTGTATTGTATTATATTGTTAGTAATCATTTTTAATGGTTGCACTATGCACCGCCCTTCATATTTCTGTTTAATCAAAGTTTGACTGGCAGAGAATGCCACTAGCTATTAAGTTATCCTTTTGTACAATGTTTGTTTGTGCACTAAATAAACAATAAATAAAATAAAAAATATAACAGGCTGATGATGATAATGATGAATTGTTATTATATATTAAAAAATATTATTATTATATATTAAAAAACTGATTTTCTATATTCTGCTTCAATCCAATTTGTCCAGATTGAAAACAAACATTGCCACCTGGGGTAACGACACGAATCAAATAATGAGGTAATAGGTAATTGTTTACATATCCATAATTTGATTCATCACGAGTGGATGTTCGCCCTAGATTTAAAACTAAATGTTGAGATATTTCTTGGATTTAAGACCTTGTCCAGTTACCTGAGACCACCATGTTTGTTTATATTTTGGACAAATTGGATTGGCTGGTACTATAATCGTATTTTTGTCATAGAATAGATGGCAGCATAGCGAGCGTCCCACGTGGTGGTAAGTGGTCACCGCCGCCCATGGACACTTGCAGCAACAAGGGGCTTGCGGGTGCGCTGCTGACTTTGCTGAATATATTATTTTCAGAGCACGTCCATTCATTTCATATTTGGATCGAGAAATAAGTTCCCAATGAATCGGCTCTCATCGAGTGAACAGATTAACTGGCTATATTAACACCAATAGGAATCAGCTTCCAACACGTGGAGCCACTGCTGGATGAGTTACGTGTCATTGAGCAGAAATAACATTTGAGACTGTTAATTTAAATATAAAAAGAGATACTGTCGCCATTTGCGATACCTGCTAACAACGGTGATAACAATTTTTAAGATTTTTGCGTTTTCTATTATATTATTCTAGTATATTATTTATCTACAAACCGTAACTAGCTCTAACTCCATTGTTGGACACGGGCGTCATCATGCACATTGTCTTGTGAATGGGGGATGTGTGGCCTTAAAATTCCACGTTGGCGAGTCCAGTCTTTTAGAGGTGGTGTAGTTCTTCATTGCTTGTGGTAGCGGCTTCCTGAGTCTCCTATTACGACATCTACGGAAAGAGATGGAGCCATGCTTATTCTAAAGCCAGCGCACGTTGTAATTTACTTTAAAAATCATTGAAAGTTTGGTGACGGGTCTTGAAAGAAGTTTCAAGACGTTGCAGATCGAGTCACGGATCTGCAACGTCTTGAAACTTCTTTCTCTTCTTTACTAAACTAAAATGTTTAATTGGAGAATATTTATGTAAATAAAGGTGACAATTTTCAAAAAAAAAATGTTAAATAGTAACTTACTAGTTAGTGACAACAACAGTTATATTTTTTTTGGCCATTCTATCAATACATCTGAATTGAATAAATACTTTAAGTCTTTAAATAACTGTCATAACTAGAATTATTACTACCAAATGGTTTTGTGGTAATTTGGTTTTTCATGACACTAGCAACATTGCAGATGTGTATGACATTGGTCGTTTTTATAAATAATATAATTAAATTCTAAATATTTATTAGCCGGTTCAAAGTTTATTTGAATCTGGACCGATAAAAATATTGAAACAGTTCAAGGTCACGTTAGGTCACGTCGCTCGCTCGCTGCGTTCCACAGAACGCTACGTTGCCGACCGCCATTTTGTCATTCGGCTTCTGACGTCAGTCCAGAGTGCTCGAATGCGTTCTTTGAGCAAAGTTCTTTGTTTGCGTTGTATAAATGTTGAATTTACATTTATTTATTGAGTTTTTGTTAGAAATAGGTAGCATTTAAAAAATGTTGAATAAGAAAAATGTTCATTATACCTGAAATGTCAATTTAACAACGATGTTTCTTTGTTTACAAAAATACTCTCGAATTAAAAATTTTAGTATACTACTTTACTGCGTGACTCCTGACTAACTTAGACGGGACTGGATATTGACAGGATAGACTTTGAAATAGTTAATCTATATCTATACATATAATAAAAATGTAACTGATCGCTGTGTGTACATGGAAGATATATGAGAAAAACTATTATTGGGGGCCTTTATCAACGCAATAGAACCCAAAACAATAATTGTTAGAATTTTTGTCTGTTTATCTGTTTGTCTGTGCGTTTGTGCGCGCTAATCTTAGAAACAGCTTAACCGATTTGGGTGCGGTTTTCACTAATGTATTGTGGTAAGCTTCACTTAAAATTTAGTGTTTGTTTTATTTCAATCGGTTCATAAATAATAAAGTTATATCAATTTAAAGAATCACGTCGACTAAAGACGGTGTTTATAAACTAAAGTCCATGCGGACGAAATCGAGGGCAACAGCTAGTTACGAATAAAACTTGACACTGGCACAATGTGCTAATGTGCATGCACTATTGCCATATATGAAAAGAAAAGAAAAAACATTTTATCAAGACCGTCTCATTGTTGCGTCGGTAAATGACGAGTTTGGTCCGGTTATCATAGGAAGAGTGCTGACAGTTCAGTATTTAATTCATTTTATGTATATACCGTTTCTTTCTAAAGTCATAATATCACACAATAGAATAGAAATAAATATTCTTACAGGACCAGTTCAGGACCAGGATTCTTACAGTTGTAAAATTATTTTTACCTCATGTTTAACATTTATGTCAGCTGTTATCGCTCTCATATAATACCTATAATAATCAATACATCATCGACAAGAGCGTGTTGGCCACATTATTTGTCAGATAGTGGTGGGAACGCACGATGGGAAGTGGTCACTTTACATATCGATGAATTATGCAAAACTGAACAATCCTCCGCGTGAATGCATTACTGCATCTGGACGACAGATATATTAAGATTGGCGCACACTAACGAATGAACGTACGATGCACAATTATTGAATTTACGTTATACTTCGTTACCTTGGGGCATTAATGTTGTTTGAATGTTTAAAAGAACATCAATGATTTTAAAAGAAAATTGAAAAAAAAAAAATCCTGAATAAAACATATTAAAAAATTATCGATTCTTTTATGGATAAATTTTGACGACTTTATTTATTTATAGTTTGCGACTATTATTATTAATATATATATGATAATGCGTTATTAATTGCTATTGTTATTTGAATAATTATTAATATTTAATTTATGAATATTTTAGACTATGAATAATGAGTTGTGCATGCCGCTACAGGTTGAATATGGCAGATCACATTACTGTATGAATATTTGATAACCTGTGTAAAATGTATCAGCCTCTAATGTCCCACTGCATGGTACAGGCCTCCCCCAGTAAATCATTGGGGTGTTTCGGTTAATGCGAGTCCAGTGCAGATTGGTGGATAGGTACACATACTCCAGATTTTTCTTTTTTTTTCTTTCTATTTTGTTTTATTTCTAGCATGCTTGGATGTACTGGTAAGCAGATGGACCGGGCGAAACGAGTCTGCGAACCGATACATCTACAATCGGAATTGATACATTTAAACCAAGCCCTTCAAAGGAACGGATACACAGTCTCCGAAATCAATTGGGTGCAAAAACCAAAAAGGGGAGCCAAAAAGGCTGACAATATCGACACCAACCCAGAGAGAAGCAGGGTGTTCTTACCTTACTTAAAAGGCGTAACAGATCGCATCAGCAAGATCTTACAAAAGAAAAACGTGAAGACCATTTTCAAGCCTACGTGCTAACTCAGAAATATCATCAGATCAGTCAAAGATCCCAGAGATCCGTTGTCCTCGACTGGAGTATATAAAATACCATGCTCCTGTGGGTCAGTGTATATTGGCACTACAAAACGGAGTGTCAATACCCGCATTAAAGAACATAAAGGCAATTGTCGAAGAGGAGAGACTGAGAAGTCGGCCGTAGCTAAACATGCCTTGTCGGATGGGGACCACGAAATCTGCTTCAGGGACACAAAGATCTTGTCAACCGGGAATCATTATTATTCCCGTCTCAATAGGGAAGCTATTGAAATCTACAAGCATCCCAACAATTTTAACAAAAAAGAAGAAAATCTAAGACTCCGTAATATCTGGTATCCAGCACTCCGAAGACATCAAGCTCACGGGGAAGAGAGACGAGAAGGGGGGGGGGGGGGGGACAAAAACAGACTCGATACATACCACACAAACATATAAATACCGGTGCATATAAATACATATATAAATACTCGCCCACTATAAATACCGGTGCGCCACAGTCGTCGAGTCAGTTCCCAGCTAGACTAGATGGTGCCAGGTGTCCAATGCAGGATTTTCCTGATAGTCTCTCCTAACAAAAAAAAAAAACAAAAAAACGTCGAGTCAGTTGCGCTCGAGAAGCCGAAGAGATAACATCTCTCCGAAAGTGAACGCAGTCGCCACTGAAGATGTCAACCTCAGTTGTTGACGAAACGTTTGGAAGAAAGAGAAGAGATTCCAGAAGACCTCGGCCAAGTAGCCCGGAAGATTCAATTAATAATTTTGTTATTATTTTTAAATTACAAATCTAAACTTACTTATTAGGTAGTTTATTAAAAAAGTCGTACAGCGTAAGTACCATACCGTGTACTACCGTACGGTGTAAATAAGGTTTAAGCGCACTAGATTGATTGATATTTGAATAACAACGAGCATGTGTGCTCAGGCACAGTGCTGTGTGTTCCCATCGCAGGCGGCACGTGCTGGGAAGAGATTAGACTAATCTGGCTGTACGAGACAGCCCTACCAGTTGGCAGTTCATACATTCGCGCGGACCCCCGCCGCCGGCCGATGGCGAGAAATGTTCGCTATCACTTGGGGCCATGTGGTTTGGTACTATTTAATGCCCAAATTTATCATAATTCTATTATAGAGAGTGTAACTGAACATTTCCTGAAGTCTGTAACGTGGATTATGCAGATGATTCAGACTTAATTGACATGTAATGTTGCGTATTTTTTCAATTTTTTTTATGAAAAGTTTGGTATTATTCAAAAAAAAATATGTCGTCAAAAAGGATTCATGTTATAAACAGTCTGTATCTATCAGGTGTAGAAAGTATGTTCGAGAATAGTGAAACCATAGATTCCAGTCATGATTTTGGCTTAAATGACATGAAAATTGTACAAAACAAAGGCACAAAAATGTTTTTTACGTAAAAATACATAACATTTTATCTCAATTAAATCAAAGCCACGAGCAAAATCCATGGTTTCAGTCTTTGGGAATGTTCTGGCTCATCCTTTATGTGTGCGTTATATGTATATAATTATATAATACATAAAGATGTCACACCCGAGTAGGGATATTTTATCACGTACACCCAGACTTGACAAACTTGACTTGCAAATTCAACATTTATGATTATATCTATTGAAAGTTATCGATAAGAAATATATGTCGTCGATGTCTTATATTCCCTTGAAGTTTTCAGTATTCTCCAAACTGTAGGTAACTGATTTATTTGTAGAGATTGATGGAAAAGAAAATACGGAAAGTAACTTTACGGAAAATTTTGGGTATTCTTGATCCACTTATCATTTTCTTAGGAAACATATACGAGCATTACGATTAGATTTTCTTCGAAACTTCGACATAGAAATATATTAATATTTTATTTTTACGAAGAAAGGACGGGGCAGACGAGTGGGCGGCATTTTGACATTTTTCAACTAAAGTAATAAGGATATTAAATAAATAATAAACTCAATCCGTTAGAAACTCCAATTACTTTTATATTTTTACTGGTATTAATGGTTTTTGGTTGTCACTAATTCTGTACTCAGGAGCGAATGGGGACGGGGGGGGGGGGGTGCACCGATACTATTTTGGCAAAGATTGGAACGGACTTACGAGTATATTAATAAAGTGTTAGCGACGCGTAGTGACATAGATGTTTTATTCTCAAATGAGCTGGTTCTGAGCAGGTATGCCATGGACTTTTTAGAGAAATCGTTATAAGGAACATACGCATACCTTGTGTTATGTTTAAACAAATACTTTTTTATTCTATAGATATTCTATCATCCATTAGATTTTTATTCTTAATTAGATTTAAACAACTACTGACATTAGTTTAAAGATGCAAATTAAAAGTTACAATTGGAACAAACTCTTCGGCAGCGGGTCGTTGCGCTCAACGTAAGCGCGCCGACATCTGCATATAAAGTGGAACTCCATGATTTAAGATGTAGGACGACCCTCGCCCCACGAGATTTAAATTATAAGGGATGTTTATTAAGTGCCCACTACCTAGAGAACCATTGTGCTAGAGAACGATTATTAATAATTCCACACAACGCCGCTTCGCAATCTTGTAGCGTCACGCTGAGAGTTGATAAAAAGGGCTAATAAAGTGCACCCTCGCGAATAGAACAATATTCGCGAGGGTGCACTTTATTAGCTTGGGTTTGAAGCAGATATTGTTGTTAGGCTTTTTAACATTTATTGTTGTGTTGTATTTATTATGCAATTATTGTACCCGCGTGGATTTAAGTTTTCTACACAATTTTCAGTCGGACGTTTGATTGTTTGTTTCGAAGTTTCAGTTTAAAAATTTTGTTGGCAGTTAGGAAGATAGATATCGCGTTTGGACGTAGGTTTTAGAAAAAAAACAATTGCATTGGATTCCTGGGATTCTTAAAAGTTTTATACCATCTACAAACTTAACTGGGATACAAACATTTCAATTGGTTGCAGAGGTAGGCATCGCATCCGGAGCCTGTTAAGTTTTGTTATTCTGAACTGATGTTGGCGTGTATCGCGGATGCCCATGGACCAGTCCAGACTACCAGATCACCTACTACCTTCTTAATATAATAAAACACCTACTCCTGTTTCAACATTGGATCAACTTGGTCTACATTTAAGTAAATTGTTTCATAAGTTCTGAGATTTTACGTTCAAGGAAGCATAACTCATGAAGCCCATAATTTAACAGTTCACATAATTTCACACAAGACAAATTATTCCGGCATCATGCACCGGTATTATAATACCACGGTATTATCGTAGAATTTACGTACTTGGAAACCGTAACAATAAAAACAATAAAACTGAAACATGATCTTAAACAAACGTGTCACGATCGGACTTCGCGGAAGCCCTTCTTCGACGTGCCTTCTGATAACTATAACCCTTTACTCTCCTTGATTATAATTATAACCTATATTTATTACAGGTACCTTTTAAGCTGGGAATTGTGTACTGCTATAAAAAGGTACCGTCGTCCCCGGTGACAACATTCACCAGGGACGACAGCACTTTTTTCCCATCCGCCACGGTACCGGGGACGGGCCACCATGGCCAATGGGAACAAACAGCAGTTAAAACGATTCTCGCTGTGGAATCTGGATCTATGTTTTGTATAGGCAATGTCTAACTCCAAATTTTATTTAAAAGAAGTTTTATTTACATAATCGAAAAACGTCAAAGCTATTTGTAATTTCAAACTCACTAACTCGCACTAACTGCATGGAACTGTTGGTAACAATGTATGTTATAGGGAACTATGAATAAATATTATCAACTCGTAAGAAACTCTAGGGTAGATGTACATTTGTCGTATAAAATAAAAATATATTGCACTCGTATACATAAATATAAAAATACCGTATTGTTCACATTGCAATTTACAAATTCCAAGTATTATAAAAAGTAATTGATTGTTTTACACACATGCTACATATAATTAAAAGTTTTCAAATACAGTAAGCGCCACTTTTGCGAACATAAATCACATTTATTGGTGTCTTGTGGCAGATGTGGTAGAACATGTGTGACAAGCGGCGCCTGCGCATGCATTTTTATTGCACTCATTAGGCGCCACCGTACAGACTGAACTTCTTATACTATACTTTGAAATGTAAAAGTAACATACCTAATGATAGCCTAGTACCAATGTCTATTATTTTCTTTACTCTGAAGGTTTTTTTTTAATTATGCACATATTCTATGTGCTATAAGGCTGTTAATCATTCATTGTGATAATTTCAGGTGAAAAGATGTTAAAGATGTTGGTGTGCTCCATTGTAAAATTCATTGTACTGCCATGGGGTATATCCCATGGCAGTAGAATGAATTTTAATTCAAACTTAACTTATAATAAAATTGCAATTATACCAATTTATAGCAAATATTAATATTTGACTACACAATACTATATAATATCATTATAATAATGCAATTATTTTATTAATTGATTGCTTTTGTAGAATTATTTTTTGAACAATTTGAGTACTTTAGTGTAAATTTTATATGAAGTAATTATGTATATATTTTAAGTATTTGTATTGTATAATTGTTTAATTAATGCTCCAATATAAAAATCGACTTTTGATTATACAAGAAAGCCTGTGCCATGTGAACGTTATAGGCTGATATCAAAATGTAATGAAGAACAGACACTATCTTAAAAGTTCTTAAAAATAATTGCTGGAATCCTTCAGCTGTCACCAACTGCTCTGCAATAGGTGTTTATGATGATGATGTCAATCTTTTTAACGTCCTACTGCAGGACACAGGCCTCCCCTGGTAAATCACTAGGGCGTTTCTGGTCACAAGCCACCACGCTGTCGCAGTGCTGTATAGTGAATACATATGTTCCAGATTTTTTTGAAATCTTAGAACCTGCGTGTTTTCTCACGAGGTTTTCCTTAGCCACCAATCTCACTAGTTCGGTTCCTCAACATCGTGAGGAAACGTCGTTGGTGAAGAACAATATCATTATATTTTTATTTAAATCGATACTTATGGTACGGGTCAAGGATTTGACCTCACAACATCACGAATTAGAGTCGAAAATAGGTGTCTGTCCCTGGGCTAGGAATATCCCTAGGCTAACGGCGAGCTTCTAAATTATGATTCCATCAAAAAATATTATTATTGTATAAATTTATTTAGTGTTATAATCATAACATTCAATCGCCAATCGCCGCTACACTCAATTAAACTACGAAAGCTTTCACCGCTAAAGCCTGATATGGAGAAACAAGATCCGTACGCAGAATACAGAGAAAGGATACTACATCTTAATTGCAAGGGAATCAGTATAGTCAAGTACTTGGACATTTTATGTAAAACATGTTGCAAAATAATATGTCGCCAAAGACGGCTGCCTAGCTAGTTTTAAACATACGAATTTCTCTCTTCATTGCCAACACTATGAATTCTGCAAGATGGGTGAGTGACATCTATTAATTTGCTTTGGATCTGAAACTCATTCGATTTTGTGACGGAAGGAATTTTGTAGTGGGGAACGAGGAAGATGCACAACACCGCCATCTTGAATTAGCAGCTGAAATAATGAATATATGACACAAATCATTTCGTTGTAAAAAGTGATATAGTGTATGTTGTGTATACGAGTGTGTGCAGTATATGCATGTGTGTAAATATATAATGTTTTAATTCTGCTGTAGGCACAGGCTAAATTTCATAGCGTACTTTTCTTTTACTAATGGGAGTGTTCGTGCCGAAGTTTTCTGAAATCTACGATTTGTCTAATTGATAGTAAAAATTAAAAGGTTTACCGGTCTAAAAGGTTTAGTGCTTAGCACTTTTAATGCTGCACACTGCGCCTTTTCAACAATGAGGAGATGCGTCTTAGCAGCATCTCCCAAACGCTGATGCAATGCTTATAATTTATTGATGGAGTGCGTACTACAAGATTTTTTGTTTTAATAATAATTATCCTTTATTTGCTCGAATGTGAGTACAGATATGGGTGACATTAATCACAAGTAGATTACACTGTACATTACACTGGCAAAACAGCATGCAAAAATAGGTTACATCTCTTCACAGTCAGACCTTAACTGCTGACAACTCTTTTAAATGTGAATAATAAATCACGTAGAATAATAATTAGTTAGATTTTTACCATGATTCAAACAGTTTTCTGTCCTTAAGAGTTCTTGCTCGTCTAGATTCAAGAATCAATATCCAAGTGACTTATAATCTTAAATTAATTGAGAAGTTCGTCTGACATTAAAGTCCACTTTGAAACATTCGCCATTGCCTTACGAAGGCCAAATAATTAGTGAGTGAGTCAAGTCGCTAAATTGAATTAAGTGACTTTAATTTAATTCGAAAGTCGATTGAAGATAGAATTTACAAAGAGAAAAGGATGTACCTTTTGTTTAAGACAACTTATTAAACAAGATAACTAATAACGAATCATCTTTTAGACATAATGCTGCTGTTTGGTTGCTGTTTGAACCAGTAAACAATCTACAGAGCCGGCTATACCTATGGTGCAGGGTGTGCGGCGCACACGGGCGCAGGGTTATAGGGGGCGCTCTCAAAGACCCTGCGCCTGTGTTCGCGCGCCTACTAGAGGGAGCCAGGGTATTGATTGCACCCGGGCGCTACATGGGCTAGAGCCGGCGCTGACAATCTACCTGGTAATAAGTGGATACCGTCGTCCGTGGGTATACGCAATACATGCCAATGCCAGTTCTAAATGGCAAACGTTGCGCTGCTTACCGTTGGACATTTAGGAATGAACTTGGAAAAAGGGTTGTGAAAACGCAGAGTTCTCATCTCATTTCACTTCCCAATCCTCCTTGAGGGAGATGCAGTGCCAAACTAGTTATTTTATATCGCAAACCTAGCGAAAAATTATTTCAAAGTTTTTGTTACTGGTAATATTAATAATGTGCCTGTGAATAATACGAGAGGTATAAAGCAAAATTGTAATTACATGTAACATGAAAGTTACTTTACTGCAATGTAGGTACAATAGATCGATTGCCAGTAAAGCGTACAAAGCGAGAGATAACTGAGTTAGGGAAAGGGACGCGAGTGCTTTCCCACTGCACGGTACTGTTCCTTCACCTAGTAACTAACCAATCTAAGGTGAGGTGAAGAGTCATGATGAGGAAACTCATTTTTGATGAGACGAGGATGACAATTAGGGACAAGGAAAAATATCGATACATTTCGGTATCGAGTACTTTTTTGTTTGATACCGATAACTTTTGGTCGGTATTAAATATTTTTTACTGGATATTTTACTAATATAAGACATTGTCACGTTATTGCGATCACTTGTGTGTATGAAATAAAAATTTCTATGTATCTATTTATCTATACTATATGGCAGGTATCGCATCGAAGTTTGAGAATAAATCGATACCGAAAATTTTGTCGAGAAGCTTCGAATAATATCGATATCCTTGGGGTATGGAGTTTCCGAGGATTTTTTTCACTATTGTACCTTTGAAATAAAACAATATCGATATCTTGGGGTATCGATACTTTGATCTCTACAATACTTTTCTTGCGATAGTACTCATGAGTAAAGTATCGATACTTTTTATTAGATACCATGTCCCTAATCATTACTGTACCAGGCGTCACTAAATTAAAAACAAACTGCAAACCAAGTAACTTTTTATTAAAAATTACCACAATGAATCAATTCTACAAAGAAACAAAACCATAGAGAGATCTAATAACTTGGACAGCGTCATCGGTTGACAGATTTCTTAATTACGCTATTTACATCTTCAACAGTTGCCTATGTCTAAACCAATAACAAAAAATATTCGCATACAATATCCTCAGTTTTGTACTCTGGGATTAATTCTCACGAATTTTCAAAAATGAAAACAATAGGTTCACAGTTGTAATTCATCTCGTAATTTTAACAAGGATCAGCAATGCGGAATTTTAATCTTAGAATTTTATTGTTTACATCGTATGATAACGGCCTTCGAAAATTATGTCACAGCTCATACTTATGAGAAGTATTGGCCAGAGGGACGAATAGTGTTGTAAAAACGAGCGCTGAGCGCTAATGAACTTTTAAAATTCTAGCGTTAAAGGCTTTTTAATTTTAGATGTTCTTAAACACGTACAGTACATTTTGACCACATTTTTACATCTTTGTACTACCCACACATTTGATGTTCGATTATCGTACGCTTTTATAAAAAAAAAACTAGTGCTTGGACAAGCCCTTATAAATGCGATCGATCTGAATTGCAGATAAAGGTCACAACGATTTGAAGAGTTCAGTAATATCCACAAATAGAAATATAATATATGAGGGATTCCCGTTATTCTGCGGCAACCCACGTAACACTTTAATACAAGTATATGGAGCCTTATTACCCCCCACTCTGACAATAGATACTCCTTCGAGTGTTGTCCTTTACTGAACTTTTTGCCATTTATCATATGATCTATAAGGTCGTGCCTACAGCAGTTCGCTGTAACCTTCAGTGTTAATGCTAATTGTTGCGGATTCCTTGTCGCCACCTTTTTGTAACCTTTTATATTATACGAGTATAATGCTTTTTGTTTAATAAGAATCTCACATCACTAAAACCTGTCATCCGAATATGTACTTCATTACCACATGTCGCAAATTATACCATGTTTTTCTGATAATTGCTTAATCATAAAATAATGAAAAAAACCATAGGGTCAGGTCTCCTCTAAATAAACCAGTTCGCCAAGCTTGTGCACGAAAAATGGGTTCTGCTCATTGACATCAAAGATGGTTTGAGATTATTATCACAATAAGATTAATACAATAAATGTCATCCAAAATACTCGACGCGGTTGAGGAGTAACGACAATTGTCTCTGCTCAAAACCAATAGGAGAGAACTGAAGACTAATATTGACAAATAGATTCATGCGCAAGGCCGTGGCTGCGCCATGGTACTTGCGCAACGTTGACCTCCACAAGGACTTGGGACTTCCCTCCATCGTCAAATACATAAAAGACCCCGCCCGACGCTACTATGACGCTATCCCACACCATCCCAACCCCCTGATTGTCTCTTCCCTCACCTACATACCGGACAGGAGTGCCCCTCCGCGCTATCGTCGCCTGCGGCACATCCTGGACGATCCCGACGACCCCATCACCGCTGCCAATGCGGTTCTCACACTGCACCCAAACACAGCACACAGACACCGTCCCCGCCAGCCGAGACGTGGACGTCCCCCTCGTTACACCGTTAACACACACCGGCCCTCAGCCAACACTTTCACTAGACATCGACACGTGCCTGGGCGCTTCTCACCGACACGCGATCCCGCGGTATCCCCCCAATGCAACGCCCTAAGCCGAGGTCCGTTCCTTCCGCCGGTTTACCGGCGGGGGAGCCCTTAGGCTCGTTGCAACAAACACTTTTTTCCTGGCTGAGCGCCTTCTGCGCTCGCCCACATCAATTACGACCGGTGACTCTTGAAAGGCCACCAGGGCCACAAGAACTTAGACATACACGATGTTGAGGCAATCAAGGTTTTTTAGCCGGTAGGAGTCCGGCACTACCTGGTACCACCTAGACTAGCCTAGCTAGACTAGATGGTACCAGGTGACCATGCAGGGTTTTCCTTGATTGTCTCTCCTAACATAAAAAAAAATCAAAAAGGCCGCGAATTTTTTCGACTACCTATTATTTACCTACTCTAGTTATTTTTTATATCTTCTTGTAGAAGATAGAAATAAAAATAGATAGATAATAATATTAGTTACATTTATTTACCACTTCATGTCCTGCATAGCCCAAAGGTTGAGTGGAAGATAATGCTGTAGGCGTTAAGTCCGTCTTCGGTAATAATTTTAAAAAAGTAAATAAATAAATAAGAAAACTTTCCTCGAAATTGAGAAACTTCGTTTTTTTGCCGAGTTACTCACATGAGGTGACTCGTGACTATACGTACAAACACTATCTGGTCTGCAGCCCAGCGGCAACTCCAAACAAGTGCTGAAAGCGGCTTTCACCGCCGGCAGCCGGACGATACACCGCTCAGATAATGCACCTTGCAATTTATATCCCTTGTAGCTTTGTGAAATCTGCGTCGAGACGCATTATTCGCGCAGCTTTAGTGAAAGCCGATAATCGAATTTTAAACGGATTTGTTGAGGGAATATTTATTTATTTATTCTTTATTATTTTATTACGCAAAGTGACAAAAAGGCGGACTTAATGCTTAGAATCACTATCTCCCAGTCAACCTTTGGGCTATGCCGAGATGGCGCGTTAGGTGCAATGATAGGCAGGATTAAGTAAATTGTGACGCATATTAATTTAATACCATAATATAAATTAACATATACAGAAATACATACCATCCTATATGTCATACATACATATACTAGTTTGTACATACATATGGTACAATAAAATCACGACAAAGCCCTATTTGTAGATGAAATATTTTTGAAAAAAAACAATTGCATTGTACTCTATTCGTACAAACGATACAGAACCCAAAACAGTCGCTTTTAGAATTTTCGTCTGTCTGTCTGTCTGTATGTATGAACGCGCATCACGCATAAACTATTGGACGGATTTTAATGAAACTTGGCATAGTTATAACTCAAGATTCGGGTTAACATTTAGGGTACCTTCTATCTAGATCCATTATAGAGTTCCCACGGGAATCAAGCTGTGTGTCTACGCGTACGAAGTCGCTGGCACTGCTGGTCTATACAAAAATACATACTATACATGCATACATAATATGTACCTACCTACCTACTTTTCAAACCACTGTGTGGCTTTAAAAATATATATAAACTAGCAGTGCCCGCGACTTCGTGCGCGAAGACGTCAGAGTATGTGTAGTTAGCTTGATTCCCGTGGGAACTCTATAGTCGATCAGGATGTACCCTAAATGTTAATGGCATATAAGCTACAGCTATGCCAAGTTTCATTTAAACCCATCTAGTGGATTTTGCGTGACGTGCGTTCAAAGAGATAGACAGAAAAAAAATTTCAAAGATTGTTGTTTTGGGCTCTGTATCATTCGTACTTTATTAAATGTACAGTAAGCCCCCACTAGGATTCCCTTTGTCGTGGGTCCAGAGAGACATACAAAGACGAACACAACACATGGCAACACCCAGACCTGATCAAACACTGTCTTTAAACAATTGATTGTCCGAGGAATCGTCCATGAGCGGCGGTAACACTTACCATCACGTGGGACCGCTTGCTCGTCCGCCATCTTGTCTATAAAAAAAACCCGGGATCTTTTTTTGTACGATAGGCAGGAATGGGCACTACCAACTTGGCTAATTGGTCGTCAAGCTACATGCTGCGAGGACGTTCTATCGAATAAATTTTACTACCTAAAAAGTCTATCCCATAATGGAGTGACTGCCTTCCTAAAAGTATTACCTTGTCATACAAGCCTTTGTTCAAACTCCGCCCTAATTGGCGAACCTTTTTAGTACTTAGTATGTAAGAAGTAATTGCTCTTAAAAATTTTCGTACAGGTGTTGTCTAAATAAAACTTTTGTTCTAACTAAACTTCAAGTTTTCCAGCTTTTTTCATAAAAGAGATGTCAGACGAGCGGGCGCGTCACATGATGGTAAATGGTCACCGCCGCCAACGGACACTTGCAACACCATTGGGCATGCGGGTACGCTGCCAATCTTGCAGAATTCTGTTCACAGATCTCTTGAAGAGCCCCATGTCTACAGCAATGGAAAAATCTCAGCTGGCAGTTGATTCCACAAATTTCATGTTCGCGATGTAGAATGTCTTGATGATCGGAGTTACTTTTTGGCAATGAAGTGCGAGTGAACGGCACAACAGTGACGTGAGGTGCGATGGTAGTAACCCGAAGTTGACCATTTTATTCCCCATTATAATCATTTGCTAAAACATGGTAATAATAAGATAAAAAAAAATAACAGTAGGACGTCATAAAAATGACATGCAAAATTTAAACGTAGCGCGTAAATGAGAATATCATAATAAGACAATTTGCATAATTAATAATTAATATAAGAGTCAGTATCGCAAGGCGTTCAATCATAATTACAAATGTCAAATGGCTGAACAATGAAATAACAAGAGAACATCATTTATAGAATGTCAGTATCATACATTGTCAATGTCAATAAATAATGTCAATTACAATAAAACCATAGATAATTCTCATAAGCATTATATAATACAACAGAGTACCTCATAAAATATTCATTCAAATTATATAGTAATGATTAGTACTTAGAAATTCCCATAAAGCTTTTCTAAATTTTAATAGAGGATGTTCTCTAATATTTTTTGGCAAATGATTATATATTGTTACACAGATCACATAACAATTACTTTTAAACATTCTCATTCTTTTCATGTGGAATTCTCATATTCATGTCGATCGTCTTATTATCTCATATCGAACCCTTCAAACTAATTCCCAAATGACGCCAATACACATCAATAAATTATTAACAAACAACCTGTTAGTTTCCTTATTTTTTGAGATCGCAGTGTGGGTAGACGTAGAGAATGTCAACCGTCGTCACGGCGACAAGAGTCGCGAGTTTGTGACACCAACTCCTCGAATAAATTAGGGCATATTGGGGTGGATTGGCACAGCTATTTATAGGCGCAAGTAATGGATATAAAATCTCTGTTCCGAATAATATATTTAGTACATTTCTATATCAATACAATGCTTTTTATTTTTAGCTATATTTTCAAAATCAGTTCTGTTAAGTTTAATATTTCGAAAATAATTTTATAAAAATACAGGATTGTGGAAACTGCAATAATATAGGATCCGTTTTTCCGTAAGATAATATAACATTTTATAAATTTGGAGATGGTAATGTGGATCTTTCGTATACGAATACCTTAGCGTAGGTACCATCAACCCGTGTTTTTCCATTAATATAGATCTCTTACAGGGCCTCCCCTAAGGCCCGCCTTAGCTATGTCGGCAACTTTAGCTCTTGATTAAAAATCCTTCTTTCAGATTGTGTCCATCTAAATAGCCTTGCCTTCAAAGCCTTGAAAAACAGTTGAATTTGATTTATCAACTTATTCTCGCCGTTAACGGATATATCGACGCTTTGTTTTTGTTCTGTTCGTAAGTAATTAACGACTATGATTAGTCACCGAGTAGGCTTTGTTTATTATATTTTGTTTGGATACAAATAATGAGTCTCCTACGTTTCCTACAGACAATGGTGGCGCGGCGCGCGTGGGCGCAGCCCACTGCTCATAACACAATTCGCACATTCATATCTCCGCTTCTAAATGTCACTACATCTATTCATAGTATTGTCTAGCACGTCTTTTTGGTACACTGATAGTATCGTTCAACTTTCTATCTGTTTTCATATATATATATATATATATAACGATTATGACTAGAACTAGAAAGCCCCTAGCGAGGCCTAAGAGAGGCCTGCGGCCTCCAGTGGGACGTGTAATAATGAAGCTCTGCACAATTGAAAGTAGTAGTGTCTCGTATTGCCGGAGGCCAAACCATTCTTTGTGTTGTCTAAACCAGCCAAGTGCGAAAGTTGAACATAATAAATGTTATGTGAACGGCTTACTCAAGATCTTTATTTATTTCGGTCCAGTTGCATGAATAGACCCAACGACTGGACTTGCAAAACCAAACAAACAAGTAACCGTAACCCAGCTCTTTTATCGCCCACTATGTATTGGACATGACTTTCTTCACGCACATTGTCTTGTGCATGAAGGTTGTGTTACTTAAAACGCCACGTTAGCAATGGGCGTTGGCGAGTCCACCCTTTTGTAGCTGGTGTAGTTACCTCAGACTTGTGGTAGCCGCTTTGTATGGGATGGGATGGGATGCAATCTAAACGATGTCATAAAATACCACGAGACCACGCACCGGAAAGTGTAGCGTGAGACGCGCTCCGGCCAGGAGAGACACAGACTGATGATATACCACGAGTATGCTATACATGACCTACTTGCGAATGCCGGTTTCGAAATTGTAACGTGATCTAAGCTTAATTTCACATCCACATGCTAATTTTAATACGTTATTTTGAAGCAATCAGATTAAAAAGTCATTAAATGTTCAGGAATTAAATTTACGTGTCATAAACTGTGACATTAAATTTATTGCAGTCGTAAGATACCTGTGTTACAACGAATATAAACAGCCGCAGTTAATGGCATATGTGTAATTACAACATACTATTATTAGTGTCCATATAAACCAACTGTGTACGCGACTTTAGTGTAAGTGTAGGTTATATAACTCATTATATTACCCGACGCGACTACGACAGTCCCTCACCATTCCAACCCTCTAGTGGTTGTCAGTCTAACCCATGTCTCCGATAGGAATGACCCTCGCCGTTAACATCGTCGCCGACATCCTCGGCACGTTCTAGACGACCCCGACGGCCTAATTACTGCTGCCAATGCGGTTCTTACACTACACTCAAAGGCTACACATGCACCGTCTTCAACGGCGGAGATGACAACGTCCACCTCGCTACACCGTGAACACACACCGGCCTTCAGCTAACACTTTTACTAGGTATAGGCACGTGCTTGGATGCTTCTCACCGCCTCGCGATATCCCGCGACACCCTTCCAAAGCAACGCACTCAGCCCCAAGCCCTAAAACTAAAGCTGGTTGCTGCACACACTTTTTGTTCCTGGCTGAGCGCCCTCTGCGCTCGCCTTAAACCATACATGTCCGGTGACTCTTGAAAGGCCATTCCGAAGTAAAACCTCATTACATTACTACCACATTCTATCCCACGACATCTCATCCAATGCCATCCCATCCAATCCCATTGTATTCCAACGAATAGGGTATATAATGGGATGAAAATAACATCTTAACCCATAATTGAACTTTATAATGATTCCCGGGGAACTTGTAACCGTTTGGACGCCAATAAAATAATTATATGTGTCGTATTATAGCAAATAAATTTACATTAATTCTATCTAAAGTCTAGAGCAATTTAACTCCAGGTCCAGATGCATTGTCCGGGGTTGATGATTTTACAAATGGCGGCCTTAATCATAACAGTTACGAAATCACTTAGAACAAATTGACAAACACATTTTTCTTCGTTGTAACTTGTAATAGTAATATATGTGGTTGATTTATTTTCATGGTAACAAGATATTAGATAGCGCTATCCTCCGGGGCCGAGGGCCTTCGCTTGTATTGATCGTACCTACCACTAGATACTAATTAGAGTTACCATAAACAATTAGGGATGTTCCTATAGCAACTAAAGACGTTCCTTCGATAACACATTTGTTCCGGTTTGTCACAGTTGCCAACTATATCTACAACAGGTATAAGACATTAATTGTAATATATTAATGTATTTTATTTCTTTTCTATTATTTTTTCCTAAAAATGTAATAAGGAGAAATATTTTTTTAACAACCCGCCCAAGGTCTTCAATTGTAACTCCACTTAGATCATTCGTAACTTGGATGCGCGCGATACAGATATATCTTGTGCGGGGTCCAACAGAAACGTGTACCTACATTAAATTAATTTTGGACAATAAAGAAATTTTGTATTTGTATTTCTTGTTTGCCACTTACTGTTATTTAACCTTCATGGTCTAGTTTCAACACATTAAGGCGACATTAAGGGCGCCAAAAAATAATTAATTATCTTGTTTTTTTTTTAAATTTTAAGTAATTAATTCATTCTTGACATTTTGTATTTGGTGACAAAAATATACTTATTTGGTGACAAACATATATGTACTTATTTGGTGACAAAAATATACTTATTACACACGACTTAATAAACTGGTTTTAATTGTTATAATATTTACATAGAATTGTAATTTTAAAAATATGATTTTGTTTTATTTACTTTAATTAATTTGTGGCAACAAGTAATTCTAGTCCCATATATTACTTGCACTTTAACGTCCCAATACAGGGCACAGTCATTCCCTAGTAAACATGTATTATATATGGCTGTATATATATATATATATATATACAGTGGTATATGGTGGTATTGGTGTTGCAGCATGTAGCATAAACGGAGCCGGACCGATTATGAGCACTCGCGTTTATAGCTGACGTTAAACTTTTACGAGTTACACGAGGTGAACGAACACAGTGGCGAGCGAAGCGACAGCGATTACTTAAATTTTATTTATTTGTTTATTTTTAATTTAAACACAGACAAAATGCATAATGGGCTAAATTTCCTTATGACATTTTCTACCAGATAGTTGGTGGACATACAGAGAATCGTGGGAGATGTGGTATAAAGTTAGTATTGCAGAAATATGTAAACGTGACACTTGTAATAAACATTTTTTTATAGAAAGCAAGTGTCAGACGAGTCCGGGTGGTCCACACGTACCACACGTTTGTCAGTCTAGAATGATAAACGTTGGAACAGCATTGAATTTGCTTACCATTGCTTACCATTAGAAATTTAGGAATGAGTTTGGAGGAAGAGTTGTGAAAATGTAGAGGAATTCCACAGGGTGGGATGCGAATGGACTTTGACATGTCTCACTCACTACCGAAGCACGTACTTAATTAGTACTTAATTGTAATACATTGTCGCAATACATCAATATAATGAGTTATTCACTGCGAGTCAGTTATTATAAAAAAGTCACAAAAATTGCACCATTAGTTTGTAATGTAGAACTTGCAGTTTTACTACTTGGGTTAGCGTTTTTAAGCCTTAGCTTTACCCTTTTTTTTGACTATAATTATTTTTTTTGGTTTCTAGGATCGTTTCGCTTCCAACAGATTCTTTTTGACTGGTTCCTATTTGTTAAAATATGTAATACGATATATGCTATACGAATAAATATAACAATGCACAAACCGTGCCTAAACTTAAAATTCCGCTATTTAGTCAGTTGTATGTGTTCACCCTCGTGAAACGCAGAGCTGAGTGAGCAGATTATGATGTCAGTAGTGCAAGTAGGGCATCAAACTGCGAGCAGTCTCAGCGAGATCGGCCAACTATGATTGTGCTCTATCTAGCTTGAATTACGACCCACTTGTTGCAGTGCTGACGTGGACGCGCAGACGGAAAACACATCCGTCGGTATATAGATTAAAATCGCTTGCTAATTATTTCTATTAGTAGTTATGTTCAATGTATAACTTAATGTTTAATTTAATGTTTTAAGATACAGGCCTTTGCTCAGGAGTGGAGTGGAACAGACTCATAAATATAATACATACTAGAGAAACACAATGTCTTCTCTCAGGTAACACAAACAGCTTATTCTTTTTATTTAGGTATCCTCTTTTGTAAATTGTTACAAAAGGCGGACTTAATGTCTTACAGCATTATCTCATTATTATTATTACTACATATTATTATTACAGTATTATTACAGAGTGAATAAATGTAACAAACATAAGATCCAAAAAAAAACTACTTACTGTCAGTAAACTTATTGTGTATTCAAATATACACACAATATAATATAATACATATATGTATGACTATTACAATACATATACGTAAATACATACTAATATTTACATTAACTACTCGTACATACAAATATTCATATGTATAAGAATATATACAACACAAAAGATGATTAGACAGTGTCTGCTTCAAGAATATGCATTAGGCCTTTAAATATTTCTGTCTCCGGGTCTAACCTACACTGCAGAAAATGCAATCAAAATTACCCAACATTTGGACGTATTTATAAAATACAAAAATATAGTCGTCGCGGCTTAAAATACATTTTTCTTCCTGTTTACTTCCCTCATATTTTATTATGAACTGTCGGAACACTCCTTCTCTTTCTTCTTCGGATCCGTGCACAGGCACGTGTAACCGGCATTTATTCCGCATCCGCAAGAAGCGACACATCCGCAAGGAGTTGCGATACGTTGCGAGCGTTTTTCCACACACGTTCGAAAACATCAATAGAAATTGTTAGAAGAATTACAAGGACGCCTAAACTAAACATAGGTTACTAAACATGCAATTTACTCGATAAGATAAAAAGAAGTCAAATAACAACTTAAAAACCCAAATAATAAACTGCGTTCAGTTTATATAAACACAAGAACGGCCATATAATGAGGATGAAATACAACATATCACTTCATTATTATCTGTATACCACTCGAATTAAACATCGGGACAATATTCATTGTTCTGAGATATTTCTCAGAATCTTGTAACAGAACACGTCTTTAACTTTAATAAAACTTCTTGGAATAACTCACTTAATGATCAATACTGTGAAATATTAGCCATTTTATCACATAAATGCGTAGACATACTCGTACGTGACCAATTTGAGATAACGGTGTATTGTACCCTTAATAAGGGTAGTTATTTCTAAATATCCCATTGTTTTCGTAAAGCACGTCTTTAGTTTTTTTTTTTGTATTTGTAGCTTCTAAAAAACATAAAGGGTTTACAAGATAGGGTTTTCCCTACTTAAAATAGGAAATAAAAAAGATGTCTAGATTTTCACTCTGTCGAAATTAACTAAATCCGTCCGTTAAAGAAATATAAAGTCCTAAACAGACATATAGATAAACATAGGCTTCAAAATAACACATCCCCTTTTTAGGTCTGAGGATTGAAAAACACCGTTACGTCACGTTATAAAGCAATTTATAACGTGACGTATTATTAATGTTATAAAGCATTAATGTTGTTTAAGTTTAATTCAGTGTTGCCAGATTTTTCTTCGACCAAGGCGAGATATTTAATATTTCAAAGTAACGAAAGCGGGACATAATAAAAAAAACAAAGTGATTAGTACAATATTTATTAAATCAATGAGATCAAACTATTTTTTGTTATACGCCGGCCAGTTCACTAGGTCGATAAAATAGATCGAATTCAAAAGAGCGTGATTTTCAGCATCCCGCGCGGCATTGTATTTTACTTTTCAAAAAACGGGACGTCTGGCAACACTGGTTTACATTGTGGAGAAAAAACATGTGCAAATAGGAGTAGCTATCGGCGTAACTATATATCACACTCCAAACAACGGAGTAAGTATTTAAAATTGGCTGAAAAACATTGATTTTACGATGTACCACGTTGTATTAGAGTTAACCACCCATATTGTCTCTAAACATTATTTGAAGTAGGTACGTGCAATGTGTGCAATACTGCAACTGATCGGCGACAGAAGCGGGGAAGCATGGAGTACATACCTAATAGAGACGAAATGCTACTCATTTTGTTTGAAAATATTTCCGTCAAATCACCGCGGTGACAACTGCGCTCTGATTGGTCGACTCAAAGTCAAACATAAACTCTAGTGTTGGGCACGCAAATATCGATATCGAAAGAAATTGTTTAGTGGGACGGCATGGTAAATAACACTCTCTTGTTTTTTTATAGAGATACAATGTATACGTAAATATTTAAAATTAAATGAATAAAATAATTAAAATAGCATTATTCCAACTATTAAATACTACCCAACAAGAGTGAACAAAATTGATAGTTTACGGAATACAGAGCACATGGAAAATTTAGATGATAGGAAAACTTCCTAAATAGTTGTATTTAATTAAATAACGTTGTGAAGATAAAACAACATTTTAATAGGTACTTATCATTTAATAAAACAATTTAAATCGGTATAATGGTAATTATTATACATTGCGTTACTGGTTTTTAAAATGAATTAATTTCGTGTAAATTCTTCTTACAGCTTGTTTCTCATTATATTGCCTCCTTTTGCTAAGGAATGCTAGCCTTGTATCTATATATTTTTTCATTACGCTTTTAGCCAAATCAATTAAATGGTCTGTCTCTTCTGCGTAGTATTGGTGGTACTGATATTCGGGAAAAAATAATTCTCCTACAAAGCTACTGACAGTCTTGTGGACTAAGAAGTCGCTTGTATATTTTCTTTTGTCCACGCTATTAATGAAAAATTTTTTTATAAATTGCTCAGAACGACGGCAGATTTTTTGCACACTAACCGAAGGATATATTAAGCCACCCTTATCTCTGTAATAAATTAGACTTCTCTTGTTTTCTGACAAACATACCAACGCTTCTATACAAGTGCCACATTTAATGCGTTTAACTAGTTCGCTAGACACATATCCTGCTATGTATTCTATTACATTTTCTGAAAACTGCGAAAGCTCGACAGTTTCCATCAAAATATTAAGATCATTTTGGTTTTCATGGTCAGCACTAACTGTCTCTTCAGTTTCACTGTGAGTCGTCAAGTTTATCCTTACGATTGCCGATGAACAATTAAGAATAGAAATTTTTTCTAACGGTATACAATTACCAGTAGATGTTTGTACTAATTCGGTGTGAATTAAACATTTCTTGTAAATTGCCTCGAATAAACGAGGAGTGGGGTTATCATTTGAGCCACCATGTGATCTTATATTGGCAAAAAAAAGTTCAATGTGATCTTGTGAAATTTTATGCATCGGTAAGTATTTTATAGGACAATTTTCATCACAAATTAAATCTTTGAACATACCCTTAGTACTCTCGATTGCCACACAAAAACCAAGAAATCCAGTATACCTCGGTGAATCTATTAATTTAACTTGTTGAGTCTTGTTTCGTATTTTTATTTCTGCGGTAACAGTCAGCAAAAACTTTTTGCACTCCTCTAATCGTTCGAAGATTTCATTGTGATTATCGAAGTTTAAAGCTCGTTTGAATCCGTAGCCGTGAACTCTGGAATCCAAAATGTCGAATAAATCGTTTATGAGTTGGATCATTCTGGATGTCGCACCAATATCTTGAAAATCTGTTAATTTTAATTCCTCTTTACAGAAATTTAATGCTGTAGCTACGCTGCGGCTGAACAACTGACTGGCTAATTTGACTTTCATTATATTTGTTTTAAAATATATGTGTTCGGCGCGTAACTTATTAGCTAAATGAAAATTCTCTTTCTGTTGGAGCTCTTGTAACAATTTCACGTAATTCCATCGTATAGTGTTGCCGTTCTCATCTTGGAACTGTCTGTATGTTTCAAAAGTATTTCTAAGCAATTTGAGCATATGCACAGGATCTAAAAAGATGAAAACATTAGAACCCGTCACTGGATGTTTAAAGTTTGTCTTTAGCTGGTCCTTGTGTAATTTACATCCTAATTGTTTGGCCATTGCCAAGTTTGCTGGACAGCCGTCGAAAGTCAATGCTTTAATTGTAATTTTATTTTCATGGCATAGCTCAAGTGCAATATTAATTAGGTTTGCTTTTTGTGTTCCACTGGTTTTGTCGATTAGAAAGTAACCAATAGGCACTTTAAAACTGCCATTGATTGGTACTATCAAAAAGACTAAAGCCTCTGTACATTCATTATTGCAGTCAGTATCCAGTTGATTACCAAAATCTACGTAACCGAATGTTCGTTGACTAGATGGTTCATATTCTACCTTGCATTTTATTTTCATTTCGTCAAACACAAGGGTATATATAAGCTCTACTTTGGATGATTCTGCTTTGGCTTTTAATGCGCTGAAAGCCTGCGTCGTAAAACCCGGTCTACCATCTACAGTTTGATACCATTTTGTCAGAGTTCGCAACGAAGGTAAACATGTATTAAATGTATTTCTGACGTATTTGTAGGCTTTTGTTGAATAAAAATTCAGCGTAAGAGCGAAACTCCTCAATTCAGGTGAATATTTTTTTTTTATTATTTTACCCGTTTTACATTTCAGATATTGACGTTGCGCGAGTTCTTTATTAAGTACACCAATTTTATTTAAAATATCAGCATCTTCTGCTTTTATAAGACTTTTTTTCTCTAATTACTTTATTATGACTTTTAAAGATGCCACTCTCTTTTTAAAGTAACGCATTTTGTCTCGTAATACCTTAATTGTCTTACTTTTATGCTTAATTTGATTTGATAACTGTAAAACACGTCTGCAAAGACGTTTTTTGGTCGGTGAATGAAACTGTGAAGGAGTTTCAGGATCGGCAGCTTTTCGTTTAGCTGCCTTTGGTGTAGTTGATATAGGCTCATATTTAGATGACGATGACGGTATCGGACTTGGATTTTCCGGAGAGCATTCAGGAATTTCTGTTTTGTTACTCTGCAAACAAAAAAATATGTCGGCTCACTATATTATAGGTGTAATAAAGTTAAATTAGTTTGATTGGATATATTGCTTACCACTACAGGCAAATGCAGAGTAGGGATTGCGGTATCAAATAAGCGACGGCGAATTTTTACTTTATAAAAACAGTCTTCTGTAAAATGTTGGGAGCATACGACGCTGTAATTACTTGGGAACCAATTTTCTCTTTTTGTACAATTAATCCATTTTTCTTTAAGGGCCGGTTCCTTAGGAAATCTAAGAAAACAATACGAAATAAGTATTTTTATTGATATATAAAAATAAAATTAACTGATAATACAAAACACTAATTGCTACGGCTTGCATTTGACTTTTTAATCTTAAAATATAAGGTACTTAAAATAGGCCAACAGCATAGTTACACCTAATTCGAACTGGCCTTAGATAAGATGCAGTGTCCAAAGAAGAGTATTCCTAAATTTAAACATAAACATAATTTTTGCAGTACTTTCCTATTACTTTTTTATTCTAGAAAGTAAAAGATGACCTCAAACGTTCAGGTGTCGATATTGTCAAATAACGTCACCTACTTATTTCTAAAATCATATCTACACTACTGCCTAATAGACCGTATTTTTCGATCAAGATCTGATATACTTAAAAAAATCGATAAACATAATATGTCCAGCACTACGACGTTAGATCGACAATGGACATTAAAAATAAGTGCAAAGTTATTTTTTTAAATAAAATGTAATAATATACCTACTTTACTCGTAAATATCGAAACATAATTTCATTTTCTTAGTCCAACACTAGTAACAAGTTCGTAGAAATAGAAAGAGATGATGCAACGAGGTTGTAACTAGGTAAAAACAAGACGCATAGATACTTGTCAATTGTTTCATTTTGACACGACCAGTTTAGCTTGAGCCGTGATAAAATGGATGTGAATTGAAAAATTCTATATTTATTGTTACTTACCGATGAAATGTGATGCCGTCTGTTTTAGAGTTCGATGTTTTACTATTTTTACCACACCAACGAATCGAACAGGAAGACATTTTAACAGCAAATCTCGTGTTTTATAATTATACAGAGACGTACACACAGGTCACTTTCTGGTGCTGTACTATTTTGGTGCATGTGAGAGTTGATATTTATTATAGGCAAATCACTGATCAGTTTCGGAATTGGATGGCCAGTATTACCGCTCTATTGGGTATAATACTCTACGCGGGGAAGTCTCGGCGCACTGTCAAATCCCATGTTTACTTCGGAAATGTTGAGAAAGTTTTGTTGGAATCCACTTTTTATAGTAAGAGAACAGTGCCGATTGATGCTGAATAATCATGAATCCAGGGGAAACTCGAGAAGTGAAGTTGAGTTTTTGTTTGATTATTATAAAAATTGTATATTAGGCGTTTTGTGGTTTAACAGTGGTATTTTCCGTGCGTGGTGTTTGTGATAATCAAATAAAAAAAAAGGGACCGCGTTTTCGTGTGCTTCCAAGGAGTCCTCTTCTGTACTCAGTAAACCTTATAATCGCTTTATTGAGGACAGGACACGTTTTGGACTTTGAAATTGTTAATTAGTTTATTACGAAGACTACTTGACTCAGATGTTTACACAGACTACTTTACAGAATGTCCAATTGCACCATTGCCATATATTAAGAAAAAAAAACATTTTTTTTTTTTAAATTTTAACGTTTTAAGATAGTTTCAGTCATCATCATCTACAGCTTGTTTCCACAGACTTTTTTATAAACGCGGTGGCAGACGAGCGGGTGAGCCACGAGATGGTCGTGGTGGCCTCCGCCCGTGGACACCTGCAAAATCAAGGGGAACGCGGGTGCACCTTGCACCTTGCAGAATCCTATTACACCTAAGGAACGACGCCTTTTGAAGAGCCCCATGTCGTCATTAAGTAGAAAAACCTCAATATCCACAACTTTAGGGTTCGCGGCATAAAATGTGTTGAAGATCTCACTGTACGAAGTTTGAGGAAGAGCGGATGAACCGCCTCTCGATGACGAGCGGTGCAATGACGATTAGGATTCTGAACGATTCTAAACCGCCTGTGAGTGTTGGATCGTCATTGATATAGACAGAGCTCACTGAGAATCGTCGGCAATTCGAACGGAGTCAACTACTAAGTACAAGCCTCTTTTGTTTCAGCCCCACCCCCTCAGTCCTGAACTGTTATAATAACCATATCCCTTCCACAACTTTCTTTAACTTCATCGATCCACCTTGGCGCCGGAGGAACGACGCCTCATTTACCTTGGACAGTTGCAGCACAAAAAGTTAATTTTATTAACAAAAAGAATGTAGGGAAAACGCCCACGATATTAACTACATCGTAGGCATAATCTAAATCCCACCTAAAATCAACGTAGTCAATATATTGTCTCAGCGCGCGTGGGCCAATAATGTAATTATTAGAGATGTCACTGAGCTTCGAACTCGATTCCGAAGTTACGGATGTTCCGATACATTTTAAGATACGATTAGTATCCGAATATTTTTTTATTTATTTATTCTATTTGCATTATTTACATAGGCGGATTTTAGACATTAAGATATTAAAATGGTCACTCAACTCGTGACCACGGATGTTAATCTAACCTTAATTATGATCTAAAATAGAGGAAATTATTATGGATGTTAAACGTTAGCCTTGGATGTTAAACAGATATATAGCATTATGAACCTACTGTCAATCAATGGTTCCTTGCGATGAATTCTCTCCCCCCGTGCACTTCCCGTCCTGTTCATAATTATCACCCCTAGTCTACTTCTCCTGTTCATTTTTCTTGTAATCTATAGATATAATAAAATCGTAACAAAGTCGTGTCTATACCTACATAAAATATTTTTATTGAAACGTCATTGCAGTGTACTTTACATTTGATTCAGAGCCAGGAGAGAGACGCCCCAAGCCGAGGTCTGTTCCTTCGGTCGGTCTACCGACGGGGGAGCCCTTAGGCCCGGTAAAAAAATATAATATTTAAAAAGAATAATAGAAAAAACAAAACCTTATCTTTATAATTCGATATAATATTTATGATGTAATATTTTCGAATGTGTTTGCGTAATTAATTTTAACTAAATAAATAAAGCAAATACTCTTAAAACGTAATTATTACCGCCCGTGTATCACGACATTCATGACAGTAGCATTTTATTTACAACACTGGCATCGTGTATGTATACAGTTTTGTTGTAGAAAATTTTCCATGTGTGTATTTCGGTTGGTCGATGTTTCGGTATTATTGTAAGGCATCCGTTACATTACTAATAATTACCTATATGCAGCGCCTAAGGGGTCGTTCACACGGTCGGGTCGCCCACCTCTCGCGCAGCGCAAGCGACAAATTGTCCCACTCATTCCGCCGGGACAAGCGACACCAAGACACAACATCCTATTAATTGACATTATTTCCGCTACCCACATATTAATACCAAACAGAGGATTTTTTGCTAATCGCAAAGATCAATAGAATGAGAGCGACAATTCGAATCATAAGTGAGAAGGAGTTAGAACCAGGAGTTTGTGTAAGAGGTTCGGAGACCAAATGAAGTTTGTGAAGAAGTGATTAATGATTTTTTTTTATAGAGAAGAGGGCGGACGAGCAAGCGGTCTCACGTGATGGTAAGTGTTACCGCCGCCCATGGACACCTGCAACACCAGGGGGTATGCGGGCGCGCCGCCGACCTTGCAAAATCCTATTCACAGCTCTCTTGAAGAACCCCATGTCGTAGTTTAATGGGAAGACCTCTTGAGGCAGTTCGTTCCACAGCCACTGTCGTACACATTGTAACAAACCAGGAGCATTCAACTTGGAATTTTTCGGCCTCGTAAATACTTGGCGTACAACTGAAAACAAATGCAGTACAAATTAATATATTTAAAAACAAGAATTTGTACTACAAAGTAAAAGCGTTTTGAAGTTGTGGTCCTACCAGGACGAATCGTCAAATTTGATACTGTGAGTCTTGTTGTATATCTATGTATACTACACACCAGTATATTAACTCTCTGATTTGAAACTCACATCAAATGAAAAGACTCGTGCCGTGTTGACAGTTTATTAAAACCTTCCGACAAATTACTGTCTATTAAAATCCGTTGTTAATAATAGCCCAGCCGCATTCTTTTAAAGCCGTGATTAGCGGATTTAAGCTCAGGCTATTATTATAACGAACTTTGAACTCGAGAAAATCACAAATATAATTTTATTACTGTAATTAAAATCTGGCTTGTAGATAGATTGTTGTTGAAGAGTAACCCCTGGGTGTAACGTACGACACAACAGAACTTAGTACTTTAGTACTTGTCACTTAGTTTACTACCATGTTTCCGCCTATGTTTCTACACTACTGGACATAGGTCTTCTTCGGCGGCCTTCCTTCAAGCCGTTAGTCCACTAGAAGTTGCAACACACTATGCTTCCCGTCATGTGGTCTCAATTCTAAGACTGGTCTTTCACTGGCTGCCGATCCCTGAGCTGCTGAGTGATCCTCCTCCGTTCTGTCTTTCCTCGTTCGTTTCATATTGATCAATGTATCTACAAGACTTAGTTATGAGAATAGTTTCATAATTATCATATCACATACGGGCTAGAAATTATTCCTTTGTTAAGCGATTTTAACTTATTTCACCTGCTTCCTTGTTGTGGTATACGAACGAACCATTACTCGAATAGCCCTTTTGTAACGGTCACATTGTAAGTAAGCTCTATAAGCTCTCGGCAGTTGTCTTCCAAAGTTAAATCTTTTTAGGTTTTTAATTAAACCTGAAATGAGACGTCCATGGCCGCCAACAACAGCAAAATGCGGGCGGCCCTTAACATACCTAAATTGAGTATCATGTAATTGAGTTAGATAAACTCAATTGTCTTGAACAGGTAACGACTAGCAAGAACTATTCTGTTACATTTCTTTAGGTATTTAGTTGTTATAGTCAAAATAAGTTCAGTGCATAATAGCAAGAAAGCTTTAGTAAATTTTGTAATAACGGTTATTCCAAATTAACACAGCTCTCATAAGAAATCGGTCACAACTGCTGCCGCTATAGTCATAACATAAATTAATCATAGAGATTGTAGGAAAAGCCCGGCGCCGGTGCCGCGACAAACAACATTGTCACTCGTACAATTTATTCACGACTGGCTTGCTGTTCGTGTCCCGTTCAAGGGGAGGTCGGACACTAGCGACATCTACGAAGCAGTGGGAGTATTAACTCGATATTGTGCACTGCTTTTTTATACAAATAAGTTCGTAACTGACTAGAGAGTCCGCATAATTATGCCATTTCCATTTCTTTATTTTCTCGATGACAGCTCACACACAGTGGTCGATATAACTTTGTTCTAGCGTCAACGCCTAAAACTCCGAACAAAAATTAGGCACCAAGACGTCATATTTCATTAACAAGGTCACGTCAGCCAGAAAGCAATTTTAGGGATGTAGTTAGTCGATCGACTGTGTTTTTATTATAATAACTTGGAAATGTTACAATCAAAATCGACTACTAGAACATACGATTTTTTTTAATCATTACATTACTGGCGGTTTTTATTACTATTAAATTAGTTTTCATTTATTGTAATGAAAATACAGTCATCTTGTTTCATAATTCCACATAAAATAAACGACCTATCGATAAACGTAACACGATAACAGATCCGATATTTTTTTACAAAATGTAAGAAACTAAACTACTGCCGGGTACTTTTGTACAAATTTATTAACTAATATTATATTTCATTACAAGATGTTACACGTGTTAATTCTTGATTGATAATGCCAACTTCTTTAAAATTTTCGAAGCTGTTGTAAAATAAGTAGGTATAGGTAGGTACTCGACAATGAAACGAAATAATTATAATGACAGGTAATCTTTATTTATTTATTTTAATCAAAATCTGATGAATCGTCACTGTCACTCGATGAGCTCTCCCCAACATTTATTATAAGTTCCTGTACTTCTATATTATCGAATGCCACATGAATTTCCCAATCCGACGCTATAATGTTTTGGGTTCTTCTCACAATTTTTTCCCAGTTTTCGGCAGTTACTTCCGCACATGCATTTTTTAATAAATCTAACATCTTGTTTGCCGTAAAAGGGGGATGGGTATTGTTTCGAGCGGCGTGTCCTTTGATTTGTGCCCATATTAGTTCTATAGCATTGTACTGGCAATGATACGGCGGAAGTCGAAGAACCCAATGACCACATTCGGCAGCTATTTCGTCGATAACATATCTTTTAGGGAGGCTTTTTTTCGATTTTAAAATATTCACTAATTGTACTTTTAATAAAGTATTATCCACATTTTCGCCATGACGTTGGAGCCAGTCAATTATCTCTTGTTTTTTATTGGCCTGCGTCGGCATTTTATCAATTTGTCTGGAGTGATATGTAGCGTTGTCCATAATAATTATCGACGGTTCTTCCAGAGATTGCACCATTTCTTTAAACCATCCTTCGTAAATCTCCGCGTTCATTTCTTCGTGGTAGTCCACTGTTTTCTTGGATTTAAAGGCCAGTAAAGCATCTGACATGAATCCTTTCGTAGACCCTGCATGGCATATGATGAGGCGTTCACCTTTTCCCATTGGCACTGAACTAGTGGAAGCGACGGTGTCGTCAGTCCAGTTCTTAGATACTGTGTGGTTTGCATTTAACCGAGTCTCGTCAGTGAAAATAACATTTGACCAATCTGATATCTTTTTGGCTTCGCTCAAAAATTCGCAGCGAGCCATAGCAACGTCGTGACGCTCCATCAATATTTTACGTTTGTCCGATTTTTTATAACAAAATTCAATTTCTTTCAAAACCAAGCTTAATGACGATTTTTGGCCATGGAACAAACCACATTCACGTAAAGAAACAACAAGTTTTTTAATTGTTGGAATTTCTTTGCGCAAGTAATAGTCATATATATGACGGCGAATAGCGTCAGCGTCGAAGTTGTCAACCGATGTCACACGACGTGGTTGGCGTTTTTTCTTCGGCGTACGAAGCTTATTTTCCTGCATGCCGCTTGTACCGTAAGCTTCGGTAGTAATTTTTGAAACAGTAGGTCCACTAATTCCTAATGCGGCCGCAACACGCTCTCGTACTTGCGACAGTGGTAATAGCGGGCCACCATTTTGATACTCTGTTTCAAAGTAATTACGAACTTTGATCACCAGTTCTCTCGCCTGCCTTTTCAGAACAGATCCTTTCGGCATTTTGATATTTGACAGCTGGGCAGCAATCAACACGGAGGAACACAAAATACACAACGTAACGTATGGATAATGTGAAAAAACTCAGCGAACAGAAATGTAGTGACTAGCACGACCGTCTTGTTGCGAGTGACAGATTAAAACAAACACAAAATGGCGGTGGGCCATTTTTGTTGTATTTGTCTTTGTTCAAAATATAATAAATATATGCGATCGATATCATTACTTATTTGGTCACAACACTACAACTATCAAATTAGAACTGTCATCGAGAAAATAAAGAAATGGAACTTATATAAGTAAACTAATTTACTGTCGCTCATAAACATCTGCAATACATTAGTCCAACGTTAGTCGAAAATGACGATTGGACAGGACATATTGTATTGCAAATGACATATTTGGATTGGAAGAAAAATGGGGAATAAGAAGTATTATTACATAATCCCACACTATTCCTACCTGTTTTTTTTTTCACTATAATAATATAGCCTCATAATATAGACTCATTTTATACCATGCTATTCCAAAGGACGAAGTAAACGAAATGGGAATTTAAGAAGATATCATAGAGTGATAAGGAAAGTAAAACGAGCTCTAATAACTCACTCATTCATTTGCGAAACACGTTGGAACATTTCGCAATAGTTTTCTATAAAAGCAAGGGTAATTTTCCCAGTTAGATACACCCTATCGTCTGTGGGATCACAAGAAGCTAATTTTTTTATAGAAGGAAGCAGGTAGACTAGCGACAGTCCACCTGCAAGTAACTGAATACCGTCGCACTGCGACATCCGAGATGCCGACATCAGTTCAGACTGTCAAAATTATACACGCGCCAGGAAACGCTGCTTACCTTCGGAGATTTTGGAGTCAATCTCAATCCACTCCTATGTGAGAACTTTGGAGTGGATTGAGATTGACTCCAAAATCTTGGAGGATTGGATTACAAGAATGGGATGGTAAAATGAGGATAGGATGGGATGGGAATAGGCTCGGGCATATCTCTCTTACTACCGAGGAATAGGATAAAGTAGGCAGTCTTCTGTGAAACAGAGGTAACTGGGCCAGTGGAGTGGCCAGTGGCCCTCCCCTACCAAAGTTCCACGCAACAGGCGAGATGGCTGTCAGAATGAATGAACTACCTGTTGCGAACATTGCTCCACTAAATTTATAATCCAAAGGAACGCCCAACGTTCAATATCACAACAGTTTCCTTCAGTTTACGATCTTTACGTCGCAACAAACTTCCGCGCTTGTTTGGTCACAAATAGAAGTGATAAATAATACGGCGCATTCCGTTAATATAAATATTCCAATGTCGCGGACGGGGTTTTTATGAAAAATATCAAAATAACTGGAGGCGCAACGCGTCGGCTGCCAAGTGGCGACCGCTCGCCGTCCGCCAATTATTAATTACTTTGTCTGTCATTTACAGATAATTTAAACCTATTCGAAACACGACAGCGTTTCAAATTATTTACGCATTAATTTGCTAAATATTTAGCGTAACATACCGTCAGACTGTGTCATTCCATTGCTGGATCATACAGATCTGTCATCATACACCATCTTCCGCTATTCTCATCCAGTCATCAAGTCATCAGTGTACCTAGCTGGAGAGCGTCCACAGTACAGTCCTCGTTCCTTGGATTTGACTATTTTATTAGTACCCACTGCTGTTACCACTTGCTAAATCACTTCAACTGTTTTTTTTTTTATAGAGAAGCGGGTTTTTTATAGAGGACGAGCAAGCGGTCTCACGTGATGGTAAGTGTTACCGCCGCCCATGGACACCTGCAACACCAGGGGGTATGCAGGCGCGCCGCCGACCTTGCAAAAAAGAAAAGCTTGCAAAAAAGAAAGCTACAAAAAAGCTTAATTGAAAAGAACACGTCCGTCGACACAACGTTAAAGATAAACTTTAAACATTAATAAATGTTACTACGTTTACGGCCCAACCAAATCACGCTAATTTTGCAGCATTATAACGTCACATCATAAGTTATTTGTATATTAACAGTATTTATTCATGTATAACGTTCAACGTCATCGGGCTTTGTGTCATAGGGGGTTGGGTTTCAGACCCCGTTCAATGACGTTCTGCCGACGAACGTGTCGATTAAAAACAGCGTAGCATAAATCTGTAACAGCATCACGGTGCTCCGAGTAGCGCAACTTGACCTTGACTCGTGAAATGAATGTTTATGCCATTTGCAAGTCCCTGAAGGTGGCGTCCATTATCGGCCTCGTAACACCTCCGCCATAACCGAGCCTCGTAAATTTAACGACGCAGCAGGAATCCCTGGACCGTTTTATTACATTGGTAGTCCTACCATTTATCCTGGACACAACACTAAGGCAGTTTTCTCTACGTGAGAACACGTCTGCGTACGTACGTTCAAACAATACTATGCTAAGACTGATTATGATAAATGATTGATATATAATTCTGAATTATCTTTAGTCGTTATTGCTTTAAGGCTGGTATTTAAACATGCAGCAAAAATTGTACACTAAATGTGCAGCAAGTCATGATCAACAAAACGAATTATTTTCGAATAAATAAAGTAAATAATTTTAAGTTACTAACAATGATTACGTCGTCACTTAGAACTCCTATATCATTATTGTCCTCAGAGTGCATAAACCTAACCCAGCTTCAAACTTGCTGGCTTTGATTTGCTGCCAATTCAATATTTTCTGCTGCTCATACAATTATTTGTCATACTTTAAAATAGGTTGCAATATTTGAGCTGACGACAACATAGATAGAGCGAAATAGAGGAAATGAATTGTCGTTCAGCCGTCCTCTTACAAAAGCGGATCCACAGACTAAGGAGACGAAGCGAAGTAAGGCGAGATAAGTACACAAATGTTCGTTATGCTTCGGATTGCTGATTTCCATTAACTCTCTGCATGCATCTTGCGTCTGGTTAAGGCGATGTTTTGTGAGTGTAGTGGCTCGAACTATACGACAGGACAACAACACTTAAATCTACTTACTTTACCTGGCTTCAGATCGATTGGAAGTTTTTGGCACAAATAATGCTCAATAAACTCAGCATTCGCGAAAATCCACCACCTGTTCTCGTGTCAATGTTTGAAGACGAAAGCGTGGTGTCTGACGGTAGACCTGGTTCACAGGTACAATTTCGCTTAGCGAGCGATGAAAAGACCCATGCTCGGAGTTTATTTGCTGGACAAAATTCGCAACGAACGAAGACGAAACCACAAAGTTGCCGACATAGCTCAAGCTGAAGTGGCAGTTGGCAGGCCATATATGCTGCAGGATTGATAACCGATGATCGAGACGAGTCCTCGAATGGAGGCCATGTACCATGGACATGAAGAAAGTCGCTGGTAGTGGCTGGATGAAAAGAGCTGAAGACCGTCGTGGCAGTCCAAGGGAGAGGCCTATATCCAGTAGTGGAGAGACACAGCCTGATGATAATGCACAATGCATCGTGTGACGACCCATGAGATGATATTGGAAGCGCAAAAGACAAATTTTATGTTACATTTCATTAATCACGTTTAGTATAATGTAAAATCAACACAAGTAATTGGTTGACTACAGCGATCAAAGTCCAGGCATTCTACAATATCTGCAAAATTAATGAGGAAAACATTCCCTCTACTTGTAATAATATGTCTAAAATGTCTTAATTATAGCTGCATAACGACAGCTTCGCCAATAAATAATAATAAAAGTTAATTATGTCGACAAGCGAGACGTGTGCCGTTGTCTTGCGAAGTTAAATTTAAGCGCAAATATTTTGAACCACGTGACTGACGACCGACGAGCCGATCCAGCAACGCTGTCTAGAATAGTTTCACCAGACAAACTAGCGTGTTTTCCAACAGCACACTTGACAGCACAAAATAAAGACTCTGTGAATGTGATGAACTGGTTCAGTATACACAGTGCGGTACTATGTCTAATGTTGAAGAGTTGTTTGCTGTATTTTATTGCATTGTTGAGTGAGGTGTCCGGGACTAGAACATCTTTCAACGTTCTACGCGCTTCATCTTCAAAAAATAAACCAATCATGCTATGGCGGCGCGACGGGCGGCGCTCATCGAGATAGCAATGCTGCGTTCATTAATAATTTCGTTTCTAAAGCCAGGAACAAGATGAACAAGATGTCACCGTTTTATTAGTGACATCTTTATTAATTAAGAGCCTGAGTGACTTACACATATTAAACAAGCATATAAAATTAATATGTTGCGCTTCGAAGCAAAATGAGTCCATCAGTGGGGTATTGAATTAGAAGCAGAATAAGAAACTAGAATGTGACCATAGATAATAAAAGAATCTTGGACAGAATTCAGACTAGTATCTGAACGTGACTTAGAATACTCAGAAGCCGACTTAGAATACTCAGCGTATGGTATTTTCAAAACGATTGGACCTACTTTGATATGAACTATCCTTTAACCTCCCCCGGGGTAAACATGCGATACAAACAATCCAGTAAATCCCGATATTAGCGCGAGCAAACAGACACACATTGTCCTTTATACCAACACAGCCTTAGGTATGCGATATCAATTATACTGTTTGTCAATACGCCCAGTTTCCAATTGCAGTAACAAATAACGTTAAAGTGTGAGCATCAGTTAAAAAGCACTTTGCACGTTGCACTCTCAAACTGCAATTAGCGCGTCCCCCGCACCCGAACCCCCCCCCCCCCCCCCCTCAGCCTTCGTATCACGCCCGGCTAATGAAAGAGGGCAATCTAAAGACACTTTGCGTTGAACAAATATAGGAAACGGATATTGCGCTAAAAGCCGGCTCTAGACTCACGCCGTGAATCTGCGTGCACCGAGAACACCTCTCTCTCTACACACAACTGTTCATAGTCATATTCACGCACCTGTTCGAAATTAATATAACAGTAGCTGCAACCACTCTCGAATGTATAAATTCCTATAAATTGATGTGATTTTTATTCCCATTCTGGTTCTAGAATTCCAAAAAAAAAAACTTTTATTCGAACCCACGCATTTTTCATCCCATAATATCGATTTCTACTTGGTAATATTTCAAAAACTTTAATCTAACTCATTACTCCAACTGTTACAAATAATGAACAAAAAAATTGTCGCGGACACAGCTTACCGACTCCAACCGGGAAACAAGCTGTGAACGCGCGAGAAGTCCGCGATAACAAGCCACACTCCCGTTCACAGTTGTTCGCGGGGCTTCACGGCGTGATTCTATAGCCACCTAAAGGAATTGCACTCTTACTGCACTGCGCTCGGGGCGTTGTGCGCGCTCTTGTCGTGAGGTTGTATCATTAACCGTTTCGTATGTTGTATCACACGACACGGTTGCCGGACCAATTATTTAAATGTAAACACGGTTGACACTTTGTGGGAATATCAGTTTGGTACGGATGATAAAGTTTATGTTCTTGGCGTGCAACGTGGCCAAATACAACCAACGTGCAACTAAATATGCAAGCGTAGCGTAGCGTTTTATGCAACATAAAACGATATGAAACTCACGGGTTTATATAATAAACAAGCTCACGAAATAAATGACGACAAAAATGTGCTAATGAGTTTTGTTACGAGTACATCATGCATATAGTGTTCTTTCAAGTACTTCTCACGATTTTTTCTCAGCCTTTTTAACGCTCGTCCTCATTTTTAACGTCCACGTTTACTACAATACACTACCACAATACATATGCACATTGGTATACGTACCCCAGATAGGTATATTTTCATAATTCTGGAACTTGCGAGATAGATATAACTTTTAAAAATCCCTACGTGTAGTATTAATGCTTGAGTATATAGAAAGAGACAGACAGTTCACAGTAAAAAAAGAATTCATTTTGATAGATATTTTTCATGTGATGAGATTTGTTAATATCGTGTCATTCGCCCAAAAATATCCACTACAAATAAATAAACTTAACCTTTTGATTTTATTATAAATCTTGATTAAATGTGACCCTTTGTCAAAGTCAATTTCATGTCATGTCCTACAAGTTATAACGGTCTCAGCACCTGCGACACTTAGCTACATAAGTCGCTTATAACTCAGTTATTTAAGTATTAATATTGAGTTCAATCTGGTCGTGACGGCAACGTTCTAATCGTTTAAGGGTAAAAGCCAATTTCCACGACGCCTCAACCACAACATATAAAATATTAATAGACTTGCTTCACTTGCGATTAAACAATCTACATATACATCTAAAATATCAAATGACAAGAAGATCTAAGTCTGTAAAGCCTGTATAATGACTGTAATTCCTGGACAAAGAGTCGCGGTGTACAGTGTGGTTAGCCACACTTCCCGGACAAAGAGTCGCTGTGTACAATGCGGTTAGCCACACTAGAAATCGTAGGTACCGTAGACCACACATCGAATGATGGTGTATTTTCCACGCCTGGTAAAAAGAGGAGAGGGGGGGAAGAAGAAAATCAACTTGGACAGTTTCGATTTAGAGTTGATTAGGAATAAAGTAAATGAATTCTATACAGTTCGGAAGGAAATTCCAACAGTAATGAAACTGTTACAAATTCTTCGACAAGATATTGATTTCAACGGAGGGAGAGAATCTTTGAGGTAAGAAAAATATTAAGTAATCTTGTCTCTCACTCTCACTCGTAAGAGGAGGCCTGTGCCCTGCAGTGAGACGTATATAGACTGATGATGATGATGATGAATAACTAAGCTATCGTTTGAGTAACATGATAAACTTTATTATTTTTTACAGACTTATACTTAAGTAGATTGCTTTTGAATATGTTAAATGCCAATCAAAAAGGACCATTTTGATGGAGAGAGATGACATAAAACTACAAAGATACAAGTTTTTGAAGCGTGTAAAGGAAAACCGCGAAGCTGAAGAGCATAATAAATTGGATGTGATTTATTTAGATGAGACTTACATTCACGGTTCATGTTCTGTGAACAAGTGCTGGCAAAGCAAAGATATTGCAGGTCCATCCAAAAGTATTTCACTTGGAGCGAGGTGGATCATTGTAAACGCTGGTGGAGAAAATGGCTTTGTACCAAATTGTTGTCTGGTGTACAGGTCAACAAGTGTATCTGCTGACTATCACCACGATATGAATAAGGACAATTTTACAAAATGGGTGACAGAGAAGCTAATTCCAAATCTGACAAGACCTTCACTAATTGTTATGGATAATGCTAGTTATCATTCCGTACGGATGAACAAACCGCCCACACAAGCTAATCGTATCGCTGATATAAAAGAATGGCTTCGTGCAAATGTAAGTGACATTAAATTATTAACAGAAGAAGCTTTCTCACAAATTGGTGCAGAGGAATGGCGAAAATGTTGTGAATATGTAAAGAAAATTGAAAACGATTTCATCGAGCAAGATAGAACAATTGAAATGCTGGAAGAGCGATTTATAATAAATACCTCTTTATCTTCATCATCTGATGAAGAACAAGAAATGCAAGTGGAGTTATTGGAATCGTTTTCTAGTTCTGAATGAGGTGTTAAGTTATTAGTATGATTTAAATGATATATAATAAATTAGAACATAAAGTAATATACGATTGATTTATTTTTCATGACATATTTTCCTATGTTAAGAACCAGATGTATAACAACATTCTTCATACACATACCTAATATACTTCATTCTTTAGTATTACTTCATTAATACTAAAGACATAAATAAAAATTAAACAGTATCAAGATTGTTTAATCCAATTTCCCCAGTATTGCACACAACAAATTTTTATTTCCCCATTTGCCATGAGATTCCGGTAGACCTATAGTCGGAAAAGTTCGCGGCCATTTTGAACGTATGATTTTAGCGTGCTATATTTCTGGCAACACTGATTACTGGAGGGAAAGTCATATACTGTTTGACAGCGGACTTTTTCGTAATGGCGAAAAATTGAAATAACTCAAACGATTTATTTTCTCATATTTTTTAACAAATTCAAAATGGAAGTTAATAAGGAGAAAATTAGATATCTTTTACAATTTTTTTTCGATAAGGTTAAAAATGCTTCAAAACCGTGATACAAAACAAAGCTCGCTTCACTCTGAACAAAGCCATGTTATGTGTATGGTGGGACTGGAAAGGCATTGTATATTACTAGCTTTTGCCACATGGCAAAACGATTAATTCTGATGTCTACTGTTAGCAATTAGTAAAATTGAAACAAGCACTTGAAGAAAAACGATGAGAATTATTTTTTTCATCACACTAATGCTCGACCGCTTACATCTTTGATGACTAAACATAAATTGATGGACCTTGGCTGAGAAGTGTTAATGCATCCTCCATACAGTCCAGACATAGCGCCTTCGGATTATCATTTCTTTCGCTCTTTACAAAATTCTCTAAATGGAGTAAAATTACATTCAACCACTTAAATCAGTTTTTCGCTCAGAAACCCCAAAAAATATATAGCGATAGGATAATGTCTCTGCCAGAAAAATTGCGAAAGATAGTCGAATTAAATGGACAATATTCCGTTTAGTAAATATTTATGTAATACAAAAAAAGTCTTTATTATTTTCAGTATAAAAAGGCCGCACACTTATCCGACTGCCTAATAGAAAGAACATACAAGTAATGTAACGTAATGCATACATCCATGTACTCATAAATACATATCTTCATAATACGATGCATGGTGTATGTACATACACCAAAATTGAACTGAAAGTAATAAAGACTAACCAATCAAATCAAATGGGTTCTCGAATGGAGACCACGTACCGGCGGACGAAGCCGAGGACGTCCATCTGCTAGATGGACAGACGACCTCATAAAGGTTGCGGGCACCCGCTGGATGCAGGTCGCTGCCGATAGGTCTAAATGGCGGACAATGGGGGAGGCCTATGTCCAGCAGTGGACGTCCAAGGGCTGAGAAGAAGAAGAAGAAGAAGAAGAATCAAATGATATTCCCGAAACAATTTGTATATTTTGGACATTTTATGTTTAATTGTCTAACGGTCGCATTCATAAAAATATCCCACTACGAATCATCATTTTTTTTGTTGTAGCACCTCGCTTTCAGAGCATACCTCTTAAGATCTTGGAGAGTATCGGGATCCTTGGTATCGACATCTCCAGCAAAGTAGAATTTAGGGGTCATCTGGGAAATAAGGCCAAAATGGCCTCCAAAAAGCTCGGTGTGCTGAACAGAGCGAAGCGGTACTTCAAACCTGGGCAACTCCTTATGCTTTACAAAGCTCAGGTGAGGCCCCATATCGAGTACTACTCTCATCTCTGGGCCGGCGCACCGAAATATCAATTGGACCCATTTGACTCCATCCAACGACGTGCTGTTCGTATTGTCGACGATCCCACTCTCACGGGCGGTTTAGAATCCCTCAGCATTCGGAGAGACGTTGCGTCTCTCTGTGTGTTCTACCGCCTGTACAATGGGGAATGCTCTGAAGAATTGTTTAATATAATTCCCACCTCGGGTTTCTACAACCGTACCTCTCGTCACAGAAGTGCGGTCCATCCGCATTTCCTCGATACGGAGGTGTCGCGCACTGTTCGGTCCAAAAATTATTTTATACCGCGAACCCGTAGGCTGTGGAACGAACTGCCTCAAGAGGTCTTTCCATTGAGGTACGATATGGGGTTCTTCAAGAGAGCTGTGAATAGGATTTTGCGAGGTCGGCGGCGCGCCCGCATACCCCCTGGTGTTGCAGGTGCCCATGGGCGGCAGTAACACTTACCATAACGTGGGACCGCTTGCTCGTCCGCCCACTAATCTATAAAAAAAAAAAGCACGAAAAGATTTTAAATCTAATGTTATGTGAACAAACGTGGGAAAGCATCGGTAATGAGATAATTATACAAAACTGCAACGTGATTAGCGCATGAAATATAGCATCGACTTAGTATTTCCAGGAAAAGGTCCTCGATTAATAAAACAAACAGGTGTCTCGAATGAATTAGTACCGCATTAATGCCTTCTTACATAACGACATTCTGCCAAGCTACTCAGAAGGTCTTTTAATTGTGGCTTAATTTTACTAGAAATTGCGTAAAACCTATTTATCTATCTTTTTTCTTATAATAGATGTAATTGAGGACAACGAGGCAGTAGGTATAATTGGTAGTAAGTGGTTCACTTTTCTTTGATCTTTGACTTATATTCTTGGTAGAATTAATATAGACGCACTGTCGATTTTAAATTGTAGAAGCAACGTCAACAAATAATTCAGTGTCCATTTACATAGCAGACGCTGATAGTTAGCGGTATTAAATAATTCAGTGTCCATTTACATAGCAGACGCTGTTAGTTAGCGGTATTAAATAATTCAGTGTCCATTTACATAGCAGACGCTGATAGTTAGCGGTATTAAATTATTCAGTGTCCATTTACATATCAGACGCTGGTAGTTACCGGTATTAAATAATTCGGTGTCCATTTACATAGCAGATGCTGGTAGTTAGTGGTATTAAATAATTCAGTGTCCATTTACATAGCAGACGCTGGTAGTTAGCGGTATTAAATAATTCAGTGTCCATTTACATAGCAGGCGCTGATAGTTAGCGGTATTAAATAATTCCGTGTCCATTTACATAGCAGATGCTGGTAGTTAGCGGTATTAAATCTAAATAATTTTCCGTCTCATAAAATAATGTAGTTACTCATTTCGATATCTCCCTCGATCTGATATCGCAAGAGAGAGCTTCTTCTCATTCATTTTCCGTTTGTGCCCGGAATTAGATAATGTGAAAAATTAGATTTTTTTAAATTTCTGTATTATATAATTGAAAAAAAAAGTTTTTTAATTAAGTCTAGATTATTTTTTGACTATTTAACATAAAATTTCATTCTTTATTCACAAAATTAATTAGCAGTACTGAAAAGTTTGGACTTTTAAATTTAGGCCTTTTAAATTTATACATAGGAAACAGACTCAGCACGCTGAAGTGGCAGTGGACAGGTCATATCAGTACTCTTTCAGTGGAGGCCGCGTTGGTATCGGGAAGCGCACGTGGGACGCTCCCCGACCAGATGGACCGATGATTTGAAGAAGTTCGCCTGTGGTGGTTGCATAAGAGCCGAGGATCGTGTGTGATGGCAAGCTGTAGGAGAGACCTATATCCAACAGTGGAAATACATAGGCTAATGGTATGCTATAGTAAATAGGACCCATCGATATTTTTAACAATGAGCTCTCTATAAATATATGGGTCATGATGACGATAGCTCGCAGGATGTACTTGCGAGCCCCCGTGTTATTTGTTTGTTAAATTGGAGGATCCATTTACATTACATTTTTCACCAGCATAATTCTGTGCCGTAGGGAAACAATAACATTTGCCCTTCATCCGTGTTTTACTTTCATTTTCGGCCTTCTCTTAAAAAATCTATAGAGACCTATTTTTCACGTGTTAGCTTTTAATCCTAAAGAGCATTCAGCATTTTATTTTTCTTTCACGAGTGAATTGGAGATAATATAACGTCTCGAGTAGTGTTTGTACTGTAAAGATAAGTAAAATACATACACAATGCATTATAAAAATAATTAAGAAAAAACGTTTTTTTAAAAACAAGCTTTTATACAAGCCATGTACTAAAACGAATAAAATAAGTTTATATTGAATTATATAGTTTATACTTTTATTTCATAAAAGTAGGTACCATTTACAATTCGCGCGACAAGCTTATTCAGAACAAATAATTCAATATAAACTTATTTTATTCGTGTCAGTACATGGTTTGTATAAAAGCTTGGTTTTAAAAAACGTTTTTTTTTTATTTTATTTACACTTTTTTAGTTAGAAATATTTATCAATCTATCCATTTCAAGTAACGCATCATTACGATAGAAAGTCATGTTTTGTTTTGCAAAGTTTCATGTGCATGCTACTAACCGTTGAGGAGTGCCCTCATGAAGAGACAATCCTGGCTGCAGCATCAGTTCATGGTGTAAATCATGTTTAGCTATCAAAATTAAACGTACATGCAAAGTTACGTATCTCTGTTAAACTAATCATTGAGGAGTGGCCTCATGAAGAGACAATCCTGGCTGCAGCATCAGTTCATGGTGTAAATCATATTTAGCTATCAAAATTAAACCTACATGCAAAGTTACGTATCTCTGCTACTAACCGTAGGGGAGTGCCCTCATGAGCAGACAATCCTGGCTGTAGCATCAGGTTATTTCTATCATTTTAGTATATTGTCATCAGAACTGAACAAGCATGCAAAATTTCAAAGTCGTAAGTTTAGAGGAAGTGGTTCAAAGGCTTGCAAGATTTGTCGCTAATATACTAACAGGTATTATTATATAAAAGCTTGTAAAATGGTTGCTTCCAACCTACCAAATACTATTGTCAGAAGTCAGACATGTTTTTGCATGTTTTTCTCTAGTTACGTACAGGTTTATGAAACGTACATGTTCACTAAGCTTATATACTCCTTTTTTAAAGAAACAATTTGACAGATAAACTGACTCTTCAACTGGTGATAAGTGGCTAATGTCATCCTTGGACATTGGCGATATATGCGAACATTGACAATTCGAGCTCGAGAAGACCTCGGCCAAGTAGCCCGGAAGATTCAATTAATATCCAAAAGCATTTGTTTAGACAAAAGAGTTTGTTTGGGGTCTTACCCAGGACACAAGAAATACTAATGTTATCTCCATATCATTATAAGGTTGATTATTTTCCTTTCAAAAGGATTGACAAATGAAACAAACTACGTTGCGCAAGTTGCGCTCGAGAAGCCGAAGAGATAACATCTCTCCAAAAGTGAACGCAGTCACCACTGAAGATGTCAACCGCAGTTGTTGACGAAACGTTTGGAAGAAAGAGAAGAGATTCCAGAAGACCTCGGCCAAGTAGCCCGGAAGATTCAATTGACTATAAAACATGTCTATGGGATATCGCGGATATCTATGGGCGACAGTATCCGCTTACCATCAGGTGGACTGTATGCTCGTATATTCCATTATATAGAGATGAGTCAGCTGCAACGGTCAGCTTATAAGGCTACCTGCTTGGTTCTCCTTAAAATTATTTTGTCGCGCCACACGTTCAAATGTTCCTTATCTGTTCACAATACAAGTTGTCTCAAAAGGTTCGAACACATCATTACTGGCTTCAACAATGCTCGAAAACCCTCGCGGTTTCCATACATCTGCGTGCACTCTCGACCTCTAGCCCCGACGTCTAAGTAGACATGAGGGAGCTCCTCCACGCGAATGCTTTTACGATAAAAGCCGGCGAAAAGTTTGCACTTCTTTGCAACAATTCGCTCAGTTACATTGTGTGGATACTTCAGATACTCATTTGGCATCATTCTAATACGTACGAACGGGAAATTTTGTAAACTGGAAACCTCCAAGCTATCAATGTTTTACTATATCATACCCATCAGTCTTTTCTCGATGCTGTTGAATATGGGTCTCTCTCAAAGCTCGCCACCACACACGATCTTGGGCTCTTCTCGTCTGGACGTCCCACACTGCGCGTCCTGGTACATGACCTCCATTCGAGGACTCGTTTACCCCATAGCTTATCGGCCCTGCGGCAATTATGTCAGTGTTTTATGGCGAGTAATCCCTCACGTCCAATCTGGGGCCGGAAAATGTTATAAAAACATTTAAATTTCTGGAAAAGTTTCAAAACTAAGTATGTTGCTCACAACTCGAAATAACCAATTATTGAATTAAAACGGAATATAATTGTCCCTTTTTCCATTTAACTTCATAAGCTCGTTGAGATAAAAGATTTCAAAGTATCCTCGTTGTAAGAGTTCGGGTCACGAACTGTTATAATCAGTCGCTTGTGTATTCATCGCGTTGTTTTGCATATTCCCCTAGTACAAGTACAAACACAAGCTCAATGTCTTCAATATCTATATCTTCAATATCTCAGTGTTTGGTTTTTATTTCGCAAATTTTTACACTTCTTTATTAGGTTTGGTATCAATATGCAAAAAACTGAAACAAGTCAGAAGAATTCAGATACTTTGTAGTCGAGCTCGAGAACTGGCACAAACAGTTACAAAAATAAATTGCGAATACTTTCCGCCGGAAAACTGAAACATACATACTTTCTGTGTAATTAATAATAGATTCAGCAGCTATTTACAGTTGAGATACATATTATTATATTACATACAGTTTTAGCCAAGGGTAATGCGGCTTCGAGCTAAGTAGGACAGACTGCCGCGAGCGTTCAACTCTATGTGCAAACACTGGCGTCTTTGAATGAGTTGTTGAACCCGACGTGGACACCATAAAGGGAGATTCACGACCCGTCACAGGGTAGTGTCAATCTTTCCGAGAGACTTGTCACCTTCTTTTAAGTTCGAGGCGAACGACCGATCTTGGAGACTCATTGGTGTGTGACGTGTTTATTATTGAAATTAGCATATTGAAAGACTTTTATATCTTCTGAAACTTTGCCTAGTTGTTCAGGCCCAATCACATGCAGCTATTGAAGTCGAGTACAATCCAAGGCAATTTTATGCAATGTTCAAGATTGATAAATTTCCTTTTCCGGTATCAAGATATCGGATGTAAATCACGACCCTTTGTGTAATGACCTCGCGATTTCCTTCAAATATCTCGCTTCCCTCTTCTAGTATGTTTGTACCTTCCTCACAATTTATACAGTCAAGCTGATGGGGTATCTTTGGTATATTTTCTCGGTTGGGGCGATAACATTGTAACGCCGGTCTCAAATCTCAGCCGTGCGTCGTAAATATCGCGCAACAAGTGCACGGCACTCCGTCGGGAGTCGGGAGCGACGACCCTTGCCAAATTTAAACGCAAACATCAAAGTAGCTACAAAACACATGATTTAGTACGGACTGGAAGGAGAACTAGGAAAAGTAAAGTAGTTCGCGTATAAAGAATGTACCTATGTTAGGAAATCCCTCGCGTTATCTCTTAATATGGCTATTATTTTCTCCTTTTACGCGGAACACTTTCGAATTATATCTATATTAACCTTATTATTTAGAAGCACTCGTATTGGTCGATGGTGTGAAAATTAGAATTCACTTTGCGAAAGTTTGATTATGACTGTATTTAAGACTAGCTGTTGCCCGCGACTTCGTCCGCGTGGACTTTAGTTTATGAACACCGTCTTTATTCGACGTGATTATTTAAATTGATATAACTTTTTTATTTATGAACTGATTGAAATAAAACAAACACAAAATTTTAAGTGACGCTTACCACAATACATTAGTCAAAACCGCACCCAAATCGGTTAAGATTGGGTTAAGATTATTAGGTTAAGATTATTATTTCTAAGATTAGCGCGCACAAACGCCAGACAAACAGACAAAAATTCTAACAATCATTGTTTTGGGTTCTATTTCGTTGATAAAGGCCCCCAATAATAGTTTTTTTCGTATATCTTCCATGTACAGACAGCGATCAGTTACATTTTTATTATTATATGTATATATTATATGCATGTATATGTATTATTATATGTATAAATATATAGATTCTTTTTTTAAGGCAGATTTTTTAGGCATTCTTCTACTTCTTTAGCTTTCTGCGACCAGTTGCCTGGTGTAGGCCTTCAACTTCCTCCACTTTTCCTATTTTGGGCATTTGCGACCAAATATCAAGTCATTAATATGTCCAAATTAAAATTTAATTTCTGAAATTGCTATTTATTCAAAACTACATAAACGCCATTTAAAATAGCGATTGCTTAAAATCTCTTGTCTTTTTCTGACAATTAGTACTATAGGTTAGAAAACAACAAATAATTTTATATAATGATTGAATTTAAATAGAGTAAGGAAGTTATTGAGCGGTAATAGCCTTGGGGTAGTTACGAGTATTCTCAACTCTCATTCGTGAGATTGTGAGATCAAACCACAATCTCACCCTACCGGCAAGTATAATACGACAAAACAGATTTTCACTTATCACTAGCTCGGCGGTGAAGAGAGACACCGTGAAGAAACCCGCATGCTTGAGAATTTAAAATATCTAGATGTTTTTCCATCAATCTGTACTTGCCCCATATGGTTGATTATATTCCGTAAGTAAACCTGGTGATTATTAAATGAGACTTGTGCCTTGCAGTTATTAGACGTTATAGGCTGATGATTTTGAATGTGGTTATTCGTTAGTAGGTATAGCATGTCGAGCTGTGTCAATAAATTCATACAAATTGAGTCCTGACGGCGGTGCCGGCAGCGCGCTTATCTGGCGCAGTGCAGGAGGCATGTGACGCGATAAGCCATGTCACACATGTGGCGGATGGTGTGAAAGTACTTGACATGCCACTTGTATCCAACACCAAGTATACATACGAAATTTTCCCGAAGCTCGAAACTATAGATTGCGTTCATGATTTTGTGATAAATAACATATACCTACACGTAATGTTAGGTCTGTATTTTTTAAGTATTCATCTCCTTATAGAGGAGATACGGCTGCTTAATTCAGATCATTACAACATTGGATTATTGTAACCAGTCCTTTCAGTGTCCACTACTGGACATGGGTTTCCTCGTGCACATCGTTATATCCATGAGGGATGTATGGCCTTGAAACGCCACGCTAGCCAAGCGGGTCGGCGATGCCACAGAGGAGGTTCCTCAGGGCCTGTGGCAGCCGCCTCATCCCTGCTTTATAACGACGCCCACGGGAAAAGATGGGATGGCGCATCAGATGGTCCGTGAGACACTCTAATTCCCAGGATATAGCTGAAAACGCTTTGATATTGCAGCATTATGCTGAGTTACAGACCTTTTTGTCGACAGATAATTACACCGCACTATCTATCTCATATCCGTGCTGCATGTTAAACCTTATGTATTACGGTGCGTTGTGTGAAGAAATAAATGTTTTCCTTTCTTTATTTCTTCATATTCTAGATCCAGACGACACCACACGGTACACCAAACTTAACACCAATTCAAACACCTCCTCTCGAGTCTAACCAATATTTGATGAAAATTAGAGTGGGTACGGTACGGTACACCTATGCTTCATAATTTTATTAAACAAACATGATATAAAATATTTTTAAATGCCCTACTTAATTGAGGTATAAACTCAATACATCATTACTCATTACCGTGATCCAGTTGGCATCCGTTATGTTGCGGAACCGAATCGGTCGGCGTATATATCATGTGCGAGATCAAAGAGCCGAACTGCGGCTAGGTCGGCTAGTTACCAGCAGGCACCTACAATCCACATACACGTGCGCGAAAATTTAACACATGGTGCTTTTGAACAACGATCAGATTGTACGAGTACAGTCCGTTTCAATCCAATTTGCCGAAAAGAAAAGCAATTCAATGAAATATCTCAACATTTTGATGAACGTCAATTTTCTTAGTAATTTTATTAAGTTTTTTTGTGATTTGTGATGTTTAAGTAGAATCTGGTAACTTTTTGAGACAAATTTATATTTTACTTCGTTTTTTATTAAACTAATTTAGTATTTGTGTGTTGCATTTTGGTTATTTTGATAATTAGTTTACGTTTTAAGGGAGATGTCGAAAACTAGTTCAAAACAAAACAAAATGGTGTCGAAACAAAATTCATCCTAAATCGTATGTCTCCAAGTGTGTCTAATTTGAAATATTAAACGCGACACTGCTGTTAGATGACGTCGTGCGTCAATATAGTTGTACTGCGATCCTACGAGGCAACGATCGAAATATAGATTTTAACAAAATTTTATGCTTGATCCCTAAATACCTCTCATCAAATTAGATCGTTGTCTCCTCCTGTCGTAATAGATTTTCGAAGCAAATGAACTTCGTTCGAGCGAAAATGTATCGGAGCGAACGATTTCGTTGTATGAATGGCCCGAAATATCGATCTTCGATGTTTGTGATTTGTTTGTGTCTACTCTGAGGGTCTACTCCAAAATCCACCATGTCTTCCTAGATTCCTGATCGATTTTTAATTATTTTTATACCACATTTTCCTTCTACTTTATTCGCTTCCTGTATGTATGCATGTGTTTTCCATTATCAATAATTATCAGTCAGTAGTCTGTATACAACATGCCCTAAAATAACGTTAACGTTGAAAATGGGTTGTTCAGTGTCTAGAGAAGAATCGTTTCTACCAGTAGTTAGGATAAGTTTTCCTCATAACTTATTGTTCAATTCTAGTATATCTTCTACATCTACCATATATCTTCTACAGCCAGTTACACAAAACAAGTACTCTGATTGCAACTACCGGGCGCTGTGCGACGCGCCGCCATCACCCGATCCCTACCCTTCACTCAACCCTTTCTCTAGATCCATTTCTAAATCTCCAAAGGAAGACAGCGCAACCGTGGGCGTGCCAACATTTGTCATTCTGCATTGATGTCGGCATACATCGTGGATGTCGCAGGGCGACAGTATCCACTTACCAGCTTGACTGTCTGCTCGTCTGCTATAAAAATGTTTATTTAACAAATTGGCAGAATTACCATTCAGCTAATTATCTGACAGATTACTACCAGATGTGATTAAAAATGTACTTAAAGGTATTATCGGATAATCAGTTAAAATTGAATGCTTCTTAAAGAGCGGTCTTTTCAGATCATTACTCCTTTTAGAAACGGAGATAATCAACAAAATTATTCCTTACTCCGATCGAACAAAGGGCCAAACGTTTTAAACCTTTAATTTAAATATTTTTTAAGTATTTTTGTACATAAATCTTTATATATTCGTTATGTACTGCCCATACATGAATCATAAAATATAACGAATGCATTTTTATGGAAAACGAGCAGTGCCCCGACTTCGTGCGCGCAGAGTTTAGAGTTTTCCGTGCGAATTTCATAATTAATCTGCATAGAAACACTTTAAATGTTAACCCGATATATACCCACCTAAGTTGCTAAGTTTCTTGATAAATCCGTTGAGTGGCTTTTGCTTCATGCGCGTAAAAAATATATTTAATGTGCAGACAGGGCTTTGTTGAGATTTTATTATCTGTACGTATAGATTTTATTAAAGATCTGTAGCAGTTCATTCGTTCGTTGCAATTTATTTAACCACTTAACCTTACACTTTATGATCCCGATAAAAACATGAGTGATTGCACAAATGCATACAATATCTTTGATCTCGCACCGGGCGGATTATTGAACTCTTCAATTTCTGTAATATTATTATTAAACATAGAAGTTTATGTATTTGTTTTTATACTCGTACACTACAAATTCATACATATACTAGCTGTGCCCGTATACTAATACATACCTGTATACTAATACGCGTGGAATTTTAGTTTTTAAACTCTAAATTGGGATATCTTTTCTTCCCATCAGCCGATTTCGATGAAATAAAGCCTATTGTAAGCGCCAAACTAAGATTAATTAACCCGTGGAAACCCCATGAAAATCTGTTCCGTAATTTTGGAGATTAGCGTGTTCGAACAGAAACAGACAGACAGACAAAAAAATTTAAAATCGTCTTTTAGTATTCTGATACTCTTCCTTCATCGCCCCCAATCAGTTTTTGGTAAATATATTCAATGTACAGACACGCTGGTTCTACAGTTTTATTATACACATGTATAGATGTATAAGAATGACTTTCCGATCGAAAGTCAAACGTTCTGTCGTTAAACTGTCGTGTCGTCCGACTCTTCGTACGTGAGTCTTTGAACTATTATTTTTTACAATTTCTCAGGGTAAGCAGATAAATACTACGCAACTTATTATCTTTATTGTATAAAATAGGAAGGAGAAATGGCGTCCAGCTGGGGCGGGGCGGTTCTATGGAATACATGGTAGATGGTAAAAATAAAAAGTACCGACAATAAAAATCCTTCTTCATAAAATAACGTCACAATTTTACTCTAAAGAAAATGAAGTAGCAAGTTTCCGATGTTGTTGACCGTACATAATATCGAACTCGATGAACGGCGACATAAAATCTCTATAAATAATAACAAACCGACCTTCGGCGCTGAAACGAAACACATGAACTTGTATGTTTATTTCAAATCTTAGCAGTTTGCTAACTAACGGAAATTCGTAGTTTCACATAGTCACAGATATGTGACATCACAGTCTTTGAGTGTATGAATTAGGAAGATATCTACTACATACGGATATGGTACTTCATGTGCACCAAAGATTTGGAGAAAGAAAGGAATGGATTTGGAGAAAGGGTTGGGAGAAAGAGGAATAAGATAAGAAGTATAACAGATCATACCGTAACACCTTCCAATTCACCAAAGGGATGGGCTATCGAAAGTATAATGAAATAAGTGGTTACTTTTATTCAATTATACTCATAATTCGATGGATCTATTAACGATATAAACAAAAGACAAACAATTAACATTTATATTAATAAATAATATTATATTTAGATGAGGTACTCACGATTTTATGAGGTCATACCCTACTAAATAAATAATATTTAATATGTAAAGAAAATATATTTCTTTCATCTGAATTTTGCCGCGCTTTCGGTAAAACTATATACTATAGTGTCGGTAAAACACTGTCGGGTGTAGGCGTCAAGTGAAGAGAATCGTTCTGACTGTCAAATTGTAGGTAAACATAAAGAGTATTGTAGGGATAAATAATAGATGTTAAAAAGGATTGAAGAATAAATTTTATATGTCGTTTCTTTGTATATCGAAGCAACACCACATAAATTTGTTTCATTTGACAATACTTTTGAAGAGAAAATAATCGACCTTATAAATATATAATATAATCTATGTCAATGTTTATACAAAGATATTTCTATTCGATGTTTGCTTTCGTGACACAACCACTAAGTTGGTTAGCATCACATTAAAACTGTAAAATGTAATGTTTTGAAAAAATATTTATTTAACGTGTGTGTGTGTAAATTAATTGTAAATATTGTGATAGAGTTACATCAAAATGTTAAATTGATATGTGTATTTGTAAATTTATGGGAAATTAAGGTTGTAAGAAAACAACCACGCGATAAAAACCATGTGAATATGATTTTTCTTTGAAAGTATCGCAGTGATATTGCGACATTCAAAAGTTTCTATCATCGTTCCTTAACCTGGGATTGCTATCATATACAGGTATATAGGAGACCACAGTTTGGTGATATATTTTTTAAATCACACTCAAATATTTTTTGTAGACATATCAATTATAAGGTTTTGTATTTAGCAAAAATGTATGATAAATTTAGCAAAAACACAAAAAATGCCTGAAAAAAAGATTTGTATAATTTCCATTAATGAAATTTCAATCTTCAGGTACATTGGAAGAATACGACGTGCGAATAATGTGCGACGCATTAGCAAGCAAATCCATAAATATTAGCGACAATGCCATGATTGTGTAATTAAAAAAACAATAAATAAAATAATTTTGAAATCATTCAACCTTGGTTGGTTATTAATCTTCTCTGGCTAAACAATTAGGTTGAACTGTGTAATCTTCAGAAAGCTAAACTAATCCAGATAGATTAATTCAATGATTAATGGATAGTAATATTAATTACACTTGTTAATTGTTGTCAATCATCGTTAATTGTTATTAATATTTGTTAATTGTTGTTAATTATAGTTAATTATCGTTAATAATTGATAATTGTTGTTAATGAATATTAATTATTGTTACGTATCGCTAATAATTGTTAAAGACCTAAATTAAGGACAGTCAGAAAAATACATCTTGATAAATACAGATATACAGACAGGTGCAGCTTGCTCCACCTGAATTATTTAACTTGACTATAGCATTATTATTATCACCGTGTGGTAAAAGGCGACCATGGAATTACACTACTGAAATTAACCTTCACAACGTCCTCATTATTAGACTGTAAAACCACTGCCAAATATACCTCTTCCACAGCAAACAGTCTCGATCTATTCCCTTCCAACTGCCGCCCACCACTTTCTGCCATGCCCCTGTACAGATCAGATCAATCATTATTTAGGAAAAGAATATGGATAGAGTACTGTGTTCATTACGATTTGACAGTTACTTAATGTATGGGATACATTAGCGATTGATGAGACCATAAACTTTAAATGAGAAGATTCTAATTCAGCACTTAACAATGTAACCATATGGATATTATGTTGAGCCAAAGTTTTGCTGCTGCAACACAGTTCGAATGTATTATTAACTATTCTGTTCATTCACTTTAACTTTGTAATTTATGTTTGTGTGTGTGTTTATGTTTGTAACAATGTATGTTGTAGTAACAAAATAAAGTGTTCTTCTTCTTTTAGCTTGATGGATGTATGACGTTCACCGGTCAGCGTCTACAGAAAACGATAAAGTCATAACAGTGACAGGATTCCTGCTTTCCAAAATTAGGTTTATATAGAAAGAAGGTGACAGACGAGCGGACAGTCCTCAAGATGATAAGTGAACTGCATGAATAATAACAAACGTCGTCACGTCAACGGATGCGTCGTGTACCTTTGAAGATTCCAGAGTGGATTTGCAATAAGGATTGGGTATAACACAGAATAATGATAAGTTTTCGTCATACCGTTTCACTCTCCATTTTCCTTTAAGAAGATATAGTGCGTAATGAATGGGACAGGAGGTTTTCTTCATCCCATTATACTTCCCATTCGACGGGATGCGATAGGAAATGAGCTCTGGCATACCTCACTTACTCCTGAACATTTAAAATTTTACAGCAGTCTTCTTTCTGCAAGAGAAGCTTAACTCGGCACGGACCCGTCTAATTGTCTACGCTCTTCTGGCTCACACATGGCACTTGACAATTGATTCTGTCTCTTTCTCGCTTATAGGGAACATGCTCCGATCTATACAGACCACGTTCGCTTGCTCCTTGATCTTATCGGTTAATAAAAAGCTTCTAAATCTATGGTTGGGACGATCGATCACTGTCGATGTCACCGCACATCAGAAATCGCACCGTACTTGTAGCAGACATATGATTACTCAATTTACTCGAGAACTATTCTCATGGGAAGCTTGGAACACGGCGTGTGCTAAATATTGGAAAAAAAAATGAAAAAGGCGATTGATGTACATATTTAAAATGAGATACAACTTTGTTATTATCACTTACACCAGATGGGTTGTACCTCCTGTAAAGTTGTGATTTGCGTCTAATTGAAATTTACAAGGTCAATATTTTTTGGAAAAGTAATTTTATTTTTGGATTGACCCACCGAATACAGTTAGTTTATCATATGAAAGCATTCTCCACAAACGCCCATTCATATCCTAAAGCTTTTGCTCGGAGCCACTGCGTGAATAAAAAATACGTACCCCTTTGAATGAAATAATGAGCCGTTGACAGCTCTAACAAAAAGGCAGACCTTTTAATGCGTTTTATTATAAAGGTCTGTTTATTATTGTACGAATATCTGAGCCGCGTGGATCGCGGCGCGACACGAACCTTCGTTACTTGACTACTCGCCACCTCCTTTCAATCTCATAAGATTAAAATACAAGGACCCCTTTGCAACCATTAAATTTAATTCTTTCCACTCGAAAGATATTAAAGGAATATTTAAGGACCCGTGATATCTCAATTGTAAATTTTTCATTCCTAATTTTGTATTTCGTTGTTTTGTCTGAAAAAAAATCCGAAACTGAACTGTAAATTTAATGTCAATATGATTTAATGTCAAATTAGCCTCTCCTTTTCATATACTTTGGTTCGTTTGGATGTGGGTGCACGCTGCAATCCCATAGCCGCTGGGCGGCCTCGACTGAAGACTACCGTAAAATGTACTGAATTTTCCAGTTTATCTTATTCCGCCAATTTACGTACGTGTTTCAGTAGTAAATAAGATATACCAGATCCCATTCCCATCCCATGCTATCAATCCACATTTTCCCATCCCTTTCTCCAAATTCTTTCCCAATAAAAGGTAGTATCCGCGGACGTGCCAAGGTTTGTCATTTTGAACCGGTATTTGCATGTTTCGCGGATATGCATGGGCGACAGTAGATACTGTCCAACTGGTGGTAAGTGGATACTTACCACCAGGTGGATTGTTCGCTTGTTTGTCACCATCTTTCTATAAAAAAATAAATTTTAAATAATTACAACTAAAAATGTAAAATGTTTTCCATTATATGGTACCAGTAGACTCAGGAAGTACCCCCAGATCATAGACGTAGACGTATGTATAATTGCGCACTATATAATAACGTATAACTATCTTTGACACAGACAGCAACGAGCAGCGCTTTAAATTATACCTTTGCATTTGTCACAACAACGTTTAGAAGTATTAGGTAATGTTTAAGTATATAAAAGTATTAATGTATTTCTAGAGCCAGTTTGAAAAACATACTTCTTATTTTTCCGAGATTATTTAATGTTGGACATCATAGCCGCGTCGCCCGAAGATTTACGATGTTAACCCGTAGCCCGGACAAGAATCCTTCAAACCAAACCCGGAGACTCCGGGTCAAACCCAGAGGGATGGCAGCCCTAGTAATAATCCATTTATAAGTTCGTGTGGTACAGTTCACCCCGCCCGGTGTTATTTCGGGAGTCATTTCATCGAGCAGTCCGCTCCAGCGACAACTTTCTCCTGAATATTTTAGTCATCCTGCATTAGAGGCGGCACATAATATGAATAATGTAATCAACTGCTCTGGTTCAGATTATTTTGTAAAAAATGGCGTCTGGCACGTGCACGTCGGAAACATTAAATTTAGATATATTACTGACGTTTTAGAAAAAATTTGTTTAGAGCTAAAATTTATATGTATCTGAACATTTTTTAGATATCTCATTCATATGTATTAATATCAATGTTTAGGATATAAGTACTAACTAAACAGAGAACAGTAATTATCAGTTTATTTTCTAGTTTTTTTCTTGACAGCATCCACTTTCCAGAAAATGTGTAGGTAAACACTTATTTATAAGTTAGCTAGCTATCTAAAATATATTTTATCAATACTCACACACATTATCTTCTAAAGAACATACTTATATCACTAAATTAAGGAAATACACAACGATATATATAATTTTATCAAAGAAATTAAGGAATAATTCAAAATTCTGCCATTTCTCTAATTCTCTCGCACGCGTCACTCAATGAATAGCTACAACCACTCTGCAGATATGTTTTGGGAATCTTTGGTCGTGTCGAAGAATTAAATAAAGTCGTGTGTTGTGTGTCGTGTTAACTTATTTGGTTTATTCATAAGCTAAGTGGGCCCTATTTAAGTCTCAGCTTTAAAATTGATATATTTATAGTATATACACATACTCCTTCACATACGTTGTGCATTTAGTTAAGATAGTTTTTATATTTTCGCATGAATGTATCGGTTTAACAATTGCTTATAGACAAAACAACAAAATATATAAGTTACTAATTAACATCCGTAAATTGATTAGCGTGTTTCGATCCCTGAACTGGCTTATTGTGTGTCAAATAACACTTCGAAATACGAACTCGCCAATCAGAAGACGCTGTTTTTTTTTCGGAATGGCTAAATTCTTATGGCCCTAGTGACCTTTCAAGAGTCACCGGTCGTGTTTAATTTAGGACTAGCGCAGAAGGCGCTCAGCCAGGAACAAAATGTGTGTTGCAATGAGCCTAAGGGCTCCCCCGCCGGTAAACCGGTGGAAAGAACGGGCCTCGGCTTAGGGCGTTGCATTGGACGGATACCGCGGGATCACGAGTCGGTGAGAAGCGCCCAGGCACGTGGCCGTCTGTAGACTTGTAAGTAAGTTCATAATACGAAGTTGCAAGGCAGTTCATTTCATAGCGTAAAGTGACTGTGAATAAGAGCTCATACTAGGACTCCTGTTGTTTCAAACGATTCAAACGCGAAATTGCTTAATATTTTCATGGGCTCACAGTACTAGTAAGAGCGCCTGACAAACATATTTTTTGCATAATTTCCTTAAAAGATAAGAACATGAAATAGATTTTCGTGACTATAGTTCTGGGTAGTAATATAATACTGGTTTATAATTATGAGGAGACCTCTGAAAGAGTGGAGTAGCCAAGCCGCTTGGACGGCGAGACGTTTTAACGTCATACATCCCTCACGCACAAAACAGTTTGCTTGAGGAAGCCCATGTTCAGCAGTGGACACTGAAAGGGCTGCTTGCATTCTAATTATGAAGATGTTATTAATATTAATTTATTACATCCCAACACCACAAATCTATTTTTACTCAAAACTTTTCCTCCGGACTATAAAATTGACTGTATAAAAAGTTTCTTGTACTATTTTAGGATTCAATTTCATTGAGCTAGGAGCGAGCATAGCGTGGGCGCTTTAAGCCTTTTACTGGATGTCTGTTATGAACTATACTGAATTAAAGTTTACAGAGACTCGCTTTCTAAAATGTCAAAGGAGTAGGTGTACTAAAGAAATCCTTTAACATTTCTATTGTCTTCAATTTTCTATTGTCTGATTGGTCCGATACACTCTCGCTCCTCTACGGCATACTTCTCAATCCATTTACACCTGGGTACTTAAAGCAACGCTTTCAATATCTCTCCTGTCATCCTTCGCTATTCTTCATTTATGGACGAAGGCGTGGTGGATATAAGTGGATACCGTAGTCCATAGACATTCGCGATATATGCCAACATTAGTCCAAAATGACAAACGTTGACACGCCCCCGGATGCGCAGAGCTACCTTTGGAGATAGAGGAATGGATTGAGAGAAAGGGTTGGGAAAATGGGGAGGGATATAATGGGAATGGGCTCTGGCACATCTCACTCACTACCGAAAGACGTACGTGCATTAGGGAAATAAGATAAAGTGGGAAATGCAGTACATTTTAAGATGTCTTCTGTGAGAGAGGCGTAACGTGGCCAGTAGAGCGCGCCCAGCGGCCGTTGGATTGCACCGTGCACTCTCTCCCTCAAAAAAATAAATATCATCTTCGTATTTTCGACGGTGATCGAACATTGAAAGACTGTACATAACATAGAGTGATTAAAACGCAATGTAATAGTTACAATGTAATGCGATTCATCACGGGGACAATCCACGTATTGGAATCCACCAATATCCACCATTCTGGGACATACAGATTCCTCAAGATCGCCGCCGAGTTAAATAAAAAAGGACGAACAATTACGGACCGGTATTCGAAATCATAAATAAGTGTTGAGAATCGATACCTCTAGACTCTAGGCTATCACCGTCTCCACATTTTGTATAATTCATTCCTTTTACACATTTTCACTTGTAAAATGTAAATTGACATCTAAGAAATCCTTTAATTGTAAATAATAAACTTACTATAAAGTTTTATGATTTATGTGGAACATTCTGTAGTGTTCGCAATGATGGGCTAATCGGGTTGTAGCAAATGCCTGCTACTCAAGATTGCGGAGGCTCCGGGATATCAACAGTAACAGCTACTCATTTTAATAGAATAATCGACCGGTTTTAATCCGAATGAATCCAACCCACATTCATATAGTTTTAAGAGTGTGGCCCATTAAGCAAAGTTTAAAGTAAAATATATGAATTCCAAGGTCATAAAAAGTTTAAAAAGCGTTTTAGTTGAAAAAGTATGAGCTATATTTTAGTTTTTTGTCACAAAATTCTTTATTACGAAAAAGTATGACTGTGGGTTGGACCCATTCTGGTTAAAGTCGGTCAAACTTAATGCGGGATTAAAGGGGAGTGTAGGAAAGGAAAGGCGCGTTGAATGGTGTCACAGGATCATGAGTGGAGGAGGTCACGTAACTAATAAAGACCCATAAACTGTTAGCAAAGATTCGGCTGTGACACAATAACACCTAGTAAGTATTTCTTAACAAATCTTACAGTAGTCCCCAAAAACATTTAAGCAGCCGTTAAAACAGAAAGTTAACAGAAAATTTTGATCGCTATTACACACAGTACAAAACGTTTGATATATCGTGTCTAAAATATTATATTTATCTCATATATTACATGTTTATAAATCATGTAATGTGATTTTTTAGTGATTTATGACCATCCGTGAAATACCTATTAATTACACAGATATTCATATAAGGTCGATTATTTTCTTTTTAGAAGGATTGTCAAATAAAACAAACTTATGTGGTGTTGTTTCGATATACAAAGAAACGACATATAAAGTTTATTTTTCAATCCTTTTTAACATCTATTATTTATCCTTACAATACTCTTATTATGTTTACCTATAATTTGACAGTCAGCACGATTCTCTTCACTTGACGCCTACACTGTTTTACCGACACTATGATAGTTTTACCGATAGCGCGGAGCGCGGCAAAATTCAGATGAAAAAAATATATTTTGTTTAGATTCATATCCCCATCTCTATAAATAACATTTTTTTTAATATGGGTATAATTACATTGTTTACGGACTAACTTTATAAATCTGTCATAAAAATATTTTTTTTTTCTAAATTTTCTCCTAACTGGATATTGGTATGGTTTGGATTTAGTATTTTAGGTAGCAGTCGAATTGACGAATCTGTGGTTAACATTTAACCCTTCTGCTGCCATCTAAATGTAAATTAACACCTCACACGAAGGCGTGCATTTCACATAAGCAAAGTTTACCATTTAACTAATTCTTATCTACGCTAAACCTACGCTAGCGTAGGCGAAGTCATGGACGATCGCTAATGTTATTAGGGATTCTCACATATTCCAGTTGATTAAAAACAAGTTTCATATGCAAATAATGCGATTTTGAGTAATCCGTCGTGGAAAAAGATATACAATCCATGCAACTGCATAGTAACCCGCGCTAATAAACAAGAATTGATAACAAATTCCCTAATAGTAACAATTATTAGCAAAATCTACAAGATGAATGAATTCTGGGCAGGTTTTCGCTCCTGCACGCGTTCGAGAAACTCTCCTTGTTTAAATGAGCCTGTAAAAGTGCAAGCGACCGGCGACATCGCGGGCAATGTTGTCCCAGTCCCGGATCACGGGTCAATTGATTTGTTGCAACGCCCGTCACGAGAATTGTCCTGTACTTGTTATAAAATCGTAAATTAGGTGCCAGTGATCATTCCGCTAACATTCAGTTCATCTAATCAATTTATCAATAAAGAAATGATACGGTCCTCGTTTGTTTCATGACCTGCTCAACGTTCCTCTCACCATTGAAGTTCACAAACAATTATTAAAAACGGTAATAGACACTTTTGATTGTGTAAGTAGTTGCTTGATATAGATACGTCACAACCTCTGTTGTGAGTAGTCCGTGGTCACCGGTGCGGCTCCAATAGAAAATCAGCGTCGCAGATTACGCTGCCACATAATGCTGAGTTGGTGCCGATTGGCACAACAATTAATATTCCTTTATTTTTTAATTTTCGCCTAATTTGTTTAATTACAGATAATTTCAAATATCAAATTCCTGTGTATTATTCAAATAGATAAAATTACAACTGCAATAATACGCGATAATAATTCTATTTATATCTTTTAACAGACGTTGCTTCTCTTAATTCATATCTACGTAGTATATATGAGTACGGTACGTATGTCTGCGTATCGAGTGCACGTCCTGGGAGGATGTTTAATTTCCTATGGCGCCATCACCAGCACAGAGCGCCGCAACGAGGCAATCATTTCACATTTTCAAACTTCACTCGTTGAATTTTCAGTGTTTAATATGTCAAGTACATCCACTTATTATTTCAAATCTGCAGACGGTTACGCTGGCATGAAAATTTGACACCATGTATTAAAACACACATAATGAGTGATGACACAATTTTGAGAAACAGTAAAACACGTGTTTAATTTTTCGTATTGCAGAACATTTATACCAAGTTAATGGGACCATCGAATAACATCGGTGACTAGACTATACATGAATAAACATTTTTTCTCCCAAAATGAGGAAAACTAAGTAAGACATTAAAGAAACCGTGTGTAAGAGAGAAACGGTAAGAGAACCGTTTTTTCACGTTTCCTGCAATGGGTAAACTTTATAAATAAAATAAATAGTGATGGGCACTTACGACAGATTTTTATCGATTGTTCTCGTTGTTACAACTTTTCGAATGCAAAAATCTATTCTATCGATAACTTCGATAAGAACCTATGCATGGGCGTACCCAACTTTTGGCCTAGGGGGGGGGCAAATCAGAAATTTCCTGTAGGTAAATAATTCAACATGGCCTAGGGGGGGGGGGGGGCAAATCAGAAATTTCCTGTAGGTAAATAATTCAACATAAATAGAAATGTGCATTTATTAGATTAGATACTTAAGTAATTAATTAAGTATTTATTTCAAAAGCAATCTTCGTGGATCTTCTGCAAAGCGGCTTAAAACAAGTTCTGTGAAAGAATCACCCAAACTATTTACATATAAATATAAATACACTTACATATAAATTTTACTCCATCTGCAATTTCATAAATACAGCAGTACTTAGGCATAGGCAATAATTAACCAGCTAAATGTATGGGAGGCAGTCCAGGTCCAGGGGGGGCAGCTGCCCCTCCCTGACCCCCCCTGGGTACGCCCATGAACCTATGCATATATACATACATGTACACTGTGTATCATAACAGATATATATGTGTGGTATAATTTAACAAAAAATCCAAATTATCAATTGATTTTTTTACAAATAAAAAGGCGAAATTTTAATGTCAATTAACTCAATCAACTCAATTAAATCATGAACGGAATCAATGATTTTATTAAAAATCAGATATTAAAGAATGTTTCTCTTTAAACAGAATCATTATACTTTAAACAGAATGATTTAAACGAAATTATACATTAGAGAAGCTTAACCACAGTCAATGGGTCCAATGGAGTTAAATAAAACTGATACACACATTATATATAGTTACACAGGTACATATTATACACCTTGTGTGTTAAGATATTTAAAATTCTTGGTTTGGGTAAGTAAGTAAGTAAATACACTTTATTGCACACACCGAAGAATATAGTAAATGTGATACAAAAGTTAAAATAACTAGATATACAAAAAGTCACATAATAAAAGAAACTTTGATAAATTAAATTCAATCGCATCTTTAACGAATGCAATTCTCTAAATTAATTTATTTCTTTTTTTTTAATTCTCCGTAAGCAATCGACAAACGGCCAATACCTCCCGTTATGCATAATTTCGATTTTAAAAACATTCCGCAAACGTCCATCACTAAAAATAATGTAAACCATTATTCTAGTTCGCAGCCGATTTATTTACATTAAATTTTATTTCACAGTTATAAACTTGCGACAGACGATGCGGTAAAACCGTAATTCGAAACTCGGGTATTTTTTACCGCAATGTACCCAAAATGTGTTGTTTTCTAGCGGCACACGTGTTGCGGCGCGAGCGCATACACATGTTCACATGAGGATTCACAACCATTTCAGGGTTTGCGATGCAATGCAACCAGCATTTTCAATATCCACTGTTGGATATGGGCCTCATCATACACATTGTCTTGTGCATGAGGGATGTATCGCCTTTAAACGCCACGCTGGCCAAGCGGTTAGGCAAATCCACTCTTATAGAGGTGATGTCGTACCTCAGGGCTTTATTATCCCTCGCCCTTTAGGACACCCGCGGGAAGAGGGGAGAGGGGGTAATTATAGGCTAATTTTAGGCTAATTTCCATTAAATGTATCTTGTGAAATATTAGGAACATTGAATTTCGGAAAAAAATGACTACATCTTAATCATTATTTATAGACGAGGTGGCAGACGGGACGACGGCCAACGAGATAGGGAGTATTTGGTCACCGCCGCCCATGAAGAGCTGTAACACCCGGAGGGATGCGGCTGCGCTGCAAATCTTAAATTAAAAGATTAAAATCGGCACGTGCCTGGACGCTTCTTTCCAACTCGCGATCCCGCGGTACCCTCCCAAAGCAACGCCCTAAGCCGAGGTCCGATCCTTCCGCCGGTCTTCCGGCGGAGGAGCCTTAAGCTCGTTGCTGCACACGCTTTTTACGCCTGGCTGAACGCCTTCTGCGCTCGCACTAAGCCCTAAACCCCACATGTCCGGTGTCTCTTGAAAGGCCATTAGGGTAACAAGAATTCCCGAAAACAAAATACTTCGCAGTGTAACGATCAACGTGAAATTTTGTTGGTCCCAACACGATCACGCTAAAAGGATTACACCCATTTCCACATATACTCGTATTTTCCACCCCACTAGTGTGGTGATAAAAAGCAAAAACAATGTAATTTCGTGAGCGGACGCAACGTGTCCGTCCGAAATATAATTACCGTGACATGTTGCTGTAACAAGAATCGGGAACACACTCATATACAGTTTTGTTTAAAATAATTAATCAGAGGTTTGTATGCCATTACTTCAGTGTGACCTTTGACCTTTTATTGTATTGTATTGTAAATTTTATTGTCAAAGTAGATTGTGTTTAATATTACAAAATTACATGATAATGATTAGTTCTACATCTGGCTTCTAGTTACACGTTTCTAGCTTTAGCAATATCTGTTCGGCGTTGATGAATCGGTCAGTCAGGACATTTCCCTTTATATGTATAGAAGATAAACGTTAGATACAGTGACCCAATATTTGTATAACATCTTAATAGTCCTATAATTATACATTTAATTTATATGTATGGTAAGGTACCCAATGTGTGTTTGTGGCTTTCTAACCGGCATCCTTTGCAATTACTTAATAATGTAAGTGTACCTACTTAAAATTTATTATTATTATTATTATTATAATCAATAAATTTATTATTATTATTAAATGTCATAGGGGTCTTAGACGCTATCTTATATTTATCTATTTACTTTTATTCAAAAAGAATATTTAGTTCAGTCATACATATAGTATTAAAAATTCTTTTACATTTAATTAAACCTCCCCAGTTCCCTTCCGGTCAACCCTTGTACTTTACCAGTAATTCTCTTATATAAAAGCGAATATTGGTTCAATATCGATTTTCCCTGTGTCTCGTCCCTGCCGACAGCGTTGTGGTCTGCCACTCGGCGTCGGACGTCGGCGATCAGTCACAGCGTTCCGTTAATCACAGACCGGCTCCGAGAGACGGCATCTCTGACTTGTTTATGGATTGATTAACTTCCAAGTGCCGCCCTGTCCGTCCACCACAGTGTCACTTGTAGTGTAGTTATATGTGTAGTGTACTTCGCTTTTATGTATTTGATATATACTTTGTCTACAATCATTTCGAATCATCGATATGAGAAAACACACAGGCTACGAGTAGTCTAATATTATTCTAACCAATAGTGTTGGGGTATTTATGGTATTGAAATTATAAATATTAGATTATACTTTTGTCGAAAACATCTTACATACTCATGTTTTACAGCTATGTATACCCTCTCATACAATTGTTTGTTTGTTATGAAAAAACAATTGTTCAAAAAGTACTTATCGAATTTATAAACATAGCGGGCGATGACCTTTTTAATAGGTAGTTAACTAATGTAACGTGTATAGATCATCGTCACAAAAAAAATATAGTAAGAAGGTCATCATTGTAAATTTATTTAGGTTTAATACCTAATTGCAAATTTATATCTCAAGAGTAAAAATCAACAAAAGTAATTTAGTTGTAGATGACCGTTGTCTTTTTTGTTCGCTGTATAAAAAAACCTTTTTTTTTTAAGAAGAAAATCACTTTAATCGCCCTATTTTATCTGTTAAACAATAAGAGCTAAATACATAAAGGAATTTGTAAAGGAATCATTAAAATGCCAGTCAGGGCTTCCCTTTGCGCTCTTTGTGTTGAAATAACATTAATCAGGACCGAATCGTCTAATATTTTAATCGGAATTTTCTATCAGCACCCGGCACCCGGTGACCCAGAGCCGTATTCACAGTCTTATTTATCATCGAGGAAGATACTATTCGTCATAAATCGTGAGGCGGCCAAACATTCATATTTAACGGCATTTGAACGTGTGGAGATTTAGTAGGGTGAAAAGAAGGTCGACTTTATTTATATATAGCTGTTGGTAGAAAAATTTATAGAAGTTATTTATTCAATGACCGTGATTCCAACAGACCGAAGCATCTTGAAAAAAAAAGCTCCAATAAGAATATTAATTTCATTTCAAATCAACTTTCACTTGTTCTAAATAGATTGAAATGAAATGATTTATTAGTATCATACACTTTGAGAAAATTAACAATGTAAAAATCAGTATCTAATATACAGTTATTCAGTATCTTAACATGCATACATATTACATATTTAAAAAATATACTTGCATAACATTTTACAATGCACCTTTTTTGCTTTTTTTTTATAGAGAAGTGGGCGGACGAGCAAGCGGTCTCGCGTGATGGTAAGTGTTACCACCGCCCATGGACACCTGCAACACTGAGGGGGCCATGCGGGTGCGCCGCCGAGCTTGCTAAATCCTATTCACAGCTACACATATACATTGTAATTGACATTGTACACCATACTGTACCTCTCGACAAAGTCCACCACCGCAAGCGATCTACTCGGCTGGTGGGTGTCACAAGGTACATTTCATGCTACATTATCACCATTTGAGGACTGCCTCAAACCCATCGACTGACTCCTGCAGATATGACCGGCCCACTGCCACTTCAACTCGCTGATTCTTCTGGGCTACGCCGGCGTCGGTTTCTTTTACTCTCCGTCGAATATTTCGTTCCGGATTTTGTCCAGCAGATACGCTGACGTCATAACGTGCAATGCTGAAGCGTGCAATCTGACAGTGAGTCCAACCCACAGTTTATAATTTGCTCAGCGAGCAATTAAAATAGCCATTATACAAACGTATTTTATTATTTTTGAAGTCGTCTTGAGTCGTCTGATTTACATTTCTTTACATTGCCTTAGCGTTTGCGTACTGCCTACACACCGAATTGGAGCGAGAGGACAATGCCTTCACACACTATGCAAATTTATATATGTATATCACGCATGCCGAAGCCACTGAAGTTATAAACATGAATTTTGGACAGTAGCTTCCTTATATGACGTGACGAACTATCTTCGCTGACCTCAAAAACAGTACCTTTAAATAAAAGTTTTCTCTGCCTCCTAAAATATATAATAAATTGCAATTACTTAATATTAACAACATATTATAACAAAATTCAATATAAAACATAATTTAAGAAAATCCAAGTTAGGACTTAGTTAAATAATTACCACACAGACGAATTTCTAACTGACAATAACTTTTAAGCGCTGCTTTTTGTACTGCCTTGATTTATTTGTCCACTAATGTAGGGAACTGTTTTGTTATTTGTTGAATTGTTTTGTAAAATGACTGCTATTTAAATGAAATGAAAGGTAATCTATAAATTGTAATAAGAATAAGAAATCCACTTAATATTTACATGTAATTAATTATTATCATTTGATTATAAAACTGATATATTATTTCTTTTAATGAAATTGATTTGAAATGTATTGATAATATATTTAGTTAATTGACTAATGTTCTATAATAATTTTATATTTATATTTGCGCGCCAATTCTGACTAATTCTGACAAGCTTGTTATGTATATGTAATTACCATCTGTTACTACTAGGGCTGCCACCTTTAGAATGCTCTAATCCCGGAGATTAAAGAAATGGGACAAAAATGAAACAGTTAGTTAGTACTTTAGTTTTACTTTAGTTAGTATTAAATTACAAATAAAATTACCACGAGATAAACTTATACTGTCTTTGATACACACAGCGACGCTTTAAATTGTATCTTTGCATTTGTTACAATAATAATCTTTAAAGTAATCTATCTTAGTGGGTAATGTTTACTAGAGCCGATTTTAAAATCATATTTCTATTTTTTCTGAGATTTTTGAATGTTCAACGTCACAGCCGTGCCGCCCGGAGATTTACGATGTTAACCCGTAGCCAGAACAAGCGTCCTCCAAACCCGGAGACTCCGGGTCAAACCCGGAGGGGTGGCAGCCATAGTTACTGGCACATTGCAAATAAATGAATTTATTTGACTTAACGTTAAGACTTACTAAGCATGCATTTCTCAAAATTCAACCCGTAAACGGGTGAATTGGAGTGTTAAAGTTTGTATAAAAGATAATTCTCTGATGGCCTCATTAACTTGAAACTTGATATAGATGTTCTACAATACCAATAATAATTAAACACGCGTTTTACTGTTTTTTAAACTCGGGTCAGGGGGCTTAAATACGGGTTGGCAAATTTAGTATCGAATGACATTTAAACGCAATTAAATCCACGTGAGTGAAGCCGCGGAGAGCAGCTACTGAACTATAAAATAGAAAGGAAACATAATACGTAGGTATAGGTGGAACAATGTTCGCGTGTGTATTTACAATTAGCATTAGTTTAGAAACGAGGCGACGTCTCGACGACAACTGCTTCAATCATGTGCAATCAATTCGGCCAACCTCTCCGACCGGCTACATTCTACAACTTTATTATAAGGTGGACATTGTTACCACACAGTGGAAACGAAAGCAGTGTGTAATCTTTTTAGAAAAACACGTAATAGAAAGGGCATTCAAACAGATGTTAATCTGATGAAGTGGCCAGAGTTGATTTCAAGTTCAAGCGTAAACTTTACCCCTGTGCCTGAGATGAATTCCATGAAGATTTCACTTTTTTGGTTCACTTTAGTACACCTATTATTTTTAATGAAAAAAAAAATGGCATACGAACAGACAATAGCAGACGAGCTGGCTATCTGTGATGCACGCAAACATCACTCATACATAAATGACTGACGTTATTGCGTCCTAAAATTTTATTTTTGAGGTTATTTTTTTTAATAGGAAGACGGGCAATCGGGCCACATGATGGTAAGGGGCTACCGCTGCCCAAGGACACCTGCAACATTGAAGAATTCTATTCATAGCTTTGTTGAAGAACTTCATATCGTAGTGCAACGGAAAAATCTCTCAAAGCATTTTGTTCCAGAATCAACTGGTTTGCGGTATCAAACGATTTTTGGACCGGAGGATATCGAGGAAATGCGGATGCACCATACTTCTGTGATGGAAGGTGCGGTTATAGAAACTCGAGGTGACAGTTACGTCGAACAATTCTGCACAGTATTCCCCGCTTTACAGGCGGTAGAACACGCAGAGAGACGGAGCGTCCCTTCAGATGCTGAAGGGTTAAACCACCTGTGAGACGTAGTATCGTCGACAATTCGAACAGCGAGTAGATCGTATCAGTTCTACTACACGATTGTTAATATATTACACAAGGTACATAAAGTTTTAATACAGTGTTAATGGCTCTCTTAATGGCCCTTAAGTAACTTCTAGTGTAAAAGTATGGGCGATAAGACGAGTTCACACATGACCAACATTTTTGACACAATTTAAACTATGGACCTTCCTTTAACTACGGACTCGTAAATTTATTTAGATATTTATGTACGGAGAACTTCAGTTTATCATTAGCTCAAGTAGGAAAAGATTACAGCAATAAGGAATTAGGAAAACCCCAAAGTTTGTTCTAATATTTTAAATTACGCATCACTTCCAGAACCTGAGTTGATTTGTGTTGGAGTACTATTCACTCGTTTATCAATTCAGGTTATCATACCATACCAACATCCTGTGTCTCCAACCAACATCTCCACTGCTGGGTATAGGTCTCTCCCAAAGATCGCCACCATACACGGTATTCCGCACTTCCCATCCAGCCACTACCAGTTAATCTGGAACGCCGTTAAATCATCAGTTAACCTAGCTGGGGGCCATCTGGTGGTACATTTCGCGGTACGTAATCTCCATTTGGGGACTCGTCTCCTCCATTGGCTATCGGTCCGGTGGCATAGATTTTTTTTTATGGACGAAGGCGCAGAATAGCATACCGTCCACCTATTGGTAAGTGGATACTGTCGCCCACAGACATCCGCGATATATGCTGTCCAAAATGACAAACGCTGGCACGCCCCCGAATGCGCTGCCGCCTTTGGAGATATAGGAATGGATTTGGAGAAAGGGATGGGAAAATGGGGAGGGATAGGATGGGAATGGGCTCTGGCACATCTCACTCACTACCGAAACATGTACGTACACCTGGGAAAATAAGATAAAGTGGGGAATGCAGTACATTTCAAAATAGTCTTCTGTGAGAGAGGGGTAATGTGGCCAATCGAGCGCGCCCAGAGGCTGTTGGATTGCAGCGTGCACTCTCCCTGCCCACTACCACTTCGCCAATATTACTGTTTCGTCAAATTTATTCATTGTCGATTTTGGCAGACATAAGTTATGGAATAGTAATTTTATTGACACAAATATAATCTGAGACTGATTTTATACTTTAGTCCACAATATAAAAAAAATCAACAACCTTTTAGAAAAATGTAAGCTAAAATATATATTGAAGACAAACATTATTTTCCAGTCCTTTAAGACTCCAAAATGTATAAATTACTAATGTTGTAACAATATTCTTTTGAGGATTGTTCTTTACCGAACTTCGTGGCACTAAAATACCTAAGAACTGACCGCCAATGAAAACCTAAATTCAAATTCACTTCTAACGTCAAATGCTATCTATTCATTCTGCTATCTATTTATTGATTCTTAAGAACATGCTTAAAATTACACTCCAGTAAAGCCTTTTGTATCAGTTACTCAACTTATTAGATGTTTTTTTTATTTCAATACGTTCACTTATAAATAATTTGCTGATATGAGGACTTATTAATTCAGAACAGTTATAACAGAACAGTTCAGTTATAAAGAACAGAGGTTCTTTAGGAACCAACGAACTTCCTAAAAAACTAAATGAGCAAACATCACAATGTCAAGTATCTTACAAATCTATCAGATTGAGTGACATGTGCAATGAAAGTTGTAGTGTGAACCACGATTATGTTCAGGTGAATGGTCTTGTCCACTGTTACACTTCGTGTCTGCGGACAATTCGTGACCGTTACCGGCTCACGACTTATCACTTGTTCACAATCGTCCCGATTGCTACAGTTATGCTAAATGGTCATCACATTGACAATGTTATCACAGTTACTGCACTGTCCATTATTATCTAACATTTGCACCGGGCCGCGCTCCACTGATCAAGCAAGAGACTCGCGTGACTACAGTCATAACCATTTATACGCACAAATTGCACCAGACCATACCAACCAGATAATGCGCAATTAGAATGACTCGTTATTAAGGATAGCTTAACGTTTTCGCTTCTAGAATTCTCGACGAAACATCCATATTAAAAATTTTCTGTAAAGTAACTTTTCAACTTATATTATTGACGTTTTATGTTAAGAATATTGCAACCATACCAATGTTTCTCAACTCATCGTATACACATAAATAAAAAACTCCCAATTCATCCCATGGCGCACCATCTACTAAAAAGGATAAAAAAGCTCCTTATTCTATTAAAGGCAGTGGATGAGGAAAATTTATCACTCGTTAAAATCCATGGTAGCCATCCTTCCCAAATCTTTTTTCCAAACCCACTTCTATATGAATCTTCAAAAAAAGAGTTTTGATTCTTTTTAGTCTATTACATATGTGACACCGTCGCAAATAAAATTAAATCCTTTATTTGCAATGTGAGTAGTAACCGATGGTAATCAAGTACTATCTCATCACATTTGCTAGAATTGAATTTCAAATTAGATATAAATTCCTTTTCATATTTCTCTCTAACATATTCCTGTGTGTCATTTCTCCTTCTTCTGTTACTCTTCATATTTTTAGTTTTGTATAAAAGGAGCAGTAGATGATTATGTTAGAAGAAATTGGGAGAGACTTTTATCCAGCACGACAGACATATTCTAATGGCATAAGATATATTTTTGTACTTTGTTCTTAAACAGATGATACTGCAACAGTGTTGGCGCCCTATTATATAATACCTACATAAGTGTCAGTGAGGAATTTTAAGGATTCAGCTTGCTTTTCATACATTTCTTACTTTATTTGTATATTATGATAGTTATGTTATAAACTGTTGTACCTGTTTGTTTTTTTCAATAAATAAATACGCTGTGTCTCCGTACAATTTCTCTTTGTCACTTTTTTGTGGCTTTCTCTGTTACAATCTAAACTGAAATTTAAAAAAATATTTCATTCATTTAATTATAAAAATGCATCACTGAGCGCTCAACCGCTCGGGCACTAGGTCAGCGCTAATGAACCTTGAGAACTTGCTTTTAACCTCAAGGATATACGACCATCAAACATTAAAAACTTTGACTTATAACGTCAGTCTTAAAAGTTTATTAGCGCCCACTTAGCGCTTAAACGTCACACACTCAGTGACCATTTTACGATACTACTATAATATAAGACAGTAATTTTATTAAAAAGCGTGACGACGGATAATCGTAGTGTATTAAATAATAAAAAACCATACTTAACAGTAGAAATCCTCTCTAGTATAAGTCAGAACTATAATTCACATTGAATGTCACATATCGTATCAAAGTGGGCGTATTATAATAAATTAATTAATTGATTAAAGATACACATAAAAGGCTTGCATTGCATAACCGTCCCTGGCCGCCTGTCCATAAATAAGAAATGTTTAGAAAGATAGCCCACGTTTGAACACATATATATTTCTGTCGACAGCATGTTCCGAGCACAGCTGTGCAACACTATGAACCATTCTTGCGACTCATTTCTTTGTATCCCTCAAACGAGGGCCTCGAGGCCCTTGAGGCTGACCAAGGTACACTTATTCAACGTAAATTGCCAGACATATAAATAAGCTTTTTTAATTGTAAGAATTATGATAATGTTGAATGTAACAGTTACACCGAAACAAATTAGTATATCCAACTGTAAATATAACTTTAATTCTCAAGTCTGTTAAAAAGGAACTAGAAGTAGACAAAAGCTTTTAGGTTTCCGCGTTTAGGATTTAGACTCAATTTATAATGAAAAATTTTAGGATTTTCAGTGACCACAGACACATTTTTCAAATAAGTATTTTTGTTTCACTAATTCTGTGTTTGTTTGTTGTATGGTTTATTATTATATTATGACTCTATTTTTCCTTAATAAATGAAAAAATAATCTGATGAGTGTGGGTTTTAAATGAAGTAATGTTACTTTATCTTAATGGATTTTAAAACCCACAATCATAAGGATTTTCACAGAATATGTTCATGACATCTTTACAAAGCAACAAAACACAACAAACAAACAAATTGGGACAGGTGTTGCGTGCCTCCCATTCGGCAATAGAGTCCTACTTTATCTGTTAATTCAATAATTATTAACAATAATAACATTAATAATAGTTTATTTCTTTAAGGAAATGTCATAAGTGATTTAGATACTTTTTAATTACTCCTCACGCTCATGAGGAGAATGAGGACACTCATTCTCAACTCCATTCTTCAACATTGAACACCACAACACTACAGCAGTGTGCGTGCGGGCTGCGAGCGGCCCGGGAGCGTGTCATGCATCATTCACGAACTGTCAATCATCAAGTCTCACAGCTGATTATACCACTCACAAGACGAGCATCCTTCAAAATAGGGGAGAGGAGATTATGCACGATTTCGTATGCAGAGTGCAGTACACGTCACGCTGCAGGCATTAAAATTCATACTAACATTACAGTGACGAAAAGGTTGTTTATTTGATGTAATGAAACTACCGAACTGTTTCGAGGCTATATCTACTAAAAAATCTTCCACATACACATAAACTATGTTTGATTACACTGAAAAGAAACAGGAATTATAAATTGATTACAAATAATTATAATTTATGAAAAAATGGTCACTAAGTATAACTTTTGTTTCTAACATGGTTTTCATAAAGTTAATGATTTGTAAAATTTGCAAGTTTTGCACACACATGTATTTCTTATTACATGTACATGTACATGTACACATGTATCGTTTTATGAATTGTTTTACTACGAGAATGTTGGTTTAGTCTTTATAAATGGGAAAGTTGCGGCACACAACTTACAACATCCAAAGTAGCGTCAAGACAATTTATATTCATGCTGACGATTGAAACGAATTAGGTAAACATTCACGTTAAGCGTTTAAATATATTACATCATTATTATAAAACTTTTGAATAGATGTAATTACCAATCAATATACAATAACACAGACTATTAAGAACAGCCCTCGAATGCACAAAGAGCAAACACTGAACCCATTGTACTATTACTCAAGACGGACATTTAGTGACATCATTATTTCGATTAGTCACGGGTTCTCGATTAGTGAGCCGCGATAGATTAGACCGTCTATGTATTTCACGGTACAGTACCAACAGTCATGAGGGTTGCACCACTTGCACCCCCTAATTGACGAGAAGTCCGTGTCGGATGGCAAGGGGTGAGGAAGGATTAGAGGGGAAATCGTGATTGCGATTTGCTTTCCACATGACATAGCATTAGGCACGCTTGACGCGCCTAATATTCTAGCTTCTAACTGAAGACAGTTAGACGTGTCAATAATTAGTTTTGCTGACAGTTTGGTGATTGCGAGACAGCGAACTTCAATTACTTACGTTATACCCGTGATTTAATTAATAACGTTACGTAGTTTGGAATAATTTTGTATTATTCGATCTATTAACAATGGCACAATGGCACAATGTGCCGTGTTGTGTCGGCCACCATTAGCATAGCAACACACCGTCTTTTCCCGTGGATTTTGTTCAAGGCAAAGTTACTCCTTAGTCGCCTTCAAAGCAGCTACCATAAGTTTTGAGAAATTATACCACCAGTGGATTCGCCAACCCACTTTTTTATAGTGAAGGTGGCAGGCTGACATGCGGTCCAAGTGATGATAAGGGGCCACCGCCCCTGCAACCTGCAACACCTGCAACACGAGGGGGTATACAAGTGCGCTGCCGGTCTTGTAACATCCCATTTACAGCTTTCTTGTAGAGATCCGTATATAGAATACTTCAGCAGGCAGTTTATTCCACAACTTTCGGATTCGCGGTATATAGTGTCGTGACGTTTTGTGGCCACACATCCCTCATGCACACGACGATGAACATGAGTAGATCCGTATCCGGCAGAGGACGATAAAAGGGCTGATTACGGTTATGTCAAAACTTATCGGTTATGTCACATATATCTTATGTCAAAACAATTGTTCTGAATTGATTGTAGTTCGTGCATTGTTGTTTGATCTTTGCTGTTAGCAAGAAATCCTATATCTATGGGTAAGGTGATGTCGACAGCATGTCAATTTCACAGACATTGATTTAGCAATAATGCACACAAGGTATTCTAGTAAAAGTATGTTATGAAAGGTTGCAACAAATTATAAGTGTTATACGATATTAGCAAACTCGTAAACAAAAATTAACAAATTGTTTTCGTCTTTTATAATACGAGTGTTATCTGAGCAAATCGGTGTGGTGTGTCATAATCATAACTTTACTTAAGATTTTTCATTTTTTTTAACGATTTTCTAATTTCTTTGTTTCAACATCATATGTTTACATGACAACACACGCTAAATTTTATTTTTTTAAGAATTTACAATACATATTTTTATACATCTGTATAACTATTTATACAATACCAATTGCCTGCTAACAAGATGAAACAACCGAGATTGCATGAACTAGCATTATATAAAAACACAAGTAAGTTTGTCTATCTCTAAGTTTTTATAATAACGACCGATGATAGCCGATGAGAGTGCGGAAATTTGACAGACGTAGGTACTATGTCCAGTCGATAGAATATTTTCAATTCTGCACTGTAATTCCTCCACCGTACGCCACCGGGTTTCGCCGTAGCTTAGCTAGACATTGTTCTAGTGACTGCTGTGTTGGATAGCGTATTGGATTCACTAGTGTTTTGCCAACAGTGGACTCCTGACGGGTGAACTTTGAATTGAAAAACTCTTGGAATTATGTCTAAAAAAAGGAATTCGGACATTGTGATTGAACCTAGTTCATATACAATAGAAGTACGTATCAATAATAAACAATCCAGCAATCAATATTACTCTTTTTTAAATATATATTTATACATATATGAGCATTTAAAAAAATGCCAAGTGGCTGGTTGAGGCTGACTCCTGAGATGGAATGAAAATGAGCAAATACCGGTGATATAGCGTCGGCAAGCAGTCGCGGGTCGTGGAGCGGCGGCGCGCGGCCCACAGCATCTGTAACACAGTACATAACGCAGACAGTGCCGCGGCTCTGCGTAACTTTAAAATCCTTTTTTTGTAAACTGTCATTTATAATCGAGTTAAAGCTAGGAAAACTTGCTAGAAGAAACACACATTAATAATCTTAAATCTATTCGACATTGTACCATTTTTTTATAACAATAATAAATGCTTTCGTTGACAAACACAGAAAATGGTAGGAATATTTGGGCAGAAGATAAGCAACAGAACAGATTTTGGAGCAAGTATTCGCTTACTTGAGGGATTGCGACAAGGAGATGTCAGCGTTTATAGAAATGTTTTGATTAGGTTTCTCCAAGATTTTTTTTTTCTCCAACAATTTGATAAAGTGACAAAACTGAAATGATAAAGTGATAAAGAATTTGATAAAGTGAAATTGATAATCTGCACTTTCTACTCCAAACTAGTGATCAAGAGCATAATCAACGGCATTCCACGCAGAATGCTCAACTGGCGACATTCAATTTATTAATATGCTTTTCTTAAACATTTTTTTCTAGCTGTATTAAAATACTATTAAGTGTCATACGCACCGACTTCAATAAGTTGATCATCGCATATTGATCATCCTACCAAAGCTGGGTATTTATAATATGGGTATTTATAATCCCCTAAGGATACAAGCATTAAATCTGGCAAGAGTGCTTCACTTGCAAAAAATATTAAAGAACAGCCTGTAACAAAATTTAGAAAAGATTTGTGGGAATTTCTAAATACTAAAAATTACTGCAATTTGAATGAGTATTTTATGGGGCAGTCAATTATATTATATAATGCTTATGTATAGTTGTGTTGTAACTGACATTATTTATTGACATTGACATTGACATTTTATAAATGATTCTCTATCTTATTATTTCATTGTTTGGCCATTTGACATTTGTAATTATGATTGATTGCCTTTCAGTACTGACTTATATTAATTATTATGTATTATGCAAATTGTCTTATTATGTTAATTTCATTTATGCGTTACATTTAAATTTTGCATGTCATTTTAATGACAAACATGTAGAATTTCTGTTAATTTTTTTCCATCTTATTATTATCAAGTTTTAGCAAATAAATTATTATTATGATTACAATGGCATACGAAATCCTCCCATTTTACCTTTAAAAACTGGTTTAGATAGGGATTAGTGTGCGACGGTACATCTATGTGCGATGACAACTCTCGAAATCATTTAATTTTGTTGTTAACTACTGCTTGCCGCTTCTTCTTTATCAATAGAGCGATACTCAATATGACAGGAATGCGGGACCCGCGCGCCCGCACGGTTTAATCTGTCGGGTCGCGTGTTGCCACCCCGCACACCCCCGCACACCCCCGCACACCCCCGCACACCCCCGCACACCCCCGCACACCCCCGCACACTTGCATCCACCGTGTCGCATCATCAATCGCACACACGCGTGTAATTAAATGTCGCAATCGATGCTGTCGCATCAATCATTGTTTTAATTTGATCAATGATACATTGCTTAATTGATACGTAAATGTGATGATACTGTATTGTGCACTGACAGCGACAATTGTGACGAAATGAAGAGATTCCTAGAGATATAAGTTTTAAGAGCTCATAGATAGAGCATACAACAAAACAAAAATAAGACAAAAATAGACATTATAAACACATAGAATTCATAAAAGACGTCATCGCTAAAATAGATGTTTGCCAGACATCCTTCGGGTAAAGAAGAAATACAAAAGATATTTTATTAGAGGAAAATGGTACATACTATACTTACATAATTACATAATATATCAAATATAGTCTATATCAAAAAACAGATCAAATATTTATATTTAGTGAAAGTTATACAAATTTATACATACTATCTATACAATAACTGGCTTTCTGGCAGCCCTTCAGTTCATCTTGTGGGTGTTGGATTTGTTGGTGAATAAATAAAAGATATATAAAAGGTAAATAAAAATCAAGTAGACTTTGTTCGCCCACGTGATATTAAAAAGAGGAATAACCCAATTTATTTTAATTGTTTACATAATTCTTCCTATATAAAGGCATATTTGTTAAACATAAAACAAATCAAATAGATTTTTTACGAAAAAGACGAAGATTCTATATCAATTAACTCATATTCAAGTCTAAGATATGTATTGTTACTCTAACTCTTAGTCTATTGGCGAGTGCTCTGCTTTAAGTTTTTGATGTTTAAATAACAGTTAACTGTATTTTAAAAATAAATAAACAAAACAAAACATATCTGTTACATGCAAAATTCCTATTTATTAATAAATTAAAACGCTGCAAAGTACCCCTCCTATGTTCAAGTCAGGTGGAGCAATTTTCTAATTAGTCTACATAATTAACTTAATAGTTTGAGGCACTCACCGAATCTTCTAGAGAAACAAAGGGGCTTGAAGTGTGTCGACTCGCGACGTGAGGACGTGAGGTAAAGGGAAACAGTAAGGTGACCACAAACACTCAAAGTCGACGAGTCGCGCTCGCGACCTACCACTTACGAGTATCATGGCTTTATCTTCTATATATATATATATATTGCAAGGAAGTCGTGTCTGTTCCATTTTTCTTGTTCAAATAAAATAAAATCATTCACTTCTATTTTTGAAATTTTACAACTGTGACATGGACGTATGGCCTAAAAACGGCGCGCTGTCGAGCGGGTTGGCGATTTCATTCTTACAGTTTAGGCTATTAATCATATAAAATTAATTAAACTTTATAACGAAAATATCTAATATCTTTATAACTAAATTGTTTAATTAATTGTAACTTAATGGACTAAGTAATTAACTTTTTAATTTCAATTGCGGCCCAAAAAATTAAAAAGTTAAAATTGGCAGCACATCATTTAATACTAGTACGAAAACATATTATTATTAAACGTTTATTCTCAAATGTGCATAACCATTACACTTTGAAGGGAGGGGGTCCATGATGCAATCCCACAGCCACTGGGCCCACTCGACTGGCCGCGTTGTGTACGTGGAAATGCTTCCAGCATTCAGAACTCCGATACTTCTGAGATGCTTTTCAGTTTTGTTCCAAGAAATAATTACCTTAAATCTTTCCACTACTAAGCTCTAGCAACGATCTGTACTTTGGAAGGAATTTAGGAGTAACTATTGTAAGATTCATAATTTTATATGACGCTGAGCGATTCTAAACCCTCTGAACGAGTGGCATTCGTAAGACTCATAGTGGGTACTCATTGAGCATTGACTCATTGAGCGGTGATATCCTAAGGGTATCTTGCCTCGGTCCGGCTCTCAAAGTCATGAGTTCAAATCCTCGGCGGCCCGTACCACTGTGAAAGTACGGATTTTAGTCTTATTTTAAAAAAATATTATCACTGGTGTACTTCGAGAATTAGAAAAAGAAAAGGACTATCAGCATGCGTGATTATGGCCCGGAACACCTAGTAATTTACTAGGAGAAACCTCTGCCCTGCAGTGAGACTTTATTGGCTAAAATACCGCACATGAAGTTATAATACATGAAGATTCAATACTGATTTCTCTTACAGTGCGGTGGCAGCGGCGAGCGCAGCGCTTCCTGCTCTCACCGGAATCACCGGATAATTAAATCAAAACTGTCTGAAACGTCGACCGAGCGTCACTTCTCGCTAAGTGGCGGTCTAGTTATGTGCTGAACATTTGGTGAATATATAGAAGAAACACAAAACTTACACAAAATTTTAATTGTAAAATGAGGATAATAAAGGCATTGAAATTAACTTACAAAAAGAGATACAGAATGAATTGCTCGTAGATCATAAAAGAACTCATATTTTACAACTCAGCCTTTGATGCGGATATATAAAAGTCAAAGGTATAAACATGCCGATAATCTATCGGCATGTTACGTACCCAATAATCTATCGGCATGTTATGTACCTAATATTCAACAAATAATTAATTGATTTGAATAAAAGTCTCGAAATATATTAGATGTTAGAAACCAGGCCATGATAACAAACCCAGTTGATAACCATAGAGTAGTTAGTTAATAAATTCATAGAATTTTAATAAAAATAGCTTTGAAAATGTTTACATCGGAAACATTATTTACACTTTAAAATTAATTGTGGTATTCTAAAGGCTGCCGACACTACGCAACCACCTCCATCTCCATCTCTCTCTATTAATCGCTTCCTACATCCACTGCGTTCCTACTACCCTGACGATGCTCTGATCACTGCCCGACGGCCTAGTGATCTAAAAACACATTTGTGCCTGATCCACGATGTCCATTTCAGCAGCTTGCGGCTCCTACGCCCGTCTTTAAGTCAACCGTGACCTGCCCATTTCCATAAGAATAGCAATTTTTTTTTAAACATTCATTAATCCACACTGGGATTCCCTGTGTCTTGGGTCCAGAGACATACAAAGACAAACACAACACTTGCAACGCCCAGACCCGAACAAACACCCGTCTTTAAACAAATAAATAATTGTCCGACCGGGTATCGAACCCAGGACCTATAGCACAGCACGCAGTCGTCGCTAATTGGACTAATCGGTAATCTGTCAAGTAACATTAGGCACACGATCTCTCAGACAATTAATTACCCAGCATAGTTCTCTCTACAATTCTCTGTGTACTTTTCATCGTTCTTTGTGTGCTCTTTGTAACAGAAAGTAGCACAAAGAGCAATTAAGCGCAAAGAGTACAAAAGTAGTGTCGCTAATAGTCACTAATTATACACATTTGGGTTGTCATTCAAGACGTGCAAATTTTCCACTCGCAGTTGACGCAGCTGACGCATGCCGATTATTTTTCTATATTATGAGGATAAAAAAGATACACCATACTCATATTGTGACAGCGAACAGCCTCCGTAGCCGGATTTCAATAACATATAATACAAGAAATAGTGGCAGATACACGATATTCTTGTATTGTGCGGTAGGTAGGGTGGAATAGCTCGGCAAAGTATTTTTCGTCGCGGGCGCGGCGCGCGGCGCAATGCGCCCGCGCTCGGAAATGAAACTGGTTTTTGCAACATTACGGATAACTATCGAGCTGAACAAAAAACACGCATAATCGACTTTATACAGCAAAAACACGAAGTAATTTTCTAGTGTACATACTATGTACCTGCGTGACAGGAAACAAGTCGGTGTCACAACGTCTACATAATAAAATTACAAAAGTTGTCTGAGTAAATTTTAGGTTTATTTTGGCTACTATTTTTAGTTAGTAAATGGAAAAATAAAAACTTATTCAGAACAGTGAGGCTATCACCGCTCTAAATAAGCAGTATGTACTCTGGATTAATATTCATGAGGTCGTTAGTTCAAATCCTCGGACCGTACCATTCAATTTCTACATTTTAAACAATTATCAGTTTAGAAAAACATCGAGAAGAAATCCGCATTTTCAAGAATGTAAAAAAAAATAATCATATTTATTTATTTTTTTATTTATTTTATTTTATTCTATTTTATCGGATAACACAGATCCATAGCAAGTGTTAGTATAATAAAATAATTAAAGAAAAAGACTTATAAAACTATGTTAGTGCTACGAATTAAAGTATATTAACTTAAAATGAATAAAGTGACCCTTCAGCTGGGATGTTAATCAAGTGTTATTTTAATTTATCAACATCCGAATGAAATGCATAGTAATAGGTGGGTCACAGTAATTTATTTGTCAGCACATGTAGCATACAACGACGCTTCATGTACTGACAGCCGAACTTGTTCGAAAACATTTCCAGGATACCGCTGGCGCTGGCCCGGACCCTGCGCATCAGGGATGCACACCGTTTGCGCATGATCGCGTAAAAACAATCTACCCGCGCTTCGGCAAACATCCCCGATGCGCTACAGAATCGGGGCAACCCCATCAGCATCCTGAATGCGTTGTTGTATTGCACGCGGAGGGCGCTATACTGTCTTTGAGTGTAATTAACCCACAGGCTGCTCGTGTAAAAGGATGTACAAAAAGCTCTAAACAGAGTGATCTTGACTTCAGTGGAGCAACGAGCAAACCTGCGAGCTATCATGTTGGTTCTCACAGACAACGCCCTGCGTTCCCTTTCAATGTCTGCATTGTCCCCCAGGTCAGAGGTTACGAAATGTCCGAGATACTTAAACTGTTCTACTCTCTTTAGTGGGGTTCCCTTCAGTTTAATAGGTGGAACATCATGTGGATCTTTGTTTCTCGCCCGAAAGACCATACATTCACTTTTGCTTTCGTTATATTTCAATCCATGACTAGCAGCATATTTTTCACAGATGCCCAGCAATTTCCTAAGGCCACAGACAGAAGCACTCAGCAGCACCATGTCGTCCGCGTAGGTAATATTATTTACACACACATTGTCAATATGGCAGCCGACACGAGCACTGCTGAGCTCCTCTATAAGTGCGTTTACGTACAAGTTGAAGAGCTTAGGTGAGGTCAAACCCCCCTGTCTCACGCCACACTCCAACCCATACGGCTCAGAAAACGCACTCGACCATTTCACGACATTGACCTGGCTCCTATACCAGTATTTAAAAATATTATTCAATTCTGTTGGCCACTTGATACTTTCCAGTTTCTGCCACAAGATGTCATAACAAACCAGGTCAAATGCTTTCGATAAGTCGAGAAAACAGGCATAAATAGGTGTTTTTCGGTCAGTATAGTACCTGACAGTCCGCTTTAAACACAATGTATCCACCAATCCGCACTGAGTTCAGGTGGTTGATTATGGCCCAAAACTCCCTACTAATTTATTAGTGGAAACCTGTTCCCTGCAGTGGGATGTTAGACGGACATCGATATGTAACAATCATCCAATCTATAGTATAAGCAATGCTTATTTGTGCTTGAAACGGCCCTCACAGGCCTCCCCTGGTGAATCACTGGGGGATTTCGGGCGGTAATTCACCACGCGGGCCCGATGCCGATTGGTGGATACAAATACTCCAGATTTTTTTCATTTCTTGAGCAAGCGGGTTTCCTTACAATGTTTTCTCTTATCGCCTAGCTAGTAACAATTTAAAAAAATCGTACTTAAGTATAAACTCAGTGGATTTGAACTCATGATCACACACGAATGTGAGTCGAGTATAATTACCCCTAAGGCTATGACCGCTAGGCTATGTAATGCTTAATTACATAGATATATATATATATATATATATATTCAACCAGGAAGCCTGTGGATATTTAAAAAAATGTGCTTTTATACATCAAGAATTTATTGGCAGCAACTTAGTATACAAAAATAAGTTTTAGTTTGTGTTATAAGGTTGAGAATTCAAGTGGGTCACGGTAATTAGTGGTTCGTCTAAAGATAGTGCTTATTAGTGGAGCGACGACGCGACGCGACGCGACGACAGCGCCGGAAGCGCGTTAATGCGTCGCCGACATGCCGCCCCGGCCCGCTGCAACACACGTGCCATGCACTTGGTGTCCACATGCACATACTGGATAACATACCAACATTACTATAATTAACACGGGTATATATAATATACTGGTTAATAAAATAAATTAACCGGACCTTTTAACTTCCACTGCTGGCGTTTCCAGCACATGTCTCCTCAAGCACATTGTCTTGTACACGAGGGTATGGGCTTAAAGGCTTCAGGGCTTGTAGTAGGCTTTATTATCACTTCGCTTTTGCAGTTTGCGTTGAAAATTAGCACATGTTCATAAAAATGCTTTTACCATTAAATTTTGGAGGGGAGAGTGCACGCTGTGTTCCCACAGGCGCCGACTGGCCACGTTACCCTCTCTCGTAGAGGACTACCTTGAAATGTACTGAATTTTTCACTTTATCTTATTTTCCCAATGTACGTGTTTCATGCCATCATTTGTCATTCTGGATTGATGTTGACATGTATTGCCGATGTCCATGGAAGACAGTATCCACTAACCATCAGGTGGACTATACAGTCATACGCTCGTCTGCTGTATTTTTTCCAGAAAGATAAGTATACTAAATCACGAAGAAATGTTTATAGTAAATTTGAGTATACTGCTAGTAATAGCAGCCAAGCATGTTTATAACTTTACTTATATTGGATGCTACTTGTCATGTATCTCTCGGTGTCAATTGTGATGAAATCGGTTTCTCATATCGACAAGCCTTGAATATAATTATTTGTCTTGAAGCACTTTCATTTTTCGGCCCCTTTCACACCTTTTGCGGCGTATTCATGGCCCTTACGTATAAGGAGACCACATTAACATTTTTATCTGATTCTGAATTCATCTGAGACACCGTATAAATTCCATAAGCCCTTGATAGTCCCAACGACCTGAGACCTCTGACTCACCTTTGAAAATGAAGGCACGCATCGACGCTCTAATAGAAAATCATAAACAAGATTTCCGAGGTATAAAGGCTGTAATAATACCTGACAAGCAGTCGCCGCCCGGCGACTTCAAGCGATCAGCCGACCGAAAAATTGGTGCCAAACTTTGTTAACGAATTTACTGGAGGAGAGCACTTTGAAGGCGACGGACTAAAACTAGTTAATAAGAGATGAAATGATAAGCGTGCTTGTCGGGAATTACTGAGAGATCTTTTGTGCCCTGAACGCCTCGGGCGACCATTATGTAAATCGTACTAACCTACGTGTTTGAGCAAAAAATACTGAATAATTTTGATGTGTAATTCTTTTGTCCGTATGGTAACGTCGCATGGAAACGCTGAGCAAAAACACCGAACGCTGAGACACATTTGATGATCTATGAAAGCATTAAGATAGCGAAGTGAACCTCAGATGTAGAAGGATAGATAACGCAAGCTGTCGGGCGCTGCGAGCTCGCAGTTGGCGTTAACCTCCTACTTTAAAACACAAAACTGCCTAATTGCGCTATAATCAATTGTAAATCTTAGTCAAACGTGGTGAAATCAAAGATGTTTCGTTTTGTCGGTCAGTGATTTCCCATCACTAATATTTACCAGTGATTTAATCGTAAGTACAAAATTATTATACTAACATTATAGCAAATAAAGACGATTTGATTTGATTTGATTATACCCGGGGTCTGGTCCCTACCGTTAATCATTAATCGGGTACCGTTAATCAATTAACATTTTAAATTTACTTCACTGTTGTATTTTTTAAAGACCTTTTTAATTTATCTAAACGACTTTTAAGATTCTAAATTTTAATTTTAAATGCCTTTATTTTATTTTTTGTTATTTCCAAATTAAGGTTCTATTTTGTGTCACAATCTTGCCAAAATAAGTTTTTAACCACGTTGTGCACGTCTATAATTGGTATACATACAACAATGTGTTAATTATACATTACAACAACCTATACATTGTGTGTATAACGTTGCGGTGTCTAAATAATTAAATAAAAATAAGTGACACGCTTGATTTCCATACATCGCGTTGTTTTGGAACTTGCGTTGTCTATATACCATCTACGAATATATGGTATCTCTATGTCTGTGCACCTAACCTTACCTTTTTTTAACTATTTTTAGTCAAAGCAATTGTCCTGATATTTTGACCAAACCAGCAATTGATTTAGGTCATCTATTGGTGTCCTTAATAAGTAATAAATCCACATCCCTCATGGATTACAACCGCATCCATAACCACATTAATATGTCCTCGCTCCGGATGGTCGCGGTTAACGCGTCGCCAGCTCTAGTGCGACTAGGGATTCTGAATTCTCAACCTTCGCAAAAACACCTTATGAAACTAGATATACAAAACCTGAAATATGTCAACCAATTCAACATATATAAGAGCGTTCTTGCGAAAAATAAGATCATTTTTAGGAATTAAATAAAGTTACACGAAAGGTTTTCTTTGTGCTGTCTAAAACGTTCGTTGCGGGCGCCTGAGCGATGCGCGCAAGCGGCTTGAATGACGCGCGTCGAATAAAATAATAGAATTGTAGGTAGATACTAAATATGAATTATGAAAAAAAATCTATTATCAAAACTGGTAGAATCGATTCTAGTTCGATACCGTACAACTTATTTTCAGCTTTCGCGTTATTTGAGTAACACATGTATAGGTGGTATGTACATGTATGTATGGGTTCTCGAATGGAGACCACGTACCGGCGGACGAAGCCGAGGACGTCCATCTGCTAGATGGACAGACGACCTCATAAAGGTTGCGGGCACCCGCTGGATGCAGGTCGCTGCCGATAGGTCTAAATAGCGGAAAATGGGGGAGGCCTATGTCCAGCAGTGGACGTCCAAAGGCTGAGATGATGATGATGATGATGATGTATAGGTAGATAATACGTTTATTTAGTTACTACAGTTACGAAGGAAAAGACAAACAACAGCAGAGAAAATTTCAAAAAGTAAAAAAAAGAACAGATGTTACAATAGCGTAGTCTGCAGTTCGCGTGTCCATGACTGCCAACAATGGGCGGGCGTCCAGCTCAGCTTCAGCTTTGCACCTATGAAGATGGCGTAATTTCTGAACGCTCTCTATGGGATACATTCGGCTATCATTAAGGGAGTCAATTAATGTTCATTAAAAAATAATCGTGAATCATTTTTAATGATGATTATGTTTTAACTAATTCAATTTATTGTTGTTATTTATTTATATGTGTATATAAGTATTATATATCAATATATGTATTATAAATTAATATACGTAACTATTATATGAGTAGTATTCTATAATTTATTTCTTATTGATTGTACTATGCATCGCCAATCCTATTTCTGTTTAACCAAAGGTTGTAGCAGAGAATGCCACTTATGTGCATTGTTTCTTTGCGCATTAAAGCTTATATAAATAAACGATCATGATAATTAAAATTAACAACGCAAATATGCTACTCGTAAATATCCAATTAAATAAAATAAACATGATTCATTGAACTGAAACAAGGCAACCCTCGGCAACTCGACACCGTCTGTCGACAACTTAGGGCACAGACAGACAGACGTACTCGTAAAGTAAAGACAGCACACACATGCACGTAACAGTGTCAGATTACATGGAACCGCGGACGGTCGCTGGAGCAGCGTTTGATCGACTTGTCGTTGCCACTGCTAACGCAGCTTAATAGGATGGAAGTAATGGGGACAGTTCTGTGGTCTCTTCACTACATAAACAATAGATTCATTGCAAATGCGTACTCGAGAGCATTTTAACAAAAAATAAAGTGGAATTGCTTCTTAATTTATTCTTTGAATAATATTTTATTGCATAGCCTATACTCAACAATATATGTATATTACATTCTGGCTCCTGAGATACAGGTTTAGCCCTAATTCAGGAATCAGGGCTTCTTACTATTAGTGTGTAATGTGTATCTGCCAGTTAATCAATCACTACGTAATTGTAATACTTCGTATTGTAGTAATAATAAATAAAAATACACATTTCAAATAAAATAAAATCAATTCAAATCCGTTTATTTGTGAACATATTAATGGCACAGGGGAGTCCTTAGGCTCGTTGCAACACAAATTTTGTTCCTGGCTGAGCGCCTTCTGCGCTCGCCCTTACCCTTACGTCCGGTGACTCTTGAACGGCCATTAGGGTCACAAGAATTTAGCCAAACCGAAAGAAAAAAACAAATTCTCGTATATCACATATCTCATCTTGTAAATCAGGTTTTAAACGCATAAAAAACATGCGTATGTCGAACCTGACAGGAGTGTGAGGAATGAAGTTTTAATGAAAGATGTTTTAGATGCGAAGCCTGTATTTCGACTGTTCCATTACATCATATAAGTATATAGGACATTATAAAAAGGATGAGTATAATAAATATATTTAGATATGTACCTACCTATGCATACACTGCAGTGAAAATTACCCAATATTGTCGAAAATTACCCATTTTCCAAAAGTTCGCTCAACATGAAACTTAGCCCCACACAGTAGGAAATATCTCTTTATAAGACCAGCAATACGATAGATATGTTTCTTTTTGCCGAGTGTGTTGTCTAACTGAATTGTATTAATCTGAAAAAGCACACTTAATTTAACTTTTTTTGTGTTTGCGCAGCGCTGCCGCAGCCGCCGCTAAGTTCGCAAACAAGCGCCACTTTTTCGGGCAATGCTTTAACCCTCTCTTATTAGTGCTGTACGAAACTGTGTGCAGAACACCCCGCGTTCCCCTCCCACCCTGCATCACCAGGGTTGTCACATTGCAAAACTATAGGTATTATACAGTTAAAAGGCAGGAATCGGCAGGATATAATGGTGTGATGCCAAAACAACAAAAATGGAAGATCAAACAAACTTACCTGTAAGTGATGTTCGATCATAATTATATGAGAATTAAATTCCTTCGATGATCACATGCAATACTAAACTATAGATACCTATTTTTTTTAAATGTCGCCTTATTTAAAGAGAAAGTTGTGGCCAAAAATTGGTTAAAGTCATTTTGTAAACATATTTTTTTTAAAGAAGAACTGCAGAAAATAATAGGTATAAACATATCACTTCACAAAAAGTAGTAACGATTAAGATTTTAACGATATAGGTATATAAAAACTCGTAAGAAAAATAATAAAAAGTATCCAACATTTCAGTCTGTTTTCTGTACCTCTTAAATTTTATCATTTTCGGGTTACGTCTTTATTCCACTGAGGGTACGATATAAACATAAGAAGATATAACGCCATTGGCAAATTTAACAGCGAGTTATCGTAACCACGGAACAACAAATTAACTGTTCTGTGATCGTAACAGAAACTGTAGGTAGAGCATCTGGCAGCCCTGCCTGCGTGCGCCCCCACTGCGCACCACTCACCCCGCACTGCGCCACGGGCCATTGTGTACTACGCACCCCATAAACGGTGTAAAACATACAATTCAATTACGCTAAATTTATATTTGATACACGTAAACATTACGTATGGTTCACATTTAACCAGGTTTGGGTTCTTTAACAAAACTACCTACTGAAGTTTTTTGTTCTTACGATTACATTAAAATATACTTATTGAGGACTTAAAGCATAATATAAATTAGTACATAATATAATAATACATAATTTCACCGTAACTGTTTCATATTATTATATGTACTTGTAGGATGTTACGAGGAACAAGCAAACTGACGCAATGTGTACGTAGACAGCTGTCTGTACTCGTATAATATTCTGGGTGTTCATCTTAAGTGTTACAATTACGGAATTGGCTGCTCCGCAATTAATAGAACAAATTAACATAAAAGTATACAGTTTAGAGTTATACAGTAGTACAGGTTTATAGCAGTACAATTTATATCAATAACAATAATAAATGGTGGATGACCTAAGCTACTACGGAGGGCACAACTGTATCTTATGCATGACTTTAGTTTTGGTTTTGTGGGGTCAATTGTTGATATAATAAATACGGTTCAAAAGGTTTATGTAAATTGTATGAATCCGACTTGAGTGGTTTACTGATGTCCTCATAACTCATTGCGTACTATTTTTTTTATTATAAAACACACTACAACTTGGGATTCATAAACCAGCACTGGTTTGTATGGAACCTGCACTTCCTCTTGTAAATTTACAAATAGCGGAAATTGCTTGTTGATAATGTATTTCCATCAATGTATTTTTGACCATAAATATATTATATTCTACTTTATCAATTCGACCTTTGACCATGAAACTAGTTAAATTCTGTTGTATGTAGCAATAGTATTATATAATATGTAATGTACTTGTAGCGGCCTATGAAACGTTCCACTGTACGGCACATCCCTCCCCTAGTGATCACTGGGGGGTTTCGGACAGTAATCCATCACGCGGGCCCAGTGCACATTGGTGGATCACATACTCCAGATGTTTTCCCTCGCCGCATTTAGTAACAACTTTTAAAAATCCGTACTTTCATAGAATCGCAGCGGTACCGGCCGAGGATTTGAACTCACGATCGCTCGAATGTGGGTTTAGTATAGATACCTCTAGACTCTAGGCTATCACCGCTCTATAGTATGTAATAATTACAAGTATTTTGTCCTATTCATCAATTTTTTTGTTGCTATAGGGCAATCACGAAGCATTCAATACGGGTAGTTCTATGAACGGTACAAACCACAATTTTACGCCAACAGATAATAACTTTAGTATTGAAACAGAAGCAGAGTCAGCAGGAATTGCATTCAATTGTCTGCGGTTTGCGTGTGCAACCGCAACAATGTCGCCTGCTATATACGACGTGCCTGACAGGACGAGCCGAGTATCTTTGTAAGCATACTTATGTATCCACTGGTATTGTTACTGGAGACAGCTCCACCACAGCCGCCGCCCCCCCCCCTCCGCCCCCCCGTAGAGGACAAAACAGGAAATATCTCGACTACAGTTCCTGTATCAGGCTTCAGGCTCGTCGTTGTTTGCTCCAACTGCGAAGGTATTTACGTTTCGTAGTTACATTACTTTGTAGGGATGCCCAAAGCTCTTTCAAATTTTTTTGACGACACAAATGCTTCCTCCGAAAGCAATACGAGAGGAGCTTCTCTCTTTTTCTCTATTCGCTTCTTCTCCACAGATAAAACAATTAGTGTTCCACTCAAATAATGATGAGTTTTATTCTTTGTTTCTTTGGTCCGATGTGACTGGTTGAAGGCTCCTTGCTACTATTAATAATATTGCTTAATATATTTTTCACTTATGTATTTTTGTCGGCAACTAGTGTGAACTTTAATAGACTCAGCCGCTTCTATTGTTTTATGAAAACCATCCTTTGTCGATATGGAAAACTTATGTAAATTCAACAATTCGTTTTTCTTTACTTCCACAGCGGCATTTTCTTCTAAAGTTTAATTGCAAATAAAACAATTTTTTTGCCAAATCCTCTTGCTCCATTTTTATTGAGGGAACTGAAAAAACAAAGACCGTATGTGTATAAAACGTTTGAATCTACATGAAGATAAATGAATAAAAATAAATATAGTACATCAACATTTAAAATACCTTTATTTTTTTCTGAAGATGTAACGTTAATTAACTGAGTTGAAATATCTCTTTTACTTTAAAATATTCCCCAAAAAAAATAACAAAATATTAGTTAATAACAAATGGAAAAAACAATTTCTTGTGGAAAAAACGTACTGTGTAGGTATAACAAATTCGAATCTCATATAAAAACAAATTTCAATAATTTTTCACATTTAAAATAATTAGCTGTTGTATAGACTCGTTTCAGAACAAGCAAGTAATTGATAGTTCCGCTTGTTGCTCGGCTAACATGTATTTTACTTTAAACTATTCTATCTATAAGAGAATAACAATATATCAATGTTATTCATGCTTAACTAATAATAAGCACTACAAAATAATACAATACATACGTATACAATAAGTATAATTTGTACAACACCTAAATAAAACTTCTAATAAAAGGTTTTGAAGTTACAATACGATCTTCTATGGCGTTACAAGCCGAACTGAGGGAAAAATTATAATAAAACTTGTTCAAGGCTCCGGTTTTATGAGCGGCGCGGACGGCGCGCGCAGCTGCTGCGACGCCCCACGGTTGCTCCAGACACCACGTCATGTTCTCTCTCTCTCTCTCTGACACATTCAATACAAAATTTTATTTAGAAAAAAAATAATCTGTCTTTCCTCGTAATTTATAATTACGAGAATTATAATAATCGTAATTTCTCGATTTGTAGAAAAAAGTACTTGTTGAAAAAATTAAATATTTATTAAAAGAATATACCGGTGAATTGACTTAATTTAAAGTTCTAATATGAACATCTGCTAGGTGATATAGCGAAAACGTTTATAATTCGAGTACATATTTAAGTTTTTTCATTATTTATAAAAATTAAGTATTATATCTATGTTATATATATTTGTGAAATAAATATTTCAAATAAAACTACTCAGCGCATTATTGAAAACTGTGAAAAGTGTTTGACTTGAAAACTTTCTTGTTTTTTATTTATTTTTTCGATTACCTATGTAGTAGGTGTGTATTTCAGTAGGTTTTTTTTTTTGGAAAATTGTAGAAATGGTTTTATCAAAAAATCATTATGGTTTATATTATAGACTTTAAGTAAAATAGTTTCATATACTTTTTCATCTTAAAATATAAGGATCTGTTGTTCCCAAAGTATTATTCTTTATGTCCATTATTTGTGCAGTTATTTTCCAAAAACTGTTATTTTGTTGTTTTTTTAATAAAAAAAGAAGCCTACACTATGGTAGTAAACTTTTTATGATATGTTTAAAACATGCTCACGAAGGTGGAAAAAAAAGTTTGTCAACGGAGGATATTTTTCGTGAAATTCTAAGTGTACTCCACTGTTTATGAAGCGAGTTTCGGTGTATTTGCGAATAAATTCGAAAAGTGGCGAAGAAAATGCCACGTCCGTTAGAAGTGACTATCAGATCACCTTTACCGCACATTCCTATTTTTTCCACGTTAATCAATTACATTGTGTAAAACTATACAAGCGCAGAAAAGATAATTATAATTAGTCGGTTCTGACATAATTGTCATACCTAACATGCGATCGGAGCAGAGAATCATATGAATTTCTTTCTATCGAGGAACTACAAAATTGTACGTATTTTTGTATAAAAACAGGTGTCCGATTCTTTAGAAGACCATGACTATTCATTGTACATTTGTTAAATACACTTTTTACATTATATGCAGTTTTTTTTTATGCAATACGTAATTGCACGCGAAGTGTTCGCGTCGCGTTGCGCAATCAAGCGCGAAATTCACTGACTCGACAGTCAGTAAGTAGCTGGCTTCGCTTCGCGCAGACACATGCTTCTTAGAATGTTATTGGCTTACTTGTGACTGATTCATTATATGTAATTGGTAATTTGAAACGTTGAAAGTTGAAGTTACAAAATTTACTTGACGTTATTTTTTTATACAAGCAGTATGTATTTTTTTGTACGTTAGGAGGTTAAATATAGGCATAAACACGATTATATTTACAGAGAAATGTGAACAGGACTATATGTGTTCGCAGCTTCGTCTGCATATACTAGAGTGCATGTGCTTAGTTTTTTGTAACCTCACCCCACTCGACCTTACCCCATCCCAACTTAACGATCTATTAGTTCATTCTGTTCCACAATAAACTAGGTGGGGCGAAATACACTGGTGATACAGACTTGGTGGGGCAGACAGGAATAAACGATCTTATCAATAGTATAACAGGATGAAGGAGAGTTTCCTCGTATGCGCATGCGATGCGACTTTGCGTGTTATGTCCCACGCGTGATATCGTTGGTGATTCCCGCGGGAACTCTGTATCGAATCGGGATAAAAGTTATTCAAGTCATAACTATAACTGTTATTTTATTAAAATCCATCTAGTGGTTTCAGCGTTCAGACAAACAAAGAGAAATTTCAAAAATAGTGTTTTTGGCCTATGTATTATTCGTAAAGTTCACATATAAGTTACATTCCAAAAAATATTTCAGATACAGAGTGTTTCCAAACAATTCTATTATATGCATATATTTATAGTAAATGATCGCTGGAATAAAGACCGCGTACTGGGACGAGGAATCCGGAGAGGCGCCAACTAATCAAAAAACTAGCTAGATCCAAAGATAATGTGTGATGTGATGACAAACCATAGGAGGGGCGTATATCCAGCAGTGGTGAGTGTGTGTTATGGTATTGTACAAATTGTACAAAAATACAAATCAAAAAGAAATGTACTACTAGTAATTAACTAATTACTAACTATGTAATTATAATTACAAAATACAATATAACATTATGTAGGTAGATAGTAATAATGTGTCGCTACGAAATCTAAGTGGGTATCTATTTAAAACTCGACAAAGTGCGTGGCTAATGACCGGCCATGTCGGAATGTGAACTAATGTAAGTCAATTAGGACACTATTAGCGCAGCAAACATTAGTTGTGATATTTTATTTGAAAAGAAACATTCAAGAAGTTAGATATATACAATGTAGTATTTTTGGAACCCTATACCCCAACAATCCCATCATGAATCTGTTACCGACTATGAGAGCTCATACTCACATAAACATCATGATATAAGGGCCCCCCCCTGGCCCCTCTACACTTAATATAATCTTCCAGACTCAAAATAATTAAATCAAAATAATAATAATAGTGATTTACGATTATATTGTTTAATTTATTTGTTACAAGACCATGACTCGTACAATTTAGAACTGGTTTTGATTAAATATCGTATACACTTGAAGTTCTCCCTTAAATATTATGTATATTTGGCATATATCAAGAGGTCCTGAACGTGAAATATATCTATAGGTATTCTCCTGCTCGACTCTCCTCCGCCCTCCGAAACGAAATATGCAAATATAAATTAAAGTATCTTAAAGTATCTTTAAAAAATAATAGTTTTGAAGTCAGGATTCGTATCTATGAAAGTCTCTTTTCTTTTCAACAACCCTGCATATCTGTAGAAAGGTATTCGACAGATAAGAACAAAAAGAACTTTATAAAAAAAACTAAAAAGACTAAAAATGATGTGAAGAATTATGCAGGTAGTGACCCGTCCGTGACCCAGCGCGCGCGTCGGGTAAACAACTGTGGCATGACAAATGATGGGTGTGTTATCGCCTCTCTAATAGGGTGTCATTTTGTGTGGAGCTCTCCAGAGTTCCAGACCTTAACCAAAACTCATTACAGCGTTCGTAGGAGTATCCTTCCCCGGCCAGCGAGGCGACATGAGAGCGTCAGCGCCGACGTCAGTCGTGAATCACTCCACCAGGACTACAGTTCAGAAATGTTTTACTATTTTAATAATTTTGTCGCGACATTTTTCTGTTTTTATTATTGTACATACACTGCGATGTATCTGCACTAAAGAAATACATTTTATTTTAATTGTCTTCAATGATACAAAATTATTTAACGATAGCTTTGACAACAAAGATTGTATAGTACACAACCGTATCTATTCTGGTCTTTTCAACTGGAATTTTAACCATGCCATGCCAGTGAATCTCCAGTCCATATACCTACACTTTTAATAGTTACACACAAGGTTGTACAAATAAACACACACAACGTACACTTCGCATCTCAAGCAAAGGTATCTTTACAACTAGTTCACTGTTTTATTTCATTCAATGGAGATTTTTTTTTTCTATCGGGTGTTGTGACTCAGCTCTAGTGTCATTAAAATTTAGACTATGTGTTTTCCTTATCGGCCTCTACCGAAGTAACCGATACGTTGTTTTGTCGCGCTCATTAACAATACAAACACCTTCTGAAAGTAAAGGTATTAAGTACAAAAGGGATGTACACAGACTGTACAATAAATAAGGACAAAGAACAAACTGCAGTTGAAATGTCAAAGGAAAAAGACGATCATTTGTTTCCTATCATTACGCATAATTGCACTTCCACTGTTAGAGTTTAGAGAAATAGGGACTCTCTAGAATACTCTAGATCAATTTGTATCCTCTTCAATTTTATATCTGTGGAATAGAAATTAAGTTTTGTTTCTCATTATACCAAATATAAATTGTGTTTCTGTTTATCGCATTTGTACTGCATAAGTTAAGTGTATATTATTATCTATTGGTGGTTGTCGCTGACCGCGCGTCGAGGCGCGCTCCGCGTCCGCAAGCCGCTTCTGAATAATAACAATAACTACTTACACCTCGTTATGTAATCAATCAATCACGCCATTATACCAAACGCGACAATAGCTCACGCTCTCTGCCCTTTGTGTCTGCGTGAGACTGTTTGTGTTCCTCCGACACTCGCCGAACGCTAATGAGGAATATTCCGAGAGCTCACTTCTTTGGTAAAAAAAACCCATCAAGCTCTCAATAGACTTTATTGACAACAACGTTCGCCAACAAATATTATAAAGCTGATTTACGACCGGAAAGCCGTAAAATGTTGAACACAATATTCGTACTGCGATCAGACCCGGACGGCGAGACGGTATTGAATCAACACAACAATGTTTTAATATTATATAATTCTTGTTGAGTGATAACTTGATAAGACAAAGTGAAAGTAAAAGCTAGCTGACTTTCACTCTAGTACGAACAGAAGATATCTCTTACTAACTTTGTTCAAGTTTATCAAAATAATGTGTGTAATGTGATCACGTCGTCATAGGACGAGGTCACCGCTCACCACGTGACGCGTCTCTGACTCACGGTTTGTCGACATTTGTCGGTAGCAGAGCAGACGCATCATTTATATTAAGTATCTAGCAATTGTTCTGTCGTTGCACTTGTCCGTGGTCTTGGCGACTCCCAACGGAACCATTGACATTTACGACACCGGCGCTGCGACCGCGGCTCGCATTCCACAGCTATGGACGTTGTGTACGTTCATGTACGTGTGTTCGCATCAGGCGAGGTGTGCTAGGCCGCGCAAGGCGAGCCGCATGCCTCACGACGCGTCTCCACAAGGCACACACGCCCAAAACGCGCGCCTGTAGTGGTGCGGCCTCGAGCGTCCGGTGCCTGCACTGCGGGCTTGTTCGCCATATAAAAAGTGTACAAGGAATAATGCGGGGAAAGGACAGCTGCCCGCTACGAAATGAAACAAGAGACGTTCAACAAACCGGATTTCTTTACATTACGCTCAGGTTTCTTCTAATCTGAGACTTTAATGTTTCTATTCACTTTATCTTTTCCTTCGTATACCGTCTCGAATGTTTATCTTCTGTAAACGCGGCGTGTCATCCAGGTAAAGGTGTCGCTGGCGATTTCGCGGAACTTTCTCAAAACAATAGATGAAAGAATACAGCGGCTATCGGCTATTACCGCACATCGCTCGCTGCATTGTCTACGGGCACATTCTCGGAACGGCACCGTAGACGGATGCGGCCCAGCCGACAACCGGGTCGGAGAAAGCGCCTCGCCCCCCTCGCCCCGTACACCCACCCTACCCCGCACATTCCGTGTACCTACCGCACTCCGCACCATGGACCACCGCACTTTCGATAAGCTTGCATAGCAGGTATAAGTCCGATCACGCGATGCACTTTCACGTTACCTTGATGATGATAATAAGTCTAAAATTTCATTTTCAAATTTTCCTCGTTGATCGCAGCCAGATAATACTTTATACAGACGTTTTTGTCCTCGTGATAATTAATGAAGTCCCTTAAAAACAAAATACATATATGTATATATAAACGCATCGTGAGAAGCGGTCAGACAACCGCGCGACATCCGCGCCTTAGTGGCTTTTAAAGCTAATTATCTCTCCGTCGCAGCCACCGACGAATTCCATTTACGACCTGAATAATCCGCAGCTATCCACCGGATAGAAATCGAGCGAACTCAGTGTTTGTAGGAATTCATCTATTTCGTGTGAATGTTTTGTTGTCATTTGTAAACCGTGACCATTTCGCGGATCGGACACTATCAACATGTATATGGGACATTCGAGCCTCGCTCTGCAATTATTGCCAATTGAACAACGCTGCCCCTGTGTGCCGTAGACACACACAGACACAACACAGGAGAATTAGAAACTTGGAATGAAAAGACTATCAGTTAGGTAGATACAAAAATGTTTAATTTGACTGTGGTTTATCATATTGTGCGTGACATACAGTGATTACTGTGATTAGCGACAAATTATAACAAAAGCCACTCTGTATGACAAGACTACCGCCCTCTATGTGCTATTTAATAGTTCCGACTCTTTCTCTCTTACGGTGAACGTGTGATGATTTGAAGTCTCTCTCAAACGTTTTGTTCAATATTGCCGTTATAAAAAATCAAATCAATGTAATATAGTTCAAATATCAAGCGCACATGCAGTAATAAGGAGACATTGCAACGATGACCAGTGGACTTGACTTACGTTGCAATTAAACAACTTTTAACGGTTTAAATCGCGTATATTTGACATGATTTATATCCCGACGTTTCGAACACTTTGCAGTGGACGTGGTCACGGGGTGACCTAAGACCTTTGCACCTAAGAAAATATTATTGACTTACGTTGTTATATTATTTTGAGCAACACCAGATGAGTACCTAATTCACGTTCACGGATATATAGTTCCTGGGAATTTTGTATCTTTTTCGATGCTTTATGACAAAAACGGGAAATACGGAGATATCACTAATTGCCGTAAAACTCCGAAATCACAAGAAGAAAAGAAATTAGTAACTGTATTAAGGAAACATTATTAATATTCGGAAATAATCAAAGAAAATAATAAACAGTTATTGTTTTTTGTTTATATTCAAAACTCCAAGATTCCAGCTTGTTTTGAAATTAATGAAAATTTTATTATTTCTTTTGTTTGTTGTTTTCTAAGGAGGGCAGTTTTGCCTTTTAAAGCAGACCAATCGAGCGTTCGTACGATTAAAATCTATGTTAGCGGTCGGTTGACTCCCTTGACTGTAGGGTTTATATTCGTTACTCTAAAGTCTAAGTGAACTTATGGATTTGTTCTACAAGGTTGTGTTTGCAGTTGGCGCAACCTAGCCGCCTATTGATAATGAAGTTGACAACGCCTACAAGTTGATAATGAACTGCAAAGAAAATAGATAATCTTTACAATTAATGAGGCGTGTTTAAAGTCACCTTATGCAGTATGCACAAGGGCTACTTTCGAATCCAAGTCTAACCAATGAATTATTATATATAATGACTTATATATGATCCCTGTTTGTTAATGGTTTAAAGGATTCTTGATGGCGGTTGTAGTAAACAAAACGGTGAATTCACTTTATTACAGTTAGCCGAGAGAGCCGTTCGAGTCACTGATCTCGTATGCCCGAGAGTCACCACGCACGCGGTCGCCGCTCCGTCCGCGCGGGATTGTATTAATTATGCAGCCTAAGTCTGTTGCGATAACGCCTACAGTCGTCCATATAATATTCTAATCAGTACTTAACAGAAAAGTGTTCAAAGACAAATTAATGTAAGCGACGGCACTACGCGGTGCTACAAGCAATAAAAGACTCTAGTGCCCGAGTCTTAATTTTGAAGATTTGACTCGATTATTCTCAGGACAAAGATTGTATATTGTAAATATGTATATTCCAGAGTTGAGTCGAGCACAGGTCTTCTTAATAATGACCGAACTTTGGGTGTGTTTCTAGAAACTTGTATTAGATAGTAGTGGTCCTGTATGTTTATAGAAAAATAGAAGTGAGTTTCTAGACCGATTTTGAATATTCTGTCGCCTAAAACAGAGAATAAACAAAGATAAACAGCTAAAACAAAGATGGACACAGGTTATGTTTTGATTCCCTGTGATATCACAGGTTATGCCACCATAGCGAAACCAAGACGGATTGTTAGTATAGAATATTTTAATATACTGTTGTAAAGAACCTTAACAACACTGTCGTCTAGCAACGCAAGACAAGAATGTTGTCAAGCTGGTAATAATTAATTAATTAGGTATAATGCAATGTGCAATGTGTAAATGGGTAGGTATGTGAGGCATACGCATAAATAAGATTATGAGTATATTATAACCTTCGATAATAAGTAGTATGCAAGTCTCGTTCAACCGACCATAACTGCAGAGCCATGTGCAGTGGGTACGTACCTGTTCGATGCTCGCTCGCCTTGACTGCCTCGGTGATCGTTTCATTGGCGCGGGCGGCTGAATCCGCACGACCACGAAATTACCTATAATATTGCGGTTAATCCACAGAAGAAGCTACATACATAGATGGATAATCCTTGCGGCAAAACTGTGTATAATACATGAATGAGTGGTGCCAGTAGTACAAATATAATGTTACTGTTACGGATAAACGAGGAATAATATCGGTATATATGGTAAAAGGTGACGTAAGAGATAAAGCGGGTGCCACAGTCTCCACCTGAGGAAGTACACCGACACCACCTCTAGTGACCTGGCCAAATCTCTGTAGTGCCCTGTGGACTTGTACAGCGTGGCGTTTTAAGGTCACATATCCCCCATGCACACGACAATGTGCAAGGAGAGGACCCATGTCCAGCATTGGATACTGGAAGGGCTAGTTGTATTGCATTGCACACACAAAATTTTGTTTTTCAATTATTTCTACATTTCTAACATTTTTTGTTACATTGACAACATCTCTATTAAATTTCAGTTTTCATAAAAAAAGGTGAACTATCAAAAATAGATTCTTGGTAATATTTTGTCGCCCAATGACAGACTGAATTGTCAGAAGGTAAATTTAACAGTATTGCAAATACCTCATTTTAGAACCGTAACGCTACTACATCTCAGCATCGATGTGTTAATCAAAGCAATGAGTTGGTGTCGATTGGTACGACAATTAGTATTCCTTTCCAATTACTTTCTACTCAAATTATTATGTCTAATATTGTTGTTGTCAATAAAATAATCTTCCTTCTTTCAACCGTATAATAAACAAGCGGAGTGACTCAAACATTAGACTAGAAACTTACTAATTCTCATAACAAAGTGTTAAGATTAGGATTCATACTCTTTAATTATAGTTGACTGTGTCACATTGGTTCTCGGGATTTATTTCCAGTTACGGCAATATCAGCTCTATACGAAACAAACGAAACGAAAAGAGAAAACCGCAGACGTGTTTAAACGTATACAAATGTGACTCAGTGATATCGGGTTACAACAAATGTTACAATTAATTAGACAGAAACTGGCACAAACAAACAGTCCGACATTAACTCTTGCATGCGCTTATCTAATTACAAACATCGGAAATATCACGTACCCACAACGTATTGTTATCAGTCCAAATGTCAATTAAACTTAGATTGATATGTTAGTAGCTAAATTAAGTAATAGCACAAAAATATACATATAATAAAACCCTAACAACCGTGTACAGAAAGGTGTTCTTGTACAGACAAGAAATATTTTTTGAATAAGTCACTGCGGAGTGAATGGTACAGAAAATTAAATAATAAAACTACCGTAGTACAACTGTGTTAAAAGTGTTTAAAACAAGAGCAAAAGTGATGAATTTGAGAAACAACGATGATCGCAGCGCGGGGTCAACGACTTTTTTGTTTACTGACATCAAGGTCATCGGTGAAGCGCCCTTTCACTGATTTACTATGAGTAACTAAACTGACAGGACTGCTTTTTCTGTGCTATTATTCTTTATATTAATGTCCACCCTTATTTTATTTAAATACTAGCGACCCGCCCTCGCTTCGCTTCGGTTTATAAGTTTTTTTTTTCAATTTTTTTTCAAAATTTCGAAATAAAATATAGCCTATATTAGACGCGGATAATGTAGCTTCCTATTTGTGAAAGAATTTTTGAAATCGGTTCCGTAGTTCCAGAGATCCCCAACATACCTACAAACACACAATTTTACCTCTTTATTATATTAGTCTAAATATATAAATGCCACGTGGTGTCGGATTTGGATTCGTACCACCCCAATACTTCCCGTGGGTGGGTGGGTGTCGTAACAAGCGACTAAAGGATATCAAAGCGGCCACCACAACTCCTGAGGAATTACACCATCTCTAAAAAGAGTAAATTCGCTAAAACAGCTAGGCCAGCGTGGCGTTTTAGCGCCATACATTTCTCATGCACAAGAAAATGTACACGAGGAGGCCCGTGGTCAGCAGTGGATACCCACGGCTGATTACGGTTGCAAATAACAATTTATATTAGCGCAGTATATTCAACTAAATTAAACTATCTAGAATCTATACTATCTATACTTAATATTATAAATGCGAAAAAGTAACTTTGTCTGTTACCTTTTCACCACTGAACCGATTTTAATGAAATTTGGTACGGAGATAGATCGAAACCCAGGGACGGACTTAGGGTATTTCCCGCGATAACCGAATTCCACGCGGGCGAAGCCGCAGCCACAGATGGTAACTAAATAAATAAATTTAATGGTTAAGAATATCATCAGCAAGTGGACGTAGTTCCGCTTCGCGACTCTTCCGTCTTTGTTGCCACCGGAGTACCTGAAGCTAACCATTCAGTATTTTCTGTTGCTCGTCTAATTATTTCACGTTATCTAATATCTAGTGACAAACGACGTCACGTATTTTAGTGTCATTAACTGGGCATTAGTGTTGGTTACTGTTGTGTTGCATATCGACGTGCGTATCGCTCGCCGCTCGCCGTTGTCTATTGTCGGACGCGGCGATAACCCCGCGCGCCACTAATACATCTCCCCATATCTGTGCACGCACAATGCGTCACATTCATCCGCACTCGATACTACATGTCACATCAAGATATCATTTGACGTGTCTTAATTTAATAGCTATTTTACTCGAGGCCACTCAAGGAACTGCCACAGACTGATGTCGGAGAGACGAAGTTCAACACTGACTTGAAGTTCAATCCGATCTTACCGAATAGAATATAATAATGGAATAAAAGAAACTCGCTATTCTATTATACTTTTTACCTATTATACCCCCCCCCCCCCCCCCCGCCATCCTTCCGAAGGAAAAATGAGCTGTATAATAATTAATGAGATAAAGTTCAGTTCAGAAGGATTTCGAATAGGAAGTTATATGTACTTCCTATCTTCCACTTTCTTCCTAAATCTTCAAAGATAAACGGCGCATCCGGGGATGTGCCAAAGTACCAGTATGTTAATTTTGATATTAACACGTACCGCGCATGTCTACGGGCGACAGTATCCACTTACCACAAAGCCTAGCTTATATCTGTCTACTAATGTCTACCTTCTTCAATATCAAATAATAACCAACATATGATTTTGCCAAAAATTCTTATATTCTTTTTTGTTTTACCTACAATAATTTAAAACAAGGATCATGGAAACTTCTTGGCTACCTAAGTATCGTTATTCACTTCAGCACAAGTGTAAATTACACCGACTGTAAGTGACTTAAAGCAGTTCGGGGAGTGCTCTCGGAGCGAGTTTCCATCCTTGGAAACCTTTTAGCGATTTGAGTCACTGCAAACAGCGCACAGCTAAAAGTAACCACGAGAATCTTAGACACAAGTATACGATTTTATAACATTTTTCTACTCTATAAATCATTTAGTACAATATCATTTTTTTCTTCGTGGTACTGTGTAATAGCGAGCCTTGAAGGCTTGAGAGACGCCTATACCCAGAAGTGGAGAGACATAGGCTGACGGTATGGTATGGTATGGTACTAACACACTCTGCCTATAAACACAAAAATACAAACAACAGTAATGGGCAATATCTATAGAACAAGTCATGTTACACAATGAACGAACGAAATGCAACGTGATTTGTTTATTCATCCAGTTCTCGGGGCGCGGGTTCTTTGGAAACTCGACTATCAGATGACTCCTCACGTCACTCGGAACTGTGTGCCTTGGCTTCTCAGAACTAATGTCTAGCGAATTATTCGATCAAATCTTATCTGGTTGTTAAAAATTGTATTCTAATTAATCTTTGTGTTTTTTTTAATATCAATTGATTACGTAGTTTTGTATATAATAATCGAAGTAATCTAAATCTAGAATGCTAAAATAATTTCGATGGACAATAATTTTTTGCGGAGTCATCGATTGAGTTAGTAGCACAGGAATTGGTGTCAAGACAGTTGCGTCGATACGTGAGTACGTGACTCATAAATACGTATTTAACATACGTAGTTTAGCAATAGTTACATCCGTTTTTAACATTGTTTGTGATAAAATTAGCACTATATGCTAGCAAAATCAGCTCTGATGTTATAGATGCAACATTGTGTATTACTATTATCTTTTTTGAAATACCTAAATGGATGCCATTGAATAATCAATAATCTGCATTCTATAAAACTGTATTTAATGCAATAACCTCATTGTTAATAAAGGCATTTCCTTTGTTTAGTACCAGCTAGCACCAAGACTAAAACCGCTCAACGTACGCGGGAGGTGCGCGGCCATTGTCAGTTGAACCGCAAACGACCTTTACGCAACACAGCCGACACAGCTAGAGTTACGAATGTATTAGTTTATAAATAGTAATGTACACTTGCGTACATCATCCATTTAAAGTAATACCTACTATGAAATAACTATTGTTCTTTGTGTTATAAATATACAAGATAATTTTAAAATTTGAAGTCCCGGAACTATTCATATGTGTAATAAATGAATACAGCGATGTAAGACAAGGACGTGAAATGTCTCGTCGGTTTACGTAACACGAGAGAAAGCGGGCCGCGCGGACGCAACGCAAAGAATAGCTTAGACATGACTCTTATTACATGTTGCAACACATTAAACGGATCTTATGAACGATTTGAACTGCACCGCGCGAACAGTCGGTCGACGATCGGACGCACCGCGCGCCCCGCGAACAAAAGATATAAACGCGCGCGGATGCGTCACGCCCACTTTTTAATAAAGACCGTAAAACATTTCTATGCTTTTTAGTAGGTGGATAATAAAAAGACAAAGTATCAGGTTCACTGTTTATTTTTGTTCAACAGCCAATCGAATAGGGCAAGATGTCTACACTCGTCATAATGTCTACTCCTTTGCTTTTCGTATGACGCACCATACATATTTACAACCATTACACAATGGACGCAGTCTGCTCACTATACCTACAATACATAAAAAGCCTCTCAAGTTGCGCTCGAACGCAACGCTCATAGGTAGGACAAACTATCTTCTAGTCATACGAAACAACATATTGATCGTAATCGTAACAAAAATACAAAAATAATACTGTGGAATAAATATTCAATACAACAAAACATTTATAACTATGTTAAAGCTCGGTTCGTGTCCAGTTCGGTCACGGTCAGTGGTCCGGGTCACTGCACTGCACAGTCTAGCACACGGTCTCCATGGGAATCTTGTGCTGCTGGGTGGTGGATGCGGGCGCGCTGGACGCAGGCGCGGGCGGGGCCGCCGTGGTGTGCGTGAGCGACTCTCCACAAGAGGGCAGGTGTGTCGAGGAATGTAGGGCGCGCGTGCCGCCGCCGGCAGAGTCGGCGCCGCGCCGCGCGCAGCACGCGGCTGCCGCGCGCTTGAGCGCTGCCCACGCATGCGGCTGGCACCCCACAACCAGGAAGATGAAGACGCCCTGCAGAGCGTTGAGCAGGTCCGTCGCGTACCACACGTAGTCCGGCCCGCCCGCCGCCCACGACACCACGTCCGCGCCCCATGTCACACCCATCACCACCACGAGCTTCGCGCACACGCGGCCCAGCGCTGCCCTGTTCGGCAAACACAGTAGTCCTTTAATTAACATACTTCATTGTAAAACAAAAGATTAGAAGCAACTGGTAACTTCAACTGGTAAATTCAGGCTTTTATTTCATTAAAAAGTACTACAGATATTTTCAAACAACTATAAGACTACAAGGTTATTTTTGCACGGCCTTTGTTTCTCCGCCAATCATCAAATGGATTTAGGAATCCTGTGACTTTACAAGAGATCCTGAAATATAAGGACATGTCTTGCAACATTTGTTATAAAAATAGGGGGAGATCCGAGTTACTCAATTGCAGATTTTTCTATTCGATGATACCTAAATTAATGAATTAAGAAATAGAAGATGATCAACAATAATGCATATTGTTTAACGTTGCTACATAAGCGAGGCAGAAGGGTCCCTCATAAAATAACCAAAAGTAATGCTTCGTCGGTGTGTCACATTTCCTCTTCCATAACGTGCCCCAAACTTTGAATATATTCTGCTACGTAGTCGACTTAAGTTGTCGTTCCAAACATTTAATCCACTAAAAAAATTCCGCTATGAACACTAAAATGTATTAAATCAGTGTTTCTACCATAAGTGGTCTCAATACTGCAGCACAATATTTTCCGCGAACGCTGCGACCTACATTTGAGGCACGTAATACTGAAAAGAATGCTTTAACAACCGTTTATCAAGACTTCCTAAATCATCACTAAAATTTTTCTATTCTTGTGACTTTGGTGACAACTGTGCAGTGGTGGCAGTGGTGGCAGCGGCTTTGTGACTGGCCCAAATAAATATATAATAGAGATAGACGCAATTTGAGTATGTAATAGGTAAAAGTAATATGATAAGGTATATACGAGGAAGTTTACCTTTCAGATGTAGATTTGACTTCATCGCGTCGCCAGAGACCGCAAGTGAGCTGCCGCGTGGTGGATATGAACAAGGCCAGGTTGACGAACAGTAACACGCCTACAGGCCCGAAGAAATAGACGAGTATTTCCATATCTCCATAGAACCAGCATCTCTGTACGGCGAAGCGTGGTCGCAAGATGGAGGCGGTGGCGTCGGATGGCGGAAGGTGGTCGAGCAGCGCCGCGGTGCCCGCTACCACCAGCGGTCCGCCCCACGCATACAACATATACACTCGTAACCGCCACGCCTCCTGTCCTCGCTCCAGGCTCGTCGGGCGGAAGTCACTGCACGTACACAATAAACACTCACAAACTGTACACATTGTCATTCAGCAAACAAATAATAGTATAATGGGATAAAGGAAATCCCCTCGTTATATTATACTCCCTGCTTCTCTTTTCATCTCCCCAGAAAAAATGTGGAATCAATACTTTTCCAAATTCACTCGTAAATCTCCAAAAGTAGGCGACGCGACGCATCCTTCAACGTGTGTTATGTTATGATTATGAATGTGTTCCGTCATTTTAACTGATACATACGTCACGAATGCCCACGAGCGGCAGTATTCATTTACCGGCAAGTGGATTGTCCGACCGTCTGCCACATGCCAACATCCAAGTAGAATGACAAACTTGACCATGACAGATGCGGTGCTTACCTTTGAAGGTTTTTCTCATTCTATTATTCTCCACAATGAGATGGAATGGAATGAAATTGGGTGGGGAGTAGGAAGTAAACGTGGAATAATCCTTATCCCCTTATTCCATGAAACTGGATGTGATAGGAAGTTAGCATATAGTCGTGTTAACTCACCGGAATGTCCACCAGATGTTGAAGCACATCGTGTTGAGCCAAAAGAACGCCGATAGAAACAGAAAGTGCATACAGACCGCTGCGCCGCACATGCACAAAAGAAATACGTCAATTAGGTAACAGTCTTGTGGTGTAATATAGGTATAGTTACAGCAACGTTGCAGAAGTGAAAGTAAAAGCATACGCATCGCCTCTACTCTACAAATAGGAAAGCACTAGTGTTGTGTATATTAAAAACAAGATAGTCTTCTTTTATATTGTACTAAAATGAATTCAATACTGAACGATCTTCTGGACTGGAAATATTAACTGAAGACTATGGGTTCTAGTCACAGATTTAGTGCAAGCCTTCCATTCTTAACAATGCTTTCTAGTAAATATTATTAATGCAAATTTTTTTTGTTACCTAATGACTGCATATATCAACGAATTCCATACTGGCATCTTTGGCATATGTTGTAGTTAGTGGCATTTATTATCCGACTACGACAAAGCCAAAGGAGGGTTATGATTTTAGCTGTCATGTTAGTATACTTAGATGTTCATTTGTTCTATCGTAGCTTTTAAACTACTCATCACATTTTGTCGTTGGATTCGTCTTGATGCTCCTCGTAACATAGGCTATATGAGCGTCGCTTTAAATCCAATATGGCGGATATGAAACACGAAAATACACTTAGCAAAAGTAAAAACAAAGAAAAATGTATCGTGTTTAGTATCAAATGAAAGATTTTAATGTGCACATTCCAAAAATATATAGTTTATACACATAAAAGTGTGTCATTTCCCCGTGAAAGTTAGAAAATCGCGCAATACGCGGATAAAACTAATTATATAGTAGTAAACCTCAAAATATATTCGAAAAAATTAAATTTTAAAACTAAAACCTTATAAGGAGGATAATTTAGGTCCTTATAAGGAGGCCTTCTCCATATGGAGTAGTCGCAAACACCGAATACTATTATGTTTGTAAAATGTAAAGAACCTAAAAGTTATTTCAAACTAAATTTATCAAGTTTAAGTTTAAGCATCTAATTTTTATCCTGGTTCCCCACGGAAGGAACGAGGAAGGCTATAAGTGCTTAGTGTAGGGTTTGATATTTATAAACACAAAAACTGTGTAAAATTTTCACACGCCTGAGCACCACAGTGTGACATCAAGAAATTTGTAATCAAACTGGCAGGCAAATTTTTAATGGCCTGAATTGATATTTGGCAGAATATTAATATTCTAGTTTAGTTAGGTTATCTCAATTAAGTTAAATATATGTCAATAAATTATTAATGGAATCTTCCGGGCTACTTGGCCGAGGTCTTCTGGAATCTCTTCTCTTTCTTCCAAACGTTTCGTCAACAACTTCGGTTGACATCTTCAGTGGCGACTGCGTTCACTTTCGGAGAGACGCGTAACTCTGCGCTCGAGAAGCCGAATAGATAATAACATCTCTTTTCTAGAACACGCGAATTTCCTCAGGACGTTTTGCTTAATCGGCGAGCTAGTGATAATTAAAATATCGTATTCTAATAGTAACTCATGGAATTATTCAAAGTTCAAACATTACTGACTAAAATAAGGTCAAAGTGCAACTGTCAATTTACTATCAATTTGAGGGCTGCCTTGTCAGGTCTCTAAAGAATGACGAGGCAGGCTACTAGGTACTCGTAGATAGATACCTACAAAAAAACCGAAGCTAAAGCTACCAAACAATACCGACCTTGTTTAAACCAATAACCTATACCCACAAAGGACAACCGGAACCTTCAAAATATTCATGTTGCTCAAAAGGAATTTCAGACGTCTTACTCATTACAATATAATAATACACTGAGCGGCGATTCTCAGACTTTTTAAATTTATTTTCGCGGGATTTCTAGCTCGGCTGTGACCGAAAACATCATGAAGAAACCTAGTGAAATAGCAAGTACATCAGTTGCAATGCTATCATTAAATTCGATATTTAGCTAAACAGTAACTAGATAGAACAAAACATTTTCGTAGTGTTATCATCCGTGTTTTAGCAAAATCGCTGCGGACTTACGAATAGCTTTCCATATCTCACTACAACATATACACGTTGGATTTTGAGCCCGAGTGGCGTCGCACATTTATAATTGTAATCGAGATAATTGTCAACATTCGTCGCATTTCATCTTGAATGAAAACACGACATAACTATCGAGGTGGACAGAGGCCGCGGGGCAGTGCACAAGTTAATCTCTTTCTACTTGAGGAACTATCAAGTTGTATCTATTATCTATCACTATATACAAATAAAATATTTTTGAAGAAATTGTTATCAAATTCAGCCTTTATCAAATTAGTATCGATATCAGTCTATAACGTCCCACTGCTGGGCCTAATAATAAATCATAGGCTTCCCCTAATAATTCACTAGGGGGTTTCGGGCCTTAATTTACCACGCGCACCCAGTACGGAGTAATGCATGCCCAGTTTTTTTTATTTCCTGAGCATGCGAGTTTCGTCACGACGTTTTCCCACACCGCAGAGCTAGTGATATGTAGAAACTCAGTGGTACGGGCCGAGGATTTGAACTGACGCCCTCATTAATGAGAGTCGATAATAGATACTCCTAGGCTATCACCGCCTTATCAAATTAGTATCAACCTAATTATTTGTTATAAGTCTTTGTTGTATCGTTTTTCTATTTTTTACTACAACGAAAGCATAATTTGTTTGTATAATTATAAAATGTGGGTTTACTCGTATTAAGTTTAAACTTGGCATTTATAGTAAGTGTTCCGAGCCCCGAACAGTGGTGATAGTCTAGGGATACCTAACTAGTTCGTGATTTTTTCAGTTATCAGTATTATTATCACTCCCTTCCTAAATTATTAGTACGAACTATTCAACACTTTCCTATACTTTAGTACCTACTTTTGTAATATTACATAGGGTGAATATGTAAATTTCAAGATAATCAAATTTCAGAAAGAGAACTCTTTTGAGCTGTACCGTTTTTAATACATCATCTATATGAAATTCGAATTTCGAAAGACATTTAATCAAAATGAAAAAAATATAAATGTAGTGTATTCACTTTTTTATTGAATTTCGCGCCTTTCTTTGCAATAATGGAATTCAAACGAGAACATTTCCGTGCAATGCTGTTATATGTTTTTAAAGTTAGTTTCAATGAAAGTGAGTGTAAAGATAGATTAGTATCAGCTTTTGGGGACCTTGCACCGTCCTGTGCAACAATTTTCAGATGGTTTTCTCAATTTAAACAAGGAAAATTTTCCTTGAATAATGATGAGAGAAGTGGCAGTCCTGCGACTTCTATAACGAATGAAAACATCGAGGCGGTAAAGAAAATGTTGCACGAAGACCAGTTTTGGGATTTACAAACAGATAGAGGAGACTCATAAGATTTCATCGCCGGTCATTCATGAAGTTTTACACCAACAGCTTCAAGTCAAGAAGCTTTGTTCACGTTGGGTTCCTCATTCACTGACTGCTGAACAAAAACAAGCTCGCGTGACATGATGCAGGGAAATTATTGTAAAATTCGGAAATGGAGAGGGACGGAATATATATAATATTATTACTGGAGATGCGAGTTGTATCTATCAGTATGACCCACTAACTCAGCGGCAATCAACGGTTCGGGTGTTTCCAGACGAAGAGCCGCCCAGAAAGGTCAAACGTGGACGCAGTGTGGGAAAAAAAATAGTGGCAACATTCTTCTCCGCGGGTGGCCATTTAACGATAATTTCTTTAGACGCTCAAAAAACTGTTACTGTATTATTAAATGTATTACAATGTATTAAATCAAAAACATCCTAAAACAGGTTCAAGAGGGCTTTTCTTGCATCATGACAATGCATCATCTCACAAAGCAAAACTTACCCAAAAGTTTTTGAAGACCACAGAGATCCAAGAATTGAGCCATCCTCCTTATAGCCCTGACTTAGCTCCATGCGACTTCTTTCTCTTTTCAAAAGTGAAGCTTAGACTCCATGGCATTATTTTCGATAGCCCTGAGGACGCTCAAAATGCCTTTATGGCAGCTGTTGAGGACCTTACTAAAGAAGAGTATCGCCAGTAGGTACTTTAATCTTAGTATAGACGAAATAATCGCTGTATAGACACTAATGGAGAGTATTTTGAGAAGTTGTAATAAAAAATTGTGTTGTAACCCAAATATTATTTTTTTGTATCTCAAAATTTACCTAGTCACCCACGTATTCTCAATTACAACTAGCTCAACGAGGAAGGAAAACATCGTGAGAATTCCCGTGTGCTCCAAAATAAAAAAAAATGTTATTATCCACTGGGCCACTCTGGGTTCACGTGGTAAGTAATTATGATTCTGACAATTTTGCCTAGCGTCTGTAACAAGCTCAACTAGTAGTCGAGTAATTTTTCCGTTCAAATTAAAATTATACGACATACGACATGTTATTGCAAATATGTCAGTGCAATTTTGGTAATACAAATCGACTTACTGCAATTATTAATAATATTAATTCAATTTTGCTTTTCAAATTGTAATTCACGGTTCAATAACTGTTGTTACTGTACCACATAGTACCCAGTAGTCCTTCTTAATATAATCAAATTTTGGTTATGATTTCTATCAGTGAACCCTGAAACCCCTTCTTATTGCAAGGGGAGGCCTGACCTCCACAGAGGCACGTTATATAGACTACCAATAGATATTTTAAGATTGATAGAAATTTACACTCTGCGGATTTGTAAGCTCGGTTCATTTTTAAAATCAAGTTTGTAAGTGACTGCATAGCAAAAAGGAAACGCCTAGTGTCACCTATGAATAACTTTATTTATTCGGAAGTAACGCTAGTTCTCAAATTTAGAAAACTTTTGTTACTTGGTTCCTTTTAGATTACTACCTCCAAGGATCTACCCGGTTAGGCTTTACGTACAAGTATTCGTATATTTCATTGACGATTTACCACCGAGAAAGATTATTTATAAAATTGGGCAAGTGTAAGTTGAACAATGTTAAATTTGTAGGCACCGAAGATAGCCGATAAAAAAGTGTTCAGACTGTCTACGTGGTATTTTTAACCATATTTTAAATGTCAACAACAACTGCCTCGCATTTGTCAGTCGTACGTATTAGGGTCTCTTATGTATGAACTTGACGTCCTCGGTACACTTGTACTAGTACTATGTGGTGCAGGAGTTCATTTTTTAAAAAGAGTGGAAAATAATGTATTGAAGCGTTAGTCATTGTTAAATTATTTAATCAAATTATTGGCTAATTATAAATAATTTGTTTATAAATAAATCATAACCCTTTCGGAACGGTCCAATACAATTGTGCGTGTTGCAAGATCGAGTTTATCTCATCAATTTTATGTATATAATGGACAGGCCCCATATTGGACATTTGTGCGGTAAGTAGACGATCATCTCCCGCAAAATTTTTGCGCGTCAGTCAGTCGGCGGACATGAACCAACTCGTTCAGTTAGGTGAAAAATTGCGCTCCCCGATTTGGCGAATGTAAGTATCACAGTTGATTTAACTTGTAAATGCAATGAATTACGAGCCAATAATTAGTAAAATAGATAAATATTGTACATTTTAGTGATAATAATGACGCTTTGCAAGTAAGGGCTTTGGTGTAATGGCTTAACGAACTTTTCCGTTACAATTGTATCCATCGGGGCCCTACATAGCCTAATGTGTATGTTAAGTGTATTATTATTTTTCATATTTCCAGAGATTTTGCACAATGAACCGAGTTTTAAATGATGCTGCTATCGCAGAAATGCTAAGTAAGTCTGGAGACGACGGCAGCGATAATGAAGAAGAAGATTTGTACGTTCAAACTGAACAAGACACTGACGACTCTGCCTCCTCTTCATCAGGCTCAGACTCAGATGGCGAGGACAACATTCCTCTGAGTCAGCTAAGATGGCAGAAGAAGTCCTTCAACAGCAAACCCATTCCAAACAGCAAAGATTAAATATAAATAATAAGCGCAATTCAAGACTGATACTGAGAAAATTGATCTCATTCCACGTGCCCTAAAGTTGATTTATTGTATAAAACCAATTTAATAAGTGTTAAACTTCTCCAATAAATATTTTTAATTTCTTGCGTTTATTTGTATTTATTTACTTCAAGTCAAAATTAAGTGAAGTAGAAAGATTGGGCCCCGTCTTAAATTGTGCGTAGGTCAGGATGGGCCCAGTGGAATACAATTGTTGGCATATAATTTTTCCAAGATAGGCGTAGGAAACTCCAAAAAATTTTTCCAGATTCGTAATCTACGGCCTCTAATTACCTAGAATTCATATTCAGTAGTACAAGTTTTTTCGTCTGTTAGGCGCCGGTCCGAAAGGGATAATTTCCCTTTTGTTTTATAACTAAGTAAATGTCGTAGTTTTTTTTGTAATTGATATTGGATTACGTATAAATAACACGAGTATTTACACTATCCCTGTAATAAAACGTTAATGCTAATTTTCCGTAGTAAAACATAATTAGTCTCACCTAGGGCTCGACAAAGGGTCGGTGGCACATTGTTTTGAGCGAGTTGCGTCGCTGCCAACAGTACGTTGCCCAGCATCAATGCAGCAACGTAGTGCGTTTGACATCGCCAGTGTAATGCGTGGTGGGCTGCTGGCAGTGCAAATCCAGCGGCCAGCGTCGCCGCAAGGAAGGCGGCTCCCACAGCCAGACCAGCGCCATACAGCGTGTGCCGTGAAGGCCGCGTTGGCTGTGCTACCCGCGCTGCCTCCTCACAGGTAAGCACGCGTGCGCCCTCCTCACCAGACACTGCGTCCACGCACCATGCGCCAGCCGGCAACCTATCCGTACCTAGTTGTAACGCGCCGTCTATCGCCAGCTTTGCGCCGTTCAACATGCCTGCGATTCCATACTGCGAAACTCCCTCGCATGGCGGCCACCCAAATCCCACCACTTTTCCGTTGGTAAGCGAACGCAGCTCCTCAAGAACGGCAGCCGCTCGCATCTCATCTTCGATGCACTGTGATCCATTAAACGACCGGGTTCTATCACAGCACTTGGAAACTGCTCGTGGAGCATCCTCGACGCACACTAGAACGGCTGCAGCGTCGGCACAATACCGATCTGGTGGCAATGCAACCGTTGAGCCGCGTAGTAGTAACGAGCCGTTGTTAGCTAGTAAAGCGTACGGAGCAGCGTGTTCAGGATATGCACGCAGTTTAGTGCAACTTGGCATCGTTGAATCTGCGAGTCGCCAGTGTACCGGTAGACGACCGCGCTCCAGGAAGACTCCCCGGGCGGGTGCATATACTAGAGGGGCCCAAGTCGGAGAATCAGTGGCGGCTGGCTGGCAAGCTGCCGCGGCTCGCTCGACGGCGAGCAACTCTGCCCGTAGCGCGTCCGCGGCCAGTTGGTGTCCGGCGGGACAGCACCGTGGCACCTCAAGAGGCGAGGGCCGCGCGCCCCACACAGCTCCCCACAACAAGCACCATAACACGTAAGTGGTCGCCGCGGACATTTCGATGCACGCTCACCGACCGGGACGGAACACCAAGCACTGCATGGTCACCTCACTACACAACATAAAATCCACAAACTTTGGCCGTAAACTAGTAGCCTATAATATTTAACTAGATACATCAATGTATATTAGTGCCCCGTGAGAAAACATGTTCACATTACGAACTCGTCGAAAACACGTGCGAGACCGCTTCGCTTACACGAGACACAAGCTCTCTCTTGGAAAGCTTACACAGAACTGAATGATTAAATGAATAGTAGTCGCTCGTAGCGGACATTGCGACTGGAGGGGCGACGAACGGGCGGCGGAGATGTAGCGGCCGTAGTGAGTAGCGAGCTAGCGAGTGTAGCTCTGCAGCTCTCCTTGATACACGCACTGAAAAACAGGACAATAAAGCGCCGCGTTTTAAGTAAATATCTAAATAATAAAACATTTCAATCGCAACTTAGGTAATTAAGTTTTTTGGAATTTTTTTAATTATTTTATTATTTTTGTATTATTCAGATTGTGTGGATTTTTTGTATTACATACTTCATATTATGTTAGGTACCTACCTATCGTTTTTGGTAAAAACTCATTCCCCAAAAGTATTTACTTTCTCTAATTTAATATACCTACCTACCATCAATCAGGGTGCGCTGATAGGTATATATCAGCGGATATATATCAATTGATATTTATCGTCCAAACTAGAATTTTAGCAGAGCCCACGTTTATGAATTGCTATACTGACATAAATAAAAATTATGATCACTGGCCACTGCCAATGAGCCAACACTAAAGATTATAATTATAATTTAGTTGAATGTTGATTAAGTAGACTAATTTTATTAATGTCTATTTTTTTGTTATTCTAATTTTACTCTCATTTTTTGTTTTGTTTTATAATAAACTAGCTGACTCGACAGACGTTGTCCTGTCCAAATTTCAATAAAAAAAATCCATAATTTCAAACTTCAATAATTTTTTTTTTCCTGAAAACTTTTCCAGGACCATAACGAACAAAACAAAAAAAATAATTACGCGTATCCAGCGTTCGAATCGTGAGCTATCGTGAGTCTTGGGTTCATACAAAAAACCCCCTAGAAAAAAGCATTTTCAGTTTTTCCCGAATTTTCCAATTTTCCAGGCAGCTTTTCCAATTTTTCTGCCCTAAAAATTTTAATCGGATTATAATGAACATAAAAAAAAAATAGCCAAATGGGTCCAGCCGTTCTCAAGCGATGCGCTTACCAACGAACAGCATTTAATTTTTATTTATGTAGATAAGTATAGTATTAATCAAACTGAAAGTTTCATTTAACAATTTTGACTTTTGACAGACTGTCAGTAATGAATGACAGACTGTCTGACAATTTTGAAAAAATTAAATTCGCATCCTTTTTATACCTACATGATATATCGGATAAATGTATATCAAATATCTGATATTTTGATATTTATTATAAATATCAGATTTTTATGAACCTTGCCATCAACATATTTCACAGTCATTCTAAAATTAACTATTTCATACTTTCCAACATTTTTTTTTCTAATCCTTAGAATTCCAAAGCTGTAAATCCTTATAATTTCATCAGAGGTTCGTCGGACTCTCAAACATTATTACCGAAAGGTTTAGTACATTTTTTTATCAAATTTACTGTAGGAGTTTATAAAAATATGAAAACATCGTCATATTTCGGAAAATGTCCGTAATTTGAGTATTTTAGCGACAACTAATTTAAATTTAAAGCTAAGACAAGGTCATTCATACTTTCACTACTGGATACCCATCAAATTTAAAATTTTGAAACTAAATTCTAAATTTATATGTATACCTTTTTAGATATAATATTATTTTTTACATACAATTTTAAACTTCTATTATAGAATGTCACTAATCATGTAAAAACGCCCGTAAATGATGTGACACGCTATCACACTGCAAACAATGTTGCTATATTGTGTATAATGTGTACTCACTGTATGTGTGCCTATTAATAAATAAATAAAATATCTTGGAATACCAATAAGTTATTCCATCGACAAGATATTCAAAGGACCTCCGAAAATGTCGAAAGCAAATACTAATAAACTATTCATTTGCAAAAAATATCACAGAACGTGTTATTGATGATATCACAGTTAAATTGTGTAGTTTTTTATTTTCACTGTGATGGTAATGTTCGGAAGTTGTGGTCGCCGCTTGGACCAGTGATTCAAGCAGGCGTCCACATAAAGTTTTACATCATAATCATAATGAGGCATAAAAAAATTGAAATAAGGGAAGATCGCGAATAGAATAAGATGCAAATAACGTAACAAGTAATTTTATAATTTATTATTAAATGGTTATACAGTCGAGGAAACATTAATGTGGATATCAGTGAAGTATGTACCCCGACAAAACCCAACGCTACCGGCAGCGACATCTGTTATCGAATCGTACATGACTACAGGTTCATATCTATCAATAGCGCCATCTATTTACGACGGAAAAACTAATTTGTGTTTTAGGCTTAGTGTTTAGTTGTTTTAGTTTGTGTTTAATGTTGTTCATGCCAGCCACAAATAGCGTCAGCTTTTATCTCCCCTAAATATAATATGCTATTAAATAACCGTGGCATGATTTAACCCTACATTGCATCCAGTGCCATATATGGAACAACCATTACTATTGACCACAATGCCGAGATGTAAACATGTAGCGACATCCTGTTTGTATCGTAGAAAAGAGAAATAAAATGAGAATATTTAGTACAAACGTAATGCACTAGGTGGCAACTTTGCTGCACTTAGCGAGCAATTCATGCAAAATTTTTATCGTCGTGATAGGGTACCGATGTACCGATTCAATCGGATTTTAACAGTAACTTTTTCTACAGTATTCGGCATCCAAAAAAACTGTTATATGTTGAGAAACTTCATGAGGACTCGGAATGCATTAGGTATTATACTGTATCCTCATGATGCTGTGCGACCTTTTATGGTAATTAACCCATAGTTGGCAAGTGTAGAGAGTGACAGAAAGCTCTAAGTAAACAATGTCCCCATTGACTTCCCCACTACACTTGTGAAACCGTCACGCGAGCACATTGCACCCGACGGACAGGGCCCTCTTTTCTCTTTCCATATCGTCTCAGATTCTCCGTCAAGATATTTAAATTGACGTAGGTACAACCTGAATTACGGAACCGCTAAATATCGCCGGGACTTTTTCCGAAGAGGTCGGGCTAGTATTTATTCTCAAAGGTCATTCATGGGGCCGTGAGCTCAAATTCCGGCCCGTATCATTTATAGTCTTCTTTATTTTTTTAAATTAACACTAGCTCGCCGGCAAAGGAAATAATAGTTACAGAACTTCCATGGTCGAAATTTTTTTAAATCTGATGTATGTGTATCCACTAACTTTACTAGACTTGTGTGGTAGATTATGGTTCGACTACCCCCCCGTACCTGCCGTGCGAGACCGGTGCCCAACAGGACCAGGCTGATATCGATCGGTCGATGAATTTATAGAGTCCGAAATAATATAACGGAATAAGCGACCAATAAATAAATGTCATTCATTTGAGCTTTCATTTATTTTATAACTATAATTTACAAAGTCACAAAAAAGTAAATATTCTATTCTTCTGGATAGGTTAACACTAACTTTTTGAGTGTATACAGGCGGACACTCATTTATATACAATAAAATCGGTTAGTTATTTGGTAGAGAGATTCACTCGGTCAAAATCTAAATCATACACAAATGAGAGCTCGCCTCTGTACCGATTTACCTTCGGCATGAACATTGAGCAGTCATTCAATGTTAATTCTTTCAAATTCAGGTTTGAAAATTACGTCAACGAGCACAGATTAGGTTTGATTTGAATTCATTGAGACAATGCATACGTTTAACAACCTGTCGCTAGCACTTCCAATTCCTCGTATCAAAACAGTGGTACAATCGTATCCACCCCTGTCATCCGCCAGACTGATCGATCCTATTAGTTCACATGGATCCACAATCAGGCTCCGCCTATGGATCGGTGGATAATTTCTTCTTTTCTTCAATTCACGGGTGTATTCACGGATAATTATTTTTGCTGTTAACTGTTCTATATTTTATAATAGGTTGGATCAATGATAGATTAAGTGTCACTTAAGAGAACTTAAGACTGCATATTAAGTATATTTTTTAAGAAATCACACCAGTAGCACTCGCGACATCACGACCAATCTCACGACACCTTGTTCATTAAAATCGCTCACTCCGTTTAAGCTCTGCGAGGGAATAAAGAAACGGACATACATAGATAACGGTGGAAAACATATCCCTCCCTGCGTTCTCCACCGTCGGGTAAAAACGGAACCCTTATAATTTCATGTCTGTCTGTTTGTCAATCGTTTCTCCGTATGTCAAAGCATTATAATTTTTTCGATTAAAGTCCGATCGCGATGTACGATTACACGAAGATGATAAAGCTGTCAAAAATAACTTGTTCCTATACCCTAACATATGACCACGGAATCATTACTTTCGCAGCTTTGTGAAATGTGTGGATAGAAGTGGCCTTCAAATATATAATTATATTTGAATCCCTAAATTGGTGGATCAAAGAGGAAGAAAAATTATCCATAGGTTCACCGATGGAGCCTGATTGTGGATCTAAGTGAAAGGAGGCGATCGCTCTACCGACATCGAACACACGATGAAATAGTCTTGTAAAGTTGAATTGAAGTAGAGAACATCATGGGCGTAGTCACGGTGGACCGCCCCGCCCCCCGCCTCCGCCCCCGTTATAAAGAAGACAAAGTGATATACTTTCTGCATTACACAATCTCTATATAAATTTATAAGAAATGTGTTTGATGAATAAAACCCTGATTACGCCCTTGGAGGACATGTTATTTGAATCGAAAAGTACTGCCTTGTGGAACGCAACACGAGGTATGAAATAAAAGTGGAGCGAGGCGAGGTTTTAGTTATTTTTATACAATATAGACAAGTCGGCGCGTGGTCTACGGTGGTCGCGTAGTGATGTGCGGCGCGTGCGCGTCGGCGTCGGCGTAGCGCGGCGGGTTGGCCCACGGGTCGTAGCCGAGCACGGAGAGCATGGGCGCGAGGTCGGCCATGTCGGCGCGCACGTCCGCCGGCAGCTGGCCCACCCACTTGTCCAGCGCGTCCAGGTTCACCGGACGCACCACCTGGTCTGATGAACGCTCCACGCTGCAAACACGAGTGACAGCCGTTATTGATCGCCGCGCGTAACCAATATACATCAAACAACAAAAAGCCCGTTCGTTGTGTATAGAATATAAAACGTGGCACTGAAATAATAACTAATTTTAAACCATTCTTGAGAAAAATAAAGAAAGTTAGAAAGTTTGGTTATTCTAATGCGTTCGTAGCGCCCATTACAGTCATTACTCAGTGTAAGACACGTGGCGAGGGCGACGCGTATAAAAGGCAACTACGCGAGAATATATACTACAGAATATAGCTATATAAAAAATTAACTAGAAATTAACAAGAAGTTATCAAAAAATATTTTTATATATTTATTTACTAAGTCGCACAAACATAATGTTACATTTTATAACACTTACTTAAAATTTAAACTAAAACATGCTTTGAGTAACATACCAAAACCGGCAACATAACAATTATTATACAGGGGGTTACTGATAAATAGAACAGATACTTATTTTTAACGTATTATGATTAGGAGAACAGTGTAACGATTATTTTGCACTATTACATACCCTGGCCAAATGTTGATAGTTTCCGAAATGTTTAAGATTTTGTATTTTTCTCAAATAGTTCTACCTGGCATCGATAGAACTCTTATTTTGTTAATTAAAGATTCCCTACCGACTTTTTGTTTTAAAGCTTAATTGAGTATTACAGTGAACTGATACGAAAGTAAAACTCTGTAGAAGAACTATGAATAATAAATGAGGGACACTAAAACTAAAAAAAATACAATGAAAATTACCAAACATGTGAAAATAAGTCGGTTTATCGACTACAGAAGTGTAAAAACAACCGACGGGATACAAACATCAAATAAATTCCAGGAAACACGGCCTCAAGTACTGCGCTCATTGCTTCTATATTTCTGCGGTTGTTATTGTTTTGTTTCACATAAACAGATATATTACAATACGATTGATTCCATTGATTGATAAAAATACGATCAGTCTTGCGTCAGAGCTCGCATACACCTTCCATAAATTTTAGAATTTATATGTGAATTAAGTTAATAACTACATGGTTGAATCTGTTATTGGTAATAGTTTGGTACATATTTTTTTTTATATTAAAGTAGACGGACGAGCAAGCGGCCCCACGTGATGGTAAGTGTTACCGCCGCCCATGGACACCTGCAACACCGCCGACATTGTAAAATCATATTCACAGCTTTCTTGAAGAACCCCATATCGTAGTTTAATGGAAAGACCTCTTGAGACAGTTCGTTCCACAGCCTACGGATTTGCGGTATAAAATGATTTTTGGACCGAACAGTATGTGACACCCTTGTATCGAGGAAATGCGGATGGACCGCACTTCTGTGACGGGGGGTGCGGTTGCAGAAACCCGAGGTGGGAATTATATTGATCAATTCTTTAGGGCATTCCCCATTGTACAGACGGTAGAACACACGGTAGAGACGCAACGTCTCTCCAAATGGTGAGGGGTTCTAAACCGCCCGTGAGAGTGGAATCGTCGACAATTCGAACAGCACGTTGTTGGATGGAGTCAAATGGGTCCAATTGATATTTCGGCACGCCGGCCCAGAGTTGTGGGCAGTACTCCATATGGGGCCGAACCTGAGCTTTGTAGAGTATTAGGAGTTGTGAGCTTTGTCATAATAATACATCGTGTGAGCTAAAGTCGACTTTGATGGAAATGTCGACACCAAGGATCCCGATACTCTCCGAGATCTTATGAGGTATGCTCTAAAAGACAGGTGCTACGACAAAAGGGGGCTTTTTTAGCGATTAATGCACAGACTTGCGTCTTACTGGGGTTGAAATCCACTAGGTTTAGAGAACCCCAAATCGAAACTAGATCTAAAGCGTCTTCGATTTCAGACACTATATATGCAATCAGACCGAATCAGTATATGCAGTGATTCGGTAAGGTGCTTTATATCAATACCTTGGGGTATCGATACTCTTCTTTCGATACTTTGATGAGTACGATACTCTTTGCGATACTAATCGTGAGTAAAGTATCGACACTTTTCATTCGATACCGTCTCTCTACCCGTGTACTTACTTGGAGAGCGCGACGCCATTGGGCTGGTTGATGTAGCGCTCGTGGTGCAAAACCGCGTCGTCCCAGCGCAGCCCCAGGAATGTCAGGATGCGCTCCAGCTGCTCACGCGGCCGTAGCACCAGCGACTCGTACCGCACCATCAGGCATCTGTCCGCGCCCATCGTCTTGCACTGTTGGTACATCAACTCCACCGCGTGGTTCCACTTCGTCAGGCACTGCCGGTAGCTCGACAGGTCGAACCCGGTTATCGTCACCTGGAATGTCACGCGTATTCAAAGGTATAATAGTACGTCCACTAGGAATTGGAAACATTCCACTCGAGATCAACACCCATCCAGATTGACCTGCTGAGTCGGCGAAATGTAAGAGGATAATGACACAATGTGTCTAAAACTTGAAATATATACTTATTATGAGTCACTCAACTAGTATTGTGGAAACGAGCTCCCCACCCCTTTCCATCCCCTCCATTCGGCAATTTTTTTAAGCGCTCTCGTATATATATAGTGAACGTGTAATTAAAATAATAAAAAAGTACCTAAAAACAATTTTGAAGCAATTAATTTTGCTAGTTAATTAATTTGGCAATTAATCAAGACTGCTAGGTCGGTCTAACTCTACGTAAGATTTACTACAGCCTATTGTCATATTTTCCATTGATAATTAATTGTTATCTTTTCAATTTTGCTAACAAAAAAAAGCCACAGACCTTTTTCTCAGGTGGAATGTTGTCAATTCCCAGTGGACGTATTATACACATGCAAAGAAAAATAAGTGGTTAAGTGGGCAAACTTGTCATAACCGCTACCACCGTCTGTCTAACTTTACGAGTACGTGGACTATCTACCCCTTTACAAATATTATACTATTCATTAAATTTATTTCATTGAAGTATATTGTTTTGAATTGCCGCGAGTTTAGGTATCGAATATTCTTGTCAGCGCTCGGTAAAGGCAGGTTTATTTTTTGGAGCGCGTGAGTCGCGCCCAGGGAGTCGTGCGCGCGCCTCGATCGAACGCAGGTCGTTTGTAGACTTTTACTTTTGACAGTTCACGCCATCCTCGTAACACGCGAGTGCATTTCTTGTTGAAATTATTGAAATATTTATCTTTGGGGCGTATTGTTTTACTTGGATTGACTTCTCGGTAGGATTTACCGTTTAGGTTTGGAATAATAGCCGCCAGCGGCTCATTAACGTGAAGTGGTTTCGTATAACATTATAATTTTGATTGGGGGTACACATCGCGGCCGGTACGTTATAGACTCCCCGTGTTGTGAATAGCAAGCCGCAGTGTTTTGTTTTGTGTCAACATCCACCTTGGACGGGACCCATGTTGCCGAGTTCCAGATGACTCTACAAGTATTGTAAATTTATTTATATAATTCCATCCTCACACTAAAGTAGGTCATATCTATTAGGGACCAGTGTAGGTACACTTTCACATATACGATTGGGGTCGAAACCACCCTTGGTAAGTCAGATTGAGATGTTGTTATAATTCTCTACCTACCCTTTGTTCGTGACTATTTCTAGTATAGGGTTAAAATAATTTTCTTTGTTTGTTATAATTTTCTACCTACCCTTTGTTTGTTAATATTGTGTTCTAGAAATATTGTGAATACTTCTAGGGTATAGCAACACTGCATCCCATTTTGGTTGTATTTAGTATTTGCATCTTGTATTAAGTATCTCACTGATTTAGTTGACTGGACTAAGTCTTGGTTGAGCCCGAGTGTACATACCTCGGGCTGCTTTCGCGAACCGCGAGGCAGATGCGCATAGTGCGTTCATCGACATATATGATAAACACTTGCAGGGGGCACGCTACCGACTTTAAATGTCAGCTAAGATCATCATGATAATCAACTGTTATAATAATTGAAGATATTATATTGGAACAAGGTGTACCTTGCGAGTGATAATGGAGTGTACCGTGGCGCGTCCGTCGCGCACCATGAAGAGGAACTTGGCGTTGGGAAAGAGTTCCAAAACGTAAGTGCCCATCTTGAGTACGAGCGGGTCTTTGTTGCACAGCCGCGGAGCGGGCTCACCGTGCCGCACAATCACCTCCAGACAGAAAGCGGCTATCGCATTATCAAGTACCATCTTCGAGATGCCAGCCTGCTCGAGTCGCAGGCTCTCTTTCTGCGAGCGCATCCAGTGCTGGCGCATTTGTAGTATGCGCGGCACGACGCGCGTCTCCTGGCCGCAGCGCACGTCCGGGTGCGCATCGAGCATAGCGCGCATGAGCGTGGTGCCGGACCGCGGTACGCCGCCGATGAAAATGAGTGGTAGCTCGCGCCCCTCGACGGGCGCGGCCGACTTGCGTCGCAGCTGCGGGCCGACGGCGGCGGGCGCGCTCGATCGCTGCCACGCCCACAGCAGCAGCGCGCCCGCCGCCAGCGCCAGCGCTGCCCGGAGGCGTGCGCCGCGCCCCATCCTGCCACGCGTGCCGTCCGCCCCCTACAAAAATATACACATGTGGTGCTAGTACAACAATTAATTCTATTTAAAATTATCATATTTTTGTGTACCTCTTAAAATAAATCGTACCGCTAAAATAAAATAACCCTGTCAAACGTGAATCGAACCGAGAAATACGTTTTTCCTTTCCGGGTTGGTTTCATGTCTAATTCCTTTAGTGCACAGGCTATAACACCAGAAACGCTAAGATTTTGCGTTCTCCCAGAACGACGGTTGGGTCATCCAAGATCTATATTGTACTTATTTAAATAAGATTAGAAGTGAATATTGAAAAGATCTCGACAGTTACTTCTAATCTAAATAATGGGACGTGAAATAAAGTATGGCTAACGGTCAGCAGAATCCCGATCGTGTGGCAGCAAATTGCTCAACGATATACGAACGTTAGAGATACGGATATGAATATAAAATGGGGTCAAATGAAACTCTTAAATAAAATGGTAAATGGATACTGTATGGACGACAGCTGCGATACATGTCAACATCAGTTCGGAATGACAAACGTTGGCACGCCCCCGGATGCGCTACCTACCTTTGCAGATTAAGGTATGGATTGGGAGAAAGGGTTGGGAAAATGGGGAGGGATAGGATAAGAAGGGATGGGAATGGGCTCTGGCATATCTCACTCACTACCGAAACACCTACAACATTGGGGAAATACAATAAAGTAGGAATAGCAGTACATTTCAAGGTAGTCTTCTGTGAGAGAGGGATAACGTGGCCAGCCGATTGCGCCCAGCGGCTGTGGGAATGCACTCTGCCCCCCCCCTTCCCCCTATTTAAAAAACAGAAAACCCGCCTGCGTCCAATGGGACCAGAAATAATTATTTTGTAAACTAGTCCCGAGTGCTTTGAGTCTGATGCTGAATTGTCAAAATAGGAGAGTAATTCATAAAACAAAACAAACCATTTCGTGTATTAATTATGCAATTATGCAAACTTATTTGTTTCATTAATTTTAGTTTATTTTAGTTATGTGGGTTCATATAGGAGCTGGACGCAGGCGGGTTTCGGTTTTTTCTAGATAACTTATTTTTAGCTTTTTATTTATTGCAAAGAATCATATTTTTTGATAATGGATGCACAACTTCTTCACAACATCTACGACATTATTTACAAGAATTTGACCACAACGGCGACATGTAAATATCATGTCATACAATCAACCGTTCTGATAGTATTATATATATTTTCGGAATCGCCTTTTTAACTCTTTTTTTAAAGACTTTTTTAAGACTTATTTTTTACCTTTTTTTTAAGACTTTAAAGGTCTTAAGGAGGCGATTCCGAATATAAAAAAAAATCCGAAAAAATTTGATATTTCACCCAATTAATTTCATTACCTTTATTTTTTTTAATCAAACAATATGACGCCTAAAGTCCACCATTTTGAATTTTTAAGAAACCAAAAACCGCCAGTATTACTCAAGACATCAAGACATCTCGTTCATTAAAATCGCTCACTCCGTTTCAGCTTTGCGAGGGAATAAAGAAACGGACATACATACATAATGGTGAAAAACATATCCCTTCACGCGTTCCGCAGTCGGGTAAAAAAATAATATAAAAAAAGAAAAAAAAATATGTTAGAGATATCTACCATGTGCCTACGTTTTTAGTTTTTTGATTAGTCGTTTCTTATAGGAATTAGGAGCCTCCAAAAATGAAAAATATTTGTCCTTTAAAATGCTGCAAAAAAGAAGTCCAGTGTGCAAAATTTAACAACTCTTATTTAAAAATATCAAAACGTACCCGACATAGAGAAACTATTCTAGCATTTATGCATTGGTATTAACAGCATTTATGCTGTAATACCTATAATTTGAGTAATACCTATAATTTGAGAACATCGAGGTTTTGTATTCCCGTTTCCTTCTACAAAAATGGATGGATTATTTTTTTCTGATTTGCATTAAAGAATAGTTTCTCTATGTCGATGAGAATGCGGGGGAGGGGGGATCTTCTTTCGTTGGCGAAGTGGTGAGCCATAGTTGATGACTATATCGATATGCAGCAGGATTAGTGATGTGCTGGAATATGCAAGGCACATTTCTTAATGGATTGAAATGTAATTTGGCAGAAAAATAGTTCAGGTTTACTTATTGGTTAAGTTCGAAGTTGAACCAAATCAGTTCAGTAGTTCCAAAATCAGTTATAATGGAGACTGGCGCTGACAGCGGCCTTTTTATAATTCCGGCAGATTATTCCTATACCATCAATAGGCTTCATTAAAAAAAACATAGAAAAGGTAAAAATATTAAACTGATTAAAACTCACTGATTCTAACAATGGATTGAAAAGTTATTAAGGAGTTCTCCCCCACCCTCCTTCCTTTAAATTTTTAAATACCGTTCTAATATGAAAAATTGAACACATTTAATGAGCTGAGTTTTTGTAATCCATTCGGGAAATCCCCAATAAAGGGGAAATTACCATAGAGGAAAATATTTATATTATAGACATTTTTAAAAATGTTTTGAACACAGTCAAAGTCAAGGAAAAAAACTTGATTAGAAACATAGGAACACATGATTAAAGCCATTTGAACTGTTTGTTTTATAAATTTAAAAAAAAACTGTTTTTTTCCATCCCTGCTGGGATATTAATAATTGTAACTAAATATACTCAATGTATATCAAGTTTAAGGAACAAGTACCCATTATACTTAAAATATAAAATAATTACATAGTAAGTACCTAACTACATACATTCTTTCAAATCAAAATAAGAAAATAATAATAATTGTGGTAGTCTTTGTTTTCTTTATAAAATTTTGCATACATTATGATGTAAGTACCATTAATTATATTATTATGACGTAAGTAATTAGTTCTACTAGTAATTTGTTGTGCAGATGTGATCACTTGATTACCTACTGTAAATATAGTAAATGTAGCTTTTGTTGTTTTACTTTCCATGTATAGAACAAAAATAAATCAAACTCAAATAACTGTCACATGCCTTGCTTTTAAATTACGTGTAATAAAAACCCTTATGTATAGTCACAACATAGTGAAATAGTAAAACTTTTCTTTCCTTTCGTTTTGATCTCTTCACCCGTAAACAAATGAACGTACCTAGTGTTCGATTTTTAAAATGTGTTTGTTTGTGTGCGTATTATCAAAAGCGCGCACAACGCGCAGAAAGAATTTCGGTCATTGACATGAGACTAGCCAAGACTGGATGGTAAAGAGATTTGTATGAATTGTCGATCACTGACCACTTTACTAGACCCCTCATATTATTGAACCTTAATATGAGAGGTCTAGTAATAACAGCTTGTCAAAGATTTATATAAAATACGAAATAAAATAGGGCCTTAGAAATGTGTTACGCTTGACTGTAACTAATGCATAGATTTGCACACAGAGTAAGTGTAGCAACGTGGGAGAAAATGCACGGTATTGTATTGCAGCATACATGAAGTGTATTTTTTAACTGCATTCACTTTCTGGTTTATGTTGCAATCGCCATACACATATATTGGATTTTTTCCTAACTGCATTGATCATGTGCTGATGGCAAGCAAGAATTCAAGCAACTGTCCTTGGTCACACACTATGTAAAACAACACACACACACACAAATCGATAGAGACAATGTTAACTGTGTCACTGAATGTGTACCAAAATTATACTGACGGCTCTCATAGCTAGCTTCCTACAATTATCATACAACAATACATTGATATTGATAAATAATTTATAATATATTGATAATTTATCATACAACATAAATAATTGTCAAGGTGTAAAATAGCTTATTCAAAAGGACTATTTTGTGTGTACTCAACAAACTCTTAACAAATTTTTAATATGAGTAAAGTTCTGGAATTTTTTTATAATTTTGTTAAATAAGCTCTAAAGACTCTGGGAAGGTCATTCCTCTTGGTCCAACAGGATTGTCCGACTGCTCAGACTAAGCATAGTTTTATCATTCATTAAAACATTATTAATAGTGACTGTACACAATTGTACACTTTTCAAGAACAACTAATACAAAATTCCTCCTGATGACATCACATGGACTGAGTGGAAAGTAAACGTGTAATTTGACTAGTCGGACAATCCTCTCGCACCAAGAGGAATGACCACTCAGGGAACATAGTCTACTATACCAACTATTTCAATTACATATTTGAAACCTCAAGGAGCATCCTATTGCCATTAGAAATAGTTCATTAGTTTCAGTTACTATCATAGTTAATGTCATCAAAATATGAAATTATTTAATGGAATAAAGTATATGTAGCCAACCAATTAGCTATAGCCTTCCATTTAAATGGTTTTCAGTTTATTTCCCCATCAGGCATTATTTTTGTTTAAAGACAAATGTTTGTTCAGGTCAGGTTGGTGTGTAATGTGTTTGTCCTGATACGTGTCTCTGCATCCACAACATACAGAATTCATAGTGTGATCTATTCAGTGCTGTTTTATTATTTGGTTGAACTGTCCACAATTATGCAAAGAATTGGCAAACAGTAATAAAAAGTTTTTACAGTGGTGATAGCCTCGGGGTATCTATACTCTACTCACATTTGTGTGACTGTGAGTTTGAGTCCTCAGCTAGTACCACTGTGTTCTAGTTAAGTATGGATTTTAAAAAATGTCATTAAGTAGTACTCCAGAAATAAATAAAAAAATATGGAGTATGTGTATTATGACCGGAAACACCCCAGTGTTTACTAGAGGAGGCCTGTCCCCTGCAGTGACACATTAAAGACTGATACATATATTTACATGTACAATATTTTTTTTATTACCATTTGGATTAATAATAATTACTGCACATACAAAATATTGATATCAAATCCCCTCAAAACTGTTTTTAAAAATCTATGAAATTTTGTATGTAATCTATGAATTGAAAATCTATGAAAAAGAAGGAAGCATAATGAATGTTCAATATTGATAAAAATGGAATTTAAGAGAATCCACAAGTATTAATGAGAATAGAATTTGTTAATGTGAGGGTGGAAATGGTTACAGTGATCAATCACACAGATGTCTTATTCAAACTGTCAAATGCAATAATTGACTTACGATAGTTCTAGTGCTTGCTCTTATGATTAAAACAGATCCTGTAACAATTTGTAAGCAATGTTTTGTCACTCACTTATTAACAAAAAATTATTAACTTATTAACACACAAACTCACACACAAATGTGCATGAAAACACACAAATATGTGTGAAGTGTTATAGAAATTTCTAACATAGTCAATCTAATATACCCAAATGTATCTCCTACTTTTTACTTTTAATCCAAAAATAATAATAGATACTGGTTCAATTTATTAGTTATTTATTTTCAAACAGTGAAATACCATTTCACAGATCATAAACTTAGCAGCTGCATAAACAGTAACTACGTCTTTGTATTATCATTGCTATTTTATGCATGTTTGTTATCAGCTCATATGTACAATAATGTTTTTCTCTTATAGTCATTCAATTATTATGAAAACTTAATAATGGGTAGGTATTTAAAAATAATATTTTTTAACAAAGGAGTTTTAATAAATTAATAATTACAACACTATAAGGTATAAAACAATTTAAGACACAATTTGGTATATAGATACGTTAAAAAAAAAATATGGGTATTGTTTATAATTGAGTTACCTAATACGTCATGCTGACCAGATTTAATCATTACAACTTCAACTTACCTACATGAAACTTTTGCTATGTGTAGGATGTGTTAACTGTTAAGTGTGCACTTCTTGCCAACACATCTCTTTGCACAAAATATTATTAAATACAGGTCTACGCTAAATACACTCAAACAATAATCTTGAACGGAAATTATACGATTTTTTCCGAGATAAATAAATTATGTTAACAGTTAAACAATACAATCTTCACTCGTTAAAAAATCACTTTTATGAATAGAAATGGAATTAAATTGAAATAATTTTAAGAGTTTCCGTAATATAATGAAAAGGCGTCGAATTATCGGATGCCAAAAATGTTTGTCGTGTCAAAAGTGTCACACAGACAGCTCTCTTTCCCCCCTCGCCCATCGTTATTCGGGCTGCGTTCCAAAACAAGCGATTATTATTTTTTGACAATCTGAGTGGAATCATGTTGCTTTTGATTTTATTCTGGACGTAAAAGGTATTCCATCTGACTTTATTAAGGGGGCATAGACACATTTCTGTAAGTAATTTTGTTTAATAAATGACTCTTTTTTTGTTGTTTAATAAAATAAATATTTAGCAATAATTAAAATTAGGTAAATGTCAATGCATTTCTATAAGTTGGCGAATTTAGCGCCGCCAAACCAAACATAAAATAATTAAATTATTTCATTTATAAAAATATAGCTAAACAAACAAAACAACATGATAGTAAATTATTCAGATTAAAACAATTTAAATTTATTTGCTTAGTTTAGCTTGTGAAAATTGCAAATGTCTATTCAAGCCATCAAGTAAAACACAGTTTTTTGGAAACAAGAAAACCGCAAGTGGCAAACGCTAGTACATTCTGACACTAAAACTTTATTTGAATTCATTGGTTGGGTTGGTAACCCTATTCAATTGTCAGTTTTACTGTTCTCATTATTCTCTAATATTTAGTACATTTTATAATTAATACTACAAATAATAGGGCCAGTCACTCCCAAAGCCTATATAAAATGAAGAAATGCTTCAATGATAATGTGATGATTTGTGTATCTGACATAAATTAACGATTATTGGCGTTACTTTGCGGCGCGAAATCGTTTCCAATATGGCCGCTCGAACTCTACTTTTCAGACTAATTTGTTTATTGCGGTATGGGTTATGTTACTTGTGAAAATAATAATAATACATGAAATAATCTATTACAATAAATTATGAATCATTAATTAGTGTAGAGCGTAGTACGATAAGGTGCTTTAAACAGAAGTGAATTAAATAAACGCCTTATAAAATTTACGATTAAAGCCTTAGTTTTTGCGGTGTAGCGTCGGTTCTGTGAGTGCAGTGCAGTTTAGTGTGAGGTTGTGTATGTGCCAATAAAGAGAAGAAGACTTGGTTGATACAATCGAGATGTCACAATATGAGCCGTCGCGATGACTCCGCGCCTCTTCCGGCCGGTACAGCTCCACAACTCATGGTAACTAATTTATACTCATTCAATTTTATTTATTTTTCTTTTTATTTAGCAAGCTTATTCAAAACGCGTCGATAATATGTCTTCTGTACAGTGGGACTTCTTTTATATATTCTGTTATATGTTATCATATTATTTACCTAATTACTAAAACATATACCTATATAATAATATGTTTCTTATATTATTTACCGAGTAATAAATTCAGAAAATAATTAGGTACATACTTATATTTTTTTTTTATTTGATTATGACAAACTAGGACCAATGTTTCCTTTTTATCCTTTGTCTTTGGAGTATTCAATATACCTATTACGTTTTACAGAAATAAAAAAAATAAAAATTGCCATTGAACTTTCTATTCTTCCAATAAAGCAAACATTTTTTTATTGGCATATATTATGGCTGAATAACTGCAATTATGACAAAAAAAAATTGTTCTTGTAGACTTGAAGTGAATTATTGTGAACATAATAATGATGGTACTCTCTGCTGAGCTACATGGATTAAAACATGGAGGTTTTGGACATGATTTAAAACTTACTCTCCTGGGAAATATTTTACTTTTCTTGTACTTAATTTCAAAAAGTATATTTAGGTAAATATAAACCTTGAAATAATTATTATTTTCTTGCTTCTAAGTTGAAATGCAATTTTTGTATGTACCAAACTAAATGAAATTTATTTAATTATTATTTTATTTTACTTCAGTTTCTACCCGCAGCTTCGCTCCCATAGACTAACCCACTAAAAGATTTTTCAACATCTGTAAAAGCACTGATATGATGGAACTCACAGATGCGTTTACTTTCGGCCTGGACATTATCTTCTCCCTTATATATTCATAGCCTCCTGGAGTATATGTCAAACATTGTTCTTCCTTATCACTGCTTTCAGAAATACTAAATTATGAGTAAACACACATACTTTAGCAGCCCTATCCGGTGTCTTCCAAATGTTGTTCATTACTTATTTTAGAAAGACTTGAAAATGTCTGTATGTTTTTGTTTTGATATCGTTTGCTGATTTCATTTTGGTAACAGATCTATTATTATATAGTGTACAAATCCTTATTAATTAGGAAATTCAAACCTGATTTAATTGGTAATAGCCAAAATCATACCCATATTTTATGTACCTTCTAATCATATAATATAACAAATCACATTGTATTATGGCAAGATACCTCTTCAACTTCGAAAAAGCAGCTAGAATTGAAATAAATATTAATAAGTATCAAATTGGTTACTACAGGGTTAAACTAACTCTACACTCACTCTTCTACTCCTTGTTGGAATGTGACCCCCTTATCCCGCTGCACCGCTCACCATCTACACCACTTATTCTGTTTATTCTTGATCTTGGTTATTGTTAAGTTTTTGTATTGCACGTGTCATAGTTAGTTTCTGTAGTATTTTTGTTATATTGTGTTGTTGTACTGTTGACGACATGGGGAATACTTATACACAGTGAAGGAAGAAACATTATTCCAAAGGTTTTGATGGTTTTTGAATAGGAGGCGAATAAAATATCCACCATTCCTGTCCACCAAGTCATCAAAAGAACTTTTGAAGAAACTGGAGTATCAAAAAGAATTTTATTCTCAATAAAATAAAAAATGAAGCTAACCCACCTCAAAGTCATTCTTCTGACAAGCTCCCCAATAAAATTATCAACACCGTAAAAAGAGAAAACAGAGCTCTAAGAAAATCGTACTAGATTATTTTGATCTGTGTGCGATCAGAAACAGTAATAGTTTTTATACAGTTAAGAAAAAAATTCATATTTGGAAAAAAAATCTAGCAGCTGTGAAGAGAGAACATAATTTTTCACATCAAATAAATACTTTGAGAAGTATACTGATCAAGCAATTTGGTTATACATTTAGAAAGTGTAAAAATACTCTAACAATATTCATTCAAAAATCGAGTCTCGCTGTATGGAGGACCCGCTACCTACAACGCCAAAAAATAATCACTGTTTGGAATTGGCGCGAGCATCTTTGCATACCCGCATACATTGATTATTTCGAAGCAACATTTTTTTGTCCCCGCCATATTGAAGGCGGTTTGAGAATTTGATATTTTTTGAGTAGTAACACGCGCTCGGCGGCGAGCAGAGTTAAATTGAGATAAATTCACACCGCGGGCTCGGACAGTTGATTTTGTGATTCGCGCCTATTGATTGGATTTGCACGCGGATATCCTGTGCCACGCGAGTGTTTTGGTTGGATTTGTTGTGATTGTGCTTGTGGTTTGGAAGTGATTCTCGAGGTGATTTGCTGCCGGGTGTGAGTTGCCGAACGATAGCGGCCACCGGCTCACCACAGGACGAGACTTGGATTACTACACAAGTATTTATTGGGAATTTATGTATTTATTAATTACACTAAGATAGGTCACGTCTAGTAGGGACTAGCGTAGGTACACTTTCCAGATTTGTGTGTGGGCAAAACCACCTGGGGTAAGTGAGACCTTTAAATTGTGTAAATAGATCTATTATTGTGCTTACCCACCATCGCGGTGGATATATTGAGTAAGTTTACTACATTTGGGCCCGAGTGCACATTCCTCGGGCTGCTTTCGCGTAACGCGAGGCAGGTGCGCGCCTAGTGTGCGCATCGTAAACAATCACCATAACGACAATGAAGAGTGGGAAAATGAATGCCTTGAAGAAGTGAACCAATGAGAGTTAGTACATCATTAGGACAGCTCTCAGAGCAATACCAATAAGAATGAAAGTCAATCAGTACCTGTCAGGAGTCAGGAAGAAATAAATTACAGTAGGGAATAAAACTAATTTCTTTTACATAATTCTTTTATAATAAAACTTTTTTTAACGTAGCCTAAATAGTCTTTAGACTTTTATTAAATAGTCTTTTATTTATATTCAGACCCATATAAATAATTCAGTAAAAAAAATGGTTTTTAAAAATCTAGCTCTTAAATAGATCTGTTACCAAAATGAAATCAGCAAACAATATCAAAACAAAAACATACAGACATTTTCAAGTCTTTCTAAAATAAGTAATGAACAACATTTGGAAGATACCGGATAGGGCTGCTAAAGTATGTGTGTTTACTCATAATTTAGTATTTCTGAAAGCAGTGATAAGGAAGAACAATGTTTGACATATACTCCAGGAGGCTATGAATATATAAGGGAGAAGATAATGTCCAGGCCGAAAGCAAACGCATCTGTGAGTTCCATCATATCAGTGCTTTTACAGAAGTTTCAAGGGCAAGTTTTGAAGAGTTACATGATAAACTGAAATCTTGATTTCAAAACAGCATTTTTATAATGATTATATATATATATATATATATATAATATAATCATATATATATATATACACATGTATACTATACATATATATACATGTATACATATATATACTCGTACAAATAAACATGTTTACATAATTTTTTCATTGATATACATGGCGAAATCGAACTATTTTTTGTAAATAATCACAGCTCGTTGACAAATTCACGATACGACCCGCGCGCTCTCCCTATATGAATGCCTATCGGAGAATACGTGATCGGAGAATACGTGTATTACGACGAATGTAACGACGCTACGCTCGCTCCCGACCCGCTCGTTCCGCGCGCTGGCTGTAGTGGCTGGAGACGGGCGCGGCTCCCGCGCACCATCCGCCCCGCACCCGACCCGCGCTTTCTCTGTGTTGTCGTCCATATAAATACAGGTTAATAAGTCCGCCGTACTCCCGATCCGACGCGCGCCCGACCCGCACCCGTTCTATGTGTGTGTTAATGCCGGTGGCGCTCTCATTTTTTGTCAACCCTTATTTGTCGCACTGTACTTGCAAAGATATTGATATTATTTACAATTTTGTTTTTTTCACTACTGCTTACTTTCCCAATGATTACTTGATATCACAGAAATCGGTGCGCCGGCCCAGAGATGTGAGCAGTACTCCATTTGGAACCTCACCTGAGCTTTGTAAAGCATTAGGAGTTGCCCAGGGGTGAAGTACCGCTTCACTCTGTTCAGCACACCGAGCTTTTTGGAGGCCATTTTGGCTTTATTTTCCAGATGACTCCTAAATTCGACTTTGCTGGAAATGTCGACACCAAGGATCCCAATACTCTCTGAGATCTTAAGAGGTATGCTCTGAAAGCGAGGCGCTACGACAAAAGCGGTTTTTTTAGCAAAAGGGTTTTTTTTTAATGGTGAATGCACAGACTTGCGTCTTACTGGGGTTGAAATAGGTTCAGAGAACCCGAAATCGAGACTAGATCTAAAGCGACTTCAATCAGAGAACCCGAAATCGAGACTAGATCTAAAGCGTCTTGGATTTCAGACACAAGCCTGACGCGACTGTCTTCCACTTCGATCCAAGGGATGTTGGCGCGGCCCCTGTACAAGGCGTCTCCAGTGCTGTCATCTGCATGGCAACGTATGTCACCAATTTGCATCAGGTCGTTGATATGCAGAAGGAACAGAGTTGGGGACAGCACGGAGCCTTGCGGGACGCCAGCGTTATTAGAATTGTTGTCGGAGCAGCTACCATCGATAATGACTCTGATGCTCCGTCCAGTCAGGAAACTGGCAGCCCATTCGCAATGTCTAGACCCACAGCCAGAGCCTCGCCTCTCGACTCTCAATGGCGTCAGCCCAACAGTGTGTTAAATACCGTTAAAGATCACCAGCCAACAAGATTATGGCGAAATCCATATTGACGGTCGCTAATCAGTTGGTGATCCTCTAGGTACCCAAGGAGCCAAGGTGTTTATGACACGCTCCAAGGTGATGGAGCGGAGGGAGGTGATCGCTATTGGCCTGTAGTAGGCCGGGTCGGTGCGGTCACCCTTTTTCGGCAAAGGGTGAACATGAGCTACCTTCCATGCTGACAGGAAGCTTTTTGTGGAATATGAGAGACCAAAGAGTTGCGTAAGCACCGGGAGCGCAAAATTTGAGCACCACTGCAGGAATACCATCTGGCCCACTCGACTTTCGGATATGCTAGAGCTCGCCGGACTTCACGCTGGGTGAAACAGATTTCCGGCATGGAGTTTGTGCACCGCGTGATAGATGGTGGTAAAGCACCTCTATCGTCCAGAGTCGAGTTTGTGGCAAACAGATAGCCCAGGAGATCGGCTTTCTCCTTCGCCCCGTGGGCTAGTGAGCCATCGAGTTTTCGCAGTGGCGGGAGTGACGACTGACAGAAGTTACCCTCAGCAGCCTTGGCGAATGACCAGAAAGCTCCGCTTCCAGAAGGATAGCTTGCTAGTCGATCGCCAATTCTGCGAATGTGCTCTCGTCTTTTCGATTAATATTTGTTTTTTTATTTCAATTGCTTCACGCACAATCCTGGATAAATAGGAGGATAATATTTTGGACTATGGAGATCCTCTATCTATCCAGTGATTGATCCTGGCATTGAGTATATGGTCCACTATCGCCGATTTATTCCGTCTGGTGATTCTTCACAGCTGGAATATGTTCTTTGAGCCTTTCTGCTATGGGGCATTTTGTTTGGCCTATGTACAAATTACCAATAGTGTAAAAAGTTTAATATTAGCATATATTTTGCAGGGTGTGGAGCGCATTGGAGTGGCGGGTGGCGGTGTGCCGGGCGCGGAAGGAGCTATCAATGGTGCTCCGGCGGCCGCACAACCCGAGCGCCTTGATGAGCCGCCAAAGAAACGACCCAAGATAGCCGCCTTAGACGATGCGCCCGCCTTGAGGAAGCGCATACTCGAACACAAACTGCTCCGACTAAAAAATATTCGTGAGGTGTAAGTTCAGTAAATATTATTGTGCATATAATATAATTATGCACAAGGCGAACAGTATTACTGCTGTATGTTTATATCTTCTGGTAGCTGATATTACTTTCACCATATCTCTTCTCCTGGAAGTCATTTGTGACTGTTTTTGAAACTATTTATAGTTGGCGTATTATTCGAATTATTCCCAACTTGTTCCTCAAACCTGGCCCATTTTAAATATTTATTTAAAATAGTGCCGAGGTATTCCAACTGTATGTGTCCCAAATTGGTTGCGACCTGTCCCACTACTAGTTCTACTGTATAACACAGTCAATAGAAATAAATAATAATATTGGCATTTATTGTATTTTGAATTGGCAACAAAAAATTTAATAAATAACCACTGTATATTACGAGGCGTATTCGAAAAGTAAGGGCCGTTTCGTCATAAAAAAAATTATAATCATATGAAATAGGTTTTATTAGCACATTTAGTTTACTACAAATCTACTTCACTTTTCCACATAATCGCCGTTCACTTCCAAGCATTTTTCGTACCGCTGCACCAGCTTCCTTAACCCCTCTGCATAGAAGCTCACCGCCTGCGAGTTGAACCAGTTTTCAACGGCGTTCTTAATTTCCTTGTCGTTTTCAAAGCGTTGTCCACCGAGCCATTTTTTGAAATGTAAGAAAAGGAAGTAGTCACTGGGTGCAAGGTCGGTGGGTGGTTAAAAACTTCCCAACGTAAATCTTGAATTTTCTCTTGGGTCTTGGCTGCGGTGTGAGGACGCGCATTGTCATGAAGGAGGATTACACCGGATGACAGTTTACCACGTCGTCGATTTTGGATCGCACGTCTTAGCTTATTGAGCGTTTCACAATACACGTCAGCTGTAATTGTTGTCCCACGTTCCGTAAAATCAACCAAAAGAACAACTTTTTCGTCCCAAAAAACGGTAGCCATCATTTTTCGACTCGTGTAAGGAGTTTGCTTAAATTTTTTTGGTTTTGGTGAAGTTGAGTGGCGCCATTGCATTGATTGCTGTTTTGTTTCTGGATTGATGTAGGATATCCACGTCTCATCACCGGTAACAATGTGGGAAAACAAATCATCTCCATCTTGTCGGTAACGGTTCAAAAACTCTCGTCCACTGGACAGTCTTTGCTCTTTGTGCTGGTCGGTAAGCATTTTTGGTACTCACCTTGCACACAATTTGTGGTATCCAAGTTTTTCCGTGGCGACAATTGTGTAGACAGTAGTGCGTCCAAGATGAGGAAATTCATCAGCCGGGGCACTAATCGTCAACCGAAGATCAGATCGCAGTTTTTGGTCCAGTTTTTTTTGGTTGGTTGGTTTTTGGAAACAATTTCATCGGTTTGCATACTGGGCCTACCACTCCGCTCTTCGTCATAAACATTTGTTCGTCCAGTTTTGAAATCACGACACCATTGTCTAACCTTTCCTTCATTCATTACAGTAGGTCCATAAACTAGGCATAACTCTCGATGAATTTCAGCAGCTGAAGATCCTTTTGCACACAAAAATCTTATTACAGCGCGAACTTCACAGCTGGCGGGAGCAACGATTATCGCGGACATTGTTTACTGTACGCACAGATAGGCAAATGACTACTGAATCAAAACAACACCTGAAATAGCTGCACGAGTAGTGCACGTACAGATATGCACAAGTTTAAACGTGTTACAACTTGTCGATTTTGAAATATAAGCGAACGGCCCTTACTTTTCGAATACGCCTCGTATTTAAATATTAAATCAACGAGGTATGTATATTAAAATATTAAAAATTGACTTTCCTATGTATTATTTTTTAATTGAGTCATTCAAAATAAGGAATAGATGATTTTTTTTTTTGTTTATAGAGAAGAGGGCGGACGAGCAAGCGGTCTCACGTGATGGTAAGTGTTACCGCCGCCCATGGACACCTGCAACACCAGAAGGTATGCGGGCGCGCCGCCGACCTTGCAAAATCCTATTCACAACTTTCTTGAAGAACCCCATGTCGTAGTTTAATGGGAAGACCTCGTGAGGCAGTTCGTTCCACAGCCTACGGGTTCGCGATATAAAATAATTTTTGGACCGAACAGTACGCGTGATTTCATTTTCAGTCATAGTGAGAAAGGAATCTCTTCAAATTGACGGCTAAGTAATCGAGCGTCATATACATCAACAGATAAGCCGCCTCTCTAAAAATTCTCTCTACAATCCCCTCCAACCCGGTTTCCGTCCTGGTCATAGTACGACTATAGCTCTCATCAAAGTCACTGATGATCGGATATCAAAGTCACTGATGATATCCGGCTTGGCATGGAAAGCAAAAAGTTAACATTATCCCTACCCGAGTTTGGGAATACTTTCGATATCATGCTAGGTATATTACGCTCCCTTAACATACGATTGACTGGTTTCCTAGCTACTTGTATGAGCGACGCCAACGAGTAGAAGATACCTACTCTTCCTGGAGCACTTTATCCCATGAGCCTGCTTCTTCCTACCATCTTTATGCAGACGATTAACAAATTTATATGGTACACAAGCCGCGTTGGAGAACCTCAACAATACAGTCGACGTAATTAACACTGATTTTATTCGCATCCTTAAATGGCAAATCTCATGGATTGCAGGTCAACCCTGAAAAAAGTCAAGTAATTATTCTGTAAGTTCACTAGTAAAATTGATTGCCAACACCTCCCGATAAGTGATGCCGATAACTTTATTCCAGCCAATCCATTGGTAACCCCAGTACATATTCAACCAGAATGATACTTCTTATTTGCTTATGCAATCTTACGATCTATCCCCAATAAGTTAGACCTCCCGGGATGCCGTATATTTTAACTGTCTATGTATATAGCGAAAAAATCTTATAGCGACAAAGTAAAAAAATCTGGACGTACTTATAAATCGAACCCTGTCTTGTCTTGGTTTGAGCAGGAGGATGTTTGCTACGACATGCTCCTTGAAACGTTTACGGGAATTCCTTCCGTCAAGACACTAAAATTGCATTAGTTCAGTCTCTACTTTTCCTTTACTTGACTCTGCTGATACATGTTATCTTGACCTAACGAAACACCAATTCAACAAATTTCAGCGCCTCCAAAATCTTTGCATCCGATTCATATTTGGACTGTGTAAATATGACCATGTTTCCGAGTTTCGTAATAAGCTCAAGTGGGTTCCAATCCGACTTCGCAGGAATACATTATATACAGTATATATGTATTTTCACTTCTCTACTCTGTACTTTCTAACCCCCTTGACCCCACAATATTTGAAGGAGCTTTTTGAATTCTATGCTACACAATCCAAGTACTTACTTCTGAAAATTTACTTCTTAAACCACCTATCCATTCTTCAAACGTTACTAACTCTCACTGCGCAGGCTCTTAGGCTTTGGAATTCCTTACCAGTTGTCATTAGACGTGCTCAGTCGCTGTCTAGTTTTAAAAGGCGAGTTAGAAATCATTATTCTAATAGTTAGTTCCTTTAGTTTTCTATTTTCTTTCTTTACCAAATGATTTCCTCTCGATACCATTTTGTTTCTAATCTGTTCTATTTCGTCCCCTGGAGACCTCAATTCTCTCTTGTTTTTCTATCCTTGTCAACTTTGATTCTTATTTGCGAATTAATATTGGGTGCAGTGCAGATATAGATACGTATGTATGTATTATTATATGTATTTATTATACTATATTTATTATCGCTATAGTCGGTAGGTATATATTGAACATGATTCATTCTGTGGATTTCGGTCATTTTGCACTACCTATATCCCTTTTATTTTTCTCTATCCCAAGGTTGCCTGGAAGAGTTCGCCTTAGCGATAAGGTCGCCTATTGTATTCTGTCATTCATTATTTGCGCACATGTAATATTTTTTTTTATTTATCAATTAGAATAACAATACTTAAGAATAACATTCTAAAAACTACGAAAGTTTGTCTAGAATGCCGATTCTGCATACAATCATATACATTAGCAGGTAGTTATATAATTCTATTGAAACTAATGCAGTACTTGAACAATGTTATACTAGGTTGATCAATATTTTTTTGGAAAGTATTGAAACTTTAGGAAACGTATATCTAAATTGTATTTATTTTTAAACCTAATATTCGTTTATAAGACATGCCAACAATGTACACACACTATTTGTACAAACAGATATAAGAAACAACATTTTACATGGTAGGTACATCATTTAAGGTCATATTTTTAATAGCTCCATTTTACATTTTATTAAGTAACAAATAAATAAAATAACAATTTGTAAGTCTTATAACTAATTATAATGGTGCACTCACTTCCAGGATTACGGAGCAGCTAAGTGAGCTGTACTTCCTGCAGGCGGGCGGCAACATGATGGACTACGTGGCGTGGCGCAAGCGGCCGCCGGCGCCGCAATTAGTGGCGTTTCTTGAAGCGAGGCGACCACCGGCCGTGGTACCGCCTCCGCCCGAAACACCGCCGGCCGCCGCGCCGCAGGATGAGATGGTAGAGAAGGCCAAGCAGGAGGCGTACGTGGCGAGCCGCGTGGCCGAGCTCGCACGCGCCGGCCTCTGGGCTGAGCGCCGGCTGCCACGCGTTCTTGAGCCGCCTCGCCCTAAATCGCACTGGGACTACCTGCTCGAGGAGATGGCCTGGCTTGCGCAGGATTTTGCTCACGAGCGCAAGTGGAAAAAACAGGCTGCAAAGAAGGTAAACTTACCTAATATCTTTTTTTGCCTTGAAGAAAAAAATATAATTGTAAAAAAAAAATTTCAATATAATTTTAGTGTTCGCGTGCTGTTCAGAAGTACTTCCAAGACAAGGCTTTAGCTGCACAAAAAGCTGAAAAGGCACAGGAGCTGCAGTTAAAGAAAATTGCTGCATTCGCCGCTAAGGAAATTCGTACATTTTGGACGAATGTTGAAAAGGTATTATTATAATTATTAACAAATATTTTACCATGGCTACTTATATAATGTATTAGACGTTAACGTATAGCGGTAGACCTGAGTAAACACCAGCTACCTCAGTTAATTCCACAGTACATCACGAAGTGATGCCGTTTCTTTAGTAATCTTCAAATCTTTAATACATATAAAACTTACTACATTATTACATATACTACTTTACGTCCAGTCAACAGTATGACAGAGAAGAAGTCGCTACTAATGACACTATTACAGACGGAAGTATATTTTAGAAAAAAAGACTGCAGAGAAAAAGAGAACAATAGAGCTGTATTTATAGATGTAGCTAAGGTTGATACCGTCTCTCATATTATGCTAATAAAAAAAATGAAGCTTTTAGGAGTTATTGGTACTGCACTTTCTTGGTCGTTTGTGGGGCTCATCCTTAAGGTCACCATTTCCAGAACGGAAGCGTTCGACGCAAGGTGCGATTGTTTGTGGTGTTTGGCCCATACTCTATTGATATTGTGAGCTGTCTGACTTGCGTTGTTGCCGCGACGAAACTCATTCAAAAGTAACACGAATTTTCAATTTATACATGTTATTTTTAAGACAATTACATGAACAATATTTAGATACAGAAAAACAAATGAAATACTGATTTTGAAATAAGAACATTGTAGCTATTAGATGCATTTTGTTTTATTTTGAAATTCGAATTAGAACAGAAGACGTCGAAACTCAAAGTGGCCAGTAATAAAATGGTCATTCCATAGGTATGCGCCTCACTCTACTCACCGCTTCCTGATTGCCACACTCTGTTTTGCTGACGATACTGTCTTGCTATTTTCCGATATGACTTGGGAAGACACTTTCAGTAAAGTGGACCACGCCCTCAGTGATGCTAAGATATGGTACAACCACAATCTATTAACCCCCAATGAAGACAAAATTACTTGTGTGTTTTTCTCCCACAAAGTTCGGCTTACCTAAAAACGACTTTATGTTTTTAGTACGCCGTATCTTCGCCCAATAATTGATTGCCACCTTCGATGGGTAGAACATATCAACTCTCTTTCAACAAAACTAAGAAAACTAGTTTACATTTTCAATGACATTAAAAATATTTTAACTATCAAAGTCCTAATGCAGGTATACTTTGCACTCATCCAATCACATTTAATGTACGGCATTATAGGTTGGGCTCTTGTGAAGTGACTCTTATGGAGAAGATTAATATGCGTCAAAAACTAAAGATCATCAAAAGGAAGTCTATTCGCTTCCCAACTCACAGGCTGATTGAATTATGCAATGTGTTGATTCCTCGTAAAATATATCTATGACAATCAGTAATATACATTTGTAAGCATATTAATGACTTTTCTGTAGCGACGTCTGAGAGCAAACGTCGACAAAGAATCCACTTTAATATTCCTTTTGGAATATTCGAGTCTATTTGGGTGTAAGCATTTTACTGCCGTTTTTATTTATTACAGTTTATTTTATTTTTTATTTTATACTAACATTAAAATACAGGTTACACTAACCATGTAGTTACAACGGGTGTCGGTTGGGAAGCCATAATCACACATAGGGTACCTTAATTGCACCAAGATTGTTTCGTTTATTACCCGAATCATCAACACGCCTCTTTGAACATTATTATGAAGAGAAATCTCAACTAAGCACTTTATTGCTACTAAAGAAAAAGACCGGGCAATTCTTTCTCGATTTAAAGTACACTGACCGTAATATATTATGTGATAATATTGTAAACAACAAACAATAGTTAAAAATCATATACAATACAGTGTGTCTGGGCACGAACTAGCGAAAATCTAGGGACCTACAATACACCTAATTTAACCGTCAAAAACACCTTCCGTAGACGTCCTCTGCCCTCCCCCTCTGAGACCCAGCCATTTTATTTTTTTGTTTGTCCTATTGAGTATGCATATACAAAATAACGAATGTCTTTTCATGTTTTGGTCCTACAGACATAAAAAAGGACTTATTTGGTTGGCAATGATGTTTTTCATCGACTAATAATCACAAATAATGTACAACATTTACATAACTGACAAAAAAAAACCGAAATAGCACGAAAATTGATCAAAAAGGTATGTAAATCAACAAGTTATTGTAGTCTACTGCAAAAACAAGGTCGTTAACGTAAGGATTTCTTATCCTAGACTAAGTGTCAGACGGATCGCACTACAACTATTGCTGTCTAGATGAACTGTGTATGTGGAGAATTTTGAAAAGAGAGAGGTTGCACCCCTATCATTTCCGACGACTCCAAGATGTTCTACAATCCGTTTATGTTACACGAGCTGTATTCTGTTCGTGGATCAATCGGGAAGTTACGGCTTTTCAAATTTAGTCACCAATATAACCTTTACCTTACCCTATTAGTAAGGATACCCTTGCGCAGACCACGCAAAACACTGATATTAGTCTATTGAAGTGTGCTCTGCTTGAAGCTTTTGGTGTTTAAATAACACTTAACTGTGTTTTAAAAGAAATAAAATAAAACAAAGTGAGTGGTGTAATCTTGAAAACTATTGATCTGATACTGTTACAGTTCTCACTATTTATTTTGGCAAATGTGAAGGGCTGTAGTATGTAATTAGCATCTGTTACTACTCACATTGCAAATAAATGATATAATTTGATTTGTATAGATTGATAGCAGAATATTAACACATATACATACTTACTCATATGTATAAGACCATATTAAATATTCTGTTTCACTCTAAATGTTTAAATATTTTCTTGTAAATGTTAAAATCAGTGTAAAAATGAGGTTCTGACTGGTTGTCTTGTACAAACAGCAAAATATATGTTTGCAGGCAACTTTGCAGGCTGCAGGCTTTGTTCACTACATACAATAACACACACATAGATGTTAAATGATTCTCTGAATGAGTAGAAAAATTTTACTGATTGTTGCTTGGTTGGTTTGCAAACAGCACAGTTGCCAAAACAGTCTATTGCATGCAAACTTATTTATTTTGTCATTTCTATAAGTGAAGTTGTATTATTTAATTGATATTGATTATATTACAGCTAGTGGAGTGGAAACGTATACGGCGAGTAGAGCGCGCGCGAAAGGAGGCCCTCGACGAACAACTGAGCTATATTGTTGACCGCACTGAACGTTACTCGCGGCAGCTCGCTGCCAACCTGCACGGCGCGCGTGGACCCGACACGCCGCCCTCTGACGACGAGTTCCAGCCGCGCGGAGACTCCGACGATGACGAGGAGACCATCGCCGTCGCCGATCGCGAGGCCGGCGACCACCGCGACGAGCTCGAGGCGCTGCGCCGCGAATCGCGGCTTGACCTCGGCGAGTTACTGCCGCCCGGATACCTACGCACGCACTCGCCGCCGCCCTCCGACTACGCCGCTGACGAGGACTCCGCTGACGATGAGGACACCATCGCTGAGCAAGAGCGCGCCGAGCTCCCCGAGGACACCGCTGCTGAGCTAGACGCGCTACGCGACGACGCCGAGCTCGGCATTGACGAGCTGATGCGCCGGTACGCCGCCCCGCCACCCGCTACCACAGAAACAGACGACGGCGAGGATGTGTCTACACCGGAGGAGGAGGACAGTTCTGAAGAGAGCGAGGACCCGTCTGAAAGCGAGGAGTCTGAGTGCGAGCGGCTGGAAGCGCTGGTAGAAGAGGGCGGCGAGGCGGGCGGCGGCAAGGCTGACGGCGGCGAGGCAGGCGGCGGCGGCGAGCAGCGCGTTGAAGCGGCGGCCTCACTAGCCGCGTCACTACAACCAACCGGCACGACGCTCTCGGAGACGGCGGTGGGTACGCCGGTGCCGCGACTGCTGCGGCACGCGCTGCGCGAGTACCAACACGTGGGCCTGCACTGGCTCGCCACGATGCATGCGCGCGGACTCAACGGCATCCTCGCCGACGAGATGGGGCTCGGCAAAACCATACAAACAATCGCTTTGCTCGCTCATTTGGCACTCGAGCGCCGCGACTGGGGGCCGCACCTCGTCGTCGCACCCACCTCCGTTGTGCTTAACTGGGAGATGGAGTTCAAGAAATGGTGTCCCGCGTTTAAAATACTTACATATTACGGCACCATAAAGGAGCGGAAACTGAAACGTGTCGGCTGGACTAAAGCAAACTCTTTTCACGTGTGCATAACTTCATATAAACTAGTAGTGCAGGACCATCAAAGTTTTAGAAGGAAACGTTGGAAATATCTTGTTCTCGACGAAGCGCAAAACATAAAAAACTTTAAATCGCAACGCTGGCAAATGCTATTGAATTTCCAAACAGAAAGGTAAGTTTATAATTGTTTTGTTTTTCTATCTGAGTGAAAGTTGTATAGAAATCTGTTACAAAATATCATGTAGAGCCCTTTGACAATCATTTCAATATTTATCTATTAAATGGGTCTTAACACGTATGTTTACGTATTTTACTGGACGTTTCGGTTTGGTTACACCAACCATGCCACAAACTGCCATGAGTCGGCTAAATATGTTTAACAGATAAATATGTGTGAAAAACGTGAAAATCTCTAAAGTTATGATAATTTCAATGTATACACATTTATGACTTCCAAACATCAACATCTACTTCACATTACACAGTTGGTACCGCGCAGTCAATTGTCGGCCGTTCACACAATACAAAGCGGGTTAGCAATAGAGCTGTGTCATTAGTCGTTTCCATACTTCTTTTTCAGATTTCATCAATAAAATATTGATATTAAGTTCGCTTCCCCCTTTTTTTATTATTTATTTAGAAATCATAGTCACTTATCACTATGAGGATATTCAAATTTATCTGTTTTAAAAAATATATACCACTTTATAGTCTCTTGTAAAATTTGTCTTTATGTAGTCACATACAGTCAAAACTTGCTATAGCGAAACTCAATATTACGAAAAACTCGCCTTAACATTAATATCACATGCATTTGTTTGGTTTGCTGTTTGTTTCATACATTGATTATTCGCAATAACGCTTTGGTCACCTGGTTTAATATCAAAAAAATACCACATTTTTGAACGCACACCTGTATTTATTTGGCTCCCGTAAGTTCAAACTTGTCTGGGGATGCCCAGCCCAAAGCAGACAATGCATTCGTGAACATCTGCGTTTCTTTTATCTATTGTGTGATTTAATTATTATTTTTACTGGCTAACTGGCTGGAAAGGTCAACAAAGAAATTGTTTTATTACACTTTACACTGAAAACAAACAAGCCAATAGGTACATAAAGCTGCGTGAATCTACTTACTTAGGATTAGATTCTAAACACATTATCAGTCATAACTCGGCAGTCTCTAAGAGTGAAGTGAAGTCTCTGTGTGTTAATCAAAAAGTAACATAGCTTTGATACGTGCCATAGAACAGGGAGAAAAGAAAAGGGAGGGCCTTAGTGCATCTACCGTGGCTACTGTGTGGAAGTGTAAAAAAAAGATTCTGCAGCCTGAAATGGAAGGAAGCTCTTGCCAGAAAATCGAAATTTATAGATTTGGGCAAGGCAATGCTGGCGTGGTTTCAAAAACAACGCTCTAATAATGTGCTAGTCAGTGGGCCGATTGTGAAAGCTCAGGCTAAGAAATTTGCTGGACAACTTGGTATCATGGACTTAAGGTTCAGAAGGATGGTTGGGCAGATTTAAAAATCGGCTCTACATGAACTGTGTTCAAATGAATGTATAAGCACGAAATGTGGATAAAAATGTCAGTATTGTTTGGCTAGATAAAGTGTGACCAAGATATAAGGAAAGTACTCTCCGAACGACATTTTCAATGCTGATGAAACCGGTATTTTTTAGTAAATGATGCCGGACAAAACTGAAGGAGAGAAATGCGTGGGAGATAAACTGTCGAAAGAACGAATCACCGTGCTCGTAGCTGCCATATGAGTGGCACGGAAAAAAGGATGCTTATGGTAATAGGAAAATCACAAAATCCACGTTGTTTATATACCCTATATTTGCATTTATATAGCAGCTCCCTTACAGAAGAACACAGCATGCAAAAAGTATTTTATAAGAACAGGTGGACTGCATCGCGGTTGGTTAGGAAAATAGTATAAATATAAATAATTGCTATAAACAACTGACCACACACAACAACTCGAGAGTAGTACCAATAACAGGGGTAACTTGTTTTTGATACCACTCCTTTTCAGCTTTTTATTATCACATAATCTTTTCAGTACTTTTTAAACCCAGATAAATATCCCCCACATATATCTAACTGAGCTTCCCTCCACACGTCATTCATCATTTCATCCCTTGGACGTCCACTGTTGGACATAGGCCTCCCCTATTGTCCGCCATTTAGACCTATCGGCAGCGACCTGCATCCAGCGGGTGCCCGCAACCTTTATGAGGTCGTCTGTCCATCTCGCAGATGGACGTCCTCGGCTTCGTCTGCCGGTACGTGGTCTCCATTCGAGAACCCTTCTGCCCCATCGGTTCTTCGAGCTATGTGCCCTGCCCACTGCCACTTCAGCTTGCTAACCCGAGAGGCTATGTCGGTGACTTTAGTTCGTCTACGGATCTCCTCATTCCTGATTCGATCACGTAAGGAAACCCCGAGCATAGACCTCTCCATAGCTCGCTGTGCGACAGTGAGCTTATTTATGAGGCCCATCATAGTCAGAGACCACGTCTCGGTGCCGTAGGTCATCACTGGCAACACACACTGGTGGAAGACCTTCGTCTTCAAGCACTGAGGTATTTTGGACGAGAAGACGCTGCGTAGCTTCCCGAACGCTGCCCAGCCGAGTTGGATTCGTCGATTGACCTCTTTCTCGAAGTTGGACCTACCTAGTTGGACCGTTTGGCCTAGGTAGACGTACTCGTCAACAACTTCGAGAATTGAGCTCCCAACTGAAACTGGGGTGGGCACGACATGGATATTCGACATGATTTTCGTCTTGTCCATGTTCATTTTAAGGCCCACCTGTTGGGAAACTCGATTGAGGTCTCCGAGCATTGTGCTAAGATCCTCCAGCGATTCTGCCATGACCACGATATCGTCGGCAAATCGAAGGTGAGTGATGCATTCGCCATCAACGTTGATGCCGAGTCCTTTCCATTCCAGGAGCTTGAAAGCGTCTTCCATCGCATTGGTGAAGAGCTTCGGAGAGATGACATCTCCTTGTCTCACACCCCTCTGCAATGGAATCGGCTCCGTGCTCCCTTCCTGTACTCGGACTGACATGGTGGCGTTGTTATACAAACACTTCAACACTTCGATATACCGATAGTCAATATGGCACCGCTGGAGGGACTGTAGCACTGCCCAAGTCCCGATCGAATCAAAGGCTTTCTCATAGTCCACAAACGCTAAGCATAATGGCAAGTTATACTCCTCGGTCTTCTGTATAACTTGCCGCAGCGTATGGATGTGGTCTATGGTACTATAGCCTTTTCGGAAACCGGCTTGTTCGGGAGGCTGGAAGTCATCAAACCTGCGCTCGAGACGATTCGTGATAACCCTCGAAAACAGCTTATTAACATGGCTCAGAAGCGAGATGGGCCTATAGTTCTTCAACAAGGTCTTGTCACCTTTCTTGAAGAAGAGCACCACCACGCTTCTGTTCCATGCCTCCGGCGTAATACCTTCGAGCAAGACGGAATTAAAGAGCTTCTGAAGGACTTTCAGTACCGGTGTTCCACCCGCTTTCAGAAGCTCTGAAGTGATTCCGTCCTCATCCGGCGCCTTGTTGTTTCTAAGCTGTTTGAGGGCCATCCTAATCTCGTACAGGCTGATGTCCGGGATGTCTTCGGTATAGTGTCGGGTCAACTTGGCTCTTGGGTCTTTGGCCAAGTTCCCAACAGGTTTAGCGACCGAGGTATACAACTGTCCATAGAACCTCTCGATCTCCCTCAGTACCTCTTGTTTGTCGGAAGTGACACTGCCGTTACCACACGTCATTACTATGTTTTAAAATTTCTGATAAAGGTCTATACGAGTATTTACCAGCGTTAGTTCGATGTTTTTTTTATATAGAAAATAAATTATATTAATTGAATCTTCCGGGCTACTTGGCCGAGGTCTTCTGGAATCTCTTCTCTTTCTTCCAAACGTTTCGTCAACAACTGCGGTTGACATCTTCAGTGGCGACTGCGTTCACTTTCGGAGAGATGTTATCTCTTCGGCTTCTCGAGCGCAACTGACTCGACGATTGTGGCGCACCGGTATTTATAGTGGGCGAGTATTTATTATATTTATATGCACCGGTATTTATATGTTTGTGTGGTGTGTATCGAGTCTGTTTTTGTCCCCCCCCCCCCCCCCCCCCCCTTCTCATCTCTCTTCCCCGTGAGCTTGATGTCTTCGGAGTGCTGGATACTAGATATTACGGAGTCTTAGATTTTCTTCTTTTTTGTTAAAATTGTTGGGATGCTTGTAGATTTCAATAGCTTCCCTATTGAGACGGGAATAATAATGATTCCCGGTTGACAAGATCTTTGTGTTCCTGAAACAGATTTCATGGTCCCCATCCGACAAGGCATGTTTAGCTACGGCCGACTTCTCAGTCTCTCCTCTTCGACAATTGCCTTTATGTTCTTTAATGCGGGTATTGACACTCCGTTTTGTAATGCCAATATACACTGACCCACAGGAGCATGGTATTTTATATACTCCAGTCGAGGACAACGGATCTCTGGGATCTTTGACTGATCTGATGATATTTCTGAGTTAGCACGTAGGCTTCAAAATGGTCTTCACGTTTTTCTTTTGTAAGATCTTGCCGATGCGATCTGTTACGCCTTTTAAGTAAGGTAAGAACGCCCTGCTTCTCTCTGGGTTGGTGTCGATATTGTCAGCTTTTTTGGCTCGTCTTTTTGTTTCTTTTTAATTCAATTAATATGGACACCGGCCGAGAAAGCCTACACCACTATAAAATACGAGTAAATTATATCTTTAGCATAATTTTAGAATAAAACTAGAGTTATTATGCAAGACAATGTTTAATTGTCATAAAACTAATGTTATTACAGCACTTTTAACACTGACACGACACTTTCCGATACGAAATTATTTTTATTTATTAGGAACCAGTAACATAACGTCGACCCGGTTTAATTTTAATTTACATATGAAAGAACATATAATTTACATTTGAACTGTTTCAAGACCTTGAAACAGTTGCCTGTCACATACAAAGCCAACAAGTCGACTTGGATGACTTCACAGCTGTTTGAAGAAGAAATACGAAAATGGGGTGCCGTGTTGAAGGGGGGGAAAGTTTTGCTGCTCGTCGATAACTATCCTGCTCATTGTTCTCTGTCCTACCTCCGGAACATTGAATTAGCATTTTTCTCAGCTAACACCACATGTGTCCAAGTGTCTTACAGCCGATGAACCAGAGCTCAGTGATGGCATAATTCTAACAAAGTGTTATAAAACACTTGATTTTAACAGTGTTTCTAACAAATGTATTAAAAACAAGTTGAAAATGGACTGTCAGAAACAGCGTCAAAAACACTGTTTGTAACAAATAAAAACATGACATTTAAAAAAAAAGACATTTCAAACACCTGTGAGTTTTGTCTAAGGACAATAACAAACAATGTACATAATGTGGAAGCAAGTGATATATAGCTTTATTATTTAGTGTAGGGTGGGTATTATAAGTAAAGAGGGTACCTGCTCCTCTTTCCAGGTAACTTCCGCTGCCAGTCCTTGTACCTTCATTTTTGCAATACCCACATAGCTAAATCTAACGTTAACTGGCTTTATTTAAGTTCATTGAATGTACTTTTAAACAAGTCAGTAAACATTAGGCTTAGTTACGTTCGTAATGAAAAATATGAAGGAACGAAATTGATCGGCATCGAAACTGCTTAGAAATAAAGGCTCTATTTTGTAATTAAAAATTAGATATATCTTTTAATAAACAAACAGGATTGGTAGGTAATGCAAGCATCGAATATTAAAAATAGACAAAGAATATAAAAAATATTAAGATATAATAACGTATTTATTACTTAGAGTGTATGAACCCAAACATTGAGAACATTTTGTCTATTCCTGCGCTGGAAGCAACAGCGGTACGCAGCTGCTTACCCAATTCTATAGTTTTGTTGATTTGTACCCTTAAAGACAGCCCCTATTCTAAGGCATTAATATTTTAGATGACGTGTACTTTAAATAAGAAGCTGTGGCATGGCGCTGTCATTGCCTTGCATTTAATTACATCTGGCATTGCTACTTTATAGTAAGTTTCTATGTACTGCATTGCATTGGGTCCAATAAATTCGCTACAAAATGTACTGGTGTTGTTGCCATTTGATACCGTGAACTGAAGTCGCTTAGGGTATATTCATAACCGACATCACCATCCTCAATCAGCATCGAGTTTATTGGGTATCTGGATGTTAAGTAATTGAAATAAAAACTTAATGTTCTGAAAATAAGGTTCAATTCTGTTGTTTTATAAACAGGTAAAGTAGGTATCAGTATTCGATACTTTCAAAGACCAATCAATGGCGCAATAGATTTTATCGACCGACAGGTACGCCACCGTATATGTATTAGATTATAATGTAAGTAGGTAGTACTTGTTACCTACATAAACTTTGCTTGTAACTAACGTGGATTTCAAACTTTTCTAACATGTTACAATAATGTTTTTTTTTATTGAAATAAAAAACGCCTATTTTAAACTAAAAACTATCATAAACAAAAAAAACTTTTCCATCCCTGCCAGAGCCCGATAAAAAGCCTGAAAGGCCACTATACAAGGAAAATGTTGTTAATAATGGAATCGGATTGCAGTCTCCATTAATAAGCAAGATGCAGTGAATTTTTTGAGCAAACCCTCTAATGAGGTAACACCAGCAACAATACAGCATTCCTTTCGTCATGCGAGACTTTGTGGAAGTCTGGTGACGCTTCTGCAGCAGCTGAAGAGCAATCTGAGAGTGAAGATGATGTGCCTCTTAGTGAGTAGATTAAACAATTTAACTCGCTTCACTCCTCTCTAGAGGCTCCTCTTGTCTATAAAAGAAAGAGGCCTTTTAAGGCTTTAAGAAGCAGACAAGGACGTGGTTACAGCAGAGACCCCAACCGATGAGGTAATCCTCGAATCGGTGACGAAAGGCAAGGAGGAAGAAAAGGAAGAACAGGATGATCAATCCAAAGACCCTGAGATTCCTGCACCAGCGAGTTTACAACAAGTGTTTGATGCAGTGAAATTGATAGATATTAGTCCAAGACCCTAGCCTTTCCCAAAGCAATATAGACACACTATACATTATGAGCTGCGAATAGGATTTTGAAGGGTCGGCTGCGCGCCCGCATACCCTCTGGTGTTGCAGGTGTCCATGGGCGGCGGTAACACTTACCATCACGTGGGACCGCTTGCTCGTCCGCCCACTAGTCTATAAAAAAAATATGGCCAAAATATTGGCACAGCAAAAACGTTCAAACTAATTATTTTAAATGATTGGTTTGCAAGTTTTTATTTAAAATGCGTATTAATTTGTATTTACTACATAATTTACTTTTTGAATTAAACATGTAAATATCGCGAAAAATGTTTTGTTTTTGTCTCTTTCTGAATACCGTAAACTTATTATAACGACAGAAATTGTTAGGTGCCTTGAGATTTGCTATAGAGAGTTTTGACTGTATGCTTTGCAAATTAAGGTGTTGATTTATGAAATATGTACGCGATATGTTTGTTTCGTTGTGTGTGCGCAGACGGCTGCTGCTGACGGGCACACCGCTGCAGAACAGCCTGCTGGAGCTGTGGTCGCTAATGCACTTCTTGATGCCGGACGTGTTCGCGTCGCACTCTGAGTTCCGCGAATGGTTCAACCCGGTGGCGGGCATCGCGGAGGGCTCGCACCGCTACAACGACTCGCTTGTACGCCGTCTGCACGAGGTGCTGCGCCCGTTCCTGTTGCGCCGGCTCAAGGCGGACGTGGAGCGGCAGATGCCGCGCAAATACGAGCACGTGCTACTCTGCCGCCTCTCCAAGCGGCAGCGGTACCTATACGACGACTTCATGTCGCGCGCCAAGTTAGTACGCACTGCCGCTCGCCTCTTGCGCTCCGCTTTTACTGGCCGACCGAAGTTCTAACAAACGAAGTGCTATAACCCTACTCTGACTTTTATTCGTTAGGAGCTTTATAGATCAATTATTTTTTGTGTATCCAAAAGGTTCTCCTCTGTAATCGTGAAATTTGAAATATTACATTTGATCTCGAGGTATCTTTTGGTAAAATCTATAATTCGATCGTTGTCTCGTGCTATCTGGGTAGAGTTTTGAGTAGTTTCGACCCAAATGAACTTCGTTCGGGCCGATATATCGCAGTAAACGTTTTCGTAGTAGGAATCGGCTGAAACTGCGTTTTTTGTCATTTCGGAGTAGAGCCCCTGTCTCCTGTTACACCTTCTGTCGACCTGTTTACAGGACCAAGGAGTCGCTGGCCTCCGGTAACTTGCTGAGCGTGATCAACGTGCTCATGCAACTGCGAAAGGTGTGTAATCACCCGGATCTGTTCGAATCGCGGCCGGTCTCCTCGCCGCTACAGTTGCCTCCCCTGCAATATCGTGTGCCGTCGCTCGCGCTCGAGGTCGGGTGTTACGAGCGCGCCGAGCTGGCCGCGAGGCTCGGGGGAGACCTCGCTACGTTGGAGGCAAGTGGTTCGGGGGCATTTGCCGCGCATCGCGCGCGCCATCTAGCGCCGCCGCGGCGCCTTGTGGAGGAAATCGGGGAGGTGCGGCCGCCGCCCCGGCCTCCACCTGCCGCGCTTCGGCTTCACCTGAGGCTCGTGCCGCGTGCGCCTCCGTCCATCGCCGCACCGCCGCCGCCGCCCGTGTCTACACCTATCACCCCCGCGCCCGCACCGCCCGCCGCTGCCCTCTCGCCGCCAAGAACGGGCGCTGCAGCGCGGCTCGAGGCTCGCAGACGAGCCTGTCTCCGCCGCTTGGCCTCCACTAACGAGCGGCGCTGCTGGAGGCTACCCTTATATGGCGCGGACTTACGGCGAGCGGTGTGCTCGCCCCCGCCTACGCCGCCAGCTGCACTGGCGCCTCGCGACATCGCTGAGCTGGTCGAGCAGATGTACGAGACGATCGACAGGTACCTGTTTTTTTATTTTATTTATTCTATGATAAATAAATAACGCCACACTCAATGGCCCAGACTAGGATTCCCTGTGTCGTGGGTCCAGAGACACATACAAAGACAAACATAAACACACACCCAGACCCGAACATACATTTCTTTTTTTATTTTTATTAAACAAATGTGTCCGACCGGTAATCGAACCCGGGACCTTTTGCACAGCAAGCAGGATCACTATCAACTGCGCCAATCGGTCGGTCGAAGAAACGAAACAGTTTTACAAAAAATATTGCTTATTAACTTGCTAACAATTTAATCAATAAAGGTTTCTTGTATCCAATTAAGTAAGAAATAGAACAGAAGAGTAATATTTTGAGACTCATCAAAATGTATGGACACCAAAACAGAAATGATTTTAAACTGAACATTCTGAACGGCGGCTTTTTTTAACGTGAACAGCGTGCTGTGTTTCTGGCAACACTGATTACTGACAGGAAAGTGATATACCGTTTGGCAGCTGACTTTTTTGTAATGGCTGAAAATTGAAATTATAAGTTAAAAGTTTTAGTTTTTCATATTTTTTAACAATTTTAAAGTTAATATGAAGAAAATTACATATGTTTTACAATTTTTTTCTACAAGGGTATGAATGCTTCTTGTACAAACGGTTAGGTAGTATTAAAAAAAAGACGTTTGCCATAATCGTTTATTGAAGATAAATCGCTATGGGGTGTTCTAAATACACACGTAGAAAAACAAACATATTAGAGCGCTACACAAAACGTAACCATAGCGTGATGTACGGCCTCGAAACTGACATTTGTTAGTGTTCTCGGTTACACCAAAAAACATCAATCGATGGTCGAACATTTCCAGTGCTCGAAAAGAGATATTTTGTTGTGTTACTAAAGTATTAAACAATACTATCCAGGAATTTACAAATTTTAAATTCTTAGTGGCGCGTCTTAGGAATCCAAGCATTCGTGCAGATTTTTTAATAATACTGTCATAGCGTGCGAGAAAATTTAGCTTAGGATCCAAGATCACGCCCAGGTCCCTCACCTCCGCCATTCTTTTAAACCATTTAACCTCTCAGCAACAAACAGTCACAGATTTACATCCAGTCCTATACTGTACCGTAACAATAATACAAAGCGTTGAAAAAAAAATTGAATAAAAACCTAACAAAATAATGACACCCACTACTTGTTTAAATTTAGGAAACAATAGCGCAAAAATGTCGATAGTATTATTGAATTGAATTCTTTAATAATTCTATTGAAGTTTGATGTGACACGTCTGAAATAGTTATTTGTTATACAAGAGTGCAAAGTTGCTTTTTAACCGCGTGCTCAATTTTGATGACCGAGCAAGCGAAGGATTCTAAAATTGAATCACGAGCGCAGCGAGTGATTCAAAAATTAGAATCCTGAGCGTTAGCGAGGGAATCAAAAGAGCACGAGGTGAAAAATCTTTGCACTCGAGTGCAACACGTAACTTTTCATCCCACCTCAGCGAGGAAATGACTAAATGCAAAAAAAACATTTACAATCACAAGATACTTTTATTTCAGTTTAGGTATTAACTACTACATTATGATAGGTAAGTATTACAGAATAATCTTTAAATTATAACAAATAATACTTAGGTATAATTAAGAAAAATTGAAAGTAACGTTGCTACAGTTACTTAAGTTGAGTGTAATATTTTTGTTAGGTACTGTAATGTTGGTGTTAGTGACTTGTGTACTGTTTTTCGGTAAACTATCTGTCATACTTAATAGTTGTACCGATTCATCGGATTCCCTTGGCGTAAATGTTGGCGAGAGAGGGCGATGGTTAGGTGTTTCGTAACGGCTCATTTTTGATGTAGAAGGGCCAGTCCAAGGATCTGACTGAGGCTCTTTCAGTGTAATGGCTCCTACGATGCCCTTACATATTTTAGACTTATTTTGGATGGAATCCTCTATGTATCCCTCTACAACCGCATTGGATTTCCAGCCTCCATGGCGCTTAAGGGACAGGACATCAGCTCCTGAATCGGCCAAAAGTGTGGCTGAAGTTCGTCGGAAACAATGACCCGTGTACAACAGGGGTTCTGGAAGTTCAAGAAATGTTGCTATTTCTCGTGGGATACTGCCAATTTTATTAGCACCCAATTTTATTATTAGCTGTCTAACACACTTTCCGTTGCGATATTGTAGAAAAAATCGATTGATTGGAGTGTTAGGCGGGCGTAAGGCTTGATATTTCTTAACAATTTTTACGTATTCCTTGCGAATGACGAAGTTGCGGTCTCTTTTTGTCTTTGTATTAGGTAAATTGTAATTGTATTAGGTACTATTAAAGCAAGTCATCTGAATGTTTCTCAATGTTTTTGACATTAAGTTGTGTTAGTTCATTAGTTCGACATGCTCCGTTTATAGCAATAATAAGAACAACCTGTAACGTGAAGAGTATTGTAGTAGATAAATTAATAAAATTGATATGCATGCATAATGATGCCTATCAACATCTACTAAGTACGTATTAGATTATGTTAAGTAGTTGATTAATAATATACTTAAGTAGATACTGAATGTGCAACTGAATTACTTTTGCCGCCAAATATACGGAATCAGGTGCTTCGTTAAGAAACTTATCAATTTCAGATGCTGTGAAAACCTTCGATTTTTTGGTTGATGACCAGATGAGGCTCCTTAAAAATGCCACTAATTTAGGATAGGTGTCGATATGTATGTCTTTTTTCATCTTTATTGTTGCTTTTAGCATTGAATACGTACTCCATAGAGAGCTTGATTTCTTGGTCTCGGATAATTCAATAAAATATGCCAGCAAAACGTTTCCTGAGAAAGTTTTGGCTCCTTTAGCTAGTCTCCACGTGTTAAACATATCGTACTGTTTCAAATACTTCTCGCGTGATTGTTGAGGGAGAAAGCTCATTTGCGCATTATTAACAGTTTCAGTCAATTCTGTTGGCGTCAAATAAACTTCCTCGTCGCTAGAATCACTCATTTTAGGTTTTTCACTTGTTTTCAAGTTTCTTGTTTTTAACCTAAGGTTTTAACAATATGACGTGAAAAGAAAATGGCGCGCGCAAAGCATATTAAAAAAAAGTACACCAAGAAGGTTCCGAGTCTGAGTTTTTAACAAATTAAAAAAGGTTGTATGATAAATTCGGCACCATGGAGGTAGAAGTAAATAGGTTTAATGATGTTTTGAATTCACAAACTTAGTGCACACGATGTTCTAAATTCAATTTACTTTATCCTCTAGCGGATAAAAACGGCTTTTGCACTCAGATATCGAAGAGCAAAAATACTCTTTCCGAGATAGAGGGATGAAAAAACTATTTTTTATGTTATTAGTTCTGCCCAAAGGAATATGAAAGATTACTGTTGAACATGAGCAGGCACGTGGAACATGTAAGAATGTTGCATAGAAAAAGGGAGTCAAAATATTTCCGCTACTCTCCAAAAGTGCCTCTCCGTGTCGCTTAGCACCACTATTAGCAGCCTATTGTCTCCCTTTTTTTTTACACTTGTCACATCCCTAGTAAATTCCTTGAACGGGCATTTAAGAGCTGTCACGTACTATATACGGTATCGTGTGCAGGTTCAGCGTGTGTTGGTCTACGGCGCGCGCGGGCGGGCCGACGCTGTCCGCAGGCGCGGGGCTTGGGGCGCGCACATGGCGTGGCCGCGCGGCAGCGGCGGAGGACGGCGCGAGCGGCGCGGCGCGCGCGCTCCTCGCACTGTTGCACGCGCCTGCCTCGCGGCAAGCTGTCGCATTTCCGCACCCGAGGCTGTTGCAGTACGACTGCGGTGAGTGATGCGAACACACTAGAACAGCTTAGTGAAATTTCATAAGATTAGGGTTGAAGAAAATAAAATATACCCTGTAATAATAATAATAAAAAATGCGCAGTGGCGAGCAATGACACGCACTCGCGGCAACACGGCTACTAGCGACGGCGCGAGACTGCACGCTGTCGCGCACCGTTGAGTGTTAACAAGTGTAGATAAATTTGCAATGTAAAATTTGCATCATATCTGCGCGCCGCTGCTCTTCCAATGTGAATTGACCCTTAAGAATAATTTCGTACTGCACATACTTTTCACAATTATAGTGCTGCTAAGCGACATGGTTAGGCCCCTCTGGAAAGTAGACGAAAATATTTTAACTCTTATTTTCTTTACACAAAATTATCAACGAACACATAGACTGTAATTGCTGACTATAGAAAATTTATTTTAGAGTTCCACGTGCCTTCTCATGTTTAACAGAAACCTTTCATGTTCCTTTGTGCAGAACTAATTATCTAAAAAATAGTTTTTTCAGACGTGTCACATCTACCTTCAATAGAGAATTAAATACTATCGACATGTTGGCCTACCATTTTCTAAATTGAGTCATTGATTTTATCTTTTTTTTTTAATAGACGAAGGCGGCAGATAAGCATACAGTCCACCTGATGGTAAGTGGATACTGTCGCCCATAGACATCCGCGATACATGTCAACATTAGTTCAAAATGACAATGTTGGCAAGCCCCCAGATTGCAAGCCTACCTTTGGAGATAAAGGAATGGATTTGGAGAAAGATTTGGGAAAATGGGGAGGGATAGGATGGGAGTGCCCATCTCACTCACTACCGAAACACGTACTTACATTAGGGAAATAAGATAAAGTAGGAAATGCAGTACATTTCAAGGTAGTCTTCTGAGAGAGAGAGGGGTAACGTGGCCAGTCGAGCGCGCCCAGCAGCCGTTAGATTGCAGCGTGCACTTCCCCCTCAAAGCTTTAATGTTCCCATCTTTAATGTTTACCTTGTGTACATTGGACCAATAAAAGCAACGTGATAGCTTGAGACGCCACAACTGTCCCCAAATATATGAATCTTATCCACACTTCTGGCCTCCAACAGTGTAATAGTGTTCTAATTACAACTGATGATTAATTTACTTGACTTGCAACAATTTATCGTGTTGGATACGATTCAATAATGCGCTTCGTGTAGTAGTGTAACATCACATATGTCCGCAGGCAAGCTGCAGACGTTGGACGGACTGCTGCGGCAGCTAAAAGCGGGCGGTCACCGCGTGCTAATCTTCACGCAGATGACGCGCGTGCTCGACGTGCTCGAGGCGTTTCTTTCCATGCACGGGCACACGTACCTGCGGCTGGACGGCGCCACGCGCGTCGACCAGCGACAGCCGCTCGTCGACCGGTTTAACGCGGATCGGCGAGTGTTTGCGTTCATACTGTCCACGCGCAGCGGCGGAGTGGGATTAAACCTCACCGGCGCCGACTCCGTCGTGTTCTACGACTCTGATTGGAACCCCACGATGGACGCGCAGGTAGGTCTTGGACGTTTTTGGATGTTACAATTTTTAATCTACTGGTATAACAGTATTACAATCAAATTTTTATTTAGTATTAAAAATCCAACCACCATCAGCGAACTTCTTTAAGGTCCACCTGGCTAGAGGGCGTCTCACACTTCCATTTCCCGGTACGTGGCCTCCATTCGAGGCGTGCGACGAATGTGACCTGCCCACTGCCACTTCAACATGCCTATTCTACGAGCTATGTCGTTACCTCTTTGGCTAAAGAAATTCCTAGGATGGAGTGTGGTGGCGCACCTTAGGAGAGGATCCAACAGTGGAGAGACATAATAATAATAAAAAATATTTATTTAAGACATTTACATATTTTCTATATGGTAATTGTCACTTATAAGGGTAGTTATACAAAACACCAAATTTACAAGTAGGTATAAGATCATGAGTTGTAATAAGGACAATGTGTGCCGACATGTGCACTAGTAGACTGTTGATATTATATTAAAATATTAACTAATTTGTACTTTGATTGGGAGTTTTAACACTTAACATTAATTAATATGACTTTAGATTTAGCTACTTAGAGCCAAATAAATAGAGGGATGTCTAAAAAAAATGTCAGATTCAGACGCGTCGTGGTGTTTTTAGGTTTTTTTTTACCCGGCTGCAGCACGCGTGGAGACTACAGACAAGTGTGCTCCCGACTGTTTTAGTCCTAAATTGGCAAAATAACAGATTATTTCATATAACGAAACAAATGAGTTAGTGTATGTAGTAAATATGCAAACATACTTGTTTCATTCATTTTAGTTTATTTCAATATATATGTGTTCATTTAGGAGTAGGATACAGGCGGGTTTTTGTTTAAATAAGTCCTCTCAAATACCGGTATTCCAAAACATGTAAAGTAGTTTAGGTATTCCCTTTGTTTCTATGATACCGGTATTCTAGGTAATATCGATATTGACGCTTTACTTGCAGGCGCAAGATCGCTGCCACCGCATCGGGCAGACGCGCGACGTGCACGTGTACCGGCTCGTGACCGCCGCCACCGTCGAGGAGAACATCCTGCGTAAGGCCGAGCAGAAGCGCGCGCTCGGACACCTCGCCATCGAGGACGGACACTTCACCACCTCCTACCTGCGCGGGGTCAGTATACTTGTACAATTCGTATAAGAGCTGACGACAGAAAATGACGGTCAATTTTCAAATGACATGTTTGTCTGGATGACTGCTGATCTTTGCACCGTAGCGAGCCTGCCGCAATTCATTCGACATTACTTATGCCGGCTCTACGCTCACGCTGTGAAGCCCACCTAACAGCCGTAAAACGCAAGTGTGTATGGTTTTCAAAGACTTTTCGGCGTTCACGGGTTGTTTTCCGAGCAGGGAATTACAGTTCTCTATTACACAAAAAAATATTTTGCAATTTGAAAATGAGTGATACATTATAAATTTGTATTTTATTAATAAACTCATTATGCAACCACCAGGGTGAATCAGCCGATCATATTTCAGGTTTGAATAATATGTAGTTTAAACAATAAACACACGTTCCCAGTTATTTAAAAATCAGTAACCAAAATCGGTTGCAAGCTGTAGCACTATAACGTAGTTCGCGTCAAGTCGTATTATGATTATTACGTGTACCGTGCAGGCTAATATCAAGGAGCTATTCGGCGCTGAAGCGGAAGCCGCGGCCGACACGAGTGACGCCGCAAGCGAGCCGGCCGGCGGCGAGCTGGAGGGCGCGCTCGCCGCTGCCGAGGACGAAGCGGACGCTGCGGCGGCGCGGCGCGCGCGCTGCGAACAGCAGGCCGACCTCGCCGAGTTCGACGAGACGGTGCCGCTGAGCGACGACGCGCCGCAACACACGCGCGACAACCAAAATTGCGAGCTCGCCGCGCTCATGAAACAGGTATTTGTTGTGGAGAACGTTTATATCGGCATTACCATGGGCTATATGCACCTAATATAAGTTTACCTACGTGGAATAAATCTGTACGATTTGTTGTTGACAGTATAATGTATATTTAAATTAATAAATTAATTAATAAATAAATAATTCCTTTCTTTGTGTATTTCACGTGATATCAACAGTCATCTGTTTCCGTTTATTTCGGAAGGCAATTTGTGGTCGATTAGGAGCACCAGAAATATTTTTAATTTCATTTAGCGACACATCTGTCCCACGTTTCATCGACGCCGCATCCACTGGTAAATCGTGATGTTTGTTTTCAGTTGACTCCAATAGAAAAATATGCGATGCGCCTAGTGGAGAGCAGCGAAGCGGCGACGGAGACGGAGCGCGCTGCGCTCGATGACATGCGGCGACAGCTGCGTGACTGGGAGCAAGCACGGCGCGCCCTGCGCGAGGGCTCACCTGCACCGCCCGCTACACCCGAGCCCGAGTTGACGTACTGCCGCGAGGACGCGCGCGCGCAGGTGCGCCCCGCCCGCCGCCGCCGCGCGCCCGCGCCGCCGCCCCCCTCGCCGCCCCCCACCCCGCCTGCCGGCGCCGTCCGCACGCGTTCGCGCGGTACCGTGCACATCAATCTGTGGACACTCGACGAGGCCGGCGGCGCGGCAGCCGCGCGGCGACGCGCGCTGCGCAACGGCACGCTCGACGCGTGGCTCGCGAATGACGAACCTGATGATAAATAAACTATTGGAAACATTATATGCGTTTTATATTTCTGACGTTCGACGTTTTGGTGCCGCTCGTTATTCGTCCGTAAATGCTTGAATGAAGTCTCCCCCGGACCGGTGCGCTTCCGCGACTAGTCACCAAAACGACGACGCTGATCCGAACGTCAGGGATGTAAGACGAGCAAGCATTTACGGGCGAGGCCGAGCGGCGCCTCCCCCTGTACGAGCCAACTCGTAAATATTTTGCTGCGTCAAACATTCTGTAACATGTGGCTTTATTTAGTGCAAGTTCAAAACTCGATAACACTAAATTCTGTGCCGGCCACTGTTGTGTTCCGCACAGAACAATGTCATTATTTGTCAAAATTATACTCGTCTCCGCCCAGCCTCGCCCGCGCGCGGCGCACTACTCGGCGCAGGTTACGCATGAATAAATATAAATCCCTGAGACAAACGCCCGCTGTTAACGTACGTACACTCGGCAACAGATCAACCTACACCCATCGGCTACCTTAATCCATCACTAGAGTCCCCACAATCTAATAGGTCTGATTTGACAAATCTTAAAATTGTCTGTGTAGGGATGGGAATCAAAGAATCGATTGCTACTAAAACCGATTCTCGAGATATTGATTTATTATAATTACTAGCGACCCGCCTCGGCTTCGCACGGGTAGCACTAATTATCTATAGCCGGATGACTTCTGGTGGATGGATGGGGGCGGTCATGTGACAAAGTTTTAGCAGATATCTATAGATACGGTGGGCAGCACATCCGGCTTTACATTATCACTGCGATATTAACCTTTATTTCGTGCGTTTTAAGAGTGCGCTAAAGGTAAACATGTAAAGGTCACGTTCCTACTATATTATATAATAAAGTTGAGTAATTTGTATGTTTGAATGCACTAATCTCAGGAACCACCAATCATGTGAAATGGTGAGGCAGAAGAAGAGTATAAAAGTTACATATTTGAATTTAAAATATTTCTTGATATACTACATTAATGACTTCTTCAGGATTAGGTGCAAATAAGAACATATTAAGTTTGATATTACACGTGACAGAGCAACGTACAATTGGCCGTGTGAAAAATATTGAACACAGGTCAATCCCGGCGACGTTCAATGTCTGGCCTTGTGCTTTATTTATTGTCATCCCAAATGCTACTTTAATGGGAAACTGAAGTCGTTTGAACTGAAAAGGTAAGTCCGTGGGTATTATTGGTATTCTTGGTATCAAAACAGTTTCTGCAGTGCCACAGCCAGTTAATATTGTACACTCTATCAAAAATTTTCTCAAAATTGTTATTTGCAGTCTTGTACCGTTGCAAAGTCGGGGGGGATTTAAATTTCCGAATAAAATAATAGGTGCACCTACTTTTAACATTAATTTATGTGGTGGAGTACCAGGAGGTGTTAATGAATTTAAAAATTCGGTAGGGTAATGCACTGCTTCCTCTGCATCCAATACCGTGTCAACTGGTTAAATCCAATATATTTGGTACCGAAATCAAGATATTTGTAAGATTTACTTTACCATATCTTGCTTGAAATTCGCCATTCCCTATTTTGAGTAAGTCATTAGCAAATTGTATATTGTCTTGTCCGGAAGATAGAACTCTCATATTAGTTTTAAGTTTCAATTTTGTTATGTGCGGCCATAAGTATGATCTCTTCAAAGATGCATTGACTTCGTCTGCTCTGGTGCCACTTGCTACCACTGGCAAGATTTGTCGGAAGTCTCCAGAGAACAAAACCGTACAGCCACCCATTGGGCTATTCTTCTGGCGCAAATCTCGCATTGTCCTGTTCAATGCTTCAACAGACGTTTTATGGGACATTGAAGCCTCGCCCCAAATAATCAAAGTGCAATCCCGCATCAATTTGCCAGTATTACTTTGAAACATTACAGACACTGGAGGCATCGTCACTACAAAGTTTCAGGGGAAGTTTAAACGCAGAGTGAGCAGTTCTCCCGCCATCCAAAAGTGTGGCTGCAATACCAGACGATGCCACAGCAAGGGCAATCTTGCCACCGTGTCTAACTTTTGCAAGAAGAAGGTTAATTGAAAACGTCTTGCCTGTACCTCCAGGAGCGTCCAAAAAGTAAATGTTTCCTTGGTTATTGTTAATTGAGACATTACCAAGTCATAAACAACTTTTTGTTCGGGATTCAAACGACACTCGTTTTGAATGGCCTGTATAAGTTGGGAATGATCGTAATTTGTTTGTCGTAAATACTCTGTATTGGTTGTTGTTATGTATGGCGCTAAAGAAAGACCAAATTCTTTTATAGATTTGCTTGATAGGGATTCCACTTCTTTGTTTACTTTAAATAAAGCCTCATCAAACATATTTTGGTCGTAGACTATATCATATGATGACAGTTCTTGTCGTCTGCGATGCAATATGTCTTCAGTCATGCTTTCGCGATGCTTTTGCCAAAGGAGCGAAGGATCAGTAATTTGACAAAACGATATGATGATAGCAAACAAATGTCTGAATGATTTTACTGTACAGCATATGGCAGCTTCAGATAGCGTATTTTCCCATTGAGAATCATCTTCTTATAGACCCATTGCTTTGTACGCTCCTTGGTAGGTATCATAAATCACACCTTGCACAGTGCGTAGGCTTTCAAAAGAAGTAGGGCATTTAACAATGTGGAGTAACATCCTCAAGTGAAAGCATTCCCTGTTGTAAGGGTGAACTACGTATACCCTGCCAAGAGCATCTATTTTTCTAATACCAAGTTGACCTTCAACCGTCGTTCCTTGTTTTCCTCGCTGTATTTTTTTTGTAACTTGATTCCACGTATAATAATTTAATACTTTATCATATGTTAAATTTTTCGCAAAGTTATCTTCAGTACATAATTTGAAAAACGATGTTAACGTTGTGTCACGGGGATTGTTAACAATATCGTTGACATTATTTTCCGAGAAATATACTCTTTGTCAATTTTCTAAATGAACTGCTAGGTGTGTAATAGCTGGTGCTCTTTCGTGTACGTTAAAAGACAAAATTCGCCAAACTGCTTCGGAGCTACAAATATAACGACCGCACTGATATTGTTGCAATTCATTTGTTGATTGCAAGCTAAACGTAGCTTGATCACTACCTTTATTTATATATTTGGTTACATATTTTATCGATTTCACAGAACTACACAGTTCAACATTGATGTGTCCGTCGAATATTTTAAGCAAAAGTTTATTGTATGGAACTACCCATCTGGTGTCAATTTCATGATTTCGGACAGTCGCCGTTTGACGCCTTCTTCAGGTGATAATCTTCTATATTTTGGGTATCCGTCGTCACCAGTTGATGTATGAGTCTGAAACACTTGGAAATTTTTTTGAACATAAAGTGTTGAGACAGGGTTCTTGATCACTTATCTTTCTTTATTACTGAAAGTCCACACTTTATTTATGTAGGTATGCCAAGATTTACAATCAACAGAAGATAAAAAATGCGCATGCATTCTCCCTCGGATATGGGTAGCGACGCGCGGCGCCCGCTCGCTCGGCTCTGCGCAAGCGCCTTCTACATTCCATAAGCAAATTTAGCATCGGCCGGCGGGTTTGCTTGCCTAATTAAATTAATTACAGTGTAGGCAAGGTTCCTAAAAACACTTTCCATCATTAATATATGGTGAATTATGATTTAAAGCTCCACAAGGCCCATGAACCATGTGTCTGATCACAGTATCATACAGTACTGGATCTTCTTTGTTATTGGGTATCAGTGCTGTAATTACACTGTCGATCTGGTCTGGTCTAATTTTGTTTGTTGTTTGTTAGCCACAGAAACAGATGTATGTGTGGCAACCTACGTTTCTGCCATTCAACTGTGTACATATGACAGCGTGGAGGACCAAATATGTGAGCTTTATTTATGAGAAACAACAGCTTTTTCACTTTTAAATGAAATACTCTATTCAGTGTGTCATACCTATCTTGGGGTGTAGATTTAGGATGGTGGTTATTTTTGATCTCAGGCCAATTAGGATTACACGTCATGGTGATAAAAAGGTCCGGTTTTCCGTATATTGACGTTTTTGACGAATAATTTTTGACGTATATCATGGCGTCTTGTGTTTTTTCGTGTAGATACCTCGGTCCTCCAGTAAAAGTTGGTGGCAATATTACCAACTGTCCAATATTATTGCTGTGTTCATTGGAGTGCAAGGCATCCTGCAAGTGAACATAATTTTCAGCGCGTAATTTCGTTTGGTTGTTCCTTATAAAAGCCAAACGCTCAGATTAGATTTTGGCATACTGATCCACTAAATATTGGTTTAGTAACATACCGTATCTAAGTAATATGTTTAAATTGTTCTGGCGTTCCATAATATGATAGCAATAAAAGTTCATGCATGAAACTTTTTTTTGTAGTGAAGCTCTAGTGACAGGATCAACTTGAGGGATATCGATGGAGTATCCATCTTTCCCTCGAGGAAACATCAATGGATATTGTAGGCTATCATAGGATTGATGTAATTCAGAATTTTTTTTTGAAGATTTTCATATCGACTTCGTAACACGATATCCCTTTTATCAAATTGTTGTCCAGTAATGACAACAGCTACTTCACTCGTAGAGGGAGCATTATAACGACCGCGGTGTTCACCAACAGGTACGTTGTTAGCGTGGATCACTACATTGTAGTGAGGGACATTAGGAGGAACACTTTCCATAGCAGTTTTGAAAGATTGTACGTAACTGTTTTGCGAATATAACATGTCTTGTAGTGACCTGATCAATGTGCTATCAAGTGGTCGTCTTGAATTCATGTTACGTCGTGTAGTAGCTTGTGTCTCAGGATCGGCAATGAAATAAATTTGCAAAAATTTATGCTCTTCAGGACGACAAGGAAGAAGACTGCCTGCAAGGTGGTACACCTGGCCCTGCACTTTAAACGTGCCAACGTACTACTTGCCACTTTGCCACTTTGTACTACTTGCTGACTTTTGAAAGAAGTTATTTGGAAAGCGTTATTGTAACGCCGAATGTTATGTAGCAATTCTTTATTTTTTGGGTGAGTTCCAGTGACAAGAGAATTTAAAGGTTCCGGGGGCATTTTTATCTCATCTAATTTAACTTTCCCATTGGAACAACACATGCTTTTACTCGCGTCTTTCCATCTCAATGCCCCGCAGAATTTGCAAACAATAGAGGGACTACCTATAGAAACTGCTGGATCGTTTCTGTAATCCAATGTTGGATCATAATTCGTTGCAGAATATTCTGTTTGACCATCTATTAAAATTAATAATATTAATATTAGTTTGCCTTGAGTTTTCATGTCTGTTATGATCATTAACTAATTGCGGTTCTCCTTCATCCGACGTTTCACTCACTCTCAGAGCATGAATGTTACGTTCCACCGATGATTCACACACTATGGGGGAAACATTCATGTTCCTATTTAACGACTGATCATCAGCGCGATCAGTAGAAGTAGTACTCTCCTTGTCTCCTAGTCATCATTCTCAGTCTCATTCTGGCGTTTAATAAACGACTTTCCCTTTCATCATTGTTTTCATTACTACGACTTAAACGCATTCTTTTGGCATCAGCCGAATTGCGACTTAATTGTTATTTCCGTCTAGGCATGTTTGATTTAAAAAATGAGAATTGCAATTTTCCTATAGGTAGGTACTTAAGTCTATGTAGGTTAACCTAACCAAAAGTAAGAAAAAAACGAACTAACGCATAAAACTGATAATAAAATCAACTAATATTCATTAACTTAATTAGATGTTTTTTACTATAAACAAAAAAATACGCCCCGCAAGACCACTCGCAATGACGTGTACACCTCGTGTGTGTGTGCCCGCTCGGGTCTCACGCGCTGATAATAACTTCGGGAATACTCTGCTATCCTCGGAACACATCGCGTTCCACGCGCTGCGCTGCATGCATGTACCCACCCCGGCCCCGCCTGCCACTGCCGCCGCCGCCGTTATTTTCTTGCACGAGTTATTTTAATTCCTAATTAAATGGTTTAAAAGGCAAATTGGTCTAAATTGAATACTTATGATGACTAACATATTTATTTAGATAATAAGGACACCTTTGCAAATAAAGCATTCTATTAGATCAAATTTGATTTGAAAATCATAAAAATGGTCATGAGTCAACCTTAAAAGATAGACATGTGCTATCGCGGACTTTTTTTTAGAACTTTTTAAGAGGAACTATTCCACCATACATTATTTTCGTGTATTTTTAACTATTTACGCAGCGCACGCTACGGAAGCTCTCAGAAGGGACGTTTTTTTCCCACTTACTTCACAAATATCATCATACCGGTATTACCATCATCATATCATACCTTATTTTCGCAAAATGTTCATAAATTATAGCCTATAACCTTCCTAGATAATCCCTCTTTCTTTTGTTGAAAACCGTATAAAAATCCGTACACTACTGTACGGATTTTTATACGGTTTTCTGAGATTAGCCCGAACAAACACAAACTCAGTGGGCGGGGAACTTTAATTTATAATATGTAGTGATGAATTTAAATCTACAATGTTCTCCCATTTTTATTCAGTCACTGCATTCTTAACGTAAAGATTTTAAATTATATCTCTAATTAAATGTATTTATTACGTTAGGTGTGGGTGAGCGGCTTCGTTGCAACGGAACGTATGCCGGTAAGTAGTATTCCGATACGTGTGTTTGTTTCATTCGCACCGCTCGTCGCTCACCGCTCCCGCTCGTCTGCAGATGTGGTGTCCCCCTACGCCGCCCTCCAGCGACGGCGACGTATACTGCGATAGCTGGGCGCGTGCGCTCTACCGGCGCGGCGCCGCCGCCGACACGCTGCTGCCGCCCGTGCACCGTCGCGAGCGCGCCGCCCGCTCACCGCGCCGTGCTCGCCCGCCCGCGCGCGCCCTGCACGCGCCCCCTTCGTTGTTCGAGCGCGCCGGCCCGCGGCAACGTGCACGTGCCCGCCCCGCGCCGCCTGCGCACCGAGACCTGCCACAGCCCGATTGGGCGCCTTGCGAGGATGCCGCACTCAAGCGCGCATTACGCATGCAGCGGCTACCCGCCGAGCCGCCCGCTGCGCTCGTGCCCAACTGGGAGTGGCTCGCCGAGCTCGTCAACGAGACCTCGTTCACTTATCGCTCACCGCGCGCCTGCCGCGATCGACACGATGCACTCGCCGATCCCGACCGTGCGCGCCGCAAGCAGAAGAAGCCGCCGGCCGCGCGCCGCCGCGCCGACGATGATGCGCCCCGTCCGCCGCTGCAGCGCATGGACGCGATGCGCGATGCCTCCGAACGCCGCCGGCAGGCGCCGAAACGTCGCCTCGACGACTCGACACACCACAATCCGAAACATGCGGCGCTGCTTGCTGATCACGGCGTCGATTACGATTCTCCGCTTGCACCCATGGAGGTGGCCGTAAAACGCGCAGACCGTATCGCTAAAGAGAAGCAGAAGGCGGGCACCGCAGCTTCTGCGCACACGGCGACTGCCACGCCGCCTACCGCAGTAGCCGCCCCGCAGCGTATCGTGGTGGCGGCAGCGGCCGCGCCCAAGGCTGAGGCGGCGCGGCGGCCGCGCGCACCCGCGCCCGCCGCGGTCGAAGCCGCTCGAGCGTCTAGCACTGCGCATATGCTCTACCGGCAGCAGGCAATTACGGCGCGACACCTCAAGATCCTGCATCAAGCGAAAATACCGCATCCTCAGGTACCTCGAATTATCTTTTTTCATTCTGCACATTTTTTTGGAACGAAGTTTCTTTACGCGGCTTGCGGTAGGTGTGATTCGAGAGAAAATGTAACGTCACGTAAGATTTATACCCCCTCCATACACCTTTCTGTGTGTGTGTGTGTGTGCGTGCGAGTATCGAGAGCGAGACTCAAACAGAATAACAGACGTGCAGACTAGTTTTGATTTGATTCACCTGATGCATATAGTCCACCTGATAGTAAGTGGATACTGTCACCCATAGACATTCGTGATACACGCCCTTGGATGCGCTGCCTACCTTTGGAGATATAGGAATGGATTTGGAGAAAAGGTTGGGAAAATGAGGAGGGATAGGATGGGAATGGGCTCTAGCACATCTCACTCACTACCGAAACACGTACGTCCATTGGCGAAATAAGATAAAGCGGGAAATGCGTAACGTGGCCAGTCGAGCGCGCCTAGCGGCTGTTGGATTGCAGCGTGTACTCTCCCCCTCACATTGTGGGAATCGTTTTATAATGATTTATTTATTTATATTGTAAAAACAACAAAGAATTAAATACTATCGATATTTTTGGGCTGTTTCCTAAAGAAGAATGGGCACGAAGTATGGACAAAACACCTAGAATGTGTAGACCACACAGTAGGTACTCGTAGTGCGCTGTCTGTGATATGGATCTACTTGCGAGTGTATGTGCTCCCACACTAGACCTCATTACTGTTGTTGCTGTTTGTCGGAAAACATTATTTATAAATTGTTGTCCAAAACATTTTTTTATGCTTTTTCATTTACTTATATAAATGTTAGTGAAGTTCGATGTTAGGTAAATAATATAGAAAAACAAGTCTTTTAGAATTGTTTATTTAACTTAGGTCGTGATCTATCATGACAGTGTGGAGGATCGCCGCATGTTATTACTATATTTTAAAATTTGTGATAAGGGGCTAATTTAAAAGTAATTTGTCCATAATTTATAAGCAAAGAAATATAGAAAAATGAGAAGAAACAAATAAGAATTAAGGAAATAGTGAATGAAAATAAAATTTATTAACCTTTTTTCTATTTACACACAATACGTATTACAAATTGAAGTTAAACAGTATCGATACAAGAGTGAAAGAAGTGTTTGGTTCGCAGACCGTCGCGTCGACGGCGAGCGGGTCGAGCGGCGTCGTGGCGGCGGGCGGCGGCGATCCCGGTGCGCTGCGCACGGTGCAGCTGCAACAGCTGGCGCTGGGGCGCGCGTTGCCCGCGCCGCGCCCGCCCGCGCCGCGCCTGCTCGCCACCACGCGGCACCCGCACTCGCACGTGGTGGTGGCGCACCTCGCGCCCGCCGCACCGCCGCCGTCGCAACCGTCTGACCGCACGCAGTAGCCGCGCGCCGCTCACACGGCGTGCGCGCGCCCGCACCCGCAACTTCGCTCCACGTGCACTAGCCGCACGGCGCCCGCCAGCCGCGCAAGCGGCTCCACCGCGTCGCCGAGCGCGAGCGCGACCGGGCGCAGCGCGTCGCGCACGGCGCGCGACACGTTGCCGACGAACACGAGCGGCGGCAATACCACCGCGTTGAACACGACCGCCAGCGCCGGCTTGAGCGCAGCGTCGGAGGCGGTCTGGACGCCGCCCGCGAACGCGCCGCGCGCCGCCACCAGCGCACACCTGCCACACGACGTGTTCGCTATTATAAAGTGTATATTCATGATACCTTATGTGATATGTGCTCGTCAAAACAATGATCAATCCCAACCAATGAACTCCGATAAATATATAAATAACTTTTTTAGAATGTCTATTTTCTTTTAAATGTATTTTTCCCTATCACGTTAAGATTATTTATTTATAAGGACACAGATATAAGAAACAATATTATACGTGGTACATCACTTAAAGGCATGCCTTTAAATTAAACGTATTACAAATATAATTTATAATTGGACACGTTGATTTGTGAAATAACATTAGAAATCAGAATTAGTAAGAGAATTCAGTATCTTGATTCTAAATTTCGGCATACAGTCACTGAATATATCCAGACCCACATCTTCGTATTCTCTTACGGAAAACATTGAGTAGAGGTGAGTAATGTAGTATGTAACATGTCGGAATTCGACTTCTAGGATTAGATTACAATGGTGCGCTAGCGCAACCTACTGACCGGAGGAGCATTAGCTTTTGTAACAGATCGAATTCGAGCAGTACATGCGCTCGTTACGAGGTACCTGATCCAGGCGCTTGGTGCCCACTTTTGTACATGCAACACATACGGAGGAGAGGAGAGTTCCGCTCAAAATTTGTTCAGCACAAACAAACAACTGCGATTGTTATGCTATGAGCGCCTGGACGCGGAACGCGCATTGTATCTTTTCCAGGAATTCTGGGCATAACACCTTCCCCTGTACTAGATTATGCAAAAACGATAGACCTAACATACGCCGTCGCTTATCAGAGCTGATCTATTTTAAAGAATAGGAGTCGTTCTTCGTAATCAAATGAAAAATTATAGAAAGATTGAAGTCAAACACGAGACCGTACATCACATCCGTACGACACCCGGTCCACCCGTTTCAAATCGTCCCCGAAGACTTCCACCCGATAGACTAAAAATAGCACAGAAGGAGTTGGAAGATATGCTCGCCAATGGTACAGCGCGCAGGTCAGAAAGTCCATGGTCATCACCGCTCCACCTTGCGCCGAAGAAGGATAACGGCTGGCGTCCTTGTGGTGACTATAGAGCACTTAATTCGCGAACCATTCCAGATAAGTACCCAATACGACATACTCAGGACTTCTCACAGCAGCTGTCAGGCACAAAAATATATTCGAAAATCGATTTAGTAAAAGCATACAATCAGATTCCTGTCCTTCCAGACGACATTTCGAAGACTGCAATCACAACACCTTTCGGATTATTTGAATTTCCCTACATGACGTTTGGACTCCGAAATGCAGCACAGACATTCCAACGTTTTATAGATCAAATGCTCAGAGGACTACCATTTTGTTACGGATTTTTGGACGATATTTTACTGTACTCGCAAAATGAATTGCAGCACCTCCATCATCTAAAACAGCTGTTCCAACGCTTGGCAGATTACGGTATGCACATAAATACCGCTAAATGTGAATTTGGTAAGAGTAACATTACATTTCTTGGACACGAGGTCTCTGCCGATGGTATTCGACCGCTACAAGAAAAGTACAGGCGATTCAAGAATACCCTACCTACACCAACTACGGTGAAAGAACTGCCCCGATTCCTTGGAATGTACAACTTGTACCGACGTTTCGTACCTAGAGCAGCCAAATTTCAAGCTCCACTTAACGTCGTACTATCTGGCCCCAAGACAAAAGGATCGCAGAGCATCACTATGACCCCGGACATGCTGGAAGCCTTCAACACCTGCAAATCCAGTCTCTCCGAAGCAACAATGCTTTCTCACCCAGACCCGGATGCTGAGCTGGCCGTGTTCACCGACGCGTCAGATACATCCATAGGCGCAGCGCTGCAACAAAAATGCAATAACAGTTGGAAACCACTTGCATTTTTCTCTCGTCGTCTGACATCTGCACAAAAGAAATATAGCCCATACGAACTACTGGCCATCTACGACGCAATCCGCCGAAATATAGCCCATACGACCGTGAACTACTGGCCATCTACGACGCAATCCGCCGAAATATAGCCCATACGACCGTGAACTACTGGCCATCTACGACGCAATCCGCCGAAATATAGCCCATACGACCGTGAACTACTGGCCATCTACGACGCAATCAGCCACTTTAGATATATGGCCGAGGCCAGGGCCTTCACAGTTTTTACGGTTCATAAGCCACTCACCTTCGCCTTCTCTTACAATCGCGAGAAGTGCTCACCGAGGCAGTTCCGGTACCTGGACTACATATCCCAATTTACAACGGTATCCATACTGTAACGTGTTCTTTCCGTATCTTATTTACTTCATAATAGTTATATAGTATTTGGTAATACGAATCTATTTTTATCTATTACTGTAACTTAGGATTCTTGCTGTAGAACTTAGATGGTTACAGAAATTTATATATAAAAAGAACCTGTAGTTATTTGATTTCTTATAAATAAAAGAAAAGAGAGACCCTGTTAAGATTGAAATATTTATTATCTTGGTTGTTATTAGTTGTACTGTTCCATTATGTTAATTAAATTTACAATAGTTTTCTTAAGGGTAATTCTAGAACTAAGATAAACCTCTTACAGTAAATTTATAATAGGTACCTATAGGGTAGTACTAAAACTAAAAGAAATCTTTACTTTTTTCACAACATTAGCCCACCCTTAGGCATCCTTAAAGAAATATCAATTTCAACGGTAAAGATCAGGGGTGTTTGTTCGGTTCGGTGGTGAAAATATAACTCTCATTTAAAACGGTAAACTCAAACATAAAAAACGACTTCAAGAATTTCTATCACGGTTCTCGTGGTCAAATCTTCAATACGAGGAAACGCCTACAGCATTAGTAAGGTGAAAGGGTACCTGTAATCCGACGTCACCGAGGGTGGTCCACCAACGGTTCCTTCCCGGGTCCCACCCGTCGTTACCCGCCTCCTGACACTGTGCTGAGGAGTCTCGCTCAATCAGAGGGAAATCTCTGATCTCCTTTAAGTCCAGTTATTTAAATCCCAGCATGAATCTTGGAATCTTCATGTAAATCAAATCTCCATAAAAGTTTATAAAATGTTTATAAAATAAATGTGTATAAATGTTGAAGATTATAAATTGTTCTATAAAGTTTAAAGAAACATATTTAATTCCTTTATAAATTCGTTGATAAATTCCCGCATAGTGACGTGTAGCTCATTTATTCTGGGTCCTCGTCACCTGCATCCCGACCCTGCCTCAACTTAGGGTGTTTGCTCACGTCTATCACGTGGAATCTTGTTAGGATTCCTCCGGCATCGCTGGATTTAACTATTCCAATCTAATATATTTATCTTCCACCCATCTTGGTGACTGCCAAAAACGAAAGTGCCGTTCCTTCCGTCCTACCTTTACATTTCTCTGTTCCGTTCTGAAACCCGAAATCGAGTCTGCGACGATTTAACCAAAAGGACACCTTTCAAATATTTTTTTAAACACTTGTTTACACAAGAGGAATAATCCCTGAAGGATATTATTTGTTATTTAAATATAAACGAAATCCTAACTTTTCCATAAATCGATCCCTTTTAGTTTCTGAACTGAAACTCGCATCGATACAACACCAATCAGTTCAACCTAAGAAACCAATAGGTGGTACTAAGAACCACTAATGCCAAAACGATTTAATAGATGTCCTAGATGTTTTTAAAACTTCATAAAATAAAAGTTTCTACAAAACTGCAACGTTACAATACCCATCGACCATAAAGCTCTTGCAAAATCTCAAGAGTCTGATCCTGAATTGTAAGAACTGTTACAGAAGGGTTCGGCACTTGACCTTAGAAAAATCAAAGCACCAGACTCCGACACTGAAATTTACTGTGACGTATCAACTCACCTTCCTCGTCCATTTATGACAGCTGCCTTCCGAAAGCCTGCATTCACTGCGCTGCATCATCTGAGTCATCTGGGAGCAAAGGCAACTGCAAAGTTAGTCACAGAAAGATTTATTTGGCCAGGAGCACAGAAAGATTGCCGATAATGGGCCAAAGAATGCACTGATTGCCAGAAAACCAAAGTTTACCGACACACCCATTCTCCCACCTCCCATTTTCCCGCTCCTTCCTAACGTTTTTCCCATGTCCACATGGACATCGTAGGGCCTTTACCCATTTCGTGTGGTTACAGGTACTGCCTTACGGTCATCGATCGCTTTACCCGTTGGCCTGAGACATACCCCCTGCCCGAAATTACGGCGGAGACATGCGCCCGCGCCTTCATCGCTGGCTGGGTGTCTCGCTTAAGGTGCCCACACAAGGTCACCACCGACAGGGCCAGACAGTTCGAGTGCGAGCTCTTCCGCACCATAACCTCCATCCTCGGTACTCTGTACGTCTCTATATGGCAAAGCTGTCTCCCGAACCTGCAAGTAGACACGCACAGAAAGCTTTCTACGTGCCTAAAGACTTGGCCACAGCAGAGTACGTCTTCCTCCGGCAAGACGCTGTCCGGCGTTCTCTGGAACCTCCGTACACCGGCCCCTACAAGGTACTGGAAAGAGGAAGCAGGACCTTCAGGTTGGCCATAAACGATCGAGAGTCTAGTTTCCATAGACCGCCTCAAGGCAGCCTACATGACCAGAGACGACACCAAGATTGGTACGGACTCCATCCTACCTGCAAATGATCCTGTCCCGGTGAATAAAACCAGATCCGGTCGAACCGTCCGCTTCCCGGATTACTATCGCTCTCAGTAAGCTTCGGTCTCAGCGGGGGAGTGGTGTAGGAACCTTGCCTACACTGTAATTAATTTAATTAGGCAAGCAAACCCGCCGGCCGATGCTAAATTTGCTTATGGAATGTACGCGGGGCCGCTTGTAGAAGCCGCTTGCGCAGAGCCGAGCGACCGGGCGCCGCGCTGTCGCTACCCATAGCCGACGGCGAATGCATGCGCATTTTTTAACTTCTGTTGATTGTAAATCTTAGCATACCTACATAAATAAAGTGTGGTAAATAAAGTGTGAACTTTCACTAATAAAAAAAGAATAAGTGATCAAGATCCCTGTTCCAAACACTTTACGCCATCGAGGAGTAATCTCGGACGGAGTAAATGGAACAATTAAGGGATTTAACTCTTTTAATACACCTATCCTAATAAAAAGGTCATGCCATCTTTTCATTCATTAATTCCGGAGTTACCCAGCACTAGTCGATACGCGGTCACACGGCGAGCGAACGGCAGTCCAACCAAAAACGAAACGTCAAAAGAATAAGTAAGTCCTCGGAGTTAATAACAGTTCGGTGGAATAACTAAGGGTTTCTACTCCACTCGCGGTTTCAACTCTTTTAATTCATTAACTCCGGAGTTACCCATCGCTAGCTGTATGTGTCTGTGACTTATGGATCTCTTCATAGATGGCGCTTTTCTTAGTTGAGTAATATATTGTGCTTAATGAGAATAATTCTGATGATTTGAACTGTTGACGGTATCAGGTAATTTATTATTTTGCTTTTCTATGGTTTGCACCTTTGTTCTTTTACTTTGATTTATTTTTATGTTGTTGTGTTTATTATCGATGTTTTCGCATTTAATAGGTATAAAAGTAGACTCACTGCGTTTTTCCAACTCGATTCGCAGGTAGGTAGGTATTGTGTTTTTCACACCAAACAACTCACTGCGAAGTACTGGTAAAATACACTTCTAGGCTTTGTTGTATGCCTTATCACTTTTAACATTTATAGGTTCCACCTCAAGCTCCAATTCTATGCACAATTTACACTTAAGTTTTCACTTTAAATAATTTTAATTGTTGTTTCTTTACGAGCGACGTACGGTTCCGTGTTGACAAGCAATAAAGAGTTTGAGGTATTGAGGTATCTCAATGGTATTGAGGCATCAGCGGTTTTCATGATGTGAGCGCGTGAAACAAGCTCATGGTGAAATCTCTTAGTACAAGGGTCAACATCGGTGCACTAAGGGTAAGTATTCAAATAGATCCCGTTGCTCTTCGTACGGGTGCCTCTCAAATTTTCATAGTAGAATCGCATAGTATAGTACTGTAATTGAAATATTAGGTGTAAAGATATTAAGACAGATTTTGACTACTTTTCCAAGTTGATTAAGATATCCAAACAACTAATTAATTTAGCCGCGGACACTTCATCTTTCCCCATTAAATTTTCCATTGCGTGTTCAGACGAACTTATAATTAACTTTCTTTACTGTGTGTCTTGCAGCCGCATGAAGAGACTTATTCGCCGGTGATAAGTGTTCACTCACAAATATGGGAACCCTATTGCCAATTCCCAGCAGTGAGCTGTTAACCTTGTCCTGCTGATGTTCTCTATTACATGTAGGTACATCTGGACATTGCTGCAATGAAGGCATCGCGACAGCATTTACTACGAAGTTTCACAATCATAGTACGCGGATGTGGAGAGGAAGGGTTCAACTTAAGAGGTAAGAGTAAGGTAAGAGCCACACGGTAAGAGGAGAGAGAGAATGTCTCCATCCTCGAGTGGTAGTGATATAGTTTTGACATTTGTAATACGCGCTGCATCAACATCAGCGCTATGTTCTATGTTCAGGCAAGCCGTGTACTTCAATATTCTTCTCGTGAGGTTAGACAGCAAGTACATGTTTCCTGAATAATACTTATCACGTAAATTTCCCGTCAATTTTTTGTTTTATCTCTCTGGATTCAAGTTATTTTGATCTACGTTATGATGTATATCATGTATCATGTCCATGTATGAAATACGTTGCACTTGCATACGTAATGAAACGTGCTCTCCGGAGTAGTAGGTAGGTACTTCTAGGATCAGAAGCGGTAATTTGTTTAAAAAATCAATTAGATTCACAACTGACTTTTACTAATATAATAATTTTACAGACTTTATTATTTATTACAGAACAAAAACCTCACTGAACTATAAATAGAAAAAGCTACGTAAAAAAAAGATACGCTCACAAGTCATGTCACGAAAGTGAGGAGAGCGCGCCATATTATAAACGTTTGACATTTTAGAATGTTACGTGATTTCCCTCCTCGCCTCACCGTATGATATTCCTAACAGTACAATATCCAAAATGACTACTGCACCTCTCGAGGTGCAACAGCATCGCAAGCGTGAGCGCAAAGGCGAGGCGCGGCGCTGTAAGCACCGCGGCGACCAACTCTGAGAGCGCGCGAGTGCAGGCGCGCTCGCACCGCGCCGCCGCGCGCTCGAGCGCCGACGCGTCCTGCGCGCCCCCGCGTGCCGCCAGGTACTCCCCGGAGCCGCGCTCGAAGTAGTACACCTCCACGCGGTCCGGACCTGCGCTACCCTATACTGCATTAAAACGAATTCACCTAATATGGCCCGGTTATTATAGGAAGAGCTCTGACAGCTGACATAAATATTTAACATGTAGTAAAACTACTTTACAACTCAATAGTCCTTTAGGAATATTATTATATTTTGTTCGGTTCGGTTTTCGCTTCGGTTTATGTCTTTTTTTCAATTTTTTTTCAATATGTCAAAATAAAATATAGCCGATATTAGATACGGATAATGTAGCTTCCTATTTGTGACAGAATTTTTGAAATCGGTTCAGTAGTTCCAGAGATTACCCCCAACATACCTACAAACACACAATTTCTACCTCTTTATTATATTAGGGGTTAAAGTATGAAATTGCCGATTTGTACTGAAAAACAAAACTCGTTTTTTTCTAAAATGTAACATATTTATTTAATCAAAATATTTACCCTCATTATCTATACATTGTTGCCATCTAATCGGAAGTTGATTTGTGCCTTTGCGATAGAACTCTGGGGATGTAGTAGATTCGACAAACTGTGTGAAAGCATTTTGTACTGCCTCTTGGGAAGAAAATTTTTTACCATGTAGGTAATTGTCCAAATCACGAAAAAATGGTAGTCCGTTGGAGCAAGGTCTGGGGAGTACGGAGGATGACGTATGGTTTCTAACTGCAGCTCCTGTAGAGTTACGGTTTCTCGTGCAGTGTGAGGTCTTGCGTTATCATGGAGCAATAATGGTGAAGATCGATTCACGAGTCGGGGCTGTTTCACTGCTAGTTTCGCCATCATTGTTCGAAGTTCTGCACAGTAAACATCTGCTGTTATTGCTTGACCAGACCTGAGAAAGCTATAGTGAATAACACCATGAATAGACCACCAAACAGTTACCATTACCTTTTTATTGGTAAGCGTTGCCTTAGGGTACTGTTGCGGCGTTTGACCTGGGGTCAGCCATTGCATTTTTCGCTTTCGGTTATCGTAAAGAATCCACTTTTCGTCACATGTCACAATTCGATCCAATATTCCTTCATTTCTGTACCGATTCAACAAGGCAACGCAAGTTTCAACACGCGTTTCTTTCTGCAGATCAGTCAAATCATGAGGCACCCATTTTTCATATGTTTTTATCTTATTGATTTAATGCAAATGAGTCAATATTGTAGGTAAGGTAACGTTAAACCATGCCGCTAATTCCTGGGTAGTTTGACTCGGATCGGCTTCCACCATCTCCTTCAATTCAGCGTTATTCACCTGTGTGGGCGGTCTTCCACGTGGTTCGTTCTTCAAGTCGAAGTTTCCATTACGAAAGCGTTTAAACCAAAAACGGTTCGTTCATTAGCAGTCTCCTCTCCAAACGCAGCATTGATATTGCGAGCCGTTTCTGCCGCGTTAGTTCCGCGTCGGAACTCGTATTCATGTCAGGTTTTATGTCAATTCAAAGTATCTATTACTATAAAACGGCAATTTCATACTTTAACCCCTATTATTATGTTATGACTTAAAAAAGAAACTATTTACATAAAATGAATTTAACCATAGTACAGGGGTACCATGAAAATAAGTCTCACCGATGTACCTGCGCAGTAGACACATTTTAGGAGCGCGGTAAACATCATTCCACCAATGGCAATGTGGAATATTTCGCGCGCTGAAATCTTGCGCCATTATTAGTCGATCGATTTCGCGGTAAATGGCGGCCGGTCGGGTCGTGCGTCGGGCGCCATCTTGTCCATCAGTCGACTCTCAGATTGCAGACTGAACATACGTGTCTCGACGATAATTACACTTAGTGGCAAATAAAGTGGTTACTGATATTTATTAAGACTTCTCTTAAAAGAGGGCGGCCTTTGAAGAGTCATACGAGAGAAATTATTGTAAATGTTCACCGATTTATGGAAAAAGAAGCACAAGAAGTCAAGAATCAAGTTTTTAATAAAGAGTATTTTCAGCAAATTATTAAACGGACATACCAAGCGACTGGCATTTCTACAAAAACAGTTTCTAGGATTTTAAAAGAGAGAGAGAAAGAGAGAAAGAGAGAAGAGAGAGAGAGAGAGCCCAAAAAAAATTCACCGCCTACAACTAGATGATTTTGATTATCAATTGATTCGACGAAAAATACATGACTTTCATTTAGTTGAGAAACAAGTGGTTACTGTAAAATCGCTCCTGAGTAAATTACAAGAAGATATCAATTTTAGTGGCGGGAGAGAAACTCTTAGAAAAATTCTGCAGCAACTTGGTTTCAAATTTAGAAGAGTGGAAACGAATAGGAAAAAATTAGCTGAAAAAGACGATGTGAGATTACTACGAATGAAATATCTCAGAGAAGTAAAGAGATGCAGAGAAGAAGGCAGAGAGATTATATATGCAGATGAATCGTATGTGCACACAACGCACACAAAGGAACGTGTCTGGTCGGACAGAAGTGGCAAGGGATTAAAAAAGCCTTTATCAAAGGGTCAAAGACTGATAATTGTTCATGCCGGTGGAGCCAATGGATTTATACCAAACGCGTTATTAATTTATAAATCTTCCCAGACAACCGGAGACTACCACAAGGAAATGAATAGAGACAATTTCGAAAAATGGATAAACACTAAAGTCATTCCTAATTTGCAACCAAATTCTGTTTTTGTCCTAGATAATGCAAGCTACCACAATACCTTAATAGAAAAAGCCCCAAACTCCAATTCTACTAAAAGGCAGATGCAACAATGGCTCACTAATAAAAATATAGATTATAATCCAGAATCATTAAAACCAGAATTGTATCAAATAATTAAACGGTGCAAACACGAATACGTCCAGTATTCATTAGACACTATCATGGAATCACATGGCCACAAGGTTTTGAGACTTCCGCCTTATCACCCCGATTTTAACCCAATAGAAAATATTTGGTCTCAAGTCAAAGGTCATATCAGCAAATTTAACGTTAATATGAATCTTACGGAATTAAGACGACTTTTAGAGGAAAAATTTTCGTCAATAACATCAGAAGATTGGCGCAAAGTTGTTGATCACGCCATAAAATGTGAAAACGAATTCATGACATTGGAACAAGCACTTGACGACCACATGGATGGATTTATTATTAATACTAACGACTCGTCCTCTTCGTCGTCAATAGATTCAAATGCCAGCAATACAAGCAGTGAAATAGATGGTTAACTTCCACTAGATTTTTTTTTCACAATTATTGTTTTTGTATTTAATTTTTCGTGTCTAATAAAAATAATATTTTTAGTGTAACGTATGTTTTTTTTAACTTTGAAGTTTAAAATTTAGTTTTTTTTTTTTTATTTAATATAGACCCAATTAAGTTGTCCGACAGTGTACGAATCGTGTGAACGGGACAGAGCGGGATGCACGGCAAGTAATATTCTGCCATTATCGTTTGCAAATAAAGTTCAATGTAAATTGTTTACACGTTCGGCTATTGTCGGAATTCGGTCTGCACTTTTCTGCGTAAACGAAGATTGTCGAAAGGACTTATTTTCGTGGTAAAACTGTACCTAATTAGTAACACTATCTAATCACATTTGCGTCTTACCATTGTCGCACGAGTACAGCTCCTCGCTGGCGATGTTACTAATTTTTTTCCATAACGACGTTTTGTCACTTTTCTGCAGATGAAATTTCTATTATAAATGTTGCATATATTATTATTAGTCATATGCAGTGATCGCAATAGGTAAGGCTCACTTACCTAAAGTTGGCGAGAAGGTAGCTATAACATAGAATTGTTAAAACCACGAAATACAATATATTTATTTATTTTATCGAATTCCGTGATCCCGAAAATAGTCGTACTACTTAGTACACATGAAATTACTGGCATTGTGGTGTTTTCTAGAAATTCCAGCGTCCCTAATGCAAAAGAAAATTGCAAATAATGTGATGACCTCTGGTTCGGTTGAAAATTAGTATCAAAATATTATGGGGCACTCTGATTCTAAAAAACTAGGGTTAACCTGTTCATTAAGAAAGGATGGAGTTCAACCTTGTTACAGGTATTTCAAGATTGAACTCTGTCCCTTCCTTACTATCTTGTAATCTAGTTTAGTAAGCCTGATCGAGACAATGGACTCGCTGAGAATAACAAAATAAACTCTAAATAACAAACTCTACTTTCTATGTTTACATTACAAAGAGCTAATAGTTTCTTAGATCTCCGTTGACGTTGAGAGGTGTCCCTCAATCTGAATGGTTATTATCAGTATCATGAAAGTAGTATTCAGTTTCAACCGTTGATATATCGTTTGAAGAGTTGAACTAAATAATCATGAGACTTTCGATATTTAAGCGATTTCTTTTTATGCTTAAAATCCACTTATAAGTAGATATTATATAAGTAGTTATAAGTAGATACCACTTATTATCTTTTAACGTCGACGGAGGTACGTACTTGTACGAGTTTCAAAATGGTCACACTACAAGTTTTCAAAACGAATAAGAAAAAATTACAAAGAATGGCCAAAAATCAATTTATTGTTTCTCAAAATATTCTCTGTGAGCGTCAATACACTTTTTCATACGAATAGACCAATTTCTATAACATTTATTTCACTCCTCCGTGGTGACCTCGGAAACATGTTTTTCATACGCTGACACTTTTGGCGATGAAAATTGTTCACCAGGTAATTGGTTCTTAATTTTTGGAAACCAGAAGAAGTCGGGACTGTATGGAGGATGGCTCATGAGTTCTACGTTTTTCGCCTTCAAAAAGTCGTTTGTCTGTTTGGCCGTGTGAGAGCTGGTATTGTCATGGTGCAAGATCATGCGGCGTTTACGGTTGTTTTTACGGAGTTCATCAAATACTTCTGGCATATACGCATATAGCATATACATATACGCTATCAGAACATAAAACTAAAACGATTCCCGCTTTAGCTTCATACGAGTCTCCCCACATATTTTCTAGACATTCAATTACAAATTGAGCTATTGTGTTCTCGTTAACAACTTCTAACATTTTGTACGCATTAAGGATTAAACATTAAGAATGGTTTGTTTGAAACCTCATTTAAGGGTTTTACGAGAAAGTGCACAATACACCGACCTAAATAATCTGTTGTTTCGTCCACAGATATCCAGTTTATAATTTGAAATATTGTCATAATTTGAGGCTAATTTATTTTTAAAAAGAATGTCCAAATATTTTTTTCTGAGTAACGATTCATCAGGAACAGCTTAACGACTGATCGATTTTTTACAAAAATATATTTTCTGCAGTTGTACTAATACAACAGCAGAAAATATATTTTTGTAAAAAAAAATTTTGAATGCGAGTTGATTTACTCGAGACCAAGGTATATTAAAGTACGCGCGTAAGTCGTTGGCTGCGCCCTAGGTGGCGACAGGGGTGAGGCGGGGGAGTGTTTAATAAACGGGACGCACAGGAGATTATTGAACGATGACTAAATCTCAAGATATCGCACTTCGACTTAAAAAAAATACAGAAGTATCCATACTTAGTAAGTGAACAAAAAGTGAATAATATAGTAACAAAACAAATAAATTTTGAAGTAAAGTTTATTGAAAATGGTAATTTTAAAAAAATATATAAAATTATTCTGACATATCCTCAATATCACTTGATTCTGGACTTTCTGGATCTGAGACTGAATCATCTTGTAAGTTTATAATGAGTTCGTCCATCACATTATCAAATTTCATATCGTGATTCAAAAATTTAGAAAATAACCTTGTTAGTATTCTAATTTTCTCGTCAAATATTGCATTAATGTGGTTTCTAGCCAGGTTGTTCTTAATATCTGCCCACACGAGTTAAAAAAGAATGCAGTTTAAAAATTACTGTTTTAACTTTTTTTGTCATCGGCGGACTCATCTTGCTATTTTAATCTCGTGTGCGTTTTAAGTAGTCTAGGCGGAGCTATGCCATTTCCATTTCTTTATTTTCTCGATGACAGTTCTAATTTGATAGTTGTAGTGTTGTGACCAAATAAGTAATGATATCGATCGCATATATTTATTATATTTTGAACAAAGACAAATACAACAAAAACATTCAAATATATTTTTTCAAGGTGGGAACACTCAATGGCCCACCGCCATTTTGTGTTTGTTTTAATCTGTCACTCGCAACAAGACGGTCGTGCTAGTCACTACATTTCTGTTCGCTGAGTTTTTTCACATTATCCATACGTTACGTTATGTATTTTGTGTTCCTCCGTGTTGATTGCTGCCCAGCTGTCAAATATCAAAATGCCGAAAGGATCTGTTCTGAAAAGGCAGGCGAGAGAACTGGTGATCAAGGTTCGTAATTGCTTTGAAGCAGAGTATCAAAATGGTGGCCCGCTATTACCACTGTCGCAAGTACGAGAGCGTGTTGCGGCCGCATTAGGAATTAGTGGACCTACTGTTTCAAAAATTACTACCGAAGCTTACGGTACAAGCGGCATGCAGGAAAATAAGCTTCGTACGCCGAAGAAAAAACGCCAACCACGTCGTGTGACATCGGTTGACAACTTCGACGCTGACGCTATTCGCCGTCATATATATGACTATTACTTGCGCAAAGAAATTCCAAAACTTAAAAAACTTGTTGTTTCTTTACGTGAATGTGGTTTGTTCCATGGCCAAAAATCGTCATTAAGCTTGATTTTGAAAGAAATTGGATTTTGTTATAAAAAATCGGACAAACGTAAAATATTGATGGAGCGTCACGACGTTGCTATGGCTCGCTGCGAATTTTTGAGCGAAGCCAAAAAGATATCAGATTGGTCAAATGTTATTTTCACTGACGAGACTTGGTTAAATGCAAACCACACAGTATCTAAGAACTGGACTGACGACACCGTCGCTTCCACTAGTTCAGTGCCAATGGGAAAAGGTGAACGCCTCATCATATGCCATGCAGGGTCTACGAAAGGATTCATGTCAGATGCTTTACTGACCTTTAAATCCAAGAAAACAGTGGAATACCACGAAGAAATGAACGCGGAGATTTACGAAGGATGGTTTAAAGAAATGGTGCAATCTCTGGAAGAACCGTCGATAATTATTATGGACAACGCTACATATCACTCCAGACAAATTGATAAAATGCCGACGCAGGCCAATAAAAAACAAGAGATAATTGACTGGCTCCAACGTCATGGCGAAAATGTGGATAATACTTTATTAAAAGTACAATTAGTGAATATTTTAAAATCGAAAAAAAGCCTCCCTAAAAGATATGTTATCGACGAAATAGCTGCCGAATGTGGTCATTGGGTTCTTCGACTTCCGCCGTATCATTGCCAGTACAATGTTATAGAACTAATATGGGCACAAATCAAAGGACACGCCGCGCGCCGCTCGAAACAATACTCATCCCCCTTTTACGGCAAACAAGATGTTAGATTTATTAAAAAATGCATGTGCGGAAGTAACTGCCGAAAACTGGGAAAAAATTGTGAGAAGAACCCAAAAAATTATAGCGTCGGATTGGGAAATTCATGTGGCATTCGATAATATAGAAGTACAAGAACTTATAATAAATGTTGGGGAGAGCTCATCGAGTGACAGTGACGATTCATCAGATTTTGATTAAAATAAATAAATAAAGATTACCTGTCATTATAATTATTTCGTTTCATTGTCGAGTACCTACCTATACCTACTTATTTTACAACAGCTTCGAAAATTTTAAAGAAGTTGGCATTATCAATCAAGAATTAACACGTGTAACATCTTGTAATGAAATATAATATTAGTTAATAAATTTGTACAAAAGTATCCGGCAGTAGTTTAGTTTCTTACATTTTGTAAAAAAATATCGGATCTGTTATCGTGTTACGTTTATCGATAACTACATCCCTAAAATTGCTTTCTGGCTGACGTGACCTTGTTAATGAAATATGACGTCTTGGTGCCTAATTTTTGTTCGGAGTTTTAGGCGTTGACGCTAGAACAAAGTTATATCGACCACTGTGTGTGAGCTGTCATCGAGAAAATAAAGAAATGGAAATGGCATAATAACACGTATTACCGTTGTGAAGTTCGACGGCGGACGCCTCTTGACACTAGTTTGGCTTAACTGTAATACTGCCCTCACACTTAGAACACAGGGTTTACTAACTACTAATAGGGTTTACTAACGGGGTTTAGTAACAATATTGTGTTACCTACTAACGGGGTCATGGTTCATGGTCGTGTTCAGGGTGCTCTATAATTCACCATCGTACAATTGCTTCAGCGGGCTTGATCGCCATCACCCATGTTACCAGCTCAGAGGCGGTATTACTACAATTAAAAATAAAATAAAGTATTTTTTAGTACCTACTTTTTAAAATAACAATATCGAAAACAATACATAGCATGTCTGGTCATTGCTCAACTGATGATCTGATAATTCAAAAAGAAATAACTTTTTAAATTTCCAGTTTAAAAAGTTATAGATTTGAATTACTTAATAAGCTTTACTTTTTTGTAAATTTTAAATTATATTAAATTTGCTGACTTTATTCTCAATGGGGCTTCATATCTTCTTTTTAAAATTACAATTGTCTAAGAATTTAAACAATTGCCTAAGGAAAAATACCACGATGTTGAAGTAGGAAATAAAGAGACATTGTTTTAAAATTTTCTACAGTAGGTAACTGTGAAATTAGATCATACGTAATATATTTTGCAACTAGAAATTTAACAAGATACTCTTAAAAAATCCAAGCCTATAGTTCTTTTAGTATTTTTTGATGAAAAAGGGCAATTAGCCCAAAAATCTCCCCTCTTTGCACGCATACTAACATTATGATATTTTTCTTCAGGTAATTGTTTAAAATGAATGTTAGCTTTAAAATAATTAGTTCCTTTGAGAGCAAAAAATATAAATTTATTAAAAACTAATAGTAAAAATAGCGAATTTACAAAAAAATTGCTATAACTTCTTAAATTGCATATGGTGTTAAAATATATTAGATAAGAAAAACCCACAAAATTCTTAAAATAATCAATGTTTGACTCACCATATGGTGTGTTTGTCAGATAGTAGATGAACAGGTACAATCTAGTTGCAGCAAATGGTAATCCGTAAATTCAATCGTATGAAAATGATCCAATAAACAAAACAAACGAGGGTCAAAAATAATGTAATAAGTTAAAAGACAGAAAGATGCGCACACAGCTGACCGAGTACAGGAGTGAGTGAACCGACCCGTGATTGATGGCGCGTGGAATGTGGACCAACCCCCAACCTCACCTCCCGTACCTCTGTCGCCTTTTTGGTAACACAGAGCAAGCGGGTGCGAAACGAACACCAATATAAGCTAGAAAGAGACAGCACCAGGGTCCATAAACAATAATGTGACAATGTGGGCGTGAGGGAAAGATTAGAATTAGCTGTACCTATTCCGATCACTGGTCATATGCCTACAACATAATAGAGTCTGTTTTTAATTATAACGATAAAAATAAGTACAAAATGACATGTATATTTCTTCCCCCGATCTCTTCTTTCACCGTGGTCGACGTCATGTGTTTATAACTTTTATAACTTTTCAAGAAAAATGAACGGGTTGGATGTATGAAGTTTTGAAAATCTTTGATTTCATAACTCGAAAATCGACGTCATGGTTCCATAGAACAAATTTCTAATAGCTTCAGACGTTTCCATACTGACCAGTCTTGATGAAAGATCCTCTATAACCCTTATAATGGCTTATTTTATGCCGCGAACCCGTAGGCTGTGGAACGAACTGCCCCAAGAGGTCTTTCCATTGAGCTATGATATGGGGTCCTTCAAGAAAGCTGTGAGTAGAATTTTGCAAGGTCGGCGGCGGGCCCGCATACCCCCTGGTGTTACAGGTGTCCATGGGCGGCGGGTATCACGTGGGACCGCTTGCTCGTCCGCCCACTTGTCAATAAAAAAAAGGTGCACTAATGACTATTAATCATTATTTAGAGTTAGTATCATAAAGTCTCTGTCTCGATCTTGGTAGCCACTATGACTAAATCGCGATTACTAGATTACGATTTGACTAAATCTCAAATGGTTTAAATTTCAGATTGACTACATTTCGATATGACGTACCTAGAGCGAACTAAATCAAATGATAGATACAGATACATTACGATAACATTGGTCATCGTCTAACCCAAAATCACTCAAACGCGGCATCCACGTCTATGACACGCACGTCTATTACCGTACCTCTAGTTGCTTTATTACGTACTTTATTACGAGATAAATACAAACCTTGAACATGTCACGAGTCAGTGCCGAGAGATACATATATGGAGCTGTTATATTCCCTTGAAAAACTAATGATATTATATCTTTACTAATCAAGTCACTTATTACTAGATAATCGTATTACATTTTTTCTACTTAGATCCTATTTATTTATTTATCTATATTTGCATACTAGAGAATTAATTATAATAAGTATCCATATCGTGTAAGTCGAGCTAAATCTATATTGCTTTTATTATATCTTAAAAAATCAACACCTATATCACAGCTACAGCACCTATCAATCATCAGTCATATCAATCATCATATCAATCAATCATATCATATCAATCATCAGTCAAGCGTGATCATTTAGGAGATTTTGATTGACCCTCTGGTGGTATGTATTCAATATCATCCATGTCATAATCAGAATAATATGTAGTAGTTTCAGAATCACTTCAGAATCATCAGAGCTCTCAGAAGTATTAGTTATCATCCTATTCATAAAATCATCCATGGCTTTTTTATATTTTCTATATTTATCTTCGCATTTGATTACATGATCAGTGATCACAAACCTTTTTCCATTCATCTGAACCAATCATATACATATATTTTTTCCAATAACGATTTTTCCCTATGGTCATATTCATATAAAAGCGACTCTTATAGGCGACTCTAGCGAATAATGATGTGGCTTTTTAAAGCTTTAGTGAAGGATTTTGACATTCAACACAACATAATTACATTGACAGGATACCTTTTTGTAAATTAAATATAAAAAGTTAATTTAAATGGCGTCGGTAACAGTTGACGACAGCAAATATATACGCATAAAATGTATTATCTATCAAAACAATTTTTTGGGAGTATTAGTGGCTCTATATATTTATGAATTCGACGTTTGCCGAAGATACCCGAATATTCCCGATGGCCAATATTTTCGTGCAAGATCTGTATACTGTTTATTGTTGTCATCCAACCTCCATATTAAAGTCAATATGTACTGACCATTTCAGCTTTAAATATCAGTCGCATAAACAGACGTTATAAGTAGCGCCTCGATCTTATGAATCCTATGACGTTTCTTTAGTGACATTATTAGAGGTGTAAAGTACCTACTTAAATCGAAATGTAAAATAATCGATTCATTCGAATTATTTTCATAGTTCCGATTTTTTGTAATATTGACCTTATGTAAACTAACTGACAATTTATATATTCTGCTAATATTGTTTCAATTTAATTCGTTCGCACCTGAAATTATTGTAGGTACTTTTTGTTTTGTAATCTTCATCTTTCACGCTTTCTAACATATTATATTGATTTTCATGCTATGGTCTTTTTGAGACTTGGACATTATGATGCCAACCCATTGTTTATAAGCTGTAATCGTCACCTACATGCACTACGGATTGCGCCGGTTCCTTGTCGGGCTTGCCGGTGTCCGAAGAATCGTAAGGGGCCGCCTGGCCGCCTTCCTTACTAACACACAATGAAGAAACGTCATTATTCGTGAAAGTGTTTCCTACACACGCTTCAATAAAACATACTCGTATGTGCACCATCTTAACACTGAATTTCCCCGAAAACTACGAATTTTACTCTACGACTTTTTAAAACTCGACACTTTTTTACCCCGACCCTCCGACCCTTCGCACCGCGTACGTCATCGAGGGACCAGCACATTAAACTGAATTTTGTAAACAGACGGGATGTTCGGTGCTCGGTCCACTCCCGTCGCGGGTAGGTCTGTCATTGCGTGTATATATTTACGTACAACAACTTTTATTTTACGACTTTATTGTGATTTTTTCTAAAAAGTTTTTTGGTATTGTTTTTTAATTTGTTACTCTTGAGTGGATCGAAGTGTACGAAATGTAAAGTACATATTTACATATCGTAATATTGTAAACGAAACCATAGCGCGATGTACAACTTTTGTAGGGGGGAGTGCACGCTGCATTCCCACAGCCGCTGGGCGCACTCGACTGCCCACGTTACCCCTCTCTCACGGAAGATTACCTTGAAATGTACTGCATTTCCTACTTTATCGTATTTCCCCAATGTTACGTACATGTAAATGATACGTGTTTCGGTAATGAGTGAGATATTCCAGAGCCCATTCCCATCCTATCCTATCTCTCTCCACATTTCCCAACCCTTTCTCCCAATTCATTCCTTAATCTGCAAAGGTGGGCAGCGCATCCGGGAGCGTACCAACGTTTGTCATTCTGGACTGATATTGGCATGTATCGCGGATGTCTATAGACGACAGTTTACCATCAGGTCATGGTAGAGACCTTTTTTGTATTATACAAATATGTATTGAACAGAAAATTGTCCATTTAATTCGATTATCTTTTGCATTTTTGTGGCAGAGTCATTATCCCATCGCTATATTTTTTTTGGGATTTCTGAACAAAAACTGATTTAAACGGTCTGACGGACCAGATTTATTCAGCCGAGAGGTATAATGAATAATCCATAAAGGTGTATCTAGACTACGGTCGATTGATGTCGACCAGTCGATTTTAATCGCCCCCAACCACTGATGCCACTGAACGGACGACGAGACCATAGATCGATTGATATCTAAAGCTATACATTTAAACGGACTTCGTGGACGAATGAAGCTATTGACATTGAATGAAAATATCAATCGACGTCGACCCTGGTGCTACGCCTCCACTCTTCTGATCTGAACGGTCGACGTCATCGATCCACGTCTATCAACAGCGTTCGCAGTCTAGGTGCATCTTAATATTTATGAAAGTGAAGGTGTTGAATAGTTGGATAATACTTACGGATGTAAATAGTGCGCGACAGGTGCGGCGTGCAGGGGCGGACAGGTGAAGAGCACCGGGTGCGCGCCCAGCACGAACACGGCGCCCGCACCGCTCGGCTGCACGTTACATTTCATTTCTCATAGCTGAATACAGTTTGCACACGAATACAAACTGTATTCAGCTCTATGTTCATTGATACAACGCTAAATTTAATCTATGATGGCTTTTGAACATATCATACGAACTACAGTAATCCCCCCTATAACACGGTACTCTTATAACGCATTTTCATATTACGCGATTTCAATCCCCCGTATAACACGGGCATTCCCCCATATAACGCGGGGATTCCCCACATTATATTTCTGTATGTACTGTGAATTTTATAATGATAGTGTAATTTATTTGAAATTAACTGTTTTTTTAGTTCATATGCATAAGTTTTTTATTTAAAATGTTCTTAGTTTAGTTTGATTTTAATAAAACGTACATATTTCGTTCATAATATAGTTTTTTCTTAATATTCGATTTAAACCCCCTTTAGCGAGAAAAGTTAAACGTGAATAATTTATACGTAACGCGTTATACGGGGTCGTAAAAACGCGTTATACGGGAATACTTCTACAACACGTTTTCCTATAACATGGAACCAATCTACCGTGTTATAGGGGGGATTACTGTACTTACTAACACATTGGATAAATTTTACAAATATGACTACCTATACGAGTATTATGTGATAATTAAGTCACAATATGACACAGCACCAAATCCTGAAATCCATACTAACACAACTATAAACTATGATCTATAATTTTATTGAAAGAAACGTGGATTTACTTTTTCCTTATCTTTGGTGATAGGACTTGAAGAAGTGGGTAGACGTGGCGAAGTCTGCGCAGCTGCAGTCACTAGAGGCTCTCGCTTTCGACGATGCTTTTGCACCACCACCTTAAACATGAGAGCAAATATGTGCTTAAATAGTAAATAACCAACACGCATTGTAATATTCAAAGTATTATCTACAAAATGCAAGTAAACTAGAAATTACCTGAACGTAGGAAGCAGTTTCATCTGCGGCCGACTGCGAATGATTTTGTGGGGGCAACCCGAACGCTGATCCCTCTGTGGGCACTTGCTCCGCGAGGGAACCGTTGCTGCTCTCTACTGGTAACTGGATGGAACTGGAGGCGTACATGTCTACGAACATATTATAGGTACTCATTGAAATGAGAATTCCAACAAAAACAGTGCCTACAAAACCAAAATTGCACTCCGCAAAAAGTTCATCAAACTTTTGGTTTTTTAGAAGAATAGGCATCCTACAAAAGAAATTAAAAGATCTTTGTGTTAAACTTGAACTTAAACGGTGAGTGGTGACGATCTCATTGTGCACTTCCACACTTCCTTTCGCCGACAAAAACATTGTCGCTGACATGTCATCTTGATTGCATCTCTATTTGTTCTCCTTGTTCTCTTCTTGATTATAGTCTGTATATTGCGATGGTAAATCTAATTAAAGACTGAAGATAATCATAACACTAGAGTCGGGGGACAATATTTATCGGCTAGTAGAAAGACGTTATAACAACGATTTATTATAAGAGCAAATGGGCAAGCGGCTCACAATGTGGCGGTAGAGAAATGGCTGTTGCTGCGCATTGACATCTGACACACCAAGAGGTATGTTGGTGCGCTGCCGATCTTGCAGAATCCTATCGTATGATATATGAAAATAAATAAATTCCATACCTATATTAGCAATTTCCAATTCCTTGGCTTCTACACCCCTGTTCGTGGTACAACTCGTAAAATTGGAAGCGTATTTTTTTGGTGATATTGTCATTTTCTTTATAGGTTGCTTATTTCCTTTCAATATTTATTTCAATAGTTATTTTCTTTCAATGGTAGATATGTTGTGGATATTAGATATAAGAGTCAGATTCTTCTCAGATATAATCTCGATCAAATCGCAGAATGACGGAATTCTGGTGATAAAATCAGCGTTCCATTGACATCTAACCTTAATGACAAAATGAAAGCATAAATGTTGTCAGGTCGATATAATCTATGTAGGTACTATTACTAAGATTAAAATCTCTTTGCAAACTTCATAATTCTTACTTTTTTTTATACTCACAATTTTTCAGCCAGAGAAAGGGTCATTGAACGCGATTTTCGAGTAGATAGTTTAATAATTTTTAAAGTAGGTATTTTATTTACGAAACTTAGTCACTATAGTGAATACGAATGGTAATACAAATGCTAGACAGAATAGCCTAGTTAATACAGAATAGACCGATTGTTCTTATTTTTAAATCCTTTTAACGTTGTCAATACGAATGTTATCTCTATTGAATGTCACACCATTTGAGTATAAATACTATAAATTATATAAATTTATATATATAAATTATATAATAAATGTGCGTGTATGAGTATAGATATTTATAGATTATAATTATTAGATTTTTTTTACAATATATACCTAGATATTTGTATGGAGTATAAATAATAAGGAGTATAATAAGTACTCGTATATACTTACCTTGTTTGATTTTTAGTTACGAGTATATCCATTTGAGTTACATTTTATTATGTCTTTATTACTTGCTTTATGGTCTTACTCGGAGAACCCGCCGTGTCCTGTTAACACTTGTGCAATTATGGGCTCCATTTGGATTTTTCTTGTAATGTTATATGCCCTAATGGCGGCAATGATCTTTGTTATCATTCCCTCATTCCCTCATTCCCTTCCAGCCTCGCATGTGCTTTAATCCAAAACAAACAGACTTCTTTGTTTTGGAAGTACTCTGCATCTGATGTCCCTCACTTCTAAGGCTGGGGGCTAAGTGTTGCCAGATCCGTTTTTGCAAATATCGTGACATACATGGGAAAAAAGCCGGGACTGGGACGAAAAAATTGGGACGTAGAAAAAATGCATAACAATGGTTACGATTCTTTAATTCAAAATCACAGACTTCAACGAGATCAATCAAACCTTGTGATTTACTACTTATATCACCGAGACAAACTACTTATTATTACTTAAATTTATCTTATCATATTTAACAAAAATATATTATTATTTGCAAAAGGAAGTTGCAATGTGAGGAATCTACGATATTAAATTATTTAACGTTACATATAATTATTTTTTATAGAACACATATTTTGAGCTTGATTTTGCCGTTTGTAACATTTTCTTTTCTTTTAGGACAAATGTATAAAACTCTCGACAAGACATCTGAAAATTTACTTTTATTTGAATCTCCGCGTTCATATGTTCTCTCGACAGTTTATTGCGTCTGTCAGTTCATAACATGTCAGTCATTTGCCTGAGAAAAAACCCCTGCAGTCGATGCATTCGATACCAGTATTGAGGCCATAAACTGGTATAACTTTAGAAGATTAGGCAAGTTTTGAGTTTTAAAAATGTTATGCCGTTTTTCGATAGGTTTTTTATTGTCATCCTCAATAGCGGCTTTTAAAACGTCTTTGATTATATAAATTTCTTCATTTAAAGCATACATATCGAAATCAGTCGTAATAAGGTAAGGTTGCTCAAGTCGTACCCCCTAAGGGAAAATTACTGTAATTTTTAAGATAATTTAAATTAAACAAAATTTTTTGCGTCCCCTGGAGCTTTATTTATTAAGCTATTAACCCGCTTTCATAAACCTACAAAAATCTTTTATGAAAATAGTCATTTGAACGTCTTTCGAAAAAGTACCTTCGGTACGATTTAGGCACCCGGTTGCCTAATTCGTACCTCCTATAGCCTAAGTCGTACTTAGAATAAGGCGTTAGCGACGACATCATAATAGAAGAACATAAGAAGTCATAATAACAATTAAAAACTACAAACACATATTTTCTTAGGAGATCAAGTCACATTTTTCTTCTCTAAGGAATCATCACAGTCTTCAAAGTTAAAATTATTTGTAAATTATACCTACATACGAAACAAAATATAAATTCTTAAGAAATAATTATTTGGCATACCATATAGAAAATACCATCTATTATATACCATCTGGTTTGAACACAGATATCACAAATATATTCGTTTATCTTTCTTTCCACGCCAGCACATAGGTCATGTACCCAACCCTTACATTTAATACACTGGATCATGTTTTCTTCACGATCTTCATTACATAGTTGGCATAACCAAGTCTCTTTGTCTTTTGTTTTTTTATCTTTGCTACATTTTTTAACTATCTTTCTTTTTTTTATAGTTTTCTGCATCCCTTTTTCTATTCTAACTTGTTTTAAGTCCAGTATAGGTTTCTTCCTTTTATTTGCCTTTTCTTTGGCTTCTATTTCATTTTTATAGGGAGTTGAGGTTAATTCTATTGTTGGCTTAGTTCCTTTCTTCATTTTCTTGATAACTGTTGTTATACAAGGAACAGGAGATAAAGTGTTCAAGTAAGACTTTATTTGTTGACTATTAATATCATCAACTGTTGCAATATTGTGTTCTGGTGCAGATTCTTGAGATATTGTTGAAGGTCCGGGTGGGACATTGAGTGGTGTTGCAATCCTAGGTGGCGTTGCCATTTTTGGTGGCGTCACGACTCTGGGTGGCAATGCAACTCTGGCCAGTGACAATGTAATTCTGGGTCGCGCTATTGCTTCAGTTGCATCAGCAGATTCTTGGTCTGATTGTTCAATAATATGTACAGAAGCTACAAAATCCTCTTCTTTGATGACATTTCTATCACATGGCCATAAGCCGGTTGCTCTAAACCCATTTAGTGATATGTCCATACGAACCGATCTAGGGTATGCATTACCAAGAAGTTCTGCAATGTTAGTCTGTTTTATAACACTGCCAGGATTTGAGCGTAGCCAAGAAAATGCCGCTTCATTGTAGTTGTTTTTTAGTGATTTAAAGAATGATATGTCTAATGGCTGTAGTCGATGTGTTGTGTGAGCAGGAAATGATAACATGATTATACCGTAATCACGAACCAGCTGAATTGCTTCTAAATTTTTGGTATGTGTGCTATGACCATCCAGTAAAAGTAACATTTGTTTTTGGTTGCTTTTGTCTAATTTAGTATATTTTATAAAATGTTCTAGCCATTGGACAAATAGTTCCGATGTTATCCATCCATTTTTCGAGCATCCAAATGCTGTGTTTGGCGGAGCTCCTTTTTTTAATATGTCATTCATTCTGCTGCGCTTAAATATCAACATAGGTGGAATGAATTCGCCTGCTGCATTCATCGCACATATACCTGTCGTAGTTAGACCCCTTTCTCCGCTTGTGATTGCACCCACTTGGTGTTTGCCTTTTTGAGCAATGACTTTGGAAGGTTTGTGGACGGTGGATAATGCAGTTTCATCCATATTGTATATTCGCTCGGCAGTAAACTTGTGTTTATCCAGTATTTCTTCATACTTATCAAAAAACTTATAAACACGCTCTTTATTAAGACCCTTACTTCTTGCCATCGATGTTGCCTCCGGAACACGCAAGGACAAAGTAGGATGGTCTTTCATAAACCTGTAAAACCATTTTTTGCCCGCTATTTTTTTTCCCTTGTTGAAGCGATGAGGTAATTGATATTTTTCAGCAAGTTGGTAAGCAAGCTTCCTTAAATCAGTAATAGTTAATCCAAAGAAACTAGACTCTAAATTAATTACATGTTGTGCTAATTCATCTTCCATGCCTGCTGTCATATCATTCGGTCTTCCAAATTTAGTTCTTTTATTCAAACCCTTCAAATGGCGTCGTAGGCGGCTTTGGTATGTTATATCAGTACATGCTTCATTAAATGTAATTTCACCATTCCGATGTTTCAGTAAAGCTTCATCCATATCCTCTTGCTTCCAAGTATTGTAAATTCTTTTCGTCATAATTTTCTATTGATGAGCTGAAAAAATAATTGTGAATTAGTAAAAATATTACATCGATGCCTAAGTCGTACCGGTACGAGTAACGAATTGTCCGCAGGTACGATTTAAGCCGCGAGACCTTCAAAGTTTTAAACCAAAATCACTGACATAACCGAAAAATATTCTACCGTTTGATTATGCTTAAATGAATGGCAAAATACTACAAAAATAGACATGAATCAAAAAAATTACTGTATCGTCATATTATTTTTTGAAATGGCTTACAAATGAGCGAGAAATTTTAATGAAACAGTAACAAAACTTACTTTTTAATATTTTTTCTGCCACGATAGCCGGCGGGCCGCCCACTTGTTGTTGTTTACTCGCACGACTAAATAGTTCAAATTTACACCATTAGATGTCATTTATTATTAACATGAGATCAGATATTATTGGAGTACGACTTAGGCTGTGGTACGACTAAAGCAACCTTACCCTACATATTTAGTTTTTCTATAATTTCAACGACCATTTTATAATCAAAATTAGCATTCAGAGAAAATGGATGAAACTTATTAATTAAATTGCTTTCGCAGAAATCAAACCGTGCCTCTATATATTGTAACAAGATTTTAAAAAACAACAAGCAGTTTAATTTGATATTGGAATTGGTTTCAGCGGGCATTTTCCTTATCATATTATTACATGTGAATTCTACAAATTGATCTTTAATTCTTTGGTTTATTTTTTAAGCATAACATTCTGTCACTCTCCAGCTTCAATACGGTGTTGTATATAATTTTCAACGCATTCTGAAAAAAAGACGAGATACGCTTCGGTCTATTCATCATTGAAGTACGCCCAAAGAACTGATGGGCACTCGTCTTCTCCCAATGCGATGAAGTATTTTTTTAATATCTCGTAGGTATTTCACTAAACGCGCTGACCGATTATTTTATTTTTTTTAAAGTACCTACCGCGCTAAATTAGCTATTTAGATGAAAAAGCGGGATTTTGGGCGTCCCGCTCAGGGTGCTGGCGGGATGCGTCCTGAGAGGGCTGAAAAACGGGACGTCCCGCCAAAAGCGGAACATCTGGCAACACTAGTGGGGGCTGCCAGGGTTGACGATGGTTTCGATGGAAACCATGGAACCAAACGCTCGGTGATGACCGAGCGTGAGTCGCTGAATATCCCAAAGCTAGACTCTCCGCTTTAGAGGGTTATGCAGAGCAAAACCACGAGGATATAGTCATATGGCCAGCCGTTCTGCCCGGTAGACCGTGCAGTACGACGACAGTTTAACTTTGAGGGCTTTAGTTTCGGCTTCATCATCCCAAAGAGGTAATGCCGCTCCCAGTTTGTCTTCAATCTTGGCTCCTTTGGACTACGTTAAGCTGTCTTTTGACGCCCAATTCCAATTGGGCGGTTGACGTCTTTTGACTTGATCTTTTGACGTCCCAATCTTTGACGCCCAAGTGGCCATCGGCGACCATGCGCTGGCCGCGTACAAGATTATTGGTTCCACCGTTGCCGTATAACGACGATAATACGGATTATATCCGGGTGGAGGCCCCAACTTATCCTGGCGGCTCTGGACAGTTGTTTATAAACATTCAAACATTCAATAACTTCTTGCACACATTTGCTATATGGCTATTGAAAAATAGCCATATAGCAAATGTGTTTTTGTCTTTTGGCGATTCTGAGCTCCAGGATCTCGTCGGGCATTAGAATGTCAACCCCGCCCATGCTCAGCAGTGGTGTGTCAAATTTTAATTTTTTAGTTAGCGCCATAGCATTTGGTTTATTTGGCGTGAATTTCAGCTTATTTTTGACAACCCACCTCCGAACATACGCGAGGGCGGCATATTTGCCTGCCTATGCACTTTCAGCGCCGTGCCGCAGACGAACACCAGAACCACGTCGTCAGTATACGAATGCACGTAGTCGCTTCGCTGTTTCAGGCCTTTCAAGGAGATGGTTCCAGAGAACAGGTCCAGCAATGGACCAGGCCGGCATTAGTGTCGGCTATACTGGCAGGGTAATCGGCGTTGAGGGCCGTGGCCTTCTTTTACGAAACCGTCCTGGTTCATAAGATGGCCGCCGAGCGGGATCGGGAGACAGCCGATGCCGCTAGGAGACGGAGGCACCGAGGCGGCGGCGAAACCGTCCAGGTCCAGTAGTCTAGGTTTAGGTTAAGGTTAGGTTAGGCTTTAGGTTAGGTTAGGTTGGGCTGGCGTGGCCGGGGAACCTCCTCGTATGCCAGGGCTGTCGCTGGTCCATTTTTCCCTCTGGATACGTCCGCAGGGAACGATGGCTCAACGACAGATCCGGGACGGTGCACCCTGGGCAACAGTCAGCGACTTTTCCTTTCTTGGGAGTGGCTGTTGGCTAATATCCTGGCAGACGGACGTAGGTAGGCGGGGTCCAACTGAGGTGGATGTTCTCCGTGTGTCTATCCATATTGCCAGAGAGCACATCGGAGAACAACGATGGATAGGGTAGGATTAGTAGCGTTAGGTAATTAGCGTTAGAATACTAATCCTGATCCTAAGTTAGGCTTAGGATCAGGATTAGTATTCTGATCCTAATTAGGGCTAGGTTAGGTTGGGGCCACAGGCAAAAGTCTGTGGTACCCAATAACTTCGCGACCATCATACCGTAGCCCCACGGGGGCGGGGGTCTTGTCTTCATTAGCCGGACCGCGAGGAGTCAACCTCTATAAAAAAAAACCCTAATTCCTGGCGTTGAGGCGCCCCCTTTGGGGCCTTGCGCGGCGTCAGGATGCTCGGTGTCGAGGGGCTGAGGGGTTTATCAGTCGTGAGTGGCCAACCCTGGGATACTTCCCGACCTCCCAGTGATAACAGGGGTACCCAGGCACAGAGGGCACTACCTGGGCGGGTTATTTATTTCCCCCTTACTCGTGGGAATCATATGGATATCCAAAATGAAAACCCTTACCCAAAGTGGGTCGGAGGATTCCTCCGACACGGTGATAGATCTGGGATCAGATTCTGAACCCAGCGGAAGCGAGGCTTGGAACTCCCCAGTGGGATGTTGCAGCCAGTTTTGGCAGCGCCGCAAGCGGCCCGGCTCGATGATTAGTTCGGGCTCAGACTCCAGCCAGGAGTCCGCCACGAACTCGAGAAAAGGGAGAGAAAAGGCGAAAAGAGGAAAGGGTCGTTCTCCCTCTACCGGACGAGAGGAATACTTGGCCGCAAAAACGGACGAGCTGAAGCTCGGTGATGAGGAAGAGGTCGCCGCCATGGCCAGACTGATCCGGCCCAAGAAGACGGCGGCGGGCAAGGTCGGGCCGAGCTCGAGCCCAGACTCAACCAAGAAGGCTTTGGGCTGCATGGCAATTATAATGAAGGTGGCCACAACGTCCAAAAACCTCAAAGGCACCTATGTGCGTGTCCTAAAGGACGCGGCGGGGGCGTTAGCGAGCTCCATCCAGGAGCTCAGCGCACACACAGCATCCGAAGAGTTGGCTCGACAGCAGGCGAAAACTGCCCGCCTAGAAGCCGAGCTCTCGGATCTTCGGGCGCAACTCGAGAAGGTGACAGAACAGCAGAGGGCCGCTCCCCCTGTAGTCGAGGCTTTGGAGGTCCTCCTTCCACCACAGACGCAGCGGCGGTCTTCTTCTCCTTCGAAAACGGAGGAGCTTCTCCGCACCTTAATGGTCCGCGCGGGGACCATAATGAGTGCGAGGTTGGAGGCGTTGGAGGATAGGCTCCTCCCAGCCAAGCGGGTCCGTCTACCGCTGGCTGGTGACAGTAGTCTGACCAGGCCGTCGTCGACGGCCGGCACTCGTCCCGACGGCGACACGCAGCCTTACGGCTGCCCCTGAACCCCGAAAGGGGAAGAAGGGGCAGAGTACTGCCACGAAGTCGGCGGTGCCCTCTAAAAAGGCAGCACCGAGCCCGCGGCAATCCCGCGCGCTGCCGCCTGCCTCAGGCGCTGCCTATTTTTTTTTTTTTTTTGTGTTTTCCCCTGCCGGGTAAATCCGCCGACAGGGGGAGTATATTAACAGAAATGCTTAACTAAATACAAACGAAAGAAGACAAATGAGTGACCCGAGCTATTTGATACTACGGGCCAATTTTAACATTATAATTGAAACACAACATTTATGCAGGCCTAAAGCCCACACTAACTTAGAATACAAATTAAAAACAAAAATAAAAACATAAACATTAATCATAACTAACAAAAAAAAAAAAAACATAATTAATTAATTACAGAGAAACAGAAAGGAGAAAAAGAAAGAACACAGACTAAAAATAGGGTAAACAGAGAATAGTATGACTAACAAAAAGTAATAAAGAAAACCTAAGGACAAAGTACAAATGGAGAAAAATGATTTCAAGTAGAATTAAAATGTTTGAGTTGCCCAACTATGCATCCGACCAGTTTGTCAAATGAATCAAGAGCGGATTGTTTAAATAAGAGATCCAATAAATTAAATGGAGACACTCTAAGGTTACTGCAAAGCAATAAGTGGTGAAGGCGGATGCTGCCAAAGCGAGGGCAATCCTGAATAAAGTGGTCAAGGCTTTGGGAGGTGGTGTCATCGCAGGGGCACAGATCATTGTCCGTGATATGGAAACGATGAAGATATTCCTTATGGAGGAAGCCATGTCCAGTAAGGATTTGTGTAAGATGAAAAGACTTGCTCACCATTTTCCACAATGAGACAATGTCTTTGAGCCGCGGATGAAGTCGGCGTGTGTGAGCGCCCTGTAATGCGCTCTCATAGCGCGATTGCCAAATTGCTAAATTATTTATCTTAGGAAAATGCTTAATCCGGGGCTTTGTGTAAAGACGCAGCACTCTTAGCCGCGCCGTCGGCCGTCTCATTTCCAGCAATGCCCGTATGACTCCTGACCCAGGTGAAGTCGATCTTCCCCTGGTAGGAGTGTATTTCGTTGATTGTGGCGTGAATGTTAGAGATGAGAGGATGAGTGCTGGATCGATGCTGAAGCGCTAAAATGCATGACATGGAGTCGGTGTGGATAATAGAGTAGGAATACCTACCATCAGCCACCCACCGGCAGGCGACCAGGATAGCAAATAGCTCCGCCTGGTACACCGTGCAGCTGCTGTGGAGTTTGAGCTTTTTTGTGTGAATGCACCTATCACCCTCCATACAAACAAATGCCGCACCCACAGCTTGGTCTTCTAGCTTGCTGCCATCCGTGAAAATAAGAAGTGGTGCAGGTGTGTGAGGGTTGCTCAGGTCTTCTGTATCCATAGTGGTAAGTGGCTGAATGGAGATTCTGTGAGCAGGGTGAAGGAGAAGGTGAGGGGGTGTTAGTCGTTCAAAAGGAATGTCATGGGGAAGAAAGTCAGTGTGCCCAGACAGCCGGGCGTTTTCAGTAGCATGGACCTCACTAATTTTGAGATCCAGAGGCATGAACTGGGCCAAGGCGAGAGCAGCCGAAGTGGAGATGGTCCGGAAGGCTCTGATGGCTTTAATGGCGAATCCGCGTTGCATGGATTCCAGAGTCCTCCTAGCACATCTCCTCTTCGCCGCCAGGCCCCAAATCCCGACCGCGTATGTAATAGTGAGCACAATGACGTGGTGGTATATAGTGCTAATATTCTCGGGGCTGGCACCCCACGTTGGGCGGCCGTAAATACAAAGCTTATGAAACAGATGCGTCGCTTTGCCGACAACATATTTAATGTGGTTGTTGAACAATAATTTGTCATCTATGATTACGCCGAGTAGTGTGATGTGATTTTCAAACGGTTTAGGTATGATTTTAACATACGCACTCTTCCACTGTCGTGGGAAGTGCTGTAGAATGAGACATCTGTTTATAATATCCGTAAGGAGCCTGGGGTAGCAAGCGGCAAACTGCCTGCAGATATCCGCAGTAAGCCCGTCAAGCCCAGGTGCTTTCTTGGGATTCATCCATCGAAGGTGTTCAAGCACTTCGGTGCAAAGGGGGAATGCGAAAGGGGGATCGTCGGTGGTGTCCGGTAGCTCATTGATGTGCAGCCTGAGGTCGTGATGGCGGGGTTCAGAAGCGGGAGAGTCGTAGGGGTAAAAGTGCGGTTTCTTCGCAGTTGGTGGTAAAGCGATCTCCTATCATCATAGTGGCTGGTGGACGCCTAGGTGTGGTGTCTTTTAAGAGTCTATTAGTGAGCGACCACACGTTTTCCTTGTTCTGAAGCTCGCAGAATTCCCGGAAGCTCCTAGTAGATTCCGCACGAAGCTCCTCTACATAGAGAGCTCTCTCGGAACGTTGCGACTCCAGCAAATCGTCGAGTGGGAGACCCCGTTATTTGGCCCGGTGCAGCTGATGATGGAGTCTAATGACCTGCTTCTTTCTTGCCTCGAGACTATCCCTCCACCAAAGCGGGCGGCGACGGGTGCAAACCCCCTTAACAGGCATTGACTTTATACAGGAAGAGTGAATGATTTCCGTAACTTTGTCAATGAGCGCCTCAAGCTCAAAACCATCCAAAGTGGGGATGTCTTCCTCGAGAATATTAGAGTTGATCATGATAGTGTGTAATGAGTCTTTGAAGAGTGCCCAGTTGGCCTTACTATTGTTATAACGGAAGGTGCTATTATTGGGATTAAGGGTGGGGCATGTTGCGTTAGGTGTGTGAATGTCGGTGTGGATAGTGAATTCAATGGCGTTGTGCTGAGATGAAGGGCAGAACTCAAGCTTTACCCTCCAACCAGTCACTCGGTCATGAATGTGGGCGTGTGCAAATGTAAGGTCGATTATGGATGAACGACTGCGGCCATGAGTGATAGTTTCAAATGTAGGAGTAGAACCCGAATTACAGCAGTAGAGATCATTGCCTGATGTCAGCTCGACCACAGCGTTGCCTCTGGGGTTGTTAGTGTTGCTGCCCCCAGGGCCGTCTTTACCAGGGGGTGCAAGGGGTGCGGTGCACCCCGGGCGCTCACCTTTTAAAGGTAATGAAAAAATATAACGCTATAGTAAACAATTACACAATAGGATATTTGACTGTCATAGGATACACAATAGGATATTTGACTGTCATAGGATACACAATAGGATATTTGACTGTCATAGGATACACAATAGGATGTTTGACTGTCTTAGGATACACTCCCGCACCCCGGCGCAGAATAGACTTAAGACGGCCCTGGCTGCCCCAAAGATGGTGCCAGCCATTGAAGTCGCCCCCAATGACAGTGTTTGGGCAGCGGGTGGTTCTGAGAAAAGTATCGATGTGTTCCAATGTGTTAGCCTTATCAACTCCTGGCTCCAAGTAGACCGAAGCCAGAAGTAATTTTTGGCCTCTGACCGACAGCTGCACAACACAAAAGTTGGGGTTGGAGTATTGCGAAAGGCCCAGCACCAGCCCAAACCGTGTTTTGGTGAGTATGCAGGCTTTAACTTTATGAGTATGCGGGAATTGGTAAATATTTACACCCTGGATGGGTTTCAACTCGTTACCGGAGCCTAAATACGGCTCCGACAACAGGGCGATCTGGTGGTCGCCAGCCATGAAAGAAAGGATAAATTCGTGTAAACTGAATTTAGAGCGATCAATGTTGCAATGAACTATTTTAATTGTGCCTCTGTTATCCATAATCTACTCTATTGATAATCCTTTCCTTCATGGCTCGCAGCCTCGGGCAACTCGGAGACATGGCTGAGTGGCGGACGTCCGCCTTGGTGCCGAACCTTTCGTTGTGTTTTGAACAAATAATACTGTAACAAACTATAACATAACTGTAATAAAACTGTAACAAAATACTGTAATAAAATAACAAATAATAATAATAACTGTGCCCGGCTTGTTCTTATCCGGGCAATTGTCTCCACTGTGTGTCATGTTAGCGCAATGAGCGCAGGGGCTCTCCTCAGCGGGGCAGCGGTTCTTTGTGTGTCCGAAAAGCAGACACTTGTGGCATTGGAGAAATGGAGAGAAGTCACTGACATGAACCTTCTGATGGTCGATGCTCACTCTGGACATGGCTACAAGTGTTTTGTAAAGAAAGGGGTAACAAGAAAGACGGCATTATACAAATTGACGTTTCTATTGTTTCTTTTAAACCTAAGACGCATATCGTCGTCAGAGGAGAAACCCGCCTGAAGCTAAGCGTTTTGCCCTCTGATAACGCCCACCAGCTCCTCTGCCGTTGTCTCCTTAGAAATACCTTTGAAAATGATAATGGGTCGCAACCTCTTGGCTGGTTCCGCACTGACATGCTGTGAGCTCTGCAGGCGCATAAGAGTGTCATCCCGCTGGACCGCTGTGTCGAACTCAATACGGATTTTATTATTGGAGACAGTTTGTACCCTAGCCGGCGCATAGTTGGACGACTTGTAGGATATCGACTTCTTGAATGCCTCAATTGCTTCCTGACGACTCTTGGGGATAACCTTCGGAGTGACGACTATTGCGGGTCTGGAGGTGGGTGGTGCGCTGAGAGATGGGTTCACGGAGGGTGTTCTTGCAGGTGTGATAGCGGCCACTTGAGCATAAGAGAACGGGAACACTGGCGGTTGAAGCTGCTGCGCTTTGAATTTTGTCATCTCCTCCCGTATTATTTCTGTTTTTTTTTTTTAGTTCGCCGCGTTAATATTACTGGAGTTTCACGTGGAACACAGGGGTAGGGAGGGGGTGAAAGGGGGAAGGGAGCCCCAAGGCACCCCAAGGTGAGTAGGTGGTGCCGCGCTCGTTGAGAAATAGCGGAGCAGCAATTCTTCAACTCTAAACTCTTAGCTGATGTGACGTAAGGCAATGGTGCGTTCAGATGTTAATTTCAAATTTCGTTCCTTTCACTTTTGACTTTTGACAGAATATTCACAAATTTTGTTCGAGAAGGCGTAGATCAATTGGTTCAGTGTCACATGTATAAAAATTTTCCTTACATTGATGTACAGATCCGGATTATGGCATGTAGCTCGAAGACCAGAAGGCGTAGACTCCTGGCAAATCCACCAGCGGATAGGTAGACCCTTTGGGCACTGAACAAGTCACAAGTAGCACATACACAGACACTTTTTTCCAATTAAAATATTTTTATTATGCGGAGCAAACACAAATGCGTGTTGCCTCTATCGGTACTGGTTCGGTACAGCGCTGGCTAATTAGGTTAGGTTTGGGTTAGGTTAGGTTTGGGTTAGGTTAGGTTTGGGTTAGGTTAGGTTTGGGTTAGGTTAGGTTTGGGTTAGGTTAGGTTTGGGTTAGGTTAGGTTTGGGTTAGGTTAGGTTTGGGTTAGGTTAGGTTTGGGTTAGGTTAGGTTTGGGTTAGGTTAGGTTTGGGTTAGGATAGGTTTGGGTTAGGTTAGGTTTGGGTTAGGTTAGGTTTGGGTTAGGTTAGGTTTGGGTTAGGTTAGGTTTGGGTTAGGTTAGGTTTGGGTTAGGTTAGGTTTGGGTTAGGTTAGGTTTGGGTTAGGTTAGGTTTGGGTTAGGTTAGGTTTGGGTTAGGTTAGGTTTGGGTTAGGTTAGGTTTGGGTTAGGTTAGGTTTGGGTTAGGTTAGGTTTGGGTTAGGTTAGGTTTGGGTTAGGTTAGGTTAGGTTAGGTTAGGTTAGGTTAGGTTTTTTTTTTTTTTTTTTTTTTTTTTTTTTTTTTTTATCTTCGGGGGGAAATCCTCTTGGATGCCTTCCGCTATAAGATGTTCTGTATTCCAGCGGAAGGCGATGCCGGATTTGTACCGGCTAAAACCCCCCGATTGCAAGAAACCTCTGATATGGACGTCAGAGTCTGTATATTTCTTGTTAGTTCTTGCTATTATAATTATAATTCGTGAAAGTCAACTGTGATCGTTGACTTTCTGTACCGCCTATTGGCTTCCGACATTAGGTTCGGAAGTCCAGGCCTATTCTTCTTTTCTCACTTGTTAGACTCTGGTGTATAGGGTCAGAGTCAGTCGTACTTTTTAAAACTTATTTTCTAATATAATTTACTATGTACATCTCAGCCTTCGACTTCTGATGTACAGGTCAGAAGTCTTGGCGTTGTCTTATACTAGTTTTTGGACTCTGATGTATAGGTCAGAGCCCTGGTCATACTTATAGAATATCTTATCTAATCAGTCTTGTACTCCTTCCGTTCTGTCTTGCTATATTATTTGTTTCTGTGTATTGCCCCTTTGGCTACGTGCCGACAGAACTCCAGGAGTACGTGTCGTGTGTCGTCCCCGTCCATAAGCACAGCGAGATTGTCTTGTTTTATGTTTCTGTTCATTAGCATTTCTGCTTCAAATCTTTTCTTTCCATATACAGGGCAATCCACTATCAGGTGCAAGATACCCTCAGCCACGTCTGGGTCACAGATACATGCCGGGCTCTCCTTGCACTTGAAGCGATTCAAGTACTCGGAGAATCCGCCATGTCCCGTTAACACCTGAGCGATGACTGACTCCATCCGGATCTTCCTGATTATGCTGTGTGCCCTTATGGCGTCCGGTAGGAAGGCTTTGGTTACTGCAGCCGTTTCGCCTTCTTGGTAGCGCCGGTTCCATTCATCAAGCGAGTCCTTGCGGATCTGTCGCTTCATGAATGAAACCGGATAGCTATCATACTCTGCCTTCACTTTCAGGCTTCTGGCAGCGAGTTTGGCCAGCTGGTCAGCGCGCTCATTCCCTTCCAGCCCCGCATGTGCTTTAATCCAAAACAAAGAAACTTCTTTGTTTTGGAGTACACCATGTCGGATGTTGGCCCTCGTTTCGATGGCTAGAGGGTGGGGACTGCAAGGGTTGACGATTGTTTCCAACGCCGAGCGTGAGTCGCTGAAAATGCCAAAGCTCGACTCTCCGCATTGGAGGATATACCGCGAGGCTCTGCATATGGCTAGCAGTTCCGCCTGGTAGACCGTGCAGTACGGCGACAGTCTAAGCTTGAGGGCTCTGGTTTCGGCTTCATTCTTCCATACGGATAATGAAGCTCCCACTTTGCCCTCAATCTTAGAGCCGTCGGTGAAAATTTTTACTGCTGTTGTAATTTCGTCGCATTGTTTTGGGTCTACCAGGTTAATGAACTGTAGACCCATATGTTTTGCCGGATGCGGAGTGTCTGCAAATGCCACCCTGCGCTCTACCTCCCCGTCTTTCGGCATCATCCGGGGTATCCCTCTCTTGACCTCATATAGGGCGGCTGCCTCCTGAATCCTGAGGTCGAGTGGTAATATCCCGGCTAGTAATAGTGCCGAATTTAGGGAGACAGTGCGGTAGGCTTTGCAGAGCTTTTGGGCGAAGCCTCTTTGAACTACGTTCAGCTGCCGTTTGACGCCCAGTCTGGTTTCACGTGGAACACAGGGGTAGGGAGGGGGTGAAAGGGGGAAGGGAGCCCCAAGGCACCCCAAGGTGAGTAGGTGGTGCCGCGCTCGTTGAGAAATAGCGGAGCAGCAATTCTTCAACTCTAAACTCTTAGCTGATGTGACGTAAGGCAATGGTGCGTTCAGATGTTAATTTCAAATTTCGTTCCTTTCACTTTTGACTTTTGACAGAATATTCACAAATTTTGTTCGAGAAGGCGTAGATCAATTGGTTCAGTGTCACATGTATAAAAATTTTCCTTACATTGATGTACAGATCCGGATTATGGCATGTAGCTCGAAGACCAGAAGGCGTAGACTCCTGGCAAATCCACCAGCGGATAGGTAGACCCTTTGGGCACTGAACAAGTCACAAGTAGCACATACACAGACACTTTTTTCCAATTAAAATATTTTTATTATGCGGAGCAAACACAAATGCGTGTTGCCTCTATCGGTACTGGTTCGGTACAGCGCTGGCTAATTAGGTTAGGTTTGGGTTAGGTTAGGTTTGGGTTAGGTTAGGTTTGGGTTAGGTTAGGTTTGGGTTAGGTTAGGTTTGGGTTAGGTTAGGTTTGGGTTAGGTTAGGTTTGGGTTAGGTTAGGTTTGGGTTAGGTTAGGTTTGGGTTAGGTTAGGTTTGGGTTAGGTTAGGTTTGGGTTAGGATAGGTTTGGGTTAGGTTAGGTTTGGGTTAGGTTAGGTTTGGGTTAGGTTAGGTTTGGGTTAGGTTAGGTTTGGGTTAGGTTAGGTTTGGGTTAGGTTAGGTTTGGGTTAGGTTAGGTTTGGGTTAGGTTAGGTTTGGGTTAGGTTAGGTTTGGGTTAGGTTAGGTTTGGGTTAGGTTAGGTTTGGGTTAGGTTAGGTTTGGGTTAGGTTAGGTTTGGGTTAGGTTAGGTTAGGTTAGGTTAGGTTAGGTTAGGTTAGGTTAGGTTAGGTTAGGTTAGGTTAGGTTAGGTTAGGTTAGGTTAGGTTAGGTTAGGTTAGGTTTTTTTTTTTTTTTTTTTTTTTTTTTTTTTCTCTTCGGGGGGAAATCCTCTTGGATGCCTTCCGCTATAAGGTGTTCTGTATTCCGGCGGAAGGCTATGCCGGATTCGTACCGGCTAAAACCCCCCGATTGCAAGAAACCCCTGATATAGTTTCAGGGTCTGTGTTTGTCTTATTAATTTTTCTTGCTCTTCTAGATTATTCATTTCCTCGTATAGTTGTCTATCTATACGGTATGTCCTGTTTGTTCCGCTTTCGACTTCCGATGTACAGGTCGGAAGTCTTTGCGGTGTCCTAATTACTATTGTTGATACTGATGTATAGGGTCAGTATCTTTTGTCATTTCTTAAAATTTTTTGTCTATATACATCTTATATCTATTTAATCTAATTCTAATTTTTGGCTCTGATGTATAGGTCAGAGCCCTAGTCCTATTGTTTAAAGCTTATCATTTTTATTTAGTTACTCCTTCCGTTCTGTCTTACTTTTTTGTTTATTTATTTCTGTTAATGGCCCCTTTAGCCACGTGTCGACAGAACTCCAGGAAAACGTGTCTAGTGTCGTCTCCGTCCGTTAGTTCCGCGAGATTATTCTTTCCTATTTTGCGATCCATTATCATTTCTGTCTCAAACCTTTTCTTTCCATATACAGGGCAGTCCACTATCAGGTGCAATATACCCTCAGCCACGTCTGGGTCACAGATACATGCCGGGCTCTCCTTGCACTTGAAGCGGTTCAAGTACTCGGAGAATCCGCCATGTCCCGTCAACACCTGAGCGATGACTGACTCCATCCGGATCTTCCTGATTATGCTGTGTGCCCTTATGGCGTCCGGTAGGAAGGCTTTGGTTACTGCAGCCGTTTCGCCTTCTTGGTAGCGCCGGTTCCATTCATCAAGCGAGTCCTTGCGGATCTGTCGCTTCATGAATGAAACCGGATAGCTATCATACTCTGCCTTCACTTTTAGGCTTCTGGCAGCGAGTTTGGCCAGCTGGTCAGCGCGCTCATTCCCTTCCAGCCCCGCATGTGCTTTAATCCAAAACAAAGAAACTTCTTTGTTTTGGAGTACACCATGTCGGATGTTGGCCCTCGTTTCGATGGCTAGAGGGTGGGGACTGCAAGGGTTGACGATTGTTTCCAACGCCGAGCGTGAGTCGCTGAAAATGCCAAAGCTCGACTCTCCGCATTGGAGGATATACCGCGAGGCTCTGCATATGGCTAGCAGTTCCGCCTGGTAGACCGTGCAGTACGGCGACAGTCTAAGCTTGAGGGCTCTGGTTTCGGCTTCATTCTTCCATACGGATAATGAAGCTCCCACTTTGCCCTCAATCTTAGAGCCGTCGGTGAAAATTTTTACTGCTGTTGTAATTTCGTCGCATTGTTTTGGGTCTACCAGGTTAATGAACTGTAGACCCATATGTTTTGCCGGATGCGGAGTGTCTGCAAATGCCACCCTGCGCTCTACCTCCCCGTCTTTCGGCATCATCCGGGGTATCCCTCTCTTGACCTCATATAGGGCGGCTGCCTCCTGAATCCTGAGGTCGAGTGGTAATATCCCGGCTAGTAATAGTGCCGAGTTTAGGGAGACAGTGCGGTAGGCTTTGCAGAGCTTTTGGGCGAAGCCTCTTTGAACTACGTTCAGCTGCCGTTTGACGCCCAGTCTGGTGACAGCCGGTGCCCATGCGCTGGCGGCATACAAGATTATGGGCTCCACCGTTGCCGTATATATAATACGTATTATGTCTGGGTGGAGCCCCCAACTGATCCTGGCAGCTCTAGACAATTGCTTATAAACATTCAACGCCTTTTTGCAGGTGTTCGCAATATGGGCGTTGAAGTTCAGCTTCTTGTCTACTGTGAGCCCCAGGATCTTAATCTCGTCGGACATTCCAATGTCAACCCCGCCCATGCTCAGGAGTGGCACGTCAAACTTTAGCTTTCTAGTTAGCACCATTGCATTTGTTTTATGCGGTGCGAACTTCAGCTTATTTTTGACGCCCCACCCCCGAACATACTCGAGGGCGGCATTGGCTTGCCCTTGCACTTCCCGCGCAGTGCCACCGGCGAACACCAGGACGACGTCGTCAGCATACGCCTGCACGTAGTCACCTCGCTGTTCCAGGCCCCTCAAAAGTGGGTCGATGAGGAGGTTCCAAAGGAGGGGTCCTGCAATGGACCCCTGTACGCACCCTTTGTGAGTGTCCTTTATGTATTCCTCTCCGGCATACCTGACCCGTACCTTACGATCTTCGAGGTAACTGGTCATTATCCGCCGGAGGTTAACCGGACACTCTTCTTCGGCCAGTCTGGTTTTTATAACCGGCCACCAAGCATTGTCGAAGGCTCCCTCTATGTCCAATGATACAACTACCACTAGCTTCTTCTCGTGAAGCTTTCCGCGTATGTGTTGTATCAGGTCATAGAGGGAGTCCTCGGTGCTTTTTTGTGGCATAAAACCATACTGGCGGGTGCACATTTTTGGTGTGAGGTGCCATTTTAGCCTCCCCACAACCATTTTCTCTAGCACCTTCCCCATGACCGGCAGAAGGCCTATGGGCCTGTAGGATTTTGGGCTGCTGTAATCCTCCTTCCCCGGTTTCCGCAGGGCTATAACTGTTGCCTCCTTCCAGATCTTGGGGAAGTGGTTCAGTTCTAGGCATCTATTAAAGATCCTTAGGAGCAGCTGAGGGTCGGCGGACTGGACTTGTTGGCATATGTCTGCTGTAAACCCATCCACTCCGGGGGCTTTCTTGGGGTTGAGGCCTCCCATCGCCAGTTCCATTTCGGTCAGAGTAAACGGTGGGTCATATTTTTCATTATGTACCCAACCGTTTACCTGATCTGCCGTAGCTCTGGTTTGGCGATGGTCTGAGTTCTCCCCTTCCTCGGAGTCCTCCGGGTAGAAGGTTTCAGCCAGCAGCCTCACCGACTCCTTATCGCTCAGTGTTCTCCCCATCACGGCCAGGGGCACATCCTCTCTTCTTTTCTCCGTTCTTCCCATTACCCTGTATATTCCTTCCCAGACACCTTCTTTAGTCTGTTTTTCACAGAATCCTTTCCAGCTTTCTGTTTGGGCTTTTTTGGCTTCCGTTTCATATATATTTTTGGCTTCCAGGTACTTCTCGACGACCTTCGATCTTCGGATCGGCGCAGCACATTTTATTCGGCGTCTCCTGGTGGTGACCTCTTTCTTCATTTTTGTGAGCTCTACGGACCACCACGGCATACGGATTGTTTCCGAATTTGTCTTTTTTGGCATTGATTTTTTGCATGTTTGCGTTATTATTACATTGTATTTATTTATTATTTGTTCAATTTGTTCTGCATTATTAATTTTTTCAATTTCCCCTATGTCGATTTTGTTGTCTTGCGTTAATTGGGCCAATTTCTCATGAAACTGGCTCCAATTTGCTTTCTTTGTATTGTATATTCTAGATGTTCTGTTTATTTTCATGCCTTTTGATTTCTCCAGGTTAATTTTAAAGACTATGCCATTGTGATCCGAGCTCGTCAGGTTTTGTTCGACCTTCCAGTCTTCCACCAGGCCCAGCATAATTGTGGAACAAGCTGTTATATCCACATGGCTGTGGTACCATTGGCCTCCTCTGACGGTGTCGAAGGTCGGAGTGTCCCCTTTGTTTAATATGTGGAGATCCAATTCCCCCAGAAAGCCGGACATTTCTTCTCCCCTGCTGTCTGTTTTTGCACTCCCCCACCATGCGCTCTTTGCGTTGGCGTCGCCTCCGAGAATGATTTTGTTTGAGCCTATTTTCTTGTCGATTTCCTTGAGGTGCTCCAAGTATGGCCCTATGGGCTTGTCCGGTTCCAAGTAGAAAGAAACTAGTGTGATCTCCCAGGCCCTGGTTCGGATTCCCACCACGACGATGTTGTTTGTGGTGAGTTCCGGGTACTGTGCGACATCTATGTTTTGGTCAAAGACGGCTATTGCCGCCTTAACAGTCCCTTCTCCTTTGTCAAGGTTCTGGAAGATCCTAGCGCCATTGTAGTTTCTTAGTATCCGCTCTCCGCCCACGTACGGTTCTTGTACTAGCGCAGCTATGGCACCTCGGTTCGTCGCCTCGATCATAAGCTCGTTTGTTGCTAGTCTCTTTCTCTGGAGGTTTGCCTGTAGCACTATGTGGGGGAGGCTCGCGCCCGGTGCAACCTTAGCAATAAGCTACCGATGTTCGAGCTAACGCATCCCACCTTCTTCGTACCGGACATACTTTGCTGAAGGCGTTGTGATCTCTCTGGTCAACTTTCGCCCTCATGCAATTCCGGCACGACGGTGTCTCTCCTGCCTCCCTCTTGTTGCACTCCTTTATCATGTGCGGGCCTCCGCAGTGGCTACATATATCTACACTCTCTTTGCAGAATCTTTTGGTGTGCCCGTATCCGAGGCAGCGGGAGCACTGTACCAATGGAGATTGGTCCTCGACCCTAACTCGCTGTAGGTCGATGTGCAGAGCTCCCGCCTCCACTGCTCGTTTCCAGACAGCGGGGGATGTGCTAAGGATAATGTGGTTCGTGTGTGGGTTTCTTGCTTTTTTCCTATATTTTACTTTTAGTCTGTCCTCTCCTTTACTGAGGCCGGAGAATATGTTTCTGTTTTGGTTTTTTATGGCCTTGAAGACGTCTTCGTCGCTGTTAGCTGTTAAGACGTCTTTCAAAATCAGGAGGGGGTCTCTGTTTTCGATTTCTTCCACAGTTAGGTGTCCTCCTATTCCCTCTAACCTGTCTTTAACCTTTTTTCTCTCTTCCTTTGTGCAACAACCCATTATTATTTTCCTGTCTTTTGCTTTCCTGACCTTTTCTACTTGAACCCATCCCTCCTTTGCGTCAATCGCCTTCCTCACCTGGTTCAACACCTCCTCCCCTGTTAGGTTAGGTTAGGTTAGGTTAGGTTAGGTTAGGTTAGGTTAGGTTAGGTTAGGTTAGGTTAGGTTAGGTTAGGTTAGGTTAGGTTAGGTTAGGTTAGGTTAGGTTAGGTTAGGTTAGGTTAGGTTAGGTTAGGTTAGGTTAGGTTAGGTTAGGTTAGGTTTTTTTTTTTTTTTTTTTTTTTTTTTTTTTTATTCTCTTCGGGGGGAAATCCTCTTGGATGCCTTCCGCTATGAGATGTTCTGTATTCCGGCGGAAGGCGATGCCGGATTTGTACCGGCTAAAACCCCCCGATCGCAAGATACCTCTGATATGAGAGTCAGAGACTGTGTTTACTGATTTATTGTGTTCTTGCTATTAAAATATTTGTTTCTTCGTAATTATATACCGCATTCGACTTCCGATGTACAGGTCGGAAGTCATGCGTTGTCCTGATTGGCTCTTTGATACTGATGTATAGGTCAGTGTTGTTGTCATTTCTTAAAATTTTTTATCTATGTACATCTTATAACTATCTTATCTTATCTTATTCTAATTTTTTGGACTCTGATGTATAGGTCAGAGCCCTGGTCATACTTTTAAAATATCTTAACTATTTAGTCTTGTACTCCTTCCGTTCTGTCTTGCTATTTTATTTGTTTCGGTTTATTGCCCCTTTGGCGACATGTCGACAGAACTCCAGGAGTATGTGTCGAGTGTCGTCCCCGTCTATGAGGTCAGCGAGATTTTCCTTTGCTATGTTTCGGTTCATTTTCATCTCCGTTTCAAATCTTCTGTTTCCATATACAGGGCAGTCCACTATCAGGTGCAATATACCCTCAGCCACGTCTGGGTCACAGATACATGCCGGGCTCTCCTTGCACTTGAAGCGATTCAAGTACTCGGAGAATCCGCCATGTCCCGTTAACACCTGAGCGATGACTGACTCCATCCGGATCTTCCTGATTATGCTGTGTGCCCTTATGGCGTCCGGTAGGAAGGCTTTGGTTACTGCAGCCGTTTCGCCTTCTTGGTAGCGCCGGTTCCATTCATCAAGCGAGTCCTTGCGGATCTGTCGCTTCATGAATGAAACCGGATAGCTATCATACTCTGCCTTCACTTTCAGGCTTCTGGCAGCGAGTTTGGCCAGTTGGTCAGCGCGCTCATTCCCTTCCAGCCCCGCATGTGCTTTAATCCAAAACAAAGAAACTTCTTTGTTTTGGAGTACACCATGTCGGATGTTGGCCCTCGTTTCGATGGCTAGAGGGTGGGGACTGCAAGGGTTGACGATTGTTTCCAACGCCGAGCGTGAGTCGCTGAAAATGCCGAAGCTCGACTCTCCGCATTGGAGGATATACCGCGAGGCTCTGCATATGGCTAGCAGTTCCGCCTGGTAGACCGTGCAGTACGGCGACAGTCTAAGCTTGAGGGCTCTGGTTTCGGCTTCATTCTTCCATACGGATAATGAAGCTCCCACTTTGCCCTCAATCTTAGAGCCGTCGGTGAAAATTTTTACTGCTGTTGTAATTTCGTCGCATTGTTTTGGGTCTACCAGGTTAATGAACTGTAGACCCATATGTTTTGCCGGATGCGGAGTGTCTGCAAATGCCACCCTGCGCTCTACCTCCCCGTCTTTCGGCATCATCCGGGGTATCCCTCTCTTGACCTCATATAGGGCGGCTGCCTCCTGAATCCTGAGGTCGAGTGGTAATATCCCGGCTAGTAATAGTGCCGAATTTAGGGAGACAGTGCGGTAGGCTTTGCAGAGCTTTTGGGCGAAGCCTCTTTGAACTACGTTCAGCTGCCGTTTGACGCCCAGTCTGGTGACAGCCGGTGCCCATGCGCTGGCGGCATACAAGATTATGGGCTCCACCGTTGCCGTATATATAATACGTATTATGTCTGGGTGGAGCCCCCAACTGATCCTGGCAGCTCTAGACAATTGCTTATAAACATTCAACGCCTTTTTGCAGGTGTTCGCAATATGGGTGTTGAAGTTCAGCTTCTTGTCTACTGTGAGCCCCAGGATCTTAATCTCGTCGGACATTCCAATGTCAACCCCGCCCATGCTCAGGAGTGGCACGTCAAACTTTAGCTTTCTAGTTAGCACCATTGCATTTGTTTTATGCGGTGCGAACTTCAGCTTATTTTTGACGCCCCACCCCCGAACATACTCGAGGGCGGCATTGGCTTGCCCTTGCACTTCCCGCGCAGTGCCACCGGCGAACACCAGGACGACGTCGTCAGCATACGCCTGCACGTAGTCACCTCGCTGTTCCAGGCCCCTCAAAAGTGGGTCGATGAGGAGGTTCCAAAGGAGGGGTCCTGCAATGGACCCCTGTACGCACCCTTTGTGAGTGTCCTTTATGTATTCCTCTCCGGCATACCTGACCCGTACCTTACGATCTTCAAGGTAACTGGTCATTATCCGCCGGAGGTTAACCGGACACTCTTCTTCGGCCAGTCTGGTTTTTATAACCGGCCACCAAGCATTGTCGAAGGCTCCCTCTATGTCCAATGATACAACTACCACTAGCTTCTTCTCATGAAGCTTTCCGCGTATGTGTTGTATCAGGTCATAGAGGGAGTCCTCGGTGCTTTTTTGTGGCATAAAACCATACTGGCGGGTGCACATTTTTGGTGTGAGGTGCCATTTTAGCCGCCCCACAACCATTTTCTCTAGCACCTTCCCCATGACCGGCAGAAGGCCTATGGGCCTGTAGGATTTTGGGCTGCCGTAATCCTCCTTCCCCGGTTTCCGCAGGGCTATAACTGTTGCCTCCTTCCAGATCTTGGGGAAGTGGTTCAGTTTTAGGCATCTATTAAAGATCCTTAGGAGCAGCTGAGGGTCGGCGGACTGGACTTGTTGGCATATGTCTGCTGTAAACCCATCCACTCCGGGGGCTTTCTTGGGGTTGAGGCCTCCCATCGCCAGTTCCATTTCGGTCAGAGTAAACGGTGGGTCATGTTTTTCATCATGGACCCAGCCGTTTACTTGATCTGCCTGAGCTCTGATTTGGCGATGGTCTGAGTTTTCCCCCTCCTCGGAGTCCTCCGGGTAGAAGGTTTCAGCCAGCAGCCTCACCGACTCCTTTTCGCTCAGTGTTCTCCCCATCACGGCCAGGGGCACATCCTCACTTCTTTTATCTGTTTTTATGATCACCCTGTATATGCCTTCCCATACCCCTTCTCTGGTTTGTTTCTGGCAGAAACCCTTCCAACTCTCTGTTTGGGCTTTCCTGGCCTCCCCCTCATATACCTCTTTCGCCTTTAGGTATTCCTCGACGACCTTCGACCTGCGTATTAATGCAGCACATCTGATGCGGCGTCTCCTGGTGGTGACTTCCTTCTTCATTTTTTCGAGCTCGGGGGTCCACCACGGCATAGTTATTTTCTCTAGTTTTTTCTTCTTTGGCATAGTTTGTATGCATGCCTTTGTAATAGTGTCGCTGATTTTATTTATTATACTTTCGAGTTCCTCTGTGTTACTAATTTTTTCTATTTCTTCTATATTAATTTGGTTTACTGATTTTAGTTGGGCCAGTTTTTCATGAAACTGGCTCCAATTTGCTTTGTTTGTGTTAAATTTTCTAGTCGTTCTTTCTATTTTTATTCCTTTTTCTCTATTTAATTTTATTTTGAAAGTTATGCCGTTGTGGTCCGAGCTCGTCAGGCCTTCTTCGACCTTCCAGTCTTCCACCAGGTCTAGTGTGTCGTTAGAGCATGCCGTGACGTCCACATGGCTATGGTAACGTTTGCCGCCTCTTATTGTGTCGAAGGTCGGAGTGTCCCCTTGGTTCAGTATATGGAGGCCAAGATCTTCCAGGAAGCCGGACATTTCTTCCCCCCTGCCGTCTGTTTTAGCACTCCCCCACCATACGCTTTTCGCGTTTGCGTCACCTCCGAGGACAAGGCTCTTGAGGCCAGTTTCCACACAGATTTCTTTCAGGTGCTCCAGGTATGGCCCTATGGGCTGATCTGGTTCGAGATAGAAGGAGACCAGTGTGATCTTCCAGACTCTGGTTCTAATTCCCACCACAACGATGTTGTTTGTGGTGAGTTCCGGGTACTGTACAATATCTATGTTTTGGTCAAAGACGGCTATTGCCGCCTTAACAGTCCCTTCTTCTTGCTCAGAGTTCTGGAAGATCCTGACGCCCCTGTAGTTCTTCAGGCGTCTGTCTCGGCCCACGTACGGCTCCTGGAGCAGCGCTATTGTGGCTCCTTGTTTTGACGCCTCTATTATCAACTCATCCATTGCGAGTTTTTTCCTCTGGAGGTTCGCCTGTATTACTCGGTGGGGGAGGCTCGCACCCTGTGCACCCTTAGCAGTAGGCCACTGATGTTCTGGCCAATGCGTCCCACCGTCTTCTGATAGGGCAGTCTGTGCTGAAGGCGTTGTGGTCCTTACGGTCCATTTTCGCCCTCAGGCAGTTTCTGCAAGACGGGGCCTCTCCTTCTGCCTGCTTGGTGCACTTTATTCTCAAGTGCGGGCCTCCGCAATGACTGCACAGGTCCGCACTTTCCTCGCACATCCGTTTCGTGTGCCCATATCCCAGGCATCGGGAACACTGCACCAAAGGCGATTGGTCTTCGACCTTTACTCTCTGCAGGTCGATGTGCAGTGTCCCCGCTTCTATAATTCTCCTCCAGACGGCAGGGGATGTACTCATCACAATGTGTTGTGTGTGGGGGTTTCTTGCCTTTTTTATGAACTTTATTACAGCCCTGTTGTCCTTTTCGCTGAGGCCGTCAAAAATGCTCTTGTTTTGGTTCCTCATAGCTTTTAGGACGTCCTCATTAGTATTTATTTTTAGGACGTCCCTGAGGACCAGGAGCGGATCCCTATTTTTGACCTCCTCAACGACGAGGTTACAGCCCGATTTTTCTATTCTTTCCTTGATTTTAAATCTTTCTTCTTTGGTATTGCACCCCATAATAATTTTTCTGTCTTTCGCCTTTCTAACCCTTTCTACGCTGACCCACCCCTCTTTCGCGTCCACCGCTTTTCTTATCTTCTTGAGGACTTCGTCCCCCGTGTCCCTTTCGTCCCTCGATGTCACCACTACGGAGTGCAGCCCAGATCCCACCGGGTGTAAAGGTCCGGTGCGTCGGGCCACCACACCCGCATATGTGGCCTTCACCGAGGACTCTTCTTGTTTTTCTAATGCTTTTTGCAGCCTCTCCATTGTTTCCGCATTGTTTTGTAGGAGTCTACCATGTTCCTCTATTCTTTTTATTATTTCCATTTCGTGTGTTGCTGCTTCTTTTCCTTGTGTTTCCTGGTTTCCCTTTTCCTTTTCCCCCATCCTGTGTGCTTTCCTCTCCTCCTCGGCCTCTTTCACCATATTATAAAGCCTTTCGACACAATCCAAAACCTCCAATCTTATCTCACTTTTCAGGTTTCGGCTGTTATTAATTTGTGTCTTCGCCTTTGTAAGATAGGCCTTTGCCTCTGTTAATCGGCTTTTGTAATTTGGTTCCACCTTCCCGGTCGTCCTGCCTGATGATGTGGATGGGCCGGCAATTGGTGCAGCTTTTGGTGATTTCGTCTTCTGCACCATTGTGGGAGACCGGTTTCTAGCTTCAATCTCCCCCACGCTGCGCCTTACGCTGTTGTTCGACATGTTAATGGGGGGAGAGAAGGTGTGTCGGAGGTTTTTTCGGGCTAGGAGATAGGACGGATTGTGCGATATCTGCTCAATAAAACAGATATCGCATGCACTAAAAGTGTAAAGGTGTAAAAAGTGCAAAAGTCTAGTTCTGTAGGGGCCAAAAGACGGCCCTCCTTGTCCTCTTTACAATGAGCCCAAACTCGGGGGGCTCACGGCTTTTCGTCTCTGAGATAATATGCGGGGGGGTGAAAATCTCAAGGGGTGAGGGGGGGGGGGAGGAAAAGTGCTCCACATGAAACCTCCCCGGGGGTGAGGTGCGGGGGGGGGGGGGGGGGTGCGGGGGGGGGGGGGGTGGTACGGGGTACGGGTTGGGGGGGAGGTAGGGGTGCGGGGGGGGGGGTGCGGGTTGGGGGTGGAGGGAGGGTTGGGCTGCAGAGGGAGTGTTGTCGAAGTGCGTCACAGTGTGACGTCGCAGTATGACGCTGTGGAAAGTTCTGGAATGTTCGAGATAGTTCGAGACTATTCCAGAAACTTGACGTCACGACTGACTCGAATGCCAATAGCTACACTAAAAACTTTCCATTACCTATAGCAAGGTTGTAAACAATGGAAAGTTTTGGGGCACTTTACTTACGATTTCAGACTTTTGATCGTATCTCCGCAATGGCTGGTCCAATTTTGACGTGGTTTTCGGAGTTTTACTCCTCCCGATGTGGTCTTCGATCTGGTGTTTCCAGCCACCGCAGAAACGGAGCCGCTGAGGAGATACGGAGACAAAGGAATTTCGTTTTTCCCCGATATCTCACTCAAAAACGGTGTAAAAAATCCCTTCCTTTGCAGTGTGGTGAAGGACGCTAAGCCCGACGATTTGACCCTATAAAAGGAGGGGTCGTAGATCGCGTTTGCACAGCGTCTTCAAAAAGGTGTTCCACACGACGGTTTTTGGGCTCCTCTGGCCAAAGTTTTTGTCTGATCGATTTGATTTAGGCACCAGTCGATTCGTCTTCACTGCGCGCAACTTTCTATATGTAGCACTAAACACTTTCGCACACTTTTCCACACTCTGTAATTTTTCAACGCGGAGCAGCGCAAAAACAATGCGCTCGCGACGGCGATTGGAGCGACACTGGGTTAGGTTAGGTTAGGTTAGGTTAGGTTAGGTTAGGTTAGGTTAGGTTAGGTTAGGTTAGGTTAGGTTAGGTTAGGTTAGGTTAGGTTAGGTTAGGTTAGGTTAGGTTAGGTTAGGTTAGGTTAGGTTAGGTTAGGTTAGGTTAGGTTAGGTTAGGTTAGGTTAGGTTAGGTTAGGTTAGGTTAGGTTAGGTTAGGTTAGGTTAGGTTAGGTTAGGTTAGGTTGGGGTGGCGTGGCCGGGGAACCTCCTCGTGTGCCCGGGCTGTCGCTGGTCTGTTTGTCCCTCTGGATACGTCCGCAGGGAACGATGGCTCAACGACAGATCCGGGACGGTGCACCCTGGGCAACGGTCAGCGACTTTTCCTTTGTTGGGAGATCTCGGTGGCTGTTGGCTAATATCCTGGCAAAAGGTGAGGAGGCGGAGGCCAATCTGGTCTGTCGCTTCCGAGGCGTTGGCGTGTCTCCGCGTGTCCCTCTGAATGAGCAGAGGGCACAGTGGAGAACAACGGGATGGCTTTGGGATCGGGATTGTTATCCTGATCCCAATTAGTGATAGGGGCGGATTAGGAACTGTATCCTAATCCGCAACAATGGGAGGCTGGGGCCACAGTCGAAAGGCTGTGGGGGCGGGTGTTGTAAAACCCCGCGATCATACCGTAGCCCTTCGGGGGCGGGGGTCTTGCCTTCATCGGCCGGACCGCGAGGAGTCCACCTCTATAAAAAACCCCTAATTCCTGGCGTTGAGGCGCCCCCTTTTGGGGCCTTGCGCGGCGTCAGGATGCTCGATATCGAGCGGCTGAGGGGCATATCAGTCGTGAGTGGCCAACCCTGGGATACTGCCCGACCTCCCAGCGGTATTAGGGTTACCCAGGCACAGGGGGCACTGTCTGGGTGGACTATTATTTCCCCCATACTCGTGGGAACTTTATGGACCTTAAAAAAAAACAATAAACCAAAGTGGACCGGAGGATGCCTCCGGCAGTGGTAGCGAGGCTGGGGGACTCCCCAGCGATACGACGCAGCCAGTTTTGGCAGCGTCGCAAGCGGCCCGGCTCGACGCTGAGTTCGGGCTCAGACTCCAGCCAGGAGTCCGCCCCGAACTCGGCAGGGGGACAAAAAAAAATGGTGGCCAAAAGAGGAAGGGGCCGGCCTCCCTCTACGGGGCAGTACGTGGGCCTGGCCAAGGCCAAACAAGAGTACTTGGCCGCGAGGAGAGACGAGCTGAGGCTCGCGGACGAGGAGGACGTGGCCGCTATGGCCAGACAGATCCGGCCCAAGAAGGCGACGGCGGGGCGTGGCCGGGCCGAGCTCGAGCCCGGACTCGACTGACAAGGCGCTGGACAGTCTGGCCATCATAATGAAGGTGGCCACAACGTCCAAAAATCTTAAGGGCACTTACGTGCGTGCCCTAAAGGACGCTGCGGGGGCGCTGACAGAGGCCCTAAAGGAGCTCGGTGCGCGCACAGCATCCGAGGAGTCGGCTCGACAGCAGGCGAACATTGTCCGCCTCGAAGCCGAGATCTCGGATCTGCGCGCGCAATTGAAGGAGGTGACGGAACGGCAGAGGGCCGTTCTCCCCTCGGTCGAGGCTGTGGAGGTCCTCCCTCCACCGCAGGAGCAGCGGCGGACTCCTTCTTCGCCTAATGCGGAGGAGCTCCTCCGCACCTTCATGGTCCAAGCGGGGACCATGATGAATGCCAGGTTGGAGGCGCTGGAGGATAGGCTCCTCCCAGCCAAGCGCCTCCGTCCACCGCTAGCTGGCGACAGTGCTGGCGGTGGGCCCAGGCCGGCGTCGACGGCCGGCACTCGCCCCGGCGGCGACACGCAGCCTACGGCTGCCCCCGAACCCCGAAAGGGAAAGAAGGGGAAGAAGGGGCAGCGTAAACCTGCCACGAAGGCGTCGGTTGCCGCTAAAAAGGCGGCACAGACCCCGCGACAGCCCCGCGCGCTGCCGCCCGCACCGGAGTCCATGGACCAGGCCTGGACTACGGTGGTAAAGAGGGGCCGAAAGGGCAAGGCGTCCGGGGTGGAACCCGTAAGGACTGCCCCACAAAAGGCGCCACAAAGGAGGCACCCGAGGCAGGTTCGCACACCTCGGTCGACGGCCGTGGTGATCACCCTGCAGCCGGGGGCCGAGGACCGCGGCCTCACGTACGGGAAGGCCCTCGCCGCGGCCAAGGGCAGCATCGACATCGCTGCCCTGGGTATACCGTCACTGCGGTTCAGGCAGGCGGCCACGGGGGCGCGCATGCTCCAGGTGCCGGGCTCTGCGAGCGGCGACAAGGCGGACGCTCTCGCGCAGAAGCTGCGCGAGTTCTTCAAGGCCGAGGACGTCCGGGTCTCCAGGCCTACGAAGTGCGCAGAGCTGCGTATCTCAGACCTGGGCGACTCCGAGTCCGCCGAAGAGGTGAGGGCGGCCGTCGCACGTGTCGCCGGGTGCTCGGAGGACAGCGTTCGGTCCGGCGAACTCCGCCGCGATAGGTCCGGCCTCGCCAGTGTGGTGGTCCGTTGCCCGGTGGCGGCGGCGAAGAAGGTCGCCGACGGCGGACGCCTCCTCGTGGGATGGGTCTCGGCCCAGGTTAGGCTGCTCGAGCCGAGACCCTTGCGCTGTTACCGGTGCCTCGAGGTCGGGCACGTGCGGGTGCAGTGCACCGCCGACGTGGACCGCAGCGAGCAGTGCTACCGCTGCGGCCAAGCGGGCCACAAGGCGAGCTGCTGCTCGGCCCTGCCGCACTGTGCTCTGTGCTCCGCAGCCAGTAAGCCCGCGGACCACAGGGTGGGCAGCAAGGCGTGCACGGCCCCCCCCGTCCAAGAACAAAGGGGGGGGAAGGAAAACTGCCGCCGCCGGAGCGAAAGGGCCGCCCGCACAGTCGGGCGGTCCCCCGCAGCCCCCAGTGGCGATGGAGGAAGACGCAAGGCCGCCTGCGTAAATGGCCCTCAGGCTCGTGCAGGCGAATGTCAATCACTGCGCCAGAGCGCAGGACTTGCTCCTGCAGACTATGGCGGAGTGGTTGACCCAGGTGGCCGTGGTCGCGGAGCCGTACTTCGTCCCCGACAGCGACAACTGGACGGCGGCGAGCGACGGCTCCGTGGCCCTGCTTCGTCAGGGCTCCGCTGGCTCCCCGCCCTTCGGAAACGTAGCCAAGGGTCGGGGATGCGTCGCGGCGCTGTTGGGGGAGATCATGACCATAGGCGTCTACTTCTCCCCCAATAGAAGCCTCTCCGAATTCGAGAGGTTTCTGGACGAGGTCGGAGCCCTGATGGGTCGAAGCCACCACCCCGTCCTGGTGGCGGGCGATCTCAACGCCAAATCCACGGCGTTGGGGATCTCCCGCCACCGACGCGCGGGGCGCGGCGCTAGAGCAGTGGGCTGTGGCGGCGGGACTCTGCCTCCTCAACCGGGGGTCGGTAGACACGTGCGTGCGACAACGGGGCGGGTCCATAGTGGACGTGACCTTCGCTGGCCCCGCCCTGGCGCGCCGTGTACACGACTGGGCGGTGTTGGAAGATGTGGAGACGCTGTCCGATCATCGGTACATCAGATTCAGCGTCTCTACACTGTCAACGACGCCGGATCGGTCGCCCGAGACCGGTCCACCCGGAGACGGACCGCGATGGGCGCTAAAGCGCCTCGACAAGGAACTCCTGAAGGAGGCCTCCCTTGTCGAGGCCTGGGTGGGCTCGCCCATCGACGGCCCTCTAAACGTCGCGAATGTGGACGAGGAGGCTGAGTCGCTGCGAGCGGCGTTGACGCGCATCTGCGACGCGTCGATGCCGCGGATGGGGCCTCGGCCGCCGAGAAGGCAGGTGTACTGGTGGTGTACCGAAATCGCCGAGTTGCGCACGTCGTGCGTAGCCGCGAGACGCCAGTACACGAGGCAGCGCCGGAGGAGGCAGCGAAACGAAGCCAGCGAGGCGCTCCTGTACGAGTCGTACAGGAGCGCAAAGCAGGCTTTGAAAGGGGCCATCAGTCGGGCCAAGGCAGCGGCCAGGGAGGAGCTGCTGGGGACGCTGAATCGCGATCCGTGGGGAAGGCCGTACCGCATGGTCAGGGGCAAACTTCGCCCCTGGACCTCCCCGCTGACGCAGATTCTCCAGCCCCAGCTGGTGGATAACGTGGTCGCGGCTCTGTTCCCGAACAGGCCCGAGCACACGCCTCCGACGATGGCGCCGATCGCGGCCGAGGAGGAGGACGAGGACGCCGAGGTGCCGGCAGTGTCCGAGGGGGGAGCTGGGCGGGGCTGTGTTGAGGCTCCGCGCCAAGAACACGGCCCCCGGACCCGATGGTGTACCCGGTCGCGTGTGGGTGTACGCCCTCGGGGCCTTGGGCTCCAGATTCAGGAGGCTACTCGACACCTGCCTCGAGCAGGGACGGTTCCCGCGACAGTGGAGAACCGGTCGTTTAGTGCTCCTGAGGAAGGACGGGCGTCCGGCGGACTCGCCCTCCGCGTACCGCCCCATCGTGCTGCTCGACGAGGCCGGCAAGCTCTTCGAGCGCATAATTGCCGCGCGCCTCCTCGAGCACCTCGAGAGAGTTGGCCCCGACCTGGCCGACAGCCAGTTCGGCTTCAGACGAGGAAGGTCGACCGTCCAGGCGATCCTGCGGGTGAAGGGCCTGGCGGAGGAGGCGGTCTCCCGGGGCGAGATCGTGTTGGCGGTGTCACTCGACATCGCCAACGCGTTCAACAGCCTGCCCTGGAGTTGCATCGAAGAGGCGCTCAAATATCATCGAGCGCCCCGCTACCTCCGCCACACGATCCGGTCCTACCTGTCGGACCGGTACGTGTCGTACCCCGGCCGGGACGAGCGATGCAGGCGCGAGATGTCGTGCGGTGTCCCGCAGGGTTCGGTCCTCGGGCCGCTCCTGTGGAACATCGGCTACGACTGGGTGCTGCGGGGCAGCAACCTTCGTGGCGTCGACGTGACCTGTTACGCCGACGACACGTTGGTGACGGCCCGCGGCAAGACATACAGGGAGTGTCGCCTGCTAGCCACCGCCAGCGTGGCCCACGTCGTGGGCCGAATCCGAAGGCTGGGCCTCGAGGTGGCCCTCGACAAGTCCGAGGCCCTGTGCTTCCACGGGCCTCGCAGAGCGCCACCCGCGGGATCGGGCATCGTGGTGGGCGGTGTTCGCATCGCCATCGAGCCGACGATGCGATACCTGGGTCTCGTGCTGGACGGTCGATGGGACTTCGCGGCGCACTTCCAGCGCTTGGCGCCAAAGCTGCTGGGGGCGGCGGCGGCCCTCGGAAGCCTGCTGCCAAATCTCAGGGGACCGGACGTGTCGTGCCGGCGTCTGTACGTCGGGGTCGTCCGGTCGATGGCCCTGTACGGGGCGCCCGTATGGGCGAGCGCCCTGAACAGACGCACAGTCGCCCACCTGCGCGCTCCGCAGAGGGCGATCGCGATCAGGGCGTGCCGAGGATACCGCACGGTGTCCTTCACGGCGGCATGCGCGCTGGCGGCGTCCCCCCCCTGGGACCTGGACGCGGAGCTCCTCGCGTCACTACACTACTGGCGCGAGGAGCAGTCGGAACGGGGTCTAGTTCCGACGCCGAGAGAGGTGGAGGCGGAGCGCGCTGAGCTCCGTCGGTTCGCGGTGGAAGAGTGGCGGCAGAGGCTGGGCAGCCCCAGCGCCGGAGCCAGGACAGTGGAGGCGGTCCGTCCGGTCCTAGATCAGTGGCTGGACAGACGACACGGCGTCCTGACCTTCCGGTCGACGCAGGTGCTCTCGGGACATGGCTGTTTCGGGAAGTACCTGCACAGGATCGGGAGGGAGCCGACCGCGGTGTGTCCACACTGCGACGGCTGCCCGGAGGAGACTGCCCAGCACACGCTGGAAGCGTGCACGGCCTGGGCGGAGCAGCGCGCCTCTCTCGGCGCCGTGATAGGCGGCGACCTCTCCTTGCCGGCCGTAGTGAAAGCTATGGTCGGCGACGAGAGGTCGTGGAAAGCAGTGACGGCCTTCTGCGAGCACGTGATGCTCGAGAAGGAAGCGGCGGAGCGGGCCAGAGAGCGCGAAGCTACTGACCCGCTGCGCCGCAGGCGAACCGGGCGCAGAAGGCGGGATTACGCCCGCCATCTGCCCCCACCCTAAAATGAGCCGGTCGACGAACGCGGGGAAGTTCGTCGACCAAACCGACAAGGCTCATTAAAAGAAGAAATGGGCGTCCGCACGCGTGTTCCCGAGCGACGCCCACCCTCCAGGACCGGTAAATAGACCAGAGACCGGGGCCCGCATGAGCGGGCCGTCACAGTCGGGGTCGCGGACGAATGCGAAAGCGCACCCGTGACCCTGGCGTCAAGTGACCAGATGGAACACCGTGGGGTTTTAGCCGGTAAGAGTCCGGCATAACCCTCCGCCTGTCCCCAGCGGAAGGGTATCTCATGCAGGATTTCCCCACGTAAAAAAAAAAAAAAAAAAAGGTTAGGTTAGGTTAGGTTAGGTTAGGTTAGGTTAGGTTAGGCTGCAGCGGTAGAATGCGAAAGCGGGCCCGCTGTCCACGTTATAGCCGAGGAAGTCGGAACATCGTGGTGGTTTTAGTCGGTAGTGGTGCTTCGGTACTGAGCCCGACATAACCCGTCCGCTTCCCCCGGAGCGGCGGGTATGCGTAAAGGCATTTCCCCACGTAAAAAAAAAAAAAAAAAAAAAAGGTTAGGTTAGGTTAGGTTAGGTTAGGTTAGGTTAGGTTAGGTTAGGTTGGGGTTTTTTATAGAGGTGGACTCCTCGCGGTCCGGCCGATGAAGGCAAGACCCCCGCCCCCGAAGGGCTACGGTATGATCGCGGGGTTTTACAACACCCGCCCCACAGCCTTTCGACTGTGGCCCCAGCCTCCCATTGTTGCGGATTAGGATACAGTTCCTAATCCGCCCCTATCACTAATTGGGATCAGGATAACAATCCCGATCCCAAAGCCATCCCGTTGTTCTCCACTGTGCCCTCTGCTCATTCAGAGGGACACGCGGAGACACGCCAACGCCTCGGAAGCGACAGACCAGATTGGCCTCCGCCTCCTCACCTCCTCTATAAAAAACCCCTAATTCCTGGCGTTGAGGCGCCCCCTTTTGGGGCCTTGCGCGGCGTCAGGATGCTCGATATCGAGCGGCTGAGGGGCATATCAGTCGTGAGTGGCCAACCCTGGGATACTGCCCGACCTCCCAGCGGTATTAGGGTTACCCAGGCACAGGGGGCACTGTCTGGGTGGACTATTATTTCCCCCATACTCGTGGGAACTTTATGGACCTTAAAAAAAAACAATAAACCAAAGTGGACCGGAGGATGCCTCCGGCAGTGGTAGCGAGGCTGGGGACTCCCCAGCGATACGACGCAGCCAGTTTTGGCAGCGTCGCAAGCGGCCCGGCTCGACGCTGAGTTCGGGCTCAGACTCCAGCCAGGAGTCCGCCCCGAACTCGGCAGGGGGACAAAAAAAAATGGTGGCCAAAAGAGGAAGGGGCCGGCCTCCCTCTACGGGGCAGTACGTGGGCCTGGCCAAGGCCAAACAAGAGTACTTGGCCGCGAGGAGAGACGAGCTGAGGCTCGCGGACGAGGAGGACGTGGCCGCTATGGCCAGACAGATCCGGCCCAAGAAGGCGACGGCGGGCGTGGCCGGGCCGAGCTCGAGCCCGGACTCGACTGACAAGGCGCTGGACAGTCTGGCCATCATAATGAAGGTGGCCACAACGTCCAAAAATCTTAAGGGCACTTACGTGCGTGCCCTAAAGGACGCTGCGGGGGCGCTGACAGAGGCCCTAAAGGAGCTCGGTGCGCGCACAGCATCCGAGGAGTCGGCTCGACAGCAGGCGAACATTGTCCGCCTCGAAGCCGAGATCTCGGATCTGCGCGCGCAATTGAAGGAGGTGACGGAACGGCAGAGGGCCGTTCTCCCCTCGGTCGAGGCTGTGGAGGTCCTCCCTCCACCGCAGGAGCAGCGGCGGACTCCTTCTTCGCCTAATGCGGAGGAGCTCCTCCGCACCTTCATGGTCCAAGCGGGGACCATGATGAATGCCAGGTTGGAGGCGCTGGAGGATAGGCTCCTCCCAGCCAAGCGCCTCCGTCCACCGCTAGCTGGCGACAGTGCTGGCGGTGGGCCCAGGCCGGCGTCGACGGCCGGCACTCGCCCCGGCGGCGACACGCAGCCTACGGCTGCCCCCGAACCCCGAAAGGGAAAGAAGGGGAAGAAGGGGCAGCGTAAACCTGCCACGAAGGCGTCGGTTGCCGCTAAAAAGGCGGCACAGACCCCGCGACAGCCCCGCGCGCTGCCGCCCGCACCGGAGTCCATGGACCAGGCCTGGACTACGGTGGTAAAGAGGGGCCGAAAGGGCAAGGCGTCCGGGGTGGAACCCGTAAGGACTGCCCCACAAAAGGCGCCACAAAGGAGGCACCCGAGGCAGGTTCGCACACCTCGGTCGACGGCCGTGGTGATCACCCTGCAGCCGGGGGCCGAGGACCGCGGCCTCACGTACGGGAAGGCCCTCGCCGCGGCCAAGGGCAGCATCGACATCGCTGCCCTGGGTATACCGTCACTGCGGTTCAGGCAGGCGGCCACGGGGGCGCGCATGCTCCAGGTGCCGGGCTCTGCGAGCGGCGACAAGGCGGACGCTCTCGCGCAGAAGCTGCGCGAGTTCTTCAAGGCCGAGGACGTCCGGGTCTCCAGGCCTACGAAGTGCGCAGAGCTGCGTATCTCAGACCTGGGCGACTCCGAGTCCGCCGAAGAGGTGAGGGCGGCCGTCGCACGTGTCGCCGGGTGCTCGGAGGACAGCGTTCGGTCCGGCGAACTCCGCCGCGATAGGTCCGGCCTCGCCAGTGTGGTGGTCCGTTGCCCGGTGGCGGCGGCGAAGAAGGTCGCCGACGGCGGACGCCTCCTCGTGGGATGGGTCTCGGCCCAGGTTAGGCTGCTCGAGCCGAGACCCTTGCGCTGTTACCGGTGCCTCGAGGTCGGGCACGTGCGGGTGCAGTGCACCGCCGACGTGGACCGCAGCGAGCAGTGCTACCGCTGCGGCCAAGCGGGCCACAAGGCGAGCTGCTGCTCGGCCCTGCCGCACTGTGCTCTGTGCTCCGCAGCCAGTAAGCCCGCGGACCACAGGGTGGGCAGCAAGGCGTGCACGGCCCCCCCCGTCCAATAACAAAGGGGGGGGAAGGAAAACTGCCGCCGCCGGAGCGAAAGGGCCGCCCGCACAGTCGGGCGGTCCCCCGCAGCCCCCAGTGGCGATGGAGGAAGACGCAAGGCCGCCTGCGTAAATGGCCCTCAGGCTCGTGCAGGCGAATGTCAATCACTGCGCCAGAGCGCAGGACTTGCTCCTGCAGACTATGGCGGAGTGGTTGACCCAGGTGGCCGTGGTCGCGGAGCCGTACTTCGTCCCCGACAGCGACAACTGGACGGCGGCGAGCGACGGCTCCGTGGCCCTGCTTCGTCAGGGCTCCGCTGGCTCCCCGCCCTTCGGAAACGTAGCCAAGGGTCGGGGATGCGTCGCGGCGCTGTTGGGGGAGATCATGACCATAGGCGTCTACTTCTCCCCCAATAGAAGCCTCTCCGAATTCGAGAGGTTTCTGGACGAGGTCGGAGCCCTGATGGGTCGAAGCCACCACCCCGTCCTGGTGGCGGGCGATCTCAACGCCAAATCCACGGCGTGGGGATCTCCCGCCACCGACGCGCGGGGCGCGGCGCTAGAGCAGTGGGCTGTGGCGGCGGGACTCTGCCTCCTCAACCGGGGGTCGGTAGACACGTGCGTGCGACAACGGGGCGGGTCCATAGTGGACGTGACCTTCGCTGGCCCCGCCCTGGCGCGCCGTGTACACGACTGGGCGGTGTTGGAAGATGTGGAGACGCTGTCCGATCATCGGTACATCAGATTCAGCGTCTCTACACTGTCAACGACGCCGGATCGGTCGCCCGAGACCGGTCCACCCGGAGACGGACCGCGATGGGCGCTAAAGCGCCTCGACAAGGAACTCCTGAAGGAGGCCTCCCTTGTCGAGGCCTGGGTGGGCTCGCCCATCGACGGCCCTCTAAACGTCGCGAATGTGGACGAGGAGGCTGAGTCGCTGCGAGCGGCGTTGACGCGCATCTGCGACGCGTCGATGCCGCGGATGGGGCCTCGGCCGCCGAGAAGGCAGGTGTACTGGTGGTGTACCGAAATCGCCGAGTTGCGCACGTCGTGCGTAGCCGCGAGACGCCAGTACACGAGGCAGCGCCGGAGGAGGCAGCGAAACGAAGCCAGCGAGGCGCTCCTGTACGAGTCGTACAGGAGCGCAAAGCAGGCTTTGAAAGGGGCCATCAGTCGGGCCAAGGCAGCGGCCAGGGAGGAGCTGCTGGGGACGCTGAATCGCGATCCGTGGGGAAGGCCGTACCGCATGGTCAGGGGCAAACTTCGCCCCTGGACCTCCCCGCTGACGCAGATTCTCCAGCCCCAGCTGGTGGATAACGTGGTCGCGGCTCTGTTCCCGAACAGGCCCGAGCACACGCCTCCGACGATGGCGCCGATCGCGGCCGAGGAGGAGGACGAGGACGCCGAGGTGCCGGCAGTGTCCGAGGGGGAGCTGGGCGGGGCTGTGTTGAGGCTCCGCGCCAAGAACACGGCCCCCGGACCCGATGGTGTACCCGGTCGCGTGTGGGTGTACGCCCTCGGGGCCTTGGGCTCCAGATTCAGGAGGCTACTCGACACCTGCCTCGAGCAGGGACGGTTCCCGCGACAGTGGAGAACCGGTCGTTTAGTGCTCCTGAGGAAGGACGGGCGTCCGGCGGACTCGCCCTCCGCGTACCGCCCCATCGTGCTGCTCGACGAGGCCGGCAAGCTCTTCGAGCGCATAATTGCCGCGCGCCTCCTCGAGCACCTCGAGAGAGTTGGCCCCGACCTGGCCGACAGCCAGTTCGGCTTCAGACGAGGAAGGTCGACCGTCCAGGCGATCCTGCGGGTGAAGGGCCTGGCGGAGGAGGCGGTCTCCCGGGGCGAGATCGTGTTGGCGGTGTCACTCGACATCGCCAACGCGTTCAACAGCCTGCCCTGGAGTTGCATCGAAGAGGCGCTCAAATATCATCGAGCGCCCCGCTACCTCCGCCACACGATCCGGTCCTACCTGTCGGACCGGTACGTGTCGTACCCCGGCCGGGACGAGCGATGCAGGCGCGAGATGTCGTGCGGTGTCCCGCAGGGTTCGGTCCTCGGGCCGCTCCTGTGGAACATCGGCTACGACTGGGTGCTGCGGGGCAGCAACCTTCGTGGCGTCGACGTGACCTGTTACGCCGACGACACGTTGGTGACGGCCCGCGGCAAGACATACAGGGAGTGTCGCCTGCTAGCCACCGCCAGCGTGGCCCACGTCGTGGGCCGAATCCGAAGGCTGGGCCTCGAGGTGGCCCTCGACAAGTCCGAGGCCCTGTGCTTCCACGGGCCTCGCAGAGCGCCACCCGCGGGATCGGGCATCGTGGTGGGCGGTGTTCGCATCGCCATCGAGCCGACGATGCGATACCTGGGTCTCGTGCTGGACGGTCGATGGGACTTCGCGGCGCACTTCCAGCGCTTGGCGCCAAAGCTGCTGGGGGCGGCGGCGGCCCTCGGAAGCCTGCTGCCAAATCTCAGGGGACCGGACGTGTCGTGCCGGCGTCTGTACGTCGGGGTCGTCCGGTCGATGGCCCTGTACGGGGCGCCCGTATGGGCGAGCGCCCTGAACAGACGCACAGTCGCCCACCTGCGCGCTCCGCAGAGGGCGATCGCGATCAGGGCGTGCCGAGGATACCGCACGGTGTCCTTCACGGCGGCATGCGCGCTGGCGGCGTCCCCCCCCTGGGACCTGGACGCGGAGCTCCTCGCGTCACTACACTACTGGCGCGAGGAGCAGTCGGAACGGGGTCTAGTTCCGACGCCGAGAGAGGTGGAGGCGGAGCGCGCTGAGCTCCGTCGGTTCGCGGTGGAAGAGTGGCGGCAGAGGCTGGGCAGCCCCAGCGCCGGAGCCAGGACAGTGGAGGCGGTCCGTCCGGTCCTAGATCAGTGGCTGGCCAGACGACACGGCGTCCTGACCTTCCGGGCGACGCAGGTGCTCTCGGGACATGGCTGTTTCGGGAAGTACCTGCACAGGATCGGGAGGGAGCCGACCGCGGTGTGTCCACACTGCGACGGCTGCCCGGAGGAGACTGCCCAGCACACGCTGGAAGCGTGCACGGCCTGGGCGGAGCAGCGCGCCTCTCTCGGCGCCGTGATAGGCGGCGACCTCTCCTTGCCGGCCGTAGTGAAAGCTATGGTCGGCGACGAGAGGTCGTGGAAAGCAGTGACGGCCTTCTGCGAGCACGTGATGCTCGAGAAGGAAGCGGCGGAGCGGGCCAGAGAGCGCGAAGCTACTGACCCGCTGCGCCGCAGGCGAACCGGGCGCAGAAGGCGGGATTACGCCCGCCATCTGCCCCCACCCTAAAATGAGCCGGTCGACGAACGCGGGGAAGTTCGTCGACCAAACCGACAAGGCTCATTAAAAGAAGAAATGGGCGTCCGCACGCGTGTTCCCGAGCGACGCCCACCCTCCAGGACCGGTAAATAGACCAGAGACCGGGGCCCGCATGAGCGGGCCGTCACAGTCGGGGTCGCGGACGAATGCGAAAGCGCACCCGTGACCCTGGCGTCAAGTGACCAGATGGAACACCGTGGGGTTTTAGCCGGTAAGAGTCCGGCATAACCCTCCGCCTGTCCCCAGCGGAAGGGTATCTCATGCAGGATTTCCCCACGTTAAAAAAAAAAAAAAAAAAAAAAAAAAAAAAAAAAAAGGTTAGGTTGGGGTGGCGTGGCCGGGGAACCTCCTCGTGTGCCCGGGCTGTCGCTGGTCTGTTTGTCCCTCTGGATACGTCCGCAGGGAACGATGGCTCAACGACAGATCCGGGACGGTGCACCCTGGGCAACGGTCAGCGACTTTTCCTTTGTTGGGAGATCTCGGTGGCTGTTGGCTAATATCCTGGCAAAAGGTGAGGAGGCGGAGGCCAATCTGGTCTGTCGCTTCCGAGGCGTTGGCGTGTCTCCGCGTGTCCCTCTGAATGAGCAGAGGGCACAGTGGAGAACAACGGGATGGCTTTGGGATCGGGATTGTTATCCTGATCCCAATTAGTGATAGGGGCGGATTAGGAACTGTATCCTAATCCGCAACAATGGGAGGCTGGGGCCACAGTCGAAAGGCTGTGGGGCGGGTGTTGTAAAACCCCGCGATCATACCGTAGCCCTTCGGGGGCGGGGGTCTTGCCTTCATCGGCCGGACCGCGAGGAGTCCACCTCTATAAAAAACCCCTAATTCCTGGCGTTGAGGCGCCCCCTTTTGGGGCCTTGCGCGGCGTCAGGATGCTCGATATCGAGCGGCTGAGGGGCATATCAGTCGTGAGTGGCCAACCCTGGGATACTGCCCGACCTCCCAGCGGTATTAGGGTTACCCAGGCACAGGGGGCACTGTCTGGGTGGACTATTATTTCCCCCATACTCGTGGGAACTTTATGGACCTTAAAAAAAAACAATAAACCAAAGTGGACCGGAGGATGCCTCCGGCAGTGGTAGCGAGGCTGGGGACTCCCCAGCGATACGACGCAGCCAGTTTTGGCAGCGTCGCAAGCGGCCCGGCTCGACGCTGAGTTCGGGCTCAGACTCCAGCCAGGAGTCCGCCCCGAACTCGGCAGGGGGACAAAAAAAAATGGTGGCCAAAAGAGGAAGGGGCCGGCCTCCCTCTACGGGGCAGTACGTGGGCCTGGCCAAGGCCAAACAAGAGTACTTGGCCGCGAGGAGAGACGAGCTGAGGCTCGCGGACGAGGAGGACGTGGCCGCTATGGCCAGACAGATCCGGCCCAAGAAGGCGACGGCGGGCGTGGCCGGGCCGAGCTCGAGCCCGGACTCGACTGACAAGGCGCTGGACAGTCTGGCCATCATAATGAAGGTGGCCACAACGTCCAAAAATCTTAAGGGCACTTACGTGCGTGCCCTAAAGGACGCTGCGGGGGCGCTGACAGAGGCCCTAAAGGAGCTCGGTGCGCGCACAGCATCCGAGGAGTCGGCTCGACAGCAGGCGAACATTGTCCGCCTCGAAGCCGAGATCTCGGATCTGCGCGCGCAATTGAAGGAGGTGACGGAACGGCAGAGGGCCGTTCTCCCCTCGGTCGAGGCTGTGGAGGTCCTCCCTCCACCGCAGGAGCAGCGGCGGACTCCTTCTTCGCCTAATGCGGAGGAGCTCCTCCGCACCTTCATGGTCCAAGCGGGGACCATGATGAATGCCAGGTTGGAGGCGCTGGAGGATAGGCTCCTCCCAGCCAAGCGCCTCCGTCCACCGCTAGCTGGCGACAGTGCTGGCGGTGGGCCCAGGCCGGCGTCGACGGCCGGCACTCGCCCCGGCGGCGACACGCAGCCTACGGCTGCCCCCGAACCCCGAAAGGGAAAGAAGGGGAAGAAGGGGCAGCGTAAACCTGCCACGAAGGCGTCGGTTGCCGCTAAAAAGGCGGCACAGACCCCGCGACAGCCCCGCGCGCTGCCGCCCGCACCGGAGTCCATGGACCAGGCCTGGACTACGGTGGTAAAGAGGGGCCGAAAGGGCAAGGCGTCCGGGGTGGAACCCGTAAGGACTGCCCCACAAAAGGCGCCACAAAGGAGGCACCCGAGGCAGGTTCGCACACCTCGGTCGACGGCCGTGGTGATCACCCTGCAGCCGGGGGCCGAGGACCGCGGCCTCACGTACGGGAAGGCCCTCGCCGCGGCCAAGGGCAGCATCGACATCGCTGCCCTGGGTATACCGTCACTGCGGTTCAGGCAGGCGGCCACGGGGGCGCGCATGCTCCAGGTGCCGGGCTCTGCGAGCGGCGACAAGGCGGACGCTCTCGCGCAGAAGCTGCGCGAGTTCTTCAAGGCCGAGGACGTCCGGGTCTCCAGGCCTACGAAGTGCGCAGAGCTGCGTATCTCAGACCTGGGCGACTCCGAGTCCGCCGAAGAGGTGAGGGCGGCCGTCGCACGTGTCGCCGGGTGCTCGGAGGACAGCGTTCGGTCCGGCGAACTCCGCCGCGATAGGTCCGGCCTCGCCAGTGTGGTGGTCCGTTGCCCGGTGGCGGCGGCGAAGAAGGTCGCCGACGGCGGACGCCTCCTCGTGGGATGGGTCTCGGCCCAGGTTAGGCTGCTCGAGCCGAGACCCTTGCGCTGTTACCGGTGCCTCGAGGTCGGGCACGTGCGGGTGCAGTGCACCGCCGACGTGGACCGCAGCGAGCAGTGCTACCGCTGCGGCCAAGCGGGCCACAAGGCGAGCTGCTGCTCGGCCCTGCCGCACTGTGCTCTGTGCTCCGCAGCCAGTAAGCCCGCGGACCACAGGGTGGGCAGCAAGGCGTGCACGGCCCCCCCGTCCAAGAACAAAGGGGGGGGAAGGAAAACTGCCGCCGCCGGAGCGAAAGGGCCGCCCGCACAGTCGGGCGGTCCCCCGCAGCCCCCAGTGGCGATGGAGGAAGACGCAAGGCCGCCTGCGTAAATGGCCCTCAGGCTCGTGCAGGCGAATGTCAATCACTGCGCCAGAGCGCAGGACTTGCTCCTGCAGACTATGGCGGAGTGGTTGACCCAGGTGGCCGTGGTCGCGGAGCCGTACTTCGTCCCCGACAGCGACAACTGGACGGCGGCGAGCGACGGCTCCGTGGCCCTGCTTCGTCAGGGCTCCGCTGGCTCCCCGCCCTTCGGAAACGTAGCCAAGGGTCGGGGATGCGTCGCGGCGCTGTTGGGGGAGATCATGACCATAGGCGTCTACTTCTCCCCCAATAGAAGCCTCTCCGAATTCGAGAGGTTTCTGGACGAGGTCGGAGCCCTGATGGGTCGAAGCCACCACCCCGTCCTGGTGGCGGGCGATCTCAACGCCAAATCCACGGCGTGGGGATCTCCCGCCACCGACGCGCGGGGCGCGGCGCTAGAGCAGTGGGCTGTGGCGGCGGGACTCTGCCTCCTCAACCGGGGGTCGGTAGACACGTGCGTGCGACAACGGGGCGGGTCCATAGTGGACGTGACCTTCGCTGGCCCCGCCCTGGCGCGCCGTGTACACGACTGGGCGGTGTTGGAAGATGTGGAGACGCTGTCCGATCATCGGTACATCAGATTCAGCGTCTCTACACTGTCAACGACGCCGGATCGGTCGCCCGAGACCGGTCCACCCGGAGACGGACCGCGATGGGCGCTAAAGCGCCTCGACAAGGAACTCCTGAAGGAGGCCTCCCTTGTCGAGGCCTGGGTGGGCTCGCCCATCGACGGCCCTCTAAACGTCGCGAATGTGGACGAGGAGGCTGAGTCGCTGCGAGCGGCGTTGACGCGCATCTGCGACGCGTCGATGCCGCGGATGGGGCCTCGGCCGCCGAGAAGGCAGGTGTACTGGTGGTGTACCGAAATCGCCGAGTTGCGCACGTCGTGCGTAGCCGCGAGACGCCAGTACACGAGGCAGCGCCGGAGGAGGCAGCGAAACGAAGCCAGCGAGGCGCTCCTGTACGAGTCGTACAGGAGCGCAAAGCAGGCTTTGAAAGGGGCCATCAGTCGGGCCAAGGCAGCGGCCAGGGAGGAGCTGCTGGGGACGCTGAATCGCGATCCGTGGGGAAGGCCGTACCGCATGGTCAGGGGCAAACTTCGCCCCTGGACCTCCCCGCTGACGCAGATTCTCCAGCCCCAGCTGGTGGATAACGTGGTCGCGGCTCTGTTCCCGAACAGGCCCGAGCACACGCCTCCGACGATGGCGCCGATCGCGGCCGAGGAGGAGGACGAGGACGCCGAGGTGCCGGCAGTGTCCGAGGGGGAGCTGGGCGGGGCTGTGTTGAGGCTCCGCGCCAAGAACACGGCCCCCGGACCCGATGGTGTACCCGGTCGCGTGTGGGTGTACGCCCTCGGGGCCTTGGGCTCCAGATTCAGGAGGCTACTCGACACCTGCCTCGAGCAGGGACGGTTCCCGCGACAGTGGAGAACCGGTCGTTTAGTGCTCCTGAGGAAGGACGGGCGTCCGGCGGACTCGCCCTCCGCGTACCGCCCCATCGTGCTGCTCGACGAGGCCGGCAAGCTCTTCGAGCGCATAATTGCCGCGCGCCTCCTCGAGCACCTCGAGAGAGTTGGCCCCGACCTGGCCGACAGCCAGTTCGGCTTCAGACGAGGAAGGTCGACCGTCCAGGCGATCCTGCGGGTGAAGGGCCTGGCGGAGGAGGCGGTCTCCCGGGGCGAGATCGTGTTGGCGGTGTCACTCGACATCGCCAACGCGTTCAACAGCCTGCCCTGGAGTTGCATCGAAGAGGCGCTCAAATATCATCGAGCGCCCCGCTACCTCCGCCACACGATCCGGTCCTACCTGTCGGACCGGTACGTGTCGTACCCCGGCCGGGACGAGCGATGCAGGCGCGAGATGTCGTGCGGTGTCCCGCAGGGTTCGGTCCTCGGGCCGCTCCTGTGGAACATCGGCTACGACTGGGTGCTGCGGGGCAGCAACCTTCGTGGCGTCGACGTGACCTGTTACGCCGACGACACGTTGGTGACGGCCCGCGGCAAGACATACAGGGAGTGTCGCCTGCTAGCCACCGCCAGCGTGGCCCACGTCGTGGGCCGAATCCGAAGGCTGGGCCTCGAGGTGGCCCTCGACAAGTCCGAGGCCCTGTGCTTCCACGGGCCTCGCAGAGCGCCACCCGCGGGATCGGGCATCGTGGTGGGCGGTGTTCGCATCGCCATCGAGCCGACGATGCGATACCTGGGTCTCGTGCTGGACGGTCGATGGGACTTCGCGGCGCACTTCCAGCGCTTGGCGCCAAAGCTGCTGGGGGCGGCGGCGGCCCTCGGAAGCCTGCTGCCAAATCTCAGGGGACCGGACGTGTCGTGCCGGCGTCTGTACGTCGGGGTCGTCCGGTCGATGGCCCTGTACGGGGCGCCCGTATGGGCGAGCGCCCTGAACAGACGCACAGTCGCCCACCTGCGCGCTCCGCAGAGGGCGATCGCGATCAGGGCGTGCCGAGGATACCGCACGGTGTCCTTCACGGCGGCATGCGCGCTGGCGGCGTCCCCCCCCTGGGACCTGGACGCGGAGCTCCTCGCGTCACTACACTACTGGCGCGAGGAGCAGTCGGAACGGGGTCTAGTTCCGACGCCGAGAGAGGTGGAGGCGGAGCGCGCTGAGCTCCGTCGGTTCGCGGTGGAAGAGTGGCGGCAGAGGCTGGGCAGCCCCAGCGCCGGAGCCAGGACAGTGGAGGCGGTCCGTCCGGTCCTAGATCAGTGGCTGGACAGACGACACGGCGTCCTGACCTTCCGGTCGACGCAGGTGCTCTCGGGACATGGCTGTTTCGGGAAGTACCTGCACAGGATCGGGAGGGAGCCGACCGCGGTGTGTCCACACTGCGACGGCTGCCCGGAGGAGACTGCCCAGCACACGCTGGAAGCGTGCACGGCCTGGGCGGAGCAGCGCGCCTCTCTCGGCGCCGTGATAGGCGGCGACCTCTCCTTGCCGGCCGTAGTGAAAGCTATGGTCGGCGACGAGAGGTCGTGGAAAGCAGTGACGGCCTTCTGCGAGCACGTGATGCTCGAGAAGGAAGCGGCGGAGCGGGCCAGAGAGCGCGAAGCTACTGACCCGCTGCGCCGCAGGCGAACCGGGCGCAGAAGGCGGGATTACGCCCGCCATCTGCCCCCACCCTAAAATGAGCCGGTCGACGAACGCGGGGAAGTTCGTCGACCAAACCGACAAGGCTCATTAAAAGAAGAAATGGGCGTCCGCACGCGTGTTCCCGAGCGACGCCCACCCTCCAGGACCGGTAAATAGACCAGAGACCGGGGCCCGCATGAGCGGGCCGTCACAGTCGGGGTCGCGGACGAATGCGAAAGCGCACCCGTGACCCTGGCGTCAAGTGACCAGATGGAACACCGTGGGGTTTTAGCCGGTAAGAGTCCGGCATAACCCTCCGCCTGTCCCCAGCGGAAGGGTATCTCATGCAGGATTTCCCCACGTTAAAAAAAAAAAAAAAAAAAAAAAAAAAAAAAAAAAAGGTTAGGTTGGGGTGGCGTGGCCGGGGAACCTCCTCGTGTGCCCGGGCTGTCGCTGGTCTGTTTGTCCCTCTGGATACGTCCGCAGGGAACGATGGCTCAACGACAGATCCGGGACGGTGCACCCTGGGCAACGGTCAGCGACTTTTCCTTTGTTGGGAGATCTCGGTGGCTGTTGGCTAATATCCTGGCAAAAGGTGAGGAGGCGGAGGCCAATCTGGTCTGTCGCTTCCGAGGCGTTGGCGTGTCTCCGCGTGTCCCTCTGAATGAGCAGAGGGCACAGTGGAGAACAACGGGATGGCTTTGGGATCGGGATTGTTATCCTGATCCCAATTAGTGATAGGGGCGGATTAGGAACTGTATCCTAATCCGCAACAATGGGAGGCTGGGGCCACAGTCGAAAGGCTGTGGGGCGGGTGTTGTAAAACCCCGCGATCATACCGTAGCCCTTCGGGGGCGGGGGTCTTGCCTTCATCGGCCGGACCGCGAGGAGTCCACCTCTATAAAAAACCCCTAATTCCTGGCGTTGAGGCGCCCCCTTTTGGGGCCTTGCGCGGCGTCAGGATGCTCGATATCGAGCGGCTGAGGGGCATATCAGTCGTGAGTGGCCAACCCTGGGATACTGCCCGACCTCCCAGCGGTATTAGGGTTACCCAGGCACAGGGGGCACTGTCTGGGTGGACTATTATTTCCCCCATACTCGTGGGAACTTTATGGACCTTAAAAAAAAACAATAAACCAAAGTGGACCGGAGGATGCCTCCGGCAGTGGTAGCGAGGCTGGGGACTCCCCAGCGATACGACGCAGCCAGTTTTGGCAGCGTCGCAAGCGGCCCGGCTCGACGCTGAGTTCGGGCTCAGACTCCAGCCAGGAGTCCGCCCCGAACTCGGCAGGGGGACAAAAAAAAAATGGTGGCCAAAAGAGGAAGGGGCCGGCCTCCCTCTACGGGGCAGTACGTGGGCCTGGCCAAGGCCAAACAAGAGTACTTGGCCGCGAGGAGAGACGAGCTGAGGCTCGCGGACGAGGAGGACGTGGCCGCTATGGCCAGACAGATCCGGCCCAAGAAGGCGACGGCGGGCGTGGCCGGGCCGAGCTCGAGCCCGGACTCGACTGACAAGGCGCTGGACAGTCTGGCCATCATAATGAAGGTGGCCACAACGTCCAAAAATCTTAAGGGCACTTACGTGCGTGCCCTAAAGGACGCTGCGGGGGCGCTGACAGAGGCCCTAAAGGAGCTCGGTGCGCGCACAGCATCCGAGGAGTCGGCTCGACAGCAGGCGAACATTGTCCGCCTCGAAGCCGAGATCTCGGATCTGCGCGCGCAATTGAAGGAGGTGACGGAACGGCAGAGGGCCGTTCTCCCCTCGGTCGAGGCTGTGGAGGTCCTCCCTCCACCGCAGGAGCAGCGGCGGACTCCTTCTTCGCCTAATGCGGAGGAGCTCCTCCGCACCTTCATGGTCCAAGCGGGGACCATGATGAATGCCAGGTTGGAGGCGCTGGAGGATAGGCTCCTCCCAGCCAAGCGCCTCCGTCCACCGCTAGCTGGCGACAGTGCTGGCGGTGGGCCCAGGCCGGCGTCGACGGCCGGCACTCGCCCCGGCGGCGACACGCAGCCTACGGCTGCCCCCGAACCCCGAAAGGGAAAGAAGGGGAAGAAGGGGCAGCGTAAACCTGCCACGAAGGCGTCGGTTGCCGCTAAAAAGGCGGCACAGACCCCGCGACAGCCCCGCGCGCTGCCGCCCGCACCGGAGTCCATGGACCAGGCCTGGACTACGGTGGTAAAGAGGGGCCGAAAGGGCAAGGCGTCCGGGGTGGAACCCGTAAGGACTGCCCCACAAAAGGCGCCACAAAGGAGGCACCCGAGGCAGGTTCGCACACCTCGGTCGACGGCCGTGGTGATCACCCTGCAGCCGGGGGCCGAGGACCGCGGCCTCACGTACGGGAAGGCCCTCGCCGCGGCCAAGGGCAGCATCGACATCGCTGCCCTGGGTATACCGTCACTGCGGTTCAGGCAGGCGGCCACGGGGGCGCGCATGCTCCAGGTGCCGGGCTCTGCGAGCGGCGACAAGGCGGACGCTCTCGCGCAGAAGCTGCGCGAGTTCTTCAAGGCCGAGGACGTCCGGGTCTCCAGGCCTACGAAGTGCGCAGAGCTGCGTATCTCAGACCTGGGCGACTCCGAGTCCGCCGAAGAGGTGAGGGCGGCCGTCGCACGTGTCGCCGGGTGCTCGGAGGACAGCGTTCGGTCCGGCGAACTCCGCCGCGATAGGTCCGGCCTCGCCAGTGTGGTGGTCCGTTGCCCGGTGGCGGCGGCGAAGAAGGTCGCCGACGGCGGACGCCTCCTCGTGGGATGGGTCTCGGCCCAGGTTAGGCTGCTCGAGCCGAGACCCTTGCGCTGTTACCGGTGCCTCGAGGTCGGGCACGTGCGGGTGCAGTGCACCGCCGACGTGGACCGCAGCGAGCAGTGCTACCGCTGCGGCCAAGCGGGCCACAAGGCGAGCTGCTGCTCGGCCCTGCCGCACTGTGCTCTGTGCTCCGCAGCCAGTAAGCCCGCGGACCACAGGGTGGGCAGCAAGGCGTGCACGGCCCCCCCGTCCAAGAACAAAGGGGGGGGAAGGAAAACTGCCGCCGCCGGAGCGAAAGGGCCGCCCGCACAGTCGGGCGGTCCCCCGCAGCCCCCAGTGGCGATGGAGGAAGACGCAAGGCCGCCTGCGTAAATGGCCCTCAGGCTCGTGCAGGCGAATGTCAATCACTGCGCCAGAGCGCAGGACTTGCTCCTGCAGACTATGGCGGAGTGGTTGACCCAGGTGGCCGTGGTCGCGGAGCCGTACTTCGTCCCCGACAGCGACAACTGGACGGCGGCGAGCGACGGCTCCGTGGCCCTGCTTCGTCAGGGCTCCGCTGGCTCCCCGCCCTTCGGAAACGTAGCCAAGGGTCGGGGATGCGTCGCGGCGCTGTTGGGGGAGATCATGACCATAGGCGTCTACTTCTCCCCCAATAGAAGCCTCTCCGAATTCGAGAGGTTTCTGGACGAGGTCGGAGCCCTGATGGGTCGAAGCCACCACCCCGTCCTGGTGGCGGGCGATCTCAACGCCAAATCCACGGCGTGGGGATCTCCCGCCACCGACGCGCGGGGCGCGGCGCTAGAGCAGTGGGCTGTGGCGGCGGGACTCTGCCTCCTCAACCGGGGGTCGGTAGACACGTGCGTGCGACAACGGGGCGGGTCCATAGTGGACGTGACCTTCGCTGGCCCCGCCCTGGCGCGCCGTGTACACGACTGGGCGGTGTTGGAAGATGTGGAGACGCTGTCCGATCATCGGTACATCAGATTCAGCGTCTCTACACTGTCAACGACGCCGGATCGGTCGCCCGAGACCGGTCCACCCGGAGACGGACCGCGATGGGCGCTAAAGCGCCTCGACAAGGAACTCCTGAAGGAGGCCTCCCTTGTCGAGGCCTGGGTGGGCTCGCCCATCGACGGCCCTCTAAACGTCGCGAATGTGGACGAGGAGGCTGAGTCGCTGCGAGCGGCGTTGACGCGCATCTGCGACGCGTCGATGCCGCGGATGGGGCCTCGGCCGCCGAGAAGGCAGGTGTACTGGTGGTGTACCGAAATCGCCGAGTTGCGCACGTCGTGCGTAGCCGCGAGACGCCAGTACACGAGGCAGCGCCGGAGGAGGCAGCGAAACGAAGCCAGCGAGGCGCTCCTGTACGAGTCGTACAGGAGCGCAAAGCAGGCTTTGAAAGGGGCCATCAGTCGGGCCAAGGCAGCGGCCAGGGAGGAGCTGCTGGGGACGCTGAATCGCGATCCGTGGGGAAGGCCGTACCGCATGGTCAGGGGCAAACTTCGCCCCTGGACCTCCCCGCTGACGCAGATTCTCCAGCCCCAGCTGGTGGATAACGTGGTCGCGGCTCTGTTCCCGAACAGGCCCGAGCACACGCCTCCGACGATGGCGCCGATCGCGGCCGAGGAGGAGGACGAGGACGCCGAGGTGCCGGCAGTGTCCGAGGGGGAGCTGGGCGGGGCTGTGTTGAGGCTCCGCGCCAAGAACACGGCCCCCGGACCCGATGGTGTACCCGGTCGCGTGTGGGTGTACGCCCTCGGGGCCTTGGGCTCCAGATTCAGGAGGCTACTCGACACCTGCCTCGAGCAGGGACGGTTCCCGCGACAGTGGAGAACCGGTCGTTTAGTGCTCCTGAGGAAGGACGGGCGTCCGGCGGACTCGCCCTCCGCGTACCGCCCCATCGTGCTGCTCGACGAGGCCGGCAAGCTCTTCGAGCGCATAATTGCCGCGCGCCTCCTCGAGCACCTCGAGAGAGTTGGCCCCGACCTGGCCGACAGCCAGTTCGGCTTCAGACGAGGAAGGTCGACCGTCCAGGCGATCCTGCGGGTGAAGGGCCTGGCGGAGGAGGCGGTCTCCCGGGGCGAGATCGTGTTGGCGGTGTCACTCGACATCGCCAACGCGTTCAACAGCCTGCCCTGGAGTTGCATCGAAGAGGCGCTCAAATATCATCGAGCGCCCCGCTACCTCCGCCACACGATCCGGTCCTACCTGTCGGACCGGTACGTGTCGTACCCCGGCCGGGACGAGCGATGCAGGCGCGAGATGTCGTGCGGTGTCCCGCAGGGTTCGGTCCTCGGGCCGCTCCTGTGGAACATCGGCTACGACTGGGTGCTGCGGGGCAGCAACCTTCGTGGCGTCGACGTGACCTGTTACGCCGACGACACGTTGGTGACGGCCCGCGGCAAGACATACAGGGAGTGTCGCCTGCTAGCCACCGCCAGCGTGGCCCACGTCGTGGGCCGAATCCGAAGGCTGGGCCTCGAGGTGGCCCTCGACAAGTCCGAGGCCCTGTGCTTCCACGGGCCTCGCAGAGCGCCACCCGCGGGATCGGGCATCGTGGTGGGCGGTGTTCGCATCGCCATCGAGCCGACGATGCGATACCTGGGTCTCGTGCTGGACGGTCGATGGGACTTCGCGGCGCACTTCCAGCGCTTGGCGCCAAAGCTGCTGGGGGCGGCGGCGGCCCTCGGAAGCCTGCTGCCAAATCTCAGGGGACCGGACGTGTCGTGCCGGCGTCTGTACGTCGGGGTCGTCCGGTCGATGGCCCTGTACGGGGCGCCCGTATGGGCGAGCGCCCTGAACAGACGCACAGTCGCCCACCTGCGCGCTCCGCAGAGGGCGATCGCGATCAGGGCGTGCCGAGGATACCGCACGGTGTCCTTCACGGCGGCATGCGCGCTGGCGGCGTCCCCCCCCTGGGACCTGGACGCGGAGCTCCTCGCGTCACTACACTACTGGCGCGAGGAGCAGTCGGAACGGGGTCTAGTTCCGACGCCGAGAGAGGTGGAGGCGGAGCGCGCTGAGCTCCGTCGGTTCGCGGTGGAAGAGTGGCGGCAGAGGCTGGGCAGCCCCAGCGCCGGAGCCAGGACAGTGGAGGCGGTCCGTCCGGTCCTAGATCAGTGGCTGGACAGACGACACGGCGTCCTGACCTTCCGGTCGACGCAGGTGCTCTCGGGACATGGCTGTTTCGGGAAGTACCTGCACAGGATCGGGAGGGAGCCGACCGCGGTGTGTCCACACTGCGACGGCTGCCCGGAGGAGACTGCCCAGCACACGCTGGAAGCGTGCACGGCCTGGGCGGAGCAGCGCGCCTCTCTCGGCGCCGTGATAGGCGGCGACCTCTCCTTGCCGGCCGTAGTGAAAGCTATGGTCGGCGACGAGAGGTCGTGGAAAGCAGTGACGGCCTTCTGCGAGCACGTGATGCTCGAGAAGGAAGCGGCGGAGCGGGCCAGAGAGCGCGAAGCTACTGACCCGCTGCGCCGCAGGCGAACCGGGCGCAGAAGGCGGGATTACGCCCGCCATCTGCCCCCACCCTAAAATGAGCCGGTCGACGAACGCGGGGAAGTTCGTCGACCAAACCGACAAGGCTCATTAAAAGAAGAAATGGGCGTCCGCACGCGTGTTCCCGAGCGACGCCCACCCTCCAGGACCGGTAAATAGACCAGAGACCGGGGCCCGCATGAGCGGGCCGTCACAGTCGGGGTCGCGGGACGAATGCGAAAGCGCACCCGTGACCCTGGCGTCAAGTGACCAGATGGAACACCGTGGGGTTTTTAGCCGGTAAGAGTCCGGCATAACCCTCCGCCTGTCCCCAGCGGAAGGGTATCTCATGCAGGATTTCCCCACGTAAAAAAAAAAAAAAAAAAAAAAAAAAAAGGTTAGGTTAGGTTAGGTTAGGTTAGGTTAGGTTAGGTTTTTTTTTTTTTTTTTTTTTTTTTTTCTCTTCGGGGGGAAATCCTCTTGGATGCCTTCCGCTATAAGATGTTCTGTATTCCGGCGGAAGGCGATGCCGGATTTGTACCGGCTAAAACCCCCCGATTGCAAGAAACCTCTGATATGGACGTCAGAGTCTGTATATTTCTTGTTAGTTCTTGCTATTGCCTTTGTAATTATAATTCGTGAAAGTCAACTGTAATATCGTTGACTTTCTGTCCTGCCTATTTGCTTCCGACATTAGGTTCGGAAGTCTAGGCCTATTCTTTTTGTTTACTTGTACGACTCTGATGTATAGGGTCAGAGTCTTAGTCGTACTTTTTTAAAACTTATCTTCTAAATTCTTATTTTTCTATTGTACATCAGTCGTACTTTTTAAAACTTATCTTCTAAATTCTTATTTTTCTATTATATATCTCAGCCTTCGACTTCTGATGTACAGGTCAGAAGTCTTGGCGTTGTCTTATACTAATTTTTTGGACTCCGATGTATAGGTCAGAGCCCTGGTCATACTTTTAAAATATCCTATCTATTCAGTCTTGTACTCCTTCCGTTCTGTCTTGCTATTTTATTTGTTTCTGTTTATTGCCCCTTTGGCGACATGTCGACAGAACTCCAGGAGTATGTGTCGAGTGTCGTCTCCGTCCATGAGTACAGCGAGATTTTCCTTTTCTATGTTTCGGTTCATTAACATCTCCGTTTCAAACCTTCTCTTTCCATATACAGGGCAATCAACAATGAGGTGCAATATGCCCTCGGCCACGTCTGGGTCACAGATGCACGCCGGGCTCTCCTTGCACTTGAAGCGATTCAAGTACTCGGAGAATCCGCCGTGCCCCGTTAACACCTGAGCGATGACTGACTCCATCCGGATCTTTCTGATTATGCCATGTGCCCTTATGGCGTCCGGTAGGAAGGCTTTGGTTACAGCAGCCGTTTCACCTTCTTGGTAGCGCCGGTTCCATTCATCAAGCGAGTCCTTACGGATCTGTCGCTTCATGAATGAAACCGGGTAGCTATCGTACTCTGCCTTCACTTTCAGGTTTCTGGCAGCCAGTTTGGCCAGCTGGTCAGCGCGCTCATTCCCTTCCAGCCCCGCATGTGCTTTAATCCAAAACAAAGAAACTTCTTTGTTTTGGAGTACACCATGTCGGATGTTGGCCCTCGTTTCGATGGCTAGAGGGTGGGGACTGCAAGGGTTGACGATTGTTTCCAACGCCGAGCGTGAGTCGCTGAAAATGCCAAAGCTCGACTCTCCGCATTGGAGGATATACCGCGAGGCTCTGCATATGGCTAGCAGTTCCGCCTGGTAGACCGTGCAGTACGGCGACAGTCTAAGCTTGAGGGCTCTGGTTTCGGCTTCATTCTTCCATATGGATAATGAAGCTCCCACTTTGCCCTCAATCTTAGAGCCGTCGGTGAAAATTTTTACTGCTGTTGTTATTTCTTCACAGTGTTTTGGATCTACCAGGTTTATGAACTGTAGATCCATATGTTTTGCCGGATGCGGAGTGTCTGCAAATGCCACCCTGCGCTCTACCTCCCCGTCTTTCGGCATCATCCGAGGTATTCCTCTCTTGACCTCATATAGGGCGGCTGCCTCCTGGATTCTGAGGTCGAGTGGTAATATCCCGGCTAGTAATAGTGCCGAATTTAGGGAGACAGTGCGGTAGGCTTTGCAGAGCTTTTGGGCAAAGCCTCTTTGAACTACGTTCAGCTGCCGTTTGACGCCCAGTCTGGTGACAGCCGGTGCCCATGCGCTGGCGGCATACAAGATTATGGGCTCCACCGTTGCCGTATATATAATACGTATTATGTCTGGGTGGAGCCCCCAACTGATCCTGGCAGCTCTAGACAATTGCTTATAAACATTCAACGCCTTTTTGCAGGTGTTCGCAATATGGGCGTTGAAGTTTAGCTTCTTGTCTACTGTGAGCCCCAGGATCTTAATCTCGTCGGACATTCCAATGTCAACCCCGCCCATGCTCAGGAGTGGCACGTCAAACTTTAGCTTTCTAGTTAGCACCATTGCATTTGTTTTATGCGGTGCGAACTTCAGCTTATTTTTGACGCCCCACCCCCGAACATACTCGAGGGCGGCATTGGCTTGCCCTTGCACTTCCCGCGCAGTGCCACCGGCGAACACCAGGATGACGTCGTCAGCATACGCCTGCACGTAGTCACCTCGCTGTTCCAGACCCTTCAAAAGTGGGTCGATGAGGAGGTTCCAAAGGAGGGGTCCTGCAATGGACCCCTGTACGCACCCTTTGTGAGTGTCCTTTATGTGTGAGGGCTCACGGCTCTTCGTAACAGAGATAATCCTCGGGGGGTAAAAGTGTCAAGGGGTGAGGGGGGGGAGGAAAAGTGCTCCACATGAAACCCCCGCGGGGGGGGGTGCGGGGGGGGGGGGGGGGGGGGGGGGGGGGGGGGGGGGGGGGGATGAAGGGGGGGGGGGTAAGGGGGGGGGGGGGTAGGGGTGCGGAGGGAGTGTGGGCGAAGTGCGTCACCGTATGACGTCACCGTGCGACGCTGTGGAAATTTCTGGAATGTTCGAGATACTTCGAGACTATTCCAGAAACTCGACCTCGCACTTGACTTGCGACTTGACTTGCACCTTGAGTGCCGAATGACTTCACTAAAAACTTTCCACTGTAGCGAACTTGTAAACAGTGGAAAGTTTTGGGTTTTGGGCACTTTACTTACGGTTGCAGACTTTGGTTATATCTCCGCAATGGCTGGTCCAATCTCGACGCGGTTTTCGGAGTTGTACTCCTCCCGATAAGGTCTTCGCTCTGGTGTTTCCAGCCACCGCAGAAACGGAGCCGTCTTCCAAGAAGTGTTTCGCAAGGCGGTTTTTGGGCTCCTCTGGCCAAAGTTGAAGTCCGATAGTTTAAATTCTCACTCCAAACGATTGGCCGCGTTGGCGCGCAACTTTATAGGTATCGCACTAACACTTCCACACACTTTTTCCACACTTTTTGATTTTTTCCTTGCGGAGCAGGGCAAAAACGATGCGTACGCGAGGACGGTCGGAGCGACACTGGGTTAGGTTAGGTTAGGTTAGGTTAGGTTAGGTTAGGTTAGGTTAGGTTAGGTTAGGTTAGGTTAGGTTAGGTTAGGTTAGGTTAGGTTAGGTTAGGTTAGGTTAGGTTAGGTTAGGTTAGGTTAGGTTAGGTTAGGTTAGGTTAGGTTAGGTTAGGTTAGGTTAGGTTAGGTTAGGTTAGGTTAGGTTAGGTTAGGTTAGGTTAGGTTAGGTTAGGTTAGGTTAGGTTAGGTTAGGTTAGGTTAGGTTAGGTTAGGTTAGGTTAGGTTAGGTTAGGTTAGGTTAGGTTAGGTTAGGTTAGGTTAGGTTAGGTTAGGTTAGGTTAGGTTAGGTTAGGTTAGGTTAGGTTAGGTTAGGTTAGGTTAGGTTAGGTTAGGTTAGGTTAGGTTAGGTTAGGTTAGGTTAGGTTAGGTTAGGTTAGGTTAGGTTAGGTTAGGTTAGGTTAGGTTAGGTTAGGTTAGGTTAGGTTAGGTTAGGTTAGGTTAGGTTTTTTTTTTTTTTTTTTTTTTTTTTTTTTTTTTTTCTCTTCGGGGGGAAATCCTCTTGGATGCCTTCCGCTATAAGATGTCAGTATTCCGGCGGAAGGCGATGCCGGATTTGTACCGGCTAAAACCCCCCGATCGCAAGAAACCTCTGATATGAAAGTCAGAGACTGTGTTTACCGGTTTTTTGTTTTCTTGCTATTGAAATATTTGTTTCTTCGTAATTATATACCGCATTTGACTTCCGATGTACAGGTCGGAAGTCATGCGTTGTCCTGATTGGCTCTTTGATACTGATGTATAGGTCAGTGTTGTTGTCGTTTCTTAAAATTTTTTATCTATGTACATCTTATAACTATCTTATCTTATCTTATTCTAATTTTTTGGACTCTGATGTATAGGTCAGAGCCCTGGTCATACTTTTTAAAATCTTAACTATTCAGTCTTGTACTCCTTCCGTTCTGTCTTGCTATTTTATTTGTTTCGGTTTATTGCCCCTTTGGCGACATGTCGACAGAACTCCAGGAGTATGTGTCGAGTGTCGTCCCCGTCTATGAGGTCCGCGAGGTTTTCCTTTGCTATGTTTCGGTTCATTTTCATCTCCGTTTCAAATCTTCTCTTTCCATATACAGTTCAATCCACTATCAGGTGCAATATACCCTCAGCCACGTCTGGGTCACAGATACATGCCGGGCTCTCCTTGCACTTGAAGCGATTCAAGTACTCGGAGAATCCGCCATGTCCCGTCAACACCTGAGCGATGACTGATTCCATCCGGATCTTTCTGATTATGCTGTGCGCCCTTATGGCGTCCGGTAGGAAGGCTTTGGTTACAGCAGCCGTTTCACCTTCTTGATAGCGCCGGTTCCATTCATCAAGCGAGTCCTTACGGATCTGTCGCTTCATGAATGAAACCGGGTAGCTATCATACTCTGCCTTTACTTTTAAGTTTCTGGCAGCGAGTTTGGCCAGCTGGTCAGCGCGCTCATTCCCTTCCAGCCCCGCATGTGCTTTAATCCAAAACAAAGAAACTTCTTTGTTTTGGAGTACGGTCTGACTGATGTTAGCCCTCGTTTCGATGGCTAGAGGGTGGGGACTGCAAGGGTTGACGATTGTTTCCAACGCCGAGCGTGAGTCGCTGAAAATGCCAAAGCTCGACTCTCCGCATTGGAGGATATACCGCGAGGCTCTGCATATGGCTAGCAGTTCCGCCTGGTAGACCGTGCAGTACGGCGACAGTCTAAGCTTGAGGGCTCTGGTTTCGGCTTCATTCTTCCATACGGATAATGAAGCTCCCACTTTGCCCTCAATCTTAGAGCCGTCGGTGAAAATTTTTACTGCTATTGTAATTTCGTCGCATTGTTTTGGGTCTACCAGGTTAATGAACTGTAGACCCATATGTTTTGCCGGATGCGGAGTGTCTGCAAATGCCACCCTGCGCTCTACCTCCCCGTCTTTCGGCATCATCCGGGGTATCCCTCTCTTGACCTCATATAGGGCGGCTGCCTCCTGAATCCTGAGGTCGAGTGGTAATATCCCGGCTAGTAATAGTGCCGAATTTAGGGAGACAGTGCGGTAGGCTTTGCAGAGCTTTTGGGCAAAGCCTCTTTGAACTACGTTCAGCTGCCGTTTGACGCCCAGTCTGGTGGCAGCCGGTGCCCATGCGCTGGCGGCATACAAGATTATGGGCTCCACCGTTGCCGTATATATAATACGTATTATGTCTGGGTGGAGCCCCCAACTGATCCTGGCAGCTCTAGACAATTGCTTGTAAACATTCAACGCCTTTTTGCAGGTGTTCGCAATATGGGCGTTGAAGTTCAGCTTCTTGTCTACTGTGAGCCCCAGGATCTTAATCTCGTCGGACATTCCAATGTCAACCCCGCCCATGCTCAGGAGTGGCACGTCAAACTTTAGCTTTCTAGTTAGCACCATTGCATTTGTTTTATGCGGTGCGAACTTCAGCTTATTTTTGACGCCCCACCCCCGAACATACTCGAGGGCGGCATTGGCTTGCCCTTGCACTTCCCGCGCAGTGCCACCGGCGAACACCAGGACGACGTCGTCAGCATACGCCTGCACGTAGTCACCTCGCTGTTCCAGGCCCCTCAAAAGTGGGTCGATGAGGAGGTTCCAAAGGAGGGGTCCTGCAATGGACCCCTGTACGCACCCTTTGTGAGTGTCCTTTATGTATTCCTCTCCGGCATACCTGACCCGTACCTTACGATCTTCAAGGTAACTGGTCATTATCCGCCGGAGGTTAACCGGACACTCTTCTTCGGCCAGTCTGGTTTTTATAACCGGCCACCAAGCATTGTCGAAGGCTCCCTCTATGTCCAATGATACAACTACCACTAGCTTCTTCTCATGAAGCTTTCCGCGTATGTGTTGTATCAGGTCATAGAGGGAGTCCTCGGTGCTTTTTTGTGGCATAAAACCATACTGGCGGGTGCACATTTTTGGTGTGAGGTGCCATTTTAGCCTCCCCACAACCATTTTCTCTAGCACCTTCCCCATGACCGGCAGAAGGCCTATGGGCCTGTAGGATTTTGGGCTGCTGTAATCCTCCTTCCCCGGTTTCCGCAGGGCTATAACTGTTGCCTCCTTCCAGATCTTGGGGAAGTGGTTCAGTTCTAGGCATCTATTAAAGATCCTTAGGAGCAGCTGAGGGTCGGCGGACTGGACTTGTTGGCATATGTCTGCTGTAAACCCATCCACTCCGGGGGCTTTCTTGGGGTTGAGGCCTCCCATCGCCAGTTCCATTTCGGTCAGAGTAAACGGTGGGTCATGTTTTTCATCATGTTCCCAGCCGTTTACTTGATCTGCCTGAGCTCTGGTTTGGCGATGGTCTGAGTTTTCCCCCTCCTCGGAGTCCTCCGGGTAGAAGGTTTCAGCCAGTAGCCTCACCGACTCCTTGTCGCTCAGCGTTTTCCCCATCACGGCCAGGGGCACATCCTCGCTTCTTTTATCCGTTTTTACGATCACCCTGTATATACCCTCCCAGACCCCCTCTCTGGTTTGCTTCTGGCAGAAGCCCTTCCAACTTTCTGTTTGGGCTTTCTTGGCCTCCCCTTCATATAGCTCTTTCGCCTTCAGGTATTCCTCGACGACCTTCGACCTGCGTATTAATGCAGCACATCTGATGCGGCGTCTCCTGGTGGTGACTTCCTTCTTCATTTTTTCGAGCTCGGGGGTCCACCACGGCATAGTTATTTTCTCTAGTTTTTTCTTCTTTGGCATAGTTTGTATGCATGCCTTTGTAATAGTGTCGTTGATTTTATTTATTATACTTTCGAGTTCCTCTGTGTTACTAATCTTTTCTATTTCTTCTATATTAATTTGGTTTACTAATTTTAGTTGGGCCAGTTTTTCATGAAACTGGCTCCAATTTGCTTTGTTTGTGTTAAATTTTCTAGTCGTTCTTTCTATTTTTATTCCTTTTTCTCTATTTAATTTTATTTTGAAAGTTATGCCGTTGTGGTCCGAGCTCGTCAGGCCTTCTTCGACCTTCCAGTCTTCCACCAGGTCTAGTGTGTCGTTAGAGCATGCCGTGACGTCCACATGGCTATGGTAACGTTTGCCGCCTCTTATTGTGTCGAAAGTCGGAGTGTCCCCTTGGTTCAGTATATGGAGGCCAAGATCTTCCAGGAAGCCGGACATTTCTTCCCCCCTGCCGTCTGTTTTAGCACTCCCCCACCATACGCTTTTCGCGTTTGCGTCACCTCCGAGGACAAGGCTCTTGAGGCCAGTTTCCACACAGATTTCTTTCAGGTGCTCCAGGTATGGCCCTATGGGCTGATCTGGTTCGAGATAGAAGGAGACCAGTGTGATCTTCCAGACTCTGGTTCTAATTCCCACCACAACGATGTTGTTTGTGGTGAGTTCCGGGTACTGTACAATATCTATGTTTTGGTCAAAGACGGCTATTGCCGCCTTAACAGTCCCTTCTTCTTGCTCAGAGTTCTGGAAGATCCTGACGCCCCTGTAGTTCTTCAGGCGTCTGTCTCGGCCCACGTACGGCTCCTGGAGCAGCGCTATTGTGGCTCCTTGTTTTGACGCCTCTATTATCAACTCATCCATTGCGAGTTTTTTCCTCTGGAGGTTCGCCTGTATTACTCGGTGGGGGAGGCTCGCACCCTGTGCACCCTTAGCAGTAGGCCACTGATGTTCTGGCCAATGCGTCCCACCGTCTTCTGATAGGGCAGTCTGTGCTGAAGGCGTTGTGGTCCTTACGGTCCATTTTCGCCCTCAGGCAGTTTCTGCAAGACGGGGCCTCTCCTTCTGCCTGCTTGGTGCACTTTATTCTCAAGTGCGGGCCTCCGCAATGACTGCACAGGTCCGCACTTTCCTCGCACATCCGTTTCGTGTGCCCATATCCCAGGCATCGGGAACACTGCACCAAAGGCGATTGGTCTTCGACCTTTACTCTCTGCAGGTCGATGTGCAGTGTCCCCGCTTCTATAATTCTCCTCCAGACGGCAGGGGATGTACTCATCACAATGTGTTGTGTGTGGGGGTTTCTTGCCTTTTTTATGAACTTTATTACAGCCCTGTTGTCCTTTTCGCTGAGGCCGTCAAAAATGCTCTTGTTTTGGTTCCTCATAGCTTTTAGGACGTCCTCATTAGTATTTATTTTTAGGACGTCCCTGAGGACCAGGAGCGGATCCCTATTTTTGACCTCCTCAACGACGAGGTTACAGCCCGATTTTTCTATTCTTTCCTTGATTTTAAATCTTTCTTCTTTGGTATTGCACCCCATAATAATTTTTCTGTCTTTCGCCTTTCTAACCCTTTCTACGCTGACCCACCCCTCTTTCGCGTCCACCGCTTTTCTTATCTTCTTGAGGACTTCGTCCCCCGTGTCCCTTTCGTCCCTCGATGTCACCACTACGGAGTGCAGCCCAGATCCCACCGGGTGTAAAGGTCCGGTGCGTCGGGCCACCACACCCGCATATGTGGCCTTCACCGAGGACTCTTCTTGTTTTTCTAATGCTTTTTGCAGCCTCTCCATTGTTTCCGCATTGTTTTGTAGGAGTCTACCATGTTCCTCTATTCTTTTTATTATTTCCATTTCGTGTGTTGCTGCTCCTTTTCCTTGTGTTTCCTGGTTTCCCTTTTCCTTTTCCCCTATCCTGTGTGCTTTCCTCTCCTCCTCTGCCTCTTTCACCATATTATAAAGCCTTTCGACACAATCCAAAACCTCCAATCTTATCTCACTTTTCAGGTTTCGGCTGTTATTAATTTGTGTCTTCGCCTTTGTAAGATAGGCCTTTGCCTCTGTTAATCGGCTTTTGTAAGTTGGTTCCACCTTCCCGGTCGTCCTGCCTGATGATGTGGATGGGCCGGCAATTGGTGCAGCTTTTGGTGATTTCGTCTTCTGCACCATTGTGGGAGACCGGTTTCTAGCTTCAATCTCCCCCACACTGCGCCTTACGCTGTTGTTCGACATGTTAATGGGGGGAGAGAAGGTGTGTCGGAGGTTTTTTCGGGCTAGGAGATAGGACGGATTGTGCGATATCTGCTCAATAAAACAGATATCGCATGCACTAAAAGTGTAAAGGTGTAAAGAGTGCAAAAGTCTAGTTCTGTAGGGGCCAAAAGACGGCCCTCCTTGTCCTCTTTACAATGAGCCCAAACTCGGGGGGCTCACGGCTTTTCGTCTCTGAGATAATATGCGGGGGGGGTGAAAATCTCAAGGGGTGAGGGGGGGAGGAAAAGTGCTCCACATGAAACCTCCGCGGGGGTGAGGTGCGGGGGGGGGGGGGGGTACGGGGTACGGGTTGGGGGGGTGCGGGGGGGGTGCGGGTTGGGGGTGGAGGGAGGGTTGGGCTGCAGAGGGAGTGTTGTCGAAGTGCGTCACAGTGTGGCGTCGCAGTATGACGCTGTGGAAAGTTCTGGAATGTTCGAGATAGTTCGAGACTATTCCAGAAACTTGACGTCACTTGACTTAACTTGACTTGACTGACTCGAATGCCAATAGCTTCACTAAAAACTTTCCATTACCTATAGCAAGGTTGTAAACAATGGAAAGTTTTGGGGCACTTTACTTACGATTTCAGACTTTTGATCTGAATGGCTGGTCCAATTTTGACGTGGTTTTCGGAGTTTTACTCCTCCCGATGTGGTCTTCGATCTGGTGTTTCCAGCCACCGCAGAAACGGAGCCGCTGAGGAGATACGGAGACAAAGGAATTTCGTTTTTCCCCGATATCTCACTCAAAAACGGTGTAAAAAATCCCTTCCTTTGCAGTGTGGTGAAGGACGCTAAGCCCGACGATTTGACCCTATAAAAGGAGGGGTCGTAGATCGCGTTTGCACAGCGTCTTCAAAAAGGTGTTCCACACGACGGTTTTTGGGCTCCTCTGGCCAAAGTTTTTGTCTGATCGATTTGATTTAGGCACCAGTCGATTCGTCTTCACTGCGCGCAACTTTCTATATGTAACACTAAACACTTTCGCACACTTTTCCACACTCTGTAATTTTTCAACGCGGAGCAGCGCAAAAACGATGCGCTCGCGACGGCGATTGGAGCGACACTGGGTTAGGTTAGGTTAGGTTAGGTTAGGTTAGGTTAGGTTAGGTTAGGTTAGGTTAGGTTAGGTTAGGTTAGGTTAGGTTAGGTTAGGTTAGGTTAGGTTAGGTTAGGTTAGGTTAGGTTAGGTTAGGTTAGGTTAGGTTAGGTTAGGTTAGGTTAGGTTAGGTTAGGTTAGGTTAGGTTAGGTTAGGTTAGGTTAGGTTAGGTTAGGTTAGGTTAGGTTAGGTTAGGTTAGGTTAGGTTAGGTTAGGTTAGGTTAGGTTAGGTTAGGTTAGGTTAGGTTAGGTTAGGTTAGGTTAGGTTAGGTTAGGTTAGGTTCTGTATTCCGGCGGAAGGCTATGCCGGATTCGTACCGGCTAAAACCCCCCGATTGCAAGAAACCCCTGATATAGTTTCAGGGTCTGTGTTTGTCTTATTAATTTTTTCTTGCTCTTCTAGATTATTCATTTCCTCGTATAGTTGTCTATCTATACGGTATGTCCTGTTTGTTCCGCTTTCGACTTCCGATGTACAGGTCGGAAGTCTTTGCGGTGTCCTAATTACTATTGTTGATACTGATGTATAGGGTCAGTATCTTTTGTCATTTCTTAAAATTTTTTGTCTATATACATCTTATATCTATTTAATCTAATTCTAATTTTTGGCTCTGATGTATAGGTCAGAGCCCTAGTCCTATTATTTAAAGCTTATCATTTTTATTTAGTTACTCCTTCCGTTCTGTCATGCTTTTTTGTTTATTTATTTCTGTTAATGGCCCCTTTAGCCACGTGTCGACAGAACTCCAGGAAAACGTGTCTAGTGTCGTCTCTGTCCGTTAATTCCGCGAGATTATCCTTTTCTATTTTGCGATCCATTATCATTTCTGTCTCAAACCTTTTCTTTCCATATACAGGGCAGTCCACTATCAGGTGCAATATACCCTCAGCCACGTCTGGGTCGCAGATACATGCCGGGCTCTCTTTGCACTTGAAGCGGTTCAAGTACTCGGAGAATCCGCCATGTCCCGTTAACACCTGAGCGATGACTGACTCCATCCGGATCTTCCTGATTATGCTGTGTGCCCTTATGGCGTCCGGTAGGAAGGCTTTGGTTACTGCAGCCGTTTCGCCTTCTTGGTAGCGCCGGTTCCATTCATCAAGCGAGTCCTTGCGGATCTGTCGCTTCATGAATGAAACCGGATAGCTATCATACTCTGCCTTCACTTTCAGGCTTCTGGCAGCGAGTTTGGCCAGCTGGTCAGCGCGCTCATTCCCTTCCAGCCCCGCATGTGCTTTAATCCAAAACAAAGAAACTTCTTTGTTTTGGAGTACACCATGTCGGATGTTGGCCCTCGTTTCGATGGCTAGAGGGTGGGGACTGCAAGGGTTGACGATTGTTTCCAACGCCGAGCGTGAGTCGCTGAAAATGCCAAAGCTCGACTCTCCGCATTGGAGGATATACCGCGAGGCTCTGCATATGGCTAGCAGTTCCGCCTGGTAGACCGTGCAGTACGGCGACAGTCTAAGCTTGAGGGCTCTGGTTTCGGCTTCATTCTTCCATACGGATAATGAAGCTCCCACTTTGCCCTCAATCTTAGAGCCGTCGGTGAAAATTTTTACTGCTATTGTAATTTCGTCGCATTGTTTTGGGTCTACCAGGTTAGGTTAGGTTAGGTTAGGTTAGGTTAGGTTAGGTTAGGTTAGGTTAGGTTAGGTTAGGTTAGGTTAGGTTAGGTTAGGTTAGGTTAGGTTAGGTTAGGTTAGGTTAGGTTAGGTTAGGTTAGGTTAGGTTAGGTTAGGTTAGGTTAGGTTAGGTTAGGTTAGGTTAGGTTAGGTTAGGTTAGGTTAGGTTAGGTTAGGTTAGGTTAGGTTAGGTTAGGTTAGGTTAGGTTAGGTTAGGTTAGGTTAGGTTAGGTTAGGTTAGGTTAGGTTAGGTTAGGTTAGGTTAGGTTAGGTTAGGTTAGGTTAGGTTAGGTTAGGTTAGGTTAGGTTAGGTTAGGTTAGGTTAGGTTAGGTTAGGTTAGGTTAGGTTAGGTTAGGTTAGGTTAGGTTAGGTTAGGTTAGGTTAGGTTAGGTTAGGTTAGGTTAGGTTAGGTTAGGTTAGGTTAGGTTAGGTTAGGTTAGGTTAGGTTAGGTTAGGTTAGGTTAGGTTAGGTTAGGTTAGGTTAGGTTAGGTTAGGTTAGGTTAGGTTAGGTTAGGTTAGGTTAGGTTAGGTTAGGTTAGGTTAGGTTAGGTTAGGTTAGGTTAGGTTAGGTTAGGTTAGGTTAGGTTAGGTTAGGTTAGGTTAGGTTAGGTTAGGTTAGGTTAGGTTAGGTTAGGTTAGGTTAGGTTAGGTTAGGTTAGGTTAGGTTTTTTTTTTTTTTTTTTTTTTTTTTTTTTTTTTTTTTTGACAAACCAAGGATAAAATCCTCATGGACACCTGGGAATGGAGGGCCCAGGTAGTGCCGGACTTTTACCGACTAAAACCTTGGTTTGTCTTTCGTCGTATCCTCTGACGTGGAGATCAGAGACTGTGTCTACTTTATATATTTTTTTAAAATCAGTCTTGCTTTATGATCTCGTATTTTTTGAATTTTTTCTTTCTTTCCAGTATGTTCGGTTTTTCTTTTATATTTCTGTTTGTTTCTTTTTGAACTTTTTGCTTTCTTTTCTTTTCATGTCTATTTTTTCTTTTATTTCTCTTTTGTTTCTTATTTCTTTTATATGTTTTTATTTCTTTTCTTTATTTTGTTCTTTTGTTATTTACAGGCTTATCTTATTACAGTGTTTATTATAACTTATATTTAATTTCATATTTCTTAATACTATTGCCATATCCTATTACATTTATATTCTATTTGTTAGACCACTTGTTTTGTATGCATAGATACAAACAGTGGCCTTTTACTTATTTCTATTTCTTAATACTATGGTTATAATGCTTATGGCTTCTATCTCATTTAGGTTAATATGCTGTTTATATATACAGTTAATATGTAGCGACATCATATTTTTCTACTTGTTCCTTCTTATTGATTTGTTTGCCACTTTTATACAATATTTTATGAAGATTTGCCTTCTATCTTTATCCGCTATTATTGCACTGGCATTTTCTCTGCTAAGTATGATGTCCATTTCCTGTTCCGTATTAAATCTCAGGAGGGAGTTTGTCGGGCAGTCGAAGAGGAGGTGTCCGATTGTTTCCTCGACGTCAGGTTCGCAGATACACGATGGGCTCTCCTTTCGTCCGAACCTTTTTAGGTATTCGGAGAACCCTCCGTGACCCGTCAAGACCTGCGTCAGGACACCCGTCATTTCTATTTTCCTTACTGTCTTATAGGCGCTCACCGCGTCCGGGAAAAAGATTTTTGTGGTTGCAGCCGTCGCACCATCCATATACCTCCGGCCCCATTCCCGCAGCGATTGCTCACGGATTTGCCGCTTGACGAATGAGACCGGACACAGGTCATATGCCGGTTTGGTTTTGAGCTTTTGGGCTGCAACTTTTGCCAGTTGGTCGGCTTTTTCGTTACCCTCCAGTCCTGCGTGTGCTTTAACCCAGAACAAGGATATCTCCTTGCCCTGGGTACTGCCTGTTTTTATGTTGTCGCGAGATTGGATGGCCAGGTGGTGCTTGGAGGCATTGTTTATAACCGTCTCCAGTGCAGATCTCGAGTCACTGTACACGCCAAAACTCTGTTCCCGGCGTGCCAAGATTAATTTAGTGGCTTCGCATATGGCCAGGAGTTCCGCCTGATAAACTGTGCAATACGGAGACAGTTTCAGTTTGACGGCCTTGATCTGAGCATCGCCTCTCCATATGGACAGCGACGCCCCGACCCCCCCATCAAACTTACTGCCATCCGTATACACTCTAATGTCTTGTGTACTGTTTTCTTCGACTTGCTGTTGGTTTATCAGGCTCATGAACCCCAAGCTCATATGTTCCGCCGGATGGGGAATTTTGGCGTATGCAACCACTCGCTCCACTTCTCGGTCTCCTAAGTCTGCCCGGGGCACCCCTCTCTTGGCCTCGTAGAGCGCAGCTGCTTCTCTAATTCGGAGATCAAGCGGGAGTAACCCGGACAGCACTAGGGCCGAGTTTAAAGAGACGGTTTTATATGCTCTAACCAGTTTCTGTGCAAAGCCTCTTTGCGCATTGTACAGCTGTTTTTGCACCCCTAGCCTCCCAACCCCCGACACCCAAGAGCTGGAGGCGTATGTAATTATGGGTTCTACGGCCGCGGTGTAGATCATACGGACGACTTCTGGGTGAAGGCCCCAACTAACTTTGGCTGCTCTGGATAACTGTTTACAGATGTTTATTGCTTTCTTACACACCTCCGTGACGTGCTTTTTAAACGAAAGCTTGTTGTCGATCCAGAGCCCCAGGATTTTTATTTCTTCAGACAAGCCAATGTCGACCCCGCCCATCCTCAGGACCGGGACATCAAACTTAAGCTTCTTCGTTATGACCATAGCTTTGGTCTTCGATGGACCGAAGTTCAGCTTATTTTCGATGCCCCAGCCCCGAACATAGTCGAGGGCGGCACTGGCACGTCTCTCTATTTCAGGGGCCGCAAACCCGTCCAAAACAAGGACTACGTCGTCCGCAAACGCCTGACAGTAATCTCCCCTTCGTTCCAGCCCTCTCAACAGGGGATCCAAAATAAGGTTCCACAGAATAGGACCGCCAACAGAGCCTTGTACACAGCCTTTGCTAGTGCTCTTTATGATCTGATGGCCCCCATAGCGGACGGCAACTCTTCTGTCGCGTAGGTAGCTGTCCAGCATTCTCCGTATATTTATAGGACACTTTTCCTCAGCCAATCGGACTCTAATAGCTGTCCACCAAGCGTTATCAAAGGCCCCCTCTATGTCCAGCGATATCACTACGATTATCCTTTTCTCGGATAGTTTTTGTCGTACGTGGTTCACCAGATCGTAGAGGGAGTCCTCTGTGCTTCTCTGAGGCATGAATCCGTATTGGCGAGTACTAATCCTTGGGAGTATATGCCATTTTAGTCTACCCACGATCAGCTTTTCCAGAATTTTTCCCATCACTGGTAGCAGTCCAATTGGTCTATAGGCCTTGGGGGTGCTATAATTGTCTCTTCCTGGTTTTCTCAGGACCACAACCGTCGCCTCTTTCCAGAGGGTCGGGAAGTGCCCCAACTCCAGGCATTTATTCACCAGTGATAGGAAAAACTCCGGATCGTCGGAGATCGCTTGGCTACAGATGTCGGCGGTGAAGCCGTCCGCACCCGGAGCTTTCCTTGGGTTAAAGCTCTCCACCACTGATCGGAGTTCCTCAATCGTGAAGGGAGGATCTTGGTGCTCGTTTTTAGACCAGTCGTTAACCTGGTCGGCCTCCCTTCTGATCACACGATGTTGTGATGTGTCTTTTTCTTCCGAATCGTCTGGGTAGAACGCCTCAGTCAGCTCCTCCGCCGACTCCCGCAGATCCAACGTTTTTCCGTCCTTCTCTAGGGGCCCATCCTCCTGTCTTTTGGCGGTCCTACCCACCACCCTATAAATCCCCTCCCATAACCCCTCCTTATCCTGTCTACTGCAGAATCCTTTCCAGCTATCAATTTGCGCTCTCTTGGCCTCCTTTTCATACTTTTCTTTAACTTGCAGGTACTCTCCTACGACCTTCTCTCTACGCACCGGCGCTGCACAGCGGATCCGACGCTTCCTGGTGAGGACTTCCCTCCTCAACGTGCAGAGTTCCTCAGACATCCACGGTAGGGCTAGCTTTTCCCTGGACTTCTTTCTCGGAAGGACGCACTCGCATGTCTTCTTGACTATACTCGTGAATCCCTCCGCCAAAGTGTCCAGGTCTTTTACATTTTTTATTTCGCTTACCCTATCTTGATTTATGGCGCCTTCTTCTTTAAACTGGCTCAGTTTCTTACGAAAGCGAGTCCAGTTTGCCTTTTTGGTGCCATAAATCCGTGTCGTCCTTTGGATACTCATGCCTTTCGCTTTCGTTAGTCTTAAGCCGAAAGAGATGGCATTGTGGTCGGAAGTGGTGATACCTCCGTCCACCCGCCAGTCCTCCACCAAGTTAAGCATCTCGCTGGAGCAGGCGGTTACGTCAATGTAACTTGCGAGCCGTTTATGTCCCCTGATGGTCTCAAATGTGGGGACATCTCCCACGTTGAGCACCTGCAAGCCCATCTCATTCAGGGACCCGAGCATTTCCTCTCCCCGCCGGTCAACCACGTCACCACCCCACCAGGTATTTTTGGCGTTTGCATCTCCGCCCAATAAGAGCAAACCCGGCTGCAACTCCTTTTGTATATACTTAATATGTTCCAGGTAAGGCCCTATGGGTTGATCCGGCTCGAAGTAGTACGATACCGCAACGATCTCCCAGGCACGAGTCCGGATTCCCACCACCACGATGTTATTTGTGGTGAGTTTTGGGAACTGTCTAATGTCTACTTCATGGTCATAGACGGCAATAGCCGCCTTGACAGTTCCCTGTTCCTGGCTCGCGCTTTGGAAGATCCTCGCCCCTCTATAACTCTTCATACACTTCGAGCCGCCCACATACGGCTCCTGGAGCAGCGCAAAGGCCACCCCCCTTCTGTCAGCCTCCAACATCATTTCAGATGTTGCAAGCTGCTTTCTTTGGAGGTTGGCCTGGAGTATCTTGTACCGCCTTTGTTTGCTCGGGGTGGCTGCATCCGCCACATTTGTATCGCCTGGGTCGCCCTTAGCAGTGGTATGCCACGGAGGACCGTGCTAGTGCATCCCATCTCCTACGCACCGGGCAGTCCTTATCGAAGGCGTTGTGATTCCTTTGAATCTGTTTCGATCTCGTGCAGTTAATGCATTCCGGTGTTTCTCCGGCAATCCATTCCCCGCACTGAGTTTTCATATGAGGACCGCCACAGTGGCTGCACGCGTCCTGGGTTTCCCGGCATAACCGCTTCCCATGGCCGTAGCCCAGGCAGCGGGAACACTGTACCAGGGGAGATTGGTCCTCCACCCTGATTCTTTGGAGGTCGATACGCACGGTTTCCACCTCCATTAGGCGATTCCAGAGCTCCGGCGACACTTTCAGGACCATGTGTGTGGTGAGCTGGTTTCGGGTCGTTTTTTTGAATTTGACCTCTAAGCGGTCGTTTTCCGGGGCCAGTCCCTCGAATAGCCGCTTATTCTGTGCTCTCAGTGCCTTCATCACTTCATCATCTGTATTATTTTGTAGCACGTCTCGCAAGATGACTAGAGGGTCTCTATTCTTTGCCTCTTGTACCTTAAGGTGTCCGCCAGCTGCTTCTATTCTCCTTTTTACCTTTTCTATTTCCTTTTGCGCATGGCAACCTAAAATCACCTTCCTGTCTCTCGCTTTTCTCACCTTGTCAATGGTTACACCACCCTCTTTGGCTTTCACAGCTGTTCTCACCTTTTCGAGGACTTGGTCCCCCGTTTCGGTTTCATCGCTAGAAGTTACGATCACTGAGTGCATAGTCGTGGGTCCCCGAACTTTCTCCTTTGGAGGTCCGGCTACCACACTCGCATAACTCTTTATCCCCTCGCTTAGAGTCTCTCTATGTCCCTGCAATTCTCTTCTTAGCATTCCCATCTCATTTATGCTCTCTTTCAAGAGTCTGCTATTTTCTTCAATTTTTTCTATGGCTTCGTCGTTATTTTCCTTCAAAGTTTCCTTTCTACTTGCGTCCTCACTTTCTTTCGTTTGCTTTGTCAGTTTTTTTTGAGTCTATATACCTTCCTTCAGATTTTTTAACTACGTCGTAGAGATTTTTAAGGTACTCTATGACCTTCGTCTTTATTGTTGTTTTTATGTTACCGGAATTCTCCATTTGGCCTATGGCTACTGTCATCAGAAGTCTGGCCTCTTCAACCAGTGTCTTTTTCGTTTCTTTCCCGGCCACATGGGTCTTATTAATTTCGCTTGCGGGTGAGGGGGCGGAGGGAACGGTCCTTTTTATGGAATCAGGTTTGGGATTATTTCCCCCTGACTCCCATTCCCCTATACTACGTCTCACATTTTGTGTCGCCTTGGGCCTTTCTTGGGAGGGGCCCGCTCGCACCAGCTGTTCGGGAGTCCGCTTTTGATTCATGGTCTTTGTTGGAGGAGTGCGGTGGCCGAACATATTTGCGTCAGAGGACGTGTCAAATATGTTGTCAATAACTAAAACTTATAATAACTTATTATATTATAAAAGGGTGTATAGAAGAACAAGAAGAAAAATGTGTCGCTATCAAATTTGCTTGTTTAAAAGACTACTTCTGTTGGGGCCAAAAGACGGCCCTCCTCGTCCTCTTCAAAATGATCCCAAACTCGGGGGTCGTATCTGCTCTCGTACCCGAGATATCTTGCGGGGGGGGTGAGGTATCCCAAGAGGGGGGAGGGGGGGGAAAAATGCTCCCCGTGAAACCTTGGTAGGGGGGAGGTTTGGGAAGGGTTTAGGAGATTTAGGGGAAGGGGGGGGGGGGGATCTCCCCGACAGTTAGTTTAGAGAATAACACACGGATTACGCGGTATCTGCTCAATAAAACAGATACCGCAATAAAATATTTAAAAGTTAAAAGATTTTAAATTATTTAAAAATATTATTATTATTATTATCACGGGGCCAAAAAGCCCTCGTCGTCCCCTTCACAATGAGTCCAGACTCGATGAAATGCGTTAGTCCGTTACGGAGATATCAAAGGATATTTGTGGCCATCCGAATTTACGTACTCTCTTTACGTACTAATTTTGAACTAATTTTGAACTCTGAACTCCCACGAGCAGAAGTAGGTTGCCACAATCGCGATCAAACCACGCCCTACTACGTCGATAGGTATGTATAAGTAACGTACCTCGTATCGGTATTTGTAGGCCACGCCCCGACTTTGCCGGCCGCTGTGTCAGGCCACGCCTCGCTACTCCGCGGGGATTACCGAGTAGATCCGAAACTTCACGAAGCGTTCCGATACTTGTAACAGACGTAGTAAACAGTGGAAAGTTTTTGATAGTTTTTTCCCGATTTTGACACTTTACTCACGGTTTTTATGGTTTTTGAGTCCACTTTTATCCGTTTTAGGGCATCCTCTTTCTCCCGGGCGACACCGATTCTCGCTGCGCAGCCAAAATAGTGGTGGGTCAGACGTTTTTGGCTATATCTCTGCAATGGCTGGTCCGATCTTGATACAGTTTTCGCAGTTATGTTCTTCACGATGTGGTCTTCGAACTGGTGTTTCCAGCCACCGCAGAAAAAGAGCCGCTGAGGAGATACGGAGACAAAGGAATTTTGTTTTTCCCCGATATCTCACTCAAAAACAACGCGAAAAATCTGTTCCTTGGCAGTGTGGAGGATGACGCCGAGCCCCACGATTTAGCAATAAAAAAGGGGGGGGGTTTTGATCCTATTCTCTCGGCGTATTCAAAAGAGTGTTGCACGCAACGGTTTTCGGGCTCCACTGGATCGAGTTGTGGTCCGATGGTTCCGATATTAGCACCAATCGATTCCCCTCGTTAGCGCGCAACTTTTCATGTATAACACTTAACACAAGAACTGACTTTCACTCTCACCTCGATTTTTCGCTACGGAGCAGCGCAAAACCGATGCGTTCGCGACGGCGGTTGAAGCGACACTGGTTAGGTTAGGTTAGGTTAGGTTAGGTTAGGTTAGGTTAGGTTAGGTTAGGTTAGGTTAGGTTAGGTTAGGTTAGGTTAGGTTAGGTTAGGTTAGGTTAGGTTAGGTTAGGTTAGGTTAGGTTAGGTTAGGTTAGGTTAGGTTAGGTTAGGTTAGGTTAGGTTAGGTTAGGTTAGGTTAGGTTAGGTTAGGTTAGGTTAGGTTAGGTTAGGTTAGGTTAGGTTAGGTTAGGTTAGGTTAGGTTAGGTTAGGTTAGGTTAGGTTAGGTTAGGTTAGGTTAGGTTAGGTTAGGTTAGGTTAGGTTAGGTTAGGTTAGGTTAGGTTAGGTTAGGTTAGGTTAGGTTAGGTTAGGTTAGGTTAGGTTAGGTTAGGTTAGGTTAGGTTAGGTTAGGTTAGGTTAGGTTAGGTTAGGTTAGGTTAGGTTAGGTTAGGTTAGGTTAGGTTAGGTTTTTTTTTTTTTTTTTTTTTTTTTTTTTTTTTTTTCTCTTCGGGGGGAAATCCTCTTGGATGCCTTCCGCTATAAGATGTTCTGTATTCCGGCGGAAGGCGATGCCGGATTTGTACCGGCTAAAACCCCCCGATTGCAAGAAACCTCTGATATGGACGTCAGAGTCTGTATATTTCTTGTTAGTTCTTGCTATTGCCTTTGTAATTATAATTCGTGAAAGTCAACTGTAATATCGTTGACTTTCTGTCCTGCCTATTTGCTTCCGACATTAGGTTCGGAAGTCTAGGCCTATTCTTTTTGTTTACTTGTACGACTCTGATGTATAGGGTCAGAGTCTTAGTCGTACTTTTTTAAAACTTATCTTCTAAATTCTTATTTTTCTATTGTACATCAGTCGTACTTTTTAAAACTTATCTTCTAAATTCTTATTTTTCTATTATATATCTCAGCCTTCGACTTCTGATGTACAGGTCAGAAGTCTTGGCGTTGTCTTATACTAATTTTTTGGACTCCGATGTATAGGTCAGAGCCCTGGTCATACTTTTAAAATATCCTATCTATTCAGTCTTGTACTCCTTCCGTTCTGTCTTGCTATTTTATTTGTTTCTGTTTATTGCCCCTTTGGCGACATGTCGACAGAACTCCAGGAGTATGTGTCGAGTGTCGTCTCCGTCCATGAGTACAGCGAGATTTTCCTTTTCTATGTTTCGGTTCATTAACATCTCCGTTTCAAACCTTCTCTTTCCATATACAGGGCAATCAACAATGAGGTGCAATATGCCCTCGGCCACGTCTGGGTCACAGATGCACGCCGGGCTCTCCTTGCACTTGAAGCGATTCAAGTACTCGGAGAATCCGCCGTGCCCCGTTAACACCTGAGCGATGACTGACTCCATCCGGATCTTTCTGATTATGCCATGTGCCCTTATGGCGTCCGGTAGGAAGGCTTTGGTTACAGCAGCCGTTTCACCTTCTTGGTAGCGCCGGTTCCATTCATCAAGCGAGTCCTTACGGATCTGTCGCTTCATGAATGAAACCGGGTAGCTATCGTACTCTGCCTTCACTTTCAGGTTTCTGGCAGCCAGTTTGGCCAGCTGGTCAGCGCGCTCATTCCCTTCCAGCCCCGCATGTGCTTTAATCCAAAACAAAGAAACTTCTTTGTTTTGGAGTACACCATGTCGGATGTTGGCCCTCGTTTCGATGGCTAGAGGGTGGGGACTGCAAGGGTTGACGATTGTTTCCAACGCCGAGCGTGAGTCGCTGAAAATGCCAAAGCTCGACTCTCCGCATTGGAGGATATACCGCGAGGCTCTGCATATGGCTAGCAGTTCCGCCTGGTAGACCGTGCAGTACGGCGACAGTCTAAGCTTGAGGGCTCTGGTTTCGGCTTCATTCTTCCATATGGATAATGAAGCTCCCACTTTGCCCTCAATCTTAGAGCCGTCGGTGAAAATTTTTACTGCTGTTGTTATTTCTTCACAGTGTTTTGGATCTACCAGGTTTATGAACTGTAGATCCATATGTTTTGCCGGATGCGGAGTGTCTGCAAATGCCACCCTGCGCTCTACCTCCCCGTCTTTCGGCATCATCCGAGGTATTCCTCTCTTGACCTCATATAGGGCGGCTGCCTCCTGGATTCTGAGGTCGAGTGGTAATATCCCGGCTAGTAATAGTGCCGAATTTAGGGAGACAGTGCGGTAGGCTTTGCAGAGCTTTTGGGCAAAGCCTCTTTGAACTACGTTCAGCTGCCGTTTGACGCCCAGTCTGGTGACAGCCGGTGCCCATGCGCTGGCGGCATACAAGATTATGGGCTCCACCGTTGCCGTATATATAATACGTATTATGTCTGGGTGGAGCCCCCAACTGATCCTGGCAGCTCTAGACAATTGCTTATAAACATTCAACGCCTTTTTGCAGGTGTTCGCAATATGGGCGTTGAAGTTTAGCTTCTTGTCTACTGTGAGCCCCAGGATCTTAATCTCGTCGGACATTCCAATGTCAACCCCGCCCATGCTCAGGAGTGGCACGTCAAACTTTAGCTTTCTAGTTAGCACCATTGCATTTGTTTTATGCGGTGCGAACTTCAGCTTATTTTTGACGCCCCACCCCCGAACATACTCGAGGGCGGCATTGGCTTGCCCTTGCACTTCCCGCGCAGTGCCACCGGCGAACACCAGGATGACGTCGTCAGCATACGCCTGCACGTAGTCACCTCGCTGTTCCAGACCCTTCAAAAGTGGGTCGATGAGGAGGTTCCAAAGGAGGGGTCCTGCAATGGACCCCTGTACGCACCCTTTGTGAGTGTCCTTTATGTATTCCTCTCCGGCATACCTGACCCGTACCTTACGATCTTCGAGGTAACTGGTCATTATCCGCCGGAGGTTAACCGGACACTCTTCTTCGGCCAGTCTGGTTTTTATAACCGGCCACCAAGCATTGTCGAAGGCTCCCTCTATGTCCAATGATACAACTACCACTAGCTTCTTCTCATGAAGCTTTCCGCGTATGTGTTGTATCAGGTCATAGAGGGAGTCCTCGGTGCTTTTTTGTGGCATAAAACCATACTGGCGGGTGCACATTTTTGGTGTGAGGTGCCATTTTAGCCTCCCCACAACCATTTTCTCTAGCACCTTCCCCATGACCGGCAGAAGGCCTATGGGCCTGTAGGATTTTGGGCTGCTGTAATCCTCCTTCCCCGGTTTCCGCAGGGCTATAACTGTTGCCTCCTTCCAGATCTTGGGGAAGTGGTTCAGTTCTAGGCATCTATTAAAGATCCTTAGGAGCAGCTGAGGGTCGGCGGACTGGACTTGTTGGCATATGTCTGCTGTAAACCCATCCACTCCGGGGGCTTTCTTGGGGTTGAGACCTCCCATCGCCAATTCCATTTCGGTCAAAGTAAACGGTGGGTCATGTTTTTCATCATGTTCCCAGCCGTTTACTTGATCTGCCTGAGCTCTGGTTTGGCGATGGTCTGAGTTTTCCCCCTCCTCGGAGTCCTCCGGGTAGAAGGTTTCAGCCAGCAGCCTCACCGACTCCTTGTCGCTCAGCGTTTTCCCCATCACGGCCAGGGGCACATCCTCGCTTCTTTTATCCGTTTTTACGATCACCCTGTATATACCCTCCCAGACCCCCTCTCTGGTTTGCTTCTGGCAGAAGCCCTTCCAACTTTCTGTTTGGGCTTTCCTGACCTCCTCTTCATATGTTTCTTTCACCGTTAGGTACTCCTCGACGACCTTCGACCTGCGTATTGGCGCAGCACATCTAATGCGGCGTCTCCTGGTGGTGACTTCCTTCTTCATTTTTGCAAGCTCGGGAGTCCACCACGGCACAGTGATTCTTTCTAAGTTTTTCTTTTTTGGCATTATCTCTGTACATATGTTTGTAACAGTGTCGTTAAATTTATTTATCATATTTTCAAGTTCGTCTATATTTTTAATTTTTCCTATTTCTTCTATATTGATTTTATTTTCTAATTTTAGTTGGGCCAGTTTCTCGTGGAACTGGCTCCAATTTGCTTTATTAGTATTATATTTTCTTGTTGTTCTTTCTATTTTAATGCCCTTTTCTCTTTTTAATTTTATCTTGAATGTTATGCCGTTGTGGTCCGAGCTTGTCAGGCCTTCGTTGACCTTCCAGTCTTCCACCAGGTCTAGAATGTCGTTAGAACACGCCGTGACGTCGACATAACTATGATAGCGTTTGCCGCCTCTTATTGTGTCGAAAGTCGGAGTGTCCCCTTGGTTCAGTATATGGAGGCCAAGATCTCCCAGGAAGCCGGACATTTCTTCCCCCCTGCCGTCTGTCTTAGCGCTCCCCCACCATACGCTTTTCGCGTTTGCGTCACCTCCGAGGATAAGACTCTTGAGGCCACTTTGCACACAGCTTTCTTTTAGAAGCTCCAGGTATGGCCCTATGGGCTGATCTGGTTCCAGATAGTAGGAAACCAGTGTGATCTCCCAGACTCTCGTTCTAATTCCCACCACAACGATGTTGTTTGTAGTGAGTTCCGGGTACTGTACGATATCTACGCTTTGGTCAAAGACGGCTATTGCCGCCTTAACAGTCCCTTCTTCTTGCTCAGAGTTCTGGAAGATCCTGACGCCCCTGTAGTTCTTCAGGCGTCTGTCTCTGCCCACGTACGGCTCCTGGAGCAGCGCTACTGTGGCTCCTTGCTTTGATGCCTCTATTATAAGTTCGTCTGTTGCGAGTTTCTTCCTCTGGAGGTTCGCCTGTAGCACTATGTGGGGGAGGCTCACACCCTGTGCACCCTTAGCAGTAGGCCACCGATGTTCTGGCCAATGCGTCCCACCGTCTTCTAATTGGGCAGTCTGTGCTGAAGGCGTTATGGTCCTTACGGTCCATTTTCGCCCTCAGGCAGTTTCTGCAAGACGGGGCCTCTCCTTCTGCCTGCCTGGTGCACTTTATTCTCAAGTGCGGGCCTCCGCAATGACTGCACAGGTCCGCACTTTCCTCGCACACTCTCTTTGTATGCCCGTATCCCAGGCATCGGGAACACTGGACCAGAGGCGATTGGTCTTCGACCTTTATCCTTTGTAGGTCGATGTGCAGTGCTCCCGCTTCTATAGCTCTTCTCCAGACAGCAGGGGATGTGCTCAGGACAATGTGTTGTGTGTGGGGGTTCCTTGCCTTTCTCGTGTACTTAATCGTCGCCCTGTTGTCCTTATTGTTGAGGCCGCTAAAAATGCTCTTGTTCTGGTTCCTTATGGCTTTCAGGACGTCCTCGTTTGTGTTAATTTTTAGGACGTCCCTGAGAACCAGGAGCGGATCCTTATTTTTAACCTCCTCAACGACAAGGTTGCAACCCGCTTTTTCGATTCTATCTTTGATCTTACTTCTGTCTTCTTTGGTGTTACATCCCATTATAATTTTCCTATCCTTAGCCTTTCTAATTCGTTCTACGCTCACCCATCCCTCCTTCGCATCCACCGCTTTTCTTATTTTGTTAAGGACTTCGTCCCCCGTGTCGCTTTCGTCCCTCGATGTCACCACTACGGAGTGCAGCCCAGATCCCACCGGGTGTAAAGGTCCGGTGCGTCGGGCCGCCACATTCGCATATGTGGTTCTCCCCAGGGTCTCGCTTTGCCTCTCCAACATCCCCCTCAATCCATCCATTCTTTCAAGCCCGTCTTCTAGTAATTTACTATGTTCCTCTAGTTTCTTTAGTAACGTGTCTTGTTTTATTCCTTTCTCCTCTTCCCCCCTCGTCGTCATTTCCCCTACCCCTTCTTTTCCATCTCGTTTTTGTAGTCTACATTCTTCAGCCTCTTTCACTAAATAATAGAGCCTTTCGGCCATCTCTGTGACTTCGTTTTTGATCTCCGTTTTTAGGTTCCTGCTGTTTCCTATTTGGTATTTAATTTTAGCTAGGCAGGCCTTTGCCTCCGTGGTCCGGCTTTTGTAGTCGGGTTCAGGCCTCCCGGCAGCTTTGCCCGTAGATGTTGTTGGGGCCATGGTGGGTGCAATCTTTTGTGATTTTTGCACCGGCCTGGGAGACTTGTTCCTGGCCTCGATCTCCCCCACACTGCGCCTTACGCTGCTATTTGACATATTTTAAGGGGGAGAGAGGTGTTTTGGAGGTTTTATCGGGGCCTAAATATAGGACAAATTTGTGCGGTGTCTGCTCAATAAAACAGATACCGCATGCACCAAAGTGTTGAAGTGTAAAAAGTGCGAAAAGTCAAGTTCTGTGGGGGCCAAAATACGGCCCTCGTTGTCCTCTTTAAAATGAGCCCAAACTCGGGGGGCTCACGGCTCTTCGTCACAGAGATAATCCTCGGGGGGTAAAAGTGTCAAGGGGGTGAGGGGGGGAGGAAAAGTGCTCCACATGAAACCCCCGCGGGGGGGGGGGGGGGGGGGGGGGGGGGGGGGGGGGGGGGGGGGTGAGGGGGGGGGGGGGGGGGGGGGGGGGGGGGGGGGGGGGGGGGGGGGGGGGGGGGGGGGGGGGGGGGGGGGGGGTGGAGGGAGGGTTGGGATGCGGAGGGAGTGTGGGCGAAGTGCGTCACCGTATGACGTCACCGTGTGACGCTGTGGAAAGTTCTGGAATGTTCGAGATACTTCGAGACTATTCCAGAAACTTGACCTCACACTTGACTTGCCACTTGACTTGCACCTTGAGTGCCGAATGACTTCACTAAAAACTTTCCACTGTAGCGAACTTGTAAACAGTGGAAAGTTTTGGGTTTTGGGCACTTTACTTACGGTTGCAGACTTTGGTTATATCTCCGCAATGGCTGGTCCAATCTCGACGCGGTTTTCGGAGTTTTACTCCTCCCGATAAGGTCTTTGCTCTGGTGTATCCAGCCACCGCAGAAACGGAGCCGTCTTCCAGGAAGTGTTCCGCAAGGCGGTTTTTGGGCTCCTCCGGCCAAAGTTGAAGTCCGATAGTTTTACTTTTCACACCAAACGATTGGGCTCGCTAGCGCGCAACTTTCTATATAGCGCACCAGTCACTTTGACACACTTTGACACACTTTATGATTTTTTTGACTGCGGAGCAGCGCAAAAACGATGCGTTCGCGACGGAGGTTGAAGCGACACTGGGTTAGGTTAGGTTAGGTTAGGTTAGGTTAGGTTAGGTTAGGTTAGGTTAGGTTAGGTTAGGTTAGGTTAGGTTAGGTTAGGTTAGGTTAGGTTAGGTTTTTTTTTTTTTTTTTTTTTTTTTTTTTTTTTTTTTCTCTTCGGGGGGAAATCCTCTTGGATGCCTTCCGCTATAAGATGTTCTGTATTCCGGCGGAAGGCGATGCCGGATTTGTACCGGCTAAAACCCCCCGATTGCAAGAAACCTCTGATATGGACGTCAGAGTCTGTATATTTCTTGTTAGTTCTTGCTATTGCCTTTGTAATTATAATTCGTGAAAGTCAACTGTAATATCGTTGACTTTCTGTCCTGCCTATTTGCTTCCGACATTAGGTTCGGAAGTCTAGGCCTATTCTTTTTGTTTACTTGTACGACTCTGATGTATAGGGTCAGAGTCTTAGTCGTACTTTTTTAAAACTTATCTTCTAAATTCTTATTTTTCTATTGTACATCAGTCGTACTTTTTAAAACTTATCTTCTAAATTCTTATTTTTCTATTATATATCTCAGCCTTCGACTTCTGATGTACAGGTCAGAAGTCTTGGCGTTGTCTTATACTAATTTTTTGGACTCCGATGTATAGGTCAGAGCCCTGGTCATACTTTTAAAATATCCTATCTATTCAGTCTTGTACTCCTTCCGTTCTGTCTTGCTATTTTATTTGTTTCTGTTTATTGCCCCTTTGGCGACATGTCGACAGAACTCCAGGAGTATGTGTCGAGTGTCGTCTCCGTCCATGAGTACAGCGAGATTTTCCTTTTCTATGTTTCGGTTCATTAACATCTCCGTTTCAAACCTTCTCTTTCCATATACAGGGCAATCAACAATGAGGTGCAATATGCCCTCGGCCACGTCTGGGTCACAGATGCACGCCGGGCTCTCCTTGCACTTGAAGCGATTCAAGTACTCGGAGAATCCGCCGTGCCCCGTTAACACCTGAGCGATGACTGACTCCATCCGGATCTTTCTGATTATGCCATGTGCCCTTATGGCGTCCGGTAGGAAGGCTTTGGTTACAGCAGCCGTTTCACCTTCTTGGTAGCGCCGGTTCCATTCATCAAGCGAGTCCTTACGGATCTGTCGCTTCATGAATGAAACCGGGTAGCTATCGTACTCTGCCTTCACTTTCAGGTTTCTGGCAGCCAGTTTGGCCAGCTGGTCAGCGCGCTCATTCCCTTCCAGCCCCGCATGTGCTTTAATCCAAAACAAAGAAACTTCTTTGTTTTGGAGTACACCATGTCGGATGTTGGCCCTCGTTTCGATGGCTAGAGGGTGGGGACTGCAAGGGTTGACGATTGTTTCCAACGCCGAGCGTGAGTCGCTGAAAATGCCAAAGCTCGACTCTCCGCATTGGAGGATATACCGCGAGGCTCTGCATATGGCTAGCAGTTCCGCCTGGTAGACCGTGCAGTACGGCGACAGTCTAAGCTTGAGGGCTCTGGTTTCGGCTTCATTCTTCCATATGGATAATGAAGCTCCCACTTTGCCCTCAATCTTAGAGCCGTCGGTGAAAATTTTTACTGCTGTTGTTATTTCTTCACAGTGTTTTGGATCTACCAGGTTTATGAACTGTAGATCCATATGTTTTGCCGGATGCGGAGTGTCTGCAAATGCCACCCTGCGCTCTACCTCCCCGTCTTTCGGCATCATCCGAGGTATTCCTCTCTTGACCTCATATAGGGCGGCTGCCTCCTGGATTCTGAGGTCGAGTGGTAATATCCCGGCTAGTAATAGTGCCGAATTTAGGGAGACAGTGCGGTAGGCTTTGCAGAGCTTTTGGGCAAAGCCTCTTTGAACTACGTTCAGCTGCCGTTTGACGCCCAGTCTGGTGACAGCCGGTGCCCATGCGCTGGCGGCATACAAGATTATGGGCTCCACCGTTGCCGTATATATAATACGTATTATGTCTGGGTGGAGCCCCCAACTGATCCTGGCAGCTCTAGACAATTGCTTATAAACATTCAACGCCTTTTTGCAGGTGTTCGCAATATGGGCGTTGAAGTTTAGCTTCTTGTCTACTGTGAGCCCCAGGATCTTAATCTCGTCGGACATTCCAATGTCAACCCCGCCCATGCTCAGGAGTGGCACGTCAAACTTTAGCTTTCTAGTTAGCACCATTGCATTTGTTTTATGCGGTGCGAACTTCAGCTTATTTTTGACGCCCCACCCCCGAACATACTCGAGGGCGGCATTGGCTTGCCCTTGCACTTCCCGCGCAGTGCCACCGGCGAACACCAGGATGACGTCGTCAGCATACGCCTGCACGTAGTCACCTCGCTGTTCCAGACCCTTCAAAAGTGGGTCGATGAGGAGGTTCCAAAGGAGGGGTCCTGCAATGGACCCCTGTACGCACCCTTTGTGAGTGTCCTTTATGTATTCCTCTCCGGCATACCTGACCCGTACCTTACGATCTTCGAGGTAACTGGTCATTATCCGCCGGAGGTTAACCGGACACTCTTCTTCGGCCAGTCTGGTTTTTATAACCGGCCACCAAGCATTGTCGAAGGCTCCCTCTATGTCCAATGATACAACTACCACTAGCTTCTTCTCATGAAGCTTTCCGCGTATGTGTTGTATCAGGTCATAGAGGGAGTCCTCGGTGCTTTTTTGTGGCATAAAACCATACTGGCGGGTGCACATTTTTGGTGTGAGGTGCCATTTTAGCCTCCCCACAACCATTTTCTCTAGCACCTTCCCCATGACCGGCAGAAGGCCTATGGGCCTGTAGGATTTTGGGCTGCTGTAATCCTCCTTCCCCGGTTTCCGCAGGGCTATAACTGTTGCCTCCTTCCAGATCTTGGGGAAGTGGTTCAGTTCTAGGCATCTATTAAAGATCCTTAGGAGCAGCTGAGGGTCGGCGGACTGGACTTGTTGGCATATGTCTGCTGTAAACCCATCCACTCCGGGGGCTTTCTTGGGGTTGAGACCTCCCATCGCCAATTCCATTTCGGTCAAAGTAAACGGTGGGTCATGTTTTTCATCATGTTCCCAGCCGTTTACTTGATCTGCCTGAGCTCTGGTTTGGCGATGGTCTGAGTTTTCCCCCTCCTCGGAGTCCTCCGGGTAGAAGGTTTCAGCCAGCAGCCTCACCGACTCCTTGTCGCTCAGCGTTTTCCCCATCACGGCCAGGGGCACATCCTCGCTTCTTTTATCCGTTTTTACGATCACCCTGTATATACCCTCCCAGACCCCCTCTCTGGTTTGCTTCTGGCAGAAGCCCTTCCAACTTTCTGTTTGGGCTTTCCTGACCTCCTCTTCATATGTTTCTTTCACCGTTAGGTACTCCTCGACGACCTTCGACCTGCGTATTGGCGCAGCACATCTAATGCGGCGTCTCCTGGTGGTGACTTCCTTCTTCATTTTTGCAAGCTCGGGAGTCCACCACGGCACAGTGATTCTTTCTAAGTTTTTCTTTTTTGGCATTATCTCTGTACATATGTTTGTAACAGTGTCGTTAAATTTATTTATCATATTTTCAAGTTCGTCTATATTTTTAATTTTTCCTATTTCTTCTATATTGATTTTATTTTCTAATTTTAGTTGGGCCAGTTTCTCGTGGAACTGGCTCCAATTTGCTTTATTAGTATTATATTTTCTTGTTGTTCTTTCTATTTTAATGCCCTTTTCTCTTTTTAATTTTATCTTGAATGTTATGCCGTTGTGGTCCGAGCTTGTCAGGCCTTCGTTGACCTTCCAGTCTTCCACCAGGTCTAGAATGTCGTTAGAACACGCCGTGACGTCGACATAACTATGATAGCGTTTGCCGCCTCTTATTGTGTCGAAAGTCGGAGTGTCCCCTTGGTTCAGTATATGGAGGCCAAGATCTCCCAGGAAGCCGGACATTTCTTCCCCCCTGCCGTCTGTCTTAGCGCTCCCCCACCATACGCTTTTCGCGTTTGCGTCACCTCCGAGGATAAGACTCTTGAGGCCAGTTTGCACACAGCTTTCTTTTAGAAGCTCCAGGTATGGCCCTATGGGCTGATCTGGTTCCAGATAGTAGGAAACCAGTGTGATCTCCCAGACTCTCGTTCTAATTCCCACCACAACGATGTTGTTTGTGGTGAGTTCCGGGTACTGTACGATATCTACGCTTTGGTCAAAGACGGCTATTGCCGCCTTAACAGTCCCTTCTTCTTGCTCAGAGTTCTGGAAGATCCTGACGCCCCTGTAGTTCTTCAGGCGTCTGTCTCTGCCCACGTACGGCTCCTGGAGCAGCGCTACTGTGGCTCCTTGCTTTGATGCCTCTATTATAAGTTCGTCTGTTGCGAGTTTCTTCCTCTGGAGGTTCGCCTGTAGCACTATGTGGGGGAGGCTCACACCCTGTGCACCCTTAGCAGTAGGCCACCGATGTTCTGGCCAATGCGTCCCACCGTCTTCTAATTGGGCAGTCTGTGCTGAAGGCGTTATGGTCCTTACGGTCCATTTTCGCCCTCAGGCAGTTTCTGCAAGACGGGGCCTCTCCTTCTGCCTGCCTGGTGCACTTTATTCTCAAGTGCGGGCCTCCGCAATGACTGCACAGGTCCGCACTTTCCTCGCACACTCGCTTTGTATGCCCGTATCCCAGGCATCGGGAACACTGGACCAGAGGCGATTGGTCTTCGACCTTTATCCTTTGTAGGTCGATGTGCAGTGCTCCCGCTTCTATAGCTCTTCTCCAGACAGCAGGGGATGTGCTCAGGACAATGTGTTGTGTGTGGGGGTTCCTTGCCTTTCTCGTGTACTTAATCGTCGCCCTGTTGTCCTTATTGTTGAGGCCGCTAAAAATGCTCTTGTTCTGGTTCCTTATGGCTTTCAGGACGTCCTCGTTTGTGTTAATTTTTAGGACGTCCCTGAGAACCAGGAGCGGATCCTTATTTTTAACCTCCTCAACGACAAGGTTGCAACCCGCTTTTTCGATTCTATCTTTGATCTTACTTCTGTCTTCTTTGGTGTTACATCCCATTATAATTTTCCTATCCTTAGCCTTTCTAATTCGTTCTACGCTCACCCATCCCTCCTTCGCATCCACCGCTTTTCTTATTTTGTTAAGGACTTCGTCCCCCGTGTCGCTTTCGTCCCTCGATGTCACCACTACGGAGTGCAGCCCAGATCCCACCGGGTGTAAAGGTCCGGTGCGTCGGGCCGCCACATTCGCATATGTGGTTCTCCCCAGGGTCTCGCTTTGCCTCTCCAACATCCCCCTCAATCCATCCATTCTTTCAAGCCCGTCTTCTAGTAATTTACTATGTTCCTCTAGTTTCTTTAGTAACGTGTCTTGTTTTATTCCTTTCTCCTCTTCCCCCCCTCGTCGTCATTTCCCCTACCCCTTCTTTTCCATCTCGTTTTTGTAGTCTACATTCTTCAGCCTCTTTCACTAAATAATAGAGCCTTTCGGCCATCTCTGTGACTTCGTTTTTGATCTCCGTTTTTAGGTTCCTGCTGTTTCCTATTTGGTATTTAATTTTAGCTAGGCAGGCCTTTGCCTCCGTGGTCCGGCTTTTGTAGTCGGGTTCAGGCCTCCCGGCAGCTTTGCCCGTAGATGTTGTTGGGGCCATGGTGGGTGCAATCTTTTGTGATTTTTGCACCGGCCTGGGAGACTTGTTCCTGGCCTCGATCTCCCCCACACTGCGCCTTACGCTGCTATTTGACATATTTTAAGGGGGAGAGAGGTGTTTTGGAGGTTTTATCGGGGCCGAAATATAGGACAAATTTGTGCGGTGTCTGCTCAATAAAACAGATACCGCATGCACCAAAGTGTTGAAGTGTAAAAAGTGCGAAAAGTCAAGTTCTGTGGGGGCCAAAATACGGCCCTCCTTGTCCTCTTTAAAATGAGCCCAAACTCGGGGGGCTCACGGCTCTTCGTCACAGAGATAATCCTCGGGGGGGTAAAAGTGTCAAGGGGTGGGGGGGGGGGGGGAGGAAAAGTGCTCCACATGAAACCCCCGCGGGGGGAGGGGGGGGGGGGGGGGGTAAGGGGGGAGGGGGGCAAGGGGGGGGGGGGGGGGGCGGGGGGGGGGGTGGAGGGAGGGTTGGGATGCGGAGGGAGTGTGGGCGAAGTGCGTCACCGTATGACGTCACCGTGTGACGCTGTGGAAAGTTCTGGAATGTTCGAGATACTTCGAGACTATTCCAGAAACTTGACCTCACACTTGACTTGCCACTTGACTTGCACCTTGAGTGCCGAATGACTTCACTAAAAACTTTCCACTGTAGCGAACTTGTAAACAGTGGAAAGTTTTGGGTTTTGGGCACTTTACTTACGGTTGCAGACTTTGGTTATATCTCCGCAATGGCTGGTCCAATCTCGACGCGGTTTTTCGGAGTTTTACTCCTCCCGATAAGGTCTTTGCTCTGGTGTATCCAGCCACCGCAGAAACGGAGCCGTCTTCCAGGAAGTGTTCCGCAAGGCGGTTTTTGGGCCTCCTCCGGCCAAAGTTGAAGTCCGATAGTTTTACTTTTCACACCAAACGATTGGGCTCGCTAGCGCGCAACTTTTCTATATAGCGCACTCAGTCACTTTGACACACTTTGACACACTTTATGATTTTTTTGACTGCGGAGCAGCGCAAAAACGATGCGTTCGCGACGGAGGTTGAAGCGACACTTGGGTTAGGTTAGGTTAGGTTAGGTTAGGTTAGGTTAGGTTAGGTTAGGTTAGGTTAGGTTAGGTTTTTTTTTTTCTCTTCGGGGGGAAATCCTCTTGGATGCCTTCCGCTATAAGATGTCAGTATTCCGGCGGAAGGCGATGCCGGATTTGTACCGGCTAAAACCCCCCGATCGCAAGAAACCTCTGATATGAAAGTCAGAGACTGTGTTTACCGGTTTTTTGTTTTCTTGCTATTGAAATATTTGTTTCTTCGTAATTATATACCGCATTTGACTTCCGATGTACAGGTCGGAAGTCATGCGTTGTCCTGATTGGCTCTTTGATACTGATGTATAGGTCAGTGTTGTTGTCGTTTCTTAAAATTTTTTATCTATGTACATCTTATAACTATCTTATCTTATCTTATTCTAATTTTTTGGACTCTGATGTATAGGTCAGAGCCCTGGTCATACTTTTTAAATATCTTAACTATTCAGTCTTGTACTCCTTGGTTAGGTTAGGTTAGGTTAGGTTAGGTTAGGTTAGGTTAGGTTAGGTTAGGTTAGGTTAGGTTAGGTTAGGTTAGGTTAGGTTAGGTTAGGTTAGGTTAGGTTAGGTTAGGTTAGGTTAGGTTAGGTTAGGTTAGGTTAGGTTAGGTTAGGTTAGGTTAGGTTAGGTTAGGTTAGGTTAGGTTAGGTTAGGTTAGGTTAGGTTAGGTTAGGTTAGGTTTTTTTTTTTTTTTTTTTTTTTTTTTTTTCTCTTCGGGGGGAAATCCTCTTGGATGCCTTCCGCTATAAGGTGTTCTGTATTCCGGCGGAAGGCTATGCCGGATTCGTACCGGCTAAAACCCCCCGATTGCAAGAAACCCCTGATATAGTTTCAGGGTCTGTGTTTGTCTTATTAATTTTTTCTTGCTCTTCTAGATTATTCATTTCCTCGTATAGTTGTCTATCTATACGGTATGTCCTGTTTGTTCCGCTTTCGACTTCCGATGTACAGGTCGGAAGTCTTTGCGGTGTCCTAATTACTATTGTTGATACTGATGTATAGGGTCAGTATCTTTTGTCATTTCTTAAAATTTTTTGTCTATATACATCTTATATCTATTTAATCTAATTCTAATTTTTTGGCTCTGATGTATAGGTCAGAGCCCTAGTCCTATTATTTAAAGCTTATCATTTTTATTTAGTTACTCCTTCCGTTCTGTCATGCTTTTTTGTTTATTTATTTCTGTTAATGGCCCCTTTAGCCACGTGTCGACAGAACTCCAGGAAAACGTGTCTAGTGTCGTCTCTGTCCGTTAATTCCGCGAGATTATCCTTTTCTATTTTGCGATCCATTATCATTTCTGTCTCAAACCTTTTCTTTCCATATACAGGGCAGTCCACTATCAGGTGCAATATACCCTCAGCCACGTCTGGGTCGCAGATACATGCCGGGCTCTCTTTGCACTTGAAGCGGTTCAAGTACTCGGAGAATCCGCCATGTCCCGTTAACACCTGAGCGATGACTGACTCCATCCGGATCTTCCTGATTATGCTGTGTGCCCTTATGGCGTCCGGTAGGAAGGCTTTGGTTACTGCAGCCGTTTCGCCTTCTTGGTAGCGCCGGTTCCATTCCTCAAGCGAGTCCTTGCGGATCTGTCGCTTCATGAATGAAACCGGATAGCTATCATACTCTGCCTTCACTTTCAGGCTTCTGGCAGCGAGTTTGGCCAGCTGGTCAGCGCGCTCATTCCCTTCCAGCCCCGCATGTGCTTTAATCCAAAACAAAGAAACTTCTTTGTTTTGGAGTACACCATGTCGGATGTTGGCCCTCGTTTCGATGGCTAGAGGGTGGGGACTGCAAGGGTTGACGATTGTTTCCAACGCCGAGCGTGAGTCGCTGAAAATGCCAAAGCTCGACTCTCCGCATTGGAGGATATACCGCGAGGCTCTGCATATGGCTAGCAGTTCCGCCTGGTAGACCGTGCAGTACGGCGACAGTCTAAGCTTGAGGGCTCTGGTTTCGGCTTCATTCTTCCATACGGATAATGAAGCTCCCCACTTTGCCCTCAAGCTTAGAGCCGTCGGTGAAAATTTTTACTGCTATTGTAATTTCGTCGCATTGTTTTGGGTCTACCAGGTTAATGAACTGTAGACCCATATGTTTTGCCGGATGCGGAGTGTCTGCAAATGCCACCCTGCGCTCTACCTCCCCGTCTTTCGGCATCATCCGGGGTATCCCTCTCTTGACCTCATATAGGGCGGCTGCCTCCTGAATCCTGAGGTCGAGTGGTAATATCCCGGCTAGTAATAGTGCCGAATTTAGGGAGACAGTGCGGTAGGCTTTGCAGAGCTTTTGGGCGAAGCCTCTTTGAACTACGTTCAGCTGCCGTTTGACGCCCAGTCTGGTGACAGCCGGTGCCCATGCGCTGGCGGCATACAAGATTATGGGCTCCACCGTTGCCGTATATATAATACGTATTATGTCTGGGTGGAGCCCCCAACTGATCCTGGCAGCTCTAGACAATTGCTTATAAACATTCAACGCCTTTTTGCAGGTGTTCGCAATATGGGCGTTGAAGTTCAGCTTCTTGTCTACTGTGAGCCCCAGGATCTTAATCTCGTCGGACATTCCAATGTCAACCCCCGCCCATGCTCAGGAGTGGCACGTCAAACTTTAGCTTTCTAGTTAGCACCATTGCATTTGTTTTATGCGGTGCGAACTTCAGCTTATTTTTGACGCCCCACCCCCGAACATACTCGAGGGCGGCATTGGCTTGCCCTTGCACTTCCCGCGCAGTGCCACCGGCGAACACCAGGACGACGTCGTCAGCATACGCCTGCACGTAGTCACCTCGCTGTTCCAGACCCCTCAAAAGTGGGTCGATGAGGAGGTTCCAAAGGAGGGGTCCTGCAATGGACCCCTGTACGCACCCTTTGTGAGTGTCCTTTATGTATTCCTCTCCGGCATACCTGACCCGTACCTTGCGATCTTCGAGGTAACTGGTCATTATCCGCCGGAGGTTAACCGGACACTCTTCTTCGGCCAGTCTGGTTTTTATAACCGGCCACCAAGCATTGTCGAAGGCTCCCTCTATGTCCAATGATACAACTACCACTAGCTTCTTCTCGTGGAGCTTTCCGCGTATGTGTTGTATCAGGTCATAGAGGGAGTCCTCGGTGCTTTTTTGTGGCATAAAACCATACTGGCGGGTGCACATTTTTGGTGTGAGGTGCCATTTTAGCCTCCCCACAACCATTTTCTCTAGCACCTTCCCCATGACCGGCAGAAGGCCTATGGGCCTGTAGGATTTTGGGCTGCTGTAATCCTCCTTCCCCGGTTTCCGCAGGGCTATAACTGTTGCCTCCTTCCAGATCTTGGGGAAGTGGTTCAGTTCTAGGCATCTATTAAAGATCCTTAGGAGCAGCTGAGGGTCGGCGGACTGGACTTGTTGGCATATGTCTGCTGTAAACCCATCCACTCCGGGGGCTTTCTTGGGGTTGAGGCCTCCCATCGCCAGTTCCATTTCGGTCAGAGTAAACGGTGGGTCATATTTTTCATTATGTACCCAACCGTTTACCTGATCTGCCGTAGCTCTGGTTTGGCGATGGTCTGAGTTCTCCCCTTCCTCGGAGTCCTCCGGGTAGAAGGTTTCAGCCAGCAGCCTCACCGACTCCTTATCGCTCAGTGTTCTCCCCATCACGGCCAGGGGCACATCCTCACTTCTTTTATCTGTTTTTATGATCACCCTGTATATGCCTTCCCATACCCCTTCTCTGGTTTGTTTCTGGCAGAAACCCTTCCAACTCTCTGTTTGGGCTTTCCTGGCCTCCCCCTCATATACCTCTTTCGCCTTTAGGTATTCCTCGACGACCTTCGACCTGCGTATTAATGCAGCACATCTGATGCGGCGTCTCCTGGTGGTGACTTCCTTCTTCATTTTTTCGAGCTCGGGGGTCCACCACGGCATAGTTATTTTCTCTAGTTTTTTCTTCTTTGGCATAGTTTGTATGCATGCCTTTGTAATAGTGTCGCTGATTTTATTTATTATACTTTCGAGTTCCTCTGTGTTACTAATTTTTTCTATTTCTTCTATATTAATTTGGTTTACTGATTTTAGTTGGGCCAGTTTTTCATGAAACTGGCTCCAATTTGCTTTGTTTGTGTTAAATTTTCTAGTCGTTCTTTCTATATTCCTTTTTCTCTATTTAATTTTATTTTGAAAGTTATGCCGTTGTGGTCCGAGCTCGTCAGGCCTTCTTCGACCTTCCAGTCTTCCACCAGGTCTAGTGTGTCGTTAGAGCATGCTGTGACGTCCACATGGCTATGGTAACGTTTGCCGCCTCTTATTGTGTCGAAGGTCGGAGTGTCCCCTTGGTTCAGTATATGGAGGCCAAGATCTTCCAGGAAGCCGGACATTTCTTCCCCCCCTGCCGTCTGTTTTAGCACTCCCCCACCATACGCTTTTCGCGTTTGCGTCACCTCCGAGGACAAGGCTCTTGAGGCCAGTTTCCACACAGATTTCTTTCAGGTGCTCCAGGTATGGCCCTATGGGCTGATCTGGTTCGAGATAGAAGGAAACCAGTGTGATCTTCCAGATTCTGGTTCTAATTCCCACCACAACGATGTTGTTTGTGGTGAGTTCCGGGTACTGTACAATATCTATGTTTTGGTCAAAGACGGCTATTGCCGCCTTAACAGTCCCTTCTTCTTGCTCAGAGTTCTGGAAGATCCTGACGCCCCTGTAGTTCTTCAGGCGTCTGTCTCGGCCCACGTACGGCTCCTGGAGCAGCGCTATTGTGGCTCCTTGTTTTGATGCCTCTATTATCAACTCATCCGTTGCGAGTTTTTTCCTCTGGAGGTTCGCCTGTATTACTCGGTGGGGGAGGCTCGCACCCTGTGCACCCTTAGCAGTAGGCCACTGATGTTCTGGCCAATGCGTCCCACCGTCTTCTGATAGGGCAGTCTGTGCTGAAGGCGTTGTGGTCCTTACGGTCCATTTTCGCCCTCAGGCAGTTTCTGCAAGACGGGGCCTCTCCTTCTGCCTGCTTGGTGCACTTTATTCTCAAGTGCGGGCCTCCGCAATGACTGCACAGGTCCGCACTTTCCTCGCACATCCGTTTCGTGTGCCCATATCCCAGGCATCGGGAACACTGCACCAAAGGCGATTGGTCTTCGACCTTTACTCTCTGCAGGTCGATGTGCAGTGTCCCCGCTTCTATAATTCTCCTCCAGACGGCAGGGGATGTACTCATCACAATGTGTTGTGTGTGGGGGTTTCTTGCCTTTTTTATGAACTTTATTACAGCCCTGTTGTCCTTTTCGCTGAGGCCGTCAAAAATGCTCTTGTTTTGGTTCCTCATAGCTTTTAGGACGTCCTCATTAGTATTTATTTTTAGGACGTCCCTGAGGACCAGGAGCGGATCCCTATTTTTGACCTCCTCAACGACGAGGTTACAGCCCGATTTTTCTATTCTTTCCTTGATTTTAAATCTTTCTTCTTTGGTATTGCACCCCATAATAATTTTTCTGTCTTTCGCCTTTCTAACCCTTTCTACGCTGACCCACCCCTCTTTCGCGTCCACCGCTTTTCTTATCTTCTTGAGGACCTCGTCCCCAGTGTCCGTTTCATCCCTTGAGGTCACCACTACGGAGTGTAGCACAGGTCCCACCGGGTGTAAAGGTCCGGTGCGTCGGGCCGCCACATCCGCATATGTGTTTTTTCCCCAGGGTCTCGTTTTGCCTCTCCAACATCCCCTTCAATCCATCCATTCTCTCAAGCCCGTCTTCTAGTAATTTACTGTGTTCCTCTAGTTTCTTTAGTAGCGTGTCTTGTTTTATTCCTTTCTCCTCTTCCCCCCTCGTCGTCATTTCCCCTTCCCCTTCCTTTCCATCTCGTTTTTGTAATCTACATTCTTCAGCCTCTTTCACTAAATAATAGAGCCTTTCGGCCATCTCTGTGACTTCGTTTTTGATCTCCGTTTTTAGATTCCTGCTGTTGCCTATTTGGTATTTAATTTTAGCAAGGCAGGCCTTTGCCTCCGTGGTTCGGCTTTTGTACTCGGGTTCAGGCCTCCCAGCAGCTTTGCCCGTAGATGTTGTTGGGGCCATTAGGTTAGGTTAGGTTAGGTTAGGTTAGGTTAGGTTAGGTTAGGTTAGGTTAGGTTAGGTTAGGTTAGGTTAGGTTAGGTTAGGTTAGGTTAGGTTAGGTTAGGTTAGGTTAGGTTAGGTTAGGTTAGGTTAGGTTAGGTTAGGTTAGGTTAGGTTAGGTTAGGTTAGGTTAGGTTAGGTTAGGTTAGGTTAGGTTAGGTTAGGTTAGGTTAGGTTAGGTTAGGTTAGGTTAGGTTAGGTTAGGTTAGGTTAGGTTAGGTTAGGTTAGGTTAGGTTAGGTTAGGTTAGGTTAGGTTAGGTTAGGTTAGGTTAGGTTAGGTTAGGTTAGGTTAGGTTAGGTTAGGTTAGGTTAGGTTAGGTTAGGTTAGGTTAGGTTAGGTTAGGTTAGGTTAGGTTAGGTTAGGTTAGGTTAGGTTAGGTTAGGTTAGGTTAGGTTAGGTTAGGTTAGGTTAGGTTAGGTTAGGTTAGGTTAGGTTAGGTTAGGTTAGGTTAGGTTAGGTTAGGTTAGGTTAGGTTAGGTTAGGTTAGGTTAGGTTAGGTTAGGTTAGGTTAGGTTAGGTTAGGTTAGGTTAGGTTAGGTTAGGTTAGGTTAGGTTAGGTTAGGTTAGGTTAGGTTAGGTTAGGTTAGGTTAGGTTAGGTTAGGTTAGGTTAGGTTAGGTTAGGTTAGGTTAGGTTAGGTTAGGTTAGGTTAGGTTAGGTTAGGTTAGGTTAGGTTAGGTTAGGTTAGGCTAGGTTAGGTTAGGTTAGGTTAGGTTAGGTTAGGTTAGGTTAGGTTAGGTTAGGTTAGGTTAGGTTAGGTTAGGTTAGGTTAGGTTAGGTTAGGTTAGGTTAGGTTAGGTTAGGTTAGGTTAGGTTAGGTTAGGTTAGGTTAGGTTAGGTTAGGTTAGGTTAGGTTAGGTTAGGTTAGGTTAGGTTAGGTTAGGTTAGGTTAGGTTAGGTTAGGTTAGGTTAGGTTAGGTTAGGTTAGGTTAGGTTAGGTTAGGTTAGGTTAGGTTAGGTTAGGTTAGGTTAGGTTAGGTTAGGTTAGGTTAGGTTAGGTTAGGTTAGGTTAGGTTAGGTTAGGTTAGGTTAGGTTAGGTTAGGTTAGGTTAGGTTAGGTTAGGTTAGGTTAGGTTAGGTTAGGTTAGGTTAGGTTAGGTTAGGTTAGGTTAGGTTAGGTTAGGTTAGGTTAGGTTAGGTTAGGTTAGGTTAGGTTAGGTTAGGTTAGGTTAGGTTAGGTTAGGTTAGGTTAGGTTAGGTTAGGTTAGGCTAGGTTAGGTTAGGTTAGGTTAGGTTAGGTTAGGTTAGGTTAGGTTAGGTTAGGTTAGGTTAGGTTAGGTTAGGTTAGGTTAGGTTAGGTTAGGTTAGGTTAGGTTAGGTTAGGTTAGGTTAGGTTAGGTTAGGTTAGGTTAGGTTAGGTTAGGTTAGGTTAGGTTAGGTTAGGTTAGGTTAGGTTAGGTTAGGTTAGGTTAGGTTAGGTTAGGTTAGGTTAGGTTAGGTTAGGTTAGGTTAGGTTAGGTTAGGTTAGGTTAGGTTAGGTTAGGTTAGGTTAGGTTAGGTTAGGTTAGGTTAGGTTAGGTTAGGTTAGGTTAGGTTAGGTTAGGTTAGGTTAGGTTAGGTTAGGTTAGGTTAGGTTAGGTTAGGTTAGGTTAGGTTAGGTTAGGTTAGGTTAGGTTAGGTTAGGTTAGGTTAGGTTAGGTTAGGTTAGGTTAGGTTAGGTTAGGTTAGGTTAGGTTAGGTTAGGTTAGGTTAGGTTAGGTTAGGTTAGGTTAGGTTAGGTTAGGTTAGGTTAGGTTAGGTTAGGTTAGGTTAGGTTAGGTTAGGTTAGGTTAGGTTAGGTTAGGTTAGGTTAGGTTAGGTTAGGTTAGGTTAGGTTAGGTTAGGTTAGGTTAGGTTAGGTTAGGTTAGGTTAGGTTAGGTTAGGTTAGGTTAGGTTAGGTTAGGTTAGGTTAGGTTAGGTTAGGTTAGGTTAGGTTAGGTTAGGTTAGGTTAGGTTAGGTTAGGTTAGGTTAGGTTAGGTTAGGTTAGGTTAGGTTAGGTTAGGTTAGGTTAGGTTAGGTTAGGTTAGGTTAGGTTAGGTTAGGTTAGGTTAGGTTAGGTTAGGTTAGGTTAGGTTAGGTTAGGTTAGGTTAGGTTAGGTTAGGTTAGGTTAGGTTAGGTTAGGTTAGGTTAGGTTAGGTTAGGTTAGGTTAGGTTAGGTTAGGTTAGGTTAGGTTAGGTTAGGTTAGGTTAGGTTAGGTTAGGTTAGGTTAGGTTAGGTTAGGTTAGGTTAGGTTAGGTTAGGTTAGGTTAGGTTAGGTTAGGTTAGGTTAGGTTAGGTTAGGTTAGGTTAGGTTAGGTTAGGTTAGGTTAGGTTAGGTTAGGTTAGGTTAGGTTAGGTTAGGTTAGGTTAGGTTAGGTTAGGTTAGGTTAGGTTAGGTTAGGTTAGGTTAGGTTAGGTTAGGTTAGGTTAGGTTAGGTTAGGTTAGGTTAGGTTAGGTTAGGTTAGGTTAGGTTAGGTTAGGTTAGGTTAGGTTAGGTTAGGTTAGGTTAGGTTAGGTTAGGTTAGGTTAGGTTAGGTTAGGTTAGGTTAGGTTAGGTTAGGTTAGGTTAGGTTAGGTTAGGTTAGGTTAGGTTAGGTTAGGTTAGGTTAGGTTAGGTTAGGTTAGGTTAGGTTAGGTTAGGTTAGGTTAGGTTAGGTTAGGTTAGGTTAGGTTAGGTTAGGTTAGGTTAGGTTAGGTTAGGTTAGGTTAGGTT